>OY829327.1:35607077-38292785 GCA_963691655.1 Toxonevra muliebris | reverse complement strand
AATTCAAATGCCTGGATGGCAGTGCAGAAATTCCTTTTCAGCGTGTTAACGACGATTACTGCGATTGTGTGAGCGATGGAAGTGATGAGCCAAGCACAAATGCCTGCTCAAATGGGCGATTCTACTGCAAATACCAAAAACGACATATCACTGGACGAGGACGAGATATTTCCGTACCAAGTAGTCGCATTAATGATGGCATCTGTGATTGTTGTGATGGCAGCGACGAATTTTCGCAGGTAACCATCAGCTGCAAAAACAAATGCTCATAATAATATCGTAGTCGTAGATATTCTCATATAATTGTTAATTTACGAAATAATACGAAAACAAATTAGAAAGCACTGAATTTGTATCGAATACAATGCTATGCTAATTATGTTAAGCATCTAGTGTTTTAATTTATAAGGCTGCGAGAATTGCATTTCTTTGTATATATGATTTGGCGAGCGAGCGAAAACATGAAATTTTTAGTGATACCAGAATAGTCTCTAAGATTTTTACACAGAATTGTAATATAAATAATAATAACTATGATTAAATTAAAAATGTAAAATATGTAATACAAAATTGTATATTTTTTGGGGCATAGAAAGGAAAAAACGCTGAAATGTATTTGGTATACAAGTGTATATATTTATTTATAAATATTAAAAGACAGTGTTTCAACGAATAATATTAAATTAAAAAGCAAGTAAAATTAAAGCACTATCTTTGTATTACTGAATATTTTGCCCATTTTGGTTTTCAGTGCGGAAAAAACTATGATGCTTAGCTTGATTTTTTCAAAATTTTGGTACAGTAATACCAAATATTCCTACATTAAAAAAAAAATACCATATTATACCTTAACTCTTTCGAAATCTAAACAAAGTGGCTGTATAGCTGTGCAGAAAGCGTTTTCAACATGTTAATGATGACGATCGTAATCATTATTACAATTGATGGCAGTGATGATCCAAGCACAAATGCCTACCCTAATAGGCGATCATTTTGGAAATATCAACAAGGAACACATCAACAGATTATATTAAGGCTTTAGTTGAGCTGTCTGACCACTGTATAGTGCGCCTACTGCTGGTCTTCGGAAATTTAAAGTTCTTTGTTAGGTATTTTAGAACTGTATTTTACAGGTAACGTGGCCTGATTACTGCTTAATACCGCATTGGCGTAGAATATGCACTGCATGTAAATATATATGTTATAATGTGCGATATTTTATACAAGTTACAATTTTACAACAATGAACTATAAGAAGTGATAACATAATGATAATCGAACTCCATTTCTGCTTAAATTTATCATGTCACAATTATGACCAAACACGCAAATGAGATGAGTTCTGTTGTGGAAAGCTAGGTCAATGCGAAAAGTAATGATAGAGGAGGTCGTGCCAATTAAAAATTTGATCAAGGAAAAATTATAATAGGTGGCGTTTGTAGCAAAACTGTTTTCTCCTTCAAATCTTCTCAGAGAACATTGGCTGCCAAACGTGTGTGTTTTCGTTAACTGATTTTAACATTTAATAATCTTTATATAAACACAGCAGTATGTTTTTGTAATGCTGTGCTTGTTGTTGTGGTGCCACCTTTTGAGAGGAAGCTTACAAATTTGTTGTTTGATGAAAGAGGTCGGCACGATGATTGTAAATCACTAAGGTCTATTGTGATAACCCCCTTGGAAATAAGTTGTAGTAAGAGTTTATTTTTGTGAGGAAATTTATTATTTCTTTAGGAGAACTATTCCGACGATATTACGGGGCAATACCTAAAAAGCGCAATTCCTGTAAGATAATATTTAATCTAAGAAAACTCAAAAACTTTTAAGCAAAATCTTTATAAGCTAAAATGAGCAAAGAGCGGCGCAAATCCTCAACAAATGCTCCGCTGGTTCTCGTTTTATAGTTTCCAGCTGACTAGCATTTCTTCTTTCTGATATGGAGTCTATAAAATATAGTTATAGCTCGTTTGGAGCTCCCCCTGTTTAAAAAGAAAGGGAACCCATCTAGCTTTCGTTATTTAAAATTATTTATGTTTAATTTGCATTGGTAGTTCGTTCTACACATCGAGCATCGAATCAATAAGATACATTTTTCACACCATTACTTTGCCATTATAATGTGAAAAACAAATTATTTTTTCTAAAATCACGAAAATACTAATTGTGGCTAGGACAATATCTCAATTTACCAAATTATAGCGTAAAATAATACGCACTTCCTAACATTCCTTTTGAAATAAAACCACTTTGTATTTTATTACACCTTTAAGTAAGTCTTAATTTTAATATATGTTGTATTTTTGAAATATGATTTTTTTAAATGTTAATACATAATTTTATATTCTCTTGTTTGTTTGTAAACTTCATAATTTTTAGCTTATTGTTTAATTTAATAAATTCTTATGCAATTTTTTCTGTCGTGATTTTCCTTTATGAAATTAGCATTTAAAAGTAAATAGAAAAGTTTTTCTCTCGTTTGTAAAATATTTGGTATTTCCAATTAATTTTTTTTTTTAATAAATAATTATTTAATTTTTGTATCATATTTTATAATTATGTCAAAAATACTTTTTTAGTGTTTAGATTTTAATAAATAATGCAAACGAAATTTGAAATAAAAACCAAAAACTAACTAAAAGGGTTATAAAGCAATTTTGAACTGCTAATTCGAGAAAGGTACGTTTTCTTAAATTTCATCATATTTTACTTTTCTTTTTTTTTTGTTGACGATCTGCATAATAAATCGAAAAATTCATTTTCTTTTTTTTTTTATTTGGGGGTTTCTTGCTCTTTTGTAATTGTTCGTATGTGTATCTATAAGTTAATAAATGTGCGATTAAGTTGCTCTTATAATTCCAAATATAATCTATTTCTCTACAAAAACAACATAAGTTGACATCTATATACGTATATATATATTTGTATTTAGCTCGTTTCAACGGTGTAAATATTTACTAAATTGTACAAAAAGAGAATATCTCACGATGTGTTCTCGATTGCAATTTGTTGTTTTTGGTTGACTTTAAGCTTAGGCTATAATAACAGTGAAATTTTCTCAAAATGCGCAGAAGAAATATCAATTCGTCTACGCAATTGTTTTGATGTTTTTTTTTTTCAAATATATGCTGTTTATTTTATGTTTTTATAAAAGCTTTCATTCGCGAAAAATAAATACCTATTATTTATATGCTTCAACCAAAGTCAATTATCGTTCTACATTAAAAAAATATTCTTTATTCCAATTAATATTTACTACTTATATTTCATAATTTTTTGAGCCTTTACATTTATGAAACTATTAACGTCGAGCGTGAAAACTACAATTCTGAATGGAGCCTAACTGAAGTTAGAATGGAAAATATTTTATCATATATTTTTATTGTAATATAATATATATTATATGAAATATTTCCTCACTTTCTTTAAAATTTATATTCAACTGATCAAACTCGCCTGACAAAAAAAAAAAATAAATAAAAAAAAATACATTCTGTTATTTCTTTTTAGCACAGAAATAGGTCGAGAGCGGTTTTAGTTTTATATTTATGTGGGTGGTGCCAAGCTCTTTTCTGTTCAGTGAATGCTATTTGTAACTTTAGACTTCACGCAAAATTCTGTTACTTTAATTAACACGCCCATTGAAAGATAGAAGGGCAGGGGGTTGATGAGCATAATTTATACCAGCAAAATTAAATTTAAATATGTACAAATACAAACTTCTGAAAATACTCAAATTATCAATTATTTGGAAAGCAAATGAGTTCATCTCATTTAATAAATTTTATAAATTTTTCTGAATTGATAAATTGTTCGATCGGTTCATTTTTTTCTATTTTAATAAACGTTGCAAAAATTTAAAATAATATAGGTGCAGTCATCTTTTTACCCCTTAAGAGCTGTAGAGGGTTAAAATTTATCAACCATATGATGAAGATGAAGAATATTTTCATTCTAACTGTGGATATTTACATTTCCCCCCATCAATTATACTGTGCTACTCGGAAAAAGTACAAGAACTCTAACCTACATACCGCTACCTCTATTCTTCAACCACGTATCTCCACTGTGGCAGAAATTGAGTTTTTTTTCAACGAGTTCGAATAAAAAAAAATGTTAGATGCAGTTTTTCAAGCTCGTATCTCCACTTGAACACGAAAGTTGATTTTCCAACCATTAGTTTTCTCCGTTTTTTTGGTAAATGGGACTTTTGGAAATACGTGGTTGAAGAATAGATGTCGCGATATATAGTTAGATTGGCAAAAATCTATCACTTCTAGACTACTTGAATGCGTTTATTCTTATTTCGTATATCCTCCAATGAACAAAACTTAGTCTATTTGTATCAGATCTTTAGAATCTTTAATTTTCTGAACCTATAGGATCGGTTGCTTTTCTTATATTGTTATATTATGAAAATTGGAAATGGGAGAACTATAGTACTTTTTTATTATATTTTTTATGTGATTATTATGTTTTTATGTAAAGAAGAAATTAATAGTTATTGAATTTCCACTTCTGTTCACTTCTTCACTTACAAATTTAGTTTGGTTATATTCTCAGGCTAGTATTAAATGTAAAATTTTTGAAAACTCAATATCACATAATTTATACTTAACATAAAAACTTAATAGTAACATAAAAATCACTAGAAAATGGCGTTCCGATTTTCAATACTAGGCCTCAAGTTTATCCGCATTTAGGACAGCCAGGAAAACCTTGATTAGCTTAATACATACATTCAAGCTTATTGTGAGTTTCACACGAATAACATTTCGCCCGAAATATTTTCTTTTCAGCTTTCTCTTATCACGAGTTTCACCCGAAATATTTTGGATGTTCGAAAAGTTTTTTACATAGCTGTCCAAAATACAAATTTGTTTGATCGAATTGCCACAGTTGATTCGATGTGAAATTTCATTTAGGGCGAAATTCTCAATAGGCATTTACATTTCGAGCGAAAACAAGAATGAGAGCCGAAATATTTTCCACGTGAAATTTAAAACCTTCTAAATCTTGCAAGAAAGTTTAAACAGGTCTCCTCTCAACCCTACGGTTTCTTATTTTACTTGTCTCATCTTTTTTATAGCATAATCAATTGATATTTTATGATTTCAATGTTATATTTTCTGATTTGAAACTGGAAAAGGTGTAGTTAGTAGTGGTAGTTTCCGTAAATTCATCACAATTTCTATTTCAAAATTCTACTAATTTTTGGTTGTTAATTTTTTCCATACAATTTCAGGGCTCAGAGATATTACAGAAATTGATTTCAATCCAAAATTCTCCTAAAAAAATTTTTGAATACATTTTCCTCAAAAATCCTGACGTGACGAAAAAAGTAAAAGCCAGGTTTTAATCCTTATGAGGTTATACTACAGAAAAAGTTTATCATTATCAGCAACTTTTTTTGTGTGCACTATGTTAGTTGCAGGAAACAGTTTAAAAATTTATGTAGCAAATCGTCGCTTTTTCGGCGGATTGTGGAATTTTTAAATTCATTTATAGAGGACGATAATTGACTATTGTAGCATTTTGTAAATTTTAGGTTTTTAACTTTTTTTATTTAAGAAATCTTTTTTTTTTTTTTTCTATTTATGAATTTTTTGTTTGTTTATTATTTGTTTTTAGTAGAGAGCATTGAATTTTAAACTGTATTTTTTCATTTTAACTTACACTTTTTTTTTTTGTATTTTTAATGCAATTTTACTTAATTTACTTAATACCTATGTAATACTTAATAAGATTTTTTTCTTTTTAAATTTTTTAATAAAATGTTTTTTGTTTGTTTTTGTAATGTTTTGCGATTAACATCTAAATTGTAAATTACGAGAATACATTTTCCATTTTCAAACATTGAGATAAAAAATGTTTGCATCTTTCATAGAGGAAAAATTATGAATAGCACACGAATTTAAATCAAGCTCTGAGAATAATTCACATTGACAAATTTTCTTTTTATAATAAATTGCAAGTAACTTTCAACAAAAAAACTCGTAAGATCAATTGTTTAGTATGTATTTAGATTGAGTTAATATGTAGTATTTATAATTGTAAATTTTTGTTCTTTGTCTTTATTAAATATTTTGTTTATAGCAATGATTTGAATCATAAGAATAACAATTATAATAATGAAAGTGATTTGAACAAGACGACGTATTTTAGATAAAAGCAAAATGCAATTATTCTATGAAAAGCGATTTAAAAACACATTCACAATTTTATAATCGTAGGTTCTAATTTCTTATTTATGTTATTCTGTTAAAGAAGTAATGAAAATTAGTGTGTCAAAATCAGCGTTAGATTAAATAATTAAACCTAGCACATTAAATAATTTACGTGGGGCTGGGCTATGCAAGAGACTAGAAAGTTTGGAGTGCCTTAAAATTTTTTTAGATAAAATTTCCAAATGCGATCCGCTACTTAAACGCAACGAAACAAAACTAGCTTGTTTTAAGGGAGCTAATTTAGCTAAAATGGAAACAGTATTGGTTAAAATAATTTCGAAAAAACTCAAATTTAGTATGAAGATATAAACTGCGGTGATATTGGAAACTAATGGTTGTAACGAGTACATAATTTTTGCAACTAATGCGCAAAAAAAAAATAAAAATAAATAAGCAGATGGTAATTATGATATTGAAGAAATTAAATTTCTAGCGATTAAGCAAAAACTAGTGCAGTCAATTTTGGAACTTTCAACACACACAAAATACATATTAATCATAGAGGGTTGTAAAGATCAGTTACATAAATATTTATAGAAACCTCGGAATTCAAACACACCTAGAAAATATACATATATCAAAGCAATGGCTAAAACTCATGAGCCAAAAAAACTTTTAGACATACATACACATATATATTAATATGTTAGAGACTTTTGCGAAAAAGATACAAAAACATTTGTATTACTGCTTCACATACACTAAATAATATATAAATATCTTATAATTTAAAAGTTAAAAAAGTTCGTAGCATTCTAATGAAGATAGAAATGGATTTTCGTTGGCTACATAACTTTTGTTTATTGAATTAAAAGATATGAAATTACCAAATAATTTAATTTACAATTTGATAGAAATAGATTTAAACAAAATATCGAATGTTATTGCACTGGGCTAGTTAGGTGTATTACCCAAAAGAAAACACGAACTTGGTGTCAGTTTGGGCTTCAGTTGAGATTGAAGACGAAATTGTAGAGAAGAAAAATCAAAGTATAAATTGTATTTCCTTCTAGGAAACACGTTATACCTTTAAGCTTATAAATAACTAAATGACGTACACTATTTAAACGTTATTGTTGTTGTGTATAAGTGCACACATAGTACCTATATGAAATATTTTAAAACTACTGATAAAATAATTTATAAAAGATTTTAAATCTATAATTAAAAAAAAAAAAAATAGATTTAACGGCAAAGCGTATAATACAACTTCTGTAGCTTACGTTTAGATCTACACTGATGGTGATTATGATGATGATGATGATGGTGCTGATGTTGGTGCTGGTGATGCCGATGGTGTTGTGAATGATGCTGAAAATGGCATTGATAATTATGTACAATAGAAGATGCTGCCGCTGCTGCTGCTGCATCGACTAAAGCTGTTGCAGCACCAGGCTGCAAATTAAGTTTTTGTTTAGATGCTACGGCAGCTGCTGTTGCAGCTGCGGCTGCAGCCGCTGCTGCTTTGCGCATATGAATATGATGGTTGCTAATTCGTCGTCGATGGTGTCACTTCTCTTCATTTGTATTATCACTTGTGGTTTGTCTATTTATATTGTTCGTTTGTTGCTGTTGTAGTTGTGCTTGTTGATCATTTACGTGTATGCCAGTTTGTGGCTGTTGTCCCCCCTGAATAAGGCCCAATGCTTGTCCTTGTCCCAACTGCTGTTGTTGCTGCTGCTGCTGATTGAGTGCATGTATATGCTGACAAAATGCTTGCAAAACTTCAAAATGTGTCATTAAATTCGCTGTTTGGCTATCATAGTGCAAGTGTCGCGTTATTGGCGCTCCAAGACGCCTCAACATGTCAGTAAATAATTTCTCTTCCTTACGAATCCATGGACGGCGATCGTCCTGCACTTGATACGGTGTTAGATGCACATGGATATTCATACCTATTGAAAATTTATTTACATTTTTATTCATTTATATTTTCTTCTTTACGTTTCACATGTGAATTAATTTACCCATTCGCGTTAATGTTTCAAGCAAACTACGGGAAGTTATCCATGTATTCTTCTGTCCGCCATGACCACCATCAAGCCAATACATATCTTTGATACGTGAAAGCAAGCGTATCATTGTGCTGTCATCGGGTGTAAGTGTTTTTAAGTAGTGGAATTCGTATATAAACTGTGAAGACATAAGGAAATTTTACGGAATTAGTTAGAGGTATTGATTAAATGCCTTGCAATAAATGAAACACAGTTCTATTTAAATTCGCTGAAAACTTCCGAGTATGAATTTAAGAATGTAGTCTGGTGTTCCGGCCTAATTTTCAAGGTTATTTCGAGAATCTTTTATTATAATCAAATAAAATACAATTATTTCAATTTTTTATATGTTATTATTGGTCACGTTCAAAAGACACTTCTGCTCCGCCACTGCTACCTGTGCGTCTTATGAATGCAAAATTATCACTTTATGATCAACAAAAATTATAGTGAGCAGTCGTCATTTTATTGAGCGTATTATTTTTCTGCTACTTAAGCTCAAAATGTTGCTGAGCAGAGTTCGTTTTGTGAACGCAACCATTGATAGCTTTAAATGTACATTTTTTTTTTGGTGTTATTTTACAACATTTTTTAGCGTTCTTTACGTCCAAAGTGGACACCTAAAAAAAAGGTGTGGGGCTGGCCCGGGTGATTACGGTACTTGAAGTCATCTTAAACAAACAATTTATCTACTCGAAATGCACATTAAAGTTGTTTTAAGATTGATTAAACATTGAAAATTGACAGAAAAGGGTTTATTTCTCTTATGTGTTGCCATTACCATCCGAGCTTAATTCCTTGAAACCTACTTCGGAACCCCGAACAATAGAGTGGGTGGGTACCACTTCCAAATCAGAATTGAGCTGGGATAGATTTGAAATAAAAGAGGGAAATGGCACCCAAGAGGACATTATACAAGCTGACAAAGTCAATGCCTCGCAGTGGTGAGGCAATGAACAAAAATAAGAAAAATCACAAAATTGTTGCTTTTGTTTTGCACAGCCCTAAAAGCATTTATCTTTGAATTTTTTAAAATAAGTTTTTTAGACAATTTTTCTAACTTTTAACTTTTTCAATATATAATTTGATAATTTAAAAACGAACTAAATCCACTTTCTTTTAAATAATTATTAACAAAACTCATGAAAACGAAATAAATATGGTATGCCAAGATTTGTTGCTTTTGATTTGCAAAGTACTGCACATACTATATCATGTGTCAAATCTCAGAATCATTGAATACTTGAAAAAAAATTTTCAAAAAGATATTTTCAAGAAATAAAACGGGAGTCCACTCTTAATAACATATAACCACCAGAAAGTTTAACTAAGCTGTATATGTGTACTTGGCAAGCCATATACATCTGCGACTTTCAAAGTAGAGAATGCATTCTTAACTATATGGCACTATGAGCTCAAAATTTGATTAATCTAAAATATTGAATAACTATTGATATTGATTAGTAAACAAGCTCGATTACTCGCAGTAACTTAATTTACTCCAAGTTTCATAAAACATATTTTATTTAAAATGTTTGAAGTTTTCGGAATTAGGTGCTCAGCCAGTTTTTGTGACCATAATAAATGTGTAGAAAATTAATGGCTTCAACTTTTGATGAGAACTGTGTTTTTAGTTAATCAGATATTAAGAAGATATTTGTATATGTTCATAATGCAAAATGTAACGATTTTTACACCGATTGCGACTCACTTGATTGAGAACGACGCAACCCTTACTGAAGCCAATTAAAATTAGTTTCGATTTGTCCAAATTAAGATTTTCACGCCACCATAAAGGATTACTGTTGTGATTGCGATTTTGTAGTTGTAGTTGTTGTTGCTGCTGTTGTTGTTGTTGAAGAGTACAATCATTATTACTATTGTTAACATTATTAAAATGTGCATCATTTGATGATTTTGTTGGTACAACAACATTAATATTAACTGCATTATCTGCATGGACAACAGCAATATTATTTGTTGGTGATGTAGTTATTGCAGTTACAGTTTTGCTACTATTTGAAGCAACTATATCATCGGAACCGCCATCCGAACCAACACCAGTGGCTGCAGTAGAAATGGCGTTGGCAGCAGAGGTAGGAGTACTGCCACTAGCAGGACTAGCCACATTAGGAAATATGACAGCTCCATCAGCATCGACTGTAACATTTTCCTGCACTTGCAATATATCAATATCCATTTCTTGGCTGCTATCACTTGTAGTCGACGATGACGAAGACGAATCAGATGAAGCAGTTGAGAGTGTAGACGAAACTAAAGCAGCAGCGGCCGCTACAGCAGCTGCGGCAGCGGCTGCTTGCGCCGCTTGATCCATTATTTCATTTTCCGGTATTGATATTAAACGTTGTGAGAGATTTTGTAGTAATCTAATATAGAAATTTAGATAATTTTATTAAATACAATGTGTTTGTAAAATATATAAGATATTCACTTTTCCAAATGTTGAAGTGCATGATTCATTGGCGTGTGATCCGGTACACCGGCGTTATTCCCGCGTACAAAATTATCAAAACAGCTAAATGTTTTAAATTCCATTCTAAGAGATAGAGCGAGAGAGAGACAATGATTTAATTATGTATGCTCTTTTGATAGAAACATAAATGCGCTCATGGGAGAAAGAAACTAACCTCACTGGCCGAATAACGATAATATGCGAACGCGGAAAAGCTTCGCGCAGAAGTATTGCGGAATTCTCAAGGTTGTACTTCATGTAACCGCGACTGTCTCGATTCGTTTCCATGCTCTCTGGAAAATCCTGAAAGAAAAAGAGAATCTGTATTATTATTTATTGCCTTTTTGTGTTGTTAATAAATGTCAAATAGATTGGTGCGGTGCGGTGTTTAAGTTTTAGTTACGTACGAATGTGGAATTTATTTTTTTGATTTCTGTGTTTATTGGAACTGTGCCAAAATATTTCATGGTAGAAGAAGAAAGAGTTCATTAATTTTAAAAAGAAAAATAACATGGAAAAGTCGCAAGCATTTTTCTTCTTGAGCTATGAACAAAGCAGAAATGATGCCTGAACATTTGAGAGCTAAATTATTACTTTTTTTTTGTTTTATATTATTACTGCTTTAATTAAACTAAAATTGGGATTTTTTTTTTTGTGGAAAACATAAATTATGGATTTATTTGTAGTCCATAATAATAAAATTTTTTTATTTATATCCATGCATATATTTGCACCATAAGAAACTGAATAATTTATTCTTGTAAATTTTTAAACACACAATTCTTATTTTGTTTACAAAATTTTTTCCTTTCCCAATTAATTGTCGATATTAAGTAATAAACATATACAAGTATATTAGTGAGAATCACTTAGGCAACATATCAGGTAGAGCATATTTACTTTAATATGTTGAAAAAAAGATTATACGTAAAATAATTTACAAAACAATATAAAAAAAAAATAAAAAGATGTATAGATTAATTGTGTTCTACAGCCATGAAAAAATTTGTAGGTACGTACCTGAACATCTCCACCAAAATAAACAATCGCCGTTGAATCTTCAACATTTTGCGTTGGTTGCCTTATTATGGGCGGACAGTAAACAATATCATTTGCACGGTTTTGAAAACCGGCAACAGCAAATATTCGAAAGGGACCAGCTGATGTGCTCGGTGTGCATAGACGATCAGCGCTGCCACCAAGCATTACCTCAAAGTTTGTGACACGTTTTTGTAATTTCAAAAAATTATCAATGATTGCCTGAAATGAAATTTGCAAAAATATTTTCAAAATTAATCAAGGTTAAAATAAATTTATACAAATATTAATGAGACAAAATTTGTATACAGTCAACACTCGAAACTGTGAACTAATAAAAAAAAAGCAAAGGTGTTCACATTTGCGATTGTTTGAAAAGTAACCGGAACTTTATGATTTTACCACAGAAGGAAACTTTTTCAAAATGAAGGAAACTTTTTTAAAAGTAAAAAATTATATATATCTTCAATGGATTAAACGTTTTTAATTAAAAAAAAAAATGAATTTAAAAAAGAATCGGTAATCTTCACCATAAATATTACCTTTTCTGTAGTAAAGATATCTAGAGGATTCCCGAAATTACTGAAATCTTCAAGTATTCAGTCAATGGAAAGAAAAAATTTGTTCACGTTGGTGGATGTTTACGTTAGTTGACTGTATAAGCTTTTTGTAATATGGTGTGGGATTTTTTTTTTTTATTCTCCGCCTCCGTTATGTATGAGAAAATGGCACATTGCTACTTCAAAAGCAAGAAAAAAACGTCATCATTTATTAAAATTTTTTCATTTTTGAAAGGACTTTTTTAAAAAAAATATAATACAAGCAACAGCCAATATCTAATTTTTTTTAATTATCGTTACTCACTTGTAGAATCTAATGAACAAAATCGCCGCACATACTAACATAGATTGTTTATCGCATAAATCACAGAGTTATAGTGCCTTCTAGACAGCTTAGCAATTAAATTTGGTGTGGCCAAAAACTTAGCAATGATGCTAGTACGATGCCCACGATAACGCCACAATGTAGAGGAACAATAAAATACAAATAAAATAAACACACACTTCTTTCTTTCCCCACACACTTAAAAGTAAGAAATAAAAAAATAATTGCAGGAAGCTACACGCGTCCGTATTAATAGTAATCATCATCATAGTAGTCACGATTTCCACAGCAACCCATGAAACGCGTACGTGTATCCTCCAAGCACAATTTCGTATCCTCCTTCATTTCCTTTAGTTTAACGCGTACTTCTTCACGCATTAGATTGTAGCACATTGCCACTAAGCCCATGCCAATGAGCATATACAAAAAGTTGATGGCTAATTTGGAGTTTTGTTGGGTGATCTTTTGTAACTCGGAAACTGCATTAGTATCGGTTGTTGCATCTTCTTTTATCTTAACTGAAGCCGCTTCAATATCTTCCTGCGTCACTAATGATGCACCAGGCACAAAGTCTCCAAAACCAATTTTACACAGAGATGTCATGCAAAAATAAAATGAATTGAGGAAAGACCATTTCTCCCAATTGGCGAACATTATTGTGCCAGTGAGTATGTAAAATATGATAACCCAAAGGCAAGCAGTGGAGGGCACAATAACCTTTTTACGGCCCATTGTACTTAGACTTCCACTTTCGAGAGCATCTAGACGTGAATCGGCTACTGAACGATCCTGTGCACATCTATGCATGCTGCGATAGAGGAATTTAAAAGAACGCGCCAATACTTTTCCCATATTCAAAAAGTATAGAATGTACAGAGGGATGCCAAAGGTGGCATAAATTACGGTGAAACCTTTGCCCCATGGCGTTCGTGGTACCATATTTCCATAACCAATCATGGTGATTACAGAGAGGCAAAACATTAGAGCCGCTGGAAAGGACCACATTTCTTCGGGTGTACGACCAGCGTAACCGTTTTTGATAATAGTCGTAAAGTTGTTCTGATAGTCTACCAATATTTTCTTCGTATCTATTTTCCATTGACTTTGATTTAAAGTGTTGAATTTCTCAGTGATATACCATAAATCTAGTGAGCAATTGTGTCGCAATTCCAATACCTGCTCCACTGTCTTATCAACATACTCGCGTTCGATATGCATGAAAGAAAGTGCTCCAAAGATGGCATAGACGACGATCAGTGCACCTACGCCAACCTGCGTGCACATAAAAGTTACAAAATTGCGGCAGCATCGTTTTATACGCTTTCGTGGTTGATTACTGTATGAAGAAGAATTGGAGTTGTTGGACCCAATGCGGCTATTACGTTGAGAGTTCCTTAATGATTTAGACATTTCATTCATTCAGATTCATCAGAGTATTTCAATAAACAAATTATTATTCTTTTTTTTATGTGATATTTTGCATTATATTATGTAATTTAGGTTTTTTTCTGGAAAACACGTAAATGCCGATTTGGTATAGTATTAATTAACCCAAAATATTTAAAATAAATATGGTTCGTTGTTAACACAACTGGAAGTAAATCTTAATGATTGAACTCATTTTTGTCCATTTGTTAAATGAAAATTTCTAAAAATAAAATCGTTCACGATACCAGCGAATACGCGGCCCGACGTGTTCTGTTCTCTCCCGGTATAGTTCTGTGCGCTTCCGAGTTTCAGAAACAACTGGCACGATTTCATGTATCTCATAAAGATTGATGTTAACATTCTCTTTGGCATTCACTTGTGTATCTTCTCTCTATTTGTTTACATATTTACATTCAAAATTCTATACTCTTGTGTTTTGCTTCCATTTTTTTTCTTTTGGAATTGCATAGTCAGAGTTGAATATGGAAATGTTCATTTACTAAATATTTTGACATTTATGGGAAGTAAATGAAGACGCTGCGTGGCACAAATTTTGACAAAGGAAATATTTTTCGGAATATTTGTTACTTTTACAAACTACAAATATACTTGCGCGTATGTTGTTTATATTGGACTCATTTCAAAATTTAAAAAATATAAAGTAAGAAAATTGAAAATACCTATGCACAAAAACAAATAACTTTTTACGAATTTTGGATGTAAATAGCCATAATATCTGAAATACTGGCAGGGAGAAATGCAAAATATTGCAGTATTTTAAAACTGCAGTAGTCTAACCGAGCACAAATACTAGGAAATGGAAACTAAACACAAACGTAACACCACTACTCTTACTTGAAACATCCAGTATTTTCATTCAGTAAAATAACGTTTTATATATTTTTGTTTTATGCAATAAAATATTGTTTCGAAATTGAAATTGTTATTTTTAACAAATCACTTTTTCATTAATTTTCTATTTTTATTGTTTGCCATTTGGCTTTCTTGCTTTGAACAACCTGGAAAGTACATATAACGGAAAACACCAGCTGAGGTAAGCCCTGATCGAAGACGAAGGACGGACGCAATTTATCATGATATAGCAATAGCAAATTTTGAAACTTTTCAAATAATAAACAATATGATGTGTCAAGCTTCAGATTAATTCATTGAATACTTCTCCCAATAAAAACGATAAATATTCTCAGGGTAAATTTGTTATTTTTACCTTTTTTTCCTTAAGGAATACAAATTTTCCCGGGGATTTCATTTCGGGAATATTTAGAATAGGGCTGAATATTTCTTTTAATATAGGAATATATTCAAAGTCTTTATTATTTCTTTTTTATAATAATAGGTTGGGTTGGAGTGCCTGTCTTGAGACATTAAACGACCCATTGTGATACCACATGGTTGGAGCTACAGTTTAACTCTGATTCTGAAAGGCGGTGTGGCAATTTAGTAGTTTTGCCATTGCCTATCAAGATGTGTACTAGTACACTTTCTTATAATTCTTATACGCTTCATATTGATAGTGAAAGTTATGAGAATTAACCACCAGGCCAAGACGGGAATCGAACCCGAACCTCCCGAGTGAAAATCTACTGCACTACCCACTAGACTATCAAGATCATAATATAATAATAAATAAGGTATAAAATCTTCATCGCGACTGTTTCTCCATTCATTTTATCGTGACAAAGAAGTAACTAGCTGATGATTCTAGTTACAAGTTCCATTACTTATCAGCAGAAAGAAAACAGATTCTACCAGAGGATTGAATATGCTGTGTCCAATTAGTCCAAACATTAGTTGTCGAGATTCTGACCGAATACTGAAAACTGCAACAGAAAACGCCGTCACTTTATAGTAATTTTGTCGTGTCATGCAATGAATAAGCCTTTTTATTGTGATTGTCGTTTGAACAGATTTAAGCAATCAAATTAAAATAATTGTTTAACTAGTCCTTAAACTTTTGAGTAAAATTTATATCAAAATCGTGTAATTCATTTTACTGCAATTTCAATTTCACGCGAAAGTGAAATTTGGAACATGGCTGTATATTTCTAAAATTTACGATTTATGAACTATAAACATAAGCACCCTATAAGCATTAAAGTAATGTTGTGTATTAATTATATTTTTTGCGATTTGAAGGTTTATTTATCTTTCCTTTTATTACAAAAAATGTATATTTTCAGTTTTCATTTACAATTTAAATAATGTCACCAATGATTTATATGTACACATTTCACCTTTACAGTTAGCAATTTGGTGACCTCACCGAAGATCTGCACCAATTCGATTTGTATCCAGTAATGTCCGCTGGTGAAATACAGTGGTACAACATCATCATTTACTGTTCCATTGGATATGTAATAGAAACCTTCTGTCAATGGGCACGAATTAATGAATGTAGATTGTAATAGTGTATCACTGTGAAAGTTTTCTGTTGTAAAGTTTTTCATTGATTCGATGGTTTTACAAAAATCCAAATTTTTATATTTCACCATATTTTGTGATTTTTCACCGTTTTCACCAACCTTACGTACAAAAATACTAAAGAGAATTTTGCCTGGAAAGGCCATCAACGCTGTAACATTGTAATAAATGCTTACGTTATTCTCAATGTGATATGCAATTTCTATTCCATTCGGTACAAAAGATTGCGAATAGAAATCTTCAAATTGTAAAAGTGCCTAGGAACACCAAAAATAAAGTGGAAATTTCAATTTAATAAATGCTCTTTCATTACTGCATACTTACACCACGAGTTTTGTAGTTGTTGAGAAATGTACACATTAAAACAAGAAACATTAAATGAATAAAAATTAGTTTTGTCGTTAATTTTAGTTTATTAATATACATAACCAGTGCACTTGCGCTTACTATTCTCATGAGTTTTTGATAATATTAATATTCCAATAATATTTTTTGTTTGATTTTAATTTCTTTTTAGTCACGCATTGCTGTATTTACTAAATGACAATGGTCTCGATATAATGGCGTTAATGGTAAACCTTTTATCGCATTGATCTTATTGTTTGGTAATCAGGTGTAACGTAGGTATGTACGTAAGGTCTACTAGACTTACGAGAATATCCCATTTTGAATATTGTTGAAATTTTAGGCGCTTTAGCGGTTAGAGCATTTATTCGGAAATGGAAATAAGTAAGTGTATGTATAACGGACTAATATACCAGAGAAAATATACTCTTGATGTCATAAAAAACATTTTTGAAAAATCAATATTGAAAAAATTAAAATCAAGCAGAAAAAAATGCTAAGATTGTCAAAATTAGTTTTTTAATTATATATAAAAAAAAAAACTTAATGGTTATACAGTGGTGACCCAGTACAACGAATGATATGCACAGAATCGTACGTCATTTTGAAAATTAGTTAAATAGAACATTTTTTTACTTAATTATAAAAATGATAATATTTATTCCTTTTTTAACCTGTTTAAATATTATAAAACCAAATTATCACATTCTTTCTTCAGTGGGACGAAATCAAGCTGTATTTTTATCATTATATTAGAGCCATAAAATTACTTGAAATAAGTACTCGCTATAGCGTTATAATGGATCACCGCTGTATAGAAGAGAAGTTTGACAAACAAGGGCTCTTGAGAAAGGCCTTAATGAGATTTATCGATTGGGGCAAACCCAACCATAAAAAATTTTCCCTACAAAAACTGCTTTTAGGCGAAAAAGCTAATTTTTTTTTTCTGAATTTACAGCTCACGTGGAGTGTTGCACTTGAAAAATGGTTTGTGATGCTGGTCTCACAAAAACTCAATGTGTTAATCACTAGGGCAAAAACATGCACTTTTTTTCGACCACATAAATATACCATATACGCTTTAACTGTACCATCAAAAATTCAATTTAAAACGGCATTCGAATATCAAAAGTTTATTATTACGGACCGGGCCATGTAGTTTGCATCATAATTAATCAAAGAGTATATTTTGAAAATTCGTGTAGTTACGGCTTTTTGGATTTTGGATGACGATATATCCTATTAAATATGTTTAAAGAAAAAACAATAAAAAGTATGCTTAGTCTTAAACAGGACATACTGCGCAACAATTCAAAATTTTGAAAATGTCAAAGTATATCAATCTTGGTAAAAGAAAAATTTGTCTGCCAAAATTCTAACTCTAAAAATTTCTTCGCTATTAGCTAAATTTGCTCAAAAGATAATATGAATCAAATAGTTGTTATATATGTAAATGAAAACTTGGCATTTGTAAGCATCCTTTCACAATTCATTGTGTCGTTTTTCTCGAAACAAAGTTTTTTTGATCGGCCCAGGGGTCTGACAAAATTCTATTAAGCCGATTGGGCTGAAATTTTAATCGGTTATTTTACATGCCAGTGGCTCTCGCAGGTGGTAGTATTGTTTATTTTTAATCATTATTTCCTATTTTTTATCCCGATTTTCAACGAAAAAAAAGGCGCTATTTTTGAACATTTTTTTTCAAAGTTTTGTTATTTTTTAATAAAAATGTTTAAATCTACTACCTGTCAGAATGACATATTCTATTTAAATTTTTTGTCTCAGATGACTTCAAGTGCCATAATCACCCGGGCTAGCCACACATCTTTTTTTTTAGGTGTTCACTTTGGGCGTTAAAAATACTAAGAAAATATAATAAAAAATTCCCGAAAAAACCTTGAAAATTAGGTCGGAACATCAGACTACATCCTTAAGCGCCTGGTTATAAACATTCAACGGTCAAGGTGGTTACATTCAGTTCGTTGCAGAGTTGTTTTTTGTCAAAATATACTCGTTTGTTTAATACTATTTTATATGTAATGATACTGTTTTGTAAAATAACTTATTGCCACCCTGAATACTCGGCGTGCTCGGTGTACAATACATAGAGCATATCGTGTTCGGAGTGAGAGTGAGTTAAGATTCTCTCTTTGTGTTCGGTCCAACAATCTCATGATGTTCGCCGAGCATACTCGCAATATAACCACAGCCTTAGCGCCTGGTTATATTGGTGCTCGGTGTTCGACGAACACAAAAGATTTTCTCCCGTGCTCGGTCAAGGTGGTTACATTCAGCTCGTTGCAGAGTTGTTTTTTGTCAAAATATTCTAGTTTGTTTAATACTATTTTATATGTAATGATACTGTTTTGTAAAATAACTCATTGCCACCCTGAATACTCGGCGTGCTCGGTGTACAATACACCGAGCATATCGTGGTCGTTGTGAGAGTGAGCAAAGACTCTCTCTTTGTGTTCGGTGCAACAACAATATCATGGTGTTCGCCGAGTATACTCGCAATATAACCACAGCCTTACTGATTTTTATTTAAAGCTCTTTTTTATATCACCCAACATGTATGGAGTTTATAATTGACAAGCAGGAAGTTTTTTTAAGTCCATTATTTTTCATTATGAAATACATTCCTTATTTGGAACATTAGTTTAAAGCACGGGTTTTCACACGACTATTAGCATACTTATAAGAATGTGCCATTTTTCTAAATGATTTTATTTTATTTTTTTTCTATTTTACAGATAGTTTAAAATGAACCAAAAAGCACCCTTTTCATTTGTTGAGAAGAATTTTCCGATCTTCTTCTGACATGATTATGTTAATAGGTTCAGACTCAAGAGTCAAAAAGTACCTGGAAGCGACGAATATGCTTTCTGCTTTAATTAGAGTTTTAAAAGAGTGTCATATATCTTAGGCGCTTAGGATGCTATTTTTTATCTATAATATTTTGCGCTACGGTGAAATTATTAAAATGTAAAAATGTTGATAGAATATGCATCAAGTCAAATGTAAAACGGAATATCTATGAAATTTTCTTTCAGATTATACTTAACTTCAAATCAATTAAGAAACTGAAATATTTTATTTTTTATTATTTTTCGATAATCGATTCTTTCAACGAATAATAAATAATAACAAAAGCAAAAATTGCTAAGAAGATAAGTTAATGACACTTACAAATGGGAAAATAAACAAGTAGAAAAAGAAAGCACAACAAATGCGCCAAAAATATAGTAGATACACAAGAACAAATAAACGACGACGAAATGATAAATATAAGAGATTGCGAAATAAGTTTCTACAATAAAAAAGAACATTAAGAATTAACTTAAAAAGAACATTAATGATTGAAGGCGAAGTTAGTTAAATTGAATGAAATAAAGTATTAGGAATAACTTTTTATTTTATTCTCTATGATTTTCTAGTGCACGGTTAATGAGGGTGAGGAAGAACATTAATTTAATGTATTTTACTATTCAAGAAAAATCGGCGAAAACTTTTTTGGCATACTTACAAATTTATGGAAACGATTCAACAAGAATTGAATAGCAGAAGCGGCAGTAGCTACAGCGCGAAAAAGCAGTAGCTACGTTGGCGTTTATCGTTTCACCTGTATTCGCGCTCTTGTAAATTAGGTTTTTCTTTTTTTCAGTTTTGGATTTATATCCAGACAATTCTTTTCCCCTTGTTTGCCAATTTGATGTCACTACGCCAAGTTTCAAGGATTGCTTGCGTTTTTCCTATTCAACACTTTCTATTGCTTTGCAATTTTCTATTGCTTAGTATTTTATTACTACACATTCATTTGTGTAATATTATTTAATATTTTAATAAATCCGCATTAAATGCTCGTCAAGAAAACGCGTTTACCACTTTTTATTGTTTTTAATATCTGTAAATTACGATTTATTTGCAAATAAAAATTGCATTGATGAAAATGAATGCAAAAGACGACGACAACCCGGTGGTGAATTAAAAATATGCAGAGGTGAATAACGAAGTATAGTAAGTTGGTTGCGATTGAGTGGCAATTGGAAAATTATAATTTTTCTTTTGACGATGTCAGAGAAAGACATCTATGCCGTTGGTAAATCTCATGACGGCGTGGTTTGCTTCTAATAGCTTAAACACATACACACCTCGCGGCTGCGTTTCTCTGATATGCAGTGTGACCAAATCAGCGCTTTTCCCCTAAATTTAGTGCTTTTTGAAAATTAAAAAGCGGAAAAAAGGAATTTAGAGCACGGAGTAGAGTAGAGCACGAACTGTTCGATAACAACTATTTATAACTAAATTTATTTTTCAACAAAGTTTTCAATCGTTTTGATTTTTTTTGTACAAAATGGATAAATTTATTCTATTTCGTGCTCTGTCTGCTCAGCCAATTTCTTCTGAGCACGTAGAGCACGTTCTGAGCGCGCTCTCATCACAAAAAGAAACACAATTACGTTTGCTCTGAGTGTTCAGAGTTAAGGCTCTGGCACATAGAGTCCGTTGTATACGTAAGAGCAAAGTATACAACTGACACGAAGTAAGCGAAGGAGAGAGGTGACACATAGCATACGTTGCCAACGGATACACAATCATACACATCATACACAAAGTAAATCAGCTGATAGCTTCAACACTCTCAACTCTCTTTCAACGTACGGCAAAGTTGAGAGTTGTCCAACTTTTACGTTACTTCAACGTATACGTTATGTATGGGCCACACTACATTCGATTTCATATATTTTATAGTAGTTGTCAGATGTGTACTTTGCCAAATTTTTACGTTATTTCAACGTATAAGTTGTGTATGGGCCTCACTACATACGATTTCATATATTTTATAGTAGTCGTTAGTTGTATACTTTGCTCTCACGCACACAACGGACTCTATGTGCCAAAGCCTTTATGGTCAGAAGAAGCTGATAGAAATGAAGAGAATATAAACTTCGATATCGATATGAGATTTAAAAATATTTAAGTATTAATATGTATTTTTAGTTATACATAAATTATTAGTCTGTATATTTTTTTGTGATCAAAGTCTTTAAAATACTCTTTTTCCATTATCTTATAGTTTTTCTTGTGATTGTATAATTTAGAAATGCTGTGAATTAGAACTTTAAAAATACATGCATTTAATTAATGTTCTTTTTAATTTATTAATAAATTTGCATTCAACACTTTTGTAAAAAAAAAACAATTTAGCGCTTTTTTAAAGAAAATACGCGATTTATTTTTCATTTTAGCGGATTTTGAAAAACAAAAGTTGGTCACACTGCTGATATGACATTTCTTCGCCTTGTATCGTATGTTCTTTTTTCTGTCAAATTGCGCGATATTTATTTTTCTCAAAGCACTTTGCTTTGCGTTGCATTTTTAATTACCATACGACATACTGTGGTTACTAAATCCACAAGTAGCAACAATGGGCAGTAGGACGACGAATGGGTCAGAGAGCTGAATTTGATTCGCGACATCAATAGTTATTATCCACTTAATTACAATCATTCATTTCTTTAAAATTACTCATTTAATCACTTAATAACAATTAAAACTCAAAATATGCATTCGGCTCTTTCACTAGGATAGTGTAGCGTTAAATTAAATCAAACAAGTGTCAAAGTTACTGTTACTGATGCCATCTATTTCTACGACAATTCGAAGCAATCACACGCATTTATTGGAGCTGCTTTTAAAAACTTATTTTAAAATCAAATATAAAAACTTTTTCAAAATTTTTAAAAGTTTCTGAAATGAAATGAACTATTTTTCAACATTGCCCTGAAATGAGTAATTGGATTTAAATCAATTTTTTTTTCTAGTTTTCAATGTTGCAATCAATTTTGGTTTGCGAAAAACAGAAATTTGTGACGTCGTTTTCAAAAATATTGCTTAAGGGGTAAGTTGGTTTGCAGATTTTAGGTAAGTTGGCATAGTTTGGGATATTATCTAGGCGCCAAATCTATGCTTGGAAATTGGTTGCGCTTCGCGGACGCAAATAGCGAAAAGCTGACTCCAGATTGTGGTAGAAACGCGTCGCTGAGTGTTTCTGATTAACAAATTATTTTTTTTTTAATTGGATCCGTATAAATTAGCTTCTATTATTCGAATGACAACAAATTAGGTTTTTGATGATCCAGTTAAAACGTATACTAATCAATCTGCTGACTTTCTAAGTTTTCCGAGTTTTCGTAGCGCACCATACACTATATAAACCACAGTATACAGTATGCCAGATAGCAGAAAGTAATCTGAAATATTCTCAGATTTGACAATTATGACATATATTCGCTCAATAAATTTTGACAAATAATTTTGTTTATGAGAGAAAACTCTCTTAACCCATTTTCGTCAGCTGTACACAAATAAATAAATGAAATAAAAGTATCAAAAAACAATAAACCTTTTGTTTGTTAAGTTTGAGTTTTGGGTTAAATCCTTGGTTCATATTATGCACATGGTTGTTACAAACGCCTTCGAAGATCTCGTTTATCAATATCTAAAAATTTTTTTGGCTTTTCAAATTTTTCAATTTTGTTTATATATTGTGCTGGTACCAATGGGTTAATATTTATTTATATTTACTTCTGAAATATCAAAATTTTTGGGAGAAGTCAGAGAATAATTTTAAAATTTGGCAGACGTCAGTGAACAGAAAAGAGGGTGTCACTTCTATTTATTTCACTTTATTTATTTCACTTTATTTATTTCACTTTATTTATTTCACTATGATATAAACTACTTTCTTCAGAACGCCGACGATATGTTGAAGGTGCATTTAATGATTTTTCATATTTAAGCTGATTTTTTTTATTTTGCTAACGTTTTTTCAATGACAGTCAGCTATTTTACTTTCAAGCATTGTTGTAATTTGTAATTTCAGATAATTTTCGAACTTTCACTATTTTCTCATATTTTTATATTGTTTGTGTCCAATTCCCACTTTTTTTAGGCTTGACAATAAAATCATTGTCAAGGTTTCTAAAAACATTTCTCGTAAGGCATTTTTCAACATTTTCGAAAATCGGCTATAAAAATTGTTTCTTATTCAGAAACGGTTTTTGGCAAAAATTAGCCATATGGTACAACCTACAATAAGTCATATTCTTTTTTTAAACTGAACAAGGTACAAATCTTATTCATAATATTCCGCGTTAAAAAAATGTTACGTGTTTGGGAAAAAAGTATGAAATAGTTAACTATTTGCGTATAAAAAATTTTGACCAAAAAGCCTGTCATTATAATCTCGTTAAAAATACATGGATTGGTCTAACAGAAAATTGAAAAGACAAATCTTATAGTGCGGACACACGAGAGTGCATTTCAGGCAAATTTAACATTTCGTTGAAATGAGTCTGAAATGCAAAATTTCGCCATACAAAAAGTGTCAAATGAAATTCTTCATTTTAGACTCATTTCATTGAAATGCGTCTGAAATAAAGAAATTAACTAACAACCCTCAAGCGCAAGGTTGTAAAAAATGGGAAAAATTTAAGATCTATTACATTTTTTTAGACATTTTGGATTTTGTTTTCATAACAGCTGCTCTTGTAAAATTTATTAAGCGAAAAAATAAAATAATAGAGTCGGAGAGTAACTCATTGCCATTTCTCCAATTATCCATAATTGTTAAATAAATTTTTAGTGTCCAAATCCAATTGAATGGCAACATTTTTAATTATTTTTATTTGCACAAAACACACACAAACATTCTTCTTCTTCTCCAAACTTGTAATCTGTCAAAAAACTAATTTGAAATTCCTTTTTTTATCGTGTGTCCACCTTAATTTGAAATGTAGATTTTCAACGAAATGAACTCTGGTGTGTCCGCAGTATTATAGCCGAAATAAAAGTGATGTGCCAACTTCCCCCACATTTAATAACCGTTTTCCATTATGATAGTTATATGAAAGTTTTCTGAGTATCATTTCTTGGAGTAGCGTCAGGCTTCAGACATATTAAGGCAAATGATTATAAAGTTTTAATATTAAAGAATATTGTGCAGAAAAAGCTTGTGGGTATTGACGCTAATGTTTAGAGATCGCATTAATGTAATAAATAATTTTAAGAACTTTTTGCTGAATGTTTCCATCAGAGAAGTAAAACCAAACATTGGGAAAGTGAAAGGTAGAAAAAATAAGTAGTAAGAAAGAGATAAAGACTTGCCTGTCTTTTTTTAACTGCCTCTTTTTTCTACCTCTCTCTACTATAAGAATACCCTGCGGAAAAAGTGAGTCGAATATTTCTATACTGCGTTATATATCACATTGAATGGGTTAAGGATTCATACTTAGTAGTAGGGCGGAAAATTATGTGATATTTAGAATTTTTTATTATAATTTTTGTCTTTTTATAAATAAATAATTCCACAAGCTGTTCAATAAATTGCATACAGAAATAATAGAAATGATAGTGGTTGCACCGGACTTCTTCTGTTAAAACCTGATAAAACATCTTAAGATGCTACAAGTAGATACGCAACCATTGTCTGGGTCCTACTGCAATTGTAAGAGCTGATAGTGAAAGACATATTACAGTAAAAGTATATTTATAGATTCCTGTAATCCGAGAATTGCCATTTCTTCTTATCACAGATTATGCATAGTTTTTTTTAATAAAAATAATTCATTAAATACCTACCGAAATTTTGTTCCAAACTACCAATATCTGCTTCGTGTTACAGCTTCCTTTTGAATATATATACACATTACTTACGTACTTTTCATTAATAAAACTTCCAGCTGAAATCGTTAAATGCCTAACAAGATGAATTGTGCTTCCAAAGGGGCGATTTTAAACTTGGTTTGGAAAATATTTAAAGAATATCAAAACAGAAATTAAATACTTATTAATTAACTTAATTTTTAAAACAAAAGAAGCAATATTCAAAATTGTTTTTGTTTGCTTGTTTTGAAATTGAATATTTTCTGGTTGATTACTTTATTTGCTTGTTTTAGTTATAGATTAATTACATGGATTACTTTAGTTATCGCTGACGTGACTTTTTTTTTTTTTGATTAGGTTTTGCATTTTTTATTTTATTATAATTTTAAAATTGTGTGTTTTTCCTAGTTTTGAATTTTATTTTTGCTAAAATTCTGTTCGTGGGTGTTCTTGTTGTACCTGTTGTATATTTTGTTGGCTAAATATGTGTTATATATAAATTATAAAATCGTATTTTTTTTGGTTTTGTATTTACTTTTATTATTATGTATTTATTTAAATAGGAAAATGCTAGCAATAAAAGATTTTGAGAAAAGAATATCAAAAAATTTACATGCATATTTTGTTATTTTCTTATTTTTATTATTAATGCTTTAGATGTTTGTTTGTTTTTTTTTTTTATATAAAAATTGGAGACAAAATTTAATTTATTTTGAATTTTTTTTTTTTTAATTTTTTTTTTTTTTTTTTTTGTTTTCTAACAATCACGTATGCCCGATAGCCTTGTACTTTGTTGGCGACAGGCTTAAGTGAGGGAGGAGGCGGTACCAACACTAAGCCATGGTTATCTTCAATCACAAAACCTTTTGTTTTTTAAATATGTGTTGTGATTAAATCCTTTATGAGTTTTATATATAAAAATATATTTATATATGAACATTTTGTTTTTGTTGGAGAAAACGTCACATTTAAAAAATTGTTTGCGAAATCTTATCTTTGTTAAGCGTTATTTTATAGATATTTAAAAAAATTCTAAGAAAATTTTTATTAATCTTTTATGAACTGTATTATCGACACACTGCTTGAGTTTCACACAATAGAGTTTTTAGTTATTTTTTGTATTCTTTATCTTTATTAATTTTTTAGTTCACCTTATTACTAGAAATTTAATTTGAAAAATAAAAGTAGTATAATTTCAACTGCAACAAAAAGTGACATATTTTATTTTCATTTTATATTTATTACTTTTTGGTACATAAATTGTTTTTTTTTTTTTTGTTTAACACTAACATAAAAATTAATTCATACATTTAACAGCTAAGTTAACAAGAAAAAAAATAATAAAAATTAAAATTAGAAACATTTAATTGAGCATAATTATTTAGTTTTTCATTTTGTCAACGCAATTTTTAAAACTAAAAATTATTTTATACATTTTGTGCTTTTATATAAACAAATATAAGTTTTTTTTTTATTAGGACCGAAACGTAACAATTTTGCATAGAGAAAAAACAAATTAGTTTTATTTTAATTATTTTTTTTTTTTAATTTTGAGTTTTTGCCTAAATAAATAAGATTTTGTTTGAAACAATATTTTTTTTTTTTTTCATTTCCGAAAATATCACATGAAAAAATTTTTTGGCTAAAATTTTTAAATTTTGACAAAAATTCTATTTTTTTCAATTATTTCGCATTATTATTAAATACTAATTTCCAAAAATAATAATTTTGAATATCACAAAATGTTTAAAAATAACTTCTTTTTTTATATATTTTTGTTTGTTTTTTTTCTAATAAAAACCGAAAATTATTTGAAACTGTTTATTTGAAATTAGAAAATATTTGATTGAATTAATAATAATAATTAGAAAATAATAAAAATAGTTTTCTCTTTTAAAATGTAATTAAAAATAGGATTCCATTTAGCGAGTGCTTATTTATTTTTGTTTTGTTTACTGATTGAACAAAATTATAAGTTTCTTTGTTTATTTATATTTTAAAGCAACTTGGCACGGTACAAACAATTTCTGTTTTATTGAAAAAATATAATAAAATATACAGGGTGTTGATTAGTAAAAATATAAGATTTTTCAAGTGCAATACGAAATAGTTTTTGTTTGTTTTCATTGTTAACTTCATTACCGATTTAGTGATTTTAAAATATGTGCCAATGCACCCTGTATTACTAAAGCAAGTGTATAAATAATTACATTTAAGAATTGTTTTGTTTTATTCATTGTTTTTATATAAATATTTGATTAGCTTCTTTGTCTTATTTCAGTGTTTTAGTTTTCAATCGTATTTGAATTTGAGAAGTGACTTTTGTGCATTACTTGTAATTGTTAATTTTTTTTTTTAGTTTATTCATTCGCCTCTTTATATGAAAATATATATATTTTTTTAAATTTAGCTTGATATGAAAATTGGTTTTCTATGTTTCAGTTTTTTGTTTCGTCATAATTAGCAAACAAATCTATAAATTTATTCATATTTTTCGAGCGCTAAGCGATAAATTACAAATTAAGAAAAAATAATTTTAAAGGTGGTCGCAAAACATAAAATAAAATTAACATTAAAAACTAAATTATTTTTTTTTTTTTGTATAAAAACTAGTCATTAAAACTAAAATGTTAATTTTTTTTTTTTTAAATAACACTATTAAATTTTTTATACATATACAAATATTATTAATTAAACTATCAAAAAAAAAAAAAAAAAAAACTGTTAAACAGTAAAACTATATTTAAAACATTAAAACTGAAATGCATTTGAGGTATATTGATTATTTGTTTGTTGTTTTTGTTGGTATTTTTTCGTTTTGTTTTTGTTTTTTCTTTAACTTAATATCTACATAACTTAATTTAACAAAACAATAGAAAAAACTATTTACTCTTTTTCAAAATTAAATGCTAAAGTGAACCTTAAATGTTTTCCATGTAATTTACATAATAAAATTTGAAGAAATATTAACAGTATTCAAACGTTTTAATAAAACCAAAAAAAAAAAAAAAAATATGTATCTGAAGCAGAAATAAGATCCCCTGAGAAAATGATTCGATCTTGAAATGAAGACTACATAAAAACCAATTGTTGATGCTTGAACAAAAATAAAAAACAAATTTCATATAGAAATTATATAATTTTAAGATATTTTTTATAATCAGACGGATTCATAGGAAATACAGTCACTGTCTGTGTCTTTCGAACAAGGCTATCGTTCGATTACTTAAATGCAAAAAAAAAAGAAACAACATGCGAGATTTTGTTGTTATTTTTGTATGTTAAATACAGTACGATAGTCTTCCGTGCAGAATCAGAAGAAAGTAATTTGGAATTGGTGAGTGCGTTTTTATACTGTCAAAAGTAACAAACAAAAAAAAAACCGAATTACTTCTATTGATTGTGCTGGGTAGTGGTCTTTGAGCTTTTGAACAATGATGGGCCAACTAATGCAAGAGCCTTAAGTTGCACCGTTCGCTGTTTTACATTTCGCTAAAGCGCTTGAATACCGATTATTACTTTTTATATCAAACCAAAAAAATGTATTAAAATTTTATTTTGCATAATAAGCAAAATGGTAGTTGTTAAAATTTGTAATGAAAGTATTTTTGGTTGTAAACTACAAATGTATATATGTATGGTTTTTTTTGAAGATCAAAAATAAACAAAAAAGAGAAATCATAAATTTGGAAACCGTTTACTTTTATTTTTGATTTGATAAAAGCTGTTGGTTAATCTTGATTTTACTAAAAGTTGATTTTTATTTTTTCATGCCTTTCCGGCATATTTCGGTTCATATTACATTATATTTCCCGCCGTATTTCCATATATTTTGTTTACTCATTCTTTACAATATTTTCTTTTCTCTTTTCATTTATTTTTAAATTCATATTGAGTTGATATTTGAGTTTTGAGTAAGTTTTTAAAAGTTTAAATATTTTACTATGTATTTTTATTTTCGTTTTTGTTACTTCCTTCTTTCTTTGAAACCATCGAAAAGTTTTTTGTTTTTTTAAGCAGTAGTTTTCATTATTTTTTGTATTTATTTTACAGTTTTTTTTTTTAATATTTAAGTAAAGCTTTTTCAAATATATTGTAGTAGTGAATTGAAATTAAATCGAAACTAAATATCGGGAAATTGGTATAATGTTAATAATAATTAAATCATAGGTTAAACTGTTAATGATTGACCCTCAGTCATAGGCATCGTTCATGTACATACCATATATTTCAAGCTTGGTTTTTTCTTCAAAGCGCAAATCGGGCGGGTGCTCAACCACTGGACAGTTTACTCTATTTTATTTTCACAATGGTACTACTGCAAATAGTGCATTTGTCTACTCTTTTGTTTTTGTTTGATAATGAAAAAAATTTCTCAAAATTGTATATAAAACAAAATTATGCAATTTGCATGGTAATTGTAGTTTCAGGTTGTATTTTTTATTTTTTTTTTGTAATTTGTAATGTAATATGATGACAATTTTTTCGTTTTTATTTGCGGGCCTACAAGAGAAATGTCAAATTTTTTCTTTTGTTACTTAATTAAAATTAGTTTTTTACGTTTATAACAAATATATATATGTATGTATGTATATAATTGTTAAAATATTGTTGTTGTTTTTTTTTCTTTGCTTTTAATTAAACACAATACCAATTAACTGCATTAATAATACACATACATTTACACAAATTTTCATAAAAGTTCTTATTTGAAATAAATTACTAATCGAATATGCAAAAGGAACATCACATACATATTAAAAATGACAATTAATTGCCAATAATGGTAATAAAAAGGTATTTTTGATTCAATCAACATTAACTTGTGTGTATTTTTACATTTAATTTATTGTTTTTTGTTTTGTTTAATTTGAAATCTATGCATTTTTGAATTTATTTTATATTTTTTAGATCTATTAAATTTAAGGTTTTCACAGTACATATTTATATTTATTTTGTAGGGACTTAAAGAAATTTGTGATTTTTGTTTAACTTTTGTACTGAAAAATTGAATGAAGTTTATTTTAGTGAGTGATTTTTAACAGCTTAATGAATGATATTATTTTTGGCAAAGTGACAATAATGTGTGTATGTAAGAGAGGCACATCAGACGACCCTCTAAATTCATTTTAGTTATTGATTGATTATTTTTTGCTTAGAAATCGAACTCATTTTTCGATTTTTATTTTTATATTCAGAAATAAAATTGATTTTCAGATTTAGTTCTATTTTATTCATTAGTAAAACTTAAGTCAGTAGCATTTATTTGTGAGACTTAAACAAAATAGGAAAATAAATTTTATTTATGAAAAAAAACAACAAAAATTAAAAAGTGAGTTATATTTTAAAAATTCAAGAGATAAGTATTACGAATACTTCTGAATGAAAAAAAAAAACTCGGGAAATAAGTACCAATGATTTTTATGATATTACTTGTAATCACTAGTGGATCCAACAGTTGGAGTGTTTCATTTTTTCCAAAAGTTTTTTTTTTTTTGATTTAGGAACAACAATTATAATGGTTCAATATTTATCGTCTTCCCTCCTTGAATTCTTCAATTGAAGGATCAAGCTTGGTTCAGTAAATTATATTTTCTTCATAATTCAATCAGGGAGGGCAAACTTTTGATCTATATAGATGCATTTGTCTTTATGTAGATTAGTAGTAGTAGCTGGCTTTGGCTGTATCTTTAAATTAGATTTTTATGCCGCAATTCAACTTAGAAATACTAATTTAGAAGTGGAATTTAACATTTACTGTCACTTACGCCTTTCCATATTAAATTAGGCACGACTTGAATTTACAATCGGTTATAACTTAGGGACAATAACTTTTTCATATGATTAAAAAAAATAATAATAATAATTGATCTTTAAATTTCTTGTATGTAAAATGTTGCTGGTTTGAGGTATGTTCAGAGCAGTAGCTGTTAATTGCTTTGACAATACTGTGAATACCTTAAATTATAAAATTTTCTTTTTAATTGTAATTTCCATATATGCACGGTTTGGTTTCCTTTTGCAGAGATTATTTTGCGTTTGTTGTCTTTTTTTATAATTCAAATTTGTTAATTCCATATACGGCGTAGTAATTTTTATGCTGATGTGTAGACAATTAACATAGAAACATATACATACAGCTAATTATCTATACATATATTTGAACATTTTAAATGGTTTATGTATTTGTCATTTGAGGAATTAAAGTAACTATTGTTTATTAATTTGAAAAGTATTTCTCTTGTTTGCACTTGTAACTGAATTCTATTTTAAATAATTTTTCTTTTTTTTATTATCTTTTGTAAGATCCATATATCGGTTTTGGTTTTTTGGTTATTGCTTCATTTTTATACTTTTTTTACAAGATAGGAAACTGAAATAAAATTGGCAATGAAAACTACAAACTTAAATTTCTCGAAAGTATTATAGTTTTTAACTATATACTAACTAAAACAAAGTATATATCATATACATATATTACGCTCATATATGTGTATGTAAATGCAAACAAAATGTATTATTGATTGATGCTATAGTCAATAAGGCTTCATCTTTTTGTAAAATTTATTAATTAATTAATAAGTAATGATGTTAATAGTAATAAAAAAAAAAACAAAACTTATGCTTAATAGGAAATTGAAATTTGCATAACAAATAACAATTACATATGTGTATGTACTACATACATATGTATGTGTATATATGATAATAATAATAATAAAAAATAAGAGTAAAAGAACCATTTAAAATTAACAATTTAATAATAATATATTATGTATGTGTGTATATTCAGTATCGTAGCGGTAGTTGTAGTAGTGCATCATTATATTAATATACATGTGTAGTAATCGGTTTCAAAACAAACAAAAAATTACATATTAATATATATTAAATATATTAAATATACACAGATAATTATTAATATTTAGCATATCTATGTATGTATATCTATATAATATAAATCATAAATGAAGATCAGCAGCGACAGCTCATCTCGTTTGGGAGTAAGCGTGTTTAGTTAGTAGAATACGAGTATAGTAGAGTAGCGTTTGTTTCTTTTTTCGAAGAAATTATATATGCTAATAGTTTAAATGGTCGCTGTCCAATTTGTTGTTAATTCCTCCTCTATCATATGCACTCGTATATATGTATGTATGTATGTAGGTATGTAATATGTGTTATATATTTACAATTTGTGGGAGAATATGACGTGATAGATAGTTAATTCTTCCCTCAAAATGTTTTAGTTTCATTTTATTTCATTATATTTCATCTTTCTTAAAATGTTGAAATATATTTTGTTTGTTGTTGTTTTTTTTTTCTTCTTTAATCATTTCTTCTGTTTATTTTTATTTAGTTTTACGCCGGTAGTCAGCAGTTTTAGTTTAGATCGAAGAACTTAATTTGAGTAAACGATCCGGATGTTTAACACGCAAATGCGAACGTAATGTATCTATGCGACTATATGTTGCTGGACAATATGGGCACATTGAGCGTTGTGCTGTATGCGAGTGAAAATGATGCCATCGATTGGTGACCTCTTTGCCGCATGAACGGCAACGCCACATTGTTCCTGGATCACGGGACGGTGTAAACATATTATGATAAGACATCTGATGATGAGAGTTGTGTTGCTGGTGTCCGGCGCTTGTTGGTGTAGTCGAACCGATTGCCTGTGATTGATTGTAGCCATGTGGTGAATGCTGATGATGATGACCACTGCCGCCGCCGCCGCCGCCGCCATTGCTCCCTCCTCCGCCGCCGCCGCCTCCCGCACTATTACGTATATAATCCAAATGATGAAATTCATTTTTTAGCGCTGCACTCAAATGCATACCAAATGCATGCGGTGGTGGTGGTGGAGATGAGGATGATGTGGTTGAGAGTGGTGTTGAGAGATGATGACGTCCCCCCGGCCCTGTAACCAATGAAAAAAGAAAGAAAACACACACCACACAATGGGGGCGAAAATCAGCCCGAGAGTCAAACAGAGTGAGAAATAAAAGTTGGTATAATAGTTGTAATAATGACAAAGTGAGAGAGTGATAGTTAGATTGATAGATAGTAAGATAGATAAAGAGAGGAAAAATCATTATAATAACTAGGTATAATAATTAATAATATAATTTAAATTTAATAAAATAATCCTAAATTTTTAATAATAAAAAAATTGTGTTGATATAAGTGAAGAAAATAAAATAAATATGCTTAAAACTGTGTACCTTGATTCTTCTTTTCTTTACGGGCGACATGATATTGATAGATAGATAATGAATTACTACTAAATGCAAGTACTTTCCGCTTTAACTAATGAACAAAAATTTACAAAAGTGTCTAAATAAATGTTGTGTGAAAACGAAAATTAATGCAAAAGTTTAAGCATGAGATTTTCAATTATAGTTTTGTCTAAACTAATGAATATACAAAAACTAAAAGAAAGTATGAAATAAAAATTAAAGAATTTTCCCAATCCTACTCACAGGTCTTACAGGTACATAGTAGAAAGAAAAAACATGCATAAAGGCAATGTCATGGCTATCAAAAATGTAATAGGATGTGACAACCTTTTGCAGAGAAAGTGTTGGACACAAAAATCGAAGTTCAGAAAATTATGGTCGCCTTTAGCACAGTGATTGGTGAGGAAAGCCCAGTCTTGGAATCAGGGAAAATGGAAAATTTTCTAGCGAAAGAATATGAACCACTAGCGGATTCTAAGGGTGCTTCTGGAGATTAACCCTGATTACCGCATTTTGATTGTTGGTCATGAAAAAATTTTAAAAGGGCAAACAAATTATAGCCCCCTCCACCCCTGAGGAAATTTCTAGATCTGCTAGTGACATGAACTGATTCGAAAAGTATTACAAAGCTTTTTCTTGCCAGAGCTCATTAAAATTGAGTTATTTTTCAAATACATATTCCGACATTTGAATTTCCATCACAATATTAATTTATCGTTTTTTAATTCGGAATGATAAATGATTCTCTTTTGAATCATTTAAAGATTCAAAACTTGTTATCAGATAATCATTAACTAAACTATGCTTTAATGTCATAATAAATGTGTATCACTAAAGTATAGTTTATTTAAAATGCATTTTATTTTTGGTAATGGTATTGCGTCTACATATTATACGATTAAATACTTTCGCTGAGAGATAGAAATAAAAAAAGAGTCCGGAAATGTTGTCGAAAAATTTAGATTTTCGTAGTTCCTGAAATGTTTGACTCTTGTTACTGTTATCGCCAATTAATTCAAAAATTTTCATTGCAAAACTTTTGTCTTTCAAAGATAGAAATATTTTGACACACAAATGTTGACATTTAACACTTGAATCATTAATAGAAGAGTATTTTTTCTAGAAAGACAAGACACGATCAGTGAATTCAGAGTCAGTTTTAGTTTTTTTTAGAACAAAAATTGATTAACGTTTCATCCACATGCTTTAACTTTAGAGTACTTTTTTAAAATTCTTACTGAGTTTGGATTTGCTTGAAGACTGATTCCTGCTTTGAAACATGTCAATTATTACACTAATTCCTAAATATATCTAGGTTATATCTAAGTAATCAATAATTTTCTTGATTTTAATTTTTATAATAAAGATGAAAAGCATATGTATATATCTAATATTTACTTATTTATGTATTAAAATTTGAAAATTGATTTTATTACTTAGTTTTTATTGCTAGCGAAGAGTACAAAAGCAAATAAAAAGGAAATAATAAAATATAATTAAAGTTTTAAGTTTTTCATTAAATATAATATTCTTCATTTGTTTTTTTTTTTTTTATACATTCCAGCGTGCATTTATATATTAAATAAATATTTGTTGTTGGTTTTGTTAAGAAACATATATGTATCTATTGTATATATGTATGTATTGGTACGAATATGTGTAATATATATGTATATTGTATATATTTGTAATTATTTTAGCCTGCATAGAAAAAAATTAAAAGAAAATATTTTAGATTTTAAAAATGCCTCCGTTGATTTTTTTTTTAATAATTGCTGTTGAACATTTTCATTTACAATATTTCTAAAAATATAATTAGTCACACACAAACTTTGATATTCAGCATTAAAAATATATCACACTGAAAAATAAAATAAAATAAAATAAAATAAAATGCAACCAATTCGCACAGTTTTCTAATGTTTGGGTTTCAACGATTTTTAACTATTTTTTTTTTTTTTGGGTGTAACACATGTGCGAATTATTTATTTTTTCTCATTTAGTTATTTCCTTTATGTATATGGGCACGTTTTAAAAAATTAATTTTGTATTTGTTTTCAAACGTAAATACTTAACAAGAAATTATTTTTTTTTATATATAAATAAATAATATGTATGAAGAGAAAAGGTTAAAAGAAAATGAGTAGACCTTAATTTTATGTATGTAATAAAAAATGTGAAGCACCATGAAAAATAAATAAATAAATAAAAAGTTATTAAATATATATTCAAAAAAAAAAAAAAAAAAAACAGGAAATTGGGCCGAAGGTTTTGAAAATTTGTTATCGATGATATATAAAAAGAGATTGTTTATATCACACTTTTCCAAAAAATATTTTTTATATATAAAACTATAATAAATTTTTGTTTTTGCAACGTACTCAAAAACAAACCCCTAAAATTGGAAGCACAATTCATTCATATACAGATATATAAATATATATATCGAGATATATTTATATGTGTATCATTTAAAAGAAAATAATAAGAACTTTTTGTTGGTTTTTTGTTTCAAAAAATCATCATTTATTTTTTTTTGTTTTGATTTTATTGTTGTTTATTAATTGAATAATAAAAAAAATCTTCGTTAGTTTTTTAAATTATTTTTTTTTGTAACTTTCTTTCTTGTTTTTTGTTTTGCATTTTTGTAGACCTCATTAAGAAATAAAATACATATATTTTAAAATAAAAATAATTAATTTTTTATTAATTAATTTAATTAACTATTTGTTTTTTTTTCATTTCATAGAATTGTTGTTGTTGTAAAATATAAATCTTTTATAATTGTAAAAATTGTAACAAATGCTTTAAAATTTTGATCTTGTGTTTGCTTTTATTTTTGTTTTGCTTTTACTTTAGTAAAACTAACTTAATTAAAGTTTTTGTGTTTTTGTTTTATAAATAAGGGCTTAAGCATAATTTTTGTAATATTATGTTATTTTCGTGTTAGAAAACTTATTAGTTAAAAGAAAAACAATTATGAAAAATTTATAAAATTTACCTTTATATTGCATTAAAAAGTTGAACAGAACACTTACTTAAATATGTATTGTATATATAAAAAAGTTTAAATATTAAATAGAAATTATTTTCATTTTTTTTTGTTTTAAATCAGGTAAAAAGTCTTCATGTTGTTAAATAATATGTTAAAAAAAAATATTTAATAATTATCTTTAACGCTTGAAATAAAAGAAACATTAAAAATTTAATTATAATTTAGTAATTTTCCACATAAATAATTTGTTTTATTATTGTGTTTTTTTTTCTTTTTTAAGTTTAGTATAAGTTAAATGTCATTATTAAAAATGTATTTTCACACATTTATTTGATGGAGGAGCGGAGTTGTGTGTCTGTCAAACATTTACGTGAAAAGTTTTTTTTTTTTTGCTTTGTTGTTGATTTTTTCTTCAGTTTTTAATAAAGTTAATAACGTTAAAAGAGAATGGTAAGTAGGGTACAGAGTGTATATATGCGCTATAGTACAGTGTTCCATTTCAGCTAATTCCAAAATTGAAATTATACATTAAATATACAGATATATATATATGTAAGTTCTTTCAAAAGCATACTCTCAAACATTTGCGTTCCAAAACAAAAATTTTATTATTTATTATAAAATTAATATTATTTCTGACACTTACAATTAATTACAACTACGAATATATAAAAATAAGAAACATTCAAAAATGAGTACATTAATTTATGTAATACATAATAATAATAATAATAATAAAAAGAAAAAACAAAAATAAAGTATTTAAAATTAATTGATAATAATTAGAAATCAAAACTAGTAATATTGCACATACGGTTCTCTCAAATAGTGAATATATTTACATATTTACACATATAAATATGTAATGCTGTTGTTGTTATATTCATTACTTCATATACTTTAAATAAAATATCAAAACTTTTTAAATAATTTTACTGTTTTTTTCTCTTTTGTTTTCATTTTTAAAATATATTTGGATTTAGCACCATCATACCATAAATAATTCACTTTTTGTTTTCTTTCATTTAATTATTATAATTATCACATTCTTTTACTTTAATTAAATTAATAAAAAAGAATTAATTTTTTTTTCTATTATTATTTTTTCTTTTCTGTAATGATGTTGCGTTTAATTGCATGTATTTGTTATTTTTTTTTTTTTTAATTTTTTTTCTAATTTCGGCACCATTTTATCAACTTAAAAAATATATACAAATTAGAGTTACACAAAATTTTTACATTTTTTTTTATATAAAAATGTAGTAACTTTAAAAGCAAATATAAATGTATGTATGGCCAAAAATGTTTTGTTTCGTTTAGATTCAAAAGGGAAAATGTTAATTAATTTCACCGCGAAAATTTTATAAAGAGTGAAATTTGAATATCAAAATTGTTGGTACAATTTACTGGATGGGAAAGTGAATTGATTGTAATTTTTCTGGTCTGTTCGATTCATCTCTAAATACACTTTATTTTTCAGTTGTATGCAGATTTTCCATTACTGATTTCAAAATATAACACACATTTTAAAAAATATGAAATTGGTCTCAGAACATTCTAGATTGCATCCATAGTAGAAAAGTTTTTCTACTATGCAGTATCCAGTTAGGAATCTTGTAAGAACAATGATTTTAAGATGTCGGTCAGATTTTAAATTCGCTGTTATAGGTTGAGTTAAACAACAAAAATTGACCGATGTAAGAAATATATCTACTGTTTCAACCAAATCAGATTATTAAAATTTGATATGAGAAAATTCAACATTGATTACAGACTGTTCCAAATTCTGGTTCAAATCAGGCATTTAGTCTGAACTATACCCGAAGGGGAAATATGTTTTTAACGCGGTTCTATTTTGAGACCATGTAATGAAAAATTAAAATTTGCTAATATAAGAAATCGGTCAGAAAGGAATATAATATTTCAAATTTATTTTAGAATATTCAAAATTGATATCAGCATTTTCCACATTTTAGTTCAAGTCAGCCAATTGGTCTGAATTACATGCATTGTAAAAAAGTGGGCCCCTTGAAGAACAGCGACTTTGAGACCTCGGTTGGATTTCTACTTCTGCTGTTCTATTTTGAATATAAAAAAAAAATTTAATATAAAAAAAAAAAAATGTATTGCAGTAAGAAATCGGTCTACTGTTTCAACCAAGTGCTACTAAGACTTACGAAGTAAATTAATAGCTGTTTAAAGTCACAATATAATATCACTGTTCTAGAACAGTTACGTGGGCGTAGTTATATGCACAAAATCGTTAAAAATTGTATTTAAGTCCCGTTTACAGGATAAACACATTCTGTTCGAAAGTTTTAAGGCTGCTACAACAATATACATAACTGTTACAGTGGAGAGTAATTTTGTGATTTTGAATATATTAATGATTACTTAAGTGTAATATTGATCCATACATATGAAGAATTTATTTTTGTGATAATAAGTATGAAAGTAAGATAGCTTTATTGTTTTAAAACATTTTTAAACATTTTCAAATAACGCACATGCCGCTAGAAAGAATTGTGTGAATATGTGTTTGTTTCTTTTTTTGTTTTTGTCCAAATACCAATTCTATACATACGTAAAAAATAAAAACAAAAATAATATGAACTTCAATAAACTATTATTATAATTATAGGTTATGCATATATCAATAAATAAATATTAAACATGTCTTTAATAAATTCTGTAAGCTTTCACACAAAAAAAAAAAATTAAAATTAATTTATTATTACTTTTTAATTAATGTATGGTGTTAATTAAATTATTTTGTACATTTTGTTTTAGTAAAAAAAAGATTAATTGAAAAAAATTAAAAAAATTAGCTGTATTTTCATTTAAAGAATATAAATATATTAAATATATATATTTATATTAGGTATTTGTGAGCTTTCTGTTTGTTTAATAGTTAAGTAAAAATAAACAAAATAAAAGCTCGATAATGTTAAAAGAAATTATTTTTCGTCACGGGAAAAAAAATTTTAAATTTCTATTTCATACAAAATCAAATGAAAGAAACATTAATGATTTAGTATGGTATAGATAAAATTTTATAACATTTTCCTAATTAATTTAAAACAAATAAAAAATAGAAAGAAATATAAATAAAAATCGAGGTTGCTTAATTATTTTCTTGAAATGAAACTCAAGCTACTATGAATGGGGCAAGTCGCAGTGGAATGAGTCTTCAAAGTCCACATTAAACTATCAATCCACAATCGGCACAATAAAATAGAAGTATTTTGTTTGCTTAGGTTAGATTGAAATGGCGGTTCTTTTACCCAAACGCATTTAATCACTTTGGCTCACTGTAAAAAAGCCCTAGTTAACTTTTAATTTTTTGGAAAATGACGTAACCTAATCTACAAACTGAGTTAAGCAACCTCCTTACTGAAAAGAACTAAGGAAGAAATACTCGTGTATTAATTTTTTTTTACAGTCATACAAAAATTTGTTCTGATTATACTAGGAAATAATTTTTTTTCCTAATAGAAAAAAATAAGAAAAAACTAATGCTGGGCCTCTTAAATTATATACGTATATATACACAAATTAACTAATATTTGTTTTTGTTATAATTACAGTTTCATATTTAGTTTTTTTTTTGTTTTGTTAATAAAAATCTCTTTCTGTGAAGTGTTTCTTTTAAATGTTAAAGTTTTACATTTTTTTGTATTTGTGGTTTTTGTTTGTCCTTAGTAAGTAGTGTGTTAAATAGTAGTGAACTTTTTGTGTAGCTGGAAATATGTTTTTTGTTTTGTTTTGGTAGACATTCAGAGAGAATACATAAATATTTTGTTTTCCGTTTTTAAATTGGAAATTATTTCACTATGCACTTGCAATAACAACAATTCTACAACAGATTAAAGTTTTAAAAACATATACATATATAAATTCCATTTAAATATTTTGCTAAAATTAATAATTTTTACTTAAAAAGTTAGTAAAATCTTAATAGTTACATACATGTAAAATGTGTCAATTTCTTGTTTTACAAGTTCAAGTTTATTTGTGCAATTTACAATATTTATGTAAAACTTTTCAGCAATATTTTTCACTATTATTATTTTCTATTTTTTTTTTTACAAATTTAGATTGTTCCTGTGCCTATTTTTCTTTCTAAATGTTAAGAAAATTTTCCATACTCTTTGAATTTAAAATGTTAATTTTCTATAACCACAACCATAATTCCATATTTAATTTAATATTGAATTAATTGCAAATTAGATTAAGAAACTTTTTTTTTAAATTTGATTTGTTAAATTTCGGATTTTTATGGTTATTTTATTTAGAAATGCAAGTAGTGATAGTAAATGCGAATTTTGCAAAGGACTCAGAATGTTCGGAATGGATCTGAACATTTGTGGCATTGCGGATAGGCAAACAATTTAAAAAGTTGTGGATGTATGTGGATTAGACAACTGATATAAGAAAAACTACATTTATAAAATTGAAAAGATGGGGTATCCTTTAATAATCTAATAAGCCGCATTGTACATATTAATACAACCAAGGCATCTACATATTTATTTGTCTTTAAATTTCTAAATTGTTTCCACAATTTTCTGTTTTTATCGCGACCTATAGTTTGTTGTGGTTGTATTCACAATTTTATTTGCATTAAAAAATGTAATGATAATGTCAAACAAATTTCATACTCAGCTAAGTCAATTTTATTATCATCGATCATTTCATCTTTCGAAGGAGTTAATCGCAAATAAATGTTCAATTGCCTATCAAATTTGAACACATTGAATAGAAAAAAGCATTAAATTGCCGATGATAATTAATTTTAACTAGATATAGCATTAAAATTTTTAGTTTAAATGAAGCTTTCATTAGCATTGCATTTTTCTATAGTAATGAATTATTATTGGTATAGTTGGGACGACCTAAAAGTCAGGCACTACGGCCTAGATGATTTTTTTTACCAAATGGTATGGACATTTTTGAATAACAATGAAAAATCTATATTAAACAAACATTGGTTGATAATAGTTGATCTAAAATGATGAGTTGATATAAAAGAGTCTAAATGCTATATCGTTTTACATGCTGCAAAATTCAAGTAACGTTATCAGTATAAAACTTTATTACCACCTGATTTCTTTGTGCAGATTGAAGTAAAAAGAAATATCTTAAACTAGTTTTAAGTTAGATAAAAGTAAGTTTTATTTAATGTTGAAACCAACTTGGTATCATAATTAGCAGCTTTGCATTCCAGCATGTTATTCTTTTCGTATTTGTAAATGTAGCTTGGAATTTGTAACTATTAGAAAAAAGTAGGGAATAGGTGTGACTATAAAGTTCAACTATTTAAAGAAGTGAAAACATTATGGAGTATAGTATCAAAAGCGGTAAAATAAGATAGCCAGAGGCTATTACATAATTATTATTATTTGAAGGATGGGGCGACCCAAAAGTCAGGCACTGCAATCTATATGATCTCTTGTAGCAAAGCCTCAAGTTATGCAGGAAAGAAAGGAATTTATAACTCGGGTAGATATAAAAACCGTTAATGAAGGTTGTTAAAAACTATTTCTAAAATAGTAAATAATTTTTAGATAAATTTTTTCTAACGTTATTGGAAAAATGACAAATAAAAATAATTTTTAAAAATATTTTGTTTAGTTTCAACCCTCTACATTATAAAAAAAAAAGTTTGAATAGGAACAACGGTAGGGTTTGAAACATCAGTACATATTGAATTACTGTTGGGTCTCTGACATATCAAAAAAAAAAAAGAAGTAGTTTTCAAATATGACTTCAAATCACTGTCGTTAACTTTAACTAACTTCAATGTGAAAGGGAATTTATTGAGTTTGTGATGAGGTGATATTACAACTTTTGAGATGGATTTAGAATAAAAAAAAAATTAACTTGTGGGTTCTGGTTCATTTCATATTTTAACTACAATATAATAATAGTGAAAAATTATTTGCAGAAAAGTTTTGCTTCTTAATAGTTTTTGTATTTTCCTTTTAAATGCAAGTATTGGATTTTGAGTTTAGTTTTTATATTTTTTATTTCTTGCCTTCAATAGACCGAAAATTTTCTTTAAAATCACTCTCGTGTTCTTTATGTAAAATACATTTTTATATGATAAATTTGTTCAAATATTTTATGAGTAGGTATGTCTATATAAGAAATACGAAAAACACATCAATAGAATTTTTGTGAATATTTTCTTTTAGTTTCCTGTTACTATTTGGCAATTCTGTACAATTAGTTTTTAAGTATTTGTTTTTTTTTTTTTTTTGTATTTCCGAAACTCTTTCGTTACTTTTAATTTCTGAAACTTTCGGCTTTATGGCATTCTTAAAATTTAACATTAAGATAGAAATTAGAAGTATTTGTGTATAGAAAGGTGAATATAAATTTGCTTTGGGCAACTTTCAAAAAAAAAAAAAAAAAATACGGAGTACATCAATTGTGAAACCATTAGTACAATGCTTTTTTTTGTTTTTCATTTTTGTACATTTTGTATCCAGATTTGTTTTGTTTTTAAAATGCTAATTGCTTTATGTGCTATATTAGTTACTATGGATTATTTGTGTTTTGTATTTTAATTAATAAATTTTTACCTTGTTCACACTATGTAGAATTAATTTTGATGTAATTATTTAGTTTTCAAAATTTTAATTATTTTATAGAGTTTGTTGTTGATGCGTGCTTGTTTTCATTAATTTATACCTACAGTTTTTTTTTTTTTTTGGAAATTTAATTTTCTTTTTAAAATTTAACTAATTGACAGCAAAAAGTTTGGCTTACCATGTACAAGTACATACACTTACATATGTACTTATGCTCATATGGTCATTATTTCTATTCTATTAAAATTAGTTTTCTTTTACATGCTCAACATGGCCATCTTTAGATATTATTGTTGATGTTGTTGTTTTGATAAACGATTTTGTTGCTATTGCTGTTTTTGGAGTTTTATCATTATTATTGCACATGCTCCTTGTAATTTTAGTTTCGGTGCTAATTGTTGTTGTAGCTGCTGTTACTGTGGTTGTGGTTGCTGTTGATATTATTGACATATTATCTATAGCAATATTTGTGGTTCTCATTTTGTCATCACTAACTTTATTCTTCTCTATATTGTTGCTAGTTACAGTTGCACTACTACTTTTGTTATCATCATCATCATCATCATTAGTGCTATTATTATTGCGTAAATGTTGTGCAATAGTGTTGCTATGGTTGTTGGCAGTAACATTTGTTGACATTGCTGCAGCAACATCATAATCATTAACATCATTGCCAGCATTATTATCATCATCGCTATCATCAATGCATAATGTGATATCATTTCTTCTATTATTATTATTATTATTGTTACTGTTATTATTGTTTTTATAGTGATTATTGTTGTTATTCAAATTGTTCATGTGTGGACGATCGAAATGTTGCTCATAGTGTTGGTGATAAAAATCCATATTTTGTTCACGTGTTCCCAGCAGATTCATGTTGCTAAAGTTATTTGTCATTTGGCGTGAATAGAAATTGAATGGTTGCTGTGATTGGTGGGTATAATTTGGCAATTTGTGTTGCTGTTTTTGTTGATCATCGATATTCCATAGAAATGGATTGATAGGCGATGATAATGAAGATGCTGATGCTGTTGTTTTCAAAGATGATGTTGCTGCGGCAGGTGCTCCTGTCGATGGTGTCAAGCTGCTGCTGCTGCTGCTATTCAACATGTTGCCATAATTCCAATTACTGAAATACTGATTATAGTATCATTCACTGGTGGCATTATGTTGCTGCTGTTGTTGGTGTGCTGATTGCAATTGCTGATGTAACAAATGCTGTTGTGATAAATTATGCGCATGCTGTTGTAATTGCTGCTGATGATGTTCACGTTCGCGTTCACGTTGTTCACGTTCACGCTGTTGCTGGTGTTGTTGTTGTTGCTGCTGTTGTTGGTGTTGCTGTTGTTGCTGGTGTTGCTGCTGCGCCGCATTGAATGCAGCCGCTGCAGCTGCTGCCGCCATTGCTTGTGATGCCGCAATTTGTGTTGCTGTTGGTGATTGTTGCGCTGCAGCAGCTGCTGTTGCTGCTGCAGCCGACATAAGGTTATCGAATTTGCGCGTATCCGGATTGTACATGGGATGCTTAAACTTGCAGTGAGTGCGCAAATTGTCGCTGCGCGTGTATGTAGCTCGGCACAGCGGACACTCAAAACGGCCGGGAAAATGTACGTGATAATGATTGCGTATGTGGGTGACCACTTTCCCGCACAGTTTGCAACGATGCAGATTGCAGCCGCCCGAGAGACGCTCGAAAGTGAGACGCATGTGCCAGGCTTTGGAACCTGTGTGAGTTTCGTTGATTCGATTCGATGTCGATTTTTTTTTATTTTCATATGAATTTTAAATTTTTTTTTAATTTTCATGATTTTTATTTGTTTTATTTTTTTTTTTTTGAAAAATCGAACGCGCAAAGAAAAAAGAAGAGAAAAACAATGTTTGTGTTGGTGATTCACAGAAACAAAAATAATTATTTAATAATTGTTTTTTTTTTTTTTTAGTTAATAATATAATGCTTAAACTTTTAAAGAAAATTTAAGTAAAAATAATAGTAATAATATAATAAGTATTAGGAGTATGATAATACACACACACACACACACTTACATATAAGTAATTGGTAATATATAAGGTAGTATGTATGAGATAAGGTTGGGAATAATTTGGTTTATGTTTGTTTTTTTTTTGGTTTTGCCAATAACTTCATTTTCTCTTTTAAGTGGTGAATAAAGAAAGACCTAAATGTGAGTCTGAGATATTGAGGTTATTGAGGAAATGAAATGAGCACAATATTTCAAATTAGCTATTTTTAATTGACTATACCCATCTCACGACATATCACAGAAATTAAATTTTACATATCAATATCTGTAAAAAATTCGTGAAGGAAAAAATATTAAATGGAAATACAGAGTTTTTTAATAAGATTGGGCGAAACTTTAAAGTTTTTCTGAAAAGTCCTGATTGAGGATGGCAATGTACAGTGCTTATTCAGCTATTAATTCAGTACATATGACGGGTAGGGGTAGACTGGTTGGGGTTTATTTTTTTTTGTAATTTTCAATGATTACATATTGTAGCTCGTATTGTTTTTCTCTCGTTAATCCAATATAAGAGCCATATATATAGCTTTTAGTGGTCTATAACTGTTTCCAGTATATATATATTTACATATGTGTACCATATATAAACGAACACCTATGGCTAAGAAATAGATCGAGGGAATTCTCCGTAAACTACCAAACGAATCTGAAAGCAAGTTAATAAATTAGACCCTCAATGCAACAGACGGAAACTCACAACTAGTGGATCCTTACCGATGAAAATCTGGTACATTTTTTTTTGATAATAAATAAAAAAAAGAAAATTTTAAAGCATAAAAATTCCCATTAGGTAATCCGCTAGTGAAACTCACAAAAGAAAAAGAAATTGAGGTCAATAAAAAATCGTTTGAAGAAAAACTCAATAGCTAGAGATCGACCGATGTTGATGGCTGAAATTAGCTGAGGCCATACGCACTATAAGCAATTAAAAATATAAGGAAGAAGATGACTCGTTATTCTCTAAAATTATTCTCTCACTAATTTAGATGGAAGAAGTGAGGCAATTAAACTTTTCTACTGTTTACTATTAAACTTTTTCTTTGGGATTGTGTGGAAATAAAAATTGCATTTCTCTTATAATTGTTGCTCATTTCATTTCCTGTAATGATTTTCGTTTCATTTATTGTTTGCTTTTTTTTTCGACTGAAGCCGCAACAAATTTTGTTACACCCAAAAAACTTTTTGGTTAATTATAAAAATTTTGCAATGAAAATAGTTGAAAAAATGATTTTTAATATTTCATTATTTCATTCTGTCAAATTTTCAAGAAGAAGTTAGAACTTTTTCATATGATTTATGATTTCATTATATACGAATAAATAAAATTTAGTTTTTATTTTGTAATTTGCCAACATTGTAATTTCAAAAGAAGAAACTTAACATTAATTCTTGAATAATTTTGATTTGATTAAAAAAATATTAGCATTTAGAGACGAGTGCGTGTAAATTTTAAATTATGTTAAAATTATTATTTAATAATGTTGATAATAAAAGAAAAATTGTATACTATAATAATTTTTTAAGACTACATATTTACAAAATTAATAAATAAATATATATTTTTTTATTTTGTTTTACTTTTTTGTAAACTTAAATTGTGCTTAAAGGTTACAAAACCAAACCGACAAAAAAATTATGTTTTTAATGATTTGGTTAAGATTAAGATATTTTTTATGTTTATGTATTTAATTTAAATGATGATAAAAAAATTATGATGAAATAAAATAATAGATTATTATTAATAAATAATAATAATGAGACCCGAACCAAACCAATTATTTCTTCTTTGTGTTTCTTTTTATATTTTTAATTTTTACACGTTGTTTGTGGGTTAAATTTTTATTGTAGTTGTTATTTATTTATTAGAAGCTAAAAATGAATGTAGGTATGTATTAAAGTAACCACCACACACACCAGCAATTAATGGAAAAATTTTTTTTTATTATTTTTCTACCATTTTGATGTTTGTCTTTTTGTTTTTTTTTTTTTTTATTAAAAAAAAATAATGTGCATTAAGGGGTTATTTAAAAAATTTGTTCAATTATATATATATGAAAAATTAATAATATTATTATTATTATTATTCGTAGGTATATATATGAATATATTAACAGACAGAAGAGTAGAAGGAGTAAAAAGTTAAAATTAAATAAAAAAGTAGAGAGAAAATAGAAAACGTAGATATTTTTGTTTTGATTAATCGAGTAAATAACAAATAATTATTTGAATTAAAACAGAATAATATTAATTTGCAAAATGAAATTAAAGTTATTGAAAAGTAATAAATTGAAATAAATATGTAAAAAACATCGAACATATTTTCAACACCCCTCCTTCCTGCATAAAAAATACTAACACTATTAATGACAACAGAAAAAAAATGTATGTATTTTGTTTTGAATTTGGAAACGCTTTGATTTTTTAATATTTTTGTGTAAAATAAATTGCATAAAGTTTCGGATAATAAATGATCAATTGTATCGGCCAATTCCTGTTTTTTTTTTTTTTTGAATTTTCGTATCTAAAAATACTGTAGAAGAAGAATATAAATATAAAATAATAAAAATAATATGGAATAAATAAGTTTTTCTAACTCTTTGCTTATAAAATAAATGTATTTTTTTTTTATTATTTAGTAATTTCGTTTCAAGATAATTTCATATCAATTTAGCGAAAAAAAGCAGAAGACCAAAAATAAGAAGAAATATTATGAAAACTTACCGTGAAGAATTTTCGCTGGCAGTCATGCCAAATTTTTATGTGCACTTTTTATATAGATATAGTGAAATGAATTTTTGTTTTTAATTAAAATATATGAAGAAAAGTATCTAAAACTTGTTTCTCGTTTTAAAATATAAAAGTTTAACTCATAAAAAAAAAACATCAGAAGAAAACGTTTATTTTTAAGAGTTAAGTTTTACGGAAATAACTTTGAAAAGTATTGCTATTTTTTTTTTTTTTTGTAAATTAAAGAAAACTGGAATTTCTCTTTTCCTTGTACTACAAAAAACACATATATTTGTTTTAAAGTTTTGTTTTTATTATTTGAAGTTTAAGTTAGGTATTTATATATTATTATTAATTTTTTAATATTTTTGTAGTTGTAATTTTAATAATTATAAATATATATGTATATATATATATATAGTTTTTATTATGAATTTGTTTAATTTTGCTTAAATTTTAATAAAGTTTTATAATAATCGTTTTTATAGTTTTTTCGTTTTGTTTTAAGAACTTTAATACTTCCCTAAAAACATTTTCCGTTTATTTTTTTCGTTTTTCTTTTTCCGCGTTAGTTTTTTTACGTTTACGTATGTAACTAAAGAGTTTTCTTTACTAAATAAGGTGGGTTTGTTCATTGCATACGACCCGTTTTTGTTTAGCATAACAAAAGAATAAAATATAAAGGTGGTATAACTTTTTTACTAAGTATTAAAAGTATTAAAATATTCTTAAAATGTTGACATTTTTTTAAAACTCTAGTTAATTAACTAATCACTGCATTGAGTTTAAATACGAAGAAACTGAAGTATTTAAAGCTGACATCATCGTGGTAAAGTGTTTTGGATGTATCAAGAAGAAATGTTGCAGAGTTTTTGTTTGGGCGCGTTCGGTGGGATATAGACTAGCAATTTCTTGGAATATTTATATCATTTACAATATACAACTTTGATTTAGGGTTCTCAATTATTACACATTTTTGATTTGATTCTATAAGAAAACAATTTAGAGCATTTAAGCGCAGAGTGATTCAGCTTTTAATGAATTCCATTTGAAAGTAATGTTTTGGAAATATCAAAAACGGAATACGTCAAAGAACAGATCATGATTTGAGCATCGAAATACATGATTTGATCAGATTTGGAGGTTGACAGGAGAATCAAAAGATTAACATAGCACTCAGTCCATTTCAATACACTTTGCTCAGATAGAGGAAAATAAAACTATAAGAAGAAGAGAAAACCTATAGAGTGGGGGAAAAAATCTAAAAAGTGAAGAGGAAAATCAAATTATACACCCCCAACTACAAAGTTTTTTTTGAAGCTAATTGTCATCGTGGAGTAGTGTTGTATTGCTACGTAGGATTTCTGGGTTCGTTGAACTCAAGCAAACCCGAAATTCAGTTTATAAGATATCTTGATGTAAAGTCGAAAAATATCGAAATTTACTGAGTTATATCGTTTGCAAAATTGTTTTCCTATCACAAACCACTAAATATAAGAAAACAAATTTGTACGCGATAACAAAAAACTGAGTATGCCATCAGAGCTCAGAGCTTAAAAATTATATAGAAATGGTGTATGAGGTTCTTGACGCGAAGAAAGTTGCCATTTGTTGAGTAGTGGACAGGTCGAAAAATCAAAAATAACAGGTTTTTAACTGGGTAACCTCCGTTTTATGCAAACGATTCGATTTCGCAGGGTAGCTATTTTCTTTTTCAGATAACTGGAGTTGCTTGGCTATTTTTTCTTTTTAAGTATTGCCAAAATATGTTAACTTGGAAGCGGAGGTGACATGTGCTAATCGTATATGCTTTTTCGCGAGCTTTCTGGCTTCGAGGACAATTACTAGAACCGACCTTAGACAATCCAAACTAAATGTGGCAGATATCTATATATTTATTAGCAGGGACCCTAACGGTTATGCGTTTTATAGTAAAAGTCAAATATTAAAAGTTATTTTGTGACTTTTATCGTATTTGGCTAAATAAAACGGTAAATTGTTGACTTTTTGATATTTGGCAAGAAATAATAGTTATATTTGACTTTTATTTTTTCGGGCAAAAAAAAAAAACAGTTATGTTAAGACTTTCATTTTGTTGGCCAAAACGAACCAGTTATTTTATAACTTTTATTTTTTTGGACAAAAATAAATGGTCAACCCTATTTGCAAGCGAACGGCTTGAGCAATTAAAAAAAAAAGTGATGCCATTCGATTCAGCTTATCCGTCCGCATATTATAAAAAATTTTAATTTTTAAATTCCGAAACAACTGCTGCAATGATCGAAGTAGGTATAGAAGTAGATAGGCTTTGAGATATGAAATATTAAAGTAAAGGGGATCCAAAAATTCTGAAACCATTAGCAACGTCTTTTCGTGTACTTTTCGAAAATGAATTGTACTTTGTATGGCCGATGACTAGATTCGAAGTTATTGCTAATTTTGTATTCCTGTTCGTATCCATATATTTACATATGGGTAAAGGTCTTAAAATGGAATGAAGCGGATCTCTATGTATTGTATACCGTTGAAAAGGTCTCAACGAGTTGTTTCATTAATTAGTTATAAGGGTTGACCATTTACTTTGGCAAAAAAAATAAAAGTCATAAATTAACTGGTTCGTTTTGGCCAACAAAATAAAAGTCATAAAATAACTGTTTGTTTTCGACCGACAAAATAAAAGTCAAATATAATTATTACTTCTCGCCAAAAATCATAAAAGTCAATAATTTACCGTTTTATTTAGCCTATTAAGATAAAAGTCATGAATTTAAAAGTCATACAATATTTGTGGAATTAAGTCCGTGAGGATCCCAACCGTACACTGAAAGATCCCCTACAGCTATTTTTGAGTTGAAAAATGGAAAATAACAGTTATTTTCGCTGCCTGTTTATTAGTATAACTACAATTTTATTCCAGAAGATCCAGAAGTGCTACGATATCATATTTTAAGAGCTTGACGAGTAGGTTAGCCAAAAATTATCAGATTTAAAATCGGTTAATCCAATTCCAAAATATTAGCGTCGGAAGTTTTTAAAACTAGCTAAGCGGAAGTAAATAATAAAAAAGAGAAAGAGAGAAGACATGAGTAACGGCATCTCTCAGAATTATCTAACGAGTTATCTCCATACACAAATAACAAAAACACCAACGAGTAGTTTGGATCTCTTTTGTTATTTGTTTTTCATATAGATATTTCTTCCGCAAAAAATTGTCCCAGTTACTGGGGCCTTACCGACTAGTATTTTCTATTGCCTAAAAGAAAATGTTTTCAAAAATTAGCGAAAATAAGTAAACGTGGTAGCTTACAAATTAGACCGTTATATATTCTAGTGGTACTCGGATTTCGCAAAAGATTGTCAGAATTATGACATTTGAAGTCTCTTTGCGGGACTCAATTAATTAAATTAATAACTTATTTATTTATTTTGAAATTTGCTATTGCTAGCAGATCTTGTTTTCATTTAGCAGAACATCTAATTAACCTGCTTGGATAATATCAAAACTGGAAAAGATATTATTCGAAAATTGTGAAAAATTATTTAGCACTATGAAATTGAATGCCTCACGAAATTGCACATAAGTTATTCTGCTTCAAGGAAGTTTAATTAAACTAAAAACTTCTGAAGGTTACTGGTGAGAAACTGTAGGTGGCTAACAACTAGAACCTTTTATATGACATGGAGAACGCGAAACTTGAAACAGATATCACATACCCCTCCATACATTTTTGTCAAATTCAAGTCTTACAGATGAATTAAGTAAATCCTAAGCCTGAAGGTTTTTAGCATTTGGTACGCTGAGACGACAGTGTCCAGGTCTCACATATTATGAGAAACCGCTGTAAACTATTTAGAATTTATGATTCTGAAATAAAATCAAAGAAAATAAGCAAAATATTCAAAATTTATAAAAAATAATATGTTTATAATTCGCGCATAGTCCTTTAAATTTACAGTAGCAATTTCCAATAGATTTTTTTGTACTTATATATTTAAATGTATTTAACTCCAAATGTATTTTTTCCTGGCAACTTCCAAATAATTTATTCTAACATTTTTGTACATATATTGCTTATAGTTTTCCAAATATTTAGAATTTATTTAAGTTAATTTTTTTTTTGCAATTACAATTATTTTGAGTTTTTGCTCATGCCATGCAGCATCTTTGACATAAAGAAACCTTTTTTATGTTTATTGATTAATTTTCAAAATATTTAAAATATTTTTATAGATATCCATTTTGTTTTGTTTGGAGCCTGGTTTCATTTAAAGGTTTTTATTGTTTTAAGTGTATGATTAACTTTCCACTGCTTAGATTAAAATTTGAAACCACCGATTTGTTTTAATGAAAAGCTTAAAATTCTCCTACAAATTTATTTTCGAATTATAAGGAAACCACTTGTCGAATTGGTGTACTCAAACAATTACCATTTTTAAAAGATTAGTTTAAGATTAAAAATAAATTGAATTAAATTGTTGTTTAGGATGTGCTGAAACTATAACTAAAATCAAGGTCCCATTTGATTACGTATATTTTAATTTTTTAATATTTTTAATGTTTTTTTTTTTTAATATTATAAAGATGGAAAAAAACATTCTCAGAATATTTTATTGAAAAAAAAAAAATTAATAAAATAACAATTGTAACTGTGAATAACTTCCTCTTAAATTATTACAAAAAGAAACGTCAATCTTCTTCATGGTACAAAAATTTTGGTGAAATTTCTGTGACCCAGTATTTTATATATTCACGCAATATTGCTAAATTTTCTTTAGCGATACAATACCACCGTTGTGTTTATTAAACATTTTCATAATTTAAATGATTTTATTGTTTAAACTTTTCTAATATCATTGCAGATTGTTTTATTTTTAATAAAAAAAAACTTGAAGTACAATAAGAACTGCAAAGTATTTCATCGGTACAATTGTAATTTTACTTTTCCAAACGGTTGTGAATTTAACAACTATAAATCTAAATTTTTGTTTGGTTTGTTAAAAATTAGAGAAAGAAAATTTGTTAAGCTTACTACTTGACGTGTTAAAAAATAAATTGGAATTACTAGAATAATACTTTTAATGTTCGCGTTAAAATTAAATTGAATTTACATTTAACATTCTTTGTTCACTTTGTATATAATTTGGCAAAAACAAAATAATTTCATTAATTTGTAAAATTTTGTAATATAAATTAAATAACAAAATATGCTAACTTGATTCTAGACTAAACTTTGATGGTTTTTGTTTTTGGTTTTTATTCCTCTAAAAATACTACATTCTATACGAAATCCATTGGTTTTGTTTTGTTGTTTTTGATAATACTTTGTTTTGTTAAAATCTTTTCTTTCTTTTTTTTCATCATAATTTTACAATATAATTAATTACAAAGATGTCAACTACAGAGAGAAGGGACTTTTATTTTATTTTTAGTTTTATTTTGATAAAATATCATTTAATAGGTAAACTTTAAAATAGCTGAAATATTTTAAAGATATATTATTTTTAAGTTTAAGTAGTTGAAGATTGTATTTTTTAGGAGAGAAATTTTTGTTTTTATATATATATATATTTCTTTTTAAGTTTTAATTTTGTTAAGTTACGTGGTTATGTATAGAATATATACATATATTTACTTGACAACATATAAAATTGATCACATATGTACATAATGACTGAAAAAACGATCTTTTATATCGGCATGCTTAATTTTACAATGGGCTTTCATATTGTCTCGACGCGTAAATTTTTGTCCGCAGACAGGACACTCGTGACTCTGAGGCCGATGAATGTTGGCGTGATGCCAACGATTCGAGACGATCTTATTGCAGCTCACACAACGATAGAGGGTGGGTAACGTGCCAGAAAGTTGCACAAATAATGTTGAATAGTCGATATTGTGATCGCGGCGATTAGCAGCGGCCGCTGCGGCGGCAGCAGCTGCTGCAGCGGTTGCCGCCGATGATAATTGCACCGACGACGATGTAGACGAGGATGATGATGAAGAGGCTGCTGATTGAATGGATGTTGCTGAAATATGTGAGTGATGCTGCTGTGCTGTCAAGCACGTTGGTGACGTTTGATGCTGCTGGGTATGTGAATGCGAATGATGTTGATTATGATTATGGTGATGATGGTGCTGTTGCATTTGTTGATGATAGGCTGCAGCAGCATGTGCATGCTGCTGTTGTTGTTGATGTTGCTGCTGTTGTAAAGCATATGTTAAATGATGTTGATGCTGCTGTTGCTGAAATGATGTTGACGATGTATTCGATGATGATGTTGGCGACAACGCCGCTACCGCCGCGGCAGCAGCAACTGCTTCGGCTGCACATATTGTATCTATGGTTGAACTGCTGCAGCGTCCTAAATTGATGACAGTCTGCGGAGCAATATCATTTGATTCATCGCCATTGCGTGCGGTATGATGTAGTGGGTGCTCATGTCGGTGGTGTTGAAAATATTGCTGATGTTGTTGGTGCTGTTGATGCTGCGCAGGCAAATGTTGCTGATGGCAGCGTATTGTCGATACATTAATTTCCTGTTTACATTTGTAATGGCAATTGTAATTGCTGTCGAGTAATTCTTCTTCATCTTCTTCTATTTCTGCTTCGTCATTAATATCAACAGCAGCTTCATCGTCATCATGTTCATAATCATGTGTGGTTATAATATCGTTTTTTGTTATAATACTGTTCTCGTTGTTTGATTGTTTCCTTGCTACTAGTAGACAACGTTCATCTTTATCAGCATCATCATCTTTACCATGACCATCACCTGTAAACATTTTGGGATTATATGCAGAGAGTCACGTGTTATTTTCCAAGTCATTGTTTTGAAAAGTGTGGAAGGATTTTAATTTTTTTTTTTGTATTTGGTTTTTTATTTTTTTAATTTTGTGATACGCGTAAAAAATTTACATTGTTTTTGTATTGTTTTTGGATTAATGGAATATAATTTTATACGGTCGGAAAAAAATGTTGGTTCAAAAGGTAAATATAAAAAATAAAAAGCTAAATTATGTGAATGAGGAAGTTTAAACTAGAAGCTGAAGCAAAACTTAAATAGCATAGCTAACTAGGACTGTATTTGAGGCATTGACGGAGAAACTTATAGCTGTGGAGAAATGTGTTTTTAGCTGAATTGAAGACATTGGAAAAAGCTAGAAATTCGTGCAAAATTTTTATATGTCAATAGCTTTTTTACAATTCTATCTTGCGTTACGCACCTCAACTAATTGAAAAACAATTGATTGCAATTATCTGTTATATATCTGGAATGAATTAAAAAAGGTGCAAAAGAAAAGTGGATGTTTGAAGCAAAAATCATCTTCTTTTCGATTTTGAAGTTCAATAAAGATAAGTTTTATGAGCGTCTAATTTCATTTGCCAGCGGTTATAATGCTTTATTGTCTAATCGCTGCCTTAATTTTCCATGCAGTGTTTTTCTGATTTAGGTAGAGCTTTAGATCTGCAATATCATGATAGAAAATAACAGACAAAACAAAGATATATTCCATTATAAACATCTTTTTCTACATGGAATATATCGGAAACTATCCATTCCTTAACCAATAGAGGCAATCAATATTTACATAAAGCTACTAGCGAATCCAGAGATTGTGAAAGGGGGGAGGGGGTTGGAAAATTGGTCTTCTTTATAATTTGATTTATTTTTTAACCCCAAAATATCTCTCCTTCTTTGATCTGCTAGTGCTAAAAGCTGCTTGAGAGAAAGCCTTTTTTATTTAAGTCACCTTATCCGAATATATATATATTTTTGAGATACATGTAGCTATGACTAATGTAAGAGGCTATCACGGTATTTTTTATAATCTATTTTTAACTAATTAATTTCTAACCATTTAACTCTGCGGATGAAATCCTTGATTTTTGTAAAATTACACAATTATTTAGTTGTGATCAGGATTGTGTATTTCCGAATTATCTACACATTGGATAAGCAATGTCTAGACAATGTTAATGTTAACAAGTATGTCGAAAATTTTGACTACATCCGAAACATCAATGAATGTATATTTAGGATGTAAAGCTTAATGCTGTTTTTGAGATTTAATTTTCATAATCATTGGGTACTATAAAAAGTTCTCGCAGTTTTTTCGTGAAAATGAATGCATTATTTAAAAAAAATGTGTAAAGATCCTGTCATTCAAAGTAATTCCAATCGCTAGCCACTACTTTTTTCATCATGCTGGCAGCTTACGTATTCTACGTTGGAAAAACTTCGTGTCTTTTGAGGCTATCCAAGAATCGACCCATTTCTCTTCATCTTAACAGAAGGGGTAAAATGAAAAAATTTGTTGCTTACTCTTAGGCGGAATGAAATACACTTTTATTTCGAGTCTAATATCTTAAAGATTGATTAAATTATGGACCTGAGTGATACCGAAATCCCGAGAATTCTATTGCACATACGAAAGTTATTTATGCTGAAGGATAGTTAAGGATTAATAAATTATATTCCATTTATTCGCATTTGTATTCGAACCAATTCTGTGATTTTCTATATTTTTGTTTTTTTTTTTTGCTTGCTTGTTTTTCTGTTTTCAACGCCTCTAAAAAATCATTAAAAAAAATTGTTTATTTATGTTTATATGTAGGTAGGAAAAAAATTATCTAGGTTAAAAAAATTATGCAATAAAATTAAATAACAACAGACAACTACATTTTTTTTTTATTGTATGTATATATTTATATAGAATGTTCAACTATATTTAGGTAGATTATATTCTTGTAAATATATTATTATTTTATTTTTTATTTCAGCAATAAAACTCAACTAGTGTATTTAATCTAAAGAAAATAAACATTAATGCAATTAAAAATGTAAATTAACAAAATAATATTTGAGGTGAGGATTTCCAAAAAAGAAATTATCAAATTTTTAACAAAACAAAGTAACTAATATTTTTTTGGTTTCGGTTTGATATGCAATGGACTTAAAGCCAGGATAATAAAAAAAAAAATAAATAAATAAATGTAAATGTAAATGTGGCAAAAAATCGTAGCACACGGAGTTGATGGGGAATATAAATAATATTTGGGTTTTTGTTTATAAAACTAACTTAGCAATGGATTTTAACAAAACGAAAATAAACATTGGCTAAAAATAATATGTTAAATTATCGTAAAATGAAATAAAACTTTAAAATGTTTCAATGTATAAATATTAAAATAAAATTATGCACTTTTATTATTAATTTTTGTTTTGCTTTGTGTGTTTCCTTGGATTTAATTGTTTTTCAATTATTTTAAAATTAATTTTCATTAATCAAATGGGAACTTAATTATTTTCATACTATTTTTTTTTACAGCAGTGCGTTTAATGTTGCAACAAATTTTTAAACATATTCACAATTTAGTTTTCTCTATTTGAAAATAACTATATATTTTTGAAATGTTTTGGGTTTTGAGAAATTCCAGTTTTTTTTTTTGTGTATTTTCCTAAAAGAATTATACTTAATAAATAGTTTATACCTATTATAAAATATGAAAAAAGCCATGGAAAAAAAGTTTTATTTTGAAAAATTTTTTTCGGAAAACTTTTAAAATAAAAATTATTTTTTAAAAACTTTTCAAGTGTGGCAACATAAAAGATTTTAAAAAATATTTATTTTTTATAGAAGAAGAATTGTGCGTGACGCGTAACCATCAAGTTAAGTGTTTTATATATATATATATATATAAAACTGTATAAATAACAAAATAATTATATAGAAAAAAATTGAAAGTTAATAAGAAAGCAGAAATGTAACAAAAAATTTAAGAAAAAATAAATTAATTGCAATTTCGAACTAATTTAGTTAGGATCAGTAGAATCACTATTAGCAGATCCGCTCTCCAGCCAGTCTCCCCACAATTGATTTGATTTCCAAAGATTTTGATAGTTTTTTCTTTAAACTTTTTTTGGGTTTACTTATTTTTTTTTTGTTATTTTTTTTGGAACAAAACATCGATAAATTTGCTTAAGTTACGGAAATAAATAAGATTAAAAAAAAAAAATTGTAAAACATTTATGATCTTAACATAATATTAGAGAGTAAGAGAATATAACCAATTACACACTGTCAGTCACACATTAAACATATTATTTTTTTATTAGTAAGAAAAAAAAATAAATTTTTAATTATTGAATATTAAAGAGCATATGTTAATGAAAAAAAAAAATTCAGTAATAATATTAAATTATTATTATATATAATGTTGGCGTTCTTCCTATTGCATATATTTTAGTATTTATTATTTCCAATTGAAAATATCTTATCAATAGAGTATTGAGTTAAGAGAGAGAAAAAAAAAATAATTGACGAATACTGGAGTTATTATATTTTTTTTTATTTTTATATAATAAGTTGCAACATTAAAGACAAAAGTAGAGTTAAAAAGTAAATTTTAATTTCTGTTTTAGATTAGAGTAGTAAAAAATATATGATGGTGACCATGTTAAAGTAAACAAAAAAAAAAAAAAATATATATATATATATGTTAAATTAATACAAAAAAATTTATCAGTTCACAAATTTGTTATTTAAAAGAAGACCTATATTCAGACACGATTTACCTTTCTCAAGTGATAGGTTTAAATTTTGACTCCAGTCATCAAATGAATTGATTATTGTGAAAAATTACTAACTACTTTTAGCCTACCAGATCTAACTGTGAACGTGGTGGGGGAACAACTCTCAGCTGAGATGAATGATATCGTATTTCTCGAAAATAGGAAATAGAATAGCATGTAATCGAAGGGGTTGCCAGATAATGATGGGGGTGGTATATAAATAAAATAGCATGTAAGATTTTAATTTAAAATTTTAAACAGTTGGAGTAATTGTTGGGATGTGGAGCAGAAAAAATCTGAACCCTTCAGGTTGGTAAACATTTTTTTTAAGAAACTCGGATCATAGTGAGAATAAAAGGATTTGGTTATCAATCTTGATTTGACTCACATGTAATCAATCTTACTAGCATGACCAGGACCAATTTGATGGGCAGATGGACAGAAACAATCCCTGTAATATAGCGGGCTATGTATGGCATTGGAGATTGTTTCAAAATCATCATTTTGATAGAGTTAGCCCTATTAATGTGAATCAACATGTACATTTATTTACTAAAATATTTCAACCGTTTAATATTTTCGCTAGCCGGTGAAAATTTTCGGTGAAATTTTTTTTTAAATCGTGTTGTTTCGACAAATGTGGAGAATAATACTAATTTCTTTGTTAGAATATATACATATTATTCTTCACTGCTGTTTCGGTTTTGGCGTGTCGTACTTGGAAAATATATTATAACATATACTCTGAATTTACATCAGTCAGCGAACGTCACGCTTTAGATGTGAACTGTATCTACATTCTGGTTTTTTTGAAATGAATATGATGTAGAGCTTTTTAATGCACTGTACACTTGAACTATAAATGCTTTTCAAACACGAACTACATGTGTATATAATTCAGAAGACTACAGTGCGATCGTCAAGGATTTCGTTTATCTTGGATCCAGCGTCAACATCAATAATAATATCAGCCTTGAGATCAAGTAAAGAATAACTCTTGCCAACAGATGTTACTACGGGCTCAGTAGGCAATTGAGAAGCAGAGCCCTCTCTCGACGTACGAAAATAACGCTCTTCAAGTCCCTCATCTTTCCCGTCCTATTGTATGGTGCTGACATTGACGTAGTCAAGCTCATTAAAATCCAGCGGCTGCGCCGGCTGGGTCATGTTGAGCGAATGGAAAGTGCTCCGGCTAGAAGGGTTTTTTATTCGAGCCACGGAGGTGGAACGCGCAGAAGAGGACGGCCGAATATCCATTGGAAAGACCAGGTAGAGGTGGTCCTGTTTGCACTTGGCCTTACTAACTGGCGCCAGCGCGCGCATTGAAGAAGCGACTTATAGAGGCGGCCAAGATCGATCATCGGTTGTAGAACCAAGTTGGGGAACAAAGCAATTATAAAAATTACTGTTCAATATTATAGATAAATAAAATTGGGTTAGAGACTATCGAAACATCTTTTTTGGTATTCTTAGCTGTCAAAATCATCGACTTCAATATTTGGAACGAAAATTGTTCCCCCTAGGAAAACTGGCAGCAGTTTTACAATTGGTTGGAGTAGTAAAACTTGCGTAGGTTTTTGCAGTTCACTAAAAGTTCTGTATGGTTTCATGAACTACAAATAAGAGACCATAGGTTTTTGAGTACTTTGCTTATGAAAGCTACATAAGTTTATAAAAAGTTCCTACCAAAGGAATCCCACCTGTTTGACTCCGTTCTAAACTAAACCAGCCTAGTTTAAATGCTTGCATTATAATTCAATTTGTTAATCAATGATTTATGAATTTCTTAGATATTAGAAATTATTATAGAGATATGTTTGACCAATCATTTAGTTAATTTTCAATTCAAAATAATAGTATTTGAAAGAAAAAACAAATTTATTTGATTATTTTCATTATTGTTATTATTATTGTCGACGGAGGCATTTTTAAAATTATGTATTGAGTTAATTAAACGCTGTAATTAATTGTTTAATTGATATTTTCATTTTTCAACGACGGTCGTTAAATGGTTTTGTTTTTTTTTTTTTATGAAAAAAAGAAATGTTAAACTTAAAAACTTATTTTAAATTTAAAAATAAACAAAAAACTTTAATGAAAAATGTAATAAAAAATAAGAAAAAAATGTTAACTAAAATATAAATAACAAACTGAAGATATATAAAGCTAAAATTAAATTAATTTGAAAAATAAATAAACTTTCAAATTAATAAATTAAAAAAAAAAAATTGTAATAATAATCAATAGTGCTGCAGAGGAAAGAGAATGAATATAGTAGAGTAATTTTCTTTTATTTGCTAAATTTAATAGTGTAATAAAAAAAAATTCATAAAATTTTCAACACATGCAAACATGCTACAAATACATTCAACTAGAAAGCTATAAAAATCGCACTAACACTCTAACAAATACATATAAAAATGTTGCTATAATTTTGTGTATTTTTTATTTGATTTTATTTGCACTTATTTAATTAATTATTTTTCATGTTTCGATTTATTATTATTTATTATTATTTTTTTTGTTTGTTTGAATTGGTAGGAGAGGTGTTGATCTGTTGCTTTCTTGTGGCATTTCAATATAGTTATAGTTGATAGTACTAGTATTTTTATATATATTTTTTTCTTTTTTGGTTTCGTTTTTGATATTAATTTTTATAGCAGAATATTATAGGTACTTGGTTTTTTGTTTTTTTTTTTACTAAAATCACTAGATCTATGTTTACTATACTTACAGAAAAGCGTAGAAAAACGTTTATAATTTAGCATTATTATTTAAAAAAGATTAGAAAAGAAAAAAAGTGTCTAAACAAATAAAGAATAGTTACTAATTTAAAGATAATAGACAAAATATAGTGGAAATAAAAAGGAAAGTGTTTTTTTTTTGTTTCAACTAAATGAAAAAAGAAGAAGAAAAAATCGCATGCAATATAAAAAATTAAGTAAATGAAGAAAAAAAAAAAAGGAAACAGGAATAACAAAAAAAGTAAAAATTAATTATAAATAATATAGTTACATATATATAATTGATATGTTCAAAAGAGATTATAGTACAAAATGTACAAAACTTTTAATAATTTACACTAGGTACCAGTCAAAAAAAAAAAAAACTACCCCATAAATTTTTCTAGTAGAAAAATTCCAAAAGTGGTAAATATTAATAAAAATTAGAGGGAGCTAAAGTTTTTTAATTATTAAAGTTACCAGTACTCTTTTCTTGAGTATACTTATATTTATTAAATTATTAAATTTTTTTTTCTAATTAATTAATTAAGTTACTAATAATTTGCTTTTAATTATATACAATAATGTTAACTTGTTGGTGAGGAAATTGGGGTTTACCTTAATATGCAACTCAATGAAAATCCAGACGGACTAGACACTTAAAGGGAGAAGGCACTTTAGGTAAGCGAACAGTTATAAATTATATATACAGTGGTGTAGACTAAAATAGCACATTTAAAAAAATTATTTCTCCAACTTTAGTTGCATGAGTATAGATCGGATTATTTCTGAGGTGGAAATTTTAAGCACTGAATGCAGATACTGTTGGGTTTATTCGGATAATAATAATAGTAAATTGTAACAATTAAATTGTTCTTTTTCCTCCTATTATAATATTATCAATTTGTTACTAATACCATGTTCAGACCAAAATGATATTAGCTCAGCTCATATGACATTCAATATGAAGCAGTTTGCCATACGTTTTTCTGTCAAGAATATTAACTCAAATGCTTGATATTGTAGACATTACCTTCAATATTACGAAAAATGTGCATCCACAATAGGTTTTTTGAAATTTTTGACACAGAAATAAAAGAGAAACGTCAAATAATAATAAAAAAAAATTTATATAAATTAAAACGTACAATAAATTTCGAGTATTCAGCTGCCACTGCAACTTTCTTCTCCATGGGAATTGTTCTTCTATAAATAGTGTCCACTTTACCAATACCTTTGAGGGTTTATTGGACGTGCTTCCAGTCATTCGAAAGTTTTTTTTTTTTTTATTTAAAATACTTGAGAATTGGTTATCGATGAACTTAAGATAAAATCTCGGAACAGTATGTGAAGTTTTATTTGCAGTCAACAAAATCAATAATTTCTTTCCAAGAACGACCAGTCTCTTAAAATGTATTTGCCGTTTTCTTTTATAAAAACTTATTTTACGTTTATACATTTTATCCACATATTTTATTAAATTTTAAGAAATGTTCAAATGATAATTAATTGCAATATTTACATTGCCAAAACCGATTCAAGTTTTGTATTTATGAATTAAAAATGAATAAATATTTGAACTGCCAAACAATATTATTTTGAATCTATGTGAACAGTCGTAATATCAGTTTCGTAATACCCCTTGATCAAAAAGTTCCCGGAATAACCACCGTGTGGCGCTCCCATCGTTCTGATTTGAGTTCTTTTGTATAGTTGGTACATCTCTTTTTGACATTTCCTCTAAATCTTAGCGTCATAGCTTGACATTTGCAAAAGTTACGTAGCCAAGAGTACATCTGTCTCTGTGTGTGTTGGCGATTTTTTACAATTTTATTAAATTGTATTGTATTAAATTTTGCTTAAAAAACGGATTTAATGTTGCGCGAAGATTTGAAATGTTGGAAAATTGTTTTGGCAACGATTCTCTAAAGAAAACGGTCGGTTACCAGTGGCACGAACGGTTCAAAAGTAGTCGTGAGTCAATCGAAGATTATGAACGCTGTGGCAGACTATCGACATCGAAAACCGACGACAACGTTGATAAGAGAGTATTATTTGGATGTTATGAGGGCTTTGCGTGAAGCAATTCGCCGAAAGGAACCAGAATTGTGGACAGAAAACTCGTGGATTTTGCACCATGATAACGCACCGTCGCACAGTGCCATCATTATTCGTAATTTCTTGACGAAAAATGCAACAAATACCATCCAACAGCCACCGAATCCACCAGGAAGCACTGATGGACATACCGAAAACCGAATATAAAAAATGTTTCGAGGATTGGATCAAGCGCTGGCATAAGTGTGTTGCAGTCGATGGGGATTACTTTGAAGGGGACAATATAGATTTAGATGAATAAACTTGTATTTTTAATTTTCTGAATAAATTCCGGGAACTTTTTGATCAAGGGGTATATCAAAACTAACTTAATATTATTTTGGTCTGAACATGGTATAAGACTTATCTACTAGTTTGTTTGTAGTACCGTACCTTCTACGGTACCGTGAGTTTTGTTAGACCTTATCAGTAGTATAAGGTATACTGCGATTTTTCTTCGTCTTTCTATTATGCATTGGATAAGGTTCGGCCTTTTGATCACCTAACCAGGTGGTGTACTAGGTTACATTGACTCAGTTAAGATTTATAAATAATTTATAAATAAGATTTAAAAATAGCATGGTTAACCATCTGAGGAAATATGTTGAATTTCAGTCTTTTAAGAAGCTGGAAATGGATTTTGTTGTATAGTAACAGAAATATTTTTTTAATTATTAAGTTTGTTTCCTAGTAACCTAAATTTATGAAACAATTTGATTATAATGTGCTAATTTAGTATGCATCACGTTAGTTGCAAAACCTAGATATTATGAACAAAAAAATATTATATTGGAAATATTTTTAAATGCTTTGATGTGTCAATCACATTATATATATGTAAAATATTATATTAATAAAGAAAAAATAGTAGATATTTATTTATATGGATATTAAAACAACTAAGTATTACTACAAAAAAAAAAGAATTAATTAAATTAAATTAAAATTATTTTCTTTTTTTACAATTGTTATAATAAAATAAATTTTTAATTGTTAATATTTTAATACATAACTAAGGTAAGTAAGTAGTAAAGGTACTAAATAATTGCGTCTAGCTATTTGTCATATATGTATTTATATGTATAAAAAAAAAAGTTAAAATAAAAATAAAAAATAAATATGTACGCATAATTAAAAAATTAAATGTAAAATATATGTATATTTGTTTTTGGTATTTAAAACTTAAATACTAAAAGTGAAAAAATGTAGACAACAAATAGCAATTGGCATTCATGTACTCACCGTCAATATTATCCGACTGATCTAGTGGCATTTGTTTGCTATCATTCTGATCTTCTCTAGAGTCTGTTTGTAGGCCATGTGACGATAATAAATTTGACATATCCTCAGGATGTAATTTCATAGCAGCGCTCTGTATTGTATATCGGGAAGGGGTTTCATTGCATTTTTGTTGTTGTTGTTATTTTAAGATTTGTGGCATTCAAGATTTAAGAAATAAGCGAAGAAAGATGTTTTTAATATCAAGATTTTTTTGTACAACTTATAAATTTAATTGAGATTAAAAAAAAAAATGACAAAATTGTATACCTAACATTTTAAAGAAAGTGTGATCGAAATATTTGAATCAAAGACAAATCAAGTTCTTGATTGGATTCAATTGTAATATATCTAATACAATTTCAATACCGGTATATTCCGAAGTATATACATAAGTTTGAACTAGATAACCTTTCAAAAGAATTAATATTCAAATCATATTTAATCATATATGACCCTAATAAAAAAAGATCCAAGTCGATACACATTCTGACTATGAATATCCAATATTGGATTTAAATTCAAGTATGTAAGCAATAAGGAAATGATTGACCTTGTCTTAGATCAAAATGTCCTTATGTTCTTATACGCGATAACTCGAATTAAAATTGAATAATCTCAACCAAATTTGGCTCAAACAATCTTTATATACCGAAAGAGGTTGAGCTCCAAAATGGGTGAAATCGGTCGAGTGGGCGTGGTAACTTCCAAACATATGAAATTTTATAAAAAAGTCAGGAAATAAGGAAATAGTTTAAGATAATAGTGGAATAGTGGAAGATAATACTTAAAGCATCTGGCTGACGGCTGAAAAAGACAAGCTGTTTTTTTGTTCTTTTGATAACACAGCCATACAAAAAAAATGTTTTTTCGGGTCTGGAAGTCAGACCATAAGGACATGAGGTCCAGCACGTCAGGGTTCTGACATAACCTCGGGAGTACGGGAGTCGGACCATGTTTATTATATATTTTTGAGGTCTAAAAACCTCAGCATGTCGGGTTCTCGACATAACCTGCGAAATACCTTGTTATCTAAGCTAAGCCGAAAATCTGACATGCTGGGATTTTTTGGACCTCGGATTCGGGCTCAGTGACCTCAAAAACATATAGTAACATGGTCTGTCTCTCGGTCTCGAAAAAAAAATTGCATGAGGTTTTTCGGAGTTATGTACGAACCTTGACGTGCTGAGGTTTTTTTGGACATCGGATTCGGTTTCAGCGACCCCAAAAACATATAGCAAACATGGTCTGATCTTCAGATCCGAAAAAAGATTTTTTATGATGTTATCTTAGAACCCTGACGTGCTCGGATTTTTTGGTCCTCAGATTCGGTCTCAGTGACCTCAAAAACATATAATAACATAGTCTGGCCTATGGACCTATGGACTGTGTGGTTGTGTAATTAAATTATACTTTTGATTAAGAAACTTTGTAAAATTTTAAAATTTAATAAAGAACTTATCTATCTATCTTAAAGCAGTCCTCGAGCTGTACCCCGGATTTTCCGGTCAAATACAAAAAGTCACACAAAATTGGAGGTAAGTTATCTGGCAACTTAGTAAGAGCTGGAAGAAGCTAAAAACCACAACTAGGAAACAAATGTAGCGGCACGTTGGCATTGTTGATGTTCTACATAAAACGTACAAAACAGTTTTAATTCAGTTGCGGTTTTATTTTCGGACTTTTGTTTGGTATTTCCTTCCTCAACTTTTTCATTTCGGTTGCACCTAGATTTTTAATTGTTTTTTAATTTTACGATTAAGTAATTTTTGGTCAATATTCAATACTTTGGACCTTCCTCTTTAGGTTAGTCTAAAAGATTACGATTGGACTTAATTTAGGGGACATTTAACGGGTTAAGTTCTTCAACTGATATTTAATTCCAAAGTATCATGTTTGGTCAAAAAATTATTTTGTTCTATTGGTAATGTTTATGAATAAACTCTTCATTCACCGGTAAGTACCGTCTCCTGTAATTTTGCGAGCTTACTGCTAAGCCAATATTTTTAAAATACATTGCCTTTTTTTTAAAGTAACAGATTTTTTTAGCAAACTCTCGGAAGAACTCACATAGATTTTAAGTAAAAAATATTATTTATTTGTAAAAACTTGTGTTTATAGATAGTTAAATTATCTGTATATCTGCAGGAATAATATGGAACCTTAACTTTATATATATACATTATATTGTTTAGATATTTTATAAAAATGCTTCAAACTTAAAAAACACATAGTTTTGTATTCTTTTTACAAAGGATTTGCAATATATGTATAAAAATAAAACTCTTTTAAGAGTATATGCAAATTAAATTCAAAATTAAAATAAATAATTATTGTTAAATGATACTGTGAATACTTAAGAAAATAAAAAATAAAAAATACGAAAAGTGTATTCCTGAGTCTAAATATGTGGCGGCGTGTTTTTAGGCTACGCTACGTTCAAACTTTTAAAGTCTGCTCATTTTTTTTTTTGATAACGCTGTAATGTTTTTTTTTTTTTTTTTTTTTTTAATTTAACATGTCATAAATGGCTTTCTTATACTATTAACATCATATTAAATGTATGTATTCATGCTCTATGAACTATCTTCGCCCACGTTTATTGTTATCACTTCTGGTGTATGCCGTATCGCACTAGAACGTTTTACTAAACTTGAAGCAGAGGCAGCAGTTGCAGCAGGGGAGGAAGAACTCTTTGTAGTAGTGCATGACACCAATTCACCAAAACCAACACCACCAACCACACCGATGCCGATGATGCCGTCATTAGTTTTTGTTCTATCCAACTCAAGCATTTCACGTTCATAGCACAAACGATGCGATTTACATTTGTTATGATGATTGACAATCTCCAGGCGAAAATTGGAGTTGCCCTCCACGAATGAGGTGCGTATGTCTGGGATATCATTGGACCATTTGCGGCAATGTTTGCAGAACATTGTATTGGCGATTTCGTCGTATTGCAGCCAGTCAAATTGAAAAAGCCAATTTGAACGAAAGCGTCCACTTTTACGCAGGCTAACACCACCACCGCTGACGCCGCTATTGCTTGATGGCATTGACGCCATTAGATTTGCAACATTTTTGTTGGCAGCTAAGAAAATATCAGCAGAAGAAGATGATGATAGAGTTAATGATTGTGCTGATGGTGGAGGTAATGTTTGTTGCGGTGATGTTGGTCGTCGAAATGTTGTGTCGTTGGAGGATGAGAGTAGAAATTGTTGTTGCTGCTGGAGCAAGCGTTGTATGGTTGCGGAGGCCGAATGCGATTGTGCGATAATGTCAATATCGGCAGCAATATTTTGTCGTTGTTGTTGGTGTTGTTGCTGTTGGTACCATGTGGCAGAGGTTTTTAAATGTTGTTGCGTTTGATGTTGTAGCGTTTTCAATTGTGCTTTGATTGCATGCTGAAATAATAAATGTTGCTGTTCCTTGGAGTGTTGTTGCTGCTGTTGTTGCAGCAATTCATACTGCTGTCGCATATGTTGTAATTGTTGCGGGGATGTTGGCGAGAGTTGCGATTGCTGTTGCACTGATGTTGATCTATAAGTTGTTGACACATCATTAGGCGACAGAGCCAACAACGACGACATTTTGTTACTTTTCTTAGATTGTGCGTCAAGTCGAGGAGGATTATCGAGATCAATTGGAGTCTAAATGTCGACGACAACGTTGCATGCACATATATGTATGTGTGTCGATATTATCGATTTCGGTTTTGTTTTTACGTTTTTGTTTTTAAGAAAATAATAGAAAAATAAAATAAAAAACTTAAGAAAAGTGTAAAGCAAAAATATGAAGAAGGGTAGAAGGATTTTGTAATGCTTTGTACGTGTGTTGCGTGTATGTTTTGTTTTTATAGTAAATGTGTTTCGAAAAATACTAAATATGTAGCAACATAAAACAGGAAACAAACAAAAATTGACTGTATGAAAATTAATAAAAAAAAAGTGGTAAAGACAAATAATAAAAAAGAATAGCGTTTGCAAAGAAATTGTTTAGATTTTTTCTTTTTCTCGGCCGATATTCAACAAAGTCTCAATAATCCTTCGTCCTTCTGTGCTCACATCATATTTTCTCAAGTTTATTTTTTTTCTCACTTAAAACAAAATTAATTAGTTAATTTTAATTTTTCATATTAAATTTAGCGTTTTTTTAAGCTTGAAGCATTTTTCAAATTATGTAAGGCTTAAGAACAATTTTGTCATTTAGTTTTTATTTCATTTTTAAAGGGGGTTATATATGAAAATAAATGTACATAATGATAAATAAGAAAAAAAAATAGAATTGTAAATAATTGGAACCATCGTACCGGTCCAAAGAAAAAACCTTAACAAAATTTATGAGTGCTTAAGAGTATTAAAGTTTTTTATGTTATGATATAAATAAAATGGGTTTTTTTTTTTATTCAGATTTTTTTTCTGTTGTTCTGGAGACGTATCGTTGCTTAATTATTATGTTATACTAGATAAAAGCTTTTTTTTCTAATTTTTAGTTTGAGAATAAATTTATTTCGGGAATCCGAATGATTTCAAAGATATCAACTAAAATGTCAAAAATTATTGTACAATATTAGAGAAAACAATAATAAAGAAACGATATGCATAGAAGATATATTTATAAACATGTTGAAAAGTAAGTAGATCTGTTGCCATGATGCAAAGAGTAAACGCGGATTCATCGACCAAGTGCAATTTCTTTTCGTTTTTTTTTATAACAATTTAAGAGAGTGAAAAACTTTGTATAAAGAAATGAAGAGATAGTGCGGCATCCTCTCAATTTAAGAGACCGAAATACTTTAGAGCAGCAAAACGCTAGGAAGGCTTAAGTGTAAATGGAAGAGAACACTTGAGAATAAAGCTCAAACCACGGAAAAGTTCAGTTGAAGTGTTTTATAGAGGCCCACAAGAAATAAAGACATAAGAAGATATCACCAAAATCTACTTTAAACTTTCATCAGGATCGATAAAACTCCACGCATCTTCAGATACGAAAAAGTAGTTCCAAGACCTATTGTTTCTGATAGTGCGGATTAGAAGAAAAAAATTTACGAAAAATGAGAGTGATTAACTGATTAAAAGTTAATAAAGACATAACCGACATCTCAATTGAGCAAAGTAAACGGAAGAGATTTTTCGGTACCGGCATTGAACTGTAGGTCTAATTTTAGCCTAATAGTCCAGTCATTATAAAGATTAACATCATAAAAATTCTGAACTGAGATTTTTCTTCAGTAATTGTTAGTGGGGGTATGATAGATTCAAAAACCACAAAAATCAGTCCTGGGCTTGCAGAGCGACCCCCTCAAGAAATCCCCCCTTTGGTGAAAAAAGCCTTTTTTTACTAATAACTGGTTAACCGTTGGAGATATCAAAAAAAAAAAAAAAATATGCTGATAAAATTGCAAAATGATAATATTTTTATTTCTAACTTTAACAGGATTTTCAGAAGTAATGTCTGGAACTAAGAGATAATACATTTATAGCATATAGTGAACCAGTTATTTTTATTAGGCCAGCAAATAGTAAAAGTAGTAAAAACCAACAGGCAACTATACTATATTATTATTTTTGTTTACAAAAAATTATCCGTTGTCAATGAAAATAGCAGAGGATGTTGAAGTTTATATCCTCTTCAAAACCCGTTTTGATTTTTCTTCCTAGCTCCATAGTACATCCAAAGTACTAAATTTGCAATTTCTTAAATATAGGATATCTCGAAAACTATGACATATACGAAAAAAATACGTAATACCATTTTTTTTTTAGAAAATTACTTAAGCTTTTTATGTGTGCTAAATAATTTTTTGATATCTCCAACAGTTAACCAGTTATTAGTACAAAAAGACTTTTTTCACCAAAGAGGGTGTTTTTTGGGGGGGGGGGGGGGGGTCGCTCCGCAACCCCAGAACTGATTTTTGTGGTTTTCCCATCTATCATACCCCCACTAACAATTACTGAAAAAAAATCGCTGTTAAGAATTTTTATGCATTTTTTACTCTACCGACTGGGCCATAAGCGTGTTATAAAAATGTTATTGTATTTTCATTATCTCTCCTATACATGGAGATACGAGATGTCAACCATAATGAATACGATTTGAAAAAAAAGCAACAAGTCGTGTGAACAAGTACATTACTTGTTTTTCTCGTTTAATTAAATTTTCAACATGTTTATAAATAAATATTTTTTTTTTGGAATCTATTAATAACACCTAAACCTCATTTTCCTTTTAACAAATAATTTTTTAAAAGTTTGCAATTAAAACTTACCGCTAAATAATCAGTTGGCAAAGGTACATGATGTTCGCGTTGTTGTTGTTGTGCTTCCATCAATTCTTGTTTAATACTAAGCGATTGACTGAGACCAATAACACCAACACTTCCAACACCGCCGCCACCGCCAACTCCACCACCTCCTCCACCACTTATTTGACTCGCCGATAGTGGGGAATCGCGACGACCTCCCGCATCTTCAGATTCTGATGTATTTCCTGTTTTTGGCACGGGACTCGATTTAAAATTACTGTGTGAGGATGCCTGAAATTTTCATTGAAAAAGGGTTTAGGTGAATTTTTTTTTACCATAAAATGTTTGATTGTTAGCAAAAAATATTAAAAGCTTCAAAGAATTATACGAGGTATAAAAATCTGTAAAGCAGTAAAAATGTTTTTGAGGCTTTCAGGTCTACTTTTAAGGTTTAGGATTAATGAGATAAAAATTTCGACCTTTTTGGTCTGTCATTATAATCTCGTTAAAAATACATAAATTGGTCTAACAGAAAATTGAAAATATTAATGAGATAAAGTTAAATCAAATTGAAAGTCTAAAAATAAATTTGTTGTTTTTTTCAAAAATTGATGCATTTATCGATAAACCTATCAAGTTTTAGTGCTTGTGTACTTCTGGTATTAAAGAGTTATCGCTCAATTAAGAAGATGAAGAATTTATATATGTTAATGGCTTTCTTTACGCACAAATTGAATGATTTGAGAGAGTCAATAAAATAACAACAAACAAATTTTGATAAAAATGTGTGTTATCAATTACAAAATGAGATTACATTATCAGAGATAAACAAACAAACAAAACGTCATTTGATTAGAATTTTAGAGAGTGGCACGTGCCAAGATAAGATAGCCAAACCAAACAACATTTTCTGGGAGTTCGTGGTATATTGAACAATTGTCGGCCAAGGCCTAAATATTTTTGAAGACATAAGCGTTGATTTTATTGTGTTTTGTAGTCAAATGTGACCTAGAATAAATATCTAATGTCCCGGGAAAAAGAAAAGATTCACATGAAAATGAAGATTGAAACGATTATGTTCGGAAAATTGTAAAATCCCAACAATTGGAATCACATCTGTGATCTTAAACATAAATAATATAATTTCGAATGAAATCTTTGAATTAAAATGTTAAATCTTAAAAATTATAATTAGTAGATCTATTATTCAAGAATCAAGCTATAAATTATAATCTATGATCTTTTTGGAAACGCTGAAAACTCAAAATTAGAAATAGTGAAATTAGCAAATTGCGTAAACCCAATTTAATTCGGCGATAATTTTGGCGATTTTTGGATGATTTGTCGATACTAAGTACTTTTGAGTATTGGTCGCAGTAATTGAAATAAACATGCAATAATTCTTAAAAAATGTCGAAAGTAAGCATATTACAAGAGAAACTAAGATAAACCTGTTGTTCAACGGTTAAAATTTATAAGCAGCATTCTTAAAGCTGCATTTATTGATTTAGATATTAATAGTTTCTCGGAAAAATGAAAAATACTCAAGATAACAAAAAAAAAAAAAAAATCAACAGAAAACTATAAAAATGAGAGCCCGAAAGTTATACGACCTCATGGGAAAGAATTAGAGAGACATCGGAGGATAAAACTGTCGTTAAAGTGGTCTTCAGCAGTCTAGGCTCACAACAGAATTTGAAAAATCAATTGGAATCGAAAAATATAGAATGAAAAAATTTGCGTATGGCAGGTACACAGGTTTCACATTATTTTGGCCAGATTTAGACTCTAGATTGACTTAGAAAGACACTGCGGCAATAACCAGTCAACTGCATAAACCTGTGCCTAAGAATAGCATTCCGATTTATTTGGGCAAATACTATATCAAATTAAGAGTTGCTCAACCGTAGCAAAATGGAGCCCCTCGACGTTCGGATAAGAACACAAAAATGAGAGTGAGTAGATCACACTGTGCGTAATGTTGACAGCAGTGCTGTGAAGAAAATTTTGGATTAAAACTCACTAACTGGTTTGGGAAGGTCCTCTAGAAATTTGGAGGCAAAGAGTTCACCGCAAAGCTCGTCGTCTCTGTATAAATTTCAAAGAGTTCAAAAATCTTATTTAGAACCCTAACGCTATGGAGAACATACATTATTTATGTCCTATGTCTCATGAGGGATTGACCGATGTTGATGAAACATATTAAGGCATATTAGATTGTCAGAAAATTTCTTTGTCGAGTTTTGATCAACTATGCGAAATGAAAAAAAAAAAAAAATGGAGCCCAATCTCTCCACGTATGTCGATGTCGCTAGTCAAAAAAAAATATCTAGTCCTGCCATAAGTTCTGTTACAAGTTTAAAACGCTGTCAAAGTTAAATGTAGAAACTTTTTATACTTAAACAATTTTTAATTTGTTTATAATACGACAAAAAAAGTTCATTCGAAATAATCGCCTCTTACTTTTGTACAGGCCCATAAACGGTCCGGCCATTTGGCTAAAGAAACACGCACGGTTTTTATCGATATCGCCGGTGCTGCTTGTGTTAATGCTTTCTTGACGCTTTCCAAATTTTGATTATGTGTTTTACAGACCATGCCTTCTAATTCTGACCACAAACATTAGTCCAATGTATTCAGATCTGGGTTTACCCAGAGCTAATCTTCAGCTGCAATAAATGCTGGAATATTGCACCTTAGCCACTCTTGTGTTGTTTTAGCCTTGTGCACAGGAGCAGAATCCTGCATAGAGTATTCGTTAAACCCTTTACTACACTCTCTAAAACATCTTGCTAGTACACATTAGCTCCAGTTTTAACCCCTTTTTCGTTGAAATGAAGAGATGTGACACCTTTGTGAGAGACTCCCCACCAAACTATTACTGATGCTCGGGGATGACCCCGCTGAACCCTTGGAATAAAATTTTTTGCTTTTTTTGATGTTCTAGCATAGATTTTACCATTTTGTTTGTTGAAAATTTCCTCCACATTGATTTTTTCGTTTGTGAAAAGAATATTTTTTTATGCCCATAGCACGCGTTCCCAATTTTTTTCAACCGCAATGTTAACAAATGTTCAGTTGACCGACGGAAAGCTTTCATATTCTGATCATCTCAAAAAGGTCTTGACATGGATCTGGAGGAAATATCCAGCTCTCTGGACAATATTTTCTGTTTCCGAAGAGGATTTCTGCGAATTCGTTCTTCTACAGCTTTTGCGACTTCACTTATGCGGACAACGCGCCGACGGCCACTTCTTGATCTGTTTTCTACTTCGGACAATTCAGAGAAGGTATCAATAGCACGATAAATAAACATTCTTGATATTCCAAGGTTTTTCAGTAATGTGAAAATTTGATCAGTACTTTTCCCGCACTTGTTGAAGACAATTGCCGTCATGTGGTTCTCTTTGACACCCTAATCCATTGTAATTAAATAAAAGCTGAAATCAAACTGATTTGTTTTTGATGATTAATGGTGCACACATTCTAAAAAATAGATCTAACAGCAGGCAATCGAAATTTTGTAACAGAGTTTATGGCAAGAATAAGTGTTTTAATTTGAAATTTTCAGCTTTTATTCGCATCGCTTCAATAAGAATTTTCCAAAGAATCGAACCTAGGATCTTACTTTCAGCACTCTAAACACATAATTGACTCCTATTTTAGTGATATAATCTAAAAGAAATTTATTTTTCCTGATAGAAATAAAATTACTGAATCACGAGTCTGTTTTCATTTTTCATTCATTTTGATATAATAATGCAACAATAAATATAATATATATAAATTTATTCTATTATGTAGCAAAATTTGTAAATCAATTGAAATATTTGCGTTTTTATACATAAATATGTGTGTATGTATGTACAAATATTTGTATATTTATATACATATGTATAGGTATTTATATGCTCCTCAACAACAGCATTTATGACAACTTCATGATAATAATTATTTGTTTTTAAATGAAACTTATTACATTTATTCTTGCTTTTGTTTTACCAAATTTCTATTTTAGATTACACGCGTAAACTTGTTGATAACAAGCATTTCCATATAAAGCAATAACAAAAAAAAAAAAAACAAAAAAAAATGCAAACGATTTCCTTATCTAACATAAACAATTTACAATACGAGTACAATTTATTAAATATTACGTCAAATTAAACAAAAGAAAGTGAAAGTGGATTGAATAATACTTGAGTAACTTAGTTGAAATCTCTCGGAAATAGTTAATTCCACGGAAATTAATAAAAATTGATAACAGAAACTCAAGTACTTATCTCAAGTGCACAAATGATTATTATTGATATTACGATAGTTTAGAATTTAAATTACATACTTGTATAGCATAAGTATTGCATGGGAAGCGCACTGTTACCTTCATAAAAGAGTACCCAAATTAGTACTTTTATAAGTTTGTCATTTTTCCCGTAATAATATATGAGATGACCATAAAAGATGAAAGGTTATTGGAAGAATTCGACATCAACATTTTTGGGATACGATAAACTTCCTAAATGGTGTCGAAAGTTCCGAAACTTTGACTTTGGTTTTACATTTTTCAACTTAAGTTTTTTTTTAAATTTCACAGCTCTGTTATGGCTTTTTACAGGAATAAACGTTATCAAAAATTGTTTTAATTAGATAATTTTTATCATCTTGCCGCATGTTTTTGCTGACTTTCTAAAAACTTGTAAGATTTGAAAATCTTGCCGCACCAACCTAAATTATCCAGTTTAAAATTTTCGTTTGCATAATGTTATTCTTTTAAAGCATCGATGGAAATATTCGATATTGATGCATTTTTTGAAAGATTCTCCCAGAAAATGGGCTGCAAATGGATTTTCTGGTCAATGTGAAACAAATTTTGCATTTCCCTTCTCACAAATTTTTTTTTTATTTTTTTTTTATTTAATGTTTTATACTTACTACAAAATAGCGACATTTAATTACTAGGATTAGTTAATTAAGTTACTAATAATTAATTCCATTCAAACGAACTAAAAATTTTTAAGAATAATATTAAATGTAAGCCTAAAAGGTGGTCACATTTGCGTTTATTTGCGCCTGGGTTTCCCCTAATTGAGGGAAAAAGTTTGTCCTTTTTATATAAAAGCCAATAAAACTAAGTTCATTAATTATACAGGTGAAGCTTTCCCAAAGTTTAAACCGAATTTCCGTTAGATGAGATTATTATTAAAATCTAATGAAAAATATTATCTCTGCTGATTGCTGAGGTATGTAACAGAAACAGGTTCAATTGTAAAGGTAAAATATTTAAAATTCTTTCACTTGGTTAAGGGGTTTCCTTCTTATTCTCAGCTAAGTTACAAAATCTGTTTTCCATTTAATGAAATCATCAGTCAAGTTGTTAGGATTTATTATTTGATTTCTCAGAAAACATAATTACCTTAGAAAATTCTTTTTAATTTAGCAAACCAGCAAGAATAGATATAGAAACCCTTTACCATGTACCAAAGTAATATGCCTTGCACTTTAAATTCAGAGAATCTCTTTTACAGAGAATAGAAAACTATTGAACATCAAAGAGTAAAATATTTTTCTTTGTAAATTAAAATGTACTTAAAAATTTAAGATGCTGCATTTCAAAGAAGTGGCGATTTTATCTTTGGAACAGATACTTCACACGATGTACCTAAGTTATGTTTATATATTTTAGTTAAAATATTGAGATGCTGTATTTCAGAGAAGTGGCGATTTTATCTAGTAGCAAGTAATTTTTCATTGGAATTTATAATATCGTTAACATTTTGGAAATGAATGTTATAAGTGCATAACGAAGATACTGGGAATATATGTTATCATTTCTTCTAATTAAATTTTTCCAGTTTTACTATCATAAGATATCGATTTCTGCAGAATAAAAAACTTTTTCGGTCTAATTCAATTTGTTTTCGATAGTTTATTTAGATAGCAATTGAAATTTTCACATGGTGAAAATTTTTAGAGCAAAACGAATTGCTTAACGAACGTCAATTTGGTTTCTACCTAAGTCGGTCCACAGGTCATTTCATAGCGATTTTCACCAGATCAATAGCGGAAATGGATCAATAGCGCCGATGGCTTAAGAGAGAGTAAGTTTGCTTTGGATATTCCAAAAGCAAAGCACTAGTGGCTAATAAATAAATAATTCTGTAATAAGTTCGCTCGTTTGATTACGAGCTTTCTGAATAACCGAGCTCTGAAAACATTCGATAAACTAACTTTTTTTATCTTCATCAATAGCCTTCTTATTCTAGCTCTTTGAAAAATTAGAGGTAAAGGCAATTCTCTAATACCCGTAAGATCGAGTCATACCATTAACCATTATAGGGAAGACAATTTTTTTTTGCTTACTCATAACAATTACTGCAACCAAAATTTTATAAAAATAATAATAATTGTAATTTTGGATCCTTAGAATTGTGATTTATGTCGATATTTAACAGATTTGATACTCAAACTGACCTTGAAATAAATTTATTATGATAATTTGAAAGCTTGGACTACTAACCTGAGAATCCTGAGTGTAGTGCCTGTCCTGTACATTTGCGTTATGTGTCGAGGTCAACGAATTATCACAGTTGGATGAGTTCTTACGTCTTCGCTTATTACTAGTAATGTGCTCCACCGGTGTGGTGGACATTTCTCTATCACGATCTCTGTTGTCCTTGTTACTATAATCTAGCTGCACGAGTTCATCACGACTGTCGGCTCTCTCTCGTTCCAATCCACTACCGCCACCACCACCACTACCTAAACCACTTATAACACCGCCGCCTCCTAAACCACTCCCATTTCCAGTACCACGCTCGCTACGTTCGCTGCCACGATCACTGCCTGCGCAATCGATAGCACTACCGCCACCAATACTACGACTATTAATAATGCCGCTTGCGGCACTTGTGAGAGCATCTGCGCTGGCACTACGATTAGCTGCTGCGGCCACTGCCGCGGCCATAGCTGCAGCAGCAACACCCGCGCTACCCACAATTGGAGATCGTTCACCCAACCCCAATGCAACGGCTGCCGATTGTAGACTGGCGGCGGCAGCATTCACATTACCAGTTGCGGTTGTTGCTGCAGCAGCGCTACGTTCGCTGAGGCTACTGCTGCTGCGATGTGAATGTAGCTCGTCGCGTAGATCACGATCAACTCCACGCCCGCGTATTGTGTCACGTTCTCGGGATTCACGCTCACCAGAACCACAACCCCCACCGACGCCGCTAGTGCTGCCAAATGCAGGAGTACGCCCCGTTGGGGATGATGTTGGTGATTCGCGATGCTCAGGACGATAATTTAAATTGTTGTTGTCTGTGAGACCGCGAACCTTAAGAAGAAAATAAATTAGTTTCCATACGAAATGTACATACTCATAAATTATTGCATACCTGTAGGCTCTCGGCTGTTTTTAGGAACATCGGCAGCGAACTCTGTCCGACGTTGACTTCGCCTTTGTACATGAAATCGAGCAGGGAGCGCATTTCTAAGTATCTGACATCTTTCAAGTAGATTATGGGATGTGGATGATGGTTTTGCAGGAAAATTGTTTCGAAATATGGGCTGCATGCTGACAGTATATTTTGATGCGCCTGAAAATATGCAAATTTTTTATTGTAAGTGATAATTGCCCAAAATGAAATGTTATATCAGTGAATTTATTGCTTTTTGTGTAGTAATTAATATCTTACCTTAACTGTTTCACCGTCACATGCCAATGTCACATCGCAAAGGGCCTCCCTTTGTAGCAAGGAGGTGAGCACACCAGTTAAGTTTGTCGGATGATTGTTCCAGCGTAGACAAAATTGCTGGTCCATAGCTCCTTGGTCAGTGTTGTACCTTTAATGTTTAAAAAAATATATATAAATTAGTATGAGAAAGGAATTTGAAAACAAAAAGTTTTTAGTTTTATATTTTAAAGAATAATTGAAATGTTCCGTAATTTCTTACATTGAAATTCTATTAAAAGAAAACTTTTATTTTATTTACAAAAGTTCAAATTTACATATTATTCGTGAATATGAAAATCTACTGATTTCACGAGATAAGTGATTCAGGCATTTGGGCTTTGTATGGGAAAGTTTTGACTTCTTGTAACTGGATACAAGATTTTAAATTGCAATCAAAATTTTATTATAAATCTTTCTGAGTAAACTTAGAAAATATGGAGAAATTACAAATGAACTCTGTGTACAAATGAACTTATTGTACTTAGCATTAGAAATAGTTAACACTAAATTTAATTAAGTTCATAATACAAATAAAAATAAGAAAACTAAGGAAGCAATAACAATTCCTTATAAGTCATTAAATATGTGTAACATATATTTAATGTAATAAACACTTTGCACCGGTGTTAGTTACAAATTGACACACATATATACACATTCTTTCATTCATAAATGGAATGACATAAAATAAATCTCGGTGACAGAGTGTTCGTATGGCTACACCTATAAAAAAACGTCAAGAATAAATAAAATATTTATAAAGAGCATATCGCAACATTCTTACAAAACTTTGACCCACAATTCACCCGCTAAAATTAACATCATTAACATCAAGGGTATTTATATATAATGAAAATCTTGAAACTCTTGTTTTTGGGGAAATTATCAAGTGTCAAAAAATCACAACAAAATACTCGTTACAATAATGGCTTATCCGTTTTTGTCGAGCAAAAGCTATTTGCACAAAGAGAAAAGCTCGATCAGTTGAGAATGCCAATTGTGTAGTTTTTTCTGTTAAAGGTCCCCTCTTCCTAAACTTCTGGGGTTTCATTAAACTCAGACCAGGACCTCCTTACTACAGATGCAATGCTCAACAAATACTTATGAAAGGCATCATTCCGATTGGCCTAGAGCTTTTGGAGTTGTTATATTTTCGCTGCTACGCTAAACTGGTTATGGTTATGCTCTATGCCTCCCTTCAGGGCAACTAGCAGTATGCCATTTGTCATGGTCCTGGCAACAACCCGGCTGCGCCGACAAAATGAGTTCAATGAAACCCCAGAAGTTTTGTAATGAAGATGTTTTCGAACTGCGAATTAGCTTTTTTTACTTTAGTCTGCATCAATATTAGACCCAATCTCTGTTGATTAGTTTCCTCGATTCCGCCCGTATATGCAGTATTTTCTTCCGGTTGGCGGAGAGAACAGCCACACTGTTCAGAAGCTGGTCTGAAAGCTAGTTTTTTCACCGTGGCCTCTAGGCCATGCTTGTTGCACATTTGCAGGTAGAAGAAAGTGGGGTCGGAATAGGTATCTTTCGTACATTTTTCAATTCTTTTTTAACATGTTTGAAGGGTCCCCTCGAACGTGGAGTGCTAGCAGATACAGGCGTCCTTATATATCCACTCTGCGCCCAGAGTGGATACCTTCACGGCCCTGAATACAGCTAACCGCCAGTTCTTTTTCCAGACTGCCTTTTTCGGATTACTTCTGCAAGTGCCTTAAATGCAATTCTTTCTATATCTTTCGCTTTAAACTTTTCATCTTGAGTACGATAAAAAGTTTATTTTTCATTTTTAAAACTTAGAACCATCCTTTTTGTTGAGTGTATAAATACATATATATAGAAATATATAAAATGACATAGCTGAATTAGTTGCAATATTATCACAAATATTAATAATGACATTTTATCATTATCCTCAATTGCTTCAAACGCGTAAGAGTTTGTATATGGTCAGCGAAAGTGCGCCTCAGTGTGTTTGTGCCTTCGAGTGTGTGCTTATTAATTATTTATGACTGTTATATGTTTTATATACAGCTGCTGCTGATATTTGAAGTGCAAAATTATCGTTTTTGCTTAATTATAGCATTATTTGCAAAGTAATTTGTAATTTTAATAAGTGATTCGATTGCTAACTAGTGTTCGCTTAAATGTAATCGAGACGAACGCATAATCATTAAGTAGTTGTAATTAACCTTTTTGATTGCGCGAATTATTGTTTAGTTGTAAATATAAAGCTTTGTTTAAAATAACCAAAAGTCTTAAAGATTTTTCATGCAAATAAAGTGTATTTTGGTTATAAGAACAACACTTTACTTTAAGTAGTCAATCAGTTCATCCTGAAATAATGTGGAATTAGCTGTACCGAAGGGAACATTTTAGTCAAATCAAAAACTAAATATAATTTTTAAGCCATAAGTTCAGATTGTAACTTCTTCAAAACATTTTTATCATTTCTTAGCAGGTTACTTCCATAGAGGAATAAAAAATGTTTTTGGCTTTTCTGGAAAAATATCCAATGAACTGTTATAAAATATTAAAAGTAAAAGACTTTAGACTTTCATTCTGGATATAGAAACGTTAGGAATGGTATTCAACTTATTTCATATAAGTAAGAATAAATATAAGGATGAGATATATGGACATATAGACAAAAAGTCCGTAATAATAAAAACTTTGAATTTTAGAGTTGTCAACCTCAAAATAGCAGCAACAGATTTGTAATTTAGGGGCACTTCAAATTTTTTTATCCGAAAACTTGTGTAGAAAAAAGTTTGCTAATTTTATTTCAGAAAGTGTGTAACATTAAATTTATTAATATTATATCTGAAAATATGCACCTGAAATGAAATTTCGATTCAAACTTTTTTGAAACATCGCCAACAACTTGTTGGTGTAAGTAAAACGAATATAAGAAGCACATATTTTGGTTAACACTGTAGTAGATAGATTGGGTTTAAACGGAAATTGTACAATTAGTCCAGTTATTATAAAGATTTACATCATAAAAATTCTTAACAGCGATTTTTTTTCAGTAATTGTTAGTGGGGGTATGATAGATGGAAAAACCACAAAAATCAGTTCTGGGGTTGCAGAGCGACCCCCCCAAAAAACACCCTCTTTGGTGAAAAAGCCTTTTTGTACTAATAGCTGGTTAACCGTTAGAGATATTAAAAAATTACCTACTATACATAAAAAGCTTAAGTGATTTTCTAAAAAAAGGTATTAAGTAATTTTTTCGTATATGTCATAGTGTTCGAGATATCAAATATTTAAAACATTGCAAACTTTGTACTTTGCATGTACTGTGGATGCGTGCGCATCATTGTTTATTTGAATTTTTGCGCGCGGAGCCCATAGGAAAAATTAAATTTCTCGAAAACCAAACAAGCTAGGAAGAAAAATCAAAATGAGTTTTGAAGGGGATTTTCATTTTCATTGACTACGAATTATTTTTAGTATACAAAAATAACAATATAGTATAGTTGTCTGTTGGTTTTTACTACTTTTACTATTTGCAGGCCTAATAAAAATTACTGGACATTACACACACGTTATGCCCAAAAAATGATTTTTGACAGTGGAGTCCAGGAAGAAAAAAGACAGCGCCATGTTGGATGTGGTTACCTAAGGAAGTAGGTTTGTCATTGTAAACTCTTTACTTAAATCTTAGCAATTTGGCAGCACATTTTACATTGAAGATAACTATAACAAAAAATTAGTCTCAAACGGTTTTCCCCCATTTCAAATAAACATACAAAAGCAAAAGAGAGAAGTAAAAAATTGTTGTACTTAATTTTGTATTACGAATGTAAAGAGTAACCAATCTAAAGTTCAGAGCTTAAGAGCTCAACAGAAACTATATATAGAACGAAGAGCAATTAAGAACATTCTCGATGACAACAGCAGAACAAAAAAAGCTTTTCCATGAGTAAGATCGTTGTAAGAAAACTTTTGTAAACGAGAGTTTGTTAAAATATCTGAGAATAAATATGTTCGGTAACAGGGTTGCTAACTCATGGCTAATTTTAAAGAAAAATATTAAAAAACAATAGTTATTTATTTGAAAATGAAAATGAATTAAAATTAAAATTTCTGAAAATTAATGAAATGAAAATCTGACAGCAAAATAGGTACATCATGTTAGGATTTCGAGCGGTTTTTGAGTCTGGGAAACTCATGCTTATGTTATAAATAAAAACTGGCATCTCTATTCTTATTCCATTCATTTCGGTAATCAACAGCAGCGGTTACAATAAGAATGACATTAAAAATAATAACAACGATGATAATTGTGCCGGCAGGGTATAAGCGAGATAGATAAAGAGAGAAAGAGAATGAAAAAGCGACAAGAGGAGAAAGAGAGAGAAAGAGAGAAGAAGAAAGAGAACAATAACAAAAATAAACAAAACGTCAAAGAACTTTTTTGCAAATGTTCACATTAAAAGCCACAGCAACAAAAAAAAATAAAATAAAATGAAAAACAACAACCACAACAGAAATAGTAATAATAATAACAATAATGTTTATTCTGAAGGCAAAACAGCCGGTGATGTTGTTGTTATTATTGTTGTAGTTGTTGATGATGTGTATAGCAGTGGTAGTAGTGTGGGTAATGGTGGGATTGTCGGTGCCGGTATTGGAACGTATGTACATGCAAACGTATTTCGTAAGCTCCTCGCAGATGTGATACATTGTCGTTGCTGTTGTTTTTGTTGTTTCGGGTGGCGTTCGCAGCGATTAAGGCATGGGCAGCGGCGGCGGCAGCGGCATTTGTAATAAATTGTGTGCAAAAATTTTTGTGTTTTTTTGTTGTTTATAATTTAAATGTGAGTAGTAGTTTATTCTTTGTTTAGTTTAGTGTTGTTGTTGTGTTGTGTTCTTATTTGTACTTTAGCTTTTTCCCCCTCGCAATGTTGTTGTGGTTGTTGGTATTTTGTGAGCGAGCGTGTGTTAAGCGTAAATAATATAGAATTTTTTATTTTTTGAGACTAAAATAAATATTTATATGAAAATATTTATTAGTAGAGTTGAAGAGAGTGGAAAAACAAAACTATAAAAAAAGAGAAGTCGAGGCAGAGGAACGAGTGTGCTTTACAGTAACTTTCATTTTCAAAAGAAAAGAAAAAATAAAAAAAATAAACTGAACGTAAAATAAATACCTATCAACAAAAATAAAAATGTTCTAAATTTAATAAAAACATTTATTATGATCACGAGTGATGTGCGCGCGGAGTCGAATTCTTTTAGGTACAGAAACGTAAATTATAATATTAATATTTTATGTTCATATGTGTGTGTGAGCGTGTATTTATGTCTGACGTATTCTAGTGATCTTTCTTCGCTTGTGATAATTTTCGTAAAATAAACAAAATATAAGAAAATTAAATATTTTGAATTGTTAACGTGACATTTATAGGATAGCCTAATGCTCTCTCACATTCCTGCATTTTCATATACCAACTAACTTTTGTTTCTCTTCATGTTCCCTTCCTCGTTCTTCCACCCACAAATCGCTCATGCCCCCGTCCGTGTATATGTATGTATGCACATAGATAGCTTGAATTAGCCAATGAACGCGCCCATTAAATTAATTTTTCATTCCATTTCATTTTCACTTTCATTCTCATTAACGCTTTCAATGCAAAGCGTGTTGTTTTTATTTTCTTGTTGTTGCTGCTGGGAAGAAGTAATATTTTCTATAGTATTAGTTTTAAAATACATACATACATACACATGTATATATAAGGTGAGTGCAATCGGGGTAGCGTGAACCAATTCTGGCAAGGGCTTTTCACACTAACTTGAGTATTTGCGTTATCTGGTTTGTTGATTATTGAACGAAAGCGATTGTTTTATATTTTTAACTTTTTATATATATAAAATATTAAATAAGTAAAAAAAAAGTTTATTTACTAATAAAAATTAGTAGGTATGTATAGATTTAGTTTCTTCTTCTATACGCCTTGATTGTGAAAGTTCTTTAGACCCAGCATGCCAGCACTGACCTAGTATTTGTCATGGTGTATTTAATTCAGTCTCTTCAGGTGTAATTATTGTTCATCAATTGAGTAGTTTTTGATTTTAACCTTTGGTTTCTGATGAATGGTTTTCAGTTTACGGTTCTCTGGTCTTTAGATTTTAATTTTTCTCTGCTTTTTGGACTGTGGCCTTTGACTTTTTCCTTTTGCTTATTATGTACAAAAATATATATTTCTAGGTTTACAAGAGGCAATTAATTGCCACTACTCAATGAAACAGAAGAAGTAATTGTGCTTTGCTTTTTGTCACCGAATTTTCCTTTATATTTTTTTATCTTTAGATTCTCTTTTTTGGGGTTTCATTTTCAATCTCTAGTATCTGGTTCGAGGTTTTTATTTCTAATATTTTGCCTTAATTTTGTTGTTTCTCGTTTTTGATCAATCAGTAGTTATTTCACTTTTTGGTAATACTTTACAACCATTAAGTGATAAGCTTAGAAAAGCCCACCAAAAACGTTTTTTATGGGAATTTTTCAATAGAAAATGGTTTTTCGAGAAAAAAGATGTTTGTATTAGCTTTATTTGTTTTTCAATAGTATCACGTTCATTGACCCATTTTGAACATCTGCTCGATTTTTCGTTCAGAAACTTTTAAAACTCATCAAAAACACATTTGAAAATCTTTTTTAGAAATTATCACTTTTTAATACTTTGACATGCTTTTAAACTGAAAGTACATAAATTTGAGTTTTAGGTTTTGCATGGTAGTGTACAGGCATACTAGTGGAAATAAAATGGGCTTTTGATGATGAACTCCTCCTCCCGATAAATACTCCATCCTTTATGAACGTGTCTTCTAAATTAAGGGGTTATATACACTTGTGTTGGTCGAAAAAATCGAACATTTTTCATTGTATTTTCTCAAAGTACATCCACTTGAATATTTTCCAAATTTCATAGAGATTTAAGAACTAAAGCCAAAGTTATAGCTGTCAACAGCGCGCTACTTACGACTACTTGAACATGGTGCCAAAGGTTTAAATGCGATTATCTCGGTTGTTTCTCAAATCTCGAAATGTTGTTTCACCAATCGATTTGAATTTTGACTGTCTAGTTTATAACTGTAACAGCCTCTTAGTGAACGAAAGAATTTTTATTTCGAACAAAATGTTTTTTCTGGCTACTAAATCAAATTTCCATACTTTCGAAAATCAAGAATTTAAATAAAAATCATCATCATTTTTGTAAAAATAAAAATTTCACAAAATGCTTCGTTTACTAAGAGTGTGACGATGGAAACTAGAAAATGTTCTGTTTTTTTTTTCATTTCAGATAAACAGTTCTTTATTTATCGTTCTTACAGCGAGGTGTGACGAAAAAAGGTGTTTTGGCACAACGGCCGTATCGTCTCCATTTATCAACATATTTTGTTGAAAAAATTCATGAAATACCTGGCAAAATCAACAAATACATATACGGTGACCTATTCTGATAAAATTGTATTGCCTTGGCCAAAAAAAAATAATGCTGATTTTACTAAATTAAAAGATAAATATCAGATTCACTATCGCCCAAAAACTAGTGCAAAAATTTTATCAAATACAGGTCAAAAATTAAAAGATAACTGAGAAACTGAGACCAAAATTCAAACTAAAATCGGATAGAAATTTAGTCGGAAATTTCGACCAAATACCAAGCTAAAATTCAAATACTTTTTTCAGATCGAAGTTCAAACCAAGAAAAAAAAACCAAATTCAGATCAAAATCTTGATTATGACTTTTCTGATGGATTTATATTGTTAAATGATCTATTTTGAGAAAACCCGTTGAAAAAAAACAATGTTCAGACCATGAATCGGACCAAAATTCCAACAAAAATCCACCAAAATGATATCAAATTCAGGTCAAAACTTAGACTAAAAACCCAAAATTCAGGCCGAATTAAAACCAAAATTAGTTTTAAAATTGATTCCAAAATTCAAAAAAAAATTTTGACCACAACTCAGAACAATAGTTAGACAAAATTTTAGGCCAAAAGGGCACTAAATACCGAACGAAAGTTACCCAAAATTCAGACCAAAAACTATTGGGAATATCTGGTAAATATTTACATTAAAAAATTTAAACTTAAATTAAACAAAAAATAGACAGAAAATCTAGGCGAATTCGGACCAAATTTTGAAACAAAATTCAGACCGATTTCGGACCGAAATTCAGACAAAAATAGTATCGAAATTAAGCCAGTTCAGACGAAAATATTAACCACATCTCAAACTAAGAGTTAGATTAAAACTGAGGCTAAAAAAACGCCAAATACAAATTAAAAGCAAACCAAAATTAAGACCAGAAATCAGATCAAACGCTGGTCTGCAAACGCTGGAAAGCAAATAAAAATTTAGACCAAACATGGATTAAAACTCAAACCAAATTCAAATTAAAATTCAAACTAAAATAAAACAAAATTCTGACTTACAATCAAACTAGAATTCAGCCCAAAAACGAGCAAAAAGGGAGAACTTAAACCAATATCAGACTAAAATTCAATCCAAAAACTAGACCATTATTAAGCTTTCTAAAAGTAAGACAAGATGGCGTTGAAATTGTAGAGTTAATGTAGTCTGAATGTATTTAATAACCAATTGCACTGTAACACGCACTGTTGCACACCCAGCATGGCGGCTAATCAGAATTTATTCAAATATATATTATTAAAATAAAATATAATATAAAATAATATTTTTAATCCTAATGTTTTTCATTTGTTGAAGTATATACTTTTCGCTGTTGATGGAATTTTTTTTGGAGAAATCTAAATATTTTTGATTTCTCAAAAATAACTGTTTACTATAATATTGTCGAGTTCTTGGTGGGGCAGAGGGTCTTCAGTCCCTATAGCCCCTCTCTGGATACGCTACTGGGCGTAGCACCTACTGATGTACATGCATACCACATTATGCTTATTGATCTAAATTCTGTGGGTCAAAAGCAGTAAACGCTTAAGTCTGAAAAACTCATTTCGAGTAAACACGGTTTGAAGTTGATGTGATTAGTTGCCACTCTATGTAAGCGAATATGTTTCTTTTTTTATAACTTTTGCTTTAAAAAACATAGAATTTCGGAAATTTCAAGTGCATGTGCAATGGAATAAGAAGAACATGATAGCATTTATAACTTAATTCTGTCTTAAGTTGACTTAAGCGTTTATTGCTTTTGACCACGGAATTGTTGTTTTTAAAGCCGTTGATATGCACAAAGAGTTTATGTACAAACTTTTTTGTTTCTGATTATTATTTAATCGAAACAAATTGTTCTCTCATATCGAAAACAACAAAATCGCATTGTTTTGCTGTTTTTCTTTTTAAACACATTTTTATTATTTTTGAATGCAATGACAAACAATAATAATTGCGCACCGGTCGTAGAGCAGCAATAATAACAAAAATAACAGCAGCGTATCTCCGTATTATTGCTGTTATGTGACATGAGATGAAAAAAGTCTACATACTTATACTTAAGCAGAGTCTGAGAGATGAGACGTGAGAGTGGGTGGCCTGATTGGTGTGAAATATTTGCCAATTTGCTTTGTTTTTATTGTGCATACTCACTCATTCATTTCATCGTATTTACGATGATTATTTGCCGGTGCAACAGCAGCGGCAGCGGTGGGAACAAAAACAATGACAGCTAAAATACTTAAGAGTATCACGAGTAAATATGCAAGTGCGAGAGTGCTTGTGTGTTTGCTTATATGACGCTTTATTTACTTGCATGTCTGTATGTTTGTTTGTGCTTGTAGAGATTACTTTCGCTTTCGTTTTCAATTTCCATTGAAAGTGAATTGAAATCGAAATTATATTGAGTTGATATATTGTTATTATTATTATTGCATTTGAAATATTTTTACTAGAATACAAAAAAAAATTAATGCAATAAAACACACACTTTCAAATAAACTCGCTTTAGCGATCCCCATACATACATAGGTACTTAGTAGTTAAAAGTACATGCGATTGTATGAATTTAGTACTAGAACTTTTTTTGTTCTATATTTTTCGAGCATTTTACAGATAATTTTTTGTTGTTTTTGTTTATTTTGCTTACGTAAATTGCTGCTAAAATTTATTCACACACACAAAGCGAGAAGAGTGCGGGGTGTACTTGTGAGTAAAGTAAGCAGCGAACGAGATCGAGTGGACGGACGGAAGGACGGACAGCCGCATTGGTGCGATTGTTGTTTATGATGATGATATGGAGCGGTAAGGTCTGATGAGTTGCGAGGGGCTAATTATGTGATATTGCGCAATATCAATTTCCATTTCATGCATACATACATATGTATATACGCGCATACATGCACAATAGAAAGACACACACGTTTCGTTATAAAAAATATTTGTTACAAAAATTGTATTTACACATTTTTGTTACCCTACACAATCGGTATTCAGGGTATATTGGTGTTGATTAGTTGCAGGCTATAAAGTTTAAAGATTTGAGAAGTATGGCTGGAGTTTCAATAGAAAACTTGTAGTTAATGATTACATTACAGTTGATATTTCTTCTGCGTGTGCCCAGAGAGCTTCATAGTTAAAGAGAGAAAAAAACTAAGAAGATATCGTGGGATATTCGCTTTTTCTCTCTCTCTGCGCGTGCTTACAATTACAATTATACTGTATAATAGGTAAAAATTTGATAGGGACTCAGGAGGCGATTTAGATTTATTTTGAGTTTGCTCATAACAAATCTGAAAATTTTGACTTTTGAAGTCGTTAAAACCAGAATGGCGATGGTAAGACTAGCACAATTCTGTTGTTTTGGCATCCTTTTTTAAACAAATGTTCATTGCTATTATTAAAAAAATCAAGGGAAAAAGGGCTAGTAAAATTTTTGGAGTACGCATAAAAAATTAACACAATTTCAACACGAATGATTTTCTCGAATTATAAATATTTCTGGCGAGTTCTACTTTCCTATTCTGGGAGAAATCAGTTTTCTCTTCAAATATGATAGTGGGAATTTCAAATTTTAAAAATCGTTGATTGCAACACATTATTGATATTTCAAAACTAAGTAAAAATCATAAATTTTCAATTAATTTTTTTTTTGGGCTCCCTTAAATAATGGCGAGAAATAGATTCCTCTAAAATGTTATCAAATAATGCATCGCTTTCTCCCGTAAACTTTTTCCAGTTTTCAAAGTTAGTTTAGATTAGAAATGAAGGAGTAAACTAATTCAGAAAAAAGTCATTGAGAAATTTTGTTCAGAAAAGAAAAATTCTCAGTGGGACTTAACCCAAAATCGAGCAGGTAATTCTTGAAATTAAAATTATTTTAGAACAGTTTTATTTGTATCCAAGTAACGATATTTTGAAAACGTGAGGAGTTCCTAAAATCTAGGCCATACATTCGTGATCATGTCAGACTCACAGAACTAGTATAAAAACTGAATTATTCAGACCGAAATTGAAAAAAACAATATCTTAGAAACTGTGCAGTTTTGACATAAGTATCATACACCCATAATTATTTTTAATGGTAATCACGCCTAATTTGAGTAATATATTTATAACATAATTCTCTCTATTTTCATGTTCAATTTTTCTTGAACTTACACGAGTGTAGAGTACAACACATAAGGGGGCATGATTGATTATACCATTATTTTTTAGTGCTATTTTGCTGCTGCTGCTGTTACTTTTCAGCTTTCTTTCTTTAAACGATGCCTAAGCAATATTCATTTAGTAGGTATAGTTATACAGATAAAAAAAAGTAAATTGTTGATTGGAGGTGTGGTATATAATTGCGGGTGCAAAGAGCGAGCGCCAAAGAGAGAGGGAGATGTGTACACACGAGTGCTTAGCGTTTGAGTAGGGAGGGTATTAGCGCATGTGTCAGTTATTATACCAGAGTGTATATGTGTGTGTAATATTTGTGCGCGCGTTTAGATAGCCGCAGCAACTATCTTAAGACAGCAAAAAAAAAAAACAAAACTCGCACATGTTTGCTTTCTTTTCGTATCAGTTTTGCCCTTCAACTTTTGTAAATCATTCTAATCGTGCAAAAATAAAACTATTAACTTTTTAAGTATTAGTATATATACACATCACTAGGAGATTCAAAGTAAGAGGGACGGAGAGAGGGTAGGGGGGGGGGGGGTGAGTAGGTTTAAAACTTAAAAGAAATTATTTTTAATGAAAATCTCATAAAGAGATGAACAAATTAAAACCCTCCCATAAGAAATTTCTGGATCCGTTGGTGCACGCACATAAATACATACTTATGTATGCGTGTGTATACATTTCCAATTTACGTATTCTATTAAATATAATCTTGTTCCATAGAATTTTCTAAGCGATTCACTAACAACTGGCGTCCGAATATCTGTTGCTGCGCCGTTGTTCATTGCTGCCTTTAACTCTTGACTTTTAAAGTATCTATCTTAACGCTTAACACGTTCAAACGTTTTTTTTTTCCATACATTGTATTCTATGTGTAATTGCGTGTTTTTTTTTTTTTTTGCTTAATGTTTATCTAAAAATTTTACATGTTGGCGTGTATTTACTGTAAATGCGTAAGTAATTATGTTCTGGTATCTATCTGTTCTCGTGCGCTTAGATATGTGTATCTATGTCTAAAGCATAAAGTACAAACAGTGGGTGTGAGTTCATTGAACAGGTGCGCAAATGTATGCGTAATTTTGTATATGTATACAAAGCAAACATATGTCTACATGTGCGTATCTACGCTGCGTGCGTGTAAAACGATTCAAATTTTTTTTTTTTTGCTTATGAGTGTTACATAAAAGTTTGATTTTATTAAAGCAATAAAAGTGTACGCACGTGGTTTGCGTTTTTTTTTTTTGTATTTATTTATCAATTTCAAGATATTTTCTCTTCATTTTTATAACTATTTATTTATAATATTTAGTTCTAAGTATGTTATTTTTTATTTAACGAGTTATTCGTATTCCCACCCTGTACACGGGGTGAGCGTGTTTTTTTTTATTTATTTTTTATTTATCTTATTACACACGCGTCAAAGATAAGTTGATACAACAACATTTTTTATACGCATTATCTAATAATTGTAAGGGATTACATATAATAATCATATTTTATAATTATATTTTATAATTACAATATTTATTTTTTAGGATGCAGTAAAAATTTATTTTTACTCAGGAGGAATTTAAGCTGAAGTCAGTAGTAAATGGGTAATTTTTTTTTTTTTTTTGATATTGGTTAAGTTTTAAGGTCTCCATTATCGAGTTGAAGTTAACCACATGGAGGAAAAACAATGTCTTAGCTTTGGGAAACTGTTTTAGTCTTTGTTGCTAGTGTAAACTGTAATATTGAAAACATGCGTTTCTTCATTTCAAGTATATATTTATTAAAAGTACAACTATGAACTAACTGAGAAGCAACATTACAAATAACACATGTTATCAACAGCGTTGCCAGACTGTTTACGATTATAGTGGGACATAACAGAAACCGGTTTATAACTTTGAAATACGTTATCAGTATCCAGAGCTGCATCTGTACCAGGCTCAATTAACTCAAAAAAATTTAACTTGAATTTAACAATGCCAACCTTATTAAAATTGACTAATTTTTCATGATTTTGACTCTGTTATTTACATGTTGACCATGTTGACTCAGAAAATTGTGAAAAAACTAAACCTATTACCAGTTTACGGCTAGATAATATCACGGCTCAATACAAAAAAATACAAAAAAAAAAAAAAAAAAAAAAAAGACAAGGTTCTTAAAGTATATTCTGATAAAGCTTAAAAAAAAGTTATATCTGTCTCGGTTTTTTAAAAGTAAAAAGTAGACATTTGATTTATTTTTTTACTGGTTTGGTACAATAAAACATAAGAGACTCCAATGAATGTTGCATGGTGTGATGAAAGCCTAGGTATGCCATGAAAAAAATAATTTAAAGTAAACTGTAGAGCACGGTGCAGGATCTATTTTAGTTTGGGGATATACATATGTCAGGCCGTGGAGTCGAGTAGTTTGATTTTCGACGAAATAATAGGCAAAAAAATGTACACTGTTATTTTAAAAGCCAATCCTCAGAAAATCAGTATTTAATTCAGAGTGACAATGATCGTAAGCAATGCTCTTCAACACTGTAAATGTGTTACATACAACACTTCAAGTTTAAATGTGAACTAGTGCTTTTGAGTACCCGGACCTTTATAAATCCAGATAAGCGAGACAAATTTATCCGGATTCTAGAAACAAGAAAAAGCAGAAGTTTCAAGTTTGTTATAGCAGATAAACTATAGCCTCATCCAAGGATAATATGCAATAATTGTAGTAATGGAGAAAAATACTTTTCCAATTACAGTTCCAATTCTTTTCTATTATCTAATTAATCCTTATTTTAATAAATGAGTGTTTCAAAATAAATTCACATATTTTACACAGAAACTTCCAACTATTCTATATATATAAGTATTTGCAAGAAGAAATCAATTAATTGATCAAAGATAATAGCAAAAAATAAGTACATATATTGAATAGTTACAATAGTTTGTTTCAACAAAACTATAAGGAGCTTCACCGAGCTTTTTTGCATCCATTCATGTTATGTAAGTTATATTAAACATGAATAGAAGGAATCTACAGTTTTATGCCAAATTTGAATGGAGAAGTGAAAACCTTTTCTTAAGCAATTTTTACTCATTCATTATTGCCAGTTAATTTTCTATTTTTCTAGCAGACTATCTACTATACCACGGTAACTATATTACTGATAGCACAAGAATCATTGATGAGAAACGGTTGTGAATTCCAAAACGAGTATCTGGTCTACTGGTTCTACATATATACTACGTACATACTTTATTGCTATTTTCTTTTACAAATCAAGTTCATGAACCTGGTATGTAATAAATGTAAAAAATAATATTCCTGCCCAGAAACATAAGAACTCGCTAAATTTGGAAATGAATATGAAGAATTTCCGAAAAAAACAAAACTTCAGAAGAAATTATAATCCACCATATTTCATCAAATGAAAGATTTACTCTGCTTTCGCCCTAACGCAGGCTGGGCCTTGCCCCTATGAATTAAAATATACCTTTTACTTATGTAATTTATATTACACATTTGTTTCTGCCAAATCATTTTTTTATATAAACCCACACACGAGTCGAAATTTTTTTTTTTTATCTAAAAGCATAAACTGTGTGGCTCATAAAGTTAAAAAGTAAAAAAAAAAATAAAATAAAATTGAGGAATTCAACTTATCAAAAGTTAAGCTAAAATTATTTATAGCTGATTCTGTTGCACGTGTCACATTTACTTTAAAGATAACCGAAATGTAAAATTATTTTTTCAAGGCTTTTTAGTAAGAAAAATTTTTGTAAAAATTCAAATAAATTATATAAACGAATTGCTAAATACATTTCTCTTGAACTTGAAATTGCTTTTATTTCGTTGAATTTCTTATGATTGTGTTCATGAGGAAAAAGAGGGTCGGGTCCGCAAATATCAATTTGGAGCAGCAAGTGTTTGTATTTATTGTATAAATATAAGTGGATTCAAGCATAAGGGAAATGGGTTTATTTTTAAAATTCTATAAAATAATGAATTTTTCAAAGGTTGCATACTTGTTCTGGGAATCACGTTTCATGTATCAAAAACACTGGTTGTGGTAAGAAACCCCCACCCTGGATCTACCAGGGAATGTAATTAAATATTTGAATTTTTCACATACGATTTTACAAATTCCAAAAAATTACAAATTTACTGCCACAAAAGACAAAAATATTTACTATCCATAAATTATTTTAATTATTTTTAAGTGATGAAAAAATGCGTAGGCCATTTCTATTCATCTGAACAGAATATATATTCAAAAATTTTAAAATTTCCCCACGAGTACATTGAACTCGCGCTCGTATAATTTAGTTTAAAATAATAATTAAACAGAAAACAAATAAATTACGCACTCAAGAAGCAAACACAAAAACAACACAGAACAAATCTCTATAAAAACTTTTATTTAATTGTATAAATAAATAGCAATAATTATAAAAACTACAAGCGCATACTACAAATGAGTACAATAGAAATCATTAAATATAATATAAAATAAAATAAAATTAATGATTGGAAGTAAGAAAAAATGGAACAGTTGAGTTGAGTTGAGGTAGGTGTAAATCAACAATAGCAGCGTCACCAACGTCATCATTGCCATCCATCACTTACCAACCAACACCCGCAGCAATAGAACAGAAATCAGAAACAAATATTTACACGCACTTTTTACTTTTTAAGTGCAAGAAGGTGTATATATATATACATACATACATATATATATACAGCTATTTATATATATAGATGCATCTATCTATGTATGTTTCTGTGTGAGCATTTGCTTACAATTAACGCTGTACAAGTACTCGTATTGTATAATAAATACTACTACTCGTATCTGATAGATACAATTTAATGAAATGATGATGTTATAGACACTCATAAAATGTGCAATGAAAACGAACGCTAGTTGCTCGTTACAGTAGTAATACTAGCAACAACAGCAATAGCAACAGCAGCAACCGATCAACCTACGACAACGTTTGTGTATGCAATACAAATAGACAAAAAAGAAGACGAAGAAGAAGCAGGCGTTGAAGAAGAAGCAGACACAGAGATAGAAAAACTGTGCCACTGGGCGTAGGTGTAAACAGTTCTACTGAATAGTAGTGAGATTTGTGAATTGCGAATTGTGATTGCATTTGAGTTTTTCTTTAGCTTTTTCTTTTTCTTTATAAGCGCATTTTAATAGTTTTGCCGTTGTAGTTTTGTTTTTATTTTTTTTCGTGTCTTCTAATTTGTCATATTTTTTATGAACAATTGAATGCGCGAAGGTGTTGTCACAAAATTGTTGCGAATTTTTTGTGCGTTATTTGCATATTTAATTTAATTTTATTTTCTTGTTAAATTCTACATATGAGTATGTACATTAGTGAACACGATTTTTTAATTGAGATATTTGATAAAAAGTTTTTTTTATACACTTAAAGAAAAATTATGTAGTCAAATTGCTTTGAAATCAAAATCGAGTTTCGCAGAAACTTCAATGAATGTGGACTGGAGAGGTGAATGTGATTAAAAAATTCTGAAATCAGTTCAATACTATGAAATCAGTATATTCAAATTGCCTTAACATATTCACAATGTTTTGAAATTATTTTGAGGTGAAATTGGACGGAAAAAATGTTGGTAAGTAAATAAGTTTGATGAGATTGTGCTTTGGAATACCACCTTGATCAAAAAGTTCTCTCTTTAAACACGTAGGATCAGCTTTAGGTTGCTGAAAGGGAAATCTGGTCTGCTGTATTCTGCCTATGGAGGAAAAATCTAGTTTTTTTTTATGAGAAAGGTGTAAATTATAGAATATATTTATGTGCCACCACAATCAAGAAGAAAACATTTTCTGAGAATTTTTTTTGATAATTTTAGATAGGTACAATAGATAAATTTTAAGTTTTCATATTTCAGGTCTTCGAAATCTAAAACTGATAGTTTTCTATATGCAATTTTGTTCACCAAAGCCAAACACCTTAGATTGATTTTTTAAATATCTGATTTCATTACAAGGTTTTCGACATATTCGTCATTTTAATGCCAGTTTTTTGAGATGATGAAGTAAAATTGTTTGGCACTAAAGCACTAAAAAATAAAACAGAACACATTTACAAACTCCATAGAATACATTCACGAACATCATAGGACACATACACGAGTTTCATATAATTTCTTTATGACATCGAAAGAATACCTTCACGAACTTTGTAAAATAAATTAAAAAAAACTTTTACGAATTTCAAACAAAACACCTTTGCTACCTCCATAGAATACTTTCATGAGAAAACCTATACGAGCTCCATCGAAAACCTTCGCAAATTCTGTAGAACACATTCGTAAATTCAAAGAACATCTTCTTTAATTACTTTGAACACCGTCACGAGCTTCATAGAACACTATGAATACCTACACGAGTTCAATAGAACACTAACTTCTTAGAAAGTCATCACGATCACCATAAAATATCTTCGTAAACTTCATATACTATAACACCCCTTCACGTGTTTCATAAAACGCCTTCATGGCATGGAACTTTATAGAATAAATTCACAAACTTTCACGACATTCAAAGAACATCTTCACCATCTCCATAGAATATTTCATGAGCTTCATAGATAAACTTCAAGAACTACATAGAAATCTTTTATGAACGCCACAGAACACTTTCACGGACTGCATAGAAGACCCTCATTAACTCAATAAAACACGAACACGAGTCCCATGGAAAACCTTCGCGAACTCCAAAGAACATCTTCTTGAATTACTTTGAACACCTCTACAAACTTCATAGAACATTTTTATGAATTTTATACTTAGAACACTGTACCTTAGAATATCTGCAAGAGTTCAATAGAACACTTTCATGAACTTCTTAGAAAACCTTCCCGAACTTTATAGAACACTTACACTAGTTTTGTATTATAATGTCAGAAATTCCATAGAACAACTTCACGAACTTCTTTGAATACCTTCATAGAATACCTAGACGAAAGCCTTTCGAGAAAAGTTTTAACTGTGGAGCCTAATTCGTAAAAATAATTTCAAGTTTCCCTCCATAATTTTTGTTGTTCTCTTTTTTTAATTTATATGTAAATATTTTTTAAGGTTAAACAAAGCGGGGAGGGGGATGGGGAGAGTTAACTGTAAAGTTATTCTCAGATAATTACATCTAAGAAGATTTTTTTTGTTTAGCGTAAATAGTTTTCTCTAACATATTAAACTACTACTACTATTATGGCACAACAGCCCATGGAGGGCCAAGGCCGAGCTTTTCGCATCCATTCATGTTGTGTGAGTTATATTTATACACGAATGGAAGGGACCTACAGTTTTATGCCGAATCCGAACGGCAAAGTGAAAAGCTTTTCATAGGCATTTTTTTACTCTTGGTGGTTTGCCATTTCCAGCCAAGAGGTGGTGCCATGTAGAAAAATTTGTATTTTCTATTTTTGATTTTTTTGAGCGTGCCGAGATATGAACCTGGGCACCTCTGCGTAGCCTGCGTAGCAGTCCGACACACTAACCACTAGGCTACAGCGAGCACACCTAACATATTAAACACTCAACTTTATTTTTCACAATTATTTTTTGCATATTTTTCTAAAGTCACAAGAGTTGATTACTCAAAATACATAGGAATTCCTGACCCCAATGCTGAGCTTAGTAATTTGAGAGGCCATTGGTATTCTATTTCTACAAGGCTCGGTTTAGTTGGGGTTTTAAAGAACTTGAAGAAGCAGTTATCAGCAATCTTTCCTAAGGTTCTTTTCCCTCCTCCCTATGTGATACCTCTCAAAACCTCAGTAACCGTGACAGTTTATAAGGTACCAAATCCTTATTAGAAGCACAGTCAAGTCTAAGAGTAAGGAAATTGTTGTAAGACTATTCTCTCAAAGAAGGTTTAAAGATTCTCGAAAGTTTTAAAGCGATGAAATTCCTACAAATTCTGTCCCGAAGCGAGCGCCTGCAAAGGTGTCTGGCTGAGTCTCCAAGTGGAAACCTCGCCAGATCTAAGATAGCAGAAAACAATGAAGGTTTAACTTTGAAGGGAATTTGATCTTAAGAAAATTTTCAATTAAATTCAAGTCATTACTAGAGATTCCCTTGTCCCTTGTCGCACAGGGGACGAAAGCACATAAGAAAAAAAGTTAAAGGTTACTGAGTCAGACATTTCCAATGTAATTCTATTTGAAAAAGAAAATTACCACTGTCACACATTCAAAAACAATGCATTCTGCCGTTTCGTTCTCTTCCCAGAAGCATTTTTGAAAAAGAAAAATTCTTAAAAATGATAAATCAGATTAAAATAACTCGATGTTGTTGATGATGATTTTGAATAGGAAAAGCCAAGCAATATTTTGTGGAAAACATTTGAAAAATTCCCCAAAACAGATTCGATAGAAAACTGCAAATATTTTACAATTTTTCTTAGAAAGAATAACATAATTTTCGAAAGTTTTTAATCCATGAATATTATAGAAATGTTGCTACAACACTGTCACATGCAGTTAACTACTTGCAACCACTACACACACAGGTTTATTAGTAGATAAGAAGATATACATATGTATGTATATATATTTACTATATAATAATTTGAATTTCCTTTATTCCTACATATGTGCATAAATAATATGTATATATAAAGTATGTATATATATTTACTATATAATAATTTGAATTTCCTTTATTCCTACATATGTGCATAAATAATATCGTAACAAGTAATAACATCATCTCACAATATGATGTCATTTCTGTGTAAAAATAATTGGCAAACATTATTCTCTACTTACATACATACATACAAATTATTTAGTAGTTACTTTAAACTCATTTCTATATTGTAGCGTAAATATGTATTTAAGTATATATGGTACATGTGCGTCGGTTTGTGTATTTATGCGCCCATATTTAGTGCGATAGTTAATTGTAAAATTTACAGTTATATTGATTTAGCTGTGGGTGTTTGCTCGCTTGCTGCCATAGCTACGAGTACAAACAATGTGACTTTTTGTACTTTAAAGTACCTACTTACATACATACATACATACATATATAGTTTATATTTTGCTTCTGCTTCTTCGTCTTCTTCTTCTTCTTTTTCTTCTATTTCTGTTTCTATGTAAATGACGAGCGTAGTTATGAATATCTACGTTTTGTAGTTGTCAATTAGTTTTGTTGCAACTACAACAACAATTCTATGTAGTATATCTCGTTAACACTTTAAATTGGCACGTAAGTGAACTTCAGTTTATATGAGTGTATGAGTGTCTTCATGCGTGAATGTGTGTGTGTGTGTGTTTGTTTGTGGACGGACAATAATTGTGAAATTTGTAAATTACTTTTTTATGCTTTCATCTTCTGAGTTTTTGGTTGTAATTGTTATAGTCAGCGCGCCACAAGTTGAGATTTTTTTTCTGTTTTTCTAGTTGGACCATCAGTTTGAGTTTTATGTTTGTATGTATGTATGTTTGTTCCTATTACTACCCGTGGGCTTTAAAAATATAATTGAATGAGTTCATTCAAGTCTTTTTTACTTCTGCTTTTTTTGTTTTTGTTTTTTTTTGGTTTTGTAATTTATGAGTGTAACTTTGTGCGGTTTTTTGCGTTTTGCTTTTGTTTCATCATTATAAATATTTGCGAAAAAATTTGTCTGTTTTGCATTTACATACGTAAAAATATTAGTAAAGTATACAAAAATTGTATGAATTTATTTGCGGTATTCATAATTAATAGTGGATAAATGCTAATTTCCAATGTGGTAAAATATTGTATGAAAAATTACAGAATTTAATGAGAAGATAAGAACCAGAAATGATGAAATTGTGAATTGAAATGCAAAAGCAAACAAAGTTGGTGAGGTTAATAATAATGGCACTATTATTTTTAGGATGGGGTTGAAAATAATATTATAGAATTGTAACTTGTAAAGTTTAAGTACACAACCTTTACCACTCACAGTTCATTTTAGACGAAAAAGTTCACTAAGATGTTGTTTAAAAATCCTCAGTTGTAGTTTCAAAGAAACTTATTCTCTAATCCATAGAAGGTTTCTTCTTAATTTATTTATTAAAAAATTTTATTTTTTAACCTAATTGTGTTTGCATATACTTTTGAGTGTGTATGCACTCGAGTTTAAAGTAAGAATTTCTAAAATTTTTGTTTATGTGTAATTCACAGAAAAAATTATTTGATAAAATGTTTTTTTTTTTTTTTTTTGCAAGTGTGTGTACCTACATATAATGTGAGTGTTTTATTGTTGTTGCTATTATTGCGTGCGTTGGCGTAGGTGGCAACATTTGTTAAGTGAAAATATTTAAAATATACAAGCTTTAAATGTAACTGGGGCGTATGAGTAATATGCTTTACAAAACAAAAAGAAAAGGAATCACAAAATAATGTAAGTTGAAAAATTAATTGGCTGGAATTTTAAATCTCTCTCCCTCTTCATAATTTTATTTATAATAAAACATAAACCGAATATTTTTTTCAACTAAACATATTTATGATAAATAATCTTTTGTTTATTTGTTTTCAATCAATCGCATTAAAGCAATATTCTGTAACCTTAGTCTAAAATTTTAAAGTCGAAAATTTATGACTTTAGGCATTTGCACGGTAATTGGTAGTAATGACTTCCTCAAGGTTTTCGTTAAAAGTTTGGCTGAGAGAAAATCAACGCTCGTTGTATATATCTAGGCAATTTATTTGCTGTGGAGTTTTGTTTGATTTTACTTTATTAATTTGAATCACAGCGTTACAAAATCTTAAAATTTTTATAGTGCTAGTCATTAATTGTTTTGTTTGGGACTTAAATAAATTTACTGAGTTCAAATTGATGATTTGTGAATTTATTTTGATGATTTACTACCGATTTGTCGATTCTGAATTTAAAATTATGCTTTCTGTATTCAATTTGGCATTCTTTGAATTCTAATTTGATTTCTTTATGAATTCAATTTGACGATTTTAAATTCTAATTAATGCTCTTTGATTTTATATACTTAATTCAAATTTAAGTTTTAATAATCGATTTGATTGAGTTGACAATTCAAACTGATGCTTTCTCAATTCAAATATTCATTCTCTGAATTCAATTTTATGAATTTGAATTGAAGCTTTTTAAATCGATTTTACCATTCTGAATTCAAATTAATACTTTTTGAATTCATATTGGTGCTTTCTTAATTCTAAATGACGCTTTTTAAACTTAAATTGATGCTTTTTGTAACTGATTTGGCTATTGTGAATTGAATTAGATAATTGAATTAAGAATTTAAAATCAAGAAACATTAATTTAAATTTGAAGTTTTTTAAAATTGATTTGACTGTTCTGAATTTAATTGATATTTACTTAACTGAAATACTGTCTGAAATCAATTTGATTGTGTATTTTGAATTCAAATTGTTGTTCTCTAACTCAACTCTGAATTCAAATCAATACTTTCTTAATTTAAAAACATGATTTTTTCCCCTCCTCCTTGCATTCAGTTTGAAAACTCAGAATTAAATTGAAGTTTTGAAGAAATTAAATTTGAAGTTTTTTAAAATTAATTTGACTATTCTGAATTTAATTGATATTTACTTAACTGAAATGCTGTCTGAAATCAATTTGATTGTGGATTTTGAATTCAAATTGTTGTTTTCTAACTCAAATTGACAGTCTTTGAATTCAATTTGGCGGCTCTGAATTCAAATCAATACTTTCTTAATTCAAAAACTTGATTTTTTCCCCTCCTCTTTGCATTCAGTTTGAAAACTTAGAATTCGTTCGAAAGCTTTTTAAAATCTGGTTGATTATTCTGAAATTTAACTAATGTTTTCTTAATTCAAATTGTTGCCCTATTAATTCTATTTTGGACAATTTTGAATACAGTTTGATGAATTTGAGTTCACATTAATCCTTTTGAATTAAAATTTATGCTCTTTGAGTTGGAATTAACATTTTTGAATTCAAATTGATGGTCTTTGAATACAACAAAAAATATTATGAACTCAAACTGAATCTTTTTAAACTTTTGCTATTCTGATTTTAATGTGATGTTTTCTAAATTCAAATTGACGCTTTCGGAATTAAATTTTTACGTTTTGAATTCCTGGTTAATTTGACTTCTAAATTCAATATTTTTTATCTGAATTCTATTTAAATTGTTTCTTTTGAATTAAGAGGAAAATAGGGTTAGACGGTAAAAAAATCGATGTTTTTTTTATTTCATAAATTATTAGTATAACTATTGAAAAATATGTTCCTAAAAATTTTAAATGAAAATTCTGACTCGTTCTATTGTTATAAACCATTAAAGAGAGTAGTTCTCCTTCATGCCCCGAGCGCGCCATGCTTTTCAAACGCGTTTTTCTCAAAACGACTTTTTTTGAACTTGCGTGCATGCTAGTTTGAAAAGTTTTCAACCAATCGATTTGGAAATTGGCAGTTACTTTCTTCATAGAATTGCGCTCTATATGAATCTAAAATCGGATCATCACTTAAAATAATATTTTTTTTTGTAAAAAAAATTGTAAAAAATTACAAAAAATCATACTTTTTTGTTTAGACCCCTGTAAAAAATTGAATTTTCTATTTTTTTGATAGCATTTAGGTTCATATAGAAGAGAGACAAATAATAAAAGTAAATTCCGATCTCGTTTGATTTCAGATGAAAATTGCGGCTTCCAGAAGGTACGCAAAATGCTGAGTCTGTGACCTGCAATATGGGGTCGCTAATATCTTCGGTTTTTTCCAAGGAAATTCTTCAAAAATTTTATAGTATATACCTAAATATATATGTAAAATATTCTCAAAGTTTCAATAAATTATATTAATTTTTAATACTATAAAGAAATTCATAAAAATCATTGAGAAAGCGCTGCCCAAACCTTATTTCTCCCTTAAGATTGATTACTTATTCAGAATATATTGCTGAAATACTATAAAAGATTTTAGTTGAACCATGAGAACAAGCCTAATTTCAAAGATGTTTTTCCACGGTGTAATTAAGACACAATTATGAAGTGAAATCTTAATACTGTTCACGCGTTTTATTGAACTGAATCTAATGAAATGAAATTAGCACACACGATATGCGTTTCTATGAAAACCCATAAATGAAAATAAATTAATTACGAAATTTATAAATTTAAGAGGAAAAAAAAACGAAACACTTTACTCCCGAATACCCCTAAAGTGCGTAAATGCTTAAGCAAATGGCAAACGAAGATCTAAGCGCCTTTTAGATGCACATACAACACACTAGCGTTGACCCACTGCACAAACAGTGATGCACAAACAAAACAACACACACACACACACGGAAATAGAGAGCATATACTGGTGTGTGGTATGTGTGTGAGCGCGCGTGCGAGTGTGTCTATAAATGCAATAAAAACCACAAATTTTGCGTATACGCGATGAGCAGAAATTTTGTTTGAGTTCTTTTTTTTTTTTTTTGCAAGAGAAATTAATGAATAACGCGATGGTGTCATTAATATAGCACGGTTATACTATGATAAAGAGGGATATTGAAGCAGAGAGAAGAGAAAAAGTAAACGAGAGATAGAAAGAGAGACTGAATGCAGGGGATGCAAGTGGGCGGACGGGTGTTTTTGTATATGAAAATACTGCATGTGTGCAATGTAGCACATCTAATTGCCAATCTAGAAAGTGCAGTGCAGTCCAATACGCTTTCATGCTATAGCAGTATAAATATATCGATGTGTGTGTGCGTGTTGACGACTGCAGCACTCAACGGAGATGGCGGCCAGCAGTGAGTGAGGCACTTAAGGCAATTAAACGTGCTAATTTTCGTTTAGATTTCAAAATGTTTATTTCATTTATGAATTAATTTCTGTGTAGCACTTTTGTTGGGTTTTATTTGCGGCATGCATGCAGCATGCGTTTTTCGTTTTTTCTCGTTTTTCAGTTTTTTTTTTCTTTAGTTTGACTTTGCGCGTTGGCGTGTGAATTTATAATTTTGTTTTCTTGTTTAGCAAATATACATTTATTTCGTGAGTGTACATAGTAGAATTGTATCATTTTGATTAGTGACAGCTTGAGATTACTTCAACTAAATATTTGCAGCAAATACTGACTGTGCCATGATGTATCGTGGCGTATGAGTAACTTCAAAAATAATAAAAAATAATTTAAAGAGCAAAATAAATAATTAGAAAAATACTTGAAAAGCACTGTAAATTAGTAAGTATATTGAAAAACATTTATTTGCAATTACAATGACATTTTATATTTGTCAGATTTTTTTAGCGTGACCTAAATTTAGAATAACGACAACAGCAACAACCAAAAACAAAAAAAAAAAAATATCCACTTAAGCTTCCCCAAAATGAAAGAAATGATCGTGTTCGTTGCCGCTGAAAACTACAAAAAAAAAATAATAAAAAAATAGGCAAAAAAAAAAAACTGCGTGGGTAGCAAAAATGCTTAAAGCAACAACGCGCAGAAACACACACTAATAGAACACAAGCAGCGTATGCGAATTTTTGTTTTTGTGTTTTGGTGTTAGTTTGGCCCTAATTCAGATACTGAGAGAGATATTGTCGTTGTTGTAAATTGTGTGTAGGTACATTATTGTTTTCTTCGTTTTTGTGTGTGTGTGTTTTTGTTTTTTGTTTTTGCAAATACTTAAATATTTTTTCATCAAAATCAGCAGGAAAGAATGAGAAAAACAAAAACAATTGCTCGCCAAAGTTTTATTTTTAATTTTTTAATATGATCACAACAAAAAAAAAGCAGGCAGGCAGTTGAGTTATGCATTCAACAACACAGCAGCAAAATAAATATTCCTACGTCAAAGTACATAGCTACATGTGAGGAGATGTTCATAAACTCATATGTATATTGAAGGCAGGGCCGCTGCCAAATTAGAAAAATCTTGCAATAACAAACTATGAGTATTAAAAATTTCAGTCCCTTTTTCCTCTTCTTGAATTTAAAAATTGCTACTCATCCATTTATTCTTTACTTCATAACCTAATAAATTCATCTTGGATTAACCTTGTGTCTATAGGAATTTTATGTTTTTTTTTTGCCTATTTTCAGATATTTTTCTTTGCCTTTCTTGACTTAGGAGTAATTAATGTTGAAATTTTGTAATTCTAGGAATGTATATAAATAGTCCCGCACCCACCCATTAAACCGAGTTATGTCAGTTGTCCCTAGTAGAAAGGAAAACCTCAATTTGGAGTCAAATTGTTTAGTGTCCACACTATTCACTAGAGCTGTAAAAGAATGCAATCAGTTGAGGGTATAACTCACTAATGAATAATAATTTTTGATTGCAGCTATTGAGTAACATGTTTGACTTCAGTATATAAAATACAGATAAAAGTCTTTTTGGAGTCAATGATTGGGATTGAATACATTTAGAAGTTTCTTTTGGAGTTAGGGGAATGCAATCTTTTTTTGGAAGTCATGGGAATATAAATCTTATGACTTCACAATCGTGACTGTTTTGAAGTCACTTGGAGTCATTTGAATACACTTCGAGAGTCACTTGAAGTCACATTCAGTCACTTGGAGCCAATTGAAATTTGAAGTCATTTGGAGACACGTAGAGCCAATCGGAGTCACTTGAAGTCACTTAGAGTCAATTATGATTTGAAGTCAGTTGTTGTTTGGGACTTGAAACCAATTGGAGTCACTTGGAATCATATAGCATTGGAAGTCAGTTTACATAAATGTATTATTTAATGACTAAGCTATTGTGGCGTTCTTTAGGCAATTGGTTTTGATGTTAACATAAATATTAAAACTGACTTCCACTTGACTTCAACCGAATTCAAGTGACTTCAAATACTAATTGAGTTCAAATGACTCCAATTACCTTCAAATTCCGATTGCAGATTTTATTGTAAGCATAACAAGCTTTGGCGTAGGACTATGTAGGTCAAGTGAGTAGAAAATTTCAAATTACAGATATTCTTCATAATTCTATTTCATAAAAAGAAGTAAACTAATTCTAGTTCGCCGCCTATATATGGATTGCAAGCGGCCCTGATTGTCGGCATACGTAGACAACGGATACACACACAGCACACACTTTGAAGGGTGTATATTCAAAATATGCGAATGAGTGCGTTTTGTGAATATTTTGTAAAGGTAGATCGAACTAAATAAACCGCAGACGTAATCCCAATAAGAGGAGAAAGAGGAAAGAGGGAGTGACGTAAATAAATAGTAAGTACGCATTGAAAAAGAACCTAAATTCAATATTCAATACTTAGATAGTTAAAAGATATTTACACAGTTGGTGTGCTGCTCGGTTCGGCTCGATTCAACTTGTATACATAAATATGAATATAAAAAATACACAGATGAATACATGTGAACATGTACTTGCGGTGTGTTGTGTTCTGTTGTATTGTGAATGTGCTACTTTAGGTACATTTCAAATTCAGTACAAAATTGCTGTTTGTTGTTGTTGTACATATTGCAATTGAAAGCTTTTAATCTAAATTGGCACATAGTAATGCTTATAATAAACCAAACCAAACCGAATCTACATGTATGTATGTGGAGATAGATACTTTTAAAATTCTATATCTACATATGCGAATTTGTGTATGTGTGTGTTTTTAAAAAAAAAAAAACATTTTCTTTGTATGTGTAAAGTAGATACAGTTTTAGATAAAATTTTTGTCTATATGAGTGTTTGTGTGCGTGTGTGAGTGTATGTGTGCACCCTTAATAGTGTAACTATTTTTCTGCTGCTGCTGCTGCTATACAAAATTTGTAGCAGCATTTGACGTAAGCAAAATTTTATTGTTGTTGTATTATTATTTTTTTCTCTCTTTCTTTTTGGGTACTTTTATAAATTGGCAAACATCGCGCAGAATGTAAAAATTAAATTAAAAATAAATTTATTAATTTTTTTTTTTCTTGTTGGTTTTGGTTTTTTTTTTTTATTTCACCACATATTTCTAGTAAGTAATAAAAAAAATTTATTATTAGGTAAGAATTTTGTACGCTTAGATACAACGTTGTCTTCTTACGTAATCAATTTTCATGCTAGTTTTGAAGTACACGAATAGCACATAATGTGTGTAATGTAATGATGTATGTATGTAGTGAAGGGTGACTACCCAAAATTTAATTAGTAAATCATTACAAACTTCTAATTGATTATTTATACATTTTTTGTATGAATTTTGCAAAAGTCATGCACTTGTAATATATTTAGTAGTGCTGTAAGAAATGACTTTTTGAAAATTTTAGTTTCTTCTTAATTCAAATTTTCACAATTGCTAATGTTGTCATTGATGTAAGAATATTTACAATAATCTTGAATTTTGAAGAGAATTTAACAATTTTAATTGGAAAAATGTTTAAAATTGGTTTCTCTTTATGTAAGTAAAATTTCTTATGAAATATAGATTATGCGAGCTTTCGTTACATAATAGAATTATTTTGGGTATTCACAGTTTATTATAAATATCTAGTAACTGTATTAGAGTGTTATATTTTTATATGAGGAATGAGAGGATATCCAACAAATGAGGGGATTCGACTCCAAATATAGTAAAACTGAACGAAGTAGGTAGCGTTATAAATTACAACACACCGTAAAAAAGAATATGCGTGGAAAATTCAATGTGTTTTTAAATTTCATATTCTTTTTGAATTTAAAGACATTACTGGAGAAACCAGCGGTCGAATTATCTAATCCGTAAACGTACAACTCGTTACGTAATTTTACACAAAAATACATACAAATTATTGACTTTTACGTGCGAGTTGTACGTTTACGGATCAGACGATTTGATCCTTGGATTCGAAAAAAAGTTCGCCAAAGACACTAAGCATGCATTAAAATAAAGTTTTCGCATTTTCAGATTTTGCAATGGCGTCGTTCGCAGTTGTATTTATACAATTAAGGAGAGTTTGAACTACATTCGGTTGCAAGTTGTATTGTGTATAGGTTTGTGGGTAAACTAAATTTCTAACGTGTTTATGTCGCGTTGTACAACTTGTACGAAAGTGTACATCGAGATTTACTTTGTATGGTGCATCATGCTCGGCTGATTCCATTATTTTCGTTGTTTCACTCTCCACTACTCTATGTGTTTTATTATTTTGAATACTAAGTCGATTTTATGCTTTTATATTTAAACCTCTAGTTCCCACATTTTTTGATTGATTTAAAAAAAAATTAGGATTGATAAATTTTGTTGTAAAAAGCATAAATCTGATCTTGAAAACCTAAAAAATTTAATGGGCGTGGTTTTATGAAGCCGGAAAGGTTGAATGCCTAAAAGTATTCGTTGCTGAAAAAACTTTTTATCAATTTGTTTTAAGTAATTAAATATTTTGTATTAAAATTCAAAGTCCTAGCTACTCACAGCTACTTTTTTTTTGTCCAGCTACTATGATGGAAAGTATTTTATTTATTTTCAAAATAATTAAGTTTCCTATTTTTCACAAATTTTTTACTTTGACTGCCGCTAACGTCTGTAATACGCATCATTACTCATAACTAACGCTCATATCTTTACAGTTTTTCGCGGTAGTATACCGTTTTTTCGACTACAAAACCGCATACCGCCTTATTTACCAAAATACCGCGTTTATACTAAGAAAAAAAATATAACGTCTGAAAGAACAATAGCAACTCGTTGCGAGTATACTTTTGAAAGAAGTGGAAACATTGAAGGCGATTCTGATCGTCAAATGAGACGCTGAGAAGAAAAGTGGTATAACTTCTACGTTCAGAAAAAAATGGAATAATTTTACTTAAGAGCAAAAGCAAAACGAAATATGTTCAGAGCAAAAGTGAAACGAAATTTGTTCAGAGCGAAAACGGAATAAAAAACTATGCTGTTTTTGTTGTGAAAGAATTGTTATACCACTTTTGCTCTTACTTTTAAGGCGTTTCATTTTCACTCTAAACCGTATTACTTATGCCATTCTTGCACTGATATTCTAAATTATTTCACTTTTGCTCTTATATAAATTTTAGCCCGTTTTTCCTCTCAGCCTGTCAAATGTAACTTGAAATATCCATGCGCTAATTTTTATAAATACCTCATAGCAAAGCCGGAATCGTTTCGTCAAATTTCTTCAAGGCACAAATTCAATTTAACTACAAAAGAAGATATGAAAATGAAAAACGAAGACAATTTAGATGATGTATAAATTGCTTTCCTTGTTAATTTTCATTAATAAAAATTAATAACGCAAAATATACAGTTTTTTTCAAATCGATTTACTGTTTTTTAAAAATTTTTGGTCGAAATATACAGTTTTTGGTCCGAAAAAAGATACAAGCGTTACTCATAACTAATGCATTTTTTTAACAGCTTGGGGAATTCCATAAACAATATGATAAAATGTAGCAACAAAAAACTATTAAGGTGGTAATTACACCCGTTTTGATGGAGGCTGTCTAGAAACATGCTTGGGAACTTAAGGGTTAACACGTAAAAAAGTTATAACATATAAAGTTGACAACAAATGAAACGTTCAATTGGAAAGCTAATAAAATTGTTTCTAGCTATGGGTGTTACAATTTCTGCGATCTACAATTGAAACAAATATGATTTTTATTTAAAATGTACTAGCGTTTAAAGCAAAACTTTGAACTGAAACATCTCCCAGGTCAAACACCAGAACGCTTAAGGGGGAATATTTCAATTTTTGTTTTTCTTGAAGCTTTAGGTTTTAATTCGACGAAATAACGGCTGCTTGCCGCCACTAAGCGGCCGAATTAGATAGACAGAATAAGTCATTGCTCAACTTTAAAGCGAGTTTTTCTAGAAACCATGTTTTTTAAATCAGTGAGCAAAATATCTTGACAAACACTGAACCGATTGGCTTGATTTCGTTTTTGTTTTTTAGTGACTTAGATTTTGTTTTATCGTCAAAATAATAACGATTTTTTGCCTTAAAATCGCTACTTTGAAAAGCCCGAAATTTTGTCAAATCTAATTTTAATAAGCATCTCTTTTTTGCGACAGTTGAAACACAAATACTCGGCCAATATTGAAGATTTTTTCTCATTTTCTCATTTAGAAAAAAATTAATCCGACAATTCGCATAGGCTTCCTTAAAAAAATTTTAAAAATTGCATTTTCTCATGCAATTTCTATATGTATATTCCCCCTTAAGGAAATTGAAGACGCAGACACTGAAAAGTCTATTTATGATGATGACTAATATTGTTCTCTACAATATTTTGCAATAAAACAAATAAATTTAGTAAACGAATTTTTTCATCTTATTTTGCTCTGAAAATATTTTGACGCCATAGTGGATCAAGCCTAATAATTTCTACTATAATGAGGATAATGCAATCACGCGGGTAACTCTATTTCAAATATATAAGTTAGACCATTGACAATAGTTTTAGACAAGAATCAAATTGTTGGTTACCCAGTACCCAGAAAAATGGTCTTTTAATTCCATTACAAGGCTTCACTGGAGTTTAATACTTTCCAGAAAAATTGTGCTCAATTATGGGTTACTAAAAATCAGAAACATGCCAATTTGGTTTTAAAATTACCACGAGCAGAAAATAAACAAATGCGCTGAGAAAGGAAAATTTATATAAAAAATAACAATTGGAAAATTCAACAGTATTTAAAAAAAAAAAAAAAATATTTCAGTTTTTCAGATTACTTGTATTAATTCTAAAAATAAGTTTACACGTTACAGTTGTCTTGTAACCCGCATTAAAATTTTATGGAAAACATTTTTCTAGAACGTATTAACCCTCTGCGAATACTCGTTATGGCATTAGTAGACAATTTCTCTTAAAAAGTACAAAAAAAGATCCATAAAGGAAGGAGATAATGAATTCTATGGAAGGAAACATTCTCAGATGCATTTGTAATCAAGATATTTTATGTTTTATTATATGTTGAGAAAGCAAACTTTAGGACCGCGTAAACATTTTTGTTTTTGACACTGAGACCCAAACCGAACTTAACCACAGTATTCTGGATCATTTCTGCTATCCAAAAAGCATACTCTCTTTCCGATCACATTTTTCATATCACATTGTGTAATTTTATTACATACGAATCTCGAAATTCCCTGGATTTTTTTTCAATCCCGGGATTTTTGAGCCTACTTTTAGGGTAAATCCCGGAGTTGCAGTCCCTAATCTGAGCTTAGTATTTGTTAATATAGTTGATCACTAGATTTATAGATTTACGCCTAATATGTCCACTTTTATTATTTTTTACCATTTTATGTATGAAAATGTGAAACACTATGCGATACCTTTGAATGATATTTGTTTTTACTTCACCGGAACGTTTTTTTTTAGAAACTCTTGATCGTATTTTATTTGCTTGTACCACAGATTTTTTATATTTTTATTATTGTAAGGCTTGTAAGTTTGTTTTTTATTATTTTATTAACTCCTTGGCACTAATTGTATAAACTTTCATTTATTTGTAATTTACCAACCTTTTGCTCAAATCCAAATATCCAGAAGTGGAGTGTGTAATCCAAAGGAAATAATATAAAGTAGTTAAGTAATCCAATGTGTAATCCAATTTGGCGTTAGTGTTAGTGTAATCCAATAATTAAATGTTGATAATTTAATTAATTAATAATTAATGTGACAAGAAAAAAAGCACACAACTTCACTTCTCCGCTGCACTTCACTCCACTACTCAAATTAAATGGCAGATTTATAAATCTTTAAACAATGCATTTTTTTTTATATTATTATTTATATTTAAAAAATTTTAATTTATTTTATTAATTAAATTAAAATTGTATTTGTTAATATTAATCCAGAAATTAATTTGTTGTATATTTATTATAATTTGTTTCTGCTTCTTCAATTCACGTAAGGCACAATAATTTTTTTTTTTGATGATGTTTAAATATTATTTAATATTTATTATTATTTAATTTCTTTTTGTTGTTGTAATGACACTTTTGTTTTCAATTAAAAAGACAATTATTATTATTATTATTATTATTTGTGTTATTTAATATTTTTGCAAAATAATAAATAAAAAAAATTGTTGTGTATGCGCTGATAAATTTTTACCGTCGCTTCTTTGCTAAACACGAGCACACATTTGGGGAAAAATAAAGCAAAAATCAAATAGAATTTCTTCACATGCTAAAAATGCGCTCAGTGTTAACTAATGAATAAATATTATCTGCGTTCGTTATGCGCTCTTAACGTATCCGTATCCGTCCGTAGCCGTATCTGCAGCGCCACATCGCAAAATTGTAACTAATGTTTTGTAGTCGAGTATATAGGTTAAGAGTACTACAACAAATACCACACTAAGAGCAGCAACAACAGCAGCAGCAGCAGAAAGCAGAAGTAGAAGAAATATAACATAAGCGCTAACTACTTTGAAATCGATTGGATCGAGCACCAAATGAGCAGATCTAGCAAGCAAGAGCCTTCTACATATGTAGTTGCCTCTAATTGAATTGCCTGCTTGCCTGACTGAGTGCCTGACTGTTTGCCTTACTGCTATTGCTGCTTCATGTATCTGCTGCTGCTGCTGATGTTGCTGCTGCGTAAGAAAAAAAAAACAAGACAACAACAAAAGCAGAAATAATGATCCAACAAATTTTTGGCTTTTTTGAAAAATTCGCAAAAAAATAATGTAAGTATGTATTTGTATTGAGAAGAGACGATCAAGCGTAGCGTTCGAGGCGACGCAACGACGACGACGACGACGTAACGTAACGTAACGACACGACGACCTACCACCAATTGACTGAAGCTTCAGCCACGAACTGAATTGCCAAAAACCTTGATACCGATCACCAAAAACCAAAAAAGCAGCAACAACAGCAAATTTTTTGCGAGCAACAAAAGCAGAAATAAAACCAAAGCGAAATAGCAAAATCGCAATGATCGAAAAAGCAGCAGTATCAGCGACTGCTACGTCGGCGGAGGCGAAGGTGGAGAGCAAATAGCAATGAAACACAATGGATCAGCGACAGTGTTGTTATTGAAGAGAACCAACTACATAAAAAAAATTTGGTATCTTTGGAATATGCGAAATATCTGCAAGCAGTCGCTGCGGCATACAAAATCTATCAATGCACGCTGCTCTGCTCAATAGACAGCAACATCAACTGTGAAGTTTACGTCAACGTCACAGTTGTTGTACTGGGCAGCGCAGTTAACGCTGAAGAAGCGGTAGCAGCGTGAGTTCGCTGCCAAAAAAAAAATACAAATACAAAATTAACGAAAAAATCGCAATGACGTCTGCAGTCGTTGGGATCGCGTTTTACGACAAGCACACAGTTACACTCACACACACACGTACACATTCACATCAATTCCAAATAATTTTGCGCACGGCAGACAGTCAGTCAGTCAATCAGTTAGTATGTCACTTCGTCAATATGACGTTGGGTTATCTGCGCTCTCGGGCCCTCTTCCCCTTCCACCACACAGCATACATGCATGCAAACACACACATTTGGGGTTCTCCATCATCACTCCACTCTTCGTTCCGTTTGATTATCCCTGCGACCGCATCACCATCCAATATGCTTCCTCACTCACTCTCACTCACTCACTTATTTACTCTTCTTTAGTATCTTCGGGCGCAGCATTAGATGAGCGAGATGCTTAAGGCCTAAGTATAGAAACTTGAAGTAACTTAACGCAACATACATAACTGTCACATAGAAAACTGTTTAGTGCACTTTGTGTGTCTCTCATTGATCCCTATTAGATGCAGCAATACTTGAGTGGCAGCTATTAGTAATTCTCTTTGTTGCTACGTAATTTCATATTCTATTAGTACATCAGAAATTGAGTCGCAATACTTTTGACATTTAATTTGCTCTATTCTATTTTCGTTGAAGACCATACATACATTTAATTTATGAAAATATTTATAATTTTTAAGCAATTCTTAATAAATTTGCTCACACACAAGTCTTAAAATTTCGAAATCCGAAAAGAAATAATCAAAACGCTGACGAATTAATTTTGTGTGAAGCTCTCAAAATGAGAATTAAAAAAAAGATAGAGTTAAAAGAGAATGGTCAAAACGGTATTTGCAATTTTTACCTACCCCGCAAGCTTCTCACCCCTCTTATCAGCGAATTCGAGTTGCAAGTAACTGATTTCACGAAGAATTGCTGCATCTAATAGGGATCATTAGGTAAAGAAATATAATGTTTAAGTTATTTTTCTTATTTTTATGCTACGTTAAGTGACATTTCACAAAATTATCTGTTCTGTTTACTTTAATTTGGTTAATCGAAACGATAAGTGAGCATTTAAATATTAAATGATTATTTTAATTACTAAATTATTTCGTTCACTATTTTAGATAGATTTATTCACTTCTGATAAACTCTACAGAGGTTTAAAATAACATTAATCCTTCATGATTTTTGCTTTAGTGCAGAACACAAAAACAGCTGATGCTGCTATGTTTATTATTTATAATCAGCATTAAGTTTTGCTATGCGCTGCCGTACTACATTAAGTTACGTTAAGTTTCCATAATTAGATCTTTACGTTCGGATTTTATACACTTATGTTTGTATGTATATGTAGCCCTATACGTATGTATTTATGGTACAACGTCGTAATTTTTTTTTTATAGCAAACGAAACGTACAAAAAAAGCAACGAAAAAGTTTAAACTGGGCGAAGCAGCAAGCCATAAACAAAACAACGAAAAAAAAAACTTTGCGAATTTTTTCGCTTAAATATATTTTTTTTTTCGGCAAATGTTGCTGTTTGAAGGTCAACTTTACGACCCATAAGCGCTAGGTTTTTGTTGTTGTTGTAGTTGTTTGTGTGTATTCGCTGTGTTACTTATATTAAATATTAGTTTTTTTTTATAATTATTTTTTTATTTTTGGCATTTTTTCTTTCTTTGAATTTATGTATTAGTAATTTTACATTTGTATGCGTAAGTGTGGAGGGTTTTTTTGTGTGTATTCGCATGCGCGTGTGTATGTGTACACGCATGTGTATATGTATTGGTACTTGTAAGTGGCAGAACAAATTTTTTTAAATTATTTTTAGTAGAAATTGGCGAATTTTTTTTTCTTTTCGTTTTTTTTTTAGTAGGTATTTTTTCTAATGTGCTTAATTTTTAAACATTTTAATTGGTTGGACTTTACAGTGGCGATCAGAATCAGGAGAAAAGTGGGTGCATGTAAGCAAGGAGGTGATATAATAGTAACATAAGAAAGTATAACAAATTTATTTAACAAGTGATTAAAATAACTATAAAGGCGAAAAACTTTCGTATGAAGTTTAAAAAAAAAAAAAATAAATAAATGTAAAACATTACAAAACAAAATGTAATATATTCGTGCACAAATATAACTCGCCCAACATGAGTGGGTGTCAGAAGCTCGGCCTAGGCCCTCGATGGTTTTATAAAAGGGATTTCACGTAATTGGAAATAAGAGAACAATCAAGGAAAGTTAATGCGTTTCGAAATTTACACTCTAAATTTTGATTTAATTTTAGCTTTTTGAATCTAAACAATGATATTTCAATACAACCTTGTTTCTTTTCACCATAAAACTAACAAATCTTGGTTATGCTGGATCAGAATTTAGGTCTAAACCTATTACGTAACGACCCATAGAAATGATAATTTGAGTATCAGTTCATTTTATTGTAGACCTAATATGTTTCATGAAATTTTGTTTGAAAACTGTGTAAACCAATCCAAATTCTTCTGTATATATGTAAATTATCCAAAATTCATAACTTTATTCGAAGTCGACAAGCTATATATCGTTATTCTCTTGAATAACGAGTCTTGATGTTAGAATTTTTGCATAGTATCACAAATTTCGACATTTCTTTTAATACCTAGATCGGATTCTACGATGTTCCGCAGAATATGTACATGAAAATCTGCTATATATTTTATCATTCGGTCTCATCAATAAATCACTTGAACATCGAAATAAATCAAGTACAATGAAGACAATAATATAATATGGAACAGTTTATCTAAATCTGGTATCTTTCGTATTCATTTTATAGCAAAAATGATGTCTAGTATGAAGTAAGTAGATATTCTATATCTCAAAATATATTTCATAACAATTTAAAGTATACTTGGTCTGGAGAAAGATTAGAAATTAAAATTGCGAGTTTTTACATGTATTCTAAAGTGATTTGGTGTCGATGAGCTGCCATCTAAAGACCGGTTTGCACAATAGCGTAAGATTTTCGAGATAACGGTCCATGGAAAGTATAAAATTTAACTTAGCTAGATTATTTTTTAAGAATGATTTTTGTAAGCCAATTTTATCCCAAACGCACTATAATACTTTTATCATTAATTTAGTCCATTAGCAATATTAGCTATTCTTAAGAAACTCTCAAAATGATGGATATGGAATATAGTAGATGGAGGATTTTTGCTTTCAAGTAAAAGTTTCTTTTTTTAATCCAGCTTTCTGATAGAGATTTAAAACGATAAGCCACAAATTGAAAATGTGTTAGTACATCCATTTTTTTGATTTCGTGTATCGTTATCTTGAAACCGCGGACACTCCAAATCAGTCAGTCCGATGTAACACTGAGGAATGATAAGAATTTTGTTTGGTTTACATACTTTTTGAACTTAAACTTTGGAACCAAAACTATCTTAAAATCAGATATTATTATTTGATCTATGGATCGTTACTATGATAAGAATTTTATTAGTTCAATAAACAAACAAAAATAAGGTTAGACTGAAATAATGTAAATTTCAAAGCTTATTTACTTTTTTGTTTCCTGAAGAGTTTTCTTGTTTTTGAACGCGTTATTTAGTTTTTTTTTTTTTTTAGTAAAAGTTAAAATTACAAATATGCTGTGTAAAAATTTATTATACTTTTGTGCACTTGCAATTCCTGTTCTCTTTATTTTGCTCGCCACTGTATATGCACTGAATAGTTATCGAACAAAGTATTTACGCACATGTGCATACATTTTTTTTTGCAAAAAAAATTTGTTGAATATCGCCTTTAATAACTGAAATACTAAAGATTAATTTAGTTAAATTTGACCGAGAATCTTGAGTAGAGTTAAGAACTTATTAAATGTCTATGTATAAGGACAGAGGCGGAATTACTAGCTGTCAAAGGATTGGGCCATGCTTCACAGTTCCCCAAATGTTTGTTGTTTTCGTTGGTTCATATAAAGGGTGATTCAGGAGTCCTGGACTCCCAAAACTTCCTATTTTATTTCCTCTTGCTAAATTTACTCTAACTTTAGTTATAACTCGTAGTTTTTCAAGATGTTTACATAATATTGCTTTATTAAACACATACACTAGTGAAACAGCTTAATTTTGGATATCACGTAAATTCTGATAATAAGTTGGTTGAAGCATTCCTAACTGCTTATAAATTAGACTTTTCAGCTTCTGGTTTAGTATACAAAAAATAAAACAAAATCACTTGAGCACAATGAGTTACAGAATTCAAAAATTTGTTTAATATTTATTTATATAAATTGCTTCTTTTGTTTTTTTTTTTTTTGAAAAAAGGGAATTCCAATGATTTAAATTTTATCTTGATTTTTGGAAATATATTGGTTCTTACTAATTTGGTTTCCAAGTTGTAAACTGTTGTATGCTTACTTGGAGATCACTGATATAAAAAACCTAAAAATATTTATAAAATCATGGAAACAGTAACTAAGTATATATATAAAAATCGATACTATAGACCTTAAATTATTAGATATGAAAAGAAGGAAATCTGTACATTTTTAAACAAGAGCTAAAAAATCAGTACAACTATCACAAAGTTAATTGATGAGGAACCGTAGCTGGTTCCGAAACGATCGTCGGATCTGCTATTTCTATGAAATTTTTGATATTCTTCTGACATCATTATTCATTCAAAGCCTAATAATTTTAATAATTAATTAGAAATGTGAACTGCTAAATTTGGAAGAAATTCGCAAAAATTTTTTCTAAATCAAAAATATTTAAAATGAAGCTTCTAAGTATATAAAAATTTTTTATCGGTTCATATTAGATGTCAGAAAATCTGATCAATATGTAATACAAGTGTCAAAGAAGAATGGCAAAAATTACATAGAACGGTAGTGGTAGTTCCTTTCAATAATACTATTCAGTGAAAATAATTGTCCTTGTAATTCTCATTTACTTTACAGTATTTTCACTTACATAGATTGTTGAAATTAGGGAACTATCACAAAGATCACTGGTTCCGAAACGATCGTCTGATCTGCTAGTTCTATGAACTTTTTGATATTCTTCTGGCATCATTGTTCATTCAAAGCCTAATAATTTTAATAACAGTACTCATTTCTTTGGTTGAAAAAAATAACGAAAAAAACAAAAAAATATCAAGATCCAATAAATGAAGAATTTAATTTGAATTCAGCCCATATAAGTAAATAAGAAATTCTGGTTTTAGAAGTACTATAAGCATAAGTATGGTTCATTTTAGTATTGGATGGGATATTTAAATGCAGGCCAAACAAATGAAAGTAGTTACTTTAAACGTCAGAAAAATTCTTGTAATGGCTTTACATACTCCAAATGATAGAAAATATTTTAATATCACCAATACTGTTGTTTTCTCAAAAATTCTTGCATACAATTATATGAAGTTTTAACAGGAATTTATTTGTTATTAAGATTTTTAACACTCGTTAAATTCTATTTCTCTGTTTTCCAAATACGAAACTTGGAGAAATTACATTAATTTGTATTTGAAACTGAAACAATGAAAAGTAGTGTAGTGTTTTCAATAAAGCGATAAAAAAATAATAAAAATACGTACATGTAATACGCTTTTCTTATGGGCAAAAACGTTAACATTGCAATCAAAAACGTACGTACGTACGTACGTTTCATTCATTCATTCATGTGCGCTTTTTTTTAAAGGATAGCGGAAAAAGAGAAGAAAATCAATTTAAATTGAGTAGTAACAACTCTTAAAAAATTATTTAACTTTATTTCACAGAATATATATATATCATATTAGGGCTTTTCCCGCCGGAGTTTGTATTAATTAGTTATACAATATTTTACACTCAACATTTTCTTGTTAAAAAAAAAGAAGCTAAATGTTGGTACAACTTTTTAAAACAAGTAGATGCGAAAATTCCAAATCTGATAAAAATAACCGCGTGTGCCATTGAAGTACAACCTTCAAATGTATCTTTCCAACACATTATAAATATCATTCAATTAGAAGTAGTTTAGCATTAGTTTCAGTACACATTAATACATATTTTTGAAATATTGTTGTGGCTACTGAATGTTTTCGTCCATATTCGCAGATTATGTTGAGTAATAATAATTTTCATTTTGCAAATCGTAGAACACAAAAATTTGGCAATAACCATGAAATTTACATAAAATTTGCCTCGAAATAAAATTGTTCACTGTTATAATTTATGCTCCTATGTATGTATTACATTTTATAATGTGTTTCAGTTTGTTATTGCTATTTTTCACAAAAAAAAATAAATTACAACAAATTTTTAAACTAATCAATTTTAAACTATAAATTGCTTAGAAAAATATTTGCACAAAAAAGTGAACAAATTTTGCAAAAAGAAAAAAAAAAAATAAAAAAATCGAAAGAAGAAGAATTAAACGTTTACGCGTGCGTTACCAATTTATGAAAAAACACCACCACCGCCACCGACGACGACGTCGATTCGAATACACAACAGAAGCAGCAAGCGATTGTTGAGAACAATAATGAAGAAGAACAAACAAACACAATTACGATTACGATTACGTTGCTGATGATGATGATGATGATGTTAGTTTGTTGGTTCGTTGGTTGGTGTTCCTGATACTCTCTAACTGATAGATAGAATTGAATTACACCGCACGCCGTTTAGCAAAGAACTGAACAACATTCGCAAACGATCAAGTAAAGTTCTTAATTACGCGAATAACGCCAACTACAGCAACAACAACAACAACAACAACAGCAACAACCATGGCAGAGCAGAGAAAAAAAATTATTATAAAATAAACATACGAAAATAAAAAATATGTTGTGCGAAAAAAATGGCAAACACTATTCGAGAGACTGCATGAGGGAGATAAAGACATAAAGAGCAAGAGGGAGAGAGAGAGAGAGAGCGATATACATGGAGAGAAATATTGAGCACAAAAGGAGAGCATGTAAGCTAACGCCAATATCGTCGACGCGAACGCCGACGCAATTGTCGAAAAACGTTGATAAAATTCGCACAATTGCGCACAGCGCAGTAGCTGCTGCTGCTGCTAACAGTCGGCAAAAACATTGATAGCACCGATGACGACGACAGCAACAACGTCGGCAATTACAACAACAACAAAAACGACAAGTTATCTACCAAAGCAACGAGAGTGTAAATATCAGTTTTAGTAATGCGAAAATTAGGACACTAACAACGCATTGAAATATTAAAGAAAAAATAAAAACATATCTATACAAAAGCAACAACAACTAATATAATAAAATAAATTTAGTCATATAGCGGGAGATTATGAGAGCGTATGAGCAACAGCGAAAAGAGATAGATAGAGAGAGAGAGAGAGAAAACTTACATTTGTTATGTAAAGCAAATATATTTAGTATGTGCAAAAAGCTTTGCAGTAATTGTTAAATTTTTACGATTAGAAGCCAATATGAGAGCAGCAAAACCTTTACTTGGCAAAGTGCTTTTCAACCTTTTTCGTATCACAGCTCACAAATAGAAGCAGAAAAATTATTACATTTGGTTTAGGTTAAATATAAACACACGTTTATTTAGCTAAGTATAAATAAATTTCATATAAATATTTGTACAGAAATAATCGATAAATTAGGTTCCTTTCTCACAATAATTCGTTTACTTTAAGAAAATTTTGTTAATTTGCCATCTAAAAAATGAGAAAAATAAATTTTTTTCTTCCAACATAAAACGCTTTTTAACCTCTGTATATCTATTAAAGAGGATTGCTGAATGGAGTAATTTTTGAATCCCATTGAAAAAATGATTTTCAAGAATCGGGTTCACATACAAGACTCCATTCCATTCTTTTGTATTTTTTTTTTATTTTTTTATAAATTCTAAGCCGAATTGGTCGCTCCATAAATTAATAAGCAGCTGATGAATGAGAAAATATAAAATCGGTAACAATTTTAAAAATTGGGTAAAAACCTCGCTTATCTTCCATGAAAATTAAATTGTTAATGACAATATCGTTGGCACGAATGCATCTAAACTCGCCTGCACAAACGCTATTTATTCTCTGGTACCCAAATGAAGTGTACTGCGTTGTGAAAAACTTTGCGCGATTATAAGCTGTAGGCAATCTCAAGTTAGTTTGAAGGTAATTTCGAAAGACGCGAATCTGTTTTTATACCCCTTTAAGTAAAACTAGTGCAAAAATCTCAGGTTGGAAAATTATTTATTGCCCATAACTGCATAAAAGAATTTTGTTAATTTAAACCTTACTTATTCCCAGCTATTTCTAGGAAGGAACCGTTACTTGATCAAATCCAATACTTAATATTTAATACCCAAAATTACCTATATATGTATATATTTTATCAAAATCGCTCAAATTCAGAATCATTTTCTTTGGTAATATCAAAAACTAGTTTATTTCAAATCTAGCTTAATTTTCCATTGTTGCTTTTTCACGTGAAATTCCCAAGAAGCACTAATATTACTTTTATGGCATAACAGGCCATAAAGGGCCTAGGCCAAATTTTTCGCGATCTTAATTCCCAAGAATTATTTTCTAAAAAGTTTTGCAGCAGTTACAGCAAACACCATTTATGTATGTGTGACTTAAGCACTTTTGATTTTTATCAACTAATATTATTTTTAAAAATTTGGTGAAAATACTTCAAAAACTATTTGATGCTATAGTCAACATTTAAGAAGCTCTGATTTAGAGAGCCAGATATGAATAGAAAATTGAGAGATTGCATGTGATAAAGTCAATGAAAAGAGAATGCGCCAGTTGTTGTTTTTGCAAATTCGTGTAAAATTGAGAATTATTTTCGCGTAGCATATTTGCATAAAATTTGCGGAAGATGATGATGATGCAAGGCGAAAAAAGAGTAATAGAACTTGAAAAAAGAGCAAGAGCGACGAAGCGCAAACAATAAAGAGCAGCAGCAACTAAAAAAAAATTAAATGATCGATGATTGTTGTTGTAGTAGGTATTAAAAAAGCGTTCTTTTGTATGACTTTTAGAGTGAGCTTAGTTTTACTTAGTACCTTTTTAATAATAATATTGTTCTGTTTTTTGTTTTTGTATTTTCTGTTGTTGTTGTACGTGCAAAATTTTTACAAAGTTCTTTTGTATCTCGCGTGTGGGTAATTCACCGATTCTTAGTATTTTTTTTTCGTTTTTTGGTAGTTTTGTATGTGTATTTGATACTGTTTTAGTGGTGTGGAGGGTAAGCCCTCTTTTTGTTATTATTGTTTTTGTATTGTGTCTGTTGTTGGCTTGCAGTTTCATTGTACTCGATCATCTAGGGTGTGTTCGTGTTTGGAGCATATCTTTTAGTTTAAAATTAAAAAAATTATTTCTGTATAAAAAAAAAAAAACAAATTTTTGGATTTTTATTTCATTAAATTTTTAGTTATTTTATAAATTTTTTTTTGTTATTTTTTGCAAAACCAAAGTCGCTGCAAATTTTTGAAGGTTGAAGACAGAAACCGAACGAACTTTCCGCTTCGTGATCGAATATGCTAATCGGAAGTTTAATGCTTTTTTGTTAGCGTTTTTTCAAAATTTTATTTTATTTTATTTTTTTTTTGTTTAACGAGCTCAAATTAATTGAGAGCAGGTAATAAAATTGAGGTATGTAAAAATTGGTTTTTATTAGTTTAAATTTTCTTGTTTCTTGTTGTTCGTTAGTTGGTGCCTTTTTGTTTTTTTTTTGTCGATCATAATTTTTGCAAAAATAAATATCGACTAAATAAACGTGTAAAAAAAGAAACTCATTTTTCAAAAAATGTAAAAATACATATAAATATCTATACTTAATGATATTAATCTGAAAACTCCTTTTTTAGCGCGCCAAAAACCTTGGCACACAATATTAACTACACATTTGAACTGAACTGCTAAGCTCAACAGCAGCAGCAGCAGCAACAACAGCGTCGTTCGCATTGTGTAAAAAACCTTAGCTTGAAACTATGACTTAACTATGAATATGTACCCGTATGTAGAGTGCAAGCCTAAGTTAAGTAACAAACACTAGCGTGAGAATTTTCAACGCTTAAGTTTTGCCATGATTTTTTGTTTTTTGCACTATAAAAATTATAAATGTATGTGTGTGTGTGGATATGTAACTTGTAAATATTTTCCAAGTTTAAGATGAAAAATTGTAACTAAGCCTTATTTCACACAAACAAACACAAACACACACACATAAGCGTATGTACACACCTTCCTCCCTTTTAGTTGCCGCCGCCATGTTTTTTTTTTCATAATGCCAACAGCTTAAAGTAGCTGCTACATCAAGTAATATAGTAAGTATCCAATGTCATTTGTATCTCATGCACAGTACTTTGACACTTTTGTTAAATGTATCAGCATCAGCCGCACTTACTGCGAATTGAACTCCATTGATCTCTCAACATTTTGTTGCACAACATTTATACCTACTTTTTTTTAACACATTTTTGATCTTTTTTCCTCTTGTTCTGTTTTTTTTCTACTTTTTTCAATGAGAACCTTGTAGTACCAGTTTTGGTCGTCGTCGTCATCATCGTCGTTCTAGCGTGTACCATGTAACACTGCAGTCGGCGTAGTCACAGGTTGTAAATATTCAGTACATAGTTTCACTACCATAAATGCTATTTAGTGGTAACGAAAAATGAGGTTTTTGTAATTGGGCATAACTTGACATTAGAAGTAAAGAATGGCATTTTGTGGTATGCAGTATGTATGTGTGTGTGTGTGTTTTTATATTAATGCTACTCATAACTAAAATGTTTAGTTGAGGTTTAAAACTTACGGTTAGCTGGAACCAGACGTGATTTTTCGTGAGAACTTTGATATATTTTGGGGGTCTCTGAAAAATGGACACAAGCCAACATTTCTTCGAGAACTTATAGGAAATATTCAGTGGATCCTCCGCCTATTTATTAATAGGATATTTAGAATTTTTTTTGTGCGTTGGAAGGTGGAAACCTTACATTAGGCACCACAGAACTCTTGTTCCTGTCCGGTTATGTCGGATTCTTACCGACTAAAACCACCTTCATCTCGTTTACTCCACCCCGCGGGGGACTACCGTTAAATAATACTTCGCGGGATATGGTATGGTTTGTTAAATTTGTTTTGATACATAAATACAATCAGACATTAACTTTTTTAAGCTTTTCGGTTTTCAAAAGATTTTGTATATACACTAGAGGAAATTATAAGCAGTGTAAGCCACAGAACAGCAGTGGCTCAGCTCCGACTTGGGATGTCGATCTCTCGAAATAATTTTCGGGGTTTGAGGAATTCAAATTTCAATCCCGCAATTCCGGGATTAACTCCGAGATTTAAAGTTTTATCAAACATAAAATAAAAATTGGGAAATTATTGATAAGATTCAAGATGCAACATAAATTAATGCTTATTTCATTAAAGTGACACACATTTGCAATCATAGTATGGAAACCAAACGAGTTTCGTGTTTTATTTTCTTTGAATCAAGAGAAAATATTTTCCAAATCGTTCATTGCTTGATCGATTAAAATCGACTAAGTTTTCGACAGTGTATTTCGTAGATTAAATAATATAATGTGTCATAAAATAAACTGTCACAAACTTGTTGGCTTTTGAGAGTCGTACCATGAGCGAATTAGAAAGAAATTTTGATGAGAGAAATATTCCATAAAACAAAAAATTTAATTAATTTTTAATTGTTTTGAAAAATCAACGACCAAGAAAGCCCAAATAAATAAAGAAGATAAAAATAAATAAGAATTGGTCTAACTCCCCCACAAATAAAAATTTGAATTGCAATAAGTTTATGTATATATGTACATAAAAATCCCATTCTTTTAGAGCTAATCTCGGGATCCCAGGATTTCGGGATTGTCATTCCCACCTGTGCCTGTTCTTCCTTTCCTTCACAACTAAATATATTGCAAAGAACGAGAAAGTGACATTTATCTTCTCTTCTCAGCAATCAATAAAATATTTCAAAATGCTACTGCAGAATTATTCAAAATATTTCAGTCCATTTTACAATATTTCAATGTATGACAATATTGCAGTACAGTATTGAAGTTCTAGAAAATATTTCCGGCCATGCATATAGAACATATTTTTAACAAACTTTAATCTGTTGATTAGTTTTCCTTCTATTATAAATTTTCTAGCGATTTGCCAAATTAAATTAAGGTCATTTCTATATGATTCGCGTATTTCCAGTGAAAATATCTCAAAACCATGATTTATAGGCGAAAAACTCGTGTTGAGTAGTGTAAACTGTAGGCTCAACCATGTTGTATCACAATTGGCCGTTCTGGTCTGAATGTTTTCCTTGACAACCACTTAAAAAAGAGTAATTTGTCTCTTTAAACGAGTATTCGATACAAATACATATTCGATACTTTTTTCCGATATTTTCGGTGGCATCGGCACTTTTATTCGATACAAGTAATGAGTAAAAATATCGATACAATGCGGGTATCGAATCAATACTACTCCTGAGGCAAAAGGTTACATTGTCAAAGAGGCCCTCATGAGAGTCTCAAATTTCCTCACGATAAACCTTTGTCAGCGGCATAAATAAACCTACCTAGAGCTTCGTTAGAAAACTCTTCTAGGCGATACTCAAATCAAAATCAATCGGTTGGTATGTTGGAAAATTTATAAAATATTTTTGTGAAATTCTTTTATTCAAGGGACACGTTATAAATATCTGCAAAAGTTTTCTGAGTACATTTCTGCTCTTAAACTAGTCGTGAACTGTGAAATTACCAACAATACCTTTTGCCGCACTAATCCTAATATGAAATGAAAATTTCTCAATTTTATACTTGAGAAAAAATACTTTTACGCATCAATGAACGTGATACTAAAAATAATGAAATAAGTAATTTGCCATAAATATAAAGCTCTTTCAGAAAAACAATTTTCTATGAAGCAAACAGTAGCGGATCTATGATTAAAAAAATTAAATAAAGGGAAGAGCGTCCATTCAAGTATTTCTCATATAAACATTTAAATTCTGGTCTTGAAGTGCATCGAATCAGCTATTAACCGAATTCAAGTATCTGCTTTATTTAATCTGCAGTTAAATAAATTCTTTTTTCGACATATATTGCATGAGTCCACAAAAAATCTTTTTAATGATGGACAAACGAATTCTACTGTATCTTATAATATTATTTAGTTTTTACTTAGATTAGATGACTTAGATTTTCAATAGCTGTCACTTCATATATTAGTTACTTACAATGACGTAATTCTCAAGCAGTTTATTTTCTCGCCCTCTAACTAAAATTGTGGATCACTAACTGATCCAAGGGGGAACTTTGGGGGTTAACACTGCGTCTACCTTCCCATCAAATAAATATGTATATCAATCATTATGATATGTGGTTGTTAGTGTATTAAAAAACTTTTAAATGAATCCACAATCTCTGGATCCGCTAGTGCTATGAATCTATCACTGTACAAATTGTAAATACATACTTAACTCTATGTAGTAAAATGTCAATCAAAACAGTGAATTTGCAAAAAATATAAAAAAAAAACATTAAATTTGAATCACAAAAAAAAAAAACAATAACTTCTCAACCAAGCGAATAGAGCGACAACAAACAAGAAAATACAAAAATCTCCACACACACACAAACACACAATAAGTACCGTTTTAAAAAGCCAAAAAGCAATCCAGCGATATATATGTAAGCACATACACATGTACATACCGATAAACATGAGTACATGAATGTAAATATGTAAGTAAATATGTCTATCTTATAGATGCCCATGCCCACTCATATGTAATAATCTGAAATTGAACAAACGCGCACGCACCCAATAATAAAAATCCATTAAAGAAAATTACAAAAAATAAAATAAAAATAAAAATCGCAATCGCGTAAAAACTGAATGAAGTGGATCGAAAGTTGAATGTAAAATACTCATGCCTCGTAAATGTTGTATAGTGGGCAATACTTGATTGGTGGGGGAGATCAGGAGAGTAAAGTATGTATGTACGTACCTAACCTAATATTTAATGCTCTTGGCTTTTGAATGGGAAGAAACCTACGCATAACAAAAATTACAACAACGAAACAATAACACTTACATACATACATGACGACGAGTTCAACACTTCATGTAAACCCCAAAAGCTTAAATGATGATCATGTAAACCGAGTACATTCACCTGAGTAATAATAAAAAGTAGAACAATTCAAGTGTTTAGCTGTAAATATTCCTATATACATACATATATACGTACATAGGTTGATGCTAACTATATACGGGCATTGGATTTACAAAAGCTTAAAGGGAGAAATTGGATTTGAAAATTGCCTAAAAATGTGTACTGTACCTACGAAATATGAGCAATTTTTACGAGTCAGTATGGCATGATTAATTGAATATTCCGATATTCGTTAAGCAACCCAGTAGAAAATGTGGCCACCTGTTAGACAGACTCAACATAAGTAAGCTCAACTAAATTTTTTATAAAATCTTTCGACGTAATTACGGCTCACACAATCAATTGCCTATTCAGGTGATTTCAGACTTGACCATCACTTTAAAGAAATAATAAATTACATAAATAAATAACGAGCACGCTCAACATTTAGAGCTGAGACCAAAATGGGATCAACCACAATCAGAATTCAAACAATCAAATTGTTGAAAACGTGAATGGCATATTATCACCTCTTTTGTGGAACCTAATAGTTGGTGAGGCCCTTTTCGCTTAAAAAGAAATAGGTACAATGTGGAATGCTCTCATAAAACTACAAAGTGTTGGTGTCAAAGGGGAAACTTGAGATTGTCTATTAAAGTGCTACACAGATAGCTAAAAAAAAGAAGGGGGAATGGATGCGGGTGTACTGATATATTTGTATAGGTCAGACACTCAGAGAGTATGAGGAAAATACCAAGTAGAAGTAGCTTAGAGCTACTAAATGATTAAGTTCAGAAAAATAATACAAAAATAAATGAATCGAATATTTAATACGGAAGGCAGCGGGCAAGTAGCAAATTGGTTACAAATGCTTTCTAAGAATAAGAACTTACACTATAAAAGGTAAATTAAGAAGAGAGTAAAGACATGGTAGGCCATCCTACTCTACTCAGAACCCTTAGTCTCAGGTGGCTTTTTTGTTGTGATATATGATGAATATTTCTTATGTAATGATCCATACACATTGACGATAGCAGCTACACGAACACACTACTACGAAATTCTGTCGGCTACAACTGTCGCCGTGTAGTCAAATACTAAGCACAATGGCACCACCTGCAACAAACATAGCCAAAACAACAAAAGCAAATTCTCTTCTCTCTCTGTCGCTTGTCAAATTAGAAATAGATTTAAAATTGGCTACAGCCACAATTGTGGTCGGTGGTCATGTGGTCCATAAGAACATGTTGTTTTTATAATTTGAGAGATGTAGTCGTGTAGCTGCCGTCGTCAATGTGTATGGTGCATAAATGTGGACGCGTTAAATGTTAAATGACTCCGGTTTCGTCTCCCCTTCTTGCTTAAAAACAATATCCGAGAAAACAAATTGACTCTTTGGCTTTTTTGATCTTTTACTTTTCCAATAATAATCTCTCTTTTCGGGTTTTTTATGTATTGCCACTGCCCCTTCCCTTTTATTGCTCACTAAATCAATTTTTCATTCTTTTGCTTTTCTATGTGTATAACGACATACACATAATATTTGCTTAGTATTTCCGAGGATATGTCTATAACACTTATATTTTTACAAGAGTCATCCGGATTGCTTCCACTTTTAACTACGATTTTTCATAGTTCCTAATGTAGTTTATGTTAGAAAAGATTCATTCGAGACATGTCACAAGATCAACAACAACAAAAAGATAAACTTTACCCCGCGACATAGGGCAATAGTTGCCCCGGCGTAAAATTTATTTTTACTTTCTTTCTCGAGTATAAATTTGTCGCCAGTTATTAAAATTACTGGCTCAATCTTTCTTCTTTTTTTAATTTTATATGGGAAAGGGTGACATAAATTTTGTCTCTTTGACCATTGTTGTTGTTGTGAAAAGGGGTCGCACGGAAAATTAATTTTATTCAAATTATTTTCAATTTAGGAAGAGATGCTGAATTGAACCAGTAATTGTTTTTTTCGGGATAAATAGTAGATAAATGAAGTTAAAAAAAACTCATCGAAAACTACATCGTGATTCAAATAGTGGACCAATTTGGGGGCAAAAACAAACCGAAAAAAGTCTGTTTTTGGCGGGCTGTCCTTGGAAATGGTCCTTAGGCGAGAGATCATCTATATTCGATTATATATAAAGCCACTGAGTGGGGACTTTAACCAAAAGAAGCTGCTTTATGACTAAAGCTAAGGGAAACCCAACTAAAAATAATTTAAAGTTTCTTTACTAGGTATTGCAAACTTGAGGAACACATGAACAATTTAGAAACAAATTACAAAAAAAAAAAAAAAAACGGTTGTCACGGAGTGATTTCCTACATATGACGTCCCTGGTTCTTTTACCAATAAATAATAAGATAAAAAATTTCAGAATAATAAGTTTTGACTAGCCTTAGAGTACGAGCCATATTTAATTTCTTTTCAAATTGAATTTTCTATTAAAAATGAAGATGCAATTTGAATTTAATTAGGGGAGGGTGGTCCCAAACCAAATCACTCAAATGGTAATGACCATAAATGCTTTAAAAACCATTGCTTTTGTTCATTTAACAGTTGTACTCTGTAAAGGATTTATTCCCCCTACATTTCCTGTCGGTTGATGAGGTTAATTGGTATGGTAAAGTGGGACAAACAAAGGCAAAAGTAAAAGTCTACGGTTTTGGACCACCACCAATTTTTTTAAGAAAACAAGTCGACGTTCACTAATAAAGAGAAAAACGATCTAATAGTGCGGACACACGAGAGCGCGTTTTAGGCAAATTTAACATTTCGTTGAAATGTGTCTGAAATGCAGAATTTCGCCATACAAAAAGTGTCAAATGAAATTCTGCATTTCAGACTCATTTCATTGAAATTATAATCTGTCAAAAAACGAATTTGAAATTAATTTTTTGTCGTGTGTCCACCTAAATTTGAAATGCAGAATTTCAACGAAATGCACTCTCGTGTGTCGGCACTTTAATCCATATACCATGAATTGAAGCTGAGCTGAGGAAATGAGTAAACAAAATAGCTTACCTTTGAATTTTTTCGAAAGCAAATGAACACTTTTTTCTAAACTTTCGCGAAGCTCAAAAATAAAATTTTATGTTGACAAAAAACAAATTAGCGCTAAATGTCATTTCAAAATGAGAAGCGAAGATAGCTACTTAATTCCAAATTATCAGTTTTATGAGAGCGTTCAATTGACGCTATTGACTATTAGCCCGCCAACGCTATCTTTAAGAAGGCGGGAGGGGGCGGGGGGGGTAAAGGGAGGTTTGGTCGGTTTCGTGCGTACGGTCGGGATGAGAACACGTTTGTCTATTCATTTTTAGTTCTCTATTTTGTTATATTAAAAGTAAAAACTTTATACTTTTTAGTACTTTTTCTTAATTTTCCCATACTGCAATAGACCTTAAAATTGTAGGCATGAACATATAATATTTTTTAAATTGTATATTACTACCAATTTGTTCCAAGCTATTTTTAATTTTTATAAAACATATCAATAAACAAATTATTCAACATATTTAAAATTAATTTCACATGCAGAACTCAATGTTTTTTTTCTTTTCCCTTCAATGATTTGTACAAATAAATTGTGTTATAAAAAAGAAATTAATTTATTGTATGGAAATATTAAAAAAACAAAATCAATAAATTAAATTTATACGCTATGTGATAATAAAATTACATTATTTCCAGCTTATCATTTAAATACATATTTCATACTGAGGTGTTAAATTTGGTTTTAATCATTAATATAAGTTGGGAAAGCTATGATTAAATCAAGCTTAAAATTTATTGAAAACACACTGTGTTATATTTAACTTTGCAAAACAAAAGGTGAGAAGTTTTAAGAATATCACATCAAGCTAATGTAATTTAAAGTTAATCAAATTTCAAGTTAAAGTACAAACTAAGTTAACCTTAACTAAGGTTAAGTTAAGAATTGGAGTTTGCCATTAATCACGTGCTCAGCAGGTAATATAACCTTAAATTTCTACGATTATTACAAATAGTTTAACTAACAAAATTTTTGCAGTATATCTTTATATATTAAATTAAATTCATGCAATTTGCATTAAATTTCGCAAAGGTTATAAATAAATGCAATGTATTCTTCTGCAATGCCAAAAGGTCCAAAATGGTAATTTCTTCTTTTTTATTGTTTTTTATTTTCCTTTTTTTTGTTTTTTTGATTTGTGTTTTCAGAATTTACCAAACATTAAAACTCAATTAAAGTTAAAAAATAAGTCGAATATTTGATTATGTAAAAATACATAGGAGATGTGTCTATCGACATACATACATATGTATATTTTATTATTCAACTAGTAAAAATATAATAACCGCAGGCTCTAAAGACCCTCAAGTGCAATGAGTGAAAATGTTTCATTATTAAATTTTTGTTACCTACTTGTAAATTTTCATTGCTAGATACAAACGCAGAAAAATAAAAATTTTATCAGTCATCAATATAGTTTATTATTACTATATTGTTTTTGTTTTTTGTATGAATATGTGAGAATTGCTGTAGTTTACCGTGGGCATGGCTTGAGGTTAGCCAATTGAATATTTTTCCTTATAGAAAAAAAAAAAAAAAAAATGCTTTGAATAATTCAATATTTTTTTATTATTTAATTATATTTTATATGTGTATGCTTTCATGTGCTGTTAAATTTTTGTGGCATGATCAAGTGCATAACGGTATTGTGGGGGCAAGTGAGCTGGTTAACTCAGTTGGCATTATTGTTGACCACATTCATTTGCATGTGTGTGCATTGTTTGTTTGTTTGCGTGAATGTCAACAAGGATAATATAGTGATGACTAACATTATTTAATGTAGTGTAAGACCACGTGATATTACATGTATACCCAACGGGGAAAAAAGCACTCCAACAGACCTTTCGGAGTGTTCACAAGTCAGCTGTAGGCGCTTCCTCTCCGTATGACACACCATTACGTTTTTAACATTGCATGCCATTGGAAAAAGCACTCCGTTTTACGCTCCTAATGGAGTGATTCGAAAGACCTCTCATGAGATCTTTGCTTCAGCTTTTTCGTTCGCTTTTTTCCACTGCCCTGCTCTACAATATTCTTCTTCTTCTTTTCGAAATGCTTAAAAAGGCCTGTCATCAGATCTTTGCGTCAGCAGTTTTGTTGTTTTAAATTACGATGATCTGTGTTCGTGTTCGTTAATAAAACAAAAACCACAAGTGCTGACCTTGTACTCCTCAGGCGAGCTGCTGATTATCGGGCCCGTTGGGTATCTTCATACCGTTGGGTATCTTCATACCCAACGAGCCGGTTGTCAGCAGCTCGCCTGAGGAGTATAAGGTCAGCATTTGTTGTTTTTGTTTTGTTAACGAACACTTGTTGCCGAAAAGCAGTCGTTTCCGAATCAAATGACGACAAGATCATCGTAATTTAAAATAAAAAAACTGCTGACGCAAAGATTTCGTGAGAGGTCTTTCGAAGCACTCCATAAGGAGCTTAAAACGGATTGCTTTTTTCTAATGACATGCAATGTTAAAAAAGTAATGGTGTGTCATACGGAGAAGAAGCGCCTACAGTTGTCTTATCAGCACTTCGAAAGGGCTTTTGGAGTGTTTTCTTCCCGTTGGGTATGTATAACTTCTATTCACTAGCGGATACAAGGAGCGGTTTCAGAGATACACTTTCCTGTTCTCGATAACTTTTTCGACCATCATTTTCATTACTCTTGAATTAAAATATTTTATGAAGATCCAAAAAACCTTAATTCCACCAGACAAACTGAAACAATACAAGAAAATCTTTAACACTTTCTGGCTCGCAAGCGGGTGAAAATATTCCTCAACCCCCTCCGCCCCTTTCCACTCACATACTTATAAAGTTTTTTATTTATCTCAACCTCTCCTTTAATCCTCCTTTAATCTCATTCCATTTTGACAATCGGAACGAAAACACCCTGTATGTAAACATATATGGCATCTAGTTTCAAACTATTTTAAAACTGCATTCAAATGTACAGAGTTACATAAATATTTATTGTTGTTACCTCAGGCAAATCAGGTCAGCGTTAAATACAAATTTTACATCAAATTTAAAATATTTACTTACATACAATGCGCATGAATCTGCCCCAGACAATATGATGTAAAAGTGAATCACAAAACCCAGTGGTGCCACAGCTTGCAGGTTTGAAAGTTTATGTTGTATTTCCAGCGCATTCAGATATCACAGAGTAAATGCAATTGCATGCAGAGAGAACTTAAGCAACTTATGGGTGATTTCTAGGTGATTCAAGGAAATGCTCTTTATCTTAGAATTCATTGGTGTCTTTGAGGTGGGATGGGATGAGGAAGATCCACAATTATCAACCTTGATAGGTATTTACTAGGCATGCTAGGAGTTAAAACGAATATGTTCCAGGCATATTAATTGAAAAACAAATTTTGAGTCTTTTAATTTTCTGGTAATTATCCCGTTTGCAGAAGGTTTTCCCATGTTTTTTTTTTAGTCATTTCCCATCATCTCGCCAAAGGAATATTAAATTCTTTCCGGAGACTGAATTCATTGCAGCTCTTATTAATAATGTCTATCAACAACTTTGTTTAATTAACCCTTATATTGGCACCACGGTCTGGCCAGACCTTTTTCAACATTCAACGACATTTTTTTATTATTTGTAATATCACTATGATCTCTAAAATCCATGATATCCTGAAATAAATATTTCTAACCAGATTTATAGAAAAGTCGGAGTCCTGAGGTATGTAAGGGGCGAGATTTTGATGATTTCAAAATTTTAGTCCTTTAGGCACGCAGGACGCAGTAAACTGCATTACTGTACTATGAATGGTATACTAAAAAAAGTAAAAGGTTTGTATGGGAGGTATACCGCCCACTTGCAATTACAAACTTTTACCAAATCAGTAGTAAGGTCAGAGACATAATGAAGTATTAATGTCATTCAGGAAGTATAATCGGACATACAAACAGATTTTCTCTTTTATATATGTTGTTAGATTATTTTTTTTATTACTGTTTCGAAACGTGAATTTTTTTTTTTAAATTTAAAACATATAAATGTATATATAAGTACATTATTCTTACATAATGTATAGTGTTTTCGTACAATTTTCATTGAAAATTCTAATAAATGCAGTATAAATAAATGCAGGTCTGGCTGGACCGTAGTGGTAGCAATGTGATAAACAAAAGTGGTGGCAACAGAAGGGTTAATCTCGAACTCGAATGAAAAAAAGAGCTTCTGAGCAATCCACACAGTTTTTATAGGTGGGTCTTTTGCTCTTTTTTTTTTTTGAAACTGAAAATAAGGGTAAGCATTTACTGATCTTTGTAAATTTGGGCTAATTTGGATGATAATAAAATATGAACTTTTTAACAGTAATATTTGGAATTTTTAGAAGCGATTGGATTTACGAAAAAGGGAGAAGAGAAGAAGGGGCATACGATTTTTTATTGTCAATTATAATGTAAAATTTCGTTCTGATAAAGGATCTTTTGTATTTTAAATCTATTTTTTTTTTCAAATTAAATGGAACGCAATACAGTAGGCTTAAAAATTACAAGAATATAAATAAAATTTTTCGATTTTATTAAATTTTTCAATAACAGATTGTTTTAACCCTCTAGTTCCCAAATTTTTGGTAGATTTCAAAAAAATTGAGATTGGGATAAATTTTGATGCAAAAAGCATAAATCTGATCTCAAAAACAGTTATTTGTTGTCGAATAAACTTTTTATCAATTTGTTTTAACAAATTAAATATTTTCTATAAAAAATTCAAACTCCCAGCTACTAACAGCTGGTTTTTTGATGTGTAAACATTTTAGCTCACGGTATGGGCAAAATTTCAAATGTGTAAAATGTAAGAATAACTGTAACGTAAGATGTAAGAAAACTGTAACATCCAGTTCCCCTCTCGCTCACACCACTGCGCGGCATGACTGTGCTACTCTAAACAACAAAGAGAACAGAGAAGAGAAGAAGAGAGGGAGAAATTAAAATACGAGCGGATTTTGTTTGTTTGTGTTTCGATCAATTTACTCACACATATATGTACATACGAAAACAAAATGTGTGTGTACATTTATTCGTGGAAGAATTATTTGTTGGTGTTAAACGTGTGGAGATCGACTATACCATACAAACAGAGAAGTCGCCGTAGCAAACACAGGCGTTTGATAGGTTTTGCATTCGGTTAGTTAAATTGCATTAAAATTCAATATTTTTTAAAATATAAAAACAATACTAAATGATAAGTAATAAGGAATCTAGGTTTTAATAAATGTATAAACAAAATATAGTGATAATGATAGCAAACCACGGCATTGTAAAAATTTTGCTTTGTACATTAACATTAAAAAGGCAACACTTTTTTATCTATGTAAATAGCAAAAATGTTAAACAGAAAAAATCAAACTTATTTATTATAAAATCACTTATTTACTTCAATGAAAATACATTGTTTTTTATTTTTATTAAATGCAGTTAAGACAACTCTCTTTGCGGTGCTTTTAAAATGTAGTGGGGTGACTAGTCATCCCTGTTGCCTTTCTAAGGTTAAATGCGGAAAACACTTATCGTCGCCTGAGGATTGATTTGACGTATGTGTGTACAAATTCATATACCTATACGCCAAATCAATTCTCAGGCGACGTTATGTAAAATTTTCACATCTAATAAAATTTCAAATCGATAGGAAGAAAACTTAAAGCGCGGAAAAAAGGATGCAATTGCAGCTGCGTATATGCAAGCATATAGATCCCGACGCATTGAGTAAAAGAAAAATAATGCAGCTACAACATATCAGCCGTATTCACGATTTGGTGCAATTGCCAAATATTTATGCTATCACGACAACAAATATATGTGATATGGAATAAAAATTTGAATTTGCAATGATGCAAAACCATTTGCAATTTATAGTGAATTGTGCTATTATATATAAAAGATAATGATATCAAATAAGTTTTTAAGTTTATAAAAGAATTGTTTTAATTTGAATTAATTACCTAAGCATATAGATTATACATTAAATCCCTATATATGGCTATACATATGTGAGCTTATGTATAAGACATTCAATTGGCTTAACTGTTTACACATCAAATATCTTGCGTGCCTTGCACACATCCATTGTTTTTTTATCTGGTAACTACGACGGGAAGTATTTTATTTATTTTTTTAACTTTTATCTCAAATTCAATCAACATAATTAATTTTTCCATTTTTCACAAATTTATGACTTTGACTGTCGCTAACTTCTGTAATACGCATCATAACTCATAACTTATGCATTTTTTTAAAAGCTTGAGAAATTCTATAAACGATATGATAAAATATAGCATCAAAAAACTATTAAGATGGTAATTACACCCGTTTTGATGGAGGCTGTCTAGAGGTACGCTTGGGAACTATAGGGTTAATACTTCTGTACTCATGCCTGGTACCTAGAATCAGAGTGATAAAGAAATATTCAGTTTTATTTCTTAGTTATTTATTTTTATTTATTTGTGGTTGTGCTTTTTTTGTAGTCACATCAGACTATATCCTGAAAACTTTCATATATGTAAGTTTCATTGAAGCACTACATGGACTTAGAAATCTACAAGAGAAAACGCGTGGGGAAGGTTTACGTTTGCTAAAAATTATTCCAGAAAATATACCAATTTATGAGAGCTAGAAAACAGTTGAGATTGAAATATCTTACAGTTAAAAGTAAAGAGGCAGCCCGGAATGATTTTACACCAAACAAGGTCTTATTATTATTTTAAATTTAATCGATCACAAATCTGTTAAATTTTCAAGGATTTTCTTAAAAACCACTAAATTTATATTTAAGGATTTAAATATTTTCTAAGTGATCTGAAAAACAAAAAACTATGCTATGATCTTTATGAGGATACACTTCAGAAAATGTACATCAGTACCTTAATAAATTAAATACAATATTTTTTAAATTTGATTAACGTAAAGTTAACAATAAATATTAATAACAAAGTATTTAAATACATTTTTTTTGTGCAACTGCATATACAAACCATAAATAAATCTGTATTAAATTCGATTAAAGTACAAACCACACAAAAAATGTGTAAAATATGAGAATGAAGGAGAAATGCAACCGAGTAGCAAAATCCTTCACATCATAAAACAACAAACAAACAATCACACACATTGTTCAATCAGCGAAAAATAACAATTTGTACTTTATGGAAACAACAACAACCAATGTGAATGTAAATTTTGAACATAACAATGTTGACTCATTAACATAGATTGTTTTCATTTAACATTAACAATTGTGCGTTCAACAATTTACATATACATCCGTCCAACCACCCACCAATACTGGTCGCCCACTCTAGCAACCCAAACCCTATACATCGATTTTACTGCCAACAATTTTAAATTATAAAATTTGACGGTAATAAAAGAAAAAAACTTACAGCATTCATAAAAATTATGACACAATTAAAAACCAATAATGAAAAATTTTATCATCATAACAATAACAACAGCCAACTTCAACTACATACACACACACACATATATATGTACACACAAATATAAGCATACCATACATTGACTTCCACCGCAGTGTCGTCTTGAATTCTGTAACAAAGTGTATACATAATGGTTGCATGTAGTGTATTGTTCTTCTTATCCTCATAAATACTTTCACTGTCAATATACATTTCATGCTAGTTCTTTCATATCTTTCAGAACTCGAAACTTCCACCTTCAACGCCCTTCAAGCCTTTTAATAACTTGACCTGATCCAGCTCCTCCACTTATTTATGTATGTGTGTTTCTCAGTATTCACTTTACTTCAGTCTTTTAATATAATTTTATTTTATTGCACTTTCTTTCTTTATTTCATTTATCGAAATTCAAGTGTCGCACTGTTAAATATTGTTAAGTATTTAAAGGCACTGACAGCAGACGTGGGAAAGGACTTGACAGGCGCAGTTTGGCGGTGTAATGAAGGAGCGGTGTCATGTGGTTTGTGGTTATACGATTGATTTTGAATATTACAATTGCAGTAATTGAACGTACGAAATTTTTATTTGGTTTTGTTTGTTGGGCGGCCGAATTGCATTGACTGGCGCCTTACATGGAGTGAATATGATGTCCTATTGTGTGAATGTGTATTTGCGATTCGAATGAACTTCCGTCGTCCGGGAATTTCCGTTGATATGCTTGTGAAAGCGATTAACTTTTATTTTCATTTTACATGCAATTTTGTACAATCATTTTTTGTTTCAAGTGTAAAATGTCACTTTATTTAACTTAAGCCCGGCTTATAGATAATTTTTCGCATTTTTTTTGTGAGCTCGCATTAAAGTGTATTTAAAAATTAAAAGAATTTATTGAAATAATAAAGGTTGAGTTTGGTATATGGTACTGAAATGAAAGGAAGTTCAGGAAGTTACCAATTGACATTTAAAAAATAAATATTAAAATATTTTTACAATCTTGAAATTTGAAACTGAAATATTTATGCATCAATTTATATAAAATAGGAGCCTCTTAAGATTGCAAATGTGAATTATGGTATAAAACACCTCTCTCCCCGATTCTTGAATCAAACAAATTTTTAATGGGACCAAGACACCTAGTGTTTTCAACTATGAGTTGCCCAATATTATCAAGAGTTGACTATTTTATCTAACTATATGAGTGAGTGGTCGAAAGTAATTTCTGACCTTTTGAAACCACAAATCCGTTTCTCTTCAATCATTACATTGCAAATTACTATTATTATAATTTTTCTTTTAATAAATATAAAAAAAATTGTAATATTTAATTTTATTTTGTGTTCACAGGTCCACTAAGAACATTCAATTTATGCGCAATTCAAAATCGAACAACAATATATCGATCATCAGTTCTATTTAACATCTAACGGTGCATAATGCCTCAATACACACCTCAAGTCTACATACATATATAGAAAACTATCTCTACCGGCAAATCGCAAGGTTTTGCGAGCAGCAAATTCGTGTACGACTTTATAGTTGAATAAGAAATGTGAACTGCCAAATTTGGAAGAAAGGGCATAGCTGGGTTTCCATGTCAAAAATGCCCTCAAACCGAATCAAGTTTCCCTTTTGAAGTACTTAATTTAAGAATGATTTGGCTAAATTTTTATACCGTTATCTGTAGTTTTTAATGAGTAATGGAGGATTTTGTAAATTTCATATTTCGCAGTTTTTAGCCCAACTATTCATAGGAAAAATCTGAAAAAACTCACAGAGATTCTTTGGTTTAGGAGACATATTCGAAATTTGTTCGCGAATTTTCAGACGCGAAATTCGCGATCAAAAAAATCGCAAAACTTTTTACATGCGATTTTTTCATACTAAAAATAGGTTTACTACTCTGATTTTTCTTATGTAAATAAGTCTATTCCGAATACTCATACTCCAATTTTTTCAGATTTTTGCAAGGTGTGGACGGGGGTCAAAAAAATTAAAACCGGAAATTGGCATTTCATATGAAATGCCATTAAACCATGAAAAAATCAATTAAAGCTATTAACTATCAATATCTGCTATTTTCGCAGAATTTTTTTGAAAATATTTTTTTGGCAAAATTTTTTTCTTGAAAATTCAAAATTTTTTTTTTGTCACCCAAGTTGATTATGGCATATCACACTCATTACGCAGTACAACGAATTTCAACTTTTGTCTTATGTGCGAGATTTTATAGTAGTTTTATAGTAATTTAGGGTCTCTAATTACGACTGCGTACTCAGTTTTCCTCCATCACCTCTAGTTCACTCACAATATGAAGCACAAAGAGATAAAACATTTTTGAGTATTCACTTTTCCTCCATCTCTTACCTGTTCTCTTGAACAGCCCCCTTTTTCAATAAATAAACGTAAAAACGAAAACCGTTGGGGGAAACTATTATACTGTCTTTAAATAAAATGTTTCTTACTAAAAATTATAGGCGGTCCTAAAACATCGGAATAACCTATGAAGTACACTTTTTCCAGAATAATGCAGAAACCGAATTTTTACATTAGAACCAAACCACTCACACTAAGTACGTAAGTAAATGAAAATATAAAATTTACAAAATCCACCATTACTCATTAAAAACTGCAGATAACGGTATAAAAATTTATCCAAATCATTCTTAAATTAAGTACTTCAAAAGAGTCCATGCGAAACTTGATTCGGTTTGGGGACATTTTTGACATGGAAACCCGGCTATGCCCTTGGCAGACATTTTTTTTCAAATTAAAAAAAATTCTTAAAAATCTATAACTATTTCTTAAGTAATAAAAATTAAAACAATACACATGACAAGTTTATTTGCGGTGAAACACAAATCGTCGAGAAACAATTGAATTGTACAAATGCGTTAAAAGAAAAACAACGTGAATTGTAATTTCATTACAATGAAAACGGCAATGTCCTTCATTCATTCGGTATTAATATTTACACGATACGGGAAAAGCGTGAAAAAATTAAAGAGCAAGAAACAAACGATAAAATGACAAATAAGAGAAAATAAAATGACAATTGACGGTCAATTATATATAAGATAATATAAAAATTTGTAGTTGATGTAAAAGTAAATATTGCTAAGGTTGCTAAAAATGTTTTACTTAAATGTTAGATTTAGATAACATAGATACAGAAGATTGGTCGCCATGACGTAGTCAGCTGATGCACTGCTACGAGTGGGTATCTGGGTTTAAACCTGACACGGTCAAAAAATCAAAAATCGAAAAAATTGCTAGAGTAAAATTTACTCAATAAAAGTTTTTCACTTCGTCGTTCAGATTCGGTATAAATCTGTGAGTTCCTTTTATTGGCGTACAAATATGATTAGTTTAACATGAAAATTTACGAAAAGCTCGGTCTTTATAATAGTACAAGGTGGCGCAAAAGTCATAACCCTGTCGGAAAATGCAAATAGGGTCTTTTGCCATTGGGACCTTAACATTTGCGAAGTAAACAGAAACAGAATATTCAGACACAAATAATGGATTGCTACATTCCTTAAGAACGCGGAATTTGCCGAAGTTTCTGACAAATAATCGGTCGGTGGTTTAGGATCAGCATGAAGTTCATTGAATTTCATTGGTCATGTGGCAGCAACTGGGCAAATACTACGTCGTTTTGCCGCTTGCTTCGGTATGACTGGCACAACACGGGACAGTAGCAGACATGACTGGCACCGGAGCAGCCGTTTGGCCGATAATATCACTGCTGTGACAGCAGATGTACAAGAGGACCATCAAATATCAATCAAGCTACAGGCCGAACATCAATCAAGTTACGGAGGAAGGAAAGAAATTGGCCTACATTTAAAATAATCTAAGGCATCTTGCTATCAATAAACAAATTGAGTTTGAAGAACAAGTTGGAACCACATGCTCGCAACAACCAAATTCTTCGGTGCAACAGCGCACTAGCGATAGTGGGTATTCTATAGCAAGCGTTTCCCTGTTGCTTAATCTCTTATTTTTCCGATTTACAAAGGCCAGCAAGACCATTTGATTTGATCGTTCAGTCACGGGTGTATATTTACAAACAAGCCTTAGACTTTTTTCCATAATAATTAATCAAGACACAGGGGATAATCCTATTAATGCAAAGCATTGTGTTGAAATGAGAGAAATAAGGGTAGAAAAATCGGTAAGAAACCATATCCTAGCCTGCTGTAATATGGAAGATCCTAAGAACGGAATCGAGTTCTAATTCGCATGTAGAATTAGAAAAAAAGAGAAAAGAAAATATTTGATTACTGTTTAAAAAACAAATTTTAAATTAAATATTGCATAACCTTCTCCACCAGATCCGCCACTGAATTATACGCTACTTTTTTTTGTTTTTTTAATTTATATACTTAAATGCTAGACAATATAACCAATTTTAAGCAAAATTAAGTTCATTGTTGAAAGCCCTTACTACGATGTGAACTTGTTGGCCCCCCACCCACTCGCCAATGCTTTTGACATTTGGCAATGGTCATGATGTCATACACATTAAAGTTTGTATGTGTGCGTTTATGTAAAATGATGATAGTGGGTGTGGTCATACGGAGGCTGTTTGGAGGTTATGTAAAAATGTTACACAGCTTCATGTACATACATATGTATTTTGCGTTTTTATGCATGTGTATGTGTGGATATTTGGTTAAAAGCATTGAACTGTGAAATTAAAATCCAACAATGCATTGAGATTCTTTTGTAGTATTAGAAAAAAATTGTGAAATTGTTCTAATATTTTGGTATTGTAACAATGCGAAAGATATTCGCTTATAGTGTATGTCTTAAAAGCTAATTATTTTAATACTTCTACAGCAGCAGCTGCGATCACTCTATGAATAACTTGGCACTAGTTAATAATAAAAATTTGAAATAAGAAATGGGGAATGCAAATTTTATATTTAGAACTAATTAACTTTCATAATTTTTATAATATTAATATTTTTATGAAGATATTTTTATGGGAGATAATAATTTAATTTAATTATTCTAATGCACTTACAGTTTCCTCAATAGTATTTTATTAGATAGTTGCATTTTTGTTATTTTTTTTTTATTATATATTGCCTAGGAATCGCAGTTAAGCTTTAAAAAAGTGTACAAAATTAAATATGTAATAAATTTGTGTAATAAAAAAAATTTTAGTTCATCTTTTCGTTTTTTTACCAACCGCGTCTTTCTTTACGGAAATGTTTCGTTGTTGTATTTCGTTCTTTTTCCTCCTTTTGTTTTCTTTTCTTTTTCTTTGCCTATTATCTTTTGATGAATGATTTAATTGTTGTTTTATTTAACTTACTTATAAAAAAGAAGAAAGAAAAAACTTAATTGGGGCTTGCATGACATTTTCAAAGCAGTATTCTTGCTCGGTTTAATTCGCCTGAAATCGCGCACTTACCTCACTTAAGTTCATCACAATCGCGCAAGATGGCAGCTGCTTGGCATTAAATTCTGCGCTCATTGACTGCACATTTTAGTTGCACATAAAGAATTTAAATTTTGTGTTTTTTCGCGTTTAATTTGCACTTTATTGCAGTATTTTATGAAAATCGTAATCTAGATATTAAGAACCTTTAAAGATCTTACGTACATTCAAACTATTTATGTACATGTGCTCGCGCTATTAAACAATTTCCTATTAAAGTTATCTGCTTAATTTTCCTATTCGTTCTGTATATCAAATTAAATTAGTTTGTAAAATGTTAGTTGCTTAGTTTTACGAAAATAATAATAATACGTAGTTAGTAGTTAGTTAGTTAAGGGTTGAATTCTCAGGTCAGGCAAAACGCGAAAATATAATTTTTGTTCACTTTTCTATTTCTGGACGTACTCACAAAGTTCTATGTGAAAATTTGTTTTCATATTCATAGTAAAAATATGAAATTTACATGAAATTTAAATTAGGAACAGTTTTTTCAAAAAGTCACTAAAAAAAGTTCTTGAAAAATATAGGGCAATAACCGCCCGCACATGAAGCGAACCTCTCATATCACTGAAATATTTTAGAGAGCAATACAAATGATACAACCGCCCACTTCTAGAAAGTTAACGCTTCAGACTTTTCTTTTTTGACTTTTTAAACGTATCCTTATCAGTACCAAATGGTTCACAGCAGTTTTGACTGACACTGGAAGGTAAAGGGGGTGCACTTTCTCTATATCTTTTCCATATAATTGGAATATGCTGATTCCAACTGCATTCACAGAATTTTTTTATGGCACAACGTTAAAAAAAAAAGAAGAAATATTTTTAAATTTTTTAAGCAGACAATGTTAGAAATTCTTTTGAAAACCAAAAAAAGATACAGTGAGCGTAAATATGTAATATCTAGAAATTAAAGATCTTTTAATTTTGGATATATTCACTTTTAAAGTTAATAGTCAAATAGAACAAAATATCGGAAAAAGGTCAGAAAAAAGATTTAGGATTATAAAGAGGCAAGGAGATCCCATTTGCGGGAGTCTGAATGAATTACCATGGCCGGCCCGCGGAAATCAAAGAAACTTCTTCTTTTTTTTTGGGGCTCTTTTAATGTACATAGGTTACGCATATATCAAAATGATGGAGTACGGTATATTGAGTACTGTCTTGGAATCAGATATTTTGAACTAAACGAATGAGATATCAAAAATTGAGTGAGGGGGCTGCAAGTAGAACTATTTAATCGTAGACATAACCCTCTATAAGAAGTGTTCATCGTCGGTTACGCAACGCAGGGCTACATGAATATTGACCAACCAAGAAGCCGCACATCTCTGACAAAAATAAAAAAAGAAAAAATGTTTGATCCTTAGTAGCAGTTAGTGACGATAAAGCATGGTTTGTAAGCATATCGTCTGAAGAATTAGATCGCAAACCAAGTAAATCCATATTCTGTCTTGCATTGAGAAACCATGGTTCAGTAACTACAGAATTTACTTGAATTTAGTAGGAAAAGGATTTTTCTTTATCGAGCGGATTTTTTATCTCGAAACCATATATATTAAATATAAACAATAATATTAATATGCTTTTTTTTCACTAATTATTTGTTAACTACAATCAGAGCAAATTAGTGTTAGAAATATATAACCCGCGCGTGCCATGCGAACTAAATTAAAATGCTCATAAATAAACCGACACAAGAATTGAAGCTATAATTAAATAATATTTCCAGCTGATTCATTGAATGACGCAGAAAAATTAACAAAAAGCCAAGTAAAGAAAAAGAAGAAAATAAATTAATAAGCCAAGTTAACACAATTCAACTTCCCGCATAAATGCAAAGACAGCAAAAAAAGAAAAAAAGAAAAAAAATCAAAAACGTTGAAGGAAAAAGCGCAACAAAGGTGATGATGATGGTGATGATATATGCACAGAGCATAATTACATAGGGTCTCCACTTCCTCCCGCTACTCACACCAACTGTATGTAGGTACTATAGATTCAACACTTGAAGTATGTACGTATGTATGCGTGTGTAAAATAGCAACAAAGAAAAACCTCAAATGGGTTCGGGGTTTTTTATATGCTTACTTACTTCAGCGATTTTTTTTTCAGTTTTTGTGTGCTTTCTGCAGTATGAATAGAAGTTGTTGTAGTTGTTGTTGTCGGCGGCAATGGCATGTTGTTGATGTTGACTGTCAAAACATACCGACAGCTAGACAGACAAACAAACAAACAAACTGACAGACAGATAGACAACAAATAAATGAATAGACAAACGACCGAATGACGATGATGATGATGAGCTTTGTAGCTGAAGCGACGAAGCGTAGAGTTATTGTTGTTGCTGTTATTGTTACACTGCAAAATAGCGGTGAAAATAGAGAGAAAACAGCATAGAAATTGAAGGTTAAAATTATCGCCGCCGCCGCGAACACACGCAGCCATCATCATCATCATCACAGTCATTGCTGTTGTTACTGCTGTTTTTTTGTTTGTTATTATTGTTGTTGTTGTTGGCATGGAACTTCTCTTGGGGTCAAGGTAGTCATCACCACTTGATAATGATTGCGATTTGCGAGCATAAATTTAATTTGGTTTATTTTTTTGGATTTATGTTTTACTTTTTATTTTCGCTTTGATGACGATTATGTTGTTTTTGGTATTAATCTGGGTGAGGCAAATATCAAGTAGATGCATTAAATGCGGAAGATTATAAACAGATACAAATGTATTTAAAATAATTAAGTGTAATATTTAGATTGAACTAGGGCCAAAAATTAAAATGCTTGGAATAAAATTTTTTTGAGTTCTTGTTTTTGGATTTTGTGTACACGTGCGGATATCTGTCAGCTAGATTTGGTTATTACCTGAGCAATAATTTAAAAACACGATATTTTAAAATCAAATGCCTTCTATGAAATATCTTCTGGGTTGCCTGTAGCTATCACTATTCACAAGGGAGTACAGCAAATAATACAGTGTCACAGTTTGATACAATACAAATACAAAAAGTGAATGAGTAAGTCTTTAGAGAAAATTTGGGATTACTGATTCCGGTTCTGTGCTTCGATTTTCTTTATAATGCTTTCCAGAAAACTATTTTCCTTTGAAAAATATTTGTGGTTCTTAATGTTTAAAATCATCTTATTTATTTATTTATTTATTTATTTGCATTGCTTGTGCATGTAAGATTAATCTTATTAGAATGCACAGCCTATCATTGTAACATTAATTAGATAATGGATAAAAAAAATTGGACAATAATTTTATATTAAATTTTCAGGAGAAACAATAAAATTAAATTAAAATTGAGAAAACCAAAATTGAAACAAAATAATATTTAAGTACTTAACAATTCATAACTTAGGACTAAGGATAGACGGAAAAATAGGCTGAGATAAACAAGAAAGAGAAAAAAGCATAGCAGAAGAGAGAAAGAGAGAGAGGTGAAGTAATAAGAAGAGTGGGGATATTCCATTAATAAAGAGCAGCGAGATATTGAAAAGCTTTATTCTTGAAGTTGTTGGTGTTAACCGTTCGCTTTATTTGTAGGGGTAGTGAGTTCCAAAGATGGACCGCATGCACAAAAAATTGTCTAGATGTGACCAGGTACTTATGCCTAGGTATGATCAGTTGCTTATTGTTTTTTTTTTTTTTTTTTTTTTGGGACAGACAAAAGAAGTATTCAAGAATACAGCACTCAGGCAAGTGTTCCCTTTTGCTATTCTTTAAATCTACCAGATTTATTAATAAATCTTAGCAGATCCTGCTGTGTTAAAGAGCTCAGGTGTTCGTCTCCCAACATTCCAGTACTAAATATGCTTACTCTGATCTGGCAGAAAGCGGGGCAGACACTAAAAAAGTGGTCCGCCGTCTTTTCACATCTTATTGTTAGTTTACCGTTTAAAAAAGGAAGAAAACTAAGAAAAAATTTCTCGTCGAAAAATACTTGGGATTCCAGGAGGTCAAATTTGCCTGGTTCTAACTGGTTTTTAGAAATTAAGCTCTGAAAATTTTGGTTTTCTCTAGTTTTTACTTGTATGGTAAACTTTTTATAGAAAGTTTTCCTTAAGTGGTTTTGATCTTCAACGATCCCAATCATTTTTCGATAAGGAATTGGGTGGTGGGTTATTGTTGACTAATTAAATTGATTTTACGTTTTAATAATAAATAGTCGTATGAGTTAAAATAAGAAAATTATGTATGCTAGTGAGTCCCGCATTTCATAAAGTCATAGCAGGAGCCCAAAAAAATGGCTGAGAAAATTTGGGTCAGATTTAGTTGCTCCGAATTACATTTAAAAAATTTAACTAACTTCGCTATTTAGCAGCTATTTACTGCTGCATTATGTAAAAAAATCAAATCAGTAAAATTTGCAATTTTAATGTTTTAAATGAGGGAGGTAAAAAAACACTCTAAGAAGTCTCAATAATGTTTATGTGCCCCATAAAGCTACTTTTAAAGTACTGAAAACAATAACAACTATTTATAAAATCAGTTTATCAATACTTTATCATTTTCTCAGGGGAAATAATTAAAAATCATATGGTTAATAGGTTTTTCTATGGCTTTATTTTAATGCAAAAAATATTGCAAAATCCATACAACAAATAATAATAATTACTTACATATATGACTGTATAAAATCACTATCTATGAGTGATGTAATTTATTCAAATATAGCTCGTGGATCAAGTTTGGTTAGTTATTTATTGCCAAATTAAAAAATCCCAAACACAACTTCACAAACTTCTACCCCAGTTCTAATGGCATCTAATCAATGCAGGTGCATTTTATTGCAAATTTCATATTTTTTCAGTTGCCATTGAAATTATCCACCCAAAAATCCCCTTACTCTTATGCTTTTCATAAACTATTTCAAGTGTTCTTAGCAAACTTGTTATAACATTTTGAAAATAACCTTTTAAAAGCAATAAGTTGAAACCATAAAATGTATACATACACACATATACATACCATATACAACAAAAAAGAGACGAATTATAAAAATTAAATATAAACAAATTTGCAAAAAATCTAAAATTTCCATAAAATACTATAAAATGCAAATAAAAAAGAGCGATTAAATTACTGAAGTAGCAACATTTAAACAATTAACTCCAACGGTATCAGCTACCAATAAGTTAAAGTATCAAATAATTTTCTTTACTTCATAGTTTAGAAAACATTCAATAGATATACAATTTCGATTTTAAAAACAATTGAAAACTTAGAAGAATTCGAAAATAAATTAAATTTCATAAGTATTGTATTTAGATTTAAAGTTCATTAGTTTATCTTTATATATAAAATCGTAGAGTTTTGTGTGTATGTAAGCGTGTAACTTCTAAACGACTTGACCGATTGGAGTCATATTTCCAGAATATATTTTCTTGGGCGGGAGGATGAAACATAGCAAGGCCGTATTTAGGGGGGAGGTTTTGGGGGTTCTGAGCCCCCCGAAATGAGGAAACTTTATTCTAATTTTTGAGATTGGTTGTCAGTGGATGGAAAAAAAGTCAAAATAAAATCTATTTAACGATATTTTTTACTTCCATCGGTTTTTTTTTCTAAAAAGTCAAATATAAAAAATAAATAAAAAATCTTAGTTACACTATGCGATCAAATCCGCATGTTTCCTTCGACATGAGGTTTGCATTCATAGTTTTTCTAGGTCAGTCATTGTTTTTGATTTAAAGTTTCGTCCTGAATCAGTTTGAAAAGTTTAAAAATTAATAAAAATAGAAAATTAGACTTGCTTGAACCCCATTTTTTTCTTAAAACGTGACGGGATGGGAAGTTTTTGACCTCAGATTTATGTTCAACGTGAAAAATTCTTTCGCAAAAACTACATCTTATTAGCAAAACCCATCTTAAAATTAATTTTTTAACGCATTATTGCTCAGAGCACCACGACTAGAAAGATCTCTTTCAATGCTGCGACTTCACGAATTTAGGGAATATAAGCCAACCTCATCCGGGTTCCTTATCATTGATAATGGCTCAAATTCCCAATGATGATCATTTGAAAAAAATTACCCTCTACTATTTTTGGTAATTTTTTTGAGGTTGGGTACATCATCAGTAGTGGGAAGTCAATGAGTTAATGAAATTATGCCCCTCACGATAAAAAAAATGCATTAGAACGCACATTGAATAATATTTATTTGAAAAATTTTATTTGATTATTCTGTGAATTTTTTGTCACTTTTGGCTGTTTTTTTGAGGTTGAGATTAAAAAAAATCGGAAAATTTTTCCTAAAATTTTAATTTTATAGGGTCCATCAAATGTATCACCGATTTAATTTATTGTATTTAATAATCAGTCTGATAAAAATTATTTATGAATATTTTCTTCGAATGAAAACCCCCCCTCCCCCCCGAAAAAAATTTCTGGCTACGGCCCTGAAACATAGCTATTCATAATGGCTTTTAGGAAAGTGGGTGTGGCACCTCCCTCCCTCCCATTTTTTTTGGGTATATCTCAAGAACCATTTATAGTAGAGAACAGAAATTTGCTACAATAACGAGAATTGACAATGCCATTTCCCTGATTTTGACATTTAATTAAAAATAAATTGAATTTAAAACTGAAAATTTAAAAAAAATCTTGAAAAAATGGCAATTTTTGAACTTTGAGGAACCATAACTCAGCCAGCCATTTGTTATTGGATGAAAACAAACAGCATATCGATGAAAAGGATATTCAATTACTTTTTTAACGATTTGCATCATTCCATCGAGCTCTTTGTTTGAACTCCACAAGGATTTGAGTGAAACCATACCCCGAAAAACACAAAATTAATGCTCGGCAAAAATTCTTACCATAGAAAAAATAAAAAAAAAATTTTTTTTGTGTTCAGGAGGTCCTAATTTATTTACCCAAACATGTTTTATTCTTGGTACTTTTCGGCTGTAAACTAGTGTTAGTGGGTGTGGCACCATGCTTCACTTTTATTTTCTACTACTTTTTCAACTAATATTTTCTACAACTTTTTAAACTAATATTTTCTACTACTATTTTACAACTTTTTTTCTACTACCTTTTTGATACATATTTTCTTCAATTTCTCTTTATTTTGTACCACTATTTTCTACTATTTTTTACTACTTTTTCAACTTTTTCTACTACTATTTTTTATTATTATTTCTACCACTCTTTCTATTCCCTTTTTACTATTTTTGTACTACTATGTTCAACTATTTTTCTACTACTTTTTCTGTTACCTTTTTTAAACTTTTTTACAACAATTTTTAATATTATTTTCTATTATTTTTTCTACTACCTTTTCTACTACTATTTCCTTCTACTTTTTTACTGCTATTTTCTATTACTTTTTCCATTCCTTTTTCTACTATTATTTCTACTACTTTATGAAATATCTTAAGACCCTGCTTTGCTATCTTAAAATCCGTTAGGTGGCGCTGTAACAAATGCTATATTTATAATAAATATCAAATTGGTTCAAATTTTTAAATAATTTTTGTGTTAGAAATACTAATTTCAAGAATGGTCTTTAATATGAATATAGAGCCTCCAGAAATATTGTTTCTATAATTCAACTGAAATCTAATAAAATTGTTCAACAACAACAACAATCAACAGATATGCTGGAATTTTAATCTAACTGCTGAATGACCTCTTTAGCATCAACTGGGTTAATAATTTTGCTCAAACGGTATCATCAGCTGATATGGTTTTGTTTTTCTCAAAGGCCACTCACTGATGCGCCTAACGGTTTTTTGTTTTTGTAAATATTGACATATTGACGACCTCGATAGCCTAGTGGATAGTGCACTAGACTTTCATCTGGGAGGTTCGGGTTCGATTCCCGTCTTCGTTTGGTGGTTAATTTTCATTACTTTCTTATATTCACTATCAATATGAAGTGTATGAGAATTATAAGATAGTGTACAAGTACACACATTGGTTGGTAATGGCAAAACCACCAAGCCGATAAAAAATTGCCACACCGCCGTTCGGAATCGGCGTTAAACTGTAGGTCCAACTATGTGGTATCACAATGGGCCGTTCAGGCCTAAGTGTGTCTCTCGACAGCCACTCCAACCTAACCTAACCTAAATATCCACTATATTCTTTGCTATTAGACTTCAGTGGTTTTCGTACACGTCGCTGAGTGGAAATTGGTGATAATACAATAAAAAAGTTTCATTTTCTGGTCGTTCATACGCAACGTAAACTTTCATTTCTAAAATTTAATTAACACAATATTTGAGATTTTCATTTATAATGATTCTCTGTTTTTAATGTACAGTTCTGCAAGTTAAATACTTTTGAAAATTCAATGAGACACATTTTAAAATCTAGAATTTTATTTCCAAATTCAATGAAAGCCTGAATTGTCATTACGAATGTTCAATTTTAAATATCAAGTACTTCATTCTTTTCTAATTTTCGCGCTTTTTCGCAGAAAAGGCAGAACAAAGTTTGCAGGGTCAGCTAGTTAACATATAAATTTGTATATGAGTTGGAATAAAGATCGTAACATAATTGCATAAAAATAGAACTTCCAGCTTGGCGTCCTAAATAAGAATGGGCTAAAGGATATTCAAATTTTAACATGTGAGACGTGGGATACGATAAAATAACACCTCCAAGTGTTCCACGTTCCATTCATCAAAAAGTATCTGCTAAAAATATAAAAATAAGAAAAACAACAGAACGATTTAAAACTCACCATTTAGTTAAGACCACCAGTGAAATATATTTGCATTAGCTGCCCCGAAGAGGACGAAGAAACAACTTCTCATCTTTTCTGCAATTGCTAAGATCAGAGACTCAGACAAGTTTACCAAAACTTCAAAACAAACTAAAGAACTCCATTGTGAGATAAATAAGGGTCTTGAAAATAAATCAGTCAAAGGGGTAGGAGAAAAGTGCCACTTTTGCTACAACAAGAAAGATATAGCAAAGATATACATACATTGCCTAATTAGTGCTAAGCATTTACTAAATACGATGCTTCTAAGTTTAAAGCAATTACAGGCCACAAGTAGGTAGGGGTACAGGCTGCGAGGCTCCTAATTCTATGCAGTATCCACTGCCGCAGCTGCAATGACTTAAATGAGGAACAATCGGTTATAGAGATAACCTTCCCCCATATGTATGTCTAATAAAAAATTTATAGTAGTCAATTTCCATATTATGAAAAACCATGTCACATTTGACATACTGATGGTATACTCTCCCATACAATGGCATACAGATTGCACACTCTCTCATATACTATTTTGTGAGATTATATCATCTGTACTTACGTTACCCACCCATAAATGTTGCCTGCAAACGAAATAAAATCTTGCCGCTTCCGATAACCCCGTCAACATTTCCTTTTCCGTTACATGGTCTTAAAAGTTTTCTATCAAAGAGTCTTTAAAACGCTGCCAAAGAAGTTTTTCTTCACGAGCTTCACCCCCTTGTTATCAGTTGTAGTCCAAGTTAAGTTTCTGCTTTTCATGCACTCAAATATAATAAGCTTTTGTTCTGAGCATTCATGAACCAGAGCAATACCATGAAGTCACAATTAATAAACGACAATTCATGATTGCAGTTATTGAATATCTTCGACTCCATAATAAAAAAATGCAGTTTGAAGTTTTTTTTGGAGCTACCGATTGGTTATTCATTTAGAACATTTTCAATCTTATTTTGAAGTCAAGGGAATGCAAATGTTATGATTCTAAAAAGTCACTTGGAGTCACTTGCAATTCCATGGAGTCATTTGAATACACTTGGAGTCAGTTGAAATCACTTGAAGTCAATTGGAAATACTTGAAGTTACATGGAGTCAATTGGGATTTAAAGTCAATTAAAGCCACTTGAAGATAACTGAAGTTACTTGGAGCAAATTGGGATTTTGAAGTCAGTATATGCAATTAATAATATACATTCATATGCAAATATACAAAATCTGACTTTACATTCCACTTATCAATTGACTCCAAGTGACTTCAAAACAGTCATGATTGCGAAGTCATAAGATTTGCATTCCTATGACTTCAAAAAAGGATTGCATTCACTTGATTCCAAAAGCGTCTTTTCTAAATGAAATCGGTGACTCCAAAAAAGACTTTTATCTGCATTTTTTATTCGGGAGTATGAATATATTGCTCGTTTTCTACAAGATTTTCATAAGTCAAAAAAAAAAGAAGCAAATTTTCAAGAAAATCATATTTAAAGATTTCAATGAACTCCGTAGAAAGCAAAAAAGACAAAAACTCTCCTCACGAGCAGAGTTCATAAGATACCGTTAGGACTTTACATAAGATAAAGCATTAAATAAAGTTATTTTTACATATAAAACATGATTTTTTTTTTGTTTTTTTAATTTTGATAGTCTTGCAGCAAACGAGCGATATGATAATCGTAAAGTTGGCCATAACTCGATAAAATGTAGCACGTGGGTTTGTGGAATAATTAATGCAGATACCCTCAAGAAATTATGATAATTTTCTTTACCAGACCAACAAAGCTTAGCATTAGAGCAAATAAAGTATTTTACAATTCCGATTCAATAAAAACTACAAAGTTCTAATTCTGATATCCAGTGGCCAACGTTTATCAATCAATTAAAATTTGTTCTCTGTAAATAAATTCTGCAGGAAAAAAAAATTTCAAGCCATTTTCTAATTAAGATATTATTTTTCTACATTTATTTGCCATAAGTAAACAACCAAAATTAACTGTTTAACAGTTAAAACTGTTTGTAGAATCTTTTCTAATAAGCTTTTAGTTGTTTTTGGACTCAAAGTATCTAGTCATTGGCGCCACGATACGCTTCGTAAGCATCATTCGCTACACTAACCATTCACTCAACTCGGAAAATAGTAGTAGCAACAGCAGCAGCCAAGTAGCAGCAGCAGTTGAAGCAATAAAAGAGAAGTATGTGTTCGTTGGTGTTGTTGTTGGTTGTATCATCTGCTGCCAACAAAGATTCATATACATACTATACGTTCATAGTTATGTATATATCTATTTGCTGAAGTGTTTCCATTTTTTCCTCCCTGCTCATTCCCCTCTGAGTCAATCATACACATATGTACATATGTCAGCACGTGTGGAAAATGCTTTGACTTTTGTTTCAAGTTGTTACTGTTGCTTTTGTTGTTGGCTACTGTGAGTATGTGTGTGTGTGTATGTTGCCAAGTATTTATTTATTTTTTCCATTCGGCTTTTTAACTGGTTTCACACAGCAGTTAAAAGCAAACTACTGCTGCTGTTGTTGTTGCTGCTAGTGCTTTTGTTGTTGTTGTTGTTATTATTGCTGTTGTTAAGGTAGGTAATGTTCGTTCATTCATTTCAACACTTGCTCATTCACTCACTTGAAAATTCAATTCATTGAAGAAGCAAACAAAAAAAAAGCAAGCAATGAAAAAATGAAAGAAAATGTTAAACTTAACGGTTTTTTAGTGTCTGTCTGCTATGAGTAATTGGCTGTTACTGTTGCAGTTGTGGTTACTTATGCACTTGTAATGTGCATTTCAATTAACGTTGAATACTTCGTGCATTATTGTTGAGTTTTTGTTGCTATTGTCTTCAACAATTTTTTTAATTAATATTGTTTTTTTTTTTTTTTTTGTAGTTTTTATTGAGAAGCATTAATACTGTCATTAAATCAATAAAATGTTGAGTGATTAATTATAGCGTTTAATATAATTATATTTTTTTTTGTATATTTTTATGTATGTGTTAATGTGCATGGGAAACCAATTCCAGATGGTCAATCCAAATAGAATTGGTTTAGGTATTGCAAGAGTTAGCCAATTTTCTAGCACCATCTCGGCTTTAAATTTCTCATTTGCGGTTGAACCAAATTTAATTGAAAATTTTTTGCAAATGGAATTTTTTTTTTATTATAACTGCCGAATATTTTAATATCCAACAATAAATAAAGGGCGGGACGCTTTGGTTTCACAAGAACTTTTTACTGCAGTGTCCGAAAAGAAATTAATTTAGAAAACATCTTCCGTCAAATTTTCTGATTTTAAAAATATTTTGGGTTACTGTTGGAAATTTAGCAATTTTATTAATATTTCTTTTTATAGCACGGCCGTCTGATTTGCTTGTCCCATATACAGTATGTAACAAAATTTAATACATAAAGTGACATTTTTGGAACACGGAAAATAACCAAAAATTACGTCAAATTAAAAAATATTAGTATAGTTAAGTTCCTACACATCCAGATGAACAAAAATGGAAATTAGTTTTTGAAATCATATAAGGCCCAAAAGGGTCTTGAAAGTTCCGAAGCTTTGACCATAAATTAAGATTTTTTTTAAATTTTTTGGCCAAAAATGTTTTCAAATTCCAAAGCTCTTTTATTACTATTTATAAATACAAACATAACGCAAAAACAATTTTCTAAATCAATTAATGTTTACTGGTGCCGCAAGAGGTTCAAAGTTTAGAAGTTTCGACCATAATTTATACTTTTCATACAGTTTTTGCTGAATTTCTGAAAACTTATAAGTTTTGTACATCTTGCTGCAACAATAAACATTATCCGATTTCAAAAATTCTTTTTGCAATATTTTTTTACATGCAAGGAGCAATAACAAAGCTGTGGAATTAAAAATAAAATTTTACCAAAAAATTTAAGAAAATCTTAATTTATGGTCAAAATTTCAGAACTTTCTAGACTCTTTTGGAACCTGAAAGTGTTATATGATTTCAAAAATTTGTTTCTACTTTTATAGATCTGCATACTTTCATGTTGATACTTTTTAATTTGACGCCATTTTTGGCTATTTTTCGTGTCCCAAGAATATTTCTTTATGTGCTCAATTTTGTTACATACTGTACATACAGTGTCGGACAAAACTAAAGCACGAACTCTTTCTTGTCAACATTTAGTTCAATAAAATTTAAAAATATGGATGTATGCACATATTTTTTTTGTTTTATAAATTTAGTATAATTATGCACTTGTTGAAACAAAATAACATTAAAAACTGGGTAACGTTTTTCTTTTTTTTTACTAACATTGCGCAATATGCCTAAACCTGCCGCGACAAGACCAAACACATAATCTTTCTCGCCTACATTTACAATCAATTGTTAAAAATAAACAACAACAACCATCTTTAAACTAGAAACCCGTTATTTTGCGATAACAAAAAGCAGGTTTTAAAAAAAAATTGGAAGCGTATATAAGCTATTGGTTATCATTCACCGTCACCGTTCGCATTTCAAAATTTCGCTTCCCAAAATGGTTCGAATTAAATATTCTGCACAATTTAGAGAAAATATTCTAAGTAAATTTAATAAAGCTGAATCAGTGACATGCATTGTAAAAAAAAATTTTGTATTCGCTATTCCTTTAATTCCCTAACAATTAGCCGTTTTCAGGCCTCCCATTTTTTTAATACTAAATATGGAGGTGGAAAACCGCGGGGCATAACCAAACGTGAGGGTCAGGCCATCATTCGGATTATAAAAAAAGACCCTTTTATATCTTGGAAATAAACTACGTTTAAACATTTCAACATACCAAAGCATGAAAAAGCCATTTATTTCTCGAAAGAATCGAGAGTCAAGGCTCGAATTTGTAACCTCGAACTTTAGCTGAGCTACTGCCAAATGAAAAACCGTGCTTTTTACTGATGAATCTATATTTAACATGACAGGTTGCGACGGATTGAAGCTAGTGTACAGACCAAAAGGGCAAATTGAAATCCGTGTTATTTGAAAAGTTCCGTATGATACGAGAGAGGCAACGTAATGGTCTGGTGATTTTTTTTTGGCTATGGAGACGATCCAATTCATAAAATAAGAAGTATAATGGACCGTCTGATGTGTAAAGATATTCTCCAGAATGTCATGTTATCTTATACGGAGGAAGATCTGCTGTTAAAGCATGTCTACCAGCACGATGACGATCCCAGCACGGTGTGTAAATGAGTGGTTTGTTGCCAATAAGATCGAGATTTGATAGAGGACCACCCATTCGCCCAATCTCAATCTCAAAAAATATATATAGGAAATTGTAGATCGAAAAATTCAGCGCTTAAAGGATAAAAACAAGGATTCCCTTTTCTACCAATCGGAGATTGCATCGAAGAACATTTCTGCAGACGTTTTCAGCAATTTTATTGAGTCTATGCCACGAAAATGGGCAACAGCTCTGAAAAATAATGGATACGCTACAAAATAGGGGAAAAATTGAACATTTTCATTAATGTATTCCATACGTGCTTTAGTTTTGTCGCGCCAGTTTTATGCATTTTGTTACATTTGAGTTAATATTTTTTATTTTATTTAAAAAATAATATTATATTTCTTATACTTATTTTATTACAACGAGTGTATATTTTTACTACATTCATAAACAAAATTTCAGTCCAAGTATGTTTTACAATATTACTGAGCAAAATACAAACAAGGAAGAATCTGTGCTTTAGTGAAAGGTTTTAACTTTGACAAATAATATTTTTCATTAAAAAATCACTCAGCAAATAAGATATGAACTAAGTCATAAGTATGAATATGAGTACTTAAAACTCATTTTTATAATCTCTCAGAACTAAAGAGTATAACTAAGGCATATCGACCATCAAAAGCTAAAGGACAAATGATTTTGCAACGAAGTTGGATGTCAGATGATGGATAATGAGTATAAACACAGACATACATCGGTAATTCGAAATTGTAAATTCTAACTTAATCCTCCACAAAGCCACTTTCTGTTATTCTGTTAGATGAGGGCCTGTTAGTGGCTTTTGAAAGCTCTGTTATAGAATGAGCTCTCTATACTGTAAGTCAAGGATTTAAAAGTATTTTGCTTACTGACTGGTTCTTTTTTCGTGGAGAAGATAAGGCAATGAAATTTTTCTTATGAGTCTGCCCTGTTTTCCTTTAAATCAAGATGAATATTTTTGATACCGCCAATGACAACGTTGCATATGGTATTGTAAGGACGCAAATCAATGGTCCACATTTGTTCCCTTCACCCTAGGCTGAACATCGTTTAATTTCTATTTTTTATTTATTTGCATAATTTGAATTTATTCTGTTGAAATTAGTTTTATTATTCTTTTTTTTATTATTATTGTTCGATTCAATGAATACTTTACGCCCCTGAATTAAATTTTAGTTGTATATAAATATGAATTGTATTATTATGGTAATGTAGTATAAGTTAGATTAAGTTGCATAGTCTAAGCAATGCGACCCTGGGGTAGTGTTGAGGAGAACAACACTGAACATACGGGACAGAAGACGCGGTTGCAGCCATGTTGAGCACGCGCTTTTTCCAATTTCCGGTCTGTCTCTTGGCACGTATCTCAGCACCGACGGACGCCTTTTCTTTTATCACGGCAGATCACCGACATCGGGGGGAAATTCGATAGCTATCAACACCAAAACGAAACCAACCAATAAAGAACAATTGAAATTTGTAAGTATTGTGATATTTTTATTGTGAAGATAATACCAGGGAGTAGCATTGTGTGCGCTCCTCTGTCCACTTCTACTAGTGTCTTCCGGTAGTTGCACTGTGTGAACTACCGCACTTTCTCGTATTAGCATCTTCAGGGAGTAGCATTTTGTGCGCTCCCCTCTGCTCATTTCTGCCAGTGTCTTCCGATAGTTGCACTGTGTGTGCTACCGCCCTTTATTGTATTGGCATCTTCAGGGAGTAGCATTGTGTGCGCTTCCCTATCCACTCCTACTAGCGTCTTCCGGTAGTTGCACTGTGTGTTCTACATACCCGCCGTAACCACATTGTCCACGTGGCACTGCGTGTACTCCCCAGGGTTCTGTACACACCTACGTATACACAACCCAACGGCGAGCGCTCCCTTGTACGGAGACTCGAAGATTACTGTCAGCTAGGGGTCATTGCAGATAAACAAATTTTCTGTAATCGGACCCCGGACACGGCGAGTGATACCCCGGAGTAAGGTTCGTTACAGTATATTAAATTGCAAATTACAATCCAGTAATGGAATTGAAGATTTTCCCATTTCCATTACTGAGGAATGGAATGTAACGTTGCTAACTGTCACTTAAATATCTGCAATATGGGCAGTGCGTGTAAGTGATGTCTGAAATTGTAATGCAACGTAGAGTTTTATCTTCGATAGATTTTTTTTAGGTCGGAGAGTTAATTTATAAAACTATTTTTACTCTGTTAGGTATACCCAAGAAACATACTTTAATAAAAAGCGTTCTCAAGTCTTCAAAAATGTTACTAATTTTCTTCTTCTCTTAGTGTATTCACTAATTTAAGTATATAAGTATTGCAACACTATTATATCATTTTACATAATTTAACATATGGTCGAAAATCATAAAACCTAAAAAAATGTTTTGTGTTATTGTTGTTATACCGCCATTATATGATGCCACACCATGTTTACTTATTTGCCCAACAGAGCGAGCGCATTTGCCACTGGCGATTTAAGCACGCGCAAGTGCAGCCAACATGCAACTTGTTGTTTAGTTTATTTTTGGTCATGTTCGTGTTAACAAAAGTTAAAAGTCAAATGTGAATTATTTTTCTTCTTTTGAATATAAACAAAAAAAAAATGCATATGCTACTAAAACAACAACAGCTACTTACAACAATATATGTATGCATGTATGCATTTTTATAAGTAACTTGCTTTTGGGATTTATGCAAACATTTTTCAATAAGTGTAAAAAAAAAATAATAATCATTTGGCCAAGTAAACGAAAACAATTTACTAAGAAATATCTAAGAATCTGCCAGAGAGTGGCCAAAATTGTTAACGTGATACCTTTGTAGTTGTTGATTTTTTTTTGTTTTTTAAGCTTAAAAAATGTTAGCTAATTCCATATATATACATTAATAAATGCATTTATGCATGTGTGTGTATATGTGTCTATGTATCTAAGAGTGTGTTCAAGTTGTATGCAATTATGGCACCATCCATCCAAATTTTGTTTTTACAAAAACTAAATGCGGCTAGATGGCAAATTTTGCACTTGCGCAAAAGGTCTTAAGACAGGTTACCTACCTCTACTAGCTGCTTGCTTACTTGTCTTTTTGCCTGCCTGCCTGCAGCCGTTTTAACTGTTTTTCCATGTTTGGTATATTTGTTTATGTGGTTGTTGTTGTTGCTGTTGTCGTTACTGCCTTACTGCAATTTTATGGTATGAATTTTTAAGGTAAACCATGGCGTAGTCACAAACGAAAATCTTTTTTTCGTGTGTACTTTGCAACCGTCCATACTTGCGTTAGACATTAATGTATTTTGCTGTTATTGTTGTTGTTAGTTAGTTGCTTTTATATAATCCGCCATTTGTTTTTATTAGGCTTAAGTGCGATTCTTCTTTTCCTTCGTCTTCATCTTCTTATTTTTATGCTGATGTTTATTAAAAGGGTCAAGTTATTACAAACTCTGGCAATTGTTGCCTTAAATGCCAAACATTGTGATTGTAAAAAGAGGTTTACATAAATAACTGTGCGAGTAATGGGAAAATAAAAACGATGCTGTGTTTATTTTCTCACACAATGGACCTAAGTGTTGGGCCCCTTAGGAAACAAGAGAAGAGAGAAGGCCAATCTAAACACGTTTGGGTTATATAATATTTGAATATTATATTAATATTAAATATTAATGAAAAAGTTTGTAGTAATGTTTAGATAGTACAATTTTTTCCGATGCAAATTTTAATAAAGGCCACGGCCGATTTTATTTTATTCGATTTGAGTAGAACTTCTAAGAATTCAATAATAAATATTTTGTTTTTTGACATTATCCAGTATATTTTAAGCTGAACCAAAAATAAGAAAAGATTAAGAAAAGAATAAGATCACGATTTCCTTGAAAACACGCCTAGTGAAAATTATAAGCCCTCAAAACTCCAAATCGGGATAGATCAGAAGTAACTTAGTTCGATTTTAAAATTAATAAATAATTAATAGTTTTTTTTATAAAAACTACTAGCTGACCCGGCAGACGTTGTTCTGCCCTTTCAACGAAAAAGCGCGAAAATTGAAGTTTATTTGAATGAAGAAGAATGAAATTTCTTGATGTTTAAAATTGAACATTGTTAATGACAATTCAAGCTTAAAGGACGTGCTTTGAATTGGGAAAAATTTAAATTTAGATTTAAAAATGAGGCATCAAAATTGACATTTTTGAAAGTATTTTGCTGAAGAATATCAAAGACAGTTCTAGAAGTTATATCTAATCCTAAAAATTATTTTAAAATATGGACCCATTCCCTATTTATTATAAATATATAATTTATTAAAGAATTTGTTACAGCTCCACCTATCGGATTTTGACATAGCTAGGTAGGTTCTTGAGATAATTCACAAATTAGTAGAAATAATAGTGAAAAAAGAAATGGGCACAGTAATAGAAAATAGCAATGAAAAAAACAGTAAAACAGTAGTGGAAAATAGCAGTAAAAATAGTAGTGGTAAAAAATTGTTGTAAAGAGGTAGTAAAAAGGTAGCAGAAAAAGTAGTAGGAAAATAGTTAAAAGAGTAGAAAGAGTGGTAGAAATAATAGTAAAAAATAGTAATAGAAAAACTGTAAAAAAGTAGAAAAAAATAGTAGAAAGAAGGGACCCAAAATAATTGTTATTTTTTGTTTAAGATTAAATTGGTTGTTGCAAAAATAATTGCTTTTAAAAAAAATAATTCTAAATCATTATAATGCCACCAATTTATTTTTTGGTTTTCCATAACCATTATAAATAAGAATTTTTTTTTTGGTTATTCATAACCAATTAAAATAAGAAAATTTGGTTTTGGTTATTCATAACCAATTAAAAAAAAAAACAATATTCTTTTTGGTCTTTCATAACCATTCAAAATATTTTTTTTTTTGTTTTTTGGTTGTGCATATAAATACAATTTTCGCTTAGCTTCCATTTCACATATTGAACGTTATTCTATGAATGATTTGTGCATAAGCACTTACATTGGCTATGAATAACCAACAAAATTTTCTTATTTCTAATGGTTAGGAAAGACCAAAAAAATATTTTCTTTTTTATAACAATTATGAATAACCAAAAAAATACTTTTTTCTTTATAATGGTTATGAAAGACTAAAAAAGTATTGGTCATTTAAAACAATTATTCGCAACAAATTTAAAAAAAAATTATAATTTAATAATTATTAAGTAATTGTTTCAAAAAATTGGTTATAACTCTTATGTAGTAGAAAGTAAACAGAAATTGTAGACAAAACTTATTAGAAAAGTAGTAGAAAAAAGTAGTAAAATAGTAGTAGAAAATTTTAGTTGAAAAGGTAGCAGAAAGTAAGAAGAAATCGTAGAAAAAAAGTAGTAGAAAAGTAGTAAAAAATAGTAGTAGAATTAGTAGTAGAAAATAAAAGTGAAGCATGGTGCCACACCCACTAATACAACAAACTGAAAGAATTTAAATTTTAGTACCGTACCATAATTGCCTCCTAAAATATCTTATAATGGAAATTTGTCAATCCCATCCATATTTTGTACCATGGCATTGTCAATTCTCGTTATTGTACCAAATTTCTGTAGCGTGCTATAAATGGTTCTTGAGATATACTCAAAAAACTATTAGGATTGTATGGGAGGTGCCACGCCCACTTTACTAAAAGCCAATATGAATAGCTATGAACTATCCTCCCCCCTAAGAAAATATATTCTAGAAATATGACTTCAATCGGTCCAGTTCTTCCGACGTTACATGATGACATACGCACTGAACTCTACGATTATATATATATAAAGATGTCAACTTTGACGTAGTTAAAACCTTGTTAATTTTAAATAAATCTAAAATTTATAACTATTTGCACAAGTGGTACTGAGCTATTGATTTTAGAGCTATTTGTTTCAAAATTAACCTATAATATTTATATTAAAATTCTTCAACAGCTGGAAAAGGTGTAACTATTTATTAACAAAAATGGCATATTTTTAGTAGAAAACAAATAAATATTTATGCCATGTCTGATAACACTATGCGACAATTTTCGGGTCATCGAAATCGGGGTTTGTGAAAGTTAGCTCGATTTTTTTTTTTATTAGTTTTTGAATTTTTCGAGCCTTAGGCTATTTTGGGGTTTTCTCATATATCCCAATTTCGACTTATAAATCGATTTTTTTCGGATGTATCCGATGTATGTCAGAGTGATTCTTTTTAGAAATATCGTTAATGTACAAATAAACCCATTTTGTAGAGAACCTATATCCTGAAACTCAACTTTTGAGACCAAATGTTAGAAAAATGGCAATCTTTTGGAATTTTTTTATTCTAATTTCGAAAATAATTAAAATTTCTTGCCACTTCTTCTGGCAAAAATGTATTAAAAAAAGTATTTATGTTTACATGACATTTTTCCGAAAATCAATGATGTAAAATTAAAAAGCGGTAAGACGCATTTATTTCAAATTTACTACTAAAAATCGATACTCTAGACGTGAATTTTTAGATAAATCGTCGCCTGAGAATTGATTTGGCGTATAGGCATAGGAATACTTATACACAAACGCCAAATCAATTCTCAGGCGACGAAATGTGAAATAAAATAGAATATTGCACATTTACACAATACATATTTCTACGAAACAATTACAGTTCTCGGCTTTGTCTCGGACTGCAGCATTTCGTTTCGTCAAAATCAACATTGCAATGATTTCATATTTCACGCGTTCTGCTTAAATGGTCCTGATGGTCGGAAATTGGTAAAGTCTGAGCACTTTGACAGGACCTTGATGGACAATGAAATAGTTGCGTTGGCGTCGATAAGAAAAATCATCGTTGGACTCTTAGGCAAACATCGTTCCCCCAATTATGAAGGATATGTGCGACGCGACGAATTTTGGATGCTTTTTCCAAAATTTTACTTCATATGTAGCTAAAAATTCACATCCTTTAGACTACTTCAGTCGACAGTTAACAAAATGAGATGAGCAGGGAGAGAGTTATCATCAAACTGCGATGCTATTTGAATCCAGATACAGAGAAAAACGAGATCCAGATGGCATACTAGCCGGAACATGTTGGTGGAGTAAACATATTTTTCAATACGACCACGAAAAAATAATTAATTTTTAATGAACGAATTATTATACGAAATTAAGAAGAAGAAGTGGAACGAATGAAATTCTTTAGTGATGAGTCAGATAATTCAGATCGTGATGTTGGAACTGGCCCATTGTCAAAAAGAGCTCGCCTCTAATATTTTGATATAAAAAGGTTTATTTTTTTTTATAACAAAACCAAGAAAAAACGAAAAAAAAGTCTATACTACTTTTCTATGATTTCCTTTTATCTATTTATTCTTTTCCTACAGATTTTCCAAAGATTTCGTACAAAAAATGCTTTTTCAGCAAATAAGCTAAATTTAAGTTCAATTTAGTATTGCTATTTTATAAATTACTTCTTCTAGTACATTTTAATACATTTTTGCCAGAAGAAGTGGCAAGAAATTTTATATATTTTCGAAGTTAGAGTAAAAAAATTCCAAAAAATTGCCATTTTTCTAACATTTGGTCTCAAAAATTGAGTTTCAGGATATAGGTTCTCTACAAAATGGGTTTATTTGTACATTAACGACATTTCTAAAAATAATCACTCTGACTTACATCGGATACATCAGAAAAAAATTGATTTATAAGTCAAAATTGGGGTATATGAAAACCCCCTCGAAAATTAAAAAAATAATAAAAAAAAAATCGAGCTAACTTTCACAAACTCCGTGAGGTTTTTGCATTTGGATAGCTATACATATTTAAAAAAAAAAAAAAAAAAAATAGTCCGGTGCGGTTTGATTTTTGGTGTTGCACAGTGTAATTGGTTATGCTCAGAGTTGAACAGTATCAAAGTCCAATAACTGAAAAAAACTGTTTTCTTAGATTAAAAAAAAAGAAGTTTTCTGTGAGAGAAATAAGAGGGTTGAGGATATTTTAATGTTCTAGGACCCCCCCCCCCCATACTTTTGGATAAGCAAACTTTTTTCCAAACACACTGTAATACTTTTGACATTCCTTTAGCCTGTAGGCAATATTGTTCTAAGCTGACCTTAAAAAACTCCCCAAAATTTGAGATATGGAGCTTAGATGGAGGATTCTTGTATTGGCAAAAAATTTGCTTCTTTTTTTACTAAACAACTTTTCTATAGACACCAACAACGATGAGAAATAAATTAAGAATGTCCTAGTACAGTCTTAATAAAGCCGTATTCATGATTTTATGTACCGTTATCTCTATCTGGCACAGTGTTATTTGACGTGGAAAACCTAGAATATAATAACGCTGATTTGCCAAAATGACACTATGAGTGGAACACACTCAAATTGGCAGTTGGTGTTGAGAGCAGAAACTCCCATAAAAGCCAGAAAGAAGAAATTTCAGATACTAGAACCACTTCAACTTTTTGGATCTGGAATCTATAAATCCAAGGCAGTCAAATATCCGGGATTGATCTTGCATAGAAAACTAATTTGGAATGTGCATGTTGAGGACAATATCCGAAAACCAATAAAGATTATCGCTGAAAAAATAAACTGTAAATAATTTATAACAATTAACATGTTTTTTTTCGTTTAATTTCAGTTTGGTGTTATTTTTATTTCTGCCTGTTCTTTCGATCGAAAATGTTTTTGAGCACAGAATTCAATAGTTTGTGAAAAAGGCCAGAATATTTCAGGCCTGGATTCGGTCATGGCTAAGGGAAATTCGAAAATTTTTTTTCTTCTCACTGTATTCAAGAATGAGTTTTGTCAGCCTTGCTAATTTTTCTACTGGGAATAAATAATGTAGCCTATTTTGTGTGAGTGTGTGGCCTTCGGAAAACTTTAGGCGGCGATTACCTGATAATAAAGTAGGTATCTAAAATAATCATTTTACCTTAAATTTTATTGTTAAATTTGTTTAAAAATTATGGCAATGTCGTAAATATTTTAACAGTACATTAACTTACACACACACACACTCACTAAAACAAGAACATCCAAAGTTTTACCTATGCAGATATCTCCGAATAGCTTAAAGCAACAACCAAAGTAACAACAATTGTGCAACACCCACAAGAAGAAATACAGTGTACTTACAATAAAAAAAAAATGATGTGAAAACCTGATTTCTGTTTGTTTTTTCTAACCCATAAAATTTATATTCAATAAAATTTACTATTCGTGTATTAGTGTAGTGTGGCAGAATTTCTGTTGTTTCCTTGACTTTATTGCAAAACGTCGTCATGCCTTCAACGCCTTCTCCTCTGCCTCTTACAAAATACAAAACAGGAGAACCTGAGCAGTGCGCAGACAACAACACAACAGCAATTTACAACCTGACCCAAGAATAGCAACCACTTACTTCCAAAATAACAATGAAATACTTGTAAGTTATGCTCGTGATTTGCATGCCAACTGTGAACGTTGGCTGACTATCAGGCAGCCAGGCGCACTCACTTTTGAATGCTTGTGTGCGCAAGAGCGTAGCTACAAAATATGCGCACATATTGGCATATGCTCTCGTATCTTATGAATACATTTTGTCACATTATTATTTTGAGTAGTTTTATTTGCTGCTGTTGTTGCTGCTGTGACTTATGCACAGGACTAATCACGCGCGCGCGTAGGTTTTTTAAATTTTGAAGTAGTTACTATTGTTGTTGTCGTCGTTGTCGTTGTCGTTGATGTTAGTGCTTTTTTGTGTGTCTTGTTGCAGGTTGATTTTTTGTTTTTCCTATTGCTTGTTTTTGTTTTTTTGGGGGGCCTTCTCATTGTTGCTTTATAAGGGCATTTTTTAAAGTAAGTATTTGTTATTTTTATGTATGTATGTATGCTGCATTTGTATTAGTTTTAAATATGGCTACACTCTGCCATATTGCTGACCTTATTCTTATATGGCATTCTGGTGGTGGTAGTAGTTGGTACACTTTGCTTGTCTGCTTGCGTCGCGTTCGTTGCGATTTCGCATTCTGTACGATTTGGTGTCACTGTTGCTTATGTTGAGTTGGAGGAGTTACTCTGTTTATGTGTGTGTCTATGTGCAATTTGTTGTTGCTGCTGCCACTGTTGGCATTTGTATTTAATTTATGTGTTTGCTGTTCTTGTTGTTGCTACTGACATCATAGCTTTTATTAGTCTTACTACTTACTTTGAAGCGAGATATGACGTTATTAGTTTTCGCTTTTTGTTGTTGTTGAGTTTGTTAATTTTTTTGTTTTTTTTTTTTTTGGGTTTAACTTAACGTGTATCGAATTGCAATTTCTGTGACATTTTTTATACAGACTTTTATTTGACATTGTGTGTGTTGGCGTTTTGTAGTGATTCGAATTTTCCTGCTTAACTGCGAACAATTTAATTAAAATGTAAACACTTTTATGTTGAAAAGAGTAGTATAGATATAAAAACAACAACAAAATTTATAAGTACAACAACAATTTAAATAATTTCAGACACAATTGCGATTTCATTTTGCACCATTAAAATTGCACATATTTTGCATTATTACAACAGTTTAATACCTTCCGCAAATTGTTAATATTTTTAAATATCTTTTTGCCCCCAGGAAAGCAATACACACATATATGTATATATTTCTTGCATATGTTGTCCCAGTAGGATATGGAGCGATCTATGAGGGAAGAGTTCACAATATATGGTATACTCCTTTTAACCTTTTAACCCACTTATTGCCACTGTTCTTTTAAAACAAATAACAAAAAATTACGTGAAATACTATGGTCAAGATTCATTTTACTTCTTTTTTTTATACTTGACAGACTCTCCGGAAGAACCCATGTGGTATAGAAAATAAAAATTGCTAAAAAAATATGATAAAATAAATAAATAGAAAAAGGAGATACTGCATGAAGATAAATTTTTAACCATTGAAAGTATACTTGGAAAATCTCGATATCAACGAATTACTTTGAATTCGTGGTGCAGCCAGTGTTTTCTAGGCCGAACTTCTGGCAATCAGAAAAGTCTGCGTACTCAGTACACCAAAAAGGCTACATTAATAATAAATTTTTGAAGTTACTGCCTTCTCTAAGTGCATGCAGACGATCACGATCACATCATGGGCACGAGTTGTTGTTGCTTCAATATAAAGTGAAAAATTGAGGGAGATAGCAAGAGAGTAAAATTTGATCTGCACGATCACCAAATGATTTGGCTGTCGATGCCGAATCATGAGATCAAACCAGTGTTACCTTTAAGAAATTATTCAGAATAATTGTCTTTTAGGAGCAAAATAATACACTTTTGGTGAACATGTATGCAAAAAGGGGGGAAAATCTGCTTAATAACAACACTCGTCATTCTTTACATACTCGTTTACCCATAAAACTTTGCGAAAAGTTAACAGAAGCTAGATGACCTCGATAGTTTAGTGGATAGTGCACTAGACTTTTATCCAGAAGGTTGCGGGTTCGATTCCCGTCTTGGTCTGGTAGTTAGTTCTCATAAACTTCTTATATTCACTATCGATATGAAGTGGATGAGAATTATAAGAATGTGTACAAGTACACACCTTGGTTGGTAATGGCAAAACCACCGAGCTGATAAAAAATTGCCACACAGCCGTTCGGAATCGGCGTTAAACTGTGGTCTAGTGGCAGAGTGCCAGATTCTTGTTTCTGGAGACCCGAGTTCGATTCTCGGCTTGGGTATGTTTCTTATCTATCTTTCTTTCTCTCTTCCTTTCTTTCTTTCTTGGGGCTTTGGTACAATAGATCTTATAGGTCGCAGTGCCCAACTTTCGAGTCGTCCTTTCTTCAAAAATAATAACAGAAGCTAATTTTTAATTATTTTTATTTATTTGTTATCAAGAAATTTATCAATTTACTTCAAAAATTTTGCCAAAAAAAAAATTACTAAGAAGTTAAAAAAAAAGTAGCAAAAGAGTACTAAAACAATACAAAAATGTACTAATAACTGGCGATCAAATGACTGTCAGCATAACATACTTTGGGCAGAGAGTTGAAAAATCAAAAAGAGAGCGTAAAAAGTGAAGTGATCGGCGATCATTTGATCGTCTGCATAACATCGCCCAAAGCACGTTTGCCACTTTGGTACAATTCTACCAAAACTGGTACATTTTTCTCCATTTTTCTGCGCTTGGTACATTGGTACATGTTTTTAAAATCTGGTACATTCTATGGGCAAAGTTAGCTTTTATAATAATTAAGAATTGTAAAATTATTTTCAAATTATTTTTTGTTGAAAATGATAAAATTTAAAAATATATAATATATAAGGCTTTCAAAAGAATTGTGTGTCGGACGGAATTGTGAGTCTCATTATATCTAGTCGACCAAAGACTATTTTTAAAATATAAAATATATTTTAATTAATGTGTTAATTTTTATTAATGATGTAGTCTGGTGTTCCGGCCTAATTTTTAAGGTTATTTCGGGAATTTTTTATTATAACAAAATAAAATACAATTATTTAATTTCTTTTAAATTATTATTTATCTTTAACTGTACAAAAAAAATTCCTTGGTGTTTATTTTACGATATTTTTTTAGCGTTTTTTTACGTCCCAAATGGACACCTAAAAAAAGTGTGGGGCTGGCCCGGGTTTAAATATTTTGATTAAAAAACAACAAAACCGCGGACTTTCAAAATTGCGTTGTTTTTTGTTGAAAATCGTTGTAAAAAATAGGAAATAATGATTAAAAATAAACCATTCTACTACCGGCGAGAGCCATTGGCATATAAAATAATATATTAAAAGTTCAGCCCAATCAGTTCGATAGAATTCTCTTAGACCCCTGGGCCGGTAAAAAAAACGTTGTTTCGAGAAAAACGCTTTTCAAGTTTTAACGAGAGATAAAGTTTATTTTCAATATATTCTACTTTCGAAATACATTTAAAAAAAATACTCGATTTTTTGAAACTCGAACATCAGTCTACATTCTTAGTAAATAACATTTAATGTTAAGCCAGGAAAGGGAGTGGTACGAGAGCCTACTCGGAGTATCTTACTACTCAAACCACTTGAAATACACGAACGAAGTTAGTGTTTTCCAGGCGGAATATCTGGCAATTAGAGAACTCTGACTAAACTATAAATTAAAGCTGAGATAGCTCTGCTAATAGACAGTCAAGCGGCTATATATTAATACTCTAGACTTAACTTACACACTTAATATTTTTTAAATTACTTAAACAATGTGGAGCTTTACTAAGTCATAATTGGATAATAAACTAAGTTCCAGGTCATAGAACATGTTTTTGCAGCAAAACCTCGTTGAATTTAAAAGAAAAGATGAAATCTTGTTTGCAGAAACAGATTGTTTTGTCAAAAGGCCACAGATATGTACGCACTTAAATAAGAAATGTCTTTTGCTATTTCCTAATGGGCAGTTAAATACATTCAGTGCACAGCGCAGCCCATTTTTTTCACATAAAATATAAAAATCTGCATGTAGATACATTTTTCGCTTAAACGAAAAATTATCGCCAACATTATTGCTATTAAAAATTATTTTATTACGTAATCGCATTTACTGTGCGATACATGAGCAACGGCAACAAAATGCATAAAAAAAGAAGAAATTTTATTACTTGCAACAATTGCCAGCAGAGAAACATGTCCACACACACATATTAAAGGTAAGTACTATGTGGATACTTTAGAGTGTAGTAACGGCGGCGTAGCGGTATTTTTCTTGTACTATATTGTACTCGATTGTTGCTACTGTACTTCCGCTTTAGTCACATTCAAACAAATCATTTAAGCCAGTCCAAGATTGGCATAAAGAATTCCCCACAAAGGAATTGCCGCAATTTAAAAAGTTATTTTGGTTTGTTCGCAAGCAATTCTATGAGTGCCTCTTTCATTTATTTAATAATAGCAGAGTTTGGAAGTTTTAAATGTGGTATAACCCTCAAGCACACCATTTTTACACTCTCCCTTCACAATTGAGAAAGTTTCGTAAGTGAGATGAGCTAAACTTAAAATTATGTGAAAAAAGAAAAACTCAACGAAAAAAGTGCAAAGTTAGGAACACAATATTTGTCTAGTGGTTTCAGAGTTTAAGCCATTTAAAAGTTCGTTTATCTTTTAGTTGAATAGTTTACATATTTCTTTAGGGGTTATTTTTTTTTTTAGCTTTTCATATTTTTATAGTATGTTTGTTGGTGAAAATTTTTAATATTTTGGTGACAACTTATATATAGTCTTTTCAACAAGAGCGTGTACGGCTCCCAATCAAAAAAAAATTCTATATTATTTTTAAAAATTTCTTTGTCCAATGCGCTGACATATCAATACCCTGCCCAATTACCAAAAATTTGGAGTAATTTCGTGGTAACGCGAGGTCATATTGTCTCTAGCTTTTCGGCGTACGATTGCGGCAAACACCGCCATTTTGACTTAATCTGTCGTTTCAATCAGGCAATGCTCTTAGCATTTTTTCTGCTCATCTTAAGCTTAATAATTGCTCAAAATTTTCAATGTGGTTAGCGTCTGAAGATTGAGAGGCGCATTCCAAAATTCTTATCCAATTTTCTTCTTTTCACTTACTGCACAAGCGACTTTGATGTTTAGGGTCGTGCCCTCTTAAAGCTCTCAATTTGTATTTCTTTTCCCAAACCAGTTATTGGTAGAAGATAAGAGTCTATGCTGGTATATGGTAAATGGATTATGTACTGGATATCCAAATCATGATTATCCTGTCGAAACTCCCCAAACATAAGCTTTTCCTGGATGCTCAACTAATCTCAGAACCACCTTACTGCCTTTAATGGACAATGCACGTTTTATGATACCTGCCGTCCATAAAAAAGATTCGTCTGTAAAGGCCACATCGCTCCACTCATTATCCATATGTTCGACAGCCCACTCCTGCCATTTTTTTGTTTCTTTTGCCGTCAGAAAGAGTTTTTTTTATGGTAGCTCAGAATTCAATTTGGAATTCATTTAAACGGCTTTGGATTATACTAAGGGATATATTAGTGACCTTCTGCGCTAGTTTGTGTTGGGCTGCTTTATGTGTAATGGTAAGAATTGGCTTCAAAAACTTATGCTATCACCGAATCCTGCTGCTGTGATGTTCCTCTAGAAGCACAATGATTTGGTAAGTTGTAGAAATTCTGGTGTCTTAAAAAAAGTTGGTTCCATTTCTTTACGAATGGCTTCAACTTCTAAAGATATTTACAGCACCTTCCGAGGACATTTTGAATTCCTTAAGTTGTGAGCAAAGAATGGCTGCTTAAAAACATTTTGCATACTCGGAGTACTACATTCACTTTAATGTGGCATAAATAAATAAATAAAATGTTTAACAGATATTACTATTAACGCTATTTGTATTCGGTTCTTTTAGGTATTCTTCACATTTGCTGATTGCCGAATATTTGAAATTTCTTGCTTAAGTAATTTTTTTATAATGTTTAGTCTTTGAAGTCCAGCAAAAAACCTAAGTCCAAAAATTTTTAGTAAAATCTTTTGCACTATTTTTTGAAAAATAATGCATTAAATTATTACTAACCAGAAATTTTTTTTTATCACATATGTTTATAAAAGATAAGAGAATATAAAAATCAAAAAATTGGAGAAAAGTAGTTATCCAGTGGTTGTTTACAGCTTCATAGCTATGTTTTTTTAACCTTTAATAAAGGACAAGCATATCATTGTAGAAGCAAGAAATTTGGTGTCAAGATTGTGGAAGACATAAGTAACCATAATTTCACAACAAAAGGTTTCTCTCATGTCCCATTATAATTCGGGCGTCAAAGGGTTAAACAACGAAAATATAATTGCGATTGTTTGAAAGGTTATACAGCGCCATTCGCAATGAAATGTTGAATGTTGAAAATAAAGTTCAACTTGATGCTTAAAGTTGTTCGTACAATTAAGCCGTACACGCTCCTTGATGAAAAGACTACATAGTTAAAACATTAACAAAAGCAGAAGAAAGAGATTGGTGTTTTTACTTCATATTACAGAGCTACATAAATTGTACGAATGCCTGGATAAAATTTTTTGAAACGAAGCAAAACGAAGAAAGTTTCTTCTAATAGAAATCAACAGGTGCAGTATTACTTTGGGATACATAGAAAAATCATAAAGGCGAGCGAAAATGGTTTGTATTCCTAAGACGTGTGTTTTATTGCAAAATTGTTATCTGGCACTGTTAATTTTCCATCTTTGCTGAGGAACATTAACTTGAACGTTCCGACTCGTATTACTGGATTCTATATTCCTATCAAGTTATCTATTTGTAAGACCAATTATTCAGACAATGAGCCGTTCCACCGTGCCTGCCGTGATTTTAACAACCTCTATAATGTTGTCGATGTTTCTGATTCGGTAGATTCCATAAAACAAAATGTTATATATACAGGGTGACAATTGTAAAGTGACGCAAGTTTAATACTCTGCATTTAAGCTTTGCCATTTACCTTTACTTTAATTTAAAAAGCAAACTCATTCATCATTGGCTTTGCTTTTAATTTCATTTGAATTTTTGTTATTACATTTTGAAATTTCCATAAAAATGGACAAGGAAAATATTCGTCGTGAAATTATGAAATTTCATTTGGCAAATTATAGTAGCCGTCAAATTGCAAAGGCTTTAAATTTGTCAAGTCGTACGGTAAACTGAGCTATTATTCGATATAATGAAACTGGGGGTTTTAGAGATAGAGACCGGGGAAAATTTTCAACAGTTGCCACTGCTGGTTTAACAGAAAAAATTCGTAAACGAATCAAGCGAAATCCAAGGCGCTCAATGAGAAAAATCGCTAAGGAAGTGGGAGTAAACCGTGAAACAGTGCGAATCATTGCAAAATCAAAGCTTAATCTTAAGCCGTACAAGCTCCGAAAAGCTCACGATCTGACACAAAAAAAGAAAGATTTGCGACTGCAAAGATGCAAGGCGTTGCTACGCTCCTCCGTGTTAAAAAAATGTTGAAAATATTTTGTTTACAGATGAAAAAATTTTCACGGTTGAACAACATTTCAATGCGCAAAATGACCGAATGTGGCTAACATCATCATCGCAACAAAATAGGACTGTTGGCCGAGTTCAAAAGCCAGCTTCCGTTATGGTATGGGCTGGAGTTTCCGCTAATGCCAGAACCCCTCTAATATTCGTTGAAGAGGGTGTTAAAATTGACCAGGTTGTTTATCGGAGCATTTTAAATGAACATGTTCTTCCCTGGGCATTTGGACATTTGGAAATGAAAACTGGACTTTCCAGCAAGATTCTGCACCTTCCCACATGGCGAAATTAACGCAAACATGGATAAAAGACAATTTTTCTGGATTCATAACATCTCAAGAATGGCCACCATACTCCCCAGACTTGAATCCAATGAACTACTCTATTTGGAGTATTTTAGAGAGTAAGGCTTGTGCATCTCAACACCACAGTCTGGAGTCGCTGACAAATTCATTAGAGAAAGCCTGGACTGAAATTGATCAGGAAGTCCTGCGGCGAACAGTCCTACGATTTCCGGATCGATTGAATGCATGTGTGCAGGCTAAAGGAGGTTATATTGAATGAGGTGGGGTTCAAATGAATGCTTATATATTCAGCAATCTTAACACTTAATTGTACTTAATGGAAGTACGTCCTGTTGAAAATAACTGCTGAAATGTGTGCGTGACTTTACGATTGTCACCCTGTATAGATGTCGTTATCAGCTGATGATTTATAATCTGTAGCTGAATTTCAGAAGGGCCATTTGTTGGGTAGTGCGCTACCCCAACGTCCTTTATAAAAAAAAACAAAAATAAAAAAAAAAAAGACACGGAAGAAAGATCCTCTTCACCCACGACTTCTGAGACCAATTTGTTTAACGTCTAATATTCTGGAAACTCTGGAGAAAAGAGTAGACAACCATGTAAGGTCTACTGTCTTAATAAACTTCCCGCTATATTCATACCAACATGCATACAGGGCAAGTAAATCAACAGAAACTGCTGCTCGAGTAAAAAAAAAATACCTCAACTTGAATTTGTTTTCGATTTGGTGAGTTGTCAACTTGATTGTCACAACGGAAGAAAATTAACTGGAGTTGGTGAGTTACCAATTCGACGATCACATCGAATAAGATTGTGTCGAAAATATTAATTTCAAAATGGTTTTAAATAAAGCTGTATTTACATTTTAAGCTATTATTTATATCCTATCTAATCCATACATATTACATAATTAAAATATTTAAATTCAATTTATTTTCTCATACCCCATAAATGTTGAAGTTGAAGTTCATGCTTAATACATGTACGGAACATTTCTTAGTTTTACGCATAATACACGTACAATATGATTCATTTGTAGTTGTAGTGGTAGATAGACTTACCTGTAAAGAAAAATACATAAAAGAAAAGAAAAAATCACAATTAGTATAAAATATTATAGTAAATATAGAGCGTGTGAATTGCAGCTACTAAAAAAGCAGTTTTTGTTTTCAATGCATATTCCATATTAATTAATTTTTTATTTTTCATGTATTTGATTTTTATTTTTTGTACTAATTATTTAAAAAAGTGCATATTTTTTTTTTCTGATTTACATATCCATAGTCATATATGTACATACATACTCTACATGTATTCATATTTATATTAATAATCATATGCATATTTGTTTGTATATATGTATGTATGCAATTATTATATTATTATTATTGATTTCATAGTCCATATTCATAACATACGCATATCATATTTTGATGTCATATGCAATAACATATGCAAACTAGTATTGTAGGTATAAATTATTATAAATATTAGGTTGGTATTATTGATCATATTTTTATTTTTTATATTCATGTTAACTCAGTTGTTATCACATTAAAACTATTAAATATATAAATAAATATTTGATTGTACAATGAGATACGGTCCATCAAAAGTTAACATTTTTTATATAGTTTGAAGCCCTAAATTTTTTTTTTATATATATATTTTATAAGCAGCTCCTAAACCAGTTCAAACGAGCTTATTTTTAGTCTCAAGACCTTGATGAGTTTTAAGTTAAACTTGAAGACTTTTTAAGCTATTCCCGTATTTGAAGAATTAAGTCCACCTTGTTGGATTAAACTAGCTTCAAAATGTAACAATTGGGCTTAAGTAAAGTACTAAATTCTGTAGTTAATTATCCCAATAATCTCAGGTTGTAAGATAACTTGTCTAATGTACATAAAAGACTAATCAGTCTTTTTCAAACATCACAAAAATCTGAAAAATTTTGTTTAAAATTTTCTGCGACTGCTAAAGTTTATCGAGTATGGAGATAATTAAGGGGGCATTCTACCTGAGATGGTCCGAAAAATCGATTTTTTTCTTAATTAATATTTTTGATGTAGACAACGAGTTTTATGGGAAAGAAGAGGGGGCAATGTATGGTCCTGGAATCGCTGATTAAGTAAGTAAGTTACATCATTTGTAAGTACCATGTTTGTAAATCTTTAAACTCGTTTTTCTCGAAACTATTTTTTTCGGGACGGTGGACACGATTCACAAAAAACCACTTGTCCAATTGACTTGAAAGTTTACAAGGCTACTAAGCAAATGTATAGGCATTTGTTTGTCTTATTCCCTAGATGAGGCGATAGCAGTCTCACAATTACAAAATGGGTTACATTTTGTGTTTCAGAATATTTAAACCGGAGATATCATGTCCACCATGGAGCAACTATTTTCGGCAGGCTCAAGTTCGAGGCGTCGAATGAACCATTATTAACAATAATGTTTTTAACATTAAAAACGAAAATTATTGTTCAAAACCTATAGAAAAACTTGCAAAAAACCTCGAATAAAAATATTGAAAAGCTTTTCATTTACAACGATTTGAAAACATCGATATTTCGCACAATCTCGGGTAGAATACCCCCTTAAATATACTATCTTTCTAGGGGGTAACCGATGTTTCGAAAAAAAATTGACGAACAATTTAATCACCCCTAATGTACAGCGTGGTCCGGTTTGTGTGTGAAAAATTTTGAGACGTAACTCTTTGGTTAGGTTAGGTTGGAGTGGCAGCCTTCTGAGACAAAAATTGTTCTGGACAACAACACAAATGTTGGGGAGGTGTACTACATTAAGCACTGTATCTTTGTAGCAGTATAACTTAGCTAGAAACTTAGTATTAAAAATTTGTATATCTTATTACAAAGAATAAAAAGAGTGTACAAAATTGAGCACATTATTACTCAACTTTTTGCAATAATTTAATTTTTCTGAAAAAAATAAAATAAAAGAAAAAATGTATTTCTGGATTTTGACTAACAATTGCTTCCAGTTCAAAAAAGGTTTTAATTATAAATGTAACTATGTAAAATAAAGGTCTATTAATTTTCTATGTAACAAATCTAATTTTCTTGCTCTACGTTTAGTAATATTGAAGTTATGATACAATATTTGGTAACAATTTTTTTTCTTAAAAGATTTTCTTAAACATCCTGTATCTCAGTAGAGGTTGAAAATACATACTATGTTCCAAACAATTTTTTTCTCAGAATTAACCGGAGAGTTACGTCTTAATTTTTTAAACTCCAACCGGACCACCCTGTATAAGTAGGTATATCCATTACACACGTTTTAATTGCAACTGATATCTTTTTTTCTGTAGATATTGTAGTTGTTTAACTTCAATTAACGAAAGTGTTAGCATGTTAATGGGTGCCACTGTTTAATGGTAATAACAATAATATTAATCTAAATATAAAAATGTTTTTTAAGTTGTAATTATGCGCAGTAGAACTAAATTTGTATGTATAAAAAACTACAATTTAATTATTTAATTTCATAATTGGAATGTTTTTTGTAAAATGATATAAATTAATGTGCATGCCTGTTATAAAAAAAAACTGTATTTTTATTATAGCCGTTCGATTTTGTCTTGTTTCATTTTAAAATATCCTTAAGCAGCACAGAAGAAAAAAAGAAACAAACTAGTTTAATTCTAAAATTACAATTATTATTTGTAATTTCTTCTTCTGAACTAAATTTGTTGAAACCGCTACTTGTGTTACAAATTTGTATTACAACTACGAGTAACACTTTATACAAACACACACACACACACACACAAGAACTCAAAAACACCAACCGACCGACAAGTGCAATCATTTGATCAATCACTACTCAATCAGATGAACTCTCTGCTTGCTGACAACATAACCACCACCAGAGCAGTCACCAACCAGCCAGCCAGCAGCAGTTTGGTATTCACCTGTCAATCTTCATTATTTTTCCCCAAGTTAAAGTATCTACAACAACTTCACTTGAATTTTCTACTGAAACCAAAATCCAAGTACAATAACAAAAACAAAAGAGATGAGCACAAGCGCAAAATCAAAAGGAGAAAAAAAATTATATTTAACTTAAAGATAGTAAAGAAAACACCTTTGGGAAAACAACTGCAGTTGTTGAGAGTAAGCTGCATGCAACCCCAGTAATAACATCAGTAGCAAGCATTAATAGTAGCTGGCATAAAGCAGCAGCAGAATCAGCAGATACAAATCAAAGTGGCACACTTCACTACACTTCAGTTTAGTTAAACTTTTGATTTGCTCGTTGCACTGCAGTCAATGCAAAAATGTTTATAAAACTTTATGGAGAAATATTTTTACTCAAATGAGGACATCAGTGTCAATTGTACTATAAACGCAATGCCTGGGGACTAATTCTTTTTTAATTACTCCATACTTCCTTTTAAGCTATTTCCGAGATTGGTTTACTTTTTCCCATATTCCAATTTGAATTATAAATTTCTAAGCAACTTTCAAAATATGTAGAAATTCAGAATTTCTGAGGAAAACATATCTCCAATTCTACATTTCTGAACGAATGTTCAGAACTGAGTGGGATATGAAAACCAAATTGAAACTAAAATATTTTATCCGGATAGTATGTAAGCATAGACCTGAAATATCAGTTTACTTTGGAATTAAAACTAAAATATCCGAATTCATACAAATTTAACTTCAACGCTCGTATAATTTGAAATGCATTTGCTAAGTATTTTTTTTTTAGAAATAAACGAAATCAGCTTGGTTTTGGGAACATTTTGATAAGGTAGAGAAAATTTGGAAGACCATGTATCAAATATATGGTTTTATTATTAAGCCGGAACCCCAATTTTTCTATTAATGAAGCATTTTCTGAATGCCTTACAGAAAACTCCAGCAAAACCAACGATGATAATATCGTGGCAATTATTATTATTTGATGATTGAATGAGAGAACGAAGATGTTTTGTTTTTGCTAATAACTTGTGGGTTGTCTGAACAGCTACTAAGCTAAGTAGGAACAGAGTAAACCAGGCAATTTTCAGACAGTTCTGATTTTATATCTTGAATCCGATCTGTTTCAGATATCTAAGTCTGCCTAAGATATCGGAATATGTCTAAGATATCCGGATCTGCCTAAGATAACCGGATATTCTTCGATCCCAATACTTAAAGGGACTACTTATTTTTATTTCTTTATGTTTTCTTCTCCGTTTTCAACTTCTAAATCATAGCTGTAAAAGAATGCAATCAATTTATTTGCAATACCTTGAAGTCACAGTTAATAACCGACAATTTATGATTGCAGTTACTGAATAACGTACTTCATTCCAGAATAAAAAATGCAGTTGGAAGTCTTTTTTATAGACGCCGATTGGTTATTCATTTAAAAAAGCTTTTTTTAGAGTTAAGGGAGGGAGTGCAGTCTTTTTTTTTAAATCATGAGACTTATCTTATGACTCCAAAATCATGATTACTCTGAAGTCACAAGGAGTTACATGGAGTCACTTGAAGTCACTTGGAGTCACTTGAGTAACCTTGAACTCAAATGCAGTCATTTGGAGTCAATTGAAATTTCCAGTCAATTGGAGTCACTTGGAGTCTTTTGGAGTCAATTGAGATTTTGAAGTTAATTGGAGTCAGTTGAAGTCTTTTGGAGTCAATTGGGAATTTGAAGTCAATTGGAGTCATTTGGAGTCAGTTGGGGATTTGAAGTCGATTGAAGTCACTGTTTTTACGAGTTATAGCTTAGATATTGTTAATACATTTTTAAGGGTAATACACCTTGTTATTTCATTTACAATACTCGAATGTCAGTTTCGCAGAAATTATTGTCAAAAAATTTTCATTTGTGATATTGTTATATTATTTGTGGAATTGTTATATTTATTGGCGTGTGTTTTGTGGAAAACTGAGTATTTATGAAAGAATCAGTTTGAGAGACCTGAGTGTTTATGAGAGAGGATATAAATTAAATATTAAATAACACATATATTAAAATTGACTTTAAATCCCAATTGACTCCAAAAGACTCCAAGTGACTAAAATTGACTGCAAATTGCAATTGACTCCAAATGACTGCATTTGAGTTCAAGGTTACTCAAGTGACTCCAAGTGACTTCAAGTGACTCCAAGTGATTCCAAGTGACTTGAAAGCATTCAGGATTTTGAAGTCATAAGACTTGCAATCTCATGGTTTCAAAAAATGACTGCACTCCCTTGACTCTAAAACGACTTTTCTAAATGAAAAACCAATCGGCATTTGTGACTTATATCCTCAATTGATTGCACTCTTTTACAGCTCTGTTTTAAATAAAAATACCAGACTAAATTTTTCTGAATTCTCTTTTCTAAATTTTAAACTATTTTTTATTTTTTTATAAACTAATAATATAGTAAAAAATTTTAGGGCTCTGAAGGTAAGTAACTGATTGTTATACTTATGAATATCTATGTCAACCTATTGTGTATAAAATTGTATTCTAGAAATAGGCTTAGTAATTACATTCATTTTCATTCATGGGTAATTTCATTAGAGCAGAGAGATTAGAGTAGGTTAGATCACCGCAAGCGGTTCTCTCTGACTGTAATATCCAGTTCTTGTAAAGGCTGTTATTTGGACCACTGTTAGTTAAGAAAGTTGTGATCCTCGTTTTTTCTATGACTTAACCACATGAAGAAACTGTTGTGTATAGTGCTTATATGGCAAATGATGGCGTCACTCTTGTTTGTCATTTTTAAGTCAGTCGACTTGCATTCCCCTAAGGTATTGTGATTTTGGTGATTGATGGGTTTTGTTGGTCTATTTTCAATCAAAAATTCAAAATTAGAAATACGACGACATTGATTCGAAAAAAAAAATCGTATAGCCTTACCTTTCTTGGGAATTGAGCCTAGGACTCTTGAGATAATAGTTTAGTACACTGCAGTTAGGCTGCCGAATTGGCCTCTAATGTTTCGATATTTGAGAAATTTTAGAAATGTGAAAATTATGTTCCCCCGAAAAAAACGAATTCAACGGAACTAATGGACTGACAATGAGTGTGAAAATTAATATTTATAAACTGTCTGAAAACTGGTATAATGCATGAGCATCTCTAATACTAATTTCCAATTTCTGCTCAACAATTTCCAGCGAGTGTATATTTTAAACACTTTGCAATTTCTCAAACAAGCAAAAAAAAGAAGAGGAGAAGAAAAAATTGCACTTGAAAAAAGCAGCAGCATCAGCAAGAGCAAGCAATGTAAATATTGCACACTATAATTGCTTTCGTTGCTGCTACTGCTTGTTGCTGTTGCTCTTACTTATTTTGATACTTATCATCAATGTTTTGTGTTGTTGTTGCTGCTTTAACATCACTTGACGAATTGTTACTCGAAACATAAAGCAAAACAAAACAAAACAAAAATGAAACGATGAACGCTTCCTTGCCTTAAACATTAAAATTTGCGCGCTACCGTAACATTAAAAGTCAATATTTGAAGAACACTTTGCTCCGCTATTTAGCATTGACTCTTCAACAACAAATGCAATTTGCCACAACTGCAACAAAAGCGCAACATCAATAGCAATTACTGTGGCTTAAATGTATATTGCCTGCTTGCCGCTTATTTTTTTTGTTTTTGTTTGTTTTTTTTTTTTTTTTTGTATTTGTCTTCTAGCTATAATTTTAGCACTAATTTGTGAAGATATTCAGTTGAGTTCTTATTATTTGTTTGTTTTGGCATGTGTCGTTTAAACTTGATTATTATAATCACAGTCAAGAAGTTTTTGAAGCTAGAAAAATGAAAACTACATCAACAACATGTCAATTGCTTGTTTTTTCTTGTTTAGAAAATTGTTTTGAATGTGTAACAAAATAAATAAGTTCAGAATTTGATTTCAATTTATTGAGTGCGCTTTAAATATTTAAGTAATATTGGCTTCAGGTGATTGTCATCAGATAAAATAATAAAAAGTTTTAACTGACAAGGCGATTGTTTAAACTATTTTTTGAGCTTTGTGGAAATATGCTCGAGTTGGAAATTTTCCAAAGATCTGAAATTTCGCCTATGTATAATTTATAAACTTGTCGATTCTAAATTTTTTCAAAGCGGCCTCATTAATTTGTAAATAAATATATAAAAGATTTACTTGCCTGAGCAATCGCTAACATTTCTAATAGTTTAATAAAACATTCGCGTTTGTTTTTACTATTTTTATGCTAATTTATTAAGATACGCACATGTTAAAAAAAAAATTGTTTATCGTAAAAACATCAAAATAAAATAGTTTTGAAACATTTTAATTAATATTTCGCAAACTCATGAAGAATAGAGATTAATTTAAGATTTTTGCTAACATTTACATATTTATGCTTTTTAAAAATATACGCGATTAAGTTTTTAATCTTATATTATTGATAGTAATTAATCATTTTGCAAAAAAAATTTGCAAAAACTAAATAAAAAACAAGCTTTATTTATTTACAAAGTCATGTTAAAATGTTTTTTTTTAGTGATGCTAAGGGTCGATTAACATAAGATACTACTTAAAAAAATTTGCAAAAAAAAAAAAAACAAATTGAGCTAAGCCATAGCTACTTTGAAACTAATTTGATAATGTTATATAAGGAAATAATAATATGCCAGCAACGGAGGAGGCGCGAAAGAGTAAATATAATATAAAACTAATACTGATTAACAGTGAATTTTCTTTATTGAAATCTCGTTGGTCTTTCTAGGCACTAGCGGAACTAAGAGGGGGAGGGGTTAAGGATAAACTCCCTCTGAATTCCGATGAATCGAAATTTCATACATTTTGATTGTTGCTCATGATTCAAAATAAATTTTAAAAAATTAAAATTAAACACCTGCCATCGGTGATCTTAGAATCCATTAATATTCCTTGCTGCATATAATTTTATATACAGAAAAGAAGAAAACATTTTAAAAAATATGAGACTATGGCAAAGACGACCTTATAGTTTTAATGATTTATTTTTGTACTTAAGGCTATACAATACTAAAGTTAAAAAGCGGAAAATTGTGTACCCAAAAATCGAAAATTTTGCAATGGAAATCATGTTGTTGTTGCACTCATACGAAACTAATAAGAAACGAACTTATGCTGTTGTTAGTGTTTAGCCAACGAGGTCATATGAGGATCGGCTTCATACAATCATGCAGAGAGTCGACTTTTCGCGGTTTTATCTCATGTACTTGAGTGAGAGAGCTTGATTGCATATAGCTGCTTTCTTCTCATGTGTTATATACTTGTACTACGTCATGTTTGTGCCGATAAGTGTAGAGAGTACCAACAGAAAAAAGTTTCAGAAAAAAGAAAGAGGATGAGTGCAAAAGCTTCAACAACAACAGTCACGTGAAAAATTGCGTTTTTGTTGCACTCATACGAAATCAATAAGAAACGAAATTATGCAGTTGTTAATTGGCTACATACAATCTAGCAGAGAGTCAACTTCTCGTGTGCTTCAGTGAGAGAGCCGACCTAGATGCCTCTGTTTGATTGTATATACCTGAACTTTGCTTGCATGTGTTATATACGTGTCAGGGATGCCAACTCATTTTTCTTTCTCCCCGATAGCCCTCGAGAAATTTCCCGATTTTCGACCGAGTTCCCCGCATCGATATAATTTCATATTATAACAGCGCGATACGCACTTTCCATATAATCATTAAAAAAAAACTAAAAATTACCTAAAATTGGCCTCAATGAGTGCTATATTAAGGCGACACTGAACTTTCTCGGTCCAAAACTTAACCAATTTTTACGGGACTGGTAGATTAATAGCAATGCACTTTCTGACTTCGGAATTCTTTTGGCACATGGGAGATTTCACTTCAAGGGAACCCACTCACAAAATCGATCCGGCTTAAGCTTGCATAAAGTTTAATCTTATTGGGTATAGTTGCCACACCGAATTTGAACGAGATGGGCTGTTTCGAGTTACTAGACGTTCATTTTGATAGATAAATGACTCTCAGCCCACATTTGTATATCAAAGTTCTCAAAGACATGGGCTCTCTTTTGACTCAAATAAAAAATGGCAAAAACCTTGTTTTGACTAAAAGCTGACCGACTTCAAGTTCCCTGCAAAAAACAGTTCATTTCCCGATTCCCCACACCCAGTAAAACTTTCCGTAGATCGGGGAATCCCCCGCAAGTTGGCATCGCTGAAACGTGTACTACATCGTGTTTGTGCCGATAAGTGTAGAGAGTACCAATAGAAAAAGTAACAACAACATAGAGAGAAGAAGGCTGCAAAAACTTCAGCAGAATTTGTTGTAAATGTTTTCTAATCTAATAACTTTCAAGTAAACAACAAAGTTTCACTTCTACCGTGTACATAAAAGATAATAAAAACAAATCCAAAAAAATTGGCCAAAAGTAAAAATTCAAAGATTTTTTCAGTAATTTAAACTACTGGGATTGATAATGTAGAGTTTGGGTTACCTTTAGGATAGCTATGGTAATAAATGAGCCCCAGCCTGGCCAACAAAATCCATTTTTTTTAATTTCTGAGATGAAGTTAGTTTATGCAGTGCATAGTGCTCTATGAACACTGGCAAAAATTAAGAAGTTAACAGATTAATACACAGATTATTACAGGTTTAACTGCATCATCAATAATCGAAATTATAATGTCATTCGAATTCTAGAAGCTAATTAATACGAATCCAATTAAAAAAATTAATTTGAACTTAGTTATTTCTGCTTGAACGACGACCATATATAGTTTTACAACAATTTTGATCCGTCAGCTAGTCAGCTTAGTCGTTATACCTCAATAGCTTCATAACGGATTGAAGACTTTCAATAAAATTAAATTATTTTCTAACAAAAAGTTTGGCCCTTTGGAACATTATTTTCCCTATCTTCCGAAGTTTTTAAAATACCAAAGTATTCAACATCCTTCTGTAAGGCTCTACTTAGGTTTCAGCCAGAATTTTTCTTTTGGAAAATTAGGGAGAATAGGGGTTCTATGCGATGGACCGATGAATAGGATCTAACAATTCAAGTGAACATCGTGGCGCGTATGGGAATTGTATTGAATTTTAGGGCGAATAACGGTAGTGCAAAGGTTAGATGGCGAAAGATATTAAAAAAGTATTAAAGTAGCCTTTCTTAAAAAAAACCAAGGATTTAGTGGGTTTTTTTTAGAATTATGACTAGAAATTTATATTAGTTTAAATCATCTGGGAAGAAGCCTAAATATCTAAGGAGTATTTTGGTTTAATAGTCGATGACAGAATATCGAACAAGAAAGAGTGTTGGAGACAAGCCCAAACCCGGCGTTTACTTTAACATAAATGGAATGTTCATCAGAGGCAAACATATATGAATGGTGCGGTCGCTGAGGGAGCTCGTTAATTAAAAGGAGAAATTACTATCGACATCGGGCATGTGCCAATCTTATCAAACATCTCAGAAATATTCAAAGCTTTCTGTTCGGTTCTGAAATATCAGTTGACCAGTGAAGCGGTTACGGCGAAAGCCGTTTGGCGATCACTGATCAAGATGTTGCTTTCACGATAACTTATGCTTGGTTTTCACTATGTCATATTTGCCGTCAAAGAGAGAATTTCTCATATGAAATTTGCCAACATGCTATCAAATTTGATTGAATTTGACATAGTGAAAACCAGGCATTACAAAGCGGACATTGAGTACAGTTTTCATAAGTTTGGAAAGTGTAAATCAAATAGCAATGGTTTGATTTTAGGAATAGAGCATGAACTCTTATCGATGATGTGTAGTAGTCGATTGCTTTTTTGAGAGCTGAGAATTATTAGTTAGTTAGTTTTGGCAACCAGGGGCATATAACTTTTCGTCGCCTGAGAATTGATTTGGCGTATAGGTATATGAATATGTGTACACATACACCAAATCAATTCTCAGGCGACGTTTTGTCATCCTTGAAAAGTGTCGGAATGGACTAACTTTTGGAAGTAATGAAACCTTTTTGGGAAATTCACTGGTCGTAAAGAACTTGTTTGCCTTATGTCTATATTTATCAGTGCTACATATTCAAAACTGTTATTACCTAATCATTTATACGTTGACTTTTCCATAATCTTTGCTTTCCTGCTGTTCCTACGACAATTATTTAAAAAGAATGATAACCAAAAAACTTTTCTATGAACATCCAAGCACAGAAAGATGATTTAATTTTATAATATACCGAAAGCTTTCTAAAGTCAGAATGATTTCATAGTTAGTTACGTTACATACTCGTATGTATGCACAAGTTCGTATTAAAATAAATGCATGAATGCAACTGTAAACAACACAATTAAAGTGCCAACATGTATTGATTGCAAATGCTTTAAGCTTCATCTTCTGGTTTTCCTTTTCTTTACTGGTTACTGCTTCTACTTCTTATTGATTCATCTAATATGGTCAAACGTTTCTACTTGTTTTTTTTCCCCCCATTTCATTTATGTATGTTCTTGTTGTTGTTGTTGCAGCATTTACGCTATGCGCAGAGGATTGCAGAATGTCTTTTGAAAAAAGATTTTCATCGAAAAAAAAAGTGGAAAACAAGTAAGCAACATTGTCGACATTCTTGTGTAACTGAGAGCTACAGCAACAGCAGCAGTAGCAAAATTACCGATTATGTACCCCTATAAGGTAACAGCAATAGCAGCAATAGCAACAACAACAACAACAAATGCAACAACAGCAGCAAAAAGGCAACGGTTTCAGTTTCTAGGACAACAATTTATTTTGTTGTGTGGCATTTATCTAAAGTGAATATCACCAGCAACAACAACCAGAACAACAACAGGAAAACAACGAGGCAGGGACACAAAGCGATGCCAATTTTATAAATTCAATCTTTTTTGTTGTATTCTTTTTTCTTGCATTTTTTATTCTTTGCCATATGAACTAATAAAAAATAGATACTAGCAACGAACAAACTCGCAGAGTACCTTTGCAGCAAGCAACTGTTGCTGCTGTAAATCGTACATGAAACAGCTACAGCATCAGCTAGTAAAAAAAAAGAACAAAAACAACAACACAAATAAACAGTTAGATGCCTAATGTAGTCGTCGTCGTTGTTGCAACTGGTTTGCTAAACTCAGCAACTAACTACAGCAAGTGCAGTCAGCAAGTATCGTGCTGCATGCCGTAAATGCAACTTCCTTAAGCACTTTGCGCTTTCAGTACCTTCCAAAAGGTATGTATGTGTGTATGTGTATGTGTGTGCCTTGCCTATGTGTTGTTTGCAAATATAGAAAAGGGTACAGTTGGTACACACGCTTCTTGCTCATATTCAAACACACAGACATACATAAATACATTTCTTCATTTGTGCATTTGGTAACGCTCGTGTAAGCATCGATACAAGATTTTTATTTAATTTCTTGTTCTCGTTGTTGTTGTTGTTGTTGCTTTTGCTATATTGCACTCGTATCTCTTTCTATGAAAATGCAGTTAGTAAAAAACTGTAAAAACTGGACGCATGCGCAAACACACAAGTGCGCTGCACTACACTGCACTACACCGCACTGCGCTTCGCATTTAAGTAGTTAACCGTCATTGCCACTTACATACTTATTTATTTGTGCTCGCTTTTTGTTTTTGTTTTTGCGCTTTGGTGCAATATGTTAGCCACCACATGAATTAAATGTGGCATGAAGGTTCTAAATCAAATAAGAATTAAGTAGAATTTTCTGTATTGCATTAATTTTTATTTTGAGAAGAAAAAAAGAAAACAGAAAAGTGTAGAGTGTTAAAGAAAATGCTCTATTTATTATCAACTTTATCTATCATCGTATGTGGTATGTCGGCTCATGTAAATAAATTTATTACTTCAAAGTTCAAATAACTGCATGTGGAAATACTTATATGAATATATGTTAGTATGATCAAGGATTAGCCACGACTACGATTGCAGTTGAGAAAAAATTAAATGGTTTATTTGTGACCCGAGCATATCTGGTCTCAACTGCTAGTTGGCTTTTACTCGTCAGTGAAGGATATCTCCTTATATATCCGCATAAAGAAATTGTAAACTCGACGCTACTCATGGATATCAATCATAAGAACAGCGCTATCTGACTGGCCCTATCCTGGTCTACTACCACTTAAGCAATGGTTGCGCAACCAAATAACATTTATTTTCCTTGCTTCAAGATTTGTGAGTTAATCTTTAAATGATTCTTGGCAGACCAAGTAATAGCTCAGCCTAGATACGACCATATAAAATGAGTAAAAGAAAGATATAATTTGAAATTGCCCGAAAATAAAACACATGGACACCCCAAACACAGAAAATAAGTTTCGTAATTGAAGACACTCTTCATCTGGGTAAAGTTTTTCCCCCATAGAAATCGCAGAACCCGAAAAAGCGAAATATTGACATCAGAATTTGTCTAATTTTCAACCCAAAACTAAGCGGACACTCGTTAATTCTCACAACCAGAAACAGTGACTTAAAAGCTATCTTGGATTCTGAGCTCAATTGCAGATTGAACTCGAAACGATGGGTGAAGGAGCGAACATCGAATAAGACCTGCAACCAAAATCCACATTGTGTATATGCAAAGCGGTGGCACAAGTACGTCCAATCTTAAAACCCTTAAGAAGAACTAGACCGTAACTAATTTAGAGCGCTTTCAAGTGTATAGAAACTACAAAAAGCATTCGATCATGCCCCACGGTTCTCCTCAATGTTCCTATGCGCCTTCTCCCAATAGATATCTTTAATGAGCAATTGGCTAGTATGAGCACGTGGAGATTAAGAGAAGCGGGATGCTGGGAAGAAAGAATCGTCGGCCTACTCATGTTGCATGAACGAGAAATAGTCAACCTTGATTTTGATTAAGAACTTCACAGTACACTTGCTCTCCCGAAATCAATGGCATAATTAAAAATTACATTGACCCCACTGTAACCACAGACAGTTTGAACATGTATTTTCTTCGAAACACTAAGAATTAAAAGGCCAATCCTTTTCCCTAATTCAGTTAGTGTATTCCAGGTGGGAATGTTAGCAATTAGAGAGGCGTGCCTGATGTTAAAAGGAGATAACACGTTCAAAACAAATATTGCTATCTCAGCAGATAGTCAGGCTTGTGTCATGGCTCTTGAATCGGACCGTCGAAAAGAAACTATATAGTAAAATAATACAGGGATAGCGTTGGTCTTATTTGGGTCTCTGGACATCGGAACATGGAGGGCAACGAAAATACGGATTGGCTCCTAAGGGCTCTTCTTTGCATGAATCTCTGGATGAATTTAACCTTAGTCAATAGTAAAATTTTTAATAAATGTTTTGTGAGTAGGGTAGCCAGACGTACTGATTTGATCAAGACATGTCCTGATTTTTTTTTTTTTTTAAATACTAATTTTTTGAAATCTCGAAGTAAGTACGAAAATGTACTGATTTTGTACTGATCTTTTCAAATTAATATTTTAAGAATTTTTGAGCTTAACCTTAATGGTCTTAAAATCGTTTTTGCAGACAGTCACATCGTGTTTGTGTCTTATTCTGATTGTTCACAAAATAAAATACATACGCGTTGCTGCTATCGAGAGGAGAAAAGTAATATTTTCTTGAAGAAAAGTCAGTTAACGTAAGTTTTTAAATAAGTGAAAGGAATTTGTTATTAATTGAATTTAATTACTGTCCTTAGCTCTCACAATCCTCTAAATATGGAAACTGATATGTAATCAACAAAAAAAAAATGTAAAATAAACACACAAAATCGGAGAAAAAGTTTAAGGACGTTTATATCACTATATTACATTGAAATTACTAGGTAAAAAAAGCATAAAAACTGTATTGATTTGTACTGATTTTCACTGCTTCTTAGTGAAAAATATTTATTTGAAAAAAATTAATTTGATTATTCTGGAAATTTGTTGTCATTTTGGCCATTTTTTTGAGGTTAAGATTAAAAAAAATCGGAAAATTTTTCCTAAAATTTTAATTTTATAGTGCCAATCAAATGTATCATTGATTTAATTTATTGTATTTAAAAATCAGTTTGATAAAAATTATTTATGGATATTTTCTTCGAACGACCCTGATACATTTAGTTACTTTGCAATTTGGATTTTTTCATTCCGTTGACATTTTCTTATATTTGATAATTTGCAGTTTTATTAATAAGGTTTATATTAAGAGAAATTATTATAAGTCCAAAAATGCCCTTTCTACGTTCACCTCTTGAATTTATATGCTCATTTTGTATTTTTAATGTTAATATTTTAGCACGTCTAAAAACGTTTGTAAAGTCCAAACAGAGCTCCCATATTCCTTCTTCAATGCTTCAATATGCTTCAATCGGGATCTAGAGCATTCTACCCTTATTGTCAATTTTAGCCTTTTTGGTTTAATAAAAAAAATGCACTGGACTTGCCTCATCAGTAAATGCTAGGCACGCCACTGAATGTACTGATTTCGCTGCTCAAAAATCTGACTACCCTATTTGTGAGAGAAAATTGTAGATGGAACAGGCTAATGACAAATATGAGTAGAAGTGAGTTGTGGCTGAAAATTGACGAGATATCTCAAAACTGATTGCAATCATTAGTGGTTTCTGGCTTACTGGGGTGTAAGCGCCCAAAATGAGAGACCCGTACAGCACCCACAATCGTAGCTATATATACCTTACTTCAGCAACGAACTAACAAACATCCAAAACCAAAAACATGCTATTGTAACTTAAAAAAATCTTCCTACACCAACAACCAACTGAGGATGAGGTATCAAAATGGAATGTATTATCTAATTGGATTCGTGGCTGGAAGTACCTCCTTAATTCAAAAATTTGTAACAAAATATATTTTTGCAGGTATATACATTAAGGTGGCCATTTTTTGCAAAAGTCGGTTTTTTCTTTGTCTCACGGTCTAAAATGGCAATGGCAAATTTCGGAGAGTAAAAAACTCCGAAGCAAAGATTTTTAATTCATGCCATTTAGTGTGTGAAAAAAAATTTTGAACGTGTACTCTCGGTCTCAGGGTCTAAAAATATTCGATTCGATAAAAAGCTAAGAAATATAAAGTTTCATGCCGATCGCAGAAAATTTAGAAGTCCCTCATTTTTTAGCATTTTGCTTATTATAAAGCGATAAAAATAATTTAAATCACTCTAAAAATCTTTTTTCCTACCTACATATGGAAACTTTTTGTGTGGTCAAATAGAAAAAATTAAATAAGTCAGCCAAACCTAAATGGATTTAGAAAAATTATAGCTTGTTGGAAACAAAATAGAACTTAGTCTATTCTCATATACTTTTTTATGTACACTGGTAAACAGAATAGTAGTTTAAAACGCTATTCAAAATGAAAAAATGTAAAAAAATTTTAAATTTTCAGTACTTTTTGCCCTCTAATTCTGGTATCCCTTAAGATATGTTACTAATTTATATATCGTTCTAAGCAGCTAAAAGTTTTATTTTGAATGACATATAAAAACCTACTCCTGGGATAAATAAAAATAAAGTTACGGCAAGTATATGCTTTAACCTATCAAAAATTAGTTTTTCGGCCCTAAGTCCAAATTTTGAGGATCAATTCGAAATTCTGGGTATGCAGTTTTTTAATGCTTATAATTTGAGTTATGTCTCGTGGAAAGTATATTTTCACTGTCACACAGTGTTACATGAAAAATAAAAATTTAAGATAATTGCCTTTTATTAGCAATAAAATGATAAATAATAGACGTTAAAAAATGTTAAGTCCGATTTCGGAAAGGTGAAATTACATAAAATAGATTAGTTTTATAGTAACTTAGCTATTTAAGATTTTTAGAGTGATTTAAATTATTTTTATCGCTTTATGAATGAAAAAAATGCTGCAAAATGCTTTTTTCAACTTTAGGGCTCATGAGGGACCTCTAAATTTTTTGCGATCGCCATAAAACTTTATATTTCTTAATTTTTTATCGAATCGAATATTTTTAGACCGTGAGACCAAGGAGTACACGTTCAAAATTTTTTTCACATACTAAATGGCATAAAGTAAATTTGCCATTACCTACCAAGAGTAGAACAGTTTTTGCATCCCTAATTTTTGATTTTTTGACCGAGTCAAGTATCGAACCTAGATAGATACTATGCATAACAGTTCAGCATATAACTACTACACTACGGCGACTACAATAGATACCCCTAGTGGGGTTGAAATGAAAGTCACAATCTCTTTGGGAATAAAACTCTCACTGCTCACACACATATGTGTTTATCTATGTAAATAAATAAAATTTTGCATTATAATTTCACCAAATTATTTATTGTTGCCTGGGTTTTTTCTACGAATATGGTTTTGCGAACATTGCAGTTATTTATTTTCTGTGTGTGTGTGTGTTGTGTTGTGTTTTGATGAAATGCTGAATGATTTATATTTTATATCACGCTTACATAAATTTATTTTATTTACTAAAATAATAATATAAATTACAAATTATGCTTAACCAAACCAAACCAAAAAAAAAAAATAAAAAAAATACACAAATATCTCCCACCTTTCCAAGAATTTTGCATACAAAAAATAAAAATAATAAAAAATAAACAATTTTATTTAAAAATATTCGAATATATTTTATGCATAGTACCAAAAACAGCAGAAACAAAAATAACTGCTAGCATAGCAGCAAATGCTAGTATTTTTTTTTTTGCAATTTTATGGCGCTATTGTGGCTAAAATTGGCCAATGGCACTGACTAAGACTGAGTGCACCACTCTGCGGTTAATGCAACTACTCAAACTGTTGACTGGCGCTACAAGTAAATACTACAATACATGCATACATATGCAATTATATAGATACCTAGGTTAATACTTGTACTACGAGCATCCATAGTTACTACTTATTTAATTCAAGCAACTAAACAACGAACACGATCGGCGTTACTGCAATGGTGGCGCCCAGCGAAGGTCTTTTCTGCATACTATGTTCAGGTGAGTTTAAGTAAAATTTCGCAGTAAAAATGATTTCGTGTATATAAACAAAACAACTAAACGAAAAAAAAAAAAATAAATAAATAAAGTGCTACAAATTTTGTACTTTATTATTATGCTATTTTTATTATCATTTAATTGTTGTTTTTGTTATTTTTTGCATATGTTAACAAATTTACTACGGGCGGTTAAGCGTCAGAGCCATGTGAGTATGTGTGTTTGCAGAAACATAAATATTATTTATTTAGTTACTTGAACTGTTGCTGTTATAATTATAAATTTAGATACCTATTTATATATGAATGTGGTTTGTAGGTTTGTAGGTAGTTTTTACACAAAAGTAAATATTTAGTTTTATCAAAACTCTTAAAATATCGCATCGTTTCAACCCCACGTATACCAGGTGTGCAACCTTAAAACGGCTGATTTTTTTTATTTAGCAAAACACAATAATTAACCCAGAAAAGTGAAGAATGTTTTATTCGAAGTAATTGCCCTCGTTGGCTATACATTTTTCATATCTTTGGGGAAGATTGTGGATTCCACATCCCTTTTGGATAAGAACCACCCATCAAGCAATTTTTTAAAATCTTCATAAGAATTGAAGTGCTGCTCAGCAAGCGCTTGTCCCATCGACGCAAACAAATGGTAGTCGGAAGGGGCCAGGAGGGTGGGGTAGCAACTCCCAGCCAAGTGCATCCAACGTATCCCGGACCAATCTCGCTGTGTGTGATGATGCGTTGTTATGCTGGAAAATGATACCCTCAATTCACGATCCAATTCGATGATTTGTTGTTGGTAGCGTATATTATTGATCGTTTCACCAGTTTTCAACAGTTCGTAGTAAACCCTTCTGGTCCCACCAAAGACACAGCATTGTCTTTTTCCCGAATCGATTTGGCCTAGCAGACGATGTTGAGGTTTCGCCGGGGCCCACCCACGATTTTTTGCGCTTAGGGTTTTCAAAGAAGATCCATTTTTCATCGCCAGTGACGATTCGATGCAAAAATGATTTTCTGTTGTGCCGATCAAGTAAGATTTCGCACGTGTTCTGGCGTCGTTCCATCTGTCGGTCGTTCAATTAATGTGGCACCCACTTCCCGATCTTTTGGATCTTTCCCATAGCATGAAGGCATTTCGAAATTGCTTGACGGCTAACATTCAACTGCGTGGCAAGTTGTTTCTGCGATTGGGTGTCGTCTTCGTCCAATAAACCTTGCAACTCGGTGTCCTCAAAAACTTTTGGTCGATTTTCGCGCTTCTTGTTGGTGACGTTGAAAATTCCGTCTTTGAATAGCCGAAACCACGCTCTGCACCGAGTTTCATTGAGAGCATTGTCGCCATAGACCTCCACAAGAATTCTAGTCTTGCCTAAAGTGTTTAGGAGCTCTTGGCATTCCCACACTAATTTTGAGGAGATCTCAATTAAATCTAATGCCCTGATAGCAGCTTGACTATCAGAGTATATTACTATGCTTTGCTTTTTGTTCCCACAATCAAGGTTGAACAGTGCACAGAGCTGTATGGCAAGAATCTCTGCTTGGAAGATGCTAGGAAATCTTCCCATTGGCTCCGGGTGTTTGGTTTTTGTACCATACACTCCTGCACCCGTTCCTTTGTTCGTTCACGATACGTCGGTGTACCATCTGAGTGTGTTCTTTGTGAGAGGTATGGAAAGTCTGGATGTCCCACTTTGAAGTATTTTTCGAAGTTGTATCTCTAGTTCATTTCATCTCTAGGTAGGGTGGCTAGGGGAAGGTCAGCAGAGATACTTTCGAGGTCTCTACTGCTGAGACTTTCCCCTTGCCAGCTCCTTCCTTTGATGTGCGTATAAGTGCCCTTTTAGTAGCCGTCTCTATTATTGAAGAATGAGATCGAGTAGTGTCTCCATGGCTGCCGTGGGACATGTTCTCATAGCTCCTGTGATACAAATACAGGCCAGTCGTTAATCCTTTGCTTTCAAGAAAAGAAGATATCTGTTTTATTATTAGCAAACCATACCCTGTTGTAGAACTCCTGATTAGCATACTTATATTCATGTTAAAGGTTCAAACCTCCATCTCCCCCCAAAATGATTTAATTTTGAATCATTTATAATTTAATTTTTATATTGCAGAAACTTTTTTCGGCAAGGCGAGAACTTTTATTCTGACAAGTCAAATTGAAATCTGAGAAGCTAATTCTAATTAAGTGTAATCAAGTCGAGTTTCGAAAGCGACAATTTGAATTCAAATTTGTTGAATTTTACAAAGAAAGCGGCAGTTTCAATTCAGTACAGTCAAATCGAACTCAGAGGGATCCTATTTCAATTCAGAGTAGTCAAATTCAATTCGGAGGGCGACAATTTATACTTAGAATAGTCAAATTAAATTCAGTACGATCAAATTTAATTCAGAAATTTGGATTTTGAATTGCGAAATTTAACTTAAGAGACTCTAATTTCAATTTGGTATAATAAAATTGAATTCGGAAAGCGAGAATTTGAATTCAGACCAGTAAAATTTTACTTAAACGGAGTTAAAAGTAAAATCGAAATGAATTCAGAAGGCGATAATTTGTACCCAGAATAGTCAAATTGAATTGAATAGACAGTTTTACTTCAGGAGAAACCAATTTGAATTCAGTATAATCAAATTGAGTTCAAAAGCTGGTATTTTAAATTCAGATTAGTCAAATAAAATTTGGAAGACGTCATATGCATTGAGTAAGTGATCGGCAGAAATTATATCTACTAGTCGGTAAAACTCCAGGGCTATTTTTTTTGCTCCAGAAATGAAAAACAAATATCAAAAGAGAACCAAACTACTCGTTGGTGTTTGTTTTGTTATTTGTGTATGCAGATAATTCGTTAGATAATTCTGAGAAATACCGTTACTCATGTCTTCTCTCTCTCTCTCATTTGTTATTTACTCCCCCTTAGAGTCATATATCAATAATAGAAAACAAAGGGTTATCTTCCGAAATGCCTTATCAAAAAACATTGATGTTACTTCCGGGGTTCCTCAAGGAAGCCATTTAGGACCTTTATTATTTCTTCTGCTTCTTAATGATTTGCCTTCTGTTATTCGTAATAGTAAAATTATGATGTATGCTGATGATGTAAAGCTGTTCTTATCTTATAATTCCATTATCCAACAAAAACTTATACAAGAAGACCCATTCTAGAGTATGCATCCCTTGCCTGGAGTCCTCAATATAATTGCTACATAAATAAAATTGAGTCGGTCCAAAAACAATTTCTTCTCTTTGCATTAAGAAGTTTTTGTTGGAATCCACTTTTGAATCTTCCACCATATGAGCATCGGTTAAAACTTATCAATCTACCTACATTAATAAGCAGAAGAAAACTGCTGAATATAACGTTTTTAATAAAGCTTTTAACAGCTGAGCGAAATTGACTTTAATATACCTTGTAGAAGCTCAAGATATTTTTTTCCTATTAAACTTTGCATATGTAATATGAACTATGCTCAAAATGATTCTTTTCGTGGATTTTAACGAACATTATAACTTATTCAACATTTCCAATTCTTTAGAGTATACTAAAACATCCTTATTAATTATACTTAATAGATGAGCAACTGATGATTTTATATCTGTAGTTGTATTGAATGCCAATTGGGATAAACGCAATTCATTCCACCTTTTCCGCGTAAGCAATGCAGTCCGAACTGCGATTGCATCGGTCACCGATCTGTGCGTTTTGCAGATGCGCCCCTCGGTCGTATTGAGCGGGAGGAGGGTCCGTTGGGATTCGTCGTTAAGCAATGATTTTTACAACGATAACTGCAATGCTTTGTTCAATGAGTGAATTTTAAAGAACTTCCGACGCTAATATTTTAAAATTGGCTAAACCGATCTGACAATCTGATAATTTTTGGCTAACCTACTCGTCAAGCTCTTTAAATTGATATATAATATGATATTATAGCATTTATCGATCTTCTAGAATAAAATTATAGTTACACTAATAATATAGATTAATTGAATATCTCATTGGCAAAGCTGTAAGTTGAAGGAAAAGAAATCCCCAAGCAATTAAGACGGGCTCATATAGAGTGTAAGCATGGTCTAAAAATTTATTGCATTCCAAATTATTTCATATTTATATTAAAAGTTGAGTGACATATTTTTTCGAAACATCGCTTATTCAAAGGCATAAAAATATCACTCCCATCAAAAGAAAAGTTTCTGAAACGTTGATGAAACGACAACGGGGTTTCAATCAGTATTTCCAGTGCTTGTTTTAAAAAATATGTACAGTAAGTAAACAATGTTTTTTTGTAACACACTAGATACTAAAATTTTTAAATCTACTACTTAAAGACAAAATCAAAATAGAATTTGCAAAAAAAAAAAAAATCGATCACAGCAAATTCAGTAATTATGCACATCATTTGTATTTCTTTTCTTTTTGTATTTTGTATTTTGTTTTTTTTTTTTTTTTGTATGAATATGTTGGGCATTGGTTTGACTAAACACTTAACAGCTATTTAGCTAGTTAAGCTGGTTTTAGTAAGCCAGCGTTTTAAGTTTAATTAATTTTATATTCATTTGTGGCTATTGCTGCTGCTGCTGTTGCTTGCTTGCAACAACAACAACAGTGTTGTTAATGGCTGAAGGTCATTTGTGTTGAATTTCAGTTAAAATGCAAAGTTGTAATATTGTTTAGATAATTATTTTTTCGGGTTTATTTATTTATTTATGCATTAATTTATATACGCAGATAGCAATAAAATAAATCTACAAATATCTATAAAATGCCAAATGTTACTGTTGCAGGAAGGGAAGCAAACACACACACACACATGTATATAAACAGAAATCATGACAGTGGCTTTAAAACTGACCAAAAATTAAATTATTTAAATTGGTTTTATTTTGGTGTATTCTGTGATTTTATGATTTGTGATGTGGGTTTCGGATTGCAAAAAAAAAATTAATTTTTTTTACATTTACGTGGATACATATTTATGCTTTTTTATATATATATTGGTGGTGGTGGTGGGTGTGGCAGAGTTAACCTTGAAAAAATTATACACATCATTTAACCTTTTTTCGCATGCGGTGTTTTATTAATTAAAATTCAGTTTATTATCATTAATTTTGAAAAGTATTAACGTTCATAAATTTGCTTATGAGGGTAGAGTTAGTCAGAGATATATGTAAATAATAAAGAAGGTTTTTGCAATAATTCAAAAGCGATGTTTATAATAATATCAATAATACTACATTATATATATACATATAGTTAAGTAAACGTAGTAATAGTTTCATTAAAGTTTTGAAAGATTCATTAAAATTTTATTGCAATTTAGGCTTTTTATTTAAATCTGAATGAAGGGACCAAAATAAGATATTTGCTCGTTCCCCAAAGTTGATAGACGAATTATAATAATATTATGATATTTTATTTAGAATTTCATAATAATAAGTAAAGGTACTTATGTAAGGTCTGAAGAAATCTCCTCGTCAACACAGCAAGAAATTGGGTTTGCCATTTTCTATAGGTTCCTACGTCAACTCAAGACACTGCAAGTTTTCCACGAATGTCAAATCTCAAATAGAGTGTAGACGCTAACCGTTTTGAATGTTTCCAAGTTGTTTTAAAAATTCCAGATCGGACAATTTTCTGTGGAGGAAGACTCTCGTAAATGAAGCCCGAAATCCACATTCGAAGAAATAGACAATAAAGAAGTGACCCTGGTTTAGCATTAAAGTAGCTAAGATCCAAGGTTGACCCAGGATAGCTGATGAACTGGACTTAACTGGCTGTGTCAAAAATATTAGAAAATTATCTGCGGGGTTCTCCGTATTTTTAGTCATACTCAAAATGAAGCATGTGTTCTTTTTGACCAATATTTTCTTATAAAATTGGAGAACGGGGTTTTCATTCGAAGAAAATTGACATTGACTTGCCATTACTGATGATGAGCCCGACCTCAAAAAAGTTACCAAAAATACTAAAAATAGACAGAGGCACATTTTTTCAAATGATTATCAATGGGAATTCGGGACATGATAAGGAATCCGGATGAGGTTGGCTTATATTCCCAAAATTCGTGCAGTTACTGTATTGAAAGAGGCCTTCCGAGAGGTCTTCATAACCTCCAAAACCTCCCCCTAAATACGGCCTTGGGTCAGACAGTAAATGCTAACTGTTATACGGAAAATTATGGAACCCAAGTTTTCGAAAATTTGTTAGAAAAACAGAAAAAAAAGACCTGCGTCACTATTTTTTACATCACGATAATGCCGCCGCTTAAGCTTTTGAAAAAACCAGCAAGAAATTCACCCAGCACCAATTTCCCTGAATCTAGTCCCGTGGGGTTCTTGGTTTTTTCCAAAAATAAAAGAATTAAAATTGAGAATGCTGGAGTGCTCTCAAAGAGTCGTAGCGTAGTTGTAGTCTCAAAGAGTCGAAATGGAGGAGCTCTAAAAAGAGGATTTTGATAAAGGTTTTGAAAGGAGGACATAAAATATTCCATGAAACTATTATTATTTTTTTTTCAACCACTTTGGTTTGTCCCTTCATATAGAGGCCAGACTATTTATTGCTTGATTGGATTTTTAAAACAACCTCCCTCTCCCTTCCCAAATTTGGCAATTACTTTGAATACCTACAAATATATAAGTGTAAATAAGGTAAAGGTTTTCTGCACCCCTGTGGAGAATGTTTACATTAGAAAAACATAAAATACATAACCTCAAATTATTGTTTCTTATTCGCACAGAAATCAATGCTCGAGTATTTATGTATGTAGTTTGTTAGTTTGTGGAACTACATTTACATTAAAGTATTTGGCATTGGTCTTTTTTAATCAACCAATAACCTTAAATAAAGTTAATGATGAAATTCACCCAACTATTGACCTCGTTGTAAAAGCAAAACAAAACAAAAAAATCACACACAAAACACAACGCAAACAAAAAAATCGCGTATTAAATTCATTCACATTGCGCTTTGGCGAGTTTTATGCTCAAGAATTTCAAATTCGAGTAAGTCTTTGGTGTAATCTTGTTGGGTTTTAAATGTAGTTGTCGCGTACATGATGACGTCATTTTGTCAACAATTTAAACGTGTTTCATTTAAAATGTATGAATAGTTTTTCTATTTGTTTGTTGATAATTTTTTTGCTTTTTTTTTTTGTAATGTGCCAATTGACCGAATGTTTTGATTGAGAGTTCATTGAAGATTGAAATTGATTGAAATAAATGATAAGCGTTAAAATTGTTTGGTGATGTTTATTGAAGTTGTTGCTGTTGAAGAGCTATGGAGGTAATTGACTGCTGGTTGAAGTTGTGAAATTTTACAAAAAAAAAAAAAAAACAACAACATTTTCAAAATCTATTGGATATATTGAATTTTTTTGTTGGAGTCCACGCACATTCCTTACGAAGTAGATAAATATTCCAAGTTATTTAATATTCAAGTGCAAATCTTCATTTGTACTCCATTTATATACGCATGAATTTATGAATTTACTTATTAGTGGTTGTTTAAGATCTTTACTTTGAGTTGTGGAGTGCGCGGGAGTTTATTTTTCAAATTTAAACAACTTTATGAAATCATATTTTTATGGATATCTAGTGGTGGAACAACGAGGAACAGCAACTTGTAAAAAAAAAAAAAAATTGCTACAACTCTACATTAAAACCAGTGTAAAAACTTATTAAAAGTTCAATGTTTTAAAGAATTTTATAAAATTTTTGACAGGTTTATAAACATTTTTTTAATTATACAGAATGTGTCAATGACAATGTGCTAAATTTCTAAAAGAATTTTTTCCTAAAAGTTTTTTTTAGAGGGATGCACGAAAATATACCGTTAAATTCAATGGGAAATTTTCAGGTTTTATCATTGAAAAATGCTTATAATTTAGAACTTTATTGTGTAAGATGTCAGAAATATATTGACTAGAGCTTTCGGAATTTGTATAACTAACAATTGAGGAGAATAATGAATAAAACTTTAAAATAACCTAATTTTTTTAAAACTTAACGAAATAAAGTTTTTTCTTGTTGTAATAATTTTAGGTTTTTTTATTTTACTTAAAAAAATATATTATAACTTAGTTTCTACGATGTATATATAAAATCTCTTTTTAAAGAATCAAATTAATCAAAATTTGGAATAAATTTCCAACGATTCAGGGCAATGTGGGAATAGCGATCTGACTCAAAGTTTAGTTTCAAAATAAGTTAATAATGGCATCTTGCAGATCTAATCTGATAGTTTCTAACTGAGACTGCAAGACCAAACAAATTACATGATTTTTTGTATAAAACAGCAATAAAATAAATTGTTTGTTAACATGACTGCATAATTCATAATTATTTTCATGTTCGTAGTTCGGTGGTTTCAGTTCGAACTTGAAAAACATAATTCTAACGAATTTAAAAAACCGAACTCTGAATGTTTATACTCTTTTAAAATCTTTTAAATACCTGTTTCTGAAAAAGATTATATATCAAATTCAAAATTTTTGGTTTGAATTTTGGTCGGCTTTTGATTTTAGTTTTGTTTTGAAATTTTTTCTGAACTTTAATTTATTTTTTTCGAGCCGATTTTAAGTTTAATTTTTAGTGTGAATTTTGATCAAATTTTTTAACTGAATATGCTTTTATTTTTGATATGGATTTTAGTCTGAATTTTTGATGAAATTTTTGGTTTGGTTTTTGGAATAATATAAGATCAGATTTTTGAGTTAAATTTTGTTGAATTTCCGGATTTTGGTTTAAAATTTTAATGAAATATAGGTCTGGTTTTTTTGTCTAGAATTTGTCTCTCTTTTTAATCTGATTTCATCTGAATTTTAAGGTTTGGGCACAATGAAACTAGTGCATACGTTTTAACTCATAGTGTTTTCCTAGTTAAAATTTAAAATTTTTTTTCACATCAAAGTAGCTTTGTTAAACATGTCTAAGCTCTGATGTCAAATTTTTAGATCATTCGATAGTTTTTGGCTTCAAAATGAGCAATGAAAATTTAAATTTGACATTCAAAGCAATTGCTCGAAAAGCACGGGTTTCGCGAAATACCGTTTTGTGAGTTATTAAAGTATACAATGAACGCCTGGCCATTAATAGGAAGCAAGGAAGTGGCAAAAAGAAGGGGTTTATTAACCCTGCTATGGCCAAGAAGGTGATAGCTCTTTTAAAAAAAAAATCCCAATATATCAGACAGGAAAGTGGCTGAAAAACTAGTATGCTCTGAAACTTTTGTTAGAAAAGTTAAGAGGGTGGAAGGGCTGAAGTCACACAAGGTCCAAAAAGTTCCAGACCAAAATTTGAAGAAGAACAGCGAGGAAACAGAGCGAGCTAAAATGTTGCACAGTGATTTCATAACGAATTTTGATTGCTGCATTATGTTTGATGAGACTGGAGGACTTTTCACAGCTTCCAGGTGTGGATTTTTATATTGTAGATCGTAGAGGAAATGTCCAGAAGCAGTATAAAATCTAAAAAAATCTAAATTTGTAGTTGTGGTAGACAAAAAAATTTTTTGTAACAACTGGGACAATCAATCCCGATATAATGTCCGGGAGTGTCTGCAAAAAATACTTTTGCCATTTATAAAGCAGCATGCAGTTTCAGCTTTCTTTTGGCACGATTTGACTGCGTGCCATTACAGTAAAGCAGCAGTTGAATGGTACGAAAAGAATAATGTAACACTTGTACCCAGATATGTGAATTCACCTAACTGCCCAGAGCTCAGACTAATAGAAAGATATTGGGCTCTGGTAAAAAGGACCATGAAGGGTACAAGACAGGTTGCTGAAACTGTTACCAGTTTTTTCAAAAAGTGTTTGTCATCAAGTTAAGAAATTTCTGTAAACACTATTAAAAGCTTAATAGGAGGCATATCGGAAGCGAAAACCTTAGTCTAAGTTTTTTTTAACTTTTAAGCTAACTTTTGAAATGATTTTAGAACTACTTTTTTCTGAATTTTGGTAAAAATGTTTCTTTGAATTTTAATCTGATTTTTGGGTCTAGTTTTTTTGAGTTTTGGTCTGGATTCTTGCAAGTTTTTGATTTGATTTTTGTTTTAATTTTTTCTGGTGTTTGGTCTGAGTCGGATTTAGGTTGAGTTTTGGTCTGGATTCTTGCAAGTTTTTGATCTGATTTTTGTTTTGATTTTTTCTGGTGTTTGGTCTGAGTCGGATTTAGGTTGAGTTTTTGTCTGGATTCTTGCAAGTTTTTGATCTGATTTTTGTTTTGATTTTTTTCTGAATTTTGGTATGTTTTTTAATATAATTTCTAATTTGTTCTGCATCACCACAAACAAATTCCATTTCACTACAAAGGTCTGAAAAATAAAAAGTTTATGTTAGGTTTATTTATGTGCAAGGGAAACTTTTTGCTCTCAAAAATCAAAGAAACTTAACTTTTTGGGCCTCCTCTAATATACAGTAGGTACATAAGCTAATAGTCAAATTTCTTCGAAATTACTGGCCACCTCAAGTAAAATTCATTTATAAATTAATGACTCAAAGCAAAAATGTGGTTTACCCTAAAATCTAACCACCCAAAAGAGGCGATTTTTGTGGTTTAGAGTAATTAAGAGAATAAAGAGCGGGTTTTGTATAATTATTTGCAACTGGAACCTTGGATCAGATTAAAAAATTCTCAAGTCAGAATATTGTTTTGATCACAGCTACAGTAGAAGAACTTGATGATTAGAAACGAGTGTCTGCTACAAATGCGAAAGTAAAAGATTCAATGATTTCAATAGCAGTGATTTTTCACTTGAACTTAAAAGTGTCAATTACCTTTAAAGTGGTATTTTTACCATAAACTATACACACTATTGGCTAAGTATAACAGTAAGTACTGTAAAAAAATGTAAATAATGTAAAAATAAATGCGAATATGAATGATCACCACAATCAGAAGATTCTGCATATTATTTTTAGCTCTTTTTGCATGTCTACCAGTATGTAAGTAGATTATATAAAACCATAAGAAATGTGTGCTTAAATGTAAATTTCAATATTTCCAAGATATTAAATCATATGCCAAATTGGAAAGGTTAAATCTATGCTTAAGAAATTAGGACAAAAAATAAGAAAAATTCAAAGGTCATGAAGAAAATCTATTAAATTCATCATTTGGGTATTTGCCAAGGTAAAAAAATTGTGCTCAAAAGTTTATGACAACAAGAGTGAGAAACTTTTCTCAGAAGCTTAAGATTCTCTGTAGGTTGCTTTTATATTTTCTGTGAAGAATTAATTTCAGTACTAATAAAAATTACCAGTTGAAAAATAAAATCACAATTTTAAAATTATTAACAGAATTTGTTAGTTACTATTTTAATTTAATTTCTTTTGCATACATAATTTTTGTATGACCCTCAAAAAGGTTAAACAGCAAAAACTTTACGACAATAGAAAAAAATAAAATAAAGTTTGCGTATTATAAAAATGAATAATATACAAACTTGTAAATTAACAACAAACCGAAAAACAAATTCAAGGTTAAAATTTAGCAAAAAAAAAACAAAGCAAACAACAAAATACAAAAACACAAGAGCAAGAAACCTTGAAAAAACGTTGTAAGTTACGAATATGGTTAAGAAACATAATAAAAACCTAATTTCGCAGAGCTACGACAAAATAGTAAAATTTACAACTCAAATCAAAAAACCAAATTCACGCGACTTTTTAGCAAGTCTCTGTGTCTCTGTGTGTGTGTGTGTATGTGTGCTTGTGCTCGTGCGCCGTATTTTGCCCTTTACCTTGCTGACATACATTTTATGCTAAATAGATACCACAATCGTATAGTTAAATATACATACTCGTGCTACCATCATCATTTCAATACCATACCAAAAGCATAGAGAAACAAAGCAAAATGAAAAAAAAAAACGTTGTAAAAAATAAATTAGATGCGAAACTCGACCGATACAATATCCGCACACTAATTTGGTAATACAAAATTAACAACAATGGCAAAAATAACAACAACAACCATAATCATATTGGCAGAAACCTTGAATATCGCAAAAGCCAGCAGCAGCAACAACAACACTGAAACAAAAACGATTAGCAAAAAAATCATTTTTGCTTTCATTTCTTGTAATCATTTATTTACAATAAAATTCATTTGAATATTTTATGTAATAGTACATTGTTGTTGTTGTAATTGTAATTGTATTGGTGCTGTTGTTTTTCATGTTGTTGCTGTTGTGGTTTTTTAAACATATGTAATCTATTATTTTATTTGATGTTTTCGTCGTATTTTGACTTTTTCTAATCATTTATTTATGTATTTAGTTCGCTGTCTGGACAGTAACTCGCTACAATACTGGAGGGAAACCTTCGATAACAGACAAGCTAAATCATTCATGCCAAAGATCTGTCAACGCAGAACTAAACAATTGCTTAATTTAGGCAGGAACGCAAGGAATTGCCACAGGATTCTATACAGGGCACTGTAGGGTCAAAAAACACCTATTGAACTTGGGTCTAGCACAAGACGATACGTGCCGAATATGTAACGAGGAGGAAGAAACAGCAGAACATATTTTATGCCACTGTGAAGGTTTAATGAAGACCCGACTTCGTTACTTAGGAAACTCTATTCTACAACCGCAAGACATTGCGGATTGTTCTCCTAAAGAGATATTAAATTTCCTCAAAGGAAATAAACTCATAGGAGAACTATAAACACAATAATCTTTGAGGTATATTAGAATAGGCCCTAGATGGCCGGAGTGATCTGGGAAATTATTGCCCACCTCCGTATTAATCTAATCTAATCTAATGTATTTAGTTTTGGTGTTATTATTATTATTATAGGTCGGTGTGACTTTTTTTTGCTTTTTTTTAACGAATATTGAACGGATTTAATCCACCGAATAATACCGCAACAATCCAAACATCTTAACTTGTTCAACTGTTAAAGGCATCTGTCAATCAAAGTATCATTATGTCGGATAGTCAAGCTCCTATTTGACTGGTACTGTTTGAGCAAACTGTACCTCAAAACAAGGCTAAACCTTTGTGAGTACTACAGTCTCTGTGTTTTATAAAAATAGATCAAGAATTTGGATCAGTGAAATTGGACCCCAATGAAAAATAGCCCCAAACTGAATAAATGAATCAAATATTGTGGCTTAAGGATTTAAAAGAATAATATTACAAAAATCGCGCTATCTTTTTACTAAAAATTCTCGCTTTTTCATAATAAACAAAAAAGGGTCTAAAATTAAATTTTGAGTTGTTTTTTCACAATATATTTTGGAGCTGAATTTACACCCCAAACTTAAAAATAAAAATAAACGCAAGACCACCACAATTTACGTTATCTGTTATGTAATAAACCATATGCTTTCAGAGCGCTTAATCTAGACATTACTAACTACTATTACTACTATTATAGTACAATAGCCCATAGAGGGTCTAGACTGACCTTTTCGCATACATTCATGTTTTGTGAATTATATTTATAAAAGGACCTACAGGTTTATGGCAAATTCGAATGGCGAAGTGCAAAAATACATACATATATCCTTTTTTGTTTTTTCAAAAGTAATCACTGTTTAATAGATCTGAATGTACTTGCTTTAAAATCACATTAACATAATCTAATGTAATTAGGTTTCATCTGTCTAAAACGCCAGATAAGAATACAAACCTTTTATGAAAGTTACTATTTCATCTTAAATTTTCGGTACATTTTTCACTGACTATAACTTTATGCACACCATAACCAATGGAAAATCGTTTATTTTTACCTGTTTCTTGACACGAAGGCCCTGGCAGCTAGCACTCCTAATAAATAAATAAATATACTACTGGATCTAAGGGAAAACTTATTGCTTATGATATTGTGTTTATTTTACAGCTTGTCAACTAATTTTCCGAGAGGCACAAAAGTTTATTCTGCTAGAAAAAATTCGTTTAAGTCTTCTGGTACCTGTTCAAAATGGGTTAGTAATATCATAAATTAAGCAATTCACCTTGTTCTAGTTAAGTTAATTCGATCGAATTTAAATAACATACAAATATGAATATTTACAATCAATATACATACAAACGAATATGCAATAAATTTATTAATGCGGATTAATAATCAATTTTATATTATGCTAATCACCTTGTACCTATGAAACAAAATGTAATGTACATAGTAAAAAGAACGTTGTAAAATGAGATTTTCATTAGAATTTAACTTTTTATGTGTTTATAGAAAATAAGCTCAAATATTATTTAAAATTTTCTCTAGATACCTAAACTAGTTACTAGTCTGCTTAATTTAATTTTTAGAGTTAAAAAAAAGTTGTTAAATAAGTATCTACTATTCTAAGACAATCAAAAACTCTCATAAATTCTATCTAAAATTTTTTAATTTTTGCTTAAATAAGTAATTCAATGTGGGCAATATGGGTTAAGCATAAGTTCTATGAATGAGTTTTAGTTTTTAAAATTTACATTTTACATTATCTATTAGGGCGTACTAATTTTTTTTCTTTGAAAACTACTCAAAACAGAAAATTCTATATTCAGTCTTGATCAACTTTGCTGAAGAAAATATGGCAAAAAATTAATCCTACCGCTCCGTAAAAGTTTTAGAAATTTGAGAATGCGTAACATATAAAAATCCCAATTATTATAATTTTAATAGTTTATTAATTCCAAAAAACAATTTTTGTAATTTTTTCAATTAGTTTTGTTATAAATTGCACTTATTTTATTTTTTGAACCATTTAGCTAAGTTTTTGCTCCGATCTTGAATTTCGTTCCTACAGCTTTGTAAAACTCGAACATTAAAATGTAATATGACGATTTGGGTTTTAAATAAATTTATAAGATCTATTTTTTCGAGCTTTGCTATGGGTTTCATAATAATGGATCTACTATCACTGACGGTAAATTTAATTTTATGTCCTTATTCACACACTTTTCAGTTCGAATTTGCCTAAAAATTCTGATGTTTTAAAGATCGAATCATAAACTACTTAAGTATGAATCGAAAAATAATATTAACAACGAAATTAGTAAAATAACTGTAAAAAATTGTGGTTTAAGATCTTGAGATCCTGTTGTGCTAGAAAAACTCTGCGATCTGAAACTTTTTGCTGATTTGGATTCACTGCATATGTTCTTATTTACAAATTATTTAATATTAATATATCTGAAGAAAAAATCTACGGATTTGTTGCTTGAGAAAGTTGGTAGCCCTATGCACATGCAATTTTCCAATTTACAAAAACCAAAAAAATTAATTGAAACACTTATTAAAAATATATGAAATAGCAAAATTTTGCATGAACATAAGTAAATAAAAAAATGTGTTCAATAAAATATGTAGCAAAAATAATAAACTCAAATACTTCTACAGGCTAACTTAAAAACGAGTTATTATTATGCTAGCATAAAAGACACAGAGGAAGGGGCAAAAAGCATAAATGGAAATAAAGGAAAACCATCACTTTATAATTAAAATATTAAATATTTACAATAGTAAATATATAAGGATATTAAAGTAAATATCATACAAACATATATAATATTACGTGAGATATGAAGTATATGAAAGAACTTAGTTTGAAATCGAAAAATATCAAAAAAAAAAAAAAAATTAGTACAGTGGACGCTCGATATTTTTAAGTTCAGAAATCTTAATTGTCCAGAAGACTTAAGTAATTTTTGACTTCAATTGACTTTCTAAAATCTTACGATTTGACTAAAGTTTTCTGAATAGGTTTGAAATTAATTTTTGTTTTGTATGTAACTTTCAAAAATCTTAAGATTTGACTTAAGCTTTCTGAGTAGGTTTGGTGTTAATTTTTGTTCGATTGTTTTTCTCTGATTTAGTGATTGTATCTAATAAAATGCTACTGTATACAATGTATGAACTTCTAAATTATTTTACGCCTATAATTATTTAAAACAAATATGAAGCTTAGAAAAATCATTTCAATAAATACAACAACTATATAGCATTGTAATAAAAAGATACTGCTCTTGAAAAAAAGTTGATTTTAAAAACCGTCCAAAAATCTTAAGAATTCGGAACTCTTAAGTAGCCCAAGAACAAACTACTTAACCCTTATATTGGCACTACGGTTTGGCCAGATCTTTTTCAAATTTGTTAACAATTTTTTAATATTTCTAATATCACTATGATCTCCAAAAACCATGATATCCTTAAATGACTATTTCTTAATAGATTTATAAAAAAATTGGAGTCCTGAGGTATGAGTAGTGAAGATTCGATACAAGTAAATACAAGTAAAAACTCGATACTTTTCATTCGATTCAAGTACTTTTTTCACTCGATGCTATAACATAAGTATTTTACTTGGGATCGGAAAAAAGGGTCAGTATCGGATACTCGATACTTTTGGAAACTCTTTATTTAAAAAACTGAAATATTGCTATACAATATTTAAAATTGTGTATAATTTTATAATATTTTACAGCAATCAATAATATATTTAAAAATGCTACTGCAATTTATTTAAATTTATGACAATATTACAGTACATTATTGAAGTTCTAGAAAATATTTCCGGCCATGCATGTAGAACATAATGTTTATTGAAACCTTTTCATTAAAATTAAATATTTTTAACAAGCTTTAATCTGTAGATTAGTTTCCCTTCTTTTATAAATTTTCTAGCGATTTGCTAAATTAAATTAACGTCATTTTTATATGATTCGCGTATTTCCAGTGGAAATATCTCAAAACCATGATTTATAGGCGAAAAACTAGTGTTGAGTAGTGTAAGCTGTAGCTCAACCATGTTGTATAATAATGGGCCGTTCTGGCCAGAATGTTTTCCTTGACAACCACTTAAAAAAAGAGACATTTGTTTCTTTAAACGAGTATTCGATACAAATACATTTTCGATACTTTTTTCTGATATTTTCGGTAGCATCGATACTTTTATTCGATACAAGTAATGAGTAAAAGTATCGATACTATGTATGTATCGAATCAACACTAGGTATGAGGGGGCGAGATTTTGGTAATTTCAAAATTTTAGTCATATTGGTACCACCACGATCTGGCCAGATCGTATGCATTTTCTCATAGTTTTTCCAATATTTTTACTTTACTTCGTCGTAAGTATGGTGTTGTTTGTGTATGTATATGCTTTGCATGCTCTATTTTTGAAATATAAACTTATTTTACTATGAAAACAAAAGTTTTGAATCGACAAACATCATCACACCATTGGAATTGTAATTGAAAATTATAAACCATAAATGATCATAAAAAAGAAAACCTTAATCATCTTCATGCATTGATTCCTCAGATATACCGTTTAAAGTATTTTCTTTGTATGACAGCTGCCGTGCCCATTTGCCCATATATGGGCACTTTGCGCCACTCGGTCGTTTTCAATTTCATGCACATGTTTCCTGGAGCATGGCGTTGTCAACCAACCCCTTTGTACCAGATCTCCGTACTATAATATGTGTGGTTTCGGAGATATACTCAAAATAGTATGAAGATTGCATGGTAGGTGCCATGCCCATTTGAACACAAATTCAAATCTGAAATTCCAGTATAAGCTCGGTATCAGCAAATAATATTTCCATACAATAAATGGTGCTTGAGATATCCCATAATAAATATTCAGAGTAAATGTTAGGTGCCACACCCCTTTTTCTAGCTCGATCCACATTTTTACTGTTGTATTGTCAGCCAGCGTTTTTGCACGCAGGACGCATTAAATTGCAGTACTGTACTATAAATGGTATACTTACAAAAGTATAAGGTTTGTATGGGAGGTACCCCGTCCACTTGTAATTACAAAATTTTACCAAGTCAATAGTAAATTTAGAGACATAATGCAGTATTATATAAACTTTTATGTCATTTAGGAAGTATAGTTAGATTATTTTGTTAATTGCTGTTTGGAAACTTAAAATTTTTTAAAAATTAAAAACATATTTTTCTCAATAAATGTACATATAAGTACATCTTCTTATTCTTATTCGTATTTTCGAACAGTTTTCATTGAAAATTCAGATAAATGCAGTATAAATATATGACGGTCTGGCTGGACCGTGGTGGTAGCAATGTGACAAACAAAGGTGATGCCAACAGGAGGGTTAAGAGTTCCGAGCGTCCACTGTACTACTGCCTTGCTTGCCCCTATGCCATAAATGTTGGTTACCTCATGCTACATCACACGTTTGCAATTGTAATTTGTCTTAAAGCATTCAAATAATTTCTATGGAATATTCAAGGATCATTTGTCATTTTAGTCTACTTCTTCTTGATGTTTTGCATACAATATGTCAACATCATAAGATTTGCAATAATATTTACTGCTGTGAATCAGAGCCACACTCACTTGTTGTACATTTTTGTAGAACAAAAAAAAAAAACCTATAGAAATTCTATAATATTTTATAAAAGAAAAGAAAAATTAACTTGTCCCATTGAAAGCGAACAAAATGAAGCAGGAAAAGCAAAAGGCGAAGAAGAAGCAGCAAACATTAGTTGTGGTTGGTCTAAATGAATGTTTTAATGGACACAGATATGCAAATGCACATGCATGGACAATTGAACTGAAGATAGATAGACGGACAGGCGGAAAGACCGACAGACACACAAACGATACGGACGGATGCAATTTTTACAAGTGAAAAATATTTTGACACAACTAGAACAACAAACTATGAAGGCGGTGGCGGTGGAAAGGCAAACGTTGCTGCTGTCACTGCTACTGCTGCCACTGTTGGCTGTTCCAAATGTGACCAAATGTTTTTTTTTTTTTTTTGTGTTTTTATATATTTATATATATATATGTAAATACCCATACCCATAGACAGACAGACTTTGCGTGGTATGATGTTGAAGAACTAAAAGTAGCAGTAGCAACTAGCAGCAACTAAATAAGTAATAAAAACTAAAATGATGATACTATTATTAAAATAAAATTTAAAATATACGAGAATAATATTTGCTGTTTGTAAATAAGCAAACGTACATTTGTACTACTAAATATCTGTATTTACATACTATTTGTTGTTGTTGTTGCTGCTGCTGCTCGAGTGCAAAATGTAAAAATTTACTTTTAATTAAATATAATAAGTGTCACAGCAAAGAGGCCAACAACGATAACAACAACAACAACAACACTTGCAACACCAATAATAACCCACCAACAGTTCAGTGAGCAAGTAAGAAAGCAAGCAAGCAAACAAGCAACTATGAACAAAATGTAAATAGCAATGCAAACTGCACGAGCCAAATTATTCTTGATATGTAAAAGTAAAGTGGACATAGTTGTTTGCATTTCCACCTCCAACACACAGAAATTCCAACAAAAACGGGAGGCAAAACATTTGGCAACGCAAACATTGAACCCCAAAACAAAACAAAATTAAGTATGAAAAAAAAGAAAAAAATTGTTTGGAGTATATGAGAGGCATAGGCGTTACAAAAAAGGCAGTACTTAAGTGTATACCACATTTAATTCTGTGGTAGAAAGGAATAACAGCTTAAGTTTATTTTCTTGTCAGCCGAGTTTAATAGCTTTGAATAGAAATTCTGAAGAAAGTTTAGCACTTTTTCAAAAGACTTTAAACTCAAAGCAAAGATAATTCTTGAAACAATATATAACCTTAAAAATTATTGAAAAATTTGCTTCAGTTTAATATATATAGTCAAAAATATATGATACAATATTTTCCATCTTAAGTCGAGTTAGGCTGTTTTTCATTTTTACCACAGAATTTATGAGAATTCTAGCAGTTATGTGCTAGCAAATTTACGTCTAGAAACTCTTTTGCATTTGATTACTGAATGTTGAACTTATGCTGAGTATATGATGGCCTTGGTCGAAATATTTGTATAGGTTTCAACTGACCCTGGTTAGTCGACCTGAATGTGGTGAGGACTACATCGATGAATGCCACGTATGCAGTCACTGCCCTCGTGACAATCTAGAGTTAAAATCTCATGACACACGGGAATCAATATGCGAGGATCAGCGGACGCGGATACTTATTCACTCCTACCTACACCCTACTAAATGCGATTAGCTTCCTGGTACAGCAACTTATTGATAGCACTTGACCATAACATTAATAAATAAGTCATATTGATGCATATAACTTTTTGATACTAATTGTAGCTATTAGAAAAAATGTAAAAATAAACAATTCACAGAAAAGGTTTAAATATTGATCTTCTGCGTTGAAAAATGAGTTAAATGCTATCAAAAAGGATGTGAGATTAGGAGAAAGACTCACAAGGAAACATTAGGAGACTCAATAGTTCATAGAATTTTTTAGAATATACCAAAAGGTATTCGGGTAGAAATGCTGAATAGATACAGCCAGAAAGTGTGAGATGAAGATAAACAACTCACCACGAACCTCCAATTTAATATGATGGATAAATACAACGATTATAGCTGAGAGATTCAGTAATTCTTGTATAGGATTAAAAATAAACTTATAGGCTTCAATTGAGAGGCTGAGAGAATAAGTGGTATAACTTCTACGTTCAGAAAAAAGTGGAATAATTTTACTTAAGAACAAAAGCGAAACGAAATATGTTCAGAGCAAAAGTGAAACGAAATATGTTCAGAGCGAAAACGGAATAAAAAACTATGCTGTTCTTGCTCTGAAAGAATTGTTCCTCTCAGCCTGTCAATTGCCAGTTCCATTTGTCGGAATTGGAACCGATTGCACCAAATTGTAAATAAAGAATTTAGGGAGGAAACATAAAAAACGGCAATCCAAACTAGGTTAAAATATTTTGACCTACCTTGCTTATCCAACCTGAACTTATAGCAGTTTTCAAAAGAGTTGAATACAAACTAAAAGCCGACGATTGAAAATGGCATTGAAAGTAACTGCTATCGTCATTTTACAGAAAAAAAGTTGAAATACGCTTCTGAGTGTAAATTTTTTATTTTTTGCAACTAGTTCTTGCAAATGCAGACATCCAGCATTGAAGTGCGATCTTGACACTGTAGATTCAGTGAGCATCCTGAAGTTTTGTAGTAAATCAAGAGAAACTGCAAAGCACACTTGAATCACAAACACAAAGCAGAATAAGTTAGTAATTTCAGATAAGCATAGATTTTTTTGAAACAATTTTTTTTATCTCGTTCCCCTAAGCTAAACTACGCCATTGCTTTCATAGCATACAATGTAAAACGTAAGATGTACGCGGTAAGCAAAACAATTCAACCACACACAATTTCGAAGCATTTTCTAGCCCCTACCCCGTACACCCCAAACACCCCACTCCCTCCCCTCCACTCTCACATAATTCCTGCTTTCAAATAAAATTTGCTGTCGTAAATATGAAAAATAAAGTGCGAAGGACTTTTGCTGCTTGATGCAAAATAGTGTCACCATTTTTAACATTTTTGTTGTTGGCTTATTTTTTTTGGTTAATTTTACAAAATGACAATTTTCTAAGCATTTGTTTTTCAGTGTTGTGAAAAAATAATTTGTATATGTACAATATGTGTGTGTACATGTGTGTGTGCCTTTTACTATGGGAATTTGTTGTATGTTGAAAATGTAAAATAGTCATAATTTTGTTTAAAATTTTAATTGCACCGGAAGTGCCACCATCATCATTAAAAATGTACATTTAAAATGGGGTTGTGTTCGGGGCTACTGCATTGCCATTTGCAGCATGTTGCTTGCATTCAGTTGGCAACTGACAACATTAATATCTACTTTTTTTTACTTATAAAATCATTTTCTGACACTTTATTTTAAGGAGACAAAGTTAAACTTTTTGATCAAACATTTATTGGTAACTTTTAATTTGTTATTCACTTTTCAATGGAACTTTGCAGCTTTTTTTTGGGATTTTTTTGTAAAATACTACGACATGTTATTGTTTTGCTTTTGACGTGAAGAAGACAAATGTAAATTATGTGGAAAATGGTTAAAGTTCCACAAGCTACGAATGATAAAAATGAGAAGTACAAAATAAAAGAAATAATGGCTTGCCTTTTTTGTAAAGCAATTTACTGAAAATAAGTGTGTTGAAAATAGTTAACAATTGAAATCGGGCATTGACTTTTCAAAGATAATACCAGGTTCGGTGAAAACTATGTCCTTTTCTAACATATAAAACAAAGGGGGAAATCAAGGATGCTGAAATTGTGAGACCTGAATAAATAATTCACATTTAGATTGCGAGCTTGTGAGAGAACGAGCGTCTTTGCTACATAAATCAAATATCACGAATCATATATGCAAGCTAGGCAGAAACTGCCGTTGTCGAAAGATAGTAATACACTAAAGGCATTAGAGCTCTGAATTGATTAAAAGAGGCTTAGTGACAGAAACACTATCACACTTTGTTGGTTTTTATGAAATCAGAGCGTTAAACTTGATAGAGAATGAGTTAGACAGAAAGCATAACCAATTAAAACTTCTAAGGAGTGAGATTGAAAAAATCTTAACACACGTTTTACCTAATAATTTTTGTTGGGTGTAAAATTTAAAAACTTCTTTGATCTAGTTATCTTTGAAAAATATGTCAGTTGTTATTTTTAATGACAAACATGTTGATTTATTGTGAGTTTGATCAAAATAAGTGAAGAAAATGAAGCACGTCTTAAAAGTATTAAAAATTTTCAAAAAAATCCAAATTGGTCCCACAAAAAATTGGCCAAAGAATTGAAGGTCTGCCGTCCAACTGCTTCCAATGTTATTAAACAGTTTCAGGAGAATTTGACAATCGATAGAAAACCTGGTTCGGGAAGAAAACAAGGACCACATGATATTGAGAAATCCAAGAAAATAGAGAGCATATTGAAAAGATCTCCAAACACATCTGGTAGAAAAGCTGCCCGGTTAGCCCAGTGCTCTGACTATTTGGTGCGAAAAGTTAAAGCCAATGCAGGTTTGAAAACATACAAAGTCCAAAAAATTCCAGACAGGAATGCTGCAAAAAATTTAGACGCCAAAAGTAGGGCTCGGAAATTAAAATCGAATTTCATACAAAGATATTCATGTTGTATAATGGATGACGAAACGTATGTACTGGCAGATTTTACGCAGCTTCCGGGTCAAAATTTTTATCTTGCTGATGCTCGAGGAAATGTCGAAGAACAATTTACAATCCAAAAGCAGACAAAATTTCCTAAAAAATTCCTGGTATGGCTAGCTATATGCAGTTGCGGAAAAAGAAGCAAGTCATTTGTTACAGTGGGCTCTATAAATACCGAAATATACATCAAAGAATGTTTGAAAAAAAGACTTCTTCCTTTCATAAGAGAGCACAATGTGTCCAATGTCACTACGGCAAGTAAGCTCTGGAGTGGTACCAAAGTAATAACATAGTTTTTGTACCAAGAGAGGCCAATCCTCCAAATTGTCCGGAGCTAAGACCAGTGGAGAGATATTGGGCTCTTGTGAAAAGAAACTTAAAGAGCACAAAAAGGTGACCCAAAATATCGAAGATTTATAAAGGAGATGGGCAAACTGTTACAAAAAGGTGTCTGAAACAACTATCAAATCTATAATGGAAGGCTCACCAAAAAAGGTCCACGAGTTCATAAATAGTGGTTAGTACTATAAAAGTTATATTTTCCTGTAGTTTGTAAAATACTATCAATTAAATAAAAAAAAATCAAAACTCTAAGATCAACCGTTTAAAAATTATTGAATTTTATATATGTTAAGTTTTTTTCGATCTCTCTCCTTACCTCTATCTTGCATTCACATTTAAAAATCTTTGAAATCCATTAGGTTTCAAGAACAGGGTATAGTAGACTCAAGAAGCATTTTAATGAGATGGTCACAATTACGAATGTCATATGCTGATTGGGTAATGAAAAAATAAAATCATTTGAGAGTTTTTCAAACGTTGTAATAGATTAAGTGTGAAAAACCATAAGACAACTGGTTAGTTTTGCATCAAAGCTTGTTTGTGTGTTCAGCAATTTATACTAGAATTTTCCGTATTAGGATACAATTAGCTCTTCTTCAACAAAAGATATTCTAGTCTTCATTAGGGTTTTGATATAACGCTTGACTATCGGGTCTTCTTCATTTAAATATATAAATAAATAAAAACAACCGGAAATGCCGAATCTGAGATTGCCTAATTAAGTCATTGTAATTCTGCAATGAGGTATTTATATTAAATACTTTGAAAATATTTTTATTTCTAATCATATAATTTCCATTTTAAAGATTCCATTAAATGAATCATTAAATTTATTACTTAATGGCAGTGCAAAAAACAAACACGCCTTTCAATTAAGAAATCATAAAAAGCAAAAAAAAAAAGAAGAACAATCACAAACACACAAGCCTTAAAAAGGATAAGAAACAAAATTAGATATAACGAAAATTTGTAAAAACGTGAGTAATACTGAGAAACCTTTCGAGAAATCTGTGTATCTACCTACAAAACACACATTTATAACTTTATAATGTCAATTAAAGTTCAAGGTTTCCAAACCAAATTTGTAACAACAAAAAGCTTGATTTTTTAATTTTTTTTTTTTATAATAATAATAAAAAGATCTTAGAGATTCATGACATACATGAGGTTTTGAGCGGTTTTCTTTTTCGGCACACGCATTTTTCAGAAACACATTAAAAATTTTACTTCAAACACAGAAATCCTAAATACCAAATTGCATTTGATCTTTTTCTGCTGTTGTTGTTTTTGCATATGCTCTGTCAAATTTACAAAAGTGAGACTCTTTTGTAAAAACAAACTTGCCAATTATCAAAAAGAAAAGTACATACATTAATCTTTTACTACAAAAATGAATTTATTATTGCCTGTAATGCAATTTGCCTGGCTGTTGCCTGCTGCCTTCACTCATCCTTGCAGCTTCGCCCCCTCCCTCATAAGTAGATAGCATCGTTAGCACTTTGTCATGCATAGCCAATTGGCAACCAACGTTGACATGTTTTTTTTTCGGTTTTTGCCTTTGTAAAGGAAATTAATACAGCTAAATTTTAGCATTTAATGTGCACATACAAGTACCAGAAAGAACAAATTGTCATGAAAATGTTTAAGAAATTAAAAAAAGTACTAAAAATGTAAATTTTTTTTTTTGTTGATGACAACAACAAGAAAAAAGCATACAACAAAAAATAATTTCCACATCATTAAATTTCGTACAATGAAAGTATTAAAGGCATTAAAATTTATTTACGAGTACATAGAAAAGAAACTAAAACCGACCATCTAAGCAAATACCCTAAGTAATATGTATATGTATGAACAGGTATGCACCGAATAACTATCCTATATGCACACTAAATGGACTAAATAATTTGAATATTGACTCTATACCCATTTGCGGTGTATTGTTGGAAATAGCAAAACCACGGCGTAGTGGCACGATATTGGTGGATAAAAAATCAAGGATCGATTTTCGGATTAATGAAAATTAGTAATTGTTTCCGGTATATACTCAACGATCCGACATCTTTGAATCTTACACAAATACTGTACTATTACTGGTTTATAATTGTCCGGATAGTTGGGATAGTTCAAATATTCAAATACTTCGGAGCTCTAGTATTCGAATATTCATATTTTTTTCGAATAATTTTCAAAAAGGGTTTGGGAATATTGTGAAAACTTAGTGAACCCTCCTTACATCTTGACCGAAGATTTATAATTAAAATTCCGTCAAAAGAGTCCTGGCTTAAAAGATCTAGTGACCGGGCCAATATAACTGCGGTATACACTGACGCCTCTAAAACTGAAGTTAGCGTAGGTGCAGCATTCTTTGTGCCTAGCACTAATACCAAAAAAATCTATCAAACTTCCTGAGAGTTGTAATGTTTTTCAAGCTGAAATAGAATCAATATATATGGCTTCTGAAAGCCTCGTGGGCAGCGTAAATGATATGCGCATAATTATTTATTCAGACAGTCAATCTGCTCTGAAGGCCTTGGATAGTCATACTATAAAGTCTAAATCGGCAATAAAATGCTACAACTCCCTTCAAAACCTTAGTATTCATAATAAGCTACAACTCTGCTGGGTTCCAGGACACTTTGGAATAAAGGGAAATGAGGTGGCGGACGAGCTGGCTAAGCAAGGCGCAGGCCTTGAAGGAGAGCCAAGTAACATCTCGCCATCACTCCGCTTCTGTTACACAGCATTCGACAAACAACTTTACTAGACCTCTAATAGAAGATGGAGTAGCCTAAACTCCTCCCGTATAGCTAAAATTCTCTGGCCCCAACACTCCTGTACCAAAACTGAACTTTTACTCTCGTTGCCTCGCAGAGAATGTAGTTAACTGGTAGGAGTAATTACTGGACATTGCTTTTTGAAGTATCATGCCAAAAAGCTTGGTTTGGTGGAAAACGACCTATGTAGGAACTGTAATGACTCTGTGACGAAGGAGACTTTGGAACATATTCTTTGCCATTGCCCAATACTAGCTAGGACTCGATTAAAGACGTTAGGGAAAGCATTTTTTCGTTCCTTAAATGATTTAACGAGTATAAACCTAGCTCTTCTAAAAAACTTTGCGCATACCTCGGGTACTTTCAAGTTGGAAACAGTATTGGATGTAACTCGAAGTTCTGTTTGACTCAAGAGAGTTTGTGGTAACACTATGGACCTAGCGGTCTATATGAGGCATTCGCCGCCACTTCTAACCTAACCTAGTGGATAGTTTGAGATATATAGTTTCACTCAATGAAGATAATAGTAAAAAACAGGAACAGTAAGTAGAAAATTATTTTTCTATTATGAGGGTGATAATCATGTTCAGCTTTGTCTGAAAAGGTGCAACGCAATCAACTAGTCTATCTCTGGATCCGGCACTATCTGTATAGTTCCGGTCTTATAAAGGGTATCAGGAATTTTCGAATCTCGTATTAGGAATACCGTTCTGTTCCGTATATATATGAATCAGGAATTCATAGAAAAAATCACACACTATCAAAAAAAAAAAAAAAAATAAACGGTCTGTAGTTTCTTCTCTCTCTAAGCTGGAACTTGATTCCTTCTGGAAGAATTCATTTAAATCAGTGGTGTAAACCAATCAGTCAAGCGGTTTGGAATCTCTGATCCGGTTTTCATTATAATAGATAAAAGGGTTAATGACCTAAAATGTGTACCAAAAATGGTTCGATTTTGATACAGTTTAATTTTTTCATGGATCGCCTCTTATTATGACCTTGTTTTACTTTATTTCGTACCATTATTTTTTGTGCATCTATGTCTTTTAGAATACTGTGTTCCCACGCCGCTTTTACGCAACCTTTTTTTCTGGTTCCTTGAGAGTTCCAGTCAAGCCCCCGACACAAAATTTTGCTTTAGTCTTTTCGCAACATATAGAACCATAGCTAAATGTTATCGGACAAGTTGTGTGTAGTAAATAGGTACCTATATATAGAAGGTAGCTGCGAATTAAATAACCAGTCACGGACAGCTGAGCGAATTCTAGTGGAGGATCTCGAAAGACGAAATTGAGCTGCCACGTTCCAGGATGTGGTTAGTCGTCACAAAAAACAAGAGGTAGGCCTTGGTCAATGATGAACTCCACAGTCTAGTGCGTAGTGCATTAGACTTTCACCCGAAGGATTGAGGACTTGATTCTCGCCTTGGTCTGGTTAATTCTAATAACCTTCTTATATCGATATGAAGTGAATAAGAATTATAAGAAAGTTTAAACAAATTGCCACACCGAAGTTCGGAACCAGCGTTAAACTGTAGGACCAATCATGTGGTATCAGAATGGACCATTCTGGCCTAAGCATATCCCTGGCCAGCAACTTAACCTAACTTAACTACTTGACTTCTGCTTCATCCATACAATCATCATAGGAGTAAATGAGAGGCTGAGGAGAAAAGTGGTATAACTTTTACGTTCAGAAAAAAGTGGAATAATTTTACTTAAGAGCAAAAGCGAAAAGAAATATGTTCAGAGCAAAAGTGAAACGAAATATGTTCAGAGCGAAAACGGAATAAAAAACTATGCTGTTCTTGCTCTGAAAGAATTGTTATACCATTTTTGTTCTTACTTTTAAGGCGTTTCATTTTCACTCTAAACCGTATTACTTATGCCATTTTTGCACTGACACTCTAAATTATTTCACTTTTGCTCTTATATAAATTTTAGCCCGCTTTTCCTCTCAGCCTGTCAAATAAAAGTAGAAAACACTCTCCTAGAGGGCAACCGATGCTCGCTAAAGTTTTTGCATTAGAGACAAGGCCCACGATTTTAGGAGAGACAGCGCCTTGTTCAGAGGAATACGGCCCAGACCTATAATTATTTGGTTAAAAACAGATTTTCGTTCTTGTTTTGATAACATTTCAATAAATAAAACACCCAGACAGAAAACCCACAAGCTTATTGATACTATCTTTATGTTCGTTAATATACAACAAAATTTGAGTTAATTGAGTTAATAGATCATAGATTGTAAATCCTAAGTGCGGGCTCTAAACCCTAAACTGAAAGAACGAACAGTCTTCAATGCAGACATTTTTCAAATCGATAAGAATACTCATATTATTGGGTCCGAGTAAGCAACGGTGGTTTACCCTGTAAGTTCCTGGATTCTTTGTAAAATGAGATCTAATACTTTCAAGTCTTCAGAATTTTTTCTTGGGGAAAAGAAATATTAAACCGCCACTGCGGTAATTCTAAATAAGAGCCAAAGTAATTGGTTTTTGCAATTCCACAGCCCATTTGAATTGCTGGAATCAAATAGGTAGTTAAATTTTCGGAACAAACCTAATATATAGTAGTATTCAATTGATGGTGCACATGTGATGCGTCCATAGAAGCGTGACTATGTATTCCGTGGATACGCATACTACTAACAAAATATGTACATATATGCAAGTGGCTAATCTAGTTTGTTTCTCTTTTTCTTTTTTTTTTGTAGCTGTTTTATTGGTAAAAAATTTGTCACTTTGTTGCTTTTTTACGTTAGATAAAAGCAGAAAAAAAAATTTGTTTCTATATATTTTTTTGTGTGAATGTTTTTAATGAAGTCACTAGTGCAGTCTCCGCTAGTTAGCTGTCACTCGCTTATTATATCAGCTCAGCTACTATATACTACTAACTACAACAGCCGATCGCTCTTGTTAGCCTCAAGAAATGCTGTCATCTTTTCTATATAAGTTTTTTTGTTGGTGTTTCTTTTTTGTTTTTTTTTTTTGCATAATTTTGCATAATTACTCGCAGATTTTTATATAAGTAGTAAGTATGTACCATATATACATTTATTTATTTTTTTGAAAATTGTTTGTCAAATTTAATCATTTCAGATTTGTTTGTCGATAATTAATGTTGCATGTGTGCGCTAAATTTGCTCACAAATTATAATTATGTATGTATTAATATGAAAAAAAAAAAAAATGTTGCACCAACAATAGTGGCAGCAGCAGCAACAGCAATAGCAACTATATAACTAACAACATTTTTTATTACATTTTAAGTCCCTTGTGTGCTTTTTATGCTCGTAAATAATGATATTAGATTTAATTTCTCATATTAATGTTTTTGTTGTTGTTGCTGTTTCTTTTCTACTAACACACATAATTTTTACATTTAAATTTTTATTATTGTTGCTCTTTTTTATTGTTTTGATTTTTATAGAACAACAATTGGGAATTTCGCCAAGTTGAATTTATGCGATTCCCTAAAGACAACATCACGAGCAAATTCGTGCATTCGTGCATTAATCATAAAAAAAATAAAATTATATATAATTTAGTTTTTATTGTTGGTGTTGTATTTTGTTGACATATTACAACGTTAGTAATTTCAAAATATTTATTATACCTACACTAAAAATATTTTAATATAAATTTTTATTGTATACACTAAGTAGTAAAAATTTCGATGCAGTTCATAGTTTCGGTTTTATTGTAGGGGCTATTCTTACCGCACAAAGGGGACACTCACATCAGTTAGGTGAATTTGACACATTGAAATGAAGGGGAGAGGGCCCCAAGATGGGCAGGACCCCAAGATGGACATTGAGCATAAAATTTTTGTATAAGGTAGCGGCACTTCTTGCTCTATGCCATTGTTGTCGTTTGTATAGACTCAGATTTTTATGCACAGCCGAAGAGAAAAGACCTGCATGTTTTTTTGCTATACACACGACGTGAATTTTTTTTTCGAAAAGTTTTCGACATTTTATAGTTAAGTCAGTGAAGTTATCTAAATTTGTGATTTTGAACAGATAAATATACCTGTAATCTTATTTACTTATCGTTTAATTATATTCCAAAATGATTTGACTGATATTGTGTGTGCGTAAAAATTTTTGCTGACTCTAAAAAAATGACGCCGTGTTCCCAAAGATGAACATTTTAGTGACCCTAAGATGGACATGTATATTTTTTTAATTGCTGTTGAAAATAACAATTAAATATAGCAACAAGGCATGCGTCTAAGCGTTTTTTATACCAATTAAATATTTCTACATTTAACCCTTTCTTTATAATTGGGATCGATAGATACCTTTTGCATGAAATTCATGATTACTTAGGACTTTCACATCAGATATAAAATATTTTCACACGTCTGCGAATCCTTGTTTGTCCTTTATTAAAGTTTGAAAAACTGCACTTCTGAAGCTATAGACAAAAAAGGGTTAATATTTTTTCTTAAATTTTTAGATTTTTATATGCTTTTATCTTTTGCGAACATAGTTGGAAAGTTATATTTCCACTTTGAAATAAATTATTAACTTTTTTACCAAAATAATGCAACCAGTTTTGATAATCAATTTTTGCGCATAGATTTTTGACTTGACTTCAAAGACAAAAACCATTTAAAAAAATAGCATAAGCAGAAATTTAAAATATTCGGCAATCCAAAACCATGAAAAATACTTAAGAGAATCGAATATAAATAATGCTAGTAGCAAAATTTGTATAACGCCTGTTTTATGCCAGATTAAAGTGAATATCGCCATATGGCATCAAAATACCGAAAGGGTTAAGAATGCCGTCATATAAGCGCATATTAGGTCGTGCTAATATTGATTTTGAAAAACTGGTACAAGCTATCAAAGTCGGAAATGTTGGTGTGGCGATAGCTGCTAGAACGTTCGAAATACTAAGAACTAGTTTGAAAAGAGATATCAAAAACATCGAAGAAGATGAAAATATAGATCTTGCCAATATTGAAGATAACAAGTTGTCCGAACTACTAGGGCGTAAAGTTTCTAACTCTGTTGAAAGTTTTACATGATGACTTGCCAGTTGCGGCAATTGAAGAATTTACTTCAGAGCCTTTCACTTCTACTTCTATCGCTACAGCTACTTCAAACTAATCTGATTTTTTAACAGTAATCGGGCCATTGCAAAAGGGAAACCCACTCTTGAAGGCAACACAGGTCGAAATTCTATCAAAAGCAACGTTATCCCTTCACCAGATAATATTACAGATTTGAAAAGTAAAAAACGCACTCGTTAAGAGAAAAAAAAGGCAAAGTCTTCGGTAAAAAAGTTGATCAAAAAACAACAAAACAAAAAGAGCAACCAACGCACAGTGGTCGGACTTGTATGAAGTCAGCGGCTAGAAATACTTCTAGTTGAGATAGAAACGTGAAACTTTGATTACTGCTTTAAAACAATAGCCCTGTTCACGCTTTATAGTAAAGTGCTGGTTAACGGAGTAACAGATTAAAAGTGTAACACAAAATTACTTTACAATAACAAAATATACGGCATTTGCTTTTACCCTCACTTTACACTTTTAGTCTGATTTGACCCTTGAGTAAAATATTTGTTACTTTGTTACTCTAAGTAAGAGAGAAAATTAGTATTGCCTACTTCTTGATTTGTACGACAACAAAAAATAAAAACAAAAGTTTTGTTGCTAGCGCATTCAGTTGGGAACATTCATCGCAAAGAGTGCACTGTATCAGTTTTAGATGCGTTCATGCTCTAGGGTAGGGATGTGCACTTCAGTTGCCCTCTGCCGACGTCGTGTGTAAGAAGGTGCTAGAAGCGGGGTGTAAATTTAAAGACGAGCGGTGGTGGTTTTATTGTGTGTACACATACACATTATTGTTGTTGTTTTGCCAAAAGCACACACAAATGTGCATGTATATGTGCAAAAAACTAACATAAGGAAGAGAGTACACCAGTTGCGGATACAAAAAAATTTTTCTGGGGGATCATAAATATTAAAAATTTTCCATATATTTATTTTTTGGGGGAGGAGCGGGGGGAGTGAGAAATAACCCCATTTAGCCCCTTGCAACTGCCACTGGCCTAACCAATTGTGAAGCATTCTTCTTTTAAATTTAGCAACCAAAATATGTCCCATTTACACATTTATATTACCATTACCAAAAGTAAATCAGCTTTCAATTTATAAAACATATCTTGTGAGATAGAAAAAAACAATTAAAAAAACAAAAATAGCTCGAATAACTATAAATTGTTAGCTTGGCCACACTAATGTGGAGAGTGAGTGAATATAACTGAGAGAGCCCTGGCTACTGCCAGAACGCCGAAGAAATGTGAGCATTGGCAGTAGGAATGCCAACTTATAACGAATTCCTCGAATTGTTGGGAATCGACTTCAATTTTAGTTAGTTGTAGGGAATTGGGGAGTGAGATCGTTTTAGTGGGCGACTGAAAATTTAAGTTTTTTGTCAATTTGTAGATATATATATATATAAAGTATATATTTTTTGTGTAAAACCTTTTATTAATTTTTTATTTTTATTATTCTTTAATTGTTGTTAAAAGTATTTGCATACATTACATACATGCATAAAAATTGTAATCGTAACCAAAAATATTCTTTACTTTTTGTGCTAATTATTAATTAGATCTAAAATATAGAGTTGGCATCCATGATCTGACGGCAGCAGTGCATTTGCTGCTTCTCTTTTTTCGATCTCTCAAAGTAACAACCAAGCAGGAAAATTACATATGCATTCAATAATATAATTAAAAAGTTCCACAATACAAAGGTAATTGAAAAATTCTTTCTTTTCCTGGTAACGCAATTACTAGGTTTATGAAATCAATCCAAAAAGCATGAGTAAAGTATAGCTAAGTACGAAGTTTTCTTATGCATTCACGTTCACACTCTCTACAGGGACGAAATCAATAAATTCATATCCATATACATACACAAAGGAATCACATTTGTCCCTCGTCTAGCCCTTATGAGTATAGCATCAGCTCATATGTGTTGATTGCCCATATGTGTCGAAGTGCATATCGCTACTCTAGGGTAAAACGTTACTTTTTCAGATTTTTATATGGTAAATTTCGAAATCCCGTTATAAAAGGACCGAACTTAAAAGTAAACGAATAATCAAATCCGTATTCGGTGAAACAGAACAAAAACATCGCACGAAAAGTTACAATTGCACAGCAGAAACCAGAAGTAAAAACAACGAGCCTGCTTTGGTTTGTGGGGGATAACAGAAACACGGGCAAAAACGGGCAGCTGATATTAATAGATTAGAATCTTAAAACGTTGACTAATATTATGAAAATCTCCCAATGGTTGGATCAGGGGGGAAAATAACTAAAACTCTAGCTGAAATTTAATTATATGAACAAGAAAACACTAATAATGGCTCAAGATTAATTTTATAAAAATACCACAAAAAGTTAAGAACATTAAAATTATTTAAAAATGAAGCTAATACTTTTCTTTTCAAAATTTATTTTGACTTATTTCAATACAAAATTGATTTATATTTTAAAAAATTTTTTAAAGTAGCACTTCACTTTCAACCTGCTCACACTGCAAGAACCAACTAATTACATGGTAAGAGTACGGTTAAAATAAAACTAAAACTACTTTTGAAAAGCTTATTCTTATTGGAAATAGCGATAACACATTTGGTACCAAACTTTTGTCTTAGACTTTTTTATTTCTGGCCTATGGTAGCGATCAGTGTGCAACGCCGCGAAAGTATTTAGAAAGAAAATCAAAGTGGACAGAGAAACATCTATCATCGCCAGATGAAGATTTTTGCATAATCTGTCTAAAAATCATGCCAGTACGAGTGTAAAGTACGCTAAAATTAGCGGTCTCTGGTATACAAGTCCGAATTGTGACTCAGATGATTCTGCCTAAAATTTTTAAGCCATTTCTGGTTTTGGGAGGTTTTTGACCTTGCCGAGTATGAAGCCCAGGTTGCCTACGTAGCAGTCCAGCACATAACCACTACGCCACGAGAAGCGGAACTCATTTGAAAAACCGAGTTCTTTTATCTAAAAAAAAGTTTGGAGGATATGAAAGCTTTAGCTGCTGCCCATTTTGTTAATTTCACTGCTATTTAGATCTCATTTATTCCTCTGTATTCAAGACCTCAGATTTATTCCTGCTTAAATGAAGATATACTAGACTCATATAATTCTCAAAAGATGTTAACTTCTTAAAGCTTTAAGCTTGCAAAAACATATTGTAGTTTCTTGATATTCACATCTATTCTATATTGAATTGTGTACCGAGCCCTGTGAAGACACTTGATTCGTCTTTACTTTAAAATTTTTCGCTTTACAAAAGATTCCATTGCCACTGTGGTCTAGTGGTAGAGTGCCAGACTCTTGTTTCTGGAGAGCCAAGTTCGATTCTCGGCTTGGGTATGTTTCTTATCTATCTTTCTTTCTCTCTTCCTTTCTTCCTCTCTTTCTTGCGGCTTTGGTACAATAGATCTTATAGGTCGCAGTGCCGATTAGAAAAATCGTCCTTCCTTCAAATAATAATAATAGGTTTCAAAGGCCCTGAGCCCTCACTCGTCCCCATACAGCTTATTATTTTTTTTTAAATCATTCAAAATACAAATCTATGAAAGAATTATGCGTTCTTTTTGGTATTTGATATTTCAGTCTATATCCTACACCGCCACTTTTGACTTTTTTCATAACCTCAAATAAAAGTTTTTTTTTTTCTTTGGCAAGATTGTAAATTGAGTACAATTTATTTGTTGGATCCGCATTTTTACATTATTCATTTTAATTTTTAAATAATTTTAATCTTAAAACATTATTTTAATTATAATTAACACACAGCCCAAAAGTCACAGTGACGCTATGACGTGTGCTTTAGAACAACACAACACAACAAAAACAAAGAGAAAACATTTATTTAGACATTATATTTTTAACAAATGTAAATTAATTACATAAGACATTCACTTAAATTATTTTTTGTCTGCTGTTTTTTTTTTTTTTTTGTATGTTTGTTTGTATTTTGCGTAGCGTTTAAGTGCGAAATTTGCTGTCAACTAAATTTGGGTCAAATTAATAATAACAAATAAAAATAAAATGAATAAAAGAAATAATATTTAGAATAGAAACAGCTATGACTATGCTTGTGTGTCAGTGTGTGTGTAAATAAAAAGCAAAAACAAAAGTAAAAGTTTTTTTTTTAGAAATTTATCTGTTAACGTAAAACAATCAACACAATGACACCAAGAATCTCCTCAATCTGTATCGAACAAAAATTGGCAACACTTTCGCTTTCACCGCAATATAAAATTATACAAAATATTTTGCGGTGAAATAAATGATGATAGAACTTTAATAAATCTCAAAAAATATAAATTGTTGCTGCAGTATAAATTTAAAATTTAATTCTTACATACAACGAAACTGAAAAAGAATGAGGAAAACAAAATAAACGCAAAATAATTTCACTTTCAATGAGTTCGATTTATTTTTATTTATTTTTTTTTGTTAAAACTAAATTTCATTGATTAATAATAAAGATAGATACCCGGTACTAGACATCATCATCAGCGGCAGCAAAAAAAAAAAAAAAAAAAAAAACATTAGCAACCGCAAGTAGTTGCAGCAAAACTTTGGTTGCTTTGTTTTTCTGATTGGCAGTAGTAAAATAGTATCTTCTTTTTTGTGCTCATAAAGTTTTTTGACGTATTCATAAATAAATTGGCATAAAAAATAGCTTCACTATGTATGAGTACTATTAGTTTTTGTTAGCAGCAGCGGCATATCGTCGACGACGTCATCATCATCACTGTGAGTGAGTGAGTGAGTCGAACACGACATGGATATGACTTGCGTTGCGCTATAAAACTGAATGAAAGTGAGAATGTTTCTTCTTTGATTCAATGTTTTGTATTTATTGTTTTTATCTAATCGATTTATGAACTTTTTTTTTTTATATAATCAGCATCTATGACAGCATTTGTGGTATTTATTTATTTATTTATTATTATTGTTTTTGTTTTGCTTTGCAATGCATTTTTTAATGTGTACTTCTTATATCATTTTGTATCACAAATAGAAGTCTAATAAAAACAAAGAAATGCTTTGAAAAATGTGATAATAGAACTACAAAGTTTCATTGGTTATTGACCAGGATGCAATATTTGGAGAATAGAATGTAATAAAACAGTTCAAAAACGTCTCACAAATCTCCCGCTTCGACTAAAATGTAGCGTAGAAACTTGGAAACTATAGGTCCCTTAAATTCGTTCATATTCATGAAATAAGAATGGATACGAAAAATTCGTTCTAGGCTCTCCATGGGATGTTGTGCAATAACAGAAGAAGAAGGTAATTGATTTCCGAGATAATAAGGTTAAAGTTTGCTAACAAATTTGGCTACGCGTTTTATAACACGATTTTAGTCTCACTTTTATAATTCAATGTTATTTTCTATAGCTTTTTGGGTTGCTGATAACAAATCTGAATCAAAATTCAAAAAGAATGATTTAATATGATGGGAACATTTAAGAAAAATATTAAAAATTACACGAAATTAAAAAAAAAAAAAACATGCGCCCTTAACTAAAATATTTCTTTCTTATTATTTTGGGATCGTTTATTGCGGATCTGATGTTGAAATTTGCTAGATTGCATCCAGTTCCAAAAATATTTTTCGAATTTTTTCAAACGATTTCCAAGAAAAAAAAAAATATATTTATTTTTAAGAAGAATAATAAACCTTTACAAAGATCTATGTACATATAATTCTATGTACACAAAAAAAAAAAAAAAAAATACAATATATAGCCAGAAACATGAAACAATTTAAATTTGTGCTCTACATTTTTAATTTTAAGCAGCACGTGGTATCAGATTTTTTTCAGTTATGAATTTTTTTAATAATACGCTAGAATGTTAAGATTGGTGTCCAATCGTCGTAATTTTGCCTTAACCCTTTAACGCGCGAATTTCAATGGAGCTTGATAGAAATCTTTTGTTTATAAATTATGGTTACTTAGGTCTTCCACAATCATGACATCAAATTAAATGCTTCTATTTTGATTTGTTTGCCTTTCATTAAAGGTTAAAACAAAAATAGCTATGGAGCTGTAAACAACCAATGAATAACCCGATTGCTTAAATTTTTTGATTTTCATATTCTCTTATCTTTTATAAACATATCTGATACAGAAAATTTCCACTTAGTTATAATTAAACCTATTATTTCTCAAAAAATAGTACAGAAGATTTTACTAAATACTTTTGCACTTAGGTTTTTAGCTGCACTTTAACCTTTAAATACCCACTGGTCACTGCAGTGACCAACCACTTCCGCGCCTGCCTGTGCCGCCATTTTACGTTCGCCATTTAAAATAAACATCTGATCTTACTGTCTAAAGTTTTCTTTATCGATACGTATAAATAAGAATGGAAAAATGACAACTGTCGTACAGTTACAGTTATTTTTAGCTCGAAAAGCATGTTTTGCAAACATTTTAAACAACTAACTGAAAAAAAGGTGGTTTTATTTTCGAATTTTGTGTAATAAATATATTGCCGTGTGGACAAATTTGTGTCGGACGGTATGGGATAACACCAAATAACTGTTTTTAAAAATTATTGTGAATGTATTTTAATTTATTCTCCAGATAATCGCCAAAGGTTACTACAGAGGTCAACCATGTAAATTAAAATAACTGCACCTTAAACTAATTTATTTGAAAACACGTAGAACAAACGTTGTTCGGAATCACAAATACTACCTTTGGGTATGTTTTTAATTGAAATCGGAAGTATTGGGCGTTTAAGGGTTAAAGACTAAACATAAAAAAATGACTTAAGCAAGAAATTTCAAATGTTCGGCAATACGAATACAAAAAACGTTAATTGTAAAATTTGTTAAGCACCGTTTTTATGCCACATAAAAGTGAATGCTGCTGAACGTTTTTTATGTGTTACCTTTAACTCCTAGAGATTACTTGTCTTCGGTGGCCCTTAATGAAATTTTTTGGAGAATATTTTTGTGGAACGTTTTGACCCTTCACCTACCTAGCCAACCTAGCTTTTAAAGAGGTTTTTAAGAAAAGGGCTCGAAATGACCCATTTTTGTGGGAGTTAGAGGATTAAAATGTTCTAAGGAAATATTCCTCGGAAGATTTTAATATAAGTCGCCGAAAACAAGAATCACCTTAAATAACATTTTTTATTTGATTTTTCTCATTGTTTGATTCGGTTTTTGGCCAAAAAATAAAAATTTCAAACCACTGTAAAAAAAAATTGTGACATAGTGGAGCAAACCAGGGATTGGGGCTTTTGTTACTGAGGTCAAATACTATCGTTTGAGATTGGTTTGGTTTTGTCCCGAAAATATGTGTTGCACTGTGTAATTTTCAATCGTAAAAATAAAATCGTAATATTGGATTTCATATGGCTTGAGCTAGAAATTGTTTAATATCTTCGAACACGATAGAGACTCCACTTTCTTGAAATTTGGGTTTTTTAGATAAAATAACTTATGTGAGAATTTTTTCGTTGTGCCACCACAAGCATGAACAAATTATTTAAAGGATACAATTCTTATTATTATTTATTAATTTATTATTCATATTAAATTTTGGCATGCAACTAAAAAACCTATATAACAAGGTGTAGAATGCCGAAAGAATGGGGTCGATCCGAGAACCGGAGATAATGAATTTTAATTGAAAAAGAACCCTGCAAAAAGGTAAAACTAAAAGTTCACATAATTCTGAAAAACATTTACGATCAAAATCCCGAATAATTTCACGAATATGAGCTGTAGAAACGTTTTCAATCAAATTTGAATCATGAGGTCAAAACCGGGGTACGATTTGTAAAAGAATTGCCCCTATATAAATTAGTCCTCGGTTAATCCCCAGTCAGAAATTGTACATTTTTAGTTTAAAATTCTTCTCAAATTCCTCGGTAAATTGCATTTCCTGGTAATTTGAATCAGAAGTTGCACAATTTAATGGACGTAATGACGTAATTATTCAATTATTCGGGGAATGCTGTATAAAGTATACGAATAATTTTTGGAGGTATGCAATTTTCTCCTTTTAAGGGAGAAGGCCACTGTGAGGGACCAAATATTCAATTAAAGTTTATATATTCAAAAATATATGTATTCAAGTCAAAATTCCAAAAATTGCCTAAGTTACAGCCATTTTAGTGATAGTAAGTAGACCGACCAAAGTAGATGGACTGAAAACTTTAAACGCGTTTTTCTTGAAGCGATTTTTTTTGAACTGGTCGCGTCGATAACTCGATCAAATATTACCCGACTTTCAATTTTTTTTATTCGTTTTGTTTGTCTGTATCTATCGTTGAGCGTAGCCGATTTTAAAATTTTTGATTTTCACCATTTTTAAGCTCTTTTAAAATAAAAAAAAGGGTCAAAAACATGAACAAATTCAGTCGTCATTTTGTGGAAAAAAAGCTACGTGCTCATATAGATTATTAAAAACTAAAATTTTATTTTTTCATAAAAAAAAATTTAAATCCAAATAGTCAAAAAAGAAAAACAGGGCTGGATTTAGCTATGAGTAAAATTTAAGTCAAACGTAAATATATAAAATGTCGGAGCTTTGTCAAAATTTATCTTCAAAACCTTGTGATTTTTAAAAAATTTATATTTTGTCGGACATTGTTATCACTGAATTCAAATTTTTTAGTTTTCCGGACAAAAAATTTAAATTTGGTACAAATAACGGTACAAAATCATATATGGGGTTTTTATTGATAGACCAAGTATTTTTTAGTTATCATAGTCGGTACGCTGGATCCGAACATGACGCCATATATGTATTGTTGCACAGTGTTATTAATGTACAAATTACGCTGATATAATAAAAACAAAAACTAGCTAACTTCCTACCATTTTGACCCATGTATTGCTCGTAGAAATCAAAAGCTTTCTGATAATAACTTGCTCAAATCGCTTAACACAAAAATTATATGCTACGTCTTCATATTTGAAGATCTCCAGCTAAAAGTTAAATATATTTTTTTGGAAAATCATTACCGAAATGAGTTTTCCAATCAAGAAAGTTTTCTTGCCAAAATCTGGCTAATATAATTTTGCAATCGCCATCTATCGCCAACCCCCCCAGACCCAAAAATTTCATGCCCAAACACTTACCTTGAAATTGAATCTTTTCTCAAATTATACGATCAACTCTGAACAGGGTCAACTTTATTCCAAAACAAAGTTTAATATAATTAAACTTTTCTCGAAATTGTCTCTAAACGGAGACTATACTATTTTCCCACATAAACGAAGAGCAAAACTTACAAATAAACGAAGAGCAAAACTTACAAATTTTCATTATCGTGTTGTACGAGTACTAATTTTTATAAAAAGTTTTAAAAGTTGAATATCTCCAAATACTACGTTTCTTTTACTGAAATATCTATAAATATTTCGTTCTCATGCAAGAAATTAATAAAATTACAATGAAAACCTGAAAACTTAAATTTTTTAAATTTTGGTTAGGAAATTAATTTGTTAGTTTAACTCTTTGAAAAGTTGAGACAACATTTAATGGAACTGATTTCACTCTTAGTCTAAGTTTAACTATATTTTTTCTATCTTACTTCAAGAATTCCAAGCGGTTAATTGAATCGACATTTTACGCAGATGGCATAACTTTTTTAAATTCTATCGGGGTTGATATGGCTTCTCAGAAGCATTGATTGTGGAATAAAAAAAAGCCTAGAATGTCCAGTAGCGCGATTCGGTTGCTCATTTGCGACAAATTTCGAATCGCTAAGTAAAGTGGATGAATCAAAAAGTCGGAAACAAATTCAGGGGCAAAAAAAAAGCTGGGTCGAAAGTTTTGTTTCGTCCACTGTGTCCGGAAATCGGTGGCGATTATTTGCCGATTTACTATAAGGGCATACAAACACAATACAAGGAGATAAAAGTCAAATCGGGAACAACATGGTGGAAAATTGTTAGTGACTAGTACAACTAAGCAGTTTTGACAGTAAATAATATTTTGAAATGCATCTTCAATTCGAAGCTTTTTCTTTTTTCATTTACTACTATTGTACTATGAAGTCCTACTACGTTTTTTATTTCCATACTTCGTTTTTCCAAATAAAACCTCAATTTAAACATACATGTGTATATATACGATACCAGATGTATCTATGCATATATTTTTATATAATAACAACAACAAAAAAACATAAATAAATAAATAACAAAAACGCTGAAAAATCAAGGTCACTACCAAAACGTGCATGCAAAAAATTATAAATATACTATATACGCTCCCATACAATAGCTCGACTCTACGGGTATAGTAGAAGTAGTATAAAAAAACGTAATAAATAGCATATCATTGCTGTTGTTGTTGTAGCTGATTTTGTTGTTGTTGTCACTGTTGCTGTTATACTGTGAATATTTGCAACTGACATCATAAAAAATAATAAAAAAAAATTATAAAAAAGTAGGAACGAAAATAAAAAATAAACAAGCACCCAAAAAAAATACAACAATACAAATTAAAAGAAACTAACACCATTACACTTGCATACTCACTCACACAGATATATACACAGACACACTCCGCGTGTGTAGTAATAAAACTGCCAAAAAAAAAAATTGAATATATTTGCAAAATAGATAAGACTAAACGATTTTAAATAAAGTGTAAAGTTAAAGTGAATGAAATACAGAGAAAGAGAAAGAAAAACAAAAAGAGATGGCAATAAAAACAAAAACCAAAAATTATTAAATAAACAAATACATACGTACAATAAAACCGAAAATGCAAAATGCTGTTCCGCATTCGTAAGTAAAGGGACGCGAGCGGATCATTGTTAAATAAAGGGGCAAGGGGAAGAGGCGTAAACCAAAGCAGAACAAGAGAAGCAAAAGCATTACAATAAGCGAAATAAAGAAGAATAACAAGAGAAAGAAGAAGAAGAGGGAGGAACGAAGGAAGAAGAATAATCAGAGGGAGAAGAACAGAGAAACAAGAAGCAAAAGACTGCATAGATACGAAACATAATACAAAGAAGTAGTAGAAGAAGAAGAAGAAGAAGAAGAAGAAATGTGATACAAAATTTTAGCGAATTAATTCAATTCACGGTCAATAGTGATCGTCAATTAATGAGTGAGAAATATGTAACTGTGTGTATGTATGTGCGTGTATGAGTTCTTTATATATATGTGTGTGTGTGAGTGTGCTTGTATATTTGCAGAAAGTAATACATACGATATGCTGACAGCAAGCAGAAAGCGTAAGACGAACTAGCAGAAAATGTTTATATCACGGAATTAATTTTGCAAAATTCACAAATTTTTTGCAGCTAATTTGAAGTTCATGGCTTTAATTAACTAATAACAAAAAAAAAAAAAAACACAAAATAAAATTGGTATAAAATTGTGCCAAAAACTATTATAAAATTAATAAAATTATTATTTGGGTTCAAAAGACTTGACAGCAAATTTGTAGGTAATAGCAGAGTGTATGGAGTTCATGTTTTTAATTTAACCACAAAACTTCGAAAGAAATAATTATGTATTTATACCGAGGGGATATGATTCATTATGAAAATCTCATTATGAAAAACCTTTGGGTTTAAACCGACGGTTATAAATATTTGAAAGGTTTCAACGTCTTATTTTCATAGGACTTGATATCCACTTTACCCGAGGGCTTCAATTGTATGCTTCAATATCATTTATAAATCTTTTTGAAAACGGTTTTTTTTTTGTTGGAACAGCAAAAGAAGTATGCAAGAATACAGCACTCAGACAAGTTTTACGTCCATATTATTCTTTAAATCTACCAGAATTATTAATAAATCTTAGCCGATCCTGCTATGTTAAAGAGCCCAGGTGTCCGTGTCCAGTTCCAAATATAGTTCCAAAGAGAGTACAGGTTCTGGGCCCAGGAAACCAGTTTTCTATCCTTTTCTAGCCAGAAGGTCAGCAGATTCATTTCCTACAATTCCTGAGTGTCCAGGAACCCATATCAATAGCAGGCTATTGTGTTTTCCAACACAATCAAGCCTGGATTTACAATGCATAACCAGTTTAGACGTGGTTAGAGGATTAAGCAAGGACTTAAGCGCAGCCTAACTGTCACTAAATACACAAATACTCCTTTCTCTCCAACCATTATCAATGACATGGTCCATTGCCTTGATGATTGCAAAAATTTCTGCTTGAAAAACAGAAGCGTGAAGGTGCACTCCATCATTTTCAATGAAGACCAAAGAACCCGAACCGATTTCTGTTTTTGCGCTTACAATCAACTCCCGGCCCAGGTCCCGGTAAAAACCAAATTTGGCCGTCTGGAATTTGTATTGTATAACGCTGTTTTAAAACTGGTATTGTTGGCATTGTATCGGATGGCATTGATAGAACTATTAGGCCCAAGTCAGTTTTTTCAACAATGTCAAAAATATCAAGGGGTGATAAGTTGAGCAATGCATCCACCAAGGATGGGCCAAGTGTTGTAGGAAAAGCTACCATACAACAAATAGCCACAGTTCTCTGAAGTCTGGCTAAAGCTTTCCTAATGCTGTCAACATTAAGTCTGCTCCTGCTGGATGCTAAAAACGGCTTGGAATGAATTTGATAGCCAGATAATCTAATGTTAGTTTGGTTGGGCATGGCAACATGGAAAATGAAATATTTAGAAAATAATTCTGAAAATATTACACCAAGAAGAAACAACAAAGTATTAAGCTTGGCTTAAAATAAACTTGTTTTCAACAAAGTTATGATAAAATTTTTTTTGGTTTGGCTGGTTTGGGGAGGAAATATCCATAATTAATTATTCTTGTTGTTGTGTTATGCAAATGCGACTTCTAACCTATTTTTACTTACGTTAGCATAAAAAAATTCACATGAAACTTATATTGTGCTTCAGCACTTTACCTTTCCAACGATATAAGTTTCATGGGAATATGTTGACGTTAATATAGCAAAAAAGGGAGCTAAAGCTTTTTCTTAGCGTATTAATATATATCAGAGCTGTAAAACAATGCAATCAATTTAATTGCACTACCTTGAAGTCACAGTTTATAACCGACAGTTCATGATTGCAGTTACTGAATAACATTTTTAACTCCAAAATAAAAAATGCAGTTGGAAGTCTTTTTTGGAGTCGCCGATTGGTTATTCATTTAAAAATAGTCTTTTTTAGAGTCAAGGGAGTGCAGTTTTTTTTTTTTAAATCATGAGACTGCAAATCTTATGACTCCAGAATCATGATTGTTTTGATTTCACTTGGAGTCACTTGAGTAACCTTGAACGCAAATGCAGTCATTTGGAGTCAATTGCAATTTTCAGTCAATTGGAGTCACTTGGAGTCTTTTGGAGTCAATTGGGATTTTGAAGTCAATTGGAGTCAGTTGAAGTCTTTTGAAGTCAATTGGAAATTTGAAGTCAATTGTAGTCACTTGGAGTCTTTTGGAGTCAGTTGGGGATTTTAAGTCAATTGAAGTCAGTGTTTTTACGAGTTATAGCTTTGATATTGATAATAAATTTTTAAGGGTAATACACCTTGTTATTTCATTTACAATACTTGAATGTCAGTTTCGCAGAAATTATTGTCAAAAAATTTTCATTTGTGATATTGTTATATTATTTGTGGTGTGTATTTTGTGGAAAACTGATTATTTATGAAAGAATCAGTTTGAGAGACCTGAGTGTTTATGAGAGAGGACATAAATTAAATATTAACTAACACATAAGTGACTTCAAGTGACTCCAAGTGATTCCAAGTGACTTCACAGCAGTCATGATTTTGGAGTCATAAGATTTGCTGTCTCATGATATCAAAAAAAAGACTGCACTCCCTTGACTCTAAAAAGACTTCTAAATGAATAACCAATCGACGACTCCAAAAAAGACTTCCAACTGCATATTTTATTCTGGAGTCAAATATATTATTCAATAACTGCAATCAAAAATTATTATTCATTTGTGAATTATATCCTCAATTGACTGTAAACGATACAGCTCTGATATATATGTAGATTAAAAAAAAAAGCAATAACAATTTAAGGAGCCGAGAAGTTTGCATAACAAGGTGCATGTCTTTTGGGCTGGGGCCTTTAATGTCTCACCATCACTCAGTTTCAGTTTCAGTCAGCTTTCAATATAACACTTTTTACAACCCTAATTAACAAAGGCCCTCATGGTGTCATCCGAAAACCGAATTTGTGATTTCACTATCCTGTGAATAACACAAGTTATTTATTGAGGTGTTTACTGATAATTGATCTGATAGAAAACATTTTATGCCAAAACTGTAAGGACTCTAATAAAAAAGAAACTTTAGTATATGTATAATCATTGTCACTATCAAAAAAAGTTATAAATGTTAGGAGTTCATTTAGTTCACTTAAAACAGTTTGCCTTAATTATGTGCACTTTAAAAGTGAAAGCAGCGTTCGTAGCTCTTTTCACCACAACTCTCGGTAATACAATGGGAATGGTATTCTTCACCACTTTTAACTTAACCTTACTTGCAAAACAGCTTTTGTGGGTCCACAACTGTTCGAATTCATACATAAGTTGAATGAAAGAGACTCACAATTTCATGTCAAATCTCAATGTGAAAAAAAGAGAAATCTGTTCACTGTTCCGTAAAAGTTTTTCCATGATCCGAGAATTGATTCTTAGACCCATCCGCAATAGTAATTTTGGGAAAAGTGAGTTAAATATAATTAGAATATTTTATAGCATTTCCAAACTTTAAAAAAAAGATTGAATGAAGCTTTGAATGCAAAATAAAATGAGACAAAATTGAAACGTTTCAAGTTAAAAGTTTCAATTGAAATGTTCCTTGGGGTTCAATGCTTTCCCCCCCCCCCCCCACGAAATATAGTAATTTTTTCCAGTTACATTTAAATGGCGATGAACCTATATTTTCGTTTCATTCTGTATTTTTTTCGGACTTGCTACTCTTTAATCGTTAGAAAATATAATTTTTTCCATCAACTTTAATCGTTGAAACTCCAATGTATGAATAGAGAACAGCTGGAATATAAATCTGAGTTGGTATCGGATTGTATTTTATATTAGTTTTCAAGAATTCCTTTTACCTTTTGGATACGCCAGGGATTATTGTAGTTTAACTTAGACTACACTTTGCTACTTCAGATAATGCGTATCTGGTATAGGGCTACGAAGAGTTCACCGAAGATTTCTTCAAAAATCAAGGACTTACAAACGGATTATTAAACCCCCAGTGACCAAGATAAGCAATTACCTTTGCCCTCTAGTTTCATGTTAAGTTTTTATTAAAACATACATAAATCGGTGAAATGCCCTTGTTACAATCTCTTTGATAAAGCTCGAATGTTCACAAATATTGGTATTAATAAACATAAATATTTAATAATTTGAAACATTTTTCGAACAATTCTCAGACAGATAATTTTCAGAAATTTTTGGAATAACTTTATTGCTTTCCATGAGATTTTCAAAAATTTATGTATGTATGTATCTATCTAATATACGAGCTTATGTGTATGTAAATGTATATGTGCGTTTCGCTTGCATACACATGCATATATGGTATATTTGCGTGTTTATGCGCTTGTGTAATTTAATGCAAACGAAGAAAAAGAAGAAGTAGGAAAAAGGCAAAGCATGATCACATGAATTCGAATGAATATCATCACCACATCATCATCATCATCATATCTGCAAGCAGCATCTTTGAAAAATTCACTTAGAGTTTGTCCTTGAACACGAAAGAAGATCAGCAGCAACAGAAACAGAGACAGAAATAATATTCGGCATTAGTAACAGCGTAACATCGACAATATTAACAGCAGCTAGCATCAACTACATCGTCGTCGCATCGCTACAACAAATGCAGTCGTCTGTCGGTCGTCGTCGCTGTTGCTTACGACAATAACAAAATGCGTTAGACATCAACAACGGCAGCGCTCTGCTGTTGTCTGCTAATGAATTATGATTGTTATTGTTGCTGTTGTTGTTGTTGTTGTTATTGTTAGGCACGGCTATTGCCATTCATTGTCGCTGCAGCAACTGCTGCTGCTGCTATCGTCTCTCAACATACATTTTTTATTTTGCAAAGTATGCGAATTTTATTGAGGAGCAGCAGCAGCGGCAGCAGCAACGCGATGACGATCTGTGAGCGGCGCGCATGTTTTTTTGTTTGTTGTTTCGTGAAGCTTTTTTGCTATGGTTGTTGTTGCGATGACGCTGATGAAAACCTTAAACGCGCTCATCTAATTTATAGTTCACACACAGATACAGACGAAAATCAAATTATTGGTGTGTTTGACTGTATGTATTTACGTATCTATGTATGTATGTGTGGTGGGAATGAGAAGAAATAGAGGAAGAAATAAAAATTGTTGTTTTTGTTTTGTTTTTTTCTTCTTCTTCTTCTTTTTTGCACAAATGTTTATATTAAATTTTTATTTTACTTAGAAATGTGCTTCTGCTGCTGTTGTTTTTGTTGCTGCTGCTTTTGTTGTTGCTGTTGAATTTGGCAAAATTCATATATAAATACACGCTTAATTGATGAGAAATGCCTTTTGGCGTATACATGCATACACCTATACAGACACATGAGTTTGTGTATGTTGTCAATGCGAACTTGAAAAAATGTGACGGCGTTTGTTGTAATTTAATACAGTGGAACAAAATTTTTCCTAAATGCTTAAAGTTTTAAAAATCTAATAAATAAACAAACTGTTAAATCTTCCCAATGATAAATGACCATGTGATCGTTTCAGGCAGCATATTTTTTAGAGGAAGAAAATGTTCTTGCATAAAGCTCTGCAGCCTGAAAATTATTGTCTATTTAGTTATTGTCTGAAATCAAAGGTTTGAAAAAGTTTGAGGCAAAGACTACGCCACTAACATTGGGACCACATCAAGACAGTTCACTTTCCAAGTTTTACAACGTAGTAATGTAAAGTAATAATTAATCCATTAAGGACAAGCGGGAGTCAAAGTAGACAGATCAAAAATGTAACTTGAAAACAAACATTGTTTTTGAACCTGGCTCAGGAACGGCTCAGCGGCAAGGTTCAAACTGTTGCTTATAATTTATCAATCAGTTTAGTAGAAATAAATTATGATATCCTTGGAAATTGGTTAACCTATTACCTCTTCTAGGAAGCATAGAGCTGAAACTAGGATTAGTGACTATTTTCAATTTCATTAATTTGTTTGAGTAGATATTAGATTACTGCAAGTGGGCCTCATGACTGTGTTAAACGATTTGTGCCAAGACAGATATTTGGATTCCACTTACTTGACAAGGTTCGAGCCTTTGATATGGCAAATAAGAGGAAGCGGTTGCTGCTATTTGTTCTTTAACCTTTTAATCATAGTTTATGCTTATTTGGACTATTTGTGGTTAGAAAACCACCATAACTCAAAATTATGAGTTTTCTTAAGAGAAACTCTTCTGCTGTGGCTTTTGTGAACAGCTCAGTGAAGAATCATTTCCCAATGGTTCATTCTGCATCATTAACTCATTCGAAATTCAAATTTGGAGTTATGACGGTATAGTCGCAAATGTATATTTTAGATAAAATAGTATTTCGTTGTTTGAAATTTAACAAAAAATAGCAAGATTTATCGACAAAATCAATTGTACTGGGCATGGTTCAGAGAGGAAAAATTTGTTTCAATAACTAATTAGTCAACTAAAATTTCTGACATGACTAACGAATTATGATTAAATATAGTCATGATTAAATGGTCAGTCACAATCACCTCAAAATGAATCAGTAATTCGTTATTCAATCATTAGTCATTCAGTTATTGGTTTTAGTCATTGTTATGCTAAATTTTATAGTGAAACTTATTGGGTAGTTTTAAATATTCGATATTCGAAAGTTTCGTTAACACTCGATTTCAATGTTTATTCATTCGCTATAAATATACACTGGCGGTCACAAAAACCGCACCACTTGCAATACTACTGCAATTTCGGTAATATTTCCTAACTTAGCCCAAATTACCCTTCCATTGTAAAGGAGATTCCCTTGTTTATGTTTTAAGAATGTATTTAAGCGGAATGCACCATTTTTATTGTGAATTTTTGAAAAAGTGCCAAAAACAACTGCAAAGTATAAACAATTGTCACGCCACCAACATGTCGAAATTTTTGTTCTTGGGTATTGGAAGAGCGTCATAAAGTTAAACACCTGAAGAAGTCTGATGCTTACATTTGACTGCTGTTAGAATGATTCAGAAAAAAAGCAATTTGTACCTGCTTGAAAGGACGAAAGGATCAAGAAGACTATGGCTGACGAATACGAGAGCAAATGGCATAACCTGAAGGATAAGCATAAATGATCGGTTCAAAAGTGCAGTCACAATAAGGACTGAGTTAAAGAGCTATTACAATGTGAATATAAGTGCCGAAACCTTACGCAGAAAGAAACGAAAGTTCGGTCTGCATGGGAGATGATCAGCCAAAAAGTCGTTGTTGACGAAATGGATGGAAACAAATCGCCTGGCATGGACTAAAAACTAAAGTAATTGAACTCTGGCAGACTCAAGAAAAGTTATATGATCGGGCAAATTAAACTCAAGTTTTTATGCGCATTTAATCTTCGGTATGTGCGTCGCGCAGATATAAAGCATTACAAGGATAACTGTGTAGCGAAAATAGTCGAGTGCCCACAAAGTCATATGGCTTGAATGGATTTTTCCTACTACATCCGGGGTCCCTTATGCTATATTAAAGGGACTGTGAACGCCCAAAAATATGACTAAAATTTTATGGGGCAACTGCTGTAAGCGAATTATGGTGCGCACATTAATAACGTTATTTTTCCAGACGACTTCTGCGGCATATCATCGCACCAAATTTACAAGGTTTAGTTTGCAATTAATGCCTAATGTTTAGTAACTTTAGAAATAGTAAAAAAGTTAGGTTATTGATTCTTATTTGTTTGCAGATTCAAAATGTTTTTGATGATATTAGAAATTATTGGCGGGAATGATCAGGTAAATGGCGTGGTTTAAGTCCGATAGTGCACCTCTGGCATATAATGAAACGGAGAGTTGCTCAAAACATGCCAAAAAATAAAAAACCCCTTGTTGGAGTTCTGAAAAAAGTTTGTTTTAATTCAAAAGTGCATTTTGTTCCCGAAAAAAAAAAAAAAATTACATTCATTGAAACAAAATCAGGTTTAGGTCCCATTTTAAACGATTTTCTTGAAATTGTTAGGTAGTGCGGTTTTTCTGACCGCTAGTGTGTATTTCAAAAAGTTTCGCAATTTGCAATTGCAAAAATGAAAATGGAATTTCGCATCATCATTTCAATCAAAGTTACAATTAAAATTAGTTGTTATTATTAAAACAGAGATTTGCAACTGATGATTGATTTTTTAATCATTTTTTTACTTTTTGGTCAAAATAAATTTTGCACAACACTGGTAAAGTAGCATAAATTATAGGAAGTGAGGCAATGAGTTCTCTCCTTTTACCCGCTACTAAGAAATATTTTCTATCCATAGTCGAATGCATATTTTGAAACCATACTGTTAAAAATCACATGACAAGTTGGATTTTGAAACCCTATTTATGAATTTTTGTTGTTGTTGCTTTCAGCGTCTTATGTTCGTTTTAGGTTTTGCCTGACTGTATTTAACAAATTTTAAATCAACAATTTTCTGCATATGCCGTTTAAATTTTATTTTACCCAAAAACTTTATATACTAAAGCCACTGTACACAATTTCAAATATAAAACATAATTCAGAAACATTCAAAAGAAAAAAAAAGATGTTAAAAAAAAACATGTTTCCAAATTCTGATTTGTCTTCGACTTTTTTGTTTTGTATGCCAAAATGGGCAAGTTCTGCTTTACATGTGCGCAAATATATCTATATAAAAGCAACAAAAAAAAAAAGCACACATAAAATTAGCAAGGGAATACACATACATAGATACAAACATAAAGACTTACGAAAATGTATACAATGAAAAATACAAGAAAGAAAAAATTCGCACATTCCATGATTAAAATACAAAAACCAAAAATAATAAAAACAAAAACAACAACGACATCAAAACCTTAGAAACAATTTAATGTCGCTTTTTGCGCATGTGTACCACTGTTGGTTGCCAGCGCGAAACCTTTCAGCGTTCAGCGCGAGACGACAACGACGACAATAACAGCAACAACAACAATAACAACCAAAAAGACGTGACTTACAAACTAAATATGTTTTGTTGTTTTGTATGGCTCAAGGTTGAAGCTCTCTCAAATGTAAAAAAAAAAAAACAGAAATAACAACAACGCACCACCACAAAAAGAAATATTGAACCTAAACAAAGTTTTGAAGGACTGTGTTAATAGTGTGTGGTGTATTGAAACTACAGCAGCTAGCATCAAGCAAAAATGCTTCAATGCGAAAAATTGTGATTGAACTTTTGAAAAATTTTTGAAAAATGATTTTTCTTACCATCTAATGTCAAAAAAAAGATTAGATGTTAGATAAATGCATATATGTAATATGGAGGTATTGAAAGAATTAAAGATTAATTAATAAAAAAAAGAAAAAAACAACAACGATACATTTACAACTACAAATACGACTATGCTCAATAACACCCTCAAGCAAAAATCGTGCAAATTTATATATATTAACAAATGATTCAACTTTAACCTGACCCTGCATGTCTGTCACACATACAAATTTCAATATCAAAGCGATACATTCTAAATGAAACAACAACACGGGCAGTAGAAGCAGTCAGTAGTCGTAAGCAGCAGCAGCAGCAACAATTGCTATTAAATTAACTCATCCATACGATAAAAATACACAAGCTGCTGCAACAATAGCTAGAAACAACAGAAAATGACATCATTAATTTTGTCAATACACGCCTCAGTCATACACACACACTCACCCAGCTAAAAAAAAATAGTAGATAAAAACTCCATATAAGATGCGTTTTGCACCAAAGACACTAACAAATAGCATGAAATTCGATACTTTTGTTTAAATGAATTGAAAAGATTTCTCTTCTTTTGTATTGTCTCGCTACTCGGGCGGCGGCGATGACTCCGGCTGCGGCGGCGTATACGTAATTAACATTTATAAAAATCTTATTTATTTCACTCAAATAATTTGAATATCATTTAATCAATAATAAATTACAATAAACAGTAAAAATAACAATGCACCCAAAATGTACAATCAATGCAAATGATGAAAAAGGCCATACTGGCATACGAGTATGCATGTCTATACTCCCAAACTATGACACTATGACATCTACATATGTAGCAATATATGAAAACAGTGCACGAAATGCATATACATAGTTTACCACCACCTACGCAACTCTTGTCAAAATAGTAAGTAGCAGCAGCAGCAATAACAGCAACGTTGAGTTGACAGTGATGACGTTAACGGTGAGTGTTTGGTTGTTTGTTCTATCGTTTGTTGCTCTAATGTAAACACAGCAATTGCATTTGGCAAATTACAACTAAATTAGCCAAGTTTGTCCAATAATAACACACAGAAATTTAAATTTGGTATGCAAACACGTTAGAAAATTGAAAATGAAAATCGTAGGTGCAACATTTTGACTAAGTTAAATAGTAAAAACAAATCATTGCAAGAATTCAATTAAGAATTCATCGCGTAACTTGAATTTATTTTTAATTGATTACGTATTAAGTTGTTCAACTAAATATTTATTTTATATTTAGTAAATTTTTAACACCATATGCTGTAAACTCAATTTGTGTGTTATGTCCTTCAATTAGTGTTGAATTGTAGAAATTAAATGTATGTAAATATTAAATGTAGGTTAATTTTAAAATGGATGTTTTCAAGAAAATTCCCATCTATAGGTATATAAATATCTATTTCTTTAGTTCAATAACATTGTTTAGCAAATGAAAGTATGAAAAAACCGCCGAGTACCAATTTTCACCGAAAAAATAATTACAAAAATACCAAGTGTTTTAAAAATTCAATATAAATATGAATATTTTCCATAAAAATCAAATTCCGGAGCCTCGAAATTCTTTTAGACCAATGTCGTAGAAGGACTTTTTGTTCGTAGGGACAAGGGGAATGATAATTTCGAGCGCGCGGTATCGATTGCCTAATCGCCCGACCTAATACATATATAATGTAAAGTATATGATCAATATTTTCAACTTAATTTGCAATAGCACGTCGTGACATTGGCAGTAAAAAGAAATCACCTATTCACTACCAGTAAATTCAGAAATAGATCTAACTAGAGCAGCACTTCAAGATTCTATGGCGCGATATTGTAATACGGTTTTTCCTTTTTGCCTTAGAAATGGTTGGATGGTATGAGCTGAAATTCACAGTGCTTTGCGGTCCTTTCAATGGCATTTCCCTTTTTGCATAATTGATGGCGGAGCTGGCTATAGCATTTTACTGCTTCCTTCGGGGTTTTTACCTAAGCATATTGTAAATTTTCGACTATACTGTCACAACTCAAAAATGTGAGATTTGCAGCTGAAGCTTTTATGTTCCAAAGGTATGAGCAAATTAAACCAAATTCAGTATGAAATATTTTTTCCATCAGGCAATAACCAAAAACTATCAAAATCCCTTAATTACCATAAAGTAACATATAAAGTAAATTACCTTCACAGTCCGAAGAAAAAAAATTTTGTTTTTTCTATGGCAATCCAGAGTAATGTGTTTTACTTAGTTGAGTCGGTGAATTTAAATCTGATTCTAGACGTATCACACCAAATTTTCAAAATATTCCCAACTAAAAGCGCAAAAATTGTCGTTTGAAGAAATCTGTATCAGATTTTTATCATCCCCTTCCTTAAATCTTTTTAGTTTATTTATTCCTAAAAGAGTTTTTGACTGCACTATTTCTGGTAGAATATTCCAGTATGATATTCTTAATTTATCTTCTTCTTTCTTTAACTTCATAGTTAAAGACCGTTTCCCTATTCCACAAAAAGTTCGGGTTCTACAAATAGGGTTTCAGAGACCTTTTTTCTATTACTACATGGCCTGGAACCCAAAGTAGCCGGACCTCGTTCTCAACCAGCGTTTTAAGTTACTCAAGGCACTCCAGTTTAGAATCTAATTAATTACATTTTAATTGGCAAAGAAGGTATTTAAAATTCAAATTCTGTATGGTCTATACGAATTTATGTATTGATTGAAATTGAACAAATGGAAGTTGGATTCGGACAAACTAAAATTTTAAATTCAGTGAAATAATAATAGTTTATTTGAAGTTATATATAAACAGGTTAATAAACAAATGTAGTCATCACAACAACAATGTATATAGAGACGGGCAAATCAGACGGCCGTTTCGGAATCCGCCACAATTCCTCATCAGTGATCTTAGTTTATTGTTAAATTTTCGTAAGCATTGAAGAAAAATTTATTACATATTCAGTAAGTAATAGTTGATTAGGGTCAAAAACTAAATTTTTCGCACTTTTATGAGATAATAGTTTGAAAACTTGAAGATGTACGCAATTTGGAAAACCGGATTTGTATTCAGTGACCTCAAATTAACTAAGAATCACTTCCTTGATAGTCGCAGTTTTTTTTTTATTGTACTGCGGTAGTTTTACATTAGTATTGTTTCTAGCATTTTTAGCTTAAACATAAACATAATTAAAAAATATATGTACATATATACTTGCATAAGAAAAAAATAGTAGTTTTGCATGTCAACTTAAAAACAATTTAATAAAATGTAAAATAATATATAAAAAAAGAACAAACCTTGTCATTTTCGTTTAACAAAAACCAAAAATTTCTGCAAAACTGTTGAGGCTCAAATAATTGACTTGTTGTTTTTGTTACAATAGCGCGTTTTATTTGGTGTAGATCAGAAAGAAAAATCCACTGGTATGTAAGTATTTTTGATGAATTAGAATTATCCTTGAAAAGTTTATCTTGGAAATTTGCGCTTTATATATATTATTTTTAAATGCGACAATTACCAACAATTGAAAAAATAAGAAAAAGTAATAGAGTACACAAACGTGAATATAAAAGTAAGAATTTTATAACAACTATTGTAATGTTTATGAAAATTACATTACAGAAAAAAAAACAAAAACAAATGTGTATGTCTATTGAAAATTTTTTCTAGGTACACTCATTTACAATTGAATTTCTTGGGGGTGTAAAAATAAAAATATTTTTGTAATTGATATTTCATTTTTCTTTTTCTGTTGAAAATTTATTTATATTTATGATTTTTGTTTGTTTGTTTGTTTACATTTGCTTTAAATACTAATACGAAATTGTGTTTTTCTTTTTTGTTTTTGATATGAATATTGTTTTTTATTTTTCTTTCTTTTAATTTATGAAATTGCAACGCGAATGTTTTTTTAATCTTTTTTGTTGTAGTGTAGTTTCAAGTTTATTTAATGTGTCTTTGTAGTTTCTTGTTATTGATGTGCTAAAATTGACATAGAAATAAAGTTTCGCAAATTTTCTTAATATTTTTGTTTTTAAAATGGAAAAGCGTATGGGTCGAAAACTATTGAAAACACTCGCGCCTAATTAAATATGCCGGAACAAATTTTCGAATAAGTTTTCTGTATATGTGTGATTGAGTGTATGGGTAAATCTAAGTAAGGCTTTAATCTAATGATGTGTAATATGTTCATATCTAGATTCAGACATAATTACGCTTTAAGGGGTTATATACGTTTTCATGAGTAAAAAAATCGAAAAAATGTTAATGACTTATTTCGAACAAACCACAGTATACAGTATGTCAGATAGCAGAAAGTAATCTGAAATATTCTCAGGTCTTCTGAGATTTGACAATTATGACAAGTATTCGCTCAATAAATTTCGACAAATAATTTTGTTTATGAGAGAAAACTATCTTAACCCATTTTAGTCAGCTGTACAGAAATAAATAAATTAAATAAAAATATCAAAAACCAATAAATTTTTCGTTTGTTGTTTTTTTTCTGAAATAAAAGCTCTCAAAATATTTTGTTGAGTGTGGTTCTATAAAGTATTTAAATAAACAAAATACAATATGGTACTTTTAAAATGATCTTCTTCAAAAATGTCCTCTTTATACTTTGAATAGTTTTACCGATTTCAAAGAATTTTATTAAAATTTCGGAGAGGCAGACTTCTTACTTGAATGGTATACATAACAAAAAAAAAACTATAAGAAAAAACTTTAAGTTTTGGGTTAAATCCTTGGTGTATATTATACACATGGTTATTACAAACGCCTTCGAAGGTCTCGTTTATCAATGGCTTTTTCAAATTTTTCTATTTTATTTACATGTTGTGCTGGTACCAATGGGTTAATACTTTTTTATATTTACTTCTGAAATATCAAATGCTTTCAAATTTGGCAGACGTCAGTGAACAGAAAAGAGGGCGTCACTTCAATTTATTTCACTTTATTAATTTCACTATGGAACAAACATACTTTCAGAAGTTTATGTTCAAAATTTCAAATTAATCCGAGCAGTAGATCGTAAGTAGCAACTCGATTTATAGCGCGCTACTGTTCATGAATAAAGTGCACTCAAAACTTTAAACGTGATTTTCTCCGAATGATGTTTTTTGCAAAATGCCTTTGCGGTGACCGCGATATCTCAAAAACTACTTGACCAATTCATTTAATTTTTTTTTTAAATTTTTTCCTAGTTACAATTCTCAGATAGATAAGAAACATACCCAAGCCGAAAATCGAACTCGGGTCTCCAGAAACAAGAGTCTGGCACTCTGCCACTAGACCAAAGTGGCGATGGTAGGACCTACAGTTTAACGCCGATTCCGAACTGCTATGTTGCAATTTTTTATCAGCTAGGTTGTTTCGCCATTACCAACCAAGGTGTGTACTTGTACACATTCTTATAATTCTCATCCATTTCATATCGATAGTGAATATAAAAAGTTTATGAGAATTAACTACCAGACCAAGACGGGAATCGAACCCGCAACCTTCTGGATGAAAGTCTAGTGCACTATCCACTAGACTATCGAGGTAGTCGGCGCTGTAGTACACAACTACAAAATTTTTTGTCTTATGGATTACAGTTGAGTTGTTGGCATTCAATCGTGGTCACCGTCAGACTCTGCAGAAAAAACGCGCATCAGGGCAAGAGCTACAACTTCTACAATTATAAATATTTTTTCATAGCCGACCACTCTTTTTTTTCGTAAGAATATATAGTATGTATACCTGTTATGCTAGTTTCAAATAAATTATTTCAAATAGTCCAAAAAAAATCACAAATATGCTCTAAGTTCCCGTACCAAAACGTATATAACCCCTTAGGTTATAAGCCTCAAAAGAAGTAGATATAAGCGGAAGAAGAAAATAAGAAATTTTCGATGATTTCATTTTCTGTTGTTTTTGAGAATTATTCTTTTTCTCTTCTTTTCATAATATACTGACTCTAAGTATTGGATGCTAAAAACACGTGTGTCAGGTTCAGTAAAGTTTTAGTAGTGGCTTAAGACTTACTTAGGTTTACTGATTCAAAGTGAAATAAGACATCCTATTTTAAATACATGAGTTTTTTGTCCTATTAGGACTGTCATGACGACCTCGATAGCCTAGTGGATAGTGCACTAGACTTTTATCTGGGAGGTTCGGGTTCGATTCCCGTCTTCGTCTGGTGGTTAATTTTCATTACTTTCTTTTATTCACTATCAATATGAAGTGTATGAGAATTATAAGATAGTGTACAAGGACACACATTGGTTGGTAATGGCAAAATCACCAAGCCGATAAAAAATTTGCCACACCGCCGTTCGGAATCGGCGTTAAACTGTAGGTCCAACTATGTGGTATCACAATGGGCCGTTCAGGCCTAAGTGTGTCTCTCGACAGCCACTCCAACCTAACCTCCAACCTAACCTAGGACTGTCATATTTACATCCATTGTTCGTGGGGTTCATAAGCAGGTGTGGTTAGTATCATTGAGGTAACCTGAGAAAGAGGCTAACGGTAGTCGAAAAGGACATCTAGTAAACAATCTGTTATACTATATATTTATAAGCTTGTCAGGGCCGTAGCCAGAAATTTTTTTCGGGGGGGTTTTCATTCGAAGAAAATATTCATAAATAATTTTTATCACACTGATTTTTAAATACAATAAATTAAATCGATGATACATTTGATGGACCCTATAAAATTAAAATTTTAGGAAAAATTTTCCGATTTTTTTTAATCTTAACCTCAAAAAAATGGCCAAAGTGACAAAAAATTCCCAGAATAATCAAATTAAATTTTTTCAAATAAATATTATTCAATGTGCATTCTAATGCATTTTTTTATCGTGAAGGACATAATTTCATTAACTCATTGACTTCCCACTACTGATGATGTACCCAACCTCAAAAAAATTACCAAAATTAGTAGAGAGTAATTTTTTTCAAATGATCATCATTGGGAATTTGAGCCATTATCAATGATAAGGAACCCGGATGAGGTTGGTTTATATTCCCTAAATTCGTGAAGTCACAGCATTGAAAGAGATTTTTCTAGTCTTGGTGATCTGAGCAATAATGCGTTAAAAAATTAATTTTAAGATGGGTTTTGCTATTAAGATGTAGTTTTTGCGAAAGAATTTTTCACGTTGAACACGAATCTGAGGTCAAAAACTTGCCATCACGTCACGTTTTAGGAAAAAATGGGGTTCAAGCAAGTCTTATTTTACAAGCATCAGATAATTTTTTCTATTTTTATTAATTTTTAAGCTTTTCAAACTAATTCAGGACGAAACCTTAAATCAAAAACAGTTACTGACCCAGGAAAACTATGAATGCAGGAGTGCTCAGTATCACCATCTCTTTTTGAATCTGTAGTCAAACCTCATGTCGAAGAAAACAAATCGGATTTGATCGCATAATGTAACTAAGATTTCAAATTTATTTTTTATATTTGACTTTTTAGAAAAAAAAAACCCATGGAAGTAAAAAATATCGTTAAATAGATTTTATTTTGACTTTTTGTTTCCATCCATTGGCAATTAATCTCAAAAATTAGAATAAAGTTTCCACATTTCAGGGGGGGGGGGAGGGGGGGGGAGGGTTGTCAGAACCCCCCCTAAATACGGCCTTGAAGCTTGTGATATTTCGCAGTTAGAAAAAGAGTACAAAATTTAAGTAATTGTAAAGCTCTCGGAAAAATTGTTTTATGATGTGTAAACATCTTAACTCGTGGTATGGTTAAAACTGAAAATTGTGTGAGAAAGTAAATATAGTGTAATGCGAGTTGGTGTCCGTGCCCCTCTCGCTCAAATAGCTGCGCGGAAGAAATAGTGCTACTGGAAACCAATGAGCACTTAAGATGTCACTGAGAGAGAGCCGACGTGGGCATCTCTGCTTGAATTGTATGTGACCGAACTCCATACGTTCATATGAAAAAAAAAACAAATTCCGACTTCGGTTCTCTCAGTGTTTGCTCAAGTGTTCTATGCTATAAAAAACTGTTAGGTAGAAAAATGAGGGCGAAGGTGTAAATTAAATGTTATAGCATTTTAATACCGACTTATACGTTTTATATTGACTATTCAAGGCCTTCAAAACAGCATGACTTTCTGAATATATAGTTAAGACCAGATTATTTGTGCTGCTGATGACACTTTTAGAAGACATACATATATGCACATCTAGACTTTATTCCATTTTTTTTTTCAAACAATCAACACACAGTTATGTAAATCATTTTATGAACAGCTCGGCGTTATGTTGTTTGGTGCCGGTGAATGTTCATTTTATATTTGGTAAGGTCATAAATACCAGAAAAAATATAAGCAGGGAGCTTATTCCATAAAAGAGTAATGCGACAAAGAAAACAACTATCTCGATAATGGGTAGTACGTTTGAATGTCGCGCCCATGTGGAATACGTGGAATGAATGAGTCGGGAAGCACCAGCTCTCTGGATTCCCTTCTACTAGACAAGAATATGATTACAGGAACTAGAAACTTCCTTAGGGGGGTTTTTAAAATTAAATCCTGAAACCGCCCTCCCTTGGATCAGCCACTGATCACAGGTACTTCCTCTAGGTTGGAGTGGTTATTGTAAAAATCTATACCAATCACCACAAGTCAAGGTCAAGAGTCGAAATTAAGTTCAGTTAGTATGGCAGAAGATTGTAAAATCTGCACGGTAAAGATTTTTAAAGTTGGATGTTCTTCAGTTTTCATAAGGACGTTGAATATTTTATATTCGACTTTAATCGAACTTTATTTCATACAAGTCTTTTTTAATTATATATTTGTAAGTTTTTAATTACATATGTACTTCGATATGTTTTGGCTTATATTATAAAGTTTTATAACTCTTTGTTTACAGTAACAACAAAATTCGCATATGTTTTGGTTAAAAACAAAATATGTGAGTTTGCAAAAAAAATAAAATAAAATAAAAAAATTAAAAAAGATACGCCAAAAAACGCGAAAATAAAAAAAAATACAGAGGAGAAGAAAAGAGAGGAATTCAAAATGGGAAAATGATTCAAATTGTGTGTATTTCGTTTAATTCTTACAAAAGTTAAGATACAACAACAACATCAAACATTAGTAAAAGCAATAGCACTAGCAAAAACAACAAACGCACACATTTATAACAATCAAGGGCATTTTGGACACGTCTCCGTCTACGTCGTCATCGACTTTTTATATTTTTTATCTATGTATGTATTTGTATCTTGTATTTTACGGGCTGTCACTGTTGTGGTCGCTACGGCGGCAAACGCTGCTGCCGTTGCTGTCGACGTTTTCATCAACTACAACCGCGCGATCTTTTTGCAAATGTGAAATAATTGCCTGCTTTTGCTATCGTTATAGTTGTTGTTGTTGTTTATTCGTTATTCATTTACCTAAACACATTTTTTTGTTTTGGTTTTTGCAGTTGTATTCGCCAAAAAATTTGCGAGAGCTGCGCACATTGTTGACTGAGTGTCTGGCAGGCAGTCAGCCAGTCAATCTGTTCGCCTGTCGAACTGCCTCCCTCTGCCTGCCACTGGCAATTCCCTCCGCTGCTTTCAGAAGTTCCTTATATGCGCTGCCATTGTTTGCGTCTTGTAATGCGAATTTGTCTGTATGATGATGATAATCGTTATGTTGTCTCTGATTGTGAGTGTCGGTGTTTCTCTCTCACTCTTCCTCTCTTTCTTTCGTTTCGGTCTCCCATTGGGCATGCCTTCACTGCCGTCTGTCTGTCATTCTGTCTCGAAGGGGTTTTCGCTTTTAAATACATATACACTTCACATTTAATTCGTTAAAAAACAACAACAACAATAAATAATTTAAATGCATGTATAAAGAAAATTAAAAAAAAAACAAAAACAAAACCAAAAAGTCGTAACGACGCGAACTTTAAGTTACGAAAAATTACGAAGTATCTCATGTGCTTCAGTTCGGTATCGCCTGCTAACCTAGTCTCCCTTCACACACACGCACACACAAACACTCATATATATATACACATTCACATAAATATTTATATTTCATGCGTCTGTCTGCTGTTTGTCTTTTTGTTGTGTTGTTGTAAAGTTGTTGTTCTCGTATTATTCCCATTAGTTCCTGCAATGTTCTTCTGCGCTTCTTCCTGATCTTTCTATATTCTTTTTGTTTGTTGTAATGATCATTAGTACCGCGATCATGATGATTATCATCATCCTCATTGCCTGCGTCGTTGACGTAGACGTTAACGTTGATGTTGTCGTTGATGTTGTCGTTGACGTTGTCGTAACGATATCATTTTATTCTTTGGAATTATATGAAAAATTAAGCGAACAATAAAAGACACAAACAAACACATTACTTACTTACACACACACACACACACAGCCAGCAACTACGAAAAGTATCTGGCACATACACACATAATTCACGCCGCTCCTCTGCCTGTAAAAATGTGTATCACATGTTAGATTCGCGAATTCTGTTCTGGAAATTGTAAAAAAGTAAAACAAAAAATTTTTTTAATTTTGCACATTTCTGGTTTTGTTGTCTTCTTTTGTCTTTTTTTTGTTTTTTGCCATTTGTCATTTTCAAAGTTTCGGTTACAAAAAATGTCTCACATCTGCATTTTTCTTTTTTATGAATATTGCATTTAAAATTTTTGGAATTCTATAAAATAAACGAAAAGAACAGAAACAGCTTAACAACAATTACAATTTTATTTGTAAACTGAAGTAATATTAGAAGTTTTGTATTTCTTTAAACATAATACAAGTGGCAAACTCTGTGTTTTCTCGCTGTCCTAATATATAACACAAACACTGCTACTTACAACAAAGATAATATTCCATTTATTTTATTTAATCGAATCCAAAAAGAAAAAAAAAAAATAGAAGAAATAATTAAAAATGGGATTATCGCTTATCGCTTATATTTAAGCAGTTATGGACCTTATCATAGATGTGAAATAAATAGATCAACATTTTTTAAAAAGGCTGTCATATTTTAGCTTTAACCATATACTCTTATAAAATTCATGGATTTTTGTGTAAAAACAGTAGTGAAATTGAGTGTTAGAGAAAACTATCAGAGTTAATTCAATTTCAAGAAAATCTAATAAATCCAAAGCAATTTTTAATTTATTCTTATTTTCAGATTATTATTCTTGAGATTTTCTAAACTAAAAATTCTACCAGACTAATGATCAATTCTATTTTACGTTAGACTTACTGTTATTAAGGTGCCACTCAACATATAATAAAATATCATAATAAAATAAAATATCTTGTTCTCATTTCTCACATCGTCCTAAACACTTGAAAGCCCAGAGATCTGGGAAGGTATTTTTCTCTTTTTCCCATTAAATTTTTGTTTGATTAATCAATCGGGTTGTATAAGGTACTCATTGCGAAGAGGGGAGGGTTTTAACCCCAAAACTCTTTCCTAGCAGGACCTCCTCTTCCCCAACGACCTAATGATTTTTATATTGCCCAAATCTGCCCTATCTTTCTATCAGCATCGATAAAACTCACTGCAAGAGGGGCTCTTCCACATAATTGTGATGAAAAAATCAATGACACAAATCGGAATGAAATCGAGACAAATTAAGTATAAGCCGTGCACAAGAACGTGGAACTGTTTTCAAAAACTTTGAATTGAAAAAGTAACCATCGTATTTATTAGTTATTTATAAAATACTTTTAAGTTTGTCTTAAAATAATTAGTTTCGAAAATGCCACCAAACAAATCACAACGTTAAAATTTACTTAGTAAATATTACACAGAAAATCCAAACAAGAAGAAAAATTAAGTTTTTCACCATTTTAGTGAAATGGGTTTTAAAATTTTTTACATATATATTACAATTAAAGAGAATATCAAAATGATAGAAAGAAAAAATTATTCTGAAAGCAGAAACTGTGGGTCGAAAAGCAAAGTCTTATAGACAGTTCGCAAAAAAATATGAAGTTTAAAAAAATAAAAAATAAAAATATTTAAAATTATTGGACATTCAACAAACAAAATTGCTATCCAAAAACTACACAAAAATAATTAAAAATCATTAATAAATCATTGGATAACTTGCCTGAATTTTGGAATTAAATATGTGCCGAAGAACTTAGCCAGTTAAATGCCCCAGAATTAAGTCCAACTGAAATTCTTTATTTCTAAACTAAAGAGGAACATTTTAATCAGTGGATATTGACCAACAAATGTAGATTGTTTAATCGAAAAATAAAAAATAATTGAAAACTATAGATACAATTGAAATTCTAAAGACGGCGAAGGAAGTGCCAACAAATTCCGAAAATCAAACTTCAACGGGATTGAATCTTTTTGGCATATTTTAAGTAAATACTAATGTTTTTTAATAACATATCAAAATAATTGTAAATCGTTTGCTATATATAAAATATATTGATTTCATTCCTCAAACGTTAACCTTTTATCACGCAAGATCATGGCTTTTTAAAATTAGTACCTAGCTCGATTCGTATTAAGAAATAAACAAACGTGTATTTTTTTGGTTTTGCTAATTTGTTTATAAAAGGGTTTTATTTTAAAAAATTTGGTTATGTTACTTATTCAAAAACACGATTTTTATTTATCAATTAATATCGATTATTTGAAAATATAGATATCACATTTTTAGAAAAAACCGCAGTAAAATATATAAATACGAGTAAATGCTTTAGTGTTAAATCTTATATATATATTATATTATAAATATTATATGCTTGTTTTTTTAAATTATTATTTGCAACCGAAAATGTTAAGTGGGCACATTTTTTTATTTGGTTGCAAAATACATTCCATTAGTAGTAGTCAATTCCTTTCAAATAGCATAAAATATTTGCACCAGTTTCTACTTAATCAGTTATGATATACAAGAAAATAAAATAACATGCCTGTAAAATTTTGTAAGAAAAAATTGGATATGTTACAGATCTGCAACAGATCTGGTGTGATAAAGGGTTAATTCCTGCGCTTCCTCTTTTGTCAATGAGAATAAGAACAAATTATCTAGAACAGGTAGATCACATAAACTTTTCGAAAAAGTTATTTTTCAAATCATTGCGATGGACGGGTGAATCGGGTTGAAAAAACACCCAGGAATTCAGGTACCCAGTTTGAACCAGATCTATCATTATTCTTACCCACAGATGCCCATAGAAGATAAACTCGATAATAAAAAATCTGCGCAGCGCTTCAAGTCAATAGGAACCAAACATTATATTATCTTGTAGCCTCTCAAAAACTGTTTTCTGTGACCATATATTCTGCTAACAAAGTCACAACTGTTGAAGAATATAAGGGTGCTATGAAATTCGAATCGAATGGCCTCATTATGTCTAATTTATTCGAGGATTCAGTAACAATTTCTGATTGTACCAGAATCCATATTAGTCGTAGACTAATTCGTCCCCTGATTGACGTGCTAAGAGCAATATTTTTTTTGAAAAACTAATAGATTGTATAAAAACAGAAGCTTTTGGCCATTAATTTAGCTAAGAATCTATACCTTTGTTAGCCGCAGGAAAAAAAAGGTAATTTTTGGTAGGACTGCGTTGTTGAATACGTGATAACGGATCGTACGCTGCCTATTGAAACTATAAAAACATTTTGTTATACCGTTTTTGCATATTTGTGTGCTTAATCCGAATCGGAATGAAAAATGTTTTAATACATAAGGATTTGGAAAAATCATAACCCAAACGAATCCAAAAAGGCCGATTTTTGACATTTTTAACTAATAATGAAGGGTGCGGTTTTGGAGCAAACTCTTCCGTTTGCACCTACTTTCATTGCTCTGGTTCACAAGAAACTCAAATGGCGTTTTATAATTTTATTTCTTTTAAATCATTCAAAAAGATAAATTTATTCAAAACTTGGAAATTGATGCGTGGAAAAAAATAATAACGAAGTAACGACTTGTAGATCCTAAAACGGTCATTTTGCCATAAGGACTCATAAAATTTATCGTACTAATTACTTTTTATGAGCTATATCATTGCTATGAGAAGAGTGTTTTTTCACGTTTCTTGTTTTCTGCCGTCAGGTCTGTAGTATTGCATTGTCACAGCGACAAACAGTTGATCCTGTCAATACCATGTTCGTTTTAATTGTATTTTATGGTTACAAATTGATTAAAACGCCATGAACTCTAAAAAAAAGTGATTTTGCTAAAAATCATTCAATCATTTTCTAATACGCCTGACCTGAAATCGAAAAGCGGATTACGGATTCGTAATAAGCCCTTAAATTACTTTAAAAACCTATTTTATTAGCTGCTCGAGTCCAAAACCGTGCAAACCTGTAGCATTTTCACCTATGAGGAGATTTTCAGTTACCAGTAATTACACAGATTTGCAAATTTAAGGTTTTTCAAAGATCATTAAGAATAAGAAGTGGTTAGGTTAAGTGGCTGTTCTGAAGCACTCTTAATCAAATTTCTCTTCGGAAAATCTATCAAGTTTTCCCATTTTCTACCTTTTATGAACTATGAACAAGGTGGCGAAAAAGTCATTACTTTATCAGAAGATTCTCTAACTTATGTCCAACCTTGAATTGTTTTTTACCTTAAGAACGCAGAATAATTGTAATATAATGAAATAATTTCTCATTTTGTCAATTTACTTTAATTCCCTAGATCATACCCGATCTGACTATTCTAGACTTCCTTCTATGGAGTTATTTGAAATCAGTTATGTAAATAAGTCACAAATTCTTGCAGGCCTGAAAGACAACATTAGGTAAAAAATAGTGAAAAATGTTGGAATATGCCATAAAATTGCCTCAAAATTGCATAAGCATAAGCATTGGATGCCAACATTGAAACGATATCGTCTTCAATACTCAATGGAACAAAATTCAAGGTCCAAATAAAAATATTTCGAAAACAAATTCATCGATTTAAAATTTAGAAAAAAATGATAGCTAAATAAAATTGTGCATTATATATTTTTTTTTTTTGAACTGTTGGTTCATACTACAGTATGTGGCTAATGAATTATGACCGGCGATAAAATTTTTAAAAATTTGTTTAACCGTAAATAAAATGCAAATATAAAACAACAAATTTGGTTGGATTATTTCAAATTGGTATTATTGGTTAGTTAAAGGTTTTCTCAGGATAATAATTAGTATTAAGTGTCCCCGCTTTGGATTTTATAACATCTCGAATGAGCTTCGGAATATTTTCAATACATTTTAGTATCATTTGTTTCAAAGGATCGTAGTTTTTCCACACATTTTCGATGTTATCCGTTAGCTGTTAGATTGAATTAGTTCTACAACTCATTTTAGATAGGTCCAGCAGTTCTTAATAGGATTTGTAGGTAGAAAAATATTTTATATTATGTATTTTGTTTTTTTAATTAAATAAATAAAAAAATAAATAAAAGTGTAAAAAAAAAATAGAGAATTGTCAGTCCAACGCAGGACCTAAAAATTTAAGCGATTGGTACTTTCCCGGGGCGTATGGCATGGCGATCCATTTTGTATAATGACGTATTCTTCAGCAGGATGATGTAAGGTACCCAAATATGCATTGCAAAACATTGGTCAGAACATCCACGTTTTGACGGGAGCGCATTATTTCCACTGTAAAATAAATTGGATCGGGAGCTTCAGCTGTAATACAGCTCTACACCATCAATAATGGTTGAAGCTTTACAATTGGAACCACACACTTATCTAAATACGGCTTATGGGACCGCCTGCGGACTAGTTTTTCTCAATCTCAGTCATCGCTTCTAGCTGGAACTTATCGCTCAAAATAACCTTTCGATTTAAAAAAAACTTATTGAATTTAATCTATCTGCTTTAAGATGCATTTAAAAAAAAAATTTCATAGAAAAATGAAGTGACTTTATTCCATTAGTCATTGGAATAGCTCTTATGAAGCAGTGCCCAATGTAGTATGCGTTGGCGCATTACCTTTGTTAGTTTTTGTAGTTTTTCTGCAGTACTCCTGCAGGCTAGAGTGTTTTTTTTTTTAAGTATCGGCGCAGTGTTTTCGTCGATGTCGATATCGCTATCATTTAAATCTTCTAAGATAGCTCCAGCTGGTGCATTACATTGTAATAGAGCATTTCTAATAATTTTTCGATTTGTTCAGCAGTTGTTTTTCTTTTTCCAGCAGCAGTTATCGCGCTTGTTCCTAGGAACGCTGTTGGATGCTTTCAAATTATCCATAGCTTTTGCTATATTGTCAACAGAACTTTTACATATTTCCACTATTTTTGAAATTTTGGCATAGCTAAATTTCTTCTCCGTTAATAAAGCAGCAACTTCTGCCTTTTTCCGCGAATATCTCTACATTTTCCGCTTTAAACTATTTTACGCGTAACTTACGCGTAAAACATTGCAACAATAGCAACAAAAATGATGCATTTTCATTTTTTTTTTCAAATCGCAGAAAGTAGCAGGTGCTATGGATTCCCAATCCCTCATTATTGTTGACATAAATATCCATCCAATATATATTTGGATCATTTGACTTTAAAAAAATTAAGTAAAATTAAGTTTATTTATCCAAAATTTAAAAAATTTCTTAATGTTTGCAATCATAATTCTATGGCCACATACTGTACATAGTTTTTAGTTATGGGAATTTATGTACTAATTTCAGTTTGCTATATCTCAAAGGAGAAAAATGGGATTAGTATAAACCTAAAATTATTCGAATGGTAAGTAGACGTAAACAATTACTATAAACTTAAAATTGGGATTTTAATTTTTTTGGGCTAAGTTTTCTGAGGTGATAGAAAAGTTTTGCTCTTAGGTTTGAATTCGAAAAGTTTTATAAGAAATCAATTCTTGTTCTAACTCTTAATCTAGTTTTTAATTGATCTAGAACAATTTTATCTGTAATTTGGCCTTTTTTAACAAATATTTATTCTCGTCACTGAACAGAGTGTTGAATTGTGCTAGAAAAGAGTTAACATGTACTACAAGCTCAGTTGTTAAACCACCATAAAAAGTTATTGATAGAGTAGGGTTAGTACAGGATTAGGTGAATGAATCGATATGGGAATTATTATATGTGAGCTGGTGAATTAAAAATATTCCGTTTTTCATGGTCGGTAAAACCACCAGCTGATGTACTTAATAATTGAGAGTTAATTTTATAATGATATATTACTATCTACTAGCATATATAATTTATTTGACACACATTATACTAACATTTTTGAGCAGCTTATATTTTTGAATATTTTATGTTTTGCGTGCAGCACCAACAAAGTTTCAGAATGTCAATTATATTATTATTAAGTATTAAAAAAGTTTTGAGTATTTTTGATAATTTTTTTTTTACTACTATTAACTAATATTAAAAAAAAAGAAAATATTCGAGTATTTTGCGGCTGTTGCTATACTAGAACGCGTTGTTAATTGCTGATCTCATCATCATCAACATCAGCATCATGATCGTCGTCAACATCGTTATTATATGAACATCATGAACAAGATCATTAATTTGTATGTTGTTTTTGTTGTAGTGTAGCAGCGCACATTCGGAAGCACATGTTTTACGATACACACACACATAAAAAAAAATAAAATAAATTTTGCAGCGATTTTTTGAATTTTAATTTTTTTAATTCGCTTTTACTTTTATATTTTATAATAATTTTGTTTCTTTTATTTTTTTTCGTTAGTAGATTTTTTTTTCTGTAAATTTTAATTTAAAGAATTTTTTTTTCATATATTTTAATATGGGAAATTAAAAAAAGTGCATAAAGTTGTGAGTTAAATTTTTGTTTGTCAAGTTTTAATAATTTTTTTGTTGTTGTTTTTGTTGAACCTTTAACTTCAATGTAATTTCATAGGTATGTGAAAAAAGTTTAATTGTTTGTTATATTGCACTATTTTTTGTTTTTTTTTTTATTTTTTGATTTTTGAGGAGTTATTGTTATACGCGCACTTTTGTTTTGTTGTTGTTGTTTGTTTTCTGAGCTTATATACACATATAAAAACTTTTTGTTTATTTGTTTGTGATTTATTTAAATTTGTTTAAAAAAACAAATTTCAATTTGCTTCTTTGACGTACATAAAGCAACAACACACAAATATTTTTAAAATATTTTTAATATTTTTCCGATTAATTCACGTGCCACAACGTTGCGGTTGCAGTTGTTTTTAGCGAGTGTTCGTTGCAAATGTTGCAAATAATGCTAAAAGTCTAACACACAAATACAATCGGCAAACAAAAATAAAAAAAAAAACAAAATAAATAAAGAAAACAAGCAAAAAAATAAAACAGCACAGAGTTCTATGTACAATTGCACGAGATACCGATGCCGATGCGGCATAAATACTTGCTGCTGTTTGTTGCTGCTAGAGTACTTGTTGCTGTTGTTTGCCTGTCTGTCTGCGCCTTCTTGCTGTTGCCTATGCGGTCGTTGTTGTTGTTGCAATTGAATTTTTTGTTTAGTGTTAGAATAGGCTTAGATACTTGTTCTTAGTTAGAGTTAGTTACTGGTGGTTTGCTGTATGTAATTTTAAATTTATTTCGCTTCTTGTTTGAGCTTGTGGTTGGTTTGATTGCTCATTTGTTTGTTTGTTAGCTGTTTGCTCGTTTAATCATTTATGAGTATGTGCATTTTATGCTATTGTTGTTGTTGCACATTCTATATTGCGCTCTCTAAAATAACATGCGGCACATGTTTTTCTCTTATAGACTCTCTACCCCGAATGTTTTCACAGGAGGAACCATCAAACACACACACACATATTACGATTAGGAATTCTCAAAGAAATTCATAAGAAATCTTTAGCACACCAGCACACAGCAACACGCACACACACTGCTTTTACTGCTTCTTTGTATGTATATGTATGTATGTATGTGAGTTTGCATTTGTTTCTCAGTTTTTGGTTGTGTTCTCTAATGTGAATTCACACTTTAATCACCACACACTCGTACACAATCTTTCTAACAAAACAGTCGTTCGACTACTAAAAAACGGCATCGATTCGATGTTTGAAAATTCGCAAACTGCACACACACACACAAACACACACACAAACACACACAAAACGACAAACACGCGTTCGTTTGTCTGTCCGTTCGTATGTCTGACGATCTAAAGCTGGCAGCAGATTAACTGCTCACTGCGCTTTGGTTTTAGCGGCGACTGCTATTGCTATTTTTGCAGCCAATGCTGTCCCAGCTGTTGTTGTTGTTGTTGCTGCTACTGCTGCTGCTAGCTTCATACTCGCTGCTGCTGCTGTTAACGTCATATTTGCTGCTGCTGCCACTGTTCTCGCTAAAATGTTTAAAACCATCCGAAAAAAGTATGTAAGAAATTTTCAAGCTTTGTGCAGATATTCGCGACGACACATGGACTGCAGATATCTTTGCTGCTCTCTGGCATCTAAGTATCTATCTGTGTGTGAGAGTGTAAAGTGTGTGTGTGAGTGTGCAAGCGCGCACGTTTTATAGATGCGTTGAGAAAGAGCAGCGCGGCAGAAGCAAAAAAAAACAACATTTTACAAAATCCCAAAAAGAGAGTATATGAGAGCGCGCCTCCTAATGATCGTAGATCGTGCAACATAAAAACAATAACAACAACAAGAGCAAACGACAACAAACACAACGACGACCGCCTGAGAATATGAGAGAAGATTTGCGAATCAAGAAAGCAAATAATCGACCAAACGAACGAGCCACCGATCGACCAACAAAAAACTAGCGCGAAATATTCGCAAAATTGAATTTTTTGTTTTTTTTTGTTGCTGTTGTTGTAAAGTTTAAAAAAAGATACAAAGCGTCGACTTTGCGCTGCTGCCATCCTACATAAGCTCATGTATAGCGAATGTGTATCTGCTGGTGCTGTTTCTGTTGCTGCTGTTCTCCTTCTCTCCCATATTTTCTCTCAACGCATTTCAAAGCATTGATGTTGTCGTCGTCATCATATCTGCTGCTGTTGCTGCTACCACAGAAGACTACAAATAAAAACGAAGAAGCGCGCACAAAAAAAAAAAACTTTTTCTGATGCTTACAAACTATAAAACAAATTCGCAAATTGTGTAAATTTTTTGTATCCATGAGTGTAAATTATTTGTTGTAGATATACATACATACTTACAGACATACACATGTGTGTTTGTATATATAAGTTTATAATGTATATACTTGAAAGTGATCATCGTTTTTGTTTTTGTTGTTATTGTATGACGAAGAGTATCTAAGAGTTCGTACTATAGAAGATTCACATAACACATGCTCGCTTACTTAAATATACAAATGTTTGAGCAAACATTTTCAAACAAGCAAACAAACAGTGATAACACTTGCCCATAAAAGGCACATCGGTAATGTTTTTAAATTTAAAATTTATTTTATAAGGGACACTAGAATCTTGATTTGATTTGCACTGCAATTCTGTACTGATATAATTGAATGCGAAAAGGATAGAAGACCTTAGAAATGTGACAAACTAAAGTAATATATAATAAGCGACCCTGAATTGTGCTCGTTTCACGTTACCAGCTCTAGCTTGAGAGTTTTAAGTCAAAATGTAAAAATCTCTCTCTTTTTCCCAATCATTTAACTTGTACATAGTTTCTTAATGAATTTAGCAGAAAAATGTAAATTTTTTTATATTTTTGAACTTTAGGCTTTTATATCGCAGAAACTACAGAAGATAGAAAAAGAACAATGCTCCAATGTTTCCCAGATCTAACATTTCTGCTTATTATTCATAGTTTATTGATCGATTTGTTAAGAAGCTATAGCTAAATAAGCTGGCATTGGTATGAGTCAAGTGAAGCAGTGTAAAGTCCTTTGGGGGGTCAACCGAAAATAGAAAAAACAAAAAAAGGTATTGTTTATAAGGAGAAATATGTATATTTACAATGTTTTTGTAAGTTATTCTGAGAATTAATTGAATTGGTGAAGGGAGGAATCTTCTACAAAGAAACAGATAGGTATATTGTTCTGTGACCATTTGATCTATTGTAACCTCAATAGTAGCTTAATTATACGATTTCAGATAGGCCTATCTCATATAGGCATTTTCGAAAAGGTTTTGGCTTTAGGGTCTTTCTAACTGGTAGCGAATCCGAGGGGAGGGTGTAGTGTTGAGATATTGCCCTTAAGTCCTTGGGCTGCTGTTTTGTTGTTGAAGTCCCCAATAAGAGCTTTGATTGTCTAAAAATAGGAACTTGAGACCAGCAGGATGATCTACCGTCCTTTTCCTCTTTCCTTAGTTTAACCTTTATGGTGTCAGTTTCTATATTTAGAAGGGTTAGGGGCCAATGTGATTTTTGGCCGTTGCCTCTTTTGCCAAGTGTAAGGACCCAAAATATGGTGGTCTTATTTGCAGTTGGTAGTCGTGGTGTAGTTTGCCGGCCAAAAATCTTAAATAGAAATTAGAAATTGTTCCAATTTTCAAGAGTAAAAATTGCTTAGGAAATTTTTTTCACTTTACTGCTCGAATTCGGTATATAGGTCCTCCTATTCGTGTACAAAAATTTTTCGTACTACACAAATGGATACGAAAAGCACGGTCTAAGCTATCCATGGGCTGTTGTGCCACAAAAGAAAAAGAATAATACATTTAGCTGCTCTAGACATTCTCAGATTGCTGCTTGGCTGTCTTTCGTACGAAGTTGAACTGAGCACACATTCATATGGCAAGAATTTCCGCTTGAAAAATGCTTGGAGTCATTTCCATTTTTTTAGAGTGTTTCGTTTTGGTCTATACACCTCTGTGCCCTTTACTTTCTTTCCATTCGAACCGTCTGCTTACCATTTTAATGGTATTGACATAAATCATATGGCTCTAGCTATTAGCTATTTTTCAAAACTTAAATTGTGTAGTAAAATAGGCCGTCACATTTTTTGATTAGATATAAAAACGGCTTCCGGTGAAATCAGGTCCATTCTCTGAAGCAAAAAATTTAAAATTAATGAAAATAGAAGTTCAGGAACAGAAATAGAATTTGGAAAAATTCATTGAAAATTCCTATTTCCCTTCACTTAAATATTTTTGGTTAGAATTTAGGTCGGAATATCTTAATTTTCATTTAAATAATGGTTTGATTTTAATTCTGTGTTTTGGAATGAATGTTGCTCTAAATTTTGATATATTTTTGGCTTGAAAGGTTTGATTTTAGGAATGAGTTTTGGTCTGAATTTTTAAATCAGTTTTGATTTGAATATTGGTGTTGGTTTTTATTCTGAATTTTAACATGAAATTTTGTCCGAACTTTAATCAGATTTTTGGCCTGAATTTGATTTGAAGTTCGAATTGAACTTTATCCCGAATTTGTCTGTCCTTTTTTCATACATTTTTTCTATTTTCTCATGTTAGTTTTTATTGCTTAAAAAAATTTATAAGTATTGCTTTGAGTATTGGCAGAGTTTTAAAACGCTTAAAAAATATATAATATATATATAGTATACACCACACTGAGGCCCAAATATATAGCAACTTAAAGACTTTCATTTGTAACCACGTATACAAGGTTGAACCGTTTGATATTCCTGAGAAGCCTGTAATTCTTATTAATAGCAGACTATTCCGTTTCCCTGAGCGATTAATCAAGATCTTAAATTTGGCTATCTGGAGTTATATGCCTTTCAAATGACAGCTCTTTCAGCATATCAAAAACGTTTTCCGCGTTCCACGCGTTTCGCACGTCGAGTTATATAACACGCTTTCTGTGAGTTCCACTTTTTTTTATAATTAAGTAATTTATTTTTTTTAGCATTTTTCAACAAGAATCCAGCATTTTCCCTCTTTGTTTTTATAGTATACAAATTTCGATTTGTAAAAAGCATAGAAAAGTCGCTCAACATTTTCAGTCTATGCTTTCTAAGCGTCATCAGGGTTTTTTATCGTTGCTCAGTTCTGAAAACTCATTGATTTATCTTTTGTTATAGATTCAAAGAAAACGTAGAAAGCGTTCGCGAGTAAAATGTAACTCCAGCTTAAGTAAAGAACTACATATACCAAATGTTCTTCTATTTTGACTAACATGAAGACTGCTCATGGATCATTACTGAATTGAGAATTACTAAAAAAAAAGTTTAACCTAAGAAGGCATAACATAACTAAGTTACCGGTGCCAGAATATTCCAGATAATTATAAATTTTGACTCTTAAAATGAGCAACATAATTCGTAATAAATTCGCATAGTTTTGAGAGAATACAGAAATCTTACCAACAAAAATCTGAATGCTTAACTTTGTATATGCTCCACAATTCACACTCTGCTCATTGAGTTTATGTGCTTTCGTTGCTTTCACAGTATTGGTAGATAGACACAGATACAGAGATTGAGTACACACACACATACGTAAATGGCACACGTAGAATGAAATAGCAGCAACAGCTACAGCAACTTAACTGAGACTGAGTAATTGGCAAGGTCGTTTGTCGTAATGTTGGCAACATTTTGTTAAGCGTTTTTCTTTTGCTTCTCTGTTGTTGTTATTTCTTTTGTGCCACGAATACTCAAATTGTTTATATTTGAGCGCAAATTAAGAGAAAATAAATAATTATTTTTTCGCAAAAATATAAAATAAAAAATTATTGTTCGAATATTGTCAATTTTTTAAGAGAGACATAGAGCAACGAAACGAAATTTTGTTTGCAAGCAGAAGAAAGAGATTAGGGAGGTTAACCATTAACTATTAATCGATGTAATTTAAAAAATGGATAAGATATGACAAAGGAATATAAGTATTACGTATTCTGAAAAAATGCACCAAAAATTTCATTCATTTCGTTTTGGATTTCCTTGTATTTTAAATGTAGGTAGCAGATAATGAAGCTTTGTAATGAGGTTATGGAGTGCAAGCTTTAAGTCTGCGCCTGAACTTATAACTAGAGAGTCAAATTGCTACTGGTTTGAGAGCTGAGTCAAAGGTCTATCACAAACGGGCTTGAAGCAGGTAACAGAGAACAACCTTGATTTAGGTATATAAGAACCATAGATTGGCGGGAGCCTTTCACAAATTTTTTTTTCTTCTCTTATGGTCTAGAATTTTAGTTTGAATCTGGTATTTGTTTTGAATTTGGGTTTCGGTTTTAGACAGCTATTGTCCTAAGTTTTGATTCGAGTTTTCATCTGAATATTGGTTTGAATTTTGTTTTGAATTTAAATCTAAATTAGGTCCGAATTAGGTCTAAGTTTTGGCTTAAGTTTAATTTGAATTTTAACTTAAGTTTTAGTTTAATATTTTATCTATAAATTTTGGTTTGCATTTCGGTTTAATTTCTAGACTGCTTTCATCCTGAGTTTTTACGATTCCTTCCTGAATTTTGATTTGATTTTCGGTCTGAATTAGGATTAGGCTTTAGGTTTATTTAGAACTTAATTTGAGTTTTGGTTTAAGTTTATGTTTAATTTTTGGTCTGAGTTTTGGCCTGAATTTTTGCTTAATTTCTGAGCTGCTCTTCCCTGACTTGGTGTCTGTTTCTGGTGTTATTTTTGGTCTAAATTTAGTCTGAGTTTTACTATGAACGTTATTTGAATTTTGATTAAATTTTTGGTGTTATTATTGGTCTGAATTTAATTTTGAATTTTCGTCAGAAATTTTGTTATAGTTTTGGTCTAAATTTTATTCTGATTTTAATCAGAATTTTTGTCTGAATTTTAGTACAATTTTCGAAGAGAATATTGTTTGATCCGAATTTTTTACCGAATTTTGTTGAGCATTTTTATTATATGATTAGGTTGGTTTTGGTATGGGTTCGGGTTTTGATTCAGTTTTTAATCTAATAATCGAATAATTTTTCAAGGTCAGTCATCCCCAAATATTAGATCCGCAAGCGCTGTAAATGTTAAGTAAACTGTATACAAATTGTAAAATTTGAAGTTCCAATTTTTGGAACTATTCATCACAAATACACCAAAATGAAAACATACAAAATTCTTTACTAAAATTGGCTGAGCAGATGCAGCCAACCAAAGCAAAAATGTAAGAAGAATAATGAAAAATAAAGAAAAATAAATGAGTAAGGGAGTGTTCCCGAGTATGAGACGGGTTTTGTTTTTGAGCCATAAATTTTCACTGTTTAAACTAAATCGGATGTTTTATATATTGTCGGAAAGGTAATCAAAATACGCAATTTTCATTGGAAGAAAGTTTTGTGATTCCATAAGCACGTTAAATTGTATGACCAATTATCTGAGGATGTGTATTTTTGCCACATATATATGAGACACATACGGAGTATGAATGTATAAACTCGTATTTTTTTTCGTAATTTGGACATTTATTGTGAAAAAGTGATTATAAATTTATTCTCTAAAGTATTGTCCATCGTTAGCCACAACCTTTTCCCATCTTTCTGGTAGCATACGGATTCCGCGTCGAAAGAACTCCTCATCTTTTGAGGCTATCCACGAATCGACCCATTTTTTGAGTTCTTCGAAAGAACGGAAATGCTGTTCAGCCAGGCCATGTGTCATCGATCGGAACAAGTGGTAATCAGAAGGAACAATGTCTGGAGAATACGGCGGGTGCGGTAGCAGTTCCCATTTCAGCGTTTCCAAGTATGCTTTTACTTGCCTTGCAATATGCGGTCGAAGAATAACTTCGTCGTGTCTTTTCTCATATTCTGGCCTCTTATCCTTTAATGCTTGGCTCAAACGCATCAATTGTAGTCGGTAGCGGTCGCCAGTGATCGTTTCATTCGGTTTCAACAGCTCATAATACACGACACCTTTCATATCCCACCAAATACACAGCATGAGCTTGGATCAATGGATGTTCGGCTTTGCCGTTGATGTTGATGCATGTCCGGGCGGTCCCCATGATTTTTTACGCTTTGGGTTATCGTAACGTATCCACTTTTCATCGCCAGTCACAATACGATGCAGAGAACCCTTTCTTTTCTGTCGTTCAATCAGCAGTTCACATGTGAAAAATCGTCGTTCGACGTCTCTCGGCTTCAATTCGAACGGCACCAAATTTCCTTGCTTTTGAATCATTCCCAATGCTTTTAATCGTTTAGAAATGATTAATTGATCAACTCCTAAGGATTCTGCAAGTTCTTGTTGCGTTTGACATGAATCTTCTTCGAGTAATGCCTTCAATTCTTCATCTTCGAACTTTTTCGGGCCACCTGAAAGTTCCCTGTCTTCAACATCAAAATCACCACTTTTGAAAAGGGCATACCACACCTGACACATTCTAACGTCTATAGCACAGTCAGGATAAGCTTCAGTGAGTAAACGATGTGCTTCAGTTGCGTTTTTCTTTAAATGGAAGAAGCAAATTAAAACTTCCCGCAAATGTTGTTTTGTTGGCACGAAATTCGACATTTTCAGCTATAGTAAAACACTTTTGTAAAATTATGAAAATTATTTGACAGATCAATTCTTACAGTATTTTTGGCGCTCTTCGAGATAGAATAGCTGTCAATGTCAAAAAAATGGCGCGTATGATAGATATGAAGTTAGTCACAATTACGAGTTTATACATTCATACTCCCAATACTGTCTCATACCTGGGTACACTCCCCTATATTTGTTGGAATAATCAGCAATAAAAAATTGTTTGCTGAAAGCAGCCTCAAAAATTTTGGGAATTCCCGTGTCTTAGCATTTTTAACTTTTTCCCACTCTAATATCTTAAATTTCTTCATTTTACTTCTGGCCATAGTTGTATATAGGACAATTCACACCAAAGTAAATGGGTTTGTTCCATATCTCTCAGAGTATTGGTCATATTTTTTACATCTATTTTTTTTTTTTAATAAACAGCACGTGTTTGTAGCGTCAGTCTTAGGAAATTTTTGCTATGGAGCAGTACACACCAACTGAATGCGCTGAAACTGTTCAGTTGTACATTTAAAATACCTTCTCAATTTTCCCGATTAAGAAGTTATGTTTTCTTTTTTTTAACGAGACGACGCACCGACGCACCGACGCATCGACGCACACATCTCGTTACACAGTCGATTTTTGAAGCTATTGTTCCCCGGTCGGTTGATATCAAAAAATGGTGATTTTGTCTAGGTTCCGCGTTCGCCTGATTTGACACCGCCCGGACTTTTCCTCTTAGGCTATTTGAGGTCAAGGGCTTATATCAACAAGCCAAGGACCCTAGATGAACTTAAGGCCAACATCTGCCAGAAAAAGCTTTGACAAATACGATCAAAAATGCCGAAAAACGGACACATTACGCCATTCGAGCTCAGAACGATCACTTGCGCCATATCATCTTCAAAAAGTGATGTAATCAAATCACCTTAATCCACATTAAATGATTTTCCACTTGAACAGCAAAATATGGCCAACCCTGTATATAAGCAGATAAAAACTTTTAATGTGTGTTTGTGTTGGGGTTTTAGCTAATTTTCTAGCTATATCTCAATATGAATTTATCCTTTAACAAAAAAAACAAACAAAAAATGGACTTCCGAGCTCGGCGCTGCTGCCCACGTACATGGAGATAAAAACAGCAGCAAAAAATAAGAGATTTATTTAATGAGACCTCAAAATGATCAAAAAATACTCCACTTTCTATGAAAAATATGAGAAGGTTTATTTACATTCACCTATCTTTTTATGCACTGAGAGAAAGTTGTAGAAAAATACAATATTTTTATATAAAGGTTAAAGATATTAGAGTGACCAGAGTTTTTTATTTGATATCGATACCTTAAAGTTATATCCCAAATTAACTTAAACTACATGAGAATTTTAAATATGTTTTTTTCATTTAAATAAACCTACAATTTTATTCATACTACATACAATGTATCGAAAGCATCTGCCTCAACAATTTTTGGTTTTTCTGTTTTTGGGTTATAATGTCAAAGTAAACTAATGTGGCTGACCTAATTTCATAGGCATTTGATTTTTACAATAGCAAAAACAAAACAAAAATAGAAAAAACAAAAAAAAAAAAGTAAAATATCGCGCTCAAATTAGGGTAAGTATATTTATTTTAGGTGCTTTTTTCGCACATGTAAATAAACATACATAATCGAAAAGTCTGTCTGTCTGTCTGTCTGTCTGCGTGCCTGCCTGCCTGCCTGCCGCAATCGTTGCCGCTCGCTCTCTTAAGCTGATATACGCAAGTGGGCTAATATATTTGCGTGTTATAATGAAAAGAAAGAAACCATATTGTATATAAGTAATTAAATGAGGCAAATATATACTATGTAGGTAGGCATGTGCATGTATTCATCTATATGCTCATACACAAGTAAGTAATTAGTTTGGTAAGATATTTGAAGAAGAAAAAAAATCGAACATTTCGATAGAAATTTTTATTTTTACCTCAAGCTAAAAATGCGTACCCAAATTCGTATGCCTTAGTTTAAATCTTGTATTGCAAAAAATATGATCATCATCATCATCTACAAGTACAACATTAATTTTACATATAAACAAACACTACAGTAACAACAAGAAGCCTAGTATGAAATGTGAATTATTTAAAAAATTAAAAAAAAAAAAAACAAAATACTACAAAAATGTCGAAAAATTCAGTAATTTTTGCGTAACTAGAAGAAACAAAACTTCAACCAACCATATGTGTAAATTTAAACAAACGAAAAGTTTTTGCTTTTGTATTAATACAACTAAAAGAAACAAAAAATATGCAAAATAAACATTTATTGTATTTTATTTTTTTTTGCAAAAACTAAAACAGATGTTTTTATTTTATTTTAAATAAATAAAAAGAATGTAGCGGAATTGTAGAAAAATGTATATGCTGTGAATTTTTGGGTTTTTCTGTAATTTTGCATTTGTTATTGGTTATATTGATGAAACGTTAGGGGCAGGCAGAGGAGGTAAAAGGGAGAAACATCTGAAACGTATAAGGTACACGGCAAGTGGAAATCTACCAGTTATATGACAGTAAACAAATTTAGATAATTCTAGTTTTTAATGGCATTAAAATAGAGCGATTAGTTGTCATTACACAAAAATATATGCATTAGATTCACTTCGTGATATTTTTCAGAGGAGACTAAACCTTAAGCAGAGACGGTGCAAGTTAGTAGATTTAAATATGAACCCATTAAAGATAACCCTAGTGCCTTTCTCTAGGAAAAGTAAACAGTTAGTGTAACACAGGAAGTGAAATATTTAGAAATTAAACTTCTCTGAAAAAATCACCAAAGCACTCACAGTAAGCAGAAACTTAGCAGAAAAAACCTGGGCTCTCATCACCTAACTTCTAGACGATTATCTTCAGGACAACAGTCATTAAACGACACCGTCTGTGGTTTGATTCACTTAAACGCATCACTAACAGTGCTGTCGAAGGTACTCCGATCGGAGTATTCGTATTCCGCTCAAATCTCAATCGTCCTGTCCTCCCTAATCTTAAAAAATCCTCCTATTTCATATTCTTGAATTTTTGGGTTGTATGCAAAAGAAAAGCAAATCAAACTAAATGTCTTATGTTGGGTTATTTTCGTTTCTGTTTATGAAATATTTGTTACTATGACTAGTGTTGATTCGATACCCACAGAGTATCGATACTTTTACTCATTACTTGTATCGAATAAAAGTATCGATGTTACCGAAAATATTGGAAAAAAGCATCGAATATGAACTTGTATCGAATACTCGTTTAAAAGGCAAATTACACTTTTTGTTTTAAGTGGCTGTCGAGGAACACGCTCAGCCAGAGCGGCCCATTGAGATACCACATGGTTGAACATACAGTTTATACTATTCAACACTAGTTTTTTGCCTATACATTCTGTCAAATAAGTACCCGGAAATTCTCATTTTAAATTTTCCCTCCGAGAATATTTCAAAAAAATTTGTTTCCCAGGTTGGCACAACTGTCAACCACTATTCTGTGAATTTTTATTGCTATGTGTATTAGTTTGGTTACGGCGTCATTAAGAACAAGTCAACCTTTTGTGTGCGTTGCGATTTTTACTATGGATAAAAATATCGAACAAAGAGTTTGTGTGAAATTTTGTGTTTCAAACGAAATTTCTTGTACCAAAACGTTGGAAATGTTGAAAAAAACATTTGGTGATTCAACCATGTCGAAAACTCAAGTTTACGATTGGTATAAATCGTTCAAAGAGGGGCGAGAAGAAGTGAACGATTTGCCACGTTCAGGACGGCCTTCGACCTCTTCAACTGAAGAAAACGTCGACAAAATAAAGGAAATGGTGCTCGAAAATCGTCATTATAGTTTGCGAGAGATAGCCCAAGAAATGAACATGTCTCATGAGACCGCTCGTCATATTTTGGTTGATGTTTTGGGTATGCGGAAAGTCTCTGCGCGATTGGTGCCATAAGATAATGCACCAGCGCACAAAGCGATCATTGTGAACGAGTTTTTGAACAAAAATTCAACAAATATCATCGAACAACCACCGTACTCTCCAGATATGGCCCCGTGTGACTTTTTCCTGTTTCCAAAACTCAAATTACCACTTCGTGGAACCCGTTTTGAGAGCATTGAAGACATCAAAACTAATTCGCAACGAGAACTGAAGGCCATCCCGGAATATAGCTTTAAAAAGTGTTTCGATGATTGGATTGTTCGTTGGAAGAAGTGTATTGCCTCAGAAGGGGCCTATTTTGAAGGGGATATAATAAATTTAGATGATTGATAAGTTGTTTGTGTTTTGTTTCAAATTTCCGGGTACTTATTTGAGAGAATGTACATTATGGTTTTGAGATATTTCCACTGGAAACCCATGAATCATATAGAAATGACGCTAACTTCAATATATGATATTCATTATGTTTAGATGCAAATCGCTAGAAAATTTATAATAGAAGGAAAACTAATCAACAGATTATAGATTGTTACAAATATTTTTTATTTCAATGAAAAGGTTTCAATAAACATTATGCTCTACATTCATGGCCGGTAATATTTTCTAGAACTTCAACACTGTATTGCAATATTTTCATACATTGAAATATTGCAATATGGACTGAAATATTTTGAAAATGCATATTGAATAATTCTGCAATAACATTTTGAAATATATTAGCTATTGATTGCTGTAAAATATTTTAAAACGATCCACAATTTTAAATATTTTATAGCAATATTTCAGTTTTTTAAATAAATATTTTTTAAAGTATCGAGTATCCGATACTGATCCTTTTTTCCGATACCTAGTAAAATAGTTATGGTACAGCATCGAGTAAAAAAAGTACTTGAATCGAATGAAAAGTATCGAGTATTTACTTGTATCGAATCATCACTAACTATGACTAGCTCTACTTTATTTATCGCTGAGTTACTGTCAAAATTCAAAACTTCGTGTTCCATTTTCAGAAGTTTTTGCTTGACTTTGTGTTAATGTTTGTAATTTTTGACAATTGAAATCAATAGCAGAAAAACCGCGTAAAAATAAGTTTGCATATTTAATAAATATCAATAAATTAGTAATAAAGTTATATATTTATTAGATTTTGAACTAAAAGAATTTTGGTGTGAAATTTTTCATTTAAAGGATGCTTTAAAAAAAAAAATGTTTTCAAAACTGGAAAAACTTATTGGGCCAATTTTAAATTTTCCACATAGCAGCGACAAATAGATTTTTTTTCAATTGACTCTAATAAAAGGCAAAAACCAAAATTGCTTACTGGTAATGGTTGGTAAAGAAATGCTCCAAATAAATGATGCCTTGATTAAGCTGGTTCAAAATACCACAAATAAAACTCTATATTTTATACCCAGTTTTAGAAGAAGGAAGACAAGTTTGTTGTAGTTTTTTAATCTTTAGTGTTTTTTATTATTATTTACTAATATTAAGGGAGAGTGGTCCTAAGTTGGCACTGTGGTTTTGCACCCAGCGTATCTTAGAGAGCACAGGTGTCGTAGACATGGACGTAATTTACGTTGACAATTGTCACTATAGTTTTCGCTTGATAACGTGACCGCGGTATAAATTGTTCGTGTGAAGCTGCTACAGGTGTCTAAATATTTGAAAAGTTCATTTAATTGAGTACGTTGGTTCTGTGTTCTGTGCGCTTTCGTATGATGAAGTCTATTTTTCATTCTGACTTGTTTCGTATGCGTAATAGCATGAAATACGTAAAAACTCGTAGTGGTCCTGAGTCGGCACCATTTTTTTTTGTTGTTATTTGGGTGCTATTCTATTTTGTTATGTTTTACTTGCACGTTGCTTATCTCTTGTCGGTTTTTTCGGTTTACCCAGTGAAACAGGTGCTTCACAGTGTGCTCACAAAAAATTGTTTTTTAGAATAAAGTGCCATTAAACCCTGTTTATCCTTACGGTGCCGACTTAGGACCACTCTCCCCTACTAATAATATTTTATTTACTATTAGTACCGTTTGTTTCCAAAGAAGGAATATCTAGTTTTTATAACTTTTAGAGCTTTAAGTAGGACTGAATTTGGAACAAAAAAACTGTGAATAAAAAATCGTATTTTTTTCTAATAAAATTTCTATACATTAATGGAACTGTTAGCTATTATCTAAGTAGGTAATACTTATTTGAAAACTTTTAAGACAATTTGAAAAACTCCTCCCCTGTAAAGCAAAATCCTCCGCTTGAAAGGAAAAATTACTCCCCTTAAAATTTTCAAAACGACAGCACTGATCACTATCGTGTTGTTTATCGTATCGCCTGTCGACTATATTCTAAAGTTTAAGAGCTACTGGAAACTTTACTTGATTTATCAAAAATGTTATTTTTGTTTTCGTTATTTACAAAAATATTATAAAATCAATATTGAAGCATTAAAAGTTTTATGAATTAAAATTTAGTACAAATATTTAAATCAAAAACAATTATACATTGATCAGCTGAACCCCCTACAAATTAAAATATTGGTGAATTAAAGCGCGGTTCACGCCAAATTCACGCTTTATTGTGGTCGCCCCTAGTCATAAGAACAACAAATTAGGATTTGTTTACAATACCGTTACCGTTAGTTGATAAATTTTTCATATTAATTGATCGCAAGTTGGTGATTGCGTGCACAATGGAAGCTGCAAATAGAAAATTGATTGTGAACAAATTTATTGAAAATCCGTCGTGGTCTGGTTCAAAGATTGCGAAAGTGTTAAATATCTCCAAAAGAACGGTATGTAGAGTTATAAAACGATATAAAGAAACTCTTAGTGTTGAAAGAGCTAAAAAAGTTGTGAACAAAACGGGAACCACCAACCTAAAATTAAAGGCAAAGATCTTGAGGTCCATTAAAAGCAATCCCGGACTATCGGATAGCGGTCGTGCCAAAAAAATTCAATACCATCAAAAGTACTGCTAGACGAATACGCATAAAAGCTGGGCTAAAGTGCTATCGTGCTATTAAATATCCAAATAGAACAGACAAACAGAATTTTCTGGCCAAAAAACGTGCTCGTCTTCTTTATAATAATGTTTTGACCAAATTCAATGGATGCATTATTGTGGATGACGAATCATACGTGAAATTTGATCTTAAACAGCTTCCAGGTCAAAAATTTTATATGGCAACGAATCGTGATAATGTACCCTCAAAATTCAAGTACATAAAAATGGATAAATTTGCAAAGAAGGCAATGGTGTGGCAGGCTATTTGCAGCTGTGGTCTCAAATCCAGGGCATTTGTGACATCCTCTTCTATGACGTCTGATATTTACATCAAAGAGTGCCTCTCGAAACGACTATTGCCATTTGTTCGTAACCACCATTCGCCAGTGAAGTTTTGGCCTGATTTAGCCAGTTGCCACTACTCTAAGAAAGCCATGGATTGGTATCAGACAAATAAAGTAGATGTAGTGCCCAAATATATGAATCCACCCAATTGCCCCCAGCTTCGACCGATCGAAAAATGCTGGGCTATTACAAAATATAAGTTGAAGAAAAATGCAGGTACTGTCAAAAATGTGAGTTCAATGTTACTAAAATGGAACCAAATAGCCGCAAAAGTATCCAGAGCGGATGTTGAAAGGTTGATGGGGTCCATTAAAAGGAATGCCCGGAACTTTTTGCACAACAAAGAAATTTAAATCTTTTAATATTATAGTATTAAAACACAATGAGTGTTCTGGTTGAAAAGATACTGCAACTTTCCTGCGTGCCACTTTTGCGTGAACCGCTCTTTACGTAGAAGAGCGCTCGTAAAAAAAAAATTCAGGGAAAGCAGTTTGGAGGCAAGGCCAGAATATATGATCTGACACATCTGTCAATACACGTCGTTGCCGCAAAATTGTCAATTGATTTTCATTTTTTTCTCTTTCTATAAACAACGTAATGTGATAATGAAATATTGAGAAAATAAATTTATTTAATTATAAAAACCCAGAAAAGTACAGAAATATTTCAAACGATTTCCAAATTACTTGTGATGAGTTTACACCCGAGTATTTATCAATCCGAGGGTAAATATCGGTTTTTTACCTATCTGGTATTTATTTGGGTGTTTATGGAAAACGCAACATTTTTTACAAGATAACTTTGTGAGATGCTTAGTAGCTAACTAACTGCAAATATACTTTGCATTTAAGGATATACAAAATAAATTACAAATGACGTAGACATCATTATTGATTTTTAGTGATGAAGAAAAATATTCACTATCACCCTCTTTTAATAACATTGTGCAATAGCCAAAATCGGACTGGCTTTTTGACATGTAGTCTAGAGTCATTTTGGGTCGCTAATTTGCGGTCGCGAATCTGAAGATCATTTTGCTTCATCACGTCAGGTTTTCGAGATGACGGTACATGAAATAATGAAAATGTCTTTATTAAGACTGTACCAGGATATTTTTAATTTATGTTTTATCGTTTTGGTATTTAGTAGAAAAATAAATATATTTCTTGTGAACACAAGAATTCTTCATCTAAGCTCCATACCCCAAATTTTTGGAGTTTTTTAAGTACAGCTTAAAACAATATTGCCAACAGGCTAAATTAATAATAAGAGTATTGTAGTATGTTTGGGAAAAAGTTTGCTTATCAAAAAGTATGGTGGAGTCCTAAAACATCAAAACAATAAGGGGTGGAGCCTTATTCTTGGAAAAATAAGCTCACAAAGTCAAATTTAATACTTTTCAAAATGGTTTTCAGATTCGAGCTCAGTGACCCCAAATTACTCTAGACTACATGCCAAATCGCCCGATGGAAATAACTCCAATTTTTTGGAACATTGTCATAGAATGAATAAAACTGTGATGCCAATACATTAGGCTGCTTATTTCCTTGATCTTAAGATTCAAGACCATGATCTAAATTCATCGGAATATATAAATGCAACAGAGTTTATTTACACAATGTCTCAAAATTTTAATATAAACGTAATGCCCGACCTGGCCAGTTATAAATCCACAGAAGACTTGTGGGCTAAAAGTTTTGTATGTTGCTTCAAGACGAAACCCCCCGAGTAACAAGTTTCAAACGAATTAGATAAGTTTTTCAAAAATCCGTTTTACGGCCAGGAAAGGTCAAAATTGTCCGAAATTGTGTTACGTAATATGTGAATGGCCCCTAAGTAAAAACAAACTAATAATAAATAATAATTTCGTGCTTTTTTTTAGGGCATTGAAAACTGAAAGAACATATCCCAAAAGACCCCACATGTTCTTATATAAAAAAGTGGTTTTTGTTATTGTAAATTGGCTGAACTTTTGATATTTAGTGTATCTCGGCACCTGATTAAATATCTTAATGAGCACACGGTCCCAAGCCTTCAGGATTTTGGGATAAGGCTTGCTGATGTTTGAACTACCATGTATAGAACTTTATTCAAATCTCTTTTTTTCCTTCCAGTAGCTCAGATTTATTGAATACCTCAGTAATTGAATTCACTTAGTATCATTTTCCGTTGTGTCATGTATAATGTTGTTTCGTACTCCATCTCAGATCTCATGTTATTACATATGACGTCATACCAGGTTACCTTATGTCATATACCGCCTATTAAGTTATCTCATATAACAGAACGTAGTAGAGATCACTTTCTTCCCCTTCCTTCTTGAAAGTGAACTCCGGTGTATTTTATTACCCGAAAGTTTTCAAATAGAAGAAACCATATTATGATATAAAAAACATAGAGAACTACAGGCTTGCGACTGCATATTTAAAACTACAAGCTCTCTCAATTGGTCGCAAACTTGTTGCCCTCTATGTGTTTATACCAGGGATGCCAACTCATTGTTTCTCTCTCCCCGATAACCTTCGAGAAATTCCCTGATTTTCGATCGAATTCCCCGCATTGGTATAATTTCATATTATAACAGAGCGGCACGCACTTTCCATATAAAAATTTTACATAAACGAAATTGACCTAAGTCAGTGTCATTTTAAGGCGACCCTGAACTTTCTCGGTGCAAAACTTAACCAATTGTTATGGGACTGGTAGATTAATAGAAACGTACTTTCTGATTCCGGAATTCTTTACATATAAGCTTTATCCCACATTTGGACATCAAAGTTCTCAACAGACATGGAATTTCTTTTGACTCAAATAAAAAATGTCAAAAAATTTGTTTTGAGAAAAATGGGTTCAAAGTTTTGACTATCGGTTTTTAATATATAAAATATACTTCATCTTCTTTATGATGGCTGACCATAATTTGTAAGTTTACAGATTAGTCAGCAATGATAAAGAGTTATTAATATCAGGAGGTGCTGCTCGAAGGCATAGCTAGGCCTTTCTGAACGGCCAAAGAAGGGAAGTCGAAGCGCCGCGCGACTGTTTTGGCATGACTGACACTCGGCGCTATAATCGTCTGTATCTACGAAAGCACTCTAGTACTCTGAAATTTTTACAAAATACTTCCGAAATATAATACTTTCATATAGCACACTTTTTTAAAAATCGATTTCTCCAAACCAGTAAATTGCAGGGCCTGCTTAAGATGAAGATTTTAAGACCCAAAATATGAAATATTTCATAAGTTAAACATTTTACATTACATACAATTTGACAAATAATATTCTACAGACTTTAATTACTAAAAGCTGGAAGGCTTCAAATTCCCCGCAAAAAACAGCTCATTCCCCGATTCCCCGTACCAAGTAAAATTCCCCGCAAATCGGGGAATTCCCCGTAAGTAGGCATCGCTGGTTTATACCATAAAGTCCCCTTTTCAGTAAGAGATTTTTCTCGAAAAAAATTAATCAATTCTCTTTTGGTGTTGCCACTTGCTTTTCCACACAGAGAGATTTTTTAAACGATTTATTTTATGTTATTTTTAAATTTTTAAACACTTTTTTCACGCAAATTAGGTGTCATTTAAAAAAAAAAGATTCTAATTTATACACAATTGAGAGCTTAAAATCAATGCACATCCAACTTTAATTGTAACTTAAATATACAAGAAGAAATGAAGTCATCGAGCATGGGAAAAACCAAAATTTTGTATTATTATAGTAAAATTAATTGAAATGAAAAAGTAACAGCAATTAATTCTTTTAAAAATAATTAAGAGCAAGAAATAATGCAAGTTTTTATTAATTTTCATTTACAATTAATTTTATAATGTCTAAGTTCACATAAAACAAAACAAAAAAAAAAAAAACCGAAAATGCAAATGCAAAGTTGGCAGAAGAGTTCAATGTATACGAAAAATTTTTTAGTAATTCGGCCCTGAAAATTGAAACGCTTCACATTTTTAATGTAAAGTTTAAAATTTTTGTATGGCAAAAATGTTGGTTTTTTACTTTGCATTTAAATCGCGTCGTTTCGATTGCAGGTTGCAATAATTTATTTTACCCTCGAAACTAGTTTAAATTTTACGGAAGTACAATGAATGGACAGACAGGTATGTGATTTATGTTACTTTTTTGTTTCACATTGAATCTCACGCCCACCTTATTTGAACTTTTTATTGTTATTTTATTATAGTATTGAAGCACTTTGAATTGATCAGCTAGTTAATGACTTTGATGTTGTCAAATCCCAATACACATAAAATATTCTATACCTAAGTGATTGAATTTATTATATGGTGATGGTGCATATGGACTATATTTCAAAGTGGAGTGTTTCGTTGATAGTTCGTCGTACAGAAGGTTAAAAATTTAAGCAAAACTGTTTGAATACAACTTTGGAAATATTACAAATATCTGGATTATGGTCACTATTACCTAAATTTTCTCAAAAATTCTTGAGTTTCTGCCAAAAATCCATTGAAAATGAAAAACAAAGTGTATGTGTTTGTATTTGAGAATACCGGCACTGCTTTGGTGAATATGATGGTATTAAAATCGAATAGCCCGGATATTCAAACAAGGTCATTGACATCCCCAAGCACGTGTTGTGTTATCATGACATCACTAAACTGGTGGTGTTGATTAGGATTGGGACTAGATGATGCAGTCTAGCCCAACAATGCTGAGGGAATTTCAGATTAATTTCCAAAAGTGGAAACGTCGAGCTACACATCATCCAAGAACCCAGGCTCTGCAACTTTGCAATCAACAACAAAGCGACAAACCCTTTTCACACAAAAACACAAAGTACGAATGCCAAATTAGAGACAACATTGCCAGAAGAGGTAGCACTGCCCATATCTGCCACTTGAAATAAAAACGCTCTTCTTTTGTGCTGCGATCCTAACTAAAAATACGAGCTCTTGAGCTTTCAGAAACAAACGAAAGAGGTGAGTCTTTATTTTTATTTTATTATCAACGCAAAGTTTTTGTTGAGGCTCTGGGTTTGACCCTCATCACCGAAAACCAGAACGTAAAGTAAGAGACTTACAAAGTAACTATCTGAGACAGCCAAAGAGTCAACACGTGAGATGGGCGCCTTTAACTTAGGTGCGAGCCGCATACTTCCCAGGTAGTGTAGACTAAGCTGAGAAAAATTAACGTCGATCATATTCAATTAGAATCATCGAGTTTCATCCGTTCAATCAGTTCTACCGAGAAAATAGTGTGGACAATCCAAGCCTTCGGTCCCGTAAAAAAAAAACTATTCTTGACAGCTTCAGTGTTTTTTGATGTACAAAAATATAGAAAAACTAAAAAAGTCGCTTCTGCACTCTTTACATGATGTGATAACATACTTTACGCATTGTTGTTTATTTCATTATAAAAGTTTACGTTCTTATGTAGCAAAAAGTACAACTATTATCTCACTATCTCTTTCCAATGCACTTTTTTCGCTTTTTGCACGCCTACATCTCTTAATGTCGATAACATTTTATAATTTCAATTAGGAAAGAATAAACTATAAACTAAAATAAACTATGCAATAAAACAGTACATTAAATAAAAACAGTTTTCAATATGTTCCACTAATCCATTGATAAGTATATTCCACAACCGTTTTTGATAGAGAAATTATGTGTTGCATACTTTTGGGCTTAAAGTTAAATATATGATAAAATACTCACACAAACTACGAAACCTCCCACGACACTGATGTGACAATTGATTTTAATTTCTATGAATTCACTCCACTATAAATTTTCCTACAGCTCCGATCAAAGATGTCACATCGGAAAGTCGGTTAGTTCGCATCTCTTCGATTTTTCAAACTGTTGTTAGTTAAATTGGGTATATCCGAGGAAGAAAATGGTGGATATGACAAGTTTAATGTCTTAGAGAATGTTGTTTATTATGAATAATTGAATATTTTTTACCCCAATACAATTGACCTAATAACATGTCCGAATCCTTTTTAGGGAAGAATGTTCTATTCAGCTTGTATAGGTTCTCGATTGATATAGAGCTGATATCACTGCTCACTTGCCGATGGATAAATGAAAGATGATTTCTACGAGCTCATCGCCAAAACTCATATATACTTATGAATCAAAATACAGCCACTGCATTAAAATCGGGTTAGATTGCTTTAACACTAAGATGAGCAAGAGGAATGTCTTTGTTCTAACGATCTGACTCGACCACTTGGCACACAACTCCTGCTTTATGCGAACGTGAACCGAAAAAGATGCTAGGCTTCCCCTATCGACAGAGAAACCTGTGGTGCTACTGAAGTGAAAAACGCAGTATACTGAGCCACTATACAGTCAGTTTCAGTGCGAGCTATTAAGAGGCGATATGGAGAGTTAAAGAGGTAGAGAAATGCTTTTCAGGCGCAGTAAAAAAGATGCAAAAAGACGTGAGCGCAAAAATATCGAGTTGGTTGGTGACAGGAATGAGGTCTGAAAATTCTTCGAAAAAATAAGACGCCTGACTAATAGTTTGATCACAGGATTCACTTCCTGCAAGAATGAAAAAGGAAATCTGGCCACAGACATTAAAGGTATGATGAATTTGCAACAATATTTGTTAATTTTCCTAACCGTTTGTTCTGTAAGATAATGCTAAAAAAAACGCTTATCAACTAAACATCAAAATGAGTAGAAAGGAAAATAGTACGGTCGATGATGTATGAGCAGTATAGTACTTTTGATTCTATGTTATTCCATTTCCTTCATTCTTGAGCAGGCTGCTCGAAGTTATAACTGTAGCTTCGAATTCAAATTGGATACAAACCCCGCTCACGTTCAGAAGCGTCCTTTACAAAATAATTTAATCTGGAGTTTAAGCTTGAAACAATTAAATAAATTTTGTTCAATTCATTTAAAAACAGCTCACAAGTAGATTTGATTTGAGTAGCTCGTGTTTGATATATTTCATTTAATTAATTAATAAAATTATTAAAAATGTAATGCACTAAAACGGCGCTTTAATCTTTCCAAAACAAAACAAAACAAAAAAAAAAACGCTGTTACTTTTATAGCTAATAAAAAAGTATAACTCTAATAAATCTAATGCTTTCTAATAATAACAAAAAAAAAAAAAACTATTGCCATCTCGAAATTATCAAGAATCCATTCTTCTATTCAAAACATAAGAAAATTAATTTCATCAGAGCGAAAAGAAAACTACAAAATACACAAAGATCAAGATGAGGAAAACAGAAAAACAGTTTCGGCATAAAAATTTAATTTTCCACAAATTGTCGTAATCAAATTGCAAAATTCTCTAATTAAATTCATTTCTTCTCGAATGTAGCAATTAAACATTTTTTTAAAAAAAAATTTTCCTACGTTTTTATTTTTTATTTTTTGTTGGCTATACAAGTTTAAGAAGGAGAAAAAGAAGAAAATTGCAGCCGGGCAAGAAGGCAGGCAGCGTGGAATAGATTGGAGTGGACATTAACCTTTTGTAATAAACACACGCGCATGTGTACACACACTCACACACATACATACCAAAATTACTTACTTTATCAAAGCATGAAGTGGGGCAAACGAATGGGAAATGATGGAAGAATGGGCTTGTGTATGAAGTATGTAAGTTAGTTACACTTACAATACCTACATAGTACTCCTTTTAGAAATATCTACAAAATAATTGTGAAAAGTTAAAGCGATTGAAGAAACTGGAAATTCCAAGATGTGATGCACCACTATCCATGAGTAGGTACTTGAATAACTAACCACCAACAAACCAACCAACACCTGAAGCACAACATAGCAAAAACACAACATCAACCAACCACCTGTGTCAAAGTAGTAACATCTGCCGGCAGAGGCAGAAGCAGCGGCAGCAGCACCACAAAGACCTACGATTACTTAAGTTAAAAACTTGAATTAAATAGCAGCAACAACAACAACAGCCACAACAATAAAATGCAACAATATAAAACGCGTTTGTGTCCCTCAATGTATGTATCTACGTGAAACTTGATCATAGTATTCGAATCAGGATCGCAGCATGTAGCTGCTTTATTATTGCTCTTGCTGCTATAACTATTGCAACATACTGGTACATACGTTGCTGATGATGATGCTGCTGCTGCTGCTTCTGCTCATAGATGATGATGATGGTGATGGCACAAGAAGACACTTGCGGGCATCATTCCAAATTCACCAATTCAATCTATGCTGCACATACACGCTTCTACCATTTACTGCTTCTAACAGAACTTTGCATCATTGCTGGTGCTTTTGCTGCTGCTGCTGCTGCTGTTACAATGAGCCGTTATCAATATCAGGTTTGTCCACTTGGCACCGGCATGGCATGCATACGTGCATGAGCTTATAACTAAAATGCAAAAAAAAAAAACAAAATACTAGTGAAGTAGAAGTTGAAGTTCCGTGTGCCAGGATTAGGCCAATGTACCTTAAAAATGCCTAAGCAAATAGGCAGAAAATGCGTTAAGCGCGCGCATACACACATATACACTCACACACACACACGTGTGGTATAGGGTGCAGGCAAGTAGTGCCAAGCATCCACCAGTTATCTACAATGGATGCATCGATCGTTGGTTTGTAAGTATGAGTGTATGTTCGTTTATTGGATAGATCGATCGCCGGTTATATAAGAGTTTAAGCAGCAAGTAGGAAGCTGTTGCTGCTGTTGCCTTCTTTACACTATACACAATTGTATATAAAAAGTATTCGTTGTTGTCCGTTAGTGGGAAATGCAAAAATTTTGTAATTGCTTACGCTAGCAGGGTAGTTATACTAGAATACTCTTATATTGTTAACTATATATACATACATATTTACATACACGCGGACAATATTCTGGTGAAACCGGCATTGCAACGGTTTTCTATTAAAATTACCATCAAGATTTTGTTTGGTTGATGGTCTTTTTTTACGTGTGTATAGAAGGTTTTAGTTACTTGTTTCTTCTTCTCTCTCTACTTACATACGTAGAAATTTGCAATATGCAATGGTAAGCCGCAATTTTGAATTGTTTTAACAACAACTCAAGTGGAAAATTGTTTACAAGTATGCGAATTATTGTAGCGTTTTACATTTAATGTCCATATTTAGAATGTATTAGGAAATGCTTTCAGATATGGCTTTGCTTTAAGCTTATATATGATATGTAGTATCTATGCATCTATCTACTCATATATGATTCGCACTGAAATGACAAAAAGCGTAGCGTATATGAAGATTATATTTAATTCCATCTCGAAATTATGGACAAAAACATTGTATATTTTTTAGCTTCATACTGAATTTCTTGGGTCATACCTAACGCTCGTATCTATACAGTTTTTCGCGGTAGCATACAGTTTTTTCAACTTTTTTTACCAAAATACCGCATCTATACTAAGAAAAAAATTAAAAATTTTTGAACGCTAGGAAATTCAAATTTATCAATCGCATTGCAAAACGTCTTAAAGAACAATGGCAACTCGTTGCGAGTATACTTTTGAAAGAAGTGGAAACATTGAAGGCGATTCTTGTCGTCCAAATGGAACTTGAAATATCCATGCGTTGATTTCTATAAATATCTCATAGCAAAGCCAAATTTCTTCAAAGCACAAATTCAATACAACTACAGAAGGAGATATGAAAATGGAGAACGAAGACGATTTAGATGATAGATAAATTGCTTTCCTTGATAACTTTCATTGAAAAAATTGATACCGAGAAATATACATTTTTTTTTAAATCGATTTACAGTTTTTTAAAAGACTCTGTAAGAAATATACAGTTTTTGGTCGGAAAAAGATACGAGCGTTAGGCATACCGTATACTGCATAAAAAAACTCAGTGAACTATAGGCTCTTAATGTGAAGGAAGAAACACTCTCAGAAGAACTCCCTATACATTTGTTAATTATGAATATATACAGTGACACACAAAACTGATCACACAAAGGGATATTTTTGGGATACAAGAAATAGCCAAGAATGGAGTCAACTAACAGCGTAGTCAAGTTTCTATTCATCCAGATGAACAAAAGTGGGAACAGTTTTTTGAAATCCGATAATAACTTCAGGTTCCAAAAGGCCCTGAAAGTCTCGAAATTTAGACCATAAATTAAGATTTTTTTAAACATTTTTTTTTCAAATTCCACAGCTTTGCTAATAACAAAAGAAAACATAACAAACAATTCAAACATAACACAAAATCGGATAACGTTTATTGCAGATACTCTACAATAACTGTAGGACTATTTACTATTCATAGACAGCAGATAGAACTTTAAACCTCAAAATTTATGATAAAAAAAATTCAAGAGGCCGCCATCTTACGAATTTTGAAAAAATCGTTCGATAAGGCTTAACCCTAGGATGGGCATCTGGGCCTAATTAGGTCCATTTTGAGTTTAAACACGTATATCTTTTTTGTTTCTTAACGAATCGATCTGTAACCCCATGACTTCTTGCGCCAATGTCTTCTGAGCACAAAAAGAGCAAAACTTGTGTCAATAGGAATAAGTTGACGGAACAAAATTTTTTTTTGTATTGTCTCAACCTCAAAAGTTACCCCCTGAGTCTAAATAGGCCCAGGTGTTTAATTTGTGTATTCGTAAAATTTATAGCAAATTATTTTGAATTTGGGATGTATTTAGACGCAAAATGTAGTTCAGGGACTTAAGGAATATATATATATATATATATATATATATATATATATAATGTATGTATGTATGCGTAAATACATACACACACACATACATACAAATTATTGCCACATCTATGTGTTTTCCTAGTGTAATTAAAACCGTTTGTCTGATCTTAGTCAAATTTGGTGTAGAGATGCATTTGTGTGTATGCCAAGTTGTGGGCTATAAAATTCTACCGTATCTCAAAAATCCAATATCTTCGAATATCACATCAAGCTAAAGTAATAAAATTTGGATCCGCTAGTCCTAAAAATTGACATATAAAAGATAGGGAAAAGTGGGTTAATAGGGTGAAATTATTATGGCATTTTACCCATCAATGAACTTCATCGATTACAGAAAAAAAAATTCGCGATCTTCAAGCTCACCTAGTCTCTCGAGCCAATTTTCTGATTTAGGTATTTAAATATCCAACCGGCATATACAGGCAAAGCAGTTAATATGAAAAAAAAAAAACAGTTTTTATAAAACTTTTATTGAAAAATATTTAAAAAAATTGAAGGAATATTATTTCAACAAATAAATAATTTAGTTTTTTTGATTTTTTGTTGATCTTGTGGTACTCCATTATGGTAGTCAAAAAAGCATTTTTTGCAACCAAACTCTGTTTTGGCATCACATTGGCAACAACGGGCACGTTTTGTCATTATCTGTACTAGATGACTCGAAGCAGCAAAACAGATGACAAAAGAATGCTGCCATTTTAAAAATTTCATGTACACTGAGAGCCCAGAAACACTGCTAAACAGATTAGACCAAACCGGCTGCAAAATAATAGCTTATGCAGATGTCATTACTATTGCAGTATCCGGCAAATACGTTGCTACTCTTTCAGAAAGGCCAAGTCCCTCACTTAGCATTCTATCTCACTGGTGCCGTGAATTCGGTCTTAATGTAAGTTCTGCCAAAACAGAGGTTATGCTTTTCACTAGAAAGTATAAAATACCAACTTTTGCCCTACACAAAATTAATGGTATCTCGCTTTGCCTTAGCAAGCACGTCAAATATTTAGGACTTGTTCTTGATCCTAAACTTCAATAGAAAGCTAACATATCAGAGAGAGTACGGGAAGCCTCTTGCGCTCTCTAAGGCTGTAAGAGGGCATTTGGAACAATATGGGGTCTTCAGACTCTCTTTCAGACTTCCTGACCATTGCAGCATGTTTCGAGCTTCTCTCAAGCGTCCAAGTGGCTTGTTCCCAACGATTCATTCGATATGAATATCTGCATCTAAACGGACAGCCAAGCAGCAATCAAAGCTTGTTCTTGACTGCCGATCTTCACTCAACATTTTGTCGAGTCACTTGCAGGTCCACCTATATTGAGTACCTGGACATATGGATATTTCAGGTAACTGCAATGCCGGAGTTAGCAAAACAGGGCTCGCAGCTTACAGATATATCACCTTCCTGCACCATTGGTGTCCATCTTACTTCTATTAAATTATTGTAGCTATCAAGCGAAACTACCTTGAGGAAGCAAAAAGATCCTGGGTAGGGGAGCATACCTGTGGTATTACCAGGCTAACATAGACCACTATAGACAATAGATAGACTAGAAGCTACTCAACCTTAGCAGAAACTCCATCAGCATTACGACTTCGGACACTACATAGTGGGGAGACATGCTGCAAGACTAGGACTGCCACTCAATGACTTCTGTCGGGGCTGCGGTTCTGAGGAGGAGGAAGAAACAGTCCTCCATTTCTGGCCAGGAGGAGACTAAAACTCCTGGGCTCACCTTTCTTCACTAGTCTGTCCGAGCTATCACTACGCCCACCTTGACTTATATCAGGCTCATGTTTGGATATTGTCAGACAAACCTGTATAGTGGACGCCCGGCTTCAGCATTCATAGGGCCTTTACCATCCAGCTACCCATGTTAATCCGTCCGTCCGTCTATACGATCGGTTTTGTTAAGAAAAATTGGTAAGGAAAATTTCAGCAGCTACTGTGCAAAAATTAAAATACAGTTCGCTGTAAGAAAATATCTACACTTGAACCTCTACATATTCGTTCATATGTGAATAACTTTTATAGGGAAGATATTTCTTTTTAATGTTGTTACACTTAGAATAACATAACAGCAATGAAAAAAAACTCCTTTATAATTAAATTCTTAGTTAAAAACAACAACAGGAAACTAGTTTCATACTTAAAACATTAGATGTTAGTTATAACTGAACGTTGTTGCTGTTGTTGTTGATGATCATGACAATGATCTGTGTACAATGAATGCAGCAGCTTTGAGTGGACGCATACACACACACACACACAACCGCACGCATACTCATAACTACGCATGTATGCAATATAAAAGCATCAAATGCTGCACATGTCCATTTACAGGGACAACAATCTGGTCATGCAGTACCCATCCGTGGGCCAATTTATGTATGTACATATATACATATATATGTATGGATGTATAAATGTATGTAAAGAAGAAGCAGCAAAATATGTACACTTGCGCGCTTAGATGAGTAGATGAGTAGATGAGAACCTTCAGGCTCTAAAAAATATATGTATGTACAAAAATTCCTAACTGCAAATGTTTAAACATGCAAGCGTACAAGTGGCGAAGCTTATCTTGCATTCATTATTAAAATAGTTTTTTTCCTTTTATTTTATTTTATTTTATAGCCCTGTAAGTGAGCGGAGTTGAACTTTTAGTGCAGCATCAAAAATTTATGTAACGAATGAAAATCACTGCTAGGAAATTTCAGTTACTTTAAGTACCAATTTTTGATTTCTATATGAATCTTTAGATTACACAGAATCCCAATAGTGTGGATTTAAGAACTAAACTAATATTTTTTCAATTAATAAAAATTAAATTAAATTTAATTAATAGGCTTTAATGAACAATGATGCCAGAAGAATGTCAAAAAATTCACAGAACTAGCAAGCGATCGTTCCGGAACCTGCTACGGTTTCTTATCAGTAATATTTGAGATAGTTTTTACTGCCACAAACTGTTTTATCACGATTGGATTTCGATTTTGGTAATTTTTGCCTATTGAAAAACCACCAGCCATTTAAAATTATTAACCATCGTTCTAGTTTTTTAACGATTAAATTTGTTCGTCTAGATACATATATATAGCCAATAATTTCCATGAAAAATTGCTGTCCTTGGATCTGAGAAAGGTCCTGGCAAGCGGTAATTTGTGTCCCAGCTCATTAATGCCAATACATTCACACTGGCCGAACATCGTTCGTGAATATGTTCTGACCTGATTGTGCTTCTTTCTCGAACTGTTTACACCGATCAAAGCAAGGAAGAAATTCCTCATCAATATGCTTGGTGTACAATAGTAATATAATAAAAAAAATATTGATATAATTAAATTGACATCAGCTAATTAATTACTGGCCTCGTCACTTTTTATATAAGTTAGAATTAATACTGAAAGAGATCAAAGCATTACTCCACTAGTTTGGAGTGTAAAGAAAAAATGTCAATTCTTTTAGAGCAGTTAAACTAATCAAAAATATAGGTAGACACTGAATTCCATTAACCATTACCCAAACAGTTTTCCCAATACTTACTTTGAAAACCCGTCCAAAATATATTTTTAACTTTTTTCTCAAAGTAATTACTGTATAGAAGTATTACATCAAAGAATATATAATACATAGAAGGCGCATCTCTCAAAATTTTTCCAAAATATGTTTCTTTCGTTTCGGGTGCGGGCGGTCGCAGTAAAGAGGAAGAGCAAAACCAATTATTTATATTGCTTTTACTCTCTCTCATACACTCTCATGGTGTTTTTTTTCTTAGGCTCTCCCATATCGTTACAGAGTACTGCCAAGTGAGACTGAGTATAGTTTCATATGATTGCCTTTTTTGCGGAGAATATGTAGGTACATTTGGGTGTTTTTTTTTTTTTTGCGTTGTTGCAGAGTATCAATATTGCTTTCCAACCTAATTAATTTTTTTTTTTTTTCAATTTGTGACCCAAAATTATGATCGTAGCAAAATTTTTTTTTAGTAATATTTTTTTTTGCATTCGTGAATGCTATAACATTCATTTTCATGGTGTCAAAATATGACGTGAATGCTATAGCATTCAAATCTGTAATACAAACTTCGGCATTCAATTCTATATAGCGTTCACATAATCCACAACAGAACTGATCTATATATCGAAGTAAATGCTTTAGTATACAATGTATTTAACTAATAAAATGTAATATTGTTAGAGTTTGGGAAAAACGTGTATAATCAAAATTTAAATATTACGATTACTTTAAGAGAGCCGCCATGTGTCTCTTTTTGCACCTCGATATAATTTTGAGTGTCCGCGAACGTGTTAAAAAATCTCCTTTTTTGCACTTTCTTAAAGTATATGTTTTAAAAAATATGTAAACAATTTCTTAAGATGATCCATCTTTTAGTTAAAATTTAACTGTTAACTTTGACAGTCGGTGATTTTGTAAAATATGCATATTTTTCACATCTTTCTATTAACCACTAGATAATCTTATAATAAAAGTAAATCCATTTCATTTTTGGATTTCAAATGTTCTAGATTTGTCGACGGGATCGCTCATAACTCATAAAGTTTTAAATATTTTTGAATAGAGATTAGTTAAAGTTAAGTTCAATACATGTACTTTTAGATAATAAATAGTTTTTATAAAAAACTTTATTAGTTTACCTGAAAAAAAATCTTAAAAAATACCTATTTTTTCGCGTCCCAACTTGGGATTTGAATTTTATAATCTGTACCATAAATAAAAGCACACCGGCTCATATTACTAGCACGAAAACCAAATATAAAAAAAAGAAACATGAAAAAAAAAAGAAAATACAAAACTCTCATTAAAAAACCCTTCTCATTACACAAAGCCAACAACAAAGAGAAACAAACTATTTAAACCACTCATTGGTTTTATGAGAACAACTGAATTTTGAGTGTAAAATGGAGGCAGTTATGGCTCCATAGAACAAAATTTTTGTGCAAATAAATTTGTTCGTGATGCGCCTTCTATGTATTATATATTCTTTGATTACATGTATTAACTTTGGAACTCTATTTACTCAATTAGGATTTTTAGATGCTACATTCCTAAAGTAACAGGTAAACAGACGCACTATTATCGGATAGGGTTTCCAAAACACAGAAAAAATTTTTGGCAGGTATTTTCGCAGACATACTCTTTTAGACATAACCTTAGTCAATTTTCCAGAGCACAGTTTTCTGAAAATTGAGAGCGAAACTGATTGAAATAAATTACTGAGATGCCATCCCCTGAAATAAATTTTATGTGACGCATCTGGGTAACAGAACTCAGTCAGTGACTGCCTTTGTGTATATTCAAAAATGAGAATTTTTCCGCATTGGACAACAAAATACTCTCAAAATGGATTAAACTCAATAATTCCTAAATTTCTGGATAGTCTTAACTAATAATTTTCGGCCAGTAAATCAAAAAATTTATTGAAAATTATTACTTTGAGGAGGAAAAACGTCTTAAAAAACTAAGATTTTCCGAAAAAATTGTATATTAAGTGTATTCTGATTTTAGAGATGGCTGAATTCGAATTTACTATCAGACCTCAAAAATTCAAAATGGCAAAATTCAAAATATGCAAATGCCATTACGAAAACGTTAAAAGTTTTTTCAAATTCAATAAATTTTGATCTATTAGTTTTAGTTTTTGAATTCTATCATCAAACTCGGGTTCAGCGACCCCAACAACCGACATACAGGGACTTTTCTATTCATTTCGACGAACAGAAGGGTAAAACAAATCTTTGAAGTAAGATATTATCTTCAGGTTCCAAGATGGTCTCGAAAGTCCCGAAATTTGGACCAACAAAACCGATTTTCGAACCAAATTTTTTTTTTGTAATTTCACTGCTCCTCACGAGTACAAATATTATCCAAAAAGAAGTTTTTAAATCGGATAATGTGAAAACTTTTCCCTAATTTTTGATATTGATTGCCAGTGGATGAAAAAAAAGTCAAAATAAAAACCATGAACGATTTTTAAATATTTTTTAATCGGTTTCTTTCTAAAAAGTCAAATAAAAGAAAAAATTTTAAAAATAAATTTGAATTGAAATCGTACGAAGTTGTGCTACATGGGCAAAAACGGTAATTTCAGGGGTTTCAACCCCATTTTTCTAAAACGTGACGTAACGGGAAGTTTGTGACCTCAGATTCGTGTTCAGCATGCACAATTCATTCGCAAACACTAGGAACAATTCACCAAACCCATGCAGGTCAGTGTTATTGAATAAGCTTCAAAGTTCTTAATCTTAAAATATAATTAATCCTTTAACCCATTATTGCTCAGAGCACCCGACTCGGAAGATTTCAATGCTGTGACTGCACGAATTTAGGGAATATATGCCAACCTCATCCGGGCTCCTCATCATTGATAGTGGCCCAAATTCCCACTAAAAATCATTTTAAAAAAATTAGTCTCTGACTATTTTTAGCATTTCCGAACATATTTTTGAGGTTGGGTTCATTATCAGTAATGGCAAGTCAATGAGTTATCAAAATTATGTGTTTCACGATAAAAAATATATTGGAATACACATTGAATAATATTTATTTGATAAAATTTAAATTGATTATTCTGTGAATTTTTTTGTCATTTTCGGCCATTTTTTTTTTAGGTTAAGATTAAGAAAATTCGGAAACAAACATTTTTCCTAAAGCTTTAAGACATTTATCCACTGTTGTCCCTAGTCTGATAGGGTCCATCAAATTGCATCATCGTATTTAATTTATTATATTTAAACATCAGTTTCATAAAAATTTTATATGAATTTTTTCGTCGAATAAAACCCCCCTCCCATCCTGGCTACGGCCCTGGTTCAAAGCTTACAAATTTTTAGAAATGCAGCAAAAATTCTACAAAAAGGATAAAGTATGATCAAAGCTCATAAAAAATGTAGAAGGACGGCGAATATCAAAACTGGATCAAACCCTTGGCCTCTGACTGAACAAGCAGACAACTTTTGGAGACAATTGTCACAAAAAATCCAAAAAAAGAGTATAGAAAGCAGTTGGAGAATTTTGAATTTCCTCTGTGTTGATTTTGCCCGATCCAAAATATTTATATTGTTGAAAAAACTATACCCCTCAAAATTTTTTACTAATTTTCAGAACGTTTATCCTCACTGTGGCTGCTACTCATAATATTGTATCAGTTATTTTTAATAGATATCTACTCATATTCAGTGCTCACAACACTAACCCAATCCATTAATTCACTTCATATATAAAATATTCTACCCTATGCAGCAACAAGATAGCGGAAAATATTCTTCCTGTTGCTACAACTTATCGCAGCAGCACCCAGCAACCGTTGCAATATACTGGACACAGCACAACAGAATGAAAAACAACAACAAAAAAACTAAAGAGGCAAGAAAACACAAACAATAACAACAACAGAAAAAATAGATAAAGAAATACAACATCAAGGGACAAGTCTTAACAAAAATGCAAAAGTATGAATAAAAAAATAAAGTAAAAAACAAGAAACAATCTCTAACAATATTGACTTCAACTTAACTCCAATAAAACCAAGCAGCAGCAGCAACAACAGAAATAACAGCAACAGCATTAAAGTATAAGCAACATATTCGTATAATATAACGCGCATAAACTAAAAATGAGTAAAAACAATTACATACGCGAGTTTCATCGACACACACATATACATACATAAATATGTACACACACACACACACACACACACACATACTCAGCCTAATATGTATGCCCACATGCCTCTAGGAAGTGAAATGATCTAGCTGCAGTATCTTCAGTACATGGGCCAACAAAACAAACCAAACTCTCCTTTATAACTACATACATAGAAAAGAAAGACCTTGGCTAAGAGGGCGGGCGTAGCGCGAACATGCGGGAAGTAGAAACAGTTGTATGCTGGAGAAGATATGCAACATATTTGTTATTGCTATTGGTGTGTTGTTGTTGAGAAAAGAACCTGCCACGCAGCAATCGCGCCTACGTGTAATGCATTGTGGAGGCTACTTTTTCTATTATGCACCTACCTCTTCCTTCCTTCTCCCAGAAGAGTAAGATCACATGGCTGGAATTAGGATGATTACAAAAGGCTCTTATAAAATGTTGTTGTTAGTTTTGGTAGGTAAGGTAAGGTCGTGAAGAAATAAAGTGATGGCAATATTGTTGGTAGTAAGCGGTCGATATGTTTGTATGTGTGTGTGTGTGTGTGTGTGTGTTTGTACTGCTAGTATTTATGAGTTGTACAGCCCACATAGTAGATTGTGGCACACGTTGTTGTTGTTGCCACTTTTTGTTGCTGTTGTTTTTGTAACATTGATTCTTTGCAAACATGATTCTTTATCGCTTCTAATAAACAGCGTATGAATGTAGCAGGTTTCACAAGTTTTTATATACTTTTTTGTTTATTCCTTCATTTCGTCCTACTCCCTCCTTCTTCCTTTAATTTTCCATGCACTTCTTCTCTTTCTTCAGCTATTTCTTTTCTATTTGAGTCAATTTTTTTTTATGATATTGTGATAGGATTTGTGGTGCTGCTTCGGTGAAATGCGCTAAGATGCTGATACTCGGGCAGTGCATTGCATTTGTGCTCCTCTCAGGATTAAAGTGTTATTAATGTTTATTATGCTTGAATGAGTTTTAATGTTTTCTGAAGTTATGATTATAAAAAATATTGTTGTTGTTGGAAAGAAATTATTTGAATATTATGTGAGAAGAAACATGTTATTGATGTTGGGCCACAATGAATTGTATGCAGCTTAGGTGTAATATCATGATGCACCACAACAAACTTACTACGATCTTGAGACCAGGAAGAGCTTAAGTATGATTGAATTACAGTTCGCATGGCTCACAATGGAATGATTAAAATAGTTTGTGGCACGTTAATTAAACAGAACAACTAATTCCACACAGCTGGCTGTGCTTGTGAAGCTGATGATGCAGATTCTTGGCATTGGTTTTTCTTAGTTTTGTTGATGAATTTCTGACATTGGTTTGTTTTTTTTTTCAGTTTTTCAGTATTTTGCATGTTTTATAGAAGTTATGTAAGAAAAAATAGATTTTATGTGCCCATTTGAATGGAGTGTATTTAAAATTATTAAATCTTGCCTTGCTCTAGTGTAAATAAGTACTAAAGTCGAACACTATCGTAATATATAAAACCTTTTTCAACAACACGATTAGTGATGGCATGTATGTATGTCCCAATGTCGATTTGGGAAAATCAAGGAAAATTGGAATCTTAATATCAAATGGAGTTGAAGACAAAAGGATTCCCTAGTGTGTAACTTGTTCACCTTATAATGGAGAAACACTACCGACACAGATGACAATGTCATCACCCTATACCAGCTAATAAGGGCAAAATCTCTGTGCCAATGAGCTAAAAATCGGTACAAGAGTCTTTAATAAAACGTTAATGTTGACTATTAATTCTTTGTTTTCTATTCTAAATACGATTGACTCTTTGTTCTCACACTGTGCTAAAAGTACCAGGGAACTGCCAGCTTTTTATCTGTGATGAATGTTTTAACGTTGACAGTACTAGAGACGCTCTCACTAGTTTTCGAAAGATTGTAGCCATTTGGTCCATAGGTAAATTCCACAGACACTTAGCCAACCTTTAGATTCATTGGACGGTACTCAAAGCCATCGATATATATTCACATTGCAATGTTGGACTTGGGGTTGCGGAGGGCTGATTTTGCTTAATTATAAAATAATTGTCAGGCCAGAAGCCAGACCTAAAACCAGATCAATATCCAGACCAGGCAGTTAGACCAATTCGGGCAAAACTCAGGACTAAAACGAGGAAAAATTCAAATCAATATCTGACCAAATTCAAATCAAAATTCAGACCAAAGCCACAGATCAAAAAATATCAAAAACGAAACTAAATTGTATATTAACGAACACAAGGCAGAAGTGAAACTTCTTGTAAACTAAACGAAACACAAGCAAATAACAAGCAAATGAAATTTTTCAATCGCTAAATTTTTTACTTCATTGGCTTGTGTTTTTTAATTTCATTTGCTTGTGTTTCATTTAGTTCACAAGAAGTTTCACTTCTGCCTTGTGTTCGCTAATACACAACCAATTTTTTTTTTGGGATTAATGCCAGAAGAAAAATTGCAACTCTGTACCGGTAATCTCGATGACAGTTGCAGACGAACTCTTTTTGTGTGCGACATCTTCATGTAATTCCTTGGACATTTGCGCCATCTGTATGTGAAATGTATAACTGTAATAAACTTTAAGATGGCGACGCTACACATTGTTCTTTCTGCCATAGGCGCGTGTGTGTGTGTATAATTAATATGTTATATTGAATTAAAACTATTTATGAATCGTTTATTATATAGTTTGCTCGTGAATTCAGTTACGGAATATTGATATTTAGCCCCTCATGTACATTGCTCGACAAAATTATGTCGCATTGCAAACTTACGCGCTACGTCACATCAGGTTGGTTTTACTCTAGGACAAGAGAAAAGAAGTTTCACTTCAAAAAATTTTAAACATTTCTTTGTCCAATGCCCTGACATATCAATATACCAGTTACCAAAAATTGGAGTAATTTCGTGGTAACGCGAGGTCATATTATCTCTAGCTTTTCGGCGTACGATTGCGGCAAACACCGCCATTTTGACTTAATCTGTCGTTTCAATTGGGCAATGCTCTTAACATTTTGTCTACTCATTTTAAGCTTAAGCTTTAGATGCTCAAAATGCATCTGAAGATTGAGAGGCGCAGTCCGAAATTCTTAACCAATTTTCCTCTTTTCACTTACTGCACAAGCGACTTTGATGTTTAGAGTCCTGCTCTCTTAAAGCACTCAATTTTGATTTCTTTTCCCAAACTAGTAATTGGTAGAAGATAAGAGTCTATGCTGGTATATGGTAAATGGATTATGTACTGGATATCCAAATCATGATTATCCTGTCGAAACTCCCCAAACATGAGCTTTTCCTGGATGCTCAACTAATATCAGAACCATCTTACTGCCTTTAATGGACAATGCACGTTTTATGATACCTGCCGTCCATAAAAAGGATTCATCTGTAAAGGCCACATCGCTCCACTCATTATCCATATGTTCGACAGCCCACTCCTGCCATTTTTTTGTTTGTTTTGCCGTCAGAAAGAATTTGGTTATGGTAGCTCAGAATTCAATTTGGAATTCATTTAAACGACTTTGAATTATACCAAGCGATAAATTAGTGACCTTCAGCGCCAGTTTGTATTGGGCTGCTTTATGTGTAATGGTAGAATTGGCTTCAAAAACTTATGCTATCACCGAATCCTGCTGCTGTGATGTTCCTCTAGAGGCACAAGGATTTGGTAAGTTGTAAAAATTCTGGTGTCTTAAAAAAATTTGGTTCCATTTCTTTACGAATGCCTTCAACTTCTCAAGATATTCGCAGCACCTTCCTAGGACATTTTGGAGTCCTTTGAATGTGAGGAATGGTAGCTTAAAAACGTTGTATATTGACGGAGTACGATTTGAAAAATTGCTTAAACAACGAAATTATAATTGCGATTGTTTGAAAGGTTTTACAGCGCCATTTGCAATGAAATGTTGAAAATAAAGTTCAACTTGATACTTAAAGTTCTTCGAACAATCAAACCGAACACGCTTTTGATGAAAAGACTGTAAAAACAAATCAAAACTTAAACTCAATGAGAAAAAAAAATTCAAACAAATTGAAGACAATTCAGGCAAAAATTAAACCAAAATTGAAATCAAATCTTATTCCAAGTATCCAACCGAATTCAGACAAAAAACAGAAGGTTTAAAGGATTAATATTTTTGGAAGCTGCTGCAGCTTCCATAGCCCACCTATGATCCGCCTTCGTGTAGAAGTGCACATTTTAATATGATTGGTCTGAGACATGGTATTTTCTGTGCTACTTACAATGGTTTGGAGGAAAAATTTGATGATATAGATAGCAGATCCCTATCTTAGTATCTGTCCTGCTTTCTACTGAATCAAAGTTAGCATAACTGTGCTCTCCGACATCACATAATCTAATAAAAATTTGTTATTAAATCTCGCAAGCTTGCTGAGTAGCAAAATACAGGCCTGAGTGGTGCAGACTATCATACTTTTTGTTGCTGGCAAGGATACCATGTACCTATGAACTAATATTACTATCGACAACAATTTCAGAAATCAAACAAAGAATATGTCATGCCAGCATAAATTACTTCGGGCTCAATATTGAGGAACAGAAGCCTCTTTGGACAGAGAAATAAGTTTCTCAACGTTTTCGCTTTACAGCTTCAACGATAAGAGATTGAAAGCATTCAAAAGAAAGACGTCCTACCGGATTACTTAAATGAAATAATGAGCTGTACGCCAAAATCAACAAATCCAGCCATTCATGTTGAGTGAATGAAAAGCTACACTCCGGATTGGAATAATATACGCAGACCATCTAATCTGTTTTGGTAGAAGAAGATTTTCCGAAGCAATTTTCAAACAGTTATGAAATTTTAAATCGGGCAAAAACATAATTCGGGTAGTTTTCATCCGACTGTAATTACATGGATTGAATCTCGAAACGGTTTTTACGACCGGATACAAATTACGGTTTTTATAAAAAAAATTTAAGCCGATTTTTTATGTGAATGTTTAAAAAATATTGTGAACTGAGTGAAAGAAGTTTGCTGTGGCTGTTTGTTTCCCCGGGGATGCAAAAAATTAGTTCGTAAAATAATCAAGTTACATCGAACTCTTCCGCAGACAACTCACTCAATAAAAAATGGATTCGCTCCATGCTGTTAAATAAAGTGGATGAAAAAATGATCAAGCAAATTTGCCTGAATTAAATTTCTATATGATGTCGGCAGCTGAAAACAGTAATTTATATTCTATGCTTAAACTAAGTTTATATTATAGAACTGAAACAGGACTTTATCATAGTTTTCTGTATAGATTGGCGGATGTTTTCACGTTTATATCGTTCAACTTTAACTGAAGGTTACTAATAACCCGAGATGGCATTTTCTTTAATTCAATACCATAATGTTTTCGGAAAATATTCCTTAGGAGGAAACATATTCTCATGTTTAAAAGCGATTAAATTAATTAATACTGATGCTCAACACAAATATGTTAATACTACTTTCGAGCAAAAAAGTAAGAAAAGCAACAAAAACTGACAACATGTCGACAATAATGAAAGAAAATCAGCTTAAACTGCAGAATGAACAGTTGCCAGCCATCTGCTTTAACTGTTCCTCAAACTCTGCATACAAACACGCTCACATATAAACATATACACACATATATATGAAAAGCAATGAAAAAAAAAAATTGGTATAAAATAAAATCAAGAATAGATAAATACTTATACTATAACTAACAGTGATCGTATTTGATCAGGTGAAGATCAACTATACGCGATCAGGTTTTCAATGAAGAACAACAGCAAGTAGAAAGGGGAAAGAGAAGCCGAAGAATAAGAGGAGCAAAATAATTCAATGCAAAAAGCTAAGAAAGAACAAAAAAAGAGAAAATCGTAATCAAAGGTTTCAATATTATTATTGTACCACCACACCATACCATGCCACCAGGCCATGGATGGATGATAGTAGTAGTTAGATGAAAGAAGAAGGCCATTGAGAAGTTGAAGTTAGTTGTGATGCCGCCGCCACTGCTAATAGAAGCTAAGCTGATCTAAGTTGCTGGAATATATTTGTATTTACAATATGCAGCATACAAGTAGTGGATACTCATGGTATTCAAACGTGAGTGAGGTCACTCGCATATGTACATCGCTCAACGTATGTATGTATGTATAAGCGAGTTTTAAACACCACTCTGCTTTCAAATTCCTTTTAGTAACCTGTTATTCTTTTTTATGAAGTGCAATCATTTTTGATGTTTAATGCAAGATTAGTTCCTTGATAGCATTAAGCAAAAACAACAACAAACTCAAACATATGTAAACAAACACACATTTATATATGAATATATCTGCATATTAAGATTGAATACTCTAATTTGCCAGCATTTTGCTTTGAATATCTTCATTTGTATATTGTAAGAAGCTTACTGCAATGAGGTAGGTTCAGGACTTCAGGCTTTGCAACTTGCAGGAAAAAGTAAACCACTGGTTTTTAGAGACGAATAGAATAAACTTCGATAGAGAAATTATAAGTATACATTTTGATGCTCTAGATTGTGGTTATCATGGTGTAAGTGAGAAGTGCATGATTTGGCGTGTGGAAGGTCCCAGATGCTGAAACACTGATCCACCGAGGTTTTTGCAATCAATTTCAAGGATTTTATTTCGGAAAGGCTTTAAAACCTACAGATAAATGAAAACAAATGGGTTATACCTACTCTTATATATGTGTATATTCTCAAATATTTTTCTTGATTGTTTTGATATTTCCAAGATTTAAAACAAAAATTGACAGATAGTTTTCTTCTTTCCTCTTCCATTAATCTATCTTCCTTTATATTTATGGGGCAATATCCCTATGTGTTGACTTTTGGTAAACATTTATCATATCTTATCCTCATGAAATCAGTATAGAAATAAATTGCTCAACACATAATTAAGCACCCAGAGGTCACATAAGAGATACTTATCTTACCTACCTACCTGCAACCTCGTTCTGAACCTATAATAATTTTATTCATTTATTTTGGTTGCTGATTCATTTGCCCAAAATTAATGCACCTACTTCTTGGACATTTCTTTTTAATCTGCTCTTTATCTTTTAAGTAGGTTATTAGCCTACTGTAAGTGTTTGAGTGAAGGTTACAATTTTGATTACAGTTAGATTAAAGTTTAGAATTGAAGGTGGGCTGAACTAAACCAAAAGTACTCAGTCTCAAAAACCAAGATAGAGACAGTAGAAGAGAGTGGAAAGACAGGAAAGATACGTGAGGGGATAAATGGGAAGAAGAAAGGTCTAGGGTCTCTCAACCTTGAACGTTTTTGTTTCACTGATGAACCCTAGAAGCTCAGGAAGAGGGAGACTATGAGACTATGGACATTATTCATACTCAAGACATAACTACCCAACACCCTTAATCTAAATCTCGCGAACGCCGGACAGCTACAAAGATAGTGCTCCGTAGTATAGTCGTCCTCAAGACACGATTGGCACGTTGGATTGGTGATGACACCTACCAGTAATCTAAGGTCCTTTCTTCTCAGTTTGAGAAGAAATTCCGCTGATTTCCTGTTAGGTTGTCTCACGAAGCACTTTGCAGTTTTGCAAGCGTCAAGTTTGGGCCAACTTTCTCTATGGATAGAACCCACGAAATCGTTGATCCAACGCATGATCTCCCCAGAACTTACGCCAAGAAAAGGTTCCGGACGACATGGTGTAATTGCAGAGCCTTCATTAGCTAGTTTGTCAGCTAGTTCATTCCCTGCAATACCACAGTGTCCTAGAACCCATATAAGGCATAACTTGGTGTGTTTTGCAACACAATTTAGTTTTTGCCTTACATTCGCTGACCAATTTTGGGGAGCGTGCAGGGTTCGCAAGGGCCTTCAGTGTAGCTGAGGGCCCATTGGGTCCTCGGGGCGGTCATAACGCCTAAAATGATTTTGGGCGTTATGACCACTCCTAGGGCGGTCATAACGCCCAATTTTTTGTTTGGGCGTTATGGCCGTGGGCGTTATGTCCGGGCACCAGATGTCTAAGGACTTCCCAAGCCATCTCTTCTTAATTATCCAGTCCGCCAAGTCCAAGATAGCGAAAACCTCCGTTAAGAAAACTGTCGCCGTCTGTCCAGTGAAAAAAGAGTACCAACCGGATCCAGTACCGTTTGAGGTTTTGGATTCGTCGATATAGAAGACATAACGAAGACCCCAGGATACGACTTCTGGAATTAAGTATTGATCACGTTCCGGGAACCTGACATTATATTTTTTTACGAAACGGATACAAGGCACTATACTGACAACTGTAGGCAGCTCTCATCGCTGCTTTACGGATTTGAAGATCCAGAATAAGCAAGTCAAGCAAGGCATTGAAGGCATCACCTGATGTAATACACATTGAACGAGTGACACCCAGACACACACTTTTCTGAAGCCTTGTGTGGAGTATACTGTGAACTTAACCTAAGTTCGTCTCTACCGTACTACAATAGGTCTCACAAGAGGAATGTATACCCAGTACACCAGAGCTGGATTCAGTCCCCAAGTCTTGTTGAAAGCTCGCCTGCACTGCCAGAAAACCTTCAGCTCATCATGTGTCTTCCATAATATTTAACTAAAAAAGACAACTGCAGTGTTACTCCCTTCATTATTGGTAGTAACATGCCATCCTTCTTTCGTTTCCAAGTGATTCACTGAAAGACCCTGCACCGAACCTCGATCTTGTCCTAGACTTTTTGCATTTAAATGCACACCATTTGTAAGGATCATCCCGAGATTAATACGTAAACATTGTCAGCATATGGTTGGGTATGAACTTGGATTTCAGTTAGCAGAGAAGGTTGAAGTCTTCGCTGTTTTATAACATTTCCACCTGATGTCACTGTTATATGCATTTATATGCCGAATGAGAAGAGCATTTTTGATGATAGCGAAGGCGTTTTTGTTAAGTTGAAATTAGAAATAATAATGAGAAAAATTATTATTAAAGACAAGTGTACAACTATGTTTTTGCCAGAGATGATACTATAGCATGATGTCAATAGAACACCTAGATGCATATTTTACTTGTCAAAATACTTAGTTGGCATACTTTCTTAAAAAATGCTCTCAAGAAAGCCATTAGGGTTTTCTGGGCATTTAGAAAACTTTTTGAAAAAAACATGGACTTTACTGACAGAAGGATTTCCTGTTCTGTTGCTTTTGAGTGATAAAATTATGTACGGCTAAGCTAAACAAACAACAAAAATTTGCCTCTCTCTTCATCACAGGAGCTGGTTGGACTGGCAATTCTGAACATCTTCTTAGAGCCTTTTATGGTAGCGATTAATACACTGAAGCTATAAATGGTGACACTACCACTTTGGCGGCTTAGGGACAATGTGCTAGACTCTTGCCTCTGGGGCTCTGGTTTTGATTCCCGACTAGGATATTTCTTATTTATCTTTCTTCTTTTCTTTCTTTCATAATTTTGGGCTTTGATATAAAAGATCCTATAGGTTGCAGTGTTTGAATCTCAGGTCGTCCAATTTTTAGTGAAATTCCTTATACTTTACTTGGAGAGAAATTAGAATTTTACCCTCTCTTCCAATTTCGATTCGAATGGCTAGACCAGTGCTAAAATAAATCTTTAAAAGAGATGAAGTAATCATTATTTTTTCCGAAAGCCAAATGCTCTCTCTCAAGGTAATTTCGTCGTGAAGCTTTTCCTTGAAATTGACGACAGAATGTTTTGATTGTCATCAGCGATTGTCTACCCATTACAAAGTTATGATTTGTTGGGTGATATCACAAGTAATGTGGCTACCGATGAACTAGAAGGATTCATTGGTTATGTCCATTGTCAACACTGCAGGGTCTCTTCATAATGAGCGTTTTGAGAGTGAGCGAGGAAGCAATGGCTAAAAAATATCGAGCTTGCTCTAGGTCTTAGATGGGTTAAAGAGTTTACCGTTCGCTTTGCTAAATGGGAAACCTTCTTCAGATGCCTCAATTGAGTGGTGCCCCAATCACGTAATTAATTGGCTGAAGCGTTAATCTAGGGGTGTATTTCTCTGTGCCATATACTTATTCGTTCTTGACCCATACATTTTCAATAAATTTGTTCCCCCTAGTTATCTAAATTTATTTGCTGCTATTCAAAATTTTCAATGTATTCAGAAATCAAAATTTCTAATTTTAACTCATTAATAGCCAATTGGACTTTTAACTAACTCCCAGTCAAACTTTTTATTCAGCAGATTTGAAATAATAGTTCGATTGCAATTATTCCGTGGCATGTAACTTATAAGTAATATTGAACGTTATTGGGTTAAATTAAACCTAGACAGCAAATTTGCTTATGTATTACACAAGTAAAGCTCAATACTTTTTTAGAACTTTGATACAAAATTAATGTAAAATTTTGACTATAAAACATAAAGTTAATTTTGAAGCAAAAAAATTTCCTTTAAAACAATAAAAGCCACTTAGGCAACTAGAAGTGAAAGTAGGGTAGAACAGCGATATGTATCAAGATATCTGATGCCTTTGCTGCTATTGAAATAAAACAAAACAAAAACAAACATTACATGAGTAAATCAAGATTTCTATCGGAGAACGGTAAAATAAGGAAAGAAAAATATGAGAAAATCAAATTGAAAACATGGTGTGCATTTTAAAATGTATACTCCACTTTACTAAAGCAGTGAGCTCATACTCAACCAAACAAAACGAAACGATTCAGGACGAGCTGATGCAGTAATGTGATAAGAGAAATATCAGAGAAAAAAAAGACATTATATTAGATATAGTGCATATATGTATAGGTATATGTGTGCAATACCCAAAAATAGCCAAATCGAAAAGAAAACCGAAATAATCCTTGAAATCAATTGGGAGCAGCAGGAGAGCTGAGGTGTGAATGCATCCACCCAATGACTTCTATCGCAACCAAAAGCCCGCTTGCCTAACATAAAGTGCAGCACATGCTGTACAAATGTGTGTGTGTGTGCGCGAAGTCAACACTATGTAGAACTGATTTAACGGGGGATGCCCATTTAGGAGACATAAAATATAATGTTTTTCCAAAATATTTCCTGAATATTTTCGAAATATTTATTCTACAATTAATAATTTAAAGATTATTGGAAAAAAAATTTGTTAAAAACATTGATTGCTGTCAGAGTTATGGACGTTTGAAGAATAAATAATCTGAGATAGCAAAAAGATTAATTTTCGTTAGTTAATAAGTGAGAATCTGGGGTATGAACGAGGCGATTTTGAAAGAATGTTCTTTTAACAAAATGTTGGCTATTCAAACTTAAAATGCGATTTTAAGATTTTTGCTGGAAAAACTGGACTTAAGTTGCATTTTTTTAATAGATGTCATCATCAGAGAACAAAAATCTTCACTTATCCAAGAGTTTATTTAACCCATTAAGGGCGGGACGGTCGCAATTTCAAAGCTTATATAAGTGTCTCCGTTAACTATAAAAACGAAATTAAAAAAATTTGAGCCATATCATTTTTTATGCAAAATTTTATGAACTTTCGAAATCTCCTGTCAAAATAAAAAAAATAAAATTCAAAAAGTTATGCTCACTTATTCATCAAAAAACATGATTTTGCGATTAAAAATTGGGTTTCTTAAATTATTTTCGGAATGAAATCATCAAGAATGATAAGATTCCGGCAACCATGCATCCTCAACTTCAAAATGTGACACTTGGTGTTTCAAAATTTAGGGTGTAAATATGCAAAATGGCGACTTGAACGCGAAAAGTCGCTTCAAAACTTTCAGGAATTTTTTAATAAGACTTTAGAAAAAAATTTTGTAGAATAAAAACTTCTTAAAATTTATCAAAGAATACGTTCTAATTTTTTTAGAATCTTCGAAAGACTTTTAATTTTTAAAAATTATGAAATTTTAAAAAATATCAAAACTTCTCCAAAAAATTCTGAAAAAATTATAGCATTTTTTATGATTCATTTTAAGAAGTTTTTGTTCTTTACATTTTTTTTCTAAAGCCCATAATTTTCAAATAAAAGTGCCTGTAATTTAAAATAATGCTTTGCAGTTGTTTTCATTTGTTTTTGCTTTTATTTTACTTATATTTACACGCAAAATTTTTAAACATCAAGTGACACATTTTGAAGTTGATGATGCATGGACGCCGAAATTTTATCAAATAAAAGTATTTCTTGATGATTTCATTTCGAAAATAATTTAAGAATAAAATTTTTAATCGAAAAATCATGTTTTTTGAATTCCAATCTTTTTAATTTGACTGCAGATTTCCAAAGTTCATAAACTTTTGCATAAAAAATTATATGGCTCAAATTTTTTTAAGTTCGTTTTCATAGTTAACGGAGCCACTTAATTAAGCTTTGAAATGGCGGCCGTCCCATCCTTAATGGGTTAACCCAACAATTTTGTTGGTTGAGTGGTCTTTTAGAAATCATCCTTTAGAAATCCGTTCAAAGTTTCAAGTGGAATGCATTTTCATATAAATTCTGCTATAATGTGCAAAGTTGCAGCACTGAAACTCGAACCAATTTTGCCGGATCAACTCTAAAATCTCAGGAGATATTCTTAAAATAGTATTCTTTCAGAATATGGTAAAATAAAACAATTGGATTTTAAAAATTACTAAATGGACGTCTCCCTTTTGACGTTTGAAGAATAAATAATCTGAGATCGCAAAAAGATTAATTTTCGTTAGTTAATAAGTGAGAATCTGGGGTATGAACGAGGCGATTTTGAAAGAATATTCTCTTAACAAAATGTTGGCTATTCAAACTTAAAATGCGATTTTAAGATTCTTGCTGGAAAAACTGGACTTAAGTTGTATTTTTTTTTAATAGATGTCGTCATCAGAGAACAAGGAGATATTCTTTCAGAATATAGCAAAATAAAACAGATTTTAAAAATTACGAAATGGATGTCTCCCTTAAATGTGCCTTTACATACAACTATTAACCATGGTTGCTGCTCTTCTTTTATTTTCCGCTCTCCTGCTTCTTTTTCCACATCTTGACTTTATTTTCTTTTCACGACTGCTTACGTCAAGTGGCATTAATGTCAACGCGCTTATCAAATTGTAGCATACAGCGCGTGGAAACTATGACCGACAAAGTAACACGTTGACAACGAAAAGGAAAACAAAATCAGCAACAACAGCAGCAGCAAACAAATATAAAAATATCCAATGTCAACAACAAATATCCGTACGTTCGTTGGTCTGTCCGTTTATCTGTCTGTCTGATTGTCTGCATGTCCATTGGGAAACAATAAAAACAAAAGGAAGGGAAAAATTTTCCATGGAACATTTCAACATTTCAAAATTATCCAAACACAAATTCAAGCACGTTCATTGTATTCTAGCGGAAACGGGAATGGTTGGGCAACTGAGAGGGACGTATGGAGTGGTGACACTTAGAGTGCACATATATAACGCACGCAGCTAGCAACAGAAGAAGGAGCAACAGCAGCAGTAATATCAGAAAGTTCATATTGTTGCCAACAGCGAAATTAAATTGCATTCATTATAGCTTAGTATGTTTATTGTTATCGAAGTTTTTGTTGTTGCTGGTGTTGTTGTTCTTCTTGCGAAAAGTATTTTCCTCCTTGTGTGGAAAGACAATTTGACTCCTTTGCGTTGATTTGATTCTCCTTGCACTTTGCACTTGTACTTGGGTTGGTAGATAGTATTTTTACTTTACTTTTCCTCCGTATCTATGGAGGGAATTTTTTGTTGTTGTTGGTGATAAAATAATGCAGGCAGTGTATGTGTGCAGTTTGCTTCTTCTTCTTCTTCTTCTTGGTCAAGGTCATAGAATACGGTGTAAAAATGGAGGGAAGAAACTAACAGCAACAAAAATTAAATGGCAACAAAATTGCATAAAATTTAATTTACCCAAGTTTAAAGTTAAGTAGAATAAAAATGTCTTAAATTAGAAAGTTTAATTTATTCAAGAAATACCAGAAAAATACACACTGAATGGAAGAATTTTCTGTAATACTTTTATAATTATAAGTGGAAATGTTTAATCTTGATTTTGTGAAAGAATTGAGGGGAGAGTTTGCTGAAACTAAAAATTCTTCCATAAATCACGAAAGCCAAATTTACCACATAAAACATGAAACTTATAAAATTTTGGAAAATTTAATTTGTGTGTGGATGAATATCAAAAAGCTGCGGTGTTATTTTAAATAAACTCAATCTGGTTAAAAAATTAAATAACATATTCTTATCTCGCATCCCCTGAAAGAAAAATCTGTTAGAATTTTATTATAAAACTAGAAGAAAATTTAAACAGAAATGAGTGACAGTTTTACAACCTTATTCTAAATAACATCAGGTTAATATGTACTAACAGTTGGGGCTGATAGCAACTCACTTGCAGTATAATGATAATAATTTCTCATAATCTCTCTGATACTACTTTGAAATTTTGAATTTTTTTAATAATTTAATTCAGCATTAATTGTTTCAAAACCAACCGCTAGATGGTGTTTGTCATTCAAAAGCATTTTATTTTCTAAGTTGAAGATTTTTGAAAGTTTTTCTATTATTTTAATGGAAATGTTTCATTTCTGACAAGTTTATGAAATATATGGATATTCAAAATAGAGACAGTTACGTGATTTAATTTTCATTCATCCCAGGTAAAGCTTAACTCACGCTCAGTCCATATTCCATGTTAGCTTACTAGTAACCATAATTTGTTTACCTGGTGTTGCCATTTTTCATTTATTTTTTTTTTTTGTTGGAACAGCAAATGGAGTATTCAAGAATACAGCACTCAGACAAGTTTTACGTCCATTTTACCATATCTTGTGCTCCTTTTTGCTATTCTTTAAATCTGCCAGATTTATTAATAAATCTTAGCAGATCCGGCGGCGTTAGAGAGCTCAGGTGTTCGTCTCCTAACACTCCAGTACCAAATATGCTTACTTTGATCTAGCAGAAAGCGGGGCAGACACTAAGAAAGTGGTCTGCCGTTTCTTTACATTTTTTCTCCATACTACAGGAAGCACAGAAGGCACTAGCTCCTAGGCCAATCATATGCAAATGTTAGGCCCAAGAGAAATGACCTGTATATAATCCCACCAGCTGCCTACAGCTCTTGCTGTTAAGTGATAACAGAAAGTCTGTTAGACGCTTTGAGATAACAAGTAATATGGCTTTTGTCTGTCTAAAGCCTCTCAGTTATTCCCATTTACGATTGTGGGTTGAATCAACCCACTCATTAATAATTCTAATTCTGCTTGAAAAACAGAAGCATACAACCCAAGAGAGAAGTAAAGGTGTACTCCATCATATTCAATGAAGACCCCAGAACCCGAACCGAATTCTGTTTTGGACCCGTCAGTGAAAATGCACTTACAATCAACTCACGGCCCAGGTCCCGTCAAAAACCAAGTTTGGATTTCTGGTATTTGTATTGTACAACGCTATTTTAGTACTGGAATTGTTGGCATTTTTCATGGCCCTGAGATTATCCCAAAAAAAAAATAATATGATTTTCACATAAATATGCTCCTCTATTTTGAAAGTTTGAAGGTTTTCTCAGAATTCTACATTTTTTTTTTTACTAATTCGGAATATTTCATAACAATTTCAGGGTCAATTTATAAAAGTTCTACTTTTTCAAAGATTGATATTGAGTTATATTCTGACTTTTGATCTGAATTTATGATATGGTTTTTGAACTTATTTTGGGCCTGAGTTTTGGTTTGAGTTTTTGTCTGCTTTTAGTCTGGTTTTTGAACTAATTTTAGCTCTGATTTTTAGTCTGAATGTTGGTCTGAGTTTTGGTGTTATTTTTGGTTTGAGTTCTGAATTCATTTTTTGTTTGAGCTTTAGTCTTATTTTTAGTCTGAGTTTTAGTCTGGCATTTGATGTGATCTTATTTTCTTCTTTTTAGTCAGAACTCTTCTTTTTAGTCTGAATCAAAATTTTTTCTGAGTTTTGGTCTGATTTTTTTGTGAACTTTGACCTGAGGTTTGATCTTAATTTTATTCTGCTTTTGGTTTCCGTTTTTGTTTGAATTTTGGTGTGCTCTTGAACCAAGTTTTGGTCTGCTTTTAGTATGAGTTTTAGTAATCTGGTTCTTCAACTTATATTAAGTCTGATTTGAAGTTTTGAACTGTGGTCTGAGTTTTGATATTATTTTGGGTCTGAATTCGGAACTGATTTTTTGCACAAGTTTTGGTCAGATTTTTTGGTATGAATTTTGATCTGATTTTGGACTAATTTTTAGTTTGCTTTTAATTTGAATTTTGGTCTTTTTTTAGTCTGAGTTTTAGTGTGACTTTTTATTTGATCCTATCATCTGGTTCTTAAACTTATTTTAGGTCTGACTATTGCCTGAATTCCGATCTGATTTTTGATCCACTCTTTGGAATTAATTTTTATTAAATTTTTAGTCTAAGTTTTGGTCTGCATTTGATCTGCTCTTGGTCCAAATTTTGTTTTGAGGTTTGTTCTAAATGTAGGCTTGAGTTTTCGTTTTCTGAATTTCGGTCTAAAATCGGGTCTTACTTTGGTCTTAATTTGTTGGTAGGTTAAGCTAAAGGGAAGTGCTTCAAAAATTTGAGCATTCACGGTGCTAAAAACTTATCTATTAAATATGATCTGATTTGAGACTCAACTTTTGTCTGAGCTTTAGTCCAAAAGTTAATTTAATTTTTGGACTTTTGCCTGATTTTTTGTGTAGGTTTTGATTCAAATAAAATTATTATCTTCATAGCGATTACCTTGGCTTGCTACTAAGAGGAAAAATTAGTTTCACCTTCCCATTTGGATTCGTCTTGGAACTTTAGACCGCTACCGAATTCCCAAATAAATAGTTTGAGTCTTTCTCACCCTTTCAATCTAAAACTCTCATTTGTAATTCATATGCAATTTGATTCCTCCTTTTTCTTTTAGCGATTAATAAAGTTTAATAAAGTGTTGGGCCTACTATCGGACTCAGTGCCCTTCAGGGAAGATAGGGCTATTATCCTGCACCTTACTTTCAATTTACAGAAAGTTGTTGGCTTGCAATAAACTTAAAAATGCTCAAGGGTTTGTATTTTCTCATAAAAACCTCGTTCCTGGTAACCTCGGTTTTTTTGTTATCACCCAATAGAGTTTCTTCACGAAACGAGGGTCTTCAATTTAATTAATACCTCGGATCTTCGGAATCGCTACTGTAATTTTCAAAGCAAATTCCTATGGAAGTAATGCAAGTTTTTATTAAAATTCTATGCGACATTTTTCAAATAAATCAATATGCTTTTTCCATCAATCTACGCCTAACATGGAAATGCACTTTCAAAATGCATTTAATAAACCATAACGGCATGAGCATCAACAACGAAAAGCATTAAGGAATAGCAATAACAAAAACAAAAATAGCATTTAAGATCTTTCACTTTGCATTAAGTTGGACGTAAAACAAAGTATGCAACGGCAACAAAAACAAGCTAAGATTTGGCTAACGATGGGACTAGAAAGGCCATAAACAAAGATAACGATAGACAAAAATAACAAAAACAACAGCTACAAAGGCTGGCAGCACAAGTGCATAGAGAATAAAGCAGAAAAACTCTTCAGAGTTTCAGAGGCGCGCGTGCGCATAAATGCACAAAATAAGTCAAGCATAAGAAGCGCCAAAAATAAACGCCATATTTGGGCGAATGGCGCAACCAAGCACAACAACAACTACAACTGAAAATACAAAACAAAAAAACTCAGTGACCAACTGACAAATTACATTCAGCTGCAGCGTGAATTGGCCACTTGGCCAAATATTGTTCCAACTTGTGTACATATATTTATTTATTGCTTTGTTTGCAGTGCAATGTGAAATACTTTTTTCAAGCAGCAGCAGCAACACTTTAAGAAGTTATCAATTGCGGCGAGAAGTTTTTTTTTTTTTTCCTAAATATGGTAGCGCTTTAAGACTGTATACATACATATTTATATTATTTACAAATACAGAGAGTGGTGCTAGGTGCCATGCCATAATTCATAGTTAAACCGTTTTCTGGTAGTAAACAGTTGCGCCAAAAAAAAAAAAAAGAAAGGATTTTAACAATTTGTCGTGAGATTAATTTCAGAAAATCACAAACTTGTTTGAATGCATATTTATTACTTATAAAGAAAATCTTCTTTGATTTACAAGCAATAATTTTAAATTTCTATTAATTTATTCTTTTTATTTGGCGATCATCAACGGCGAAACTTGCATACGTAATTGAGAATGTTTCAAAGACTATGTTGAACCTACGTTCTGTGATTTAGAGGTCAACAGTATGGGCAGAAGCAAATGGATGAAGTTTGTCGTCGCCCTTTGACTACAAGGAGTTAGGGACTACCAAGAAAACGGTTTAGATTATTCGTTAAGTGGGGGAGACCCAATTGAAAGGCCTGAAATAAACCGAATTTGGTGCTGACCCCTAAGCTAAGGCAAAAGATACTCTACTAAGCTAATGTTGGCTACTTCATTTTTCATTTTTTTAGTTGTTCTCAAACCATCATCATTAAATCTATGGTAAAAATGAAAAACCGTCTAACTCAATATTTTATATATTATAAATATTAAACTGGTGCGAATTTTTAAATAATTTCAAAATTATATATCTTTTAAAGCAGGGCCATGATTTTTTTTCGGGGGGGGGGGGGTGGGGATGTTTCATTCGAAGAAAATATTCATATAAAATTTTTATGAAACTGATGTTTAAATACAATAAATTAAATACGATGATGCATTTGATGGACCCTATCAGACTAGGGAGAAAAGTGGATAAATGTCTTAAAGCTTTAGGAAAAATGTTTGTTTCCGAATTTTCTTAATCTTAACCTAAAAAAAAATGGCCGAAAATGACAAAAAAAATTCACAGAATAATATTATTCAATGTGGATTCCAATACATTTTTTTATCGTGAAAGATATAATTTCAATAACTCATTGCCTTGCCATTACTGATAATGAACCCAACCTCAAAAAAATTATCAAAAATGCCAAAAATAGTCAGAAACTAATTTTTTTCAAATGATTATCAGTGGGAATTTGGGCCATTATCAATGATGAGGAGCCCGGATGAGGTTGACATATATTCCCTAAATTCGTGCAGTCAGAGCATTGAAATCTTCCGAGTCGGGTGCTCTGAGCAATAATGGGTTAAAGGATTAATTATATTTTAAGATTAAGAACTTTGAAGCTTATTCAATAACACTGTCCTGCATGGGTTTGGTGAATTGTTCCTAGTGTTTGCGAATGAATTTTGCATGCTGAACACGAATCTGAGGTCAAAAACTTCCCATTTCGTCACGTTTTAGAAAAATGGGGTTGAAACCCCTGAAAATACCGTTTTTGACCATGTAGCACAACTTCGTACGATTTCAATTCAAATTTATTTTTAAAATTTTTTCTTTTATTTGACTTTTTAGAAAGAAACCGATAAAAAATATTTAAAAATCGTTCCATTGATTTTATTTTGACTTTTTTTCCATCCACTGGCAATCAATATCAAAAATTAGGAAAAAGTTTTCATATTTCGGTTAGGGGGGAGGGGTCAGAACCCTCGAAACCTTTCCCTTAAATACGGCCTTGATTTCAAGAATGATCTTTGCTTTTAGCTCAAGATCTTTTGAAAAAGTGTTATACTTTCTATAATATTTGTATTCAAAGCTTTTAAGCTCTACTGACAGGAAAATAAACTTAAGCTGTTATTCCTTTTTACCACAGAAATCCAGTTTCTTTAAGAATGGAAATTTTTTAGATATAGATATTTGAATGTTTTCCTCAGTACTGGCAGATCCATGATCCAGGGGTATAGAGATAGAACTCCCCTCTTCCCGATGAAAGTCTTATACATTATGACTGTTGCTCACGCTAAAAAAAATCTAATTGAAACGTGGGAAACTCTTTTTTTTAAGGCACCCATGAAGTTGGCAGAGTTCTATATGAAAAATCAAACACATTCGGATTTTAAACCTTGTGGTCGTGTTGTTTTTTGCCTCACTGTAGATGCTTATGTCCAAACTTTGATCTTTAAATGTCTTTGCCCTTTTCGTATTTTGCTTGATCGTTCGTAACTATTTCATGTCTCCATATTGCATTTTGGTTAATACTTTAAAACGATTTAAGTGATAATTGTATAAAAATTCAAGAGATTTATGGCAGTCTTTCCTTCCTGAAGTATGTCAACTATTTGATTGTGATAATTTTCGTCCGGTTAAATTGAACGCATTGCGAGCATACTAACCAAAAAAAAAAATTAATTTATATTTTTTTAAAATGTTTTAACAAAGAAGCACTACTTCGATTAGTATAGAGTTTATGGAAAAGCAAGAAAATCGCTTCCCTCAAATATTTCTTCTATTTTTCCCCATAACTTTTCTTGTCATTTGGTAACTAAACTTTTTTGCAAGTTAGTTTAACATTAAGGACCTAAAATGTAATTAAGTTTTTATTATAAAATTCAATTAAACAAACATTAAAATATTATAGCAACTAATCAGTTGCAGCGTAAATACTTTATAGCCAATGGCAATGAATATTAACTTCTAATGAACTTATGAAAATTTGTGCAGCACTTTCTTACAGTATTGCAACACAATGATGCAGGTAATATCGGGTTAACGTGCGGTACAATACTATACATGCAAGCTATGGTGCGTTATGTTAATGCTAAGTTTATGATTTTCCTAATAAGCAGCAATTAAATGGTTATGGGTTTAAGGTGCGCACACACGTCGCCAATTGCTATAACATTACATTAACAGCATTTTTAGTTTTTATTGCTATCAGTGAAGCTGGCAATGTTGCTGTCGCTGCTGTTGTTTGTATTAGTGTGCTGACTAACAGTTACAAACAGTTGAGAAATTGTTGCTGCTGCAACTATTTAAATTGAAACAATTTACAATTAGATATTCTAGCTGATGCTGCTGCAGCTACTGCTGCCATTGCTGCTCTATATACATAGTCGTTATAATTGTGTGTTCTATTGCTTTTGTTATTCCTATTTTCATTGCTGTTGCTATTGCTGTTGTTGTTGTTGTACACGTTTATGCTGTTATCAATATTTTCATTCCTTTGAATTTTTTTCATTGCATACATACAAATAAACATGCATACATACAAATACATTTATATGTACTTACATACATATGTATTTCCGTACATACAAAAACTAACGGGCAGTTTTTTGTCCCCTGCTGCTATTGTTGTTGCTGTTGTTGTTTTCATTGGCGTACAATGTAATTTAATTTTCTTATTATTACTGTTAGTATTTACTGCTGTTATTATTATTGCTAGTTTATGTTGTTGTTTGTGCAACTTTTTTTCTTCTTTTCTTCTTTTTTTTTTAATAGCATCACTTAAAGAGATAAAATGATAACAGATTTTACCTTTCTTTTGGAAGCTAACACACACACATACAATGTGTAAATACAATTAAACTTAACACGTTAACAAGACAAACAAATATTTGACTGTTGTTAACGTTTTGCTTGCAACTTTTGTGCCATGGTAATAAAGAAACTGATTTAAGATTATTAACTGAAGAAGATTTTGAAACATATGCTGCCTGATGAGCTTTGAAAAGTTCAGTTATAAAAATACGTACAAGTTTCAAATAACTTTATTCCATTAAAAACCTATCTGGAATTTCCTTAAGCAAAATTATAATTTTTAAAAGCCAGTCAGCCAGTCAGCTATTGATTTTCTACTATACGCAATTTAATGGCATTTTTTGAAAAACCAGAAATTTCAACATGAAACATGAACTGAAAATTGGATGTTAAGAATTTTTTTTGAAGCCGATTTCAACGCCCAAGTTTTTTATGATCTTATTGCCCTGAATATTTTTCTAATAGATATCGAAAAAGAAATAAATAGAACCGCCTGGGCGACTCCTAAAAAACAAAAGCAGCGGCTGCATGTGGCAGAAATGCGCATGCTTAGATGGGCTTCTGGAGTGACACAACTAGACAAGGTTGAAAATAAGTAGGGTAAAGTGGGGTACCATTGACATTTAATTTCCAAAAGCCTGTAATTCCGAAAATTGTTGATAAATTTTAAAAGATGGTACTGTTTTTAAAACTTTGATTTTTCTAGATCAAACCTCAAAAAAACTATATTTTTATAAAAATTGCATCACTATTTTTTTTTTACTTTTTCCAAAATACTCATTTTGTCAAAAGCTCCCCAAGCACGGGGCACAAATGACTTTACAAAGGGGACATTTGACAAAGGTTAATAAATTTGTCATTCGTCTATATATATGTATAAAAATTATAAGATTTGTATATGTCTCGAAATAACACTGAAATCTTAGGAGAGACTAACACAAATTAGTACAATGATGCATTATTATTTTATAACTATTATTTTATTTTTCTGCTCTCAATATTATTATTATTATTTGCTCTTTATTTAGCATAACATAGGCATACTCTGAGTTCAAAATTGCAAATGGTTGTGGTATCTTCCATACAAACTATATGCTTTTTTGGGTATATATCTAGAAACATTTACGGTACAGTACTAAAATTTCGCGCAAGGATATCGATTAACAATATCATACTATAGGAGAAACGTGGGCTGGGTTGGAAAAGGGGTACGACTTCAAGATTTAGTATGAATGACCTTAAATGTTGTCCTCTTTATCCCATATTTTTCGGAGGCTGATGTCGCCGTTTCATGTTCTAATATCTGAAATAGCTCCCTTCACTTTCGATTCATCAATTTCGCTTCGATTTGTCTTCTTTATGTAGCTACGTACCATATCTTTAAAAATGTATAAACAAAAAATATAATAATTGTATTGTAAATACGTGAATCTGCGATATGAGGGACATTTGATAGGCTGAGAGGAAAAGCGGGCTAAAATTTATATAAGAGCAAAAGTGAAATAATTTAGCATGTCAGTGCAAGAATGGCATAAGTAATACGGTTTAGAGTGAAAATAAAACGCCTTAAAAGTAAGAACAAAAATGGTATAACAATTCTTTCAGAGCAAGAACTGCACAGTTTTTTATTCCGTTTTCGCTCTGAACATATTTCGTTTCACTTTTGCTCTGAACATATTTCATTTTGCTTTTACTTTTAAGTAAAATTATTCCAGTTTTTTCTGAACGTAGAAGTTATACCACTTTTCCTCTCAGCCTCTCAAATGAGGACGATTCGGTTTTATATCACTTTCGAATGATAAATGACAGGCTGAGAGGAAAAGCGGGCTAAAATTTATATAAGAGCAAAAGTGAAATAATTTAGTGTGTCAGTGCAAGAATGGCATAAGTAATACGGTTTAGAGTGAAAATGAAACGCCTTAAAAGTAAGAACAAAAATGGTATAACAATTCTTTCAGAGCAAGAACAGCATTGTTTTTTATTCCGTTTTCGCTCTGAACATATTTCGTTTCACTTTTGCTCTGAACATATTTCGTTTTGCTTTTGCTCTTAAGTAAGATTATTCCACTTTTTTCTGAACGTAGAAGTTATACCACTTTTCCTCTCAGCCTCTCATTTGATATATGTTAAATGTGCCCCTTGGGTAAAAGTCAAATGTGCCCCAAATGCTCTTGATGATTTGTTTACTCTTTTTCAATTTATCTAGTTTTATTTTGTTAACATTAAGGAGTAGTGCTAATAAATTTTGTTACTCTTTTTTAAAAAACAGTTACAATTAATTCATAAAACGCTTACATAGTAGTTGTCGAAAATTACATCAGCGTTAGCAAATTTACAAAAACACGTATTAATCCAAGAAGAGTTAAAGTAGAACCTTCAAAGCTCATAACGTTTTTTTAAATCAAATTAAGCTTTTTTCTGCATTTTAACTTTTTGGCTTTTAAGGCGTGGTCACACTGAAAATGGCAAAGTCAAATGTGCCCCGGTGTCAAAGGTACCCCACTTTATCCTACATAAGAGAAAGCTGTAAAGTTAGGTCCAAAACGGAAAATCTGCAAGAACAACGTCTCCGATGGTATGGTCATGTAATGAGGCGGCCAGACAACCATGCGGTCAAGAAAACATTACAGCTACCGACAACGAAAAGAGGACTGGGAAGACCACCAAAAATATGGAGCAGCTCAATAGCGAATGACATGCTACAAAGAAACGTCGATACTCTTACAACCCAAGACAGATCAACCTGGCGCTTACGTACAAGGAGAGTCGACCCCATATAAGAGATAAGCCTAGGACAAAGAAGAAGAAGATATCGGCAAAAAGAAGTACCAAATGAATTCAAATTAAGTCGTGGAAGTCTCTTCAAAAAGGGAATGAATAAGAAATCTTAAACTGTTCTAGCTCCCTAGAACTTTCTCTACTGAGAGATTATTTATAGGCATTATTGACTGTGTCGTTAACAACTATCGTCATAACGACTCGTTAGCATTTTTTTTTTTCTACAAACCATTGAGAGTTTCGAGTAGTAGTGGAAAGCATATGAACAGCTGTCTTCAAATTGCTCTGCGGACTACCTACTACGAAAATAGTGGCAAAATTAAGTTACGCAGTCCAGATTTCAATGATGTCCCGTGTGAGCAATATGATCAGAATCCTTATTGTCTCATATCAGCTTATCGCATGAAGTTGGATATGGTCCAAGAAATTTAGATAGCGTTCCTGAAGCTTTTGCCAATAGATGCGAATAAAATTCCATTTTGGGGCGGATGAAGGTGTTAGATTATAAAAAGATCAGCCGGAGTGAAGTATTTTTTATACCACTTCGCATTGAATGAACATGCCCAGAACATCAAGAATTCTTGACTCCACAATATCTATCCCTCTTATAACCCTTGGTTAATAGAAGCGGCTGAGAAACTCGTTTGTATGAGAGCGAGCAACACTGAGTCTTTTTTTACTCTCTAATTCAACTATATTAGCGAGACTCTTCTTGGAGATTGATTGGATATCATTATTGAGTCAGGCACTCATAGTGTGCCTCTTTCTCTCAATGCCCAAAGAGAGCTGAAAGAGAGTTGAACCTTGCGGTACTTCAGTACTAAAGGCATGACTTTTCAAAGTAATACCGTCTATAGACACACGGATAGTACGAACCCTACAAAACTCATAATTAATAATTTCTATGGATCCAGTTATCGATGAAGCCCACCAAGAGACTCAGAGCATCCCTGGGTCCAGGGATGAGAAAAAGATAGTGCGAGCTTGGGAGTTTACCCTCTAAACTGGGTTGGATTTTTATTAACCATTTTATCCTATACCTATGTGAAATTCTTCCCTCTTGAAAAAAATTACTTTCCCAAATTAGGTAACAGTAACGCTGACTCCACCACCAGCTCCTTTATTTTTAAAATTGATAGCTTCAACTTCAGCACCGCTTTAAAAATGGGCAATTCACACTTTGATTCCGATAACTACATTGTTCAAATTGTCCGAAAATTTAACATAAGAACCAAATGCAGTAATTGTAAACAAAACTTGCGAATGAATTCGGTAGGTGGATAGTTAATGCCAATTTTTATTTCTTGTATTACCTACAATTCTAATCTGCTCTTGTCAGTTACTGATATTACAATGTTTGCTCGAAGTATCCACTTCTTTTTTCAAAACTAACCTAAACACAATCTACAATAACATCTTCAAAATATTTATTTGTGTTTTTTGGCAGAATATTCAATATTAATGCATTTCACTTCAACATAAAACATTTCAACAACAGCACGATAAATTATCTCAATGTGCAGATGCCGCTAGACGCTTGCAGCTGCTGCACACGGTGCACACAACCATAAAGCGCCATCTCGCGTGCCCATTACAAAATTAATAATAATAATAATAATTTTTCGACAAATTAAATTAGCATTAAGCCACGTTAAGAACGCGATGCACACAAAACTCACATGCATAACAATTTCAAAGTGCTGCTGCTGCTGCAACAACGTGCAATTGTTCCTGTGTTTCTTACTTTTTTTTTTTGCTATTACTGTTGTTGTTGCTGCAGCTATTGCTGCTGCACTATCAATTTATCCTAAGGCGGGAAAACAATTACCTCGACGCTGTGGCTCTCTGGGAAAATGATGAGATTTTATGTATTGCATGAATAGGCTTAGACCAATAGGTATTTAAGTTATGTAGCTGCGTTTGGCTGCTAGGTTCTTGACCAGTCAAGTAAACTACAACAACAGCACAACAATAATAAACGGTACTATAAGCACGCATGCATGCATGATGGGCGCCATATTTTTTTTTTTTTTGTTTGTTTATAGTTCTAACTTTTTCTTTGTTGTTTTTTGGTGGAATTTTTATGCAAATTGATTTTTTTAGGCATTTTGGAGACGTGAGTTTAATGCTCATAATTTGTTTATATGAGAAATTTGTGCAGCATTGAAAAACTGTTAGTTTCCCAAGTATCAAAAGCATGTGAATAAGGTAAGGTATATTTGCAAAAATCTAAGAAAATTTATATTTAAAATGAAACTTTTTACTCGCTTTAGGTAGGTGAAAAATCATAGAATCGATATAGCATTCAAAAGTAATGAAACACATATAATGGTAGGGAGTGAAATGGTGGAAATGACCAAATCAGTCAAGCTCAATACAGCATGTGCACACACTTGGTATGAGCAAATGTGTGCAAACCTCGATATAAACTTTCAAACATGTTGTACAACGAGACATGTGTGCACACCAGGAATTTAAGATGCACATTAGACTATAAACAATGCAACTTGCATCCAATTACGCACATGTTGTATCATCTTTACTTTGATTAATTCTCTACATACATAAATTGGTTTTGTGCACACTTGCGATCATTTCTACTAAACTTTTTCATTCAAAATTGACTGGGAACAGGAATAGGAAAAAAAACAATCGTTTCGTCGAAAAAATTATAAACAATTTTCTATAAATATTTTTGTGAACTAAATGACGAAAACTCGAAAACCAATTGTTAATAAATGTTTTGTGTTTTTTTTTTACAGGTTTTAAAAAAAATGAAGTTTAAAAATTAATGAATTTTTTCGCGCCAATTCTCTATAATTTCAATAAAGCCCCACGACACATTTGGTTTTTAATTTTTATTAGCAAAAATAAGAAAACATAATAATCTCAGTACTGCAGCGAATAAAACTTTCAACAATTGTTGCTACTGCTGCTTTCGCAATTGCTGTTGATGTGATGTGACAACATCATTTGCTCTATTTGATAAATTTTCGATTTGTCATTTCCTCATGTGTGTGGTAGAACAGACACATACGTACATATACAAGCATGCAGCAATGAAATGAAATGTTGCTAACCAAAATAAAGCGTTGACATCAAAAGGGCACCTCTCTTAGTCCCAAAAGCGTATAGAAATTCATTTGGTTGCTGTTGTATGCAGACGCACATGAAAATTCTAAAATATTACACTGTAAAATGAATTGTGAAAATCCTTCAATATTTACTGCTGTTGATGTGAATTTAGGAGAAACACACACAAATACAGGAGCGGTTTAGTTGTCAAATATGTAAGCTAGAATGATTAATCGTTGATGATTTATTAAACTTACGTAGCTCTAAAATAATTTGAAGAAGATCATTAAGATTTTCATTTCTTATTCACTAAATACAATTCCCTGAATAGAATCGATATTTTAATACCCGATTTCAATTCTTGTAATAGAATAATTATTAAAACTTTTCTATTTCCTTGGATAAGGAACTGAAAAAAAAAATAATGCAAATTCCTTGGAATGGGAATGGACAAGAGATTGTAATCCCCAATGTAATCATTACTACTCAGCTCTGATTCCATACTTAAACTGCCTTGAGTATATCAAGGTCGGTTAAGATTTTTGAAATCGCGGTAATGTTTTGAGCAAGAAAATGGTATAAAAGCATAATCCAGATGCAACTATGTACATTCTAAATGGCAGGCTGAAATCACATACGAATTAAAAAAGTGTAGCTAGCGAAAATGCATTAAAATTTTTTTAGTGCAAAAACGAAACAAAAATTTGAATTCAGCCGGCGTTATTCTACTTCGCCATCCCTTGTTTATATTTCGTTTTTGCACTCAAACATTTTTGAAGCATTTTCTTTAGCTACAATTTTTTACTTCGTATTTGCTTTCATCCTGTCAAATGCAAGTATAGAATTTTGTTGTAATGAAACTGAACGAATTGTAATCGAGAATAGAATATTCCAAGTTTCTCGGTAATAGAATTGGAAAAATTGCCGAATCCATTAAAGTAAATTGTATTTAGCGTACCCAAACTATTTCGAAACAGTTAAAAAAAATGTGTAAAAAACTTCTGCATAATATTACTGACACGGCTAATCTGAAATTCTCTCTTGAATCTGTGGGTCAGATTGTAAGAGTTTTTGCTTTTTTAGCTGCGGAAAATTTTTTTATCATATGAAACTCTGAGGGATTTTACTAACTGCACGAGCAATAAATAAACATAACAAATTACACTGTTCAACAATTTTAGGGTCATGGAATCTAACGGAGAAGCGACCAACACAGGTCGGTAGAACTGGGCCAAAGTAACAAAATTCTAAGAGGGTTTTAAAAAGTTAGCTCGCTTTTAAATGTTATAGCCTTTCCAAGTTGAGCTGTTTTACTGTATTTTTCAATTCTATTTTCGGTTTATAATAAAAACAAAAATTTTAAAACACAATAATTAATAGCATTATTTGCTTATTTTTTACAAAAGTTATGTAATGGATCTTTAAACTTCTTAATATGGAAAACCCTGTAATGTTAAATTTGTTTTTGTTCTTATTTCGCTGAAGAAAGTAGTAAAAAATGAGTACTTTATTTTTAAAAAATAAGCTGCAAGAGGCAAACTTTGAATGCCTATATCTTTTAAAACCGAGCTAGCTTTGCAAAACCCTTTTAGGGTTTTGTTACTCTAGACCAGTACTATTGACCTGTGTTTGCCGATTCTCAGTTAGAAAAATGTGTTGCACAGTGTTATAGGATTACATGCTGACTAACGACGGCTTTGATGAATATTCTTCATACCAGTTAACAAATTGGTCATGTTAAGGCAAGGCAAAGATAACTCTAGACGCATAATACAGGTGCAATCACTTCCAGTTTTCCTTGGTAAGCTTAGGGCAGATCTACACTCTCACTATTTCGAGACTTCTAGTCGAAGATTGAGTAGACCTTTCGATAGTACGGCAGTAAGTAGAACTTAGGCGAAATCAAGCTTACCCTAGTTCCCAAACGAGTGTAATTACCACCTTAATAATTTTTTGTTGCTACTTTTTATTATATCGTTTATAAAATTTCCCAAGCTTTCAAAAAAATGCATCAGTTATGAGTTATAATGCGTATTACAGACGTAAGCGGCAGTCAAAGTAAAAAATTTGTGAAAAACAGGAAAGTTAATTATTTTGATTTGAATTTGAGATTAAAAAAAAAAAAATAAAATACTTCCCGTCATACTACACAGATAAAAAACTAGCTGCGAATAACTAAGAATTTTAATTTTAATACAAAATATTTAATAACTTAAAATAACACGATAAAAAGTTTATTCAACAACAATTACTTTTATTCATTCAACATTTCCGGGTTCATAAAACCACGCCCTATAAATTTTTTAGGATTTTGAGATCAGATTTATGCTTTTTACATCAAAATTTATCAATCTCAGTTTTTTTTTAATCAATCAAAAATTTGGGAGCTAGAGGGTTATTATTATGTGAAAGAGGACGTCTCGAAAGTCAGGCACTGCGACCTATAAGATCTATTGTACCAAAGCCCCAAGAAAGAAAGAAATGCAGAGAGAAAGAAAGATAGATAAGAAACATACCCAAGCTGAGAATCAAACTCAGGTCTCCAGAGATAAGAGTCTGGCACTCTGCCACTAGACCACAGTGGCGATGGTTAACAAAGTCAAATTTTTGTTCAATTAAAGTCAACTAGTAATCTCTAGTTTTGGATTAGACCAAATGTAATTCAAACAGTGTTCAGTTACTGCACCCCTGCTCCTCCTCATTTGAATAATTCAGTATTAATCCTCATCACATTCCGTGCTTGTGTTAATTGAAACGCTCCTGGTTTGAATGTAAAAAGTAAATGTACATTGTGTGTCTAGCTGCATAACTGGCATTACAGTAAGCCCAATGTTGAACGGGGGGAAAGGGACCACCCACTGGCACACACACTCAAATACAACAAAACACAGCGCGTTACAAATCGAATTGACTTTGATAAATTTTTTTTGGTGTGAAATTAGATTTTGCATTTTTTACACAAGTTTATCTACATTTTACTGTGTTCGCGTAGATTTGTACTGTCGTTATTGCTGTTGACTGTTGCAGTGTTCCATGGCAATTGCAGCAATTTTATAGAATTTTTGAATAGTGTTGCTGATTTTTTGAATATTTTATGTAACATGGAAATATGTAGGAATGCATGTGTATGTGTATGTGGGTTCTTTACACAAACATATAGAAAAGATAATACATATGCGCGTATGTGATGAGCTGAACTAAAATGATTTGTCACAAAATAAATGAAAACATCAAATTATTGTAGCTAGTGGAAGTAACTACAATATAAAAATTAATATGTAAAAAAAGAGGGTGTGAATTGGAGCGGAGCATAGGGAATCAGATAACGGAGATTTGAGGTGAGAAAATTGCAGGATTAAATACTAACAAGTTTCTATTTTGTAAAATTTATTTTATAAAATAAAAGGATTTTTGTTTACGTGTATAATAACTCATTATTATATTAAAAGGAAAAAATAAAACAATATTGCCTCATGTTTTCTTGATGTTTTTGTGTTGTATGCCATCTGTCAACCCACACACACACACACATAAGTTATTGGCAGACAAATCTGGCAAATCTACCTACCGCCAAATTTTTAAGCAGGTAACTTAAATTCGCTATTTCTTCAGTGATTTCAACGTTAACGTGTCTGCTGGCCGCTGCTTTGGCTGCTGTCAGCACAAATGGCTATTATTCACTTTATTTTAGAAGATTAATACTTTTTGCTTATTTGCAGTTAATATGATTTTATTTTTTATTTTTTTTACAATAGGATATTGGTTATTTTTCGTAGATGTATGTTAGTAATTTTCTAGAACGGCTGCTCGATAGAAGAAATACATATATGTATGTATGTATCAAAGAAATATAAAAACGAGGAGTGCCTCTGGGTTTACAACAATAAAAAACACAAACCCAAATGGCCAACGAAACCAACAATAAAAAAAGGTAACTCAAAAAAATGAGCCGTACTAAGTTCAGCTTAAGCTTAAGCTTTAGATTGCACATTGAGCTTAAGTTGCGCATGCGCTTTGCTTTGTAAGGTAGTTGTTTTTGTTTTTCTTGCTGTTATTGTTATACTTCAATGCGATGACAATGGGGTTTCGTCTGAATGATGGTTGCAAATTTAGCAGCAGCAAGTAGCTACAAAAAAAGCAGTAGATGTCACGAACGGAATTGATATTTTACTTTTTGTCGTAACGCTTTTTCTGCTGCTTGGTTTTGCTGTATTAGTTTGTTTGTTTATTTTTTAGTTGACATTACAAGCTTAAACTTAAATATTTATTAGTTGTGAACAATAATTTCCAGTTTTAATATTTACCTGTACCTAATTCGATAAATCTGAGTGAAATAAAACCGACTACTTGTTAAATTGGTAGAAGTTTATATTTTAAGCATTCGAGTTCTAAAATTCACAATGAAAGTAAAGAATAGAACCTTTTTCTTGTGTTCTTGAGGAACAATAAGATACAAAATTAAGAATTACAAAATGACTGAAAGTAATTGGGTTTTCATTCAGAACGTTACTGAGGTATCCTGCTAGCCAAAACAAATGATTTAGGGGGAATTGATAACTGAAATATCTAATATAGAAATGCCAACTTAGAGTAAGATTTCAGTGTCATCTATATGCAGCATAGTCACTACTCAAACCAAAACACCAATTGAGCAATTGAGTTTTAGATATTCACCTGTAAGATTGACCCGCCATATCATACAGTTATGCATAAAAGAAATTCAAAATAGAAACTCACGCAATCGAAAGTTCGCCTATAAAGCACAATCTCAGGTCTACGCCGCTGGACATATCTTTATCAGAGCAAGTTCAGGGAGAGGCTTAAGTAAATGTATCATGACAAGAATGCACCATACACATTGACGACGGCAGCTACACGACTGCATCTGTCAAATTATAAAAAACACATGTTCTTATGGAGACGATTATTTTGGCGACGACACGACCACATGACCACCGACCACAATTGTGGCTGTAGCCAATTTCAAATCTATTTCTAATTTGACAAGCGATAGAGAGAGAAGAGAGTTTGCTTTTGTTGTTTTGGCTGTGTTTGTTGCAGGTGGTGCCGCTTCCATTGTGTTTAGTAGCTGACTACAAGGCGACAGTTGTAGCCGACAGAGTTTAGTAGTCGTGTTTTCGTGTAGCTGCTGTTGTCAATGTGTATGGACCAGAATGATACCGCCCAAAAATAATCTCACTAACACTAAACAACATCATATTATTTTACGGAAAACTGATAGATTGAGTCAGTGACTGCATGTTCCATATAAAGAGTGCTGTCGCAGCTACCATAACATGTTAGAGGAATAAACTCAGGAGCATTTTGCTTGGGTGCACTCCCTTATGATAAACTAGACTCAAACCTTTTGCAAACCATTCTTTTTGGAATAGAGGAAGCCTCTAACTGTTTTGTGGTCTGGTCAGTATTATTCGTGAAAAGGAGAGGGGGAGAGAAGGAGGGAGAGGTTGTATAAAAAAAATATGAATGAATTGAATTTATTTTAATTTTTAATATATTATTAATTTGGAAATATGTCAATGAAGGTCAAATATCTTGGGGTAACCTTAGATAGTAAATTAACTTGGACGAACATGTTGAGAATAAGATTCAGAAGGCTAAGAGATTTTGTTTCAGTGTAGACTCGTTTGTGGTCTCAAATGTGGTATATCCTCTGAGGCCTCAAAATGAATCTACACTATAATGGTTAGACCTATCATTACGTATGCCTCTGTTATCTGGTGGCCGAAAGTAAGCCAGATAACCATTAAAAGGATGCTGGATAAAGTCCAACGATTGGCGTGTATTAGTATAACTGGTGCAAAGCGCGGCACATCAACAAGCGCGATAAAGGTGCTGATAGGCTTGCTGCCACTGGATTTAGCAATAAAAAAAATGACGGCAATTTCAACCCTTAGGATATTGAGAAATGCCACATGGCATAACTCGACGGCCCTATATGGACAAATGCGAATCCTGGATATCTTATATCTTATTCAGGAGATGCGTATGCCTATGGACGGCATGAAAAAAGGCAAAATAACTGAGAAAAGTTATAAAACTAGGATAGCGGAGGGAACCGTCGACGTGGAAGTTGCGGATAGCGATGGAAGGTAGAGCTGGGGCAGGAATTTTTTCACATGAGTTTAATTTGTCCTGTATTCTACGGTTAGGAAAACATGTGTCCGCCCACCGGGCAGATATGCTGGGGTTAGTGCATGCACTGAACCACCTTATTGAGAATTAGGTCAATGGCAAGAGAATTGTCATTGCCCTTGACAATCAGTCAGTGATTAAATGCATGCAGCGGACGGATTTAACCTCTAGATTGGCCATAGAGTGTGTTCAAAAACTCTAGGCTCGTGTAAACGAACTTACACTGATGTAGATCAGGGGACATTCAGGCATAGAGCAAAATGAAACTGCTGATCTTTTGGCTAAAAACGGTTCAACAGATTAAATTTGGGACCAGAACCATGCATCGCCATTGGTAATGGATTGGTGGAGGGCCTGTTAAAACAGTGGATAAACTCTGAACATCGTAAAAGATGGGAGGAGGCCACTGACTGCAGACAGGAAAAGCCGGCCGTGAAGTGGTCGTGCAGTGAGTCAGTCAAAGTCGTAGAGCTAAACCGAAAGACTTTGAACTGGTTAACAGCGCTGACTACGGGTCAGGCCTCCTTCAGGTATCACCTCAAGGAGATGAAACTTGTTAAGGATGACACTTGTAGGTTGTGCCTGGAGGAACTGGAAACATCGGTGCACTTACTGCACCGGGGGTAGGAGTATTTGGGCCAAGAATCAAACGGCAAGATATCGCTATCATGTCGGATAGTCAGGCAGCCATTCGAGCATTATGCTCCTCTGAGATCACCTCTAAACTGGTGTGGGACTGTTTGAGCAAGCTTAATCAAATGGGCAAGGACAATGAAGTCGCTCTATGTTGGGCCCCTGGACACTTAGGAATAGAGGGCAATAAGCAGGCAGACGAGCTTGCTAGAAAGGGAGCAGCGACCACTTTCGTAGGACCTGAACCCTTCTGTGGAATAGGAGATAGCGTAATCAGGGAAGTACTCAGGCAGGAAGAGAAGAACAAGAAGCAAAAACTCTTTAATAATCTTCCGGGACTGAGGCAATCCAAAACGCTTCTAAGTAGGTAACTATAACAAGAATAGAAACGCATTCGGCATTGGTCTCAACAAAAACAGTCTGCGTATATTAGCTGGTATTCTGACTGGGCACTGCGGACTCAGAGAACCCCTTTACAAAATAGGAGTTGAGGAAAGCTCAATATGTAGGTTTTGTAATGAGGAAGATGAATCATCAGAACATATCTTAGCTCAGTGTGGAGCACTGATCCACAAAAGAATGAAATATCTGGGTATGTACGAAGTACCCAGTACAGAACTAGCACCCATAGATCAGGGCACAATATTCAAATTCTTGAGGGAGACTGGACTTTACGATGCACTCTAGGCAAATCAGACTAGATAGAGAAGAGGGATGTACAATAGATCTTATAGGTCGCGGTACAAATACATAAACCTCTCTAATAAAATACAATACTGCGCCAATGCTCAGCGTTGGCGAGCAGAAGGTTGGCAATCTTGGGTCATCGATACGTTGATGAATCTGAGATTGGCCAGCTGGCTTATAAGGATATGCTTGCGTTAACGCAGGATGCCAATACTGGAAGCATGCTCGTTTACAAGTGCTTAGAGGAGAGGCATCAGGTGGTAGGGAACGAAGAGGGTTCGGCCTGGGTCTAATAATAATAAACATATTTAGAAATATTTGCAACATAAGGTTGGAAAATTTACGTTTTTATTTTTCAAATAATGTGGAATTAACTATTAGAAAAAACAACAAACTACTTTCAAAAGAAATATTCCTCATTGAAATATACTTGCTGTCACTGAAGAATGCTTTTGTAGCTTGTGAGTACGGTAAATATGGCATTAAAACATGAACAACGTTAATTTTGTGTATAGTGACAGTTTGGTTAAAAAAAGAGAGCAGAACGGGCAGGAAAAGATTGCGGATTCCACCACTTCCCGCCATTAGAATAAATATTCTAGGCATTATGATTGTTTTTTCAAAATTGGAACACTTTAGGGGGAACGAAAAACTACCGCAAACTCTGGATCTGCTAGAGATATCGCTCATTTGGAACTATGTATACTGTCGTAACTCAAAATTTTAAAATTTTTAGGAAACACTTTTAAAGTTTCCAATTTTATATATTTTTAATGTCTCATATCGCGATTTTTCCAGTTGAAACAACACCTGTTCATTATAAATCAATAACCGAAAAAATTGTAATTCAAGTTTAAGTTATGACGGCATAGTCGCAAATGAGCGATATGTGTTATATATGTGTATACTTTGAAGACAGAAGTACATGATTTTAATCTTTTTTTGACATTCTCTCCTGAAGTTTGTAATAGCGTTCCGAATGCTTTACTTTAAGAAACCCTTATATCCATACCTTGTACAAATATATATGAACAATAGATAAAAAATTTAGTTTTTATGCATTACTTTTCCATTCGTTTTGAGTGCATAGTATTTTTATTGCTCATTGAGCCTCTAGCACTAACAATTTAATCTTCAAATTTATAGAATTATGATAAAAATAAATCGGCATCCAGTTCAAACTGAATGAGATCCGAATTTTTCATAATATGATGAAAGTAACAATTTCATGTTCAGTTCTCAACTATTACTACCACCCTCCCCAGCAAGTCTAGTTTATTTTGACTATGTCAAATATTGTTGCATACAATGCTTTAGTCAAATTTTAATGAATTTTTAACCCGAATTCTTATGCATTTGTGTCTAGTGTCGGTTTTGACAAACGATTACTTTTCAAGGACATTTACCTACATAGATATAGCTGTGAGCATTGACAATAACACTATATTACAATTTCTCAAGTAAAACATATAAACATCAAGTGCAGTTATTGTAAATTTCACAACAACAATAACCGCTTCAATAGTTTTATATCTTCGATTGTATACACACACATACACAAACACAGTGCTAGAGCGTATCGAAAGAAAGAGTTCAGTGTAATTGAGAGAAAGAAAAACGACGTAAATTCAATTGGAATTCCAGTTTTTTTTCTTTACATTGCTGTTGCACAGTTTTGCCTGCTGCTGCTGCAACCTGCAACTGAATCTTTTTGGCGCGATTGTTGCTTTCATGATATCATGGCAACAATTGCACATGCTTAGAGACAACAAAAAAAAAAAAAAAAACAGCAGCAACAACAACAATAAGAAATGCTTCAACTAGCATAGTAATAAAAGCAAAAACTACTGCAACAACAATAAGCACCGTTTGTAAACCGTTTTGTGATTTCATTATTTTGCTCCTTCCTTCCGTCCTTCCTTTGCGCTGCGTTGTGCTCCATTCAAGAGACAACAACAACGGCAGCGAATTGTAATACGAAATATTAAAACAAAATAAAATATTCTACATTTAAGTTTGATTATTTTTCAATAAAAACAACAACAAAAGATACAACAGCATTAAAATTAGCCAACAACTGTTGCTCCCTGCCAATGCATTGGTGGATAGAAACAGGTGGAAAACGGTTGCAAGTTGTTTGCACGATGCTCAACGCAAGTAGAAGGAAAACTTTGCAATTGTTTAACTATTTTTCCAACAATAACGACGCGATGCTGCGACGTCACTTCGCTGCTTTCAAGATCTCGCTATTTACTACCGCAACATCGATCGTAATACCGTAAGTAAATCATATTCCAGAGCAGAGCGAGGCAGAGCAAGTTTTGCATTTGAGAAGCACACATGAATTTTGTTTTCTTTTTATTTTATTATTTTTATTGTTTCACTTGCCTATTGAATAAACTCGTGTATGCGGCACATATTTACACACACACACATACACTGGGAATGCGCTTGCAGTATCTCATGAATGCAGGAACAGCTAACCTAAGTAAGTTAAGCATCTAAATACACGACCGACCGACAATAACAAAACAACCTCTCAGATACAAAAGAAAACTGTATTTTTGTTTTCTACTGTAACAAATACATCGAATACAACAATAGATGGCCAAAACTTGTTACTAATATTACGCTGTACAACAACAACAAACGAACAAATTATTTCAAATCTGTTTTCCCACAGTTTTCTAACATATTTAGTTACAATCTATAAATAATTAATAATTCCCTCACAAAATTATATAGAAATTGCTCAGTATAAGAAGACGATTAGAAAACTATTTGATTTAGCAACTTTTTGTAAAATAAGCAGGATCAGGACATTTAGATCTGAGTGGGAAGAAAACACATGTTAGGCGGATCCACAGATCCTTTTTTTTCTCAGACCGAGAAATAGAAAATTCTCTTATAAGGAATAAAAAAAAGTCTGCTAATTTGATGGTAATTTATTAGGTTTTTTTAAATCAAAAGTTAATAAACGATTAGAAAGAGCAAAAGTAAAATTACTGCCGAAGATATCCCACCGCCAGCACAGCAAGAAATTTGGTTTGTCATTCTCAACTGGATTCGATGTGAACTCAAACCAGTGCAAATTTTCCACAAATGCCAAAATGGTTTCAATGTTTCCTGACTGGACATCTTTTTTGGTCTCGATATGTTACACAAATTTGGAATGACAGTCAGTTCTTTTTGCCCAATATTTCCTTACAATATTTGAAAATGGACTAGTTTGGTGATAAAGCTTGGTTCTGTAAGTATGATCCGGAAAGCAAATAGCAGTTCATGGTATTGAACCCAAAAGGCTAATTTGCCGGTTAAAGTAAGTCAAGAAAAGTCTCCACCGAAAGACATGATGTTACTTTATTTCACCAGGGCAGAAATTATAGCTCATATTTCCCGGAAAACTGATCGGACGGTAACTGCTAAGTGGTATATAGAAAATTGCTTACTACAAGTTTAAAAAAATTTATTCGAAAACCAGATAAAAAGAGAATAGTGAAAGGAAAGAATCTGCATTTTTTCTGTTTTTTCCCAACCAACTTAGCGAACTTTTGTTAGTTCCTCTGTATTCGATTCTATCGAAAAGCGTATCGTACTTTTGGAGGAATATATTTTTGAACCATTTTTCTCTATGAACGTTACTGATAGAGTCATTGATTCTTTGCATAGATTTTACCAAGCCCATTGATTTTAACAAAGACCCACAATTAGTCAATTTATCAAGGCTTTCGGTAGCAGGCAGTTTATAGTGTGTTGGAGCCCACATAAGCACATAAGTTTCGCCTTCAATCGCTCATGATCTCTGAAAAATTAAGGGGTTTTCTAGGTCGGTTTTTGCTGGCACTACAGGCTTCTATCCATTTTCCAGCCTACCAATTCGATTATGCAGCAAACTACATTCAATTGGCCAAGATCCCTGTTTGGAAAACCTTTGTCATGTCTCTTGTAGCGAAGAAGTACCTGCTCTCATCATCCATGTACCAAGCAGGGCTACTTTCAATTATTTTTTAGAGCCGTTTGCATAGAAAGTATGTGTATAATATCAAAGGATAGTCTGTGAATAGCTACATTGATTTTGTTCAGAATATTTTACATCATATTTCCTGCTAAATTTGATGTAGAGTACCACAATGTAACCGTCATCGAAAATAATAAATCTTTGGTTCAGTCAAAAATCAATCTCCAAATAATACAAAAAAAAAGGTTCGCTTTGCTGTTAAAATTCAAATTGTTTCGTACAGAACGATTTGATTAAATATAAACTGTTGAAACTATTGAAATCATGAACATGTTGCTCTCTAGAAAGAATAATTTTGTTCGAAGGTTCCTGAATACATATGTTTAGTAGAGCTCAATCGAACCTCCCTAAGTCACATCTTTACTATAATTCATCAACTCTGAACATAGGTTCAATTTTTGTTGTTGTTTTTTTGCATCTACTTTTCATAATCAGCGTTGAAAACTGGAAATTTTCTAATGAAGAAATAAACTGAACAAATACACTGACTTGCTTTCCACAGACCCAAGATCCAAAATATCAAATAATTTTGATATATTTGAATCTGCCAGTTTTGACTATTTCATAAACCATTCATAAAATTAGTCATTCACCTTTTAAATCATTTATTTTTTTCTACTGATACCAATTTTTTTCTATTAATTCTGAATAATCAAAATTTCAATAAAAATTACATGGTGATTGTCATGTTAAAATTTCTCAGACTTTCATTTCTTCATTTATCAATTTGATTTTAAATTAAGTTGTACAGTGTTATTATTGTTGTTATTGCTGCATTTCTATATCATTATTGATTGTGTTGTCCACACTTATGTATATGCTGTTGTTACTGTTCTATTTTTTTTTTGTTGTGGTTGTAAGTATCTATGTGTATTTGATTGTTGCACTGCCATAATACTCAATTATTTTATTAACTTACTTCTGGCGCCTTTGTGCTACATATATTTTTTTTCTGCATTAAAGTGTTAACAAGTTGTTATATGTATATATTTAGTATTAAAAATTCATAATTTTCCTTGAAATTAGCTAATTTCGTTAAAGCTATTGTAAATTATTACAGTATTAGTGTATATGAGATTCGGGATAAAATCGGGCTAAATGAAATGTACAATTTCACTGGCAGTATTTGTTAAATATTATTGTAATATTTGTTAGTTTGAATATAATTGCAAAAATCCTCTGCAAGGTTAAGTGGTCCAAACCGAACTGATATTGTAATCCGAATCATAGTCCAGAAATACATAATTAATATTAACCCACATCGCCCCGGTACTAGATGTCATGATCCTGTTTTGGAAAATTTTCAAAACCGAATTTTCATATGTCTTCAATAAAAAATTTGAGTACTTAAAAAAATAAAAAAAAAATTGTTTCTGAATTTTAGAGGGTATAGTAGTTTTTGGCTTACCCTAAGAAAATAAGGTGACCAGGTGTATTGTATTGTATTAGTGAGGTTTATATATATTTGTACCGCGACCTATAAGATCTATTGTACGTCCCTCTTCTCAGTCTAGTCTGATTTGCCTAGAGTGTTTCATCCAGTCCAGTCTCCCTCAAGAATTTGAGTATTGCGCCCGGATCTATTGATGCTAGTTCAGTACTGGGTACTTGGTACATTCCCAGACATTTTCTTCTTTTGTGGATCAGTGCTCCACACTGAGCTAAAATATGTTCTGATAATTCGATAATTAATTTTCAATTTTGAAGATAAACCATTTCCCAAACAATAGTTTCAAACCGGGCTCTCAATTTTGCGTTGTTTAGTTGTACCAGAGAATTATTTTAATTTTATTTATTGTAGTCAGAAATGCCAACTAATTTTTTCTCTCTCCTCGATAACCTTCGAGAAATTCCCCGATTTTCGATCGAACTCCCCGCATTGGTATATTTTCATATTATAACAGCGCTACATGCACTTTCCATATAAACATTTTACATAAACGAAATTGACCTCAGTGAATGTTATTTTAAGGCGACCCTGAACTTTATCGGTCCAAAACTTAACCAATTGTTATGGGACTGGTAGATTAATAGAAACGTACTTTCTAACTCCGGAATTCTTAACATATAAGCTTTAGCCCACTTTTGAACATCAAAGTTCTCAACAGACATGGAATTTCTTTTAACTCAAATAAAAAATGTCAACAACTTTGTTTTGAGAAAAAGGGTTCAAAGTTTTGACTATCGGTTTTTAATATATAAAATATACTTCATCTTCTTTATGATGGCTGACCATAATTTGTAAGTTTACAGATTAGTCAGCAATGATAAAGAGTTATTAATCAGGAGGTGCTGCTTGAAGGCATAGCTAAGCCTTTCTGAACGGCCGAAAGGGAAGTCGAAGCACCGCGCGACTGTTTTGGCATGACTGACACTCGGCGCTATAATCGTCTGTATCTACGAAAGCGTTCTCTGAAATTTTTACAAAATACTTTCGAAATATAATACTTTCAAATAGCACACTTTTTTAAAAATTGATTTCTCCAAATCAATGAATTGCAGGGCCTGCTTAATATGAAGATTTTAAGACCCAAAATATGAAATATTTCATAAGTTAAACATTTTACATTACATACAATTTGACAAATAATATTCTATAGACTTTATTTACTAAAAGCTGAATGACTTAAAATTTCCCGCAAAAAACAGCTCATTCCCCGATTCACAGTACCAAGTAAAATTCCCCGCAAATCGTGGAATTCCCCGCAAGTTGGCATCGCTGATTGTAGTTGAGTTTTGATAAATAACTAAATTATACACAAGCTGCCGTATACTGTCGTATAATTCAGACATTTTCTAAATATTCCTGAAATAAAATCCCCGTTGAAATTTGTTTATTTTTCCTTTTTCCCTATAGGAATACGGAGAAAGGAAATTCCATTTCAAGAATATTTGGAATAGGGTTAATTATTATATCGTATAATTTTGTATGAAAAACTAGAGGTTACAATGCTGAAAAAAATTTGTAGGAAAAGATGAGGTGAAATCCACACCCCTTTCTTGTCGAAAACGGAACGAGTCAACGAGGTGCTATACGTATTGCTGGACGCATTATTAATCACTAACAATTTGGCAGGAGTTTTCATTTATTTTTGTCCTATTCCGGTATATTTCATATTTCATCAAATTCAATATTATTGTTGGTACTAAAAGTATCAATACATTTGTGTAAAAACATTTAATAACAAAAAGCGGTAATCAGTTTTGATTAATGGTTAGTTAAATTAATAAGAATAAAAAAAAGTTTTGAAAAATTATTAAGTTTAATCCGACCTTTGTTAAATAGAATTACATGGGGGGGAGGTTCAGGTAAGATATAGACCCAAAGTGGGAGGCAAACCTACAGATCTAACTTAATCTTATCATCCTATTAGCCTCACTTCTTTCCTTCTAAAAACAAAGGAAAAATTGGTAGATAGGCATATCAGAGAGAACACTTTAAACATGAACCCCTTAAATGGCAATCAATATGCATATCAAACGGGAAAATCCACAATACACAATAATATGCTCTACAGACACTCACAAGCAGAATTGAAAAATCACTTGCTATTGGATGTTTCCTTGATATCGAAGGTGCATTCGATAATACCGAATACTCCTTAATCAAAAATTCAATATAAAACAAAGGCGTAGATAGTACAACATGTGACTGGATAAATAACGTACTAAGAGTCAGAAACATAAGCTCAACTCTCTGTAAGGAAACAATCAGAGTATCTGCTGCTAAAGGCTGTCACGATTACTCTAGAGTCTAGTAGTAGATAATCTCTTAGAATCACTTCGCACCAATGGCTTTGACGCTCAAGGATACGCTGATGACATTGTTATCCTAATTAGAGGAAGATATGAAGACACAGTCTCATATTTTCTCCAGAGAGCATTGAATCTAGTTGAAAGGTGGTATAGGAACTCTCAGGTCTAAACGTTAATCCCAAGAAAACTAACATAGTGGTGTTTACCAACAAACGAAATAGGGGCAATTTAAAAGAACCTACACTTTTTAGGGGAACCATTAACTACTCGAAAGAAGTAAAATATCTGGGTGTAGTACTTGATGAGAAATTATCATGGAATTCACATCTAGATAGGGCACTAGAGAAAACCAGGAAAGCCATTTGGACCAGCAAAAGTCTAGTAGGCTAGAACTGGAGACTTAATTAAAAGGTCTCAATGTTGCTATATACTGCTATAGCTAGACCTATAATTACCTATGCCACACCAATATGGTGGAGTAAGGCAAAACAAATAACAGCGCAAGCCAAACTCAATAAACTTCATAGACCAGCAAGCGTCTGTATTACAGGAGCAATACGAACAACGCCTTCCGCGACACTGCAAACATTGCTAAACCTTCCACCACTACACTTATTCGTCAAGAAAGAAGCTTTTCAGTTTATGTGTAAGCTCATCACTGAATCAGACGCGGTTATTAAAACTTTTCATCCAGAGTTAATCCAAGGAATAAACAAGAATGAAAATTTTAGTATATTTACTTCCGACAAATGTCTTCCGCGTTTTAACTTCTGTCACAACTTCAGGGTCACATTCGCTGATAGAAATAACTGGGAACAGACGAGACCAAAGTTTTCAGGGGACTATCATGTATGGGATACAGATGGCCCCAAGGCAAACGATGGAGTTGGGGCAGGAGTGTATGGGGTTAGTCCAAAAAAATCCATTTATGCAGGTATGGGCACAGGTAACTCAGTTTTTCAAGCCGATGTACATGTCATTGAGACCTGCCTAAGGGAGTATGAAACAGATCTGTAGTTAACAAGAACATTTACATACACTCTGACAGCAGAGCGGCTCTTCTTGCCATTACTGCATACGAAATCACATCAGAACTAGTTTTGGACTATCTACAGCTCCTGAACAACCTAGCATTTGACAACATTGTACAACTCATTTGAGTGCCAGGGCATAAGGGGCATGTTGGTGAACTTGCTAGAAAAGTCTCATCCAGTGAATTCAATGGACCACAACCATTCTGCGACTCACCATGACTTTCAGTTAAACTGTATTTAAAAAATTGATTGGAGGGGAACCCCCGGTAACAGACAAGCTTTCATTAAAGCCATAGGACTGTCATAATAGAACTAAGCAATTGCTTAATATAGGTAGAAATCAAATCCGAGTTGCCAAAGCTGACCGCTGTGATCTAAGATCGTCTTGCCTACCTCCTCAACAATCCAACGATTGCAGAAGTATTGAATTATATCTTTAATTAAAAATTTTATGAGACAAAATATAAAATAGTGTCGCTTTCACCTCATCTTCCCGTACATTAAGTTACTCGACTTTAACTAATTGTAGTATTCCAGTAACCATTTTATGGACAAGATTTTTTCACTTACTAAGTAAATTATTTGGGACCTTTTCCTACAACACCTGGCCCATCCTTGGATACATTGCTCAACTTACCGCCCCTTGATATTTTTGCTAAAGGAAAGGCTGTCAAAGCCATCTGTACATAGGCTTAAACGCAATGGGTATTGGTATGACACTTGCTGGGATATTGGTGACATTGTTGAAGGTACTGACTTGGACCTAAAAGCTCTATTAATCCCATCCGATACAATGCCAACAATTCCAGTTTTAAAACAACGCTATGCAATACAAATTCCAGAGGCCCAAACTTGGTTTTTGACGGGACCTGGGCCGGGAATAGATTGTAAGCGTATTTTCACTGACAGCTCCAGAACAGAATTCGGTTCGGGTTCTGGGGTCTTCATTGAAAATTATGGAGTGCACCTTTACTTCTCTCTTGGGTTGTATGCTTCTGTTTTTCAATCAGAAATTTTTGTATTCACCAAGGCAACTGACCATGTTATTGATAATGGTTGGAGAGAAAGGAGTATCTGTGTATTTAATGACAGTCAGGCTGCGCTTAAATCCTTGCTTAATCCTTTAACCACGTCAAAACTGGTTATGCATTGTAAATCCAGGCTTGATTGTGTTGGAAAACACAATAGTCTGCTGTTGATATGGGTTCCTAGACTCTCAGTTTCAGGGAATGAGTCTGCTGACCTTCTGACCAGAAAGGGTTAGGAAACTGGTTTCCTGGGCCCAGAACCTTGCTCTCTTTGTCGTCTACAGTCATCAAGACCACCATTAATAAGTGGGTTGACTTGACTCACAATCGTATATGGGAGGACCTAAGGGGCTGTAGGCAGACAAAGACCATGTTACCTTTTATCTCGAAGCGTCTAACAGACTTTTTGTTATCACTTGGGATTATATACAGTTCAGGTCATTTCTCTTGGGCCAAACATTTGCATATGGCTGGCCTTCTGTCCTTCCTGTGGTTTGGAGGAAGAATGCGAAGAGACGGCGGACCACTTTCTTAATGTCTGCCCCGCTTTCTGCCAGATTAGAGTAAGCATATTTGATACTGGAGTGTTGGGAGACGAACACCTGAGCTCTCTAACACCGCAGGATCTGCTAAGATTTATTAATAAATCTGGTAGATTTAAAGAATAGCAAAAGGGAACACAGGATATAGTACAATGGACGTGAAACTTGTCTGAGTGCTGTATTCTTGAATACTTCTTTTGTCTGTTTCAGCAAAAAAAAACCTAAATTGGTATCAAATTGGTTCAGTTTTGGTTTCCAATATTTTCCGACTATAGTCTATGCGACGAATCACTGTGCGCCGTTTTTATTTATCGTTGGTGCAATTTCTTTCCATATTTTAGTCTTCGAATCAGTTTTACTATTTATTACTTGACTTGTCGCATAGCCCAAACTTTCCTTCAACTAAACTAATCAAATAAATGATAATAACTAAGCCATACAAACCCATAACTCTTTCAAAGTCAGAAAAGGAAAAAACTTAGGCATTCATACATTCACTCCATGCAATTTTTATTAACCCTATCATCTCCGTTTGGATTAAACTACTTTTGCATATAACTTCAAAGTAGCCAAAACAAAAATTTGAAATTTTTTTTAAAGAATTTTTCGATACCAAAGTTTTCTGGATAACCATTTTTCCAAATTTCTCAATTTAATTAGTATTTTGAATATTGAAATTATGAAAGCTTTCAAAATTCATATAGGAAATTTGTAATTCTCATAATGTTGAAGCGTTAATTGAACCACTTTTTAAGCACGCTTCAGCTGTATGGTTAACCTTAAACTCGTAGCTTATTTGCCAAAGTAGTGAATGTGCATAATTTATCAACCACGCAAACTGTTAATGCAATGAGGATAAAAAGATGAGGACGAATGGATGATGATGCTGATAATGATGATGAGCAACTAACAGCGGCAACAACAATAACAATGAACAACGAACGTGTGACTCGTGTGCAACTGGTTGAAACATTCATGCAAACATAAATATGTTACATATGCACAAACCAACAACTGGTACTGAAACTTACTTGCAACAATTGTTAGTTATGATTGTTTTAGTTGCTGATGTTGTTGTTGTTGTAGTTGCTGCTGATGATATTGATGATGCTCATATTATAGCTTAACATAGCTAATATTGTTGTTGTTGTTACTATTGATTACTTATAAACTAGACAATGAAGCTAAATATTTTTTTTTTTTGAATCACTCTCCTCTACTCTCAGTGCATAACGTTCCAAATAAACGCATAAATTGCGTTAGGATAATAATCGCAACGAATCATTCTTTCTTTTTTCTTTCCTTATTTCTACCAACAACGGATCGGATTGAATTGCATGGAGGGTAGAAGGGGAGAAAAGAGAACAGCAAAACTGAACGGCGTCAGGTGAAGAATAACAGTTAAACAATTGTGGCTTAAAAGCGGCAAAATGCATAGAAAACACAAATGTTCAAAGAGATAAGAGAAAAGCAAAAAAAAAAAAAAAAAACGGGTTTAAATACAAATTTGACGCTTAAAGATACAAAACGCCAAGTAAGCAAACAAAACAGAAAAAAGAAAAAAAAGAAATGAATCTAAAGAAGTAGAAGTAACTACGAGTTGAAGAAGAAGAAACCGCTTAGCAGCAAACAGCAAGCTGGGCGCCATTTAAATTGAGATTTATTGCAAAAAGCAATTGTGGATTTGCAGGTGCATCTTAAAAGCTATATGTGGAAACAAGTGCGCAACTGTAAATTCTATACATACACACACAAACACGTACATACTATACTATGCTCTCAGCACATACACATGAATAGGCAACAACTTTAGCTTCAAGGAACTCTTCAAACTCTTCAAATTCAAATACACTTCCAAACGGATTATTCCGGTAGCTGTACACAAAACCAATTGAAATGAAAAATTAGCTTTTATAAGCCTGGATTATTACACTCCAAATATTAAAAGTGCTTCAAAGCGCTTAACATTTTTACAGCTACACCCCATCGTTCTCACCATCGTTCAACCCATGAGCTTTGCATCTTTAATTGAACATACCATCAGCGTATTTTCTTTTACGCCATAATGAATTTTCTATTTCTCAACACACTCTCGGCCTCCCCATTCATTTCCATCCCCACCGATCATTCGCTTTCCATTCGTCACTCACACACACACACACACATACACAAACGCGTACACACACGCTAATTACAAATGACATTGATTATCATTTCCACACCAATAATACAAGATGTCTTAACTGCAGATAATGAGTTCTAAAACGCGTTTAGACACAACATAATTTTTTATGCATCACATAGTTACATGGAGAATCCAACAGCAATCAACCAAACAACCAACCAAACAACCAACCAATTCCAAGCCAATCTCCAATGAATGTAATTCGATGTTAATGTTGATTCCGAAGCTGATGTTGATGCTGATGATGCCGTTGATGAAATTTTCATATCGAACGTGCGTTGCGTTAGCGATGATGACGATGGACAATCATAAAACCGGAAATTCGGGGAAATATTTTTAATTTTCATGAAAACAAAACAAGAATAAGAAAGAAAAGAAAAGATAAAAAAAAACATTGAAACACTGATGTGCGCCACCTGCTGATTTTATCCTTTTGGCTGCGGTTTGAATGATTGCACGATTGTGGTGGCAGCATGTTGCAATTCGATGCGATGCGATACGTTGCAATGCGGTGATGTTGATGTTTTTTGATTGTTGATGTTTTGTTGCAATTTTGTTCTCTGTTATTGTTGCTGTTGCTATCAGTTATCATCATCATGAACGTTTCATCTTGTATTGCAGTTGTTCTATTTGTTTGTTTGTTTTTCTTGTATTTTTATAACATAGCAATCAAATATTGTTACTACATTGCTGCAAAGTAGCTACAGTAGCAACGGTAAAAGAATAAAATCAGCCGAGTGAAATATTACGATTAAAATGATCAAGTTACAACTTTATTTTGTTGCTAAATTTGCGTTTTTAACATAGGCTGCTTATCACAGTGCAGGAAGAGTGTAAAGCAATTTATAAATGCGTAGTTTTTTAGAGCTCAGCATATATCTGTGGTCAAGCGCAATAAACGCTTATGTCGACTTAAGACAGAATTGAGTTATAAATGCTATAGTATTCTTCTTATTCCAATGCACATGCACGTGAAATCCCCAAAATTCTATGTTTTTTAAAATCAAAAGTTATAAAAAAAGAAACGTATTCGCTTACATAGAGTGGCAACCAATCACATTAACTTGAAACCGTGTTTACTCGAAATGAGTTTTTCAGACTTAAGCGTTTACTGCTTTTGACCACAGATTTATTAGAATTTTTTTATCTAAACAAGTACGGAGATAAATACAGGAGATAGAAGGGTAATAAAATATTAAAAACATATTATGGGTATTCACGCGTTTATGCAAAAGTGCGAAACTGCGACTTAAAGCACTAAGATGTGAGCGTTCAATGCAAATATTGGAGATGCGAAATAGTTTAACTGTCAAAATATTACAATCTCATTGAAAAATAATAAAAATATTTTGGATTCTTCTTACGAATTTAAAGGTAGAAAGGTGTTGAACTTCCGCAATCCTCACTTTCGCAACGTCGCAAGAGCATGCTGCATCAACCCGTGAATACCCATATTATTTTTAAAATGATTGAAACCTACTTCTTTACCATCGTAGGTATTTATCGAAATACTAGAAATTCTCATATAAATTGATTAATCCAAAATTTTATCTAATTTTCGCCCATTTTTAAAAAATTGGGTACACTTGCAGGCAATGGGCCAGCCCATTCTTAGATTTTTCAAAGGTGTGTAGAAATCCACTTTGCCCAATTTTCTTAAAATTCTGTTGTAAATTTTGACAATATACCGTTCCGTTTAGGATTTGCTACTTTTTAACCATCGGTTAACCGATCGGTGCTTTCTGTTTTCGAAAAATATATGCACATCCTCATCTGATAGTAATAAAACATATTAAGTTTATTATCAAGTAAAAGTAAGATTTCAAAAATAAAAAAAACAATATTTTCTTACGCTAAAAAGGCCAGGACAGGAAAGGACCTCAAAAGAAATTCTATCCTTAAAAATCTCAAAAACATATATATCAATTTTTTTTATATGCTATATATAATAAATGCCACAAAAAAACTGAAACTCCTCGTCGCAAAGGGAAACTTTCAAAACTTGCCACCTTTGAGCAAACTGGGAATTTTATAAACAAAAAGTAAAATTATCATCACTGGTTTGTGATATTCAAATAATTTTTAGGAAAACCTGCAGAATATGAACTTATAATTGATTATGAGTAGAAAATGAGTTACAGTATCAGAGGATTTGTCATCCTTGTAAATGTAAGAATTTTAAATACCACAGCAATCTTAACCAAACGTGGCACAGACATTATAGCCAGATGCACGTGGAGCTCTGAAATGTGCAAAATCGGTAAGGTGAGCTTGCAACTTACCATCCAAGTGAAATTTTCAGCTGCCTCGAAAATCATGGACGGCCCAAAATCTCGGTAATGGGTCTTCAAAACAAGATCCTGTTAAATCTTCGTAGGATTGGCATGCGATTTATTGCAGAGCTCGTTACAAGTTCCGTGGCAGTCAAAGAAAAACTGGAATTTGAGAACCGAGCCTACATATTAGACTCATATCTGGTAAACGTTGAAACTACAAGGCATTTCATTTACGATTGTCCTACTAATTTGAAGTCTAACTAAACTAGGAAAGTATTTGTCTTCGGGTAGGTGAGTGGCAGTAATCTGTAATAAATAAAAAGGCATTCAATCTCGTAATATTTTTTACAATTCCAAGATTATTGGACCTTAAAATGGCAATCCCGAGATCCCGAGGTTTTTCGAGATTTTATTATTTTGATTTTTTTTTTTCAGCTGAAAATAGAAGATTTTATTCGATTTTTTTATCTAATAATATTTTTTAAATTTAACCCTCTGATGACCAAACTTTAAAAGGACTTGATAGAAGAAACCTTTTAAACTGAAATCATGGTAACTTAAGACTTCCACAATCATGACACCAAATTTCATCTTTATATACACATATCCCTCGATTTAATTCATAAATATAATTGTTGAAAGGCTTCGACTGTGTAGGGAACTGAAATCATATTTTTTAAACAAAGATCCTGTATCCAAAAGTGCCGTGGAATTTCAACAAAAAGTTAAAAGTACAAATGAGTTTTTCCTTTTTGTATACAAATAAATGAACTGAAAACGAAATTTTATGTCTTTGACTGCTTGAGCATCAGCTTCATGACTTGGCATTTAGTGGAACCAATTGCCTTTTTTTTACAATTCCTATCTCATTTTACATGGTTTTATGAACGTATCTGCGAATTTTTTTATTTTAAATATATGTTTAACATTTAGTCCCGAATCTCCTTTTTTACATGAAAACTCTGTCTCCTTTATTTATAAAAATATTTGATAAAAAAGATATATGCATAGCAATAATTTAAAGCATTTTCTTGAAAAAATTAGTGCAAAATATTTTACGAAAAATTTTTGCCCTTAGGTTTTTGACTTGACTTCAAAGACAAAAAATTTAAAAAAAAAAAAACACCTTAAGAACGAAATTTCAAATGTAGGGAGCCAGCAAACGTGAAAAATTCTTAAAAGAAGCAAATGCACATATACCTATTTTGCTGCTTATATGCAACAATGGGTGTGAAAGAGTTAAGTATATTACAAGAAGATTTTAATTTGTTTAAGAAATAAAACAAAGCAACATAGAGGCCATAGACTGAGCTTCTGTTAAATAATAATGGCAACAATTTTTAAGTTCTGTCTCAATGTGCATGGCTAAAAATTTTCATGAACATCTAAAAATACCCCGAAATAAAATCCATCCACATAAGATAGTAACTTGCAGTCAGGGCCGTAGTCAGGATTTTTTTTCGGGGGGGTTTTCATTCGAAGAAAATTGACATTGACCTCAAAACAATTACCAAAAATACTAAAAATAGTCAGAAGCTAATTTTTTTCAAATGATTATCAGTGGGAATTCGGGCCATGATAAGGAATCCGGATGAGGTTGGCTTATATTCCCAAAATTCGTGCAGTTACTGCATTGAAAGAGGTCTTCCGAGTCAGGGTGCTCTGAGCAGTAATGGGTTAAAGAATTAAATACATTTTAAGATTGTTTCCTAGAACTTTGGAGCTGATCCACTATCACTGCCCTACATGGGCTTTGCGAATAAAATGGATCCTAGCGTTTGTGAATGAATTTTTTATACTGAACACGAATCTGAGTTCAAAAGTTTCCCATCACGCCACGTTTTAGAAAAAATGGTATGTAAAACCCTAAAATAGAAGTTTTGGCCATTTTTTTTTAAATTGGAGAGCTGAACACTGGCGTGCTACAAACTTCGAAATCCAGAAAATTTAGGCTGAATCATGCCCTTCCAAGTGAGCCCTAAACCCGAAACTGTAAATCAAAAACAGTTACTGACCTAGAAAAACTATAAATACAAAATTGCTTAGCATCACCTTCTCTTTTTGTATCCAAAGTCAAACCTCATGTCAAAGAAAACAAATCGGATCTGGTCGCATAGTGTAACTAAGATTTCGAGTTTATTTTTTTATATTTGACCTTTTAGAAAGAAACCGATGGAAGTAAAAAATATTTAAAAACTGTTCAATAGATTTTATTTTTAATTTTTTTTCATCCATTGGCAATTAATATCAAAAAATAGAAGAAAGTTTCAGGGGGGGTCAGAACCCCAAACGCCCTCCCCCCCCCCCCCCCCCTAAATACGACCTTGCTTGCAGTTAAACCTTTTGCTACAATGAATGCTGATTGGCTTAAAGATTGAAACAATTTCCTTTGAAAGATTAACGATGTCAGTTATAATGGCTTGCAATTTTCAAAATACCAATGATTTGATTTTTAACTTATTTGATTCTGAAAAAGGTTTCATTATTTTCCTTTAAAAATAGATAAAGTCTTTTTTTCAAATAATATCAAACACAAAATTAAAAGTACACTTTATAAATATATGCCAGCAATAAACAAATGAAAACGTAGAAATATTTTTGTTGGTAGTTACATATATCTATCAAATCTTTGCATATCTCATCAGAATATTTTCCTATTACAAATAAACCATTGGATAGCATTTTCAAAAATGACATTCTGGAAACTCAACAACTATAATTTCTGCACGTGTAAATTAAAAACTGAAGAAAACTGCTATCTCTGCAGCTTTCATCTATTAAAATCGAACTCATTGCTGTTGTATGTAGATGCTCGAGTGTAAACCCAGCAATTCTATGTACTGCTATAGGCAACACATCAACAGTAACAATGAACCGCAATTGTCGTGTCGTCTTCCATGTTCGTTCCATCAAGCACAAGTTAAAAAAAATTTCTAACTTTTGCCATCGACTAACAACATAAACAACAATAAATGGCAATGGCAATGGCAATACTTCTAATCTAAATTATTACATGCAACGATTGCTACTACATATTTGGTCTTCAATTATTGGTTGCAACAATTACGCCGGCATATCTCATTCAAATAATTGCGAAAAGTGCTCCTGTAATTTCATTGTACAAAAAAAAAGGAGTACTACCAACATTGCAACAACAATAACAATAATACAAGCAAGCAGCACTACACTGCACTGAGACAACCATGAAACGGAAACATTCACAGATGGCAGATGGACAATTGTCTAAATGACACCTCCTAAGAAGGCAGCCAGCTAGAGTCAGCCAGTCAGCTCGACAGTCAGTCTACTTTAAAAACGGCATTAGCAATTGCTCTGTACTGCAATTGCAATTGTGCTACAAAATGTTAGCAACAAAAATAATAGCTTCATTCATTCACTTCGAGTCATCATTGTATCAGCAACAATTGCAGCAGCAACAGCCACAGCAACAAGAGAATCAACAACAACAGCCCAGTTATTTTAAACCCAGAAGCTAATTTCAAACCAAAATGGTATTTGTAAATGGGTGCCAATTTAGAAAAAGAATGCCAACAAAAATTTACATTGTTTCTGGCAGATTCAGTGCAAAATCGTGTAGTATTTCTTAATTCTTAGCTGTTTCAAGGCAATTGTTGTTGACATTATTAACATGGTTAATACACCAGCTTATAAACTATCTATAGTTAAGAATCAGTTAATGAATTGCAATAAATTCAGTTGAGAGAAGAGTAAAGAATTCATTGACATGTTCATGTGTCAAAAAACGTGTATACAAAAATACTGACAATATTCGATTGTTAGTACCAAAACGACAGGTGACCAAATTCAGAAGTTTTTAATATTGATATCCTTTCTTCCGATTGGTAGGGATTGGGTTTCGGCCGCTGTTGTCGCAATGGTTTAAGTTTGCAAGCGGTTGCTTTCCCCACATCCAGGGTTAACTTTCTCGATCAGGCAAAAATAAAAAATATAATTACAAAAATAAAAATCATCAAAACTTTTAATTTTCGCTGTTTGCACCACAAGTGGGTGTGATAAGCTTGATCCTATAATGTTTATACTACAAGCAGTGGCGCATTCAAAAGGGGGCCTATGAATATTTATAACCAGAGAACGGGAAAAGAGCAAAATAAAATTTCCTATCTATAGTTAGTATTGATTTCGAAATTTCAAATTCCAGATTTTCGTATTTCTGACTATGTCGCTTTTGAGAAAGAAAATGATAGAAATAAAATAAGCAGGAAAAACTGGGGTATTGTGGACCAGCGTCATATTTTTTTCTCTTGCAGTGATTAACAACTGCAAATAACTTTCATCAGCTCACCTCATGTTAAGCTGATTTTCCCTTCAGTACTCTTCTTCAGTATGCTTCTATAGCAGATATAAATGTGTTGTGTTTGTGTTTTGTTTAATTTCGAGAACCAACTCAGGTAAATATATTCATAATATTCGCGGAACTTTAAGCCTTCGACACAGACAAGAAATTTTGCATGAAGTTTAAATTGTGTTACTCATATTCTACCATATTCTAAAAAAGAGCGTTCGGGGAATTACGGACCACTTTTGTCGGGAAATTAAGTAACACATTCTTGTTCTTAACATTTGACAATCTTACTTCGTGTATTTGATGCACATAAATAATTTTTCATGCAGAATTTCAACACAGCATTTCGGCAATTTTTAATAGTTTTCCGGTTACGAAAATAGTTTTTCAAATGTAATTATACAATGTTGACGTTAGATTCTCTTTTTGTAGAGAAATTCGATTACATTTTCAAAAAAAAAAAAAGCGTACATATTTATTATTCATATTTATAATTTCGAACATTGGAAAAATTATTCGTTGATATCGTTTCGCTCTCAATAAGAATACTCGCGAGTTCGATGCGATATTTTCTAAAACACAAATACTTAAGTCTGGGCCACTACAGAAACAACCGTCTTCAAGCGATTGTGACGAGAAAGAAGACATCGATTTCTATATAATTTGAAAGAAAAATATGCCAAAAAAATGAACCGCCGAAATACCATACATTGCAACGTGTGCCATCGAGCTGTTTACTTGGCATGCGCCGGAATGACTGCAAGTTACTGAATTCGGGAACTTTCCGTTTTTGGCTGCAACAGAATAGTCACCCTATAATCCTGAATGGGTATGTTGTATAGACCACTTTTGTAAAACAAATTTATAGTCCAGCACGTCTCAGTTTTTTTCTTACAGTGGGTCAAAGTTTTCTAATTTTGGTCGAAGGGAGCTGAATACTAAGTGCAAAAAGTGTTATGAATTGATGTCTGAGAAAAATCTTATTGGCAAAGTTGTATGGTAGAATTTTACAAGTGTCATTTCTGTAGAACATGTTAACCCTTTATTTCCTCTTTTTATAGGACAATTTGGTCCTGTTTTTACGAAAACCTAAAAAGCCCTTTCAAAAAAGACATTTAAGGATTGAAATATTCCACAAAAATATTTGCCAGAAAATTTCACTAGGGGTCATTAAAGACATAAAAGTCATATATATAACGGTTAACGGCTGATAAAAGGAAATAATTTTTTACTTCTATCAAAATTGTAATTTACGCAGAACTAGCACGCGCTTGGTATGTTATCTGCCGGTTCAATCGAAGTCATGGACGTAGAAAATGCGAGTGCACTGTCCCCGTCTTTATATCAGGTCAATATCCCACTTTCTCAAGTTGTACATATAACTTTTGGTATGAAAATTTTAGACAAAAATCATGGCCCAAAATAATAAAAATATGGTTCTAAATTTCCATAAATAATACAAAGCCAATCCTTCACCATCTTTAATTTTTTCCTAGTTTGGGTTTATTATGCAAATTTGTAAATTCTTAATTTTTACAAATATTTTACTTTTATACGTCACTACCCACACTACTTATAATCCGCATACGAGAGTCGCTAACCACGGAAACCCAGAATACATCTTATAAGGGAACGTTCCCAGGTTTCTCACATTAGGATAAGGATTTTTGTGTCGGTCTTTTTTCTAAAAGTTCCTACTTTTAGAAACCCTACTTTTACACCCCCTACTTTGGGAGGTGGAACTTTACTTAAAACCATTTTTCCGCCGATAAAAAAAATACGCGTATGTTCGATTATGCATTACTGCAGCATTTGCAGAAGCAAAAACGTTCAAAATGTACTGGCTGTTGGTCAAGCATTAGCGACACCAAGTAGTATCGCTGCAAATGTCCCTTGCTGTTAAATGCGTGATCAGCAGACAAATGTTGGCGCTTTTAACGTTTTTGTTTCTGCAAATATTGCAGTACTGCATGACCGAATATACCCTACGTATCTATTAGATTTTCGTCCCCTACAACATTTATAAAATTCAGAAAAATCGGCGCCGGACACCTGGGGACGTCCCCTTGTTGGTCAAAATTATTGTTACAGTTATCTAAATTAATCATAATGCTGAATTCACATTATAGGATATTTTATTTATGTGGGTAAACTGCTATTCCCTTTTAGTAACCGTTAACCGTTATATATATGACTTTTATGTCTTTAGTGACCTCTAGTGAAATTTTCTGGCAAATATTTTTGTGGAATATTTTAATCCTTTAATTTCTCTTTTGAAACGACTTTTCAGGCTTTCATAAAAAAGGGGTCAAATTGTCCCATTAAAAAAAAGAACTAAAGGGTTAATATGTTCTACAGAAATGACCCTTGTAAAATTCTATCATACAACTTTGCCAATACGATTTTTCTCAGACATCAATTTGTAACACTTTTTGCACTTTATATTCAGATCCCTTCGACCAAAATAAGAAAAATTTGACCCACTGTAAAAAAAAACTGAGACGTGCTAGACTATAAGTTTGTTTTACAAAAATGGTCTATACAACATACCCTTTCAGGATTATAAGGTGGCTATTCTGTTGCAAAAATGCTGTTGGACTGTTTAATGAATCTTTTGTCATTTTGAATCAAAAATAAAGTTTTTCTACCACATTTTTTCATTCTTAATCGATTTACAATGTGGCTCGTAATTCCCCGAAATTTTTCAAAATCAACTGATATAAATTGTACTGCTGTGACCCAAAGAGAGGTTATTTCTCGTACTAAAAATTCAAGCTTTGAAATTTTTAGAAAAATGTATTTTTTTGCGAGTTTTTAGCCAAAATGAAAATACAGTCCACAATACCTCAGTCTCCCCTATGTTTAAAAACCCGTTGAATTCCACACATTATAAATTTTATTTTGACTTTTTTCCTCTTCCTTTTTATAACCTTTAAGAAGCTTTTTGATTGTTGGCAGTGTGGCCAACTTTTGTTTTTCAAAATCCGCTAAAATGAAGAAAAAAAAAACGCGTATTTTCTTTTAAAAAGCGCTAAATTTTTTCCTTATAAAAGTGTTAAACACAAATGTTTTCATATAATATTAAAAAGAAGATTAACTAAATACATGTATTTTTAAAGTTTTTAACTCACAGCATTTCTAAATTATACAATCACAAGAAAAGCTAAAATAAGATAATGGAAAAGGAGTATTTTATACAATTTGATCCCAAAAAAAATATACAGAATAATAATTTATAACTATCACATATCGATGTCGAAGTCTATATTCTCTTCATTACTATCAGCTTCTTCTGGCCATAACATATTCTTTAGTCTGAATTCAGAAGCATTATAAACACTAGTGCTGTTTATTTACATCATCAGGTATTTTGCAGTTTTCACAAAATAAATTTTCGTGTTTTCATCCATTTTTTCTATGAAGTAAAGAACTTTTTGAATTGAGTGACTTACGATTACAAACTTTGGTTTTAAATAAATTCATTGCTCATTGTTTCGATAAAAAATGTTGTTAGGATTATTCAGGAAAAGGATTATTTAGAGGAGCTTTTAGTGTCTGAATTGCATTGAAAAAAAAACTCGTTAAAAAACGCGGTGACCGTTTTCGCAAAGCACTAAATTTAGCGGGAAAAGCGCTGAGTTGGCCACACTGATTATTGGTCTAAATTTTGGTTTGATTTTTAAACTGCTTTTGCTCTGAATTTTTGCCGAAATTTAGTCTCTTTTTGTGTTTTAGTCTGACTTTAGTCAGCATTTCAATTTTCTTAACTATTTCCTTTAACCTTAACCTAACCTTAGTCTGAGTAGTGATTTGAGCTTTTAGTCGGCCTAAGTTTTGATTTGGATTTTTGCTTGAGTTTTAGTATTACTTTGAATTAAATATCGGTGCGGTTTTTGATCTGAGATTTGGTTAGAATTTTAGTCTGAGTTTTGATTTAATATTTGGTGTAACTACACAGTGCAACAATTAACTTCAGATGGCAAGTCAATAATTTTTTCATTGTAATTCTGAGCTGCTGATTCCGATTGAATTGAATATCGGTCCGGCTTTTGATCTGAGATTTGGTTTGAATTTTAGTCTGAGTTTTGATTTAATATTTGGTGTAACTACACAGTGCAACAATTAACTTCAGATGGCAAAGCTAAAAGCGTTCTGCAGCTTGTAGTTTTCAACCTATTTATATAAATATAAAAAACAATTTTCTAAGAATTTTGTCTGGGCCAATTTCCAGAAACGGTTTTTATTTTTTTATGTTGAAGGTTGACACGATTTTGATTCTCAGATTAAACTGTAGGTTCCTTCCATTCGCGTACAAATATAACTCATATAACATGAATGGATGTGAAAACCTCGGTCTAAGCCTTTCATGAGCTGTTTTACCATAAGAAAGAGGAAAAATAACTTTAAATATTTTACTTCTATTGGAGGTAGGGGCAATTTTCACTCTATCCCACCAATTGATGTGCAATTTATCAACCAAATATCTTTATATTTTCTAAAGTTATCATGAGAGATTAAGAATAGATGGATAAACCCTTGACTTATAGTACTTTCCTGAAAAAGCAAAGCATCTTCTTCGAACCGCTCAGAAACAAACTCCCAGAAGTAACATTTCCTTTTAGATTAAAAAATCTCTTTATTAATAATACCAGATCAGTGTAATAGTTTTGTTTATTGGAAATATAAAATATTTCTCAACTAAGTTCGTATTACGTAAATGTTTAGGTGCAATTGAAAGTTCTAGTTCCCAGTTATTCATTGTAGCTTTGGTCATGGCAATAAAGTTATAACATTTTCTTGTTGCCATACTATTTCAATGTCATATAATGTAAGTATAACTACTTATTAATTATTATTTTACAAATATATAGCATTATGATAGTAATATATAATAATTGTTTTTTTCTATCAGCAAAAACTCACCCGGACAGCAAATTGAATTGCTTCGGCTGACATACCAGAACTTTAAGGAATCTGCTGGTTTTTTGAAGCAAAGAATATTGAATTTTCCACAAGAAATCTCACAGTTTTATGTTTTTTTTTTTTTTATTTTTGTTTTTAGTAAATTTTCCCCTAACTCTTATGATTTATTTACAAAATGAAAAAAGGAAAATATTGAAAACTATTTGCGTAAAATGACACGACGCGAAGGTTTTTAATTTACTGTCTTAAATAAATTACATAGCTGCATTTAGACATTAAAGCTTTTCACTTTTTTTTCGACAATTGAAATGAGTGAAAATTTCACGCTGATTTTGTTGTTGCCAATAGCAACAATAATAACAGCAACAACTGGAAGAGCAATAGAAGAGTTTGCGAAAATAATTTGCAAGTAGCAAAATTTTGCTCTAAAATGAGCATAAAATCAGTGGAGGAAATAAAGGAAAAACTTTTTGTGGGCGGCAAATGAAAGCGAAATTGAAAATAATAACACAAGTACAGAATTCGCCGCAAAAACAAAAATGTTGCTGCTTATAGTAGAATACAAGCTACAAGAAAATTTTGTAACAGGTTGTTTGAGAAGCTTGAAAATTTTTACTTTTTATATTACATAGGTATTTAATTTAATAATATGCATGAAGCATATATGTTGCAGTTTCCAAAAAATAGGTCAAACTGAACGCCTCTAAATATTTGAAATATTCAAATTGCATACAGCAGTAATAAAAAAAATAATGTTAAATAAGCAGCAAGTACCTACAACTTATAGAGATTTTTGAATATATTTATTTACACATGTAGATTTATTGCAAAAAAGTAAAAAAAAACTAAAACTTTTGTAAAGCACACCTTTGCAAAAACCGCACTACCAACGCTGCTGCCGTTGCTGCTTTTGTTGTTGTTGTTGTTAGTGTTATGTTCTTGTTTTCATTTCTTACCATGCCACGCCACCCACACCTAATCACGTGTATGATAAATCGAGAGCAGAAAAAAGTCTGTCACTGGCGCATTCGCAACGACGATGATGGCTACGGCGAAAAATTAACCACCTTAGATTCAACACGTCACCCAATAGTTGATATGAAAATGAATGATATGCAAATGTGACTAAAAGGAAATTCAAACAAAATTAATGAGCTACAATAGGTCATATTCGAAAATACTTACATACACACAACAACTAGGTTAAAGAAGAAAGTAACTGATTTTAATAAAAATTGAATTAAATCTCAATTATTAGGCTTAAAATGAACAATGATGTCAGAAGAATTTCAAAAAGTTCATAGAACTAGCAGATCAGACGATCGTTCCGGAACCCGCTACGGTTCCTCATTAGTGATCTTTGTGATAGTTCCCCCATTTCAACAATCTATGCAAGTGAAAATATTGTAAAGTAAATGATTTTTATCAGATTATAAAGTATTGACAATGAAAATTCATAGACGTCTTCAAAATGCCCTTATTATAAGAAGAAAGAACGCATGCCTGAGGACTAGATTTTTGATTAACATACCAGCATCCGAATGTAAAAAATAATAAGGGATCATTAAGGGTCGCCATCAAAGATGAAGAGGAGTGCTTAACCTCCCTGCGGGGACTGGAAGTTCATTCAATTTTTCTTATACATATACAGTCTTTTAAACAAGAGCGTGTTCGGCTTAATTGTACGAACAAATTTAATTATCAAAGTTGGGCTTTATTTTCAACATTCAACATTTCATTGCGAATGGCGCTGTTTAACCTTTCAAACAATCGCAATTATAATTTCGTTGTTTAAACAATTTTTCAAATCGAACGTTTTTCTTTCCTCACATCTAAACGAATCCAAAATACCCTAGGGAGGTGCTGCAAATATCTTAAGAAGTTGAAAGCATTCATAAAGAAATGAAACCCGCTTTTTTTAAGACACCAGAATGTTTACGACTTACCAAATCATTGTGCTTCTAGAGCAATATCAAAGCGACAGGATTCGGTGATATCATGAGTTTCTGTAGCCAATTCCACCATTACACTTGAAGCAGCCCAACAAAAACTGGCACAGAAGATCATTAATATATCCCTTAGTATAATCCAAAGTCTTTTAAATGAATTTCAAATTGAAGTCTGAGCTACCATAGCCAAACCTTTACTGACGGCAAAACAAACAAAAAAAAAATAGCAGGAGTGGGCTGCCGAACATATGGATAATGATTGGAGCTATGTGGCCTTTACAGACGAATTTTTTTTTTATAGACGGCAAATACCATCAAACGTGTCTTGTCGATTAAGGACAGTAAGATGGTTCTGAAATTAGTTAAGCATTCGGGAAAAGCTTATATTAGGGGATGCTTTTCAAAACAGAGTTTCGACAGGATAATCATGTTTATGAGCAAATTGGATATCCAGTACATGATCCATTTATACCAGCATAGACTCTTAGCTTCTGCCAATAACTTGTTTTGGAAAAAAAATTGAAATTAAGTGCTTTAAGAGGACAGGACCTTAAACATCAAAGTCGCTTGTGCAGTAAGTGAAAAGAAGAAAATTGGATAAGAATTTTGGACTACGCCTCTCAGTCTTCAGATGCTAACCACATTGAAAATATTTGAGCAATTATTAAGCTTAAGATGAGCTGAAAAAAGCTAAGAGCATTGCACAATTGAAACGACAGCTTAAGTCAAAATGGCGGTATTAATAGTACGACCTCGCGTTACCACGAAATTGCTCATTATATTGATATGTCATTGGACAAAAAAATGTGGGATATAATTTTTGATTGGGGCATTTTTTGAAGGACTTAGGTCGTACATGCTCTTGTTGAAAATACTGTATGTGTCAACAAAAGAATATTCAAAAAGGATGGAGAAGTTTTTTACATAAAACCCCCCATGGGAATCATGCCGACGGCTTTAGTACCATTTCATCTCACGTGCTCAGGCAAAGTCAGAAACTTCTATACGCAACACAAACACAAGTTGATTTCCACCGCCCTAATAAATCGCCCAAAAAAACCTTGTGGTTATTGGTGCAACACATAAATGAATGGGCAGCAACATTTTTTTCATGATCTTCATCGGCTTGGAACTAAAACGTGTTGGACAGTGTTGATCAGACATAGCGTTCATACGTATTGATTTAAGATTCAGTTATTCTAAATTTTGTAAACTCACACACATTCAATGATACAGTTTTTTTTACTTTTACATTATACACAATTTTTACTTCTTCTTTTGTTACCGATCAAACAATACAGCTAACAAAATGACACTTGTTCTTTTCTTAATATAGCAGAATTATATTTCTTGTTTTTTTTACTTCCACTTTTCAGTAGGGTAATTGATCTACGGCTAGTGAATATCAGTTTAGATATTCCATAAAACGAACATCCCGAAAACCTTTGCTACGCAGGCGATTATTTGCACATTTTTTTTCTCAAAATTGTACATCGATGCAAATTAATCTTAAATTGCTTTGAAAGACACAAAATATTGTTTTGTCTTTGAGTTCATAGAGCAAGCATGCTCGTTCAGAAGTGAAATATTTTTGGAAATGGAAAATTCATAAAAATTGAGAGTTTGACGAAGCCTAATGCAATAGTAAACGTTTCAGGATATTCAAACTAAAAAGTGAAGAAATTCAAAGTTTGGTAATTTTCAACCAAACTATTTTTAAATTCTATTTTTAGCTTTGAGTTTTAGCAAAATATTATAACATGCTGTTTACCTTGTAAACTGGTGTAAATAAAAATAAGCCGTACTTGTCATGATTATTTTATCCAATTTATTGTGACCGCGTACAAAATTCTGCAGCGAATTTAAAATTTTTTGCTTTTATTTTAAAGTTGAAACTTTTCAATATATGAGCCCGGAAATGAACCATATCTGGCTAACTTTTCTATATTTTATAATAAAAATAAATTTCTTTAAGAATAAAATATCATATTTTACTTATTTATATTTTTCTAATTTATATGACCACCATTGCTTATTTCTCTGTATGTAGAGTACTAAAAGGACAATTTACAAACAACCTAAAAGCATAGAAATAAGCCGACAAACAGCTGATGCCCTTTCGTAAACAATAAAAGCGTTATGTCAAAAGCAGCTGTTTCGGGCGAAAATAACAACTGATTTACTGATTGCTAATGTAACCAAATTAATATTAGCCAACACTCAATTATGAGTGCAAATAAATGAAAAGCTTTTTCTCTCTTCTCACAACAGAAGAAGAAAGCTTTCGTTTTTCTTCTTTCATTTCGGGTGTTCATTTGGCGCCAAGCATTAAATTTGATACTCACTTCTGTGAAAATAAAATAGCTTCGTGTAACGGTAACTGTGACAGTTGAAGGCCACGGCATAAACAAAAAGGGCTGCTTCCTCCCGCATTTGACCACACTAACTAACTAACTACTACATAGAACTGCAAAAAGGAAAAAGGGAAAGGAAAGAAAGTAAAAAATAAAGATTTAATATGACGAAAATACGGAAAATATGTAAATAAGTAGGTAAGGTACATTGTTAGAAATTACTAAATCGGATTATAATTTCACGTCTAAGTGATTGCACACAGTGATACAAACCGGTGTGTGTACTACACTCAATAAAAAATATTTGCAAAACTATATTATAACAATAACAAACACTGATTTTGGAAAAAAATTATTTATAAATTTAGTTTTTTTGTGTAAGCTTAAAATTCAATTTAATTTAACACTCAATTTTTTTTTATATTCTTAAGTTTAAATTCCAAATCTATCGTTTTAATAACATTTTTCGTTGACTGTACAAAGGTGAGAATATAGTGTGCAAGTAAATGCTGTGCGAATGAAGCAGGTAATTGGATTAAATATTTTTATTTGTGTTTTGTTTTTTACTTGTTGTTTTTTACTTTTGCGTTTCCAATGTCATTCGTTCACTTGGAATAATTTTTGCCATCACATACTTTTAGGGGTTAATATCTATTGGAATTTGTAAGCTGCAAAATATGCGAAGATTTTGAGTGAATATTTATTTATTCTTTTTTCTCAAATTTAGCTCTAATAAAAATACGATAAAAGTGAACTTTGAAGTAGTAGTAGGGTACTTAAGAATGCCAAATTTTAATAACATATTGAAGAAAGCATAAAGAAAATTGGTAGATGTATTAATTTTTAAGTACAAACTTATCTTTTCATCTAGCATATCTGAGATTGATATAATGGAAATGCAGGTATTTTCTCGAATGGAGGTATAGGAAAGGATGTGGAATCAAAACAGATGGTATAAAAAAGACAGTGAAAGCTTATCATGTCATTACACCGTCCGGCAACATTTTTTACACATGGAACAATCGATATTCTTGTGAAACGTAAGACTAAATATTATAATATTCTGGGCTAAATCTTTTACTAGAACGTCAGGATTTTTCTTTATAAGACTAGAATAAAGAAAAGAGTAATAATGTTGCAAAAAAAAAAATATTTCAATATTAAGTCTTGACTTAGTATGCCAATATGCAAGGGAAAGAGGGTGGAGAAGTTCCAATTCGAAAAAGGTAAAAATTATCATCCTGTCTACAGTTGGAGTAGAGTAAGCTTTACAACAAGCAAATTCAAGTGCAGTTAACGTTTATTTTAACGAACCAACTAATGCATAGCTCCATTAACTCTTCGTTTGTACCTGTCTGGTATAAAAAGCTGGATAAAAAAATAACATAGGTTAAGGTCAATAAATTGTAAAGACAAGCCAGTGCTTCCACAACGGTGGGTCAGCTTCGACTTCAGCCCTAAAGGATTTATTAAACCTTCCACCAATTCATTTATTTATTACGAAGGAAGCATTGTAATTTACAGCAAAACTATCATAAAAATAAAGAAAGAGCAGTGGTCGCTGTAGCCTAGTGGTTAGTGTGTTGGGCTGCTACGCAGAGGTGCCCGGATTCATATCTCGGCGCGCTCAAAAATCAGAAAAAGAAAAAAACAAATTTTCTACATGAGCATCACCTCTTGGCTGGCAATGGCAAACCTCCAAGAGTAAAAAAATGCCTATGAAAAGCTTTTCACTTTGCCGTTCGGATTCGGCATAAAACTGTAGGTCCCTTCCATTTGTGTATAAATATAACTCACACAACATGAATGGATGCGAAAAGCTCGGCCTTGACCCTCCATGAGCTGTTGTGCCATGATAGTAGTAGTAGTAGTGCGCCATAGCAAACTTTGCTGAGGGACCTAAGTGACTTCTGCCATTCCAAATATAACTTCAAACAAAACTTCAAGGCCCCATTCAAAAAAAGACTTAACTAGGAACGTAATAGATCTTCGTCACCATATAAATCTCAATTAATATAATTCAACTAATAAAATTAATCTACAATTATTACCTTAAGAATTCAAAGATAATTTAAAATCATCAATAAAAATTTTCAATATTTATGATGAAATAATCAAGCATTTTCTGAAATATATTTTCGATCGAAGTGTTACTTTAAAATTCAATTTTCGATCAAAAATAGATTTCAGAACATGTTTGAACAAAAGAATTCTAAAAGAAAATAAACTGACAACAGCGGAGCAAAGGTAAAGATTTCACATAATTTTGAATCGATATTTGTGGGTGTGTATGAGCGTTTTGTGATTAGCATTTGGCTCTAGCCACAACAACACCATAAATGAACCTTGCTGCATGTGTAAATCTGACTCTCCTATACACACAAAGCAAAAATAAATTCTCTAATGTTTACAACAACAGCAAGTTGCAGTTCTATGAATTTATATATTAACCGGAAAACACCCGGCATTGCCCGGGTTGTTACTATTGACATAAACTTTCATAGTATTTTTTGGCATGGTTCCCTAGATATGGCTTTTTAAATTATTTTACGACTTATCAGGGCATTCGACGATTTTTTGGTATCAATAGATGCAGATTTGAGGATGATTTTTTGCCCCATTTAAATACTTATCTTTCCCTTTCTTCAGCTTTAGTGTCGATATGGAGATTATTATATATTACTGATCAGCTTATTTTTCGCCGATCTTCTTTCTCATCGTTATTGACGACATGCTGCATAACTTCATCGATGGAAAGCAAAGAGGTATTTATTGGAACTTCACCGAACATCTTGAAGATCTCGCATATGTAGATGATATCTGCTTAACTTCAGTGAAACACTCCCATATGCAAGCAAAACTTGATAAATCATGTTTCGATTCAGGTAAAGTCGGTCTAAAAATCAACATCGACAAAACAAAATCCATTAAAATGAACACCAAAAACAACAACGATTTCACGCTGCACGGTAAAGCAATTGGACAGGTCGAAGATTTTACCTACTTGGGTAGTGTAATACACGCAGAGAATAGTACAAGGAAAGATATTTTGACCAGTATTAATAAAGCGGCGGGTATATACGTGCAAATATGGAACTCAACGCAGATATCCTTCCACACAAAAATGAGACCATTTATGTCTAACGTCATCTCACATTACGGATGTGAGACCTGGCTTGTCTTTAAGGTGTGCTGGCCGAATGTCATCAGCAGCACCTATCTGTATAAAAAATTTAATCTGGAACCAATAGTCAACTACATAAAATTGCGAAAATGGCGGGGGCTAAGTCATCCATTGCGAAAAAATGTAATGGAAATTTATCGACAAGCTCTTGATTGGAATCCCCAAGGCAGCCGTAAGAGGGGTCGCCCTTAAAATACGTAAGCGAAGAACAATGCAAAAAGAAATCGAGGAGTCCGGAAAAACGTGGAACGATATAAAGGTATCTCCCGTGGGAGATACAGGAACTGATGATGAGCACTGAAAACTAAATTGTCTGTCAGTCATCACTTCTTGTTAATAATGTAATTAATTTTGGCCAAATTAACACAGTTGAAAATAACGCCAGGCGATTTGTAATGAAATCGACCTATCTCTCTCGCTTTCTATTCAGTAATTGGCATTTACAATCTGCACTCTTGCACCAAAGCTAGTGGCTCTTTCGTTAATATTTTTTAAGAAAATCAGTATTAAATAACTATTTTGGTTGTATGTATGAGAGCTGATAAGTCCACTAATCTAAAACACTAGCTTATCACACCCTTTAAAGACCAACAAGTTTTCTGATGACTTGGGACACGTGAGACACGAAAAAACGTTTTTTGGGATTTTTCACTTTTTGAGGTTAGGGACGACACATAACATTTCCTATGAAAAATAATATTAGATTCATATTCAGCGAACAAAAATATACGAAAAAAAGCTTGGGTAAGCGTACGCTTGATAAACTATTATTTTAAGGTGAGGTGGTAGATTTTCAGCCGCCATATTGGTCCGCCATCTTGCAAAATCAAAAAAGGCCTTGTTGCATTCGGAATTAAAAATAATAAGTTTTCATTTGAGCCCAAACATGCCCTAAAATACCTTAACCAGTTTTGGACAGGGGGGGGGGGGAATCTCCCATTGCCAGAGAATGTCCCATATGTATATGTGTATATATGTATATATGTGCCTCGACAGCTAGACAGTACAAGCTACAAGAAACTGTAATGCTATACATTTAATAATAGTATTCAATAACACATACCCACACTTAGATATATACAAGCTCATGTATACTTTAATTTCGTAATAATTGCATAGAAGAGTGGCAAATGTCACCAAAGGGTAACAGTTTAGTTGTGCGGCAAATACTTTGATTTAGTTTGGTTTGGTCTATATTGAAATATTGAAACTAAAGCACTGACAATCGAGACATAAAGCAATTTTCTAATCGATAATGCATTTTACATTTACAACTTTTAAATGTAGTCTGCGAAGCGACACAGAGTTGCTACTCTACATACCTTAAGGTGAGGATAAATTGTTTAGGGTGGTGTTGAATGTCTCACATATACCATTAGAGTCCATAGGGACACATGCCACAAACTCTGCAGGTTCTAATAATATTTTTGAATGACAAAAAAGTTTAGCTGTCAATCGCTGCCATATTGATTATATTACAATTTCAGGGGAGCAGATAATATCAGGGTTCCTATGTTTTCAAGCACAATAACTTCCAATTAATTACACTATGTCTGGTTTAATCAACCGGGAAATTCAATCATCTGAGAAGATTCTGTATATTTTCTATTTAATAAAAAAAAAATGAGATTTTATTCGCAATTTACTGTGGATTGCTCTACTCTCTGTTTTGCAATCTTATCTGAAGTTTCATTTCCTTCCAATATGGCGATTGAAAACACATAATATTTAAGTACACTATTCAGTTCTTTTAAACTTAGCTGTGTTATTGTGTCGAAAATCTATAGGAAATCAACTAGAAATACATTGTTTGAAAAAAATCGAACTTTTTTTAAAAATAACAAGGTTATAAAAGTGGATTCTGGTGGAACTAAAAAAAAAACAAAAAAAAAAAAACAATTATATGTGTCCCGGCATTTTAAATGTTCCGTAGTTTATTATTTTTTTTACTATTTTCGTAAAATAAACCTAAGATATATTGGTTAATTTTGCATCTAAAACGGTTGGAGTTTCCAGCGACATATAATACAACTTTCTGCGAAGAAGCACGAAAATTAAAAAAGAATGAAGTAATTGATTTTTAAAATTGAACATTTGTAATGATAATTCAGGCTTAAAATCCGTACATTGAATTTGAAAAAAAATCCAAGATTTAAAAATATGCCTCAAGGTTGACATATTTGACATTTTCAAATGTATTCAACTTGCAGAACTGAAATTATGTCTAATCCAAAAATTATTTAAAAACTTAAACCAATTTGATATACAGTATGTAACAAGATTGAGTAAATGCAGGGACATTTTTGGGACATGAAAAAGTATCAGCATAGCTAAGTTTTCACACATTCAGATCAATAAAAGTGGAAACAAATTTTTGAAATCAGATAATATCTTCAGGTTTCAAAAGGGTCTTGAAAGTACTGAAATTTCGCAAATAAATTATAATTTTTCAAAGTTTTATGACCAAAATTTTTTTTTAAATTTCACTGCTTTTTTATTTCTCCTTGAGCGCACAAATAAAATGGAAAAATAAATTTTTGAAATTGGATAATTTTTATCGGTGCCACAAAAGGTTCAAAGTTCAGAAGTTTCGACCATAATTTATACTTTTCATATAATTTTTGCTGAATTTTTGAAAACTTACAAGCTTTATACATCTTGCTGCACCAATTAATATCCGATTTCAAAAATTCATTTTGCATTATGTTTGTACACTCAAGGAGAAATAAAAAGGCTATGAAATTTGCCAAAAATTTTGTCCAAAAAATTTTGAAAAATCATAATTTATTGTCGAAATTTCGGTATTTTCAAGACCCTTTTGGAACCTGAAGGAGTTATCTGACTTCAATAATTTGTTTCCACTTTTATCCATCTGGATCTGATGAAACTTTACTATGCTATTACTTTATAATTGGACGCCATTTTAGGGTTTTTTTTTCCCCCAGAAAAGTCCCCTCATTTGCTCAATTTTGTTACATACTGTAGATTAAAATTATAGCATTTGTTACAGCGCCACCTAACGAGTTTTAAGATAGCGATGCTAGGTCTTAAGATATTTCATAAAGTAATAAAAAAAATTGTAGAAAAAGGAATGGAAAAAGTAATAATAGCAATAAAAAAGTAGAAGAAAATACTAGTAGAAAAAGTAGTAGGAAAAATAATAGAAAATATTATAAATTGTTGTAAAAAAGTAGTAAAAAGGTAGCAGAAAAAGTAGTAGAAAAATAGTTAAACATAGTAGTAGAAAAATAGTAAAAATGGAGTGGAAAGAGTGGTAGAAATTATAATAAAAAATAGTAGTAGAAAAAACTGTAAAAAAGTAATAACAAATAGTATAAAGTAGTGGTAGAAAATAAGAGGAAAGTGCAGAAAAAAAAAAGTTTAAAAGTAGTAGAAAATAGTAGAAATAGTAGTAGAAAATAGTAGTAGAAATAGTAATAGAAATGGATTATATGGAAGGTGCCACCCCCCTTTATCAAACCCACCTATATTTGTGATGTAGCATGGCATTGCTAATTTACGTTCTTGTACCAAATTTCGGTACTGAGCCACGCTCACTTTCTTAAAAGACTTTATGAATAGCTATGTTTCATCCACTGGATAAAGCAAATATATTCTGGAAACATGGCTTCAATCTGTCAAGTCGTTCAGAAGTTACACGATTACAAACATACATACGAAACTCTACCATTATATATGAAAAGATAAGATATTTGTAGAAAATTGTATTCTAGAACATACTAATCCTTTATCTACTTACATTATAGATTTTTTATTTCATCGAAAGAAACGATTTTTTTAACATTAGAAAAGTTCAAAAAGGAATAATATTTTCTTAGAAGCAAACTAACCAAAGATGCCTTAGGTTTTATTGTACCAAAATGGCCAAAAATGAGTTAACTTTAAACCTGCGTTAAACTTTAAATCAGAATTTTAAAATACGTTAAAACACGTAGTTTTTTTTTTTTTTGTTTTATTAAAACCCTATTTCAGATCGTTGTTATTTTTTCTATGTTTGATTGTTTTATTGCAATACAAAATAATAATTTTAATTTCGTTTCGTGCCAAGCATTAAATTAAATATATAACATTTTCAGTTAAAATTTATACAATTTAAGCGCAGCAGAAAAAAATTGTGTAAGCTTAAACATTTTTTTTAAGAATTTTTAATATTCCACTGTTTATTCATTTTTCCACTTAATATTTTCCATAAATTAGTAATTCCTTTGATAAATATTCTCTAGAATTATTAAATCCAAACGTTATCATATAAATATTCAATAACAATTTATAGATTGAAATGTTTTCCAAGAATCCAATTTACATTCATAAATGCACTAAATTGCAGTGACCTTGTGCTAAGTAAGTATTATGAATACAATTCAAAACTATTGTTCTTTAAGGCAGTTAAAGATACATTGGATTTTATGATTGGATCTCTTTCATAGATATAAATATTAAAAATTCAACTTATTGACTAATTTAAGGGTTAAGTATTCAAGAGATTATTATGTTATCTTTTAACATTAGTCCCCAGGGTCAAAAGTTATTTATGCAACCTTTTTGATTTGATAGTAAATAGGTAAGCAAAACTACAGGCATCTATGAATTTATGTACTTATGTTTTTTTTTTAATTATAGGTACTATAAATTGACATTTAAATAAGCTCAATATCTTCTTGTATATTAAGTGGGATTTATTTATGAAAGAGGAAGAGAGAGTGAGAAAGAAGGTAGCAAGCATTAACGCATAAGTATCTTTTCATTGATTTATATCGCATTTGATATATTCTTATGACAAATTGGTTTGCAATTTATTGTTAATTAACGTAAATACACGTACACTCAAATATGTATGAGTATAAATATATTTCTATGTAAATGGGATTTCTATGTCTATACATAGATATGTACAGACATATGTAGGTATGTTGTTGTGTGTATGCTCACTATTTAATAATAATTCAATAATTTATAATGTACTATGAAGGTAAATCATATTTACATTTGTAAAGAGTTGCACTCAAATATGGAGAAGTCTTTAATAAATAAAGAAAAAATTATTTATAAGTTAGGATGTTACTCATACGCCATGCATTCCATATCCAATAACGCTACTAGTATGCAATAGTTTAACTAAATTCATACTGATAACTTTTTCATATAATTTTTGATATGAAAAACGTGACATATATGTAAGTAGAAATTATTAAATTTATTAAAATGAGATTTACAAATAATAAGGTGACGTGACTTAAATTGCGTGAAGTTCAATTTTCTGTTGTTTGAATCATTTTTTTATTTTATTGAAACTTTATTGATCAAAATCAGAAGAAACTAAGGTAGGGGAATTTAGAAGTGTCGATCATGCATCGGAACTGTCATTTTCTATGTTTAGTGTTGTATAGTTGGAGCGAAAAGTTATGCAGCTTTCGAACGGGACTTTCGAGTAATATGAAATTTTTGCGATTGTAATAATTTTAATGGGGCGGGTAGGTGAAACGGTTGAACTGAACATCTATAGTTAAAGTATTGAGGTTTATCTTGTACCTCTTAGAATTTGATTAACTTTTCTTTGATTCTATTTTGATTTGTTTCATTTTGAGTTACTTCGCATGAGATGGAATCACAAGGTCTGAACGTCGTCACAGTAGATATGAAAAGGAAGTCATTCAGGAGTTATAAAGCTATTCTCGAATTTTCCTAGCTTGTCTACAACCTTCTAAGATTCTAGCATAAAATTCAATCTTCTGGCAAGTGAGAAGATACATCTTTATAGCAATATGGCGCACTATTGTCTAGACGTACTCAGTTCGTTCGCATAAATAACACTTTATCGGAAGTAGTTGAGGTCACTTCTGGTGTCCCTCAAGGCAGCCACCTAGGCCCACTTCTTTTTTTATTATTTGTAAATGATATCCCTAGAATTTTTCGCCACTCTCATTGCCTTATGTATGCAGACGATTTGAAACTTTACTGTAGTGTCAAATCCATCAGTGACTGTGCGAGGCTTCAGGATGATGTGTCTAGGTTGTTGATTTGGTGTGATAAACATAAGTTATCCCTTAATATTTCCAAATGCCAAAGTTTATCTTTTCACAGAATTTTGATTCCAGTTAGATTTCAGTATATTTTAAACGATACAGCACTAATTAGGATTAACGAAAAGTGTGATCTTGGGGTTCTTTTTGATTCCAAAATGTGTTTTTCCAAGCATATTGACTACTTAATAGTTAAAGCTAGATCTATGCTTGGATTTATTATAAGGAACTCCAAAGATTTTTCAGATCCTTATACTCTCAAAGCTTTATATTTTTCATTTGTGAGGTCTATATTGGAGTATTGCAGCATTATCTGGGATCCTTTTTATTCTATTCAGTCGTTAAGAATTGAAAGGTTTCAGAGAAAATTTACGAGATGTGCCATTCATAAATTGCGCTGTAATACTGATATGCCATCTTATAGAATCAGATGTCTCTTGCTTGGTATACAATCTCTTGAAGTTAGGCGTAAATACTTCTCTGTTATGTTTGTTAGAGACATTATTAACAATCATATTGATTGCCCACCTCTGCTTCAATTAATTGGCTTTTATTGTCCTACTCGTTACTTAAGATCTAGAAGTCTTTTTTATGAACCTTATCATAGAGTAAACTACTGCCGCAATGAGCCTATAACACGTTGTTTAAGGGAAGCAAATGAAGTCTGCGGCTACTTAGATTTTTATAATCATTCAAATCGATGTAAATTTAAAAATAGTTTAATTATGACCCTGCAATACTTAACTTAAATATTTCATTTAAGTTAATTATTATTTAAGTTAGCATTTAGAATATCTAGTAGTCTTTAAGAGCATGTACTCTAATTGATGAAATTGAAATAAATAAATAAATAAATATTATAGAATGGCAACAATAAGATCAACCATAAGGCAACAATAAGAAGCCAATTCTGATTATCTACCTATTTAATCAGAATTGGTTTTTTGAAATTTAATTTGGAATCAGAGGGGGGTTCCTTTTTGAAATTTGTGGAGTTTAGATCGGCGGTAAATATTTCAACTTCATACCCCTGTTTCTAAAGTAAAACAATTTTTCTTCTCATCGAGTTGTTTTCCAAGCAACGCCATCTATAAAGATATTAGTACGAGTAATCATTCGAAGTTAAATCTTCAGTTAACTTTGGTCTCTGATTTAAACTAATATAAATTTTTCCCTGTTTCCAATATTTGTAGGATGTGGAGACTGAAAAGCTTTCTCAAGTGTAATTGATGGGTTAGAAGTTTAAAATGGGTACTACTACTCTATTGGAGTCAAGTTAGATTAAGAAGAATGGTCCATACACATTGACGACAGCAGCTATACGAACACATAATTACGAAGTTTTGTCGGCTACAACTCGTCGCCTGAAAATTGATTTGGCGTATGTGTATAAGTATTCCTATGCCTATACGCCAAATCAATTCTCAGGCGACGAACTGTCGCCGTGTAGTTAGCTACTAAACACAATGGAAAAGGCATCACCAGCAGCAAACACAGCTCAAATAACAAAAGCAAACTCTCTTCTTCCTCTGTCGCTCCTCAAATTAAGAAATTGATTTAAATTGGCGATAGCCACAACTGTGTTCGGTAGTCATGTGGTCGTGCCATCACCAAAATAATCGCCTCCATAAGAACGTGTGTTTTTAAGGGGTTTTCCATTAAGGACATAACAATTTTATCTATTAATAAAACACAGAATTTTTTTAGATATTGAGTTCAATTTTGTTGTGAGTGTAGTGCAAGCATTACATTTTATGAATGAAATTCGATCTCGGTCATATGACCACCACGAGCCTGTTTACAGCGATCGACTCTTTGGACCCAATTTTCCACCACTATCGCACACATTTCGATCGGAACGTTGGCAATTTCGCATTTGATGTGGTCTTTGAGCTCGTCTAAAGTTGCTGGCTTGTTGGCATAAACCAGTGGCTTGATATAGTTCCATAAAAATAAATCCAATGGCGTTAGATCGCATGAACGAGGCGGCCAGTCCACCGGACCATTTCTCGAGATAACACGTTCACCGAATTTGCCTTTCAATAAATCGATTGCGACGCGTGCTGTGTGGCTAGTGGCACCGTCTTGTTGAAACCAGATATCGTTGATGTCAAGTTCATCCAATTCTGGCTACAAATAATCTTCCAACATAACACGATAGCGCTCTCCATTGACAGTAACATGACGCTATTACGACCGAAAATTGGAGTAAGCGCTCTTAAAGTGGCGACCACCGACTCAAAATTTCGATAGTAATTTTTAATAATTTCCAAACGTTGCTGGTTCGTGAACTTAACCATGATGAAAATGTTGACTTTAACTAACCTTTTGACATTGACAGTTCATTAAAAAAGTTTAAAGGTGCGTTCATATAAAAATACGAAATTGTTATGTCCCTAATGGAAAACCCTTTACATAAGTTTTTAAACTCAGTTTTTCAGATATTTATCGTGATTTATAGAATTAAACTTTAATATTAAAAATTAAAAAGTTTTATTAAAATTAAAGATTATTAAAAAAAATGTAATTTTAACAACGATTTCGGTGAAGAATAAAATAGTAGTTTTTATTTATCTCTTGCTTTTTTTTTTAAATACACAAAGAAATGCAATTAATTAAACTTATCTCCAAACCAATATTCACACACACATGCACATATTGAAGAGATATGTTGTGCATTGTTTTAGTTATGACTATAAATTACAGCAGCAATAGTAAACAATTAAAAATTCTAAGAAATCTAACAAAAGACATAAATTTCAATCAAAATCTCATCTGATAAAAGTGCAGTTAGATATTTCAGTGTTTTTTAAGTGTATAAGTAAAATTTGTAAATAGCTCTAGGCAACAATGCAATCCATCTTCACCTATAAGCGTTTCAAAAGTGAGTTAGATATGGAATGGAAGTAAAATTTAAGAAGTTATGCAAATGAAAAACTAAACTTAAAAATACATGTGTGTACATTTGTTGTTGTGCTCTTTAAATATGACTAAGAAAACAAAGAATAAGATTTATGTATGCATTCAATTGTAGTTGGTAAGTACTTAGTAAAAAAAAAATATTTTTGAGAAATTGTTTTATATGTAGGTTTAAGTACACGTACACATATGTATGAGTAATTTTGCGACAAATAAGTATAATCAGCAGTAAATTATTATCATAAACAGAATGATGCATGTGTCTTCTTTGATTGTTGCTAGTGCCAGTGGTGCTGATGATGACAATGAACAGATAAACAATTTAACAAACGTCTTATGTTGAATTTCTTAGGTTCCCTTTGTGTGACATATATATATGTGTGTATAGAATTGCTTTGAACCTGAAGCAATAAATAAACTCATATTTTATTTTAATTTCTACATAATTCCTGCATTTTTGTTTAATTATAAATACTAACTAAAATTTGTATTTTGATTTTTTCAACAACATTTGTATTTGAATTTCAGTTTTTTTTTTTTTTTTTGTTTTAGTTTTTGAATGCTTTAGGCTAATATTTAAAGTAAAAAGGTGACAAATCTTCATTATTTTTTCATAAATACAAATCAAAATGTTTTGTTAATTGTTATTGTAGAGAATTATATTTTAAATGTATTTGAAATGATTTATCATAAAAACAATAATAAAACATTTGATAAGAAAAATTTATTTTATATTCCAGCAATACAAATATAATATCCTTGATCTTGGAATAGCAAAATAAAGAAACGGATTCTGAAGACTGAGGAAACAACAACAAGTCTGAAATTTAGAAAGACATATTCTGCTTTAAACTGATGCTTTAGTTTAGCTTTGATTATGACACTTTGAACGCCAAATATTTTGAGGTTATCATTGACACTAAGCTTAGTGGAAAATTAGCATTGAACATAGGATCATAAAGACCTGCAAACCCCTATATTCCAGCAAAAGAGTGTTCCGAAAATAATGGGAATTCCGTCCACCAGTAACGATCTGGTCGTACACATCAATTATCAGGCCTATTCAGATAATATTGATATGGGGATATATAAAGAATTTTTTTTTTTTAACTCAATTTATTAAATACAATCTGTCTACATTGACATTTAGTAATACATATGATTTTAAAATTTGACATATGTAAGAATGCCCAATGGCATTCATTACGTTATTTAAAATTTTAACAATGGTTAAAAGTTATAGCGTTATTGCATTATTTAAATCTATTGGGTAGATCTAATGGTAAAAACCGTTTTAATCTGCGAGTGTAGTTCTCAGTATTCAGCAACTCTGTAGCCAGGTAATTTAGGTGGACGCTGAGGCGGCTGTGGTATTTTTGACTAAAATTATTAATCTCTTCATATATAGTGGGGATTTTCAGGTCTCGGTGAATAATTTCATTGCTAACGAACTTCGGAGCGTTGGTACACATACGAAGAATTTTCGACTGGAATCTTTGGATGATATCCAGATTTGATTTGGATGCCGAACCCCAAATTTGGATTCCATAAGTCCATATTGGCTTTAATATTGTTTTATATATAAGAACTTTGTTTTCTACAGAAAGAGTTGAGTTGTTACCAAGTAGCCAGTATAGTGACCTGATCCTTAATCCTAGTTGCTTGCGTTTTGTGAAGATGTGGTGCTGCCATGTGAGCCTCTTATCAAAGTGTACTCCAAGATATTTTGCGTGATCAGATTGAGGTAAGCGGCAACAATTAAGAGTTACAGGCGAACAAGTTCCATTTCGTAGAGTGAATGTTGTTTGTACAGACTTTGATTCATTTGCTTTCATTCTCCATTCGTCCAACCAAATGTTGAGGCTTGTCTGTAGTCGATATGTAGCTACATTAGGCTCGCTGTTACTCGCCATTACAACTGTCTGATCAGCAAAAGTTGCAGTGTAGGTATGTTGTGTCAATGGTAAATCAGCTGTAAAAAGGGTATAAAGAACTGGCCCTAGCACACTACCTTGGGGGACTCCGGCCTTAATCGAATGAATATTGGTTACATAATCGTCCACTTTGACCATAAAATATCGATCTTCTAGGTATGATTTTAATAATTCGAAGTAACAATGAGGTACATATTTTTTAAGTTTGTATAACAAACCAGAATGCCACACTTTGTCGAACGCCTGTGTTATGTCAATAAATGCTGCCGTGCAATACTCCTTTTTTTCTATAGAGTTTCTCGCAACTTTATACACTCTGTTTATTTGCTCTATAGTAGAATGATGTTTCCTGAATCCGAACTGGTGCGAAGGAATTAAGTTTTTTTATTCTATTATAATGTTGAGTCGTTTCAGTAGCATTTTTTCAATGACTTTAGACAAAATGGGAAGAAGACTTATTGGTCTGTAGGATGTGACTACACCCAAAGGTTTACCTGGTTTAAGAATGAGTATAATTTCTGATACTTTCCACTTTCCACGCAATCAGGCAGCTCTTTAAGAATTTTACCCGTTATGTGATCGTATCCAGGAGCCTTTTTGACGTTCAGCATTTTGTTTATAGTCCATCTTATTTCCTTAGTATTAAAACAACGAATTGGGAAGTCCATTTGATGTGGGATTTCTAGAAATCTATCTATTTCAAAATCTTTTTGTAGACACCTACTCGGAAAAGGTTGAAATACATCTGCTAGATGTGATGCAAAAGTGTTTGCTTTTTCCTCATTGGTTCTACACCAATTCCCAGTCTTACTTTTTATTGCAGGGTTATGTAGCGTTGAGTCGTTTATCTTTTTGGTAGCCTTGTACAATGTCTGTTGCTTTGGTCGCAGTCAAGTTAGATATATAGTTTTGTACTTCAGAATTATTTTTTTCCTTCAGAGCGTCCTTCAATTTTTTTATGGCGCGATTGAGTTGTTTTTTTGGATTTCTAATTATTTGCCAGACTCGTCTCAGTTTCCGCTTTTCCTCTATCAGTATTTTAATGAATTTGTCAACCTTATCATTTTTATTATTGGGATTTTCTTCAGGAGTGGAAAACCATGCAGCTTGTTGAACACTACCGTTGAATAATTCAACAGCATTGTCAATGTCATCTTTGTTTTTTAGTGGAACATTAGAATCCAGTATCCTATTGACGGTTTCCCTAAAGCAATCCCAATCTGTTTTTTTTTTTTTGCTGTGCAGTTTCGCATGTTTTTCTTTATATTTCACTTCAGTTGAAAAGTTCAAAATAAGGGGTGAGTGATCTGATGATAGATCCAGGCATGATTCGATTTACGCGTGGGTTTTTGTTACACCATATAAAGAATGCAATCAGAAAAACTCAAACACTCAAAATATGTTAGTTCATACGCTACCTATGCAACTATATGCTAAAGTCAACACAGGCGTGAAAGGAGTCAGACTCAAAGAAATAGAGCATTGGCCTGCCAAATACTATGCACTAAGTAGAATTGTAACGCATATACTGAAAGTTCCTGACGTGCCCAAAATTTGTCTACCTATGTTATACCCAAACTGAACATCAGTAAGGGCTTCGACAAGAGAAGGAGCTGGAATCGTGCGAAAGCTATTTTGAAGCTAAAACTCTTCACTGTTGAGTCTCAATTGAACTACGGGGTTAGTGCAGTAGTCTACTTACCACAATATTACCGACATCCGACCGACAACCAGAGATGTCTGTAAATCACTGACAAAACTTTAAGTAAAGGCTGAAAAAGCTTAAGGGTTACTTGCCTCCCTTTCCTGTCTTAGGCTAGACATTGCCCTAATCTGGATTCCAGGTCTTAGAAAGAATAAAGGCAATGAAAGAGCCGATGAGCAAGCAAGGTGATGATCTGCTCATGACATTACTAAGGCACAATAAGCATGGTATTAAGTGGGAAATCATAAATATTTTTTCAAATTAAATTTATGAAATTAAATTTCTGTAAAATATGTATGTAAACCAATTATTATGCCTCTCCTACTCTGTGTACATTAGCATTAATATATTTATCTGCACATTAAGTTTTATTCGATATATTTCAATTAAAGTTTCAGAGATAAAATTGTTTTATTCTTCCATTTATGCTTTGATATAACGCACGAACAATCAAAATAAATTAGAATTCGATCTTAAACCTCTAGAGTAAAACTTATTGAAACTTACACCGAGACAGACACATGCATACATTTTTAACACAAGCACACACATGCACACATGAATACATGTAACCATAGAAAGCCAATCGAAAGTTAAGTGAGAAGAGCATAATGAATGCAAGCAGTGCTGCTGTATTTGTTGCATGTTGCTGCAGCAGATTATCTTGAACATTGCTTTAAACGAGCAAGCGTTGAGCTTAAAATTCGCAGGAGACCAAAAATAAAAATAACAAATTTTATACCATGAAGTGATACAATAATAAATTCACACATGATGAGGAGGACGGAAAGGACTAGAATTGAAAAATTATCAAACAAAAAATCCTTCCCTAAATACATACAATCAATTTTCAGTATTCTTTGAACAGAAAATTTAAAAATGCATCTGCACAGAACATTAGCTGCAGGTAAAAATATTCAACTTTAAGTTGCGCACATAAGTGACGAATGTCTGTAAATAAACACTTGGCCCTTTTCTTCCCATCACACTTTGGGAAAAAAAAAATTTGATAGTGAATAGACACCTCTGAGAGATGCTTTGCTCACATGGTTATAAAGTGATAAAAAAGTGTTTACTTTCGCTGAAGCTGTTTAACATCGTGATTGTGGGGTGTTGAGGCTGTGCATTAGAGTGGATTGATTATGTAATCTACATCATGGCAGCTCCTTTTAAGAAGAACGGTTAAATACAAGATGTTTGACACAATTTTTTTCACGTACACATCAAATTTAGACTAATTTCTGCTTCGGAGCATTCTTTCAAATTTTCCTTAATTTGCTTCCAGCTAAGTGAAGCTTCCTTTTTTAGAATCCACACTAAAAATCCGTGTCTGTTAAATCTGTCGCACATTTAATTTAGCTCAGAGGAAACTTTCCTCATAGGTAGAGACAAACAAAATTTTGAAAAAATCCCAATTTTCGACCCACTCTGGCGCCCGCATGTGTTTTACACTTGTATCCGAGTCTCGTTATTTGTTTTTTATTCTTGTCGTCCTTGTTTTTGTGAATATTAAATAACCACCATGTGTTGCATGCGGTCGTGTTTTGTGGTTTTGTTGTTTTTCCTCGTACTCTGTGCAAAACAGCAACAGTTGACAATTTAAGTTGGTTTAAGGAATACATATATAAATAGTCAAGCTTTTTTTATTTGAAGCTTTTATGATTTTTTCTTAAAAAATCATATAAAATTCATTTCGTAAAACATTTCGGATGAATTAAACATGATTGATGTACCACTGAGTTAATGAAAGCATAAAGTTAGTTGGTAATGAACACAAAATAAAAATTAGCATATGAATTAGAATCTATAAGGCAATTCAATGCAAAATACACTGCAAAATAGAATAAGGCAGGTATACGAAAAAAAACTGGTCGACATTAAATTGTTATAAAAATTATATTTTTTAAACAAACACAGAAATTCACACATCAATTGAAAGTTTATAATAGTAACTTTTGGTTGGCGCGTATGCAAATGATCGCAACTTTGACTTAACTCCAGCCATTAAAAGTTGCACATCACTTCGGGACATTTGAGATGACACAGTAGTCCACTTTTTCTGCAACTGTTTCTCATTTTTGACCACTTGCTTCGTTTTTAGCAATTTTCTTTTCATTATAGCCCAATATTTTTCTATCGGTCGAAGTTCTGGGCAATTTGGGGGATTGGCATCTTTTGGAATAATTTGTACCCCTTTCTCTTTATACCACGTCATGGCCGTTTTGCGCGGAATGGCAAGTTGCTAAATCTGCTAAACCTTGTGAAGACGTACCATTGGCAGTAGACGTTTTTGTAAGCACTCTTCTACGAAAATTTTTTGGTTGATGGTACCAGTAGTGACAAAAACTGTACTCTTTATTCCGCATTGGCAAATTGCTAGCCAAACCAAATATTTCTTCGCAAACTTGTCCACTTTCTTTAGCTTAAATTTAGGCGCAACATCACCTCTCTTTTTTGAAGTGTAAAATAGTTGACCAGGAAGCTGATTAAAGTCTGCTTTGACATACGTTTCGTCGTTCATGATCAGGTAATTAATTATGTACAACTTTGTCGTACAGCTTTTGTGCGCGAGTTTTTGCTATTGCATTTCTTTGTCATTCCGGTTCAGGGCAAGCGAAACTTAAGTCTTCTTAAGTCCTTTTACTCTACGTACTTTTGGAACATATCCGGGTGTCATATGGACTTTTTTAGCAACATCTCTGATGGAAAGGCCTGTATTTCTTTGAAACAAGTTTTTCACTTTCTTTGCTTTTTCCTCAGAGATGAACCCCTTCTTTCGCCCACTTCCAGTTTTCCTTTCGGTAGTTAGTCGTTCACTAAAGTTTTTAAGCAATAAAGTAACCGTAGATTTTGCAATTTTTACACTTTTGGCAATGTTTTTATGTGACATATGGGAAAAGTCTTGATTTTTTTGCACAATTATATCGTGAGTGCTCGATTTCGATGAACTCATTTTGCGTAATGTAAAAAAATCAGAAAAATGAGTGATGCAAAAATGTAAAACAGAAAATTCTCTACGAATTAATAACAGTAACATTTGCTGTAACTACCATATTTGAATTAATACAACATGTTTACAGCGACTAGTTTTTTTCGTATGCATACCTTAAGTGCAATAACAGCTTAAAAAGTTGAGATGATAGCATATGATACCAAGGTATAAGATAAAAGTGAAGCTCTAATATATGCTGTATGTGAATGTATGGAGTTAATCACTCTTATGTGTGCATGATAAAGTAGGTAGACCCTTTCATATTTATTTTTCAAACCATAATGAGGTTTCGATATTCAAAAAGTATTTTAGCAACAGTATCTAAAGAACCACCTTGGTGGTGCTGGACTATCATCTCAGGGGTCTCGGGTTCACTTCCCGGCGAGGGCATGGCCATACGCTGGTCATGAAAGAAAAAAACGGATACGGGATACGGATTTATAGGCCAATTTTTACCCCTCATCCCTGGTCGTAATATATCGTGTAACAAAACGTACATACCCCCCATACCAAAAGGCCAGAGATTTTGGTACCTACCTACCTAAACAATGTAAAAACGATTTAATATTACTGATGACATACTTAAGTATTTACAGTCACTCTATAGCAGCATTAAACATAGACAACCGCATTCATAGGGGAACTACACATTATCAAATGTAATTTACACAGAGGAGGAAATGCAAAGAAATTGCTTCTGGGTATTTTGCATATGAAGAAAAGAAGTAAAATGGTAAAAAACGGAAATTCATAGTGTGACAAATGGATAAAGCAAAAGAATGGAATGTACAAATTAAGAATGCAAAGGAGTCGTAGCTACCCAGTTGCACAAACAGCGAGTACTCTTCAAACTATTAATGATTCCATTACTCCAAAAGAAGGAATAAACGAGCCACTCCAATACAGTAACAAAATTTTTGAATTTCACTAACACAATTTCAAAACTTTTATATGGACTATTTTTAGAAATATTGATAAACAAACACAGCCTGGTTGAGTAGTTTAAATTTATATATCTTACTCTCTCTTGCCCAGTTAACTCTTTAGGGTTAGGTAGGGTAAAAACTGCCCCACTTTTTGCATATCTTTTTATGCATAGTGTGATATATTTTAACCCACCTCCGAAAAATTGAAATTACTTATTCTTAGTTAGTTTCTCATTCTGCTGGTAATGATATAAACCAAAAAAATGTCTGTGCAACTGTTGTTTTTATTTTCTTTAAAATTGTGTGCATCAAAGAGTCAAATCAAAAATCAGTACTAGTACTAGTTAGTACTAGAATCATTGCGAGAGCAAAAGAAACAAAATTCAATGGCAATAAATTTGCGCGTCGTTTAATATTCGCGATGCGAATTTTTCGATCACAGGTTCGAGCCTGGAAAAAGGCAACTCAAGAAAATAATAAAATTAAAAAACGATAATAGTAAATAATAAAAAAAAAAAATAATGAACCAAAATAATTAAAGAAAAATAAAAAAAAAATGTTGTGGGATTTGAACCTTGGCACACAATTGCTTGCGTGCTTATTAGCGTTTTAGACAACTAGTCTATGGCGTCATGAATTTTGTGAGAAACTATTTCGGAGTTTCGTTTTTTATAATCGTGTCCTCCTTTATTACTCCTTTTGGAGGCTAAAACGAGTACACCATGCCCTAGGACATGCAATGTTGAAAAGGAGTACAAAATTCAAGAGCTCTGGAGCAATAGAGAGTAATCGATTGCTCGCTTTGGAGCGCTCGATGATTACTCTTACGATCATCCGAAGTTCAACTGGGTCTCAATAATTTAAATTTGTAATGTATAAAGGAATTTATATTGACCACATTCAAATACACACTTACATATAGGCAAACAAACAAATACACTCATACATATTGAATTTAGATATGGTTTTCCAATATGGCAACCACAAACTAAAAACTCCATTGGTAGATAAAAGACATATCGAATTGAGTAAATCGTTTATCATGTTATGTAAACACAAACACTATACAGTGTACACTACGCTAGTTGTATGACTCTATCAGTATCAATAAAATGAAGTGTAAACTGAAAAGGTGTTAACTGTAATTGGAAATATGTAGTAATTCATTACAGAAGAAAAGGAAGAAAACGAAAAAAACGATACACAAACACACTGGGAAACGGAAATGAATAACTGCATGTAATCAACAAGTTGCATGTAAATAGTTTACGAATGTATATTGTCAAGCAGCAAGAAATAGGTACTTTCTTTCTGCAAAAACAAAATTTATTCCTAACGATTTCCTGCTTCCTTGGTAGCAAATTTCTTTCATTGTAATGCCTTTGGTCATGTGCAATAAGTTTTTTGATTGCTTTCGCTTCTTTTAATCTGTTTACGTAATGTTTGTTTTCTTTGCAACTATTCATACAATTGAAAGTTTATTATATCACAAAAGTGCTCGGTTCAATATTTGCTGTGAAATAAATCATTAGCATCCATGTCTCCAAATAAAAATATCTGTGGCAATAAGGAATAACAGCTAAACTCAAAAGTCGACTAAAAACCTGTTGCGTATTTTTCATTATAAAACCCAAAATATTGAAAGTTCTTAAATAATTATTGGAGTTTAATTAATAAAAAACTATGGGTCCAGTACCCATAGTTTTTTATTAATTAAATTTTTTTAAAAAACTTTCAACATTTTGGGATTTATAATAAAAAATACGCAGCAAGTTTTTATTCGACTTTTGAGTTTAGCTGTTATTCCTAATTGCCACATGCCTTGAAGACGTCCTCAAATTAATTATAGTGAGTAGTAAAAGCCTAGTTGTAAAATTGCGTTTAAATATTGCAAATATACTTATTCAAAGTAAGAAACAAGGATTTTTTACACTAAAAATGATCACAGGACATCAAAAGATATTTTTTCCTTAAAAATTTATGAAACACAAATTTCAATGTGTTAAATATGTTAAATTCAGCTCCTAATCTTATTTGAAAAAAAAACTTGACTGGGACCTCGTCAAGTTTGGCAGAAAGAAACTTACAATAGCTTTCGACCTTTGAACAAATTTGAAATTTTATTAACAAAAAGTTACATTTTGATCATTTCGCTTCTGGCCCTCCTAAAATCACATTCGAGACAAAACTGAAAACCGTAAATATACTTGTTGAACTACAGAGAGATAGGAAACCTATACCGACAAATTAATTTAAATAAAATTGTAATACATTTTTTTTTTCTATTCATTTGTGTGCCTGCCTCCTACAATATATCAAATTAAAAATAAAATTTCTGAGAAAATAGATCAATTCCAAGAAGATACTTAAACTACAATCAAAAACATCAATGAAGCTGACATATTTAGTGTTTGTGTGTGTGTGTGTTTCCCAAAACATGAGCAATGGATGTAGTTTGTGTGAAATTGTTACTTAAATTTTACAGTAGAAATTCAGCTTAAAAAGCTGCAACAATAGCTTCATTTGTATGTGACGGTCAGGGCCGTAGCCAAAAAATTTTTTCGGGGGGGTTTTCATTAGAAGAAAATATTCATAAATAATTTTTATCAAACTGATTTTTAAATACAATAAATTAAATCGATGATACATTTGATGGACCCTATAAAATTAAAATTTTAGGAAAATTTTTCCGATTTTTTTTAATCTTAACCTCAAAAAAATGGCCAAAAATGACAAAAAATTTCCAGAAGAATCAAATTAAATTTTTTCAAATAAATGTTATTCAATGTGCATTCTAGTGAATTTTTTTTATCGTGAGGGACATAATTTCATTAGCTCATTGACTTCCCACTTCTGATGATGTACCCAACCTCAAAAAAATTACCAAAAATAGTAGAGGGTCATTTTTTTCAAATGATCATCATTGGGAATTTGAGCCATTATCAATGATAAGGAACCCGGATGAGGTTGGCTTATATTCCCTAAATTCGTGAAGTCACAGCATTGAAAGAGATCATTCTAGTTGTGGTGCTCTGAGCAATAATGCGTTAAAAAATTAATTTTAAGACGGGTTTTGCTAATAAGATGGAGTTTTTGCGAAAGAATTTTTCACGTTGAACACGAATCTGAGCTCCAAAACTTCCCATCACGTCACGTTTTAGGAAAAAAATGGGGTTCAAGCAAGTCTTATTTTACAAGGATCCGATAATTTTTTCTATTTTTATTAATTTTTAAGCTTTTCAAACTGATTCAAGACGGAACTTTAAATCAAAAACAGTTACCGACCTAGAAAAACTATGAATGCAGGAGTGCTCAGTATCACCTTCTCTTTTTGAATCCGTAGTCAAACCTCATGTCGAAGAAAACAAATCGGATTTGATCGCATAGTGTAACTAAGATTTCAAATTTATTTTTTATATTTGACTTTTTAGATTAAAAAAACCGATGGAAATAAAAAATATAGTTAAATAGATTTTATTTTGCCTTTTTTTCCATCCATTAGAAATTAATCTCAAAAATTAGAATAAATTTTCCACATTTCGGGGGGGGGAGGGGGGGAAGAACCCCCAAAACCCCCCTAAATACGGCCTTGGTGACGGTTAATAAAAAACCACACCATCGCATCATGCCCACGTGTTTGTAATAGGCAACATTTCATTCCATTTTTTGGGCTAAACTAACTTTAGTGCAGGGGTAAGAAATAAACTAATAAAAAGTGTATCGCGTGCGGAGCCAATTTAAACATTTTTCATTGTAAAAATAGTGAAGGAGTTTATAAGGGCAACAGTAAAGGCAGCAGTGGCAGCGGTATGCCAAGCACTATGCTCAAGATCATGAGTACAAAATTATACAAATTTATTGAAGTTCAAGAAAAATTCTTAAGGGAATTGTAGTTTTTAGAATAAACAAATGCTGGTTTTATTTTTAATTTATGCAATTTTTTTTTCTTTGCATGCTACAGTGGAGTTTTAGAAAAATGCATTTTCTTTTCTACTCCTATTTGTTGTTGTAAGAAAAGCACTTATGCTTGCGACTTAATAATGCAATCTGCCACCATCTCATAGAAGTCAGACTAACTTGATTTGTTGATGAGTGTGGCATTTTACTGAATTACATTACATTTTCAACTGTTGCGCTATGTCAACCATTTTGTTAAAAAAAAGAAAAAGGAAACGGATGTGTGGGAATAATGTATTTACTTATACATGAGTTTACACGATATTTTCATAGTTATATTTGGAAATATGTAAATTTAAGCAAACATTTTTGGATTGTGGATCAACCCTATATTGAAATTTTAGTTTTTATGAATGTTTTCTAATGCTTAAGCATTTTATACGCTTGCATGCGCTTTTACTTTGAAACCAAAACTGCAATTATATAGATTCATTTTCAGTTTATTATTCCTTTCGCATATGTTGTGTGCATTGCTGCCATAATTTTTCAAACATTTGCATGTTACAGACCAATTTTTTAACTCTTTCCCCCCATCATTTTTTAACGCCGAGTTATTACACCCCACGATAAATATAAACTTTTGATTATACACTTTGAGTAGACCATATGCACATGAAAGTAGAGATAAAATATAACGCCAAAGTAAACGGAAAGTTGTAAGTTCTTTTGGTTTCTAGCTAATTGAAAACCACCTTCATCATAAAGATCCCGGAATTTATTCAGAAATTTAAAAATACAAGTTTATTCATCTAAATCTATAGTGTCCCTTTCAAAATAATTCCCATCGACTACAACACGCCCATGCCAGTGCCTGATCCAATCCTCGAAACATTTTTTATATTCGGTTTTCGGTATGTCCATCAGTGCTTCCGGCGATTTTTCAATTACTTCCTCTCGGCTGCTAAAACGCGTTCCTCGAAGTTGCAGGCAGCCAAATCAGGTGAATTCGGTGGCTGTTGGATGGTATTTGTTGCATTTTTCGTCAAAAAATAACGAATAATGATGGCACTGTGCGACGGTGCGTTATCATGGTGCAAAATCCACGAGTTTTCTATCCATAATTCTGGTCTCTTTCGGCGAATTGCTTCACGCAAACGACTCATAACGCCCAAATAATACTCTTTCTTTAATGTCTAGCCTTCTGGCAAAAATTCATGATGCACTACACCGTTGTAATCCCTGAAAACCGTAAGCATTGCCTTCTTTTTTGACTGAAAACGACGTGGTTTTTTTGGTCTCGGATCATTTGGTGAACTCCATTCACTTGCCTGATGTCTGGATTGCGTGTTGTACTCATAAACCCACGCCTCGTCTCCAGGAATGATCCTTTTGATGAATGTAGAATCGGATTCAGCCTCGCAAATCATGTCCTTTGCGACGTCAACACGGTCTCTTTTTTGCATGGAATTGAGGTATTTTGGCACCAACTTTGCTGCTACAAAAATGTCTTGGACAGATCCATAGGCAATGTTCAAGTCCTCCGATATCTCTCTGATGGTTAATTTGTTGTTATTGACCAAAATTTCTTTTACTTTATCAACGTTTTCGTCGGTTTTCGATGTCGATGGTCTGCCACTGCGTTCATCATCTTCGATTGACTCACGATCACTTTTGAACCGCTCGTGCCAACACACACAGATATAGATATACTTTTGCCTACGTAACTTTTGCAAATGACAAGTTATGACGCTAAGATTTAGAGGGAATATCAACAACAGATGTACCAACTTAACAAAAAAAAAAACAGAACTCAAATCGAAACGATGGGAGCGCTACACGGAACGCTATTCCAGGAACTTTTTGATCAAGGTGGTATTTCAAATCAAATTGAAGTGTGTCCTTGGAAAAAATCTTCATATAAAAAAAATAAAGTTATTAATAGAAAATTAAATTTTTTATTTTCCCTTTGAATGTCTGAAATTTTCCAGAAAATATTTTTTGTAGAACCTGCAAGTTACCCTCTTTTATTATTATCCTTCAATGATATAAAATATTATTAAAAATTTTTTTTAAAACTGGGTTTTTGCAAACTCTTATGCTCTGCCAATTGAGCTCAGAACATGCTACAAAAAATTAATTTCACAGTTACGCTATAATTAAACCCTGTACTTTAAGTATATATGCTCTACTTCAAGTGTGTGAAAAGCGTTGTCACATTGTGTTATTTAAACGCCAATAAACAGATCAAAGCTTAGCCAAATTGTAAAAAAAAATCAGACCAAAACAGACTAAAATCAAAAAAAACTTCAGACCTGAAACTAGACCTAAAAAAATTAAAAACCGGGTCATAAAGTCAAACCTGAAAACAAATCAAAACGTTGTTGTTGCACGCTCCTGAAAAGGAACCTCAATTTATTTTATGATGATTCCCAAAATATTGTAGCTCTAGCGATTATCGTTTGTGAGCTGGACCATGTTGAAAAAAGCGCTGAAAATCGATTTTTGTACTGGAAAATTTTGTGGTGGGCAACTTTTGAACAACTAAAAGTTCACAAATAATAGATATTGAAAAGTTCTAGGGTTCTGCATAAAAAATTTGTTTAAGTCTACTAGCAGACTTGAGTTAATGAGATTTTAACAGTTTTTTTCGCGATAGTCCAGCTCACGAACAGTAATCGCTAGAGCTGAAATATTTTGGGAATCATCAAGAAATAAACCGATGTTCATTTTCAGATGTATAAAACAGGACTTATTTTTGTGTGTATGGGGCTCGAGGCACTGTAATAAGTATAACAGTAAATAGTTGAGCTGTAGAAAGATTTTTAAAGTAAGCATTGATATTTTCAGGAGGGTCTGCATCCCTGACAGCTTCTTTTCGGGATCCACCACTGACAATTATCCAATCTGAAGTTTTTGAAGCGCTTCAAAATATTTTTAAAGATATAAAATTCATCACATAAGATTGTACGGAAAACCTCAATATTTCCTAATAACGTAAACTTTCTGACGAAGTCAGTATTTTCTAGGCCAAACTTCTGCCAATCGAAGAAGCTTGCAAATCACTGGTAAAATTCCACTATATAATTTTTCAGTTCCTTATAATTGCAGACAACATACAAAAAAAAAAAACTTCTGTGTTATCACAAAAAATAAAATATGATCAAAATGTGACTTGCAAAAGAACCAAAGTCTGATATATGTAATCTGCCGGTAGCACTACCAGGCAATAGAGGAACATGCGGCCAAACTCCGTATTGGATCCAGCACATACGTCAGAAAGTTTGCGTTACTTGCAAGAGGAAAAGTTTCTATCTCTTTTCTTTTTTTCTATCAATAGACTATGTACATACATTCCATATATACCACTTGATCAAAAAGTTCCCGGAATAACCACCGTGTGGCGCTCCCATCGTTCCGATTTGAGTTCTGTACATCTGTTGTTGTTATTCCCTCTAAATCTAAGCAAAAGTTACGTAGCCAAGAGTACATCTATCTCTGTGTGTGTTGGCGATTTTTTACAATTTTAGAAATGGATTTAAATTTGCAACAACGAACTTGTATTAAATTTTGCGTAAAAAACGGATTTAATAGTGCGCGAACGTTGGAAATGTGGGAAAAGTTTTTCGGCAACGATTCTCTAAAGAAAATGGTCGTTTACCAGTGGCACGAACGGTTCAAAAGTGGTCGAGAGTCAATCAAAGATGATGAACGCAGTGGCAGACCATCGACATCGAAAACCAACGAAAACATTGATAAAGTAAAAGAAATTTTGGTCAATAACCACAAATTAACCATCAGAGAGATATCGGAGGACTTGAACATTGCCTGTGGATCTGTCCAAGACATTTTTGTAGCAGCAAAGTTGGTGCCAAAATACCTCAATTCCATGCAAAAAAGAGACCGTGTTGACGTCGCAAAGGACATGATTTGCGAGGCTGAATCCGATTCCACATTCATCAAAAGGATCATTCCTGGAGACGAGGCGTGGGTTTATGAGTACGACACGCAATCCAGACGTCAGGCAAGTGAATGGCGTTCACCAAATGAACCGAGACCAAAAAAACCCACGTCGTTTTCAGTCGAAAAAGAAGGCAATGCTCACTGTTTTCATGGATTATAACGGTGTGGTGCATCATAAACTTTTGCCAGAAGGCTAGACAGTAAAGAAAGAGTATTATTTGGGCGTTATGAGACGCTTGCGTGAAGCAATTCGCCGAAAGAGACCAGAATTATGGATAGAAAACTCGTGGATTTTGCACCATGATAACGCACTGTCGCACAGTGCCATCATTATTCGTAATTTTTTGACGAAAAATGCAACAAATACCATCCAACAGCCACAAAATTCACCCTGTGACTTCTTTCTGTTTAATCGAGTTAAAAAACCATTACGGGGAACGCGTTTCAGCAGCTGAGAGGAAGTAATGGAACAATCACAGGAAGCACTGATGGGAAATGTTTCGAGGATTGGATCAAGCGCTGGCATAAGTGTGTTGCAGTCAATGGGGATTACTTTGAAGGGGACAATATAGATTTAGATTTTCTGAATAAATTTTGGGAACTTTTTGATGAAGGTGGTACTTTCCAGACAATATGACCGATATTTTCAGAATTGTATGTGAAAAACTTCTCCAATTCTTTAGTTTCACAGATTGTCGCACATCTTTTTCTTCAGAAAATTTTAAACTGATTTCAGTTGTACTTCAGGATACTAAAATGTACTTCAGAAAATTTCATTTGTACTACAGTACTGTACTTTAGAAAAGCATGGTACTTCAAAATTTTTTCTTTCTAGTTTTGAAGATTTCAAATCGGACAGGAAATTAAAAAATGAAAATTTCAATGTCATTAAATTAATTATTTATTCTATGAAGTCTCACAAAAATCTTTCAGATTCTATTACAGAAAAAATCTTTTGTGAAATTCGACTTTAATTCAGGCTTTCAAACGAGGTAATATAGGAGGTACACGCCCACTTAATTTTGCCTGTCCAATTTCGCTTATTTTTGACAGGAACCTGTAGTAGGCAGTAAGAAACATTTTATATAAAATTTAGTTTAAGTTATCCAAGAGCAAGAGCAATCAGTCGTATCACTCCCGTTTAGGGTAGCCAGATGTAATGATTTTTTTGAATTCTTTTTTTTTTATATACTAATTTGTCTATGGTAAATTCTGAAAACAGTATGCAAATCTAATGACTTTTTTCATTTTGTACGGACTTAATACTGATTCTTGTAAATATAATAAATATTAAAAATCAATAATTTGCTTACACTTTAATAATATTTTGAATAAAAATATTGATAGTGATTATCTTTCAAAAGAATTTATTGCTTTAAAAACTTTTCGTGAAATGATGTGTTGAAAAAAAAGTGAATGGAATTTGGCATAATAGCACATCCCCAAATTTCCGACATTTTCGTTTCCTCACTCCAGTACAGATACTGAAAGAAATTAATATAAAATAAATGTTTAATTAGGCATGTAAATAGTTCTGCACATTTTAAAAAACAGGGGTGCAATACTACTTTGATCGTGCAACACTACATAGATAAATATATTTATTTTTTAAAGCTGAGGAACTTAGAGCAAGAATAGCATAAATGCAGATTGTATGTAATAACTTAAATGTGTCCATATATCCATACATATCTGAAAGCCTGAAAAGTATGTACTGATTTCTACTGAATTTTCAATTCATTTTTAGTTCATTGCAGTGATTTTTGAGCTCAAAAATCTGGCTACCCTACCTCAGCTACCAAATACTACAACTTTTTCAACCGAATTTCAAAAAATTCTATATTGATTTCGAAAATTTTTAAACTAATTTCAGAATATTTCATTTAAATTTTAGAAACTTTTCGTGAAAAGTTTCACAATAACAAAATGTTCTTCCGAAAACTTGAAACTGATTTTAGATTATTCCAAATGTACTTCTGACTGTTCCATTTGTACTTTAGAAAATTCAATTGAAATTGTGTAAAACTTTCTGAAGTATCCACATTTGGTATTTTTCGAAGTCCATTTAGAATTTTCTAATGTATAAATTGGATTCTCTGAAGTGCAATTGTTGTTGGAACTATATTTTTGTATAAAACAAATAATTTTCTGAGTAAGAAGTTTAAGTTCCTTGCTCTACGTTTAATATTATGATATGTTAGTTATAATACATTATCTGCTGATATTTTCTTAAAAAATTTTCTTAAATTTTCTTAAAATTTTTCCCAGAAGAGGTTTACAATATACCCCATGTCCACAACAATTTTTCTCGGAACTAACAATAGAGTTACGTCTTAAAGTTATGTAGATAAAAACCGTACCATCCTGCATAAGTTAAGGAGGTGTTTTGAATTAGATGGTCCAAAAATTTCGTTTTCAAAAATATGAAGCATCAACGTTTAGTTTTGCTCAGATTCTTGGTGCAATTGAAAACTTTGAAGTGCGTTTTCTGCAGTTTTTATTTTGACGAATTTTCTAAATTAGCTAACGTGATAGCTAAAAAACTGAATGACCTATTGAATCGAACTAAAGTGTTTTTCTTCAATATTTAGTTCCATTCTAAACGCTTCAAAAAGTGTATTTAAATAATTTGTATAGCACCTTAAAGTTTTTTGATTTTAAAACAAATTTTTTTTTCTCTTAGACCCAAGAAAAATTATGAATTTAGAATTTTTTGTGCATTTCTTGGTTCTCACAGAAGAAAAATATAAACAATCTAAAATTTTTTTACAAGCTGGATCTTTCCCGCCGATTGAAGACTGCTGTAGCAAGATGCTCATGAAAATAAGTAATTTATTATTTTACTGTCAAAACATTTTTTTGTTTACCTTGAAGTTCAATGGGTTAATTTCTTTTGTTCCCGTCTAAAAAAAAAATCACGAAAAAACGCTTATTTTTAACTTTCTAACTGAGGACACCCCTTAAGCTATCCACATTACTTAATTCTTCTAAGAATGCCAGCGATTTGGTAGCCCACCATAGTTAATTTTTGTTTTCATATAAGTATATTTCACTTGTGTATTAGTTTTAAGCCGATAAAAATTTAATAATCAGATATTTATTTTCAAAAACATGCATTCCAAACTTGATATCTATTCATTCACTAAATATTAGATATAGATATGGTATTTCGTTTTCTAATCTGTTGGAAGAGCAATTCAAGAGTATTTTGTTTTTGTGGGATTTTAAAGATGACATATAGCTGCACTACAAAGCAAAGTTTTAATTCGCTGAACTGATGTGTATTTACGGAATAAGGAGTGAGATTGAAAAAATCTTAACACACGTTTTACCTAATAATTTTTTTTGGGTGTAAAATTTAAAAATTTCTTTGATCTAGCTATCTTTGAAAAATATGTCAGTTGTTATTTTTAATGACAAACATGTTGTTTTATTGTGAGTTTGATCAAATAAGTGAAGAAAAAGAAGTACGTCTTAAAATTATTAAAAATTTTCAAAAAAAATCCAAATTGGTCCTTCAAAAAATTGGCCAAAAAATAGAAGGTCTGTCGTCAAACTGTTTCCAATGTTATTAAACAGTTTCAAGAGAATTTGACCATCGATAGGAAACCAGGTTCGGGAAGAAAACAAGGACCACTTGATATTGCGAAAGCCAAGTAAGTAGAAAGCATATAGAAAAGATCTCCTAACACATCTGGTAGAAAAGATGCCCGGTTAGCCCGGTGCTCTGACTATTTGGTGTAAAAAGTTAAAGCCAATGCAGGTTTGAAAACATACAAAGTCCAAAAAGTTCCAGACAGGAATGCTGCAAAAAATTTAGACGCCAAAAGTAGGGCTCGGAAATTAAAATTGAATTTCATACTGGCAGATTTTACGCAGCTTCCGAGTCAAAATTTTTATGTTAGTGATACTCGGAGAAATGTCGAAGAACAATTTAAAATCCAAAAGCAGACAAAATTTCCTAAAAAATTCCTGGTATGGCAAGCTATATGCAGTTGCGGCAAAAGAAGCAAGTCATTTGTTACAGTGGACTCTATAAGCACCGAAATATACATCAAAGAATGTTTGAAAAAAATACTTCTTCCTTTCATAAGAGAGCACAATGTGTCCACATATTTTTGGCCCGATTTGGCATCATATCACTACGGCAAGAAAGCTCTGGAGTGGTACCAAAGTAATAACATAGCTTTTGTAGCAAGAGAGGCCAATCCTCCAAATTGTCCGGAGCTAAGACCAGTGGAGAGATATTGGGTTCTTGTAAAAAGAAACTTAAAGAGCACAAGAAAGGTGTCCCGAAGATTTTAAAAGGAGATGGGCAAACTGTTCCGAAAAGGTGTCTGAAACAACTATCAAATCTCTAATGGAAGGCTTACCAAAAAAGGCCCACGAGTTCATAAATAGCGGTTGGAACTATAAAAATTATATTTTCCTGTAATTTGTAAAATATTATCAATTAAATAATAAAAAATCAAAACTCTAAGATCAACCGTTTAAAAATTATTGAATTTTATATATGTTAAGATTTTTTCGATCTCACTCCTTATGTGTAGTTGTTTATACATTTCGTGGATTGTATTTATGCAAGTATGAGTATTTGATATTTATAAGTATCTATTTTTAGAAATTTTGCTACTATCAATCATGCACAACCACATCACTATTTTAAGTATAAGTAAACTAGTTGTAGACTATTGCCAAACTAGAGTTATATAATATGATTATTCAGCTAGTTTTACATATGCTCTAAGTTTTGGTTGCTCTAGATATAAAAGATATTATTCAAATTTCTAGATGTATACACGAATAATATCTTTCTATTTATATTTTCACTACCAATCACTAAATTTATTTATTATTTTTCTTGTAAATAATTGTTAAAACTCACTTACCCAAGGCGCCAGAGTTCATGATTGATTGATTTTGTATGTTGATTGTTGAAGTATTAGGTAGGATAAGTAATAAATATGATATCGTATTGTTTTACATAAATTAATTATTTTTAATTTTAGCAAAATTTACTTTAATTTTTAATGAACATTTTTACGTATGTATTGATTTTCAATGATATTGATTTTAGATTTGCAATAAATTTTTGGTTGGTTGGTATACAATTATTCATATTGATATGGGAAGAAGAGTGTGGTATTTATTATTAATTATTAATTTGAAGAAAGTACTAAAATTCGAATTAACAATATAAAGTTTTCGTTTAGTATACGTATGTATGTTTATAAGTAAATAATTTAAGCATTTTTATATTTATTTATTTTATTGTTGGTATTATAGTTGCTGATATTTTTTTTTTTAGGTTTAGATAAATGTTTAACTCAATTAAGTTGAGTTGTTCTCTTCTGAGGCGAACTGACATTTTTAATATTCTTTTTGTCTATTAGAATGGATAGGATATTTGGTATTTTTGAAAGCGTTACATTCTGAACAAGAAAGAATATTTATACGCTTTTAATTTTACAAATTGATAAACCGCGTTTGCTTTCTTTCATTTTTTATTATTTCTTTTTTTTTTTAATAATTTTTTGCATTTGTACTTTCGGTTAAAATTGCATTTTACAAAGTGCTCTTTAATTTTTTGGAATAAGATTTTAGTTTTATTTATTTTTTTTATTAATTTTTTTCTTGCTCACAGAAAATTCGACTTGCATTCTAAAAAACGATTATATGGCAATATGGAATATTTTAAAATGCATTAATAAATTTATAAAATTTTAATAATATCAAATTTTTATTAAAAATATTTATTATTGATATTTTATATTGTTTTATGAATATGCATTTTCTACTAATTACTTTCTACCGTATACGACAAGTGAGTGAGTAGTGACTAGTTTTAAATACTATTATTGTAGTTTGCTTAAATTTGTTTAGCTCGTGAGCTTAAATATTCAATTTTACTTACTAATTTAGAATATTTTTAGTAATTATATTAAATAGATATAAGCAATAAAGTACATTCCCTCTCCTTGATATTTGTATAATACTTTTAGTTAACACATTACTTTGATATTTAAAATATTAGGTATTTATTAATATTTAATCTATATTAATATTTAATATTATTGATATGTAGTTTAAATTCTAATCTAACTATTAGTAATTTCTATTTAATATTTTTTAATATTATTTTGTTAGAATATTGGAATACTTATTTGTTATTCTTTAGCTCTAACTTATATTTATGCTATTTATTATTTAAGTTATTAATTGTATACTCTCAATATTGTTACACTGTTAATAATTGTTAGAATCTTGGCTTTTGTGATCATAATTATTATATAATCTATTTTAAAACTATTTTTTGGTATACATATATTTTACTTAGGTTATAATTACACAATCAGTGATGTAGTTGAATAAATTACATGTACATAGGAAGATAACAGGAGACTCTTATTTTGCCGGTTCTTTAGTTACTCATCGTCAACCATCGTACTTCTCATATTAAAGAGAAAAAGAATAAATAGAATAGCAAGAGTAGATGACGTGAAAATACTGATAAGAACCTGATTCTGCTCACTAATAAATATAAAATATCGTATTTTGAATTACCGCAACTGTAGAATTTTCTTCAGAAGTAAAATACCTTGGAATTATACTTGACAGCAAGTTCAGTTAGAAGCGATACACCAAAGAGAAAAAAAATGAAAGTCAACTATTTCAATTAACTTGTAAAAATGCAGAGATAAGAGGTTTGCAGAAAACTCTCCAAATGGAATGAGAATTAACACTTCATCTTCCATGTTTTGGGCTATAATTAAGATAACTATCCGACTAAGTGAATCGCAATTTCGAAAGCTTAACTCTTTTGGAATTACGTTTTTCTTAAAAAAATATAATATAATAGAAGCAAGACAAAAACAAACTACTTACATCACTTCTCAAGTGATGGTAGGAAAAACTACTCATCTATCGTACCTAGTGGATAAGAAAGTAAAGATAATGCGGTTATTACCAGTTAAGATAATTTCTTTTGCACCGTCGCGACGGACCAAGATGTAAGAGGTTACTCGATCAACGACTTCGCATGATGCGCTAACTCTTTAACCAAAAGTGTAATGTTTTTTGACAGAGATATTCGTTTTTCATAAATCTACACAAGGCATAATTTCAGAAGGCCTCAATTCTTCGAAGAGCACTGCTATATATGTGGACAGCCAAGTAGCAATCAAATCTTAAGATATAGTTTAAGTATTACACTGCTTAAATGCACTTAACGAATAAAGCCATGCTGGGTTCCCGAACTTAGCAATATTGAAAGAAAAGAGCTAAAATAAGAACAGGAAACAAGTTTGGACCTGAAAGAAAAAGAAACAATTAACAGATCTTAAACAGATCTTAACCCTATTCATCCCACGCAATGGCTTTGAGCCACTATTGAAATTAAAATCGTTATATTTTTCAGATTTCTTATTATTTCACGGGAAGGACCTAATGTATTTGTTCATTTGCCGGTTATCTTCATGAAAATAGATTTTTCGGTTTATTTTGTTTTTCTTTATTAGTCAAAAATCATTAAATAAACAAAAAAAACTGCGTAAAGTCCCACGTAGTGACTCTGAGACACTACCCAGCGATTTTTCAGACAAGTGCTTGAAAATTAAGTGCTTGCGAGTGCACCATTTCAACCGGAAATTGCAAAGCAACCTTGCGAACAACAAATTTAGTTTTCTATTGAGTAATAAAAACGAGTATCGTTCAGCGAGACGCCACGAAATACTGACTGAGCGAGAAACGAAGCGAGTTAGTTTTCACGCAACAGCGAAGTAATGAATGGTTGTGAAATTTCATGAAAAGGTTATGTGTTTTATTTTATTTCGTTTTTTCAATTGTTTTATAAAAAATAAATAAAACAAACAAAAAATCAAAAGAATGAATAAAACAAAATGACGCAGCAATGAAAAATTTTGAATGCATGAATCGATACTCGATATTTTTTCTCTCTCCTCTCTTTCTGAACTAAAGTAAGCACGAAGCAGCGAATGAATGAGCGGAAGTGCCTATCTAACGCATTTTTTCTAAACAAGTGCTTGTCTCCTAGGACATGCTATGTTAAAATTTATATGGAACACATGTGCTTGTAGTGCATTTAAGTGCTTGCAATCAAGCACTTGTTTAGCGCTATTCTAGTGCTTCCATTTACCGCTGGGTGTATACATATTATGTATATTGTAATAGGTACTGTACCACAAATCAAACCCGGAATAATACTAGGAAACGATGTATTTTAATTTATTGATAGATGCAGATGTAAGAAAGCATGGCATTGTCGATTATGGAGAGTTTTATGATACTTTATACGGCAATTTGCTGTTCCGTGTTTATATGTCAGGACAAAGATTTAACGATTTATCGCGTTATTTGCCATTCGATGATAGAATCACGATATCGGTACGTAGATCGCATCATAAATTTACTTCGATTGGAAATCTTTGGAACTTGATAAATGAAGACGGCTACACTTGCGATATCTGATACTATACTGTGGGATATTGTATGTATCTAAGGAAGGAAGGCAGCGTTAAGATTTAAATTTTGGTACAACGTATAGTAGAACATCTCTGTGAGCCATATGAACGACCTAAGAGAAATATAACTTCCGAAAAATACTTTACAAGTATAGAATTGTCGTAAAGTTTGTTGTTAAAACAATTAACTTGTGCTAAGTAGTACGATGCGAAAAATAAAAGGAGCATTTCAATTAATTTTCTTCCTAACAAGAATAGAGAAGTAGAGGGCAGCATTTTTGCAGTTAGTGAAACAGCATCGTTAATAAGTTATGTGCCAAAGAAAAATAAAGCTATTATATTATTGACTTTTTTTTGTGGGGATACTGAAAAAGTCAGGTTTATCCCAATATACTCTTTTAAGAGTCTCTTGAACAATTTAAGGCCAACCTTCGAAACGAAATCGCCGAAATTTCACGTGCAACACTTCGGAAAGTGAAAAATACTGAAAAAAGGGCTGAAAGGGCGGAGAGGGAGAAAGGAAGAGTATCAAATCAATTCTGTAAAATATGCAATAAAAAGTTTTTGTTCCCATACTTGCGTTCAAAAAGAATTATACCTATATTTTTCCAAATTACATTAATCTTGTTGTTTATTTATCATATTTGCAAAAATTTCAGAAAAAAGTTAAATGAAATGAGAAAAGCTGAGTTAATTCTATATGGTGACTCTAAGTCACTACGTGGGATTTTACGTTATAAAATAATGTGGGATGAATAGGGTTAAATAAATGTATGAGAGTTCGAAATTTATGGCTTTTTCTTCATTCGAAAATAACAGCGAGCAGATTTCTAACGGGAGTACTCAGAAAGTACACGTACAAGTGCACCATTAGCATAATTAGTAGTTGAGGCCATCCTCGGTCTCTTTAGTGAATGCTTCAACCTTCAGATCTATTGACTCCGTTTGTCGTTCAGACTGACTCTTTAGAAAACTGCCTAAAGTTCCAACAAAAACCGCAATAAGATTCATCAGGAGTACCAGGTGGAGTGCACTATCTGATCCAGAAACTACGGAATCAAGTTTTTCGCTCTTATAAAAGACTTTTTATTCAGGATAAAACAAAGCAGATGTAGATGGAGTGCTTATCCCCAACTGTACCCTCTCCCCCACCCTTTGGTCAGCTAAACTAAGAGAATAAAAATATTCATGATGTCACGAATAGCGTCATCATAATGTTTTACTTATTGGCAATAATGAGCGTTCAGATTTTCTGAGTATTTCATTTTAACCTACCCTTATATATAAATGTCCCAGGTTTCTAACTGGATAAGTTTACTAAAGACTTTCATGCAAAATTCCTTCAGATAGTCCAAAGAAATCGAAAGCCACTTAGGGTTTTGTTACTCTTCTTTGACCCTAAAATTGTTGCATGTGTAAATGTGATATATGTATTAAGATTTTATATCCCGAGTATAAGACAGAACTATTTCAGTGTCTTCTTGGTTAGAGAATTACTTACTAAAAACAAACTTTACTCACTACATCGTTTAGCACATACCCCTTGATCATATTACTACTACTACAATTATTATGGCACAACAGCTTATGGAGGCCTAGGTTTTTGCATCCATTCATGTTGGGAGAGTTAAATTGATATACATTATACGCATACCCTTCTATTAATTGCAGGAAGAGGGCTAGAATATTGCCGCGATAAAGTATGCCTGTCGTAAGAGGCCACTAAAATGCCCCACAAAGTTTAAAGGCGTGACCAAAATGTCACAAAACCTTATCCCATCCGCATGAATGTGCCCGCTTTAGTCTGCAATGAGAACATGTCGTCTCACCCACGAGATCGGCTGAAGCAATAAGGCGCAGTCCATAAAAAAAATAAAAGCCAAGGAGACCCAGACGTCTCCCGCTTTTATACGAAACGGTGCTTCATACTGGAATGAGACAACTCTCGCCTGTAAACACTTGTTCCAGCCGCCTCTTCACCCCGCTGTCAGACCAATAATGGTTGTCACGGTTAGTCGAAGTTGGCGACTGGAAAATAGCAGTTTTTACGCGTGGAACGCAGAAACCAGGGTACCAGTGATAGACGAATGAGCATTAATGCTCTAGACGGCCTCCCGACGAAATACTTAACGGTGGTTCCAGGAGGAGCTTTTCGTCAGACGAGAGGAGCTATTGAGCGGGTGGAAGTCTCCCACTGATTTCGGCTTTCAATACTTTTACTCCTCGTGAAAAAAAACCTTCCTATAAATGATTAAAATTTTGTATTAACGCGCGGTTCACGCCAAATTGGCACGCTTTGTTGTGGTCACCACGTCGCCCCTAGTCATAAGAACAACAAATTTTTTACTGGGATTTGTTTACAATACTGTTACCGTTAGTTAATAAATTTTTCATATTAATTGATCGCAAGTTGGTGATTGTGTGCACAATGGAAGCTGCAAATAGAAAATTGATTTGAACAAATTTATTGAAAATCCGTCGTGGTCTGGTTCAATGATTGCGAAAGTGTTAAATATCTCCAAAAGAACGGTATGTAGAGTTATAAAACGATATAAAGAAACTCTTAGTGTTGAAAGATCTAAAAAAGTTGTGAACAAAACGGGAACCACCAACCTAAAATTAAAGGCAAAGATCTTGAAGTCCATCAAAAGCAATCCTGGACTATCGGATAGTGATCGTGCCAAAAAATTCAATATGTAAATTTGCAAAGAAAGCAATGGTGTGGCAGGCTATTTGCAGCTGTGGTCTCAAATCCAGGGCATTTGTGACATCCTCTTCTATGACGTCTGATATTTACATCAAAGAGTGCCTGATTTGCCAGTTGCCACTACTCTAAGAAAACCATGGATTGGTATCGGACAAATAAAGTAGATGTAGTGCCCAAATATATGAATCCACCCAATTGCCCCCAGCTTCGACCGATCGAAAAATACTGGGCTATTACAAAATATAAGTTGAAGAAAAATGCAGGTATTGTCAAAAATGAGAATTCAATGTTACTAAAATGGAACCAAATAGCCGCAAAAGTATCCAGAGTGGATGTTCAAAGGTTGATGGGGTCCATTAAAAGGAGTACCCGGAACTTTTTGCACAACAATGAAATTTAAATCTTTTAATATTATAGTATTAAAACACAATATTAAACTTATCATTTAATGCATTATTTGTTATTCTGAGTGTTCTGGTTAAAAAGATACAGCAACTTTCCTGAGTGCCAATTTTGCGTGAATCGCGCTTTAGAGTCGGATATCAAGCTTCATCAAAAAGAGCTCACATTTTGTGAGCACTTTCAACTCAGATGTTTGTATAATTTCCGGAGAAGCTTACATTCTCTCACCTTCGATAATTTGTCTTGAGATTTAGTGGTCTAGCGGTGTATAGGAAATTAAACTAAATTATTTTAAATTTGAGTACTATTGGCCACAGTTTTGTAAAAACCGAAAGAGGTAAATAATTAGTCTAATATCTCAATATCTTTTCTTCTTTTTTTTTTGGCAGGCAGTGTGTTTTTTGAGTCTGGTACTTGATTGACAGAATTGCATGTCATATTAGATGATGAGATAGATAGATATCCTTTTGATATGAGTTTAAATTTTATGAAAGAAAACTAAGATTTCTCTACATCACTGACTGTTTTTAAAATTTAATTTATCGAATATGTAAATATATGATTAAGTAAATATATTAACAAGAATTATTATTAAAAATTCGCTCTCTATGAACGTGCGATTAATGGCTGTAACTATAAACTACTAATAATATGTAAATCGTATAGCTTTTAGTAATATTCAGTTAATGAATAATTGAAACACAATTTAGGTGAATTGGTAAGCTACTAAGTAAGTTATTGAATTAAATTGAATACTATGTATGATTTTTCTTACTTATGTCTAAACTCTCTTTATTTTCCACACTCTGTCTCTGTCTTACTGTGCTCTGCAATAGAATTTTTATTTATTTTTTTAATGTTATAAGTTACTACATGTTTCAAACTACTCTTATTTCTATAATTAATAATAAATTTTTATTGATAATATGTAAATATTTCAAGTGTGGTACTACTTAGAATAATTATTGTTTTGAAAAAACTACGGCATCGTCATGATTTGGCGTTTTCGTCTTACAATCTTATAATAGCGTAGTGAATTTTTATTTACGTATAATAATTGATATTTAGAACCAATTACATTTTAAATATTTTTATTTTTAATTTACAGCTTTTGTGTTATTTATTAATAATTTTTTTGTTTTCTTTGTTTTTTTTTGTTTTTTTTTTTTTTGTTTTAGAGTTGGGAATAAAGTCCATAAAACCAGCAGCTGTGATGCTTTGGCCTGAAAAACCAACCAAAATTTTACTTGCATGATTTATTGTGCAATTTATGTATATAAATTTACGTATATTTATACACTCTACACAAATATGCGTAGGAATATAATTTTATTAAATTGGTCAATGATTTAGGTATAAATTTTCATAATTTTGATTTAAGTATACATACGTTTTTTTTATGTTTTCTTTGATATCTGATAATTTACTCTACTTTTCAAATATAATTCCAATAAAATTTTACGTTAAGCATAGTTTAGTAATTTAAATGAAGTTAAATTCTCTCAAATTCGATGATCAAAATTAATATTTAAAATTAATTAGCCAAATCTGCAAAAATATTTTAATTTGTTTTTTTTTTCGAAATATTTACTCAAAAAGGAAAGGGCAAAGTCAAGAAAGGCTTGAATAAAAAAAGAAAAAGTAGTGAAAAAATTTAGACCAGATCATTTGAAATGTTGATTGCTGAAACTTTTGTTGATTGAAGATATGCTTTGGGTCTTACGTAAAACACATAGAGAAGATTTTTTTTTTTTTTTTTGATTTTGATTTTGATTTAGCTTTTGCTTTTGTTTCATTCATTCATTCTTTCTCTCATATATTTTTTTTTCTTTTTGTGGGGATAATGCTTAATTTTTTTTTTTGGTATTGATGTTGATTGCATTGGTTTAACCATTTATGCGACGGCATTTTATTTATATATTTATGGCTGCCGACTTTTGTTGTTGGCTAAACCTTACCTCGGCGGTGGCGGTGGCGGCTGTGGCCCTCGATTTGCTGTCTGCAAATCGAGCGCTGCTGTTGTTGCTGGGTTGTGTGGAATATCATGGGGTCTCATTGTTGTTGGTGGGCCACGAAATTGCGAATATGGATTGTCGAAGAAACCTTGTGACATGGCCTTCATGTTGTTGTTGATGTTGGAATACCTGAAATGAAAGAAATAACTTGAGTTTGTTAACTGTATTTTGATCAATTGTATAAATTAAATTATAGTCATTTCTTAATATTATGGAATATATCACACACTGAATATACTGTGTTATAAAAATGAACTTTTCGTAATTAGCAACTAAAAATTAATCTGGAACCCGAAACTCGAAACCCTATCTGTAGATAAAAAAGTTGATTGTTGCAGAGAAAAAGAAAAAATCATTGTAACTAACTTTCGACTTTTGAGTTTTTTACCTAAAATGCCAGCTCTACTCATACTCTACACAGCGCATTAAAACTTTAACTCAAAACATTTTTGTTTTTTCATAGTGACGGTCGACGGCACCAAATGTCTACTTCAGTCAGAAATTGTGTCAGGTGCTAATTATCTTCTCTTTGTTTTCTGCTTAACCATATTTCCAGATTTAATATCAGCTTACATGTTCTTCGTTTTTTTGGAGAAGCCTTCAAGCGTGCTTGCTTCCTTATGACGAATTGTCCTCATTCTCTTTGAAAACCCTCTTACAGGGGTTTTTCTTTTCCCCATGGAAGCTCTAGACTGAGCTTATTGCTTCAACTCATATTGTACGAAATATATTTGTATATGAATGGAAGAGACCTACAGTTTTTTTGCTGAATACGATCGTTGAGTGAAAAGTTTTTCTTAGGCAAGGTTTACTCTAGGAGGTTTGCCATTGCCAGCCCATATATGATATTATGAACAAAAAATTTATTTAACCGTACCGACCATAGAACCCGTACCGTCCAGAATAGCACCACAACACAACGGCGGTCACTATCTTGCAGGAATATGTCACAATAATAGAAACATTTGAATTCATTTGAAAACATTTTGAGCTTCGTCTAAGCTAATATATATGCGCTGATAACTGTTTGTAAACCTTTTTCAGCTGCCTTTTCATCGATTTTGATTTTTACACATTCTCTCATTTTGTTGATCCATAAAGCATTATCAGATCAGATGTTCGATCTTCTCCAATGCTCCTTGGACATCTAATGTACGATAGCATCTTTGAGAGTGCTGAGGAGTGTACCTTTGATGACTTTTCGCAATTGTATTCATGAGACTTGAAGTTCAGCCTTTAATCAATTATTACTACTGAATAAATATTTGCTGGACTTCTGCTATGTTAGGTGATGTCTGCCTGCCTTCATACATTATTGTGTCTGAGTGCTTTCAGCCGCTGATTAGCACGGCCTTCGTTTCATGTTCTGGTAATTTAAAGCCAATGGACTCCAATCATTGCATTATCTAAACAATTGTCGTATTGAGTACCATTTCCTGCTCATTTATGTATTAGGGAACTACCACGTAATTGTTTTTCAGAAATATTAAGCCACTAGACTTTTATATGCAGAGATCCTCTAAGGGGTAAGTGGGGGGATTGGTTTTAATTTGTTCGTCATTTTAAATTTTTTTTTAATTCATAGCCAAAATGTATGAGATTTTTATCGGTAAGTAAGGGGTAGAGTTTAACCCCAAACCTCGCCTTAGATCCTCTAGTACCTTCAAGTATCTTTCCCGTTATGCCGTCGAAGGAATTTATACGTAGGCTTTTCGTTAAAATTTTATAAAATGATGATGGTGAGTTGAATAAAATTGTAAATGTAAGCTTATTATTTTGAAATTGTATAACTTAAGGGGAAATATACACCTAGAAGCGCGAAAATGCTATTTTTTTTTTTTTTTAATTTTTTTGAGGAAGCCTCACTTTTGAGAATATATTGGGAGTATGAATGTATAAACTCGTAATTGTGACCAACTTCATATCTAACATATGCGCCATTTTTTTGACATTGACAGATATTCTATCTCCAAGAGCGCCAAAAATACTATAAAAATTGATCTGTCAAATAATTTTCATAATTTTACAAAAGTGTTTTACTATAGCTGAAAATGTCGAATTTCGTGCCAACAAAACAACATTTGCGGGAAGTTTTAATTTGCTTCTTCCATTTAAAGAAAAACACAACTGAAGCTCATCGTTTACTCACTGAAGCTTATCCTGACTGTGCTATAGACGTTAGAATGTGTCAGGTGTGGTATGCCCGTTCCAAAAGTGGTGATTTTGATGTTGAATACAGGGAACGTTCAGGCGGCCCGAAAAAGTTTGAAGATGAAGAATGAAGGCATTACTCGAAGAAGATTCATGTCAAACGCAACAAGAATTTGCAGAATCTTTAGGAGTTAATCAATCAACCATTTCTAAACGATTAAAAGCATTGGGAATGTTTCAAAAGCAAGGAAATTGGGTGCCGTACGAATTGAAACCGAGAGACGTCGAACGACGATTTTTCACATGTGAACTGCTGATTGAATGACAGAAAAGAAAGGGTTTTCTGCATCGTATTGTGACTGGCGATGAAAAGTGGATACGTTACGATAACCCAAAGCGTAAAAAATCATGGGGACCGCCCGGACATCCATCAACATCTACGGCAAAGCCGAACATCCATGGATCCAAGCTCATGCTGTGTATTTGGTGGGATATAAAAGGTGTCGTGTATTATGAGCTGTTGAAACCGAATGAAACGATCACTGGCGACCGCTACCGACTACAATTGATGCGTTTGAGCCGATCATTAAAGGATAAAAGGCCAGAATATGAGAATAGACACGACGAAGTTATTCTTCAGCACGACAATGCTCGGCCGCATGTTGCCAGGCAAGTAAAAACATACTTGGAAACGCTGAAATGGGAAGTGCTACCCCACCCGCCGTATTCTTCAGACATTGCTCCTTCTGATTACCACTTGTTCCGATCGATGACACATGGCCTGGCTGAACAGCACTTCCGTTCTTTCGAAGAACTCAAAAAATGGGTCGATTGGTGGATAGCCTCAAAAGATGAGGAGTTCTTTCGACGCGGAATCCGTATGCTACCAGAAAGATGGGAAAAAGTTGTGGCTAACGATGGACAATACTTTAAAGAATAAATTTATAATCACTTTTTCACAATAAATGTCCAAATTACGAAAAAATACGAGTTTATACATTCATACTCCTAATAGTATATAATTTTTTTTATTAAAAAATATTCAATATTTGTGTACTCTTTCAACTGCCGCATAAAATAAAAAAAACTAAGCCACTAAAAAAATATCCTACGAAAACGGCTAGGTAATTATGTATATAATAACCATAAAATTTCAAGTCAATCGTTTCTGGGGTTGTCGAGAAATTTTGTCACCGATTTGAAAAATATGGTTTCGAGGAAAACGAGTCTTAGAGTTGAACAATGACATAATCTCCCTGTCTGATCCGGCTGCTTCGTGGCAGCAAGAAGCCATTGTTTTTTTCCATTTTTTTTTTTAATTTCAACAAACATTCTTAAGACCGCAAGCTTTAAGAAAACACAAAAATTGAATGAAATATCGATTTTTTCCCCATTCTAAAAGGATATTTCCCCTTAAATATTTTTGTTTTTGTAGAAACTCTCCATCTCGTCTCTGTAAATTTCTGTTTAGGGGTTTTTGGAACAAGTTTCTCAGCAAAATTTTAATTTGGGTTATTGGTTTGGAATAATGACATACAGTCTTAGGCAAAAATGTTCTTCACAAAAAAGTTAACAACACATTTCAACATGAAACCGAATTCATCATAATTTTTATATTCAAAAGTTTACAAATTTTATTAAAATTATCTTCAATATAACAAGCAAAATTGGTTGATTTCAGTAAAAGTGAAGTTATATCAAAATATATTATAATTACATTCAGTTATGTTTGTGGTTATAATTGCCCTTTGTTACCCATTTTGTTTTTGTATTCTGCTATATACTGCATGTATCCTTTTCGCATAAACAAAATATTATATATGTAAATATATATTTATAAATGTACAATAAAATAACATGTAAATCCTCATTATCATGCTAATTATCATTAGGAGAAAGCAAAAACAAAAAATTAAAAAACCATTTATAAAAATATCAAAAGCCGGAAATATGTTGTCGGCTATAATCATCGCCATCATCTTTGTCATCATCACCATGTTGAAGTATGCCGGATATGTTGATGTTGGGGGGAGAGAGGCGCAAAAAAGCAAAATTGTGAATTGATTGACATTAAATTTTGTGTGTAGTTTACATTGGTAACATTGGCCATAATAATAAACATTATTATCATGTTCCTAGGTGGATATGCTCCAAAAATGCAGATACATACATATATACCATATATGGGGCGTTCCAGGCCAAGTCAGCAGCAATTCACACCATATGTCTCCGATAAGCTGCAAATTTAGAAGGTAGATAAAGAAGCATGAATAATAATTTTTTTTATTTTTTATTTTTTCAAAACTGAGACAAGGAAAAATTTTGAAAAATTTCACGATATGTATCATTAGATTGTCTTTCTAAAAAAAATTAACAACAACAAAAAAAAATTTTTAAACAAATTGATTTTTTAAAAAAACATCATTTTTAAAAAATTTAAAAAAAATTCACAAAAATAGCCCTGAGTTCTATACAAATTTTGAGTATTTAACTTTTGGGTGGACTCGATAATTTTAGAAGTTATACAGATTTTTGTGAAATGATACGCGAGAAATCACTGTCCACGAGCGACTTTTTCTTCACGCCATAGACACTTAAAGCCCCATACGAAATTTTGGCTATTAGACTCTCATAATGGCTATTAGACTCAACATAATTTAATTATTTAATGCTGTACTTTTCATTAAAAAGTTCATTAAAAATTACACTGTGCAACAAAATCAGAAAAATTTTATAATCCCTTGGTTTTGACAACGTTTTCCGAAATTGGATTGAAAAATATGATATACGTGTCTCAGCGTTTCTATGGGTGTGTACTTTTATCCATACAATCCACTATTATATAGTTTTCGTGTCATGACCAAGTTGTCGGGGTATGCCACATACAAATAAGTGAAAATTTTGAGCCTCAAAACGCCGGATTTTGTTTTCAGTGTCTTAGAATGAATTATACAGAAAAGTACAGGAAATATTTCATCTTAAGTAACTGACCCTCCATTTACCCCCCTAACCCCCATATTTCTTCAAAATGACGAAAAATCGCATTTTCCACCTTTTTTCATCATAACTATTGGCTTTTTCAAATATCTATCTCCGAGGAAAATGTCAAAGTGATTTGCACAAGCGCTTGTTTGTATTGCGTCATTCTATAATACAGAATATAAATAAATTGTACAGTGTTGAAGGAGAACGTTTCCACCAAAGTATCATGGGAATGGATGGGCGCAATAAAGGAAAAAAGTCGATTCAAAGTCTTCTGCTTGTTCATTGCAATGGAACTTGAAGATTACAAAAAATTGATTTAATTTGCGTTTAAAACAGGATTTAATTTGTACAAAAAATAAGTTTTTATAATAACATCAGTTTTTTTCTTTGCCAAAAATAAAATAAACATGCATTGGAATAAATATAATTTTTATGCATAGCACTTAAAACGAACGTCTTTTTTTTTTTAATTTTTCAATAGCTCCATTCACGATTTAGTGCAAATAGTATTGCATAATTGCAAATGCAAAATATTTCTGCTATCACAACAACAAATATATGCGATATGCAACAAAAATTTGCATTTGCAATGGTGTAAGACCATTTGTAACGAACCTTCCTGGTTCCTTTTCTTTTCGTCAAGGTATACTCAGCGAGTAACCAGGGTGCGTAAATAATAACTCACGATAGTTCGTTTCGATTTTCTTAGTTCACTTGTTTATTTATTTTCTTCACTGTTGGTTTTAAATACACTTGATTAATTTTATTCTTGGTACCTCGTACAGTCTTTGTTTGTTCCTTGTAGCCCCTCAATCGTCCTTCTCGGACGTTCGTTTGCCTTCGTTGGCGCTCGTTTGCCTTTCTTGGCGCTCGTTTGCCTTTCTTGGCGCTCGTTTGCCTTCGTTTGCCTTCCTTGGCGCTCGGTTTACGTTCGTATGTTTCCTTTGTGTGTGTTCGTGATACGATGGTTAGGTCATTGTCGTTTGTTGTATGGTCCGTGGCAACTACGTGTGTTCACTACACCAGGGTACGTGGATACAACCCCCTGATGCCGATTAATACCTCAGTGGAAACTTAATCTTGACGTAAAGACTTACGCCAGGATCCAATTAATACCTCACGAATGAATAATGTCTTATGAAGAACCTAGCATGCGGACGCTCTGCTGATATAAACTAACGACTCTTTTGTACTAGCCTACCGTGCGGACGCATCGGTTGGTTTATTACATATAATCTAGCGAATAGAGGACAATAGAACCACCAAGTTACTACCTTAGACCACGATCTAAGTCTGAGTGTCTTGTTTTGTTTAATGCATGTCCTTTTATACTAATTTTCCTTCTGTTGTACCGTTTTGTTCATATTAGTTTTTACATGTTTTATCGTACTGTAATATGTATGTATATACTTTACTTCATTTTATATATTCATACATATGTTACATTTTAATTGTGGGGTCAAAATAACTCTAATATTTTGAGTCCTTACACATTAGCACCAAATCGTGAATAGGGCTAATGCAAATTTTACGATTGTTGGACTCTGCTTTCAGTAATTATTTCAAAAACTCAAGAAAGTTATAAAAAGCAATTTTTTGATATGGGAATATTCCGAAAAGTTATTTGTGTTATTTGGCTACATTTCTGTTCAAGGAAGATATTTGAAAAAGCCAATAGTTTTGGAGTTATGATGAAAAAAGTTTTCGATTTTTCGTCATTTTGGAGAAATTTGGGTGTTATAGGGGTAGATGGAGGGTCAGTTACTTAAGATGAAATATTTCCTGTACTTTTCTGTACAATTCATCCTAAGACATTGAAAACAAATTCCGGCGTTTTGAGGCTCAAAAACCGGCGTTTTGAGCTCAAGTTGTCGGGGTATGCCACATACAAATAAGTATGTGGCATATCCCGACAACTTGGTCATAACACGAAAACTATATAATAGTGGGTTATATGGATAAAAGTACACACCCATAGAAACGCTGAGACACGTATATCATATTTTTCAATCCAATTTCGGGAAGCGTTTTCAAAACCAAGGGATTATAAAATTTTTCTGATTTTGTTGCACAGTGTAATTTTTAATGAACTTTTTAATAAAAAGTACAGCATTAAATAATTAAATTATATTGTTTTCATTATGTTATGTATATTTTATTTGAGAGTCTTATAGCCAAAATTTCATATGGGGCTTTTATGTGTCTATGGCGTGACGAAAAAGTCGCTCGTGGACAGTGATTTCTCGCGTATCATTTCACAAAAATCTGTATAACTTCTAAAATTATCGAGTCCACCTAAAAGTTAAATACTCAAAATTTGCGTAGAACTCAGGACTATTTTTGTGAATTTTTAAAAAATGGTGTTTTTAAAAAAAATAATCAATTTTTTTAAAAAAAATTTATTTTTGTTGTTAATTTTTGAGTAAAAATAAAAAACTTTTCTTTTTTAAAAGACAATCTAATGATACATATGTGTGAAGTTTTTCAAAATTTTTCCTTGTCTCAGTTTTGAAAAAATCAAAAATAAAAAAAAAACCTATTTTTTGTGTTTTTGTACTGTATAAAAACAACTGAAATTTTGTATTTCTTTATTATTCATGCTTCTCTATCGACCCTCCAAATTTGAAGCTTATCGAAGACATATGGTGTGAATTGCTGCTGACTTGGCCTGGAACGCCCCATATACACGAAGTATGAAGAGAAAAATTAAAATGAATTGCTTATTTCACATGCAATTTGCAATGCAAATGCCATTAATGACATTCATGGTGACCGCCACACATATTTCTTTACATGGTGATGTTGAACACTTTATTAAAATCAAGTTAACACCAAACGTATATACACATAAATATTTCCTTGTACTTTTTAAAATATTACACCAATTGTTATTTTATTCTATTATGATCTTGTTAAATCCTAACTCTGAATCCGTTACATATAAATATTTATTAGCCATTTATTTTGAGTATTCGAAATCTCAGCTTGTATGGTGAAATCTCATTGCATTTAGCAGAAGCCCATAACTTATATTTCAAATCGCCAAAAATTCATATCAGTAAAATGGTTTTACTTTTTTGCACCCTGCTACACATACACACACATATATATAAATTTTAAACTATTTACCAAAAAATATGGCCACTTCATCATCGAGATTCAATTCGAGTGAAAATTCAATTTTTGTTTTTATTGTTGTTTTGGGTGCGAATAATTGAAATGGATATGTGATATGTGCATATATGCGTAATAAACTAAATATATTGCTTTGGATATTTCTCTATTTTTTTTTCTACCATTATTGGCTTTGGCTTTTTCAATATTCTACAATTTATTTTAGTCCATTTGGTGTCAATGCAAACAAAATACCTGACGATTTGAAAAATTCAATCAAAATGTAGAAATATAAAATATTTTTTAAGATTTTTTTTTTGGTGAATTGAGCTCTATTAAATTAATATGCATTTGATCAACTATATGAAAATTATTGTACGCATTATTTACAGTTTCAGGTATTCACAGAAATAGTTAACCATAATATGGAAATGGAGGATTGAATAGTTTTTTTTTTTGGAAAATAATATCAATTATTTAATCAAATCTCAAGTCCTAGTCCCAAGATCATCTTTTTTCAAAATTCCGACCTCATTTTCAAACTCAGCAGGCTAAAATACTTAAAAAAAAACTTTGTCAGAATTTGATTTTTGCTAAGTCGACAAGTTTAACAATCGAAATTCCTAATTTCTCCAAAAAGTTCTAGCCAATAGGTATTGAGCTTCAACTGTCCTTTTTTTTTTTGTTGGAACAGACAAAGTATTCGAGAATACAGCACTCAGACAAGTTTTACGTCCATTGTACTATATCCTGTGTTCCCTTTTGCTATTCTTTAAATCTACCAGATTTATTAATAAATCTTAGTAGATCCTGCGGTGTTAGAGAGCTCAGGTGTTCGTCTCCCAACACTCCAGTACCAAATATGCTTACTCTTACAGCTCTTTCTGTTAAGTGGTAACAGAAAGTCTGTATGACGCTTTGAGATAACAAGTAACATGGTCTTTGTCTGTCTAAAGCCCCTCAGGTCCTCCCATTTACGATTGTAGGTCAGGTCGTCCCACTCATTAATGGTGGTCTTGATGGCTGTAGACGACAAAGAGAGTACAGGTTCTGGGCTCAGGAAACCAGTTTCCCAACCCTTTCTGGCCAGAAGATCAGCAGATTCATTTCCTGAAATTCCTGAGTGTCCAGGAACCCATATCAACAGCAGACTATTGTGTTTTCCACCACAATCAAGCCTGGATTTACAATGCATAACCAGTTTAGACGTGGTTAGAGGATTAAGCAAGGATTTAAGCGCAGCCTGACTGTTATTAAATACACTGATGCTCCTTTCTCTCCAACCATTATCAATAACATGGTCTGTTGCCTTGATGATTACAAAAATTTCTGATTGAAAAACAGAAGCATACAACCCAAGGGAGAAATGAAGGTGCACTCCATCATTTTCAATGAAGACCCCAGAACCCGAACCGAATTCTGTTCTGGAGCCGTCAGTGAAAATACGCTTACAATCTACTCCCGGCCCAGGTCCCGTCATTGGAATTGTTAGCATTGTATCGGATGGCATTAATAGAGCTGTTAGGTCCAAGTCAGTACCTTCAACAATGTCACCAATATCCCAGCAAGTGTCATACCAGTACCAAACTGTCCTAGTAGAATCCTCTATTCTCTCCAGAGACACTAAAGTACTTAAATTATTTTATGTCACAAACAAGAAATCAAAGCAGTATCAAGTTACAAATGAAGTGCCTCAGAGATCACTGTAAAATTCTTAACTGTACACATCTTTCAATCACAACTTAAAACAAAAATTTAAATTGACAAAAACTTTTCAACGACAGCTCTTTGGAACATAAAAATAAAGAGTAATTAATACAAGATTATTTTATAAAAAGCAATTGAGGGCAAGTGAACCATTCATCAGTTTGTATAAAAATACCATTCCATAAGAATGAAAGTTTGCAGATAGCAGGTAAAACTGCAATAGCTTTTTACATTTGAATTCGGAGAATTGAGAGTGTATTGAAAAGAATACCGCACAAATTATTTTGCTGTATTTTAGTTTGTTTAATTTAAACAAATTTCCAACTTTATGTGTATGTATTAAACAAGTTTATATATCACTGTGTAATAACTGAATATTAAAAAATAATAATAATAAAATTTTCGGGTTTACCAACAGTGAAAAAAGTTAAAAATTAATTACTACAAATATAAAAGTGTTTCCATGTATGTATCAGCATGTCTCTGTTGCACATATGCTGAAATTGCTACTGCTACTTTAAGTGGCATCTGCTACATATACATATGAAAAGGTATATAAGTTTTGTGTTATAAATTAAACCAAAAATTCGCGTTATTCTGCACGTGTCTCAAACCCCTGCAAATAAAAAACGTAATAAACGTAATAAAATTTTCATTTTCATTTTTGCCATACGCAATAGTTTCTGTAAAATGTAATTTACATATGCGCGTTGCTATATAAGGATAAGTAAGTATACGAGTGTGGGTGTAGAGTTTGTATCTGGCTGTTCTTGTTTGTGTTGCATCATCATAAATATATCGCATATGTGACACATACCAAAGATAGAAGGCAAAAGTAACAAAAGTTTGTCAGTTATTTATAATTGCATACTAACAAACTACAACTAACAACAAAAACAATAGCAACAAACAATAAGCAATTTTACAATAAAAAACATATCCGTAAAACAGTCTCAAAAAAAAAACAAATTACTAAAGTGTGCCTTAAAATAAAAACTTAAAGTTTAACCTGTTTGAGTTAGAATTTTTCGCTAAAAAGAACTGAGTTTAATTTACTAAAGCGCGGTTCACGCCAAATTGGCACGCTTTGTTGTGGTCACCACGTCACCCCTAGTCATAAGAACAACAAATTTTTTACTGGGATTTGTTTACAATACCGTTACCGTTAGTTGATAAATTTTTCATATTAATTGATCGGAAGTTGGTGATTTTGTGCACAATGGAAGCTGCAAATAGAAAATTAATTGTGAACAAATTTATTGAAAATCCGTCGTGGTCTGGTTCAAAGATTGCGAAAGTGTTAAATATCTCCAAAAGAACGGTATGTAGAGTTATAAAACGATATAAAGAAACTCTTAGTGTTGACAGATCTAAAAAAGTTGTGAACAAAACGGGAACCACCAACCTAAAATTAAAGGCAAAGATCTTGAGGTCCATCAAAAGCAATCCCGGACTTTTGGATAGCGATCGTGCCAAAAAATTCAATACCAGCCAAAGTACTGCTAGATGAATACGCATTAAAGCTGGGCTAAAGTGCTATCGTGCTATAAAATATCCAAATAGAACAGACAAACAGAATTTGCTGTCAAAAAAAAGTGCTCGTCTTCTTTATAATAATGTTTTGACCAAATTCAATGGATGCATTATTGTGGATGACGAATCATACGTAAAATTTGATCTTAAACAGCTTCCAGGTCAAAAATTTTATATGGCAACGAATCGTGGTAATGTACCCTCAAAATTCAAGTACATAAAAATGGATAAATTTGCAAAGAAAGCAATGGTGTGGGAGCTGTGGTCTCAAATCCAGGGCATTTGTGACATCCTCTTCTATGACGTCTGATATTTACATCAAAGAGTGCCTTTCGAAACGACTATTGCCATTTGTTCGTCACCACCATTCGCCAGTGAAGTTTTGGTCTGATTTAGCTACTACTCTAAGAAAACCATGGATTGGTATCAGACAAATAAAGTAGATGTAGTGCCCAAATATATGAATCCACCCAATTGCCCCCAGCTTCGACCGATCGAAAAATACTGGGCTATTACAAAATATAAGTTGAAGAAAAATGCAGGTATTGTTAAAAATGTGAATTCAATGTTACTAAAATGGAACCAAATAGCCGCAAAAGTATCCAGAGCGGATGTTGAAAGGTTGATGGGGTCCATTAATATTTATTAAAACACAATATTAAACTTATCATTTAATGCATTATTTGTTATTCTGAGTGTTCTGGTTAAAAAGATACAGCAACTTTCCTGCGTGCCAATTTCGCGTGAACCGCGCTTTAAGACATGCCAAGTATTATTTAAGCTTTAAATTCGGAGCAGAAAACCAGAGCTGTAAAAGAATGCAATCATTTGCGACTAAAAATCATTTGATATTTTTACCAAAATTATTGCATTCATTTTTTGTATTCATTGATTAAGAATGTAAAAAAATTATTCTTAATCATTTTGCCATCAGCGAATAATTATTCATATTTTAAATCATATTTTTGAAATCATTTGAATGCAATCTTTTGAATGCAGTCTTTAACTAAATTTAGTCGAATTCATTTGAAGCCACTCGAAATCATTTGAAGTCACTCGAAATCATTTCTGCAAGATCTAGGTGTGAATAATAAAGAACAACATGTACAGGGTTGGCCATATTAGGTGAACCCATTGATTTAAATCGTTGGCTTGTTGATACAAAACTTTGACTTCAAGTAGCCCCAGAGGAGAAAGTCCTGTTGTCTCAAATTTGGGGAACGCGGAGGATAGTGCCGTCTTGTTGAAACCAGAAGTGTTCCATGTCATTTTCATGAATAATCGGCTTCAAAACATTAAAATAACTTCTTAATGTAAAATTGAACATTTCAGAGCGTTTGATTGGCGTGTACTACTCTATAGAAAAAATCTCCTAAGACTGAGGATTCAAAAACGTGTCGCCGTTAGTCGATCTGATGTTTCTTGTCAACTTATATGGTCAACCCTGTATTATCAGACAAAAATCAGAAGTAAAAATGCCAACAACAACCAATTATCGAACGAGTTTCAGTATTACAGGAGTCCCTCAAAATAATTACTTTCGTAGTAGGTCTGTTATTTTGAGGCTTCGGCCACTGTTAGTTACTTCCCGGTAAACTAGTTATGCTTATTTATTTTTATATATGCCTAGAAGTACATAGCATAAATATAATAGCCCTATTCACTCTTTAGAGTAAAGTGTTAAGTAACAGAGTAAAAAAGTAATGTTTTATTCTAAAGCGTGAATACATCTAAAACTGAAATAGTGCTCTCTGAAGTAAATGTCAATCAAATATTTTTCATTATTTATTGTTTACTTCTTTTTTGATTTCCTTATCTCACTAAGATCATAAATAAGCCAAGCTAGCAACAGTTCCACGTTAAGTTTGAGCCTGCGCTGCCCAAAATGCATTAGCTAAGCCCGCTCTCCACAACAATGAAGTAAATAGCCCTTCCCTCTCCCGCGGTGTTAAGAAGCAAGGAGGAGGAGCTCAATAATCTCCATAATATCGACAAAAGTAGAGTTTCGATAGAGCTTTGTGGTACCACTACCAACAGCAGTGAAATTCAAGACCGATAGGCTAATAATTTGAAAAGTATTAGCTCTTCATACTGAGGCTCTCGCTGAGCAGCAATCTTCTTCCTCTTAAGCAAAGTGTGAGTGTAAGGATAGATAGGTAAGTTTGTTGGAGCTATACCGTATTAATTGGTGTCCAAAAACTGCCTTCGTCTGGTTGTAGCCTTAAGTCTTTTCTATTAGCATATGCTTCATGTTGCGAGAAAGTTGAAAATTACTTAATCCTGAGAATAGATTATCTCGATCACTCGCACCATGTTTTTGAGAAATCGCGATTCCTACACTCAGAAAAAAATCATATGAAATCAATATGGAAATCTTACGTTTTCTATAGGATTTGGTCAATGGTATTTTTTCATAATTTTAATAGTTTTTAGACTATAATTTTTGATTTCATAGTATAGTCGTATTGATTTCATGCTGTAACACTATTAATTTTTTGGTGTAAAAAGTAATGAAACGTTTTTCGTGATTAATGGGATGTTTTTTTCTGAGTGTAGAGAAAATTTATTTGCATTCATTTTTCACGCATAAATTTAGATTAAAACAGAGGTGAAAAATAGTTACGCGTAAAAGTAAAGTCCGGATACTCGTAGTTGGTTCAACTGACATAGCTTTAAAATTTTCAAAAAGTAAATTTTCGAAAAAATCAGTAATAGTATCAAAATTATAATCTGCAAGCTTTAGAAAAAATATTGTCTGGAATATTTTCGAAGAAAAGCATATGAAAAATGCTAAATTAAAAATACCCTTGAAAATAAATACCCTTGAAAATCTTTCATTGATTTTTTTCTCAAAAATATATATTAAAGATTAGATTATGCAATTCCGCTTGAAATATTTAATTGGGTCGAAGTCACAAGAACTTACAGCTTTATCAAATACGTTATTTGATTCGTATTAAGAAAGTGCATCTGATCGTATGAGTAACATATAAAATTGGTGTGAACAATTTTCAATTTAACTTTTTAATGAAATGCTCAGTGTTTTGGATAGATAGTTTTGTTTCGGAATATGTATGTATGCATATATGAATAGTCGTGAGTATATATAATAAATACTCATGAATGAAATATTGTTATTACCTCAACACACCCCGCAAAGCTATCGGATTTGTAAAAATAAATAAACCTACCAATATAAATATAAATAAATTCATAACACAGTGCAACAAAAATTCAACTTTTGTCTTATGCCCAAGATTTTCTAACAGTTTAGTAATTTAGGGTCGCTGATCACGACTGCGTACTCAGTTTTTCTCCATCACATTCAGTTCTCCCATAATATGGGCCTGAAGTCGGAAAAATGGAGTATTCAAGGGTTATTAAGAAATTTCTTTATTTCAATAGATACGAATTTGATGTCTGAAGCAAAGTTGTTAAGCACAAAGAGATAAGCAATTTTTATGTAAACGTTTATCTTCCATCTCCTACCATTCCTCTTAAAAATGGTAGGAGATGGAATTTTTGTTTTATCGATTAATAGTCGATAAAACAAAAATTACTATAAAACCGTTGGAAATTCCAGCGCATCAAATTTTTGTTGCACTGTGTAATCATTATATGTTTGAAATAACATTTTATATAGTTTTAAAAGAAATCATTCATGTTTATACATATAAAAACTAATTGCATCAGCACATTTCAGTTCCCATTTAAATATGTATGAATTAACTCAATGTAAAAAATATAAAAAAATATTTCTTCTACAGATATTTTTAAACTTATTTTGTTTTAATTCGACATTTATAACAAAGTAACATAAAACTTTTGTTGAAAATATATTCAAATTAAACACAATTCAAAAAAAATTATGGTTTTTTTTTTATATTAATTTTTTTTCTTTTAACTTCTTACTTTCACTATTGTTATTGTAAACAAGAATAGAAAAAGCTTCTTTCCGATTGTTTGTAACAATATTGTACTTTCACAATAGCATACTCCCTCACAAAAAGCATCGCACGCTATCATAGTGTCATAATAACAAATTGTTAAATAAGAAAACAAGTTAATAACTGTTGACAGGTTGTAGCACTACAACAACAACAACAGCAGTAGTAGTACACAACTGTCTTAATGAAAAAAAATCTTTTGCTCTACAAATTTCAAGTTGTGAAAGATGAAGAGTAAAAAGTGAATGAAAAAATAATAGAAACAAAAAACTGAAAAACTTTTAAATTAAAAATTAAATGTGAAAATGTTAAAGCTTATGCGAAAAGTAAAGCTTTGATTTAATCTCTAGTGAGTCTAACTAAATAATTGTAGTGTTTTTATTAATTGCGCTTTTGTAATTATAAATGAAAACAAGTATATAAAACGATGCACTTAAATTGTTTGGTTTTTCTCGTTATCCTTCATGTTTTAGTCACATATTTGGCTTTTTGTTTCCATTTTGTTATGGTTTGGTTTTTTACTGCCCTTAAATTTTCTTTCTGCTTTATTTTTCCTGTTATTCATAAACAAAACTTCTATTCTTTTGTTTTAGTATGACATGCTTTTCATTAAAATATGTTTTATTCTCTCGTTCTTCAGGAAAATAATGTAATTTTTTTCGTCTATCTTTATCTTTGATTTTTAAGAAGAAGAGTTGATTGTCTATAATATAGGAACAGACTAAACGTGGTCAATGTGAATGACAGTGAGTACATTCTTTTTGGCACAAAGCATGTCAATCATTCAGAGAATTTCAGTTAAAGCTTTAAAAATTTGTTTATCAGAATTAAAACTAAACAGAACAATCCCAGTTCAAGTGATAGGTATCAAAGAAATTGGCGACTTTAACTGCGATAGAAAGATGAGATGCCCTGAAGAAATACTGTGTGAATCCAATTGAATGCAGCACACTGGATGCATTAGAAATTACGTTTAAATATCTTATTATAGTAAAGTTAAAAATTGGTCGGGCATTGTCATACAAATCATAATAAATTTTATGGTAATCTAGATAGATAGAAAATAATTTCACATTTATAATCTTTTTGAGGAAATCAATTTATTCCACATATTCAATGCGAATATTTCCTTCACATGGTATATATAAAACAGCAAAAACTTAAAAAACAATAAATAATATTTAAACAAATATTTTGAACTATACATTTTCTTAACTGCAAACTACTGGCCAATTCGCATATAACATTTGATTTCACTGAAGTGAAAGCAAAATACTAAAGTGAAAGCAATATAAGTACAAAAATTGTGCCACTAAATGCGAGTAATTGAATAAAAAATTTTGCGTTTGTTGTTGCAGAACAAAATTGCGTTGAATACAAATTTAAATGGTGAGACATACCTTCATGTATAGCTACTCAAACACGTTCATACATATGAGCATATGTATATGTGTACACACATGGCATTCCTTCTTTATGAAAATGTGTTAGTGTTTTTACTTTTCACAGACGATTCCTTTTTTTTCTGTAGAAACCAACATTTCACTTATTTTAATTTTTTATATGGGAATCGCATATGTGGTGACACAATTGTTGTTTTTACCACACAAGTACATACATATGAACGTACTCAAGTATGGAGGGACTAACAAAAAATCGCTGAATTGAGCGACAAAAAAAACGAAAATATTTTATATTTTCAATTTTTCTTTTTTTATTTTTAAATTTATAAATTAACTGCATTTATTATTTTCGCATTACTGCTAAAGACATTTTCCCTCAATTTTCAGTTGTTCAGCTTCAAACAAAGCAAAATTTCAACAAAATGAATTCTTAAAATGAGGAAAAAAAAGTTCCAGGAAATAGGCGTAATCGGCTAACTCACACGCTCAACTGTAAAGCAATTGAAAAATTGAGGTGGCTCTTAAAACTGTATCGACATGACCATTTGGATACAAAAAGAAGCTGAAGCTTAAAAATGGGAAGGGGCTATCAACTACTACACACATCTTTCCATACAACGTGTCTCACGTACGTATTGACATAAGCCATCGACATTTTTATCACAATCTAATAATATTTTAGACAAAATTTTAAATGGAATCACTCATTTTTCCTTGCCAAATATTTGATAATAAGAAAGCATATAAGTAATTGAATTTAGCGTCAAAAATTTCATGTTCCAAAACTATACAAAGTCGACTCATTACAAAAGACACAAAAATGGCAGCATACTTTTAGGCTGTAGTCGAATATGAAGAATTTTGAGAATTCCGCAGTTGATTTTTAAACTCCAAGAGAAGTTCTTTTGTAACAAAAATAATTACACTGTACAACAAAATTTCGGCGCGAGCATAACGACTATGATAGCTGAAAAGTTAGGTAAAAAAATCCAAAAAAATAAATATTTTTGGTTTTGCTTTTTTTTTTTAGTAAAATACGTTGAACATCGTTTTTTCCTCGGCTTTCATTCAATATCACAAAAACGGTTGAATTTAAGGCTTTGTCATGTTCTGAGACCCTAGTTTATATTCAAAAATAAACATTTTTTCCTCAGATATTCACATCCTATTTCTACTTCAAATGCTAGTTTTTGGATAAACTTACAATTTTGGCCAAAGAAGACCCATTAGAAGAAGAAATATGACTTTGCAGTGTTGGGCAAAAACTTTGCTTATACCTTTTCCTATAATAGCTTCTCAGACGTAAACATTAAAAAATGCACGGATATATCCAAAAAAACGCAGAAAACGCCAATTCATGAGCACAAAAACCGACCAACTTCAATGGGCTGTGCCGAGCGCCCAACCAAGACTTTTGGCAAAATATTATATAGGCTTTTTATTGTTAGGTCAAGTACTTTTCAGTTATCATACTCGTTACGCTGGATCCGAATATGACCCCATATATTGTTGCACACTGCGGAATCAATCTTGGGTCTTTAACAATTTTAGTCTTCCCCAGGGCCACATTTTTACCTACGGTCGAAGATTTCTAGTGTCAACCTCTACAGAATGTTAGGTCTGGAATTTTTGAAACCACCAAACCTTTATGCATTTCGGCATTCATACAAAATTTGCACTGGCTTAAGTTTACGTCGAAGTCGAAGAAAATGACTGTATAATTTACGCTGATCTTAAATCAGAAACTAAACAATTTCTTTTCTCCTGAAATTTTAATTGATTTATCGTTATATTATTGCAAATCGTTTTTAAACTTTGAAGTTTTTAAAAACTAATAGAATGCCATCAACTTAGCGAACTTTTTTTAGTACTCTCATATATAAGAACCCAAATATGCACTTCTACAATGAACACACTCTAAAAGAGACAACATCACTTACATAAAAAAGTAACTAAATGTTCGAGTAATTGTTGGGAGAAAAAACGTAAATAATAAAAAAAAAGAATGAAAAAACATAAAAATGACACTATGAATTGCAATTTTATAGCGTGCAAAAAAAAAAAATAAATAAAATAAAAACAAATAAAAAATGAAATAAAATAATATTTTCTGGTTTATACATAAGTTATTAAAATCATAAAAAAATGTAAGTGTGGTAGTAGTAACACTTAATATTATACACATTTAATTTAAATGCGTTTCATTGCAAACATTCATACAGTATACCTCCAAACCATTAGAAACACCACAAATTTTCTTTGATTTTGTTTGTAAATGCAGTAAGTTTTAACAATTTTAAAAAAGATATTGCTAAACTTTTTTTACAGGAACTGTTTTATAATGACAATTTGGGACCGATTAGTCAAGTTCAACCTTAAGCCAAAAACCAAACCTATGCCTTTTGAAATATTATGGTGCAAATAAGTGTTAATCTTGGCCATTTCTGAATTTTTTTTTCTTGTACCATAAGTGAATAAATGTCCCCGAGGAGGGGTGTTATAAGGCCATATGCATTAACGCCATAATGGCTTTATTGATAAATAATGATTGAGAAATAAAACCATCTTTGCGACATGGCGTTATTTCCAAATTAAAAATGCAATAATGCCATAAATTTTAGCAGACGAAGTGGCAAAATCGAGAAAAATAATTTTTAAAAAACAAGAAAATGTGCGTTTATATTTCAGGTAGTTCCCGGACATAACACCCACGGCGTTATGACCACTCTAGGAATGGTCATTATGCCCAAAATCATTTTGGGCGCTATGGCTGCCCCGAAAAAGATCATAACACCCAGTGAGCTTTATGACCGTTGTGATTCTTTCATTTAAATTTTAAAAGTAAACCAAATTTCTTTCTAAAATAAAAAACTGTTCCGTTTAGGATAAAAGCGAATGGGTAAACCTATAAAAACAGAAGAGAAAAATATGCTCATATAGTAAATAGGAATGGGATGGTAATAAGCGCCTCAAGCGAAATATTTTTACAAAAATAAAGAAAGATATTGATTCAGTTGAATTTATCTGTAACATTGAAAGAGGAGAAAAAAATAGCGCGATTTTTATTAAATATTTAAATATTTTCTTTATTTTTGTAAAAATTTCTCTCTTTCAATATTACATTTAAATTTAAGTAAATAATAACGGGGGGAAGAATAAACACCAATTTGCTTTGTTGAAAAAGAACAAGAAACGAAACTCAAAGAAAAAAATAAAAAAAAAAGTTCCGTTCATCTCGTTTGTTTGTTGTTTTTGGAAGTAACGGTATTTTCTTCTTCAACAATGCAAATTTAAAAGCTAGTCAAAAATAAAGTCGCCGTAGCCTAGTGGTTAGTGTGTTGGCTGCTACGCAGAGGTTTATATCTCGGCACGCTCAAAAATCAAAAATAGAAAATAAAAATTTGTCTGTATTGCACCACCTCTTGGCTGGCAATGGCAAACATCTAAGAGTAAAAAAATTGCTATGAAAAGCTTTTCACTTCACCGTTCGGATTAGGCCCCCTCCATTCGTGTATAAATATAGCTCACACAACATGAATGGATGCAAAAATCTCGGCCATGGCTCTCCAGGGGCTGTGTGTTAATAGTAATTGTAAAAAAATAAAGACAAATTATTTATGCGTCATTTTGCAGTTTTCTTTTAAAATGTGCAATAACGCCATAATGCCGTTTCAAAGTGAAATAAAGCCATATCGCAAATGTGGCGTTATTTCCCAATCAAAAGTGCAATAAAGCCATTATGGCGTTAATGCATATGGCCTTAGAACACCCCTCCGTCCCCGAATATTATAAATCTGTCAGTTGACTTCAATAGCTCTACAAGGATCAGAACCGCCTTAAAAAGGAGACTCAAAAATGTAGTTTCCTCTATTTTTATCTTACCATGAGCCTGTCTTTAGGGAAGATGTTATTGTTTGAAAACTTTTTTGGTTTTAATTCTATAAAGAGAATAGACTATAATGGCAAAGGCTTTTGCTCAAATAACACATTGTGGAAAGATGCAATTGTACGAATAAAATAACGGTGAAACTACGTTTTTTGGGTCGCCTCTTTACGGCTACGTAGATCCTTGGAGTCATACATATGAAGTGAGCTGAAAATGCAATTGTGTAGAAACATCTATGCACTTATGGTGCAAATAAAACAATTAAAACTCACTGCGTTTACGAGCAAAACTAAAGGAAATTTGAGGTGTTTCTAATGGTTTGGCGGTATACTATACTTACAATGCAAAATACTCTCGCCTGGAGGCAGTTTATTTTCTATGATTAGGAGGTACACATGCGTTTCATTTTTTAAATTTTAAATCAGGAAATAATTCGGTTTAGATAACATCTTTTTGAATTCGGTAAGTTCACGACTAATACAAATATTTCTTTATATTTAGTTAGGCATGACAGTTGGAATTTATTTTTATTACGATACAGCTGTTACTCGGCGCTAAGGCGTATATTTATATTTTTCTAAATTCTAGATTGATTAATGAAAATATTGAACAATCTGTATAATGCACTTACAGTTTCTTGAAGCTCAGTTAAAAGCTTTCAAGCAACCCTGTCTTCTTAAGAAATCATAGATAGTATGATTTGAGTATTGTAATTTAAAAATTGCTGGCCTATAATGTCACAAATATCTTTTTCTTCTGAGAGTTGCTATCTTGCATTGCAAGCGGAAATGCTCCGATATTTTAATGTATAAATTATTCCCATATTCTCTAAGTGTATTTACAATGCAATGAGAGTAAATCAGTAAATCTGTAATCCTTTTTATGCTATGCTTACATAGTTTAAGGCGTTGAGCAGCTCTTTTTGAAGTGAATACCCAATTCAACATTCCAATTCTAACCTATGAATCTGAACCCATTAAGATTCCTTACTGACCTTTCTCTCCTTCTTTAACTACTATTTCATATCTTTTATAGCGTGAGTTCGTATTCCATCCAATATATGTCAAAATAGCGGCTAACTCATGTCCATTATTCCTTTAAGCCTAGGAGCCCAAAATACGATGACCTTATTATTATTGCCCAGTTTATTCAGTAGTTGTAGAAAGCATTTTTGGTATTACAAAGGAGTCAAATACTTGGAATGCTGCTTGCCGGTGTATGCGCACAGTTTTATGGCATGGACCTCCGCTTGGAAAATATTTGCCATAGACTTTAAACACCATTTAATTTTTCTGTTCTCTATCCATCTGCATACAATTTTAGTATGTGTAACGTATTCAAAGGTGACTTGATGCTTTTTAAATTTATATTTCTTGATCATATCATCTCAGAGAAGGTTAACCCGGGGTATTATAACACATCTTTCCTCCCGAGTTCTTCGCCGAATTCTAAGATTTCCTTGAGTACGATATTTCTATGAATTCAATAAGTGAATTTCGATGTCGAGCCAATCCCAACTTAAATAAGCAATCATTCCAGAACCAGCTTCAACCAATGATCGGCCTCCTTAATTCCACTAATTCTGATTGAGAATGTTTAGATCTCCGGGTAAGCTGGATGTCAATACTACACTAGAGTATAGTGAAGAATGGATAGTCCAATAGTAACTACCAGAAGATTTCTGGGAAATAGCAAAGTGACTATATTACTTGACAATATTTTTTTTTTTTTTTTTTTGGAACAGCGAAAGAAGTATTCAAGAATACATCACTCAGATAAGTTTTACGTTCATTTTACTATATCCCATGTTCTTTTTTGCTATACTTTAAATCTACCAGATTTATTAATCCCACCAGCTGCCTACAGCTCTTTCTGTTAAGTGATAACAGAAAGTCTATTAGACGCTTCGAGATAACAGGTATCATGGTCTTGACAATATTACTGGATTTAATAAATTTTCTTTCTAATCAAGAGTACTTCGTTTCGTTCGTTTAGACTTTCCATCTATCAACTGGCATTATTATTCCGGATTTGTGTTAAAAAATTTTAAATACGAACGATGAAAGTATAAAACTTTTAATGGCCATTAATACTATAGACATTGTTCAATAGCTAGATGTGAGTTGGTGGTATTATAAATAACAGTCTCAAGTTTTTCCCTTAGCTGCAAATCGAACCTATAAACTTTTTTGTTTACTTCTTTGCGTGATATGGAAAGAGAAATTTGAATTGTGCGAAAGTATAACAGCTTTACAAATACGTTTCTCAATTTACATAAACTACATGTATGAATGTTAATATCCCAGCAGGAATATGAGGAATGCATTACATTTATCATAAATGAATTCGATCATGAAAAAATCATAAAGAAAAGATGAATTGAAATGTAAGGGAGCATGGAATGCACAGATTTCTTCTCTCATAGCTTTGCTTCAGTTTTTATACAATCGAAAATAGTAAAGAGAAAACATATCTTACCAAGTAATGCAACTTGAAATGTATGAAAGACAGCAGCAATGAGCAACGAAATAACAGAATTTTTCCTCGAGAATTTGCTTCTTTTTTTTTAAACAGATTTTTTACTTTTAGCGACACGTTGTCACGTGTCTCTGTACTTTTTTGTTTTTTTCCAAACTTAGGTACAGTAACTTAGTCGTTTTGTGAAAGTTGAACAATCAATATGTCTTCAACGTGTCATGCGTTTTAGAAGTTATAGCCTATGGGAGCTATGCATTCCAACGTTCATTCCTATACATTTAATTTTCCTTCTGGGATGTTCAGTTGAATATAAGTACCTATGTGTTTATAAAATTAACTTCGTTTTTACTCAGCAATCAGTATGATGTTATTCAGCTTTATAATACTATACATGCATATATACCCACACATACTCATACGCAAACGATTCCTGTAAGAGACGCAAATGGTAAACATTTACTTTTGCGGCTTTACACCCAATACTGCCGCTTTACAATCATAATAATAACAATAACAGCAATAATCGAAACAACAATAACAAAAAATAAGAGTGAACGAGTTGTGAGCTTACAACAGCTCAATTCAAAGGATGTTGTTGTTACGTTATTATTGTTATTACATACTTGGTACTGGAACTTGTTGTTGCTGTAATTATTGCTGTTGTTGTCCCAACAATTATGTTAATTTATATAAAGTGTAAATAATTTACATGCAATTGTTGCTGTGCTGTAACTAAGGCCGTGCGACTGAGACATGCCCCACAATAATGAACAACTGCCTGACATGAATTTCATGCACTTGCAAATATTAACCCTATTTACGCTTTAGAACAAAGTGCATTCATCAGGTTAAAAGGGTACATCAAAATATACAGCATTTGTTTTACCCTCACTTTACTCCTTTAATAATCCTGTAACTAAATTATATGATTTCCAAAAAATAATTTGAAAAAAATCAAGACTGAGAACGCCAAGCTTCAGCCAAATCGAAAATATTAATTTTACTAGGAGGTTATGTTGGCATAGAATGCTCCGTATACATACATAAATATGTGGTTGGATATCTTTAACTCTCCTTTTTCTTTGTTCTTCTCCATTTTCCATAATATTATCTAATATTAATCAATACTTGTACATATTTACTTATCATTTAACCCTCCAGTGTATATATGTATACATCGCTTAAATACGAGTGAATTAAAGCGATGTGCTAAGTAAGCCTTTATATATGTGTCTGTGTATGTATGTCTGTATTGAGTTTTGTAAACAAAATTTGTTCTTTTTATGGCTCAATGCTATAGATGTTATGCATTATGTATTTATTCCCGTTACAAAGCATTACCAAGCAATATGTATGTAATACAGCGCAATTTTTTCTACCACATATATTTAAAGTTGTTATTGTTTGTTGTTGACGTTAACTTGTCTGCAACATAAACATCACGAGCATACAGACACACAGACACTTGTTGTTTATTCCGTTTAACAAAATTTTTGTTTTTTAACAATAAGCTTTTATAATCTATTTAGGTAGTATCTCAAAAGAAAAAAAGGTTCAATGTCTTCTTCTATGTGATATACAATAGTGGCCAGATAAAAGTTACCAGAATTCACACAGTGGTCTTGGAAAGTCATTGAGTATTTCCACCCAAATACCATAATTTCACAATGCAAAACTCTTTCTTCTAATTTTACGATATGGTTTAATATTTCCTATTACGGCTATAACGTTTTAATGTTTATAAGCGGCTCATTAAACTCATTTGGATACATTCAAATCATTAATAACTAGAATCATACAAGACAACATTTTTTTTCTGTAGTTAAGTAGCATTGATTTTCAAAATAGAAATTACAAGTTTCAGATGTTTGCTGCATGAAAGAAAAATACCTAAAACATTACTATCTTTTTCTTTCATATAGCGGACATTTAAGATTTTAAGTATATTTTCGTACCATTTATTTATTAAATAAATGCTGAAAAAAATTTACTTTCTAAGATAAGTAAAACAATATCCTAAAAAGTTGGCAAAGAAACACTGTAATGGAAAGAATACTGTCGAGCTCTGACCTCATTGAGAACTGGAAAAATATGTCGAAAAAAATAGCTGGGAAATCAGACTTAAGTTGAAATTGGCAATAACAGAAGCTTGCAAAAGCGAAATAAATACACAGTACAACAGCATTTTTGCAACAGAATAGCCACCCTATAATCCTGAAAGCGTATATTGTATAGATTATTTGTGTAAAGCAAACTTATAGTCCAGCACGTTTCACTTTTTTTACAGTGGGTCAAAGTTTTCTTATTTTGGTCGAAGGGAGCTGAATATAAAGTGCAAAAAGTGTTACAAATTGATGTCTGAGAAAATATTTATCGGCAAAGTTGTACAGTAGAATTTTACGAGAGTCATTTCTGTGGAACATTTTAACCCTTTAGTTCCTCTTTTTATGGGACAATTTGGCCCCGAAAAGTCCTTTCAAAAAAGACATTTAAGGATTGAAATATTCGACAAAAATATTTGCCAGAAAATTTCACTAGGGGTCATTAAAGACATAAAAGTCATATATATAACGGTTAACGGCTGATAGCAGGCAAATATGGCGTTTTGAAAGTTTTTGCTTCTGCAAATGTTGCAGTACTGCATAACCGAATATACCCTGCGTGTCTCTTATATTTCCGTAGCCTACAAATTCTAAAATTAGAAAAATCAGCGCCGGACACCTGGAGACGTTCCCTTATTAGTTCAAATTAATGTTATAGTTATCTAAATTAATTATAATGCTGAATTCACGTTATAGTATATTTTATTTCTGTGGGTAGGCTACTATTACCAATTAATAAAAGTTAACCGTTAGTATGTTCTACAGAAATGACCCTCGTAAAATTCTACCATACAATTTTGCCGGTAAACATTTTCTCAGACATCAATTTGTAACCCTTTTTGCACTTTATATTCAGATCCCTTCGACCAAAATAAGAAAACTTTGACCGACTGTAAAAAAAACTGAGACGTGCTGGACTATAAGTTCGTTTTACAATAATGGTCTATACAATATAAGCTTTCAGGATTATAGGGTGGCTATTCTGTTGCAGCCAAAAAGTCTTAATTTGTTGAACTGTGATATCAGATACTGCCAAGTCTTGGTGAAATCGATGCCACGCAGAATTGCTGCTGTTATCGAAGCATGAGGTGAACACACCAATCATTAAACCATCAATAATTAAAAAAAAATGTAATTTACAAATTATTATTTGAACGAGGTTAGGTTGGAGTAGAGTCAAGAGACACACTTAGGCCTGAACGGCCCATTGTGAGACCACATAGTTGGACCTACAGTTTAACGCCGATTCCGAATGACGATATGGCAATTTTTTATCGGCTTGGTGATTTTGCCATTGCCTACCAAGATTTATACACTTTCTTATAATTCTCATACACTTCATATTGGTAGTGTATATAAGAAGGTTATGAGAATTAACCACTGGAAGACGGGAATCGTACACAAACCTCCCGGATGAAAGTCTAGTGCACTACCAACTAGACTATCGAGGTCATCGTCTTTGAATGATTACTTAATTTAATATTCCTCACACACAATGTTGAAAATTTGAATTTCTACTTTGAAATTGGAAAAAAAAAAATTGACAAACAAATTTTCTGAAATGTCTGTTAATGTAAGTAAAAATCCAGTGGCGAAATTGAAATTTTCAACAATTGAAGCAAATTTTAGTTGATTTCTCAAATTTGTGGAGTGGTAACTTTTATCTGGCCACCAATGTACAATCGTATTGATAGGGTGCAGCAGAAGTGATTTCAATGATATTTATAAACTAAAGGGTAGAAAATTGAACGGACTGAAATGCCATAACAATGAAACGGAGATAAAACGTAAAGGGAAAAATATATATATATATATATACATACAGCTATGGTCAAAATAATAGGAAAAAATTACATTTCGCGCAATCAATTTCAATGGTATTTTTATAAAATGTTATTTAATGTTCAATGTTTATATAAGGTTCAAGTCTTGAGTATCAATAATAAACAAAAATAAAGTACTCCCCCATACCAGAATATAGACGGTCTATGAACAGTATTGTTTGTTATAAAAATAGGGATAGGAATAATATTTTGAAAAAAAAAACTTTCACATATCTTTTAAGTAATCTTAAAACATATTAAGCTTGTCTTTTTTGTTTGTACTAGCGACAAATCGCCTTCATATATAGTCAACTAAGCCTTTGGATCACCCAACAGGACTTATCTGCCATTCTGTTATCACTGAAGATCATTAAGAATCCCTAAAACTGTTCAGGTAATTTTGAAAACTATATATTTTGAATGACAAATTTGTTTTGAGCAAAGCTCAGACCTGTGAATTGAGCAGATCACTTCAAGGCATCAATTTTATTATGATAATAAATATAAAAATACCACTAAAAAAATATTGGTTACATGATATGAAACTTTTGCCTTAGGTCACTACCATTATTTTAATCCTAGCTGCACATCGGGGTTACACACATTTTTTGAAAAGGGAAAGAAAATTTTTATTTTTTAAAGATAGTCGACAAATATACCGGATATACCATCTCCATAGATGCGAAGCATTCTGTTGATTGGTGAAGAAATATAGATAAATGAAAACAGGAAAGCGGAAGAAGAATTTGTAAACATTTCCTTTAAATTTAGTGAGGGCATAACCACCCAAAAAATAATTGACCAGTGCGACAGAGAAAAGAATTATGCCGGTAGTGCATAATACCTAGGGACATCGTTCTCAAATGTCAAAAAGTACCTAAATTTTTGGTTAAAACAAATACAAAACATTTGATATGTACAAATAAACACAAGTGTTTCTCAAAAATTACAATATAATTAAATAAATAATGCGCGTTTATGCAAATGTACATAAATATATTCAAATGTATTCAAATACTTTGTCAAGCTATTTGCGTAAAATCCCCTTACTAAAAAGAAAAAATTTAAGCAGCTGAATTTCTAATGTCAATAAATAAAAAAAATGCTGTTATGAAAATGCGTTCAAAGAAATACTCAACTTCTTTTGGTATTCCCCTTTATAAATTGTTTTAGAAAAAAAAAAAGTTTGCCATAACTTTTACTAATTGTATTTAATTGTTTACTGACTTCGTTGTGAGCACAAATTTCGAATTTGGTATAAATATTTCATCATTATTGTGTATTGCTATCAGTTAGAGTTTCTACTTCTACACCAAAGCCATACCAAAAGACAACACAAAAATCCAGAATAACCATGAATTTCCAAAAAATTTTCTTCTTCGTTTTTATTGTACTTAGCGCTATTTGTGCAGGAGTTGAAAGTAAAAAATTCCTTGATAAGATTAAAAAAGGTGCTAAAACAGTGGCACATGTTGGTCATCGAGCTGGACAAATTGCTGATATTCTTAATGGATAACTTTAAATAAATATGTTATTGGTTAATATTTTGAAATAAAGTTAAAAAAAAATTGTTTTGTTTAAAGATTTGGTATTTTTTTTTTTTATTATTATAAATAGTGAAAATTCAAAGTCGTTACGTGTAAGGCAGGTAAGGCTTCTGTGAAACAGGTTGGTACATATAAAAATATTTTCAAAAGTTCCTCCGTTCAATAGCAAAAAGAAACTCTTTGTCAACTGATTTCACCGTCAAAGTATATTTCATCAAAAATTATGACTGATAGAGTGATGGTTTTGTAAAGTGATCTTTCTGGAGCGTATTAATTAGCTTATGCCAAAAAAGCATCTATTGATAAGCACAGTTCACCATAAATATATTAAATATTATAAAACCGAAGAACTTTGCTTTTTTATTTTGAGCTAATTAACTCTTTCATACCCAATGTTGCGTTTATACAACATGCACTTTTATGTAGCATAAAAAAGGTTTTTAACAAATTTTACTATTAACGCTATTTGTATTCTGTTCTGTTAGGTATTCTTTACGTTTGTTGACTGCCGAGCATTTCAAATTTCTTGCTTAAGTCATTTTGTTTTAATGTTTTGCCTTTGAAGTCCAGCAAAAAACCTCCAAGTGCAAAATTTTTTATTAAAATCTTCTGCTCTATTTTTTGAAAAATAATGCGTTTAATTATTACTGAGCGAAATTTTTTTTTCAAATATGTTTTTTAAAAGATAAGAGAATATGAAAATCAAAAAATTGAAGCAAAAAGTTTATCCAGTGGTGGTATACAGCTAAATAGCTTCATTTTTTCTAATCATTAATAAAGGACAAACAAATCAATATAGAAGCATGAAATTTGGTGCAATGCTTGAGGAAAACCTAAGTAACCATAATTTCAAAACAACTGGTTTCTATCAAGCCGCATTAAAATTCGAGGGTCAAAGGGTTAACATGCTCCAGAAAGATCGCTTTGTAAAATCAGTTCATGTGGAATGTGTTAATTCTATATGCGGGTCGCTAAGTTCTAGGAAACATACGAATAGGTGGCATCATCAGAACATCAAGCGTAAAAAAGCGGTAAAATAATGTCATGCATACCTAACGCTCGTATCTTTTTTCGGACCAAAAACTGTATATTTCTCACAAAAATTTTTAAAAAACTGTAAATCGATTTCAAAAAAGCTGTATCGTTTTTTCGATGAAAATTAACAAGGAAAGCAATTTATCCATCATCTAAATCGTCTTCGTTTTCCATTTTCATATGTGAGGCTGAGAGGATAAGTTGTATAACTTCTACGTTCAGAAAAAAGTGGAATAATTTTACTTAAGAACAAAAGCAAAACGAAATATGTTCAGAACAAAAGTGAAACGAAATATGTTCAGAACGAAAACGGAATAAAAAACTATGCTGTTCTTACTCTGAAAGAATTGTTATACCATTTTTGTTCTTACTTTTATGGCGTTTCATTTTCACTCTAAACCGTATTACTTATGCCATTCTTGCACTGACACTCTAAATTATTTCACTTTTGCTCTTATATAAATTTTAGCCCGCTTTTCCTCTCAGCCTGTCATTTATCATTCGAAAGTGATATAAAACCGAATCGTCCTCATTTCAGAGGCTGAGAGGAAAAGTGGTATAACTTCTACGTTCAGAAAAAAGTGAAATAATTTTACTTAAGAGCAAAAGCAAAACGAAATATGTTCAGAGCAAAAGTGAAACGAAATATGTTCAGAGCGAAAACGGAATAAAAAACTATGCTGTTTTTGCTCTGAAAGAATTGTTATACCATTTTTGCTCTTACTTTTAAGGCGTTTCATTTTCACTCTAAACTGTATTACTTATGCCATTCTTGCACTGACACTCTAAATTATTTCACTTTTGCTCTTATATAAATTTTAGCCCGCTTTTCCTCTCTGCCTGTCATATCTCCTTCTGTAGTTGTACTGAATTTGTGTTTTGAAGAAATTTGGCGAAGCGATTCCGGCTTTGCTATGAGATATTTATAGAAATCAACGCATGGATATTACATTTGACGATAAGAATCGCCTTCAATGTTTCCACTTCTTTCAAAAATATACTCACAACGAGTTGCCATTGTTCTTTCAGACATTTTGCATTGCGATTGATAAATTTGAATAGCTCTAAAAATTTTTTAATTTTTCTCAGTATAAACGCGGTATTTTGGTAAAAAAGGCGGTATGCGGTTTTGGAGTTGAAAAAACGGTATACTACCGCGAAAAATTATATACATACGAGCGTTATGCATACCCCATTTCGACAATGTTCCAAGGAATCAATAGAGCAAAGCCCCTTACTATACCCTATCAAATTTATATCACGATGTTTGGTACGGTCTCACCAGCTCTAGGTGCTTTTGTGAAGAACCTCCCCATAGATGCAAATAACATATCAAATAAAAAAAAATATATATATTTTTTCCTATGGACACCTACTTGGTCAACTTCACCTACCGTTCCACGTCTTGGGAAATTGTGTTCAAGCAACGGCAGTCGATATCATGGGTACTTCAGCCAAAAAGAACTAAACTTATTTAAAAAATTAGATTAGAAAGACTTTTAGTAATATGATTTCACCATAAATTCACCACTTCAACTAATATATATAAAGGTGTTTTAGTCACTTGCCTCCTTTGTGAAGTTTAATGTTTTCTAACTGAGTTATCCACAATCACTTTTTTTTGCCTAATATTTATCTAAATATTTTTTTAAACTATATCGTCTTATACACACAAACACACGAGAGCAATAATTTGCGTGTTGCTACTGGAAGCGACGCCGAAACTCTGGCATTGTAGTCAAATGAGGACACCTTTTAGAAATTATTTCTTTTACTCATGTCACAAGTAAACCTTGCAACATGGCACAATATATAAAGCTACTTTCTCACTTACATATGTATATATTTATAGAAATTCTAATGTATTATTTTTGAATAAGAATGGCGAAGAAAATAGACATATACAACGTACCCAGTCAGCCCAGTAAGTGGTTTTTGGCTGACTAATTGGATCAATGAATTTAATGCACTCCTCAGTGACTTTTTTTGCCAGGTTTGGCATAGCCCTGGAGTACATTGGGGCGCATCATACGTGGCAGACTACAAAAGCTTCTAGAGGAGCTATGAGGTTCATTTGATCACCAGCTTGATTGTCGTGAGACACGAACTACGGTTGATGCGACCAGAACCTAAATGAGGACTTAATACAAGGCATTAAGCTGCAGTCTGTGGCAGAATACCAGAAGCAGATCATTTGGGCACTGGGAACCTATGATATACCCATATATCTGTATGGTATTATCTGCAGCTACTTTAACAAAAGATCGTTCTTATATGACACAGATAATGGGGTCACGGAGTGCAGGGTTATAGATGCTATATCTCAGGGCTCCATATTGGGACCAATAGTTTGAAATGCGATTAATAAGGGTTATCTTAAACTGGACCTAAAAGTATGTACAACATGTGAGTACAAGAAAATAGAAGAAATCCTAACCCCTCAAATGCGTGCCCACAACATAAATGTTATGCTGATCCAAACCAGCCTGTTATTTAATAACCACAGATAACCTGGGCCGGTTCAGTGATGAACAAGGCGAACATTATCACTAAGAAAAGGCTAAAATTGAAAAGCGCTTCGAATGAAAAAGTAAAAAAAAAAATGATTTCAGAATATTGCTGGTCACTTAACTAGAAACAGATAGAGCTGAATTTAAAAAAAAATAACGGTTAATCACACATTTTTGAGTTGAATGGCCAAAAATTGTATTTTTGCAAAAAGTTTAATAACTCAGTCAATTACTTACCGATTTTTAAAAACAAACTTGCGTTTTACTCGTTAATAAATATGTTTACAGAATAAATATATAAGTAGTATAGCTTCTTTATAAAATAGTGTGTACAAACACCGTCAAAGTTGAGAAAATGCAAAAAAAATTGTATTTGCTGGACAAATACATACAGATTTCTCAAGTTTTCTTAAAAAAAAATATATATCATTCGCAAGGTCTGAATTTTTTTTCTAAAACCGGTAAGAAACTGAAAATCTGTTGATAATCAATCACGTTACAGGCTTATAAGTGCCCAAAGGTACCCAAAACGGTTTTTTAACAGTAAATCAAGATTTTGGGGGTGTTTGGAAAATTTCAAGTACAGACTCTTGTTTTAGTAGTATTGACTTCTCAGGTATATCTACTTCACTAAATTTTGTAACACTGTGTTATATAATGGGAAATTTAAAAGTTTGGAAAAAATGTAAAAAAAAAAATTATTTGAAAAAAATCAAAGAAATGCGCACCTAATTTATCCAATTGCAAAAACTTCCGCCACCATGCTTGCCAGTGACTTTACAGAGCAATGTTTTAGTCGTCCTCCTTTAATTCGTTTAATAAGAGACTCGTTGAATGAATGGATTCAACCAAATTTCGGCTCATCGGCCCATTTTGAACTTCTATGTATGCAGAACTGTTTTCCATCTAATTACTGACAAATTGACGTAAGTATAGTCAAAACTGGTTGAATGAGCTTAAATTTAATTGAGTTAATTCATAATACAATTCCCATATTAGACAAATTGTGAGAGTAAATTTTGATGGGAGGGAAACGAACTCTCATAGTACATTAATATAAACTTTTATAGTGATTGTCAGCGATAAAAAGGAAAATATAATATACATATAATACAATTTTTTTACAATCATGTTGTATGGGAGCTGGACATGGTCACGGGCGGATTTTTTTTATTTTTGCACCTTGACGTAGTATTGACATCAGCTACTCCTGTACCAAATCTTTTAACTCTGCGATGACTCCTTCTATCTTTGTCCGCCTTTGATTGTATGGGAGATGTGCGTGGCAGTGGGTGTTTTATTTTAATTTTTGCACCCTGACGATGTATTTACGTAAGCAACTCTTGTACTGTGCAGTGGTGCGAACTAGCTTCAAATATTCAATGGTAATGAAATTTAAATAGCATTACTACTGAATAAAAATTAGCATTAAAATTTTCAATGATAATGAAATTGGATTTGCATTCGTATTCAAATCTTTAATGAAACTTAAATAGCATTAGTACAATAAAAATAAACTATGATTAGAATTAGCAGTGTTATCCATACCGTATTGGAAAATGCTATATATGTAACAGATGAAAGCCATATTGCAAAATTAAAGACTGAAGAGGGAAAATTCTACGAAACGGCGCTGTTTTTAGTCCCAACAGAACGATACCAGCAAAGGCACAGTGATGTGGGCTACTATAGCAGGCAATTTCTTAGTGACCAGGGGTACTTAAGTAGTTAGGCACCAACAGGAGACTATCCCAACACCAGTTATTAATCAAGGGCTTTATTAAAGATATACTTATCTCGTTAAAATTAGTTTTAAAACTATTTTAGTTGATTAATCAGATGTATATAATTTAGTGTGGTATTTCAATAATATTGAAAATATTCTAATAAAAAATCATTGGGCAATGTCGGGAATTTTTCAGACAGCACTTATATATTTACAAAAGAACAACATAACAACTACAAAGGCTAACAAAAATATATTTTAGAGTTGGAAATTATTGCTCATTTCATTAAATGGAGAGCAAAAAAAAATATATTGTATATTTTCGTAAGCACGTCATACGAAAGGTAAGTTTACAACAAGAACAATGATTATCCAAGCTCACAAGCATTATGTATGATACTTTTGTTTACTTCAACAGAATAATAGAGTATCGTTTCATAGCAATGAATGCTAAGTACAGTGTTTATGTAATATGGATATGTAATAAAATACTCGATTTTAGCCTCATTTCCTTTGTTATGGTTTCTACATATTTACAAGAAACATGACATTTTTCAAAATAGATTTGGGGTCGAGAAAATTAATGTTTCAGGTATGTGATAATAATTTTATTTAAGCAAACTACTATACTACAATTCGATACATAGTAGATGTGTTGATGCGTAAAAATTCGTAATAATTTGTAAAAATTGTTTATGTAAAAATTTGGATAATTGTGAAAAAAATGGCTCTAGCCCCGAAAAAGTCTTTTTTTCTATAATTTGCCGTGACCATGATATATCGGAAACGGCTGAACTTACATAATAAAAAAAAACAAACTTCATTAGTATATAGTATTGCTTTATTCGTGAACGAACGGTTTCACAAAAAAAACGATTTTTAATCTCCCAAAAAATGAGTTTTCCAACCGAAGACATAGAAATTTTAGTGCAAATAAAAATCACTTTGAACAAACACCTCAAAATTTCAGATTAAGCGGTCAATTGGATTTTGAATAACGGGGTCACCGCAAAGGCACTTCTCAAAAAAAACGATTCCGATATAATTGCGTTAGCTTTAACTCTTCTGTTGGCAACACTTTTATTTGTCACATTGCTACCGTCATACATTTATACCGCGTTGATTTGAATTTTCAATGTAAATTGTACGAAAACACTACATATTATGTAAGAATAATGTACTTATATGTACATTATGCTGTATGTTTCGAAAGAGCAGTGAAGAAAATAATCTAACAATATATATAAAAGTGAAAATCTGTAGTATAATCGGACATACTTCCTGAATGACATTAAAACTTATATTATACTGCATTATGTCTCTGACCTTACTATTGGCTTGGTAAAAGTTTGTAATTACAAGTGGGCGGGGTACCTCCTATGGGATCTTAATGCTATTTTGAGTATAAGTATCTCCAAACCACACATATTATAGTACTGAGATTTTGTGCAAAGGAGTTGGTTGACAACGCCATGCTCCAGGAAACATGTGTATGAAATTGAAAACGACGGAGTGGCGCAAAGTTTGTGTGATATTTTTTGGGCAAGTGGGCACGGCAGCTCTTATACAAAGAAAATATTTTAAACCGTTATTTGAGGAACCAAAATAAGAAGATGATAAAAATTTTCTTTTCTATAATAACACTAGTTTACAGCCAAAATTACCAATGAATACCACTATCCAATTTCTATATAAAATTTCTTGATAATTTACTTAATTGTGCCAAAACTATTTATCCAATCGAATCAAAATGTATAAACGTGAGATGAGAAATTTTAATATCTTTAAATTTTTGTTCAAATCAAGTTCCTAGTTTCCAAAATATTTGTAATTATGTGGACAAAAGTTTTTTTCTCCAATAAAAAAAATTCAAACCACACCATAGAATTAAAAATAGAGTTGATTTTCGGACTCAGCGATCATAGGGTCGCTTTGTATACTGGTGTTCATAGCCTAGAAAAAAAAATTATTTGTAAGCTAGTGTAATTTATGGTTTCTAATTTTCAATCACAATTCCAATGGTCATTTGTGTGATGGTGTGTGTTGATTCAAAACTTTTATTAAAACTATTAGGCTTTGAATGAACAATGATGCCAGAAGAATATCAAAAAGTTTATAGAACTAGCAGATCAGACGATCGTTTCGGAACCAGCTACGGTTCCTCATCAGTGATCTCTGTGATAGTTCCCTAATTTCAACAATCTATATAAGTGAAAATACTGTAAAGTAAATGTGAATTGCAAAGACAGTTATTTTCACTGAATGGTATTATTGAAAGGAACTACCATTCTATGTACTTTTTGCCATTCTTCTTTTGTTTTCATAGTAAAATAAGTTTTTATTTCAAAAAGAAAGGGTGATAAGGTTTATATACATACTAACAAAAGTAATGGAGAAGTAAAGCAAAAATATTGAAAAAAATGAATACGATCTGGCCAGACAGTGGTGGTACCAATATGACTAAAATTTTGAAATCATCAAAATCTCGCCCCCTTTATACCTTAAGACTCCGATTTTTTTATAAATCTATTTAGAGATAGTCATTTAAGGATATCATTATCATAGTTTTTGGAGATCATAGTGATATTACAAAAAATAATAAAAAATGTTAACAAAGTTGAAAAAGGTCTGGCCAGACCGTGGTGCCAATATAAGGAGAGTATTCTAGAGGTAGCGCGCTATAAATTGCCGTAACTTGAGTTTAAGTGCTTCGATCTTAATGAAATTTTGAGGAAATACTTATTCCCGGAAGTAAAAATTTGTTCAGATTTGTTGACCCAGCAGAACGTATATAATTCCTTAAAGGAACTTGTATTTAGTCATCAAAAAAAAAAACAAGAAAATATATTGCTGTTTAAGATCACCTTAAGCAGTCTCTTATGCGGTTCGATTAGTGCTTCCGTCACTAATCATCATTATCACCACCCCCCGTATTGTCGTCTCGCAAACAATATATTATACTATTTATAATTTTATTAAAATGAACTGTTACTCTAACTATCTCTTTCTCATTTGTTTGTAAATACCACTCTGGTATTTAGTTTAGTATAATGCGTTATATATGTATATGTACACTCTGTACATATTTACACTTGTAATGGATCTCTGTGACCCATAGGAATTTATATCAGTTGCCATACGGTATAAATTTCTATGGCGTAAGAACATTCAAATTTAGTATCTAGCAACTCCTGCTACAAAAACATGCTCTAGCGACTCCTGCTACGAGCACACACCCGTTTAATTCAATAAAAAATTACAATCCCTGTGATAATTTTAAAATTTTTAAACCGAAACTCGTGCGTCTCATTTATAATATTGGGAGTATGAATGTATAAACTCGTAATTGTGACTAACTTCATATCTATCATACGCGCCATTTTTTTGCCATTAACAGCTATTCTATCTCGAAGAGCGCCAAAAATACTATAAGAATTGATCTGTCAAATAATTTTCATAATTTTACAAAAGTGTTTTACCATATCTGAAAATGTCGAATTTCGTGCCAACAAAACAACATTTGCGGGAAGTTTTAATTTGCTTCTTCCATTTAAAGAAAAACGCAACTGAAGCACATCGTTGGGTCACTGAAGCTTATCCTGACTGTGCTATAGACGTTAGAAAGTGTAAGATGTGGTATGCCCCTTTCAATAGTGGTGATTTTGATGTTGAAGACAGGGAACGTTTAGGCGGCCCGAAAAAGTTCGAAGTTGAAGAATTGAAGGCATTACTCGAAGAAGATTCATGTCAAACGCAAAAAGAACTTGCAGAATCTTTAGGAGTTGATCAATCAACCATTTCTAAACGATTAAAAGCATTAGGAATGATTCAAAAGCAAGGAAATTGGGTGCCGTACGAATAGAAGCCGAGAGACGTCGAGCGACGATTTTTCACATGTTAACTGCTGATTGAACGACAGAAAAGAAAGGGTTTTCTGCATCGTATTGTGACTGGCCATGAAAAGTGGATACGTTACGATAACCCAAAGCGTAAAAAATCATTGGGACCGCCCGGACATGCATCAACATCAACGGCAAAGCCGAACATCCATGGATCCAAGCTCATGCTGTGTATTTGGGGGGATATGAAAGGTGTCGTGTATTATGAGCTGTTGAAAACGAATGAAACGATCACTGGCGACCGCTACCGACTACAATTGATGCGTTTGAGCCGAGCATTAAAGGATAAGAGGCCAGAATATGAGAATAGACACGTCGAAGTTATTCTTCAGCACGACAATGCTCGGCCGCTTGTTGCAAGGCAAGTAAAAGCATACTTGGAAACGCTGAAATGGGAACTGCTACCGCACCCGCCGTATTCTCCAGACATTGTTCCTTCTGATTACCACTTGTTCCGATCGATGACACATGGCCTGGCTGAACAGCATTTCCGTTCTTTCGAAGAACTCAAAAAATGGGTCGATTCGTGGATAGCCTCAAAAGATGAGGAGTTCTTTCGACGCGGAATCCGTATGCTACTAGAAAGACGGGAAAAGGTTGTGGCTAACGATGGACAATACTTTAAAGAATAAATTTATAATCACTTTTTCACAATTAATGTCCAAATTACGAAAAAAATACGAGTTTAAACATTCATACTCAAAATATATATAATAATTCCCAACGATTTCGTTCAATTGCTTCTAATAACTGTAATGTGGATATGTAAATGCATAAAGATAAGTAAGTTCTTGCAATTGCCTGAGTTTAGTTTAAACATAAAATACTTTCAATAAATTTGCATTACTAACTGAACGAATTCATATATTTTTGTTTTATTATGATAAATACGGATAAAATATACATATACATACAAACTCTACAAACTTTCAGCATATTACAATTTTGCGTTATCATAATACTCGTTGTTTAAAGGAGTAGATATAAAGTAAAGAAAACTGCTTCAAATCGTGTACATTCTTAGTTTTTTATGCTTTGTTTTCGTCTTGCTTCATTTTTTAACTGAATTGTTGTCAAAACTTCATGTCAATAAAAACAGACCAACCGACTTCATATCAGCGCAAATAAAACAATGAAAACTTTTAATATTAAAACTTGTGTTTTTTATATTTCGCAAAAAGAGAAAAAAAAAATAAAAGGGGGTCCTGCGGCTAAATATAAACTTGTAAGTTAAACTAGTTTTCGTGGTTCACTTTATCTCTTACATTCAAGAAGGACGGTTAATAAAAATGTATAAAAAAAATTTTTTTGATTTGAAGCAAGAATAATATAAAATAATAAACAAGCAAATTTTTAATATATTCATGTCCTTCATTTATAAAAGTACCTGAAAATCTATAAATTTACTTTTACAATTCGCATTTTTATACAACGTGCAAAAAACACGCATTTAAATTCAAAGTTATTTTCTTTGTTTTCGAAAATCACAAAAATTCCAATGCAGTCACGTATTGGTGTTACACTTGTATCAATTGATGAAATCGAAATTCAAATAACAGCCAAACCGTGGCAAATCTACAGGCAGCCATTGAACGAAGTACATAAAGCAAAATGCACGCACAGATTTCATTTCTATTTTAACAAACAAAAAAATACAAGAATCGAGTTAGGTAAATAATTTTGAAAAAGCTTTTTTGCATAGATATTTACATATATATAAGCTTTGAAAATCAGAATAAAATTTTCATCAGTTAAATTTTCAATAGTTATTAAATTGAATTAGCATACAATTTTTTAATAATTATGAAGCTGAACTAGCATTAGAGTTGTAATTTTCAATAAGCGTCCGAAATTCTCAATGATAATGAAATTAATATAACATCGGGAAGAAAATTTTCAATAGTAAGAGAAATGAATTAGCAATGATAATAAAATTAATGTAGCATTAGCTATCAAATTTCCAGTGAATATACCTTAGCATTTGTATTAACCCTCTAGTTCCCAAGCTCGCCTCTAAACGGTCTTCACCAAAAGTAATGGAATTGCCACCATAACAGTTTTCTGTTGCTACATTTTATCATATTGTTTAGGAAATTTTCCAAGCTTTTAAAAAAATGCATCAGTATTGAGCTTTGAAGCGTATTACAGAAGTTAGCGACAATCAAAGTCAAAAATTTGTGGAAAATTAATTATTTTGATTTGATAAAAAATAAAAAAAATTTATAATATACTTCCCGTCATATATATTATTTCCTGGGCTTACATATATATACATATGTATAATACTTAATATATAAAAAACTTGATATTAATATAAACCGCTCCTAATTGGAGCATAGGGCGGCAACTTCCCGTATCTATGTATCCAGATAAAAAAACTAGCTGTGGATAGCTAGGATTTTTTTTTTATAAAATATTTAATTACACAAAATAAATTGATAAAAAGCTCATTCAAGAACAAACAATTTTAGGCGTTCAAACTTTCTCACTTCATAAAACCACGTCCATTGGTTTTTTTTTTTGGAGTTTTTGAATCAGTTTATGATTTTTACGCCAATATTAATCAATTAGGATTTTTTTTTTATCAATCAAAAATTTGGGAACTAGAGAGTTAAGTTTTTTAATGGCAATGAAATTGAACTAGCGTTAGTATTGAAATTTTCAATGATAATGAAATTAAATCACCATGAACATTAAAATTTTCAATGACAGTGGAATTGTTCTTGCTAGCATTTAAATTGAAAATAAAATAGTCATTTTATTAAAAATTTCAATGAAAAAAAAATTAAATTAGCATTAGAATCCAAATTTTCAATGATTTTCGAGTCAGAGGCCAGACCATGTTTAGTATATGTTTTTGGGGTCGCTGAATATGAATCTTAGGTCCAAAAAACCGCAGCACATTAGAGTTCGGACATAACCTCAAAAATCCTCATGCAATTTTTTGGAGCCCGGGGGCCAGTTCATGCTACCATATGTTTTTGGGGTCCCTGAATTCGAATCCGAGGTCCAACAAATCACAGCACATCAGGGTTCGGACATAACCTCAAAAATCCTTATGCAATTTTTTTTGGAGCCCGGAGACCAGTTCATGCTACCATATGTTTTTGGGGTCCCTGAATTCGAATCCGAGGTCCAACAAATCACAGCATGCCAGGTTTTCGACTTAGCTTAGATAATGAGGTATTTTGCAGGTTATGTCGAAAACTTGACATGCTGGGGTTTTTTAGACCTTCGATGCGGATTCAGCGACCCCAAAAACATATTATAAACATGGTCTGACCCCCGAGGTCGATTGTATGAGATTTTTTGAGGTTATGTCAGAACCTTGACGTGCCTGGGTTTTTTGGACCTCGGATTCGGATTAAGCGATCCCAAAAACATATAGTAAGCATGGTCAGACCTTCTGACCCGAAAAACATTTTTTTTTTGTGGCTGTCAGCATTAAAATTTGTATTAATATTTTTATGGAAAACGAAATTTATTTCACTTTAAAATGTTCAGTAGCAATGAAATTAAACATACCATTAGCATTAAAATTTTTAAAATTAAAAAAGCATTAGTTTTCAAACTTTCAATCCTAATGGAATTAAATGAAACTCATGGCGAGTTTAAAATTAAATTAATAAATTTTACTGAAAATTAAATTTAATTAGCTTTAATGATATTAATGTTTTCACTCCACTCCTGACTAGCTCTAGTATTAGTTACAGGAGCCCTGAAAAAACACATTCAAAGGTGCGGTACACTATCTCGAATCTGCTTCCAATAGATCTACTCGGAAAAACCTCAGCGTCAATTTATACTGTGAGACTGATTGTGATCTTCTAATTAACCTTGGTCTTTCATTCCAATATCTTCCATCATCTGTTGATCTCACTTTCTTTTCACTATCCTTTGGCAACAGCTTTAGCACACATGATCTCATCAAGAGTGGGAAAAAATATTTAATGACAATGAAATAATTAAGAACTCAATTCAATTTACGTTTTGAAATGACAAAATTATCATTTAAAACTCCCTTTAAAGGTGACGTAATCTTTCGACTGAGAAAAAGCTCAAGCCGTTTTAATGTATATCCTGTAATAAGGTTGGTTTGCAAAATGTTGTAACTATCAAATTTTAAAGAGCTTCATATGCCCATATATACCCGAAGTTCTAGTTGTTAGCATTTGCTCTCTCTTCTTATGCCTTTTTGCATATCTCATAAAAAATAAAAAAAAAGCAACTAAATTCGTTAAAAGTATTTAAGAGCTCGTACTATAAACAATGTGCGCTTGTATTCCATACTAAGTTTTCCTTAAAGTCTCAACTTAAAAACGCTAACAAAATCTTTGACTGAACTTTACAAATTCAATTTATTATGCACTTGAAGCGCTAAACCACAAACGGCAGATAATAAAATAGAAAAGGATTTTATACTATTTATTTTCTGTTTCCTCACTGAAATATGTTATATAAAGAAACTGAAAGAAGCAGCAGAAAAATATGTTAAAAAATAACAAAAGTCAAAAGTTGTAAAGGCGCAAAGCTAAGAAATTCTACATTTCTAATTTTTTTTTTTTGTAAAACGCTTAAATGAATTAAACAGAGAAAAGATTGAAAACAAAAAAAGGACATGAAAATCCATGAGAATCGAAAACAAGAAATTTTTTAAAATTAACCTTTTCGTAATATGTTGCCATTGCTTCCCTTCTCTGCTCAACGTTCTATTAAACGGTAACACTAGCAAAAATGAAATAAATCACGCATTTAATTTGTCTTCGAATGTTTAACATCCGTGAAAACAACGCATTGGTTTATAAGTATCTTTTGGGCACTTTGTTGCAAATTCGCATAAAACATTTTAGCTTACTTAGCGAATCGACTGTCTGTTTCAATATCTATCTGTAAGTGTGTAAATTGCACGAAAATCAACGATTTTAGTCTATGAAAAATTACGCAAAATCCTTTTAGTGGCCAAAGTCGCAAATTGTTCATGGCAGGCGAATGTAAACGCATCGTTTTTTTTTTTTCTGACGCCTTTATATGTTTTGATAGCGTATTTACTTTCTACCATTTTTGTTTTTCCATTTTGGTCTCACTCTTTCCTAGCTTTATTTCCTTATTTATTTTGCTAAGGAGAGAAGAGGAGGAATGCAGTGGAACAACTATGGATTTTTCTCTCCATTTTTCTACTGTTGTTTTGATGTTTTGCCTCCCTCTAAACAATTACTGTTGAAATTTAATTTAATGATTTTTTTTTGTCTTTTTCTCACACAGAAAAATAAAAATATTTGTTTTGTCTCTTTTTGTTCAGTTTATAGCTTTCTCCTTTTTTTCCTTTTGTGTCTTGCAAATCTCGGAATATGTTACTTATGTATTTAATACTTTACAATTTAGATTTTAAATTTCTTCATCAAACCACAATACTTTGGACTGACGTATACATGCTTCTATCAGGGCCGTAGCCAGGATTTTTTTGGGGGGTTTTCATTCGAAGAAAATTGACATTGACTTGCCATTACTGATGATGAGCCCGACCTCAAAACAATTACCGAAAATACTAAAAATAATCAGGGGCTCATTTTTTTCAAATGATTATCAGTGAGAATTCGGGCCATGATAAGGAATCCGGATGAGGTTGGCTTATATTCCCGAAATTCGTGCAGTTACTGCATTGAAATAGGTCTTCCGAGTCGGGGTGCTCTGAGCAATAATGGGTTAAAGAATTAATTACATTTTAAGACTGTTTCCTAGAACTTTGGAGCTGATCCACTACTACTGCCCTACATGGGCTTTGCGAATAAAATGGTTCCTAGTGTTTATGAATGAATTTTTACTGAACACGAATCTGAGGTCAAAAATTTCCCAGCACGCCACGTTTTAGAAAAATTGGAGAGCTGAACACTGGCGTGCTACAAATTTCGAAATCCAGAAATTATAGACTGAATCATGCCCTTCCAAATAAGCCCTAAACCCGAAACTGTAAATCAAAAACAGTTATTGACCGAGAAAAACTATAAATGCAGAATTGCTCAGCATCACCTTCTCTTTTTGTATCCAAAGTCAAACCTCATGTCAAAGAAAACAAATCGGATCTGGTCGCATAGTGTAACTAAGATTTCAAGTTTATTTTTTTATATTTGACTTTTTAGAAAGATACCGATGGAAGTAAAAAATATTTAAAAACTGTTTTTGTATCGATCAAAAATGACTAAAAATATGAGGGTTCACGAAAACGCGTCTCATATGTGATCACACGTATCAAAGTGTTTCATCAAAATTTTTTCCAAAAGGATATCAAAATTTTCGTCAACACGTTGTCTTAAAATAGGTCATTTAATAATACAAAACTGTCACATAAGTCGTAGGTCACATATATGAAGCCATGTGCTTCAGCAAAGTGCTTGTAAGTGAGCTTACCTGTTGAACAATAATAAGTTAATTAATGGTATTTTGAAAATATGAGGAGCTTTAAAGTCTACCTCAGATTAATGATCACCAACCTAAAGTTGGTCTAAGATACTTGAACATCTACTTTTTTTATATCTATTGCACAATGTTATATAATCAAAAAAGCTATTGAATTGTAGGTGTGCCTTACTAGGCACTTGATCTTCATCAGCAGCTTCTTTATTTGGCCATTGGCTGTCAAAATTCTCAATCAATTTGATGAAATTTTTTTGAAAAAATGTGTTAATCTCTCTTTTTTTTTTTTTTTGTTCTTGAACCATTAATGGTAATATTGAACTTAACTTTTTATTTTTTAAACTTAATAAAAATTCAACACAAAATATCGAACACTTGCTCCCAATACCCTCATACAGACATATCTATGAGGCAAAGTGAAAAAAGCTCATAGCATATTATACAAAAGTCATAATAGTTACAAATACTTACTTAACACCATGTCAAGTGGATTTTAAGGATAAGTCTAACAAAATGCATTCGTACAAGCACACAAAAACACACCATAAGGATTAACACTTATCCAAGTCTCGTTGTGGTCTACATTCTTGCAATGTCAGCATGTCATGCATACATATAGTCATCGACGTCATAGTCATCATCAACAACATCATCCACATCTGCACATGTATCAACATTAACATTATCGTTGCAACGTTAGCACTTCACACTTCACAACATCCCACTTCATGTATAAAAAAAAGTTTTCCCACCATCAAACCAAAACTCAAAAATAGAAAATAAAGCGCAAGAACCACAACGCGTTACTTGTTATGTTTTACAGATTTTTTTAGAAATTCGCAGTTCATTTTAGTGTGTATGTACATACAATATGTATGTATGTGTTGAATATGCAATTTTTTCGTTTGTCGAAAGTGTTCACTTCTATCAAATTCTGAACCCCTTGTGACCATTCGAAATTGTTAAATTTTCGATGCATTCAAGGATTTCTATTTCAAATAAATGGATGCATGCTAGTATGCATGTAAAAAAAAGTCTAGTCTAGTTTTAGGCATCGTATGCGAAAGTCTGCTTATTTGTTCAATGTTCTCTCTCTCCCTCTCTCTTACTCTTTCTCTATTTACTATCGCTCTCTTACTTTATTTACTTTATTTTCATAACATTTCCCACAACATTATTTTGACTTTCTTCTTATTTTTCCTAAGTTTGCCGTTCCTACCATAATTTCTTAACGCGTAAGTTCTCTTTCGTCCTAGCAATAAACATGAACATTGTTTTGCTATATGTTTAGGTATGTATGAGTATTGTGGTAAATATGCATATGCATAGTATAATTTTCTCGCCTTGTATTTTATGCATGCATTTTTATAGTTATGTGCACACACTCATACATACAAACAGTAACAATATGTACTCGCTTGTTATTTGGTTTTACAGTTGTTTTTGTTTAGATACTATTTTTTTTTATTTATATTTCAAAACCATTTTTCGAAGAAAACATTTATAAGTGCCATTATGGGAATTGTTTTTTGCAATTTTACATTGATACCTAAGGTTTATTAAACAAATTTTGAATTTCAAGAATATGAATATTTATTGTATGTTTATGTAAAATTCGTAATTAAGTTTTGTAGACATCGTTTACGGTTTTACGGAAATGTTGTTTAAGATTAATTTTGGTATGTGTATTTAGGGTTTACGTTTTTGTTTTAGATATTTTTTCTTTATTCCCAAGTCCCACCTACAGATAATCATAACTCGTAGACCATGTGAAATACAAATTAAACTTTTTATCAATTATTTTGGTATGAGAGGTTCATTACATATGTATTTAGTATATTTTGTGAAGGAACTCGACTGTCTATGATTCTTAGCAGGGCCGTAGCCAGGATTTTTTTCGGGGGGGGGGGGGGAGGAGGGGTTTCATTCGAAGAAAATATGATGACCCTAACAACACTAACAGATTATGGTTAATGACGAACGACTTAGATGTGATAATATCCTTTATGAAATAAAAATATGGGAGGAAATGACACCAATCTCCTATCGGTTTTTCCTATGTAAATTATTGCGATTCATGTTCAGACTAAGGACAAAAATGGATAAATGCATTAAAGCTTTAGGAAAAATTTTTGTTTTTAAAATTTTTTTATCTTAACTTAAAAAAATGGATGAAAATGACAAAAAATTTGCTGAACAATCAATTTAAATTTTTTCAAATAAATAATTTTCAATATGGGTTCCAATGCATTTTATATCGTGAAGGACATAATTTCGATAACACATTGACTTGCCATTACTGATGATGCACCCGACCTCAAAAAAATTACCAAAAAAATACTAAAAAAAGTCAGACGCTCATTTTTTTCAAATGATTATCAGTGGGAATTCGGGCTATGATTAGGAATCCGGATGAGGTTGGCTTATATTCCCAAAATTCGTGCAGTCACTGCATTGAAAAAGGTCTTCCGAGTCGGGGTGCTCTGAGCAATAAAGGGTTAAAGAATTAATTACATTTTAAGATTGTTTCCTAAAACTTTGGAGCTGATCCACTACTAGTGCCCTACATGACCTTTGCGAATAAAATGGTTCCTAATGTTTGGGAATGAATTTTTTATACTGAATACGAATCTGAGGTCAAAAATTTCCTATCACGCCACGTTTTAGAAAAAATTGGATTGAAAACCCTAAAATAGAATTTTTGTCCATCTTTAAAAATTGGAGAGCTGAACGTGGCGTTCTACAAACTTTCAAATCAAGAAATTGTATGCTGAATCAAATGAGCCCTATACCAGAAACTTTAAATCAAAAACAGTTACTGACCTAGAAAAACTATAAATGCAGGATTGCTCAGCATCACTTTCTTTTCTTGTATCCAAAGTCAAACCTCATGTCAAAAAAAAAACAAATCGGATCTAGTCGCATAGTGTAACTAAGATTTCAAGCGTATTTTTTTATTTATGACTTTTTAGAAAGAAACCGATGGAAGTAAAAAATATTTAAAATATTTACTTTGATTTTTTTTTTAATCCACTGGCAATTAATATTTAAAATTAGAAGAAAGTTTCCACATTTCGGGGGCGGCAGGGGTCAGAACCCCCAAAACCTCCCCCCTAAATACGGCCTTGATTCTTAGTACCCTCAGTGCTTCAGTTCGTCTAACAAAATCTCATATCGTCATAATATGGGGCAGCGATGCCAACTTGCGGGGAATTCCTCGATTTGTGGGGAATTTTACTGGGTGCGGGGAATCGGTGAATGAACTGTTTTTTTGCGAGGAATTTGAAGTCGTAAAGTCTATAGAATATATTTTGTCAAATGTAATGTTTATGTAATGTAAAACGTTTAACTTACGCAAAATTTCATATTTTGGGTCTTAAAACAGTCGCACTGCGCTTCGACTTGGGATTAAACTTTGTGCAAGCTTGAGCCAAATCGATTTTGAGGGTTGGGTTCCCTTGAAGTGAAATCTTCCATGTGCCAAAAAAAATCCGAAGTCTACGAATCTACCAGTCCCGTAAAAATTGGTTAAATTTTGGGTCGAGAAAGTTCAGGCTCGCCTTGATATAACACTCATTGAGGTCAATTTTCGGTAATTTTTCGTTTCTGTAAAATGTTTATATGGAAAGTGCGTGTCGCGCTGTTATAATATGAAATCATATCGATGCGGGGAATTCGATCGAAAATCGGGGAATTTCTCTAAGGCTATCGGGGAGAAAGAAAAAATGAGTTGGCATCCCTGATATAGGGTATTGTTTGTATTAGAGATATGCACATATGTAAAACACAAACGTGACTTGTGCTCGTGAAAGTAAGAACAAACAACTTTACTTACAAATGAGCTTGAAGAATTGAAGTGATTGAACAAAAACCAAATTACAGGGACAAATCCTAATGGACGTATTATCTGAGCTGATATAAATCTACCTACTTATTTAATTATCTTAGATCTTTTAATAATATTAGAATCATAAGAAATCTAAATATAGGTTTGTCAAGTAGGGAAGCTACTGGAGAAATTTTTTTGATCCACCTTCATAGGTGCTGATGACGATATATGGTATTCTGTTTTTTTTTTTTTTTTGTAGTTTCTCCAGGAGTATAAAATCTCATTAAATTTCCTCCATCGAATGCGGTCTCTTGTGATGCTTTTAAGTTAGTTTCACAATATTCCAGACTTTTTAACTTATTTTTCTAACGTTCTCTTTCATATATTTTTTATATTTCACCGCCTTCAGCCTTTCAGGGTTCCTGGCGGCAAACCCCGTTCAGGTATTTGCGAAGAGAATGACCATTCCAACCCCATATACGCAATTCTATTGTCGGCTGAAATCTGACGGCATCTCTCATGCAATAATTAAGTTTACCTTAAAAGTATTGCAAGGAAAAACGAGGCAACTTCGTCTGTTTCCCACTCTCATTGCAACACTTAGTATTTCAATCATTTACAAAATATCAAATACAACAAAAATAACAACATCTTTCAGCGTTCAAAACTTGGGTTAATGTTGCCACAGTTTATTAAACTTTCATTACAATTTTTGTTACAGTTTCTTCCGGTTTTTGTATGTTGTTTCCTTTTTATTACGAAAGCTCTAAAAAAAATTAACTTTCAAGGAAATACTATATTTTATTTTTCAAAATAAAATTTTATTTGCTTATTTATGTATGGATTTATGCACACATACACATATATATTCAATTTCAGGTTGTGTCCATAAAAAATGCGCTTAAAAATTTCATTTATTCTTGAAGCTTCTAACACACAATGCCAATTTGCATTTTAAATACTTATCCGAAATATTATAAATTCAATTGACTGAGAGTTGTGCTGAGCTAAGATTGACATGTGTTACATCCATACCCAACGGGAAAAAAGCACTCCAAAAGACTTTTCGGAGAGTTTACAAGTCAGTTGTAGGCGAGCTGCCGACAATCCCCAACGGGCCCGATTGTCAGCAGCTCACCTGAGGAGTATAAGGTCAGCACTTGTTGTTTTTGTTTTGTTAACGAACACTTGCAGCCGAAAAACAATCGTTTCCGAATCAAACGACGACAAGATCATCGTAATTTACAATAACAAAACTGCTGACGCAAAGATTTCGTGAAAGGTCTTTTGAAACACTCGAAACTTCCAATGACATGCAATGTTAAACACGTGAATCATACACGCAAAGAAAAAATTCGCTTCTCAGAAACGAAATTTTCACTAAATGAACTTCGTTCATGGAATGTTTTCCTGATGAACGAACATTTATTTATCATAAACGACTTCATTCGGTTGCCGTGAACGAAGATTTATTCATCATAAACGGTTCAATTCTTTCACAATAACCGAAAAAAGTTTTCCACAAACGTTTCTATTCGGTTGCCATGAACGAAGATTTATTCATCATAAATGGTTCAATTCTTTTACGATGAACTAAAAACGTTTGCAATAAAATGCAATATTTCTCTGAAAAATATAAAAAAGAAAGCAAAAACAATTTTCATTGGCATTTTATTGTGGTTTTTGTTTAAAAAAAATTTTCTGATTAAAAACTAGAAAAAGTGTATGAAATTTACATAAAATTATATTATTACAATTTTTGTATTATTTATTACTTATAAATCACACACTTTTATTAGTTTTTTATAAGCACCACGCACTTTTTTATAGACAAAAAGAAATGTGATAAAATAATTTCAATGCACAATCAAAATTCTTCAATAATGCGTTGACAAATGATACTTCCCGTTATGTTGTGTTGATTTGTTGTTGTGTGGAGTTTGAATGTAAGCGTCGCTGCTGCTTCTTTTTGAGACGAGAGCGAGATGAGAGGAAAACGAAAATAAAAAGAGAAGAGATTTGTGGATTTTCGTTTAGCAGAAACGTTTTTTTCATTTGCCAGAAAAGAAAATCGCCTTAATTTTATCGTGAACGAATTTTCGTTCATCATAAAATTGTTAATCTTTTGCAGAAAACGGTTTTGGTTTCTGCAAACACGGCAACGTTCCTCAGAAACGTTTTTGTTCAGCGTAAAAGTAATATATTCTCCACAAACGGGCGATAAACGTTTTTTTCTTTGCGTGTACGGTGAGGAAGCGCCTACAGCTGACTTGTCAGCACTCCGAAAGGCCTTTTGAAGTGATTTTTTCCCCGTTGGGTACATACAGGAATATGATGTGTATGGAATTTTAGTATCGATGTAATTGCTGTGCATGCACACATTACTAATTGCAGTAACTCCAAAATCACAAATATACTCACACATGCTTACTCTGCTGACATGCAAGCAAGGATGGTGCAAGTATTCCCAGCAGGATAGTGAGGGAAAAGTGAGAGTAGTGAGTGCAGAAAAAAATGGCAAAACCCAAAAAAATTCCACACAAAACGAAAACGTTTCTTGGTGCATGTTTATAGCAAAGAGCAATGACGAAGAAGAGTGAAAGAGAGAAAAAACAGTTTTTTTTTATTAAATATAAACATGTTTTACTTAAAAACTCAGCGAACAGCTTTAAAAATTATAAAATTAAATACAATAAAAATAAAGGATTTTATTATCCTTTATTTTTACTAGTGTTAGTTTTTCTGTTAATGTTCCTGTAAAGATTTAATTGCATAATCTATGGGTTGCAATTTTAATCGATTAGTTTATTAAATTACACTGTTCAACAGCCAAAAACGAGCAGAGACGGGACAACTGTACTAAGGGTAATGGTCTTGGATAAGGGTCGCTGAGTCCGAATCCGTGGCCCGTTTTGCTCTGCTACGTCACAATTTTTTTTTTTGACATCAAAATTTTTAAAATTGAAAAAAAAAAATTCAAAATGCAGTTCATATTTTTTTTTTCATCAAAACATACATTTTTACAAAAAACATTTTTTCGATTTTTTTTTTAATTTTTTAAATTTAAAATTTTTTTTTTAATTAATTTATTTTTTCGTAATTTTTTTCATCCTCATTATCATCGCACACTTTCTCCAAGAAAGAAACTTGAGATAAAAGATTTTTTTGAACCTGGCTCAGGAACGGCTCAGCGACAAGGTGCCATATGGCACCGCTAGGCATTACTGTGTTAAGCTATACAACGAGATAAAAGTGAACGATGGGGATGAAAAAAATGACGAAAAAATAAATTAATTTAAAAAAAAAAATTTTTTATATTTTTTAAGTTAAAAAATAAAAGAAATCGAAAACATTTTTTTTGTAAAAATTGATGTTTTGATAAAAAAAAATATGAACTACATTTTTAATTCTTTTTTTTCGATTTTAAAAATTTTGATGTCAATAAAAAAAATTGTGACGTAGCAGCAGTGTACCCTAAGTACACTTGTCCCGTCTCTGCTCGTTTTCAAAGTTTCCATTTGTAGAACAGTGTTATTTATCAAAAAATTCATGATGTTAGAGTTTATGGGTGTTTTGTGCTATTTAAAAGTAAAGAAAAGATAATTAAAATAGAATAAAAAAAACGCAAGAAGTTGAAGAAGAAGAGTTGAAGTTGAATAAACTAGATTATGAAATTTCATAGTAAAGTGATTTTCTCTAAAAAATCTATGCTACAAATGCCTTTAACCACTTTCCAAAGACCATTCAGAGGATGTAAGTGTAAGGGGAAAAACACAAAAGCAGCAAAGTTAGCAATTCTCTATGTGCGACTTTCTTTGTTTTCTGTGGCAATTTGATGTTGCTGCTTTTACTATTGCTGCATGTATGTTGTAAGTAAGCGAACTTTTTTTTCGTTTTCTACTTTAGTAACAACACTACTCTTGTTGTATTACAAGATAAACATCGTTCGCTTTTCCACATATTACGCAGCGCGTATCTCACGCCTGGCCATTGCGTAGTTTGCCTTTTAAATAACTTCAGGCGTAGTTCTACTGGCGAATTTTGAATTCAGTTTACAGGTTAGTTGTTGTTGCTCGTTTTTCTTGTCATTATGACTATGGCAATTTTGAAAATTTGCAAAATGCACAGATTATTAGATTATTATATTGGTTGGTTGCTGGTTGCCGAAAAGTCAAAATACTTTATTGATAAATGTGCAATGGCGTTATTAAAATCGGAAGGGGATGGGCGAAAGTAGTAGATGGTTTTGAATTTTTTTGAATTATACCACAATTTCTAGATGTCGCTACCAAGTAGACAAAACTAGGAGGGAAATACCGAAAATATAATTTTAAATGGACCCGAATTATTCTACTTAGATACTACATACCTAAAACTATTAAAATTTTTGCGAATATAGAACGCTGGATCTCTAGCTAAATCAAGTGTGTGACCTTCCTTTTTTTTACAGACGAATAAATGTTCGTAAATTATTCTTTTTTTTTCTTGCGGTATATTAATTTGCACAACATGTGACTAGTTGATCAGATTAAAATGCGGTTGCACTTTGCATTTTAAACTCTTTTCATTCCAAATCACCGTCAATCCCATCTGTTTCTTTTTCTTAATATTTTTCAGCTTTTAAAGGGCTCGTGGACTGCCTTTTACCATCAGAATCCTTGGCATTAGAAATCAATTCGGATAATGCATGATGACATTCTTTCTCGATTTATTAATTGTTTGGTTAGTTTTTGCTGACTATTTTCCAATTAAAACTTCAGTAGTTATTTACCGTTGTAGTTTTTCCCACAAAGAACTATTCAACTACGAGATAATTTTATTAGTCTAGTTTATCTTTGATAACCAAACATTATTAACCAAACAATTAATAAATTATCTCAACTAACACTATTCAAGCACCCGTTTCTGTAGCTTTTTTAGCGCTATGGCAAGAAGCAAATCAAATAATATTCAGAAAAATTTCGAAGCAAATCACTTGAAAAATAGCTCGATATAAGTCGCAAAAAAATTCACCTTTTCTCTATTTACGTCGTTGAATCATTCGATTTACGTCACTAAATAGTCTGCCATATTTCAATTTACTTTGTTTCTCCATTTATGTCGTAAAAATAACATATTTTTACGTAGCGGATTCCTCCTATTTCCTCACTTCGAGTTAATCTAATTTTTAGTTGAGTCGGCAAATTTTAGAACGAACCACGACTTAAATCGAGGCACTACTGTATAAACAATTGTAACTTTGACAGATATCTGCATTCGCATTCGCTACATGCGAAACATTCCCATAATTTTGACATTCGCATCCGCATTCGCAGCAGCATTTTTTTCTAGCTAAATTACGCTAAATGTGTTCACACATTATGTTTGTGAATATGTTTGCTCAGTTTCTTATGCAACTTTGTCTTTAGCCAATTCATTCGACGAAAATATTCATACAAAATTTTTATAAAACTGATTTTTAAATACAATAAATTAAATACGGTGATGCATTTGATGGACCCTACCAGACTAGGGAGAAAAGTGGATAAATGTCTTAAAGCTTTATTTCCGAATTTTCTTAACCATAACCCAAAAAAAATGGCCGAAAATGACAAATAAAATTCCCAGAATAATCAATTTTTTCAAATAGATATTATTGCCATTACTGATAATGAATCCAACCTCAAAAAAACGATCAAAAATGCCAAAAATAGTCAGAGACTAATTTTTTTCAAATGATTATCAGTGGGAATTTGGGCCATTATCAATGATGAGGAGCCCGGATGAGGTTGGCATATATTCCCTAAATTCGTCCAGTCACAGCATCGAAAGAGATCTTCCGAGTCGGGGTGCTCTGGGCAACAATGGGTTAAAGGATTAATTATATTTTAAGATTAAGAACTTTGAAGCTTATTCAATAACACTGCACTGCATGGGTTTGGTGAACAATATTTTTCCTAATGTTTGCGAATGAATTTTTCATGCTGAACACGAGGTCAAAAACTTCCCATTACGTCACGTTTTAGAAAAATGGGGTTGAAACCCCTGAAACTTCGTACGATTTCAATTCAAATTTATTTTTAAATTTTTTTCTTTTATTTGACTTTTTAGAAAGCACCAATAGATTTTATTTTGACTTTTTTCCATCCACTGGCAATCAATATCAAAAATTAGGAAAAAGTTTTCACATTTCGAGGGGGGGGGGGGCGAGGTCAAAACCCTTAAACCTCACCCCTAAATACGGCCTTGGTCACAATTATTCCGTACCTACTTATTATTTGTAAAATTTCTAAAAAAAGGAATGGTGCTGCATGTGGTTTTACATTTATAGCGAAAAATAATGCAAAGGTAAATAAAACTTATTTGATTCTATTTTATGTTATATGAACATTACAGTTCCTTTTAAAAAAACGCTTCCATCCACTATTACTATAGTTATTATTTCCACTACTCCTTTTTTAGTACTATTATAAAACTACCATATTCACACTATTACTATTACATATATTTTAATGCTGTGCTGAAAATTAGGTCACGTAATAAAAATCAAAACGCATAAACTTTGCATTCCGTAACTGATAAATCAAGTGTGATGACAAGAAAAAAAGACATTTACGACAAATTATTTCTCTCTCTCTCTTTCCCTCCTTCTGAATAATCCACTTTATTTCTTTTTTACCTCCTTATTTCATGATGCATTAAACTTTTAAATTTCTATAAATTCGATTCATGTCACAGACGTTCCATATGTGTCCATTAAATGAAAAAAGGGTTCACAATGCAATTGATTTTTGATTATAGTTATAAATTTATGTAGAGAAAATATTATTGCACTTGACTGAAATAAAAAAAAAAAATTATTACTGCACTCAGTCGCAATAAATCACAGTAGTCATCGAGAAGTGCAAAATTAGATTATTGAATAGAGTAAACATAGTGCGCCTATTATAAAAGGCTTTTATGTTTACAGTTAGTTATTCATTAGTCGTTGCCGTGGCGTAGTGGTTAGTGTGTTGGACTTTCATACAAGACCCTTTGCTAGTAATGGGAAATCTTCAAGACCCAAAATCGCCTAAGGAAAGTTTTTCACTTAACCATTTTCCTCTCGGATTTCTTTGTAAAAAGGGAAGATTCAAGCAGGTTCTTTCTCAAGGTATTAGTACACATTGTAGCAGATGAGTATCGTTCACACTTCACACCAAATAATATAAGTAAATTTACTGAAAATGAAAATTTGATATCACTATTTTTCCGGTAAATCTTAAATAACACTGTGCGACAAATTTTTTTTGGGTGTGAATGGTCCAAAATTCAAATTAAAGTGTATTCGGCCTAAAGAAGGAATCCAAAAAAAAAACCATCATCAGAACAAAAGTCCATTTGGTCTATTGGAATTTGAAGAGTCAAAAATTCAAAGATACTAAGAAAATTTTCTTAAAAATTTCTTCTTGGGTTATTTTGTACAAAATCGTTTCCAATATTGGTAGGATGTGGAGACTGAAAAGCTTTCTCAAGTGTAATTGGTGGATTAGAAGTTAAATATGGGCACTACTACTCTATTGGAGTCTAGTTAGATTAAGAAGAATGGTCCATACACATTGACGACAGCAGCTATACGAACACATAATTACGAAGTTTTGTCGGCTACAACTCGTCGCCTGAGAATTGATTTGGCGTATGTGTATAAGTATTCCTATGCCTATACGCCAAATCAATTCTCAGGCGACGAACTGTCGCCGTGTAGTTAGCTACTAAACACAATGTAAGAGTCATCACCAGCAGCAAACACAGCTCAAATAACAAAAGCAAACTCTCTTCTTCCTCTGTCGCTCCTCAAATTAAGAAATTGATTTAAATTGGCGATAGCCACAACTGTGTTCGGTAGTCATGTGGTCGTGCCTTCACCAATATAATCGCCTCCATAAGAACGTGTGTTTTTAAGGGGTTTTCATCATGAAAACATTCCATGAACGAAGTTCGTTTAGTGAAAATTTCGTTTCTGAGAAACGAATTTTTTCTTTGCGTGTAACCATTGGTTTCGGAGACATTTCTTTGCTGACCTTGAAATGCAAATTGGGTTACAAGTTTCTTCAGTAAAAATGTTCAGTACTATATCCTCTTTCAGCATTAAACCACCATTACTTATTTGCAAGTTAAAAACTTTCATTAATTGGACTGTTTTATTAGAGACTTAGACCTAGATTTGTCTTGTAATAATCTGCCCATACTATTTATCTTCTGTTTTTGTCGTGCGATTTTTATTACATACGCTAGTCGGAATGATATTGCCAAATTTCTTATGAACTAGAAAGATATCTTATGCGTCTGCTTCGCAATCTCGATGACAGACCAGTCATATATTGAAACCTTATTCATTTATCGAACACAGGAGGAAAACTCCAAGTTTTCTGTATGCCGCTTGATGCCTTAGGCAGCATATACGTACCCCAAATCTTTGTGAGTATAAAACGATTTATTTAAGCAATTATACAATAGTTTCTTTAACTAAACGTCAAGTAATCATATGTAAAGATAGTTTTATATTCAATTTAGAAATATTTCTTAGAAACACTTTAGTATTTAAGTAAACAATTTTTATATTTTTCCAATATATTTTTATGTTGTCATTATTATAGACATATCTCAAAGATTATTCAATAAATCATCATAATCATTCTTTTAGCATCATGCTCTCTTGCTGCTTATCAATATATTCCACTTCACATCTCTCTACAGGAAACACAATAAAGGACACTATTAAACCTGAGGCAATTTACACTTAAAGAAGAAAAGTAACTTATTCCATATGTAAGTCACGTAATATCAAGCATCCCAACCCATCACACATGCCTCGAACAATGCCAATTTAAATTTCTCACATGCCATGTAATAATAATTTCTTGGCAAGAAATAGCAGACAACAACAACAACAAGTACTGGATATTTTCTACCTATATAAATATTAAAAGAAAAGGATAAGAAGAAAAGGAAGGAATTGAGAAGACTGAAATAAAAACTGGAGAGAAAACGAAACGCACACATTTACTTGCATTACAGTGATTGCGAGCTGGTATTCTCTAAAGTCTAAGTATGTATGACTATTTAGAAAATTTAAATAGTCAAGAAAATATTTACGTCTTCGTTGCATACCTATTGGTAAGAGGTGCGAAGTACTTATAATGTAATAATGTTGATGTTGCTGCTGTTGTTATTGATGTTGGTATTGCAGTTGCAGCAACATAGCATGCAAAATAAAAAATATTGACATAAATGCAGAAACTAAAAAATAGTAATGGAATTAGGCAAGGAATGCTAAGTAGTAGTGAGCTGTAATAGCATAGTTTATGAATGCCTGCCATTCTAAAATATTAGCAATAAGTTGGTTAGTAGCATCATGATTGTTTCAAAGAGTAACAGCAACAGAATGTTGTTGTTTTTGCATGCAATTTTTCATAATAAAATTTTATAATAAGAAATAAATGCGAACATATAAACAAATTTTAGAATCCCAGAATAAAAAAGGAAAGTAGAATATAGATTTATACATACAAACAAAATACAAATGAAGCCAGACGGCCAGTAGCGGATCTAAGATTTGGATTTGGGGAGAGGTAACTTTGTTAAATTATAGAAAAATCTGATTAAAACTCAGACAAAAATTCCAACTAAATTCAAATCAATCAAACAAAAGGAGCCCGAAAATTATACTAAAAGTCTGACAAAATTTTAACCGAAGACGTAAATTCTGACAAAAACTCTGACCAAATCCAAAGCAAAAATCAAAACAAATTCTAAACAAAATACGGTTTTAAAAATCAGGAAAAAATTCAGACCAAAATTATGACCAAAAACAAAATTTAGACCAAATATCAGCCCGATATTCAAACCAAAACATAAATAAAATTTCAAACAAAATTCAGATAAAAACTCAGACTCAGAAATTTAGGTAAAAAATCATACCAAATATTTAATCAAAAATTGGATGGAAATTCAGACCAAAACAAACTAAAGGAAGACCAAAAATCATTTCAAAACTCTGACCAAAGTCGAAAGCAAATTCAGACCAGTAATTTGGATCAATATACTGATCAAAATTTGACCAAATTCAGATCACAAACAGTTAAAATCTAGTAAAATCAGACCAAAATTCAGACCGTGTTTATATCGAAAATCAAAACGAAAGTAACACAAAAATTAAACCAAAAGTCCGACGAAAAATAGACCAATACTCAGACGAAAAAAAAATAAATATAGCAAACGTCAGCCCAATACTCAGAGCAGACATACAAGACAGAAACTTAGACCAAAAGGAAACTAAATCCAGATCAAAAGGAAACCAAACATAAAACTAAAACTTAGTTTTAAATTTAAATTCAGGTCAAAATTTAGACCAAAAGAAAACCAAACTCTGACTAAAATTGAGACCAAAAAGAATAAAGTTTTGAACAAAAACTTGACTAATTCAGATCAGAAATCAAAACAAAAGCAGCCTAAAAATTAAAACTAAATTCAAGCCAAAAATAAAAGTAAATCAAATTCAGTAAATAGTGCTCAAACAAAGAAAAAATAATAGAAAAGAGAAAGTTATGTGAAAGAAAAAGCTTAAAAACAAGAATAAAAACGAAAAATTATACGTTCTTTAAGGAACCTACAAAATTCAGTTAAGGGAACAAAACTCATCCTCAGGACATCATTATCCAATAGGCGTGTCCTTCTTCTCATTTGCGTAGTCCAAACAACAACAGAGATAGTTAATGCTCTATATGTCCAATTTGAATAAAGTTTTATTAAGTAAATATCTACTCTGATCTACAGTAAGTTGTAAAAAACTTACGTCACCCAATGCTCTCTGGCATTTTGTTGCACTCTTTTGTCATTTTGAAACAAAACCAAACCTTAATTAATGCAATAATTAAAAAGTTTCCTACATTTTACAACACATTTCCGCACTTCCACCAAAAATGTAACTAGTTCTCTGTTAATAACAGTTGAATACTGTTGCCAATAACTGTGTGTGCTTGTATACGAATTTAGTATGGTTGCCAACAAGATTTCAGAATAATTGCAACGCATTTTGAGTTTATAATTTTTTGTTGTTTATACTTTGTTTTTCTAGGGCGCCAAAAACTTTTGCCATAATTCATATGTTAAAATAGTTTTTTGTTATCTTCTTTTTTTTTTTTGGTTTTCTACTTTAAATTTGTATGTTTTAAAAACGCAAAAATTTTCAGCTTAAGAAAAAATTGTGAAAAGCTGCACAATTGAGACTTATAACGAGTTAACACTAACTTTGTTCTTTAGGATTATTTCAAATGTCTTCCTTTCTTTAGTGTCCTTAACGCAATTTGCGTGTCTGCGTTCCCGTCTAGCGCCATTTAGCATTTTTGCAACCACTGCAACTTCTGATTTTTTTTGGGTTCAGTTTTCTTTGATTTTTCTTTGAGTTTTTATGAGTATTTCTTTTTACTGCACTCTTCTTGTGCATTTTTTTTTATGCAATTCTTAGATTTCTCTTATTTGTTACAAAAGTATTCCATTTTAATTATTTTCCTTGGAAAGTAGAATGTATGTTTGGAAATTACTTTTACCCAAAAATAAATAATACGAAATGATATTTGCATATTTTCTTACTCATCTTCTATTTTTTTTTTTTTGTGCTGTGTCACCCCTTAGTTACATCTCTTTGGGTAGTGCATGTGTAGTCAAACTTTTTTATATTTATGCATGTAAAGTTCAAGTTTTTCTTACGATGTGTGTTCGTATTTATTTATTTTAATTAAAAATTAAAAAAAGTAATGTAGCTTGAAATCGATACATACGTACAATGCACAAAAATAAATATGTACCTAAAGAAATGAAAGAAACGAAAATGTAGAAAATGCAACTCAGTCAATCTAGACCGATTTATTCGCACTACATTGTAACAAGTAACAAATATTCCTAAATGGAACTTTTTTGTTGGAAGGTTTATATATTTTGAAGACTTAGAAATTAGATCTTCTTATTACATTTTAAAATTCTTCTGCAGCACATTTGCCGGATTTTCCATTTTGGTCTATTTTTTGTCTGAATTTTGATCAAAGAACCGGCCTGCTTTGGTTTGATTGAGTTTTGATCTCAGTTGGAATACAACCTTGATCAAAAAGTTCCCGCAATAACCACCGTGTGGCGCTCCTATCGTTTCGATTTGAGTTCTGTTTTTTTTTTTTGTTAAGTTGGTACATCTGTTGTTGATATTCCCTCTAAATCTTAGCGTCATAGCTTGAAGTTTGCAAAAGTTACGTAGCCAAGAGTACATCTATCTCTGTGTGGGTTGGCGATTTTTTACAATTTTATTAAATTGTATTGTATTAAATTTTGCGTAAAAAACGGATTTAATGGTGCGCGAATGTTGGAAATGTTGGAAAAGTGTTTCGGCAACGATTCTCTAAAGAAAACGGTAGTTTACCAGTGGCACGAGCAGTTCAAAAGTGGTCGTGAATCAATCGAAGATGATGAATGAAGTGGCAAACCATCGACATCGAAAACTGACGAAAACGTTCATAAAGTAAAAGAAATTTTGGTCAATAACCACAAATTAACCATCAGAGAGTATTATTAGGCGTTATGAGGCGTTTACGTGAAGCGATTCGCCTAAAGAGACCAGAATTGTGGACAGAAAACTCGTGGATTTTGCACCATGAAAACGCACCGTCGCACAGTGCGATCATTATTCGTAATTTTTTGACGAAAAATGCAACAAATATCATCCAACAGCCACCGAATTCACCTGATTTGGTTCCCTGTAACTTCTTTCTGTTCTATCGAGTTAAAAAACCATTACGGGGAACTCGTTTCGTGTATTTTTAATTTTCTGAATAAAATCCGGGAACTTTTTGATCAAGGTGGTATGAGTTTTAGTCCTATTATTTATCTAAATTTGGTATATTTTTTGGTTGGAATTTCAACATAAGTTTAAGTCTGTGATTAGGTCTGAATTTGTTCTGAATTTTGATCTGATTTTTGGACAGAATTTCGCACCATTTTTCATTTCAATTTGAGTCTGTGTTTTAATCTCGTTTTTGGTTGAATCAAACTCTATTTTTGGTCTGAGTTTCAACTTAAATTTTGGTTTAAATTTTCAGCATAATTTTGGTCCAAATTAATTCTTTCGGGATCATTGGTCACCGGTGACCCAAAATTTGTTTTTCCATTTTTTTTTTTTTCTTGTGAAATTATTGAATCGATTTTAATAAAGTTATATTCATTGAAAAGAGAATTGATTGCGCTTTAGTTAGTATCAAAAAAAGTTTTGAATTGATGGCACCAGAGTGAAATTTTTTTTTTACCCATTTTCAATCCCTCTCAATTTTGATAATATTTGTCCAAAAACTCTCAATTTTTAATGTATTATGAGAACTATGTAGGGTATGATATTATTATTGTTGGGATAGCGACTGCGTCCTTTATGATCTATTGTTCCCTTCATGGACTTATAGTATTTTCATAAATCCAGACTCCAATAGAAATTTTAGTTTGGATCCAAAATTCTATGGAGTTGAGATTGTCATCTGGTATTTGGTGGTCACCCAGATTTCTTTTACGAATATACATAAGTGCGGGACACTGTCTTAAGATGTGCTACGCAGATTGCTTACCTTCTCTGCAAAACCTACATGATTCATTAAATGTAATTCCCAGTTATGTTAGGTGATAGTCCAACCTACAATGACCTGTTAGAATCCCTGTAATAATTCCAAGACTATTCTTTGACAAATTCATACATTCTTTGAAGCGGTTTAGGTTATAGGATTCTAATAGTGCTTTCGAATGCGCTAGTCCTGGTCTGTGTTCCCAGTATAATTTCGTTTGACTTTCTTCTTCTTTTCTAATTAGTATAGAGAGTGTTCCTTTACCTATTCCGCAGAACAGCTCCGGACCTACGAAAGAAGTTGATGCCCCTTTCTTTGCTAGTGTAGAAAACTATTCACTCAAATATAGTTATTTTTCAAAATTTTTAGCTATTTTTTTAAAAATTAAGTTTTGGTATAGGTCCGGTAACCCTAAAGTCCTCAATGGAAACTTTTGGAAAACTTTTTACATTGAAATGGGAACCAGCGAACGCGAATCCGGACTTGGTATAGCTCTATCGCTTCTACTTTTCTGATGGCCAAGAACGGGTTAAAGAGTTATTTAAAGACCTTGTCTATCTTCTTTCTTTTTTTTTTAAATATATCTAACAAAAATGTACTGAAAAAGTACAAAATTCAAATTGAGGACCAAAAGGTCGCCGGTGACCCATGAAAGTTCAAGCCTTCATTTTCGCAAAACCTCTGTTTTGATGATAAATTGTAACAAGAAATGTAGGTTAGAGAATACGAATCCAGGTTCGATTTTGCACTATATCCTTTAGTTTTCTTACGGTTCCCAAAGGGTTAAAGTATGTTTCTCGGTGCAATTTTTGGTGAAATTTCAGTCTATCTTTTTTACCAGGATTCTGTCTGATTTCTGGTCAAATTTTAATTGGATTTTGGTGAGAGTTTTGGTTTAATATGAAAGGGTTTTCATCCTTATTAATCCTTGCTCGTGGTGACGGTCAAAGTTAAAACATTATTATAACTATTAATCAACATGGCATGGGAAGCTTTTTTTTGAACAGCTTTGCAAATACAGATACTTTGGGCCTTATTGGGTTACATATATATTTTATAAAATTTCAAACTTTTGGTTTATGTGTCTTAAAAATCCAAGTTCAACAAGGTTAACCAAATCTTGCATAGAGAAATATAAAACATAAGGGACTGAGGTTATTATCATTCAATATCTTGAATTCTTTAATGTGACTATTTGGTGTCTCAACTACAGTGCAAAATTGTGGTATTTCTTTTTTACCATTAAAGAAATGAGCTAATAAGCAAATCATAACCCAGGAGTTATTCATCCCGAAGCGGAATGAAATATAAACTTTTAGCTGATGTTGTAAAATATTTAATCCAGTGCTGTCATAGTAAACTGAACTGCATGCACTTTTATTGGGTGATTCATTGGTTCGTTTGTGGAAAAGCACAACTTAAAAGCTTAAAAACTACAGCACTTTTATGTGCAATTTTTTTCTGGCATTATCTTGCTCTTTTTTAATGCAATTTGAGATGAAGACGAGAACCTTAAAGAAACAAAAACAATTCTCAATTCCTACAATTTTTATAATGAAAAAGAAAGAAAAAGAACAACAATAAGAAAAGCATTGCAATAAAAATTAATTATGACAGCTCGGTTAGCCTTTCGTTTTTAAAACTCTCCAAAGTACCGAGCAAGGATTCTTCTGTTGTACTAAAACTATTGTTACACGTACACAAGTAATATAGTAATTTTTTCATAGGCCTCAAGTTTATTGTCTGCAATACTTATGTAAGAGCAACAGCAACATAAACACAAACACTAACAGCAAAAAAAGAAAACACAACCGCAACCAACTTCGCATGTTTGTTTGGTTGTTTTGTTGTGGTCTAGGCCATCTTTAGTATAAATTGGCTTTTTGTTTGTTGTTGGTTTGATAGTGGTTAGTGGAGTTGTTATTGTTGTGTTATAAAATTTGCTGTTGCTCCTGCTAAAGTATAAAATATCGTGTGATTAGGTTCTAATAAAAAATTTAAGTTTTAGTGCATGCATAGTTGGAGCTGAATGGAAAATTATATAGGGGCAACGTGTAAACAAAATCACCAGCAAATATAACATAATTTTTGTTTGTTTTTTTTGTTTTCCTTTTATACCTTGTTCTCTAATGCGTGCAGTTTTTCTTTTTTTTATAGCAATTTTACAACTTTTCTGTTGTTCATTTTGCCATTAAAACGTAAACAAAACCAAAATAAATTTGGGTTATAGGTAAAGAAAAAAAGAAGAAATTTTTTTTTTTTTATTTTAAAAACAGTCGTAACTATTCTGTAGTACCTCAAGTTTATTAAAATTAATTTCCAGATTTAAATTTCGTAAAAAAAGGGAGGAATTAAAAATTAACCACTTCTTGGCAAGAAACCTCTCATAAAAATTTGGGAATTACTTGTAAGTCTAATAAGCAGAATATGTCCCACCACATGATTATCAGGAAAGTTGGCACAGCAAATATAAAATAAGTCTCCAATTTAATCAAAATGAAAACGCGATCCGATTCATCCCGTCGCTGTTCTATAAAATTCAACCTACATTCGTCCCGAGTTAGTATTCATTAAAATGTTAATTGCATGGTTCGAGTATTTCTGTTGTTTCGCTGCGGTCAATCGGTTTGATCGCTGACCGTTATATTTTCGGCACCCCTTTCCACCTGCTCCTTTTTGTTGTCAGACTGTGTAGTGAACGAGTGTTTTAAATAAAGTCGGGGGTTCAGAAAGCTATACCAGTCCAGATTTCGAAAACCAAAAAATCCTCAAACCAAGATTTTTCGAATACGTGCCGACACACAGTAGGATGAATGTTGAAACTTGTTGAACAGTGTATAGAATATGTTTTTTTGAAGTCCTGATCTCGATTTTAATATTGTTTGTTTAGTTGGGCTCATAACACTGTTTCGTTGGTAGTTTCTGAGAGTATAGGTATTGAAAAGCAAAACCTCCGCTTCATTAGTGCACTTGTAGCTCACATAGAGCTTTAATGCAACAAAACATTCGATAGTAGTTGAGAGTAGTAAAAATTAAAATTTTTAGCCTTTTAAATGAGACTAAAATTGATTCATCTTTTTAGAAAAGATATAATGCTCTCATTATCGTAGTCCATAATAAACAAAAAAATTCCAGTCAGATTAATAAATGTCAAACTATATATTTGTAAAATTTAAGATCTATCATCTACCCGACTGTATAATGGCCAAATGTGGGAGTCACATAAAACATTTATATCGCTATTGTAATGTACCTATGTGATACCGAGAGTGCTCTTATAAAAACATAAACAAGCAAAAAAACCTTCACTGAATCGGAAGAATCAAGAAGAAACTTCATGATACACTCAATATCCAAATAATGCTAATAATATATCCAAAAAAAATGCCAGAGATGGAGACGTCGAGATTCAATTCAAAAAACAATTGTCACAAAATGAAGATATCGGAAAGCTAAATGCTCAGAAGCAACACCAAATAGTGCCAATAAAGTTCTCCAGCTTAATGCTGAGGGGCCAGAGATTCCAAGCATTGAAGTTTAGTGGTAAGGTGCTGGTACAGATCTCAGAACAGTTCCCATTAGCACAAGCAGACCAAACAGCAGAATTTGCTTGCTCGAGCCAATGAATGCTTTTTGTCTGCTTCATTTCAAAGAATAATTCAGTAAATGTAAAGAGTTTATTACAGAAAAACGAGCAAAATTTTAGTCTTTTAAAGGATAATTTCTTTTAAAAAGTTGGATCAAAATGGTTTTGATCTTGAGTGATCTCAAATATTTTTGGATGAAAAATATTTTCTTCAAAAGAAATTTGCTGTTTTCGGACATTTCATCATTGATCAAGGTATTATGGCGAAAAACCGAAATCTTTAACTTTTTCGAATATATTTCTGAAGCAAAATTGGACTAGTAGTAGTAATTTGTTCTTTATTCATGTATATACAGGGTGACAATTGTAAAGTGACGAAAGTTTAATACTCTGCAGCAAGCTTTACCATTTACCGTTACTTTAATTTAAAAAGCAAATTCATTCATCATTGGCTTTGCTTTTAATTTCATTTGAATTTTTGTTATTACATTTTGAAATTTCCATAAAAATGGACAAGGAAAATATTCGTCGTGAAATTATGAAATTTCATTTGGCAAATTATAGTAGCCGTCAAATTGCAAAGGCTTTAAATTTGTCAAGTCGTACGGTAGACCGAGCTATTATTCGATATAATGAAACTGGGGGTTTTGGAGATAGAGACCGGGGAAAATTTTCAACAGTTGCCACTACTGGTTTAACAGAAAAAATTCGTAAACGAATCAAGCGAAATCCAAGGCGCTCAATGAGAAAAATCGCTAAGGAAGTGGGAGTAAACCGTGAAACAGTGCGAATCGTTGCAAAATCAAAGCTTAAACCGTACAAGCTCCGAAAAGCTCAAGATCTGACACAAAAAAAGAAAGATTTGCGACTGCAAAGATGCAAGGCGTTGCTACGCTCCTCCGTGTTAAAAAATGTTGAAAATATCTTGTTTCCAGATGAAAAAATTTTCACGGTAGAACAACATTTCAATGCGCAAAATGACCGAATGTGGCTAACATCATCATCGCAACAAAATAGGACTGTTGGCCGAGTTCAAAAGCCAGCTTCCGTTATGGTATGGGCTGGAGTTTCCGCTAATGCCGGAACCCCTCTAATATTCGTTGAAGAGGGTGTTAAAATTGACCAGGTTGTTTATCGGAGCATTTTAAATGAACATGTTCTTCCCTGGGCCCAAGATACATTTGGAAATGAAAACTGGACTTTCCAGCAAGATTCTGCACCTTTCCACATGGCAAAATTAACGCAAACATGGATAAAAGACAATTTTTCTGGATTCATAACATCTCAAGAATGGCCACCATACTCCCCAGACTTGAATCCAATGGACTACTCTATTTGGAGTATTTTAGAGAGTAAGGCTTGTGCATCTCAACACCACAGTCTGGAGTCACTGACAAATTTATTAGAGAAAGCCTGGACTGAAATTGATCAGGAAGTCCTGCGGCGAACAGTCCTACGATATCCGGATCGATTGAAGGCATGTGTGCAGGCTAAAGGAGGTTATATTGAATGATTGATTGATTGAATGATATTGAACTCCACGTTCAAATGAATGCTTATATATTCAGCAATGTTAACACTTAATTGTACTTAATGGAACTACGTTCTTTTGAAAATAACTGCTGAAATGTGTGCGTCACTTTACGATTGTCACCCTGTACAGTTCGTTGCTTAACACTAAAAAATCACTAATTTAAATATAAACATAAATAGCTGACCCGGCAGACGTTTTTCTGCCCTTTCTACGAAGAAGCGGGAAAATTGAAGTTTATTTTAATGAAGAAGAATGAAGTTTCTTGGTGTTTAAAATTGAACATTGGTAATGACAATTCAAGCTTAAAAGACGTACATTGAAATTGGTACAAACTCTAGATTTAAAAATGAGGCCTCAAAATTGGCATTTTTAAAACTATTTAATTTGCAGAAGAATATCAAAGACCGTTCTAGAACTTATATATCTAATTCTAAAAACTATTTAAAAATATGGACGCATTTGCTATTTATTGTAAAAAACAATTGAATTTATTAAAGAATTTATTACAGCGCCACCTATCGGATTTTGACATAGCTAGGCAGGTTCTTGAGATATTTCATAAATTAGTAATAATAATAGTAAAAAATAATAATAATTAAAAATAGAAGTAGAAAAAACTGTGATAAAGTAGTAGAAAATAACAATAAATTGTAGAAAAATGTAGTACAAAAGTAAAAAGTATAAGTAGATAAAGTAGTAAAAAAGTAGTCGAATATAAGAAGAAAATGTTGGAAAAAATAAATTAAAATAGTAGTAGAAAATAGAGATAGAGTCTGGTGCAACACCCACTAATCCAACAAGCTGAGAGAATTTTTTAAGTTTATTGACAAATAATACTTCCATACTAAGATATCCCGTAATGGAAGTTCAGGGTAGATGGAAGGTGTCACACTCCCTTTTTCAACCCACCCATATTTTTGTTGTAGCATGGCATTGTTAATTCACTTTCTTTCACCAAATGTCTGTACTGTGCTATAAATGATTCTTGAGATATACCAAAAAATATTAGGATTAATATTATAATAGTTCAGTTCAATTATAGAAATAATATTTCAGGACGCTCTATATTCATATCAAAGATCATTCTTGAAATTATTTAAAAATTTGAACTAATTTCATATTTATTATAAATATAGAATTTGTTACAGCGCCACCTATTGGATTTTAAGATAGCTAGCCAGGGTCTTATTTCATAAAGTAATAGAAACAATAGTAGAAAAAGGAATAGAAAAAGTAGTAGAAGATAGCAGCAAAAAAGTTGAAGAAAATAGTAGTAGAAGAGGTAGTAGGAAAAAGAATAGAAAATTGTATTACAAATTGTTGTAAAGAAGTAGTAAAAAGGTAGCAGAAAAAGTAGTAGAAAAATTGTTAAACATAGTATGTAGTACAAAACAGTAAAAATGGAGTAGAAAGTGTGGTAGAAATAATAGTAAAAATAGAAGTAGAAAAAACTGTAAAAAAGTAGTAAAAATAGTAGTGAAAAATAGTAGAAAGTAGTAGTAGAAAACAAAAAGAAATTGCAGAAAAAATGTTATAAAAAGGTAGTGGAAAAAAAGTACTAAAATAGTAGTAGAAAATATTAGTTGAAAAAGTAGTAGAAAATACTAGTTGAAAAACTAGTAGAAGTTGTAGAAAAAAAGTAGCAGAAAAGTAGTAAAAAATAGTAGTAGAATTAGTAGTAGTAAATAAAAGTAAATCATGGCACCACACACAGTAATTTAATAAACTGAAAGAATTTAAATTTTAGTACCGGACCATAAATGGCCTAAGATATGTCATAATGGAAATTCAGGTTATATGGAAGGTGCCACACCCCCTTTGTCAATCCCACCCATATGTTTGTTGTACCATGACATTGTCAATTCTCGTTATTGTACCAAATTCTGTAGCGTGCTATAAATGGTTCTTGAGATATACCAAAAAACTATTAGGATTGTATGGGAGGTGCCACGCCCACTTTACTAAAAACCATTACGAATAGCTATGAACCATCCTCCCCCCTAAGAAAATATATTCTGGTAATATGACTTCAATCGGTCCAGCTGCTCAGAAGTTACACGATGACATACACACAAAATTCTACGATTATATATATAAAGATACAACATAAGACTTTAACATCAGTTGTTGTCAGTCGGAATAATTGGTGAATATTAATTTTTCTGACGATGAATCTAGTATAAAGAGAGTTCATAAAAAAAACAGTGTCTTTCAAGGGTCAATTTATTTTTAAAAAATGCTGGACTTAGAAAGTTCGCTCCTCACTGAACTCAACTATTTTTAATAAGAAAAACACTTTGATATGTTGTGCGACCGTTTACCCAGTGGGGGCAATTTATTCCATATACATATAGGCCATGCGATACTTAAAATTCTAAATAAATTTGCCGAAAGAAGTATATATCTAAGTCCAGGTTTCAGGACCTTAAGGAAACCAGAAAAAATGGGGCGGAAACGAGTCCAGATTCGTATTTGCTGACTCCCATTTCATTATAAAAAATGCTTAAAAAGTTGGCGACCAAAGGGTCACCGGTGATCCACATCAAAAATTTAATTCCAAAAAAATATAAACAGAAAATTTAAAAATATGGGAAATCGTTTTTCCCACAACATATTGGCATATTTAGGTCACCTTGGGCAAAATAACTAAATAATAACTAAAGCGCAATCAATTCTCTTTTAAACAAATATAAATTTATTAAAATAGGTGCAACAACTGAAAACTAGGAAAACGTATTTTAGGTCACCGGTGACCAATGGTCCCGAAAGTGTTACATTTTATACTTGGATAAAAATTGATACGTTGTCGGTCTGTAACTTAGTAATTTAGTTTGTTTTAAAATATGTTGTTAAAAATATTGTATATATGTATAAAAGTAATTTATTCGGAACCGCAGGCAAACTAAAACTGTTTTAATTTAAATTATGCCTCATAGGAACTTGCCTGTAAGCATACGTTTATAGCTGAATGTGGATAAATGCGATATGCGATATGTTTCAGCGAAATAAGCATAGCCTCAGAAAATCAAAACCTTCAATTTGGCTTCTATACCAACAACAACTTTAATACGAACTACATTTTGCACATATCCGGCACGTGTTTTCAACATATTTACACTGAATAAACTTCACTTTCAAGTTGGCTGTAACTAGTAAAAAAAAGAAAACATTTAAAATATTTTCTACGCGAGCAACTTGTAAATTTTTACACTTTTTTTCATGTTTACCACGTTACATACATCCAATGTCCTTTTACATCCATGTATATTTGTGTAAGTATGCTACTTTCAAGTATGTTTGTGCACACAAGTATCATATAAGTAGAGAGCGTTTTACAGTAGAAATTTCACTAAATTTTCATTTTACTTTCTTGCGTTTAGTTTCTTGGTTGCCTCTTTTTTCCACCATTTCATTTCAACTAACTGTGGGATGCATCAACCACATAACGTAAAGCGTACCCTAAAGTAATGTAGCACATAAGCACGTAAATTTGAATGCAACAAATACTAAATGCATACCTACAGAAATGTCGTACATTCTTACGCCACATCCAAAAAACAAAAAATTCCACTGCAACCAACTTAAGAAAGGACTGCAGCTGCTTATCATATTTTATTGCTTCAAAGAAATAAGATTTGTATATGGATGGATGTAAGTGGTATTAAGGCATTATATTTACATTCCAACACTCAGGCATGCTTACATATATATTATAATGCAAGAAAGCTAGCAATAGTTGGGTAACTCTACCGAAAATTAATCAGAGAATTCGAGTTTCACCGATGATATTTGTTAAGCAATAAACTTATTGGACTCTACCCATTCCGTGAGATTTGTATAGTTTTGTAGGTCAGCACCCAAAAATTATGAAAGCAAAACAAAATACATTTCAATAATATCCCATTGCAGAATTTAGATAGGTTTTATTAGTATCACAGAAATATGATCTGTTCCCTTAACCTATGTAAGTAGTTCACCCAAGAGATCGACTGGTTTTTGATTAAATCAGATTAATCAATTATAGGCCGATTCATATTACATGAGTTATATTTATACACGAATAAAAGGGAGATACAGAATCCGAACGGTAATTTTACTCAAGAAGTGTAGAACAATTTAAATTTTTTCTATTTCGGTTTTTCGACTGTGTCCGAGCATCAAATCCAAACATTTCATGTAACAATCCATCACATACCAACTACGCCACGATCGACGAACAGTATTAACTCATCAACTGTGATATAATCTTCTCTCAACAAAATATGTAGCTCATTCAGCAGTTACTGTTTTTCAATAATTCAAGTTCAACTAAAACAAACAACCTCCAACTCCTGACTGTAAGGATTATGGAAATGAACAAAAAAAAAACCCAAAAACCAAACAAATTGAGGTTAAATAGAAAAAATTCAAAGTGCAAGCAAGGGCAAAAACATAAAACGAATAAATACGATGGATATTTTCCGCAAAAATAGAATAAAAAAACAGAATATTCTGTGTAAAAAGCTAAAACAAACAAAAATGGAAAATAAGTCAAAGAACATATCTGTCTGGCTGCTGCATTTTTTTTCGATGTCGGCAAGAATTTTGATTGTTTTTGTTTTGCTATGCACACGTGCTATACTTGTGGTAAATGTTTTAAGTTCTAATGTAAATATGTATAAGAAAATTTTTATATTTTCATGGCAAACCCATTGGTAACTTTAAGAAGGAAAATGGAAATTAAATAGGCAAACTTGTTTTTCAAATGTAATTTACTTCCAAGAAATATTTACAACTATTTATGGATATATTTTTGTTGGATTACTCCATATAAGTAGAGCTGTATGGCAGCGTCACAGCTTATAGAGTACCAGTAAATTCAGTAAAAGAAAATTATAATTTAACCTTCATGCATGCACATATAATCATAACCTTTTCTCATTCACCCACGGAAACTGGAAATGAGGTCGCATCTCCAGTTTTCGCCACTTTTTCGTAACTTAAAAAAATGTATGTTATCCATTTAACAATTACTGGGCAACTAAAAAACATATAAGGCTCACAACTTTTATCAGGTAACTTAAAAAATATAAGTTGTGGAACAAAAATTATGTGCAACTTAAAAAAATAAAAGTTGCTCATAACTCTTATCAGGTAATTTAAAAAATATCAGTTGTGGAATAAGAGTTATGGGCAACTTAAAAAAAAAAAAATTGCTGATAAATCTTATCGTGTAACTTAAAAAATATCAGTTGCGGAATAAGTGTTATTGGCAACTTAAAAAAATAAAAGTTGCTTATAACTCTTAGCGGGTTACTTAAAAAATATCAGTTGTTGTATAAGAGTTATGTGCAACTTAAAAAGAAAGTTGCTGATAAATCTTATAGGGTAACTTAAAAAATATCAGTTGCGGAATAAAAGTTATGGGCAATTTAAAAAAATAAAAGTTACTCATAACTCTTACCGAGTAACTTAAAAAATATTAGTTGTAGAATAAGTTATAAGTTATAACTCTTATCGCGTAACTAAAAAAAATTTCTTAAAATTAGCCGATTATTTCAATCTAATTATTTTTCAAAACTCTTATTTTCGGCTTTGATTACAGATCCGATTAGATATGTTTGCCATCTCAATCTTTTCATTTCATTTCAAGAACGATCTGACATTTTTTTTCGAGATATGATTTTTGAAGTGAAAAAATTACAATGTCTGATCCATTTAAAAAATGCAAACCTTGATTTTTAAATCAGCGAGAGAAAATCAATAAAAAAGTCACTTCTCATTAAATGTAAAACTTTTGAGAAAAAAAAAATAAATTTGGGAATCATAGATATCGACGTGCTATTGGTTTGTCTTTTTTAAATTCCAAAAAATCACTTCTGCACACTTTCACAATTATTGGAAAAGTCTTAAATTTTTTGTATTTGTTTTGATATACGTCAATTATATTTTGTGATTTATCTCTGGATTAATCGGTCAAGGTCAAATACTTTATTTTCTATATCTTTGAATAAAATATCGACAGTTGTGATGTTTATTTTCATTTTTTTATTTATCTTTTATATTTGTCTCTTTTCTTCAAATAGTTAATCGACTTCTCTCTTCAGCGCATCAATCTTACATACTATATATGTGCTGTTGAGATTATTTTTTTTTTATGGTTTTTTTTTTTGAGTTTCAAATTTTTTGTTCAAGCTATCTATGGTTGTAATTACACTTGAATTCGTCGAAGCTTCACCAATCACTACTCTTAAAGCATTTAATTTTCCTTTTTTTGTTCCAGTATTTGGCGCCATTTTTTATTTCTTTTTTTCTTATTTTATATATATAGGGGCTGAAGTTTTAATCCGTGTTTGGTCTAAATTTCGATTTGTTTTCGGTCTGTATTTAAGATCCTTCTGGTCTGAGTTTTAGTCTTAGTCTGCATTGTGGTCAGAATTTTGTTCAGTTCAGATCAGCGTTTACTCACCGTTTGATCTGATTTCTGGTTTAAACTTTGGTAATCTAACTCTTAGTTTGAGTTATGGTTGAAATTTTGGTCTCAATTGGCTTGATTTTGACACGTATTTTAGTCTGAATTTCGATCCGAATCCGGTCTGAATTTTGTTTTAAATTTTAGTCTGAATTCGGCTTGAATTTTGGTGCAGTTTTTATTTAATTTGAGTTAAAATTTTTTTGGTATGAATATTTATCAGATATTCTCACTAGTTTTTGGTCTGAATTTTAGGTTGCTTTCGTTCGGTAGTTGACGTCCTTTTGGCCTAAAATTCTGTTTAACTATTAGTTTAAGTTGTGGCCTAAATTTTTTTTTAATTTTGGAATGAATTTTAAATTGATTGTGGTTTGAAAAAAAGTGTTTGAATTTCCGCCTAAATTTCTATACGATTTTAATTTGAATTTTGGTCTCAGTTTTGTTCCTGTTATCCTTTAATTTTTGGCCTAAATTTTTTGGTGTGAGCCAGGATAAAATTTTTGCACTAGTTTTTGGTGTAGGTCAGGGTTTCGGTCGACATTGAATCTAAAAATGTATCCTTTAATTTAGTAAAATCAGCCACGCCTCCCCCCCCCCCCCCCCCAAAACTCAAAGCCGAGAACACCTCTATGTTTCGTTGTCCGGGGACCCATATTAGAGCAGCATTATGCAGTTGGACTAAATTCTGTCCTGCTCTCTGTTCAGCCTGAACTGAATGCCATTTATCTCACACACAGTTAAATTAGGGGTAAAATAACGTGCCTATTGAACTATTTAGTAAGATATAAGCTTTCCAGGTTTTATGTTCTACATAGGCATACCCAAGGATAGTTTTCTTTGAATTCTAATTTTTCCATCTGCACAGAAATTTTCAAATCAGTCAGCAATACTCATTTTGTCATATTTACAATGAACTTTTAAAAAGCTACATTATTTACTAGAGTGGTACAAAGCAAAGTAGGTGACAACAAACGAAATACCAATAAACCGCGTCACTCAAATATCATACAAACATTCATATGCAGCTATTTATACATAGATACTGAATCAATACTGAATATGGCAACCACATATAATGAGACTTCGTATATGCAGTGTTGCCAGCATAGCAAAAGAGATTAAATGATTTTGAAAATGCATGCAATGAAATCTCAACTTCAAGCTATACATTTAAGCTCAGTGAGAAATACGGAAACAATTTAATAAAGTTCACATACATTCATTTCATCATAGAAAGTGCAAAGAGATTTATGAGGACATGTTTGTGATGTAGATTTTTTTCCCTTGTTTTTATGGTGAACTATTTGAATATTTCAATTTTCTCACCAAATATTCATTCTTTCTATTGTGAAATACAAGCACCTAACAAAAATAACAACAATGAATAAAGTGTGACTTCAAAATGTTTTGTGCGAATGAAAGCTGCATATATGAAGCATCGGTCACTATGGTGTAAGTGTTTGTTTGTATGTGTGCGTATTTGTGGGTAGCACATTCACTTGCAGGTGATTGTTGTTGTTGTTGTTATTTTCATAACTTAAAAATATACTTAATGCAAAACGTTACAAAAAGCCATCAATATAAGTCAAATATCCCCAACATTCAGCTTGGTTCGTCCTATTGATTTTATTCAGTATTTCTCTTCTCTCGCTTCGATTCTATCAACCAATGTTTTGTTGGTTGATCCGGTTGTTGTTGTTGTTGTTATTATTTTCAGTTTATTAATATTAAGTGAAATGTAGACTGAATGACCAACGTTCTGTTGTCGGTAGTTCGTTCGTTGGCTGGCTGGTGGTTGATGTTTTCGCTCTGTTGTTGTTTATTGTACGTGCCATGTGTCCTTTATTACCTTTTTGAGAGAATCAGCTGATGCTGTTGATTTTACAAATATAAGTTCCTTAAAATATGTTTGCATGTGCGTGTGTCTGTATGTCATACGTGCTTGTGAGTATTGCAAAAGTATCAGCTGAAATGCATTGGCTTTTCGTTATAGTAGTTGTTGATATTGGTGCTGTTGTTGCCATTATTGGCAATATGACCAGTTGTAAAATTGCTCTTCGGTATTTAAAAGTAATGCAATATTTTGATGCTCATGCAGCACGCTTTTGCAATTTTTATTTTTTATTTTTATTCATATCTTCATATATCGTTATCTGCAATAGTCATCGATGTTATCTCTCATTGCAATTGAGTGCTTATATTAAATACGTAACGTATTATTATTGATATTATTATTATTACTATTACGTATACGCTGTGGTGTACCAACCATATTTTGTTTACGTGTGTATGCATGGATATACATGTATGTCTGTGTGTGTGTGTGTCTGGATCATATTAAAATCCCCTGGATCTTTAGTCAATGTTTAAAGGATTGTTGTAACTGCTCTCACATGATGCTCTCTTAAGTTAATCAATTCGCCATTAAATGCGTCTGCATTAACAGAAGGGCTAAAAAAAGCGTACATATTTCTGTATTTCATTTGTGTCAAGTATTTATCGTGAACTAAATTGATACTCGTGTATAGTGGCGGACTAGTTTTTGGAGGGGTTGGGGGGAATTTATTTCATGCCGGATCTCAAATATATTTCCAACAATTTATAGCTGATAAGATTCTTTCTGCAAAAATCATTGTTATGGATGGAATTGTTAGAATCCGAAGCAATTCTTATATACCAAAAATTTAGTTCTGAATTCAGGTGAACATTTGACTGAAAATTAGACCTAAAATCTGACCAAGAATTGCACTGATATTCAGACCGAAACTTAGACGAAAATTGGAAAAAAAACAGGCCAAAATTGCGACCAAGAAATACTTGAAAGATTGGACCAAAACTCATATCCCAAATTGCATCGATATTTAGCAAAACCTCCAACCAAAAATTGGACCAAAAATTTAACAAAATTTCAGATCAAAACTCAGGCTAAAATTAATTACAAATTCAAAACCACATCGACATTCAGGCCAAACCTTAAACTAAAAATCAAAGCAAAAATCGAACCAAAGCTCAGTCCACAAAATGAACCAAAATTATATTAAAAAAATCAGACAGGAATTAACATAAAAAATCGCAACCGTTATTCAAACCAAATAAAGTGCAAAAATCAGTTCAAAATTCTGAAACTCAGACCAAACCTTAGATCAAAAACAGATCAAAAATCTGAACAAAAAAATCAAGCCAAAACCGAATTAAAATTACGACAAAAAATTAGGCCAAAATTTAAATAAAAAACCGTATAGGTATTCAAACCAATTTCAGAACAAAAACAAAGTAAAAATCAGACAAAACTCAAACTAAAAGTCAAACCAAAAACCGAACTAAAATACAATCCCATATTTAGATTAAAAATCACAACGATATTTAGACCATACCTCAGATCAAAAGAGAATAAAACCAAACCACAAAAAATTCAAACAAAACCTTAGACCAAAAATCAAAACCACATATCAAATCAAAATTCAGTCCCAAAATTAAATAGATTAAAAATATTAGCTAAAATTTTTACGTTTTTAAGTAGTTCGCAAAGTATACTGACTTTTTGATTTTTACTGCTTTAGTACTGATTTTTCTTAATCTTTCTATTCAAAATCAAGTATTTAGTTTGATCTTAATAATATTTAATCACATATTGTATTTTTTCATGAACTTAATTCTTTAAAACCTTTTTAAATAGCCTCACATTCCCAAATATAGAACAACTGTGGAATTTTTTTCGATGCCTCACTTCAATGAAGTCACTGAAAGAACACACTTAAAAAAAAAAAAAATTTTATTTATCTCACATTTGTAACCATTTATGTAAATAATGTGAGCAAATCTCTAATTTAATATGTAAGTGTATATACAAATATGTGTTTATATTAATTATATATAACCAAAGGGATACATCTATTTAACTCAATAATCTCATTTGCTGAATATCTATGGATAGATTGCAAATTTATATCAATAAAAAAAAAAAATTAACCAGGGATGTCAACTCATTTTTTCTTTCTCCCCGATAGCCCTCGAAAAATTCCCCGATTTTCGATTGAATTCCCCGCATCGATATAATTTCATATTATAACAGAGCGGCACGCACTTTCCATATAAACATTTTACAAAAACGAAAAATAACCTAAAATTGACCTCAATGAGTGTTATATTAAGGCGACCCAGAACTTTCTCAGTCCAAAACTTAACCAATTTTTAAGGGAGTGGTAGATTAATAAACTTCGGAGTTCTTTTGGCACATGGGAGATTTTACTTCAAGGGAACCCACTCTCAAAATAGATCTGGCTCAAGCTTGCATAAAGTTTAATCCTATTGGGTAGTAGTTGCCACACCAAATTTGAACGAGATGGGGTGTTTCGAGTTACTAGACGTTCATTTTAATAGATAAATAAGCCTCAGCCCACTTTTGGATATCAAAGTTCGTAAAGAAGAAGACATGTGCTCTCCTTTGACTCAAATAAAAAATGGCAAAAACCATGTTTTGAAAAAAAAACGGGTTTAAAGTTTTGATTATCGGTTTTTAACATATAAAATATATTTCATCTTCTTTATGATGGCTGATCGTAATTTCTAAGTTAGCAGATTAAGAGTTATTAATCAGGAGGTGCCGGACTAAGGCATAGCTTTCTGAATGGTCGAAATGGAAGACGAAGCGCCGCGCAACTATTTTGGCCTGACTGACACTCGACGCTATAATCGTTTATATCTACGAAAATACTCCGCGTCTCTCCGAAATTTTCACAAAATACTTTCGAAATATAATACTTTCAAATAGCACTCTTTTCTAAAAATAGATTTCTCCAAACCAATAAATCGCAGGGCCCACTTAAGAAAAGACAAAGATTTTAAGACCCAAAATATGAAATATTGCGTAAGTTAAACGTTTTACATTACATAAAATTTGATAAAAAATATTCTACAGACTTTTATGACTAAAAGCTGAACGACGTCAAATTCCCCGCAAAAAACAGCTCATTCCCCGATTCCCCGCACCCAGTAAAATTCCCCGCAAGTCGGGGAACTCCCCGCAAGTCGGGGAACTCCCCGCAAGTTAGCACCGCTGAATTTAATGCACGCGGTTAAGAGGAAGCAAGAAAATGCTAAAAAAAAATGTATTAATTTTTCAGTTCCGTTTCAGTTCATTATACTGATTTTCCATATAAAAATTTGGTCACCCTAATAAAGACACAAGTAGTATGCAGCCTTTTTTCAGACGTATTTTCAATGAAATTATAATCTTGTCTATTTTTTTGTGATAGTATAAGAATTCGGAGACATTACAAAACCCGCAATTTTGTCTCCTCCGGACACACATACTTTGCAAACATTTTTATTCTTATATATATCAACACAATTCTTTGATTCGATTAAGCGTGGCGCACTTTAAAAATCACGAAGAAGAAATTACCACTTCAGAAATTCCTCAAAATTGTGAGAAGTTGCTTCTGTACCTAAATTGGTCCGGCCCTCGAAAATCAAAGTCTCTTTAATTATTTTCATTTAACTACAGGAATTTTAAATAAATACCCACCTTTCGATTTGCACAGTTTCGCTTGTACACAATTTTAAAATTTAGTCCACATTTGTTTTTCGAATTACAAGATATATTTTAGAGCACATTCCATATTTCCCTTTATATAGTTGATTGAACTCTCAACGCCTTATGCGCCAGCCAAGTGTACTCATCATCACCAACATTATGAAAATTAAAACGCTCATAACTTAAGTGTTGAAAGTAATAAAGTTATTGTCTCCAGACTACTATACATAGCAATTACAATATTTTTCGAGAAACCAAAATATAAAGTGAAAACACACGAGCATGCCAAACCAGAAACGAAAAACTAATCATATTCACTTTTACATTTATCCATCTACATACTACATACAGTACGCATAAAGTCCACACATACTCAAGTTACACATGCACATACCATAAACTCACATGCACATACCCACACATGTACAAGTAAAATTTAACAAACCACAAACAGCAAAGGATATCTTCATTAAAATTCAACACTTTCCATGCAACTGCAACGCCCATATTGATATCAATGATACTGTTAGTGATGGTGTGCTTCAACAGCACCAAAACAACAGCAACTGCAGCAAACTCATGGTGTAAAATTCCAATGAAATTCAATTGGAAGGTGTAAGTTTTAGCACGCGCAATTTTAACATCATCACACACTCAACAAAAACAGAAAAATAGAAGGTGAAGTAAAAAAAAGTGTTACCAAGCCAAAGATAAACATGAAAATGGTATTCAGTTAACAACAGGACGACAAGCAACCAGCGATGGAAGCGTTGATGTGGATGACAACGATGAGATGTGAGTACGGTGACAGTTTGGTTGCTGGGTGCCATCAAGCGAATATGAAAATAGGGAGATGGTGTGAATGTTGTAAAAAGAAATAAAATATATGTAACTATATAAAAAAAAATGTTTATATATTAGAAAAATACTGGAAAATGGACGCAATAATAAAACTGTCATCAAAGAAATATAAACATCAATACATATATGTAAGTATATCTAGAGCAATAATAAAAATAGTAATATAAATTGTTGTTTACTATAAACAATAGCGATGGATATCTATAACACTAAAGTTTAAGTTATCATAAGTAAATTTTTTAATACACTATGTTGCATAGCTATAGCTGCACGCATTTCTTAACGCATTCTTCATTGCTTTGATAAGAGATTGTCGAATAAATCCAATAATTTTTTTTTAAGAAAGACCACTAAAACTAAGTTAATTCAAAATCTAAATTATATTGAAAGTATTTGCGAATGTACCGTTAAATTTCAATTTTTAGTTTTTTATTGTGATTTTTTTCAGTTTGCCTAAAGTTTTGGTCAGTCGGATAATTTTTAATTTTTTTTTCATTTTTCATTTATTTAAATGGCCAGGAAAATTACAAAACTTCTACGTTAAGAAAAATCAGTCTCAGTTTCCATGAAATTGTTACAAAACTTAATAAATCAGACAGACTAATTCGAAATTATTTCAAAAAGAGAAATAATTATGGCAAAAATAAAAAGAATGAACAAAAGCAAAAGCTTTCCGAAAAAGAGGAATGCTAAGAACGAGGTAAGCGTTACCAATATGACAAGCATGTATTCAAGGAAATTGGGCACCAAATTTCAAACTAGTGTTTTGAAGTGTTCTCCGCACATCAGAAGGCAAAAACTAGAGACTAATTGCTTTTAATTGGAAATAGATTTGTTATTTCTGTAAAATTTTCTATTGCCATTTTAGCAACTTTTTTTTCTGAAGTGAAAAAGTATAAAAATAAAGAACTATGGTATTTTTCCAAAAAGGAATTTTTAGTGGGGGTACCTTAATAGTGCTCTCATTTCTGAAAAAATACTGAGTTTGTCAAAACGATGCTTTAGGCAAAACTGACCTGAACATAAAAACGCGATTATTTGTCGAAGCTTTCAAAGCTAAAGCAGTAGATCGAGACTATTAAATGATTTTAATAGAACAAACCAACAAGCCTACATACAATGGAACTGGAGTAACCATTAACCCCAGCAGCAAACAATTTCACATCCCGAGAATGTATACAAAATTTATGTTCTAGAAGGAAGGTGATGATGATTTTCCAAACTTTGTCTTAGTTTGCTCTAAAGTAAGTATGGAAGAAAGCCTCAGGTATTCATCATGGGGCTGTGTACTTCCAAAGATTTGTGTGGGTCTTTTTCTTTTCAAATCTATCCTATGCTACTAGGTCGGTCGGTAAAAATAAATTTCTGAAAGAAAGTATGCCATTAAAACTAAAACATGTTAAGGTATTTTTCTCGAAAATTTTAGATTCAGATGTAGGGGAGTGTCGTCAGAGTTGGACCATATTTTGACTTTTCCTCATAACTTCGGTTGAAAGCCGAGTTTTTATTAATGCAACATATCGTTGAAAAAATTTCACAAATTGCTTCGTTTTTGCTGAACATTGAAATATAATTGGATTAATAGTTCAGGGGTTATAGACATTTACAAAAAACAAAAATTGTAGTCATGATCGGAACACTGTAGAAAATCAATAAGAAATGAAAGAATATGATTGAAAATAACATGAAAATGAAAACCAAAAGGAAAAATTACACCTGAAAACCGGGAAAAGAGACCTGAAATCAAAATAAATATCCCTTTGTATGAATTTTACAATACAATACAATACGATAAAATGATACAAAATACACGCACGGGTGAAAGAAATTTATTTCCTTAAACCTTATCGAACAATTTAAGTTAACTTACTCTCACGGTTGCCACTTATACATTTTATTTTGTACCAATATTTAAAAAAAAAATGTACCAAATGGGGGAAAAATGTAACTAAATAAGTAAATAAGTAACATTAATGTGTTATTTTACACGCCACTGGCTCTAGAATTGTTTATTTTTAATCATTATTTCCTATTTTTACAACGATTTTCAACAAAAAACAACGCGATTTTTGAAAAAAAATTTTGGAAGTCCGCCATTTTGCTAGAATGGCAATCCTACAGAACAATAATCTATTTAAATTTTTTGTTTAAGATGACTTCAAGAACCGAAATTACCCGGGCTCGCGCCACACAATTTTTTTTTAGGTGCCCACTTCGAACGTAAAAAATACTAAAAAATATCGTAAAATAAACATCAAAAAAATTTTTTTGTACAGTTAAAGATGTCAGTAAGAACATATAATAAAATTTAAATAATTATATATTATTTTGTTATAATAAAAAGTTCCCGAAATAACAGTAAATATTTGGCCGGAACACCAGAGTTAATAAAAAGTACCACATTAATTGAAATATATTTTGTATGACACACAATTCTTTTGAAACCATGTACCAATGTAATACACGCAGAAAAATGGTAAAAATGTACCAGTTTTGGTAGAATTGTACCAAAGTGGCAACCGTGCTTACTCTGATGTTTGCATGATATTTTTTTAAGTAATCTAATTTTTCTGGCACTGTAAAAAAGTTTTTTTACTTTTCTTTTGATACGCGGTCATGTAGCACTTACAGTGTCGGACAAAACTAAAGCACGGATTCTTCCTTGTTTGCATTTTGTTCAGTAATATTGTAAAACATGCTTGGACTGAAATTTTTTGTATGAATGTAGTAAGAATATGTAGTCGTTATAATAAAATATAACAAATATAATATTTTTTAGCAAATAAAATAAAAATATTAACTCAAAAGTAACAAAATGCATAAAACTGGCGCGACAAAACTAAAGCACATATGGAATATATTAATAGAAAAGTTCGATTTCTCCACTATTTTGTAGCGTATCCTTTATTTTTCAGAGCTGTTGCGTGGCATGGACTCAATAAAATTCCTCAAAACGTCCACAGAAAGATATTCCATGCAATCTCCGATTGGTAGAAAATGGAATTCTTGTTTTTATCCTTTATGCGCTGAATTTTACGATCTATAATTTCCTATATATTTTTTGGCATTGAGATTGAGTGAATGGGTGTGCCAGCTATAAAATACTGATCTTATTGACAACAAACCACTCTTTTAAACACCGTGCAGGGATCGTCATTGTGCTGGTAGATTTGCATTAACAGCAGATCTTTCGCAGTATAAGGTAAGATAACATTCTGGGGAATATCTTTGTATATTAGACGGTTCATTATACCGCCTATTTTATGAATTGAACCGATTCCATGGCTCACCAGAGCACTACGTTGCCTCCCCCGTATTATATGGTGCTTTTCAAATAACACGGATTTCATCGTTGCCCTTTTGGTCTGCACACCAGCTTTAATCCTTCGCAATCTTTCGTGTTAAATATAGATTCATCAGTAAAAAACACGATCTTTAATTTGGCAGTAGCCCAGCTAAAATGCGCGGTTAAAAATTCGAGCCTTGACTGCCGATTCTTTCGAGAAATAAGTGGCTTTATTACGCTTTGGTATGTTCCTAAGCCACCCTCCAAAACTCGTCGTTGGATAAACCTGTGTGAAATGTTTAAACGCAATTTTTTTTCAACATATAAAAGGTTCTTTTTTTTATAAACCGAATGATGGCCTGATCCACACGTTTGGTTGTGCCCCGCGGTCTGACACCTCCATATTTAGTATTTAAAAAATGGGAAGTGAGAAAATGGCTTATAGCTCGGGAATTAACGTAATGGCGAATACAAAATTTTTTTACAATGCATGTCACTGATTTCACTTAGAATATTTTCTCTAAATTGTGCAGAATACTTATTTCGAGCAATTTTTGGAAGCGAAATTTTGAAATGCGAACGGTGACGGTGAATGATAACCAACAATTTATATACGCTTCCAATTTTTTTTAAAACCTGCTTTTTGTTTTCTAAAATAACGGGTTTCTAGTTTAAAGATGGTTGTTTTTGTTTATTTTTATCAATTGATTGTAATTGAAAGCTTTAGTTTTGTTGCGGCAGGTTTAGGCATATTGCGCAATGTTAGTAAAAAAAAAAGAAGAAAAACGTTACCCAGTTTTGAATGTAATTTTGTTTCAACAAGTGCATAAATATACTAAATTTATTAAAAAAAAAAAAAATATGTGCATACTTGCATATTTTTAAATTTTATTGAACTAAATGTTGACAAGGAAGAGTTCGTGTTTTATTTTTGTCCGACACTGTATATACACTTAACGCTCTGAACTCGAAATGACATGAAAAGTTTGCTTTCGTCATAACAAACAATACTGTATATTAACTTAACGGACGCCAGTGACATGTAACGGAGAAAACGACATCCTGACAGCACCCCGACCATGACGACACTCCCCTACATGTTCAAACTAAGCAGAAAATTTATTTTTTAGGGCTTTTTTCTCATATTATTTAGTTAATTCCCCTCATTTGCTACTCAGCGCGTTGCTACTTAATCAAGTATTTTCATTCACTGTCATGGTCGACATATTGCACATAAACTCTCAAACCTCACCACGTAGTCTTTTTTTCACCTATATTCCCCCATAACCTACAAAAGAAATATCGGTAAACTTGTAAAAAAAAAAACAAAATATAAAATAAAAGTTAAAAAAAAAAAACAAAACGCTACCGACAGAGTTGGAATCAAGTCAAGCTATTACTAAACTTTGCAAAAAAATAGAAGAGGATATTGCTGCTACCGCAGGTTTGGAATGATGTCGATGTAAAGGAAACTTACAAAAAAAGTCGAACAAAAAATATTTTATAGTTTCTCAAACAATTTGAAAACTGCACTACTAAGGCGACACGTTTAAGGTGGTAGCGTGGCACTCAACGCACCGAAATGAGAATAAAACAGCACAACAGGCAGACAGCAAAAAAAGCAACGCAACCCACAAAACGATAGACGGATAAATAGACAGATTGACAAACACGCGCATGCTAGAGTAGATAAGTAAAAGTGGATAAGGTATATATATAGTATATATATATATATGTAGGTGTAAACCTCGTACTCATGCTAGTATTGTAAGCAAATATATTCATATTTATATGCATTGAAAAAAACACTCAACACTTTCAGAAAATCTCAGTAAAAAAAGCACAGATGCAAAACTTTTTGAAAAAGTTACACCTTAAAATTATTAGTCGAACTTCTTCCTATTCCTGAATATTTACCATATAAGTAGTAGATAAGTCAATTGATATTTTACTTTTTTTAATGGTCCCGAAAAAAAAAAAAAAAATACTAACTAGTGTCCGACCGAATAATCGGCTTCGGTTCTTTGGCTATTTGACCTTCGGCTTCGGCAAAAAATGGCCGAAGTATTTTGCCGAAGCCGAAGATTATAAGCATTTTATTTTACAATAATTTTTACTATAGATTGGCAGTAAAAATTTACAAAAATAAATAAATGTGAAGTGGTTATATAAAGTATTTACATTACAATTTCTGTGTTATGCTTTCTCCGTTTGCTGGTTCCATTTTTACTTTTGAAGTACCCACAGATTTACAACAGTACAAACAGTAATCAGTGATTTTTTTTAACGAACAACCTGCTGGAGCTAATACAATTAGAGGCAGAAGAAGCTCTAGAATATATGTGTAAAGGGATTCTTTGAAATTCACAGTCGATTGATGTTTAATTGCAGGCCCTAATACAGCAGTCATGCATATTTGAACTTTGAAACTAGTTTTTCTCAAAACAGCATTTTTCGAAATGGCTGCCACAATATCTCCAAAACTAATGAACTGATTGCGCTTAAATTTTTATCGTATCTTCAATGCATCTGTAGTTCTACTCCGTCTGAATCAGGATCATTGTGATATCTCTCAATGTGTTTTAATTAATAGACAGAGATAACTGATGAGGAACCGTAGCTGGTTCCGAAACGATCGTCTGATCTGCTAGTTCCATGAACTTTTCGATATTCTTCTGGCATCATTGTTCATTCAAAGCTTAATAATTTTAATAATTATTTAATTAGCAATGTGAACTGCCAAATTTGGAAGAAATTTGCAAAAAAAAATTTCCAAATTAAAAATATTAAATTGGAATAGTTAAAAAAAAAATGACAAAAATCAAATACTTATTTTCAAAACTAGATTGATAAAAATACAAACTTTTAATGGCTTAACTAAAAGATCATAAGTACAATAAGACTATCACAAAAATTGAATTTTCAATATTTTTACCTAAACCTCTAGCTCCCAAGCGTGCCTCTAGACAGCCATCATCAAAACGGGTTTAATTATCACCTAAATTGTTTTTTGTTGCCAATATGGAATTTCCCAAGCTTTTAAAAAAAAATGCATTAGTTATGTGTTATTATGATGTTAGCGACAGTTAAGCCAAAATTTGTCAAAAACAAAAAAATTAGTTATTTTCTTTGAATTTGAGATAAAAATAAAAAAATTAATAAAATATTTCCCGTCATACTAGCCAGATAAAAAAAAAACTGTGAGTAGCTAGGAGTTTAAATTTTTTTTACAAAATATTTAGTTATTAAAAAAAAAATTGCTAAAAAGTTTATTCAACAACAATTACTTTTAGGCATTCAACTTTTTCGGCTTCATAAAACCACGCTAAACTAAATTTTTTAGGGTTTTGAGATCAGATTTATGCTTTTTACATTAAAATTTATCAATCCCAATTTTTTTTTAAATCAATCTAAAATTTGGGAACTAGAGAGTTAATTCTGGTTCCGGCGACAGGTCTATCGATTAATACGCTGATTCAATCTTTGATTTTAGATAAGCAGAATCATGGCAGCCATCGGCCAACTTTTTTTTTTTTGACACAGGTGTAGTTGAACGACAGTCGTTCTACAGATATATAGTCGATGTAACTGTATATTTTGATGTAAACAAATTTTTAAATAATTCTTGAAATGAATAATATTTGTCAGCTCCTTCGACAGGGAACAGTTATTTAGTGTTACTGTTCAGCTTTTTATTTGGAGTATTTACAATTTATATTTTTCTGTATATGTTTGTAAATACATAGGTAGAAAAAATTTACTTTCAGATTTTTATTTTTTATATTTTAAAAATTCTTCGGTCTTCGGCTTCGGCCGAAGGTTAGATGAATGGCTACGGCCAAAAAATCACCTTCGATCGGACACTAGTGCTAACCTCTCTTAAAAATTAAACCTGGTTAATTTAATGAAGATTCCTAAAATATTTCGGCTTTAGCGCTAACATATCGCGAGCTAGGTCGTCTTGAGAAAAACTCTAAAAATCGTCTTCTGTATTTTCTCACAGAATATTGTTGTAGTTGTTGTTGCATTGAAATTATTATTACTTGTTTACTTGACTTTGCTATTAAGTAATAAATTTACTGTCACAGGTGCTTGCAAGTGTCAATAAATTTACAAAATTGTCGAAGAAGGGAATATAAGTTTTTTTTTAGTTGTTTCTCTTTCCTTTCACACTCTATATCCTCCTCTCTTTCTCTGCTTTTCATCCCTTTTTATGTAAAAAAAAGTTTGAATCCAATGTGTGGTTTAATTTGGTTTCGAAAAATAAATTGCCATAACACAATATAGAAGTTATTTTAAAATTATTGATTTGAAAGTACAAAATTTATGTGAACAAATATCAAATAAAATTCACAGTTAAGTGGGAGTCTTGGAGGCTCAAACCTCTTCCCCTTGAAATATTTTAAATACAAATCACTTAAAAACAACCTTCCGCAACCGACCGGAAATACTTACCCCTCAAATTAAAAAAATTTCAGCAACCACCCCCGATTATTTTGTATTCGTATTTTGCTACAATGCCAGGTGAAAACTACGATATCATACCATCAAACAGAAAAACGTTTTGAATTAAAAAAATATATATAAATAATTTAAAAATGAAACTGTTTTACAAAAATCACTGAACCTGAAAATGTTTTTTTTTTAAATCTGAAATCAATTTGGAATATTCTGAAATCAATTTAAAATGTTCCAAAACCAAATTTGGTAGTTCTGATATTCATATGGAACATTCAAAAGTTTTTTTTTATTATTCTATACATTTCGAAATACTCGAAAATTAATTTTAATTATTTTAAAGTTATTTGTTAATATTCTAAAATCATGTAGTTTTTAATTTTGAGGAAAGAAAGAAAATCAACTTCAAGAACATGAACAGTTTTTTGTATTAAAATTTATTTGAAATATTTTTATATAGATTCGAGATATCAAGAAATTCTGTTAAAACATTTCGAAATAAATTAGCCATATTCACTCTTTGGAGTAAAGCGCTGAGTAACGGAGTAAAAGAGCAATGTTTTACTCTAGAGCGTGAATGCATCTAAAACTGAGAAAGCGCTCTCTGAAGTAAAAGTCAAAAAATATATTTTTCATTATTTGTTTACTTTGTTTTTCGATTGAAAAAGTGTAAAGTATAAGTGCAAAAATCTCCTCTATTAATTTTTTAATGCTAGACACTGTTTGCAAAATTAAGTGTGTTGAAGGTGAGGGAAGATAAAATTGATCCGCAATAGTTTTCAAAATTTTTTCATTTCATATTGTTGACAGCTTTTCAATTATTTTCTCTGCTATCAATGTTCCCAATTAAATGCGCCAGCAACAAAACTTTTGTTTTTTTATTTTTTGTTGTCGTACAAATCAAGAAGTAGGCAACACTAATTTTCTCCCTTACTCAGAGTAACAAATATTTCACTCAAGGGTCGAACTAGATTAAAAGTGTAAAGTGTGAATAAAAGCAAATGTCGTATATTTTGTTTTTGTAGAGTAATTTTGTTCTACACTTTTACTCTGTTACTCCGTTAACCAGCACTTTACTCTAAAGAGTGAACAGGGCTATTGTTTAAGAAAATGAAGCTGCTCAAATATATATATGTACACATATTTTTTTATAACTTGCCACAAAGGTAGGTTGCCAGAAGAATTTGAGAAATAGCTTAATGCAAATCTATCACCATGCAATGCGATCCAAAGGACTCTTTCATCCTTCCTTTTTCTCTTTTTTTCATTTTGTGGCAGAACAACGCAAGGAGAGTTTTAAAGTAATCTGAAATCGGGGACTATACAATCGAATTTGTCAATATAAGTGTATCCAAACTGTAGAATACATCAAAAGAAAATGAATTTAGTAGCTAAAATTTACTAGACTTAGATTTAAATTGCAGTTGATTAATTGTTCTGTTTTATTCTAACCTTCAATTTCTTCTCCAGCCGCGACTTCTCTAGCAATATGAGTATTTTACCGTCTACCTTTTCTTGACAATTTTCCAATATTTTAATGCAACTCTTAAATAAAATAAGCTAGGTTTCATTGATATTAAAACTATAATTATTTCCTGTTTGAGGAATATTCTGTTCATCTTGCATTCGCTTATTTAAGTTTGTCCGAGTATGCATTAGGGTGGCCCCTATATTTCAACTTTCTAAAAGTTTAGCTCCCAAAACCCTAACTTGTTTCAATCAATAAAGAAACAATCTGTGCAAAATTTGAGCTCAATCGGAGAACTGCGAGGCGGCCCTCATCGATCATGACGTTGTACATTGTCGCCCGGAACGTCATTTTTTCAGATAAATCTATTTTTTCATGGATTTCTTAAACAATACCTTTCCATGAAGAAACAGTGATGATTAGCCAGAATTGTTAGAGTTAACAATGATTTATTCATTCAAGGTATACCTTTCTCAAGACAAGTTTCAGTTATCTCATAAGGAGAAGAACCTTTAAAAAGAATTTGTTTCTTTCTTGTTTGGGTGTACATTAGGGCCTGGTTTCTGGCACCAATTTTCTTTGCGAAATTTTCTATCAGCACCGATTTCTTCAAAAACGAACTTTCAATATGGAAAGATGATCCAGGCTGCAAAAATGGAATTGAAAAACTTGAGAAGAAAGTTGTTGTGAAAAAAATATGAAACCCATTCAGAAATGCAATACCATTTTCACCAAAAAAAATACCCAACTGCTACTAAATTCTCTCAAATAGTGCGAATACACGAGAACGAATTTCGTTGAAAATTTTAAATTTCAAACTTAGGTGGACACACAACAAAACAGAAATTTCATTGAGAATCGAATTTCGTTTTGCTATACCATATGTTGCTATTTTATCTGCAAAATAAAGATCATTCCTAAAATCCTATATAATTCTAAAAATTATTTAAAAATTCACATCAGTTTAATATTTCTAGTCAAAAATATGTGATAAAATATTTCCTATCTTACCTCCAGTTATGCTGTTTTCACCACAGAAATATAGCAAGAGCAGCCAAAAAAGCAATGCAAAAAGTTTAAAAAATATATTATGGGTATTCACGGATTGATGCACAACACGCCCTTGCGACGTTGCGAAAGTGCGGATTGCGGAAGTTTGACACCTTTCTACCTTTAAATTCGTAAGAAGAATCCAAAATATTTTTATTATTTTTCAATAAGATTGTAATATTTTGACAGTTAAACTATTTCGCATCTCCAATATTTGCATTGAACGCTCACATCTTAGTGCTTTAAGTCGCACTTTTGCAATTTCGCACTTTTGCATCAACGCGTGAATACCCATTTTATATTTTCCCTGTTTTTTACAATCATGTGCTTGAGGGTTGCTGAGTTATTTTCAGCATTTCAAGTGAATTTCATTGAAATCCTTATGAAATTCACAAATAATTCTATAAATAAAATACGTTTCTCCTTTAGAAGTTTTGGGCGATTATATTTTTCATGTTGTTTCAGGAATTGAGCGAATTTATGTACTTTATAAAAATTTTATTCGGAAGGTTTTCCCTAAGAAGAAACAAGAAAATGGTTAATAGTTGCGTATACTATGTTTCAACTTCAAGGAATTTGAGGATCGCCTAGAAGTTAATCGATGAAGCTGAAGTTTTGCACGGCCCGGTTTTTTCTTGATTGGAACCAGATTAGTGCATGGGAGTTGCAACATTTTTACTTTTAAAAAATTACCTATGGCTAAGGGCCACCCTAGCATGTATGCTACTTATGTTTTTCTTTATATTCTAACCGCTTTTTATAACTACAATTACATCTCTAGTAATTGTAAATTATTGGTTATATATATTTGGATATTTCAGTACAATTATGTAGGAGTACGTATGTATTGCAATATTTGTGATTCACTTCCGCAAAGTTAATAATGAGCTCATATCGTACTCCAGCAATAATAATCCTAATGTTTGGTTTAAGAATTTTATTATGTAAGCAATAGCAATATCTAGAAACAATAAAATCTATACTTATAATTCAATTCTCAGTGCAACTATAGCAACAACAGAAGCATATTTATTATATCCACATTTTATAGTACCAAAAATATACAAAATTCTTTCTTCTTTTGGTATTACAATTTCAGTTTTGTGCATTTTGTTCGTGCTCAAACTGCACAAAATGCTCAAACCTCCACAATTATCACAGAAATAATCAAGCAATTACATAAATTTTCCATTTAACTGGAGAAAAATACTAAAGTAGAAAAAAAAAAAAATAAAAGGAAACTATTTTTTCAAGAAATGAAAAGTTGAAAAAAAAAAACAACTTTGGTATTCATTAAGTTGCTCTATTTTTTGTATGTATATTATATTATATTTATTTCCATGGATATGAATGCAGTTACTTACAATTAGTTGAAGTAAGAAATATATCAGATACATGATTTATATGTGCATATGTTTACAGATACTTAGTATCAGAATTATCAAGGGATAGGATAAGAGTGTTATTACTGCATGAGTTTGTTCTTGTAGGATTTGAGGGTAGGTTGAGGCATGCATTTGGTTCGTTAGGTGCTTTGGATTTTTAAAATATAAATATGTGTACATATTTTTATTTATGCATACCGAAGTTTTAAAATCAAATTCAATCTACATTGCAGAATTTTTCTTTTCGATTTTTGGGTACCTTATAGTTTTAAGAATACTCTCCTAAAATAATAGTAAAAAATTCGAAGTAAAACGAAAATTATGCACACAATTGTGCCTTGGCCGGATACAATGTGGCCGACTAGTTTTCAAATTCATCGGATTCGCTAAAAGCTCGTTACTCGACGGTTTTCAAGGTAGCTGTTTACAAATTAATCAATGACCCCAAACCCTATTAACGAGTTTCAACCGAATTCGATTAATTTTTTTAAATTTTTCCTCCATATTGAATGCGATATTTTATATTTTCAAAATCTGCTGCCAGATTCGTAATCAACGACCCCAAAAACCTCCGAAAAAGGGGTTTAAATTTTTAAAAAACCTTTCCCATATTGGATCCGCCATTTTGAATTTTGAAAAATTGACATCCCATTCGTAATCAGCATACTTTTTTCTATCACAATCGCCAAAAAAAAAGACGTTTTCAGCGAGAAAAAATGCCCAATCGGAGTATCGAAAGAAGTTGACAGAACTTGAAGACCTTGAGTATGGACTAAAGTTGCATAAAATTCAAAATTAAAGATTTCAATTTCTTCAATTTTTAAACGTTAAAAATTAATTAAGAAAAACTTTAAACTTGTTTCTCTCAGAATGTTGTTTGGGGAAAATTTCGTTTTTTTGTGGCTCTACTTATAGAGAAATGTTTGGCGAACAAAACCTTATTTTAGCTAATGACTCTATTTTTTTAGGAAGCTCGGAATACATCCTACCACCAAAAATGGAGTTTTTAGGAGATGCCCTCTACGGCCGTCATCTTGGATTAAAAGTGGTTAATAAATTTTTTGTTTTGTTTTTCAGTAAGATACTTTTAACATCATTAAGCAATTTTGTAGTAAAATTTGATAGTTTTTAAAAAAAAATTCCCCAAAAGGCCAATTTTTTTCAATTTTAAACTGGAATTATGCCCTTAAAATAAAGTAGAAATTATGTTAAACTAATGCTTTTAAGTATGCGAGGCTTTATAGACTCTTATATCGGAGATAGAATCGATTCGGGGTTACGAGATTCGGATTATTCAGAATCTGGATGAAAGATATATGGTGTGATATATGGTATGGAGATAAACGAGCTTTAAGTAGTGGCTATTTAGACAGAACAAAAGTTATCTGTATAAAGTTTCATCGTTAGAGTCATCTATCTGGAAGGCTATAATCGAATAATTTCCGCAATAAAACAAATTTATTTTCGACTTTCAGGTCCGGTTTTTAGCTATTACCTTGGTTGCTTTTCTCTGGTGGAAATTAAACACATTATTATAAAAGTTACCTGAGGAGCAATTTTCTATATTTTTCCTTATTTTCCTTTTCCTTATTTTCCCTTGCTTCAAAATGACAGAATTTTCAGACAAATTATGAGACAAATGTCGGAGTCTAAAAGCTTCTTGCGTTTTCCACATGTTTTTCAACAAAATCATGTTGATTTGATGTATGGCCGCTTTTATACACTGCTTGTTCTAATGCTGCAACTGTCGTAATTCTCTTTTCAACATGTTAAGAAATCTTATCTACTTTTACACGTTAAAATGAATCAGCATCTCTGATTGCATTTTTTTCTTTTATTGCTTTTAATCACTTTATCTATCTTTTTTATTCTGTTTTCGCTAAAACAAAAATGGCTGTTCTACTTTTGTTGAAGAGCGAATTGCAAAGTTTTTTTTTTTGGATTCATTCCACCATAATTTTTATAATTTGTAGTGTAAAACTCAATTAATTTTCATAAAATTTCAATTAAAATTATAAATTTACAAAATCAGAATAAGAATAAAGCAATGAAGCAAAATATGAAATAGAGGAAAGAGAAATTTCAAATTGATGCAGCAAAGTTAGCAATCGTGCAAGTTTGCTCACCCCGCAAATGCTGCATGGCCATGCAGTGTCTAATAGCGGTCTCATTCGAAAACGAATAGAACAAAAAAAATTTAACTAAAATGTCTATTTTTCCCAAAAATAAAAAGCAGAAATATTAAAAAAAAAAATATTGGAAAAATTCAAATGATGCATAAAATTCAAAATTAAAGATTTCAATCGGCTGAAAAAAGTTTTGTTTACTTTATTTACACGTTATTTTTTGTAGTTAAAGGTACCTCCTCATGATTACAATGCTAACACACAGTAAATCGCATATTTACAAACCACAAAAACAGTAACGGAAATGGAACGTCATTATTTTTTAGTTACAAGTAGCTATAGATACAATGCGCTCCGCGACCGACTCCCTGGCGCCTTTAACTTTAACAACGAATAGTTACTACATGCACATGGACATAGAGGGAACATGAAGGGGGGAATTTTTATAACTCGGTCGTTCGGTTCAGCGTATTTCTCAGTCAACGATGCAAGTAAAGCTTTTATAACGTTTTAAAAATTTTTTATGGTGTATTCCTTCTGTATGGGTGAAATGCCAAAAATAAAAGAGAAGTCGAACGAAGAAAGGATAGACGACGGAGTTGGTTAGAATATTTTGTTGTTTTTTTGGTTATATTGTTTTTTTATTTTTGTTTTCACTTACTTACCTAGTATTGTTTTTGTTTTCTTTTTTCATATACTAATGGAACACACACATAAACACTTTTACATGCACACTCATAAACACGGGAAAAGCATGTATAAGTATGTAACCTACGTCAAAATTTAAGGCGCTTCCAATTTGCTACGCATCTAATGCGCTTGTTTTGGAAACAGTTTTCGAATGCTATATACGAGTGAAGAAACTATGTGAAGTTTTTGGTTTATAGTAATAGAAGAAAATTAATTTAAGGAAATTATATTTTTTAGTTTATTTATTTAATCAATGTTTAGGAATTTGTATAAACTTAAGTATATTTTCATTAATTGCAAAGCAATTTTATTTAAATAGCGAGCTCTAAATCAAAATGCGATGAAATACACTGAACTAGTTTGATTTTATTGCGTTTTAATTTGGAGCTCCTCAAATCAATTTAAGTTTCATAAATTTAAAGCAAGTTTAACTTAAAACGATTATTCTTAATTTCAGTTTCTAAAATCAATGAGCTTTAACCAATTTATGTTAATTCGAAGTTCATTTTCATCAGTTTTAAAGGCATTTTTTCCTACTTTAAATTGAATTGAAGTCCAGTTGCACAAATTTTAAAGTATTTTTAAATCATTTAAATTTATTGTAAGCCTGGTTTAATCATGATTTGTATTATTTATGAAGGCATTTTTATCAATTCACAAAAATTGTGAAATAATTTTCCGTAATTTAAATAAATTATAATTTTCCTCAATTTTAAGTTCATAAGTAAATTTCAAAACATTTAAACCAATTTCAACTCCATTCATCAATTCAGATTTAATGGGGTTTACCCCTTCTTAAATTCAAGGCCACTCAATTCTTTTTTTTAAATGTAAAGAAATTTTCGATGCCTAGTTTCATTAATTTAATTTTAAAGGATTAGATTTCATCGATTTTAAGGCAATTCCCCAAGTTAAATTAATAAGTTATTTCCCCTAATTTAAACCCGTTCAAAGCCCAGTTTCAAACAATTAATTGAAATTTCTCCCAATTTAAATCAATTCTCCAAAAATCGAGTTTCTTCAAATCTAATTTTAAAGGTATTTACTCAAACTTAATTCAAATCTAAGGCCAGTTTTAATAAAAATTCACCCCAATTTAAATCGATTCTTAGCCAAGAAATTTAGTTTTTATCTTAACGGAATTTTAAACAATTTAAGGGATTCCCAGGAAAAAGTTGGCCTATAACAGCTGGTAAAGGACAATAATGGAATAAGAGTATTCACCAGAAGAGTAATTGAAAAATTGAGTATTCTTCACCAGAAGAGTAATTAAAACGATGGAAAGAGTATTACAAAGAAACACTTAACCGAACAATCTCTTCAACGGAGCAAAATGAACCTACAACTCAAGCGCCTGTGCGGCCTAACACAGATGAGATAGCAGAGGCCATAAGACAACTAAAAATTTGTAAAGCCGCCGGCATAAACAAATTACTCCCGAACTTTATAAGGCCAGGCCTAAGTTCTCGCCGAATTGCTACTAGAATTATTCACAGACATATGGCGCACCGAATCCATACCTGAAAATTGGAAAGAAAGTCTCATCGTAAAGATACCGAAAAAGAGCAACTGACGAGGTATAGCAATCTCTCCATCAGTTAGAAAAATTTTCAATAAAATTATCTTGAATCGCATCATCGACGCTCTCGACGGTAAGCCGAGGAAAAAACAAGCTGGTTTTTGACGAAACCGATCATGCATCGGCCAGATTAACAGTCCGAGGCTTATAATAGAACAATGCAACGAGCAGAACGACCCACTATTCCTCACCTTTGTTGACTTTGCTAAGGCTTTCGACTCGATTGAACGCAACCACAGCGCTAGAGAATAGAGACGTCTCCGATAAAATCATCTAGTTGATTAAAATGCAATACTCAGACTGCACAGCCCGCGCCGTAACGTCGCCAAACAAACGTAAAACAGGGATGCCTACTTTCACAACTATTATCCGCTGTAACCCTTGACTGCGTACTCCGCCATGTCACATCGGTGCACAGGGGACTAGCCGACGATATTCTCCTTCTCGCCTGCAAAAGAGTCCACATGCAGGCCAAACTGATTGATCTAGCAACAAAAGCCGCGAACATTGGGCTGCATATAAATATAAGCAAAACTAAATTCTTAAGCACTAAGGACACACAGTCAACGGGTCTGCCACATTAGCAACGTGCCTATTGATAATTTTGAGAAATTCTGCTAACTGGGAAGTCTCAATGCTAGAAGCGTCCCGCAAACGGCGACAGCAGAATTATATAGCCCGAGTAGCATTTATAGAGAGCAAACGAGCTATCCTCCAAAACCAAGATACACATATATAACGCCTGCTTGAAATCCGTACTATTTTATGGTTCTGAAACCGGGCTGGTAAATGTCAGCATCAAATGAATACTGCAGAATTTGGTGGCCGAGAATCATTTCAAATTACAAATTACAGAACAGGAAGATATCGAAATACTGATTAAAAAATACTCAACTGGCGCGGTCACACTTTGAAGAAACCATACGACGAAATATGTCATGCAACAATTGAATGGAATCCCAAAGAATGCAGACTACGTGGCAGACCAAAAACGACATGAAGACGGACCATCTTTAACGAAACTGAAAAAATCTTCAACAAACTTCGACATCTGACACGAAATAGAGACAGCTGGAGATTCTATGTAAACAGCCTTTTTTCCTAATGGCATACGACTTTCATATACATATGGGTCGCTCCATGTTCAGATGTACAACTAAAATTTTAATTTCAACCATATTTAGGTAATATGCAAAACAACAACAAATTTACGAATTTGGTTTCTATTTCATATATAAACTAAACAAATAACAAAAGTAAGAGAAAGTGGTAGTAAGTACACTTTAACGTATGTAAATTCCTGTGCGCGCCGTTCGAAGCCAGACGACTTTAGTAGTAGTTGTTTTGTTATTATTTCAATATCTCGAAAACTATATCTCATCCCACTCTGAGATTTTTACACAATTTTCCGAACACATTAATAAAAATTTACAGATCAAAAAAATTTAAAAAAAAAATGTCCAAGTTTGGAAAAATTCAATTTGTTTAGAAAATTTCCAGAATTCATATGTTGAATAACAAAAACAATTTTTTTGTTCATATTTTTTCGATAAGTTTGTGCGATGTATGAACTTTTATTAGTTGGAAATTTTTTCCTACAACGGTTAGTTTTTGAGTAATTAGGGATTAAAAAACGTTCTATTTTTACAACTCCCAGACTTTAAAATATCGTAACTTGAAAATAAAAAACATCACATTGAAATACAAAAATACGTGTCGTTTAATTTCTTCTCAAGAATGCAAGAAAAACTTTTGGTTGAAATTAATATTTTAGTTGTAAATCTGACATGGAACGACCCATATGTATATATAAGGAATTTCCCCAAGTTAAATCAATTTAATAGGAATTTAATTTAATTTTTAAATTAAATTAATTTTATGTAAGCCATTCCGATTATGGTTAAAACTTACAACAATAATAAGCATCTTGTAATCTATTTTTACATGTACAGACATTTTCCCCCAATTTAAATCAATTCAAACTTCAGTTTAACTAATTTTTAAGGAGTGCCTTCGCAAGTGAAATCAATTACAAGTTCAGTTGCATACTTTTTAAAGATATTTTTAAACTACATTTACAACTCACACAAAGCATTCCAGGACAACCTGAATGCACAAAATGCCATGCCTGAGAAAAGAATCTTTTCTCAGACTTGGCACATAAAAAGAGGATACAGAGGAGATAAAAAGTGCATAAAAAGATGCGCTTTAATGAATCCACAAATGAGCATCCGAATGCACTGTGATGCTCATACTACCGTAGCTGGGTCTATTATTAAATTAAGGCAATCACATTTGCACACACAAGAAAATGTTTCTACATATTTAGGTATGTAAGAAACCCAGAAAATCCGAGCACCTATAAAGACTATACAGTAAAAAAAAAATGTATTTAAAACTATGCTGGGAACAGCTCATAGGCTTTTACCTGTTTCCATGAACTGTATATAAAAATAATCATAATCAGGTTACCAGACAGCACAGATCTCCCTTAGCTCCGAACTTTAAGTAATGAACACCTAATACCCATATTCCATTTTATTTAACGCATTTGTGAAATCTCTTAGATTTACGAGTATGTTCGAGTTGGCAGGCGACATGAATTTAGGGCATTGTTACTTCTTTTTCTTCCCCGTTTTATGTGTGTGTGAGTGAGCATTTATGTAGGGCTGTGTAGTAGAAATCACAAGGAATAAAAACCGGTCGTAGCTGCAGTTTTAACAGGAGAATAGTAACTGCACACATAAAAATACGAAAAGTTTTTTTTTTTTTGAGTTTGAAATTTTTGTTTTTGGCTCTTATTTATTTACATAAACGTCCCTTTAGTACATGTACAATCGCTTCGTATTACTTTCATACAATCGATAGCGCAATACTCTTTTTCGCACTCTACCTTCCTATGTACGGGTTTAATAGTTTCCAAATTCGTAGAACATGTAGCATACTTGACAATAGTACCTACGTGAGTGTATTTAAATGTGCTGCACCAAAAATAAATAATAAAAGCCTATTTAACTACATTCATTCTCTGTAATGATTTTTTATTGGTATATGTTACGATTACCTGCATAAAAATGTCTTCATACAAATAAGATTTACATAAATAAAATAAAACTGGAACATATGTAAATTGTATACGTTTTATAGTTGAGAAAAAATAAGTAGGTAGGACTATAAATCGCTCATTTGCAGCCAGGGCCGTAGCCAGAAATTTTTTTCGGGGGGATTTTCATTCGAATCATTCATAAATAATTTTTATCAAACTGATTTTTAAATACAATAAATTAAATCTATGATACATTTGATGGACCCTATCAGACTAAGGACAAAAGTAGATAAATGTCTTAAAACTATAGGAAAAATTTTCCGATTTTTTTTTATCTTAACCTCAAAAATATGGCCAAAAGCGACAAAAAATTCACTGAATAATCAAATTAAATTTTTAAATTTTTTAATGCATTTTTTTTTTTATCGCGAAGGACACAATTTCGTTAACTCATTGAATTCCCACTACTGATGATGTACTTAACCTCAAAAAAATTACCAAAAATAGTAGAGGCTCATTTTTTTCAAATGATCATTATTGGGAATTTGGGCCATTATCAATGATAAGGAACCCGGATGAAGTTGGCTTATATTCCCTAAATTCGTGAAGTCACAGCATTGAAAGAGATCTTTCTAGTTGTGGTGCTCTGAGCAATAATGCGTTAAAAAATTAATTTTAAGATGGTTTTTGCTAATAAGATGTAGTTTTTGCGAAAGAATTTTTCACGTTGAACACGAAACTGAGGTCAAAAACTCTCCATCACGTCACGTTTTAGGATAAAAATGGGGTCAAGCAAGTCTAATTTTACAAGGATCCGATAACTTTTTCTATTTTTTATTAATTTTTAAACTTTTCAAACTGATTCAGGACGACATTTTAAACCAAAAATAGTTACTGACCTAGAAAAACTATGAATGCAAGAGTGCTCAGTATCACCTTCTCTTTTTGAATCCGTAGTCAAAGCTCATGTCGAAGAAAACAAATCGGATTTGATCGCATAGTGTAACTAAGATTTCAAATTTATTTTTTATATTTGACTTTAAAAAAAAAAAACCGATGGAAGTAAAAAATATCGTTAAATAGATTTTATTTTGACTTTTTCCCCATCCATTGGCAATTAATCTCAAAAATTACAATAAAGTTTCCACATTTTAGGGGGGGGAGGGGGGTTAGAATCCCCAAAACCTCCCCCCTAAATACGGCCTTGCTTGCAGCTATACCTCCACTATTGAAAATGTTGAGTTTTTCAGGAAAAACTTTTAAAGTGTTCAATTTTATATTTTTTTTTATGAATGCAAAACGATACATCTGCTCTCAAGTTGTCAACTTTGATGGCAAGCTGGCGAGATTTTGTCAGTTGAGATCTGCATCAATATCTCAAAAATTAGGGTTTTAGAGTTTCGACGGTCTCAAAAGAAAGGGAATGTTTGTTGCATAAGTCAGAAATGATAGTGGCTAGAAGGAGAAAGTTCAAATAATTCTGACAGCGCTGGTGGTGAAGCCGAAATAAAAGTATGAAATAATCAATACTTTGTGAGACTTAAAAGAGTACCAATCGTAGGGAAAAAAAAGAAAATGCAACTCACTTTCACTCATATTGAATTAAAATCGGAAAACGGAAGACTCAAACGTCAGGTACTGCGACCTTTAAGATCTTTTGCAACAAAGCCACAAATTATAAACGAAAGAAAGGAAGAAATATAGATAAGAAATCATAGTCTAGCCGGAAATCGAATACGGGACGCCCGAGGCAAGAGTCTAGCACGCTGCCACTAACTAAACCACTGAGGCGGTTTCACTCATATCACAATTGAGATGATTGCAAAGTAGAGCGTTAGCGACACATACACTCATGGTGAACACTGTTAAAGCCAAAAGTCTAAAATGTTTGCAAACCCCTGGATGTTTTCTTACTCCATTAACCTTAGCTTAGTTGATGGCACAGATCAAAAAGGTATGGGAATCTCTGTATCATTTCATACTCCGTTAACCTAAGCTAAGATTCAATGTTGCTAGACAACACTGGTTTGCCTTTTCGATATTATATTCTACGCTGTGAGTTTCTCATCGAAACAGATACCATGCAAATTATCAACGAGTAGCAAATGACAAGCCGTCCATAGAAGGTCATCGTAGAGCAAGAAAAAAAGTGGAAATATTTATATCGCAAGTCTTACGATATTCATAACCACCCAACGTAGGTCAGTACAAGCCAACTGAAAATGCAAGTAAGTACTCTAGTTAGAAGGTTTAGGATGGGATACCGCTTCCAACGTTCACGGGCCTAACTCTCATGAATGGTTGCCGGTTATCTTTCACAAGAGGAGCGAGTGCATTATCATCGTATATCGCTCGTACATAGGCATGGAAAATAATTCTTATCCAATTCGCTTATTGTCATTTTTTTTTTAATAACCTCTCTAGGGATCACATGGCTGTAACTAAGCAATACTGACTATTTTCAGTTATAAGTCTTTTATCGTTTGAGTAAACGATTAAACAACCACAAGCGGTTATCCACGACTGCATTTTCAACTTCTTTTACTGGAAAAGTCTTCGCTGTTTCATGGCTTTATTATCTGAGGTAGTAATAACAAGACAATTAAACCCGAGACCCTCAGAATGACTGCCTGGCATGCTTCCATTAGACCACCCAGGTGTCATACTCCATACTAAAAATGGTTTGATCTCGAATCCATCAGTCGACAGGGCAAATAAATGGTATAACATGGTAAAACTGGGCTAGGCTAATTTTTTCAAAAGTTTTGAGAAAAGGTTTCGATTCCAAAAATGTTAATTCTTGAAACATAATCCTTAATATGCACATATTCCAAGACATTTAGTCAAGAAATGTTCTACGAGTTCTCTTTTCCAGTTTGCCCATTTATCCAGCCAGTTTTGTTAATAGTCATTACTAGCTATACCTTTGAACACTAATGGATTCAGAGATCATCTGATAGGAACTTTCCAGGGTTGTTTGCTTAACTTATCGTTACCCCCAACGTTTCTATGAGCTAAAATCCAAAATATGGCCTAACTATTTCACAATGTAAGCCAAGTAAACTTCCCATATTTTTCCATAAGTTTGGAGGTTATTATTACTGATTGAATTGTCTTGCTGCCTTTTTCGCTTTCCCTTGCCCTGACCTTAAGAAACACCAGAGTCCGCTATTACATAGCATAAATGATATATTCAAGGAAGGAAGGTTTCAAGAATAAGCCCTTACCCTACCCTAGAAATAACTCCGCCATTATATTCGCTGTTTTTAAATTAAAAAACATTTTTGACGAGACGAAAAGTGAGCACCTACCCTTTTCGCAATCAATGGATCCGCTGGTAGCAGAATATGCATTCATTGATATTTAGTAATTTAAAAAAGGAAGAAGTTTTTAGTGCTAGATTCATTTTTTTCTCCGCCAAGTCTGAAATTTGTGAACTATGCAGTAATAAATAAATATTACAAAAAAAAAGTGTGTTGGAAATTTCTTATAGTTGCTCACATTCACATCTGGTATTAAATTGAAAGCATATGCTCAAAACATCGTGAAAAAGTAACAGCAGGAATAGCAACTAATCTTGAAGATACAACTAACACTTCAATTTCAATAATAGCTAAAATCATAAGAATCAATAAATACATACATACGCTTAGTACAAAAACAAGACAACTAAAAAGCGAAACCCAAAAGAAAATGCTTCCTACCATAATCATATTCATTATCCTCAACATTACTAGCACGCACGCAGAACACAGCGCAGTCAGACACCAAAACAACCAAACAATCGAACAACGGCCAGACATTAAACCAACCAACCTAACGTCGGTCGGTCTGTCTGTCTGCCCGACCAAAACGCTGTCGCCGTTATTGCCATTACCACAGAAATTTACATAATACGATAGTATGCAGCACAGCACAACACAACATCATTATTACCAACATCAAGAGCAACCAGCGCCATCAGAGTCACCAGTGCTGCCAGCGCACGCCATCACCCTAGCATAATTAACATAATCAAGAAGAGTTGTTTCCATTTTTTGCTTGTACTTATTCATAAGTAAGCATCAAGTTTAGATTTCAGCGTTTCCTGCTGCACTCCAAGTCTCTTTCTCATTTATTTTTTGGTTGACCTAATTTTTTTTTTTTTTTTTGAAAAGAACTTTTTGCACGTCTGCATCAGTGGAACGTTTAACTTTGCATTGGTGAGTATTTCTTTCAACCAACAACATCACCATCATCACCACCTTTCTGAAGGCGCCAACTCTCTCGCCGACTTTGGTTTTCTACTGTTTTTGAAATTTCAAAAATGCTGCCCGCCATTTTTGCTGGCAGTGTTGCCATCTTTTGTTTATAATATTTTCTATTTTAAGTTTTGTTTAAGTAAAATTGTAAACTTTTCTTGTTGCTGTTATTGTTTGGCAACATTTATCCTTTTTTCTATCCTTTGTTTTCTTGTTGTTTTTGTGTGCATATTAAATTTTCTTTTTACACCCGTAAATGTATGAGGAAATTTGTTTTATTGAAGTCCGTCCGTCGTTACTCTCCCTTAGATAAGGAGTAAATAGTTATGGTAAGGAACCAGGAAGCGCAGCGATAACAATAACAACAACACCGGCAACAAGTATAAAAGTTTCTCCTACATTTGTGGTTTGGAAGTATAAAAGGTTGAACATTCGCGGAAATTAAATGTCATCAATATTTACAAGAGAAACTGAGAAAGCCTTAGAAAGGTTGCTCGAGTTTCTGTCAGTTATTGTTGTTATTTTTGTTGTTGTTCTTGCGGCTGTTGTTGTTAATTTGTTGAAGGCATTTTTCATAACTTTGTTTTTGATAAAACGCGGAAGTTTTCTTGAAATTTTTTTTTTAGTGTATTTTTGTTTATTTTTATTTGCAGTGTAACACTAAATAATTTTAAGTAAATTTGTACAGGAAGGAAGTTTGCTGTTGTTGGTGAATAGCGATGTGAATTTTAGCTATTTAAGCTGCTGCTAATAAGCTTTTAATTATTGTTAGTTTTTTTTTTTGAGCGAAAGAAATTATCTGGACACGACATTCTTGAGGTGCATAAACCTCCTCAGGAAAAGTAGTTGATTAAAATATTTAGGTGTGGAAGTTGCACAGTTAAGGATAAATTCATTCGATTGATAATAATGCAAATCACAAGTAGTAGTAAAATTAAAATGGAGTAAAAGGAGTATTGCGTTGCATAGTTTTTAGTACTTATTTTAGGTTAGATAAAAAGCTATGGGGAAAATAAAGTAAAGGCATTTACTAGGCACCAACTATTCTGAGGTAGGAAAAGAATGTAGACTTAAACACCAATTGTTTTACGTTGAAAAATGTAGCAAAATCTTGAACTAAGTAAAAACAACGATCAAGCGTCTCAGAACTTATATCCTACCTGAATTATTCGTAGTCAAAAACATATATATTAGAGTCCACCAGGAAAGTTGTTGTTGTGTCCATCTAAAAATTAATTTCGGCTTATTTTATAATGATCCCAAAGTATGTTGGCTTCAGTCGTTCATGAACTGGATCGTTATCAAAAACATCTCTAAAATCGCCATTTGTGAAGGGAAATTATTCTGTAAGCTCCTTTTTGCCAAAAAAAAAAAAGCATACAAATAAGAGATACCCAAAAATGATTGGGTTTTGAATAAAAAAAAAGTTTGCAAGCTTGCACCAACATGCAAACAATTGTTTAAACTGTAATTTTTGGCATTCGTACACGTCAATGTCCCTGGTATGCCTTAAACTGGACATTACTCTCTCATAGGTTCACCAACACAAGAAAATTGAACCAATCCTCCTAGGTAAGGCTAGTATGGATATTTTCCTTCACTGCTTCGAGTCCTCAAACACCCAATGATATAGACTCTCAATCTTTGCAGGATCAAGAAAGACTTGGTCAAAATATAGCTGCACCAGTACCAAACCATTTTTAGAATATAGTCAACCCAATGTTTTTTATGTTAACAGCATTTCTCATGAGGATATCCCTCATATCCCCAAGCTCTATATCCCCATAATACGTACTGCCACTGGTACAAAGGCTTTGACGAAGAAGAAACCCCTGTTTGGTTTTTAAACATTTGTCCAGCTCTGACAAAAGCTAAATAAACAAATAAATTGGAGCGTGGGATCAAAGCAATTCTGCTGAGCTAATTGTTTTTTTTTTCAGAAGTATAATTGAAAACAGAAACTCTACTTTTCAACGCTATATCGGAAATGGTAACTAGGGCTATTTTTTTTTTGTTCTAGAAATCTCTTTATGAAAAAACAAATATCAAAAGAGAACCAAACTACTCGTTGGTGTTTGTTTTGTTATTTGCGATGCGGGGAATTCCCCGATTTGTGGGAATTTTACTTGGTGCGGGGAATCGGGGAAAAGGGCTGTTTTTTGCGAAGAATTTGAAGTCGTTCACTCTTTTAGTAATTAAAGTCTGTAGAATATTTTTTGTCAAATTTTATGTAATGTAAAACCTTTAACTTATGAAATATTTCATATTTTGGGTCTTAAAATCTTCATATTTTCTTAAGCAGGCCCTGCAATTTATAGGTTTGGAGAAATCGATTTTTAAATAAATCTGCTATTTGAAAGTTTTATATTTCGAAAGTTATTTGTAAAAATTTCAGAGAACGCAAAGTGCTTTCGTAGATATAGACGATTATAGGGGCGAGTGTCAGTCACGAAAAAACAGTCGCGCGGCTGTTCGATTTCCCTTTCGGCCGTTCAGAAAGACTTAGCTATACCTTCGTCTAGCACCTCCTGATTAACTCTTAATAATTGCTGACTAATCTGTAAACTTACAAATTACGGTTAGCCATCATAAAGAAGATGAAGTATATTTTATATGTTAAAAACCGATAGTCAAAACTTTGAACCCGTTTTTCTAAAAACCAAGTTCTTGCCATTTTTTATTTGGGTCAAAAGAAATCCCATGTCTTATATGTTAAAAATTCCAGAGTCAGAAAGTACGTTTCTATTAATCTACCAGTCCCATAAAAATTTGTTAAGTTTTGGACCGAGAAAGTTCAGGGTTGAGGTCAATTTCGTTTTTGTAAAATGTTTATTTGGAAAGTGCATGTAGCGCTGTTATAATATGAAATTTTACCAGTGCGGGGAATTTCTTGAGGGATATCGGGGAGAGAGAAAAAATGAGTTGGCATCCCTGGTACGCAGATAATTCTGAGAAATGCCGTTACTAATGTCTTCTCTCTCTCTCTCATTTGTTATTTATTCCCGCTTAAGCGATGATTTTTACAACGATGAATGCAATGCTTTGTTCAATGAGTAAGTTTTAAAGAACTTCCGATGCTAATATTTTGCAATTGGCTTAACCGATTTTAAATCTGATAATTTTTGGCTAAGATAGTGTAGCACTTCTGGATCTTCTGGAATAAAATTGTAGTTACACTAATAAATGTATAGATGCTTAAAATATATTTCGATATCACTAGAAAGCAATCAATTGTTTTATTATAATTTTTTTGCTATAAATAAAATAAATTGCAATCGATACTATGGAATTCGCCTTGCGGCTAAATTGCCGCGCCGTGCAATCTCATGTAGCTTTTAAGAGCTACACGTGAAGACGAAAGGTTATGTTTCTAATTATTTTGTTCATTTGACTTCAAACTACAATTTTTTATGAAAAAATTTTTTTTTCTCCATTTTGAATAAAAGTCTGCGGACGCCTATATAAAAGGCGATATGCGATATGCTAGCCATGTAAAATAGATGTAGAAAAACATTTTCTCTAAAGCACAGCTCAATACGGTTGCCAGGAAAGCTTATGTGGTATCGCAGTAGGTCTTTCCAACCAGCTAACCAACTCAGGAAAAACCAATTTTAGACCATTAGATCTGGTAGTTCTCTCAAAGGGATTGCCAAATTTCTGACTAGCTCTTAAGATCATGAACCAATGTAGCCGTAGTAATTTGCGAGCTATTTACTAAATTTGTACTCGCTTTATTGCGTGTACTTTTCCTATTATTACTGACGATTCTCACACATGCTTAATCTCCAAAGTTTCAGTCCTCGAAAAAATACTCTCATCTGGACAACGCTTCTCTGGTTCAAGTTTCATTGTTAAAATGCTAACTTAATTTCCAGCGTCAAAAACGGTATTTAACTTGGAATGAAAAACATAGGTAAACTAATTTTTCTCCCCCAATGAAACTTCACATGAATTTTGATCAAACAAACATAAAAATTTATTTTTAAAAAATTAGTACTAATTCTTTTTTTTATTGGATTATAAATAAAAATTTTCCTTGTTCTAGTTTGTTTTTCTTCAACGTATTCAGATTCTCGAATGAAGAGAGATGGATTTTTGTCATTTTGATTTTTATGTCTTATATTCTGATCAATAGATGACAGTCGAATAGTCAAACATAACCACACTACATGAAATTGTTAGACATTGCAAGAAGTTACAACAACAACAACCAACAGGATGTCATGCTGCAATGTTTTGTGCTGCTAGAAGCTGCCCTCAAAAATTTAGTACCATAAATTTACACACACTTTTTTTTAAAGATTTTTTTTTACTTCCTCTAAAAGTACGAAACATGCTATTAATTTTTTTTATTATTTTACTTACACTTATTATATGTAGGTGTGTGTTTCAAGGCCGTATTTAGGGGGGAGGTTTTGGGTGTTCTGACCGCCCCCCCGAAATGTGGAAACTTTATTCTAATTTTTGAGATTAATTGCCAATGGATGGGAAAAAAGTCAAAATAAAATCTATTTAACGATATTTTTTACTTCCATCGGTTTTTTTTTCTAAAAAGTCAAATATAAAAAATAAATTTGAAATCTTAGTTACACTATGCTATCAAATCCGATTTGTTTTCTTTTCATGTTTCCAGACATGAGGTTTGACTACGGATTCAAAAAGAGAAGGTGATACTGAGTACTCCTGCATTCATAGTTTTTCTAGGCCAGTAACTGTTTTTGATTCAAAGTTTCGTCCTGAATCAGTTTGAAAAGTTTAAAAATTAATAAAAATAGAAAAAATTATCGGATCCTTGTAAAATTAGACTTGCTTGAACCCAATTTTTTTTCCTAAACCGTGACGTGATGGGAAGTTTTTGACCTCAGATTCGTTTTCGACGTGAAAAATTTTTTCGCAAAAACTCCATCTTATTAACAAAACCCATGCAGTTGTAGGAGGCAATCTTAAAATATAATTAATTTTTTAACCCATTATTGCACCACGACTAGAAAGATCTCTTTCAATACTGTGACTTCACGGATTTAGGGAATATAAGCCAACCTCATCCGGGTTCCTTATCATTGATGGCTCAAATTCACAATGATAATCATTTGAAAAAAATGAAGAATTATGTCCCTCACGATAAAAAAAAATGCATTAAAATGCACATTGAATAATATTTATTTGAAATAATTTAATTTGATTATTCTGTGAATTTTTTGTCACTTTTGGCCATTTTTTTTGAGGTTAAGATTAAAAGAAAATCGGAAAATTTTTCTTAAAATTTTAATTTTATGGGGTCCATCAAATGTATCATCGATTTAATTTATTGTATTTAAAAATCAGTTTGATAAAAATTATTTATGAATATTTTCTTCGAATGAAAACCCCTACCGAAAAAAATGTCTGGCTACGGCCCTGGTGTGTTTGTATATCCGTTGAAACTTTTATTTAACTTGGCCAGCTGATTTTGGTTTGCTTATTCCTGCAGTCAAAAATCCTCATACATACAAACAAATTTATTAGAGATGTGCCACATAGACACATGGTACACATGTTTGCCAAAAGCAAGTACCAACATCCTTGTAGTGAAGTGAGAACGACGACAGCATATTACATGCCAAAGAAGCAAGCAAAACGAAGGTTGTTCTTGGGGGAGCGTAAAAGCGTGACGTATGTAGACTAAAGTAGAATAAGAAGAAGAGGAATTTCTGGTCGACAAATTTAAGGTTTGCACTTAAATCTGAATATAGAATATATTTAAGTGAATAGTTAACTGGCTACAGCTAGCAAAATTTAGTTAGTACTAACGACATAATGCATTCAAATAATACATAGTTCATAGAGACCAAAGACAAACTACTGACGATTAAGGAAGTATGTAGGTTAGCCGGCAACCTTATTCAAAGTAAATTCAGCACATTTCTTTCCTAACGGTAGGTTCCCATTGTGAAGTTATTTTTAGAAATTTCACATCTAAAATGGGAGTAGTACTTTTTAAAAATTACGTATCGAAAAAACTATTGTCAATACAGTAACCAGATTATTGCAACCGATAGTATTCCTCATCATTCGCCCCCCCCGAATCTCTCATTAAAATATAAAGCCTCGATTTCTTTGAGACTGTCAATTTCTTTGAGGAAGCTAGATACTTTTCCATCTTCTTTATCTTTTGCGGCTTTCTTGAGGCTTCCAGTTTAAGATTTCGCGAAATATTTCTTCTGGTTTTTTATTTTTTTATTTATTAAAACAATATTATTTCATAGCTATTGTTTTTTTACATTGCAACTAGTTATTAATAATACAACTAACGAGCAATTTGCTTCCAACTTATAAAATAAAATATCAGTTTACATTCAATACATATGTATATTTGATGTAACTATTATTAAACTTCAACCAAAAGAAATCATTTCTATTGGTCAGTGATATCTTCTACCAATTCGAAAGGCTTCGTTCGAAGTAATCTTCGTGTTAACCCAGCAATGTTAAGGAGCACATGTGCTTCTTCATTAACGTGCTGTTGGAGTCTGTTGGCGTGTGTTTTAGCTATTATTTTTATTGCTTCACGAACTGGGACTATACCCAAGTCCCTGTGAATATCAGTGTTTCTAACATACCACGGCGCATTGACGATGTTCCTAAGGACCTTATTCTGAAATCGTTGAATTATGTGAATGACGTAAGGTTTGGCGCAGCCCCAAAGTTCGATGCCGTAGGTCCAGAGAGAGTGGAGAGACATTGATTTGCTGTTCATTAGCCAATGCAGTGATTTGAATAATATGTAGCTAAACCATTTCCTGGACCATAAGCTATGAATCATTTAATCAAAATCTTTGAATAAGTTCCAAAATCATCCGCTAGAGAGGGTCCCACATGGAAATGAAATTCGGAAGTGGCAACAAGACCCTATTATGTTTAATATGTTTAATATTTTTTCATGTTTGACAAAACGTTTCCAGTGTAGGGTAAGATTACACTGTCCGCCAAAACACTAGTTTTTTATTACTTTTACTTTTGGCTTTGGTTTATTGACTTATTTAACGGTGCTGTTTTTAAAAGTGAGGACCTTTTTACGCTATCAACTCAAAATTAAAGCTTTTATAGCTTAGAAACTACAGATGGTAGGTTCTATAGCGCCATCACTTTTAAGAAAATAGAATTCAGAGGTAACAATCCCTATAAAAAACATTTAAGTTCTGAGATTATCTTAGATTCTAACTATGTTTTAACAAATATTTTATTTTGAGTGTTAAAGCAATATAGCAAATTTAGTACACAAATATTCATATGTGCAAGAGAGCAAATGCTTTTGGCGCACACACACACATACACAACCAACATACAAACAGTAAATATTTAGATAAAACTTACGGTTTAGGTTTAACCATTTACAAATTCGCCTAATCGACCATGTTTGAGTTTAAAAACTTTCACTTCAGTGAAACTTAACTTAAAAGTTGTTAATATCTTTTGAAATACAGAAAGCACAAATAGAAGCTAAGAAATTGATTGGTTGCATATTTTATTATAATGTTTACATCGAAAAATGTTGTCAATTTTTGGTACTAAAATTAAATTATAATAGCAAACATTCTATCAAATACCGGGAATTTTCGGTTTAAAAATCCTTCGTAAAAATTCTTGATTAAGTTAGTCGTCCTGAAGTGTATTTGGTGATTTTTGAAATTGATATAGCTAGACTTTGAACCGAAGCGCCATTCCGAAGCTTCTTGGTTTGTTTACATGTCAAACTCATAAACCCACATCCCCAATTAGTGTTAGTCCTAAACGAGTAACTACGATTAAATACTAGATACTTTTTTCGAGTACTGAATACTTTTTGTACTCGATGCAACTACTTTATGTAAGTACTCAGGTGGGTTTCGAGTACATTGTACTGTTATTTACTCACTTGTACTGTTATATACTCACTCAAATTCTCTAGCTTCGCTAAATAGACCTTCTATTAGCAACACTGTAGCAATAATCACTGGGCATTGTCTGATCGGCAGACATGCCAGCAGATTAGGGCTACCATCAAATGACTTCTGCAGAAGCTGCCTAGACGAGGAAGAGGGGGAACTACTCTCTATTTTCTCTGTAACTGTCCAGCGCTTGCCACATGTAGACTAAAATCTTTAGGTCAACCCTTCTACAGCAATCTTGCTGACCTCGAATCTTCTGACATCAGAGATTTAGATTGGTTTATTAAAACCACAAAATGATTTAACTCTACTTAAGTTATCTAGCTTACTGTGAATCTGCTGGCAGCAGGGATTCTACAGTTTAGAGAACCACAAAGTTCATTGTAAGATTAGGGAATTGTGGATAAGCCACGTGGCATTACAACGGGCCTTATTGGCCAAAGTAGGTTCTATTATGATAGGACAACCACTCTAACCTAACCTAACCTTACTCACTGGTGGCTTCGACAATACTGTTTAAGAAAATGTTCCACTCCATTGTCTGCTTTTAGACAAGGAAAGTTCTTTCTTTCCTACACGTTCCCCACACATTTTGACAGTTTCCAGTTTGCGGTATTACTTCAGTTTAATGTTTGTTACACTGTGCGACAAATATCATGCCATCGCATGGGATGTGAATGATGCTCGTACCAAAGTTTCCAATTTTTTTAATGAACACTTGAAGTTTTAGGGATTCAGGCGATTTCCGTCTTTTTTTCAAGTTTTATTATTTTTTGTATTGGCCATATCTAGAAAGTGGTTGAGGATTTATTCATACTCTCTTCAGCAAAGCTGTTCAGATTGACTTGCTCTACAACTTTGGTAACCATAACTTAAATTGATCATAAACAAAAAACTGGAAACTGACCAAACTAAACTCTTAGTGCTTATTGATTACTATATACCACTCTATATAATTTCTGCAGGACTCGTAAAAAATTTCGAGCTATTTTTATGAACTCTTCTCGTGCGAAGTATAAGTGTCGTTATTGCATTCTATAGAGGGGTGGTACATTAAAAACTTTAAACGCGGTTTTCTCAAACATTTTTTGATTTTTTGCAGTCTTGCAGAAAACGCGAGAGAGAAGTCTACCTTTAATGAGTACTGGTAGCGAGTACATGCCGATATCGGAATTACACTATCTCCAAGATAAGATCTGTATTTAATCGGTCAAATATGTCACCAGCAACTTGCTTTTTGGTTGTTGTTATTTTGAAAATTGCTCAGAAAATTCAGCTATTTCGGAATAAGTTGTGCAGCAGTCCGTTATGCCAAAAGTATCAACCAAATGGTTCGAACGGATTAGTGAGAAACAGGCTCGCTTCCTGGATTTTCCTATGAGGGCGAGCGAGATTCGATTTGAATAAAAATTAGTTTTCTTGTTATTGCCAGTATTAAAAATTCAAAGTTACTTATTTCAGCTATAGAAAATTGTGCTGTGGCATTTGAATATGAATATTATTCCCTCTTAATATATCAGTTTTTGATAACACAGTGCAACAAATTTTCAGCTTTTGTCTTATGCGCTAGATTTTCCAACGGCTTTATAGTAATTTAGGGTCACTGATCACGATTATGTCTTCAGTTTTTCTCTATCACATCTAGTTCTCCCACAATATAGACCTGAAGTCGGAAAAATGGGGTCTTCAGGGACTACTAAGAAATTTCTTTATTTCAACAGATACGAATTTAATGTCTGATGCAAAGTTGTTAAGCATAAAAAAATAAACAATTTTTGTGCAAACACTTTTTCTACAACTCTTACCCTTCCTCTTGAAAATGGGGTTTTAAGGAGGTACAATTTTTCCAGAATAATCCAAAAACCGAATTTTTGGCATTAGAATCGACCCACTCACACTACGTAAGTAAATAATGGAATTGTTTGTTGTTGTAATTACATTATGCTTCCATGTGGAGCCAATAAAGTTAAAAAAAAAAATATTTAATTAATTTAAAAAAAAAAAATTTGACCCGTGGTTCAATCCCAAGTGGAGCCAAGCAAATTTTTTTTTTAAATCCACTAAATTTATTAATTTTCTTAATTTTTTTGACTCTACATGGAGGCCTAATATAATTACAACAATAAACGATTCAATTATTTATTTACGTAGTGTGAGTGGGTGAATTCTAATGCAAAAAATTCGGTTTTTACATTATCCTGGAAAAAGTGTACCTCTAAGGTTATTCCGATGTTCTGGGACCCCCTTTATTTTTTACCAAGAAACATTTTCTCCAAAGACAGTATAATAGTTTTCTCAACGGATTTTGTTTTATCGGCCATTTTTTGAAAAAGGGGGCTTAAAATCCCATTTTTAAGAGGAAGGATAAGATATGGAGGAAAAGTAGTTGCACAAAAATTTTTTTGTCTTTAGATATCAAATTCGTATCTGTTGAAATAAAGAAATTTCTTAATAGCCCCTGAAGACCCCATTTTTCCATGTTGTGGGAGAACTAGATGTGATGGAGAAAAACTGACGCAGCCATGATTAGCAACCCTAAATTAATATAAACCCGTTGGAAAATCTGGCGCATGAAATTTTTGTTGCACTGTGTAATAGATTCTCCAAAACCTCGCCAACCACCTGATTAATTTTCACCGTCAAAAAATCTTCAAGATTTACTCTCTGTCATTTCTGTAACTGACAAAACTTCAAGTTTCGCAGGACTGTGTAAATTATAATGAAACATATTTACAGCTGTGCATATTTGAAATAACATTTTTAAGCTTTAAATATCGTCAAATAATTTGTTTAAATTTTATATTTTTAGTAATTGCAAGTTATTGATTAAAGGTTTAAATATATTGATTTAAACCTATTAGATTTCTCACCTTTTAATCAGAAAAATGTACAGTTGAGAGAAAAAATCAATATACACGTCGTTTACTTAACAGAAGCAATAAAAATTAATATTTCCTACACTTGTGTATGTATATTTTTTGTACTTTTTGACTCTCGTGGTCGCCGTGACGTAAGTGATAAGTGCTGGGCGGCTACTCTGAGTGGTTAGGTTCAATAATCGGCACAGCCAGAATATCAAAAGTAGAAAATAAAAATGATTTCACACGACAACACCTAATGGGTGACAATGACAAGTCTTCTTTTTTACTCTTGATTCCTGCTTCCTCACATTATCTTACTATCTTTTAGTTCTAGTCTTTTCACAAATTAGCTTTCGTGACTGTAAATGATTTTGAGCTATTAAAAAATAACATAATTATTGCGTTAAAATTAGTTAGTATTTTTAATAACGTATTAAAATTGACAAATTTAATTATTTTAAACTGAATATTTGTTTGTATATTATTTCACTTCCGGTATCTCGTGTTACGTTGTCATTTCATTGTGTCTCTCATGCAATAAGTCATTAATGTTTTTTTGAAGCTAGTGTCTGCAAAGGTGTTTTCATGTAAATAAATATTATGGGCTATTAACAATAGGTTAGTTAAACAAACTTTATTAGATTTACTTAATTTTTCCATTAACAACAGTTTATGAAACAAATAAAAACAAAAAAATTGTCTGTTTTGGAGTTTCAATATATACAGGATCAATTACAGTATTAAATAATTATCATAATAATTCAAATGCATTAAATGTGAAGACATATAGCGCTCATAATGAAAATGTATAAATCATGATAAAACAAAAACATTAATCACACTGTTTATAAAAAATGAGAAATAAGAAATCAGGTCTTGGTATTGAATGAAACCTGTTTTATTCGAAAGCAAACTTTCAAAATACAATGCTTGATTTTCATTTTACATTTATTTTGGGAGTAAACAAACATTTTTAAACGCATTGTTTTCATTTCTTCCCCTGGTAGCACAAAATTATTCAGTTTAGTTTATTGAGAAACAAATGGAAAAACTAGGAAAAAATTTCTTTCAGACTTTGGGATATGAACGTAGAATATATTTTTTATTCTTAATTTTTAACGTCTACTTTCGAATAAAACTCAAGTCCTGGAGTTTCCAAGGGGTCCCCCATTTTCCCCAAAAAACGATAAAAAACACTTTTTTAGAAACCATATCAATTTTTCCCCCATTTTAATATATATTAATCGAATAATGGCATTCTAACGAATAATGGCATTTAATTTTTTAAGGATTTGGATAAAAATTATTGAAATGTATACTACCTTGATCAAAAAGTTCCCGGAATTTATTCAGAAAATTTAACACACAAGTTTATTCATCGAAATCTATATTACCCCCCTCAAAGTAATCCCCATCGACTGCAACACACTGATGCCAGCGCCGGATCCAATCCTCGAAACATTTTTTATGTTCGGTTTTCGGTATGTCCATCAGTGCTTCCGGCGATTTTTCCATTACTTTTAACTCGATTGAACAGAAAGAAGTCACAGGGAACCAAATCAGGTGAATTTGATGGCTGTTGGATGGTATTTGTTGCATTTTTTATTAAAAAATTACAAATAATGATGGCACTGTGCGACGGTGCGTTATCCCAAATCATTAACCAAACCAAGACGGAAATCCAAATCATTAACCAAAATGTCTTGGACGGATCCATAGGCAACAGGGCCGAAGCCAGAATTTTTTTTCGGGGGGATTTTCATTCGAAGAAAATTGACATTGTTTTGCCATTACTGATGATGAGCCCGACCTCAAAACAATTACCAAAAATACTAAAAATAGTCAGAGGCTCATTTTTTTTTCAAATGATTATCAGTGGGAATTTGGGCCATGATAAGGAATCCGGATGAGGTTGGCTTATATTTCCAAAATTCGTGCAGTTACTGCATTGAAAGAGATCTTCTGAGTCGGGGTGCTCTGAGCAATAATGGGCTAAAGAATTAATTATATTTTAAGATTGTTTCCTAGAACTTTGGAGCTGATCCACTACTATTGCCCTACATGGGATTTGCGAATAAAACAGTTCCAAATGTTTGTGAATGAATTTTTTATACTGAACACGAATCTGAGGTCAAAAATTTCCCATCACGCCACGTTTTAGAAAAATTGGAGAGCTGAACACTGGCGTGCTACAAATTTCGAAATCCAGAAATTATAGACTGAATCATGCCCTTCCAAATGAGCCCTAAACCCGAAACTGTAAATCAAAAACAGTTACTGACCTAGAAAAACTATAAATGCAGAATTGCTCAGCGTCACCTTCTCTTTTTGTCTTTTTATCCAAAGTCAAACCTCAGGTCAAAGAAAACAAATCGGATCTGGATCTAAGATTTCAAGTTTATTTTTTTATATTTGAATTTTTAGAAAAAAAACCGATGGAAGTAAAAAATATTTAAAAACTGTTCAACAGATTTTATTTTGACTTTTTTTCATCCACTGGCAATTAATATAAAAAAATAGAAGAAAGTTTCCACATTTCGGGGGGGGGGGGGGGGGGTGGTTAGAACCCCAAAACCTTCCCCTAAATACGGCCTTGATAGGCAATGTTCAAGTCCTCCGCTATCTCTCTGATGGTTAATTTGCGGTTATTGATTAAAATTTCTTTTATTTTATCAACGTTTTCGTCGGTTTTCGATGTCGATGGTCTGCCACTGCGTTCATCAACTTCGATTGACTCACGATCACTTTTGAATCGCTCGTTCCACTTGCAAACGACCGTTTTCTTTAGAGAATCGTTGCCGAAACACTTTACCAACATTTTCAACGTTCGCGCACCATTAAATCTGTTTTTTACTCAAAATTTAATACAAGATCGTTGTTGCAAATTTAAATCCCTCTCAAAAATTGTAAAAAATCGCCAACACACACAGAGATAGATAGTATAAAGAAATACACAACAGTTAAAATTTGACCTAATAAAATGTAAGGATCTTCAACTGGACGAGCTCCAATTCATGTTAATAAAATTACAGTAACAACTATAATTCAAAAAAAAGTTGGTTAATTGGATAAAATTGAATTCCTCGGAATTTTCGCTAAATTATAAAAAGGTAAAATTGCAAAGATAGCAATTGATAAAGCTAGTTCAATAACTTGTCCTAATTTATTAGGAATAGATCGTAAAATAGCATAAGCAAATAAAAAATATCATTCTGGTTGAATATGAATAGGGGTTACTAAAGGGTTGGGTCGAATAAAATTATCTGGGTCTCCTAGTATATAAGGATACTTTTGGCTACGTAACTTTTGCAAGTGTCAAGCTATGATGCTAAGATTTAGAGAGAATATCAACAACAGATGTACCAAATGTACCAACAAAAAAAAACAGAACTCAAATCGGAACGATGGAAGCGCCACACGGTGGTTATTTCGGGAACTTTTTGATCAAGGTGGTATGTATGTCTATGTTTATAGATTAGAGATTAGAGATTGCACTGAACTTACCTTTGATTATAGCCCTCCAATATGATTAATTTTTGTTTTATTTTAATATACGGTGAGTTAGTAATTTGTGAGATTAGATTTTTGTCTATTTTACGTACGTACCGAAAATAATTATTTATTTTGTTTTCTTATTTTTTTGTTTTTTTTTACACCGTTTTATTTTAATTATTTATGAAATTTAAAATAGATTTTTGTGCTTTTTTTCTATTATCTACTTACATATACATTAATATGTATTTTTGTACTGATTTTAAATAATAACAAATCACACTAGACTGAAGTGCCATTAAAAAGAAAAAGTTTTTTATTTGTAAAATTTAGCTTTGTAATTTTTATTTTGCATAAGAATTGAATAGAATTTTCAGAAGAGTAAATTAACGAATTCATAGAAACGTGAGGACTTATATAGTTTAAAATGTTATTGAAATGTTATGTATGTATTGAAGAAGAAATTTATGTTTCACATATTTGTACATTTCTGCTGAAGACTTGCCTTTTTTTTTTTTTTTGATTATTTGGAAACAAAAACAAAATTCTAATTGATGAGGAAAGCTCAAGTGAATTATTGAGGATTAGGAAATTCAAAGTCTAAAAATCTATTTTTTATTTTGGCATTTGCATTTTTGTAATTTACAACACGGAAACAAAAAAAAACATGCCGCTTTTTTTGAACAGATATCCACACAAACCCACATGCTTAGATTTAGGTAGACATATAGTATATGTAATAACATATCAAAAACACAACGAAATTATTCGTTTATTTCGCCTTGCCAGACTTCTGTCGTCCTGTCACCGACACAGCCATAGCTTAAGTGCAATAACCACTGTGTGTTGCAAATGCATTTATGCAATAATCACGCTACACACAAAAATAGTAACTGGGTATGTCTCAGTCCATAATTACGCTACACACAAAAATAGTAACTGGGTATGATGTCTCAGTCCAGAATCAAAGACAACAACCGAATGCCACACAACAACAAAAAACAAAAAGAAATAAAAATAGTAAAAAGAAATAAATAAAATAACAACAACAAAAACACACAATCACGTAAACACAGCACAAGTACGTAAAATTTTCCTACTGTCTGTCGTTATTTGCCGGTCGTTATGTCGGTTTTATGCTTATTATTGTCATCGTTGTAGAACTCAACGAAAGTTATGGATAAAAATTATGAGAAATTATCTTCAACACAAACTCGCAGGCCTCTAGCACACATACTAGCTGTTTGCTGTGTGAAGAGTCAAACAGCAAAAAAAAAGACCTGGCAGGCAAAGAAAGAGGAAATATGCGTTAAAAGGATGAAAGCGGCTTAAAAGATAACAATCATATAACAATGTTCTTAGTGTTATTTCTACATAAGTGTGAATTGTAGGTATGTAGATCCTTTTCCTACTTCTTCTTTTTCTTTTTCTTCAATAAAGAGCTTAAGTATTTTTTGAATTTCGTGTTTTTTTATAATTCATAAAAACCGAAAAAACTTTTTAGACACCTTCACAGCAATATAGCGCACGATGTAATGTAATGTTATTGCACGCTGCAACTGAAACTGAAACTCGACACTGCACTTTTACACTTGTAATATAAAATTTATTGCCTACTTATGTGCGTACAACTACCAGCTACTGTTACTAGTTACTTTTTTTACTGTTATTGTTGTTGTCAAATGTAGAGTACTGCACTCATACATGTACATGTGTTAGTTCTTCTCACACACTCACTATTTAGAGTTGCAATTTCAATTGCGTCCTTACTGAAGGAGCATTCGCGTTCAACTGAATTCTGGAAAATTTGAAATTTGTGTTCAAAGGACTTCAGCAGCAATGGATGTTGAGTTTAAAATGCAGTTGCCGTTTTATATTTTCTGTGTTGCCTTCCTAGATCTTTTTTGTTTTTTGTTTTTTTTTTTTGGCTTTGCTTTTACGTAGTTGTAGTTCTTTTTTGATTTTTCCATAACGTTGTAGTTGCTGCTGCTGCTGCTGCTGCTTCTCCTGCCGATATTGTCACTGTGGTTTTTGTTGCTGTTATTGTTGGGGATGGTGTTGGTATTGCACACAGCCGGCAGAGAAAATATTGCCGACAATGCTGGAACACAGTAGTTGGAGTATGAGACCATCCTCGTTGTCGTTGTAGTCATCATGCAGCAGGCACTTGTCGTTGTCGCAGTCGTACTGATTGTGGTAATGATGATAGTAGGTGTTGTTGCAATCGAACTGGACTCGCACATACTCTCACATGAGCATCCCCTTTTTTACACTTCAACATTAACGACAATTTTACTATACGTTCTGTTTTACCGTGTGTACCGAGCCATGTTAGTGTTGCCTTTTTCTTCCCTTTGACAATATCCTAGTTCCTTATTTTCTTCTATTATACTATCATACTGTTAAAAAGTTTCCATGCATTTTGCACTGAGTGAGTGAGTTGACTGCCGCAATCTGTCTGCTACTCCTGCTGTTGCAATTGCTGCATATGTATGCACATGTTCTTCTATATATGCAATGTTATATGCAATCTACTATGTTAATAACATGAGAGCGAAAGAGTGCAAGACAAGAGAGAAAATATGTAGTGTGAGTGCAGCGTAATTGCACTAATGCAAACCATGTTAAAATGTTAAAAAGTAAAGCTTTCGTAACATGCCACAGAATTTATGACACTTACGAAGGACGAATATTAAGAAAACTAAATGTAAACTTAACAGTAACATAAAAAGAGTAGGTAGGCGAGCAATAAAAAGAGAAAATAGAGAGAGTTAACTCATGTTAACAGTTAACATTAATGGTTGTTGTTTTTTGCCGCTAACCATCATAAGCTCAAAACTAGCGCATCCAAACCACACAGAGTCATATGTCAATCGGCAAACAACTTTGCAAGAAGCAGGATGCCACTAATGCAAGTAAAAGAAAAGTACGTATGCATAAGTTTAAAGCATTTATGTATATTCAAGTGTGTATGTGTACATCTTTGATTTGCTGATAGGCTTGAGCAGAAAATTTTAAAGTTTCTACGTATGTAAGTATTTGTCGCCGTCATCGTTGTTATTATTGTTCATTTGGCTGCCGGGTCATTTATTATGTAAGCGCGCAAGGCCATTTCAAAAATGCATTAATATGTGTTGACTAAGTATACAATTTATGTATAATTTCCAGAGAACATAAATGATCATAAATGTGAGGACATAAGTTAACAGCAGTTTAATGATAGTTTAACAGAAGTTAGCCAGTGCTTGAAGTGCGAATTTGGTTTTTCTTGCAAATTTTTTAATAAGATTTCAACAATAAATGTACTCGATACCTAAAGTTTCGATACCCAATGTAAAAAAATCATAAAATGCGCTTAAAAAATTTTCGAATTATGTGTAAATATTTTATTTTTTCTAATTTTTATTAATTTTTTGAAATATATACATAAGTACATGTAGATATTTATTTAATGTAGAAACATATCGCACTCTTACTACAAAAGTGGCACAACTCAAATACTCAATGAGTGCAAGTGCTCATAATAAAAGTATCGACTAATAGTATCAGGTATCGGGGTTAAAGTATCGAATACCGATGCCATTTTCCTAAGCATAGTTAATTCTATTATTAAAATAAAAATACAACTTGAAAAAGTTCTGGGAAACTGCACAAGCTCGGTGTTTTTGGCTGCTTGTATAAAATCATTGCTCATTTGACTATAAAATATAAAAATTTTTACAGCAAAGTTTATTAATTGAAATTTTTTTATCTTCGGGAAAACTTCGCTGGCAGAATTCTTACTTAAACATAAGCAGCAAATTTTATTAGATGATGTAATTCTTCCCTCGTAAAATTGATAGGTTTTGGATTCAAGAAATACTGGTTTTTCCGCATATATACAGAGCGTTCACGGCTTCTGATTTCGGTTCTAATCACTTGATGCTGTTGAAGGTTTTTCATTTTTTGAAGTTATATATAAACTGGCTTAATGAACAAATGTAGTCATCACAACAACAATGTATATAGAGACGGGCAAATCAGACGGCCGTTTCGGAATCCGTGATCTTAGTGATAGTTCTTAATCTTTCAATATCCTATATAAGCTACTAATATTTGAAGTCATAACCCAGAATTACGGATTTGATTCCAAATATCTTCACTGAATAGAGATTTTGAATGAAACTACCGCGACCGTTCTATATACTTATGTTGTTGTTTTTTTACATTGTAGTTAGTCTGCATAACAGTTCGTTATTTGAAAGTCTAGTACATAAGAGAGTGTGTGTGTTTGTGAGAAAATGATTCTAGGTGTCATTTTTTCTGAATCGATCAGTTCATGATAGTTTTTAGGAAACTATGAAAATTAAATCTAGAGGTTAATTTTCAAAGTCATGACTTAAGTTCATGTTGATTTCGCTATTTAAAGTTATATATAAACAGGCTTAATGAACAAATTAGTAGGTTTTTCATTTTGTTTGATGCCTATTAACTGAATTGGTCCTATATCGATTCGTTGGAAATGATGTACATTGTTACTTGAGAAATAGATGACTATCAAAAACCGTTCATTCTAGTTTCATTCAGTTTCAAATTTGAAGTATATAAGTTTTTTTGTTTTTAATTTTTGGGTTTCTTGGTTTCAAGAATACTCTTCTAAGATGTTAGTGAAAAATTTAAAAAAAAAAGTGAAAAAAGTTATACACATAATTGTACCTCAGTGTACTAACAAAGAGGCCTAACGTCCAAAAACAAGTTTTAGAGAAAACAGCTAGCCATTAAAGTAAAAAATAAAGTAAGATTTCTAAAATTCAAAATGGAGGCAGAATTTTCAAAAAATTATTGGATTCGTTTGAAACTCATTACTCGGAGGTTTCTGGGATGCTAATTACGAATCTGACATCAAATTTTCAAAACTCAAAATGGCGGATCTAATATGGCAGTCTATTTTTCAAGTTCATTGGATACGCTTAAAACTCCCTACTCCGGTATTTTCAGGGTCTCTGAGACATTAAATTCGTAATCAGTGGCCCCAAAAATTCCCCTAGTTTCAAGCAAATTAAATAAATTTTTTTTAAATTTTTTTGCCATATTGGATCCACCATTTTTCATTTTCAAAATCTGATGCCAGATTCGTAATCAACGACCCCGAAAAACCCCGAGTGATTTTTTTCAAGTTAACCAGATAAATTTTAAAAAAATCGTTTGTCATGTGTGATCCACCATTTTGAATTTTGAAACATCCAGTTAACAATCAGCATACATTTTCTATTAGAATCACCAAAAAAAACGTTTTCGGACGTTGAAAATCGACGAAACTCCCCAAGCTCAAGCAGCCAGAAGGAGCGAAGAACATTCTAAAGAATCACGTACAGTGAGAAAAAGGGCCCAGTCAGAGCATCTAAAGAAGTTGACAGAACTTCAAGACCTAAAAGTAATTTGCATGAAAAAAAATCATTTTTTCGGGTTTCAAATTTCTTTTAAAAAAACTCAAAACGCGTTTTTCTCAAAATGTTTTTTGAACTGGGAGGACTGATCTCACGAGTTTCACTGAACTAATTTTGAGAACCAAAAATGCGTTTGATTTGTTATCATCGGGGCTATATGTGGAACCCCTTTTTTTCTATAAAAGAAATTCCGAGTAACAATATGTTTTTTTTTTTTTTTTGAGAAAAAATACCATTAAAAAAGGGGGAGGGGAAAGTTTCACATTTTTGTGGTTCCACTTATAAAGAAATGCCTGGCGAACAAAATTTTTTTTTAGTTTATGTCTTCATCTTTAATAGGAAGCTCCATCCTGCCACTAAAAATTTACTTTTTTGAAGATGCCCCCTACAGCCACCCTCTTGGATTTCCCCCTTTAACTCCTCTTGGAAGCTTAGGGCTTCTACTAAGCATCGTCACTAGTATTAGTTTCATTAATCATTTTATTATTATCTGAACAGGTGATTGGCCTCCCGCAGGTGATCCTGAGTTGTGTTGTACACCTGAGATGTGTACTTGTACAGTTTTCTTATAATTCTCGTTCACTTCATATCGATAGTGAACATAAGAAGGCTATGAGAATTAACCACCAGATTAAGACGGAAATCGAACCCGCTAGCTCCCGGATGGAAGTCAAGTGCGCTACCCACTTGACTATCGAGGTGGTCGTCATATTCACATTTAACTAATAGCATTTGGAAAATGCGAAGAGCTTCCAGAAAATAACAACCTTAGATTCATGACCAACGACCTATAGCTACTGTGCAACACTACTTGAATCCCCATTTGAATTTTACCTGTTTCACATATTGTAATAATTACCTGTTTCAGATATTGTAATAATGTATGCTTATATACTTTTGTCGGACTTCGTTTTAGCCTCTCAACTTTCATTGGGATGATAGGGCAAGTTTATACTTGTATCAATTGATTCAAGAATTTTTACATCATTGCATGTTATCTTTGATTGCCCAACGTGTACATTACTTCACTTGATTCAAATCAAGATAGGCAACAATTAACGTATGAATCAAATACTGATTTGTTGGGGATGCGAAGGAAAAAAGAGTTAATTTCCAATATGGCTGCGAAATTTTTTTTTTTTTTTTTTTAATTGTAACTCATTTATTCTAACGGTGCAATGGGAAATCAAAATATATTATAACCTTATAATAAAGAACTTCTTAGAATTTGCAGTACAGCTCACAAACTCTCATCACGCCATGCAATTCAATACAATTTAACAAAATCAATTAATTAAAAAGCTAACTTAATACGAAAAACTTCTTTCCATACTGTCTGCCTTCAATAACAGCAATAGAAATGAACCAGCAAAGAAACTTTGAACTCTGTTAACGTCAATGCAAAAAGATTATGCCTTACTATATATATACATACCGGAACTATTAAATTGACGGCACGTGTTTCTCTCATTTCCAAGAAGCAACAACAAATAACGCTTTCAGAGCAAAAAACAAAAATACATTTTTTTATTTGTTTTGATTTGCAGTTCCTTTCCAAGTATATAGCTAACAAGTAAATATATACAACACCTGCCAATGTATAAAAAAAAATCAAAGCAAATGCAACAATGTCACGTGTTCAATGCGACTCGCTCTCATGCTCTCATTTTCACACACACATATACACTCAAATTCAAGTAACTCTTATTCTGAGCATGAGATAATGGTATGTTAAATTAGCATAAAAGAGAGAGTGCGTAAAATTTAAGAGAAAATTTTAAATAGAAGGATTTACAAGCTTTAACACTTCCGGGTTCTCATATCCTTACATTTGCTTCCTGTATTTCGCTCTCACTCTCTTTCGATAAATTAAGCATTACAGTGGCGTTTTGTATTAAAATTAACTACAACTTCAAACATGTTTGACAGCCTAAAAGTATATAGCAATGATTTCTTTTTAATTTTTTTTTACATTTTTATTACAATTTCTCTCTCACTCTTTCACTCTCGGTTGCATGTTACTAGAATAGAAACAAAAATTGCAATACGTGTACATATACACACACACACACACAGTTGAGTGCTCCTCCTCTGCAACCTTTGATATTGAAAAGTGTTTTATTTTTGTTTTCATCGCCGTTGTTGTTGTTATTGTTGTTGTAATAATTGCAAAGAACAACACAAAACAGCACTTCAGTTACGAAGTTTTAAACGAACTGTGACGAACTATATGATAAATACAAAAACAAAAATAGCCAGTTTCTGGTTTTGCATATCCTGAATGGAGATCTTTAGTGCGCATAAGAGAAGTACCTAGATGCATACATATTTATGTAGAAAATTTGTTGTTTTCGGGAAGAGGAGGTTGCAAAAATATTTTGTTGCATTGTTGTTGTTTACACATATTGCTCAAGTCATGGTGGTTGAATGCTGCATATTGGTGAAGTGGAGCAGGCAATGACAGACGACTTGCAATATTTATGTATGCATATATTTCCAGCAACATAAAATTGAACATAAATAAAAGTTTGCCTAAAAGTATGCACACTTTACCTTTTGTACCTACAGTAATTCTATTAATTTTAAAAATGTTCAAGAATCTAAATAAAATTGTTTCCGAAATACTCGTAAAATCAAAAACAAAAAAAATTCCATTCCGTAACTTGCTCCACCTCTTGCAACATGTTGCAACCTACACACTTATGTAATTTCCCCTTATAACTCCTCCACAAATGTTTTTCTTCTGTCCCGTTCATTTTTTTTTTTTTTTTTTTGTAGCCAATTTACGTTGTTGAGGACCTCCCGCAATGCAATGCACCCTATTCATCATACCCATCGTTGTTGTCGGTATTTCCGTCGTCGGTTAGTTCCGAGGCTCCTACCTATTACGTTCGTTTACGATGAGTATCTCGGCGTTTTATTTGTCAGTTTCGCAATTTTCTTGTATTGTTGGTAATTTTGCAATTTCGTAGGTTCTTCGTTGGCATTCGTTGTTTACAGAATTTTGTCATGAGCTGCCGTTTGTTGGGAAAGGTTCTGGCGCACAGGCTTAAAATGAAATGCATTTTACGTAATTTTTGTATTTTGCCTTTACAGAAAATTATATCGCAAAATATTTATTAAAATGTGCATGCGATTTCACACAATTAACTAGTTGTGAATTATTCATCATGAGAGATCTCTTCACACTGTTTCCTAAGCCTGGGTCCAGCCAACTTTGAAGAAAGTAAGCTAACTTTCCAGAAAGTACTGTTGGATTGCCTTTTGCAAGAATCTCTCAGGATAAGTTTTCGGAAGAAGAACTTGCTGGCAAGTTTTAATTTTTGTAAAATTATTTGAATCTCGAAGATCAAAATTCATTGATATTTTTTTAATTTGGAAAGATGTGTTGTAATTTGTAGTCTTGTAATTAGGAGAAAAAAGCCAGTCAAAAATATAATTGGAAAGCTCCTTCATTCGCGTTGCGGAAAGTGATAAGTCCACAGACACCGCTTTAGTGGAACTTTCTGGCTGAGCGCAACAAGACCTGGATGGAAAATAGTTTCCTTTATTTTCCTTTCTAGGTTTTGGATAATTCATCTTTTGATGAAAATTAGTGTGGGCAAGACACATGTCTACCCTTGGCTTCCAGCATCATCTTAAGGCGTTTTGGCATAGATTCTACGAACAATTTGCAAGTGTTAACGATTTTCACATCTCAGTACTACATTTCATACACTGATCGAGTAACTTAATTCCGTTTGCGCAATCCATCATTCTAAGTCTTGCCTGTCGGATCTTCGATTGCATTGAAGTCCGGAAAATTTCCAGGTCAATGCAAAAGGGTTTCCCATTTATCTGGTTTTTCCTTTTTTGGTTCAGGATCATTCGTACGTATAATAGAGATAATGAACCGCGAAAATAACATAAAAGTTTTGCAAAATAGAATGTTCCCAGAAGTCTCAAAGATAAATTTGAAAAGCCCGATTCATCCAAGATTGTGGAAATATTCTTCGCTGATAGCGGGATAACCATTTTGGATTAGCTTTTTAATTCGCCTATTTTTAATCCAATCGAGAATTTGGGGTCAATCTACAACACGAGACTCAGAAAGACGGATTTCACAAACAAAATCAAGCAAATTGAACAGTGAATGAAGTGTGGTAACGAAATGAGAAAATCTATGACACCTGCAAATTGTTAGTAGAATCTATACCAAAACGTATTCAGATGATGCTGGAAGGCAAGGGTGGACACATTGAATAATAATTATTATAATTATTCCGATATGTCACTGATTTTATTTTTTGTATGAATTAAATACATTTTCAAAGAAAAATTGTCTTGTCCACATTAATTTGCATAAGGGTGCAGAGAACTTGAGGCCACTTAAAATGGGAGGACTTGGGAACTAAAAAAAAAGAAAAGGATCAACAATAGATTAGATCACTACCGACAGGCAAAAGTGTTTCTTGATGCTGAGCTCCTAAATGCATTAATTGCACAGTAAGGCAAATTCATTTCTGAATGATTCAATAGTAAAACACACTGATGCTTTGCATTAATGCATTTAGAATCTCAGACTGACTGTCAAAAATTGAAGTCTACGAAGATGTGGCATAAAATCTTATGTAGGGTTCGCTACAGACTTCATGACAACCGACAATTTTTTTTTGGGAAAAATCAGTTCCAGAGAATTTGGGCTATATGACGCATGACTAGAAAATTATGACACTGCAGGACGTTTCATCTGTAAATATGCCGCTTTGTTTCGGGCGAAATTGCGCGAATATTGGTAAACATTTTTTCATATCATCAAAGCAGATTTAATCAACCTTGATATGGCAAGTTCACAAAATTTTTGAAAGGCTTAAGTCTATGGATGAATTTGAAATTTAACTAAGTTAGGAGAGTTGTCCTCTTCGGACTGGCTTTGGGCTACTTTTTGCTTTGCCAATTATGGAGCCAGAAAGGTCAACTTTCAGTAACACTAAAGGCGAAATTTTAATTGAGTTAATTTCTGAGTCAAAAAAAACCCTTTACTTTAACGACAACATACTGCACTTTTTTGTTTTTTTCTTATTATTGAAACAATATAAAAGATATTTACATTTCATTTCACTACAACTAGTTTTTAAGACTAACAAGCAGTTTACTTCTAATAAAAATATAAAATATATTACACTTATAAAATTCATACAATTTTTCTTAAGCGTCTCTCATTAGGTAGCTTAACTTATGTTAATTTCATATTAAATCAAAAGGCTTGATTCGGTTAAGTCTTCTTACTCCAGGTGTTACAAGCAATTCTAAAACTTCATTGTTGACGTACTGTTTTAGCCTTGCCTTATGGAACTCTGCGAATCTGCTGATTTCGGCGTTGACTGAATGTACCTTCAGATCTCGATGCAAAACATCGTTTTTGATATACCAAGGTGCATCTACTATGCACCTAAGCACTTTATTTTGAAACCTCTGGTTTTACAACTTGTTTATAAATAAGTAATTTGTTGTGTGTTGATAGTGTTGATTTTCTACCAATAAGCCATGATAATTTATGTAGTTTAATGTCTAGCTCCGCCTTTGTTTTTTTCTTAATGTGTTCCTTCCAGCGGAGTTTTGCGTCGAGAATCATTCCTAAATACTTTGTATAGGTAGAGTATCTATGTAGAATTGATTGTGAGCTATTTGTTTCGTAGTATAGTCTACATTTATTGATTTTCTATTATTTAATATGATTAGCCATTTTTTAGTCCAATCTGATATATAGTTCACAGCATTGTGGAGTTTTCTTGTTGAATCCTCTGCATTATCACCAGTCGTGAGTACAGCCGTGTCGTCAGCAAATGTTGTAATTAACACATTTTCTGGCTTGTGCAGGTCACTAGTGAAGAGCAAGCATAATATTGGGCCAAGAATACCTCCTTGAGGAAGACCGGCTCTTATTTTTTTCAATTCTGAATATGTATCATCTTGCTTTACTCTGAAGTAACGATGAGAAAGGTAAGAATCAATGATATCGCATATTTGTTGAGCTTGTGAACTAAGCCTCTATGCCAAACCTTATCAAAGGCTTGGGCTATGTCTAAGAATATCACCGAGCAGACTTGTTTGTGGTCGCCGTAACCTAGTGATTAGTGCGTTGAACTGCTACGCAGAGGTGCCCGGGTTCATATCTCAGCACGCTCAAAAAATCAAAAATAAAAATTTTTCTACACGGCACCACCTCTTGGCTGGCAATGGCAAACCTCCTAGAGTAAAAAAATGCTTATGGAAAGCTTTTGACTTCTTTCCATTCATGTATAAATATAACTAACGCAACATGAATGGATGCGAAAAGCTCGGCCTTGGCCCTCCAGGAGCTGTTGTGTCATAATAGTAGAAGTAGCAGACTTGTTTTCAGTTGCCTTATCTATTGCATCTGCTATTCTGTGGACCCGATCTACTATCGAGTGTTTGTCTCTAAATCCGAATTGGTGGCTGAGTCAAAAACAAACCCTTCACTCTGACGACTATATACTGCACTGCAAAGATTTGGCCCATTTTCCTAACATAAGAAATACCCATTCGAAGCATCAAATCACAAACTGAAAAATTTTGCTTGTTACAGAAAATAAATTGACTTTTAAATGAGTAAACATGATTCTTCTTGGCTGGCAACCAAGGCAATCAAGATATTAACATGATTTTAATCCTAAAATATTAAGGGATAGCATTCTTCATTCTGAACAACTTTTGTTCTATGACTTTTTCAATACCTTAATTACAAGTGTTGAAATCTGAAATTACCTTGAGGACCATCTAAAGTGGTGGGGCCATATATGGCAGCATGGGCAGAAAAGGGTTAAAGAAGTAGAATTAAGCTTGAATTGCAGGTACAGCGAGTCGCAGTTTTGAAAAAAGCGGTATCCCTTTTAAACTTTTATTAAATCAATCAAAAAAACTTGATTTACACATTACCTAAATCAGTTTTCAGCTTATGGAACTGAAATATGCACACGAACTTAATTTAATTTCATAGAAAAGAGAACTTTAATAAAACTGTTAGTTAGTGAAGAATATTTTTTTTAACTTCGTTTTCTTCATGTTGTTTTACAGTTGCACATTTTTATTAAAAAAACAGAAAAAAAACTAAAAGCATTTTCATTTGCAGTACAAAAAAGAGTAATTCAAAAACAAATCTTTATTTGCTTAAATACAAAGGAAATAAACAGAAAACCAAGATGCAATAGCAGCAAATGTCAACAACATAAAACTAGAACTAACAACAGCAGCAGCAACATTTCAACGCAAGAAAATTAATCAAACATATCCAAGTGAAATTTAGCTTAAACAAAAGGCATTTCCCAAAAAGATATATGGACATCCTTATAAGTTGTTTTGCTGCACTTCTTTATTACCTTTTCCCCTACTTTCCCCACCTCTTCAGTCTCGTCTAGCTTACACAAACGTATTCGCCGTTTTCTTCTGAATTACGCATTACGTTTTAGCAGCAGCAATTCAAATGGAGCCAAAGATATTGCAAATTTTAAGCATTGACAAAGTTAAGCGGGACGTCTTTATGAGCGCGCACATTTCTTTTCCGAAATATTGTGTATTGTATAAGCGAGTATACGCTAATGGAAAAATGGTAATAGAAATAAGAAATAAAATATAGTGATATGTAATAGTTGGGAAATATATCATACGAGTTCAAGCAACGTTTAGTAATTTCATAGATAATGATTATTTGTACAGCTCCGAAAAGATAACGTTAATTTATTAATTTACTCTGGCTATCGGTCATTCAAATTCGATCCAATGCCAGTATTTAACCAGTATTAGTGTAAGTTTAGTAGGTGAGTAACTATTGATCTCGCAACTGTGCTAGTACATGGATATTTGCTGAAAATTGTTGTGCATATACATCAACGGCATTGGCGGTTGACTTTTGTCCATGATCCATTTATGAGAGTATTTTACCAATTTAAGAATTCAAATCTTTTACTTAATTCTTCAATTGAATATGTCAGCTGCCTATTTTTGGAATCATGCTATCCAAATGGCTTTATGATGTCGATACGTCTATTTTGGGTACCAGAATAAAGTGTCCACTTAAGCTTCGAAATTACAAATGAAAACTTGTCTAGTGTAATAGTGTCCGGCCGTCGAGCGAGTCACTTTTGTAATTGAATAGACAAGCTATAAATATTTTTTAGTAAGAAGTATTTATTGTTATTTCTAACAATTCATCCAGTATACAGAAATTGTTGCCAGCAAAAAAATGTTGCCTTTCAAGGCTAACCTAACCTTTTCTTTTTTTTGTACGTTGGCAAGTGGAAATCTTGCATAGATACCGCAGAACTCCAGTTCTACGGTTATGTCGGATTCCTACCGACTAAAACCACCTACTTCCTCTTCTTCCACTCTCCCCGCGGGACTACCTCTAGGTATTACTTCGCGGGGCTGGATCAGCTTAAGCTGTGTATCGTTAATTACGGACTTGTTCGTTTTACCGTCTTAGCCGTTCAAGGCGTCGCAGTTCTTGAATCACAGTAGCAGCCATGCTGCAAATGTTGTTCCATCCTTGTATTGACGCCAGCATATGTTTAACCAAATTGATTGGTGTAATTCTTTCGCCGAATAAGTTCGTCAGTTGTTCGTGTTCTGAAGAGAAACGAGGACAATTGAAAAACACGTGCTTTGCATCCTCAGGCACATCATTACACCATGTGCACCATGTGTTTCGCGGTTAAAACGATGTAGATACGCACGGAAACACCCATGCCCGCTGAGAATTTGCGTGATATAAAAATCGACTTCGCCATGCTTCCTGTTGCACCATACTCGAACGTCAGGTATCAGCTGGTATGTCCAGCGGCCTTTGGTAGCGGTAAACAACCTTTTCTGCCATATATCAAGACATCGGTGAGCTGCTGCTACCCTTATATCTGCCCGAGACGTTTCTTCCGGTTCGCGCCTGCTTTGATCGTCTGTCTCCTGAGCAATCAAGTTGATTAGTACCATACCAGCAATCACCAGAGCTGCATCATTCGACACCGTACGAAAAGCGCAGCATACTCTGAGGGCACAGAGGCGGCACACAGAATCAATTTTTTGGAAATTGGTTTTGTATCTCGCTTCCAAGGCCCAAATAAGAGCACCGTAAAGCATTATAGATAGATTACGACACTTGTAATAAGTTGCCGTCGTCTCTGCCGAGGACCTCTCGTATTTATCAACATCCTGGATAGTGCCATTGTTGTTTTGGCTGCCTTTTCAGCAATGTACGTGAAGTGCTGCTTAAATGACAGTCTTGCATCTATCATAATACCGAGGTATTTGACTACCGTATTTCGCAACCGCCTACGGTTATTTTAGCCACCTCCAAAACCTTTCTACTGGTAATGAGTACCGCCTCCGTTTAGTGTTCCTACCGAGGTGAGCCAATTTTGTATTGTTCGTATGGTTTCGTTGCCAATACGTTCGGCTTCTTCTATGTGTTTTCCAGCAACAACTACTGCAATATCATCTGCGAATCCAACAATATGTGCATCATCGTGGGTGTTAAGTCTGAGAACGTCATCATACATAACGTTCCAGAGCAGTGGTCCGAGTACGGATCCTTGTGGGACGCCTCCTGTGACCTTGTGTTACTTCCAGCCACTTTCCGTTTCATAAAGTAGCAGTCTATTGTTAAAAACCTAACATAACCTAACCTAACCTAACTTAACGTAACCTAACTTAATTTAACTTAACCTAAAAATAAATAAAAAAATTAGGGTTTGCTGGTTTGGATCTTCAGTGACCCTAATATGGAAAAATTATAGAGGTTTCGCAGCCTAAGATCATATAGATGATAATGACTTCATACAACGGCCCAAAGAGGGGTTAAGGGAGGTAATAGAGTTTTGCAGTCACAGTAAATTTTTGGGCATAAAATATACCGAAGTTAAAATAAAATAAAAATTAAATTGGACCTCCATATAACAAAAATTCAGGGGTTAATTATGTAATCCCAGACATGTTAGAGAAAATCTGAGTACAAGGTCAAAATCAGCAACCTCAAGTTAGCCTTAAATAGTAAGGTATCAAATTGTCGCACAGTGTTATTAGTACGGACTTCTTTAACTAAAGAAGCAACTTATGTACAGTCAATGCTTCTGTGAGGAGTACCCAGACATTTTGAGAACTGAAAGTAAAGTAAAATTAAAGTGTATTTTTGAAACAAAAAAAAAATATACCAGGATATTTGAGGTGTGCACAGTGACACCAGGCCCTAATGAAGAACCTTTATTGGTCCAAACCCATTCTTACCATGACGTTCCATTTAACTAAATAGAAATAATTTGGAGAATAAAAACATGTTGTATTACTGGAGGGAAGGAAACATCTGACAAAAGACAAGCGAAATTTTTCATGCTAAGCATCTGCCAATATAAGTAAAACAAAAGAGCTGTTGGACATAAGCAGAAAACCAATTCTAGTTAGAGTTTTTCACAGGGTGTTGTGGGAACGTTATAAGTCAAATATAATGTAAAGCAGCTGAAAAAACAGAAAATTCGGTGCGGCACTGTGAAAGTTATATGAGGGCACAGGTTCGTTGCTTCGGGAATACTTCCCTACGACCACAACATATAGCGGATAATTCTCCTGAAGAGGTAACCAAATTTCTGGTTCCATAAAAGAGCTATTAAATTTACATTTTAGATCAGGGAACATCACAATAAGCCTTAGTGGGAATAGCAATCAAGGAATACGTTAAAAGTATGAACTAAGGAGAAATAAAAATATATATTTCCTCTTTCTTTAACTTCGACTAATTATATGTAAAGAATTTTTATTTGAAATGTAATGAAAATTTATTCCTTCACACTGTGAATTCATGAGATCTAAGTCAGCATTTTCTTTCTTTACTATTTTCATTTATATAAGTTAATGAAGATTTGTTTTTGATGAACTTAGTAGAATGAAAGAACGATTTGTCAATTTCTAAAAAGTTGAACTTAACAAACATTTTTTATTGTGTGTAAGATAATCTAAATGCACTGTAAACGTTGCTTAATATGAATTACTATTTAAAATATTTATTTGTTCTTTTGTTTCTTTTGAAAAATGCTTTATTGCCAAAAACATTCACGATAGTTTCCTTTAAATGATTTTACTCATAAAATGTTGAATAAGCAAATATATTCTATTTACTTAGATACTTATATCTTATTTACTTCATTATGGGTCATGAAAATCTGATGCCAAAAAAAAAATGGTAATTGTATGCGAAATTTGTATCATAAATTTTCAAAGCTTGTGATTTTTGTTTGTAAATTTACATGAATTTATTGTTTGTGTAAGAGATGAAATCAACAATTGTTTACATTTCATAAAAACTATATATGTACATATTCCTTTGTTAATTTTCTTTGCCCTTTCATGGTAGTTTTTACTTATTTTTTTTGTTTTGTTTTGAAACCCTTTACTATATTTTCCACCAGTTGTTTTTGTTACCTACCAACCATTTTCAACATTTTCTACTCTACGTTCGGTCTAACCTTCATTCATATCATATTCACGATGTTCACGTCGTCGTTGTGGTCCTTTCTGCTCATCCAACATAAACTGACATAACTAAGTAAAGTGTAAAATTGAAAAGGAAATTCTCAATTGTTGAATTCTCAAGCCAAGGTTGACAGTTACAGCATTTATATTTACAAAAATAAAAGTTGAACTATGCTAGACAAATGCTTCCTTTACAACATACCATCCGCATCCATTCACTCATTCTAAAGATGGAAATTATTTTGATACGACTTCATATTGCAATACCAACATTAGCACTGGTAACATTCACACAATTCCAATGAATTGAGTTAAGAAAACGTGCCGTTGTCCAATTGAATTGCTGATATAAATATTTATATAGTGTATTTTCTTATTCAAAAAGGTAAGGAAATTTAAATTGTGCGTTGCATTAACTATGTGATGACAAAGTTTTAAAATTTAATTTAAATTTTGCAATGCTGACAACGAAAAGTAGTACCTTTTCAGCAGATGAAAAAAGTACATTGAGTACATTCAAATTCATGCTATATCACTGTAGCTTTTTAATGTGACACCCGTCAGTACCAATTCGATTAGGTTAGGTTGTTGGGGCTGTTCAAAAAGAGAACACACTGAGACCTATTGGTCCATTGTAATACCCTACGGAACGAGTTGTTACCTCTTGATTCCTCCTAATTAAACCATTTTTTTTCAGAGGGTGCTGGTTTTGTGAGTCTGTCGTAGAAAGGTTTTACCAAAGTTTTATGTCTGCGCGCTGCTAGAACGGGACAGTTACACATAAGGTGGAAGATTGTTTCTTTTTTCTCTACATTTCTGCAGATTCTGCAGAAGTCTAAAGGCATGATTACCGATGAGGCAATGTCTGGTAAGAATGGAAATTACCCTGTTTATGTGGACTCGGTCCAAGTTTATGAGTTCTTCAGTACGTTTCTGATTTGGAGTAGGCCATACCTGTCTAGCAATGAAGCATGTAGGTTCCACCCTCCATTGCATGTGGTTCCATCATCAGCCTTGCAGCTTCCCTCAATGTCGCTATGCCCAGGCACCCATATAAATTGCAGGTTGAATGCCGTGGCTATCTGGTTAAGAGATGATCTGCGTTAAAGGGCAACTAAGGAGTTGCTAGCGGAGCATTGCAGAGATTTTATAGCCGCCTGACTATTAGTGAAAATGCAGATTTCACTACCGGGTATCGCATTACAGCTTATCAGGCGGCTTCAGTGGTCGCCAGCAATCTAGCTTGGAAAACACTGCAGTGATCGGGCAAATAAAAGTGCATTGAGATATTCAGACGCTCATCCCCAACCTTACCTTCCAATTTGGAGACATCAGTATACTTTTCAATGGCACCAGGGCATACCACATTACACGCATTCCACTCTTGGCGAGCTGAAATAAGTGTACTAAAGCTGTTATAAAAGGATAACGAGGAGAGAGTAACATCAATAAATGATGGAAGATATCATCAGGTTTCACCTAGAATCTTTCCGTTACCTAAATTGGTAAGGAACTGCTTGAGGGTTGCATTCAGCCTTACCGCCGAGATTGACGCTGAGGTTTTCCCGAACAAATTTCTCAGGACTCCTGTAGTTAACATTGAAGCCAGCCGCTCTGTTTTGTCTAATTGCTTGTGATGGGTGCTCATTGAAAGAGCTGTCCACCAAACTACTACCCCATGAAAAAGAATATGAAGTATAACACTGGTATACAACCACAAGATTATCTTGGGTTGCAATCCCATTTCTTGCCAATAGCTGATTTGCATGCATAGAAAGCTATTATGGCTTTACGTAGCCTTTCTGACCTGTTGGTACGCTAATTGAATTTTCTGACCAGGATTAGGCCAAGATATTTGGCATGTTCATAGACGATAACTAATACACCATTTAGGGTTGGTGGATCAAAATTTGGTAAGTAGTGCTTACGAGTGAATAAAACTAGCTCAATCTCGTATGCATTGACCAATAATCCTCGATCATTGTGTAACGAACCTTAATCCGGGGTATCACTCGCTGTGTCCGCAATCCGATTACAGAAAATTTACTTAACTTCAATGACCCCTAGCCGACTGTAATCTTCTTATCTCTGTACTCTCACACTGTGCTGCTTCAGAAAAAAATTTCCATATTAAATAGATCAGAATACTTTCAGTTCACTATGATTCCTTATTGGTTGGCATCTTACTTGCTAGGTTATTCCAGAAATAAAAGTTATCCGCACGATGTCGGGGATCAGCGAGCCAAAAAACAAAACCTCTGCTCGTGTTGAAAATCGAGCCAAGAAGACAGAGTGGAAATTAGAAAAACATGTTCTTAAAATGACTGCAAGCGCGTCTTCTGTGCCGTGTGTTCAGTGTTGTTCTCCCCAACACTACCCCAGGGTGGCATTCCTTAGACTATGCAACTTAATTTTACTTATACTACGGGTGTATTATATATAACAAAATGCAATGTGGTTAATGGCAAAATCGAATTTAGGAATTCATTCATACAGAAAAAGAGCATTAGCCCTAATAATGTTGACCCTAGGGTCCTTACAATTGCTCCTGACAAGAGGTTCAGTGCTCGTTGCCAGAGCTGTAAAAGATTGCAGTCTTTTTAAGTATGAAGTCAACTTACTTCTAAAAAAAAAATGATTGCAATAATGCAGTCTTTTTTAAGATTTTGAAGTCACAAGTCATATTGAAGTCAATGACTTATTCTTCATTTTTGAAGTCATGAATGATCAGTCTTTTATTTGCAGTCCTAATCTCAACAAAGTATTAATTGACTTGAAGTCATTCATTTTTAAGTCATTTAAAATGAATTTAAGTCATTTGAAGTCAATTGAAGTCATTTGAAGTCAATTGAAGTCATTTGAAGTCAATTGACTTTAATTTATTTCAATGAAGTCAATTGACTCAACCGAAATAAATTGAATTCATGGAAATAACTTGGAAATCATTTAAGATGTTTTTTCATAATTTTACATATTTTCATGTTAACACTTGTTACGAATTATTTTTCTTGTTGCAAATATCCGCCCAAACCCAATACGCTATATAACAAAGCACGTGAAAATAATAATAAAATTTAATAAATACATTACACTGTCGTCGGCAATTGAAATTTAGAATAGAGTTGGGCACATGACGTGATTTTCGTGAGAGCTGATATGTATTATATGCTTTTTCACAACTGTCTTATTGTCGTTAAAATCATGAAGAGCTTTTTTGTTTAATTAAATAATTATACTACTTATAAATACTGTATATTTTTTATCATTCAATAACAGACTTCACTCAGTGAAGGTGAAGTCTCAAATGACTGCAAGACTTCAAACCAATTTGAAGTCATGACTGTGACTTCAAACCAATTTGAAGTCATGACTGCGACTTCAAGTATAATGTGAAGTCATGTGAGTGATTGTGACTTATTTGCATTGAAGTCTCAAATTGATTGCTATAATCAATGAGCAGTCATTGACTTCAAAAAGACTGGTGACTTAATTTTTTAAAGTCATAAGTCTCAAATGAAATCAAAGACTGTAATCAGAAAACGTAATTCATTTTCAGTGACTTCAATGAATGCAGTTCGAAATTACTGCAATCTTTTACAGCTCTGCTCGTTGCAATAGATCTACAAATGTACAAACGAATTTCCCTGAAGCAGCGATGACGACATCATTCGCACAGGCAATCACTTTGCATACTGTTTTTTCAAGTTTCGATAGGAAAGCATTAACAGCTAGGTTCCAGAGCAGCGGAGAGAGAACTCCACCTTGCGGAGTGCCCCTGACCGCAAACCTTCTGATGGAGGAAGAACCTAGCTTTGCATTAATGATTTTATTCTTTAATAAAGTATCGACAAAGTACTAATTAGATTAGCTTTAACCCAGTAATGCCTAGCGGTGCCATATGGCACCTTATCGCTGAACCATTCCTGAGCCAGGTTCAAAAACAATTATTTTCTCAAGTTACTTTCTTGATTCCCGCTCGTCCTTAATGGGTTAAATTGAGGGGCGTTTTCACAAAACTTGACATCTACGAAATATTTTTTTTCCAGGAATCATGTTTTTTTGTATACTTAATTTAATTTTTTACCGAACTGCATATTACAGTTATTTTTAGGAAAAAATTGTAAATATTGAGTTTTGTGAAAACGCCCCTCAATTAGTCTGTTCTTAAGTAATAGTCTATCTGGATTAGGTTGCATATTTTTGGAGAGAGCGTGCACTTGTTGAAATCTTTATCATCGCAGAAGTCGAGAGCGAATATTGATTAAGTTTCTCTATTGGTTCTGCTAGGAGTAATTCGTCAATTGGAACTTTTGAGTTTGAGACCATCGCGCTGATGTGTATACCATGTCAAATATTGAAGAACTGGCCTCATAGCTGTATACAAAATTGGCAAACTGTCTGACTTTAGTTTCACGAATTATCTATTAATACTAGAATACTCAAGGGAGCCATTTTGACCCCTTGAGAATCTTTAGACGTGTTTTATTTTTTCCTTATTTTTTTTTCGAAAAATTGTACCGTGACTTTTAAAAGATGAATAGAACGAAAAACTTTCATTGACTGTTAAATCTCATTATTTCATTGTATTTATGAATATAAAAAAATAAATTATAAAAAACAGAGGGCACGAAAACACGCGACAGAAGTGAAACTTCATAACTGTAGTTGAAAAGAAGCACAACTCAGAATAATTTTCTTCATGTATCACAACAGCGGTCAGCTATATTTAAACACATGGGAAAAACCATGAATAACATTTTTATGAGCCGTAAATCTAATTTAAATTTAGTTAACCTGTGTTCCTAAATAGCACTGAAGCTGCTCTGAAAGCATATGAGAATAAAATTTTTCGCAAGGTCTGTTTCTGATATGTATTGGCAACGCGTACCGCACCCCAAGGAATTATGAATTGTATGAAGCACTTGTCAGCAATAAAGAAATGGAAATTGGTTTATAGCTCCGAGCTGCAGGGCATCTCAGTCTATCCATATTTAGAGTTGCAATCGTCTGTTTATCTATATATTGTATTTGAATACCTTGTTTCCTACAAGTCTACATATATTAAATATTTTAAAATTTTTTATAGGTTTGAAATTGATTAGGAAAACAAAAAGAAGGAATCATTATTTTGCAGGCAAATCCAAGGCATGTGCTCTACCGGTAAACAAAAGTAGTAGCTGCAAAAATCGCTAAATTAATCGAATGCATCTGAAAATGTTATTATCCTTACACAGCCAACAGCAGTTAAGAAGCTCAGACATCACACGCATTCTTCATCATCGTAATTGCCTTCCTTATCGTTTGTCACTAGACACGACAATGTAATGAAAAGCGACGAAATTTGTTACCGCAGCTGATTCGATTAACACCTTCTTTCTCTATCCATCCACACCCGAAGGATAACGAAGGATACTGACATTTTGATGTAAAACTGTAAATGCTTGTTAAGCATGCAGCAAAAATTTTGGTGCAAAAAAAAAACAAAGATTAACAACGAAATTGAATAATTGAAAAACTTTGACGAATGTGCTTCCTTGAGAATGGATACAATGGCATCCTTTCCAGCTTTAGAATTTGCAAACAGAAAATGGGAAATTTCACAAAAAAAAAAAAAAAAAACACAAAAAAGGAAATCTAAAATTTGCAAGGCGTGCAAGAAAAATGCAACTTAAAACTGACTGCTTTGAAGAGTTTCTAAGAAGAGTGGATAATTTCCAAAAATTTGTAAGGATTCTTCTTCCAAACAGCAGAAACAGCAGGAGTGGTCAAAAATTTTGTTGCCGTAGTAGTAGCAAAGTTTTGCTAGGAAACATAACTAATTGCGCACAGCTTGTAGTTTTGTTTGAATGTCCTTGCTGCTGGTCGGATTAAAAGTGGACGTGAAATAATAAAATTTTAAAATAAAATAAAATAAAATTATAATAAGGCAATTAAAAAGTTAATGTAAAAGAAAATTAATTGTGAATTTATTTAAATGCGAATTTTATGAGGGTACTTAAAACTTTAGTTTTGGAAGATAATGACATTTCTGGCATAAAATATGTAGCAGGGGTGGCTGAAGGGTGAATTAGATAATGTTCTATTACAATTATTCGAATTAGGTTTATGTTTTTACATAGCACAATATTTTAGGCATACATATTAATATTAACGTAAACTTCATCGCTTGCCATATTAGTGAGTTATAGTGGGAAACAGAAAGCCGTCTATGTATGGAAGATGATGATACGATTCACATTCTATGTGGCCTTGGCTCTTTATATCGACAGAGAAGGGAAATTTTTAATAACCCGTTCAATAAGTCGTTGAAACGATTAGATCCTTTTCTTAAAAAGATGTTCTAATATTCTTTGGTTTAGTACATCGTCTTTTGCTTTAAGGGGGTATTCTACCCGAGATGGTCCGAAAAATCGATTATTTTTTTTATTTACTATTTTTGGTGTAGACAACGAGTTTTATGAGAAAGAAGAGGGGGCAATGTATGGTCCTGGAATCGCTGATTAACCGTAAGTTACATCATTTAAAAGTACCATGTTTGTAAATCTTTAAACTCGTTTTTCTCGAAACCATTTTTTTTTGGGACGGTAGACACGATTCACAAAAAACCACTTGTCCAATTGACTTAAAATTTTACAAGGCTACTAAGCAAATGTATAGGTATCTAGGATTATGCCGAAAGTATTTGTTTAACTAATGTTTTTAATGCAAAATATAGACAAAAACAGGGCAAAAATCGTAATTTTTTTTCAAACGTTTTTTTTTTCTTATTCCCTAGATGAAGCGATAGCAGGAAGTCTCACGATTACAAAATGGGTTACATTTTGTGTTTCAGAATATTTAAACCGGAGATATCATGTCCACCATGGAGCAACTATTTTCGGCAGGCTCAAGTTCAAGGCGTCGAATGAACCATTTTTAACAAAGATATTTTTAACATTAAAAACGAAAATTATTGTTCAAAACCTGTGAAAAAAACTTGCAAAAAAACTCGAATAAAAATATTGAAAATCTTACAATTACAACGATTTAAAAACTTCGATATTTCGCACCATCTCGGGAGTTGGCACAAAAAACCCTTTAGGTCACTTAACTTAAAATAGTAATAAATAATAACAAAATACCTACGTTAAATTAATTTCCACGGTTCGGTTTTATATTTCTAACAAGTGAAGATTTGCCCACTTAATTGGAAATATATGCCGAACCAGTAACTCGATTTGAATAAACCGTAAAAAAAATTAAAGTTATTAAATTCCCTATCCAACGTTCGTTCATTCTGATTCGAAACCAATAGATTTGGCAGAATTAAAATTTTTTACAAAACTGGCATTAAGAGACAATTCTTATGAAGGGGCTTAAAAATATGTTTTTCTTATTTACAGCATAAAGTTATAGTTTGAAACTTGTGGAAAATTACATCATAAAAGACTGTGATCATGACTCACCTCTGCTTCTCCATACGCTTGCTTTCCGACACTTCAAACGCGATTATCTCGAAACTTTTTTTTCAATGAGTTGAAATTCGGTGTACACGATTACTCAAAAACTATTTATCCGATCAAATTCATATTTAGAACACGTTTTTATGTTACTTATGCCCAATGGATGAACCTCTGACCGAGTTATTAATATTAACAAGATTTGGGTGGGTCAAAATTTGAATTTTGTCCGAAAAAATCGACTTTTTGATTCCGAGGTCTCCCAACCAGCTAATTATTATTATTTTTTTTACTGTCGTAGCTTCATCCATGTTTATAGAGGAGTGTCGTCAGGATTAGAGCATGTTTTGACTTTTGCACATAATTTCCGTTAAATGCCGAATTTTTATTAATGTTAAATATCGTTGAAAAAACCTCACAAATTGTAATGTTTTGGAGTTATGGACATTTATATAAAAAAAAAAACTTTAGTCAGGGTCAGAACACTGCTCTCAGGGTCGGAGTACTGTAGAAAATCAATAAAAAATGAAGAAATATGATTAAAAATAACACGAAAATCAAAGAAAACGGAAAACTCACACTGGAAAAGAGACCTAAAATCAAAATAAAAATCTCTTTGTATGAATTTTAAGGAAAATTTTATTGACACAAAAAAAAAACACACGCGGGTGAAAAATTGTTTTTTTCAAAGTCAAAACGCATTATTACAACAAAATTTTCGGTGTTCCGACCCTGATTGCAAACACTTCTGCGACCCTGACAACACACGTCATTTAGCGTCGCACCATTTACAGCATATTCGCGCGATGCAAACACATTTTCCATACATATTTCCACTTATTAAACCTTATCGAACAATTTAAGTTAACTTACTTTGATGTATGCATGTAATTTTTTAAATTAATCTACTTTTTCTGGCACTCTTCAAAAGTTTTTTACTCTTCTTTTAACACGCGGTCATGTTACACTTATATACACTTCACGCTCTGAACTCGAAATGGCATGAAAAGTTTGCTTTTGTCATAACAAACAATACTGTATATTAACTTAACTGACGACAGTGAGATAAAACGGAGAAAACAGCACTGTCCTGATCCTGACAGCGCCCCGACCATGATGACACTCCCCTACTAATTAGATTTTTTGCGCTGACTGTTTTAGATAATCCTACAAGATGCTGGAGTGTATACCACATTCGGACTCCCTTTCGGACAGCTTCACGGCGACTGGCTATATTTCCGCAATTTTTAATTTTGTTATGCAATAAAAATCATTTTAAAAAAAAAGTACCTGTTAACCCTGAAAAGATATATACATTCCTTACTCTCCAAAAAAAAATCCTGGAAATCGACTAAGAATTGGCGTTTTACATTAAAATACTTCCTTAATATCCTATATCACCTTGATAATGAGGGTAAGTCTCGCAAGTTCAATAATACTAATACCATCAGATTTACGACAGTCTACGTTGGTCATTGGTGTAAAGGTTGCTTGCAGAGGAACTGCGTATTCGCTTAAACACCCATTGCAGAAGTTGTGAAAACTTAGAAGAAAAAGAAAAACCTTCTCATTTTCTCTGTGAATGCCATGGTAAGACCATATCTAGATTTATGAGAAAGTATTTTCTCGATAACTTATCTGATTGCTCGGCATTTAGTCCAAAGATTTTGCTAGGCGCTGATTGGTCAAGTATGAATCTACCTCATTTTAGTGCTTGGTGAGAAATTGAATAAGTTTAAATAGGCGCCATAACGCTTATTGTGATGTGTAGATTATACGTGTTTTATGATGTAGGGAATTTTTCAAATCATGTTCTAGATAGCTAGATTAGGCTATTTTTTTCCTAACAATAGCTAGTATAAAATTTGAAGACAATAGCATGACGAAAAGTCGGCGCGTTTTTATTTATTTTAATTAAACTTATTTTAATAAATTTATTTATCAGTTTATAATTTAATCGGTTTCTGCATTAAATTATCTTTCCAACGAGCTAGAAAAAAAATAAAAATTGGTTACAAAATAAAAAAGTTACAACCTTTTCTATTCAAATTAGACTAGATTTTATATATGTGAGATACTGTTTTTTATAAGATTCTACAATCTGGAGCAAAAGATGCTTCTATTATTCGTTATTCGTAAGGATTTTGTTAAAGTTTTTCATGAATTTAACTCCCCTTTCTGCAGTGACATTTGTAACAAAAAAATCACGGCCCAGTTGACTGCCATTCTGGAAATTTTCGTTTACTTCCAATATTGAAGGATGAAATTCCAAAAATCCTGAAGATATGTTGAAACTGCTAAAGAAATTGTAAGTCTTCTTCGACGCAAAATCGCGAAATAAAAACATTTCTAATGAATAAATTCCTTTTGAACATCCAACGGGCATGGCTTGTTGGGCCAGGCGTTAGAAGTTTACCACCATCAGCACCAAGAAAATTTAATATTAGTTGCAAAAACTCTTCGTAGTCCGCGCGACTAGGATTAATTTTTAATTGGGAATAGCAAAATTGTTTAAAGTCATCACATTTTTGATCACTTATTTTTGAGCAAATGAACTTATCGTCGAGACCACTTTTGATGGAAGTATAATCGAGATTTTTCAAAGCTTCTGAAAATCTCTCGAACATAGAAACCTCTCGTGCTTGGATTGTTTTCAAATGTAAATCAATTACACTCCGCAAGTAGATCTCGAATATGTGATGATGACATAGCAAATTAATTAACTTTGTATTGAGAATTTGTAGCAAGTGAGCGCACGCACAATTATGAGGATCCGTATTGTTTGATGTGTCAAAACACATGGCTTGTTTTCTATCATGTATATTCCATTTGATCAGGAAGTCGTTAACTACTTTAGCTATATTTACTTCACTGGACGAAACAAGTTTGAGAGCACCAAGGAATTTCGAAGCTTCATTATAATTAACGAGAACTGCAATTCTCTCAACTTGGATGTCGCCAATAAGGTTTTGCACCAATTGGCTCACCCAATGAACTACATTGCTTGCGTAACTTGCGCGTGATATGAAAGAAGAGCATAAACTGAAGAAAAGCGATAAATATAGATGATAGCAGAGATGAGATGATCGACTGAATTATATGGTCAATAAAGAGTGGAACGGTTAACAACCAGGGATTAAATTTGCAAATTTCAAATTGTACTTAATTTACCAAAAAAAATTGTACCAAAATGAGAATGAATATTCCTAAAATAGCATACTTCATTGATTCACCGTTTTTGTACGAAATTTAATTTTCATTTAAAAGTTAACAATTGGAAAAAATAAACAAAACATTAAAACGATATTCCTTATATAACTATTGTAACTCATTCTCATTGATTTATCGATATATTATTCATATTCCATAAAATAAATAAAATTCTTTGTATTGAAATTACAGCTTCTTTAAACAGCATATGGTATATAGACTGAGTCGCAAAATTGATCACAAAAAAAAATACCTTTTTAGGGCACGACAAATCGGAAACCAAGCGAGAAGAAAAGTTTTTAGACATCTTGATGAACACAAGGGGGAAAACAAATTTTAAAATCTGCTAATTCTAAAGGCTCCACATTGGATATGAAAGTTCCGATATTTTTATCATAATTTTCGATTTTTCAAAAAATTTCAGCCAAGATTCATTTCAAAACTCAGAGTTCTGTTATTACTGTTTATAAAAGGAAACATGCATAATATAAAAATAATTTTTGAAATCGGACAATGTTTATTAGTAGGTTGAAATTTAGTCAGTACATGTACTGATTTTCTTGGATTTTTTTTAAAAGTATTGATTTTTTTGATGTAAAATTTTTTCGAAAGAATTGAAAGAACTTTCAGTTTATTGTTCACTTTTTAGAGGAGGTAAAGAAACAGACTTACCTTATTAAGTTTATAAAGTTAGCTTATAATCTAAAGAAAAAATCTATATATATCTGGAAATTTTTACTGATTTTTGTACTGATTTTTTAGATAAAAATCTGGCAACCATATTTCAAAGTGATAAGAAGTTTACATTTCATAAAATTTCTGCTAAATTTAAAAAATCTTCTTATGACCTTGACCCTCTTTGAGCACCAATAAACTTTATTCGATTTGGAAAATTATTTCTGCAATATTTTTCTCTTTATCAACAGCAATATCAGAACTGTGAGCTTTGAATTAAGCAATACAGGCAAGTTAAATTTAAGTAAGTACTTATTACAAAATATTTTTTGTTTTGTAGTTAAGTGTTAAATTGATTTTGGCCAATGGCAAATTTTTCCTAAAATGTGCCAATTGTACCTAATGTACCATCGGAAAAGGTACAATTGTACCTACTTTTTCATCACTATTAACAACTCGTCAGCGCGATGTCCCAACGCTTCCGCAGCTGCTATTAAAATATTAATAGCTGTTCCATAGGAAACTTTCGCACTGCCGAATGCAGAAAATAAACGAGATGTAATAAAATCTTTGCTGCCTCTTTTAACGGTGATCGAAAGATATTCATCATCACTTGCAGACAATTCGTCTTTTTTCCCCCTATTCCCATATTCGTCACTGTCAGTAAACCCTGTTTCCTCATCACCTCCAACATATTCCATTGGTTCACCTAAAAACCAATGATTTGATAATAAACTTTAGTTTTGTTTTCCTTTGAATCTATACTAAACGATCTATGTTAAAAATTTAGCATATTGCGCTGTGTGTGTAATTTAGCTATTTTGTAACCAATTTTTATTTTTTATAGCTCATTGGAAAGACAATATAATGTAGAAAACGATTAAGTTTGAAACTGATCACAACAATAATATTAACTAGGATAAGTTTCATTAAAATGAATAAAAAAAATTGTTTCGTCCTTGTAAGCAGTTTTCCAAATTTGATTCGATTACCGTGCCGACTTCCCGTCATTCAATTGTCTCCAAATTTTATATTAGGAGTTATTAGATGATAAGGGAAAAAAATTTCCCAATAAGTTTTGAATTTTAATAACATCTCTAGTGCAGATGCAGGTTTGCTGTGGATCTTATTTTCTTATTACCCAAACTTTACCAGAGTCAATTCTGAACTGATCCACGGAGAGAACCTGCGGGTTGAATATAAATTTAGATGCATAGACAAAGAAACCAAATATTGGAATCAAAACAACATCACAAGAAAAGCTACAGGCAAATTATACAAATAACAAGCTTATGAAATCATGAAACACTTAACGGGTATTCACTGGCTCACTGGCTAATACAGTAGTATAAAGCAGGAACTTAAAACTTTTTCATTGCAAAAAGAAACTTGAATGCAATAGTTATGAGCTGATTAAACTAAATGCAAATTTTCCCTTTAAAAAAAAACTTCACAAAGAAAATTCCTTATTAATTTCTAATTTAGAAAAAGCAAATAGATGAAAAAATCAATTTCAAAAAGAAAATCATAAATTCTTTTCCTCACAACAACACTAAAGATAAGCAAATGCATTGAATTAGATTTTTAAAATTATTTTCCATTTCGATTAAATTAAATTCCTTCTTTTTTTTTGAGCACAAAGCTAATTTACTTCAGCGACACGGTAAAGGAAAAGAAAATGCTTTGGTTTGCACGTTCTCATATTGTACGAGTACATGCACTCAACATTCATCCACCTGTGTACTATGTGCTGTATACGAAATTCGATTTAGTTTTTTTTTTTTTTAAATTGAACACGTTTATTAATGAAACTATTTAGAAAATGAGCAGTTTTTTAATGGAATGAACTGCTACGAACACAGGAAACATAGCAAACATATGGTGCACAGCATTATTGCTATGATACCGGAAACGGATTTTGAATTGATGCTTAAGTGCATTAGGATACTATAATGTCACAATCTATTTGAAAAAAAAAAAAAACAACAAATATGTTCACATTTTTCGAACCAACAAAGAATTAATACCATACATTTTGTTGCATTTTTTTTCGTTCAAGAAAATGCTTAAATTTTAATAGGCACTCATTTTTATTGTGAGTTCATGTACTTATTATTATAAAAAAAATTTATATGCACATTACATTTTTTTATAAGTTCTTTCAGTTTCCTTTTAATGCCTTAGGTCAGCAGACAGAAGCACTAAAATAACTAGCTCCTTCTTTTTATCATTTTGTTTACATTCCATATAGGGACCTTTTATGTTTCTAAGCAGCCTTTCAAAATACTTCCTGTATATATTTACTATTTCACCTAAGGTTTTTCATTCTTTCTATACTTATATTACTTTCTTTTGTAAATAGTTTTACAATTGGTGCACATTCATTTTTTTTTATCCATTTAGTCAATGTCAATGCCAATGCCACCACAAAGACCAACTTTTATTTTAACTTTTCCTTTATTTTTACCTTTCCTCAGCTGTCCACATCAGAATCTCTTCAAATTGCTGGGCTTCACTTTTTCTCTTTTGTGGTTGGTTTTTCATTTTTTACATTTGTTTCTTTCAATGTTAGGCAAATTACACTTAGGCTTCTTTCAATGTTTATTGAGCACAATATTCATAGAGACCCAAAAACTTTATACATGCCACGGCGGCCTTGATAAATTCCCAGACATTGCACTGAACTATTTAATATTTGATTAACGTAGTTACTTGAGTATGTAGATAAGAAAATTATCAACTGTGAGAATATACTTGGGATGTTCACAGGATGTCGTATACTGTCGTAAAGTTGTAAAATCGTTTAATATTGTATGAGAAATGAAAGAATTTACGACAAATGACAGTATACGACACCAAATAAGACACCTTGTGAATTACCCAAATATGTTCCATCTTTTTAAGTTTCACCCAGCAATTCTGTGGTCAAAAGCTGAAATCGATTAAATTCTCATTTCTAGCAAACAAGGTTTGATGTTATTGTGATTGGTTGCCACCAGCGTGGCCGTTGATAAATTTCAAAAAGTTAAATTTTTTTTTAATAAAAGGAACATTTATTTCATTTCGCAGCAGTTTGCATATAAAAAAAATGTATTGATGTATAGAAAATAAAAAAAAATCAATTATCCCAAGTAATTAACACATTAAGGTGCTTCACGAAAAAAAAGTTGTTGTACACCTCCAAAAATTAACCACAGTTTATTTTATGATGATTCCCAAAATATTTCAGCTCTACCGATTACCGTCCCATTTTGAAAAAAAACTCTAAAAAATCGCGTTTTCTCTAGTCTGCTAGCAGATTTAAAAAAGAACCCTAGCATTTTTCAGTATCTATCATTTGTGAACTTTTAATTGGCCAAACAATTTTCCCTAAGTCAGTGTGGCAAATTTGAAAATAGCAATAAGTTTGTAAAAAATCTTATGAAGCGACAGTGTTGTAACTAAAAAGTATGTATGTAATTAGTGTTGCGAACTTTCAAATTAAAGGCAATGGGTTTTTCGTGTAATTTCATGTGAATATCATATTTTTTGCAAAAAAGTCTCAAAAGTTGCAAGGATTTTAAAAAAAATTCTTAATTTTTGGGTATTTTCGAAAAGTCGTGTCAAAGTCTCCAAGCAGTCAAAAAGGTAGCAAATTGCAACTTTAGTTTCATAACGGCCACGCTGGTTGCCACTTTACGTAAGCGAATATGTTTCTGTACTTTAATGTGAATAAGATAGTTCTAAATCCAAGCCCTTATTATTATAATCTACTAGCTGGCCAAGTCATCTTCGTCCCGCCCTTATAACAGTCTCGCAGCCATCAACCAACATTTTTATATCAAATCTCTGTGCTCTGTGTTAATGATTCCTGAGATATCGGAAAATAATTATTCAAGTTATATGAGAAGTGTCCCGCAACCTTTTACAATTCCACATACATTTTTCCCGTAGGATTGTCAGCCAACTCAGTATTGTAGTATAAAAGTTTCCTGATAAATACTCAAAAAAGGCATTCGAGTTGTGTGGGATTTGCCACGCCCATTCGACCAATTTCATCCTCATTCACATATAAACCTAATCTGTCACTTCAAAACCAATTTCCCTCATCTAAATCGGATGAACGGTCTTCCTGGCAACTTAATACATATATTCATATATCGTTAAAATGGGGAAAATTTCACCAATTATATAAAATTTACTATATAACTGGACATGCAATAATTTAACAAAAGCACTCGAATCAAATAAGATGAGAAATGAGTCTTGTTTAGTATCGAGGCAGGCACAGTGAAAAAATCGACACCGATCTCGTCAACCAAGTCGAAAATTTTAAAATACCCTGGGTTCACATGTTTTCAGAAATAATTTACTTTAGGCAAAAGTTGCACATAAAATCCATTGCAGATAGCAAATTTGAGGAACGGTTTCAAGAGTGATGAAAAAATATCTCACAAACTCTTAAGAACAAAATCTACAAATATCTGTCGTCAGATCCCTCGTGATACTGGGCGGCTCCTTAACAGCAGCGGCTACATGTGACGAAATTATGCATGCTTAGATGAGCTTCTGAAGGAACAAGATTAAGAGGAATCTGAAAGCTGCTGGCAATAATGGTGAATAAGGCATGAAGCAACGGATGTTAAATGGAACGTCGATACGATAAAAACACAGGAAAGAAACTACTGGCACTTATGTGGAAAGGAGCCATAATTCTCCACAGTCAAATATTTCATACCCCTTCCCCTACCCGACTTTAGGTATTTCAATGAGAACAAGAATCCATAACTGTAACAAAAACTACAGAGAGATCAACAAATTTGGGTTTAACTTTTGCGAGCTCTTAATATTGCCCTAGACATGGTTATGCGGAATGCAGCCCAACAAAAACGAGGTATCACCTGGGGCCTGCAAGGACGTCTGGAAGACTTGAAATACGCTGACGATACCTGCCAACTCGTGCATACACACGCAGACATGGCCTACAGCTAGTCAGCGAATCAGCAGCTAAAGTCTTACTAAAAATCAACATCGGGAAGGCAAAAGCTATGCGTGTCAATTCAGGCAGCAACCAACAGTTTTATATTCAAAACACCCTTATAGAAGACGTGGAGTCGTTCTGCTACTTAGATAGCGTGCTAGAGAAAATAGGTGGGTGGCTCTTGTGCTATACCCTGTGTTGAGGTCGTCTTACATATCACGCCGGACCAAAAACGGCATTTTTAACTCAAGCGCCAAATCAGTGCTATTATATGAATATGAAACTTGAAACGCAGCAGCTCGCGATCTTCAGACCCTACAAGTGTTTGTAAACCGTTGTTTGCGTAAAGTGCTGCGCATTTACCGACCGCCTAAGGCTGATAACTCGGCAGGCTGCAATCAGCACTGAAATCCGGAAACGAAAATGGAAATGGATAGGTCACACACTACATAAGCCGCCAAATCACAAGATCCTCCACTGATTGAAAACTGCAGGAAAGCCGTAGAAGGTGAAGGCCAGCTCACACTTGAAAGCTCCAAATTGAACGTGTATCAGCTACATTAGGACATTCTTGGAACGAGGTTAAGGCGCTGGCACCAAGCAGATCCAAACGGTAATTTTTTGTAGAGGCACTATGCTCCTTACAGGATCGACGGGAATTTAATAATACCCTAAAAAAATCCGTAGATAGTCAGAAACTTCACAAACCCTTCTTCCTCCCCCGCCCCCCCTCCTCCCTCATTACTTTCACAAGGCTAATGTTATCTACACAGCGTAGGTTTAGTGCCAACTATGTCTCAGCAGAAGGAGAGTCAGATCAGGAAGCTAGGTTTTTTTTTGGCGACCTCTCACAAATTCGTTCATAGTAAGAAATTTCACTTGATTTTCCTTTTTTCAATTCAATGTCAGCAAAAGAACAAACCACTACTGATCCAAGCCTATCGTCAGATCTCAAAACTTTTGTTATCCAAACGGGGATCATTTTGTGACTATCAACCGATCGCGAAACTATCATTTTTCGAAAAGTGAATTTTAAATTTCATATTTACATTCTTCGGTTAAAATTTTGCAACATTTTTATAATTTTAACGATCAAAGATAATATTACTGGGCTCTGAGAAAAAAAAAATAAAAACAAATTTTATCTTGATTTTATAGAAGGTAATGATCCAAAAACTAAAATTTTTACAATTTTGAGTTAGGATTTATCGATATCCTGACGTTATAGAAATCAACGAGAGCTCAGAGCATAGAGCACTAATGATTTTTTCAACCATATTAAAATTGTATTCCGCAGGCTTGTGTATTCGTTCAGTTCAATAACTTAAATATCTCTCTGTACTTTTACTTAAGGAACCTTTAGGCTTGCATAAGTCAACTCCATTTAAGTTTTCTTTGAGCTACTTGATCCTATTTGATATTTTTAGAGGCTTGTTTTGCAGTATGAGATATCTCGCGATGTTTTTAAGTCATCATTGGAGTATGAATGTATAAACTCGTATTTTTGTCGTAATTTGGACATTTATTGTGAAAAAGTGACTAAAAATTTATTCTTTAAAGTATTGTCCATCGTTAGCCACAACATTTTCCCATCTTTCTGGTAGCATACGGATTCCGCGTCGAAAGAACTCCTCATCTTTTGAGGCTATCCACGAATCGACCCATTTTTTTGAGTTCTTCTAAAGAACGGAAGTGCTGTTCAGCCAGGCCATGTGTCATCGATCGGAACAAGAGGTAATCAAAAGGAGCAATGTCTTCAGAATACGGCGGGTGGGGTAGCACTTCCCATTTCAGCGTTTCCAAGTATGTTTTTACTTACCTTGCAACATGCGGTCGAGCATTGTCGTGCTGAAGAATAACTTCGTCGTGTCTATTCTCATATTCTGGCCTCTTATCCTTTAATGCTCGGCTCAAACGCATCAATTGTAGTCGGTAGCGGTCGCCAGTGATCGTTTCATTCGGTTTTAACAGCTCATAATACACGACACCTTTCATATCCCACCAAATACACAGCATGAGCTTGGATCCATGGATGTTCGGCTTGCCCGATAGATGCGGGCGGTCCCCATGGTTTTTTACGCTTTAGGTTATCGTAACGTATCCACTTTTCATCGCCAGTCGCAATACGATGCAGAAAACCCTTTCTTTTCTGTCGTTCAATCAGCAGTTCACATGTGAAAAATCGTCGTTCGACGTCTCTCGGCTTCAATTCGTACGGCCCCCAATTTCCTTGCTTTTGAATCATTCCCAATGCTTTTAATCGTTTAGAAATGGTTGATTGGTCAACTCCTAAAGATTATGCAAGTTCTTGTTGTGTTTGACATGAATCTTCTTCGAGTAATGCCTTCAATTCTTCATCTTTGAACTTTTTCGAGCCGCCTAAACGTTCCCTGTCTTCAACATCAAAATCACCACTTTTGAAACGGGCATATCACACATGACACATTCGAACGTCTATAGCACAGTCAGGATAAGCTTCAGTGAGTAAACGATGTGCTTCAGTTGCGTTTTTCTTTAAATGGAAGAAGCAAATTAAAACTTCCCGCAAATGTTGTTTTGTTGGCATGAAATTCGACATTTTCAGCTATAGTTAAACACTTTTGTAAAATTATGAAAATTATTTGACAGATCAATTCTTATAGTATTTTTGGCGCTCTTCGAAATAGAATAGCTGTCAATGTCAAAAAAATGGCGCGTATGATAGATATGAAGTTAGTCACAATTACGTGTTTATACTTTCATACTCCCAATACAAACTATTATATTTAGGTATTGGACTAGTGAACAGTAAGGAAGGTCAAATTATTTGTCCACAAAGCATAAAGCGTAAATTTGTCCAAGAAAGCATAGGTCTAAATCTATTTCGAGTCTTCTTTTAAAAACAGATTTGATAAAAATGTTAACCTTCATGTCGAGTACGAGGGTCAAAAACGATCCCATACACACTAAAATTGGAATAATTCTTGAGAACTTAAATAGTTAGCTCTGAGCTCTCAGGTGTGCATTTATTAAACTGATTTTCAACTAAAAATAACTTCTGATGTGTATGAGGTCTATGATGTCCAGAAAACTGCAGAAAAAGAAATTCCAGACAAAAAATGAATGGAAAAAACATTGATTGTGTATAGAGGAGAAGATGGATGTGAAAGCATCCAGCGTTTGCTTTTTGTGCAACGAGAGTAACATATGGGGTCAATTTTGACCACCGTACACACCGGACTTATCTCAAAGATGTAAACAACTTAAAGGTTAAAATGTAAATCATACGAACAAATATTTTTGCTCAAGTATTTTTGCATTTTATATCAAACGAATAGGAGACACAGCAAAAAAATTTATTTGATCTGAGTAAAATTTGCAAGATAAAAAATAGAAAATACTGCTCAAAAGCAGCAAGAAACATATGTTAAAATATCTGCCAAAGCGGAAAATTATTCCTAAACTTCACACACACACACCAAAGCTACAAAGGAGAAGAAAATATATGTTTTTCCTCGACTCTTCGACTCTCCCCCTCCTTTAGCTCAAATAGTTTCTTTTAGTTGCAAAGAAGCGTAAAAATAGTTTTAAGCTGTATAAGAAGCTTTGTTCTCATAAAAAAAAACACAGGCGAGTGCATGTACACACACCGGTATGCATCAATATGCATTGATGAGCGTACAAGCACACACAAAAGTATGCAAAGTTTTTTTTTTATGCACTTCAAATACTTTTAGTTGCACGCGCTCCAAATAAAAATAAAAAAAAAACAAAGTAAAATAATAACTCGCACACACATATAATATTTATATATAAGTACAATACATGTATATGTATAGGAAAATAGCAGAATTTATGCAGCAGCCGCAGGATATGACGTTTAATTTCTCATTAAACAAAAGCGCCAATTGTAAAATATGCAATTATAATTTCGAAATTTTCTTTGTATGTTGCATTGAAGTTTTCGCCAATGAATATTTCAAGAAAATGTTCGCACACAAAAACAAAGATTAAAATGAAGAAATATGAAAATTTCAAAAATGCCTTTAAAAAAGCAAACGCTTTTAAAATTTATGCTGCAGCATCAGCGAAAAATGTTTAAGCATAGAAACGCAAGAAACGTTAATCTGCAAGGATGAAGATTGCTGAAGGTCCTGGATAGCATACGATTAACGTGAATACTATATGCAGGAAGAGAGAATATTGAAGGAAGTAGCGGTTAGTTCCGCAGCGAAATAACTGCGGCAATAACATGGCAATGATGAAAGCTAAGAAGTAGAGAGTGTGGTTGGATAAAAATTTGCAATGTATTTCGCGTTGAAAACTTATTACTATGCAAACATTAAAATTAACTTTGCATTCCTTGCTGTCCTCAAAACGTCGTCAATGCGTCGCGTTGCATAAATCTATATCTATATATATATGTATATATGCGAATTTATATATATATATATGTGTGTGTGTGTATGAATGCGTATAGTAAAAAGTATCTGCATCCTTGTGTACATCATAATTTCTTGTGTTTTATAACCGTGTAGTTGATTGTAGCAAAAACGTAATTTATGTTAAGCATTTCTTGCTTTTCTTGCATATATTTATGCATACACACAGAAAGTAGTAGAAAAAGAAAACGAAAAAAAATAGAAAGAAGCTTTCGCTTGGCATAAGCAGGTGGCAAAAATGAAACAAATACATAATATTTCATATAACTTTCACACAACACACACCCTCCTACTCCTTCAATGTTGAATTTGACTTTTAAAAAGTTAATTGAAACACACACGTCTCTAAATTAAGCACAGCTCTCATGTATTTGTGTGTGTGTGTGAGAAAGAAATTAATTTTCACAAGGATATGCGTGAGTGTGTTTGTGCAGAAAAACTTAAACTTAAGAATATTATCAAAGTTTCGAAATGTATAGAAAACACGTTCCCACATGCAAACATACATGCATACGTACATATAACTTAACTTAACAATTTCTTGCTTCGAATTTTAAAATGCATACCATTTCTTCCTTCCTTTCTCCATACGCTACCTTGAACTTTCTATCTTTTCCCAATGTATTATGATACTCTTAATTTATTTCCTGTTTTTAGTACACCACACACCAACTGTTGATAGTGTTGCCATTTTACTTTAATTTATGTATGTATTTGTTCATGTTGTTCTGGCAAGTGGTCAGTTTAAGTTAGAAGTACTTCCTTCTGCTTTTCCCCATTTTTATGAGTATTTCTTTAAGGGTTTTGCCATAAATTATACAACTCATTTTCTTACTGGGACAGAAAGAAACTATTATTACATTTTTTGTGAAGTAAAAAATTACTCAAAATTAACAAATTTTTATAAAAATCGTTTTTATCGAGAAAGAAAAGAAAATCATATTGTGTCAGAATTTTATGACTATCGGTTCAGTGGTTTACGAGATATTAGGGCGAAAAAATAGCACAACTCAACCTGATTACTCTAAGCACTTGAGCCTTTGAAGTGCTCTCCTGTAAAATACAAAAACACACTTATCCTGTTATGCCTTGTGACCACAGACATATACATATATATTAAAAAGTTTCGGTTTCGGTTTTGGCCGAATATTAGAAAAATGGCCGAAATTCGGTTTCGGTTTCGGCCGAAAAAGTCGGTTTCGGTCGGACACTAGTCAAGAACCCAAAAATAACCGTTTATTAGAAATGTCGAATACACCCTCAAAATCTTGACTTTTTAAATACCGATGCCAATATGTCTGCCAAAAGTCATTAAGTTCGAAAATTTAAAAGTATTTTTATGAATTAAAAGTTAAAAAGTACTTGAATAATTCTGAAACTCTGTATCTAACAGTTTTTGGGGTCGCTGATTACAAATCTGAAATCATTTTTCAGAAGTTCAAAATGGCGGATCCAAAATGTCGGAAAATTTTTTTAAACCCGATTGTTTTTGGTAAAAACTTCTTACTTATGAATTTTGGGGTCACTGATTACGAATCAGAAGTTACTTTATAAGAAACTCAAAATGACGGACAAATTTTTTAAAATCGATCGATTTTGTAGTCACTGAATACGATCCTGTACTCTGATTTTCTCTATCATGTCTGGAATCTCCGGTATGGGGGCCGAAAACCATAATTTTGGTATGCGCGGGACCAATACAAAATTTTTTTTATTTTACCTTGTACATGTTTCATAGTTAAGAAACAATTGTAAACCATGGAAGGAAGGAAACAAATTTCTTAGACAGCAACACTCCACCAACCTCCCTTACCCACACTTTTCGGTGTTATATGAAACCTCTATTCGATATATGACAATACCGGGTAAACGGACGCGAAACCTATCATTAGGTTTGGGTAAAAAATGCTCCCAATCAAAAATTAGTTGGGGTTAACGAAGGTCAAAATTTCCTAGGTCCAACTTTTTTTAAGAATTAAATCTTGAAAATATTTATTTTTTATTTTTATAATCTTTGTAGGTACTGGATTAATTACACAGTGCAACAATATATGGGGTCATGTTCCATCTGATTTGCCCGTCTCTATATTGTTGTTCTAATGACTACCTTTGTTTATTAAGCCTGTTTATATATAACTTCAAATAACGAACTTAACATGAACTTAAGTCATGACTTTGAAAATTAACGTCTAGATTTAATTTTCATAGTCTCCTAAAAACTATCAAAAAATGTATTCTACCTAATTGTTTAAAAAACGTTATTCTGGATTCGAAAAGGTATAAAGATTCAATTTGGCTCCACATACCAATATGGACTCCACCTCCAAATACCCATTGGAATATTGAAATCACTTTCAGTTGAATGTATTATAACTTTGAGTACTCTCTGCATTTAAAATAGCCCAGTTGCAACTTTTTTCTATGGCTCCTTCATAATTCGGTAAGTAAAGGGTTAAACAAAAAATAATCGAAGAATACACTAAAACAGATCAAATTTTAAAGGCTATAACATTTAAAAGCGCTATAACTTTTTAAAACCCTCTTAGGGTTTTGTTACTCTAGACCAGCACTATCGATTTATGTTGGTCGCTTTTCCATTAGATTCCATGGCCCTAAAATTGTTGCACAGTATTATCAAGAGCAAGGATGAAAGTAGGTATATTTTTTTACCACGTTGGTTGGTAATAGCCCGGTGAGCTTGTTATTGGGTAGTAGTTCTAGTTCAAAATTTAAGTTCATAGCTTTAATGATTAGAATGAGCTTCTGGGGGACTCGCTTTCTTTGTGGATATATTGCGTTTTAATGGGAATCTTAACTTTTACATTTGACAAATTTTTTTTTAATTTTTTTGAAGTAAATATTTTTATGCAACATGCAACCAAAGATTTCTTTTCCAATATTAATGCAAATATATAATGTGCAAAATAATTTATGGGAAAAAACAATAGCAACTTGTAAACAAACTCAATTCAAGTTAAATTAAGCATGACATTTTTTATGAACAATATAGGACAATAAAAAAAAAATGTTGAAAAATACTGAAGCTGACATCACTCAATTGTGAAATGAGTTCTGACGTTTTTTTCTAGCTGTCCTTCTGTCGGTCTAACTTTTTAGCTGACAGAAAAACTCCAAACAATATAAATTAACTTTCACTTCAACTCAACTGTTGGAATATTTGATGCCGCTGTATTTTTATGACAAAAAAATAAACATGGAAATCCTTGTTTTTATGTATGATTTACAAACAACAGTTCCCTATCTGGACGGTTCCTATTTGGCCTCTTTACCAGAACGCATTTTTTATATCTGTATGTTAAATTATTTCATACAAATTTGCAGTTTCATTCATTCAATTTTTTTGTTTTTTTTTTTATTATTACGTGGGTATATTTTTTCTATTATTCTCAATTCAGGATGATAAGTTTCTGCTGAAATTAGTACGCAGCATCTGTTGCATATCGTGAAAAAAGAATTGGTCGAAAAATAAAGCAAAAGAGAAACTGTTCAGCTACATGTACAATGTGGCAAAGCGCTAAATACAACATAATAAAATTATGAGATTTTTCAACTCTTCATGCTTCCATATCACTTATTTTCCCAATTTGCTCCACTGTGCAATAGCGACTCGTATTTTTCGCGTACGTGTTCAACAACGAAATGGAAAAATTATGCACGCCTACAAATTTGAAGAAAAACAACAAATCAAATAGAAATTTAATTCATTTTTATAAAAATATATTATAAAAAGCAACAGAACAAAAAAAAAATTAAATTTTAGCATTGCACCAACTGCAGGATTTTAATTTATGCTTTTTAACAAGAAAAAAAATTATAGGAATAAATATTTTGCTTGTGGAATTGTATGAAAAATAAACTATGAAATAAAAAGAAATTGAGTAAAAATGTGTGTGTATGTGTGTGATGTGATGCATACTTTTTTTTTAATGCCCAGTTGCAAATTTTCAGTATTTTTCGAATTAAAAATACAGAAAACTTTGTTTTTGTGTATTTTAATTTTTGTTATTATTGCTTCGTAGTTTACTATCCATAGTTAGAATTGAAATTGTGCAAACATGATTTCAACATTCCCAATTCTCATTATGGAATACATTTTTAGGTATGTCTGCCATGACAATTTCATTCATCTAACTGCAATTACGATTTGTGCAACAACAAACAATTCCCATTGGTATTTTAAGATTGCTGCATACAAATTTTTGTCATCATCAACATATAAATTGAGCTATTTCTGTTGTTGCTGCAGCAACTAACATTTTTACGACAACAAGAAAATAAGTAAGAAGTTCAAACATAGATTCCATCATGAATGTATGTAGGTATGTATATAGCCATCTATCTATCCAGCCATCCATTTATTCATTCAACTATTTTGCACCGTATTTGCTTAAGAAAACTAAAATCACACTTGTGGCATTAAGAACAACAGCAACAACTCAAATTGCAACGCATACAATTCATTATTCTTAAATTGAGTATGTTGTCGTAGATACACACTTATGTACATATGTATAAAGATATATATTTGATAAATATGTTTTTTTTTACTAATATATGTACATTAGAGAGGTCCTTAGGCGTATGGGAGAAATTTTTCATATATTGTTTTTACTCTACGCTCCCTAATTTTGTTCCTTTATGTGAAAAATGTAAACTGTGAAAGTTTCAGGCAAAAATATTTAAATTTAAACGTGCCTCCTCGGACTCAAAGTTTATATGTGAAAAACACTCCCATATTATCAAATAGTCCAGTCGGCAGAGTAAAAGATCCACCAAAAGTTCATAATAATTCTTATCTGAGTTTTTTTTTGCAGTAATTGTTAGTGGGGGTATAATAGATGGAAAAACCAGTATAAGGAGTGAGATTGAAAAAATCTTAACACTTAATCTTAAAGTTTAATAAATTTTTTGATCTAGTTATCTTTGGAAAATATGTCAGTTGTTATTTTTAATGACAAACATGTTGATTTATTGTGAGTTTGATCAAAATGAGTGAAGAAAAAGAAGTACGTCTTAAAATTATTGAAAATTTGCAAAAAAAAATCCAAATTGGTCCTTCAAAAAATTGACCAAAGAATTGAAGGTCTGTCGTCAAACTGTTTCCAATGTTATTAAACAGTTTCAGGAGAATTTGACCATCGATAGAAAACCTGGTTCGGGAAGAAAACAAGGACCACATGATATTGGGAAAGCCAATAAAATAGAAAGCATATTGAAAATATCTCCAAACACATCTGGTAGAAAAGCTGCCCGGTTAGCCCAGTGCTCTGACTATTTGGTGCGAAAAGTTAAAGCCAATGCAGGTTTGAAAACATACAAAGTCCAAAAAGTTCCAGACAGGAATGCTACAAAAAATTTAGACGCCAAAAGTAGGGCTCAGAAATTAAAATCGAATTTCATACAAAAATATTCATGTTGTATAATGGACGACGAAAAAATTTTTATATGTCAAAATTTTTATATTGCTGATGCTCGAAGAAATGTCGAAGAACAATTAAGAATCCAAAAGCAGACAAAATTTCCTAAAAAATTCCTGGTATGACAAGCTATATGCAGTTGCGGCAAAAGAAGCAAGTCTTTTGTTACAGTGGGCTCTATAAATACCGAAATATACATCAAAGAATGTTTGGAAAAAAAAGACTTCTTCCTTTCATAATAGAGCAAAATGTGTCCACATATTTTTAGCCCTATTTGGCATCATGTCACTACGGCAACAAAGCTCTGGAATGGTACCAAAGTAATAACATAGTTTTTGAACCAAGAGAGGCCAATCCTCCAAATTGTCCGGAGCTAAGGCCAGTGGAGAGATATTGGGCTCTTGTGAAAAGAAACTTAAAGAGCACAAAAAAGGTGTCCCAAAATATTCAAGATTTCAAAAGGAGATAGGCAAACTGTTCCAAAAAGGTGTCTGAAACAACTATCAAATCTCTAATGGAAGGCTTAGCAAAAAAAGGTCTACGAGTTCATAAATAGTGGTTAGAATTATAAAAGTTATATTTTCCTGTTATTTGTAAAATATTATCAATTAAATAAAAAAAAATCAAAACTCTAAGATCAACCGTTTAAAAATTATTGAATTTTATGTATGTTAAAATTTTTTCGATCTCACTCCTAATATAATAATAAAAATAATAATTTAAATAAATAAGCAGCATATTACATACAAATTTGAAGCCAAGGAGGCACGTTTAAATATAAATATTTTTGTCTGAAACTTTTACAGCTTCCATTATTAGCATAAAGGAACAAAATTAGTGGACGTATGGAAAAATATTCCAAACTTAAAAATTAAGGACCACTCTAATGTACATATGAGCATATGTATGTACCTATATAAATAACATCTTAAAAAACTCTAACTATTATGATGGATATTTATTTTATTAAGTCTTTAAAATGTTACTGAATCTCATATCAATAGAAGAGCGTAAGCTCGTTATTTGCTGGAAACCATGTTTTGGTCTAATAAAAACAGCAGCCACTATCTAGTGATAGACTAAAATCACCCATTTCCTTTTCAATTACTTCGGGGCTGGATTAAGACATCTACGACGTTAAGTTGGCAACTGTTGGGAGTTTTTAGATGCTCTCTTGAAACGTGAGCAAAGAAGGTACCCGTTGCGGTTTCCAACTCGTCCGGGTAGTTCGAACAAAACGGGTCTCCTTAAAGTTTGAAGCGATGCAGGTTCTGTTAAAGCACCCTTACCCGCTGTGCAATTACGTGACGTGATGCGTCTACTAAGCTAATTCTTGAATTTAAATAAAGATGCAGCGACTCTTTTCAAACTGGTCCCAGTTTCATAATAGTGCGCTTTTTCTCTTCCTTCTTTTGGTTCGACGGTCTTTCGCCTGTATGGGAATAAAGACATTTATTCTCCCATGCCAGTAGAACAATGCGCACCTTATTTGCATTAGAACAATCCTTAGAGACACTTTTTTAAAGCGTTTAATTCCCATCTGGGAAACGAACCTGAGGCAGCTGGAACTCCAATCTAGCACTCATTCACCAGGCCACCGAGTGACGTAAATTGCCTCGTTCGATTTTGTGTTGGCTACTCTCATGGCTCTGAGCCTGTAAATTGATCGTCTTCTCCGCGTCCGCCCAAATGGCTGCGAACTAATCTTGATGCTTGTCCACCTTGGACTTACGGAATTCGGCATAATACGAATTAATTCGTCGTTTGCCGTGAATGTTTTATCATTGTCGGCTAATAAATGAACCGCTGATGTAATTCTAGAATTGATGAGTACCTCTAAGTACTTCAGTTATGGCTCCAATGTGACGCGATGATCGCCAAGCGTAAATTAGTTATTTTTCTTATGTTCCAGGTGTTCAGTATCATGACCTCAGCTTCCTGAGTAGTCAACTTTAATTTCGTGCTATTCAAACATATCCTTTGAAAATGCATTCTTGAATGCCGTCATTGCCATGACATCAGCTAAAAGTTTTTTCCGGTTTCTCAAGCGACTTATGTAGCTTGACGCATATGATCCGTTACAAGATTTTGTTGAATGTGCCCAGCATACATAGGGGACACTGCAATGAAGTCTGGTCTTGGAACGCACCTTCTTTCATGTAGATGTCGAAGAGCACGACGAACACCTCCAGTTTTCCAAAGAGTGAAACCTAACAACTTTTGATATTTGCTTTTTGAAATAAAATGAAGTCAACGCAGGACCTCAAGGTTGTTTTGAAAAAAGTTTTAAAATCCTTCTGTCTAAGTTACTTTACCGATTTTTTCATTCGCTCTTAAAAATACAATAAACCGATATCATTCGCAAAAGCAATATTTAAAAATTTTCCAATACTATTCGCATTAAATGATTGGATATTAACAATTTCCAAGAACAAAACAAAATGTCATAATAAAAGAAAACAGCAGATACCACTTTACAACTGCTATTGGTGTAATTAATTGTAAACATATCAGAATAATAAACATAAGGCAGAAGCTTCTGGAATACAAATTAACTGCAATTTTACACATGCCTATTTGTTTTTATTTCACACTTATTACTCATAACTAGGGAAATGGTATCGGGGAGAAAGTACCGATACTATACTCATTTAAAGTATCGGCCGAAAAGTAACGGGTACTCAAAACTATAGACATAATTGTACTCGATACCTAAAGTATCGCGTTTCGATACTTAATGCAAAAAAAATTCATCAAATGCGCTCATAAAATGTGCGAATTATGTGTAAATTTTTTATTTTTACTAATTTTTTGAAATATATACATAAGTACATAAGTAAATAATGAATACATATATGTACCTATGTGTATACAAAATGTAGATATTCATTTAATATAGAAAGATATCGCACCCTAAGTACAAAAGTGGCACAATCTCTGTTCAACCGACCGATCATGATGTTCAACAATTTCGCTACCTCCATTCTTCAAGCACGTATCTCCAAAAGTACCATTTCGGCAGCAAATGGAAAAAGCTAAAGGTTTGGAAAGCAACTTTCGTGTTCAAGTGGAGATACGAGGTTAAAGAACTGGCTCTAAAATTTCATTTTTCACTCAAACTCGCTGAGATTATTATTATCAAGCGGTATTCCATCAAGAACATAGACTATTTACATAGAATCGCCAGGTGTTTCTGTTTAATATTAAATATCTTAATTCATTAAATGATTAGTTAGTTTCATGCCGGATGGTTCTTCTCCAAGTAGTCCGAGGCCTGCCGGGTCTTCGATTGCCTTGCGCGCTCCATTGTAGGGCAGCATGACAGACCTCTTCGTAGAGTTTTCTTAATATGTGCCCGAGCCAGTTGTATTTTCGTCGTCTTATTTACACGTTGATGTTTTCTTGGTTTGTGAGTTGCAGCAGCATTTCATTGCCCACCACACGGGGCCACCAAACTCTCAATATATTTCGCAGACATCTGTTGGTAAAAGACTGACTAATTTCAGTGCCCACCAGCCATGTTTCAGAGCTATACAGCAGAATTGATTTGACACATGCGTTATATACATTGACCTTGTCTTTAGAGATAATTCGCTTGAGCTCCAGCTGATACGAAGAATTGCAAATTCAGATCTTGTTTCGTTAATTCTGCACCTTTATTATGCTTCCAAGGTAGGAGAAATTCTCAACGGTTTCAATAGTGGTCTTACTGATTGTGAAGGTGGGAGTTTGATTTGACTTAATCGTGCATGCCTTTGTTTTGCTTATGTTGATCCGCAAACCCACTAATGCGGCTGTAGTTGAACGGGCATCAATCTTTGCCTACATATGCTCTTTATTTGAAGAAAGTAAAACTATGTCGTCCGCATAGTCGAGGTCTTCGAGGTGTTGGTTAACCCTCCATAATATGCCCCTTCTTTCGACATGACAGTGACTTTTTTCAACACGGCATCTAACGTTACTGCAAATAGTAGTGGTGATAGCAGGCAGCCTTGCTTTATTCCGGTCTGCGACGGAAAGGCCTCACAAATGCGGCCGCAATGTAGGACTCTAGCACTTGCCCCGCTGTACTGCACTTTGATAAGGCTTCTGATTTTTTCAGAGACACCTACGCTTTCAAGCGCAGACCATATGGCACTTCGGTCCATAGAGTCGAAGGCTTTTTCAGAGTCGATGAACACAAGAAACAGCGGGGTGTTTAACTCATTACACTGTTCTACAATAAGGCGCAGGCTGTTGATGTGGTCAACGCATGATTTATTGGGCCTGAAGCCCGATTGCCCTTTTCGGAGTTGGTAGTCGATTGGGTCGAGGATGCGGTTTAGGAGAATTTTGTTAAATATTTTGCAAGCGAGCGGGATAAGCGAGATCCCTCGCCAATTGTTGCAGTCCTTCTTATCACCCTTCTTAGGAATTTTAATAATCAAACTTTCTTTCTACTCCGGGGGTACCGTTTCGCTGGAAACTTACTTCAAAACTCAATTTCGCCCAAAATGGAAATACATGGTTGAAGAAAAGAGGTAGCGATTTGTAGTATGTATTTCTAAATGTAAACTAACATCACCTGATTATACATGTATTCAAAAAAAGTACAAGTCGTACTGTTTAATTTTGATTCCATTTGCATTTTCATTCTTTAGTGCCAATTTTTGTACTGGACATTTTGAAAAGTATCGAATTTCGATACCAGCATCAATATACTCAATGAGTACAAGTATTCATAATAAAAGTATCGGGTATCGGGATAAAAGTATCGAGTACTCAAAGTATCGAGTACCGATACTTACTCATAACTAATCATTTGTTTACATGTAAAATATTTATATGCAACGAAGCAAATAATTTTCGCACGGGCCCATGACTTGCATTCCACTTGTAATGACACTAATTGTTTGTATTCAAAGTTGTTATTGCTTGTTAATCTGGAAAATGTTAATTGAATATAATTATAAATCCAACACATCCAATTACATGGGCTGACAAATTGTTTTTGTAAGCAAAATCAACACCTTTTGTTTTACTTCGTGGAATGTGTAGGATTGCATTGGTTGATGAGAAAAAGCGGTTAGCATGTATGTGAAAGAGAGAGGAAGATAACATGAAAAGGAAGAAGGGGAAGTACATACGAATATTTGTTTAGTATTTTTCTTGCACGGCAAGAGGGATATAAATATTATAAATGCGCATTACGCCAATGAGAAATAATGCATTTTGCAACTTGGCGATTCCACGATTTAAATTAACTAGCGTGGGATCGAGCATATTGTGTGAAATACTTTAGCACATCGTAACCCTGCGTAGTTTATGCGACTTGCATTAATCAACAACAGCAGTAAAAATTGAAGCAAACCTATCCGCGCCATAATACCAGGCCCATGCATACAAAGAATTTTAGATATTTGCACCTATTCCCCAAAAAAAATCCCAATTTTTGATTTTTTTTTTGTCAATGGAACATAACTCGATGGAAATCAGATCGACTTTTATAAAAGAAATGTAATTTAAATAAAATTAGATTTAGCAAACTAAATCTCAGACCAAAATGAAACAAAATTTCTGACCAAAACTCAGACTAAATTCAGCAACTCGAATATTTAACAACTGGTGAAAGATTATTTATGAATAGTGGTACGACTTCCTTGGAGATACCTGACTGAACCTTACTTATATCTGGGATATGACTACCAATTTGGATGCCTTGAATTCGACAAACATGATTCAACCCAATTTAGCAAGGTTGAATGCAGAAATCTTATTGGGGTGTTTATTTCAATATATTGTATATATTGTTTAGGGCCTGATTTAAATTCTGGGTAAATATGGGATAATTTTCATCCTTCATTAAAGATACCAGAAGCAAAATCTTATTTAAAAATTAATAGTAATAAGGCAGACAGAGAAGAGTTTTTTGTCCAGAATTATTTTCCTTAACTCCAGCTTGTTACAGTCAACTTTTTTTTATTTTTAAATATTTAGACAAATAACAATTTGCTTATCAAAGAGTTTCCATTATTAACTCATAATACAAGTGTACACAAGTTCGAAAGCAGTGCACCTTGGCAAGATAAGTCAATAAGTGACTCAGGTCATGTCCCACACTCCCAAATACAAATCATACACATACGCAAAAGTGCAACGATGTTCAGTGTTCGATGTACGTGAACATTGAACTAAATGGATAAACCGCTGCAGAATTTTGAAATATTTCCTTAAGGAAAACAAACAAAAACCCAAGTAAAAACTAAAAAAAGCAAATGGACGAGAAAAACTTATGAGTGTTAAACTGAGCAATATGTCACGGGTGGCAAAACTATAGCAATAACTAACACAAATGAAAAGCGTGCGAAAAGCGGAAAAATAGAAAACAAAATAGATGGTACAAAGGAAGAACTACAGATATGTAGAAGTACACAGTATGTGCCCGAATTTTTTCGGGATAAATAAATAAAGAAAAAATATAATAACAACAACAGCAACGAAACTTACTATAAAATACAGTAACTTTGCAGTGCTTTGAATAAAACGTTAACACACACGACGATGATTCAATTTATGAAGTCAATTTCGTTCACACACATCCATAAAAATCCAACATAAACAAAAACGAACAAAAGAGCAATTCAACTACTGTAATAGTTTCATAACAAGATGCATGTGTGTGTACATATAACGTACGAATATAAACAACATGTATTCAGTAGAGTATCACAAAGAATCAGGAATCGCAATACGTAGAGTAAAATTGTGGCATATTACGCGAAAATCATATTTTGACAAATTGCTCGTTTACCGTACATGGCAGTAAAATAAACTGAGGACGTCTGACAAACAGTAATGCAAGCTCATATGTTATACCTTAGATTTGTACAACGTTAGTTTTGAAGTTGATTTGAATGAAAGGAAAGTGTTTCTGTTAAAAATTTCATCACATCAAGCAAATTTAAACGGAAATTCAAATATAATAACGTAAAAGTTGAATGTTTAAATTGAGGCGGTTTCAATTAATTTGATTTAATTTTTGCATATTATGCATCAAACAAATTTTGACCAACATTGGTTAATGCACAGATACAAAAATTATTGGTATAACTCAATTCTAAACTATTTCCTCAGTTTTATATTTTTTTAATCACTTTAATGATCCCAAGTAGCAGTTTTGAACCTTTGCAGACCTAAGATTTAACTTCGGGCGAAATTGATTTGCAAAAAACACAAACAAATTTAAAGCATAAAAAACAGATTTCACCAGTTCAAAAACAATCCCGTAAACCAGACCAGAAATCATATAAAAAAATCAATCAAAACTCAGACCACAACAAGACCAAAAATCAAACCAAAATGTTGACAAAAATTCAAGCCAGAGTTCAGAGCAAAATTTAGGCCAAAACTTAGACAAAAACTCCGGCCAAAATTCAAACCAAACTTCAGACCACAACTCAAATTAAAATTCTGACCAAAAATCTGACTTTAAATCCACCAAAATTCAAACAAAACTCTAACCGGAAATCGGAATAAAACTCAAAACAAAATTCAGACTGAATCACATCAAAATTCAAATAAAAACTTCCACTGAAATTTTAACTAAAAATCGGACCTAAAATCTGATCGAAATTGGGGTAAAAAACCGGCCCAAAGTTCAGACCAAGAAATAAACGTGAAAGAAATCTAAAAACCAGACCATAAGATCAAATCAAAAGCAAAACTAAAACCCATTATAAGGCTCCCACAGGTTGGGAATGTGGTAGAAACAGTTGAAAGATTTTAAAAGATTACAAAATAACCATATTTCGGACGAGCTGACGCACCCACAGCACCCTTTTGGATCTACCACTGGATAGAGATACGATTTTTGTTGATTCAAAGTTCAACAATGAGTCTGTTTGGTAAAAAGTGTGAGCAAAGTTATTAAATCTTTAGGCATAAAAATACACGTCAATATACCACCTTGATCAAAAAGTTCCCGGAATAACCAACGTGTGGCGCTCCCATCCTTCCGATTTGAGTTCTGTTTTTTTTTTTTTTTTGTTAATTTGGTACATCTGTTGTTGATATTCCCTCTAAATCTTAGCGTCATAGCTTGACATTTGCAAAAGTTACGTAGCCAAGAGAACATCTATCTCTGTGTGTGTTCTGCGATTTTTTACAATTTTATTAAATTGTATTGTATTGAATTTTGCGTAAAAAACGGATTTAATGGTGCGCGAACGTTGGAAATGTTGGAAAAGTGTTTCGGCAACGATTCTCTAAAGAAAACGGTCGTTTACCAGTGGCACGAGCGGTTCACAAGTGGCCGTGAGTCAATCGAAGATGATGAATGAAGTGGCAAACCATCGACATCGAAAACCGACGAAAACGTTCATAAAGTAAAAGAAATTTTGGTCAATAACCGCAAATTAACTATCAGAGAGTATTATTTGGGAGTTATGAGGCGTCTGCGTGAAGCAATTCGCCGAAAGAGACCAGAATTGTGGACAGAAAACTCGTGGTTTTTGCACCATGATAACGCACCGTCGCACAGTACCATCATTATTTATAATTTTTTAACAAAAAATGCAACAAATACCATCCAACAGCCACCGAATTCACCTGATTTGGCTCCCTGTGACTTCTTTCTATTCAATCGAGCTAAACCATTACGGGGAACGCGTTTCAGCAGCCGAGAGGAAGTAATGGAAAAATCGCAGGAAGCACTGATGGACATACCGAAAACCGGATATAAAAAATGTTTCGACGATTGGATCAAGCGCTGGCATAAGTGTGTAGCAGTCGATGGAGATTACTTTGAAGGGGACAATATAGATTTAGATGAATAAACTTGTATTTTTAATTTTCTGAATAAATTCCGGGAACTTTTGGATCAAGGTGGTATGGCGGCTCAGTTCCCTTAAACAAAGGGCTACCTTATCAGCTTTGAATTGTTTTGCCCAATCGCTGCTGAATTTGGTGAATATATAAATATTGTAAATCATATTGAAAACTTCGTATTCGTGGTAATATACGGACTTACATTCGAAATCGATGTTGATAAAAATTTCAAATTTACCACCAGGAGTTTATAACTTTTTAAGAATGAGGTTTTAGTTCTTCACAAATCTGTTTCTGATATACCTGTAAAGATAAAAATAAAAGTGGTTCCTGGCAGTTACCAGGGCTATATAGTACTCAAAGTATTTTTAAAATGATTTTTCCCCATAATTATATACAATTAGAATGATTTGAGAGTGCAAAGAAAACGAATATCATATTTAAAGCATTGGCTTTAAAATATTACCGCCTACATTAGGGTAGGTTAGGTAAGGTTGGAGTGGCTGTCGAGAGACACACTTAGGCCTGAACGGCCCATTGTGATACCACATAGTTGGACCTACAGTTTAACGCCGATTCAGAACGGCGGTGTGGCAATTTTTTATCGGCTTGGTGGTTTTGCCATTACCAACCAATGTGTGTACTTGTACACTATCTTATAATTCTCATACACTTCATATTGATAGTGAATATAAGAAAGTAATGAAAATTAACCACCAGACGAAGACGGGAATCGAACCCGAACCTCCCAGATGAAAGTCTAGTGCACTATCCACTAGGCTATCGAGGTCGTCCTACATTAGGGTAAGTTTGTTATGAAAAATTCGAAATACTTCAAAATGGAATACTGAGTACGGGTGCTTGAATAAATACTAGTACTTTCTAATTACCAGCACCATAATACTGAGAACCAGTACGAGTACTTTGTGCAGGCACTCAAAATTTTGCAACTCTGGCTGACACACTGCTATTACGCAGTGCAATAAAAGTTTAATGCACAAGATTTTCGACCGGTTTTATAGTAATTTAGCTGATCACGACAACGTACTCAGTTTTTCTCCATCACATCTAGTTCTCACTTAATATAGACCTGAATTCGGAAAAATGGGACCTTCAAGGGCTATTAAGAAATTTCTTTATTTTAACAGATTAGAATTTGATGTCTGAAACAAATTTGTTAGGCATAAAAAGATAAACAATTTGTGTGCATACACTTTCCTCCATCTTCTACCCTTCTTCTTGAAAATGGATTTTGTAACGCCTTTTTCCATAAATGTCCGATATAACAAAAACCGTTGAGAAAACTATTATATTGTCTTTAGAGAAAATATTTCTTGCTAAAAATTACGAGATACATTTTTTCCATAATAATGCAAACATCGAATTTTTTGGATTAGAATCGAGCCACTTACACTATGTAAGTGAAAAACGGAATCGCTTGTTATTGTAATTATATTAGGCTTCCACGTGGAACCAACAAAATTAAAAAAAAAATTGATTGATTTAAAAAAAATAAAAAATTTGTTGGGTCCACATGGGATTGAACCACGGATTAAAAACTTAAATCAATTAAATAATTTCTTTTTAAATATTGCTGGCTTCACATGGAAGCCTAATGTAATTACAACATCAAAGGATTCCATTTTTTACTTACGTAGCGTGAGTGGCTCAATTCTAATGCGAAAAGTTCGGTTTTTGCATTATTCTGGGAAATATTTACTCCGTAGGTCATTCCAATATTCTAGGCCCTCTCATAATTTTTAACAAAAAACATTTTCTCCAAAGGTTATTTAACAGTTTTTTCAACGGTTTTTGTTTCAAAGAGGTTTAAACCTTCATTTCCAAAAGGAAGGGTAGGAGATGGAGGGAAAAGTGCATGCACTAAAACTATTTATCTTTTTGTGCTTAGCAACTTTGCTTCTGACATCAAAATCGTATTTGTTAAAATAAAGAAATATCTTAATAGCCCCTGAAGACCCCATTTTTCTGACCCATATTGTGGGAGAATTAGATGTGGTGGAGAAAAACTGAGTACGCAGTCGTAATCAGCGACCCAAAATTACTATATAACCGTTGGAAAATCTTGCGCATAAGACAAAAGTTGAAAATTTATTGACCTCTGATATTATTTAAATTAACTTCTTATGAACGACTCGAATTGCCATCCTTAATCAGTACTTAGTTATATTTTCAGGAGCTCGAAATTTTGATATTAAACCATGTGCACAGCGTTAGCAACAGATTCTTCCGTAACATCTACTACTGGGTCACTTTCCGCGAAAAATTGCATATAAGCTTAAAATTTTTTTTTCAATCATTATGATTGTGCGAAAAATTATCCTGGAAGAAACAATACGGTTCCATTTCTAATATCAAGCCAATAAAACTCCAACATCTATATCGAATTTTCTAGAAGAAGCGTTTAAAGTTTATATATTTTATATGATTATACCAATATAGATTTTATCAAGCCTATTCCTTTGATATAAAGTACTCCAAAATATATTAACTCCTAAATGGAGCTTAGAAGAGTACAAAAAATTAAAATTTTTTTGGTTTTCAAGACTTTGTTGCACATAAACATGCCATATATAGAATATGGGTCTATTCAGACCTCCGTAAATGGACACCTAAGTTGACACTAAAAAACTGGAAACCTCTTTAATGCCCAAAAGGAAAGAAATTGCAAAGGAAACTTATTATGTCCGACCCTCAAAAATCAAAGAAAATTTTTTTTCAATGCCAAGCATCATTGATATACTGAAACCAATTTTTCCTTACTATTTGAATGAAAGATATCAAAAAAGCAGTGTGGCCAACTCAGCGCTTTTCCCGCTGATTTTTGTGCTTTTTGAAAATTAAAACGCGGAAAAAAAGTGATTTAGCGTTCTGCACGTTTTTTTTTCAATTTAAAATATCTTTGAAAAATCGAAGAAATTTTCATTGACTAGAAGTATCAGTGAAAAAGTTTAAATGTATTGACTTTTATAAGGAAAAAAGTTTAACGCTTTTTTTTAAGAAAATACGCGTTTTATTCTTAATTTTAGCAGATTTTGAAAAACAAAAGTTGGCCACACTGCAAAAAAGTAAATGAATGATGATTTTAACAATGATTGGCATGAGTTGAAATTAATACATAACTCGCACCATAACAATTGAGTGCAGTAAAAACCACTAAATTTATATATTCACATAAATCTACATAAGTAAACAAACAATTTGCAAATATGAAATATGAACGACTACATTGAAAGAGCATGAAATTTCAATCTCAAACACAGAATTATTTATGCAATTTAAATTTAATTTGTTTTAGGTGCAATGTATACTAATTTAATTACAACTTGAATGAGTAACTTAAACTACACTTGGCACTAATCAAACATAATCAAGTATAATCATATTATAAAAACAATAAAACTAAAATAAAATAATTCACACTTTAGCAAGCAGCCACAGGAAACTACTTAAGCATGCGGCAACAAACAACATTTTTGCTAACAATAACAAGCAGCAGTAGAATGCAGAAAGTCTTAGTCCATATACATACATAGTTCAAGTCAATATAACCACAAAATCTGCACACAAGTTTCATAGAAAATAAAACAATAAATAAAACAATTCACAAATAAGTTTTATTTGTTTTATTTATGTATGGGCTGGTCAGTTAGTTCTAGCAGATTCTGTATCCTTTCATTTTTTCTTGCCACAGTCGGATCCAAGGCAAAATAATTGTGGTTTACTCAAAATATACAAATGTTAAAAACGTGCAATTCTAGAATTATACCGAGGTGCTAGCTATTACTCAACAATATGGCATCAACACACAAATGGATAGCTACATTTGTTTGTGCAGTTATCCTTCTGTCCGTCCATTGGCTTCGTCACATTATCCTACTGTATTTGTTGCGGTAAGTAAATTAAATTTGTTACAATTGCCACAAGGATAGAAAAATAACTAATTCATTTTATTTTCGTCCATTTTTATTTATTTTTTTATTTTATTTTTGTTTGTTTTATTTAAAGTTTTTGTTTGCATATTTTCAACACTTTCCTGTGGCAATGTTGAACTGTGAAATGTGGTTATTTAGTAATTAGTGTGTAATTTTGTTTATTAATTTGCACGATTTTTGTTTGTTTTATTATTCGGTGACTAGAGAGTAGCAACATTTTTACTTTAATTCTTTAAGAACAAATTTTCTTCGGCTCATGTTTATAGTTCATGTGAATTTAATGGAATGGAATGGAATGAAATGAACTAATATCAATTTCCAATCGTTCCATTATCGTTTCGATTCAATCGACATAAACAAATTAGCTTTCACAGTTTTATTTGATCCACTTTCACTTTCTGAATTTTATAATTATGAAAATTTTATTATTTCCCATCTCTTGTAGAGCGCGTCGTTTTTGAGCTTAATCGATCCCTAAACGTTCAGTAGGAACGCAGAAACTGATTTGAAAGCATTGTTGTTGGTAAAACAATGCATCTGACGTTGACCAGGTCTCGGAACAGAACAGCAACACTGACATGATTCGGTTCGATATTAATTTTGATTGTGGACGAGATCAAGTTAGCAAAAGTGCCGTTCACTTTACCGCTGTCTTCAGTGGTGATATCACTGCCCAAAAAGGAAAAGTAGTTCGAAGTCTGAAAGGCATCTACAATATTACTCAAGATCCTGCACTAGAATTCGGTATAAGTGAAATGAATTTTCTTGGAATGTGCCTTAAATAATAGTTAGCCAGATGCGATCAAGTGCCGTTTTCAAAAATACCCACTCAGGTTTCCCGCTTATTTTACTAAAATTAGATACTGATATAACAATATATATAAATACTTAGCTGCCCCTTTCCCTCTTCGCGACACCAAAGCTCTACCTGACAATAAATATTACTCTTCTTTTTGAAGGTTGAAACAGAGTTAGAGCCCGTGAGCCTTTACAAGCAATTGTCACAAAAGTATACTATCCAAAAAAATTGGTAAATTGTATTGATTTTTCGAAAATTTTGTTCGACCTGTCGAAAATGAAGCGGCGGGATGCTTTTTAGTGCCACAGAAGTGAACTGAGCGTGCTTGCAATGACTTCTATAGAAGTTGCGTAAGCAAGGTTGAAGTATATAGGTTCTTTCCCCACTTTTTTTTTGTTCATTTCCACCGTTTGTTAAAATAAGAAATTCTCACTTGAATCACAACTTGTTCGATAGTCCAGATAAATTCAACTCCAGCATTAGCAGGTACTCCAATTTTATGGGACGTTGACTACAACATTTTTCCCACTTTTAAGTGATGTTATCTTCGTAATCGACCTGAAATTTACCAAGAAGCACTACCGTTGCACTGTTGCAAATTTTTTTTCTATGCTTTTTAATGCAGCAATATTTTAGCAGTACATATTTTAGTTCAATGTGGAGCACTGATCCACAAAAGAAGGAAATGTCTGGGCATGCACGAAGTGCCCAGTACAGAACTAGAATCCATAGCTCCGGGCGCAATACTCAAATTCTTGAGGGAGACTGGACTGGATGAGGTACTCTAGGCAGATTAGACTAGATAAAAAAGAGGGACGAGCAATAGATCTTATAGGTCGCGGTACAACGACAGAAACCTCTATAATACAATACAATACAATACAATATTAATGCAGCAAATTAAAAATTTATAGTATTTTATTGATATGCAGACAGAATAAGAATATTCATTAATTAGCAATGCCTTACCGACTCTGAGTGCTTGATGTAAAAGCTGCTGTCGAATTGGCAGTACTCATAATTTATATTCGGCTCAAGTTCAAGATCCGGGAAGCGGGCTGTGGGTATGAGCTGCATCTAAAGAGATATTGGTATCAAGTGTCAACTTTGGAGGATGTTGAGAGCAGTTGAATAGGTTTATGGTGTTATGGGGACTGTTTAGGCGATTGTTATTTCGAAAACTTGATAAGTTTTTAGGTACCTCACTCAGTGGTGGTGATTGATTATTCATTGTGATTGTTTTGAAAAGAACATGTTGCTAAGGTAACTATAAAACCAAACAAAAAATAATGCATTATACTTTTGAGAAAACTGGGATAATAGGGTCGAAAATCAAAGGTTTTCACTTCTATAATTAGCCAAATTATTTGTTTGAGAGTGCCAAAAAAACATCTCACCGATTATTTTGTGTTTGGTCTTAAAATGTTAGTGAAGTGCCAGGCAACCATAATCAAAAAAAAAAAGATCTATATCCAAAAAGTTTTCAATTAAATTTTGTTCAGCCAAATCATATACACAGGGGATACTCCTATGAATTCAAAGCATTTTGTTGATTGGGATGGGAAGATAGATATAAAGGGAAGTTTCTATAAATGTTCACTTCGAATTGAGTAAGGTCAGGGAAAATTATTACTCATAGCTTATACCATAAACGAGCAGTTCAACATAAAAACCTATCTCGGTTGGAATAACATATCCATGTGAAATACGTGCGTACCACATTCGGTTTGCGTATTTCTGGAGAACACATGAACTAGTGACATTAAATCGTATATTTTCGGAGAGCATGTTTCTCAAAATTAATTGTAGAATAGAGTTTTCAGCTTAAACTGGAAATCCTATTGTCTCCGAGTAGAAGGGATGCCAACTATTTTTTTCTGTCTCCCCGATAGCCCTCGAGAAATTCCACGATTTTCAATCAAATTCCTCGCACCGGTTTAATTTTATATTATAACAGCGAGACACGTTTAAAATTTATCAAGGTTAATAGTAAGGTACTTTCTGACTCCGGAATTCTTTTGACACATGGGAGATTTCATCTCAAGGGAAACCACTCTTAAAATCGATTGAGCTCAAATGAATCCGGTGTACTGAATTACTCGATGTTCATTTTGATAGATAAACACTCAAAGTTCACAAAGAAAAAGACATGGGCTTTCTTTTGACCCAGATAAAAACAAAAAATGTTTCCGATAGATTTTTTAGGAGACTATGAAAATTAAATCTAGAGGTTAATTTTCAAAGTCATGACTTAAGTTCATGTCAATTTCGTTATTTGAAGTTATATATAAACAGGTTAATGAACAAATGTAGTCATCACAAGAAACAAAAAATGTTTTCTTTTGAAAAAAAAGTCAAAACTATTTTTGATTTTGAAAAAAAAAAAATGGTCACATTTTGAATTTTGAAGATTTTTTTTTTAATTTTTCACATGGATAATTCAACAGAGGCTGTTTGACCAAAATGTTTAAATTCTACCGCCCTCCAACTTGGCGAATTTTTGACTGATCGTGTTAACTACTACCCAATAAGGCTAAACTTTGTTTAAGTTTGAGACCGAAACGGGGACGAAATCTCCCATTACTACATATATTTAAAGAGTTCAAATATAAGAAAAATTATGTAAAACTGTATACAAGATTTTAATGGAGGACGTTTTGAAAATAATCATCGCACGAATGCGGCACACTGGAAGGACTAAAAAACCCTTAGAAAAATTATGACTATGATCTTAGGACATACTATTATTTCGTTTGACCGATATCGGGTTTTAAATATATCGTTGAATCCCAACGGACCTTCCTCCCGCCCAATACGACCAACAGGCGCATCTGCATAACGCACAGAACTATTAATCTGGAGGTGCTAGACGAAGGCATAGCTAAGTCTTTCCGAACAACCGAAAGGAAAGCCGAAGCGCTGACCAACTGTTTTGGCCTGACTGACACTCGCCGCTATAATGGTCTATATCTACGAAAGCACTTCAAGTTTCTCTCCGAAAATTTTTACAAAATACTTTTGAAATATAATACTTCCGAATTACACACTTTTTTAAAAATCGATTTCTTCAAACCCAGAAAGTGCAGGTAAGAAGAGATGTAGGTTATAAGACCTAAAATATGAAGTATTGAAAAAGTTAAACGATTTACATTACATAAAATTTGACAAAAAATATTCTACAGACTTTATTAACTAAAAGCTGAACGGTTTCAAATTCCCCGCAAAAAAACACCTCATTCCCCGATTACCCGTACTAAGTGAAATTCCCCGCAAGTTGGCATCGCTGCCGGGTAGCTTTATCACTCGATGTTGAGTTAAGTCCAGGAGCTTCTCTCCATTAATACAAAATCTTATTTCAAGTAACCTTATTATCATATAGTTTCGTTTTTTCCGGCTCCACTAAAAAGTAGTACAACTTTCTCAACTTAAACGCTCCACATAGCAGGCAACTTTATAAGTGCTACTACTCTTTACGTTTATTTGTTTTACATATGTATATGCATTTCTCACATTAAAACACTAATACTTTATTACAAAATAAAAAAATAAATTAATATTTATTACCACAAACACAAATTGAACTGAATGTTCAACATTGTCATTGCAACCACTCCGACATCTTAATTTAATAACAAATTCATGAACATAACTTTATTTGCATGTCAGAACAGAAACAGAATAAAAAATTATAATTTTTTGCTTACATATACAAATAAAATTCATAAAAATCAAATTAATTATAATAAAGGAAAAAATTAACATAATACATTGTGACATGAAATGAATGCAATTGAGTGTGAACTACCAACATCAACAAAAACAACAGCAACTACAACAAAAAATAATAATTGCTGCAACATATATTTCATACATATTATATGCATAAGTATTGTACATAATAAAGTTATAGTTTTTATATAAACATCCATGAACAGCAAAATGGCAATGTAAATAAAGTGATTTCCATAAAATTAACCAAGCAAGCGCAAAAATGTATGCAACATAAAAATTAAATTAAAATACATTTTTTAAATAATAAATACAAATTTTAAAGCAAAAAGTTTTTAATGGGTTTTCTTTTTGTTTGTTATTGTCCAAATCAAATCATAAAACGATTATTAATATGAAAATTGAGTAGCAGATTTGCAAGTTATGTGTAATAGACTTTTATAATTAATATGTGGTAATGTGAGAAAGAATAAGAACAATAGTTTTTTATTCCGTTTTCGCTCTGAACATATTTCGTTTCACTTTTGCTCTGAACATATTTCGTTTTGCTTTTGCTCTTAAGTAAAATTATTCCATTTTTTTCTGAACGTAGAAGTTATACCACTTTTCCTCTCAACCTCTCAAATGAGGACGATTCGGTTTTATATCACTTTCGAATCATAAATGACAGGCTGAGAGGAAAAGCGGGCTAAAATTTATATAAGAGCAAAAATGAAATAATTTAGAGTGCAAGAATGGCATAAGTAATACGGTTTAGAGTGAAAATGAAACGCCTTAAAAGTAAGAACGAAAATGGTATAACAATTCTTTCAGAGTAAGAACAGCATAGTTTTTTATTCCGTTTTCCCTCTGAACATATTTCGTTTCACTTTTGCTCTGAACATATTTCGTTTTGCTTTTGCTCTTAAATAAAATTATTCCATTTTTTTCTGAACGTAGAAGTTATACCACTTTTCCTCTCAACCTCTCAAATGAGGACGATTCGGTTTTATATCAATTTCGAATGATAAATGACAGGCTGAGAGGAAAAGCGGGCTAAAATTTATATAAGAGCAAAAATTAAATAATTTAGAGTGTCAGTGCAAGAATGGCATAAGTAATACGGTTTAGAGTGAAAATGAAACGCCTTAAAAGTAAGAACGAAAATGGTATAACAATTCTTTCAGAGCAAGAACAGCATAGTTTTTTATTCCGTTTTCCCTCTGAATATATTTCGTTTCACTTTTGCTCTGAACATATTTCGTTTTGCTTTTGCTCTTAAGTAAAATTAATCCACTTTTTTCTGAACGTAGAAGTTATACCACTTTAATTCTCAGCATCTCAAATACTACTACAACAACACAAATTTATATATATGTTGAACAACAACAACAAAATTTCATGCAACAGTTTTCCCAGGCTATATTTTTTCAAACATGCCCTCATACTGGTATTTGAGAGTGCGTTTGTGCTTTAAAATTTCAAGGTAGTGTTGCCAGAAACTTCACTTCAAAAATCGTCAAAATTGTAAGAAAAAATCGTAATTTTCACAAAAAAATCATCATCAGTGAATAACTCCAAAATCTACATGTCGTTGCTCCCTCAATTCAACATCTAATTGGTGAAGTTAATTTTCGTCCCCAACATTTTTAAAATGTGACATCAAACTTTGTAATGAATTGACTTATTTTGAAACACACTGTCAAATTTCATATAAATTTTGACAAGTTTACAAAGTTTTGCACGTTTTAATGAAGTCCCTTATTAATTTTTCTTTAGCATAAATGCCAACGTAAATATATTTTCTTGACAGAGACAAAAAAATTTGCTTTGTCCCTTATTAATTTTTCTTTAGCATAAATGCCAACGTAAATATATTTTCTTGACAGAGACAAAGCAATATAATATATTTATATAATATATTTATATTGTCTCTGAAATCAATGTTATTAACATCATGAGTTAAATACTCTGGTCTTAAAATATTTGTGCATGGAAAGCATAATCAAAATTGTATCATTGGAAATCAAGTTCAACACTGATATATCTAGTCTTTATTCCTTCAAAAGATGTACCAATTCTTGACGATAAAAGCTTAATAGGTAATGTTTAGACTATAAGATAGTCTTAAGTAGAAATGTATTCATAATGATGAAGAAAGCTTTTTTTAATGAACATCACCAAGCCTTGACTTGTCATCAAATGGTAATGCAAAAGCAGATTAAGGTTGATTGTTTTAGAGCACACTTCTCACAGTATCGAGGAATAAAGACAATTGGTAAATAAACTTAGTTTAGAGCGGTGTAGAAATTTTATTTTCACTATTCAAAACCAATTCACTAAAATTGTTAATATTTAAGTTTTTGGAAATTTACTTTTGCCACATCATATTGTACTATCACTTAATAGTATTGAGTTGAAAAAATAGTCAGAACCACATTTTCTTTCTTTATAATATAAGTAGTTGCTATTTCAACAGCTTTCTATGCAGCTTTTAAGTAGGGTAAAAATAAATTTAAACTTGTCTATTATTGATAAGATCATTGGGGCTAAAGTTTTTTTTTGGTGTGTTAAAAGACATTTTTGTGAAATAAGCAGTGAGATCGAAAAAATCTTAGCATATATAAAATTCAATAATTTTTTAACGGTTGATCTTAGAGTTTTGATTTTTTTTTTATTTAATCGACAATATTTTACAAATTACAGAAAAATATAACTTTTATAGTTTTAACCACTATTTTTTGAATTCGTGGACCTTTTTTGGTAAGCCTTCCATTAGAGATTTGATAGTTGTTTCAGACACCTTTTTGGAACAGTTTGCCCATCTCCTTTTAAAATCTTAGATATTTTGGGACACCTTTTTTGTGCTCTTTAAGTTTCTTTTCACAAGAGCCCAATCTCTCCACTGGTCTTAGCTCCGGACAATTTGGAGGATTGGCCTCTCTTGGTACAAAAATTATGTTATTACTTTGGTACAACTCCAGAGCTTTCTTGCCGTAGTGACATGATGCCGAATCGGGCCAAAAATATGTGGACACATTGTGCTCTCTTTTGAAAGGAAGAAGTCTTTTTTCAAACATTCTTTGATGTATATTTCGGTATTTATAGAGCCCACTGTAACAAATGACTTACTTCTTTTGCCGCAACTGCATATAGCTTGCCATACCAGGAACTTTTTAGGAAATTTTGTTTGCTTTTGGATTCTAAATTGTTCTCCGACATTTTCTCGAGCATCAGCAACATAAAAATTTTGACCCGGAAGCTGCGTAAAATCTGCCAGTACATTCGTTTCGTCGTCCATTATACAACATGAATATTTTTGTATGAAATTCGATTTTAACTTCTGAGCCCTACTTTTGGCGTCTAAATTTTTTGCAGCATTCCTGTCTGGAACTTTTTGGACTTGGTATGTTTTCAAACCAGCATTGGCTTTAACTTTTCGCATCAAATAGTCAGAGCACTGGGCTAACCGGGCAGCTTTTCTACCAGATGTGCTTACAGATCTTTTCAATACGCTTCCTATTTTCTTGGCTTTCCCAATATCATGTGGTCCTTGTTTTCTTCCCGAACCAGGTTTCCTATCAATGGTCAAATTCTCCTGAAACTATTTAATAACATTGAAAACAGTTTGACGGCAGACCTTGAATTCTTTGGCTAATTTTTTGTAGGACCAATTTGGATTTTTTTTAACATTTTTGATAATTTTAAGACGTACTTCTTTTTCTTCACTCATTTTGATCAAACTCATAATAAATCAACATGTTTGTCATTAAAAATAACAACTGAAATATTTTTCAAAGATAACTAGATCAAAGAAATTTTTAAATTTTACACCCAAAAAAAATTATTAGGTAAAACGTGTGTTAAGATTTTTTCAATCTCACTCCTTACATACTATATGTATAAAAATGACAGAAGAGATTTTAAAAAAGTTTTTATGCAGTTATTCTTGATCTAAAAAATCGTCATTTCGTCAACAAAAATCGTCAAATCGTCACTGCTTCGAAAAATCACCAAAATGACGTTAAAATCGTCATTCTGGCAACGCCGGTTACTACCATAAAAAAAAATTGTGCAGAATTTCATGATGATTAATTTGCATGTGTGATTATTTAATTGAAACAAAGTAATTCTATTCTTGGTTTTTTTTTTATTTTTTTTTGGCTATAGCGCGTGAAAATATGCAATGTTTTACGCTCTATGCATTCGTGCCTTTGCTCTATATACACAAATTAAATTTGCATATATTTTTTGTGTTGGATCATTTTTTGTTTTGTTGTCACAATCACAAACTGTAGACTTAAGGATTTTTGTGGCCAATATAAAATTGTAAAATTGAACTGTAAATTAAAAAAATTGTTTGTTTGTTTGCTGCTGATTTTTTGTTTTTATTTTTTTTTTTTGTTTTTTTCACACATTTTTATAAAATTTATGCATATTGTAAATAAATAATGCAGATTGATATCAGCACAAGAATTTATGTGATTTTTAGCAGAAATTATTGCATATTTATGGGTGATTAAAATTTAACTATTTGATTGCTCTGATAACACGTGGACCGTAAGCGTATAATTTACAATTACAGAAAAACTACAAAAATGCTAAAAAAAATTTGTGTAAATTAAAGTTACCTCTTTCCGAAAAAGTTGTATATTCTCTAGCCAAAAAAACATAAGCATTTAATATATATAGATACCTAGCAATAAAAAATAATAATTTTGGAAAATTTAATTTCCTTCAAACTTTTATAGTAAGCGCCGTCTCATTGAAATGGCGTCGCATGTACATGATTTTAATGAAATTAAATGGAAATAGTCATTATAACGAAATTGCAAGAGTGGCATAACATCTTAAATACCCTTTTATTGTCCAAAAAATATTGGCAAAGTATTCCTCAACGTTTTCCAAGCAATTTATGTAACAATGCAAAATGAGTAAATGTCTTCATAAATGTGCATCAAATTCAAAAGCAATACAAGCATTTGTGCCTGATAATAACTTTAATGATTGTAAAAACATTTCGTAAATAGAAAACTACTATACATTCATATGTGCTACATGGCAATACTCCTTAAAATATGCAACTAAAAAATCATATACGCATGCGAGTATGTTCAAAGCTTTGTACAAAACTTAAATTGCTAATTTTATTTCATGAAATTGAAAAAGTTCCTTAATAGTATTAGGGGATATGAGAGTCATGGTCATATTAAAAACTACTAGTGGAGGAAGTGTGTTAGACCATTACCAAACTGCACCAGGATACTCACTTTGACGCGATGTAGAGGAATAATACACAGTAATAACTCAACTGGCTATGATAACGGGAAGCAGTCGTTCCCTGGTAGAGCCACCCTTGTTAGAACTGCTGCTGATAAGCAGTTACCAAGAAATGACAACTTCCTGGAACCGTGGTACATCAAAAAATTACTATGGGCCTACCATAATATGCGTAAAAATTATAATAAACCCAAAAATTATTACAAAGGATAGAGCACAAATCGCAAAAAGAAACCTTGTACGCCATAGCGAACTATTCTTTTATTCTTTCTTCTACTACGGTGTGTGACCCAGCAAAGATTCGAGCCAGACCACATGCCAGTTATAAAAGAATGGCTTCTGTACGTTTTCCAAAAGTATATATTTCAGAAAATTCTAAATTAAATTCAGATTATTCCAATTGTACTTTAGAGTTAACAAATGTACTTTAATAAATCTATTTTGAATTTTTCTTTAAATAGAAATTTTCTGAAGTACATTTATAATGTTTTTTTTTTCAAATTAAATATTCTGGGTGCATAAGGAATAATCTAAAATCAAATTCATGCTTTCTGAGGTATATTTGATTATTCTGAATAGTATAAAGTATAAAAGATTATTCTAAAATCAGTTTATAAATTTTGAAGTACTTTGTAAGTGAAGATCGGTAAGTAACTTAACAGAGAACATTCTGGTACAAAGCTTTAGTGATAGAGAAATATTCTCTAGACCAGTTTTTAGCTATAATGTAGTTCATGTGCAGTAACAATAATGGTACAGTAATGACCACTTTCCCACTAAAACCAATTCCTGAGGGAAAGGAAAAGAAAGAAAAAAAAAAGCCAAAGACACTCGCTCTAAAGACAGAGTACACCAGACTACAGGACTACCGCCCTTAAAAGAACCAGATGATCTGAACAATCTCCTAAAAAAGGCTTAAGTTGATCTAATATGGAATACTGCCTCGGAAAAAGCCTAAGAGAAAGCTTTGGTATACAAAGTGCACCCCTTAAATACATAGAATACATACAAATTATATCATTACCACCCCCAAGATTTCAAGAAGATAAAGTCTCCTCAAATAAGATGCAGCACGATTCGGGGGGCTGGATTTGGGAGACACCACTACAACCACCTTCCATGCGAATTATCCAAAAACGTTGGCTGAGATATCATATCTTTAGAACCGCAGTGCTTCCTGAGATTTTTCAATGAGATTGGCTTATTTCAGTTATTATAATTAAGTTCCAACGGAAGACACAATAGACTTGAATAGTCACAGTCAGAGCTGTAAAAGATTGCTGTCTTTTTAAGGGGGAAGGCCACTGTGACTGGTCAACATTTTTTTTTACCTTAAATTAAAGTTTATATATTTAAAAATATGTGTACAAAGTTTCAAGTCAAAATTCCAAAAATTGCTTAAGTTACAGCCATTTTAGTGATAGTAAGTAGACTGAAAACTTAATGGACTGAAAACTTTAAACGCGTTTTTCTCGGAACGACTTTTTTCGAACTGGTCGCGTCGATAACTCGATCAAATATTACCCGATTTTCAATTTCGTCTTTGAAGTGACTATCGTTTAATGTAGCCAATTTTAAAATTTTTGATTTTTACTATTTTTTAAGCTCTTTTGAAACAAAAAAAAAGGGGTCGAAAACATAAAAAAATTTCAATCAGTCGCCATTTTGTGGAAAATAAAAAAAAAACGATACGTGCGACGAGAATTATACTCATATAGATTATTAAAAACAAAAATTTTTTTTTTCAGAAAATCCGTTCTTAAAAATCGACGCGACCATGCAGGCGGAAATTTTTTCGGGCTCCACGACAACGCCCATATATTTAAAAATATTCAAAATTTTTTAATAAAAATTTATGGAAATATTGTTGGAAATGCACTTAATTAAACGATCCCATATTCTTTTATTTGATATATCAAAAAAATTCCCGAAAAACACTCATTTTTCCAGCCGTCACAGTGGCTTTCCCCCTTAAGTTTGAAGTCAATTGACTTCTAAAAAAAAAATATTGCAATAATCCAGTCTTTTTGTGAATGCGGAATTAAGACTTTGAAGTCTCAAGTCATATTGAAATCAATGACTTATCCTTGATTTTTGAAGTCATTTTTTTTGAAGTCATGAATGATCAGTCTCTTATTTGCAGTCCTAATCTCAACAAAATATTAATTGACTTGAAGTCATTTAAAGTCAATAGAAGTCATTTGAAGTCAATTGACTTCACCGAAATAAATTAAATTCATAAAAATAACTTGGAAGTCATTTAATTTATTTTTCAGAATTTTACGCATTTTCATGTTCACACTTGTTACGAATTTTTTTCTTGGCGCAAATATCCGCCCAAACCCAAAACGCTGTATAAAAAAGTGTAGTGCACGTGAAACTAACATTTGTAAACTAGTGTAATCAATATGCAATGTTTATTTTTGTTCTTAAAATAACGGCACAATGTAATGTTTAATATATACATTACACTGTCGTTGGCAATTGCATTTCACCCATTACATGTGTCTACCTTTTAATCTAGGTTCATAGCCAGGTTATGCCTATAATAGAGCATTTAGGCCAATAATCTTAGTATACGATCTCAATTCGTTGTTATTACTTAAGCGAAAATCTTGGGGATCCTTCTACCAATTTTAAAATTTCAATAAAGCATTTCTTCCACACATTCATTGCCGTTCTTCGCAGTTGCTATTACCCTCGTGCTTCGAAACTGTGTCAGATTACAAACAGTCAAAGATCGCACAAGCATTTACAGACTTGTAAATCTCTTATCCGTTCTCTCTAAGAATATAAAAAACTGACTGCTTCGGTGGTCTGGTAGCAGCATATTAGACTCTTATCTCTGGTTCCCGAGTTCGATTGCCGGCTAGAGTGTCTTTTCTAGAAATTAGTAGCCTGATTTTTTTTAAAGAATTCCTGTTTTGAAATTATGGTATGAGGAGTTCTTTTCTGAGAAATAGCGTGAATCGGAGGTGTTGAGATGTTTTCCTTTCCTGCCTTCCAACTCTCAGTTGACAGGCTGAGAGGAAAAGCGAGCTAAAATTTATATAAGAGCAAAAGTGAAATAATTTAGTGTGTTAGTGCAAGAATGGCATAAGTAATATGGTTTAGAGTGAAAATGAAACGCCTTAAAAGTAAGAGCAAAAATGGTATATAACAATTCTTTCAGAGCAAGAACAGCATAGTTTTTTATTCCGTTTTCGCTCTGAACATATTTCGTTTCATTTTTGCTCTGAACATATTTCATTTTGCTTTTGCTCTTCAGCAAAATTATTCCACTTTTTTCTGAACGTAGAAGTTATATCACTTTTCCTCTCTGCCTCTCAGTTATGCTATACTGTTTTCAAAGTCCTAGCTCAAGAACCAGCAAATTAACCCCTATTCACTTAATTTCCAACTACGAATTGACGAAATGTATTTTCAATAGAGCATTATCAATTTTTATATACACGAGCACAACATAAACTTTTTTTTTTTTGTTTGCTTTATACGAAGATTGCCAAAGGATACATTTATGTGAAAATAGTATAGCCGTAAATATTTATTAACTAAGAAAAAGAACAACAGTGGCAATAAAAGGAACTAAGGATGCGTGTGTATGTATTTATGTTGATATTATTTTCTTGAATTTAATTTAAAACTAGATTCTAATTTAATACCTACAATTGTCTGAAACTTAAGTGTGGGTAAGTGATTAAACATGTTATTTAAAAATTCTGTACATCTCAAGATATACAGCATTTGTTTCCAAAACAATAAAATATCAGCATTTGATGAATTGAAAGTGCGCTACTTACATTTTCATATCAAATTTTTTCTACTTACAACTTCTTAAAGAGTATTGGAAACTTTTAATCAAACTAAAGTAACTTAATTATTTAATGGTAGGGCATTTTAAAATTTCAAATGCAGCGCATAGTTATGTAAATTTTCAGCTACAAATGCTTTAAGTACTTCGTTCATTTTGATTTCCACACCATGATTTTCTTTACTTTTAAATTTTATTTCATTTTCTTTTTTGTTTAACAAAAAACATTTACGTAATTTGCATGAAAGTGGAAAGTTATTTGTGGCTATAGAATTTACGCCTCAGCAGCACCCTTTACTTCGCCACAACCCTTCCACCTCAACAAACGGGGAAACAAGTGCAATAAACAAGCAAGCACCAAGAAACAGCAAGCAGTAATATCCTTGTGCATTTATTACAATAAAAAGGAGCATAGAACATGGAAAAATAAACAAAAAATATATGTGCACAAACAACAATTGAGATTTTACAATTGCAAACGTGTTCATCTGCTCGTCGTGCATCTTGGCTAAGCTTGTTTCTCTACATATTTTCATTTCTTGTTTGTTGTTTTTATTTTTTGTTTTCTTTTTCTATACAAATGCTTAAGAAAATTGCCAATCGTCTCGAACTCGTCTCATTTTACAAAGGATTTGAATTTTCTTTGTACTATTAACTTGGATATGCAAGGATTACTCACACAATTTTCTTGTTATTCGTTGTCCTTACGTTAAATATATGTAGTGCATGATGATGGAGAGCGGTCGTTGAAGTGCATGCATACATATATATATATATATATATACCATATCAATCTAATTTTATTGTTGCAATCAACGATTTGTGGGTTAGAGCTTCATCATAGACACAGAGTTAAGGGATTTTTAGCCAACTTCAGCCACCTTTTCAGTGGAAGTAAAATCTTTCGTTAAAGTACACAGTTTTTGCATAACAAAAACAGCAAAGGCTTATTTTTAAAACGGTTTTGGTGAATTTTTTTGTTTGACCTTTTTTAATTTGGTGTTTATGCGTTAAAAGAAAGTCGAAAAGAACCATGCACAAACTGTGTGCACTCTGTCTATCCGCAAATTACAGCAATAAAATACTACTTTAGAAAAAAAAAAGTTTATAAAGTAATATTAAAATTTTTTTAACGACTTCTTCGGTTTATACTTGAGAATAAATAAGTTTCCCCTTAAAAAGGCCAATGCAAAAAATCGCCCAAATGAAAATCAAAGAAAAGGACCAAATTCAGATAAAAAATCTAGATCAAAATGGGACCAAATCCAGAACAAAATCTTGATTAAAAAAAAAAAACAATATTCAGACCACGAATCGGACAAAATTTCCAACAAAAATCGATCAAAATGAGGCCAAATTCAGACCAAAACTCAGACCGAATCAAAACGAAAATCATTTTAATATCAGAGAAAAATACAACCAAAAATCAGAAAAAAATTAGACTACAGCTCAGACTAATAGTTAAGCCAAACTTTAGGACAAAAGGACTCCAAATACGGAACAAAAGTAAACCAAAATTCTTACAAAAAACCAGTGGAAATATCTGATAAATTTTCACACCAAAAAATGTTAACTCAAATACAGACAACAAATTTAACAAAAACTGGACCAAAATTCCAACCGAATTCAGACCATAATTTAAAACGAAATTCACACCAAAACTAGTACCAAAAGCAAACCAATTTAGATCAAAATTTCGACCATAACTCAAACTAAAAGTTAGATTAAAACTGAGACTAAAAGACGCCAAATTCAAATTAAAAGAAAACTGAAATTAAGACCAGAAATCAGATCAAATGCTCAGTAAACCCTGGTCTGAGCAAAATGTGGACCACTACTAAGAGTTACACCAAAACTCAGACCAGAAAGATCTTAAATACAGACCGAAAGCAAATCACAATTTAGACCAAACACAATTTCAAACCTAAAATCAAATAAACTAAAATACAGTGCAAAATTCAAACCAAAAACTAGACCATTATCAAACTTATTAAAAGTAACTAACTAGCTTCGTTGTCCGGACCTGGCAAAGTAGGGGTAATGCAAAAATTACAACAACTAAAACTTTTGCAAGAGACATATCTATATGAGCGTGCCAGTCTCCGATCAAAATCGAATCATTTCACTAATCATTCATATCATTTACATGAGTAGTTCCACTTCCACGTGTATAATAGTGTCAACATTCTTCTCAGTTATTGCTACCAACATCCCATCTTAACATACAAACCTTCACCATCTTTCTTACTATGGCTCTCTAATAACTATCACCATACATCTATTACAACTAAATTTTGATTGCTTGCCTTATTATGGTTCCCCATATCGCTGCCTTAATTTGCTAAAGCCCTAACACGCATTTTCAAATTTTAGAGGAGAAGCAAAAAACATTTATGTATTTGGAGAACTGTTTCGAGAATTTGTAATTTAAACTAAAAGAAAAGTTTGCAAGTTTTCAGTGTAGGTTTCTAAAGTTTTCGGTACTGGGCACATTTTTTATCATAATAGCATTTTCCATTGGCAATCAAAACTCTCTAACCACAAATAATTTAGAAAATATACCTTACAAAACGGAGGTGGAACAGTCACTAACTCAAGTCTACCCATACTTTACCCACCAAATTCCATTGACAAATCATATTATCATTCCAAATCTTAGTACTGAACTAAAAATAGTTTCTAAGAAATATAAATAAAAGCATTAGAGTTGAACGGAAAAGGTCACACCTATCCATATTTTTTCATAGAATGCCATTGACAAATAACGTTTTTTAGAGACGTGCCACAAATGAATACTGAGATATTCCATAGCTAAAACTCAGATTATATAAGAGAAGCCATGACCCCTTTTTTCAATTTCACAGACCTTTTTCTATTGCCAATTAACATCTTTGTACTAAATCTCTGGTTGTGGAGATATACCAAAAATTATCTGAGTTATTGATGGGCATATATCCATGAAATCAAGTTACAGTTTTATATAATAGTATAAAAAAAATTAATTATTTGTATAAAAAAAGAATCACTTGGTGGGTTCACCTGTAGTGGGAATCGAACTCATGACACCAAAAAAACTCACAATTTCTTCGCACAATCACAACTTTACCTTCCTTTTTAACTCACTAAGCCACAAACCTTTACAAAATAGCGTCATCACATTAGTAATATATAATAATGCCATTTGTGTGCTTGCATGTTTTATATTCACCTTTGTCGGTATTTGTTTTTTGTTGTATATATTTTTTTTCCACCACACCGATAAAAAAAAAAATATTTTGAAAAAAAAATTATTTGGTCCCGCTTCAAAGTGGGATTCGAACTCACTGTTCCACAACTCTTTCCCACATCCACTACTTCTTTACCTTCCCTTCTAACCAACTCATCCGCACACCACTACGAAATACCAACATCAAATTAGTAATATGTAGTTACATTCGTGCAAATGAAAAAGAATTTTAAACACAAAGCTCATACACATTCTTTTCTGCTTTGTGTTTGTGTGGTGGAAATCACAGCGAGCGAAGTAAAAAAATGTTTGGCTTTGATTCTAGGAAAAACATAAATATTTACAATAACAAATGTGAAATGTGGGAACAAATTTTTAACATAAAAATGCATTTTACTGGTAAACTATTAACTTTAGATATATGCCACCACTGAATTTTATATTTGGTAGATCAAGATTTTCGGGTTCTGGGGAGCTTCAGAAAATCAACATTGGGCGATTTGTCATTCTTTAACTTTTGGGTGAATATTGCAAAAATATGGCTGCTGGCACTAGCGGATCCAAGGAACGGGTTGTGTTTCTAACAAAAAAGCCTTGTTTTTTGAATCAAACAATTTGACAAAAATATAGTAAACAATTGTGCCGATAAACAAGAAGAATAAAAATACAAATTGACACACAATGGTTGCGTTCAGAAAACGATCTCTGCACAGCAATATGTTGAGCTGAAGTATCAGAAAAGTAATACGCTCAATGAAATGACGACAGCTTAATATAATTTTTGTTGATCATAAAGTGATCAATTTGCGTTCATAAGACAAACAGGTAGCAGTGGCGGAGTAGAGGTTTCTTCTGAACGTGACCAATATAAATACAATATAAATGGTATACGATTCTATAGTCATAATAAATAGTCTCAATCATAAAGCATCTCAGAAGTTTGAGTTTTGTCATATTCAGTTTGCGATTCAAATATAATGTCAGAGGTGCTGCGAACCGTAGACACGCACGAGTTGATGAGTTTGCAAATAGTTCAGCCATCATGTTTGAATACGTGCACATAATCCAATCTCATGCCCTTGTCGTTAATCTTTTTAAATTCATTTCAACGCAGATTGTGATTGTTTTCTTTAGTTTCTAAGTCAGTTTTGATAAATGGACAATTTGCGTATCCATTTAAAATATCATACATTATCACTGCCGTGTTAATTCTTCTACGATGGAGCGATGTCATGTTGAAGGATTCAAGTCGTTGGCTGAATAATTTTAAAGCTGTTAGCCAGTGATGGATACTCACGCCTAGCAAACAACGTAAATTGTTTAAGTACAGTTTCAAGTTTGTTTTTATGTATCTCATAAAAAGGCATCCATACTTAAGCTTGCCATACGTCAGGAATTAAGCCTGATTGTCAGGCAGTAGACAGGAATTTCGTCCGGCATCTTATTTTGTCAGGCATTTAAAAAATGTTTGGTAATGAAATTTATCATTTAAAATCTGACAATTTTTGCTTTTAGTTTGCAACACTTTTTATTGTTACCTTTTTCGGTCACCTCTATTTTTCGACTATTTTGCGTATCAGCCTGTGCATGACCCATTACATAATTATAAATTAGTTGTGTTCTGACACTGTTTGTATAGTGGATCAGCAATCAAGTTTCGATGTTTTAATGATTTATCGAAAATCACACTGTTTTATTAAGTGCCATCACTAGTGCAATCAGCTGATTATTAACAACTGATTCAGCGACTGGAGCACTTGCATACCATTTTTGTGAAATCTATTTTTGTTCTCTTAAATTATGTTAATTTAAAAATGGGTAAATTCTCAAATCTATTTAATATTTTATATAAATACCAATGTATTTTTTACATTTTAATTTAACACCCAAATAAAGTAATGGCAAAAAGAAAGTGTCTCTTTACGGAGAAGCTGAAGGTGGAGTACGATGTCATAAAAAATGATACCAATTCAAAAGATAACGTGTTTTGCACAATATGCAAAGCAGTCTCTTCCATCGAATTTAAAGATAAAGCCGACATCAAGAAGCATTTACAATCGAATAAGCATAAAAACGCTAAAATAGGTATGCAGGAGGCTTCCATTGCAGACTACTTTAATAACCGGGAAGCAACATCTGAAGACCTACAATGTATGGTTGAAGAAATGGCGTTCGCATATCATTGTGCAAAACATGACATAAGTTTTAATGCATCAGATTGCACTTCTAAATTAATAACAAAGTTTTGCGATAGAAAGTTTAAGGCAGGCAAAACTAATTTAGAAGTATTGGCTGTTGGGGTCATTGCACCACATTTATTTTCCGAGGTTCTAGTTGAACTTAAATTGACAAATTTTATATCAGTTATTATAGACACCTCCAACAGAAAAGATTTTAAGTTATTGCCGATCCACGTACGATATTTCAACCTAAGTAATGGTGTTAATATCAAACTCCTTCATTTCAACAAAATACCAGGCGAAACATCAGATATTTTAAAGGACAATGTTTTGAAAGCCGGAAGTATGATCTCGACAAAAAAGTTTTTGCGTTGTCGGCTGATAATACTAATACTAACTTTGGTGGAGTAGCCAGATAAGGGCAAAAAAACGTCTACCGGAAGTTGGAAAAGGAATAATAGACAATACTGTACAAATAATAGACAATACTGTACAAATAGCTGCTGCCAGTAGACCTCGAGCTACCCTGTCAGAAACACTGCTTTGAAAATCACTTGCGAAGAAGCTGAAATCGAATATAAGAGGATGTTGTCTCATGGAAATACAAGTGTTTTAAGTTTGTGACTGCAGAAACTGTGTTCTTTCCGTCTAGTTAAAATTATATTTTTTTGTTTCACTCACCTTTTATGACCACATTAATTTGTTCAAAATTTTAAATATAATTGCAAAAGAAGAAATTGTCCAAAATGAAAATAAAATTGCATCGTTCCGCTCAAAAACATTTTCCCACTTTCAACATTACGTTATTATAATATTATACATTTAACTTTAACGCAAAAGTTTAATTGAAATTTATAGCGAGATTCCTTAAACTACACAAAAACAGCAACTGCAACACGAACGGCATTTCCGTATACATTCAACTTTTGACTTTTGAAATTGCACTTTGCAACTGAAAATGGCTCATTAGCAACAAATATGTACGAATACCCAATTTAAAGTGTAAATCAAATAAGCGGTTAGCAAAACTTAAAGTACCTACTTTCTTACAATTAATTTACTTCCTTATTACCACAAAATAAGAAAGGAATACTTAATAGGAATAAGCCAAGCAAGCGCAAACACACGTTGCTTTACGTATCCAATACGTACGTAATTTTTGAAATACCAGAGAAACTTTTTCAATAAAATTTCTAAAGTATAGAAAAAAGAAACAGAAGCAGCAAATAGAAATAGTTAAAGACAAGAAAACGCTTTTGTTTGTTTGTTCGCAAATATTCGAAAGCCAAATGGCAGTAAAGTATATTTAAGAAGTTGAATAAAGATGGAAGAAGCTGAGATGTGAGGGTCAGTAACCGCAATGTAAATGTGCAAAGCAAAAGAGCAAACATAGACAAACCAAGAAGCAGCAAAGCAGCAGCTGTGATTTCAAATTTAACGGTCTAATTGTACACACACACACATACGAACTCACGAGCGCATACACACAAATCATTGATTTATGGTCAAAAGTAAATTTGTAGTTAAGTGTGACCAAAATGCTTATTTATAATGGTTTGATATGGTTTAAATCAATTAAACCCACACACTTAAACACACACTCACACACACATATGCAATAGCATTGATATATTTTGTGGTTTTTAATATGTATAAAGTTTTGATTTAAAAGGTAAATATCTACATATAATTTTATAAATGAGTCATATACATATATAAATCGCTTTAATAAAATGTAATAAAAATTCGCTAGTAGTTACTTAATTTGCACATAAAATGTTTTTCAGGAAGTCTTTCTTCAAATTTGATAATTCCCCCAACTTCTTTTTGTCCATTCTGGGAACATCACTTATAGCCAGTGGCGGATCAAGGCAGCTGATTTTGCAACATTAAGGAAATATATTCAACATCGAGATATAAATATTTTAAAAATAATAGAAAAAATTGGTTTGGTATTACACTAAGCAATTTAACTTGTTTGGGACAATGGCAGCAAAAAGAGAATTTTAAAACATTTTATAGAGTATAAAGGTAAAAATAAGCAGATGAATATCAAGACCAAAAGCAATTAAAAAATTAAAACATATTGATATACAGACAAAAACTCGGACCATGATTCAGATTAAAATTTAGTCCACAATTTTTACCAAACTCAGATCAAAGTTAAAGCTAAAAATAAAGGCAAAGTTTGGAACATACATCAGACCATAGTTCAGACCGAAAATCCGACGAAAACATCAGAAAATTCAGACCAAATTTAGACCGAAATTGAAACCCAACTTCCAATTAAAATCCAGATAAAAATGTACCAAAAATTAGGCCGAAAGACAGAACAAATTTGGATAAAAACTCAGACCAAAATTTAACCATAATTCACAGCAATGTAAAGCCAAATTCAGTCCGATAACCGGACCAAAATCCAGAAAGAAACCGAAATTCGGACAAATTGACAAAAATTCACACCAAAACTCAAACCACAAATCAAAACAAAAACCAAACCTAAAATCTGCTCATAATTCAAACTAAAAATCCAACCAAAATTTAGTCAAATATTCTAAAAATCATAGCAAAAGTCCGACCGAACTCAGACCAAATTCAAACCAGAAATCATACCAAAGTTCAGACCGAAATTCAGGCCAAAATTCTGAGAAAAATCAGAACAATATTTCGACATTTTCTCAAAATCAATTAAAAAGTAGGTGGAAAGTCACACCAAAACTAAAACTAATATTTAGATTAAAATTCACACCAAGACCCAGGGTAAAAATTCAGACCAAAATTCAGATTAAAAATTTGACCTAAAAGCAGAAAATAAAACCTAAGGTCGATATTCTTTCCGAAATTAAGGCATCCATAAACTGACCCTGAAATTTCAGATTCTTCAATTTTGCGAGGGGTTGCTACCCATAAGGTTCCCTTTGGATCCGCCACTACTCTTATCTATACAGAAAATTAACTTGTGTGTAATAAAATTGTACATAAATACAGAATTTTATTATTAAATAGAGTGACACTATTGCGCCACTCGCAATGAAATGAAAAAACATATTGTCCTTCCATCAATAACGAAGAATAGTCAAGTTTTTTTTTTTTTGCTGCTTTTCCTAAATAAAATGTTTATTGAACTTTTGCTCCAAAATTTGCAGTTGCCAAGTAGTTGTTGCTCGTTTTTGGTTTCATGGCTTGTTCGGCTTTATTCAATGCAATGCACGAGTAAACCAGCACCAGCATCAATTGAATTTGTTGCCTCTTACGTATTTTAAGCAATAAAATTTCTTCCTCTCTTTCTCTTTCTCTCTCTCTTTTACTAATTTTTCTGCAGGGAGGATTTTAAATTTAACATGTCACGCTATCATGGTTCCCAAAAAAAATATATATATATAAGAAAGTTGTTGCGTTAGTTGAGCCGTAAATTATATTAGAGTTTCATTGAATTTCTATGTTGGTTCCCAAAGGACACAGCAAAGAAAATACTTTCTTATATACTTACGTGCATATTCTTACGTAACATTTATAAAACGAACTAAATGCATAAGTGACTCAAGAAATGTTTCATAAGGACGTTAAAATGTGCTTGGCTTGTTTCAGTCAATGAGCAAGTGTGTGTTGTTAGTAACAGTAGCTGCGAAAAGTGTAAAAATAAACGTGATGTAGTCGAATTTTGATGAAAAAACTTAATACGTAATACGTGATTGGTTTAAAATTACAATACGAGGTTCTTGAGAAAGCTTGCGCTAACTCTAGCCATGGGATTAAAATTACTGGGAGGGTTGTATTGTAAGCGAAAGTGGAGTGCACCCAATAGTCCATTATACAACACCGCAGTGAAGAGAGAATTTGAATTTGAAATTATGCTTTCTCAACCGAGATAGACCCCTCTTTACCGGTTTCCATTAATTTTGGTCGTTGATCACGTATTAAGCCAGTAAAAATCAATGGTGACCCTTTTCTGATCTCCATCTCATTGCCTACGATTCCTGCGTAACCAGGAATCCATACCTGCATTTCTTAAATATCTAACTTTAAGATTTCAACACTAAAATATGAAGGAAAATATATTGTTATCCCACTGAAGAACAATTGTATCTCGAATTGTAGTATCACATTCCAACATCACAACTTCTACAAAGCAATTCTTTCTCAATAGAAACTAGCACTCTTCCACTTCTTAAAGCTTTTAGCTAGGGAGAAACACAATACACAAAGCATAATTAGGGAAGAAGTATTGAAAATCCCAGACAAAGAATCCATAATTTTTAATATAAATTATCCAATAAGAAATGTTCAAGGTAACCAAAACGACACTAATCAAGGGACTAGTTGCTATCCAAGAAAAAGAAGAGCTGAAAAAAAAAGGATTGGAAGCCATTTCTGTTACAATACCTCAAACCATCTCCTCAGATATTAACTCATGATATTAACCAAGAGAACAGGTACAGCATGAACAATCTAGGTATAGTTAGTGTTGATTCGATACCCGCATAGTATCGATACTTTTACTCATTACTTGTATCGAATAAAAGTATCGATGCCACCGAAAATATCGGAAAAAAGTATCGAATATGTATTTGTATCGAATACTCGTTTAAAGAGACAAATTACATTTTTCAACACGAAATTTGCGTCAGGCGCACTATGCATCATTTCTTTGATGGCGTACTCAGTTTGTCGCCTATCTGCCATTATTTGAGATATTACAAGTTGAAGCACGCGAACTATTAGAAATTATGCACGAGGGGCTTGACACAAAAGAAAAGATGCATTATGTTGAGTAGTGTTAACAGATTTAAATCGTTAGAAAATATTTCAGTTTTATGAATGTAATGAGCTTTTTCTATAAAATGTTATGTGAAAGTATCGAGTATCCGATACTGATCATTTTTTCCGATACCAAGTAAAACACTTATGGTATTGTATCAAGTTAAAAAAGTAATTGAATCGAATGAAAAGTATCGATTACTTACTCGTATTTACTTGTATCGAATCATCACTAGGTATAGGACATAACAGTACCTGTCACATTCTTCTGCATTGCGAGGAACTCATCTGCGGGAGGAAAATATATCTGAGGTACTTTTAGCAATATCATATCTTAGAATTGTAGTCCCTACTTGTGTGAGATCGACTTATCTGTGTGCTTAAAATTAAGTTCAAGCTCCCACGCATACCTCCTATACATCCAAAGGTGGCAAAAATAGAATAAATCGACCCAGAACCACAAATTTTGGTACAGGAGGTCTTAATGTCAATACAATGTTTGTATAATAACTGTCAAATCGTTGCCACTATATTGAAGATAATTCAGTAATTCTGTTTCAGATATCTAAGTTAGATTACTAATAATAGTTTAAGACAAGAATAAAATTGCTGGTGTGTTCAAGATGTCTTGGAAAACCTGTTAACTTTAACCCAAAAATTTCTCTACAGACTTAATCCATTACGAGTCAGAGAGTCTCATATATTTAGTTGGTTTTACTCTGGAAAATTACCAAATCTATCTAGTTTTAGCTTCTTGAGTTTTTCATATTTATGTTTAAAGAAACACAAACTGTTTAATATTTCATTACCTTCCGGCTAAAGAATTCAAGTGCTCGAAATATTTTCACTGTCACTGTTCCACATGTAAGCAAGTACACCCATCGAAAGAAAAAGGAAGAGAAAGAAAAAAAATCTTTCATCCGAGAACGCATCAAAGTCATTTCCTAATTTTAGTGCATACATTTCACTGCTAAATGCATTTACGAAAAAATAGTTATAGCAACGTTCAGAGCGCTTGGGAACAACAAAATTCTACTAGACTTAAAACGATGAAACTGATAACCGCCATAAAGTATGCAACAGCAGCAAAGAAGTATGCAAGTGAATGTATACTATGCAGCAGCACCATAACATTTGCAGCATTTATAGCTGTGCGTGAAAATGTAATAAATTTTTGTACCGAAAAATGTTCCAGCAAGAATGCATTATGGTGCTACCGATGCTGGTGCTGGCTGCTCCTGTACGACGGACAATTTGCGCTGTATACTTTAGATGGCTCAAATGTAAGAACCACGCGACGCCATCAACAGCCTTATTGCCACAATTTTATGTTTATGAAAATGAAATGAGACGACCGAGCATCGTGCGCGATGAATAATGCCAACTAGTAGCAGCAGCAACAACAACAACAACAACAATACAAACAGTTTTCTGTTGCACGTTGAATGTTTATCGACGCCATTGTTGGTGCTTCGCGAAAACTTTACACGAAATAAAAATTGCATAGCAGTGAAAGCGCCACTTTGATATGCGTTGTCAGCTCGTTGTCTCGAAAATAAATTATTCTTATTAAAAAAAAAAAAAAAAAAAAAAGTTGAACTCTTTATCGAGTTGACATGCAGTATGCCCTTGTATGCCGTACAGCATACGAAACACTAATAGAATAATCGAAAACTAAATTCCAAACTTCTAAACTCAACTTAAATGACGGCCAGCGAGCTAAGCGATATTTGTTCGTGCGCGAAATTGTAACAACATCCACACCATCATCATTGGTGTTGAATGATGTTGCTCCTGTTTGTTCCTTAGCCATCTCTCATTTACTTTCGCCACCATATCGTTTCCTTTTTCTCACAGGCGCGCGTCTGGTGTGGTTTACGGTACTTTGTTGTCGTCTTTCTTCATTCTGCTATTCATTGAAATCTCTTGGCGTAAATGTCAACTAAGTTAAAATGTCGTTTATTAGCGGAATTCGTGATGCGCCCATTCGTTCATTCGTTCGTTCGTTCGTTGCTACTGATGGCTTTTATGGTTGATTTGAGTAAGAAAGAATGTCATCATGTATTGCGATGAATAGTTGTGTTAATTTATTGGTTAGTGCTGAATGGTGATGATAGTGATGCTGTTGGATATTTTTCTTTTTCGTGATCTACAAAAACCTTTCCTCAGTTTAAGAATTTAGTCAATTGAGTGGCGGTTGCTGGAAGCAAATATATATCGCACTGTGAAGCGCTGCAACGTAAGTTTTCAAGCCATTGAGAAATACTATAAATTTCTAATTTTTAAATATTTAAAAACGAATGTAGAACATTAAGACCAACTGCAAGGATTTGCATTTTTGTTCAAATTCGCTGTGAAAAATTAAGCTGAGGTGATTAATCTAAATCTTGGTCCATAAAATTATAAACATTTCATTTTACTCGATTTTTTATTGTAAACGCCATTAAATCAGAAACTTTTTACTATGCGACAAAAATTTGTGACTAGAAAATTCGGTAAGTATACGATGTCAGTAGTTGATGCTGAAAAGGATTTTGAAAAGTTAGCTCCGGTTTAGAATTAATAGATGCTTGAAGTTTAACCTTTTGGTGCTTCGTTATTTCCTTGAAATTCGATTTGTTTTGCGATTTCGATCCTTAAAGTCACTTAATACTCTCCAATCATCTTGAACTTTATTTGCACACTTATTTTCAAAATAAAGCAGTTTAAGAATCTCTAACCAGAATTGGACAATTCAAAATGGCGGATCAATATGGCGACTAAGGTTAAATTTTTAAATCAATTTTTAAAATACTAACTGTTAGTCAATTACCATAAAATACTGATAACACTTTAACTGAAATATAATAACATATTGATATATTGACCCATTGGCGCCCACATTTTTATTTAACTTAAATTTTCTGAATTTTCAATTCAAATCTTACAATGACTGTTTGCGTTACTTTCTATCTGCTAATTACAATGAAATTTCATGCACCGATGGCTTATAGACTGTAACTTAATAACGTGCTAATTTATCAACCCATTGAGGCTAACAATTTTTTTTATTTCCCCGGCACCATTAGAGAAACACTGTATAAAATATAATAAAAAGTAGATCAATGCATAGTAAAATAAAGAAGTATGCTAAGCCGATTTCTCTCCTCTTTAACCATTCGGAGGGCGCGTCGCGGAAATTAGCTGCAAATTATTTAATTTGTGTTTTTAAAATACTAAACATAGTAGCCGAACGCGGCCACTCAAGTGAGTTCGTAAGTTTGCAGCGTTGTTTACCGTTGGTTTCTGCGTTGCATGGTTTAGCTGCTATTTGTGTTTAATAATTGGTATCTCGCTTTTGCGGCTAATTTACCGCGGCGTGCCCTCTCGCGAAACAAAAAAAAATTCAAGGGTAACTTGATGAAAATTTTTCAAAGTCAAAATGATGACAAATAAACATTTCAAAATAAATGCTTAAAATATAGTTCAATATCATTAGAAGTCAATCAATTGTTTTATTTTAATGATTTTTTGCTATAAATAAGAAAAATTGCAGTCAATACTATGAAATTTACCTTGCGACTAAATTGCCGCGGCGCGCCTTCTCGTGTAACTTTTCAGGGTTAAAACTATTTTTTTTTATTTAAATCACTATTTCTCTAATAACTTTTTTGCCTCTAAAAAGAAAAAAATAATTTTTATTTTGGGTCCCTGAATTTTACAAATCGAATAAAGTTTATTGGTGCCAAAAAAAGGTCAAAGTCATAAGAAGATTTTAGAAATTCAGTAAAAATTTTATGAAATTAACCTTCTTATGCTTTAAACCTACTAATAAACATTATCCGATTTCAAAAATTATTTTCGCATTATGTATGTTTCCTTTTATAAACAGTAATAACAGAACTCTGAGCTTTGAAACAAATCTTGGCTGCAAATTTTTGAAAAGTCGAAGATTATGATACAAATTCCGGAACTTTCATGACCAATATTATCAGATTTAAAAATTCGTTTCCCCTTGATTAGATGACTAAAAACTTTTCTCCTCTCTTAGTTTCCGAATTGTCGTTCCCTAAAATGTTATTTTTTATGATTAATTTTTTTGACTTACTCTATATGTGCTGCAATAATTTAACCTAATTTATATATAAAGAATATCGTTTTCATGTTTTGTTTACTTTTTTTAATTGTTAAGTTTTAAATCAAAATTGAATTTCTTACAAAAGCGATGAACCAATATTTTAGGTACATTCATGCTCATTTAGGTACAAATTTTTTGGTAAATTAGTTACAATTCGAAATTAATAAATTTCATCCCTGGTTAGTGAACCGAATGGAATAGGAACATTCCATACAATTCCATATAAGTTAAAGAGAATGTAACAGCAAAGTAAATTCGAAGAAAGAAAAAGTTTTGGCGGGAATTTTCTTTGTATATTGAGTATATACTTCACAAATTGTGCCCAAATTTTATATATATGTGTATATAACTTGGACTTTACATATAATGAAACTGTATATATATACCGTTTATTATTTTATTTTTTCACCGGTATTTTATTTAATATATAAATTTAATGTCTTTGTGCCAACTTACTGTGCCATAATTTTTAAGGGTGGGTTTTTTGATGGTGTTGTTGCTGATTTCTGTGCGCTGCTTACTTTGGTGTTCCTTTGTGCTTTTTGCTGCTCTCGCTGCGCTGTTTGGTTTTTTGCTGCTTTCGATGTAGTTGTTTTCCGCTGTGCGCTGCTTTTATGGTGGTGATGCTGTTGCTGGAGGTGCTACTGTTGATGATGGTTACGCTCTTGCTATTTCACTGTTGATCTGCTGGTGCAATTGATGCTGCAGTTCCTGATCGGGCCCTCTAAAGGCTGTTGCTGGTGTTGCTCCAAGAGGAACTCACTTTGATTTGGCTGTGCTTGTTGTAATTGCTGTTGTTGTTCTTCCTTTATCGCTGCCTTCGTTTGCTGTAAAACACACTTTTTTTTTTTTTTTGTTAGGATTTTCGCAAATTTACAAAATCTTTGCTTTTTATTTTTGCATTTGTTATATTAGAGTTTCTTCCAAATTTATGTTTCTTCGTATTTTTTATTTGGGGTTTTATCAAAATGGGCTACATAACTCTTTTTTTCTGTTTTTGTAAAGTTTTATTTAGAGAATTTTTGCAATTGATTTTCTTTTTAAAGAAGGTTTATTTTAATAACATTCACTTTCGCTTGAAATTGTTATAAATTGAAAGTTAATTTTTTATTATATGTATTTTAGTTTTTGATTTGCGCACAAAAAAATGATCATCAGCCAACCGTCATTGCTGTCGCGACACTCAAATTGTTGATGCAATGTTCTTTTTTTTTTGAATTAAATTCGAACATTGAATTATACATTGCTCGAAGGACCACGTTCGGGGTATGCTGAGTTGCATGCCCCTTTTTATTTAATTTAAAATGTTTTTTAGTTAAGTACGAATAATTAGTACAATGTTTTTTTTTTGTTTAAAAGTATACAATTTATTGGATAAAAAAATTTAACTGTAAATTATTCTTTTTTTTTAACGAACGAATCCCAACGGACCCACTTACCCGCCCCCATCCGCACGATGGGGCACATCCGCATGTCGTACGGATTTAATGACCGATTCAGATGCATTCCGGAATGCCCTGATAAAGCGCTAATTGGGGAGAATAAATCCCTATTTGGTCTTCTTTACAGCTACAGATTATTAGTAATCATCAGCTGTTTAACGATTAAGAAAATTTAATACATTTAATTTTATATACTGGAGAGAGTCTGAAATGTCACAAATGTCGTGCAGAGAATTGAAATCATTACACATACAACGAAAAGGGTTATTTTGAGCATAGTTTGTTCCACAAGCGTCAAGTTTAATAGGAATGGAATATCTAGAACAGCGATTTGGAACATTGGTTGCATTCAGAAGACACACCGGAGGCTCAACATGTTGATATTAAGTTCGCTTCTGCTACATATATACATTTTGTGTCTTCTGAATGGCATGATGGATCATTTGTCAAATTTTTGAGAAACAGCTGTTTTATTTTTTGAGAAACAAAAAAAGTGAAAAAATTTTAATTTTATCAAAGACGAAAATAATGAAAGATAGCTATTATTAAATACACTCGCCAATTGTATATTGAATTGAAACTGTATCTTCGGCAGCCACCATGTATATATTCTTATATATATTTTTTTAACTATAAGCCAGAAACCTGTGCCGTGCGACTTACAGTCAACTTCGCGCCGCCGCTTTATTTTTACTTGCTACCAGCTGTGATTTATCGGCTAAGTCGTACTCACAGTACAAATGAACAAAAAACTTCATAATATGATTTGAATAGCATTAAACAGAAAAATTTGCTTACAATAGGATTGTTTAAAATATTATATTCGAGTATTTTTATATCAGCCGCCGAAACAAAAGAAAATATCGGCTACCAACTACCGTCTAAAAATCGCTAAATCTCCGATAAATAAAAATAGACGGCGCAAAAAAATGGCGTCAAAATGCCAACAGCTCCACGGAGCTGGAATTCACAACAACCCATTCAGAAGACACATACGCCACAGTTGCGCAACAGCTGTACCTTCTGAATGCACCCATTAATTTTGATTTCATTGAGTAAGAATTGAGAATGAATATAACCATTTAATAATTTAGTCACAAACATCACATTTAGCATAACTCTTCTGCTCCGAAGAGTTGGCAAGCTTATAAGTTTTAACCGTTGTTCATAAGGAGGAAGGTGCTGTGATGGACTCCAGTGTAACGAACGTAGAGCAAACAAGAGGAACTGTTTTTGCACAGATTCCAACTTATCAGCATAACAGTTGTACTGAGGGTTCCACACAGCAGAACCATACTCCAGAACTGGTCTTACAAGTGCAGTGTAAAGTGATTTCGTGACATATGGATCATTAAATTCTTTAGACCATTCTTCTGAGTGCATTTTTTTATATATATGGAAATATACTGTAGTTTAAATTAAAGAAATTATTTTAAATTTCTTGAAGATGAATTAAGAAGAAGTGCAAATCGGCGACTTGTTTTTAGAAATATGAAAGTTGAGAATTCGAGAAGTGTCAATTGGCGACTTTCCTTGATGAGAGATAAAATTAATAAATACAATAAGTGTTGCTTATTCGAACAATATTGTTATATATTATTTATTCCCCTGTTTACCTATGTATAAGCTCATGTTTTTCTTTTTTGAATTTTATGTCATTTAAATTGATTAATGGTGATCCTGACTAATAGTTGGTTGTAATGGCAAATAAATAACTTAATAAGAATAATATTTGACAAATAACAAAGTCACTCCAAAAATGGCACGTCATATAGTTTATGTTGTAGTTCTGGTCCATATGAGATGAGTAGACCAAAATGACTAGACTTGCACTATTTCTCGTGCCAAGAAATTTTTCACTGTTACACATTGTAATACAATGGGCAAGAGTGCGGTGGTGTTACTTCATGCTACAAAGCAATGTGCATATTGCTTTCCCCCTTTATCACTCGCACAAGTTGTTTTTTCCGCTTTCTCCAATTCTGAATATGAGACCATTTTTGGTATAAAACCCTTCCCCTTCCCGATAAATAACTAATATTTTTTGATCGTTGCTCATGAATCAAAAACAAATTTTTTAATGAACCTCCCTTCTCTAGTGCAGGGATGCCCAAAAATTTTTTGTATGGAAGTGCAAATACCAATACATATAAACTTTATTGTAAATAAACTCATACGTTAAACAACAACAAAATCTACATTGAAGATAACCGTCGCCAATGTGTACGAACAAAGCATACGAAAGTGTCCTTGCTTTGCATTTTGATTTAGGCAATGTAGAAAAAGATGAGAAATGAAAAAGACAAAATTCTTTGAATATTTCTTATTGCTTAGTGCGGAGTGCTGTGTGTGTGTGTATTAGAATGCACAGCCTATGGCTAAGTGCTTTTACAAAAACCAATGTGCACCAAGTGCATAGAGCGTGGGCACCTCTGCTCTAGTGAGTATTTTCATATGAACCGCTCCAAAAACGAACCGGTCGAAGTTGCAGTTAATATCTAAATGCCTCCGATTTTGCAGAGATTGAAAGAATGCTAATGTAGAGTTAATATATAATCATGGCCATCCAAAGAGGGAGGGCGGATTTCTCCCACTTTACATTCAAGAACCGTAAAATTAACCTTTTAAATAGATTTTAGTTTGTTTCAAACCGAGAGACATGCTGCACGACTAGGACTGCCATTCAATGACTTCTGTCGGGGCTGTGAATCTGAGGAGGAGGAGGAGGAAAAAACAGTCCTCCATTTAATGTGCGAATGTTCATCCCTGGCCAGGAGGAGACTAAAACTCCTGGGCTCACCTTTCTTCACTAGTCTGTCCGAGCTATCGTCCGTAAATATTAAGGACATAGCCAGATTGATTATAGAATTCTCATGGTTCTCCAATCCGTAAATGGGGGAGTCGCACCGTGCTGTGGTATCACAATGAGCCTAAATGTGCTTAAGTGTGCTTTCAAGTAGAAGGCTGCCACTCCAACCTAACCTAACCCGACTTTTCTCATTTGTAAGAACGTATACCATATATCTCACTTAAAATATAGGAGTAAAATTCAAGCATTCTCTCACTTTGTGTGTTTACACCAAGCAAATACATGAATTTAATTAATTATTTTAGAATCTTAGCTAAGGAATACAGCACAGCATTGTATTCGCTCAAAATTTTTGATCAGCCCGAATGAAAAATTCTTCACTTATTTACATCAATGGTTAACATTTACACAACCCAAACATTTTTCGCGAATATTTCTTAACATCCATTTGTGTTTTTTTAATGTGATAACATTTTTACTGGGGGGTATTTCACAAATGTTCATGGCACACGTTGCATGTAATGCCTTCCATATAATACGTTCCAGGTCATACTTTTCATTTTCTTCTTTTATTTTTCAACATAATTTAAGCCCAAAAGTATGCAGCACATAATTTATTATATCAAAAATGGTTATGGAATATACTTATATATCGAAAATAGTGGAATATATCAAAAATAGTTGTGGAATATTTCTGTAGTATTGAAAAAACTGTGCACGCTGTTGCAGTTGTCAGTACTTTTGCAACATTTTTCACCTCAATAATGATGTCGACCTAATATAATTTTTCCAAAACATGCTCTTATTTTTTCCCATGATGGAAGATTTGCATGTATAGACTGCGTATTCTGCATGATGATTTTTACCGCAGAAACTCTCGATCACTACCTGTGTGGCTGCCCAGCTCTAGCAAGGTATAAACTCAAATCTTTTGGTAAACCATTCCTTGTAATAGGAGAGGCTTCTAACGTCAAACTCAATACTCTACTAAAGTTTTGTAGCCTAACTAAATGATTTTGGAGAACTAAGACAGCAATGAAGATTTATTTTTAATATTACAAATGAAATCAAATAGGCACCTCTGCGATTTCTTTAGATTATTCGCGATTAAGGAGAAATACCAATCTTACTTAACCTTGCTTGGTGTAACTGTACCATTTAAGAACCACTTTGTTAGAGCATTCTTGCTTAATTTCAATTTGGATTTCATCATAACCGAAAACTATAGAAATTTTGAAAGCTAAAATTAATCGCCCCTTCAACCGGGTTTGGGTTAAGTGAAAAAGAAATTATTCTACCTTCCAATTTATTGAATATAACTGAAAGTTCGTTTGAAGCGGTCACGTTATAAACAAAAAGGAGATCCTGTATTTTAAAATTAAAATATTTTCAATATAGTATAGCTCAAATATGAGTTTTTCTTGGTAATTTCTCTGGATATCTTCGAAGTTAGACTGTCAATTACGTTAGCAATATGCCACATCTTTTTATTACTTCCATCGTGTGTAGTAAAATGTTCTTTCAGTACTGTATGTGATAGAAAAATTATATGCTTCTGTAAAAAATTGTTCCGTCGCAGATTTTCATTTTATAAAATATTACATTAAAAGTTTATATTTACCTTCAACCTATTAAGTAAGTAAATATACCGACAATGTACATACATATATGTATATGTGGTTTCAAAACTGCTACTAGCATAGTTTTTCATAAAAACTGAAGCATTTAAAACTATGACGTATGTGTGCATAATACAGAGAGAAACTCAAACATGACGTAATTCTTTTTAAAAATGGAACTAAAATTAGTACAGTTACTTAATAAGTTTTTTGTTTTATTTTCACAGAAAATTCGAGTATATGTAAAAACCCAAAATATTATCCTGTGGGATTAGACAACAGCGTACATTTCTGTCTTACAAAGCTACTGCCTCTGCAAATGCATAAATACATATGTACATATGTTGGCAAAACTTAATTCAACTTTGAAATTGCTGTGAGAGATTGACATTTTTATGATGAACTTGACAAAAAAAAAAAAAAACAAAGCGGCATTGGCAACTCTGCGCTAGCTCCAAAAGATATGCATCGTCGTGCGTTGATGAGCAAAGTTTCTGATTAATTTTATAAATTTTTTTTTCACCCACATATAACAACATTTTACAGTAAAATATGTTTTCTAAAAAAAAAAAAAATTAACATATCAGCATGAATTTTGTTTTCTTTTTTTAAGCTTCACATTTGTGCATTTATTTTTTGTTATTACAAAACTTTTAGCATTGGATTTTTAGTTCGAACTTTATGCAATTTTAATTTTTTTTTTTTCCTTTGTATGTTTGTCCGCCATTCTGATATCAAATTCATTATGCATTTTTTTTTTTTTATAAAATACATACATATTTTTTCAACTGATATCTGAAATCTCAGTGGAGTATTTCTCTTTAATTCAAACTGAATCACACCGACGTCATCCGTCTGGCGCAAGTCTACATACTGAAATTGAAGCATACTTTCGAGGGAAGGTGTTGAAAACACGCAATATGCAGTTAAAACTTACGAAACGTAAAAAGTTTCGCAAGCAAACGCTAACTGAAAAAGTTCAGAAACATCGCATTCGTTGTGTTAATGTTGTTGTGGTGACAAAATCTAGATTATAGTTGTTCCAACTAAAAGGTAGTGGCAAAACTAAGAAAAAAGTTAATTTCCTAGAATCCAAACAAACTCGTTTGAATTATACCTCAAGTGTATTCCGTTTTATTGTGTCACATTTAGTAGCTTCTTTACTTACTTTGGGTTTTAAACCTTAAAAAACATATGCCATGGACAAAGATACTTCCGCTAGTGACTCACTCACTCACTCATAATGATGTTGATGGTCATGATGATCAACATTTCCTGTAGTTACCCTTTACAAATTACATTTAATTTATAAGCTTAGTCGACTTTAACGATAATTAGGCATAGGACCTTACTCTATTAAAAATGAGTAGAAAAGAATGCAAGACCAAAGCTCAACTAATCAAAGTTTTAAATCTCTTTCAAGGCACTGTAGAATTATGGAAGTTAATTATCTCAGGAAGGGAACAGGATATAGCAAAGGGCAGCACTAGTTGCCACTACCTGAAAGAGGGGAAAATATCTCATAATATCCTCTTATTTTGCTGTACAATCTCTTTCAGAAAAATAGATATCTACGCATAATAATAAAGGCCAGATGGTAAGAATATTGCCAGAATCACAGTAGTTTACGCTAATAATACTGAGGACACACGGTGGGATAGAGGATAAATCTAGCTGGACATATAGCTCAATTAAATGCTTTGAAATTAGTTAGTTGACAATTTTTTGAGTTAAGATATTTTTAAGTTATAAAAATTGTTTAGAGGAGAAAAGATATAGTTCCCTATATTTCAGAAAAAGTCCATTTTAAGATATAACTAATATTCCAAACACTTTAAATCACTTCCAGAACATTTTCTTCAAAAGTTCGTACCTCAAAATAAATTCAGAAAATTAAAATCAGGTAATAAGAAGGCGTTCTGAAACTAATTTTGATTAAATTTTATCTATACAAAATTTCATTAAAATGGCTCAATGCGCGTTAAATTTATTGCTCAGGACCCTCAATTAAGTCTTCATGGAACCCCATTTATGAGTCTAAAATAAACCAAAACTCAAGCTAAGCTTTATCTATCCAAAATTTCGTTGCCTTTACTGGAACTTCAGTAGTTTGTAGACTCTTGTCAAGGGTTTCTCAAACTGTGGTACGTATACCACCAGTGGTACATGGGAGGCCTCCAAAGGTGGCATGCTAGCAGATAAAACGGTATGCAAAAAAAAAACCTTGAGAACCGCTGCTCTAGTCATTATTCATATACATTATTTTTCCAACCAGACAAAGGTGATAGAAACGCAAAACCACAATAATGTTGCTTTCAAAGATAGTCGGAATATATAAAAACGTCGATAGAATTCTGTAAAAAAAAGGAACAAAATCCATTCAAAAAAGTTTCAACGCATTTATATAAATTCTTGAATGAAATTTCCCCATTTTTCTCAGATTTATGTGTGTTTGTGTTTGGAAATCCTTTGAATTGTTAAGCTACTCAATCATTTTCAATTTCTGCATTTTTATCAATACTCTGTGATAGAATTGTAAGTGTGTATGTTTGAATATCACACATGCTTTGAGTCCATTGTGATTGCGTTGGAACTATGAAAATTTTTTAAATGCAAAAACTATAAGACATTCATATGTGCATATGTATTAACAAAAAAAAAAATAGTTCAGCATCTGCATTTATTTTTCTTTGATAATTTAGTAATGGTATCTTCTTACGTCAATTACGTGACGCGCTAGGGAGTGGGGTGGATTCCACAAAAATATTCTGGAGAATATTCCACAAAAATATTCTGGAGAATATTTTTGTTGAATGTTTTAACCCTTCACCTCCCCTTAAACCTAACTTTAAAATGGTTTTTAAGAAAATGGCCCACAATGACCCATTTTTGTGCGAGTTAGAGGGCTAAAATATTCTAAGGAAATATTCCTCGGAAAATTTAAATATAGGTCGCCGAAGACAAGAACCACCTTAAATAAAATTTTTTATATGATTTTTCTCATTGTTTGGTTCGGTTTTTGATCAAAAAATAAAAATTTCAAACCACAGTAAAAAAAATTGTGACGTAGTGGAGCAAAAAGGGATTGGGGCTTTTGTTACTGAGATCAAATACTACCGTTTGAGATTGGTTTGGTTTTGTCCCGAAAATATGTGTTGCACTGTGTTATTTCCAAATTGAATTCGGTTCAAACAAAATTTGGAAACAGAAGGTAAAGGTAAAATAAAGATCGTAATAGGTTATGAGTTTTGGATCTATAAGTACAACCCGAAACAGCAGTCCATGGTATGGGGCCCAAAAGAGGCAAATCTACCCGTTAAAACACGATTTTGAGGTGTTTATAAAAGGGGGATGGATCTACCTATTTAGAAATTAATTGAAATTAAGAGAAATTATGTAGATAAGATAAAAACTTACGAAAATTAAAGATAGCTGTGAATCCAACCAACTTAGCGTATTTTTATTAGTCCCTCTGTTGCCGTGTATTAGGGTAGCCAGATTATTTAACAGCGAAATCAGTACATCAGACGTTGGAAAGCAGTGAAAATCAGTACAAATCAGTAAAGTTTTTATGCTTTTATTACCTAGTAATTTCAATGTAATATAGTGATATAAACGTCCTGAAACTTTTCTCCGATTTCATGTATTCATTTTACATTTTTTTTCGTCAGTAGACAATGTTGATTACGTATCAGTTTCCATATTTAGAGGATTGTGAGAGCTGAGGACAATAATCAAATTCAATTAATAACAAATTCCTTTCACTCATTTAAAAACTTACGTTAACTGACTTTTCTTCAAGCAAATATTGCTTTTCTCTTCTCGATAGCAGCAACGCGTATGTATTTTATTTTGTGAACAATCGAAAAAAGAAACAAACAGGATGAAACTGTCTGCAAAAACGCTTTTAAGACCATTAAGGTTGAGCACAACAATTTTGAAGATATTAGTTTTAGAAAATCGGTACAAAATCGGTACAAAACACAAAAATCAGTACATTTTCGTACTGATTTCGAGATTTCAGAAAAATCAGTATTTAAAAGAATAACCAGGGCATGTACTGATTAAATCAGTACGTCTGGCAACACTACCTTGTATGTTTATTTCCCGATTGTTCCAGTCAATACTTAAATTCAAAACCTCAGGTAAATCTGCTCAGTTTTGTCCCACTATTTTAATAAATTTTTTATTTATTTCAATATAAAAAAATTGTGAAAAATGTTATCAATTTCGGTCGGAGATTGATTTACATTTTTATTTATGTTTACACTAAATAACAACATTTTATTTATCGTGAACGTTTAACCAATCACAATTTCATCAAAATACCGCGAGCTAAATGTAATTTCCATTCATACAGGACGAATGTGTACATGAACATATTCAACATATTGTTAAAACATGGAAATACAATTAAAATGTAATTGAAAATACCCACATACATATGTATGTATGTATTACTAGGTACATACATATGTATACGAATTGATTGTGTCTGAAATGAAAGTAATATTGTGATAATTATGTGCTGCACAAAAAATAATGTTTGTTGTTTAGATCCTTTCACCCCTTGTTGGGCATAGGAGACAGGACAAATGCACTTAGGGTAATAGGGGGCCGCTGAGGCGGAATCCGTGGTCCGTTTTGCTCTGCTACGTCACAATTTTTTTTACTGACATCAAAATTTTTAAAATTGAAAAAACAAAAAAATTAAAAATGCAGTTCATATTTTTTTTCATCAAAACATCCATTTTACAAAAAAAAAAAATTTCGATTTTTATTATTTTTTAACTTTAAACATTAAATTTTTTTTTTTTTTCAATAATTTAATTTGTTATAATTTTTTCATCCTCGTTATCATCGTTTACTTTTATCTCGTTGTTAGCTTAACCCAGTAATGTCTAGCGGCACAACAACTTAAGCTGTTGTTGTTGCTTTCTTTCTCTAACTACGTACTGAACATCTTATTCAAGTACGCAAATCGCATTCTTACATACGTATCGTAGCCTGAGAATTGATTTGGCGTATGTGTATAGGTATTCGTATACGATACTAATAAAAAGTTTAAAGCTCATTTTGCACTTAAGTACACGTTTGGTCATCATTGCTTTAATCCATTAAGGACGAGCCCGGAACCAAAGTAGATAGCTCAAGAAAGTAACTTGAGAATAAAATTGTTTTTGAACCTGGCTCAGCGACAAGGTGCCATATCGTCGCCTGAGAATTGATTTGGCGTATGTGTGTACAAATTCGTATACCTATAATCCAAATCAATTCTCGTGCGACGATATGGCACCGCTAGGCATTACTAGGTTAAGCTAACAACGAGATAAAAGTAAACGATGATAACGAGGATGAAAAAAATGATGAGAAAATTAATTTATTAAAAAAAAAATTTTTTTTTTAATTTTTTAAGTTAAAAAATAAAAAAAATCGAAAAATTTTTTTTCTAATTTTTTAAGTTAAAAAATAAAAAAAATCGAAAAATTTTTTTTCTAAAAATGGATGGTTTGATAAAAAAAAATATGAACTGCATTTTTATTTTTTTTGTTTTTTCAATTTTTTTTTTGATGTCAATAACAAAAATTGTGCTCAGCGACCCCCCATTACCCTAAGTACACTTGTGCCGTCTCTGCTCATTTTTGGCTGTTGAACAGTGTAATCACATTAAAAATATGATTAAATTTAAATTTCTGTTCAGCAAATCCAAGGAAAATTTAAAGATATATTTTAAGGAAAATATTAACTTCATTCCAAAACTAAAAAAAAAACTCATTTCAAAATGATTGTGTCAAAACCAGACAATACAATAAATATAAAATCACAGACACAATCCGTGGGGATTGCGGCGAATGTAGCAGGCAGATGAATAGGCACAAATAACTCCAAGCTTGAGTAGGTACACACGAACGTAATATGATAGAAATACGACGACCGAAAATCAAGTGAAATACAACAGCGGAATTTTAATCATGACAGTGTCTCTCAGAGACGCACACACACACACAAATAAATATAACTGATTTTCATTTCTAGTATTGTCAAAATGAATCACTGTTATTTTTAGAGTAAAATAAAAAAAAAAGAAAACATTAAATTGCATAGTCAAATTATTTTTCTGCCAATTGGAATACGGCAAGCTGGCTGCATTCGTAATTAACAGAAAATTTATTTATAATTATTGAAAACAATTGAATGTGAATGCACGCTGCTTATTTTGTAATAAAATGCGCCAACACTTACTCGTCCATACACCCTTACAATTTGTTTTTCCGCTTTGATACTTCCGCTCAGGAATCCTCGTGTGTGTGTGTGTGTTTTGCACGCTATTTACTGAACAATTCCTTCCATGTTCGTAATTCCATTTTATCACTTCGGTTGATTATTGCGGTGTATTGCAAATTGAGCATTGCGTAAAATTTAATTCATTACGTAAGTCACTTGCAGCTGTCGGTTGGCATTTTTTGTTTATTTTATTTTAAGCCGATTGCAATATTTGGTACCATTTTGTTAAATCCGATCCAGTGATTTAGAAGCAGAGTGCTAAGCAAGTGTCCAAGGTTTGATTCGGAATTTATAAGCTTACGCCATCTATAATTAAACCTTACAATGACGAATAGTAGTTTAAATCAAATATTCGCGATGTAAAAATAACAATACGTTGCCAACGGGTAGAATTGAACTAGAACTGAGCCAGTACCATTATAAATTAGCAACCCCTGCTGTATCAGTTCAGTTGTCTCACTTACCCTAATGCAGGGCCAATACAGGTACTACGTCAAAGTGCTGGACCTATACCAGATTAGAGCAAATTTGGCCGAACCCGAGTATGAAAGAATACAACTTTTTCTTGCTCTTTAATACTCTCTCCTTCGCTTCAGAGCTCATGAAAGAATGTGTTCCAGTTCAGCCAGGTCCCCATATACCCGTTCTTTCCAATAGAGATTAGATCACCCTCTTCTAGCGACGCGTAAATTTAATTTACTAAGCAATCTCTGTTCTGACTTCTTGCTATGTTTAAAAAAAAAATTATGCGTCTGCCGGTACTCACAATAGAAGTAAAACTTTGTTGTTTATTTGAAAATTAATAGAAAATATTTATAACAAATTCTGTTGAAGTTTTTGCAGTCTTCTTCTCTCTATTTTGTTGTTGATTTTCTTCTCTACTCTTATCGGCACAAATACAACGTAGCATACGTATATAACACAAGTGAAATAAGTTCCGCTATATGCAATCAAGCAGAAGCAACTAGGTCGGCTCTCTCACTAAAGCCCATGAGATAAAACTGTGAGAAGTCGACTCTCTGATTGATTTAATGTAGCTGATTAACAACTGCATAACTTCGTTTCTTACTGATTTCGTATGAGTGCAACAAAAACGCGATTTTTCACGTGACCGTTGTTGTTCAAGCTTTTGCACTCATCCTCATTCCATTTTCTGAAGCTTTTTTTCCGCTGATACTCTCTACACTTATCGGCACAAACACGACGTTGTACACGTATATGGTATAACACATGAGAGGAAAGCGGCTACATTCAATCAAGCTCTCTCACTAAAGCACTTGAGATTAAACTGTGAGAAGTCAACTCTCTGCATGATTGAATTTAGCCGATCCCTATAATAACATCGTTCGCTAAACAGTAACAGCAGCATAACTTCGTTTCTTATTAGTTTCGTATGAGTGCAACAACAACGCGATTTTCGTTTAAAAATAGGTTCACAATTTTTCAATTTAGTTGCGCATATTTCCAAAACGAAAAGATGTACTGAGAGCTTTTTCAAACGTTTTTTAGATATTTAATTTTGTGTCTTGAATTTTCAAAGGATTTTCTGGTATTGACTTTGCCACGTCATAGACACATTCTCTGAATGCAGCTGGAATCAGCACACTTCATTTATATAGAAAAGATATATGTAGGGGAATGTTGGAAATGTCGAACCATGGGGAATGTCAAACCATTAGTTTTAACTGTATTATCTGACATTCTATCTAAATGAAACTTTTGCCATCGTATTATTTCAGCTTCATCTCATTTTTTCATTAGCAGTCAAACCTTATTTTGTGCTCTCTGCGATAATCAAGTGATTTTTGAGATTCCAAAAGTGTTTTTGGGGAATATCGAACCACTTTTTGTGGGAATATAGTTATATAGTAAATTATCGACAAAACATTAGTTTTCAGTAATTTAACGTCAATATGCCGCGTTACGTTGCAAAACATGATCGATCCGATGATCTCCAAGAATATTTAGCGGCCATAAAGGAGATTAAAATCGACAATCACTTGCGATGTGTACACATGACTGATGGTTATTTCACATGCAAAAACTGCGACTCCGAATAATAACGCTTAAAACTTTACAACAAATTCCAATTTTTAAATTCTGAAACAACCGAAACGTGGCATTTTGATTCTAGTTTAACCTCCATTTCTCAAATTTTGAAAAATTACGATTTTAGGGTGAGTTATCAGTCAAAATCAAAGTGTGGTTCGACATTCCCCATATTCCCTTATGTATATAATACTTTGAAGATTTTTTAGGTTGAGATTTCCTATGGTTCAGGGGTAAAAATTAACCCACTTGGGATCCGAACAACCCCAAATTTTATATGTGACATATTTAGGTGCAAAGGAAATTTTTTTTATCTCCAGCCCTCGAAAATCAAAGAAGCTGAAATTTTTACCATTCAATTTTGGGCATCTCTAATGTACCTCGATCCATCTGCATCGTTTAATTTTATTTTTAAATATAAGATTCTTTAGGCATGCCATTTTTTATTTTATACAGCTAGTATCATCATTGGTTCTCAAAATTTTTGTATTAATGCCTATGGCTGGGGCGATGTAGTTTCCAACGCATAAGTTGTGTGTTGGACTGGTTCGCAGAATTTTTGGGTTCAATTCTCTAAACCACCGGAAAATAGCATCACGGCACCACATTTTGTATGGCAATGTCATACCTCTAAAATGATCTAAGGAACACACATTTAAAGTCCTGAAGGCGGGTCTGAGTGAGCCAGTCAAATCAGATCAAATGTATTTAAATAGGTACATAATTACATACACATTTGTATAAGGATGACTGTTAATCTCTCATAACAAAAATTACTGAATTCATGCATAGCTTAACTTTACTAAATAGCATAAATATATATAAGAGTTTCTACATTTTAAGTTTGAAAATGCACTCGTGCAGATAATGATTTTGAAAATGAAAACGTTTTTAGATTTCCTGCATTATAATAATAATCTCACGAAAAGCTTTGCCACATGCGCCAGCATCTATTAAACTTGCTACTTCATTATTTTTTTGCTTCGCTTCTCTTCGGCAGTCTCAACACATTATCTGTGCAACTTCTTGCATTTTGCTTGTTTATTGTTTAAACTTTTTTAAGTGCAAGCGAAGAAAAATCAAATTGCAACAAAAGCAATATAAACTCTGCCTAAGGAGAAAAAAACAACAACAAAAACGGGACAAAAAAGCTAAAATAAAAACGCATAATAACAACAACAGCAAAAACAGCTGGAAGCGTTGAATTAACCCGCATATAGATCCAGCATGTCATGAAATCCTTTGAAATCTCACTTGATACTTTGTTTATGTGTACGTGTTGCTGTTTGTTTGCTTGTGTTTGTGTTGTTTTGCAGCAAACTCACACCAACACGAAAACACGCACACATTTACGAGTATAGACATATTTATATGTACATTCAAAATGGTATACATTTGCAGCTGTGCTCGTGTTTGTCTTGTCATTTTATGCCACCGCAAAACGTTCGTTGCTACCAGTGCATCACTCCCCTCCTCCTTCCGTTGATAGAACCGTAGACGCTGACGTCACCACCGCATAATGGGATTGCATACATTTCCTTGCAGTTTTCCTGCTCCTTCTCTCTCTTCTTATTCTTACAGGTGTAATTAGGTGCATAAGTTAAGCTCGTGTGCGAAATTAATTAAAAGTTTTCTTAACTCTCGCTGCTGTTGGTTTAGTTGCTGTTGATATTGTTTTGTGTTTGGTATTTTTATTTTGTTTGGCAAGATTATCAAATACTCGTAGCTTCAGCGAGATATTGAGCGTGAAATTTAGCTTAGAGTTAGTAAGAATATAGAAAGCTACTTTCGGGGCATTTTTTATAGTTTTTTTTTTTTTTTTTATGATAAAAACAAAAATAGAAATAAAAAACGTTTTGCATTTCCATTGGTTTTGTCTCTTGAAGGAGACAACTTTTAAATTTTTCGAAAATTCTTAATTTACTTGAGACGAACTATATTGCTAAGAATGCCTTTTTGTTAATAGGTTTTTTATAAAATGTTTATTGCAATCACTAAAATCTATACTCTGCTAGCCTATGTAGCTGTTAAACACTAATTCTTACTCAGGCAATTTTAGCAGCTTGTCAACAAACCAATAGAGTCAATAGAGTAAAAAAAAACAGCAAAATCGGGGGCACCAACTGAAGCAAGAAAAAAAAGAGACCGAAGAACTAAAAACAAAAAAACCCAAAGGCGCCCCCTAGTCAAGGGAATAATAAATATCTGAAATGGATTTATTGATCTCAAAAACCTTCTGATACCCTACTGTATTTCATTTCCTGTACCTCATCAAAAATATCTGTACATATTTTAAAGCTGGTGTTGTAAATGAAAATCTCTGAAAAATGTATACCCTTAGAAAAATTATGACGACTGTGGTCCCAGGCAGGGCCGTCGAGAGAATAATCAGGAAAAATTGCCATTTCGCCCTGTAATTTAGAAATTTCATGAGATACTCAATATGAATTTATGGGTAAACTGCAAACATTACAGCCCAAAACTTAATTATTACAGTTTCAAAACGGAAAATATTCAAAGTAGCATGGAAAAAATTGAGTTGATAAAAAATACTGAATTATTATTGAAATATTCTATTAAAAATCACGGGGCAAACTATAAAAATTTATGAAAATATTTTTGTTTCATTGCTTTCATTTTTGAAATCACACATTTACTTTGTTTTATATATCAAATATTTTTCAATATATTATCATTCAATAAAATAATTTTCAAACTGATTAGTTGGCACCTGGATTTGCTTATTTCTGTAATGAGAAATTTTGGATTATTTATCCGGAACATTTTACTGGAAGCTAGTAAGATTTGAGATGTTTACACTATATTAAACTGAAATTATATTATTTTATTAGCAAAAGTCTTTAGCATTGGATGTCCATTTCATAATTGTATCGAACAGTTTTCCAAGAACCATTGAAACTGAAACACCATCTTTTTTGAATCACCCTAGAGTTGTTTGCTTTTGATCAATGCGATTTGAAACTAAACATAGGGAAGATAACCAAATATTCTATAACTCTTCAATTATTGCTGATTTTTGATATCAAAAGTATTATTATGCTTAGTAAAAATTCAATTTCCAATTTGATAATTTCCAAATCACACTGTAAAAAGTGATTTGAAACTCCAATAATATTAACCATAGATTAATAACAAAGTTGAACAGGTGGCAATGACAGCCTCTTCTACACGCGCATATTTCCATAGCAACGTATTGAGCGTCAAGAACGTCAAATTTCCGCTCTCATTTTTAATATGGCGGCATGTTTTGAAGTTTGATTTTCAAAATAAAATTAGCCCGTTTATGCTCAAAAAATTTTGAAAATAAACAAAATAAAAATATATATATAAAATATTCAAAACAAATTTTTATATAACAAATAATATAAATAAAAGTGCAAAGAATGGATACAGCAGACGTAAATGAGTTAAGGTCGCAGAAGATGAGAAAAACAATTTTATAAGAAATTACTCAAAGAAAAAATTACATATTTTTATATGTTGCCAAGGAAACATTCAATTTTGTAATTAATCTATGATATTAACTGTATTGTGAAGTACAATGTGCTTATTCATTCGTAAATTTTATCGATTCATTCTGGATATTATTGGGAGTATGAATGTATAAACTCGTATTTTTTTCGTAATTTGGACATTTATTGTGAAAAAGTGATTATAAATTTATTCTTTAAAGTATTGTCCATCGTTAGCCACAACCTTTTCCAATCTTTCTGGTAGCGTACGGATTCCGCGTCGAAAGAACTCCTCATCTTTTGAGGCTATCCACGAATCGACCCATTTTTTGAGTTCTTCGAAAGAACGGAAGTGCTGTTCAGCCAGGCCATGTGTCATTGATCGGAACAAGTGGTAATCAGAAGGAGCAATGTCTGGAGAATACGGCGGGTGGGGTAGCACTTCCCATTTCAGCGTTTCCAAGTATGTTTTTACTTGCCTTGCAACATGCGGCCGAGCATTGTCGTGCTGAAGAATAACTTCGTCGTGTCTATTCTCATATTCTGGCCTCTTATCCTATAATGCTCGGCTCAAACGCATCAATTGTAGTCGGTAGCGGTCGCCAGTGATCGTTTCATTCGGCTTCACCAGTTCATAATACACGACACCTTTCATATCCCACCAAATACACAGCATGAGCTTGGATCCATGGATGTTCGGCTTTGTCGTTGATGTTGATGCATGTCCAGGCGGTCCCCATGATTTTTTACGCTTTGAGTTATCGTAACGTATCCACTTTTCATCGCCAGTCACAATACGATGCAGAAAACTCTTTCTTTTCTGTTGTTCAATCAGCAGATCACATGTGAAAAATCGTCGTTCGACGTCTCTTGGCTTCAATTCGTACGGCGACCAATTTCCTTGCTTTTGAATCATTCCTAATACTTTTAATCGTTTAGAAATGGTTGATTGATCAACTCCTAAAGATTCTGCAAGTTCTTGTTGCGTTTGACATGAACCTTCTTCGAGTAATGCCTTCAATTCTTCATCTTCGAACTTTTTCGGGCCGCCTGAACGTTCCCTGCCTTCAACATCAAAATCACCTGTTTTGAAACGGTCATACCACACCTGACACATTCTAACGTCTATAGCACAGTCAGGATAAGCTTCAGTGAGTAAACGATGTGCTTCAGTTGCGTTTTTCTTCAAATGGAAGAAGCAAATTAAAACTTCCCGCAAATATTGTTTTGTTGGCACGAAATTCGACATTTTCAGCTATAGTAAAACACTTTTGTAAAATTATGAAAATTATTTGACAGATCAATTCTTATAGTATTTTTGGCGCTCTTCGAGATAGAATAGCTGTCAATGTCAAAAAAATGGCGCGTATGATAGATATGAAGTTAGTCACAATTACGAGTTTATACATTCATACTCCCAATTATAAATTAAACACAAGGAAATTATTGTTTGATCGTAATCAATTATTACAGTTTTTTGTTTACTATCCGGGCAAGACAGGGAAAACTGTAATTATTATTAGAAATCCAATGAATTATTACAGAATATTTTTTTCCGTGTATGTATGGGGCAAGGAAAAATTATTTTATACTTTTTAGTCCGTTTTAAAATTTGTTTTTTATCAATGACTCTTGCTGGTCGCCAGATATATTTATGAAACCTCTTGAATTCAGTTCGATATTCTGGAGCATTTCAAACAAAATTGGCATGAGAAAATTTGTTGTATAAAGTTTTTTTCCTATTCTACATAACAAAAATTTTTCGAATATAGGGCCCGGACCCGTCTGCAAAATGTCTTCATGATTGATAGATGATTAACCCGATAAATAATTTTCATGTTTTGTAATCCATTTTTCAGACGCATAGACGCTTGTTAAAGTTTTTCTGGATTTTAGGATTTGGATTGAAATTCGGGTCCCCTCAAAAACTCCGGGCCCGGTGGGAATCCCTCCCGACCCACCCTCCTCTCGTCGGGTCTGGTCCCAGGACATACTAAAATTATTTTGTTTGACTTAAACTCACTTAAATTTAATTGGGCTTTCTAATCTTAATCCTACTTAGCCATGCAGTGAAGCTACTCAAAATATATACTTAGTATTTAAACATATTTATTTTGTGCAAGTGTATATTAGTTACGAACTACTTAGAAGATGATATTCTTAAAATATTAGAAATTACATATATTAATGCAGGTATATCAAATAAATTTAAACATAATAATTTGCATATAAATAAATATATTGTATTCGTATTTACATAGCTGCATAATATGAAAGTATCTGAATGCGCATTAAAGCATTAGTAATTGTAAATATATTTCAGCAAACGAGTATTTCTTATAGTTACAAATAATACAATGGCACCCGTTAGCACAACTACACAGTGGTGGGTATAGAATGTGGTTTCGGAGGCCAAATTTTACTAAATTTAGAGAAAGCTCGAAACATTTTGGAATACCCGTATAAGCATTTTAAAGAATCATAGAAAAACTAAATCGATTTTCTTTCATGGTGAATCTCAAATATGGTTTCCAACGTTTCAGAATTGAAATTAGCCAAGAGCCTAAATTAGAAACCAGATTAACAGTGAACTCAAACCTCTGACCGAAAACCAATTCGAAATTTAAATCTGATTTCCAAATTTTGACCCATATTCAGACCTAAAAATCAGAACAAAAGTTAGACCAAAAACAGTCCAGATATCAGACAAAAAATTTTGGTCAGGGTTTTTTTTGTTGTAAAACTTAGTCCAAAAACCAAACTAATATTTCGACCAAAAATTTAGCAGAAATTCAGAACAAAAACAAAGATAACAATTCGGACCGAAATCCAGACCGAAACTCAAATTGCACTTCGGGAAATGTCGTTTAGTGATCTTTTTAAAACGTGACCAAGCCGTCCTCATTTCCTCTTACGTATTTTAGTTTTCACTGGCGTTTGAGTTCAGCTACGCCACAGGTTGTTATTTGAAATTACGCTGAGCCAAAAGATCCCCATGCGGGGAAGCAGCGGTTTGTAAAAAACTGAAGAGCTTGAATATCTGTAGCAGCCAGGTTCCATGTTTCGCAGCCGTACAGTAAAGTGGACTTGACATTCGAGTTAAATATCGTTATTTTGGTGCGCTGTGTGATGATTGAGGAGTTTGAAAGGAGAGCGCCGAAAGCTTGCTTGTCCTTTTTAATGTGGTTCTAAACATCTTCTTTTGATCCTCAGCTAGCAGATATTATGCTGCCAAGATAGCAGAAGGAGTTTATCCCTTCAAGCTCTGTACCTTCGATCAGGAATTTTTTTATGCAGGTGGTTTTATCACGCATTATCTTAGTTTGGCTGATATTTATTTTGAGGCCCACTGTCGCCGTTGCTTCTTGTAGTAACGATAACTTCCTGAACATGTCGGCGAAAGTGTGAGACATCAGACAAACGTCATCAGCATGGGCAAGATCGTCGAGCCGTCCATTGAGTCCCCAGGTTATATCTCTCATTTCGCACGTCGCTTGGCGCATAACAAAGTCTAGGACAATGTTAAACAGCAGCGGTGAGAGCACACACCTTCGTCGAACACCCGTCAAAACCTTTATACGGCCGCTCAGCTCTTTGTTATACGTGATGTAACAGCCTGCATTGTCGTAGAACGCTGCCGTTAGCTCAATGAGCCTTGTTGGTACACCTTTGCAAGCTAGTGCGCTCCATATTGCATGGTGATGTAAAGTATCGAATGCCTTTTGAAAATCGACAAAGATGAGATATAGGAGAGAAAGCCATTCTACGGATTGTTCTACTATGATGCGAAGGCTGTTAACATGGCCGACACAGGAGCGACCCGCTCGGAAGCCCGCTTGTTCCATTCTGAGCTTAGGTTGCAGGGCATTCGACAGACGTAAAGCGCGGTTCACGCCAAATTGGCACGCTTTGTTGTGGTCACCACGTCGCCCCTAGTCATAAGAACAACAAATTTTTTACTGGGATTTGTTTACAATACCGTTACCGTTAGTTGATAAATTTTTCATATTAATTGATAGCAAGTTGGTGATTGTGTGCACAATGGAAGCTGCAAATACAAAATCGATTGTGAACAAATTTGTTGAAAACCCGTCGTGGTCTGGTTCAAAGATTGCTAAAGTGTTAAATATCTCCAAAAGAACGGTATGTAGAGTTATAAAACGATATAAAGAAACTCTTAGTGTTGACAGATCTAAAAAAGTTGTGAACAAAACGGGAACCACCAACCTAAAATTGAAGGCAAAGATCTTGAGGTCCATCAAAAGCAATCCCGGACTATCGGATAGCGATCGTGCCAAAAAATTCAATACCAGCAAAAGAACTGCTAGACGAACACGCATAAAAGCTGGGCTAAAGTGCTATCGTCCTATAAAATATCCAAATAGAACAGACAAACAGAATTTGCTGGCCAAAAAACGTGCTCGTCTTCTTTATAATAATGTTTTGACCAAATTCAATGGATGCATTATTGTGGATGATGAATCATATGTAAAATTTGATCTTAAACAGCTTCCAGGTCAAAAATTTTATATGGCAACGAATCGTGGTAATGTACCCTCAAAACTCAAGTACATAAAAATGGATAAATTTGCAAAAAAAAGCAATGGTGTGGCAGGCTATTTGTAGCTGTGGTCTCAAATCCAGGGCATTTGTGACATCCTCTTCTATGACGTCTGATATTTACACCAAAGAGTATCTTTCGAAACGACTATTGCCATTTGTTCGTCACCACCATTCGCCAGAGAAGTTTTGACCTGATTTAGCCAGTTGCCATTACTCTAAGAAAACCATGAATTGGTATCAGACAAATAAAGTAGATATAGTGCCCAAATATGTGAATCCACCCAATTGCCCCCAGCTTCGACCGATCGAAAAATACTGGGATATTACAAAATATAACTTGAAGAAAAATGCAGGTATTGTCAAAAATGTGAATTCAATGTTACTAAAATGGAACCAAATAGCCGCAAAAGTATCCAGAGCGGATGTTCAAAGGTTGATGGGGTCCATTAAAAGGAATACCCGGAACTTTTTGCACAACAAAGAAATTTAAATCTTTTAATATTATAGTATTAAAACACAATATTAAACTTATCATTTAATGCATTATTTGTTATTCTGAGTGTTCTGGTTAAAAAGATACAGCAACTTTCCTGACTGCCAATTTTGCTTGAACCACGCTTTATGTTGTTGATGTGTGATATTAGCCTCGTTTACTAACAACAGGAGGCACCACGTGTAGGTGAGGTTGACATTTGAATGGGAGAGGCTGTATTTTCGCATTCTCCACTACATTCCCCCCTACCGCATCCCGCCAAAAGTTATGCGTGATTGAAAATATGTATATAAATTTACAGACATTTTTAGGAAACGCTCACGTTTTTATATAGAATTTCAACCATATCTGAGAGGGGCTGAAGCCCTCACATTCCCCCTTGGATCCGTTCATGCAACACTAGCAGTCTTTACAAGAATATCTTTGCCAAAGACAATTAAACAAACAAATAATAACATATTTGTGTTACAATCACGACTAAGATAGAAATTGAAGTATAGCTCGGCCAGCTTACCTTTAGCTGTCTACAAATAACTAGCGGCGAGCGGTATGCATACTTATTTGGCCATAGTGCTTACTTGGCTTTTATGAGCTTGAACACTTCCTAGTTTTCGAAAGAGCTGGTAATAACCATGAAACTTAAATATGTACATATTTATGTATAATTGTGTGTGCGTATGTGTCTACAGGAACTGTAGGTAAAAATGAAAATAAACATATTCGGCAGTTCAATGTAGAAATTCACAGAAAACTTACCAACAATGAACATATACTCTACATTAGGTATGCATGTGTGAAGTAATAATAAAGCGAAGAATTGTTATTGGCAGGTAGCAACATTACTAGAATATTACTTTGCTTTTGTAATGAAAATAAAATGGATTCAACTGGCAAGGATTAAAAGATACACATACACACGCACATTTCACTGTATCTGAAGAAAAAAGTGCAGGATGTGGATACCAACGATGTAATTTTAAGCATCATCAGGAACAATAACAAAAATAACAACAACAATAACGAAAAGTACACAATGCATACCGGAAAATTCTTGCCAGAAATGCACAATCGGGAATAAACTAAAAATTGCTTCCTTGTGGAATGAAGAAGTTTTCTGCGAAAATACAGGAATAAATACAACAAACGAAATAGACAGACCTTATACCTACTGATAGACAGACAAACAGAAAGACAATCAGATAGAAAGTTTGATACAGCGGAGCAAGTACAACAAACATACAAAGAACATACGCACACTCGCATATGCATGTATGCATTTATGTATGAGTTTCTTCTATTGTTTTTGTGTCTCGAAATAAACATTTTTGTTGAATTTCATAAACACAACAGCAACAACCACAACAACAACAACACCCAAGCAATTGGCAGCACAATCGCAGAACGACCCGATATGCATACACTTACACATGCATACTTGTATGCGTGTGTAGATGTGAAAACGATATGCAAGTCAGTGTGAAAAACAAATACAAGTACAAAGGTTGAAAATGGAACAACAACTTTCGAAATATAGCTGTCACACGGGTATAAAGAAAGCTCCTGAAGTCAAATATCAACACACTCAAAAACAAAAATTAATGAAGTATTATACTTCAATGTCAGAAATTTGCATTTTTTATGAAGTTTAAACAGAATGACTTTAGTGATGAGCTGCTCATCATGAGCAGGTAACAGTTCGAATAATTTTAATTTATCAGAAAAAATCGATTTTTTTTTTCAGAAATGTGCCTTTAAATGGATTTTCTAAACTTCTCCCTAGCTCGGGAGTTGTAGCCCGTAAACGCGACCGGTCGAGTTCCTAAATCAACCGCAACATATTTAACATCATCGATAAATCATTGCACAAAATCAAACAATCGTCATAACAAGATTTGGTGTTATCAATTTGCACAGTTGACCGAATTTTCAACTGTAAAGCACTTATTCTAATTTTTAAGATTAATTGCCAATGGATGGAAAAAAAGTCAAAATAAAATCTATTTAACAATATTTTTTACTTCCAACGGTTTTTTTTTCTAAAAAGTCAAATATAAAAAATAGATTTGAAATCTTAGTTACACTATGCGATCAAATCCGATTTGTTTTCTCCGACATGAGGTTTGACTATGGATTCAAAAAGAGAAGGTGATACTGAGCACTCATGCATTCATAGTTTTTCTAGGTCAGAAACTGTTTTTGGCTTAAAGTTTCTTCCTGAATCAGTTTGAAAAGTTTAAAAATTAATAAAAAATAGAAAAAATTATCGGATCCATGTAAAATTAGACTTGCTTGAATCCCATTTTTTTTTTCCTAAAACGTGACGTGATAGGAATTTTTGACCTCAGATTCGTGTTCAACGTGAAAAATTCTTTCGCAAAAACTCCATCTTATTAGCAAAACCCATGCAGTTTTAGGAGGCAATCTTAAAGTATAATTAATTTTTTAACGCATTATTGCTCAGAGCACCACAACTAGAAAGATCTCTTTCAATGCTGTGACTTCACGAATTTAGGGAATATAAGCCAACCTCATCCGGGTTCCTTATCATTAATAATGGCCCAAATTCCCAATGATAATCATTTAGAAAAAATGAGCCTCTACTATTTTTGTTAGTGGGAAGTCAATGAGTTAACGAAATTATGTCCTTCACGATAAAAAAAACAAATACATTAGAATGCACATTGAATTAAATTTACTTGAAAAAATTTAATTTGATTATTCTGTAAATTTTTTGTCACTTATGGCCATTTTTTGAGGTTAAGATTAAAAAGAATCGGAAAATTTTTCTTAAAGTTTTAAGATATTTATCTACTTTTATCCTTAGTCTGATAGGGTCCATCAAATTTACCGACGATTTAATTTATTATATTTAAAAATCAGTTTGATACAAATTATATTTTCTTCTTATGAACCCCCCTCCCCCCCCCCAAAAAAAAAATTTCTGGCTACGGCCCTGTGCGTTTCTTATTTGGATTTAGAGATATTGCAATATACCATATGTATGAGGTTGTTTGTCTAAGAAAATCCTGGTATCCTTAACATGTGTATGAATTAAATATCGTAATTTCTCTGGGTGTGTATGAAATTTCAATGAAAGAAAAACCAAATGTCAAAACTAACATGATCCAACTGGGGTGAAAGAGCAGCAGTTGGCCAAATAAATATTTTCGTTGTTGTTTGTTGTTGTTTTTGAGTATTCATATAACACCCAATTGAGCCGTTTCCAAAAATGTTTGCCATTCTTGTGTCGATGATGCAAAACAATTGTTACTTTCGCATCGGTAGACGATATCATGATTTCACTTCCGGTTATTCTATAGCGCAATGAGTGTTTGACTTTTTTGTATGTGTGAATGTGAGATTGTGTACATGTACAATGCAATGCATTGCAATGAATGTTTGAGCTTATAAGCATACATATATGAGAGATTTTTAGATTATTGCTCATGCTTTAAATCATTTTAATAGTGAAGTCGTTATGGTGATAAATCTTATCTTATCATACTGGCTTATCATACTTTATTCTCTCTTTTCAAAAATCTATGCAATGATTGACTCAAATCGTTTATTGTCTCACAATTAGTGCTTAATTACACACTGGGCTTGAAATAAATTATTATGAGAAAAAAAAACCGACAAAATCTGTGAATGAGGGGTTATTCTGGATGGCTTCGTGGTCAATTTTCAATATTTTTGGAAATCCGAACTGATCCCCCCTTCGAGAAAACGCAGTTTTTGTCAATTCCCCGTTTATATCATAGATTCTCACATTAATATATAGAAGAAATTTATTATATATACATAGAAGAAAGTTAAACTAAAAATACAAGGATTTATTCCTAAATGATATAATGATTTGAATTTTTATAAAATATATTTTCAATAATTAGGAAATACTAAATATGTCTTAAAGAGATTTCAGTAACACATTCTTTTAATCGCTCTACATAAGATAGATCTACAAACATATTTCTTTAATTAAATTTTAGAAACTTTCCGTGAATAGGTTCTTCCGCTTGTTTAGATATCATTTGCAAATTCTTTCTCTTCCCTATCCCCTTCCCCCGGAAATTTTAAACATTGTTCAAAATGATCCGAAATAACGTGTACTTTTAGGGTTATGGATACACCATTTTTTTAAATTATTTGTAGTATCGGGAAGAATTTCCATGTTGATTTTCTTAGTTCACAACAACATTAATAGCCTTGACTACTGAAATAAATGTCACTAGTTGTAAATATCCGACTCCCTTGTCAGACAATTTACTCAGAGTTGCATATACCATATGGTAAGACCATGCCAACCATTTATTCCACTGCGCTTGGTTGGGATTGGCATTGATTTGGATTGAAAACAGATTATTATGTGGGGTAATTTTTGACCACATACCACACATTTTTTAAAAATGTGGTATGTGGTCAAAAAAAATCATTACCGATTTTTCATTGAACTTTTTTTTTTGCTAATTTCCCAGCGGTTTTTCAGACAAGTGCTTGAAAATTAAGTGCTTAAAAAGTGCTTGCAAGTGTACCATTTCAACCGGAAATTGCAAAGCAACCATGCGGACAACAAATTTAGTTTTCTATTGAGTAATAAAAACGAGTATCGTTCAGCGAGACGCTACGAAATACGCTACGACTGAGCGAGAAACGAAGCGAATTTGTTTTCATGCAACAGCGAAGTAAAGTGGTTGTGAAATTTCACGAAAAGTGTGTGTGTTTTATTTTATTTCTTTTTTGCAATTGTTTTATAAAAAATAAATAAAAATATAATTATATATGTATATTGGTTTAAAACAAACAAAAAAGCAAAAGAAAAGAATAAAATAAAATGACGCAGCAATGAAAAATTATGAATGCATGATTCGATACTCGATATTTTTTCTCTCTCCTCTCTTTCTCAACTAAAGTAAGCACGAAGCAGCGAATGAAAGAGCGGAAGTGCCTAACTAACGCATTCTTTCTTGCGCTTATTTAGCGCTAAAAGTACTGCACTAAAAAAGTGCTTGTCTCCTAGGACATGCTATGTTAAAATTTATATGGAATACATGTGCTTGTAGTGCACTTAAGTGCTTGCAATCAAGCATTTGTTTAGCGCTATTCTAGTGCTTCCATTTACCGCTGGGTATATAGACAAAATGATTTCCCGATTACTTAATTCGAAGCTTATGTTTATCCTTTAATGTCATAGAATTATGTACCTACATCCAAAATATTTCAAAATTTTTTCACAAGAAATATAGTATATACGTTAAACACATACACTATACCGCCAAACCATTAGAAACACCACAAATTTCCTTTTAGTAAATACAGAGAGTGTTAGTAAATGCAGAGAGTTTTTCTAAACTTTTTTTGGGGTAGTGTTTTCTGGTGACAATTTAGGAATGATTTGTCAAGTAATAATGGAAAAATTTATTCTTACTGCAGAGATTTAGTTAACTTTTTTTAAAAATCCAAGGATTCGTTTTTGGATAAAAAAAAGTTTTCGCTTTGACTTCCAACATTTTTTTGTTATTTGCACCATAAGTGCATAGATGTTTCTACACAATTGCATTTTCACTTCATATGCATGCCTTCAAGGATCTAAGTAGCCGTAAAGAGGCGACCCAAAAAACGTAGTTTCACCTTTATTTTATTCGTACAATTGCATCTTTCCACAATGTGTTATTTGAGCAAAAGCCTTTGTCATTAAAACCAACAAAGTTTTCAAACAATAACATCTTCTCAAAGGACAGGCTCATGGTAAGAAAAAAATTGACGAAAACACACATTTTTTAGTCTCCTTTTTAGGGCGACTCTGACCCTTATAGAGCTACTAAAGTCAACTGACAGATATAGAATATTTGGGAGATATTTACTTATGGTACAAGCAAAAAAAAAGTCAGAAATGGCCAAGGTTAACACTTATTTGTACCATAATATTTCAAGGTTTGGTCTTTGGTATAAAGAAAAGGGTTAAGGTTAAACTTCCTCATTATAACTTGACTAATCTGTCCCAAATTGTCACTAGCAAACAGTTCCCGAAAAAAAGTTTAGCAAAATCACTGCATTTACAAACAAAATTAGTGGAAATTTGCAGTGTTCCAAATGGTTTGGCGGTATACTGTATATATACCTTGTTTTGTCCAGGAAATATTGCTTACTTTAGAAGGAAAACAGTGTTTTAGTGGAAAGAATTAAAAATGCTCAGAATCGAAAGAGCTGGCACTCCAAATCAAATTGAACTTAATAGCTTTCACTTTGGTTCAATTTGTGTTTCTTTTTATTAGTAAGTGTGCACTTAAGCTAATAAATTATTAATATTTAAAAATGTATTAATATTTAAAAAGCAAAAAGCGCACTTACCTGATGGTGATGATGTCTGGAATTAGACCATAAGTAGTACTTTTCCAACAAGCTTATTTTCATTATAATCAGCATTTTACTGTAAAATTTCCACAGTATCTCCAAATTCAGCACAGCTCTTTGCATTATCAGGACCCGTCACGGCGAAAGTAATGGCAGCAATTTTAATACCGAACACTGCTACATTATCGAAACAATCTAATGTGTTCCATTGTTTTGTTAAAATCACGTAGACACGTTTGTAATCCGAATGTTATTTTATAAATTTATATTGAATGAATTCTCATAGATATTTAGCAAAGCAATTCGCCACTTTGCCATTCAAGGATTACACAAAATTTAATAATTTTCAGAATTTAATTTATAATTACCAATTGACACAGGAAACTATGATTATTACAAAAAAAAAAAAACATTCTGGTATGCAACAATGCAAAAGTGTGTGAAGGTGAAACTGCACCGCCATGAATTTATGTATCTCTAAAATTATTATCCGAATTACCGCGGCTCTGAATTCAATTACTGCATTTGAAAATTAGTTTATTTCATTTGTCGGGGTGTGTGTGTGTATTTTCGAAAAAGGTTTAATTGATATTTTTTGGGCGTTGTAATTACTTTATTATTATAATTTTGTGTAGATTGAATTGAAGGTACCCAGTAGAAAAATCAGTAAGTCTTCTCCAATTTATATCTGAATTTGGAACTAAAAAACAGTTCTGTTTTTTTTTTTTTACATAAATTTTAATTCTATACTGAAATTTTAAGACAGAACTAAGCACAGAAATCAGGGGGGTTACTCTGTAGTTCGTTTCGAAAGGCAGTTCTATTCGAATGCCAAATTCGATCCGAAAAGGCACAAAATTAAATCTGAACATCGAACAAATATTATTCGAAAATGTTTTCTAGAGGACCAATCGTTCGAATTCGAGTAAATTTTCTTTCGAATCGAACTACAGAGTAACCCACCAGAAATTCATTTGTTTTTTTCTTTCATTTACTTCGCAAATTCTGTGAATTTTATTCAGACGAAAATAATTTAAGGTTAAATTCATCATACGCTCATAACTATTAGTTTTTTTTAAGAGCTTGGGGAATTCCTTAAACGATGTGATAAAATGTAGCAACAAAAAAACGATTAAGGTGGTAATTACACCCATTTTGATGAAGGCTGCCTAGAGACACGCTTAGGAACTTGAGGGTTAAGATTCGACCCAATAACGATTAACAAACCTGATGTCGGAGTTGTAGTGTGGACACACGAGAGGAAATTTCAGGCAAATTTAGCATTTCGTTGAAATGCAGAATTTCGCCGCACAAAAACTGTCAAATAAAATTCTGAATACCAAAAGTAACTAGCAGCCCTTAATTACTATATAAATTCTTGGTATCCAAACCCAATTGAAAGGCAACATTTTCATTTATTTTTATTTACAGAAACATCCACAAAAATTCTTCTTCTTCTCCAAACTTATAATCTATCAAAAATGAATTTGAAAATCCATTTTTGTCGTGCGTCCACCTAAATATGAAATTCAGAATTTCAGTTTCTCTGGTGTGACCGCACTCTTATTAATATTTTTTCTCCTGGATAAATTTTTCCTTTGGACCTGAATAACAATTTATTCACATTTTTAAATTTGAAAAACTTTCAAATATTGACAACTAGATTAAGTTTTCTTAGTATTGATTAAGAATTTGCGCTGCTTAATAATGCGTAGTTTGGTATTAAAAATTCCTTTGCAAACGTTAATAATTCTAAGTGAATTCGTTGTGACGATAAAATGTTTCGAAAACGAATATTATTAACGACTCATTGACGAGTTCGTTTTCTTGGGGAATTGCCTCTTCATTAACGAATTCGTTTTTGATTTTGTTTATGAATTCATCCTGAACTCGAGAATTCCTTTGCAAACGAGCATCATTAGCGAATCGTTCACAAAACTTTTTTTTTTGTTTTTTAACAATTTAATCAAAATATTTAAAATGTTTTTGAACAAATTTTTATTCAATTATATTACCAAGAAGTATTAACACGACCCAGAAGATTGTTTGTGTTTCGTTAATTTGATTCTTGATTTTTGATCTCTTAAAAATATAAAAAATAAGATTAAAATTCTGGATATACATATATAAATATTGATTTAATTATATACCTGATAAACAGGCCGAGGATTATTTTTCGGGGAGGTTTTCATTCGAAGGAAATATTCATATAAAATTTTTATGAAACTGATGTTTAAATACAATAAATTATATACGATGATGCATTTGATGGACCGTATCAGACTAGGGAGAAAAGTGGATAAATGTCTTAAAGCTTTAGGAAAAATTTTTGTTTCCGAGTTTTCTTAATATTAATCTAAAAAAAATGGCCACAGAATAATCAATTTAAATTTTTTCAAATAAATATTATTCAATGTGGATTCCATTACATTTTTTAACGTGAAAGACATAATTTCGATAACTCATTGACTTGCCATTACTGATAATGTACTCAACCTCCAAAAAATGATCAAAAATGCCAAAAATAGTCAGAGACTAATTTTTTTCTAATAATTATCAGTGGGAATTTGGGCCATTATCAATGATGAGGAGCCCGGATGAGGTTGACATATATTCCCTAAATTCGTGCAGTCACAGCATTGAAATCTTCCGAGTTGGGTGCTCTGAGCAATAATGGGTTAAAGGATTAATTATATTTTAAGATTAAGAACTTTGAAGCTGATTCAATAACACTGTGGTCAAAACTTCCAATCACGTTACGTTTTAAAAGAAATGGGGTTGAAACCCATGAAAATAACGTTTTTGGCCATGATGTGCTATAAACTTCGTACGATTTCAATTCAAATTTATTTTTAAAATTTTTTAATATTTAAAAATCGTTCAATAGATTTTATTTTGACTTTTTTCCTTCAACTGGCAATCAATATCAAAAATTTGAAAAAAAAATTCACATTTCGGGGAGGTCAGAACCCCCAAAACCTCCCCCCTAAATATGGCCTTGCTGATAAGGTATTTAGGATGTCTTAGGAGTTCATGTTCTTATGAATAAATCTGAAAAAGATGATTTTTACTGAGCAAATTTTTGGCAAATAAATTTGTATTTTGAATTTTTGATTCTTTTCCATTTTTTCTAAAACGAACTCGTTTCGAATGCTATGGCGAGGACTCGTTACCGGGTTAACTTTCGAATTCATTTCTATGGTTTGTTGGGTATTCCTTTTTTCCAAAGTTTCAAAAGAAATAGAAAAGTTTCTTAATGAAAATACATATGTACATTAGGCCGGGGCGATTTGCATGGAATAAAATTTTCCGATACCGGGTTGTCGAAATTATGCTTCCTCTTGTCATTACGTATAAGTTGTTCTACGACATAGGTCTAAAATTAATTTCGAGGCTGCGGAATTTGATTTTTATGGAAAATATTTGGTTTATATAAAATTTTCGAGGCATTTGGAATTTTTGTAATTATTTTTTTTGGGAAAATTAGTACTCGGGGGTATTTTCTTACGAAGAGTTCATTTTTTAATTTTTATTTTTTACAGTTTTTAGTGATAATTTTTATTTACGTACTTTATTCATTTATTTATTTAAATTCTTTTTGTCAATGACAATTTATTATTTTTTGCCGATACTTATGAAAATAATCGTTATTAATTCAAATATTTTGAAACACATTTGGGACCTATTTTATTTTATCAATTGGTAGTTATAGACTATTAGTCAATCACAGTTTAAATATTCTAAAAGTTCAACTTAAAGTAGCCTTCTACCCTACTTTCGGGAGCATTCGCCACTTTTTTTTAAAGTATTGTCTAGGCTAAACTAATAGTTTTTTTTTGAAAAATTATTTTTTAATTAGAAATTTACTTTTATTAGCTTTCATCTGTTATCTTTATGAGTTGATTATCTTAATGATTTCTATTATTTTTTTGATGATTTTCCAAGTAGTCCCAGTCATGGGGTACATTCCTCAAGGGGGTGGGGTGCAACCGCCAGGGAATAAAATTCAAGGTTTTTGATAAAGTAATAGTTATTTTTTTTTTAATTTTTGTTTTTGTATATTACTATTACATATTATCAGTCAGAATAAGTTCTACTTATTTTTAATTTATGAAAATTCATTTATAACATAAAGTAACAAATATATAAATGATTCATTTTTAAAATAAAAAATTAAAAAAATAAGCATTTGTATATACATGTAAATAAAAGTGGATAGTACTGATCCAGAGGAATTTATTTAGATATGACTTAATTTAAAATTATGCTGTCTAAAATTCATATCATACTATGCCGTCGAAACCGCCCATCCGCATTCTGGTGAATGGTGCCCCAAAAGCAACCACTTTCATAAAAACATAATTTTTTTAAACTTTTTGAACATTTATAAAAAGAAACTATTGCTTTTTCTTTAATTAAATATCACCGGAATAACATAGATGAACAACTTTTTTCTCACTCCATAAATAAAAAGGTTATTACAAGATTTACTTACTATCAAATATTTTTGCAACCACCCGAAAAACACAAAAACACGTCTGCCCACGATCACTTACAAAGCTCAACTGACAAAGTAGAAGAGATGAAAGATGATCGATAAAATTACAAATTATAGATTGTTTCAATTATAAAACTTTTTAAATTAGAATATAAGGGGGGTGGCAAATGTGGCCCAGTGGCGAATGCTCCCCCTTCTACCTTAAATGCTACTAAAATATGAAAAATTTATTTTAAATTTCAGGGCTAAAAACCTTCTAAGTTGTATTAAAAATTCATCAATGTGTTCAGCAGTATTCAGGTTTGTGTAATATAGCTTTCAGGATATTGGAAATAAAATAAGACTGACCACCCATTACTTTTTCTACTGGGTAGTTATTCTGTGAGAGTGTATGCGAGACAGAACGAACTGCAATTAAATTTAAATTTCCTTATATAGAAAAATATATAAACAACGAATTGGTTACACGTTTTTAGGAAAATACCAATTTCTCAATTTTAAACCTCAAAACAATCCGAACTTATCTTTTTATTAAATAAATGCCTCTACGAATTATGGCCTATGTATCTGTGTAATCTGTGAATACGAGCATGTGAAGTAAAAATAAACTTTGCAGGACTTTATTACAACGCACAAACACAACAGCAAACCAAAATTCAATTCAATACAAATTGTGGAAGATTTCAACAAATACGGCAGCATAAAGTCCATAATAAAACAATAATCCTTAAGTAGATTACAATGCAACATCAAACTAAATCTACAAAATGCAATATTTTGTTCAGCAAAAATCTCAATTGTACTACAGCAAATAATCCTTAGCTTAACACAATAACTAAAAAAAAAGAGAGAAAGTATTGTAACGATACAAACGCATCACACACGCTCATTGATATATGAAAAACAATAGCAAGAGGATATCATGTGGTTACAACCATACAACGCAAGTGTCATTTGGACATTGATGATGACATGTGCTTGGCTTGTGGACAATTACAATTCCTCTATAGAGAAGAGTAAGCGCTGTCTCCTTATACTGCTAACGCACTCACAACCATTCTCTTATCATCAATCCATAAGGATAAAACTGAATCAGCTGCAAAAATATCAACACCAACACAACAACAATGTACGCAATCAAACGTGACATTGCATTGCACTGCTCGATAGTAAGCAGCGATGCAAAATATCCACAACACACAATGATAGCTACCGATTACAAAAACAAAATAATGCATTGAACAATAACCGGATTTGGTGTGTTAATTCAATTCACTCTTAGACATGGACAGTAGCAAGAGAGAATAAATGAGGATGTGGGTGAAGAAGATGTAGAAAAAGCCCTCAATATTCCGCAATTTTGCGGAATAAATAGCACATCGTCGGACGTTGTTGGTATCACAGCAAAAATTATAATACACAAACAAATAGTAAAATAAAAGTAGAAGGAAAAAACCAAATGAGTAACTGTACTCGTAGTGCGGAGCTAGAGCAAGGAGCGGTGGAGCACACTGTTGTGACCGGAACTAGAGCTGGAGCAATGAAAATTTAACCGCTCCACTGCTCCGATTCATAATTTTTTCAACTATTGTTGCTTGACATTATATTCAAAAACTCGCACACTATTTTTCCATTACCATCTTCATTAGTCAATGCAAATGGCAATGCTGAGTTCAAGTTCATTGCAATGAATTAGTACTAAAATAAATTCATTACATTTATTGATTAATTACAAATTCATTGCAAGGGATTTGAACTGAGTAGTGCCATTTCTATTGCAGTAATGAAATGTACAATTTTAATTACAATAGCCCTATTCAAAATTTCGTGCAAATGCTCTTGCATCATTGCAAATGCAAAATAGTTCTGCTATCACAATAACAAATATATGCGATATGCAATAAAAATTTGCATTTGCTTTTTCTGTAAAATTCGGAAAATGGGTTTTATGGCTTTAGCAAATTAAGGTAGCGATACACATAAAAGAAAAAAAATAATTTTTATTGAGAAAATTATATATAGTTGGAGCTCGGAGCGGAGCACGGAGCGGAGTCGGAGCTATACTTAAAATGTCAGAGTAGAGCTGGAGCATAGCAACCCCAAAATTTGGTTGCTCCAAAGCCCTGGTGTCAAGCCCTTTGTCTGTTATCATATTTTGTAAGGATTGTAACTGATTTTATCCAAGTTAACTTATTAGAAAATAGTACCAAACGATTTGTAATTAAAGTAAGTGCCAAAAAATTCCATCCTCATGTCGTGAACGAGCTCTAAGAAAGTACCTTTTCACCAATTAAAGTTATACAGAAGGTGCCAAGCACAGTCAACCAATCCTGCACGCTTTTCGTACAGTAATTGAAATAATATAAATACATAAGGAGTGAGATCGAAAAAATTTTAACATATATAAAATTCAATAATTTTTGAACAGTTGATCTTAGGGTTTTGATTTTTTTTTTTTTATTTAATTGATAATATTTTACAAACTACAGAAAAATATAACTTTTATAGTTCTAATCACTATTTATGAACTCGTGGACCTTTTTCGGTGAGCCTTCCATTAGAGATTTGATAGTTGTTTCAGTTTGCCCATCTCCTTTTAAAATCTTCGATATTTTGGGACACCTTTTTTGTGCCCTTTAAGTTTCTTTTCACAAGAGTCCAATATCTCTCCACTGGTCTTAGCTCCGGACAATTTGGAGGATTGGCCTCTCTTGGTACAAAAACTATGTTATTACTTTGGTACCACTCCAGAGCTTTCTTGCCGTAGTTAAATGATGCCAAATCGGTCTAAAAATATGTGGACACATTGTGCTTTCTTACGAAAAGAAGAAGTCTTTTTTTCAAACATTCTTTGATGTTTATTTCGGTATTTATAGAGCCCACTGTAACAAAAGACAGGAAAAGGAAATTTTGTTTGCTTTTGGATTCTAAATTGTTCTTCGACATTCCCTGGAGCATCAGCTACATAACAATTTTGACCCGGAAGCTGCGTAAAATCTGCCAGTACATACGTTTCGTCATCCATTATACAACATGAATATCTTTGTATGAAATTCGATTTTTATTTCCGAGCCCTACTTTTGGCGTCTAAATTTTTTGCAGCATTCCTGTATGGAACTTTTTGGACTTTGTATGTTTTGAAACCTGCATTGGCTTTAACTTTTCGGACCAAATAGTCAGAGCACTGGGCTAACCGGGCAGCTTTTCTACCAGATGTGTTTGGAGATCATTTCAATATGCTTTCTATTTTCTTGGCTTTCCCATTATCATGTGGTCCTTGTTTTCTTCCCGAACCAGGTTTCCTATCGATGGTCAAATTCTCCTGAAACTGTTTAATAACACTGGAATCAGTTTGACGGTAGACCTTCAATTCTTTGGCCAATTTTTTGTAGGACCAATTTGGAATGTTTTGAAAATTTTTAATAATTTTAAGACGTACTTCTTTTTCTTCACTCATTCTGATCAAACTCACAATAAATCAACATGTTTGTCATTAAAAATAACAACTGACATATTTTTCAAAGATAACTACATCAAAGAAATTTTTAAATTTTACACCCAAAAAAAAATTATTAAGTAAAACGTGTGTTAAGATTTTTTCAATCTCACTCCTTAGATAATTCGTAGATATTTTCTAAGATAGAGGGGTTCATTTAAAAAAAAAATCATCACAGGTATGACCCTATTTCGAAATTTCGTAAAACTCAAAAACCTCAAGTCGGAGTGCTAAGATCATGTTTTTTTTTTTTGTTTGGAATTTCGATGCCATTTTCGAATTCAGCGGCCCAAAACACTTCGGAAAAACTTTCTCTGACAATATTAATCTCTGTAGGTTCAAATAGCTTAGTATTAAAAATTTCAATGGTATGGAAGGTAACACGCTTAATCGACAAATCGCGCTCGCTTTTCATCCTGTAATTAGTATGAGTAGTTTTCAAATATAAAATTCAAAATACTCACATTATTTCAAAGCTTAGACTCAATCATCAACACATACGAAACTTAAGCACTTACACAAATGTAATTTTAAACGGGTTTTTACTCAACCGGATTGTTACTTAAAAGGATTATTACAGACAGATTTTTCCGTAAAATTTTTCTAATGTCGCCGACATCAAAAAATCACAGTTACTTATAGAATTGCAAAGAGGTGATAATGAATAGTTGTAAAACTGTACTTAAATTTATAGATTTATTTTCCGATTTTACCGATTTTGTATACCGGCTAGTCCATTTATCTCAAGACTAAAAACAATCATGTTTCGAAAACAAAATATTTCTAAAGCAAGAACTCAAATAAAAGTTATTTAATTTAATGGGTGGAATAATTCATTAGCTTCTTTATTGGTCGAAGCTTTCATGGTGGTTGTTTTTATATTCGTTTTCATTTTAAGTTTACACATAAAAACCAATGTAAACGTTTTTTTTTTTTTTTTATTAAATATAGTTAACAGTTGGTCGCAAAAGGGAAAAATTCCCATTAAATTCTAAGAATCTGGCCCCTCCCTTTAATTTTTTTTAATTGTTTTTCTGAGAAATTTGCATATACTTGTACCTTCATGTGTTGCTAACAATGTAATGCGATTATCTAATAGAGCTTAAAATTAAATAAAAACACGACTAGTGATGCAATTTTGAACTAATACAATGTAATGAATAACTGAGGCGAAAAATCCGGGTTTTTATATATCTGGAATTTCGTTCATGCAAAAATGCAAATAAAAGCAAAAAATTTCGGATATTTTCGTAACATGATTATCTCTACGAATATTGTAGCCACGATTATTATAGAGGGATTTACCAAGACAATAAGTCCATGCATATCCAATTTCTATGAAAATTATGTATAAAAAGCCGCTGACGCAGTTTTTGACAAGAATTTTGATTTCTGGTTCCAAACAAAAAATTCTACTAACAAACAGTTTTTGTTGGTTAGTAAAACTTAGTACTTTTTATGGTTTAAAATTTACGTCCTGGGATTGAGCTTACAAAATCAAATCTCGGCAATAAAATTCAAAACTTTAACAATATCATTTGGAATTCTTTATCGTGAAGTAGTGGTTAAGTACTGTACTTCTAAGTAGTATGCCTGATCCGATACTCTGCACAGTAGAATAAAATCAAGAATTGAAAAGCCAACAATTTTTCTACATCGCTTATAATGGCAAGCCTTGAAGATTTAAAACTGCCTAAGGAAATATTTTGAGTATAAAACCTTAAATCCCTTCATTGGAAATTTTTAAATAGGGGAAATAAACGGCTATCTGGCGGGTAGTAGTTTATACAATCACTAAGTTGAGTAACAAAAGGAGTGGTTTTAAAGAGCGTTTATTATATCTTTTGGTATTTGTTGTAATTTACGTGTCAATAACGCGCGTATCTATACAGCTAGTATGGTATACTGTTTTTTAGACTCCAAAACCGAATATAGGGTAGCCAGATTTTTCATCTAAAAAATCAGTAAATTGGACTTGAATTGAGTACAAAAATCAGTACATTTTCCAGATATATATACATTTTTACTTTTGATTATAAGTTCACTTTATAAACTCATTAGGGCAAGTCGGTTTCTTCCCTTCCTCTATAAAGTAAACAATAAACTGAAAGTACTTTCGGTAGGATCGAAAAAATTTCACATTTTTTCTACAGTTGGGAATGTTCCACTACCCTTAACAATCATTCAATTTTACAAAACCTATATTTCTGTCTTTATTTTCATTAAAAGAATTTAAAGTAGATAACAATTTAAGAAAAAAGTCAAAAATGTTATTAAGATAAGAAAACTCAGTACTAAAATAATGCAAAGTCAAAAATAAATAAGTTTGCATACTGATTTCAGAATTTAAAATCAGTACTTTTAAAAATCTAAGAAAAAAAAATATAAAAAACAATGGCAACACGTTGCCAGAAGTGGTAACATAGAAGGCGATTCCAATCGTCAAATGAGAGGCTGAGAGGAAAAGTGGTATAACTTCTACGTTCAGAAAAAAGTGGAATAATTTTACTTACGAGCAAAAGCAAAACGAAATATGTTCAGAGCAAAAGTGAAACGAAATATGTTCAGAGCGAAAACGGAATAAAAAACTATGCTGTTCTTGCTCTGACAGAATTGTTATACCATTTTTGTTCTTACTTTTAATGCGTTTCATTTTCACTCTAAACCGTATTACTTATGCCATTCTTGCACTGACACACTAAATTATTTCACTTTTGCTCTTATATAAATTTTAGCCCGCTTTTCCTCTCAGCCTGTCATTTATCATTCGAAAGTGATATAAAACCGAATCGTCCTCATTTGAGAGGCTGAGAGGAAAAGTGGTATAACTTCTACGTTTAGAAAAAAATGGAATAATTTTACTTAAGAGCAAAGCAAAACGAAATATGTTCAGAGCAAAAGTGAAACGAAATATGTTCAGAGCGAAAACGGAATCAAGGCTGACCGGCTCCGCAAAGGCCAATTGCTAATGGAAGTAAAGATTAATTAATTGTGCGAAAATCTAGAATGCAGTTTTTAAAGAACGGAAACTTTTTTCAAACTTTCCATTTTCTATATATATATTACTTTAGCTTCAAAACGATTAACGTGCCAATAAGAACAATTCGTTTATAATAATTTTATAATAATTCATTTATAAATTTAACGAGTTCATTTGTGATTTCTGGCCAGAAATATTGGTTTATTAAGTATGTATATGGAAGATTCATTAACATTATTTGCTAACTCTCTAGAAAAAAGTTTGCATTAAAGCAAAGAAAACAGTTGCGCATGAAAAAGGGCTTCAGCCCAAAGGGAAATGCTGTTCAAAACAGCATAACTCTTTTTTTTTAGATTTCCTTAGATACTATGCAAAAATAAGCTTAGAGCTAATGTAAATATCAGTGTATTATTTATATAAAACTAACTTGGTTAAAACTATTTTTGGCCAGAAAAGCTCTACTAACAACACACACACCAGTAACTACATAAGTGAGCTTTCATGTATTGAATAACAAGTAGTTACTACATTTTCTGTGTAACAGAACGTTGAGTTACGCATGAAAGCAGAAAAAGTAAAATAGTGAAGGCGAAATTAAAGAATTTATCGCAGTTGGAGTTTCGCAATGGCAAGGAACTCATCTCCTTTACTTTGGAATGGACGTGCTGGCGTTGTTAAAAATGCTGAAAATGAGATCTTAAAATTAAATTTACTATTAATGAGAAATGATTGGAATGGAATAATCTAAAAAATATTCGAACCATAATTGATATGGGTTTATTATAAAACCATTCAAATAAAATAAAAAAAAGTTCGAGTTTTTCTAAATTGTAATGAATTTCAATATAGCATCAAAAATTTGTTTATACGGTTCAAAATGTAAATAATAGCAGCTTGTAACGAAACTAGCACATCAAATTATAAAAATCAGTTTTTAGATTTGATAGACGGTTTGTGGTAGAAAATAACAAAAACTTCTTTTCTTATACTATGTTCCCACTTAGCCGAAATTGCGTGGTTTCGATCATTTCGGTAGCTGAAACTGCGTTGCATATATAAATATGTCAACCGAAACCACGAAAATGAGGTGGTTTCAACGAAACCGCATACGAAACCGAGGGAAAATCTAATGCAACCCCGAATGTGTTCACTGAAATGAATTTGCCTCTGACATTTCTACACAAAAATCTATATTCTGCTTTGCATACAACTTGATTAATATGGAAAAACAAAAATTAAAAAAAAATAAATTTTGTGGAATACGCGGGAAGAGGAGTTCATAGCCGAGGTATGGGTAGAAAAGGTGAATGAGCTGCGTAAAGCAACAAAAAAAAAAAGTCATACATATGAACAAATGGCGGAGAAGCTGCGGCAGCAAGGTAGTATAGTAGATGTGATTGAAGTGAAACAATTGACGCTTTCTCGTACGCACTTTTATTTCGTTGCGAAATATTTCATTAATCGTTTTAATTATTCAAATGGTTAAGATCGAAATATTTAGCAATAATTATATTAGCTGCCGGCATTTCGCAACAAGAAATAAACAATAAACTGTCAAACGAAACCATAATCGAAACCAGCTTCACAATGTGAACGATTGCAGTCTCGTTCGAAACCATTTGCCGAAACTATGCAATTTCGGCTCAGTGGGAACAAGGCATTACATTCTTTGGGTTAGAATTTCTCAAAAATTTTGAGGTTTTTAAGGGCTGGAACCAAAACTGACTTAGTATGGGCCAAAAAGGGAATTTTTTCATAAACTTAAAACCATAGCCTTAAAAATAAATGTGGAAACCCGCAGATTCTGGGGCAAGCCCGTAGAGTTAGTAGCTCTAGTGTAAACGCCCTTCGTGGCACCTCGAATGTCTATATTCCAACAATAACCATCTATAAGCTTATATGGTGTGCAGAAAACTCCAAAACAGCTGATAGATCTGGTTGTGGTTCAAAGTTATTTAAATTCTGTTTTTAAACTTTTACTTCCGGTTTTGTCCATAAAAAAAATTTTAGTTTCCGGTTAAATTCCATAATTGAAAAGAACAGTAAATTTCCTATTTAAATTACCATGTTCAATATTTTATTGTAAAATTGTATGTCCACATTCATATTTTCAAGAAGTTCAATTAGACCGAATTTCAGAACTTCACATTTTTTTACGTTGTCCGCTTCACATGAAATGCCTCATATCGTCGTCTGAGAATTGATTTGGCGTATGTGTATAAGTATTCCTATGCCTATACGCCAAATCAATGCTCTGGCGACGATATGTTAATATAATGTATGTGCTAAGAGCTTCAAACACTTTCTTTGCTCATTAGTCATTGTCATTCCAAACACACAAGAGTAAAAAATTTCTTGAGCTTTCCTTATGTAAACCATTGAAGCTTTGATGTTCCCCTATTTTCTTTTACACTTTGTGTCCATCACTGATTTAAATGAATATGGAATGACCTGCTATAAATGTAAATCAAATCAAATTTTTTTTCTAATTTTTCTAACCTTTCCGGGCTGAACCTTGTTCACCATTTTATTTTTTTTTACTTAATTTATGAACTCATTAAGAAAATTATATATTATATGTGAATTTTTGAAGTATTGTGTTTATATAAGAACAAATATCTTCCTATATTTTCAATGTTATCTTACAATTCTGACAACTAATTATACCTATTTGCAAACTTTTATTTTTACACTGATTTCCATCAAAACATTTTCATTATCAAGTTATAATTTGTATGTATTTGTAAAAGAAACAAAAAACATAACGTTATTTTCCACTCAATCACGTTTTGCTCATTCTTTCTAAAGCTAAAATTGGCGCCTTGCTTCATTTCCTCCTGCGTATCTGTAGTTTTTGTGTCCATCAGGATGTACACATACACATAAACAAACACTCACACACTGGCACCAGAATTGCTTTACATTTTCTTTCTTTTTTTTATTCCTTGCTCTTTCGCATGACGAAACACCATAAAATTTAATCCGTTGGATTACAAACGGCACATCAGCAAGGGAAATCCATAGTCGCATACAGATACTGATTTTCTGCTATGCAAGATTCCAGCTAAAGAAAAACGAAATTGCAAGTGGTTTTATCTACTCGCTGTAAGCGATTTCATCAATGCAGCCATGACTACTACATACAAACATACATAAAGAGTGGAACGCCAGAATCCTCGAACAACAATTTGAGTATATAGCCGCTCAATAAATGCAAATGCCAGGCGATCAACAATCTGACAGACCAATTGTCAATCTAACGACAATCAAGCAATTGCATGTTAGTATACGTTCTCCCCATCTCTCTTTCTCTCTCTCTCTCTCTCTATATTTCTTTGGAAAAATCTTATCAATATTGTAATGAAAAGTGTTGCCACCAACATCATCTAAATTGGATACATCAGGAATAACAGCTTCCTGGTTGCCAGCTGCTGTGTAATTAAGAACAAACTATTGTAAAATCGTACTAAAAGAGTTACAGTTCAATGAGAAAAGCCAATCAATCTCGTTGGCATTCGTAATCAGCTAAGTGCACACTAAGTGCACATGAGCATGTGGTTGTTGGGTCTGGCAAAAAGAGCAATAGTTCATGCTTCCATATTGAGGAGCTGTAATTCTCAGAAAATTTATAACAATATTAAATTTCTAATAATGTTATAGCTGCATAGCAAATGCTTTTAAATCTCAACTGTATGCATTTGCAATATTGGCAATGTTAAAAACTGCCACCCAGCAGAAACAGCCCGAAACACATATTCTACTAACACCACACACATTCACACCGCATACTTGCATACATACATATATACACAAACATATACATATTTACTAACCAAATTACACATAATTGTCATCCATATTCGACGACTTCAACAACCGACAATAACAACGACAACAACAGAAGACGACGACATTTTTCATTTGAAGTCTGCCGAAAGCAGAAAAAGCAATTCACTGTCTGTATTTACGTCTAGTCTCTTTCATGCACAAAAAACCCTAAAGGGGTTCAAAACAAGCAAACAAAAACACATAACCTATACAAAAGCGAACACCTCTCTCTCCCACCCCTTTCCCTCTCTCTCTCTCTTTCTCTCTGTTACCCTTTTGCCAAATCATGTGTCGTTTGATACATGTCAACAGCGATTTTCTTTGCTATACCCCCAGAGCTATTTTTTTTTTTAGCTGTCATGGAACTTACGTTTCTTCTCTAATACTTCCGCCAACCCCTGTGAACTATTTACAACCATCTACCCTCACTCTTCTCTCCCACATCAATGCTCTCATACTCCCCAAACATAGTTGATAAAAATTCTCAACTCATGTATGTATGTTTGTATAAACACATATATAGGGAATATGTATGTATATAGAAAAAGGCGTGTGCGGCCTTGACCTTGTTATTCGCAGTTGCAATCCTGGCACACACACACACACACACACCTACTCATTCACCAACTCACAGCCATTCACATTCACTTAAAAATAGGTACATGAGCGCGTTTGCTTTTAGTTATATGTATGAGTGTTTCATGTAAATAAAAGCTTTCTATATTCTGTTAGTTACATACTTGCTGCTGTTCATAGGAAAATTCTATTTTCTAAACTGTAAATTTTACAGACTTTTATAGCATAATGTTATAATAAAATATTTTTCATTTGTATTTGAACTCACACTTTATTGCAGGCGCTTGAAGTTTTATATTTTCTACCATTTATTATAAAAATAATTCTGTGGTAAAAATGAATAATAGCTTAAGTTTGTTTTCTTGTCAGGCTTTCAAAAGAAATACCTACTATTGAAACTAAAGCACTGTTTCAAAATGAATCTATGCTCAAATCAAAGACCAATCTTGAAACTATATTTAATTCTAAATATTTATAATCAAAAATATATGATAAAATATTCACGATCTTAAATCGAGTAAGTCTGTTTTTCATTTTCAGCACAGAAATATTGAAAGACAGCAAAAGCAATTAGTTCTTACATTTTACAAAATTAAAAAAAATATTGGTCTCACAGTTGCATACCTTCAAGATGTCCCAAAAAAGATCAGAGATCTGATAGGGTCACCGTTTTTCCCCGTCATGTATAAAAATAAAAGTCATCCCTCAAGTTTGGGTTCAATGTCAAAAAAGTTTCTACCAAAATTATTTAAAATATTCAAGGTTGTTTAAATTTCTTTTGATTTCGGTATGCAATAAACTTCATACCTATAACTCATCGATCATGTTCCAAGCCAGAACACTTTAGAACTAATGTAAAACGATAGAGTTTGCCTATAAGAACAGTTTTTTTGCGAATCAATTTCCAAGCTATCTTTATAATTTCATCATCGTTTCATTTTTCCGTCAACATAAAAATATTGAAACAATTTAACGGCATATGCAGTAAAATCTAGTATTTTTTTGAAATTTATTTTTATATTTTCATTGTAAAATATTTTCATACTTGATATTAAAAGTATTAAACTAATGAAAAAATATGGTTTTGATAGTTTGTTCTTTTAGTGAAACCGCCTGAACAGAGCCCTGCTTAAATAAGTTTGGTATGATTAAAAAAAAAACTCGAGAAAAAAAATTCTACGTGTCTCGGCGTTTTAAAAGTTTACATCTAATTTGAAACATTTTTAGAATTTGGATTTATATTTACTAAAACCAAGTTTACAGATTTTTGTTGTTCAGTGACCTATAGTAAAATTTGATGGCAAAATATTTTTTGAACATATTAACCCTCTATCAACCCTCGCAATGGATCAAAAAAGTAACTTTTTTCGAAAAGGGCAAAAAAGGCACATAATGATGGGCGCCAAACGGTTAACATGTTGGAAGAAAATATTCTACGGCTAATTCTACTATAAACTGCTGAACATACAAACAAGCTCTGATGCAAAACTAACAAATTATACTATGGTTTATTATACTATTATACTTAATTTATTATAAATGGGCAAACTTGAAGCCCGCTTAAAAAGAAAATTAGACATAAACCTTAATTTTTTTCTCAAGTTCTATCAGAATACACTTTCAGAACCTTGTTATTTTTGAAAAAATTGATTTTTGTCGGACAGTGTTATTTATCAATATTTAACCATATTTTTAAGCAATTAACTTTAGGTCAAAACTTTCAAGTTAGCCTTTTTTATCGTAAATCCTAGCTCGGACAATAGCTGCAACTCTATATTTATAGAATCGGCCTTGATTTTTGGTTTCCGATACTCCATGTCAACATGTCGATATCATGTCAACCACATTTATGAAGGCTTCCGTTCAGGCGGCTCTACTAAGTGAACAAATCATTAAAAAATCAAGAAAAATAGTTTGTTTTAATTTGTTTAATACCTTCAATATTGTGTATGAAATATTGCAATTTACGAAAATATTTTACTTAGAAAAAAAATTAAAAAAAGACTCATTTCTGCCAGACTCCCGCTTTAAGCGTAAATGTGAAAAATAAATTAAAGCTGTTTTGAAATGGCTGTCCCATTGAAAAAACGCACTTCGGCCCATTTTATTCCTAGAGATGTCATTCTAGTTCACATTAATGTCATTTAAAATAACAAATCAATATAAGCTTTTACGTAAGATTTTACTATAAGGTGCTGAACACATAAACGTTCACAGATACAAATTTTAGGACCGTGTAAAAAAAATTTAACGGCCCAAAATGGAGTTAACCACATTACTCTGAGCAAAAAAACTCAAAAATTAATAAACATAAAAATTAAAAACGAATAATTTTTTCACAGACACCAAACAAGTAATATTTAAAATTAATAATATTTTAGAACGATTTTATTTCCTGTGTGTTCTAATCCGTGCGAGTTTTGTTATTTTTTTGTTCCACAGTGTAACATAGAGGAAGCCAATCGTAAACCAAGAAAAGTTTTCCTTAAAGAAAAAGAATTGATTATGCCTTTCCCTTTCAGCCTATTTGTCTTATAGTTTCTTGGAACATTTTTATGACCAGGAACCTATAATAAATGGTCGTGAAACTATTCAGTCATATCCTGGTTAAATCCGCATGGACAGACCTCAGAACTGCTTTACTTTCCCATCAAAAACAAAAGTTGTACTACCCTTGCTTACCCTTATCTATAATTTTTAATCTTACACTAAATTTTCTCTTTACTGATACAATATTTAAACCGCCTTCATTTACATTGCATTAAATTTGTGAATTTAAATTTACAAAATGCTTTAACTACTTACTTGCTTTAACAGTAGATAAGCTTACCGAGTGCATATGTACTAATCGTACGATTAAGCATGTACATAGTAGGTAAACAAAAAATAAAAATGTTCAACCTTAACGTCACTAAACAGCCCTGAACTTGCCCCACGCAAACAAAAGGTTCAAAAAATTCCAATGTACCTACGATTTACTGTAGACTTGAGTGCATTTCCTATATACTTATGTAAATACATACATACATTGTATGTAAGCAAAGAGATTTCCATGTAACAGTGTAGGTACAATACACATACAAATTAGACACATATTAGAGTTCAGTTCATATACTATAAAAGTTGGAAGAGTGAGCTGTATAGAGTACATTCAAACCAAACAGAAAAAAAAGAGAACTACATTAACATTGTAGTAGAGAAGATTTCAAATAAAAACCGAGAAATCAAGAGAATATTTTGGAGCAATTAATGTTACAAAATTGTGTGTGCAATGTAAATGTAATGTACATCAAATGTTAATAATATGTTAAAAATTCTTTGCTTATATGTAAATCTCAGACATGGTGGAATTACCTGCAGCAAATTGATACTGCATTTTGATTGCCCTTACTGTGTAAAGCATGCCAGTAAGGATGGCATAAAAATTGGTGGTGGAGGTAACTTTAGTATGCTGCTTAATGCCATTGAGCATTTTTAAATTACAAGAAATATAAAATTACGATTTTTATTACCAATTTCCTGGGGAGCAACAAATTTTGTAAAATTTTTTTTTTTTTTAGTATTGTACTTATATATAGTATTGCAAAATAGAATTTTACATGAAGTGTACTAAAATATAAGTTTAGTTTCTTTATATGAATATCAAATATCGTTGTATAGTTTAAATAAATTTAGATGCCTTTGAAAAGAAATAGGCTCACCATCAGTGTTGCCAGATTTTTTTTTTTTTTTTGAAAACGTCCAAAACAACTTTGAAAAGCGTCTTTTGACCGTTCAAATCATCATTTTAAGTAACAAAACAAAAACATGATTTAACCCATTAAGGACGAGCGGGAACTAAAGTAGATAGATCAAGAAAGTAACTTGAGAAACAATAAACAACCAATTTTTTTTTTTTTTGGGATTAATGCTAGAACAAAAATTGCAACTCTGTAATTCTTCATGTAATTCCTTGGACATTTGCGCCATCTGTATGTGAAATGTATAACTGTCATAAACTTTAAGACGGCGACGCTACACATTGTTCTTTCTGCCAAAGGCGTGCGTGTGTGTGTGCAATTAATATGTTATATTGAATTAAAACTATTTATGAATCGTTTATTATATAGTTTGCTCGTGAATTCAGTTACGGAATATTAATATTTAGCCCCTAATGCACATTGCTCGACAAAATTATGTCGTATTGCAAACTTATGCGCGACGTCAAATCCTGTTGGTTTTACTCTAGGACAAGAAGTTTCACTTCAAAAATTGTTTTTGAACTTGGCTCAGGAAAGGCTCAGCGACAAGGTGCCATATGGGTTAAAGATGTTTTTATTAATTTCAAAATATTATAGTTTATTTCATTTACTGTTTTCAATTTATGTATATTTTGTGACTGAAAAAGAATGAAACGCGCACTGTGTAAATGCCTCTCGAATTTGCTATGTCGGCCTAGATCCGCTTTACCTTAAAGATAAACCTACATTCTTCTCATCCGGTTATTTTATTTTTTGCTACGAACGCGTTTTTAGGCACCTACAAATATTAAGATGCAATATTTTAAATTACCTACTATTTGTTCCTCAACTACTACTTCATCTGCACATTCTATTTCATCTATCCATTCTGCGGCTTTTTCTTTTGTTAAGGATGTAGTCTGGTGTTCGAGTTTCAAAAAATCGATTTTTTTTTTGTTTAAATATTTCAAAAGTGCAATATTTTGAGAGTATACTGTTTCGGACCAAAAGTATTACCGAATTTCTATTACATGGTCGAGAGTGCCTGTTGTTGAAGCATTTTTCTCGAAACAACTTTTTTTTTGATTCGCCCAGGGGTCTGAAAGAATACTATCGAACCGATTGGGCTGAAATTTTAATACGTTAATCTACACGCCAATGGCTCTCGCAGGTAGTAGAATTATTCCGGCAGACGACCTTTAAGGCCATTGCCGTATATTCTTTATTTAGTTATTTAAAAATATTGTTAGTCTGTAAGCATACATTGTGAACTTTATACTATATAAAAATAAAGAACTTTTCTATTCTATTCTATTCTAGTAGAATTATTTATTTTTAATCATTTACCAATTTTCAACAAAAATCAAAGCTTTTTTGAAATTTTTTTGTAGAAGTTATTTTTGAATAAAAATATTTAAATATACTACCTGGCAGAATGACAAGCCTACAGAACAGTAATCTATTTAAATTTTTGATTACTAATGACTTCAAGTACCGTAATCACCCGAGTCAGCCCCACACGTTTTTGTTAAGTGTCCACTTTCGACGTAAAAAACATTAAAAAAATATCGTAAAATTAACTCCAACAAATTTTTTTTGTACAATTAAAGATGCCAGTAATAACATATAAAAAATTGAAATGATACAATAATTTCTTTATAATAAAAAATTCCCGAAATATCCTTGAAAATTAGTTTTGACTGGTTTTCTCTTTTCTTTTTTTTATTATAAAAAATCAAAAACTAAATGAAATCTTCTGTAACTTTAAGTATAGTGTTTTATTCCTTGTCACATTTCTGAATAAGAATACAAGAATTCAAGTTTACTTTTTTTTTTAACTTTTCGTAAAGCGTCATTTCGTACTACTAAATCGTTCAATCGTCATTTGGCTCTGAAATCATCCAAATGACGTTGGGGTCGTCCATCTGGCAACGCTGCTCACCATATCCTAGACTTTGCAAAAATTCTACTTGTTTTTCATTAAAGTTTTTATAAAAGTACTGTACAACAACCAAAAACGTACGCTGTACACGACGGCATTATCAGCTTTTGCAACCACGTCAAATTTTTATTCTTTTGCTCGTTAATCCTTTCATGCCCGATGTTGCCAACATAAATTCTTCTCTTGATAGTTTTTTTAGGAGACTATGAAAATTAAATCTAGAGATTAATTTTCAAAGTGAAATTCTTCTCATTATTTTTTCGAATAAATGCTTTATACTATTAATAAGCGGAAATTTTTATTACCTATAAAATATGTTTATAAAAGACAAGAGAACATGAAAAAAATGGAGATAAATGGTTATCCAGTGGTTGTCTATAGCTCCATTGTATGTTTTTGTAACCTTTAATTAAGGACAAACAAATCAATATAGAGGGATAAAATTTGGTGGGATAATTATGAAATAATTTCAGTAAAAAGGGTTTCTATCATGCCCCATTAAAACTCGAGCATGGAAGGGTTAAAGCTTTTTTTATTTAATAAAAGTTCAACTGATGATGAAGCAAATCTGACATAAATTACTGGAATATGTTAAACATCTTTTCTAAATTCTAGATCCATATTTTTTCAATATTATTTTGTTATTAATTTTTTGGTATCCTTTACACGTTTTATTTTACGAGAATGCTCAACTTCTGGTTCGTCTCTTTGAAGATTTCATACAGACACTTTCTTCTTAACCCTTTGATGGGCAACTGGACTTAATCAGGTCCATTTTGATTATAAACATGTATATCTTTTATGTTTGTAGATGAATCGATCTGAAACTCCAGGACTTCTTGCGCCAAAACAAAATTTGTTTCGATCGGAATAAGTTGGTAGAACAAAATTTTTTTTTTATTGTCTTAACATCGAAAGTTACCCCCTGGCCCTTAGGATGTATTTGTTTATGTTTGTAATGCATAGTAGGCGTTGAGTGGCGTTGCTGCTCAGAACGTGATCACCGTTCACTGTGCCACCGATAAAAGAAAAGTCACCAACCAAATACCAAAATCTACCAAAGCATTAGTTCACGAAACAGTACGAGGATTTCAAGTCAGGCCAAATGACAATCTGTGTTACTTGGGAGCTGTACACATGCACATGCTAGAAACATATATCTAATGTGGGAGACCATGTACGATACACAGAATAATCAAATTAAATTTTTTCAAATAAATATTCAATGTGCATTCTAATGTATTTTTTTTATCGTGAAGAACATAATTTAATTAACTCATTGACTCCCCACTACTGATGACGTACTCAACCTCAAAAAAATTACCAAAAATAGTAGAGGCTCATTTTTTTCAAATGATCATCATTGGGAATTTGAGCCATTATCAATGATAAGGAACCCGAATGAGGTTGAGATCTTTCGTGGTGCTCTGACCAATAATGCGTTAAAAAATTAATTATATTTTGAGATTGCCTCCTAATCTGCATTGGTTTTGCTAATAAGATGGAGTTTTTGCGAAAGAATTTTTCACGTTGAACACGAATCTGGGGTCAAAGACTTCCCATCACGTCACGTTTTAGGAAAAAATGGGGTTCAAGCAAGTCTAATAATTTTTACTATTTTTATTAATTTTTAAACTTTTCAAACTGATTCAGGACGAAACCATAAATCAAAAACAGTTACTGACCCAAAAAAACTATGAATGCAGGAGTGCTCAGTATCACCTTCTCTTTTTGAATCCGTAGTCAAACCTCATGTCGAAGAAAACAAATTGGATTTGATCGCATAGTGTAACTAAGATTTCAAATTTATTTTTTTTAAATATGACTTTTTAGAATAAAAAACCGATGGAAGTAAAAAATATCGTTAAATAGATTTTATTTTGACTTTTTTCCATCCATTGGCAATTAATCTCTAAAATTAGAATAAAGTTTCCAGATTTCGGGGGCGGTCAGAACCCCCAAAACCTCCCACTAAATACGGCCTTGACACCTGACATGATAGCGTCAACCGAAGTAAAGCTGATCTTTAACGGAAGAAATTAAATTTTTCTTTAAACTGAAAAAAAAAATGTCGGGATGGAAAAACATTTCGCCGTACCTTAACTTACCGTTAACGTACCTTAATTGCAAAACAACAATTTCCTTTAAACTTTTTTTGGATCAATTCTGTTTTTACTTTTGTGTTACTTTTTTTTTCTCCCAGACTATGAAAATTAAATCTTGAGGTTAATTTTCAAAGTCATGACTTAAGTTCATGTCAATTTCGTTATTTGAAGTTATATATAAACAGGTTAATGAACAAATGTAAAAAGTTTTATTTTTCGAAAGTCGTTTTGAAGTTGAATCTGAAAACGTTCAAGTTTGTTATAAAACCTAATTCTTTGATTAAATACCAATGCAATTTAATTTTAATCATAAAATAAATAGAGCGATCTACCCATGAGTAGTGCATGCTTTGTTTTTAAGTTATAAATCCTTTTTTTTTATATTAGACAAATGAGCTTAAGCCCCTTAAGGTAAAGAAAACTTAATAAATGTTTTTAATTTTATTATTAATTTTTTGACAAAACTTCAAACAAAAGAAAAAAAATAATAATTGACATTTCAACACTACATAAATAATAATTTAATTGAGATCAAGTTACATTCATAAACTATAAAGACGTAATAAATTAACCATTTTTATGAGCAGCTAGAAATTTACGGCAAGCTTCTAAACTATGACGACTCAAATAGTTTTCCTGACTGAATGCCTTCGTGCACTGCGGACATTGATAACTCCAAGTATGATGTCCCTTAGTCCGTTGGTGTGCACGTAAGTTTGACCTAAAAAAATTAGAGAAATAAAAATAAATATCACATCTCATGCCATATTAAATTCAATCACAAAACCTACCGATCTGCAAAACGCTTCTGACACGATTCAACTGGACAGACGAAAGGCTTCTCCCCCGTATGCAAACGCATATGTCCGTGTAAAACCCATGGACGATCAAATTTCTTATGGCACTGTTCGCATTCGTAACTTTTCTCCAAGTGTTTGGTACGACGACGCTTATTCAATTCGGGTACTGCAAATTCAAAGTCATGCGATTCCTTTGTGGCCGCTAAACTCATCGGTGGTGCTTCAATGTACTTTGGTGGTGTTACAATAGGTTGATGCTCTTCAGGTATCTCTTGTTTAAGCATAATTTCAGTGGTGGCAGCAGCAGGAGGCATTTGTGTTACATCTTTTAATGCAGGCGAAACAGGTGTTTGATTCTCTTTACCCTCTTCATCATTTTCAACGCCGAAGACACTTGTGTCTGCCGCTGACTTTTGTGATTTTTGTTGAATAGTAATACTGTCAGTAGTTTCATCTATTTCGGGTGTCTTCCAATAAACGTGACTGAATGTACCTTTCGAATTGTGTCCCGAATGACGTTCCATCAGCGGCATATCCAAAATCATTTCCAATTCACAACGTGTCGTCATCGGTATGAAATCACTGTCATACCTTTTTTTTATGGGGAAAATACAAAGTAGAAAATATTTTTTTTGGTTGTAAAAAAGTTGAAAGAAAAAATGTTTCAGTATAAATTCGTACCAATCTGAGGAACGTAAAAGTTTCTTATGTTTTGGTTTAACTTTATTCTTTTTCTCAGCCATCGGTTTGGGCGTGGCAATGTAGTAGGTCCGTTTTAATTTCGGTAATTTGGCTATTTTCGGAAAAATTGCAATACGTCGAAATACATCTGAAAGTAAAAGTTGAGGGAAGAGAAAATTTTAACAATTATTTATTTATTTTAATTAGTCGATGTTTCTTTTATTCAAGATTTACCATCCAATGCCTCATTGACGCGTATCTTAGCGTAATTATAGCGTTGAGAGAATATACTGCGCACCATTTTCAAGTTGAGTGCTTGAGTTTCTTGCTGGAAATAAAATGATTTTGATTTTGAAATTTTTTATTTTAATACTGGAGAAAAAATTACTTTGTGTGAAAATTTCAAAGCATACTTTTTTAAAAATTTGTTGTTGCTTTCTTATATATAAAAAAGAAATTGGATTATTTTTAAAGCAAAGTGTTTTTCTGTTTTCGATACGAGTTTAAGTTTACTCCGAAATGCTGTGTTTGTATAAACAGCGAAGCGTAGTTTCTGCTTACCTTCCCAGGTTAAGTTTATTAGAACAAGTTTAAACTTAACCAAGGTGAATTTATACATGGTGAAGTTACTAGCAACATGCTCCTCTTCTTCCTTTGTGGTGAATAGTAGTAACTTGTCAAAATAATGTTATTATTGTTGGTTTTGGCATTCTAATACGACCGACACTACAACAAAGCTCTGTTATTGTTATCGTGGTAAATTTTTCGCCTTGAACTTAGCATTTAACATTGACTATTCACCGAGAAACTTGCCCTTATCTAATATTTACTATCCTCATGTGATCTGCTGTTGTCACTGACACAAAACCTGGGTGTTAATAATTAATTGGGTGGAAATAATAACTATTAATTAATAGCCAATTATGCGCTGTTGCTATGGAAAAAGTCAAACGTGGACTATGGTGAAAGCAAATGCAAAGCAATAGCAGACGAGTTTGTTGCGCTGCCATTTTCGGTAGCACATAGCAAATTAACTATGGTAGCAAATACAAAGCAACAGCAAATAATTTTGTGTTTCTTTGGCTTTGACATTGTAGCAATTGCATATTTTACGTGCTTTTACTATTCTGCTGGCAGCATTTCACAGCCAGGTCTAATGTAACGGAACGAAAAATGCCAAGTTATTTCACAACTTAACCCATTAATTATAAAATAACATTTTAATTTATAAAAATAACATTTTTTGTCTATAAAAATAACACTTTAGTCTATAAAAACACACTTTTTAGTGGTGCGTTTTCGCACCATTATCAATTAACAGGTTTATAAAAAAATGTAAAAATTCGCATTAAATATTTAGAGCCTATTTCACACAGGCTAAATTTTAGAAACAGACTAAATTGTTGGGAATGTCGATAATAAAATTGATAATGTAAAATTTTTATTAAATTGCAACTCTGAATGTGTCTAAATTTTAGTATTTTTTCGAGGATGCTAAATTGATTTAGCTGTTGAAAAATTAAAAATGGAAACAATGAAGAAAATTGATGAAAAGAAAAAATACGAAGAAAGATGTAAGTAAAATTTGTAACAGCGAGTAAATATATTAATGTTATTTGCTTTACAGAAATGTTGGAAAAGAAGCTGGAGTTGCTTATAGGGACTGGCAGAAGTTGCGAAAAAAAATACAAGGTAATACAATCCCAAGCGCGTTCAGACCATAACTCAGTTCAGTTCATAACTATATACTACTTCAATAGCAAATCATAAAGCCACTAACTGGATCTACGGCATCAGATGCACTGACTACTTGGCCATATTTTGACACCATCCACGAGTATTACTCCCAGCGCCACAACATGGGGCGAGGACATCTGCGGACTCCAACTCAGAGGTGGCTGAGATTATTGATTTAGAGCCGAATTATAATCCAAGCAGCTCCAAATCTTCTATGCGGACTACGGAAAACCAACAGCAACACTGGAAAGAAAGTGACAAAATGAAGGACTTGGTGTTCGAAGAGCTTAAGACTCAAAAAACTATGTTTTTAAAATATACATATGTCGTCGAAATTTGACATTGAACCAGACTCCGAATCAGATTTATATGCATAGTGCATGAGGGAGTTAGAATAAGAATAGAGTAAGTCATTTAGAAAGAATGAAGTTAATTAGTTTTTATTTATTTATTTTTTACTGAATCACGTAGCAGATATTTTAATTTTTTATATTTTATTCTTTTAGTTAAATTTTTTGGCTTAATCGACTCAGATTCTAGCCCGCACATTTATATGTAGCTTTGTTTAAATAACAGTTCAACACAAAAAAACACAAGATTGTGATAGAAATTGTACATCTAAGATTGTTTACTTTGCATCTGAGGTTGTTTAAGAGTTCAGTAAAGTAGAATTTGTCTTACTTCTAACAAGTTGTCTAATGGGTTATTATATTTAGTTTGCTAAAACGGATTTCTTAAGAACCTTGCCATTTTTGAAAAAAATTTTCTTGTGTTAAAACTTGTCTATCAAACACATTCAGTACAAATCTAAATGTTATAAAAATATATGTTCATTAGAATGCACTATTGAAGAGGAAATATTAGCGACTGAAAATTCATTCAACGAAATCAAAAGCATTGCGAAGGGCCGAAACCGATGGAAAAGTTTTGTTGAGGCCCTATGCTCTACAAGGAGTAATAAAATTAAGAAGAAGGGTGCCGAAAAACTTGAATAAAATTACTCTATTTGAGTTCTTATTATCATTTACTTAGCACTAAAACCAACTACAGTCAACGCTCGAAACCGTGAACTAATAAAAACCAAGGGTGTTCACGTTTCAGACATTCACGTTTGCGATTGTTTAAAAAAATAACCGAAATTATATGATCTTACTACAAAAGGAAACTTTTTTAAAATAAAAATTATACCCTATAGTGTAAAAATTAACATTTTATTGACAAAATGGCTTAAATAAAAAAAAATCGCAAAAATTCACTTGAAATTGAGAATCAATTAAATAAAAATATGTAGATTATTTCCTAAATAAATAAGTAAACGGTTTTAATTAACAAAAAATTAATTAACCCTTAAACGCTCAATACGTCCGATTTCAATTAAAAACATACCCAGAGGTAGTATTTGTGATTCCGACCAACTTTTGTTCTACGTGTTTTCAAATAAATTAGTTTAAGGTGCAGTTATTTTAATTTACATGGTTGACCTCTGTAGTAACCTTTGGCGATTATCTGGAGAATAAATTAAAATACATTCTCAATAATTTTTAAAAACAGTTATTTGGTGTTATCCTATACCATCTGACACAAATTTGTCCACACGGCAATATATTTATTACACAAAATTCGAAAATAAAAACACAGTTTTTTCAGTTAGTTGTTTAAAATTTTTGCAAAACATGCTTTTCGAGCTAAAAATAGGTATAACTGTACGACAGTTGTCATTTTTCCATTCTAATTTATACGTATCGATAAAGAAAACTTTGGACAGTAAGATCAGATGTTTATTTTAAATGGCGAACGTAAAATGGCGGCACAGGCAGCCGCGGAAGTGGTTGGTCACTGCAGTGACCAGTGGGTATTTAATGGTTAAGAAAAAATCGGCAATTTTCACCTTAAATATTACATTTTCTCTTAGATTCTTGTAGTAAACATATTTAAAAGATTCGCAAAATTACTAAAATATGAAAATTGGCATACAATTTCTAAGAAATTTTGTTCACGTTTTAAAGCTTTCAAACTTTGTTCACGTTTTAGAATAGCCAATGGAAGAAAAAATTTGTTTACGTTAGTGGATGTTTCCGTTAGAAGATGTTCACGTTACCGAACTTTAACTGTATCACAACCTTTGACTATGCTATCGATCAACAATATCGAAATAATTTACTCTCGTCCCTTTGACTACGAGAAAACTAAAAAAATTGCAAAGGTGGTGGGTGGTATTTGGTTAGTTTTTGAAAAATACACAGAGAAAAGTACAATTATTTATGTAAAGTCGGCAGAAATTCCACCGTCAACACAGTAAGAAATTTTATTTGCCATTCTCTACGGATTTCGACACCAACTCAACCCAGTACAAATTTTCTACGAAGGCAAAAATTCATATGAAGTAAGTGCGGCATCCCTTGTGGCAGGTTTTAAGTAGTTTCAAAGATTTCAGACTATATATTTTTCAAAAGAGGAAGACCATTGTAAAGGCCGCCTGAAATCTTCGACCAAGGATACAAATGTGGCCCTTTTAAAGCATAAAGTTAACGCAGATCTCAAATTGACTCAAGAAATGATAGCTGATGAGTTGAGTTTGGATGCAATCGAAGAAATCGACTTTATGGGTTCCGGGAATTATCGTTTTGCTCAATATCCCCTTAAAACGTAAGGAACTTGGTTCTATAAATAAGACCTGGAAACCAAGCAGCAGTCCATGATATGAAGCACAAAAGTTGCGATTTTGAGGAATATTTGAAACGTGGATCTACCGACATAAGAAATATATTGAAATTAATGGAGAAAATTTAAAATTAATGAAAATTAAAAATATGAAACTAAATTTGTTTTCTCTGTTTTACCTCAACTAGTTTAGCGAACTTTTGTTAGCCCCTCCTTTATTCTCATTCCCAACTTTAGAAATAAGATTACATTATTAAGTTAAATAAAAATTAAAAAATGTTCAAAAGTTATTAAATCATTTCCGCTAGAACAAAGGCGTCAATTTTCCACTGGATTAATTTAATTTTAAACTAATTCTTAAGGGTTTATTTATGATTGCATTAACTTTGCCAACATCAAAAACTATTTAAAAAATTGTCTGCAAGTTTTTTTTCGGCCACACGAATTTGCATTGCTATTCGTTGAAGTTGAAAATACTTAACCGCTGTAATCAAAGTTTTTCCAGGCTCATTTTGATTCTTTTTTCTTCTATTTTTCTATCAGTTCACAACTTTTTCATATAAAGTAAGTAAAAAAAAAAACAAAAAAGGATACGAACACAAAAATAACAACTGCTTCCAACTATTTTCAAATGCAATCATGTTTTTTTTTTATTATTTTCTTTCCCTCTCTTTTAATACATTTTTTTCTTGTTTCCTTTTTACTCACCCGATTGAATTCGAATTCTTTTCATTCAATTGCTTCTTTGGAATCCTTTGAAATTCACTGTGTACTTTTTCTCTCACTTTTTTTTTCTACTATTACAAAGTTTTTTAGTTTTGTGCGTTGTAAAGTACTCCGTAGTTCATGTTGTTGCTATTTTATTTTTAAATTCTTTTTATTAAAGTTTGTGTTCAGGTAATTTCAATTGAATTTTTGTGAAAGCAAACACATCAAAGCTTAGAATCGGACACGAATAAATAATAAAATCACTTTAAATTCAAATTTTAATCTTAGATTTACACTAGCACAAATACACATTATTGAGAAAATAAAGCTCTTCAGTACCGAATAATCTGCTGGTATTTTTATCTGATGATTAACAAGATAGCAGCTCCTCTTGAATATATTTTAATACCATTGGCACACGCTTAAAATATAAATAATGTATGCAGTGGTATCATTCAATCACTGTATCATTTCACACTTTGAAATGTTTTTTGCCATTTCAAACCAGGGATGATTTTTCTGCCAATGGAATTTTGCCTCTTCAAGTACTATTTTACAATTATTATAATAAACTTTTTATTTATGCAATGTTGCAGTACACATTTGAGCATAATTTGAAGAACACTTGAAATCACGGAAATAAATAAAACCTTTTCAGTAACAAACAAAATTTTTTATATTTTTCTAGTAGATTTATTGAAACAAACATTTTGCATAATAGTTAAAATATTTTCATTTTAAATAAATAAGAAACAATTTTTTAAAAACCCAAACAACCTGTCCCTCTCCCCCTTGTCCAGGAGCCTGTCATTTTTATTGAACTTGTGTGAAGTTGTGTTTTTTTTTGGAACATAAATTGCGTCGGCCGGGCTAGAGGTGGAAAAGTGGGAGACATTTCTACTTTTACTTAAGTCATAAAACAGTCTTGGTTATGGAGACTGAAAATGTATCCTTTATGATGCCCTTTCTTGTGATAGTATCCATCTTGAACCACCCAGTGCTCTTATCAATTTTATAAGATGGAATCTTATAGAGTGGAATCTTCGCCAATTCCTGGATCTGAAGATTGGGGCCCCACAGAGGAAGTGGTGCATGTTCTCAATTTCTTTTTCATTCTTTTAGCTTTTATAGTAGCTAAGTGGTGTAACTTCAATTCTCTATCACTAAAACTTTTGAGGATTTCAATTAGATTTCGAACGCTTTTTTTCAAGAAAAAAGTTGAATTTAAATTTAAACAAAAATAACACTAGTTTACAAATAATTTGTTTTTTTTCTGGACAATGAACACCACTATCCAATTCCTATGTAAAATTGGTCGCTGAGCCCGAAAATCAACTCTACTTTTAAGTCTATGGTGTTGTTTTGGAGATATCACCAGTTGAATTTTTTTATCGGAGTAAAAAAGTTAGTCCTCATAATTACAAATATCTTGGAAACTAAGAACTTGATTTGAACAAACAGTATATGGAATTAAAGATATTAAAATTTTTCATCTTACGTTTATACATTTTGATTCAAATGAATAAATAGTTTTGGCACAATTAAGTAAATTATCAAGAAATTTGCAGTTTTTTTCAAATTTTTTGAAAAAAAATTTTGAATTACAAATAAAACTAGGAAAACGCAGTAATCTGCTCTGCTTTAAATTTTTTACTTTAAACCTGTACTTTAATGGAGTTGATTTTCGGGCTCAGCGACCAATTTTACATAGGAATTGGATAGTGATGTTCATTGGTAATTTCGGCTGTAAACTAGTGTAGTTTTTGTTTTCCCAGCAAAATTAAAGGGAACGCTCTATCACTGAATTTGACTGTTATATTAATTTTTAGTTTTCGGTTTGGTAACCGCTTTAAAGATTTAAACATTGTTTATTATACTCAATACAATTGGAATGATATGTCGATTTGTAAGACAACATAAACTACACTTGGATTTTTGAAACAGTAAATGCAAATGTAAACTCGTACTTTATAAGATTTGAAGGGTTAATCAAGTTTTGGTAATTTTTTAACTGACGAATATCCTCTTGGTTCTTCTAAATTTGATTTTGCTTAACAAAAGATATTTTTTACACATGTTATGGATTATATTAATCAAACAAATATATAAAATACAACATTGTTATCCTATTTTGGCATTTATCTTCATTATAAATTTCACAACAGAAAAATTTAACCCAAACTTTTTTCAAAAATGAAAAAATATCAAAAATGAAGAGCAAAAGCATATTAAATGTATATAATTATCAAAAGTCTGGCAGCACGCTTTTTTACTCGTTTGTATTTATAACGAACTATGCCCACCTTAAAGGCCTGATTATAGAAATTTTAATGTTGTACAAAAATCTGCCTCATAGAATTCAATTTAATAATGTACTTTGTGTGTATCCAATTATGGGAACATAACGTAACTTAACAAAAGAGGCAGTCCATCGAATTTCGATTTCTATACTATGTTTAATGACATCCCATAAAATCAGGTGTTTTCTGTCAACTTCAATGTTGTTTATCGAGACGAAATGTATATATTATTTGCTATTTTAGAATGATTTTTTCACTGCTGATATACATACTCCGCAGAGGTTTAGGATTTTTAACCTCCGCAGAGTTTTTTTTTTTTAAATTGAATATCTTCACTCATGATTTTTGTTTAATTGTATAATACAAAAACAGCTGAAGTGGAAAAAAGGCTAAATCATTTTTCTTATCTGTAGTTAGCATTGATTATAAATTTTTAAATCCCAGATTTTCGTATTTCTGACTATCTCACTCATGACATAAAAAAATGAAAGAAGTAAGGAAATAGTTAAAAACCTTTCTATATGTTATACATTTTCTTTTACCCTTTTCCCGTTCCCTGAAGCTAGATTCTCTAACTGTAAGTTTTCGAATGTTCACTGAAAACTGTGCAAACTTGTTCTGGACAACAAAAAAAATAAAATCACTGGAATTCGTTCAATGAGTTATTTCCCATGAGCGGTGTACACTTTACATTTTTTATACTAAAAGAATCCAGCACACGGTCAAAAAAGTTGCAATACATTCACACGCTTTTACCAACCTGGAGCAACTTTCTGATTGTCACAGACACATACAGTAAACAAGCATGTAATTTGACGTTTCAGCCATTTCCTATAGAAAACAATAAAGTAATTTTTCCAAAAAGTAGACGACATCAATTTTATTTTCACCTCGCATTTCCTAATAAATATTTTTCTTAGTTTTATTTTCTTCAAATTTTTGTAATTTGCACAAAACCAATGACTAGAGAAAGAATCAACAGACATCAAATTATTGTCGCGTGTAAACACGGGTTAGCATAAACTGCTGGGAAGTTTTTTTCATTCTCTTTTGCATTTACTTCCTCTTTCACACTATTCAAAAATTCAATGGTAATCTCGTTCCTTTATGCTACTCGCTGCTAAGTACATCTGTCAAATAGTTGGTACGTAGACGATAGAAGAAACAACACTACGAAACACATTGAAAAACGAAACACTTTTGTAATTTTCGTTCGTCGGTGTTCTACAGCCAAGTTTTAATCATCAATATTTAAATAACTTTTTAAGCGTGAATTAAATTGAAATTCGAAAGAAATCTATTATAAATTCAAGAGAAAAGATTATTGAAAATTGTTACGGTAAAAACGGAAGCAGAACATTTAACGATTGAATAAATTTCAAGCAAAATTACACAAAAAAAGTCGCCAAATCATCTTGTCGCTTGCCTTTTACGAGTAATTTCTTTTCGGGAAGGTTTTTTTTTTTGCTTTGCAAATACATAATAGTTTTGTGTTTACGATTACGACCTAAGTCGCTGAAGTGTAATACTAAAAAGGTTTGTCTGAGGTTCATTGACTGAGATTGTCAGGTATTTTAAAAAAGAATACTTTCAAAGGAAAAATCAATTTTCATTAGTTTTGCGCTCTTCCACACACTACTGCAGCTGTTCTAATTAGATTTTAATCGATTTTGTATATTCGTTGATCAACGGAGTAACCTCACCAATAGCTGTCGTCATTGTTTTAACTGCGGAAACAGGTTGGTGTCTTTATTATGTGCTTCATTTTAGTATCTCTTTCATATGTCTATATATTAAGTACAACTTTGGTTCAAACGATTTGGTTTGTTGCAAATTTCTTTTTCATTTTCTACCTCATTTTTCGTTTTCCCATTCTCCATTTTCTTAGTGCTATAAAAAAAACATGAAGAAAAGTACCGGCATGTATTTTTTGTCCATTCATTTGCTTCTGTCTCGCTTTTGACAAGGGGGTCCCCTCGCTATTTGTTCTTTACATACTGTGCAGTGTTGCATGGAATTCTAAGCAGCGTTGCCAGAAAGACGATTTTATCGTCATTTTGACCCAATGACGATTTGGCGATTTTTGTCGAAAAATTTCTATTTTTAGATAAAAAAACAGCTGAATTAAAACTTTTTTGTTTTAAAATCTCTTCTGCCATTTTATACATACAGTATATCACAAAAATAAGTTTCCACACACCAAAAAAACGTTAACCCCAAAAATCTTCTCAAGAATAGAGAAATTTAAATTTATTTGAAGCTGCTAAAAAGCTACATAGAAAGTTGTTAAAATAGTAACTATATTACGAAGAAAGAAAATTTAGTTTTAATTTTTTTTAATTCAATACTATTAAGTGATAATGTGATGGTGACAAAAGTAAGTTTCCAAAAACTAACTAACAAAGTAAAGAATTTACCTCGGCTAAAGAAAAATTAATGTGCTACGAAATATCTGAAAGTCTGTTCTCAAAATTTGTAAATAATAGCATTTCTCTTTATATTGAGTTGTGTAATCAAATAAAAAACGATTTGAATTTAATAATGCTGCATTGAAAGAATTAAGTTTTCTTTAGCCAGGAAAATTAATTTCAAAAGAAGTTAATTCATTACAAAGTTTAAAGTCACATTTTAAAAATTTAGGGGGAAAGGTACTTTCAGCAATTAGATATTGAATTTAGGAAACTACGACATGTAGATTTTGAAACAATTTTTGATAATATGAATAAAATTATTAAACGATTTCTAACAAAAAATGTGATGATCATAAAAAGCATTTCCAGCATTGTCAAATACTGTTTTAAAATTTATATGTACCCAACTCGTTAAAAGAATATTTTCAAAAGTCAATTTAAATAAAACTAAGTACGGAAATCGTTTAGACAATAAGACTCTTGAAAGAATATTATTTGCGTAAGATTATTTAGCAACAAATGAATGTTCAAGCTACAGCCTTATTCCAAAAAATTATTATATAAAACAATTTCAATCCGTTTTTTACTCATAATAATATAAATTAATATATAAAAATAATACTGATATTATAAAAAACTTTAATCTGTTTTATATTCTTGATATAAATGAATATGTTAACAAATTTAAAGTAAACAAATTTGAGTTTTTCTCATGACGATATTTTTTTTACAATTTTGACGATTTTTTAAATGAAGTTTCTGGCAGCACTGTATATAAGTATATAGTCAACACTGCAGTTACAGTGGCGGAAATAAATTAAAGTATGATCCCACAAAAATATGCAATACTAAGATTATCAATTGCTTTGATATTTGAAGTTGTCTGATAAGTAAAGTTTATAAATTGCTTCTCATCTCCCCTAACCACTCCATCTCGTTTACTAAAATCCAAAAAGAGCGAAAAAATGAAAAAAATTGCTAGCTTTCATTTGCCATTTCTGAAAAGTTAATGGGAACCGCTGTTTCCCCAAGTTAGCTGAATAGATCTATTCCTCATTTTACTTTATTATGTTCACAGAGCAAACTGCCCACCACTGTTCTTCTTTATTGCGTTTTTGCATTTATTCATTACTATGTCACAGTTTGTCGGCTCTGCCTGTAGCCTCCCCCACATGTGTAGTCACATGTAAGATGTCAAGTACGCCCATCTATTGTCTGTGTGTTCTATCTTTTCTTTCCTTCTTATTCAATTGATTGAATTGCTGCATTTTTCTTAATTAATTCGAACTTCAAGTGGTCACTGGAACAAATGAATGAAACAACATACAAACCAACCGGAGAAATAGAGCACATGAGCGCTCGTAGTTGTTTTAGGGTCATTTCTAACTCCTATTTATAAAATAATTCAAAATTTATAGAATGTTATAGAGAATATTAATGATTGGATTTAACTTGGAGATATTCTATTTAATTTTTGGATATACTCAAGCAGTGGATTTTTTCCCCAGGTTGACGATTTTTTCATACAAATCGTTTTCGTCTGGTAGTATTTTTCATACTTACTTGAGTGCCTTTTATTAACATATAAATATGTTTTTCTTTTACTGAAAATTGTCACTATTGCAATGCTTGTTGTTTCATTTGTGTCGCTTCTACATTGTGGGTGAGCTTTCTTTGTGTTCTGCTGTTTGATTCTCATATGGTCCATTGGATGGTTGATTGTAACAATTTTTTTCAGTATTGTTGTTTTTGTTATAAATGTATAACTGGCAAAGCAAAAATAGCGAGTAATTTGCATGTTTTTCAATTGAAAAATACAATTTTTCTCTTTTATTTAGCATTGCAGTTTTTGTTCTTTATTATTGTTGTCATGTCATATGTTATGTAATGTAATGTAATATTTACCCTAAATTGTTATTTTTCTGTTTTTACATGATACATATATTTTGTTATGTAAATAGAAAATACTTACACTCAGTATAAGTTAAAGTTAATTTACCGCCACTGGTTGTTGTTTTGTTGTTTGGTGTGGTCGTGTAATCATGACTGTGATACCGGGCAGCGTGAGAAGGGAAATTACCAGTATGAGTAGAGTCGACGACATTTTTGGTTTAGCTGTTTGGCGATGAGTAATCGAAAAACAATTTTGCCGCTGTGACAATATTTATTGTTAAAAATTTTTGCTATTTTTAATAAGAGAACAAAAGAGATAAATATGAAAGTTTCGATTTAATTTTCCTACAAATATTTTTCAATCGATTTTATTAAATTGGTTTATGTCAAGTAAATTTCATGAATATTAGTTCACAAAAGCAGAAATCTCGCTCCATATGTATATTAAAGAATTTATTTTTCAGTTTAATTACAAAATATGATATGAAAAAGAAAATGATCAATTTGGAATCTTTAATAGCTTCTAATTGAATTTAGCTCCCTTTCCCTATGTATGCAACTCTATCATATCATGGTATTGGTTCAGTTTCTTAACCTTATTTCACACCATTGCACCTTAATTCTGTTTCATTCCTTGCCGGCAATCAATACACATGAATGCTGAAAAGAACCATGCCGGGTTATGTGGTCAAATGAAAATGAAACGAAATTTGGCAATTGAAACTTGAAAATGGTATTTTCGAGAAAGTTAAATTATTAATTTTTTTTTTATCCATATTGAGAAAAATTTAATTCTCCCTTTTGGCGTTTATATACGACATAAAAGTAGTTTTTATGTAAAAAGTAAATTGTGCACGCACAACTCAATATCACAACATGGTATTAACTTATGTACAAACAGTTCTAAATAAAATGTAGTTTGTCTAAAATAAAGATTACTGATGGTGAAATAACTTAAGCTAAGTACAGCAGAATAAAATTGCAACTATTCGCCCCTCTAAAATTCTAAATTTCTACGGTAAGATATACACACCCGCTTCCTATAATAGAAGCTTCTTTTATGTATTATTGCCATGGAAGAAAATTTTGACTTGGACTTGATACAACCGTTCATTGCTTCATTGATAATAGGAATAATTCCTACAAAATGGAAAATGTAATACTAGAACAACAGTCTTCCTCAACGATGATGCCTAGGCGCAGGCCGAACTACCTAGTTAAAGTTTATTTAAATGTCTTATTTTCTTTCTCGCAATGAAAATCTATAACACTAACGAAGGTCCATCACTATCAGCGGCCAAACTGTCATAATATCCCATATGGAGTCATCTAACTTACTCTTCTGCACAGATGTAAAACATGACTAGCATTGAACACCATCATGCAAACTCCAGGAGATGTAGAAAAAAAATGAAGGTAAAGGAAACCAAAAGATAGCATTACAAAAATGGCTATGAATGAGAGTCTTATAGAACCTTTATGATTTCAAGCGGAGAAACATTTTATCTTTTTAAATCAATAGCAGTTATAAGGTCTTCATCAGACGTTTTCCGCCTCCATAAGCTTGCTCAATTTGAACTGGTGGAAAACAACATCGTCATTATCAAGCTTATACAAATTTTTAAGAATTATGGGAATTAGCTCGTTCTTTCTCCTAGATAAACATTTTCCAAAACTTCATATGTCGCAGTTTAAACGACTAGAAAGCGACTATTTAGCATTTCCTATATAAAGAAAAAAAAAGGAAACAAATACGAAGTTGTAATAACGAATAACTGTCAAAGTTCAATGTGGCCTTTATTAACATGACCATAATTTTCTCCCATGTTCGTTAGTCCAGACTTCAAACCTGTCTTTCTAACGAATTTAAAAAAGTTTACGCTGATTGCTATTACCTGCGCTCATAGTTAAAGCTATCAAACTGAAATGTTTCCTCAGCATCTCAAAATGAATCTGAAATATAAAATCAACATAAATTTATTTCAATGTATAAATCATACTTACCTATAATTTATTTTACGTTCTGTTTAAGTCATACCTTGAACCTCTAACTTTTATATACTGCAAGAAGTATCTATCAAGATCAAACTGGGCTGGAGAAAGGTTCAAGTTGTTTTGTTATAGCCATGCCATACTTTTTTTCGAGTACATAAAATAACAATTTTTTATAAGTACAAACTTTTTGTATTTTGTTAAAACAATCATATGCCCACCGTTACATGTATGTATGTACATTAGATTGCCCATCTGTGCAAAGTTCTATTTTTCCTGCTTCCAGTGGATTTTCTGAAAGATTATATGAGAAAAATAAGATTTGGAAAAAAAATATAGAGGTCTCTAGTGGAAAATAGCCAGTCGCTTTTGAATCAAAGGCTCAAAAACGGGCTTTGAAAAGGTAAATAGCTTTAATCGTTGATAACTTCTAAAATATTAGATTATAATATAAAATTCTCTATTATATAAAAGTTTTAAACAGAAAATACCACCCCTAAAAAATTGAAAAAAATTCGTTTAAAGAATTTTTCCCATGGAAATTTTGTACAAAATTGACAGCTTTTCGATCAAAACATGGTTAAATTTCACTCGTAGATCAAAACTTTCTAAGAACGAAATATTGCCCTAGGTATGCTTAAAAAAATGTGTTTGGAACAGTTACTCAAAATTCAATATTTTAGAAGTTATCAACGATTAAAGCTATTTACCTTTTCAAAGCTCGTTTTTGAGCCTTTGATTCAAAACCGACTGGCTATTTTCCTCTATAGAGACCTCTATATTTTTGCAGATTTCATATATCTGGTAGGCAAGCTAATGTATATAATATGTATATTTGTTTGTAGTAATCAGTCTACCAGTTTCAGTGTCACAAACATTTCTTCGCAAACCATATCTGGATACGTACTTTTTCTTTTTGTTTGTCCTCTTGAAATTCCTAATTGAATCGCATCGACTGCATTAATTAAAAGCATTAATTACTTCCTTATGTACTCTAGTTAATTTAAGATTTTTTTTTTTATTAGATTTGGTGGTAAGAAACGACTTTGATTTCTACAATTTCAGTTAAATTTTATTGAACATATTATTACCAAGTCAAATTCGAATATCGTTAATCGAGGTAATAGTGTATAGTGCTTTGGTTATAGTTAATATTTGTTTTTTACTTGTCTCATGACTTTAGTCACGAATATTTTTGCTGTTAGTAATTAAAACTTTTTGTTGTTTTTTTTTGGTTTTAGCTTTTTTTAACAAAAAATATATCTATTGTTTATATAAATACTGTTTTATTTACAGTTAAGTTGCTTTGTTTATTCCATAAACTAAACATCCCAACCTCGAAGAATATGTTTTTATTGCTTTCTTTCTTTTTTTTTTTTTATTATTATCTAGTATTTAGATATTATTTTATTTACGTCTGCAATTTGAACTGCTTTAGCTTTTGTCTTGTGTACAATTAATGCAAACATTTTTCAAGCTAACTGTTTGAACTAGAATTCTTTGAAAATTCAGGCAATCCAAAAGACATGAAACAATTATATTATTTTAATTATAATTTTTTATTTGGAATTCTTTATTTGCATACATATATACAAGCTTGCATAACATTTTTACATACATACATATAGTTAGGTGTGCGTGTGGAAAAAGTGCGCGTGCAATTATAATTTGTTGTCGTAAATATTACACCTATTACTCCTTTTCGTGCCACTTAATTGCAATGCAATTTAAATTGCAGCATTTACACCTCTATAAAATTGTTTATTGTCTACAATTTACAAATGCAATTAGAACCGCATGCATGCAGTCAGTCAGACAAAACTCATAAATTGTCATGTAAGAATATGAATTTGTATATGTATTTCATTGAGAGAGGGTCGTCACTTGAGATTGTTTCTAAGAATATTGTCTTAAATTATAATGCTTGCTTTAGTGGATACTAAAACTATGCATATAATTATAATTTTTCAAGAAAAATTTATAGCTTTTCCTCTCTTTTGTTGGATGTTTTCCCCCCTTCTTTCTCTTTTGTATTCAAATAAACTTTAATTTAAAAATAAACTGTGCAATCATAAAGCTATTTTTAGCATATATTTTTTTATTTATTATTTTTTTTTTATTGAAATTTTACTTAAATACAAAATGCAGATTACTGTGGGCTTATCAAGAGAGCAGACGACAGCCGCCATAGGCAACCACATTAAATCTGTAGTGATATACTTTCAATTGCTCTCTTAATTTCATTCTTTCCCTCTCTGGCTATCACACGCTCACACTCCATTGTACTTTAGTCTGTCAATTTACTGATTAAAAGTCTGACTAAAAATAGATTGTGAATGGCCATGCCATGTCATTCCATACCAGCATACACACTTACGATTTAAATTTATAATTATAATTTTGTGCGGTCCCTTTCTATATTACATTCTTCTACCTCTTGCCTTTTTTGTTTGGTGTAAGTCAAGGCCAGTTACATATTATTTTCGCCACTTTTGTTATTTAATTGTGCTATTTTTGGAATGCTCTTATAAAAACTAATTAAATTATTACAAAAATAAAATTTTGGAGAGTAGTATTTGTTTTCACGTGAACAGAGAAATACTGGGCGCTACTTTTTCAGTTGAACCTCTCAAAAACTTTTTTAAAAAATGGGGTAAACTTATATGAACCAGGAGCGAATCTAGGATTTGGGGTTGTGGTTTGGTTTGCAAATTTATACGAGAGCATTAAACATCGAATATGTATAAATTTTCTAAATAAAAATAAGACCATAATTCACACTTCAGATAATATTCAGAGTAAAACTCAGAGCAAAGTTCACACAAATTTAATCAAAGTTCATACTCAAAATCAGCGATATTCAAATCAGACCAAATCACAAACCAAATCTAGGTTTAAATTGCAAACCAAATTCTGATAGAACCAAAATATTATTAATTTCAAATTAAAAATCAGATAAAAATTTTAACCAGTTTCAGATTAAAGTTTACATAAGAATTTAGACAAAGCTCAGACCAAACTCATATCAAAAATCAGATCGCCATTCAAATCAGAACTCTGACTACAACCCAAGCAGAATCCAGACCAAAACTTAGAGCAAAGTTCAGACCGAATCCAGATTAAAAATCAAAGCGATAATTCAAAAAAAAAAAAAATCTGATTAAAAACCAGACAAAAACGCAGACCGATATTCAAACGAGACCATAATCGGACTAAAATCTAAATTATGCAAGATTTACCTTACAGTCTAATCTGCATAAACAATATCGCCTTGATCAAAAAGTTTGAGTTTTTTTTTTGTTAAGTTGGTACATCTGTTGTTGATATTCCCTCTAAATCTTAGCGTCATAGCTTAACATTTGCAAAAGTTGCGTAGCCAAGGGTACATCGCCCTCTGTGTGTGTTGGCGATTTTTTACGATTTTAGAAATGGATTTAAATTTGCAACAACGAACTTGTATTAAATTTTCGTAAAAAACGGATTTAATGGTGCGCGAACGTTTTAAATGTTGGAAAAGTGTTTCGGCAACGATTCTCTTAAGAAAACGGTCGTTTACCAGTGGAACGAGCGGTTCAAAAGTGGTCGTAAGTCAATCGAAGATGATGAACGCAGTGGCAGACCATCGACATCGAAAACCGACGAAAACATTGATAAAGTATAAGAAATTTTGGTCAATAACCGTAAATTAACCATCAGAGAGATAGCGAAGGACTTGAACATTGCCTATGGATCTGTCCAAGACATTTTTGTAGCAGCAAAGTTGGTGCCAAAAGACCTCAATTTTATGCAAAAAATAGACCGTGTTGACGTCGCAAAAGACATGATTTGCGAGGCTGAATCCGATCCCACATTCATCAAAAGAATCATTCCTGGTGACGAGACGTGGGTTTGTGAGTACGAGTTCGCCAAATGAGCCGAGACCAAAAAAAAACCACATCGTTTTCAGTCAAAAAAGAAGGCAATGCTCACGGTTTTCATGGATTACAACGGTGTAGTTCATCATGAATTTTTGTCAAAAGGCTAGACAGTAAACAAAGAGTATTATTTGGGCGTTATAAGGCGTTTGCATGAAGCAATTTGCCGAAAGAGACCAAAATTGTGGACAGAAAACTCGTGAATTTTGCATCATGATAACGCACCGTCACACAGTGCCATCATTATTCTTAGTTTTTTGACGAAAAATGCAACAAATACCATCCAACAGCCACCGAATTCACCTGATTTGGCTCCCTGCAACTTCTTTCTGTTCAATCGAGTTAAAAAACCATTACGGGGAACGCGTTTCAGCAGCCGAGAGGCAGTAATGGAAAAATCGTAGGAAGCACTGATGGACATACCGAAAACCGGATATAAAAAATGTTTCGAGGATTGGATCAAGCGCTGGCTTAAGTGTGTTGCAGTCGATGGGGATTATTTTGAAGGGGACAATATAGATTTAGATGAATAAACTTGTATTTTTAATTTTCTGAATAAATTCCGGGAACTTTTTGATCCGAAATAGACGGAACCAAGTGGTGTACAAAATCAGTGGCTTGGTTGGTTAAGGCATGTCGCGCGAATGTGAAGCTAGATTTTATAATCGATCTGTTAATAACCCTATTTTCATAATATTTGACCTAAGTAGAAAAATGATAAAGCTATATATTGATACCATACATTAGGTTAAAGCAACCAATAACACATATTGATCCATTAAACTAACAATTTTCTTTGTTCCTATTACCTTCTAAATTACAACAACAACAAAAAATAAATTATAACGCTTATCGTTTATATTTATCTAACCATTTATCTATTATTCATCTTTCTTTTTCCTTTTTATTCCATACTACATACGTAATTCATTATTCTTTCTTTTTTTCGTTCGACTAAAATTAGTAGCATTTAAATTATTATAATATTTTTTCTTTATGGAAATTATAGAAATTTGTTGTAGACAATGAATCAAATCGTTATTATTTTTTTTTTTTTTTTTTCATTTGCATTTACATTTTTGCTACGACAGCAATACAAAAATCTCAAGCGCAATTTTTCTATAATATCTACACTAGTTAGTAAGAAACGCGATTGAAAACGTGCAACATGTATTTTCTACAAATCTACAACAGTAACAGTAATGTGAAATACGTGAAATCTTTAAAATTCATAAAATTGAAAACTTTAATACGGAACTATTAAAATAAGTTGGTGACAGCATTATTTATAAATTTTATTTACATTATTTTCTAAGGTAAAGAGTGTTACTACTATAGGTTAATTAATGGAATTTTATAAGTGTCAGTAAATAGTAAAATATCTAACATGAACAAAATACAATAAAAAAACAAAAAAAAGAATCGTATGACAATCGAACTACTGCGGATGAGAAAAAAGAATACTTTCGTCTTTCCGCTTCGTTGCCATGTTATTTATGTATATGATTACATTCATTTTCTACTCAGCACCCACAATTTTATTCTGTAACAAACTAATAAATTTTCCCGGCTACTAGCGCCATATACAAACAGTGCTGGTCAAAATGAATCATACATACGCAGGGAACAGAGTGTCTCTTAAAGAAGAGTTCTCTTCAAATGAGCACAGAATGTTCTATATTTTAAGATAAAATTAGCCGAATTAACGTTACGTTCTACTAGTGGTTGCCAAAAACGAAATTAGATTTTAGAAGTGTAAATAGTATTATTAATATATAAGTTCCCGTTAATATTCGAAATTTAGTCATTCCGAATTTGTTCAAAAAGATTCGGGTATGTAAAATTTTTTTTAGTATAATATTGAAAATATAATATTAAAAATATCTACACCCAATTGTTTTCTATTAGAGGTCCAGCTTATTGTGGGTAATCGACCAGAAAGGGGATAAATGAGATACCACCTTGATCAAAAAGTTCCATCAGTGCTTCCTGCGATTTTTCCATTACTTCCTCTCGGCTGCTGAAACGCGTTCCCCGTAATGATTTTTTAACTCGATTGAACAGAAAGAAAGTCACAGGGAGCCAAATCAGGTGAATTCGGTGGCTGTTAGATGGTATTTGTTGCATTTTTCGTCAAAAAATTTCGAATAATGATGGCACTGTGTGACGGTGCGTTATCATGGTGCAAAATCCACGAGTTTTCTGTCCACAATTTTGGTCTCTTTCGGCGAATTGCTTCACTCAAGCGCCTCATAACGCCTAATAATACTCTCTGATGCTTAATTTGCGGTTAGTGACTAAAATTTCTTTTACTTTATCAATGTTTTCGTCGGTTTTCGATGTCGATGGTCTGCCACTGCGTTCATCATCTTCGATTGACTCACGACCATTTGTGAACCGCTCGTGCCACTGGTAAACGACCATTTTCTTTAGAGAATCGTTGCCGAAACACTTATCCAACGTTCGCGCGCCATTAAATCCGTTATTTACTCAAAATTTAATAAAATTGTAAAAAATCGCCAACACACACAGAGATAGATGTACTCTTGGCTACGTAACTTTTGCAAATGTCAAGCTATGACGCTAAGATTTAGAGGGAATATCAACAACAGATGTACCAACTTAACAAAAAAAAAAACAGAACTCAAATCCGAACGATGGGAGCGCCACACGGTGGTTATTCCGGGAACTTTTTAATCAAGGTGGTACATTAAGCATTAAAATTAGTTTTGTATTCTTAAATTAGTATTTCAATTAGTTTTATGTTACCGAAAGCTCGTTTTGAGCGGGTCGTTATAAGCCACTGTATCTTGATAAATAATGGAGATAATTCTCTTTATTATGCTAAACTGCAGTGGGGATGACAAGAGAACAATAAGAAATGGCTAAAAAAAGCACAAAATTCGATACTAACTTAAAATGATTTTTAACGTTTTTTGAAGTGAAATTTCTTTAACGAGTCGCGTTGTTGTTGCGCTCATACGAAACGAAGTTATGCTGTTGTTAATGTTTAGCAAATGAACTCATATGGAGCTCAGCGGAATACAATCATGCAGAGAATCAACTTCTTGCAGTTTTATCTCAATAGAGCTGAATTTTCCTTTCATGTGGTTTATACATGTGCTAGGTCATGTTTGTGCCGATAAATATAGAGAGTATCAGCAGAAAAAAAGCTTAGAAAGAGGAAGAGTGCAAAAGTTTCAACAACAACAGTCACGTGAAAAATCGCGTTTTTGTTGCACTCTAACAAAACCAGTAAGAAACGAAGTTATGCAGTTGTTATTCGGCTACAGGGAGACAACTTCTCGCAGTTTTATTGCATGTGCTTTAGTGAAAGAGTCGATATTAAAGTCTCGGCTTGATTGCACATAACTGAACTTTTCTTTCATGTGTTATATGTGAGAGGCTGAGAGGAAAAGTGGTATAACTTCTACGTTCAGAAAAAAATGGAATAATTTTACTTAAGAGCAAAAGTGAAACGAAAAATGTTCAGAGCAAAAGTGAAACGAAAAATGTTCAGAGCGAAAACGGAATAAAAAAGTATGCTGTTCTTGCTCTGAAAGAATTGTTATACCATTTGTGCTCTTACTTTTAAGGCGTTTCATTTTCACTCTAAACAGTATTACTTATGCCATTATTGCACTGACACTCTAATTTATTTCACTTTTGCTCTTATATAAATTTTAGCCCGCTTTTCCTCTCAGCCTGTCATGTGTACGTGTACTAAGTAGATTTTGTGCCGATAAGTGTAGAGAGTATCAACAGTAGAAAAACAACAACAAAATAGAAAGAAGAGGACTGCAAAAACTTCAACAGAATGTTTTATAAATGTTTTCTAACAATTTTGTAATAAACAACATAGTTTCACTTCTACTGTGAGTGTTTAGGTTAGGTTAGGTAATACAGGCTGGCCGAAGCCACACATAGACTTTTAGTCCCTTAGCGATACCAGATAGGAGTCCTAGGAAATATTTATCGCGTGTATATTTGGCGAGTGTAAACGTCATTTAAGATGCGGGTGTGGTTAGTAAACTTTAAAAGACAGTTCACCCTTCACTGTGAATGCTTACCGACACATAATTTTTTTTTTTGTTTTATGTATGCACCTTTTATTTTGCCCACTACTGTATCATGAATCTTATGTGTGTTTGCAATTTGTAAAGCATTTTAATTTTTTTAATTGCTTATTTTTGTGTGTGTCTGAAATGCATGAATGAATTCTGCTGCAACGCGCCGCGATGTTTTAATTTAATTTAAATTTTTTTTTTTCATGCACTACATTCGGTATCTAATTTTAAAATGAGAATAATCTTATCGAAATGAAGCTGCACCAACTATTATTACATCAGCGAGTGTGTATCTCGTGCTTTTAGCTTTAAAATTAGTATGACGCACATTTTTTTTTATGTAGGTATAAGCCACTCCCATCCCCGTAAATAATGCCTATGTATATATATATGTCAACTCGTCATATTTCAATAATTTCTAATTTTATTTTTTATCGAATTTAAAACGTGATTTTCCGCTAATAGAGGAAATTAATAAATTTGTACAATTCTATTGTTTACATATTTTTGTTCCTTTTTTATTGTTGTTGTGTGTATTGAATTTAAACTATTTTTTTTTTTATTAACATTTTATTTTTTAGTTACATAAATTAGTTGTTACATTCAGTATTTATTTGCTACATTAAATGTTTATGAGAAAATTTTAGAAATTGATTTACAAGTATTAAATGTTTTTTTTTTTATTTAATATAATTATGTATCTCCCAATATAAGTTTGTATCTCAAATAAACTATTTATTTATTTTATTATTTATTAGAATTATTACACTGTTCCCCCATTTGAAAATTTTCGCCGCTAAAAAAAAAAAAACTTTTAATGTAGAATTGTCAAAATATTCATTAAAATGTTAATTTTTATGACAAACATTTGTCATGTGTGTCTGTGTATGTATGAATGTGTTTGTGTTCAGCTTTTAAAATATCTGGTAAATAGTTTATAATTTAGAATAAATTTTATTGATTTTTTTACCATGTGATTTTAATTAAAATTTTCTTTATTTTTTAATAACAAAACTTAATGAAAATGACATAAGCTCTCGTTATTTTACAAAACAAAAAACTGAAAGTTTCCAAATAACATTTGGTCTAATAATTTTAAATTTTGAGAAGAAATTCTTTCACTAAAGGGTTAACTTCTACATCAAGAAGTAGGAACGAAATAATCGTTCATTCAATAAATTTAACCTTGACCTTATGAATGCAAAAATTATGTAGTATAGATAACAAGCTAATGATGTAAAATGCATTTGCTTGTTTGTTTACTTATTATTACCATATTTATACAATTTGTTTTTGTTGTTTGCATTAAATTAAAAACAACTGAAGCAGCAGAAAAACCAAAAAACATCAAAATCAATACTAGCGAAATCAAAATTGTAATCTTTCACTATATTTAGACAACATTTTCCAAATGAACCTGTTTTCTCTATAAAGTTGGCGCATGTGTCTGTTTACAAACTTTAATCTTAGGTTTTTTTTTTTTTATTATTCATTCAATGCTCATTTTATTTTAGTTATGAATGTAAAATGTTTAGTGTAATTAAGTAGTAAACGAAATATTTATATATGAGAAACCCGTTTGAATTACGTTTTGCTAAAATTTATTATTTGTAGAGATAAACAAACAGGCAAAAATTGCTTCACGTGCTTTTCATTTAAGAGTCTTATCATATTTTAGCATACATACTTAAATAAATATTTACTTATAAATAAACTAAATATATTGTATTGACCTGACTTTGCCTTTTAAGGCGCAATTAGAAACAACTAAGTATGTCAATATATATTTTTAGTATTTCATAAAATATTGAAATAAAATGAGTGAGAAGATTAGAAAAAAGATGAGTAAACAGAAGTCAATATACTTAAGATTTAAACCTCAAATCTAATGAACAGAAATTGTAAGCTAGGTAAAAGAAGGGTTACCAACCGTACCCTTTTAAAGAGAACAGGTTTTTTTTTATAACTGGCTCAGCGCAGTGTTGGGCAAAGGTCAAAATTCAATCTGACTAATGAATGAAAAGTAATGACTAACTTTTATTAGTCATGTTTCGTTGTAACCGTCACTAAAAATTATGATTAATGCATTTAGTAATGATTGTGACTAACTTTTTAATCATGATTCGGTAGTTATGACTAAAATTTTAGTTACCCAATTAGGTGGTTGAAGAAATTAATTGAGAATTATCGCCCTGTTCTGGCTCAGGGTACCTTTTTCTTGGCGATATTGTTTTGGGCTTTAAATTCAAGTGCCCGTCAAAGTGAACATTTCCCCATTTAACTTTTTACGCTGAATTTGAATCTGGTCATAGAATTGGTCTACCTTATTTTTAGTCTAGTCATTCTCGGATTTTTGTATGTAAGGAGTGAGATCGAAAAAATCTACACATATATAAAATTCAATAATTTTTAAACGTTTGACCTTAGAGTTTTGATTTTTTTTATTTAATTGATAATATTTTACAAATTACAGAAAAATATAACTTTTATAGTTCTAATCGCTATTTATGAACTCGTGGACCTTTTTTGGTAAGCCTTCCACTAGAGATTTGATAGTTGTTTCAGACACCTTTTTAGAACAGTTTGCCCATCTCCTTTTAAAATCTTCGATATTTTGGGACACCTTTTTTGTGCTCTTTAAGTTTCTTTTCACAAGAGCCCAATATCTCTCCACTGGTCTTAGCTCCGGACAATTTGGAGGATTGGCCTCTCTTGGTATTACTTTGGTACCTTTCCAGAGCTTTCTTGCCGTAGTGACATGATGCCAAATCGGGCCAAAAATATGTGGACACATTGTGCTCTCTTATGAAAGGAAGAAGTTTTTTTTTCAAACATTCCTTGATGTATATTTCGGTATTTATAGAGCCCACTGTAACAAATGACTTGCTTCTTTTGCCGCAACTGCATATAGCTTGAAATACCAGGATTTTTTTTAGGAAGTTTTGTCTGCTTTTGGATTCTAAATTGTTCTTCGACATTTCCTCGAGCATCAGCAACATGAAAATTTGGACCCGCAAGCTGCGTAAAATCTGCCAGTACATACGTTTCGTCGTCCATTATACAACATGAATATTTTTGTATGAAATTCGATTTTAATTTCCGAGCCCTACTTTTGGCGTCTAACTTTTTTGCAGCATTCCTGTCTGGAACTTTTTGGACTTTGTATGTTTTCAAACCTGCATTGGCTTTGAATTTACGCACAAAATAGTCAGAGCACTGGGCTAACCGGACAGCTTTTCTACCAGATATGTTTGGAGATCTTTTCAATACGCTTTATATTTTGTTGGCTTTCCCATTATCATGTGGTCCTTGTTTTCTTCCCGAACCAGGTTTCCTATCGATGGTAAAATTCTCCTAAAACTGTTTAATAACATTGGAAACAGTTTGACGGCAGACCTTCAATTCTTTGACCAATTTTTTGTAGGACCAATTTCTCCTTTTCCTTCTTGTGCTCGTCAGCTTCAGCTCTCTTTCGGAATTTACCTATTTCACTACTGATCAAGTTTCGCTTCTCCTCTTCGAGATTGGTTTCATGTAAAACTTTATTAGTTTTATGATCTTCTTGGCGATTTGGTTTGGTCTTAATATTCCGACTACCATACATATTGCCTTGTGCATTGGGATCGAAATCATCAAATTCATGCTTATGGTCATCAAGTAATTTCCGCACAATAAATCAACATGTTTGTCATTAAAAATAACAACTGACATATTTTTCAAAGATAACTAGATCAAAGAAATTTTTAAATTTTACACCCAAAAAAAAAAATTATTAGATAAAAGGTGTGTTAAGATTTTTTAAATCTCTCTAATTCCCGGCAAGCTGAATTTTTGCATACAACATTAGTTGGTCTTTTTAAATTGAATATAAAAATTTCGTATCATTATCACGGTAAAACGCAAGTTATTCGTGGTTGAATGTCGCGGAAATTAAATTTTTATTACCATTCAAATGAGCCATCGATCACTCATATCAGCTTCATATCTTGCAATATTGCTGAAATAATTTAAATAAAAAAAAATTTAATGGTATATAAATATTTCTCCTAATTTCATGAATTCAAAATATTCCTGTTGGGGAGTGGGGTAAAATGAGAACAGATTTGTTTCTGAGCCCATAAAATGTTAAAATGTAAAAATAATGTTTTTTTTTTGTAAGCTATATTGGCCTTTAATCTTTAATTGGGAAAAAATTATTAAAATATTGTTCTTCGAAATATTCCAAGTCACAATATCAACGAGTGAAAGAGCTGCGAGTGATTGGTATATTGCCAAAGAACTGAGAGATCACAAGTGGAGTTATTACAATTTTGCTAGGCATAATGACTATAAACTACTAATTTGCATAAAAATGTACTTAAATGATTTAACCACATTTCCTAATTTACCCGACAACAAATTTCTCACTTTAACCGACTAAAAATTTCTCACAGAAAAACGCTTGATGAATAGGCATGACATCCAAACAATGTTATGCCTAGTTTCCCCTATGCCAAATTCAAATAAATTTGTCAACATGTTGCCAAATTTCATATAGGAAATTTTCTCTTTTTGATAGGGAATATGACATATTGAAAACCAAGCATTAGATTCTTGAAAAATTCGTTTGCATTCCGTTAGATATTAAACTAACGGTTGCTGTCAATATATTCCTCTTCGATAAGAATTCCTTAAAAAAATACACAGAAACAAACGCCTCAAAATTACGTTTAAAATATATATTTTCAATTATTTTGGGAACTAAACACCTATTCCTTTAAAATTGGTCAATATTAACAAAAACCACACAAACATGTCACGTCCCAGTTTACACGTCCTTCCACTATAGAATAAAAATCCCGGGAGTAATCTCTCTTCCATAGAAAAATTATTATGCTTGAAAAAGATACTTCAGTTTGTCTCATTTTATTAATTTTTCCGACCAATAGCAAAAGAGATGCAAATGAAAATGCAATTTTAGCGATATTCACCAACGAATAACTCGCGATGAATATGTGGTAATAAAAGGAACTTTTCACATTGAATCATTTACTAAAAACTTACTAATTTTTTTTTACTTTAAATTATTCAATTAAAGAAAATCAGTTTAGAAAAATCGATTTGAAAGAGAAATGATTTTAATTTATAGCGATACTAATGCGAATTCTCAAAAAAAAAAAAAAAAAAAAAATGCTTTCGATTTCTTAAATTAGTTAAAAAAAATATAAAATCCTCAATTTTTAAACATTTTTTGATATCTCAAAATCATGTAGCTATATTCTAATTCAGTGGCTACTTTCGTTCATAGATCTATAACAACTCAAAACTTCGCAGACCAGTTCTGTTTGCAAAAATTTCTCTTTTAGAAAAATTAAATTTTTCGAGGAGCTTGGGGTCCCTTCATCTTTTTCTTTTTTTCCGGTCTACAAAATATGTTGAAATATGAAATAATAGCTGCGTTTTATGCGCCACTTCTAGTTATGTATAACTAGCAGCGATAATTGTTTGAGAAAACAACAACAAAGAGGCAGAGATAACACGTATAATTATAGCTGTTTGTATACTTAACAATTAGTTTTGCTACATAAAAGTCTATTGTGAACTGCCAATAGTGAAAGAAGAAGCATGACAGTTTGCAAAAAACGAAAAACTAAAAAAGAAAAGATTTGAAATAGCTGCCGGTGATAATAAGTTAAATGCATCGATAAATATTCTTATAAAGAGTAAAAACTAAAAACAATGCCCACGATTGACCGAATGACTGAGCAGTTTCATTGTGAATAACAAGATAAAGAAGAAGAAACTTAACAACTTGGTCGTTTTATTCGCACATGTTAAACTAGCTGGCAAATAAAACACAGCTAATGTGTATTTCTTGTTCTTTCTTACTTTACAACTGACTATCTTGATTACTTTAAAAAAGCTTTGCCAATAGGATTTGCTATACACCAGTTGGTCCCTCTGAATCTAGCTCTTTTAAATGTTCTTCTGATCGCGGAAAGTGTGTCATTGTAGTTACTTAGATACATCTGCATATGTTCACATATTTTATTTAATTGCTTTAAAAGTGCAATTTTATTACTTACTCACTTTTAAATTACTTTGCGAAAAGCTTAGTCTAGGCCCTCCCTGGGCTTTTATGCATTAAAAGAAGAAAATAAATTACATAAATTAACAGAAAAATTAAATTTAAAAAATGTGTAAATGCCACAAAATTAATTATCCTCTGAGAAAGAAATATTTCCATATGTCGATTGTGAGAACCTAACACAGAACACAAAGCTTAATACATCAGATAAATGCATATTTATTCCATGTAGATTGATTTATTATCGACATTATCGTAATGGAATAAAATAAAATTCAATTACCTACATATATATATAAAGCATTTAACATTTCGTTCATTATTTTCCAACTTATACAGCTGCTGTAAAAATAATAGCACTCATTTAAGTCAAAAGTTTCATATCATGCACCAGAATTACGATCCTCAAACTAAAAACAAATTGACGAAAACTATTCTAATTAACAAAATCCATTTCCTAAAGTGATCTAAAAATTGCTACCTAAAAAAATTATTCCTCTCAAAAAAACTGTACACTTCGTCGTTTAGATTCGGTATAAAACTAGGTCCGTTTCCTTCGTTTACAAATAAAATTCGCTAAAACTGTATGCACATCAATTGCCCATACAGTGACTCACAAACATTTTTGGCGCACGATAAATAGCCAAGAATGGCGCAGAAAATTTTATACTCAGCTAGACAAACACAAGGAAAAAACAATTTTTTAAATCAGATATACCAGCAGGCCCTGAAATATCGAATTATTGACCATAAATTCCGATTTTTTAAATTTTGGAGCAAATAATTTTTTTTCAAATTCCACAGCTCTGTAATTACAAATAAAAATATAACGCAAGAAGAATTTTGTGAACTGGGCAATGTTTATTGTTACCGGAAGATGATCATGACCATAATGTATACTTTTCATATAATTTTTGCCGAATTTCTAAAAATAATAAGCTTTGAACATTTTAGGGCACCCAAAAATACATATAAGTAAAACAAAGCAGTGAAATTTGAAAAAAATTCGGATAAAAAATTTTAAAAAAAATCGGAATTTATGGTCAAAATTTCGGAACTTTCGAGATCATTTTAGGGCCTGAAGGTATTATCTGATTTCAAAAATTGTTTATTCCTTGTGTTCGTCTAAAGGAGCAGAAACTTTTCTGCGCTGTTACTTTTCGATTTGACGCCTTTCTTGGATATTTATCGTGTCCAAAAAATGTTTTCTTATTCGATCGGTTTTGTGAGTTACTGTAGGTACAGAATGATGGACATAAAACAGTAGATTTAGTTAAGTATTTTTCCGAAACAATCAGGAGTTAAACGATTTAATTTGAAACTTTATTAGATTGTCAGTTCTAGTTACGATAAGACTATATCCGAAGAAAAGGCATTTTTTAAATCTGATCAGCTATCAGGTCGAATTGCTCCAGATTTCCAATTGAATACGATCTCCTGAAATAGTCTAACCGTAACCAAAATTGACAACCAGCTTTTGTTCTAAAATCAAGTGTTAATCTTCCAAATAATCCGAAAAGAACCAAACTCAATTTACTTTCACTTTTGTTTATCACTGTATATACATAGTATGAAAGCCGACGAGTAGTTGACGACGTCAGAGTGTGTTGCCAATTTGCAAAACCATGGGAGAATGAAATAAATTTAACACTTGCTATATTATTTCCACATAAACAAAAAAAAAAAAAAAAACAACAACAAAAATTAAAATATATTTATTTTTAGCTAAAAATCTTTTTGAGTACAAGCAAATTTCACTTTCGTTTGCTAATATAAATTTTCACATTTACTTTCAAAATGAAAAGCAAAAAAAAAAAAAAAAAACAGCAAAAAAAAAATGAATGAAAAATTTAAATTGTATAATTTTATAGATCCCCCAAAAATTTATAATAATATCATCCTACAGCTACCTTCTACAGAATAAAAATTTTAATTTTTTATATTGGTAAAATAATATGGTTCTCCAGATTTAAAAAGATATTATCGACCTGTAATACTTAATTAGGACCAGACAGATGCATTTATTAAGAAATAATCAATGCTTTCTCGGGTTATTGTGAGATATTAGCTGCGTTTTATTCGCCACTTTCTTCTAGTTATGTGTAACTAGCAGCGATAATTGTATGGGAAAACAACAACAAAGCGGCAGAGATAACACGTATAATTATACCTGTTATGTATACTTAACAAGTTGTTTAACTCTCTTTAAGTCTCTTCTTCGTTATAATGTTATTCATAATGAAACTGCTCAGCAGATAATGATTCCGTTATTCTTTAAGTAAAATTGCCTGATCCTCCTTTTGAATACATACAAATTTTAAAATTCCGAAATACCCTATATTAATGCATTAAGGACAGTTCTCAAGTGGTCATAATTTTATTATATTCAGAGTCGAAACATATGTAACAGAGCTGTAAAAGAATACAATCAATTGATTGCAGTTATTGAATTACATATTTGACTCCAGAATAAAAAATGCAGTTGGAAGTATTTTTTGGAGTCGCCAATTAGTTATTCATTTAGAAAAAAAATTTTTAAAGTCAAGGGAATGCAATCTTTTTTTTGAAATCATGAGACTGCAAATTTTATGACTCCAAAATCATGACTGTTTTGAAGGCACTTGGAGTCACTTAATCACTTAAATACTCTTGAACTCAAATGCAGTCATTTGGAGTCAATTGCAATTTGAAGTCACTTGAAGTCTTTTGGAGACAATTGAGATTTTCAAGTCAATTGAAGTCAGTTGAAGTCTTTTGGAGGAATTTTGAAGTCAATCGGTGTCACTTGAAGTCAATTGGGGATTTGAAGTTAATTGGAGTCATTTGGAGTCAATTGGGATTTGAAGTCAATTGGGAATTGAAGTCAATTGGGATTTGAAGTCAATTGGGATTTGAAGTCAATCGGGATTTTAAGTCAATTGGGATTTGAAGTCAATTGGAATCAAATAGAATAAGAAGATATTTTTAATATCGATGGTCATACGTTGGCCCCTCATATGTAGTTTTTCACCACTTTTGGAAGGGACTACAAAAAAGCAATAAATGTACATAAAGAATATGTCAAATTGGTTTTTAAATCATTTTAAATAAGAAAAAACTATTTTTGGAACTATTTTTTTTTTTTTTTTAATGTTTAAACTTATTTTTATATAAATATATAAATTACGTTATTGTCTTGTCTTCCAAAGCGTGGTATGTACGTAGCTATGGTAGAAATGTATTCATAAAACATAGTATTTTCGTAATTAAAAAACGAAATTATAAAAACTTGAATAACCTTGAATAATAAAAATCACATTTAGACAATTGGTTTTGATAAAATGAATGAATGAATAGAAATATTTAATAACACATTTATTAAAATTGACTTCACATTCCATTTGATTAAAATTGACTCCAAGTCTTTAAATTCCAACTGACTCCAAGTGACTTCAAATTCCAACTGACTTTAAGTGACTTCAAATTCCAACTGATTCCAATTGACTCTAAGTGACTCCAATTGATTTCAACCCCAATTGACTTCAACCTCAATTGACTCCAAGTGAATCCAATTGGCTTCAACCCCAATTGACTCTAAGTGACTTCAATTGACTCCAATTGACTTCAACCCCAATTGACTCGAAGTGACTTCAATTGACTCTAAGTGACTCCAATTGACTTCAACCCTAATTGACTTCAAAATCACAGTTGACTCCAAAAGACTTCAACTGACTTCAAATTGCAATTGACTCCAAATGACCGCATTTGAGTTCAATGGTATTTAAGTGACTCCAAGTCTCTTCAAAGCAGCCATGATTTTGGAGTCATAAAATTTGCAGTCTCATGATTTCAAAAAAATATTGTATTTCCTTGACTATAAAAATTTTCAAGTGACTACAAGTGACTTCAAAGCAGTCATGATTTTGGAGTCATAAGATTTGTAGTCTCATGATTTCAAAAATGATTGAATTCCCATTACTCTAAAAAAGACTTTTCTAAATGAATAACCAATGGGCGACTCAAAAACAAAAGACTTGCAACGGCATTTTTGAATCATTCTGGAGTCAAATAAGTAATTCAATAACTGCAATCATGAATTGTCGGTTATTAACTGTGACTTCAAGGTATTGCAATTAAATTGATTGCATTCTTTTACAGCTCTGATATTTAGATATGCCTACGAATATGATGTAGGGTATTCCCAAAGAAAAATATTTTAATTTCTATTAATTTGGAAATATTACTATGACGTATGTTGAAAACGTTCATTTGCAGCTTATTAGTTTTTGAATTAAAGCGGTAAATCAAATTTGTTTTTATTAAAACCAAAAAAAAAAAAATGATATTAAAAATCTAAATTACATTTTTTTCTTTTTATTTTATTTATTTTTATATAAATTTGTTTCGTTTTTGTAAATTAACAACAGGTGCGTACTAATATTGTATATATCGAATTAAGCGCCAAAAATATCTACAACTAGTTTTTCTTGCTCATGTCTGACTATTTACATTTATGTCTATCTACGCCATATTTTATATTCAAGATAATTTTTAGTATTTTTTTTTTTTATTGTATCGTGATGCACAAATTAATTTATTTGCGCATTGCATCGAAATCATTTCATTTTACAAATTATAAAATTTATGTAGGCAAATTATTTATAATTTTGACCATTTTTTTGGTTTTCTCCTTTGCATTTCACAATTTATTTTCTAGACACTCGAGTTTTTAGCTTGTCAAAATATAAATTTTGAAATTTTTTATTTGGTTTTTGGTTCTTTTTGAAAATTAATTTTACAAAATTTATTTTATAATTATCAAGCATAATTCTTTAGATCTTGTATTGGGATTTAAGTTGTAAATTTGATGAGATTAGTTTTTTCAAAAATATTAGGTACCTACATATTTCATTTTTAATTAATTACTTATATTTTTTCGTTATGTATTTTAGGAAAAATGTAGTGAATGGTAGCGATCTAATGCAATTTCAAATGCAGAAGATCTAAAAGTTTAATGCAATGTTGCACGCAAAAAAAAAAAAATTATTTGTTTTCTAAAGTAGTGGTGTTCTCTCCCAATGCAAAATTTGATAAATATTGTAGAATTTTCAATGTGTTTTGAATCGAATTCCTTCTTATCCTGAACCTGTTTTTTTTTGACGGATTTCTTTCAATTAATTCAAAATCGTTTAACTTTAATGCTCAACAATCGAAATGTATGAGATTTTCATCGGTTAAGGAGGAAGTTTTATCCCTTTTTGGATCCGACAATGGTTCCAGCTATCTTTCAATCATCCGTCGTTTTTAAATAACAATAACTAAGTTACATAAAAACAAATTTCTTGCAAATCTGCGAAAATGATTACATAAAGTTAATTTTATGTTTCATCGATGTTTTTTTTCGGTACTTATTTTTAGTAATATTTATTTTTGAATGCAGTACTTTAATCTTTGTCGAAGCTCATGCTATTTTTGTCAGACGACATTTTATTTATGTTATTTAAAATATCATTTCCCACATAATTTTCATTGAAGAAATTATATTTCCCTCAAGTTTTTTGTTTTTTTTTTTGGCTTTTTATTGTAATAATTATTCAGACACATTAAGATTACCTTTTTATTATTTTCTATTTTTATACAATCTCTATGCGTGAATCACACGCTACGCTCATTCAGGAAGCTCTTTTCTTTATTTTAATATGTAGAGGGTCAATGAATGAGAGCGACGAGGCGCCAAGCGATAAAGTTCGAAAACATTTCTTTATCATAAAATTCAGTTAATATTGATATTATATTAAAATGCTGTAAAAAGCAAAAAGAGAATAAAAAAAAAATAATATTAAAAGCAAAATATTCTACAAATGCGCATTACAAAAAAAAAATGAAAATAATTAAATGTGGAATCTAAAAAACAAATGGCGCAATTTTTATAAAAGAAAAACATTGTAGTAATATTATTTTTATTATTTTGTTTTGTTTCTAAATTTAGCAAATAATGGCATTTAATATTTTTAAAAATATTTTATTACCATTAATGTGACAGCGCTTAATGAATGAATGACGTTAATATTTGGCTGATTTTTTTCTAAAACGAAACATTAGAAGTAAATTTTGCAAATGTTATTAAATTTGTGTTAATGTCAAAATTTTTTAGTAAAGCACGTTTCTTTATTTTTTTAATAATTTGAGTTTTGTTTTAATATATACCCTATAAATTTATATCCTACACATAGAAGCATAGTAAGCTTACTAGTCATATCCATTCAGCAGCGCTTGTTATAAGTAAAGAAGCGTGGTTTTCGTTATCTAAGTTATTCAAGTAATTGAAAAAAATGAGCTAAGGTATATATGTAGTTTTGGAAGATTCTAACAGCACAAGCAGATTAGCTTGTTATAAAATTTATATAGAGCTTGTGAACTAGACTTAAACCTTTATTTATTCATAAATGAAAAGTTCAACTCCCTGAATTTGGAAGTCTTTCAACTTTGACTTCAAGTTGTTCGCTATGTTTTTGTTTTTACACCAACCCTTCACCTAGTAATATTTTTTTTTTCACGAGTTTTTATGTAAATTTCTTCAAAAGTGTCCAACTGAATTAAAATAATTAAATAATAACAATAAAGAAAGCGCCCGAACTTCAAAACTACGTCCGGTCTTACCAAATTAACAAGTTTTTAGAACTATTCATACCAATTATTTTCTTGTAGTTCCCTTTCTCGACTAAATTAAAAGCGTTTTCTTAACAAAATGTTGCATTTTTTTTTGTCTCGTGCCATGGCAACAATTTTTTAATATTGCCCTCAACCCTGCCAAAATGTTGTGTTTTTAGTGCAAGAAAATAACATAAAAATGCTACCCTGTCAGAATCAACTAATTTGCAGGGCAACATTCTCACTCCGTCATTTAATTGAGTGCAAAAGTGTTACATTGCATAACTAGAAATCTTCAATGGGGGGCTAAAAAGGGCCCGTAGAAGATCTAGGCCCAGGTTCACGTATACACTCATTGTTATGTGAGTTATATTTATATACGAAATGAAAGGACCTACACTTGACAGGCTGAGAGGAAAAGCGGGCTAAAATTTATATAAAAGCAAAAGTGAAATAATTTAGAGTGTCAGTGGAAGAATGGCATAAGTAATACGGTTTAGAGTGAAAATGAAACGTCTTAGAAGTAAGAGCAAAAATGGTATAACCATAGTTTTTTATTCCGTTTTCGCTCTGAACATATTTCGTTTCACTTTTGCTCTGAACATATTTCGTTTTGCTTTTGCTCTTAAGTAAAATTGTTCCACTTTTTTCTGAACGTAGAAGTTATACCACTTTTCCTCTCAGCTTCTCAGTTTTATGTCGAATTCGTACAGCTAAGTAAAAAGATGTTCATAGGCAGTTTTTACTACTGTAGCTTTGCCATTGCCGTGTAGAAAAATTTGTGTTTTCTTCTCTTAATTTTCAACTGTGCCAAGCATTGATTCTGCATACTAACCACTAGGCTGCTGCGACCACTAAGAAAGGGTCAATTGACCTTTTCCCCGGGTTTTTAATGAGGATTACAAGACATCAGTCATGAGTCAGAAAAATTCCGCTGTGCATTTTTGAAAAATCTATTATTTCTTATCTAATAATTTCTATAGATATGTAAGAATCTCACTGGGTTGAAGTGCTCTCAGAAGATTTGACCAGGATATACTATATATAGTGGGAATGAGTTTTCAGTTCGGAAAAGTTCAAGCAGTTGTCTCCCTCCTGTCTCTTCCAGTAATGTAGAGTATTTTCCTGTTCATTGAGTTCCAAGTTTCGATAATTTCTTCCATAATAGACATCGGTTTTATATTGATTTAAATCCTCCTCACTTTGGGCTGTTGTAAAATAATGTTTTTTTTTTTAAGTTGAAACAATTCTCTTCCCCTGTTTTTCCAATAATTTGTTGTTGTGTGTAGCGCAGTACAAACAATTTTCTTTCTCTTCTGAACTCTTCAAATGCTGTGACTTAGCTACATACAAGCGTCGAACTTATCGTAACTCGTCTCTGTGGCATGAGCCAACTACCAAAATTGGGTGTTAAAATTAAGATGGGGAAAAATAATAAAAAAGAAGGAATGGAAAAAACCTTTTTCTATCTCTTAGACGACAAAATTCGGTGACTGCACGAGGTTGTTGCTCGTGTGGCCGAAAAAATTTTGATCCCTTTTAAAAATGATCACATGATCTGCGCTCTTCTATTATTTTTGCTTAGTATGATGATGGGTAAATCGGAAATTTTTGGCATTTGCGCTGAGAAATTTATTGATTTTTCATTTTTTTGACATTGCGCATAGTTTTTGCAACAATCGTGTGACTTTAGCTTAAGTATCCAGAATGTTGTAGATCCGGATATCTGAGGCAGATCAAAACGAAATCCGAACTATCTGCATCCCTCATAGATACGAAATTGGCTTTATCTGGATTTAGGACATAAGATTCGGGTTATCCGGCCGTATTATTTTTTTTCTCACTTATACATTTTTGAGAAATGGTTTAATGTGACTTGCAGATCAGCAGTCAGGTTCAAAGTGGTTGCTTTCAGGAATTGGCAATCTAACAAGAATGCAAATACTGAACAATCGCGTAAGCAGGCAAGAAATCTCTGTAATGCCATTTTAAAATGCGAAAAGTTTCTTCACGAACAGCGTCAGAGGCATAAAGTCTTACAATTTTATGGGGGTAGTAAAAACTTTTGATCTTTTGTAAAAAGAGTAAAAAACCAAACGACTTCGTCAATTCCAACTCTTTTTTTATTGGTGATTGCCTCATCGCTAGCTCGATTGATAAAGCGAATCTTTTAGCTAGCATTTCTACAGAGAATTCTTCTCTGCCGGATAGCAATCAGCCACTACCCGTTATCGAACCTGTATCTTGTGCTATGCTTGAGATACATTTTCGAACACCTGAAGTTAAAAGAGTGCTCGCAAATCACGACATTAATAAGGCTTCGGACCAATATGGCATCCTAGCCCATGTATAGCGAGCATGTTCGTCAACACTGGCGCGACCGTTATGCAAGCTTTTTAACATTTCATACACTTCAGATGTATTTCCGTCTTGTTCGAAAGTTGGAAACGTTCAACCTATTCCTAGGAAGGGCAGGGCTACGGACCCTGCGAATTACCGTCCCATCGCAATTTGTTCTACACTGGCCAAGGGCATGGAAAGTGTAGTTAACTTTCACTTAATACGGTTTCTGCCGTAATCGCTTAACGAGCGATCTCATGGTGGTTCTCACAGAGAAGTGGAACCATAGTGTCCATGACTTAGGTGAGAGCAAAGCGGTCGCTCTGGATATTTCCACTGGTGTCAAAACTGATTGTGTATGAGGTCGGTAATAACTTCACTCGTTGGATCACGAGTTTTCCAAGGATAGAGCATCCGTGTTGTGATAGGTGGTGTTACTTCGGAGGCTCGTGCCATTAATGCTGGAGTGCCGCAGGGCTCGGTCCTCTCCCCAATCCTTTTCCGTATCTTTATCAATGACCTTCTGACATTGACTAGGAATACTGGGCATGTTCATTCAATGTGACGTTCGTTGGAATAATCATATTTTTGACGTGTCGAAGGAAGCAGAAATATTTCACTCCGACTGATCTCCGCATGATCCACCCCAAAGTGGAGTATAATTCGTACCTATGGGCAGGAGCTTCACGAACGCAACTACAGCTCCTGGACCGTATTCAACATCAAACGATAAAGCTAATAGGAGACAGTTGGGTTTCCAGCTCGATTGACTCCTTGGAACACGGTAAAAACGTGACCTGTGTGACTCTGTTCTACCGGTATTTTCATTGTAGACTGTAACGAACCTTACTCCGGGGTATCACTCGCCGTGTCCGGGATCCGATTACAGAAAATTTATTTAACTGCAATGACCCCTAGCCGACAGTAATCCTCCGATCGAAGTACAGGGGAGCGCTAGCCGTTGGGTTATGTACACGTAGTTGTGTACAGAACCCTGGGAAGTGCACGCAGTGCTACGTGGACACTGTGGTTGCGGCGGATAGGTAGCACACCCAATGCAACTACCTGAAAGCACTTGTAGGAGTGGGTAGGGAAGCGCACACCATGCTACTCCCTGAAGATGCTAACACAACATAGGGTGGTAGCACACACAGTGCAACTACCTGAAGAAACTAGTAGAAGTGGGCAGGGGAGCGCACACAATGCTACTCCCTGAAAATATACAATATAATTACAAGGTAGCACACACAGTGCAACTACCTGAGAACGCTAGTGGAAGTGGATAGGGAAGCGCACACAATGCCTCTCCTTGAAGATGCTAATACAATAAAGAACGGTAGCATACACAGTGCAACTACCTGAAGTCACTAGTAGGAGTAGACAGGGAAGCGCACACAATGCTACTCCCTGAAAATATAATCCATTAATTACACCACAATACTCACAATTTATAATCGTTCTTTATTTCTTTGTTGAATTAAATATATTTTCCCACGATGCCGATGATTAGCTGGAACAGCAGGAGGAGACGTCCGTCTGTCTCGAGATCTATGCTAAGAAGAACAGACCGGAAATTGAAAAAGCGCGTACTCAACATGACTGCAGCCGTGTTTTCTGCGCTGTATGTTCAGTGCGCGTTCAATTTCCAGCACTACCGCAGGGTCGCATTCCTTCGACTTAATCTAACTTATACTACATTACCATAATAACACAATTCATATTTACATATAACTAAAATTCAATTCATGGAAGTAATTAATGTAACAAAGCAGAATTCATTGATAACGAAAATAATAAAACTAATTTCAAAGAACAAATTCATGAGTGAAAAAAAAGATAAAAAATGATGTTCAGCCTAGGGTGAAGGGCACAAATGAGGACCATCGATTTGCGTCCTTACAAGACCTTCTGCTGAGGTATGGAATTTGATTCCACCAGTTCATGTGTTCACCAGTACTACACGAACCCCAAGCGATAGTCACGAATTCCACGTTGATATGGTACCCCAACACACCACGCATTACAGATATAGTTCTTTTCTCTGCCGTACCGCGCGTATAAGCTCCTTGCAACCGTTTTCCTGATTTTTACGACCTTTCCAAATTTAAAACGAACGTTCACAAATTTTTCTCCTTTCCTCCTACCACTTATCTATCTTCCTTCCTCAATCAATGCAATGCTTTCATGCTTTCATAGGGGTACCCCCTGAGTGTTGATTGCTTAAATAAAACAAAAACAAAAAAAGTTCTCGAATTCATTCCCTAATATATTTCTCCAGTAATACTGTCCATTTTCCTGTTGATTAAATTTGCTTAATTAAGCTGTATGCCAGGTTGGTCTAAGTCCAAAATATTACCAGTCGAAAAAGTTTTACTTATAATTTTTATGTTCTGGTACGTTCTGAATTTGTCATTTCAAAGCTTAGTGCAGAGCATAGGGTAGCTGTTTTTAGACCGACTTATTTTTTTGCTTGAGGTTTTTGAATATTCGGTAATATAATTTCATTTTCATTGTCGGTATGTACTTTATATGTGCACACAGAGAGTCAAGGTTGTTGTTTTTTTATACATAAATTTTTTTTAATTTGTTGTAGCTTTTAGATTTGCAAATAAACAATTATGTATTATTTTATTTTGTTAAATTTTTTTTTTACGTGTGTGTTTATTTATTTATTTTTTTTTTTGTATAAAATTTCTTTACGTTTTGTTTTGTTTTTTACTAATGTATTTCCGCTGTAAAAGTGTATTTAAAATTTTTTCCGAAATTGTTTTATTATTCTAAATTTCTATGGAATATTTTTGTTGAAAAACAATTTGTGTAGATTTTTCATAATTAACTTCAGTGTGTCGGGGGAAAACATTAACCTTTTATTGATTTTAGAAATTTTTTCCGTAGACATACATATGCAATTTTACCTATAAATTTTAAGTTTTAAAATATCAAGCAGCTACAATGAGTTGCAAAATTATTTATTTATTGTTTTTACTACGTCACATTTATCATTGGCGATGATGCCTTAATTTTAATGCTAAATGCATTTAAATGAAATTTAAACATAAATAAATTAAGAGAACTTCCTATAAAATTATCACGAGTCATACGCCCCGTTGACCATGACTCGTGCAGCTCACTGCTAGAGTGTAGTTGATGATCTACATTGATGTTTGTGATTGGATGAAACTTCAATCACATTTAAAGTTTTTTTTAATGAAATTTTAACAGTCTTTGAAATCCCACAAGTCTCCTTCAATAAGTTCAATCGATTATTTTACATATTTTTTTTTGATTTCTTACAGATTAATCAACAAAAGCAAATCGCTTCGAAGACTTGCAGTTATTTTGTTGAGGTATGTAAAAATATGAATACATATTTCAAAACAAAATAAATAAATGATTATTACAATAGCAAAATAGGTTGCTAATAGCAAAAGATTTTTATTTAGTTGTAAGTATTTTAGATTTTGATTAAATTTTTTATTTTTACATTCAAACCAGATCTATTAATTTACACCTTTAAGTTTAGTTAGAAATGTGTATGTATTTTTTTTTCTTGTTTAATTAAATTTTTTGCTGCACGCTACAATGACCCCGAACTAATTGACAGTACAGTCACTGTAGTATAGTAGTGTAGTAGGTAATATACTTGTTGAATTGTTGATCACGCATCACATGAAGATCACTGAATAAAACTATACGCTAGATGATCGTTAGAGATGCATGAATGTACTAAAGGCGGAACGGTAACTATGACAATGACAATGGAACAAATTTTTCTAGTAATACTTGTATGTAGTGAGTGGTAGTATTTATTAGCTATACCTAGCACAAATGATGGCAGGCAGAAAAGATGAGACGAAAATCACTCAATTGCATGTTTACAACAATAGGAAGCAACACAAAACTACATCTGCATAGCTAGTGATAAATTAAATTTACACAAAAATAAAGAAATTGAGAGGGAAATTATTTGTGACAGAATGATGAAGAAGAAGAAAAAAAAAATAGCTAAAGAAGTTGCCAAAATACCAAAACTAATTAAATATTTCATGAATCCCATTTGCTGTAGAACAACTAAGTACATAGAAACAAATACTTACAATATCTGTTGTAAATTTTCTTAATATTTATTAAGGAGTGAGATCGAAAAAATCTTAACATATATAAAATTCAATAATTTTTAAACGGTTGATCTCAGAGTTTTGATTTTTTTTTATTTAATTGATAATATTTTACAAATTACAGAAAAATATAACTTTTATACTTCTAATCACTATTTATGAACTCGTGGACCTTTTTTAGTAAACCTTCCATTAGAGATTTGATAGTTGTTTCAGACACCTTTTTGGAACAGTTTGCTCATCTCTTTTTAAAATCTTCGATATTTTGGAACACCTTTTTTGTGCTCTTTAAGTTTCTTTTCACAAGAGCCCAATATCTCTCCACTGGTCTTAGCTCCGGACAATTTGGAGAATTGGCCTCTCTTGGTACAAAAACTATGTTATTACTTTGGTACCACTACAGAGCTTTCTTGCCGTATCGAAAAGATGCCAAATCGGGCCAAAAATATATGGACACATTGTGCTCTCTTATAAAAGGAAGAAGTCTTTTTTTCAAACATTCTTTGATGTAACAAATGATTTGCTTCTTTTGCCACAACTGCATATAGCTTGCCATATCAGGAATTTTTTTTAGGAAATTTTGTTTGCTGTTGTATTCTAAATTGTTCCTGGACATTTCCTCAAGCACCAGCAACATACAAATTTTGACCCGGAAGCTGCTTAAAATCTGCCACTACATACATTTCGTCGTCCATTATACAACATGAATAATTTTGTATGAAATTCGATTTTAATTTCTGAGCCCTACTTTTGGCGTCTAAATTTTTTGTAGCATTCCTGACTGGAACTTTTTGGACTTTGTATGTTTTCAAACCTGCATTGGCTTTAACTTTTTGCACCAAATAGTCAGAGCACTGGGCTAACCGGGCAGCTTTTCTACCAGATGTGTTTGGAGATCTTTTCAATTTGCTTTCTATATTCTTGGCTTTCGCAATATCATGTGGTCCTTGTTTTCTTCTCGAACCAGGTTTCCTATCGATGGTCAAATTCTCCTGAAACTGTTTAATAACATTAGAAACAGTTTGACGGCAGTCCTTCAATTCTTTGGCCAATTTTTTGTAGGACCAATTTGAATTTTTTTGAAAATTTTTAATAATTTTAAGACGTACTTCTTTTTCTTCACTCATTTTGATCAAACTCACAATAAATCAATATGTTTGTCATTAAAAATAACAACTGACATATTTTTCAAAGATAACTAGATCAAAGAAATTTTTAAATTTTACACCCAAAAAAAATTATTAGGTAAAACCTTTGTTAAGATTTTTTCAATCTCACTCCTTATTGCAACAAGTTAACCTTGATTTAGCCAGCAGCCCTGACGATCTAATGCTTGATAATTGTGTGATAATTCAGAGTCCGTTTTCCATTACCTCTCCGCAGTTTTCATATTATTTTTGATAGGGTTTGCGGAATTGTGCCACATTGTCATTCAATTCTGCGATGCAAATGAATGGCCTGAGTTCCATAAAATCTTTGGCCAATGTTGTCTTCTGGTTTTTCCTTTGTAGTTGCTAGATCATTTTTGTGAAATATATTAAATAGAAAATCAAATCCAATTCAATTGAAAATCTCCAGTGGTTCGTTTCATAAATTAAGTAGATAATATCAAATAATTTGAACCGATTTTATAAATGTTAATTTTTAACGTGGAAATAAATAAATATGTATATAGATTTATGTAAGAATACATTTGGCGACCAAAGTATGCTGCAATTGTCATGCTCACTCAACTGTAGGCAATTACTATTTAAGCATCAGCCCAGCAACAACGTAGTAGAGAATAACATCATCAGTTGATACCGGCGTGGGAGAGAAACAAATATATTTATTAGACAAATATTACAATTGACTTTGAACTTGTTTTTTTTTTTTTTATTTCTTCGTTTTTCTCTTTTCTCTTTCTCACCGCATCATTCCTATTCCTATTTTAATAATCACAAACTAACGTTAATATCACGTGACTCTGTACTCTGTCATGGTCAAACATAAATTGTTACAATTGTAAAAAGCATAAATAATTCATGCAAAACAAAAAAAAAACAATAATTTACCCTACAACTATAACAATTTAAGTAGCTACTGCAAACGAAGAATACTACTTATTGCCATCATAATGATCATCATCATCATCATTATTATTATCGTTTTAAATTTAGCACAATTACTATTATTTTTCCCCCTTTGGGTCTAAATTTAACATACAAATTTACATACTATTTTTTTCGTTTCTATTTTTAGTTATATGTAAAATTTTTTCTTCAATTTGAATAAAAAAAAATTTGCTCTGACAAAAAAATAACAAACTGATTTATTTATCTTGAAAAAGCATTTATTGTGCCAAAGATTTCTGGTGCATATACAGGGTGGTTGGCCGGAAAAATTCGAGGACATTTCATTTTAAAATTAATATCTTCAAATTGTGTCAGAATTTTTCGAATCTCGTCAGCTGCATTTAAATGATTTTTTAAAATGATAACATTTTATTTCTTTCTCATTTCACTTGTTTAATTTTTGCTCGTGGTAATTGTAAAACCAAGTTCACACGTTTCTGATGTTAAGTGATTTTTTAGTTTGAAAAGCAAAAGCTTAAAAAATGTGTCTCAAATAATTTAGGAGAGAGACTGGGGTAGTTTCGGCATTGGGGCAGATTTGGCATTGGCGATTTCAGTGTGAACACAGCCTCACAAATAAATTATTTTTTTAAGCGAACGCACCTTCAATCAATCAGTGTTATTGACATAAAGTTTGACAGTTCTAGTTCAGCGTTTAAAGGAACGAGAGTAGTGTTTTTGTGTGTTTCACGCGCGTCTGGGTATTTTTCCACAGTTAGGTTAGGAAAGAAATTGTTTAAGTAAATTTTATTTAATTTCGTATAAGTTAATCGTTAAATTAGTTAATAAATACACAATCCAACAAAATAAAACTTTTTTGCTGCAACAGAACAGGAAAGGGCATGTTGTGTAGAACATTTTTGTAAAATAAACTTATAGTCCAGCACGTCTCATTTTTTTTAACAGTCGGTCAAAGTTTTCTTATTTTGGTCGAAGGGACCTGAATACTAAGTGCAAAAAGTGTTAAAAATTGATGTCTGAGGAAAATCTTATTGGCAAAGTTGTACAGTAGAATTTTACAAGGGTCATTTCTGTAGAACATTTTAACCCTTTAGTTCCTCTCTTTATGGGACAATTTCACCCCTTTTTTTGATGAAAACCTAAAAAGTCCTTTCAAAATAGGCATTTAAGGATTAAAATATTCCACAAAAATATTTGCCAGAAAATTTCACTAGGGGTCACCAAAGACATAGAAGTCATATATATAACGGTTAACTGTTACTAAAAGGAAATAGCAGCCTACCCACATAATTAAAATATACTATAATGTGAATTCAGCATTATGATTAATTTAGATAACTGTTACAATAATTTTGACCAACAAGGGGACGTCCTCAGGTGTCCGGCGCCGATTTTTATAAATGTTGTAGGGGACGGAAATCGAATAGACACGTGGGGTATATTCGGTCATGCAGTACTGCAACATTTGCAGAAACAAAAGCGGTAAAAACTCCAATATTTGTCTCTTGATCACGCATTCAACAGCAAGGGACTGTTGCAGCGATGCTCCTTGGTGCCGCTAATGCTTGACCAGTACATTTTGAACGTGGCACATCCAGCTTTTTGCAGCTGTGCATAATCGGCGAAAGATTCATACCAAACCAAGCTGTAACATCTCAGTGCCGTACTAGGTATTTGCTTCAAATTGATCTCGGAGACAATTCGTCGTCTGAGGATTGATTTAGCGTATAGGTATATGAATACGTATACACATACGCCAAATCAATTCTCAGGCGACGAATTAAGTAAAATAGATGATGTAGGTATTTACATTTTTGTTTTTGTTTATAGAACTAAATTTTTTATTTCTGATTTCCTTTTTTTAAGCCTATTATATGAAACATATAGTTTCGGACGAAACATTTGCAACTGGAATACATGGCTGAAATTTCTATCCCTTACAAAGCAATTTTTGGACTTACAAAATTTGTGTTGATTGTTTTAGAATTGGCGAGGAATTCAAAATTTAAATTTTGTAATATTGAGAAAAATTTTGGGGCCGCGGAATAATTTTGTCTCAGAGCCTCCGAATGTGCTAAGACGTCACTGATGTGCTTCTCTACTTTTTTCAGATTATGTAAATAATAAAGTATAAAATCTGAAAATTTCTAAAGAGTTTTATTATTAAATTGTCATCGTTTAAGTTAAAATTAAAATGCAAAGCTAAAAAACAGTTTTGTAAATAAACATAATTACAAAAACGTCTCTCAGTTGCGAATGTTTTGTCCGATACTGTACATAAATAAACTTTATTTCAAAATGAAAAAAAAAAGTAAAGAATTTTTACTTAAAAAATTACCACCAAATGTGCCCCATTAAAATCAAAAGGTCCCCCGGTATCGGGCGAAAATGACTTATTTTAGTTCGAGTTAAATTAAAAATAGTTACGTCATGATTATGTAAAATAAAATTATTTTTGTATTTAACAGTTAAAGAATTAATGTTTTTGATAAGCTAAAACGTTTTTAGATCCATGGACCAGTTTTCGAAAAATATAACTTTGAAAAAAAGGTGCCGAATCTACCCTTGTCTTGATATTTCTGGAACACCCTACAGTATCTGTTCAACGAATTACGAACGATGAAAACAAAAATGCACTATTTTAACTTTGAGTAGTAATAAAAAGAAAAGTATTGTGCCTAAATTAACAAAATTGGACTTTAATCGTTCATCTACTAAAACTCTTGAATACATTCAATATTTTGTAACCGCACCTCTGTTTTTCAACACACCTTTATTCAAGCAGACATACTTCAAATACAATCCTCTATCATTGCTAGTAAGTCCGGTCCATTTTCCCACACGTCTTTAATGTTATCTTTTAGATCTGCAATGTTGTTGATGTTTCTACGTTGATAGACTTTCTGTTTACTGTAAGCCCAACAATTTTCTATGGGGTTAAGGTCCGGAGAATTGCCAGGCCACGGAAGCACCTTTAAATTCAATGAATTTGAACATTTCATACTGGCCCTGGATGTGTGGCAAGGCGCACCATCTTGCATAAAGGTGTATTCTTTTGGCGGAAGCTGCAGGTGGTCTCGATGTTGAACCAATACATTTTCTAGAACTTTATAGGGTTAGGTGCTTCGCTGGAAATGAAGCACCAAACTATTACTGCAGGTGGATGATTAATTATAAGAAAGATATAGTGGCTAGAAAACCGTTCCCCACCCTTCTCCGTACATAACTTTCGATCTCAGCCACGGCCTCCAGACGGCAATCGTCGCTGAAGATGACCTACGAAAAAAATTTTAAAATTGAATGGTGTTCTTTCTTTCAAATATAAAAATCCAAAAATATACTTTTGAAAAAAACCGACACTGCTTCACTAATTTATATTTTAATCCTTATGCAGTTGAGCAAACAAAAAGCGCCGTCGCCTAAATTTTAAGAATTAATTACAATTCAATTCCTTCTTTCCTCCACCACAATTCTATGTAGGGGAGTGTCGTCATGGTCGGGGTGCTGTCAGGGTCGGAACAGTACCATTTTCTCCGTTATATCTCACTGGCGTCCGTTAAGTTAATATACAGTATTGTTTGTCATGAGGAAAGCAAACTTTTCATTCTATTTTGAGTTCAGAGCGTGAAGTGTATATAAGTGTTACGTGACCGCGTGTTAAAATGACCTGACAGCAGCAAAAACATAGCATTTTTTGTGAGATCTTTTCGACGATATGCAACATGAATAAAAATTCGGCATTCAACCGAAGTTATGGGCAAAAGTCAAAACATGCTCCAACCCTGACCACACTCTCCTAAGTAACAAATCGGGGAATTGAAACTTTTAATTTCTCAGTATATGAAATTACAATATCTTGTAATGCGATTAACATTTTTCTCAATTTTAGTTCTCAATTCTAAAAAAAAGGAAATCACACTTGATCAGAAAGTTCCCGGAATTTATTCAGAAAATTAAAAATACAAGTTTATTCATCTAAATCTATATTGTCCTCTTCAAAGTAATCCCCATCGACTGCAACACACTTATGCCAGCGCTTGATCCAATCCTCGAAACATTTTTTATATTCGGTTTTCGATATGTCCATCAGTGCTTCCTGCGATTTTTCCATTACTTCCTCGCGGCTGCTGAAACGCGTTCCCCGTAATGGTTTTTTAAGTCGATTGAACAGAAAGAAGTCAAAGGGAGCCAAATCAGGTGAATTCGCTGGCTATTGGATGGTATTTGTTGCATTTTTCGTCAAGAAATTACGACGGTGCGTTATCATGGTGCAAAATCCACGAGTTTTCTGTCCACAATTCTGGTCTCTTTCGGCGAATCGCTTCACGCAAACGACTCATAATGCTCAAATAATACTCTTTGTTTACTGTCTAGCCTTCTGGCAAAAGTTCATGATGCATTAGACCGTTGTAATCCATGAAAACCGTGAGCATTGCCTTCTTTTTTGACTGAAAACGACATGGTTTTTGTGGTCTCGGCTTATTTGGTGAACGCCATTCACTTGCCTGATGTCTGGATTGCATGTCGTACTCATAAATCCACGTCTCGTCTCCAGTAATGATCCTTTTGATGAATGTGGGATCGGATTCAGCCTTGCAAATCATGTCTTTTGCGACGTCAACACGGTCTCTTTTTTGCATGAAATTGAGGTCTTTTGGCACTAACTTTGCTGCTACACGACGGAAACCCAAATCATTAACCAAAATGTCTTGGACGGATCCATAGGCAATGTTCAAGTCCTCCGCTATCTCTCTAATGGTTAATTTGCGGTTATTGACCAAATTTTTTTTTACTTTATCAATGTTTTCGTCGGTTTTCCATGTCGATGGTCTGCCACAGCGTTCATCATCTTCGATTGACTCACGATCACTTTTGAATCGCTCGTACCACTGGTAAAGGACCGTTTTCTTTAGAGAATCGTTGCCGAAACACTTTTCCAACATTTCCAACGTTCGCGCACCATTAAATCCGTTTTTTAGGCAAAATTTAATACAATACAATTTAATAAAATTGTAAAAAATCGCCAACACACAGAGATTGATGTACTCTTGGCTACGTAACTTTTGCAAATGACAAGCTATAAAGCTAAGATTTAGAGGGAATATCAACAACAGATGTGCCAACTTAACAAATTGGAATGATGGGAGTGCCACACCTTGGTTATTCCGGGAACTTTTTGATCATGGTGTGGTAATTGAAATGAAATTGAATTTTTTCTTGCTTTGATTATGCAGCTGTGTTCCTCGATTTGAGGATGGATCGATGGCCTTGCTGGGATTCTTTATTCTGCATTAAGTATCGAGTGTGTAATGCAGTTTTCATGGCTTCAGTGATGTCAATATATTCTAGGCAGATTTTAACTTGAACCCTTGGTTGCTAGTCACGCTTTTTTTAGATCTGAAACTGCTTTAAAATCTTCATAATTTATACCTTATTATTATCATTATTTGGGGGATGTGCACCGCGTCCTCAAGAACTATTGTGTCCCCTTAGAGGATTATAGTAGCTGTGTTTTATTCGCCAGCTAGTTTAACATGTGCGAATAAAACGACCAAGTTGTTAAGTCTATTCTTCGTTATATTGTTATTCACAATGAAACTGCTCAGCAGCTAGAGGTGAAACATTTTAATGGATCCCAGACATTGCAGTTAATCGTGGGCATTGTTTTTAGTTTTTACCCTTAATAAGAACACTTAACGATGATTTTAACTTATTTTCACCGGCAGCCATTTCGAATCTTTTCATTTTTTGTTTTTTTTTTTTTTGCAATCTGTCATGATTCTTCTTTAATGTAGTTAAACAACTTGTTGAGTATACATAACAGCTATAATTATACGTGTTATCTCTGCCTCTTTGTTGCTGCTTTCCTATAAAATTATCGCTGCTAGTTATACATAACTAGAAGCAAGTGGCGAATAAAACGCAGCTAGTATTGTCATAGTCCTATGAGCCCTATAATCCTTAAAGGGTTATTGTATTTCTATAAGTCCTATACCCGTTATAAATTTTAGTATAAAGCCTATTTCTAAGTTTTTCAACATGCCGTCTGGTATTTGGTAATCTCCCAAGTACGTTTTCCGTTTTGCATAAGCATAGGACATTGTCCTAGAATGTGTTTTGGAGTCTCTGTATCCTCCCCACAAAATTTACATAACTCATTATTGCATATTCTCAGGTTTGTCAGGTGATAGTTCAGCCTGCAATGCCATGTCAGAATAGCTGTTATAATTCTCAGATTCTTTTTTAATAAATTCATGCATTCCTTTAATCTTTTTAGTTTGTATGTTCCTAAAAGAGTTTTTGATTGTTCCATTCCTGGTAGATTATCCCAGTATTAATTTATACCTACTTCATGTGTATTTTAAACCCCATACTCTATTTCAAACTTGTCAACTTCTTTTGTTGTGTTGCACTTCAACTTCATGTGTGCCAATAAACTCAGAAGCTTCAATGAAATTTAATTTCGAGTACTTACGCTCTAGGTCGCTTAGTATTTCAAAATAAGTGTGTGGATCTTCTTTGAGTTGATGAACACGAACATGACAAAAAACACATTTCTGTTTTGTTTTATTTGTGCAGTATATTGAACAGTGTGTATGTGTGTGTGCTCATGATGCTGAACGAATGAACGCAGAAATCATTAACGTTCAATAACGTTTCCGTAAATAATTAATTAAAAATATTCTTTGAGTGTGACCGAACGAAATGCACAACGAAAATAAAAACTAAACGCATGAAATATATCAAAAAAAACTAAAAGAAATAATTCAAAGAAAAGGTTTCCACTCTTATTATTTAGTGAATAGTGCAAAGAGTATAAAATATTAAAATAGACCGGCCGAGATCAATAGGTCGGTTGCGTCCTTGCCATCCACCCACTCACTCCTCTCAGCTCATTCACATAAGAGTGTGCAATTGTTCTTTATACCACAAAAATTTCACTATTGTTTTTTTTTTTTTCTGCTTCAATAATTTTGAGTACGTGATTGTGAAAATCTTTTTCCCGCACACTTAATTTTTCTTTTGTGTATTTTGTTTGATGAGCTTGAGTGAATCGATGAATGGGAGATTTCTACTCATATACACGGTATAAGATTTGAGTAGATTTGAATTTACGCTCGAAAACTATTAGTTTATACTTGGAAAACTTTCATTCATACATTTATTCAATGTTTTGGTTTCATGCTGGCGCGTCTGTCATCGATTACACAATACTTGAAAGAGGGGTATCTCACTAACTGACTGAATTATTGTACTACGTACGTGAGAGTTTTTCGTCTGTTTTGTTTGTGTGCGCGAGATCATTAAACAATAAATAAGAGATCGTTAAATAAAATACAAATAATTGCATTAACTCACACGCGTTTTCAACAGCAAACAAAAGTTTGAAAAAAAAATCTATAATATTTCAGCTATTTTTGGCCACCAACATCAAAAGTACACGTGAGCATTAATTAACACATTTCGTGGTAGCAACGCGCGAAAATCCTCAAGACCGTGTTCTTTATATGTGTAAAAAGTAAACAAATTTTTAATTTCAATTGTAATTTCTGTCTTTGTATTAAATACAAAGAAAAAGAGAAAATCCGAGAAAAAAAAGAAACTAATTTGCTTGCGTCGATCTCAAGTCAATTCATCTGCTGTGTGATCAACAACAAAGGAGATCGATCCGATCTACGTACTGCAATCAATAGATATATATATATTTATCATCAAAATTCAATGCGATTCGATTGTTGTCGAAATTTTTAAGTGTATGCAAATATAAATTCAATATGTATTTATTTTTATTTGATCTCTAATATTCTATTTTTGAAAGTGTTAATTTTTCAAATGATATTAAAAAGCAATTATGCGCCAAATTGATCATTTGACTTGATTCAACAACAGCTACGTAAAATCACCACCTAGTAACCAATAGTAACAACAAAAATAAAAATAAATTTATTAATAATAATAACTTTTAACAGCTTATAAAACTCACTCCTTTACACATTCAGACAATGACAAAAACTTTGTTAATTGATATTAACAAATAAACAAAATACTTTCAGTATCACATTAGTATACTAGATTTCTGCCCCCGCATCTACGCTAGTACCGCAACCACCTTAACTCGAACACACTTCTCACACTGTGCGCTAAAATGTTGCACAAAAAAAAGTGAAGTGTAAAAAATCAATAGTTTCTATCAAATGATTTTTATTGATCGATATTGATCTGGAAAGCAAAGTATTCACAGTAGAGTAAAAAGGCATGGTGAATAATGACCAGAGTCACATTTATTTTTCGAAATCAGTTAGTGATGCTATTTTATCGCTTAATAATTGGCAACTGTGGTTACAAACCAAAAAAAAATTATAGTTTCTGTATAAAAACCGCTGTAAGTTAAATCGTGTGTTAGGGGAAAGCGATTAGTGTTCATTTAATTTCATGAAAAAGCCTATTCAAATTCAAGGAAATATAATACCGTTCAACAGCCAAAAATGAGCAGAGACGGGACAAGTGTCCTTAAGGTAATGGCGAATCGCTGAGTCCGAATCCGTGGTCCGTTTTGCTCTGCTACGTCACAATTTTTTTTATTGACATCAAAATTTTTAAAATTAAAAAAAAAATTAAGTTAGTATTTTTTTTCATCAAAACATCCATTTTTACAAAAAAAAATTTTTCGATTTTTTCATTTTTTAACTTGAAAATTTTTTTAAAAATGAATGTATGATATGTATAGAGAGTTTAAAGCTCATTTTGCAATTAAGTACACGTTTGGCCATCTTTGCTTTAACCCATTAAGGACGAGCGGGACCAAAGTAGATAGATCAAGGAAGTATCTTAATTTTTTTTTTTTTCAATTTTAAAAATTTTGATGTCAATAAAAAAATATTGTGACGTAGCAGAGCAAAACGGAGCGCAGATTCGGACTCTGACTCCCATTACCCTAACTGCATTTGTCCCGTCTCTGCTCGTTTTCAAAAGTTTCCATTTGTAGAACAGTGTAATCAGAGTGCAAGTGAACGTAATTATGAATTGGTATTTCCTGAATGATATCCTCATAATTTAGCGTAGTGGTTATATGCTAGACTGCTTTGCAGGATGCTCACGGGTTCAATACTCGGCACGGTTAAAATTACAAAATAAAAACTTTTCTACACGGCACTCCCTCTGGATTGACGAATGGCGAATCTCCAAAAGTTAGAATTTCATATGGAAAGCTTCTCACTTCGCTGTTCATATTTACTTGCACAATATGAATAAATACAAAAAGCTCAGACTAAGGCATTCATGGGCTGAAGGAAAAAATAATGGCTGCATTCACGAAACTCATCAATTCCTAAACAGTTGTAAAATGCTATTGTAAATGGCAACATTTTTAGTGAGTAAGCGCCATTTTTGGTAGCGAAAAAATTGTATGATACTTTTCACCGGTTGATTTTTGTACAGCGGCTTATGTTTATCTTTTTTTTCTATATATATTCTTTTGTTTATTATGGCTGTCATAATTGACGAAACATATTCATATTAACGCCATCATCAAACATGCTTTGCAAAAACCTTAAACTATTTATAATCATTATTTAAGTTTTTGGTTTGGTTAAAGACGAAAAATATTTAAAAACTATTCACAATAGAATAGTTAACGCTAAAAAGTATCAGCATGTTCACGACACGCAAATTGATGAGCTGCAACTGTTTAGCAATTGATGAGTGTCGTGAATGCAGCCAATGTCTTACGGATAAAAGAATGTCTTATTCAAAGTTATTTATTGGCATTCCTAGACAAGACAGATCTAACCAGAAAATCTTCGAAGGTGAGATTTAAGCTCCATTGTTAGGTTCGTGAAAAGTTTAGTTACAGTCAACGATTTTCTGAAAAAATTGGTATCAAAGAATCGAGTCTATGGAATGCTTGTCTAGAAGATAATGAGACTCCAGCACATTTCAGTCTCCTGTCGGACAAAATGTCCTGCACTAGGCAAACATTTTCGGGTATAAGAAGACTGGTTATCCTTGATATATCTTGACTATGCTGGTTTGTTTGGGCACTTTCTATCCTAAGTGCTCCATGCTCTTTGCAGACTCTTGTCCAGATTTTTGAACACTCGTGCACTCGTGTGGAATACCTCGAAAATTGAGACTAAATTTAAAAAAAATTCAGAATAAAATTGTGGAAAATGGCAACGCATATCTAAGTGGTTATACTTATACGTTCTGCTGGGTCAAAAAATTGAAAAAATTTTAGTTTTACACTTTCGATTTTTTATATACTTTCGAGAATATTCCTTAAAATTTCATCAAGATCGGTGCTCCATAACTTAAGTTACGGCAATATATAGCGCGCTACCTCTTATTATTTGAAGGATGGGACGACCCGAAAGTCAAGCACCTATGAGATCTATTGTACCAAAGCCCCTAGTTATGAAAGAAAAACAGGCAGCGAGAAAGAAGGACAGATAAGAAACCATACCCTAGCCGAGAACTGAACTCGGGTCTCCAGAGACAAAAGTCTGGCACGCTGCCACTAGACTACAGTGGCGATGATTGCACCTACAGTTTAACGCCGGTTGCGAACGGCGATGTGGCAATTTTTTATCTCTTGGTGGTTTTGCCATTACCTACCTAGATTTGTGCTTGTCTTAAAACTAACGCGATCATTTCGGAATCAGGTTTTTTGAGAAGTGCCGACTACGATTTCTCGAAAATTAATTTACCGAACAATCTGAAATTTCGAAGTGTTCCTAGGTTAGGGTTAGGTTGGAGTGGCTGTCGAGAGACACACTTAGGCCTGAACGGTCCATTGTGATACCACATAGTTGGGCCTACAGTTTAACGCCGATTCCGAACGGCGGTGTGGCAATTTGTTATCGGCTTGGTGGTTTTGCTATTACCAACCAAGGTGTGTACTTGTACACCATCTTATAATTCTCATATACTTTATATTGATAGTAAATATAAGAAAGTTATGAGAATTAATCACCAGACGAAGACGGGAATCGAACCCGAACCTCCCGGAAGAAAGTCTAGTGGACTAGACTATCGAGGTCGTCCGAGGTGTTCCTAATTGCAATAGATAGTTCGTAAACGAAGGAATTTTTATTTTTACCAAAATTAAAAACCCTTAATTTTCGCCAGCCCAAACGTATAACGTAGAAATTTACGGTTCTATGTTGTGTAACTATCGTATTTATTTTTACGCGAATCCCGATTCTATATGATTATAAAAGGACGAATTTATGTAGCATCGAAACGGTTACTTCTAAACTGAATATGTAAACGAAATCTTTGAACACCTCAAAGACGTAGTGAATGAGTGCTAAACTGGAGTCTCAGCTGCCTCAGGTTCGATTTCCAGACGGGGAGTAATTTCTTAAAAACAAAAAATTTCCGAATGTTCTAATAAAATAAGCCACTTCAATTCTCAGGTAGAGAATTGAAATAAAAAAAAAATAACAAAAATCAGTGTCATTTGTAAAGTTCAATTTTTTTATATGACAAAACTTCCCCATAAATAATATCTAAAAACGAAAATATATATTTACGACGCTGTCTCTTATAATCTATAAAAGTAATTAGAATATCTATCATTCGCGCCTTCAATTTTTGTCATTTTTCATTATCTAGTGTCATAAAAACTTCCTAGAAAAAAAAGATTGTTTATAGACTGTTGAATTTTTATCACTTTCTTTTAGCATACCGTCATACTGTGCATGCCCGCCCTCACAATAATTAGTAGCTAGCATAGTTAGATCACTTGTACTCTCCACACCCCTTCGATTTGCTAGTGTTAATATACGTTGTACCCCCATTAACCCTGCAAATATTGGCGATATTTAAAAAGCACGTACTACTGAATACAAATGCTAGTATAACTGCTACTGTTTTGCTCATATCTCGTAAGTCATGGATTTACGAGGCTTAACAATAATAATAATAAAAAACATATACTGTATACAACAAAATTCACACATTTTTTTCTTTAATTTTTTTTTTTCTTGCTGCTGTCATATATAAATATTATATAGTATTTATTTCTTTTCGGTATTGAGCATTTTAAGCAAATTTATTTTAAATGTTTGATTACAAGGAATCGTTAACTTCAGTTGAATTTGTGATTTTGCGCTTTAAGATACACTACGAGCTCTACCGCCCGCTAACGCTAACGACGTGCCTTGATTTTTTCGTGCCGCCGAATTTTGTTTAAATATTTTAATACTTTCGATTGTGAAATAGAAAATAAATGTTGTTCGATTTGCAAATAATCAGTTATTTTGTTAATTTGTGTAGTTTTAGTATAACAATTTATTTTTTTTCCTAAAAAATTTTAACCATATTTGTTCGTGTATAAATCGAACTTGAGTTTGTTTTTTTCTACATATTCAATGGAAATGAAGTTCTTTGATATTATTTGCTTCAAACAAAGTTAGTTAATTTGAAATTCGATTTTTCTTTTTTATTTTTCTATATGTTTATTATATTTATTTAAAATATTTTTTTATTAATGTAAAAGTAAAATTCTTTTGACACAAAATAATCTCAAAATTTACAATTTTTATATTTAAATTATCAGTTTTTAATCTTTGGGTGTATCGTAAATAAAAATCGCTTAAAAGAAGAAGAAAATAAAAATATTTTAAATTTATTTATTTTTTTTTTATATATATACTATTTCATGCAAAATATCATTCATTAGTCGCCGGCGTCTGTCTGTTGCTGCTGCTCTTTTACCTGTCGCCCAAAATATTATTTCGAAATGTTGCCAAGTTTTCAAAAGCAAACAAAACGAAAAAATCAAAAGAAATCTGCCGAGACCATGTGCCATTTACAGTTGTACGTTCTCTTACAAAAAAATTAAATTAATTTTGTATAATATTTCCTATTTCATTTAGAATATTAATTATATCTGAAAATTTCTAATTAAAAATATTTCACCACAAAGTTTTTGTGAATGTATTTTTTAATAAAAGTGCAATGAAAAATTTCATTCCGATATATTTTTTTTTGGCTTTTGTTATTAATTTAGTTGCAAAAAATTGGTTCTAAGAAAAATGTTTTATGAGGGACTGAAAGTTGACCACAAAGTCTAAAAATACTATAAAAATCTAAATCAAGAATTAGTCAAAAATACGGTATATGGTAAAAGTTCGATAAGTTAATTTCATATTTTGATTATCTTAACATAATTTTTTTTAAAAAAGAGGGGAAATAGGTTCAAAAAATCGATTTTTCCCTTCGGTGGCCTGGTGAATGAGTGCTAGACTGGGGTTCCACCTGCCTCAGGTTCGTTTCCCAGATGGGAAGTAAATGCTTCAGAAAGTGCCCGTAAGGATTGTTCTAATAAAATAAGTCACTTCGGCGGCTTAGTGCTTAAAAATGCTCGACTGGATAACCATTTCAACGGGTTCAATTCTCAGGTAGAGAATTGAATACAAAAACTAATAATTTTAATAATTAATTAGCAATGTGAACAGCCAAATTTGGAAGAAATTTGCAAAAAAAATTTCCAAATTAAAAATATTATCGATCGATCGATTTTTTTTTATTTCATAAATTGTTAGTAAACTATTGAAAAATATGTTTCCAAAATGTTAAATGAAAATTCCGACTAGTTCTATTGTTCAGGGAAGTAGCCAGAATTTTTTATATTAATTTTTTATATTAAAGTGAGTGGGTCTCCTTCAGGCCCCAAGCGCGCTACGTTTTTCAAAAGCGTTTTTCTCAAAACGACTTTTTTTGAACTTGCGCACACGCTAGTTTGAAAAGTTTTCAACCAATCGTTTTGAAACTTGGCAGTTACTTTCCTCATAATATTGCGCTCTATATGAACCTAAAATCGGAATTTCATCATTATTTAAAATATTTTTTTAAAAAATCATGCTTTTTTTGCTTTGACCCCTGTAAAAAATTCAATTTTTTATTTTTTCGATAGCATTTAGCTTCATATAGAAGAGAGACATATAATAAGAGCAAATTCCAACCTCGTTTGATTTGCGGCTTCCAGGATGTACGCAAAAGTCTGATTGTGACCTGCAATATGGGGTCGCTAATATCTTCAGTTTTTTTTCTTAAAAATATGTATAAAATTTTCTCAAAGTTTCAATAAATTATATTCATTTTTTATAGTATAAAAAAGTTCATGAAAATCATTGAGAAAATGCTGTTCTAACCCAATTTCCCCCCTTAATTTAAACACATTTTTTATTATTTCTTTATTTGTTAAAATCAAAATTATAATAAATAAATGAGGAGTCTTGTTTTAAACCCAGATAAATCACCAATATCCAAAATAAACATACACCAAATCACCAAATAAAAATACACAGAAATAAAAAACAATTGAACAAAAATTTAGAAAATGTATAGGTTTTTAACTTTTTCGTCGAAGTTGAGTTTCTGCGACTTTTGCAAAGCAATACGAAGTCCTCTTGCACCTTATAAGTTTAGAGTTTTAAAAGCACCCAATACTTCGGAGGCTTGGAATTATCTACCACTGTGTTTTTGGAGCTCCTGCGATATTCTCAGAGCAACAAACGAATTTGGAATTCAAATAAACAAAAATTAAAGTAGATTATATATTATAACTAAAAAACAAAAAATAATAATTAAATTTTTGAAAAGATGGCAACTCTTAAACGCGAAATTAATTGAGTACGAAAACAAGAGGACCCTAAACTCGTCGGAAAAAATTATAATTTTTGAAATATATTCCAAGTGCAAATATTACTAGTAGTATTAGAATAGTACAAGGTACTGAGCACTAGCTAGTACTAGGTTATAGCTCCCGTGTTCACTTCCAAATCTAATCGTTTTTAAGGCTTCTTGAATTGCTTTGGACTTTTTAAAGTTTCAATTTAAAGAGTATGTTGAATTTTACCCAGTCCTCAAATATACCAAGTTCAGTGAAAATCACAAGAAAATTTGGCAATAATATTTAATTTATCTACCGATGTTGCATGAATTTTATCATATTTATTTCGACTTCTAAGCATATTCTGACAGGTCTTCAAAGTTATTTCGTTTAAAATCTTTGATAATGTGCTTAAGTCGCATTTTGATGAAAAATTCTTTATTCTCATATTCAACAAAAATATTTGAATAAATCCCCAGTGATTTTAAAATCTCTTGTGAGTAACAAATCGTTTGACTTATGGGCATCAATGTCTTTTTGATAGCGCGGTATCGTAGTGAAATAATGATGACCTTCTCCTTCATAAAAAACACATTTGCGCTTGTCATTGAATTGATTTTACTTTGCTAAATGATAATAAAAATACTTTGAACGTTAGGTCAAGGACCGAGTATGAACGAAGAAAGTGAGGAACTTTTTAGATTTTTACTTTCATATTGTAATTTTTTCTTAGAGACGCTTCAGCTTATGATCTTATGCACCACTGAAAAACGTAGAGAGCTTAGAAACCAATTGTATTTTTTTTTTATTACATGTAATCGTAAAAGTCTTCAATTATTTATTGCTAACATTGGAAGTTAATAAATCCATAAAGAAAATCTCATGCAAGCTTCCATTAAATTTTTACCAATCAACTAATCAGACATACATACATACATACATACTGTATATATTCACATTTTGTTGTCTATTTATATGAGTACCAAGAAATAACCAAGAAAGGTTAATGATCGTTCACAGACACACACACACACACACACCACAACAGCAAGAAAAACAACAAAAACAATAAAAAATACTAAAACAAAAGCAAAATTGTTTATAGGCCTCGTTGCTGGTGTTTTGTTGTTGTGCTTTTAATATGGTCAATTTCAATGTGAAAATTTTTTTTCAAAGATATGCATTCGAATACTCATATACGAAGAGTGAATATACTATTAGTGACTTGAATGGTATTGTGTGTTTGTATGTGTGTCTGTGTGCATTGCTGTTTGATGGTAATGGTGATAGCAGTGTGTCCAAGGCGATCATGCCTCTTTCTTTCTGTCTTCTACATCATATAGTCCATTTCACAACTATATCACCACCCTTTTTATTCAGATTTTTTAAAGGAAAATTTTAGAAAATTTATAAATTCTTTTTTTTTTTTATAAAATTATTATGTCAAAATTGTAGAAAATTTATAAATTCTTTTTTTGTTTATAAAATTATTATGTCAACACACTTTATTCCAGGAATTTAAAAAAGAAATTCTACTATTACCTAGTATAATTTAAGTTTAGTAGGAAAGAACTAGGCCAATAACAGGTGGAACTGTTTATGTGGCTAAGCTAAGGACAGCGGTTGATTCCAGTTAGTTTGAAATTTTGAAGGATCCCAATAAAAAAAAAGGTGAGGAGTATGTCAAAATGGAAAAAAGCGTTCAACTAACTACTAAACAGAAGCAAACGTTTCAAATTTAAAACTTTTTATTATTAAAATAAATAGACTTACACGGTGCGTCTGAACTGGATTTAATTCAATGGTTTTTGCACTCGGAATTTCCTTCTTGATTTTGAATAAGTAGTGTTCTCTGATCATAAAAATATAAAAACTAAAAAAATCCGCGGAGTGCTTTTTGAATATTTCTGTATTCGAAATGTATAGAGATTCTCTAGAAGGCGATATTGACATTTTTGACACTTTAATCCATATTGATCAGGGTTTTCTGACATTTAATTAGTGTCCGACCGAAACCGACTTTTTCGGCCGAAACCGAAACCGAATTTCGGCCATTTTTCTAATATTCGGCCAAAACCGAAACCGAAACTTTTAAATATATATGTATATATCTGTGGTCACAAGGCATAACAGCATAAGTGTGTTTTTTGTATTTTACAGGAGAGCACTTCAAAGGTTCAAGTGCTGAGAGTAATCAGGTTGAGTTGTGCTATTTTTCCGCTCTAATAACTCGTAAACCACTGAACCGATAGTCATCAAATTCTGACACAATATGAAAACGGATATGAAGATTCAAATTATGATAATAACTCGAATTCGACAAAATGCAAATTGTGTTGTTATTGCTTGTGACCACAGATATGTTAAAAACCAAATTCAAATCATTATAACTTTTTTTTTTAGTTGTTTGAATAAAATCGATAGTTACTTTTAATATTACTTTAACTTCTACGAATTTTACTGGGGTTAAGCTCCATTTTTTTGTCATAGAATATGGAACTCTTTTGTCGGTACTCCGATATATAAAATAACAAAAATATTATTTTAACAATAAAGAAAATATTAAAGGCACTAAAAAAAATACATTTTGTGGTATAAGTACAAATGAAATTCACATTTTTATTTTAATATTCAAAATTAAATAACTTTATGCTATATGCTAAAAATAAAAACAGTCCTTTGCGTACTGAAATGCAATTTACAGTAAAATTTATAAAGTTTCGGTTTCGGTCATATTTTTTGTCGAAACCGAAACTTAGCCGCAACCGTATTTTTGGCCGAAACCGTAACCGAAACCGAATATTCGGTCGGACACTACATTTAATGTTGTCTGTTTTTTTGTACAGAAAAGTTTTTTATATACATAGAAATTATCGATTTTTTCGTTATTATCGAAAAATTTTAAAAATTAATTTTTCTATAAAATATTCAAATAACAAGCTTTATTGTTGTGCAACGAACTGTATTTCATCAAATGCGTAAAATTTTAATTGAAGAAATGATTTGCGTGTTGTTTTTGTTATAGTATATATTTTTTATGACTTGAAAGTATTTTGCAATGAGCTGCGAATCAATGAACCTTAAAGCGACAGGAAAAAAAAAAAACACAACAAAAACATACATACATACATCAATAGGCACCAGCACTACTATTATGTGTCTATATAAATACGTATATAAAATGTATATAAGAAAAATGTAACTTTGTAAAAGTTTGTTTTGCAAAATACAATGTCAACAAGTGGGTTTAGTCAAAACAAGAAAGAAAAACGAAATGCATTTCAATTATATCCGTTCTCCTCCATATAAATACATGCATGATTTATTTGCTATCCATAAATATGCCTAACATAGACAGATTGAAGTCAATATACTCATAGGAAAGACTGATGTATTAGGTAGATAAGAAGGTGTAGTATTCTCCCTTTTCTTTTGAAAATTCAGAAACTAGGGGGAAAATTAAAATGCAGGCAATTGTTGAATATCTCGAGATAAAAATATCTCTTTTAGTTTTGGAGATATCCACTTCTAAAGTTAAAAATTTTCTACAAGAAATCAAAAGTGAAAGTAAAGACTATATCGAAAAGAAACTGCACACATGCTTGTAACATAACCGTTTTTATTATTTTTTGGCTGCCACTTTTTTTTATTTTTTTACGCCGAATTTTTTGTTTTATTCCTTTCATCAAACTCTGCACACCTTATTTGGTAACGACACTGATTGCCTTAAGCAATTTTTTTTGTCAATTCTTCGACGTCACCTGCAACTTGACTGCCCTTCTTCAAGTTCCGTTTGACAATAGCCCAATACCTCTCTATTTGGCGAAAATCTGAAGCGTTTGGTGTGTTCTCCTGTTTGCAACATAATTGACGTTGCTTGTTTCTAAAAAATCCAGTGTCGAACGCGCAAAATGTGCAGTAACTAAACCGGGCCAAAATATTGTTGGTACATTGTGTTTTTTTGTGAAAAATTATAAGACGACGCTTTAAGCACTTTTTCTTGTAAATTTTTGCGTATATGAAAACCGCAAGAGCAAATAGCCTCCCAGATGAGAACTTTCTCGTCTGATTTTTCCACTCCAAATATCCACTTTGACTAGTCGACCGTACATACTTTGTATTTTGTGTAGAATTAGAGGTCTGGTAATGTTCTGGAGTCCATCTTAACATAGCTTTCATCATCCATTACAACAGACTCATCAACATCTTGAAGCAAACGACCTTATAGTTTTCGAAGCCAAGTTTTCCCAAATTGCAATTGTCATAAAATTTTTTTTAAACTTTTTTTTATCTTGTAAGTTTCTAAATTATGTCTGTCTTCCTCTTGCAATCATAGAGGCACTGTCTATAGCTTTTTTTTTTTTTGCCAAGTCTCGCACTGGCATTGATTTGGTTTTGTTTATTAAGGCCATTACCTTTGCTTCAAATTTCGGATCTTTTGGACATTTTTTCTTCCACTTTTCGGCCAATCTTTAAGAGGACAGATATCTCTAAACTTGATTATAACAATTTTTGACGCATTTTCACTGACTTTGTACCGTTTGTCCAGCTGTCTGTAAAAAATTACTTTTTCAGTACAGTAATTGTGCATAATTTGCTTGGGCCTGATCTTCAATTCGAGGCATCGCGAAGATATAACAATAATGGCAGATAAAGAAGTAGCAATAAAAGCAAAATCGATCACACTTTCAAAAGGTGGTTACCGCTGTTTTGATCAGACGTTTACACTGTGAGAAATATTGAATTGAAAGTGTGCAGTTTTTTTTCGATACAGTCCTTAGCAGTACTCAAAATCTCACGAGTAATTTCTTTGAGATATTTTTATTTTTCGTCCTAGGAGATTTTAAACTTTTCAGGGGCAACGGGGCTCATTAATTTGGAATCCTTTTGCATTTGCATTTCGATTTAAATGGTTTTAGGCAAGATCAACCAATTGTGTAATGTACAAGGTGTTTCTATGAATCTGAATAAAAGTACCTTAATATGCATTACAAGATGATGCAAACAGGAAGGGCTTCCACTACTGGAGGTAATCACCTTAATTTTGTCTCCAAAAGTGAAGGGTAACTGTTGGTAACGTGAAAAATTAAAGTCAAACAAGCAAGTGTCGTGAGAACTTAAGGTTTTCTGGCAATCCCACGGGAAGACTTGAGTTATAAACCTTGTAATTGTAGCTTAATCAAATCTACTGTCACAAATGCTTCTGTGGTATGATAGCGTAAAATCGTGGTCAAGTGCACAATCGATATACTAAACAGAACAGACTGCAGATTTAGCTACTGAAATCGGAGCAACATTCATTGTTATGTGCGCTACATCAAACTCGTCAGGATATATATTTTAAATTATTACCTGAGCAATGCAGCGGTCAGTCTTAGGTGGTTTACATATGTTTTCAATACCGACGACTCCAAAACCTCGAACTATAAGTTATTTGTTGTGCCAGGAGAAATGGGGATGTCTTTCAGGGTAATCGAGAAATTGGTGAGAAAAATAGAGACCCCAATAACCAAGGCAAAGCTTAATAATCTTGCAGAACTAAAAAGAAAAATAATTTCTTCCCACATAAACATATTCATAATATTTTTAATTTGTTGATTACGTAAAAGAAATGATGTTCAACTGCGGTCAGTAGTTTTTATGGTTATAGTTTCAAATTAAGTATATATGTATGATATCAGTACCACGTGTATGTAGATTTCAAGCACACCTCTTTTTTTTCATTATAAATAATGTAAATATATATTAGTAAGTTGTAGCAGTGGCGGTTCCAGTAGGAAGAATATTGGTCTGATAATTTTTTGAATGATTTTTGGGCCTGATTTTATACTTTTTTTAGTCTGAATATCGAGAGGATTTTTGGTCTGAGTTTTGATGTGTTGCTTAATCTGATTTCTGATCTGAATTTAGTTTGATTTTGGACTAAAATTTTGTCTTAATTTGTATTCGAATTTACATGAATTTGACTAAAATTTATTTATTTTTGATTTTTTTTTTTTTTTGATTTTTAAGTCTAATTTTTTATCTGAATTTGAACAGAATTTGTTCTGAATTTTAATTTGATCTTTAGTCTAAATATCAGAATCATTTCTAGTCTGAGTTTTTGTGAAGTCCTCATCTGATTTTGAATCTGAATTTAGTCTGCCTTTTATATGCTTCTTAGTTTGCTTTTTTTATGGTCTGAATTTTGATTTACTTGAGATCCAAGTTTAGGTTAGAATATCGGTATGATTGTTGATATGAATTTGGCCTCAGTTTTCATCTGTATTTTGATTTAATTTTTTATTTGAAAATGGTTTGAATTTTTTTTTACTGATTTTTGGTATGAATTTTTGCCCGAATATCGGGATAATTCTTGGTCTGAGTTTTAGTGGGAGGTTTAGGGCTGATTTTGATCTGCTGTTTATCTGAGTTCTCATTTTTTATTTTTGAACAAAGGCTTGGCCTGAGTTTTTGATCTGAATTTTGCTCCGAATTTTTATTTGAATTTTGATCATATTTTAAGCCTGCCTTATGATCCGCTTTTTAGTTTTGTTTTTTGGTCTAATTAGTGCCCTATAATTTAGTAAAATTAGCCCTCGCCAAATCATAGATCCGCCACTGAGTTGTAATAATATGCATGCATGACGTAAATACAAGTAACGAATTTTTTACGACTTTAATGAATAACTTCGTAAAATAAACAGAATAACTTTGACGTATGTATGTATTATGATGATAGACAGATAGACAAAAATATTTGCATATTTACACTCTTGCTGTAATGAAACTAATAAATCACTTCACTAAATTTCTTTCACAACTGTGCACATACAAGTTTAGCTTATTTCAAATAATTGTTTAACTAAAATTACTAAAATACGTCAAACCGTAACAAAACGCTGAGGTTGTGAACGTTGACGTATGCGTCAACACTCTAATTTTTCTTTATGACCAGAAAATTTGTTTTCCGTTTTTTTTTTTTTTTTTTTGTTTTGTGTGCAATAATAAATTTGTCAATATTTAATTTTGTTCACGTTGCGTGGTTTCTAATGAATCTCTCTAATTAAAAATAAAATAAATTATTCACAATCAATTTTATAAATTTTTGTCTCTTATATTTTATTTAGATTAAATCTAAAAATTTATATTATGAAATATTGCAAGTAATAGTTCATTAAATTGTGATAAAAAATATTCTGTGAAAATATGTTGTAATAAAACCATTAAATTAAATACCTGCAGTAGATGAAGGAGAAAAGAAACCGTATATTAGAAAAAATAATAGACATCATAGCTAATACACTGTAAAATATTTTTCTTATATCACTGATAAAAAAAAAAAAGTGTTGGGATTTTCCCGATTATCTTATATCTGTCATCTAAGTACAAAGTATGTTCATTCAAATTTCTTAAGTATATGTACATAGATACAACGGAAGTGTTGTTTGTCAAAATTACATTTTTCATTAATTTCATTTCTTCTCACAGTATGTAAGTCCATTTCTCATACATCATTTCATATAAACAGAAACCATAAAATATCTTTGTATTCATATATTTATTGTAACAATTTTAAAGTGCAATAGACTTAAAATATGTTACCTCGACCAGACCACAACTGCCAAAGTCTAAAATCTCTTGTGTTTTGTGTATAGTGTATCAACACCTTTAATATGAAATGCACGCTATTTTGCAAAATATTTCTTTCGTGTTGCTCTTGCTATAAATAAATAAAACTGAGAAATACACAAATTAGAGAGTTAAAAAAAAAAAAAAAACTGCGTGTGTGCGTTCATTTATTTCGAAATAGAAGCCACATGCAAACGTCGCCTTAAGGGGCTGTACTACTTAAAAATGGTTTCCCCCATTTTTTCTTTTATTGACTAAAGTGATGCACTAACTATTCCAAAAAAATTATCAGTGGAAGCATTTTTTTGTTTTTTTTTTGGATTTTTACAGATTATTTTCTGAGGTGCCTGAAACTTAATACGCAGCATGTGATTTTTATGGTAACTTAGAATTACGACCGCTTCTACCTGTTAGTTTTATAAGTGTTGAAAAATTATCGAATCTTTATAAAAAAATTAAAAATAGATTTTTACCTAAAAATAATTAAATTGCAATTTGCAAAAACCAACATTTTTTAATTATCGTGTATACTTCCAAAGAAAATAAGAATGCAGATTATTTCTGAAGATTGTTGTAAACCGTTTTCCTCTTCAGCAAAAAGCATTCTCAGGTTTTCTACTTGTTGCGACTTTCATTCAAAATTCATTCAAATTCAAAATAAAAAAGTTTTAGTATACCTTGAAATCCATAGTAAAACCGTAAAATCTTTACTTTGATTGCTTTCTTAGTAGTAAAAAAAAAATCATTAAAAAAGCTTAATTTTTCAGCACGGCTGTGTAGCATAGCCCCTTAATGTGCTGAGTTGCATACATACAATTTATACATACAACTAAACGACAGACATATGGACTAGCAGATATTAGATATTTTATATCGTCCATACATACATATATATTTGTACTAGCGCATATATATGTATGCTGAGGAACTCAAATGTCGGATGTGAATCTTTTAGTTATACTTTACAACATTTTTATTTAAGAAAAAAAAAAAATAGGAAAAAATAAGCAAAACAAAAAGAACTGACTAGATCATGAAAATTATTTTATTATAGCAGATTTAGCCTTACGATAATCCATTAAAATCGATATTAAATGGCTGATCATTCCAAGATCCAGATATCAGAAAACACACCGCTATTTATACCTTGAAAACAAACCAGGAACGAGTATATGATAAGCTGAAGTTTACGGCCTTTTTTATAAGAAAAAAACGCAGAGCTTCATGGGCATACGCAGAGGAGGAGAAAACTGGGTCTACTTCCTATTCTCCTCCTTCCTTCCATCTTCTCCTCCTTACTTTCCTCTTCTCCCACTTGCATTCCTCTACTCCTTCCTTTCCTCTTCGCCTTCCTTTCCTCTTCACCTCCATCCTTCCCTCTTCTCCTCCTTTCCCTCTTTTCCTCCATCCTTCCCTCTTCTCCTCCTTCCATCCCTCTTCTCCTCCTTCCATCCCTCTTCTCCTTCCTTCCTTCCCTCTTCTCCTTCCTTCCCTCTTCTCCTTCCTTCCCTCTTCTCTTCCTTCCCTCTTCTCTTCCTTCCCTCTTCTCTTCCTTCCCTCTTCTCCCTCTTCCATCCCTCTTCTCCTCCTCCCTTCCCTCTTCTCCTTCCTTTTCTCCTCCTTCCTTCCCTCTTCTCTTCCTTCCTTCCCTCCTCCTTCCTTCCCTCTTCTCTTCCTTCCTTCCCTCTTCTCTACCTTCCTTCCCTCTTCTCTACCTTCATTCTCTCTTCCTCCCTTTTCTCCTCCTTCCTTCCCTCTTCTCTTCCTTCCTTCCCTCTTCTCTACCTTCCTTCCCTCTTCTCTTCCTTCCTTCCCTTTTCTTCTCCTTCATTGCCGCTTCTCCCTCTTCCTTCCCTCTTTTCCTCCTTCCTTCCCTCTTCACCTCCTTTATTCCCTCTTCTCCTCCTTTCCCTCTTCTCCTACTTCCTTTCCTCTTCTACTCCTACAAACAATTTTTCAGTTTTTATTAAAGTTGGTCCTAGTAGAGATCGCAGTTTCGACTTTTGGTGTGGTTGTCGAACCTAGGGATGTAATGTCGAACATTAGCGAATGCGAATGTGTAATTCGTATTAAATTTATTTTCAGATTATTTATGACTAGTCGGTAAGGCCCCAGTAACTGGGGCTATTTTTTTGCGAAAAAAAATCTCTTTATGAAAAAACAAATATCAAAAGAGCACCAAACTACTCGTTGGTGTTTGTTTTGTTATTTGTGTATGCACATAATTCGTTTGATAATTCTGAGAGATGCCGTTACTCATGTCTTCTCTCTTTTTCTTACTCTCCCGCTTAAGCAATGATTTTTTCCACGATGAATGCAATGCTTTGTTCAGTGGGCGAATTTTAAAAAACTTCCGATGCTAATATTTTGGAATTGGCTTAACCGATTTTAAATCTGATAATTTTTGGCTAACCTACTCGTCAAGCTCTTTAAATTGATATATAATACGGCAGCACTTCTCGATCATCTGGAATAAAATTGTAGTTACACTAATAAATGCATAGATTCTCTCAAGAAATTACGAATTTTCCTTAGCCCATTACCTTTGGACTCAACAAACATCGGGTATTGAAGATTTAACACAAATTGTCTAAGTATGAGGATTCTAGATATTGGTCACGACTTTTGATTTGAATGGATTTCTAAATCTTAAAAAATAAATAAAATATTTCTTCGAGTTCCAGAGTCAAGCTTAGTTATCAGTGTATAATGCTCAGAAAATTTTGGATTTTCACAAGGCCACAAGAATATCTCAGTCATTATGATCGTTGCTCCTGAATAAGGCGATTTACGAAAATATTAGCCTTACTTCGGTATACGAGGTTTGAATTGCAGATCCCGGTCATAACTTTTTACTTTTTCGTTGATGGATTCAAGTGTCCTTTTCTGCTGGGATCTTTATGGCTAAAAGTGTGCAATTCTCATACAATAAAACCTCTTATAAATTCTTACGGATAGTATTTCTAGGTCCGAAACTAGTTTTTGAAAAAATTGTTTGAAGACGTGAGGTGGCGAATGTTCCCAGTTTGTCGACATTTACTCAGGAAGTGCACAGTGATTTCTATCTATCTCTAATCAGTTAAGACAGCTTTGTATATTCTATAGAGTTCATGAGAAGACTTAGTATTCTATAAAAATTTCATTAAACTATATAATTTAATTTTTTCTTATTTAATGGGAAAAAATTCTAGCGCTTTCGCTGAATGTGTTCGCTTTGCTGTGGCTTCTTTTTCTAGCTTTTTCTTTTTCTGTTCGGTTATTGTTTATGTGGTTGTCGTTGCTGTTGTCATTCATTTGTAGTGATAAGAGATATCACACTAATACATGCGCTCGTGCACTCTAAATAACAATAACAACAATAGACAAATTAATGATAATACATTTGTGTTTTATTTTTTAGATACTTGAACAATTGTCGTTGTCGGTTTTTTCCCGGTTTCCCCCGGCGCTTATCGGCAAACCAACCAACCACATTTGTCGTGGCAAATGGTTGCGCGTCATATTTGATAAAAAAAAAAATATAAAAACAGAGCAAACCAGAAGGCAGCAACAACAATTTGTATGGGTACCAATTCGGTGTATGTGTGTGTACTTCAGCCAGCAAGTGGCTTCTTTTTTTTTTGTATCACTTTGAAAATATCTTTTTACGCAAGTATTTTGATTTTCGTCGTCTATTGCCGTTAGCGTCTCGTTGTATTTGTAATTATTTTTTTTCACCCACTTGTGCTACGAATACGAGCGAGCTCTCTATGCCTCGTGTATATTTGAGCATTTTGCGCAAACTAAACATTTTGAACACAAACGAAAGCTATATGAAGCGCCGCCGAATGAACCGAATAACTAATACATACGTATTGTATATGTACTCGTTTTGTTTTACTGTTTTCATCATCAGTTGTTAGGCGGCAGTTAAAGTGACTTAACGTCTAAAAGTGGTGACTTAAGTAAAGTTACGCGCGCGTGCGATTAACACAAAACTTCCGTTAAATTATCAGAAAAATTACAAAAAAAAATAAAATTAAATTTTTGTGGGTTTTCCTATGAAGTTTTTAATGTTAAACTTGTGAAATATACGTAAAAAATACAAACCGATAATGATCGCGAGGTGATCAGATCAAAGCAATGTAATTTTTTTTCTTATTCTTACTCAACTCAAGTTTTATCTTTTCCCCATTAATTTTTTATTATTTATTATTGTTTGTGTTTAATTTTTGATTTATTTTGATTTTCATATTTATGCTTGATTAAAATGCTGCAATTTCACTGATGAAAATTTATTGAGCACTTGTGATCAGTTGTTTTTTTTTTTTTTTTAATATTTTATTTAGTTTGTGTTCCGTTTTTTTTTTCCTTGATCATTTGATCAAACCGATCGTGTGATTTGCAACGCTTCATATGATCGAGTGATATGGTAAAAAAAAAGTCGTCGCGTCAGTTTTCATGTTGACACGTTTGCGGTGTTTTTTTTTTTTTTTTTTTTGTGTGTGTTAATTTTTTAAATATTTATTAAAAATATCTTAAACGATTTTGTTGTGTTGCTACTAGTGTCCGATCGAAACTTACTTTTTCGATCGAAACCGAATTTCGAGAAATTCTTTAATATTCCGCCAAAACTGATAACGAAACTGAACGGAAATTATTTATGAATAAAGAATTCTAAAATATTTTTTTTATTATGATTTAAAACATAATTTATATTACGACAAAGCGAAAAAAATGTGATTTTGGAGATATTTTTATTGTTATATATCATCTCGATGCCTTGTATACTTCCCGCGTTGAAGAATAAGATATCGAAGATATCGTTGTTTCCATAATAATTGTTGCTCCTAATATTCCTTAGAAAATTCAAAGTTTAAAATATTTTTTTTTTCTAAACAATTTTAATTTTGAGTTGTGACGGTATTCTTTTAATTAATAAAAATTAAAGTTTGTTTACAATTTCGCACTGTAAATTAGTTCGTCTGTCACGGTAGACAAAGTTTCGGTTAAATATTTGGCCATATTTGCGGCCAAAACCGATATTTTTTAACCAAAACCGAATATTCGATCGGACACTAGTTGCAACTGCTGCTTGAAATCACCATATCACAAAACACTTCCTGCTTCTGATTATCTTCATCGTTTTCATTGTTATTGTTGTGCAAATAAAATAAAAGATCGTTGTATTTTTATATCTTCATCTTATATTTTGGTGTTTTTTTTTATTTTTGTTTGTTTTTTGTTATTGCTAAAGTGTGTCAATTTTTTTTTATCGAATCTAATTATAATATACTCGTACTTTTTTATTCTTTCATCTTTTTTTTTTGAATTTATTTTTTTTGCCTGTTTTTTTTTTTTTTGCTTTCTTTTCAGTTTGTTGTTTTAATTACCTATTTCAAAACTTTCCAGTCACTGTTAAAATTTATTAGGTGCTTTGTTATTGTTTTGTAGTAGAGAATGGTTATGAGTTATAGCGAATACAATCGCTCGTGACTTTTGTTGCGTTTGTTACCATGGCTTTTTGTTTTGTTGTTTTTACTTTGTTTTAATTTTTTTTTGTTTTGTTGTTTTTACTTTGTTTTAATTTTTTTTGTTTCTTTTTTTATAATATGAATTTCACAATTTTGGCAAACCTTTCTCAAAAACAAATACACGTACTTCATTCATATCACTTGAACCAAAAAAAAAAAAAAATAATCGTTGTTTATCTTGATATCACTGACAATTCTTAAATTGATATTTTGTAATAATAATCAGTATCTTGTGGTGATCATCAATTTCATTAATATTAATACTTACTTTGTGCTAATGAATTTATGACACAGCAAATGAATGTCATTCTGATAATTTATTTCTTTTTTTGCAATAACAAGCAAAATTTCGTTTAAATGTATATTTTGCGTCAATCTCAGTTTTTCGTAGTCAATTGACCGCATTTATTCTATGGTGCTGATAAATGAAAATTTTCCATAACATCTTAAAAAGGAAAAAAAAAATCCTAAAAGTCAACAACTTTTACTATTCATTAGCATTGATTGACAGGTTAGTTAGTAGATAGGCCAAAGTCTTAATTATGCAGAAAAATATTAGCAGAAAATAATAGTTGGGTTGTCAACCTCAAGCCAAAATTATCTTCTCTGATACCAATGAAGCGAGGCTTAGGGGACAGGGAAAATCAAAACAAGAGACAAATCAGAAATGATACTTACTTATAGACTTATATACATATAGATTTAGCAAAATGGTAGTTCAGTGGTTTGTCCAAAACAATTAAGGAAAGTGTGATACATTGTGTAGATAACAATCCATTTGAAAACTTTAAGACCTGACTTCAGGATTCGGACTTTACTACGATCGTAGTAAATTTACAATGTTTTTTGTAAAATTTTAAAAACTACTCCGTCACTCCGCTTGAGCTAAAATCTACTACGAATTTTTTCTTTGCATACTACTTGCTCATTTGAAGGCGGATTATCTGGAGCGGCCTGTATTGCATTCACAACAGATAATGCATTTTCTCCTCTTGGCAAAAGATTTTTCCATATATGGTTGTATGAAGGCAGTCCCAACTTCAATTAGGAACAAGCGACGACGACAATTTTCGAAAAGTTCCAATGTGGATTCATACTGATAAAGAGAACGTGTGCATTCAGAGCAGATATATCGAGCATGTTACAAAAAGATGCAACCGGCAATCTGTTGATCTTTTGCTTGCACCGATATGTACCGACCATTTCGTCCACAGTATCAAAGCCACCTTTCGTGCTGTTATAAAAATTGATAATTTCAGGCTTTTTTTCTCGTCGTTGTTTCGTGAAACTCACAAGCAAACAGATACAGTGGGCACTGAATGGAAAGTGAAATGTAAACAAGTTCTTGGCGCTATACTGCATACACTATGTGTCAAATTGACACATGAGGGACACTTTCGTAACTTTTCTTTTTTGTTTTCAATACGCTACAAAACTGAGCCCGCTATTGCAAAATGAATTTGAAAATTATGTCAAATTGACACAAGGGATGGATTCAGGTTAAACGAAAAAATCGTTGCAACAAATAGAACTTTCATAAGAAAAAAAAAATGAATGTCAGAGGAAAATTAAAAGTATGTTACGGGAGCAGTAAAGAAGCCGCTCAGTTCGCATGATTGTAATGATATTTTAATGTTTTTCGTCCATTTATGCACTTTTTTTTAAACATATATACATATTTATTTCTTGTACAAAAATATTAATTTTTTATGTTAGGGAAATTTCTAAATTTACTACGGAAATTTTGGGTTTGCTGCGTTCATTTACTACGATATTCGATTTCCAACGTCCGAACCCTGCCTGGCTTTAATTTTAAACTTTCGATGGAAAAAAGAACTGAATAAAATGGATTAATCTGGCCGAATAAAGTGGTTAGCTAGTCATGTTAGAGCTTTCTTTTCTAAGAGTCTCACTCTTAGTTTGAAATTACATAAAAATGTGCATCTCGTATTCTTTGTTGTTGCATGCCTTAGCTTATGCTGCAATAATCTACTAAATAAAAACTCCAGATGTGAGCACAATAGATGTGGCTGATCGTGGTGTATCCAATAATTTCATTCATCTTCACTTCTAAGTATCTAACCCCATATAAATTCATTATTCGTTTTGCTTCACACCATTAACAAAAGCTCGGAATGATAACGTCAGATAGCACTGGTCGGGTACCAGTATTATTAGACAATAAAATCAGTACGGTCATGGATTCTAAATAATTTGGTCTGGTACCATAACGATAGAATCCTATTTTCCTGTAATACTGTCTAGCGTTGAGTCTAAACACCTCAGCCCCTAGACAATAATCCGTTTTTGAATACCAATTAAAAGCGAAGGGGCTAGCTATTTCAATCGTACCTGGAAGGAAAGACAATATTAAATTCCCTACCATAACATAAATCCCGAAACAGAACTGATTAAAGTCTTAATTAATTGGACGATATCTGAAACCTCGTAACAGTAATTGTAACTTACTTAAGAAGATTTGGAGAGGTTTAAATCCAATCAAAGTTGGACAGGTAATAATCGAACCCTACAAGATCACACAAAAGCAGCATAAAGTATAGCCGGACATAATATTGTAGATATTTTTAAAGCGTTTTCTATAAACCCAGAAAATCGTAGGTGACTTTCGTGAGAATAATTTTTGTTATTATATATAGTTAGAATTCCAATTAAGTTTTTTAGCAAGTATGACAGCCAATTGTTTTTTCAGCATGTACAATAATCGTATCGTGAATAAAAATGGAACTGTAGTGAGCTTATGTACTTACTAGGAAATAAAGATAGTTTTATTCGAGTCGATCGATAAGTCCTCAGTGTGGTGATTTCATTTACCTCTCTAATAATCGAACTAAATTTTCCAATAACTTAACCAATCTCAGCTATCAAAAGTTTGATGCAAAACCCAATTATTCCACTAAATTTGTCTTCTGCAAGGTTCGGAACAGTTTTAAATAGTAACTGATCTTTAGAATTTGGTTGGACATTGATTCTGAGCATTCACTGTAGATTGCAAAGTATGTTTGAGAAATCAATTTACATAAATATTGCTACTTGTTAATTATTTAAATTAAATTTTCTCACGATGAATTAATATGTCATGTGTATTTCATATATTTTAATTAATTAATACACAATAAATATTTACATTCAATATTGTTTTTAAATTTTTATTTCAAGTGAGAACATGTGTATTTAACCCTAATATGCCTAATGATAATAATAACACACCTTTCATTTAAAATTATTTTTCCAATTATAAATAACTTAAGCATTTATATTTTTAAAATTGGAAAAATAGTTTTTATAAAATTTAAATAAAGTTATCATTTTGTAGAATATTTCAGGATTGATTTTCTCAAAAATCTGACTTTCTAAAAACCTTAAGTTTTCATGTTTGGATTCAGTGACCGAAATTCTCATATTTGGATTATTTCCCAGAAATTCTATTGGGAGAATGAAGGTATAAACACGTATTTTTTTTTTCGTAATTTGGACATTTATTGTGAAAAAGTGATTATAAATTTATTCTTTAAAGTATTGTCCACCGTTAGCCACAACCTTTTCCCATCTTTCTGGTAGCATACGGACTCCGCGTCGAAAGAACTCCTCATCTTTTGAGGGTATCCACGAATTGACCCATTTTTTGAGTTCTTCGAAAAAACGGAAGTGCTGTTCAGCCAGGACATGTGTCATCGATCGGAACAAGTGGTAATCAGAAGGAGCAATGTCTGGAGAATACGGCGGGAGGTGTAGCACTTCCCATTTCAGCGTTTCCAAGTATGTTTTTACTTGCCTTGCAACATGCGGGCGAGCATTGTCATGCTGAAGAATAACTTCGTCGTGTCTATTCTCATATTCTGGCCTCTTATCCTTTAATGCTCGGCTCAAATGTGGTCGGTAGCAGTCGCCAGTGATCGTTTCATTCGGTTTCAACAGCTCATAATACACGACACCTTTCATATCCCACCAAATACACAGCATGAGCTTGGATCCATGGATGTTCGGCTTTGCCGTTGATGTTGATGCATGTCCGGGCGGTCCCCATGATTTTTTACGCTTTGGGTTATCGTTATGTATCCACTTTTCATCGCCAGTCACAATACGATGCAGAAAATCCTTTCTTTTCTGTCGTTCAATCAGCAGTTCACATGTGAAAAATCGTCGTTCGACGTCTCTTGGCTTCAATTCGTACGGCACCCAATTTCCTTGCTTTTGAATCATTCCTAATACTTTTAATCGTTTAGAAATGGTTGATTGATCAACTCCTAAAGATTCTGCAAGTTCTTGTTGCGTTTGACATGAATCTTCTTCGAGTAATGCCTTCAATTCTTCATCTTCGAACTTTTTCGGGCCGCCTGAACGTTCCCTGTCTTCAACATCAAAATCACCACTTTTGAAACGGGCATACCACACCTGACACATTCTAACGTCTATAGCACATACAGGATAAGCTTCAGTGAGTAAACGATGTGCTTCAGTTGCGTTTTTCTTTAAATGGAAGAAGCAAATTAAAACTTCCCGCAAATGTTGTTTTGTTGGCACGAAATTCGACATTTTCAGCTATAGTAAAACACTTTTGTAAAATTATGAAAACTATTTGACAGATCAATTCTTATAGCATTTTTGGCGCTCTTCGAGATAGAATAGCTGTCAATGTCAAAAAAATAGCGCGTATGATAGATATGAAGTTAGTCATAATTACGAGTTTATACATTCATACTCCCAATAGTTCATACCGTAATGGGTAAAAATTTTCTTTTTTTTAGATACCTTGGAAAAAATCAGTTATCCCCGATATCTGATGACCGTTTCTTCGTTTTCATACATTTTAAATTTTTTTTTTTTTTTTTTAAATTAAAGTTCATGGACATTTAAAGGTTTAATTTACAACTTACAACTGTCCCTTCATTATGGAATCCTCATGGCTCTCCAATCCGTAAATGGGATAGTCGCGCCGTACTGTGGTATCACAATGAGCCTAAATGTGCTTAAGTGTGCTTTCATGAAGAAGGCTGCCACTCCAACCTAACCTACACCTGTCCCTCGATTTACACGATACTCGGATTGCATGTTTTTCCTCTTTCTCTAACACGTTTTTCAAAATAAAAAAAATGTATTTTGTATTTTATTCTGGTTAAAAATTTTTATTTTGCAAATATAGTTGTGGAAGGGCTTCGACTGGGTAGGGAACTGGAATCATATTTTCAACGAAGGCAGGTGTACTTTAAATGTTATAACTAATATCACAAACATGGACATTGGACATTCTCACATCAATCGATTAACTTTTCTCTTGTGGCTCTGTTGGGAGCACTACAAAAAAAGTTGGCTCTTTTTCTGGATAACTTGACAACTCTTTGAACTCTAAAATTATTAAAATTTTAAGCTTGTAAGTTCTTCACAGTAAAAAGTCTATGCTTCTACAGTAAAGATTCTACACCTATTCCACAAGTAGTCTTAAAAATTTACTTTTAAACATTTTTTTTTTATTTATTTTTATACTCGCCGATATGCCTGCCTTGTTTTCTTTAGAAAATCACGTTTTTTTATACAAACAAAAAACACCTGTTAATGACGCTGAAATTTCATTACGTACTGAATTGAACTCGAACTCTGTTTTTTTAAGTACGGGTTATTTCCATAGAAATATTTGCACACGTTGTTGACTGGAAATTTTTCAAAATTAACTAAATAGCTACAATACAACGATACAATAAAAACAACAACTGACAGCTGTCATCCGTTTATTGTATTGTCGTATATATAGTTTAATGTCAACGCACTAATTCTATATAATTGACTCTAAATGTATGTATAGTCAAATTTTTGGTATTTCGCGGTCAAACATTTCATCAAACCAAAAACATAAAAAAATAACGATGTAATATAGAATGATTTTATTTTTTCTTTACTTATTCGCCGCCAACAAAGTATCTGCGTAATTGCGTATTTGATGTACTAATTAAATTTTTACTTTATTTAGGTACATTAATTATTTTAGTTTTATTTATTTTTTTTTTTTTTTGTACCTACCTAATGAGGAAATTTAAATGATTAAATGTGATTTTATTTGTTTTGCTTTCAAGTTTCATATTACAGTACAACAAAAATTTTACCATTACGTAAAAGAAAAATGTGTCATGTTATTTTTGTTTTTTATATTGTCAAGGGGGTTTCCTCATTTCGCTGATGATACCTCATGCCGCAAAAATTTGTTTTCTTTCCTGTTACTTCACTGAAGATTTGCTAACTATGATAAGAAAATTGTAAAATCCGTTCTGTTATTAATTGTGGAAATATCCATAGATAATAGTTACATATTGTCAGTCGTTTGTTCTTTAATTACTTTTTAAATCTTATCAAAAGTTATAGGTACTTTTCTTTACTCCTTTATTGATTTTTGCTGGTTTCCATTACAACAAATAAAACGAATAGATTTCCAATTTCAGTCCATGCAGGTTTTTTCTCACCATTATCTCGGTGTAAGTTTTCTGAAAATAATCGAAGCAATGTGTGTGAATTAACATCAATTTCAAAAGTGAATACCCTAATCGTAATATTATTTATTATGGGCTTCATTAGTCAAAGCTTGTTTGCGTTTTTTTTTGTATTTACTTCTATTTTTTGTAAACAATTCAGGTTGAGAACTAGAATGTTTAAACACATGTAGATTGCCTCCTGCTGTTGTGTGTTATTTTTTTATTAATTTGTATTTTTTATTTTTTTTATTAATAAACTTTATTTATTCTAATGCATATTTGCATTTCCGTTTTTTATTTTATTTAATTTTTTTTTTAATATTATTTCTCTCTTGAAAATTATTTATCAATCAATTGTAACACGATATTATAACGAAATATTTTATTGCATAATGTAATATGCGCCTTGATTGATTAGATTTCAATGAGTTTAAAATATAACAAAATTACTCATTCTAATAGTTTAAGCTTTATGTGAACTTTAACTTAGTATACTATAACCCAAAACGTTATCAATTGGTGCGCTAAGTTTCTGAATTCCACAAATATATTATGGGGCAGGTTTTATTAAATTAGGTTATATAAATAGGTGCTTATTTCGAAAAACTTTTTCTCAAGGCCATAGATAACATATTTTTGTTTTACTTAAATTTTTTTTTTTATATATATCTTTTTCCTACTTTCGTGCGCCCTTCCTCATACCTCTGCCAACTATATACTTTCCACTCTAGTGCTTTCGAAATATTCATATAAATATGTGCATATGTATTTATGTATATGATATATATATTTGTGCATATTCTTACATAATTCTTATCATATATATATTTTTTTTGTTTTTTATCAACACAAACAAAAATTTAATCAATTTTATTTAGTGTTTGTTGTGTCAGCATCAAATCTTTCATTGGAAACTTTCATTGAGTCACGATGAGCAAATTTTATTATTTTATTTTTTTATTTTATAGATTTGCTAGGTAAAATATAAGATAAATAAAGAAAATAAAACATTTGCTTTTAGTTCACATACTTCAGTTTCGGGAAGAAGAACGATTTTTTAGACGGAAATTTAATCCTTTCAGAGATTTTTTTTCTCTTACGACTGTAAGCTTCAATATCAGAATTTCATAAATTTTGTTGACCTGTTTTTGTCAACTTTTTGAATAAAGGTAAAGCCGGTTTTTTATGATGATGTGACAAAGTGCGGTCTTAAAATATTTTGTTTTTGGTAGCTAAAAACTACAGAATTAGTAAGTAGTAGATTTTCATTATTCGTCATAAAGACAATAATTATTTCAGACATCAGTTTGTTTTTGTTTGAATAAAGAGCGAAAGCGTTTAACGTTTGTCAGATTCTACCGGCACAAATGTGTTTGTGGGCTCTGAAAAGGATAAAGTACATTTTTTATAATTTCTTTATCGATTTTGCAGTGTTAAAAGGTTAATTTGTCCTGCATTTTCAAGGTGTTCTTGGTGTTCAAGGCGTTTTTTCTTCGCCTTGTATACCTGATTCTGTTTGATGTAAAAAGCTGAATCAGAAAACACCGCAGAGCAGGCTCAATAAATTGCAAAGACTAGCTTGTGTTTCCATAACTGGGACAATGAGGTCTGCTCCGACTGCAGCCTTTAAGGTTTTACTAAACCTTCACCCAATTCATTTATTTATTAAGAAAGAAGCACTGCAATTTGTAGCAAAACTCATCTTAGAAAATGAAAAAGGTGCAGTGCGTCTAAGGCGAACCCTACTTAGGGTTGAGGACGAAACGCACTCACTTAATCTAGCCCTAAATGTTTTTTTTTCATCCCAAATATAACTTCAGACACCAATTCAAGGTAACATTCCCAGACCGGGTTAACTGGGAACAGAAAAAACCTACATCACCGTATAACCGGATGATGGTGTTGGTGCAGGGGTTTATGGGAAAAGCTCTAGAAGGTACAACTGGAAGGTACAAAGTGGACCTTGATCGCATATTAATTCAAAACACTCACCTTAATAACGTTCTCGCAAAAGCCACTAGGGCTTTTTGAGCTTGCAGAAAACTCTTTGGAAAGACATGTGGTGTTACCCCAAAGATAATTTTCTGGCTGTATACTACGATAGTTAGGTCAATTGCAACATATGCTGCATAAGTGTGGTGCCCTAAGGTTATCCAAAGCTCAACTATCAGCAAATTTAACAAGCTCCCACTCTTGCAATTAAGATTCTGATCGGACTTTCTTCTCTGCACATCTACATAAAGAAGATAGCTGCAATTACTGCCTTGAGGCTGCAAATCTCATCCAATTTACTGAAATCTAATACCTTAATCTACTCTGTGTCAGATTTTATGATTAGGGGTCTAAACTTTGGCCGGAAATTTAATATCATCATTCCGTCCAGGTTCGATTGGAATTCCCAATTCCCCAACTTCGGCCCCTTTGCACTCAATTGGTATACTGACGGCTCGAAAACCGATTGTGGTTCTAGTGCTGGCGTTGTTGGACCTAACACTTAAATTTCAATCCCACTGTGGACTTGGCCGAATGTTTTTCAAGCCGAATTATATGCAATTGAGACATGCGCCAGAATTAACCTTAATAAAGGTTTAAAAGGTGCTAAGGTTATAATCTTCTCCGACAGCCAAGCGGCTCTCAAGACACTTTCATCTGGGTGCTTTACTTCAAAGCTAGTGAAGAGAGTTTTCAGAAGTTGTCTACCCATAACAAAGTCACGCTTTGTTGGTTTCCTGGCCACTGTGACTTAAGTAATGTAGCTGCTGATAAACTTGCTAGGCAGAGTTCAGCAACTTCATACACGGACCCCGATCCATTCTCTGGAATCGGCTGGACTTGTTCCAAACCGATTATTGAGGCGTGGGCTAGGGACGAATGGCTATCTTATTGGCATTCCGTTCAAAGCCTTAGTCAGGCAAAGAAGCTCATTCCTCCTCTCACTCTCACCAAATCCCTGAACCTAACTTAATCGGATCTCAGATTGTTAGTAAGCTTTCTATCTGGCAACTATGTGGTCAGATACCATCTAAATAAATTAGGTCTGTCACATAATAATTCAATAATGCGTTTTGAATTATTGATGATTGTGTATAAATATATGTAACTTTAGCTTGACCGGCACTGTTAAGTCCTATCCAATAGTCTGAGAGCTTTTAATTCTCAGTCTTACAATTCATATTGAATATCATTTGGTATCAAAAAGGTTCGAAATCTATGATACTTAACCCTTCAAGGACGAGCGGGAATCAAAGTAGATAGATCAAGAAAGTAACTTGAAAAAAATTGTTTCTCAACCTAGCTCAGGAATGGCTCAGCTACAAGGTGCCATATGGCACCGCTAGGCATTACTGGATTAAGAGGACTGTAACCAGGGAGAAGCCCTGTCAGATTGCAAATCTTATTCTGGTTAATTTGTTACCGAATCTTTTAAATTTTAAATTAATATGGATTGATGTCACTCCACAAAAAACTTTGTGATCTATGAAAAACTTTTGGGCTTCTTTTTTTTGCTAGGTAGTTCACCTTTTTTTGACATCGAATGCATCATGGCCTGGAATGTCAGCTGGTATAACTTGATTTCTGTTGGATAGAGCTGGAAATAATCTCATATAGTTTTGGATTTTATGGTGTATGGTTTAATAGTTTTTAGAACTGATGTGCTTGCGTCTATATTCTCTATTGCATGGAACTCTTATGAAAATAAAATTACCAGGCGGTTAATGGTCGCAAAGATGTATAAACTAAATCAATCCTTGGTATTTCACAAAATTTCCTTTTCCTGTGGCTTGTTACCGTTTATATCTCATTGTTATTGTTACTAAAAATATTTCATGTATTTAATCATTATGTTTACCGTCAATGCTAACTAACATTTTAAAGACTTACATGCATTTTATTTATTTATGTTTTAATTGCATTTGCAAAATTATTTATAAAGTAGCTAAAGAATAGTGATCAATATAAAACAAAAATAAAAATAAAAAAAACTTTACGAAAATGACAAAAAACCAATAGAGGCATTTCTTTTTTTCTTGCTTTACTCTCTTCCAGAAGTTGCACTCTTCAGCAAACAAGAGGGAACCTTAGCATTCTGTTTGACATCCAGTAACAAGGGGACATTATCCAATACTGGTAAACAGTACGCACAGGGCGAAACAGCAACCACACGTGAGATAAGTGAAGATACGCCAGCTTACTACAGGCCCAGATACGACGACGACGGCGGCGGAGAGTTAAACCATACAACACTTGACGAAACGCGAAGAAGTGCTGTATCGGAAGGAGGAAAGATTGTGGTACAAGAACAACCGAAAAGAAGTAAAGAAACAAGCCCCATAACTGTAAAGGAAAGCGAAAGGAACGCAAAGGAAGACTTAAAAGCAGCATACAGCAGTTCGGAATTACATTTGTCACAAAAGTGCCCCACAGCACCAGGACGTCTGCAGGAGAACTTCAGAAGTGATATTCTAAGTAATAAACTTGCCAGCGTTAGCGCTAGTAAGCATCCCGCTAAACCAACTGCAAGCAGACACTGCTCCACCACACAACAACAACACGCTACACACACTACCACCCACACAGCATCCACAACAACCAGCAAAATGGCTTCCAGCACAACATTAAGCAGTATGGGCGCCCCTACGCCACATCCCAGCTCAGAGAAACAACCTTGGCCCAACTCTAAGGACGATTATGAATTGCGTGATGTTATTGGTGTTGGTGCCACTGCGGTGGTCCACGCTGCGCTCTGTCTGCCACGCAACGAGAAATGTGCAATTAAGCGCATTAATTTGGAAAAATGGAACACCTCTATGGACGAACTGTTGAAGGAGATTCAGGCGATGTCATCGTGTAATCATGAAAATGTCGTAACCTATCACACTTCGTTTGTAGTGCGTGAGGAATTGTGGCTGGTGTTGCGTCTGCTGGAAGGCGGTTCATTGCTGGACATTATCAAACACAAGATGCGTACCACTAACTGCAAGCATGGCGTGTTCGATGAGCCCACCATAGCGACCGTGCTGAAAGAGGTGCTCAAAGGACTCGAATACTTCCACTCAAATGGGCAAATACATCGTGACATCAAGGCTGGTAATATATTGATCGGCGATGATGGCACGATACAAATTGCCGATTTCGGTGTTAGCGCCTGGCTCGCCACGGGCCGAGATTTGTCTCGTCAAAAGGTGCGACACACATTTGTGGGCACACCCTGTTGGATGGCACCGGAAGTTATGGAGCAAGATCATGGTTATGATTTCAAGGCGGACATTTGGTCATTCGGCATTACCGCGATCGAAATGGCCACTGGCACTGCACCCTACCACAAATACCCGCCCATGAAGGTGCTAATGCTGACACTGCAAAACGATCCACCCACATTGGATACCGGCGCCGAAGACAAGGACCAGTACAAGGCCTATGGCAAGACATTCCGTAAAATGATTGTCGAGTGTCTACAGAAGGAGCCTTCAAAGAGACCCACCGCGAGCGAGCTGCTGAAACATGCTTTCTTCAAAAAGGCCAAAGATCGTAAGTACTTGACCCAAACATTACTCCAAACGGGTCCATCGATGGAGACTCGTGTACACAAAGCAGCCAAGCGACAGCCAGGTGCCTCTGGACGTCTGCATCGTACTGTGACCGGTGAATGGGTGTGGTCCAGCGAAGAGGAAGATAACGGTGGCAAGCATCACTCATCCGATTCAGAATCCGATGATAGACCAATCAATCGCTTGGAGCGTGCCGATTCCTCAGACAGTGATCAAGGTGAACCATCAGAATTCTCCGAAACAACAGCAACTGCCACTGAACCTGCTCCTGCACCACCACCAACCACAAATGCTGCTACTACCCCTGCAGCAACTACAGCTGGTGGCGTGTCAACGCCTACGATAAATCAGGCTACTGCGGGTATAGCGCAGTTACCAATGCCTTCAGCAGCCGACGGCGGCGATGCGCCACCAGTAAATCTTGTATTGCGTATGCGCAACGCACGTCGGGAATTGCATGATATACGTTTTGAATTCGCTGTGGGCAAAGACTCGGCCGAAGGTATTGCCACCGAATTGGTCGACGCGGGACTTGTCGATACGCTGGATACACAACCAATGGCCATACACTTGCAACAGCTAATCGAACAGCGTGCCAACCTCAAGACAGTAACGTTTCAACTGAGTTCGGGTCTCCAACCAGGAGAAGTACTGGATGATCGCGCTCTGGTGGGGTATGCGCAAATATCAATAACAGACTAGGAGGAGGATCATAGTGGGGTGGATGATATATATAACATCAGAGTGACTTGATTGATGAGTGATGCGTGAAAAGAAAATGAAATCAATTCGACTGAAAAGCTGAAAACGAAAGATTAGACCGGGTGACTGAAGACGTGGAAACGTGGTGGGGAAACGTTTGAAAATTTTTGCAGTTTAATTATTACACTATTATACGTACATTGAATTTAATTATAGTAATTAATATTTAATTTATGGAATACATACAACACTGTAAAGTAGTAGTTCTAGTATTTGAAAACTTCTTTTATCCAAACCAATTTCAACAGAAAATATTCATATTATTTTTATGTAATTGCATACATTCTTCTACTACTGGTACTTGTGTACTTGTTAAGTAATTATGCTAATTGTAATGCTATCATAATATAATTATGGGTTTTGCTAATGTTAAAACAAAACAAACACGAATAAGTAAATTCAATTCATAAAAGTAAAAGTCTTTAAATCAGAAAGTACTTACGATTACGACACATGGAAACTCATACATGCCTGTAATTACTAATTGCAGTAATGATTTTCATGTTTTAAAATATCCCTAAGTAGTTGAATACTTCACGTCTTCAAGTATTCCACAATTAAATTCATTAAGCTACTGTAATTAGCTGTGAATCAATAATTAAATGAAATATTATTTTCTTTACTTTAATTCATGTTTAATTTAATAGCGCAAGTAATTAAAATGTAATTAAACTTGACGCTTCACTCCACATACACACACACACACACACTTATATATATATATCTGGCGAGCCTTTCTCTCAATTTTTTGCTTGAATTCATAAACAAATTAAAAGGAAAAGAAAAAGAAAGAAAATCTACTGAAAATTTAAAAATATTGTTAAATTTAATTTTAATTTATTATTGTAATTATTTTATGTAATGCGTAATTAATTTTATAGTGTTTTTGCAAACATTTTTAAATATAGTTTATTTATATATATTTAAACGATTTGCACTTTTTAATAATGAATGAAAAAAAATAGAAGAAGTAAACAAATAAAAGCAACTATATATTTAATTATTTCATAAAGATAGTGTGAAATTTGTAATTAAAGTAATTAATAACAGTACTTGAAGTGCTCTCAGTTTAAAAAAAAAAAACAAAAACAAAATGGCATGTATCAATACACACTTAAACCCAATTTGCATAATACAAAAAGTAAAAAAAAAAAAATTAAATACACACATACTTACATACATAAGTAATTAATAGCGTATGTATTTTGTTTATAAAACAAATACACTTCTTTAGCATTAGAATTCAAAGGTACTTTTAGAGTAATTGCAAAATAATTACAATTAATTACAAGAGAGTATGTAGATCTTCTAAAGATGTCACTACTACTATTACTACTATCCCTAGCTAAACATATACATAAATACATACATACCTATATCCGCACACATATTACTTACATATTGAGAATATGTGTGTTAAAAACTAAAAAAGCAAAAACAAAAATCACCCCCTCCTTTGAAACAATAATTACATTTTAGTACTTTATAGTAATTGTTTAAGTAGTTGGCTTAAAAGAGAAGCAAAAAAAAAAAAGAGAAAAATAAAGTAAATTTTGTAATTAAACAAATAATTAATATTTAAAACCTAAGCATTTTTCCGGATTACAACAAAATTTTAAATTTAATTTTTTTGTAATTGCAAAAATTTGAAAAAAAAGTAATTAAAACTTTGTATTATAAAAAACTCAGAAGAAGAAAAAAAATGAGCAGAAAAAAATTAATGCCTTTCGAAATAGACAAAAAAAAAGAACAGAAGAAATAATTTTTGTGTTTTAATTTTTTGGTTTTCCTTTTCCCCTCTTTCTCTAATTCTAAATTATTCGCTTGTGTTTTTATGATATTTTTTTTTTTTAGTTTTCGGTGTTAGGTGGTACAGGTTCATCATCAACAGCAACATCATTAAACACATGCATTAATTAATTATCAGTTTTTATTATGCATTTAATAAATCGATAACTAAATTGGATTAAAAGTTCTTTTGAAAAATCAAAAACATAATAATAATAAAAAAGAAACAGGTTTGTACTACCAGCTCTTTCATTTTAATCCTGCTTTTTTTTATATTATGTAATTAATTATCATTAGAATAAGACTCTTCGTTAGGTAATTCAAAAATTTACACCTAAATCTTTTTGAAATCCAAGTATTTTTAAAGCGACATGCAAAGTACCTTGCACCAAGAAGTTTTTCGATTACCACGAGACCATACTACATTTAAAAAAAATCTAGAAAAATCGATTCAAAAATGTAAATATCCTGGGGCTCTCTGAAATCCTGATTCTTCTTTTATGATACAACAGCCCATGGAGGTCTTAGACTCAACTTTTCGTTTCCATTTATGTTTTGTAAGTTATATTTGTACACAAATAGAAGAGACCTACAATTTTGTGCAGAGTCCAACGGGCGAAGTAAAAAGCTTTTCTTAGGCAATTTTTATACTTGGAGGCTTGCCATTGCCAACTCAGAGGTGGTAACATGTATACTTAGTACCGAAGAGACGGCGACACATATATGGATTGTTATATACTTTATCCAGTGAGGGCAGCTGAAGCCAATTGTGATATCTTCCTACGAACACGGTGAAGTTTATAGTTTCCTCGTAAGAAGTTTGGTAATCTCTTTATGAGAGAAATATCCACTAGTAAATCCTAGTAGCGCAACCGGGTCCTTATAAAATCTTCACAGTGAAATGATGTGATGAATGTGTTCTATTATTTCTTCCTTTCTGTTCCCAGTTGAGGTAAAAATTACATCGTAAAAAGAATTTCAAACTCGAGGCAAATTAGGTTCGATAGGGATTCAGAAAAGTAAATGAATTATCTGAACTGTTGTTTCTACATACATTCTCCATAACTCGGATAAAATTATTCAGTTATGCACCTCGCAAATTATTCATAAAATATGGCAAAATGGAATGAAATATAGAATCTGAACCGAATTCTAACAAAATTAACTAATAAATATCTATGGCCATTTTATTTTGAAGTATTTTTACTGGAAAGTTCGTCCCTAGTATTTTTTTGATTGGTTTGGACTAAACCTGAATTCATACTACAACGTCTTTGAATTGAATTCAGCGTTAATTTGAATGCAGAAATTTTCGAATTGGATTAGATTATATAGAACTTTTGAGCATCGGTAGTATGACCCAAATCGTAACATTTTTGGCCTTTATTAGAAGTTGTAGATGCAACAGCTTCAAATTCTTTAGCTAAAAAATGATGCTACAGTATTTTGAAATATGCATAAGCTCTAGCCTTTATGATAAAGCTTCAAATTGCTTAATTTGTCTTACAGGAAAGGGGACCCCAATATTGCATGTGGAACAAGCCAGATAATTACGGCAGTCACTCTTTATTTTAGCAAAATAATCATTGAAAAGAAATGGGGTCTATAGTAATCAGATCAATAATGCGATATAGTTTAATGGCTAGGTGAATATTCCTCGAAAAAATGTCAACTGAAGGGAATTGGGTAAGGTGTCAAGAATGACACTTATTAAAGCCTTAGAAACCATGCTCTATATACTTCGTATAGATCTTGCAGGCAAAAACAGACGAAGGTAGCCGTAAGATTAAGCACAGTCTTCTCGTTGGATCACTGCAGCTACGATATTTGTAGTATTTTACTGAATTTAAGAGGCGTAATACCCAAATATGTTGATTACATTTTACCATAGCTCACTTATAATAACAAGTTTATCATGAATCTTTCAGTTAGACAGAAACTAACAGGGTTAATCCAGCCAATGGATACTGTACACTTCTACACTTGTTGTCTCCAAACTGGTCGATTGGAAGGAAGTATCGCTTCGTGTAGTCTAAACTATTGCAGTGCATTTTTGGCAAAGGTTTCGACGATTAGAAAAGTAGTTAGCTGTCTCAAGTGAACCGTGATATAAATATTATCATTGGTAGTCAAGCAGCCGAAAAATTGATTGATATTGTATTTACTTTTATGTTAATAATACAAATCTGTGGCCACAAGGAATAACAGCAAAACTCGAAAAAACCTGTTGCGTATTTTTCATTATAAATCCCAAAATGTTGAAAGTTTGCGAACAATTTTTGCAATTAGCAGTTTCTATTAATTAAACTACAAAAATTATTTAAGAATTTCCAATATTTTGGGTTTAATAATGAAAAATACTCAATAGGTTTTCATTAGACTTTCGAGTTAATCCTTGTGATTTTCGAGTTATTCCTTGTGGCCACAGACATATCGATTCAAAACCTACATGTACCGACGGATTAACAAAAGTTCACTAAGTTAGTTGGAAAAACCACAAAAATAAATTTAATTTCTTATCTTTAATTTTCATCTTTTTGTTTTGTGGAAGACATTAATTTCAGTCGGTAGGCAAATCTTTCAAAAAATTCTTCAGTGGTCTTTTCCAAACCATGAACTGTTTGATTTCGAAATAGCACTAATTTCGGAATCGTACTTATGTGCTTGATCCTTAGTTTTAAAATTTTGTATGGAAATTTGAGTCAAAACGAATGCACTGCTCTTTTGCCGCCGTTCAAAATTTAGGGAACTCATTCGCAGCATCGAACTCATTCGCAGCATATTCATGGCATTCAAACCCCAGTTCATAACTTATCATTTTTTAAGTCACTCTTGTATTTTTGCCAATTTTAGCCTTGGAAATTTTTGGGATTGCCCCACTGAAAAATTGCAGGTCTGAAATCGTTAAAACTACTTTAAAGCACAAGACATGGCGCAATCGTTCTATAGCATTCATGAGAAACTTGCACTGGCTTGAGTAACGTAGACTTCAGTAAAGAATTACAACCCGAATTTCTTGCTGTTTTGGCGGATTTTTCAAAAGCACATTAAAAGAAAAAGTCACCAGTTTAGGGAACTTTTGTTAGTCCTTTCGTATTGGATATCAGGAAAAAATTTTGACTTCTCACTACAACACCCATGCAACATTTTAAACACAGCAATTGTCTAGCTCTAGCCAAACGAAGACTTCCTGACATCAGAGATTTAGACTAGCCTTTTAAAATTAGAAAATGCTTGGCAAAAGATAAAGGAATTCGTGAAAACGTATGATAATAAAATAGTAAGTTCACAATTAAAAACTACAAGCACTTCTACACTTCTCTCCATAAGAAAATTTCACAGTATCAAAATGAAAAAGCCAATATATCTAAATAATAATCCAAAATTATCTTAATCCCACTTCTTTTGAAAATCAATTAATAAATACCTAAACAATAGTAAAAAAAAAGAAAGTGGAATTAATTAAGAGCAGTACTGTAAAACTAAGCTACTTCACAAAATACTTATGATAATAATAAAAACTAGCCCTTATATTTAGCATAGTATAAATGTATTGTAATTTTACTATATGTATGAATGTGCTCTCATAGATATTACTTCTTTTTTTTTTGTAAATTGGCATACCAGAATAAGCCGCCATGTTCTCAAATTAAATTTCCAACGAAAATTAAAAATCGATAGCATGATTTGCTATTCATCGGCCAGTTTTAATTTCGGAGACATCAGCCCCATAAAATACTCTAAAAACGGAATGGTATGAGTGGTTTAAGATATTGAAGAAAAAACCAGCAGCAGCAAAAAATTTCATTCGAAATTGAATTACGGAACATGACTAAATATAAAAAAATATTTTCAAATTTATTTATTTCTAGGAATTGTATATCTATGAGAGAGCACCTCTTAGACTTATATCCATTTAGTTGTGATTTCAAACTATTCAATAGTTAATTTTAGATATATTTTAATGTTAGGGAATTTCTATAGTTATGGAAATATAATCATTAAAAATTATGAATCTCCATAAAAAATAATGAGAAAATAATCTTAGTGTATTATAATAAATTCTAATGAATAAAAAAAAAAATGTGATTGTATCTTCAGTAAGTAGTGTTTTTCAAGTCTTGCGTGTGCTAGAAACACGGATGTTTTTTTTTTTTATAAAAATAAACCATATTCCGAAATTTAAAATTGGTTGTCTACTTCATTTTAAATTTACTTTGCACAAAAATGTGTAAATTTGAAGTTTAAAAAAGTTTTAAAATATCCTTTTTTTTTCAACATTCGTGTTTCTGGCACACCCGACGATACGTACAGTGGTGGCTCTCGTATGAAAACTTAAAATTAAAGGAAATTCCAAAAATTAGTTCTGCATTCATATTTTCATTTAGCGACAAGTTTTCAGTGCGAATTTAACTCAGTTTCGTATTAAAAAAAATCGTGTTTAGGGCCAGCTTTAAAAAACAAAAATCACATAAAAGTTGAACAAAGTTAAAAACTGGATCAGATTTGCTCCTATTCGGCAGGCAATGATATATCAGAACTTAATCCAATCATACAATCTAGAATTTGTTACTATAATTAACAAGGTCTGCAAAAAAACATTTTTTATTACTGCGGTCTGAGAATTTCAAACAATTTCTTAAAGTCTTTAATTTCAGTCAGCACAAAACTAATCCACATTTGTGTTTCTCAAGCTAAAAAGAGTTTTCAAAACTGATCGAAAATGTGTGGGAGCTTGAGCTCAAGTTATCTCACGGTGTGGAGATCCGGGAAAAAAATCTATAAGTAATTAGTTAGAAATTAGAAACGATTTGTTGTTTTCGTGAAAACTTCTCTCTATTATAAGCAAAATCAGACTATGACAATTAATTATGTAAATATTGGTACCAAAGTAAAATCTGCAAATATTCGATTGTCAATCAGATGATAACTTTGACGAAGGACTCTGCCAAATTTTTAGACTATAGTCAGTTCAGAGGCCAAACTCATTAAGTAACTTATTTGTGAATATGGCAATTGAAATTTTTCGATACGAGTTTGGTGGTATTTATGGTAAAAACTAATTTTTTTCTCTTAAATTAGTTGTCGCAAAGGCAATGAGTATCGGAAAATAGCAAAATATGAGTAAAGTAGAACAATCGGGTCTTTGGGAGTTTAACCACTGAGTCGCCGATTTATGATTTTTTTTTATTCCGTTAGTGTCGCAATACTTTTAAATATAGCCACCACTGTAATTCAATAATATCAAATTATTTAAAAATATTTTTATATAGAAAATGGAGCAAAATTTGTTTTGGTTTCCTAAATTTAAATCAGTTTGAAAAATAAGGAACGGTTTCAATTAAAACAAAGTGTTTACTGGAGTAAGAAGGTCTAATTCTTTGTACCTAATCTATATCGAAAACCTGTTAACTAAAACTGCATAGAAATTATATTTAGGTTGAAAAACATCGATGTTTAACAAAATGAAAATATTTTCTATTTGGCTCACTGATGAAAAACTACAATGGCTCAAAAGTGTTTTTTAAATTCGATACCCATGTAAATGTATATAAACAAAGATAAGTGTAAATTCAATTTTAAGACTTCCTAAAAATAATAAGCAAAAACAAAAATTGTAACCTTCTTTAGATTATTATTATTTTAATAAAGAAAGAAAAAAAGCTTAAATCTTTGAATTAATTTCTTTCCGTATGAAATTTCTAGAATATTTTCGAAATTGTTTCATTAAATCATCAAAATGCACTTTCCTTCTTTTCTGTTCCACAGAAGCCCCATCAACAGCAACAAAAACATGTCTGATTATTTCGATGAATTGGGCCACACACCCACTGGAGCAGATGGCCCCAATGATTTCGCCAAACATTATAAACGCCTACAAGTTTTAGCTGTAATGCATGGAATCGATATCGAAATTGAGGTACCAGAGGCTTCAAAACGTGCTATCGCCGAACTGCCAGTGCATGAAATAGCTAAAGCTGATGCAGAGCTGGAATGTTCCGTTTGTAAACAGACCGCAGAGGAGGGTGAAAAATATAAAATTCTACCGTGTAAACATGAATTTCACGAGGAATGCATTCTACTTTGGTTGAAGAAAGCGAATTCATGCCCCATGTGTCGTTATGAGCTGGAAACAGATGATGCAGTATATGAAGAGCTACGTAAATATCGTCAAGATGAATCGAATCGACGTGAAAGGCAGAGCAATTTAATGGATTCCATGTTTGGATAAGTTTGTTCGTTAAGTCAAAACTTCAATAGCGCGTGGTGGCAGTAAAGCAGTGATAGGTTGAAGCGGTGCTCTGGTTAAGTTTTAGAAATTAAAATCAAAATTGTATTATGCTACAAATAATTTGGTATATGAACAAAAAATTAAAATAAATGGGTTGACGGCGCAACAGTTGTTTTTTTTTCATTCGCACAGTGTATTAGTGTGTGTACAGTAATTACTGTAACGGAGAGTAATTTTGAAGCCCAACAGTACGGCAGTAATTTAAAAAGAAATATTAGGTCTGTTGGAGTACACAATAATCATTACTAGTTCTACTATTTTTATTGGAAATACTTTCGCGTATGCAAAAAAAAAATAGTTAAAGAGAGCGAAACAGGATAGTTTTTACCAAAATTTTACTGGATAAATCTCTACTAGTAAAAATAACAAGTTAAGAAAACAAAATAGCTTTTCGTTTTTATCAAACATTTTTGGGGGAATTGGGCTTAAAAATAAGATAACAATTTGCACAAATTGTTTACTTCTGCATATGGCATCTACAAAATTAATAGAATTTTCTGTACAAATTACCCAATTATTTTTAAGGCTTATCCATATTGCACCAAATTAAAAGTCATCAGTGGACAATAATCTAATAATAATAAATAAACTAAACTTGTTAAATAATTGAAAAATTGTATTTTTTTGTAACAACTATTTTGGCATATCAGTTTTATTTAAAAATTTTACAAGTTTTCCGTTTGCGTACTTTTTCAAAATGCGAACAGACAATTTTACTTCTTCCACATTAAAGATTAAAATAACAATTTTTTTCTGCCTAAAAGTAGGCAACGAAGACTGTCGAAATATAAGAATTTTTTCACAGTGTAGGCTAAAATAGAAATGCGCTCCACCCAATGGGGGTCCACCAGCGTGGCCGTTGATAAATTTCAAAAAGTCCAAAAATTAACATCGGTTTGAAATTTGAAAATAGCAATAAGTTTGTAAAAAATCTTATAAAACGACAGTGTTACAACTAAAAAGTATATATGTAATTAGTGTTGCGAACTTTCAAGGTAAAGGCAATGGATTTTTCGTATAATTTCATGTGAATATCACAGTTTTTGCAAAAAGTCTCAAAAGTTGCAAGGATTTTGAAAAAAATCTAAATTTTTGGGTATTTTCGAAAATTCGTGTCAAAGTCTCCAAACAGTCAAAAAGGTTGCAAATTGCAACTTTAGTCTCATAACAGCCACGCTGGGTTCCAGCGTATTAAAAACGTGTTAAATGGCTGTCTAAGGAAACACTTAGGCTAGAAGGGCCCATTGTAATACCATATGGTTGAAATACAGTTTAACGAAAAATGTTGCAAATTTTTAGGATTTTTTCTCACAAAATTTGTCTTTTTTTTACCAAATTCTAGCAACTCCCAGTTACACAGTTGTCAACACGGTTTTCTTTATTGAAATATGCCTTAGGTACGGACTTATTTAAAACTGAAGAACCGTTTTTCGCGATCAGGTCAAGAGTTAAAGAGTTATAAGTTTAGATATAAAAACTCTTCTTTTTATTGTCAATTTCCGATTTTCAGAAACTATTTTTAAACAAAATTCCGAAGAGTTTTAAAACGTAATTTTTTTACCTTAAGTTCGCCTTTAAATTCAATAAATAAATGTAATTGGGAACCACCCTATTTCTATTACAAATTTGGTGTAAATTTTAATTAAATTATCGATCAAATTTGAAAGGTATGTAAACAAATATATCGTAACCCAATAAAAAATTGCCATACATACATTCAATGGGCCCGACGGTTAACTGCTGCTTTCTGTGCTGATATAATTTTCATGGTTAGTAGTAATATTCATGATCGGTATCTCATTGTTGAAACGTAGAGTAATTTTACCAAAAAAATAAACAATAATTTATTTTTTCAAATTTAATCAACGTAAGTAAGCCAACAAATGTTTAACTTTAATAAAAATTAGCTTTTGTGAATTGGTTCTATCTGCTTCAACTCCATTTAATGGAATTTTGTTTTCTTATTTTTAAAAAGCTTATTAATTTTTTATGCAACCCTGCTACGAAATCATTTGCACATTTTCCAATTCCACTTCGTTCCCACTTATGATAAGCTTTGTATTTGTTTTCATTTTCGTTTGTTTTTCATTCTAATTTCGCTTTTGTTTCACATTCCGGGTAAATCTTTTACTGTTTGTTTTGCTTTATACATATTTTTTAAAGCTAAATCCGCGGCATAGTTTTGTTAATTCCACGATTGTTTACAAACAAATTCATTAATTTTCTTTTCGAATTATGTGTATTTCACGTAGTGAATTTATTTTTTAATTTATTATTTAATTTTGGTGAGTGCGTGTGATTTGATAAAATGCACAACACTTCGCAAGCAATTAAACTTTTTGATCGGAAATTTGTGGCCAATACACTGCGAAACAGCAGGCGCTGTCCAAAATGTCGCAACGAATACTCTCACAATTATGCCATGGTAATGGGAGGAGGTAAGTCCTTCGTTAATGAACTTGAGTTTCATTGAGTATTGTGCAAAAAATAATGTGCATAGCGTGGATGACGCTAAATACTTGTTCCGTTAGGGGTAGCAAGGGAAGTGGGAGCACATGCATAAATGGAAGTGAAGTTGTTGCATTGCTTTTGTTCCATTTGAAATAAAAAAAAACTCGCCGTTTTACGCTACACATCCTGTGATGAAAATATGTATATGGCCGGATAGTGTGGCCAACTCAGCACGTTTCCTGCTGATTTTAGTGCTTTTTGAAAATTAAAACGCGGGAAAAAAGTGATTTAGCGCTAACGTGTTTTTTCAATTTAAAATATCTTGAAAAATTAAAAAAATTTTCATTGACTTGAAGTATCAGATGTGTGCCTGTATTAGTGAAAAAGTTTAAATGTTTAAAAGGAAAAAAATTAAAAATTTAAATTTAAGGAAAATACACGTTTTATTCTTCATATTAGCGAATTTTGAAAAACAAAAGTTGCCCACACTGTTTATGGCACCACTATTTCCTTTTCCATTACCCTTTCAAAAGTTCTCTTAACAATTTTCTTCTACGGTAACAATTTTCACAACACTTCTATATTCTACTTCAACAAAGTGTCCCGAATTTTGCTTAATCATTTCGAATTTTATAAATTTTTATTATATATTCTTATCAGTAGCATATCTATATTTCGTTGTTGTTCATAATAATATTTGTAACATTACGTTTAAGCGAAAAATCACGAAAAAATATTTTAAAGAATCTGTGAACTCAAATGAATATAGTAGTTCCAGTTTTCCAGTCGGTTGTTTACATGATATCTACCCTCTAGGTTATCCGAATCAAAACAAAGCCATTTTGCTGAATGTGGTTATCGTCCCATAAATAAAAAATTAAGAAAATGGTATATATCAATTTCATTTTAAATACCAGCTGTATGTTTGTTTTTTTTTTTTTTTTGTATGAAACAACAAATATTATAGACATCTCTTCTTTGGCATCAAATTTAAAGACATGCGTCTTGAATTAGTTTCTGTTGTATATCTGTTGTCGAAAATTCGCATATACACATTTCTAAGAAAGTATCAAAATTGTAAAAATCCATAAAAAAAATAATATTTATTCAACTTCCGAAATTGGATGCTCACTTAACCCTTTTTTAGCTGCTGGGATACATATGCCGGATATTAAGTTTAAAAGCAGTTAAGTTTAGAGATAGAGTATTCGGAAAAAATCGTCGTAAAACGGAAAGATTCTGGTAAAGGGTTAAGGAAAGTAATTACGAAAAATAAATGAAGGAAATCCTCGATAATCATTTCGCAAATTTTTTGTGTTTGCTATCGCCAGCTGATAACACTGGTCACAACAGAAAACCATTATGCGGCATCAGCTCTAATTTAGGAATTTTCGGTCAAAATGTGAAAAACTGTTTTTTATAGCAATAGCTTTTCAAGGGATTGACCAATTTTAACCTTCGCACCTACCACTGGGGCTTACCATACCCCAGAAAAAAATCAAATTGTTGAATTTTTGCAATTTGATCTTGCACATTGTGTATAAGCACATGTAAATTAATTTTTTTTGTTGTTAATTCAAAATTGCCGATAGATTTATTATTTTACAGTTAGTTGCCACAATACAAAGCTTAAAAATGGACTCACGCTCACACATGCTCACGGCTTTGAAAATACTACTCACGCATGTTCACGCGCGCTGACTATTTTCAAAATAATTAGTTTTTTAAACACCAAAATTAAGTATTTAAGAAATTGTGAATTATAACGACGTCATTGGAAAAAGTAACTTCTACTCACACATTTCCACGTCGAAAATATGTCAGGCTCACTTTGAAATTTTGGAAATCAAATCATGCTCACATTTAAATTATGTCACGTGTGTGCGTGTTCACTCATGTTACGTAAAGCTCATGTCACGCGCCCATCTCTAATGGGTATAGCACACCCCAGTAGTAGGTTTACGTTACTTTTTTTGTCAAAAGTTATTTTTTGCTTTTAAAGCACTCCTGGTGAGTTTTTTGTTATAATGTGAAATAAAATATACAAAAGTAAAATATGTTTTATAGGTTTACTGCGAAAATATTATTATACATAGTGACAATTATGGATTTAAAGCTATTGAAAGCCTTGCTCTTGTAATCTGACAACGAAGATTTTTGGCGCAACTGGCATCTTGACTAAGAAAAGCTAATCGCCCAAAAGCTCTAAAAATTAACTGAGTTATAGCTTATTATGATATTTACTTAGCTTATAAGTTTCCTTTTGCTATGATGAATTGAATATATTTTTTGTTTATTTTTTTAAACCATTATATTTTTAAGCTTTTATAAGAAATTGAATATACAAATTTTTTGTTTAAATCTTTACTTTTTAGTAAAATTTTTGGCTTTTATTATCTATACATTTATTAGCGTAACTACAATTGTATTCCAGAAGATCCAGAAGTGCTACACTAACAAATTATATATAAATTTAAAGAGCTTGACGAAAATTATCAGATTTTAAATCGGTTTAGCCCATTCCAAGATATTAGCATATGAAGTTCTTTAAAATTCACTCATTGAACATTCATCGTTGTTAAAATCATTGCTTAAGCGGGAGTAAATAACAAATGAGAGAGAGAGAGAGAAGACATGTGTAGCGGCATTTCTCAGAATTATCTAACGAATTATCTGCATACACAAATAACAAAAAAAAACACCAACGAGTAGTGTGGTTCTCTTTTGATATTTGTTTTTTCATAAAGAGATTTCTTCCGCAAAAAAAATAAATAGCCCTAGTTACTGGGGCCTTACTGGCTAGTTCTTATTTCATTTTATGAAAATGTCTGATTGGCGTATACTACAACTCAGTGGTATAAGCGTGTATGAAAATAATAAATGGTATGTGCGATGGTTAATAAACTACGATTATATGAAATAAAAAAAGTTGCTCCGTATAATTAATACAGTCCCAAATTTTATTTTTTTTTAAACCGTAGTGCGACATAATTTCTTCTAGAGTTTTGAGCGCTGAACTCAAATTTAAGCATAAAAATAGCGCAAGAAATAACATTTATCAGAAAATTGAGGTTAAACATACCAACATGACTCATTTCAGTCAACTTTAAATCCATAATATACAGTAAGTCACAACACGAAAAATAGCTAAAAATGGCGTCAAATTGAAAAGTAACAACGTTGTTGAGTTTCTACTCATCCAAATGAACATGTAAACAAATTTTTAAAGTCAGATAATATCTTCAGGTTCCAGATGCGTCTTGGAAGTCCTGAAATTTCGAACAAGAATTAAGATTTTTTAAATTTTATTGGCCAAACATTTTTCAAATTTCACAGCTTTGTTATTAGTATTAATAAATACATACATAAAGTTAATTTTCAAAATCTTGACTACTTTGTTCATATCTAGTTTTATTCAAGTAATGTATAACAGGCTAAATGATTTGTAAAAGATCCGATTTCTAAATCGGATAATGTTTATTGGTTCACCAAGATGATCAAAACTTAGAAATTTTGACCATAACTTATAATTTTCATACAATTTTGGCTGAATTTCTAAAAACTTACAAGCTGAAAGAGTAGCTGCTCAGCGGTCTCCTAAAAACTCTTCTGTTTTCCAGTTTAAATGAAAAACTAAAATTAATATTCCAGTTTAAATGAAAAACTAATAAAAATATGCTAATTTCTACTAATGTTTTCGTTGGATCAATTTATTTGCCAGATCCGTATATTTGGATTTGTAACAAGTTATCATCTAACGCACATCCTATGGTACGTTTTGAGGTCTTTTGAGTTTCATTTAGATACCAAAGTACCAACGCTGTCATTTAATTTATAAAGGCATATAAATTACGCGGGTGTTTCTCCATTAGCGCTTTTTACATAAATTATATAAGTTTACTTCTATTGATATGTAACAATCTATACATTTATTAGTGTAACTACAATTTTATTCCAGAGAATCCAGAAGTGCTACACAATCAGTAGGTTAGCCAAAAGTTATCAGATTTAAAATCAGTTAAGCCAATTTCAAAATATTAGCGTCGGAAGTTCTTTAAAATTCACTCATTGAACAAAGCATTGCATTCATCTTTGTAAAAATGATTGCTTAACCGGGAGTAAATAACAAATGAGAGAGAGAGAGAGAAGACATGAGTAACGGCATTTCTCATAATTATCTAACGAATTATCTGCATACACAAATAACAAAACCAGTGTGGCCAACTCAGCGTTTTTCCAGCTGATTTTAGTGCTTTTTGAAAATTAAAACGCGGAAAAAAGTGATTTAGCGCTCAGTTCGTTTTTTTAATTTAAAATATCTTCGAAAAATCAAAGAAATTTTCATTGACTAGAATTATCAGATGTTTCCCTGTATTAGTGAAAAAGTTTAAATGTATTGAGTTTTCTCGCACTTTTATAAGGAAAAAAATTTACCGGATTTTGAAAAATAAAAGTTGGCCACACTGAACAAAACAAACACCAACGAGTAGTTTGGTTCTCTTTTGATATTTGTTTTTTCATAAAAAGATTTCTTGAACAAAAAAAAAATAGCCCCAGTTACTGGGGCTTTACCGACTAGTAAGAATTTAATTCATGTCAGTTATGTAATTTTTAGTTTTAGTCGTCGACTATGTTATTTCTGTTCGGTTTTATTATACATATATAGTTGAAAGTATTGACACTGAGAAAGTGGTCTGCCGTCTCTTCACATTTTTCCTCCAAACCACAGGAAACACAGAAGGCACTAACACCCAGGCCAATCTTATTCAAATGTTTGGCCCAGGAAAAGTGACCTATGTATAGTCCAACCAGCTGCCTACAGTTCTTTCTGTTAAGTGATACCAGAAAGTCTGTTAGACGCTTCGAGATAACAAGTAACATGCTCTTTGTCTATCTAAAGCCTCTCAGTTCCTCCTATGCACGATTGTGGGTCAAATCGATCCACTCATTAATAATGGTTTTGATGGCTGTAGACGCCAAAGAGAGCACAGGTTCTGGGCCCAGGAAACCAGTTTCTGAATCCTTTCCTTGGTCTGTTGGTTAATTCTCATAACCTTATAATAACGATATGAAGTGAATAAGAATTATAGGAAAGTGTAAAAGTTCACCGCTTGGTAGGCAATGACAAAGCCACCAAGTGAAAAACAAATTGCGACACCTCCGTTCAGAACTGCTGTTAAACTGTAGGTGCAACCATCGTCTCGCTGGTGTAGCTTACCGATAGAACAGAGATATTTTGTAAATAAACTTAGGTTCATTTTTGAGAAGGGGTAAGAACAACTTTTTTTTATTAGACTTTTTTGTGCATATGAACGTATAAAATTTTATTAATTTGCCTAATCCGTTCATTTCTATGACATCGAAGTACTAATCTGCACTACTATTTCGAAACCTAATTATAATTAATTCATTTACAGATTCCCGTGTAAAGAGCAATCGTCCCTTTCTGCTCATCTGCGGTCACAGTATGTGCGAAAATTGCGTTTACCACCATCGCCAAAATCTCATGTGCAGTATATGTATGCGACCGATTGAAATTGAAATGAAACAAACGAAACAATGTTCAAATTTTCATGTTCGTGATTTTTTTGATATGAATTTCTTTTTACTTGGTGAACTCAATCATTTGAAATATTATCGACGTGATGCATCCGCAAATACTACCCTACTACTTACAAATCTTCATTCACCGACGACGCCAACGGACGTAGAACCTGTTAAGGAGCAATGTCAAGAATGTGAAAATGCATTCGCAGCTGGTATGTGTCGCCAGTGTAAAGTTTTATATTGTGAAGTTTGCTTCAATTCAATTCATATGCATACTAAAGTTCTGAAAACGCATACACTATCGACGTGTGTGATTGATCGCAGGCTATACCATATGCCAAAACCAACAAATTGCCGTCGTCATCGTCGTGGTAACGATCGCTTTTGCAAGAAATGTCAAATGATCTGTTGTTCTCTATGCGTTAAGTTTGAGCATAATCAGCACGGATGGGTTTATCTATCGAATGAGGTAAACATACTTATTTGGAAATGTTCATTAAATGTTGCATGTTAAATTGTTTTTTTTTTTATTTTTTTTTTTATTAGAACGAAAATATGAAGGATAAAATTGTGAATTTTATGGAAAACGTAACGATATCACGTGAACATTTACGAAAAGCACAAAAGGTAAGCATTACAAAAGTTTTTTATTTCATGCATTATATTTATTCTAAAGAATTTCTGAACTTGGTCTTGCCCTGAATTGAATATATGCAAACGAGTGTAAGAGTGCGGACACACGAGAGAGAAATTCTGAATTTCAAATTTAGGTGGATATACAACAAAAAAGGAATTTCAAACTCGTTTTTGAGAAACTATAAGTTTGGTGAAAAAGAACAATTTTTGGTGTGTTTCTGTGTAAATAAAAATAAATAAAAATCTTGCCAATTCAATTGGTATTGGACACCAACAATTTATATAGTAATTATGGATAATTGGAGGAATTGCAATGAGTTACTAACCGACTCCATTATTATATTTTTTTCACTTAATATTATTACTATAAAAACAATTTGCAAAATGTCTAAAAGATCTTATATTTTTTCCTTGTTTCTTACAACCTTGTGTTTAAGGGTTGCTAGTTACTTTTGGCATTTCGTTGAAATCCTTCTGAAATTCAGGATTTCATTTGACAGTTTTTGTATGGCAAAATTCCGCATTTCAGACGCATTTGAACGAAATGGTAAATTTGCTTGAAATTCACTCTCGTGTGTCCTCACCATAATGCATTTGAATATGAGACCAACTCTTTCAGTCACTTGTTTCAAGCAGATCCTGTCTGCATAGTTTTTAGCTAGTGATAATTCTCTCCTCATTGGTTATTCGCTGTAGAACAACTTTGAGTAAAAAAAATTACGTAAAAGGATGACAGGGTTAAAGTTTAAATCATCACAGAGCTAAGAAATATTGTAATCTTTAGAGCAGGGGTGACCACCAAAAATAATTTGGGAGTCAAGCAACAACAATAACAACAACGATCACAACATCATCACCTGTGACACATTGAGAATGGAAGCAAAAACAAAACAGAGCACACACACAAAAACAACAATATTCTTCTATGCGTACACTTGTATTATTTCAGTAGTGCAACAACAAAAATTTATCAAGTTTTCGATGCAATTTGAAGGAAATTAAATGATTGTAGTGGTGGGACAATAACAAATTAAAGAAATTTGATAAAGCAAAATAAAACACACAAACAACAAATCCCTGATCAGGCGCTGCGAAATGAAAATAACAACAACAATTTTTGTGTTTGTTGTAAAGAGCCAAAAGAGTCCATTGCGCTACTGTCATAAAGCATCAACAACACAACCAAATATGATGAAGCGAAAAACAAAAACAAATATTCTTAGCGCGCGACCGCAACAACAAATATTCATAGCAATGCAATGATTTCGGTAACGAGGCAACAACAAACAAATATTATCGAGGAAACAAAACAAAAATTCATGTGTGCTCGAAATACAACAATTCTTGTGCTTGTTGTAAAATATTAAAATACAGCAAACAGATGTATTTTAAAAAAGCCAAATGAACCATTACAACAAACACAATTTGAAAATGAGCCAATTGAGCTTCTGGCTGATCACCCCTGCTTTAGAGTATATTGCCTAGTATTAAATGCTTTTTGAAAAGGCAAGATAAAGCGATGAGCAACTTCTGTTATATTATAACTCGTGGTCAACGCATGTGCAGCCTGGCCTCAATACAGCTTCCTCGCAGTATTTCAGAAAATTCAAAATTGATTTCAGATAATTTATTTATTTAGTTAAATATAATCGAAAAGCCAGATATGGCCAAGTTTGATTACAGAAAAAAAAAAATAGGGAGAGTAAACAATAAGAAAAATTAAAAGAAAGTAAAAATCAAATAAAGAATTGTTTTACTTGTTACAAGAAAAATATGAAACTTAAATAAATTGAAAAAAAGGAAAAATAAAGAAAAAAGAAAAAGGTGGAAAAAGGTGAAAGAGGAAAGAAATGTAGAAACGGTAAAGGAAGAAAGAAGGGAAGAAAGAAAACCAAAGAACATAGCACTCCACCCCAAACGAAACATGAGGATGCCTCTTATGTAGTTGTTAGTGACAAGGAAGAATCTTTGTAACAGAAAATCATTTATTATTGAGATGTAGGAGGCATCTATGTCTAAAAGAGCTGACTGAGCACGAAAACGACCGAATTTCTAAGGGCAGGCAGTTCCACAGACGCGCAATCTCAACAACAAATGATTTTTCATATGCAGATTTAAAAATTCTTGGGATTATAATCTGTGTATTCCTAAGTGATTTAGAAAACTTGAATAGATCATAAAGATAATAGGGAGTTGTAAATTTAATCACCTTAAAAAAAAGTATCATTGATCTTAGACTGACGTAATCCTGGAAGCTACAACCAAGGAACTTTAATACAAATTCGGACACATGATCGCGAGCACGCAGCTCAAACACATATCTGATAATTCTATTGAAAATTATTCGCAAACGATCAAGATTAACTTTGGAGGTGCAAGTAAACACCTCTAAACCATAGACATTAGAAGGGCATGGGCAGTAGTGATTCTAACAGAGGTTGGTAAATGGAAATTCCAAAATGATTTGAGAATATTTCAAATACACTTCAGAATATTTCATTTGTATCTATTTTAGAAAATTGCGATTGTAGTTAAGAAAATTCTAAATTTACTAAAAAATTGAAACTTCAGACAAACTAAAATGTACTTAAAAATTTTTCATTTGTATTTTAGAAAATTCGAAATGCACTTACGAAAATTTGAAGTGTATTTGAGAAAATTTTAAATCTTCAGAATACTTTATTTGTTCTTTAGAAAACTCCAAACATGCTTCAGATATTCAAATATTTCATTCGTACTTTAAACCATTTCAAATGTACTTCAGAAAATTTCATATGTGCTTCAAAAAATTATAAAATTATTCTAAACTAGATTTGGAATATTCTCGTTATTTTAAAGCATAAGTAGTTTATTTTGAAGTCCATTTAAAGTTTTCTGTTGCAAAAGATGCAGTCGTTTTTTCGTCAGAATATCGTCGCCTGAAAATTGATTTGGCATAGGTGTGTACAAATTCGTTTACCTATACGCCAAATCAATTCTCAGGCGTCGATATGCGGACTGAGCCTTCTAAAAAAACCAACTACTTTCAAATGCCTTCTGCATCTTTCGTGTGTAAAGAAATTGTACAAGTTGTTATGTTATTAAATATTTATTTATTTAGATATATTAGGAATATTTTAAAATCAAAAAGCATACATATATACAATATAAACATTATAGCATTTTCAACTATTTTTTATTGGTAAAAATAAATTATTAAATTTTAATAATTTATTAATTTAAAATAGCTCACAAAAAAAAAAACAAATGAAAAATTCAATGAATATTATGGCAAGTTGAAATAATAACAAGCTTTTTTGAAAGAAAAATAGTTTTGAGCTTAAATTTAGAATATAATATAAATAATAATTTAAGAATATTAATTTAATTTCTTTATCTGTATATAGTAGACATCTCTGCCCACATTATTGGCTCCAGCTCCACGATACTTATAAAATTGTGGAAATAAATTTAAGTGTCAGTGGCAATTTTCTTAACTCATGTTGACTCTGAATTATATTATTTTAATGTCAATCACATTTAAGTGATTAATAAATATTTTACACACACTTACATAACTAAAATCAATTTATTTTTAACACCTATCAATGAATATACGCGTTTGTTTATCTCGACTTTGTCGCATCATTTGTAGTAGTGAAGTACATCGTCGGCATCAAATGACCCGATGTGCCATCAGATTTTATTTCAATCACTTCCACTTTCTCTACGCTTATTTTTGTGGACTCATGTTGTTGCTGCTGATTCTGCGTCACCTGCTCTTGCGGTTGTTGTTGTTGCTGTTTTACTGCAAATTCTTTTGGCTTTTGAGGTTGATAATAAGCAGCAGCCACTGCCTCTTTATTATTACGTTCTGCAATGTGTTCTTTTAGATTATTCCGGCCATCATCATCTTCTGGTGGTTCCACTGTTGAAGATACCACAATTGGTTTTAAATTAAATGATACCGTTGCTGGTTGCTGAGTGCTACTCAGTGTCGCTTGTGTTGTTGAACTCTCAAATGTATCAATACTGCCACGCTGTGATATATCATCAACCTCATCATCGATAAGTAAATTACGTTCGGAACTTTGTTCGCCAACTTGTGAATTAACACTTTCATGTTTATGGCTATCATCACTCTCTTGTTCATGTTCGCTAGCTGTCTCTAATGTTGTAGTCTGTTCTTCGTCTTCAATGTGATTTTGTTTTGGTTCCGATTCGGTTGCCGTTTTGATTGCTTTTTGTTGCTTTTCTAAACGCATCTTTTCTTCCATCTCTTGAAATTTCATTGCCAAATATCTTAAAAAATGAAATTAAATATTTAGAAAATTGTTTTAATGTTAGAAACAAATCATCGCGCGTTACTTCTTACTTATCAACAAGTGGTCCACTATAATCCTCTGGAAATTTCGGTGTAAATGGCAAAATATATTTGTATAAACGTTCGTTCAACACGTAAAGTTGTGCTGTCGTTGAGCATTTCACATTGAACCACCAATCGCATGTGAGCGCAATCTAAAATGCAAGAACAAATGAAGTTTTGTGAGAAAATTAAATGAATTACACAAAAATTATTTTTAAATTGTCGCCTAATGTGAGCTGAACTCTAATTGCCACTTTTCTAGTAATTTACTCTCGAGGAGTGCGATTTTACGACTCCACAATGTGTGTTAATAAATTACGTGTATTTTAAACTGCTTCTACTTATTCTATGCTCGTATGCTGCTCATGCGAGTTCAACTGCATACTATCGTGTTTCAGAAATTAACTAATTAAATGGGAGAAAAAGTGGCTGCGATGCAATGTGCGGATGGAGGGGATCCATATGCCCAGCAGGCAGTAGCTGACGTCCTTATCATTTGTACTGCAGACTCGCAATGTGTTCAATTAGATGGTAGCTAATGTGAGTGTGTTTGTATGTACTTGAATTTACTTTTCACACGTAGCTCATTTTACACTTAAAAGTAATAAAACGTGCACATCCCTCTGAGGAAATTTGACTTATTAAAATTGCTTTCACTACTTTGCGCGTATATCAATAATGCATTTAATGAAATTTTAATGATGATTTTTCTTCGTTTGATCTTAGGTTTCATCACAATTATTTTTTAAACTACAAACTTCATAAAACCGCAGCGGGTTCTTAAGTTCTAATTTCGTAACCCTTTCCAACCTCAAACCGCCTTTTCTTAAAGTGTTTCAAATATGATTTTTTCGAACTCATGTGTGACAAATCTCTAAAATGGGGCGCATGACGCTGCCAGGATGCTTTAAGTTAGCCTTGTAAAGCTCGGAGAATATCGAAGAAGCAACAGTGTTAGATGGTCTGACTTGGCATTTAAATTGGTAAGCTTAGATTGCATGTTAGCGTACTGGATCGGAAGCAAGCAGATGTTCTCAGGCCACCTCGTTGGAATCCCAACTGTTAGGTTCGATTCCCAAATGGGCGGTAATTACTTCCGTAATGTCCGTACGTATTGTTTTACTAAACTAAGTTACTTTGGTGCTAGTACAAGCAGGTGTTGTCTAATCTTCGAGGTTTGCTGCATTTAGCTCTAGTCTAGTGAGCTGGAAATGATTTCGGTTAAAACAATTGGGGACAACCTTGAAGCACGCCTGTCTTGGGCTCAACGACTCAGAGAATTTACCGTTTTGCAAGGATCTTGATATAAAACCGTTGTGCTCTGATGAAGCGAATCCCTTAAGAGCGAGTATGTGCACAAGGCGTTTATTGTTTCTACATTGTTTGCGTATTGAAGGCTCTAACTTCACGTTGACTCTGATAAGAAAGCTATTTACTTGTGAGTATCTTAGATGGAATGGATAGAGTCATGATATAGTTTATTCAAAGGGATTGATCTGTTGTTGTTGGAGTGGCGGTTCGTGCCACGAACCAAATTAGCGCTAATGCGCCGTTTTGATACCACATCCTCAGTTGTTTTTGGTTTGTATGGTTTTATTGTTCAGGCGGAGGAATCAGATCAATCCCGACTGATTTATGAAGCTTAGTAGTTCGTTTGGACTTATTTCACCTAGTTCCCCAAGGTTGTTGAAGTAAGGTTTGCCTAGAGTTTTCATCCTGGTTTGTCCCAGAGTCGGGCATTCACAGAAAAAGTGAGAGATAGTCTCTTTTTCCTCCGGATAATCGCAGCAATTCGCATTTTGGCTGCTTGCTCATCAATGAGCAAGAAACCCATGATGACCGCCGTCAGTCTTGAGATGTCCTTCCGGTTTTTATGTATGAGTTGCACTGTTTTTTTCCAGTCGTATACAGGCCACATTGCTCTGCTTATTTTACAGGTCGGCAACCTGGTCCATCTACTATTGGCTCTTGCGAGGTATTTTATAGAGATTTCTCGTTTTACCAAGTTTAGTGGTGTGAGTACCTGCTCAGTCAAGGATTCCTGCAGTGTAGAGCCTTTACGGGCTAGCTCGTCAGCCATTTCATTACCCTTAATGTTCCGGTGACCCGGGACCCATAGGGATTGATCTATTTTCTTAAGTGTTTTAACAAGTGAGACTCGAAGGCAGCCTTCGGTTTGAGCTGTGACTTTAGTCCGCACATTTTTGTTTTAGCAATGTTATAGCCTTAGCTATTTTAGAAATTGTTATAATTGCGAAACCATACACCAGTGTCGCTGAGTGGGTTTCAGGCAATCGTTGAAAGAATTGAAGGTTTTGATTGGGCAATTTTTTTTTATTTTTGCCACGAGTTTGTTTCGTTTAAAATGTGATTTAAGCGTTTATTCGAGGAAACCTTTTCTTCTACAGAAAATGTTGGCATAAAGGTTTTAACTTGCTAGGTTTATCAAAAGCATTGGGTGGGTAGCCAATGCTTTTGATATATCAAATGCATGAAGAGCACGCAAGGTTGTTCTACTTTCTGGGTTTTACACCTTAATTGAATGGGTTTTGTTGAAATGTTTATGCACTCTTTGTTGCAGGACTTCACTGAGTATATCCTGATATAGAAAATTGAGTTACCTGAACTTTTATTAATATTCACTAGTTTTTTTTCTATCTATGGTAATCCTATTAAAAGCCTTGGTGCGAGACCTTTATACCTATCAGAAACACCGATATGTTTTACATCAGGATTTGATTGATTATTGCAGCTCAAGCGTCAGTTTTAAGTCAGCTTATTGCTTGTGTAACAGCGTAACTTTTGTTTCTTGGTCACGTTTCTATGAAGTTTGCCTAGTTTTATCTAGTCTATTGTAATTTTAGAACACATGCTCTTTGTTGTGCCCTTAATTTTTCAAGATTTCGACAGGAAGGATATTATTCTATTTGCTGTGAGTGGTTAATGGAGGAGTCTGTGTCCTTCTCCCCTTATCTGAGTTGTTTAGAATCTGCGCTTGTTAACCCTAATAGTGTGTCACAACCTTTACACTTATAATATTTTGTTTTACGAGTAGTTGTGTAAAGCATTAATAAGTCCATCATTGGAATTTATTTGTTCATAGTACCTAAATATTTTCTTTATAGATACTGTTAAAAAAATGTTTTTATTTTATTCAATCATAAAATTAAAAATATTTTCTTGTCATTAAAAATTCCATCAGTATTTTCCTTCGTATATTTGAGATTTTTATACCTATAAATTTTTAAAAATATTTACTTGCTTTACTTCATATAATTTAATTATTCTAAATTAAAACAATCACAAATGCATAAACTGTAAATGGTTTGTTAACTTATACTCTTCTACAAGCATGAAAAAATGGAGACCGATGGGGGTTATTCCTTTGGTTTCACAAACAATTTTCATACGTAGTTAACTACCCCCCGAACTCGTTCAATGTCTGGTTTCCCCATGTAGTGCATTTATTTTATTGCATTCAATTCAATGTTAGCCACATTTAAAAGCCACAAACTTTCCAATTAGTTTTTTTCTTACTCAAGCAAATAAATTGTAAATTTAATACTTTCTCAAAAATTTACAACACACATTGGTCATATGTACAAGTATTCGTGCATTTATCTGTGTTTGTGTGCCTACAAAATGTTTTAATATATAATAGCTTTTACAGTGTTTTGCTATAAATTCCGTTTCATCTTACCTGACTAAATATAGTGCCATTTGGACATAGAAATGATGCCATGCCTCCATTTAAATCGCAATAATGCCACACTTGACAATTCGTTTCAGGATCACCGAAAAATCCTTTATAACGTTGCTCAGCGCAATCGAATGATGTTTGTGGTATCTCGGCATAATTAGGATAATCAATACCCGGGCGACCGGTGCTTGGACCAGGATGTTTATCTGTGTACATAAAAAAAAACAAACAAACAAATACGAGTGGTAAAATAAACTAAAATAAACGAAACTCTTTACTGTACGTGGCCACTTACTTGGTGTAACCGGTGAGAGTACACTTAAATCTGAGTGTGTTGGTGGTGATGGTGTTGATCTCTCATCCTCTTCACTACCGTTTGTGTAATCATAATCAACTGAAGCTGGTGGTGCATCGTGATGCTGGGGTGGATTTGGTAAAATTGTTTGCGTTTGCTTTAAATTATTGAGTATCGTGACGAGAGTCTTTATTGAATTGTCAATATTATCAGGTGTTAAGGTTTGTGGCAAATGATTGCTCGCCTGCAGTTTATGCAATATTTCGGCTAATGATGATGAACGTATATCAGGTAATTGATTTGGGTCGATAATGACAGCAGGAGAATCTGCACTTGTGGTTTGTTGATGAACGTTTCCTTCGTTTCTACTGCTAGTAGAAATAGTTGGGTGATGTGAAGCTGATTTAACTGATTGTGTTGGTGTCAAATGATGTTGATATTTGTGGTGCTGATGTTGATGCTGTTGCTGCTGCTGATGTTGATGCTGTTGTTGCTGCTGCTGATGTTGATGGTGTTGTTTCTGCTGCTGATGTTGATGATGCTGTTGCTGGTGATGTTGATGCTGTAGATGGATGTGTTGTTGCTGATGCGGGTTTTGATGCTGCTGCTGCTGTTGCTGGTGTTCATCTATTTCAACTTGTTGATGAGTTTTTGTAGCCGCTGTTGGCGATGCATATTCAATTGAAGATGATGGTGGTGTTATCGTTTGCAATGATGATGGTTTATCACTTGACTCTACTCTATATTTATATGATGGTTTAAGTTTTATTGCTGGCGTTGGTGTCAACACTTGATTATAACTTGGTTTTGTAGAAACATAAACGTATTTTGGCGAAGCGGTTGCAGTTATTGGTAGGGATGTTGAAATTATTGGTCGTTTTGTAGCATAATTATGATTTTTGGTGACTGGTTGCAATTGTAGCGTTGGTTGATTTTTGTATATTGGTCTCATTGTTGAAACGTAATGGTCTTGATGTTGTTGTTGCTGTGGATGCGGTGCTGCTGTTGTTATAAGAATATATGCTGCTTGTGGTGGCGGCGATGAAAATGCTGGTTTTAATTTTCCTCCTATGTTTGGTTGTTGCACATGATGGTGTTGCTCTTCATCCAAAGATTGTTTTGGTTCATCGATAATATAATCAATGTATTGTGGGGGAGTTGAAGGACTGTGAATGAAATACTTTTTTTTTTTAGTATTTTGTAATAAAAAAGTTTTTATGGAGTTCCACAGCTTACAAAATCAAACGTAAATTCGAATTATTAGTGAAGTTTTTTTTAAGTAGAATTTTTGCCGGTTAATATGAAGCATAATTTAAGCAGATGATGAATAGTGAAATAAATAATGGTTTCACAGTGTAATTTTCTTTATGAAGGCAGTTTATGATGAAATATATAAATTGTTCGCATAACTACAAAAAACGATTTTTTCTCAAGATCCCCCGGGTTACCTCCTTATGGGCATTTACATAAATGCATTTTTAAATCAGTTAATTTTTAGTTCCGCCTGGAACCCACCATGAAGTAGTTCTTAATCCGAATATAAAGAATTTTGATAGAAATGGGTAAAAGTAGGAACCTTCAATGGAAAGCTGGTGCTTGATAATAAGTCAACATAAGAACTTGGGGCCAACGACCGCAAGAACACTTCATAAAGGAGTTCTGTAAGGAAGAGTAGTGGTAAAGAAATATTTTCTTCTGTCAACAAATAAAAGAAAAAACATGAAAACTGAACAATAAGCGTTTGGAACAGGGTCCTCTGGTACGACGAGTTCAAATTTCAATTATTAACCCCATATATTACTTGTGTATGGGAGGGGTTCAGTTGGAGAGAAAAATTTTCCGTCTAAATGTCATCAGTTAAAGATGGTGGTCCATCAGAAATAATTTTTAAGCTTCTTTGTGGCAATTTTTATGTTTGGGCGTTATAAGGAACATTTTTGCCAAAGTAAGTATATCGTTATTCCAAGCCGTTCACTATCAAGGGACATTTTTAGTACAGTTTGTACCAAAAACTGTTCTAAAAAAGAGGTCAGAGAGGGATGTGAGTGTTGACTTAACTTTTCATAACAAACAACTTTGCCTCAGACCTCAAAGTTGTAGAACTTCAAGACTTCAATAGGGAAAGATAACGTAGTAGTGACTGGAGTGTCCATTTCCGAGCAATCATCGATTCATCGTTGCAAAAAATTTGTATGGTTCTGCTGTGTGGAGCCCTCAGTACAACTGTTATGCTGATAAGTTGGAATCTGTGCAAAAACAGTTCCTCTTGTTTGCTCTACGTTCGTTACACTGGAGTCCATCACAGCACCTTCCTCCTTATGAACAACGGTTAAAACTTATAAGCTTGCCAACTCTTCGGAGCAGAAGAGTTATGCTAAATGTGATGTTTGTGACTAAATTATTAAATGGTTATATTCATTCTCGATTCTTACTCAATGAAATCAAAATTAATGTTCCAAATCGCTGTTCTAGATATCCCATTCCTATTAAACTTGATGCTTGTAGAACAAACTATGCTCAAAATAACCCTTTTCGTTGTATGTGTAATGATTTCAATTCTCTGCACGACATTTTTGACATTTCCGACTCTCTCCAGTATATAAAATTAAATGTATTAAATTTTCTTAATCGTTAAACAGCTGATGATTACTAATAATCTGTAGCTGTAAAGAAGACCAAATAGGGATTTATTCTCCCCAATCAGCGCTTTATCAGGGCATTCCGAAATGCATCTGAATCGGTCACCAAATCCGTATGACATGCGGATGTGCCTCTCGTGCGGATGGGCAGGTAAGTGGGTCCGTTGGGATTCGTTCGAAAAAAAAAAATGGCCGGCTGGCATGCCCTGCATCAAGAATAGACCTATCAACAGGACCCGGGTGATTTCCAAAAACAGAAAGCTTAATTCATAAGTAGAAAACTTTTTTACTGGAATTTGCACAGAAAGGTCTGCGTTTTCAGAAATGGGTGCTAAAATTTAAAAAAATTAAAAATTATTTATTACAAGAAAAATAATGATAAATCATTAGATTACTGAATTGAGAGGAGCACTGGCTACCAGGGCCTAATTAAAAATTAATTCGTTAATAATGTAACAAAAAAAAAATGAAATTTTATATTGCTATTTTAAGTTTTTTTTTCGGTATGAGGATCCATTTTTGATATTTATTTTGGTTTAAAACCAACGCTAAATAGAGTGGCAACACAAAATACTACACCTCCACATGTGTTATACTTCAAGGAATTCGTGACTCGATTTACATCATCACGACAATGTATTTTCTCCTATAAACGTAACCTAGCGACCTCATGCATAGGCATAACTTACCCAATACTTTTTGGATAATGTGGTTGCAATAATTTTTGATGTGCACCACCACCACCGCTACTGTGATGTGGGCGTTGATGTTGCTGTTGTTGCAATGCATCTAATTCTCCAACAATTGCGCGTAAAGGAATATGTAAAACTTGCTGCAATTGTTTTGAATTTGGTGGTTGATGATTTGCGGGTATGGTCAATTCAGGATGTGGATGTACAGCGTGTCGGATAGGGCTATGCTGTGGATAATTGTTTTGTGGTGATGGTTCCTGCAATGAATGCTGCTGCTGCTGTTGCTCTAGTTCCGCATGCTCAACAGGTGGTATTGCTGTGCTGATTGCGAATATTTGCTGTTGTTGCTGGGGACGTGACTGAAGTTGCTGTTGTTGTTGTTGCTGATATTGTTTGTGCTGATGATATTGTTCGCGTTCATGTTCCTTTGCACGTTCACGTTGCTTTTGTTGGTGCTTATTGTAACGTATACGCTCTTGTAAGTACATTACATATTTTTCCTGTGGCGTTATGTTGTCTGCATTCAAATATTGTTGCAGATGTTGATGTGAAGGTGGAGATTGTGGTTGCTGCTGTTGTAGTTGCTGTTGCGTTTGTAGTTCGCTATCAAAAAAGTTCTCAGGTTTTGGCGGATGGAAATGAGGATGATTTTGATTTTGGCGATAATGTTGCTGATGCTTCGCAGTTATCAATGATTGTTGTTGTTGTTGTGGTGCAGATGAAAATGATTGTGATGCTTCATTGATTACATGATAGATGGGGCTATAAATCGATGAAAGTATGACGATGAAAATAATGAAAAAAATAGAAGAAAAAGCAATGAGATTTCAACATAATTACAACAGCTGTTTACTGTTTGCATTGACAATGGATAGAGTCATAATGTGTGTGGTTGTTGTTTTTAGTGCAGTTGCAATTGCTACTCTGTTACTATTCAATCATAATAAGCTCACATTTTACGTTTGTTGTATGGTTGCATGCAGTTGTTGTCTGTTATGATTTTTAGCCTAAAGTAATTTATGACATGCATTTTCAATTTGCTGTTACATTATGTCTCTCTGATTGCTATTGTTGCAACAATTGTTGTTGTTGTTGGTTTGCTACCGTATGCTACGTATAAATATCAGAATGCAAGTAATTGCACTTTCGTAATTTCATTACGAACATTATGGACAATAATAATGCATTTGTATATATGTATGTGTGTGTGTGTGTTTGAATGTATTTTGTATTTCCCTTGAGGGTGTTTGTAGAAGCGAAGTAGTGTTCATTTGTTATATGTGGTAGTAAAAATGTTGAGCTTGCAACATGTTTTCCTAAATTATGAAATTTATTATGTTAATCCTTTAAAACACGCTGCCTAACATTTTTCATTTTCTAAACCACATATTTTAACTGCGGAAATAATATAAAGGTTCATTTTTGTTTCTTTTTGCCCTCAAGACCTTAATCGCACATTAATTTATTGATTCAACACTTTACCCTTTTGTGATAATTGCTAATAAGCAACTGGAATTTGTAATATTATTTATATCAAATAGCAGAGCTGTAAAAGAATGCAATCAATTTAATTGCAATACCTTGAAGTCGCAGTTAATAACCGACAATTCATGATTGCAGTTACTGAATAACGTATTTGACTCCAAAATAAAAATGCAGTTGTAAGTCTTTTTTGGAGTCGCCGATTGGTTATTCATTTAGAAAAGTCTTTTTTAGAGTCAAGGGAGTGCAGTCTTTTGTTTAAATCATGAGACTGCAAATCTTATAACTCCAAAATCATGACTGCTTTGAAGTCACTTGTAGTCACTTGAGTAACCTTGAACTCAAATGCAGTCATTTGAAGTCATTTGCAATTTGCAGTCAATTGGAGTCTTTTGGAGTCAATTGGGATTTTGAAGTCAATTGGAGTCAGTTGAAGTCTTTTGGAGTCAATTGGGAATTTGAAGTCAATTGGAGTTACTTGGAGTCATTTAAAGTCAATTGGGATTTTGACTGCAGATTTCGAAAGTTCATAAAATTTTGCATAAAAAATGATATGGCTCAAATTTTTTTAAATTCGTTTTCATTGTTAACAGAGCAACTTAAATAAGCTTTGAAATTGCGGCCGTCCCGTCCTTAATAGGTTAACGAAGTCAAAATATATAAAGATTTGGGCAGTAACAGAGAAAAGCAAGCCAAATATGTTTCTTCTTTATTTTCGTATTTTCTACAGTTGTTAGGTGCTACTAAAACTTTAATTTTCGAGGCCATAGTTTCAATGCCACAAACTCGTGAAGTACTTCAGATAGAAATCGAGTTGTTTCGTCTCTAAAAAAGTAAACTCAGTGCTATTTTCTTAACAATATAGGGCCATAAACTTCGGGCTATGCTTCGTGGTTTACCTAGGTCGTTGCTTGTATCTCTTCGTTTCTGGTCCAAACTTGATTTCACTACTCCTATGCGTATTTCAGTTCTAGTTTCGGTCAGAGTTCTAGTTTGAACTTTGGTTCCATTCTTGTCCTGAATTTTGGGTTTTAGTATTGGTCTGAGTTTCAATTTGATTTTGGTGTGAGTTTTTTTTTTCTTTTGTATTTTGGTTCAACTGTTGCTCTGAATTTGATCCGGCTTTTAGTCTGAATATCGGACTTAATCTGATTTTTGGTATGAATCTAAGTTTTAATCTGAGTTTTAGTTTGAATTTTGGTTCGACTTTTACCTTAATTTCTTTGAATTTTGGCCCAAATTTTAGTCTAAAATTTGATGTTTTGATTTTTAGTTTAAGTATCGGGATGACCTTTGGTTCGATTTTTGCTCTGAATTTGATCCGACATTTAGCCTGAAATCGGGGTTGAATTTTTGGTCTGGTTGGTTGGAATTTTTTTCTTTCTTTTTTTATTTATTATCTGGTTGTCGATTTAGTCATCAGTCTGTTATAGTCTGCACTAGATTCGTCTCTAAACTTCAGTTTGTTTTAGTTTTGTATGAAAGTTCTTTGGGTTTATGCCATGCAGCTTTCTCAATATAGAAAATCTCTACTTGAAAAACACTGCAATAATAAGGGAGTTTTTAGTGCGCTAAGTGGAACGGATAAAATATTATTTTTACTATCATTTGAATTATTAGACTGTGCGTTTTTCATAAGTATTAGAAAAGACTCGTGTTCAAACTGCGATTCCCATAGTCAGGGTTGCGCCTGTCGCTAATGTTAACCAGCATATCTATAAAAACATGAAAATAAGCAACTTTAAGCTAGCAGAGATTGGAAAAAACGAAGACAAATTTGTTAATCGAATGCTAGCAATGAATCTTTCAATATGCTTGCTTCCTGAAATTTCTTTTGCTGCACATTGTCCCCAAGGAAAGTTAAAAAACCGACAATTCACTCATGTGTAAGTAAAGTCAGTCAATAAAAATCATCATCACCATCAATGTCAATAAAAATGAAAATGCATCAACATCAACGATGATGATGACGACGACGACGACAAATAGTGACATGAGAAAACTTTAAAGCAACTACTCGCATAAGTTTTACGAGTAATTCCTGCTACTGCTCTCACTCCACCTTAGCCCCGTTCTCACCCTACCATGGTATGCAATTTGTATTTGTTCATTCGGGTTGAATTGTTATAATAAATTGTACCTTGTTGGTTGATGTGTTGCAGTGGCGGGTCCTGTTGCTGCTGATGGCGATGGCGGTGCGCCTGTAACTGTAATGAATTGTACTTGATGTTGTTGTGGTTGTTGCTGCTGTTGCTGTAGATGCGCTGCAATTGCCGCTGATGACGGTGGCAATGGATATTCGGCGATAGCTTGGTGTTGATGTTGTTGCTGCGTTTGCTTGTGAGAATTTGTATACTGATGTTGCTGTTGCTGCTGCTGCTGTTGTTGCTGTTGTTGAATTTCCTCCTCATCGCCAGAGACGGTTGCTTCTACATTTATTGTTGGATTGTCAGTGTCGTAGTTGTAATTGATTGTGTTGCCATTGTTATTATCATGTTGGCTATTACCGTTACTGCTGCTCACTGGGGTATAAATTATTGGTACAAAATCTCCCGGCAGAGTATTTGTTTGTGTAAATGGTGTTAAATTGTTTTTTGATTGTTTCGGACGTAGACGATATGTCTGCTGCTGTTGTTGTTGTTGCAATTGTTGATGATGATGATATTGATGTGGCACCGTAGTGGGTGGTGCTGTTGGTGGAAAATGCTGTACCGTTTTATGCTACAAAAAAAAAAATTTAAAAGAAATTCAATTTGTATGAAAGGAAATTTAATAATTTTTCTTTTGATTTTACTCACTCTGACTTCCTTGTATGGAGCATGTGAACCTCCTCCTGGTGGTCCTGGCGGCAGCAAATGTAATATTGGTATTTTATTGCCAGTTCCTGTCGGATGTGGTCCAACACCACCGCCACCACTACCGCCATATGCCATTGTGTGATAAACTTCACCGGCACTTGGTGGTTGATAGTGCGGTGGTGGATATTGTAGTTCTGCATCTATTGTTGGCGATGAAGGCACTTTCGACTGATGTACATACGCTGTCGGTATTGGTATATGACCTGGTGGTGGAATTGGTCCCACTCCAGCGCTTTCACTTGCTGTTGGAGGTGGTTGATGGTCATGATGGTAGAGTTGTTGTTGGACATTTTGCTGATTTTGCTTGGGCTAAATTTTGATTTTTGTTTAGAAATAATTAGTAATTGTTATGATTAGGAATGTGAATTTCATTGGATTTGATCTAGTTCTTCTACAACAATTCTGTGGTCACAAGGCATAACAGCATAAGTGTGTTTTTTGAATTTTACAGGAGAGCACTTCAAAGATTCAAATTCTAATAGTAATCAATGTGAGTTGTGCTATTTTTCCTTAAATATCTCGTAAACCACTGAACCAATATTCATAAGATTTTGACACAATATGAAATCGGATATGAAGATTTCAATTATGATAATAACTCGAAATCGACAAAACTCAAGTTGTGTTGTTATGCCTTCTGACCATAGAATTGCTCTTGTATCCTAGGAAACTCTAAATTCCTTAAGTGAAGCGCCTAAATTTTATGGAAATATACCTTAATTTCTGGGAGAAACCTAAGCCTTTGGTCTTATTCTAGTTAAGAAATTTAGCTTATAAACCAATCTCCTTGAGCGGGATAAAAAAAAACTGAATTTAAGTTTTTAGGCATGCACAAAAATTGGGGAATTCCACCCAGTGCCGTGTTCCACTCCGTGTGCATTCGGCAGACTGAACGCCGAGTTTAGTACAAGCTTTCCGGGGATTTAGTATGAGATATACAACGCCCACTTGATTTCACCCACCCGCGGAATAGGAAATTCATGTGCCAGTTTGAATTTGAAACTTTAAACATTATCTGATTTAAAAGTTTTTATATTTCTAAAAAAAAAATTTCGGCAGAAAATTTTTTAAGAATCTTAATTTATGGTCAAAATTTGGAACCTAACGAATATTATCTGATTTCAAAAATTTACTTCCACTTCTGAGTAGGAACTGAACTACGTTGTTAGTTTTTGACTTGACGCTGTTCTTGGCGATTTATCGTGCCCCAGAAGTGCTGTTTTTTTTCATAAATTTTGTGAGTCAATGTAAGAAGGAAAATTATCCATGTTCAAATCCATTAAACTTATTGAGATCTCAAAAGTAAAATATCCACTTTTTGAAATCGAATGGTCTGAACAACCTTTGTTACCTTAGTTGAGGGTCTGAATGTCTAAAAGAATTCTTATGTCGGATAAATCTAAGATTTTATGAAGCTTATTAAGCATCTAGCTGTCTTCTCCCTATTATTTTAGAATTTTCGATTTTTTATTTTTTTTTTGTTTGTCTGACAGGAAAGTAGCCTGCCTTCACGCTGTCAAAACAGAATCGAAGACAGGTCTAAGCTGTCGTAAATCTCCCGTTTATAAAGATATACCGAGAAACTGAAAGACTGATAAGCTGGCAAGGAATGACATAACCGATCTTCTTCTATAAAGAATTGGTATACCACTGACTATAAATTAGTGATCAATATCTTATTTTCCAACATAATCAATAAACTTTGATCCGAATCACTGCCTGCTAATCTGGCCAAATCTAATTTTAAAACATTCCAAGACATCTCATGTAGGCATAATGATAAAACGTATTACAACTGGGACATGCTGAAGAAGACGAGGTGGAAAAAGAATTCTATGTTTGTATATTAGAGTTGCAAAAAATTTTATGAAAAACTTTCAACTTTTTTTTTTAATTTTGAAAGCAGGGAATAACAAGTTCCCACCTAAATATGCTAATATAAAATTTGGGACCATGCTAATATAAAATTTGGGACCAAATTCAGGGGCTACAAGACCCTGAAAAATTGGAAATCGCTTTGTTGAATGAAATATCAATATCGTTCATAAACCTAAAAATTCATCAAAATATGTACTTTAATTTTAAATTTTTTTATTTTTTTGGAGCCTTTATTTTGAAAAATTTAAAAAAATAGAAACAAAACCCGAATTTAAATTCTATAGTAGATTTGTAAAAAAAGTATCCAAAAGTTACAGAATAGCAATATATATAGATATTTGTCCTAAGAAGAGATTTCCAAATTTGCAAGGGCTTCGAGGGTTTGCAGACGTCCGAATGAATCCTCTAATTATTAAAGAAATTTTATTTTCTGGCACCTCTAAGAAATTCTCATTAGGGCGAATAATACAATTATCCGTAAAATCTAGCAAATATCAGAATTTTTACATTCCTGATCCTCATCAGAAGCTTGAAAAGATTTTAGACCAACTGAGTTAAGTAAGCCTCACTTTAACTTAGACTAAATTCGTATTAAATTAAATTTTGCAGTCTGATAGACATTTTAAATTTTTGACGAATAACACGAGCCTTTAAGCTTACTTTAACCTTAAGCTTACAAACTTATTACCAATGTAAGCGTTTTGTAAGCATGCTTTGAAAAGGCTTATAAAGTTGTGTTGTACATAAGCTTACTTCAAATACTATTTTATTTTGATTTGCTGGGTAGGTTTTTATATAGCTGTGGTCACAAGGCATAAGTGTGTTTTTTTAATTTTACAGGAGAGCACTTCAAAGATTCAAATGCTAATAGAAATCAATTTGAGTTGTGCTATTTTTCCTTTAATATCTCGTAAACCACTGAACCGATATTCATAAGATTTTGACACAATATGAAATCGGATATGAAGACTTCAATCGACAAAACTCGAGTTGTGTTGTTATGCCTTGTGACCACAGATATGTAGAAAAGTGAAAATATAAATCAGCAAATATCAGGGCATCTACAAATAGGTCAGGACTGATTAAAAGATTTGAGTTTTTGTGAAATTAAATAATTCTACAAATACCGGTTGAAAAATAAAACTTACCCTTTGTATTGCATATTGTTGGTTAATGGGAAAGTCCGGCGGTAGATAGAAAGCCATGTAAGGTATAAGACGACGATTACGCTCGGAAGCACTCAGTTCGGAGTCACTGGAAGCGTCAAATGTCGCATTCTGACTATGAGAGAAACTATTTGTTGCTGCAAGCTGCAGCGTAGAATTAAGTATGGCGGCATCTGGTGTAACTTGTATACACTGACTGCATTTGAAATAGGCTGAAAAAAAATATAAAGTAAATGCAGAGATTAAAAATAAATAATCACTTAATTGACTACCAAAATCACCACCACCCTCCGTCATTGCTTAAAAAAAAAGAAAAAAAAAGTATCATGTTAAATTGTTTTGCTGTTGTTTATTTGTTTTTGAATTCTATTGCAATTAAGTTTTCCCTTTTCTGAAAAATAAAATTTTCTCTTTTCTCGAAACGTTCTTTTCTAAAATTGTCAAAATTATTTGAAAGGAGAATAAATTTTTTATTTTTTTATAAAAATTCTTTGAAATCAATAAAAGTTTGCATAAATATTTAATTTTGGTCTACTCTTTCGAGTGCAAATTCAAATCATCAGAGTACCATCTTCAGATGCAATTAGACAAAATTTCAACATTATAAAAATCCAACAATTATGTCAAAATTTTCGACAACCTCCAATCGCCAATTGAATACGCGCAGTTCCGACATTGACGCCTTGGCTCAACGCGGCTATAACATCGGACACAAGATCGGTGAGGGATCCTATGCGACAGTGATAACAGCCGGCTATGCAGATGATGCCGGACACGGTGTACACTTGGCCTGTAAAATAATCGATAAGGCAAAAGCACCATCGGATTTTGTACATAAATTCTTTCCGCGCGAATTGGAGATTCTCACAAAGATCGATCATCCGAACATCATACAAATCCACAGTATATTGCAGCGTGGCCCGAAAATTTTTATATTTATGCGTTATGCTGAAAACGGTGATCTGTTGAGTCACATTAAAAAAGCGGGCCCAGTGGAGGAGTTGCAAGCGAAAGCCTGGTTCATGCAAATGGCCAAGGCGCTCAAGTATCTACACTCGCACGACATCGCACATCGTGATCTCAAATGCGAGAATATTTTGCTGTCAAAGCGTCTGAATATCAAATTGGCTGATTTCGGTTTTGCGCGTTACTGCTGCGATGATGGCGGACGTGAAATTAAATCGGAAACGTATTGTGGTTCAGCAGCTTATGCAGCACCTGAGGTTGTATGCGGCCGCCCCTATGATCCCAAATTGGCTGATGCCTGGTCTCTGGGTGTCATACTTTTCATTATGCTGAATGCCAAGATGCCCTTCGATGACAGCAATCTGAGCAAGCTGCTGGACGATCAACGCAATAAGAAGTTCGCCTTCCGTCGCAAACTGCAGGATCATATATCAGCGCAGGCTAAAGCGACCGTTGCAGTGCTGCTCGAACCAGAGCCGCATGCACGCTGGAATCTACGCGAAATACTCAACTGCAGTTGGTTGCGCACCGAAGAGGAGGAACCGTTGGCGTAGTCTTAATCGTCGTTTGTCGTCTTGAGACAGCGTATCTGACTGGGTTTGGACCTTTGCTTATGCCCTTTGAATTTTGTATAAAAAAGAAATTATTTCATTTTATGCGCATGTAAATGTTGGTTATTTGTGAAATTGCCCCTCTCTTTTTTCCCCCATCCCCCCTTTGGAAGTGAAATTATTATATTTTTGGTTGTAAATTCTTTTCTCGTAAATTTCCATTAACATTTTTCTTGTTTTTCTACTTTGAGCCTCCTTTCAATAATTGGTTTTGCTTAGTACTACTACACTAGTAGTGTGAACTAAACAAAACCGATTCTATCTGATTTTATATATAAATATATATATGTATACATGTATAAATGTATGGATATATGTATATGTGGATTTTAAGAACTTTCCTGAGCATATTTTAATAGAAAATTTGTAAATTTTGAAGATGTGATGTTGAGAGCAACAGTAGGTACTTTCTGTAAATGGCAGGTATTTGTGTAAACCAATCAAAATATTTTAAGTTAGTAAAAATAAAATTAATATAACAAATTATGTAATTGTATCAAAAAAATATATATAAAATTTAACGTAATCTTGTATCTGAAGTATTTTTTACCTAAAGCAAAACTAAGCAGCTTAACTCTTTTTACTTGGATCTGAATTTCGATAATTTTATTCTATTTTTGGAATACTTATAGTAAATAATTACATAGCCTCGAAAATTATTTTTGGAATTCGATAAATCATAAAAAGAGCATTGGCTTCACATAATAAAGTCCATCGACTTTTAAAGACAAGCCTTAGTTTTTCGCATACTTTTTTGAAGATGTCGTTGGCCTATCTCTCTATGTTGCAGGTATATTTTCGAAACAAATAGTTTATTGTTTTGAGAAAATAATCATTTGTTGAGTTCTTGAAATATTTTGAGAATTATGAGATGGCCGAAATGAGAACTAGGAGTCCTTAACTGGACGTTAGCAATCTGCCAATAGAAATAAACATGCTAGTTTCTGAAAGTGGCACTTTGGCTAAAATAGAGGTCATATCTTTAATATAAGTATAAGAAAAAGTAATAAAAATTTAAAAATAGGCAAGTTCGAAGCAAATTCATCGAAAATAGTTGACAACTTTTTATAAAAAAAATCCTGTTATAATAATTTCCAAAGATGCATTGGAAACTTCGAGATTCGGAGCTACAACAAAAGAATTCATTTAACCTTAAAAACTTTTTCTGAAAAATCTTTACAGTCGGCAATGTCCGACATTTGAATGTTAAGGTGGTCTTAGTTGATGATGAATTGTCTCAACAATAATTATAATTAAGTTTAAAATCAACTGCCTACAGAAGCTGAAAATTTGCCCAAAATAGACGTTTTACTTTCCAAAAATTTGTGATTTTTCACCAAAAATTTAAAGATTTTTCGATCAAATAAAAGTGCTATGAAGTTAATTCAAATTAAAATTTTTTTTTTTCAATATTTTAAATTATTTCGTAACAACCACCTTGATCAAAAAGTTCCCAGAATAACTGGCTCCCTGTGACTTCTTTCTGTTCAATCGAGTTAAAAAACTATAACGGGGAACGCGTTTCAGCAACCGAGAGGAAGTAATACCGAAAACCGAATATGAAAAATGTTTCGAGGATTGGATCAAGCGCTGGCATAAGTGTGTTGCAGTCGATGGAGATTACTTTAAAGGGGACAATATAGATTTAGATGAATAAACTTGTATTTTTAATTTTCTGAATAAATTCCGGGAACTTTTTGATGAAGGTGGTATACCTTTCACATAGGCGCATCCACAAAGGCTCTAGTTGGCTGCTGTGATTTGAAATCAATTCTTTGCATTTTTGTTTATGATTTTGAAACCCTGAAAACCTCCAACTGATTAATAAAATTAGTTCTTAACCCTAAGAACCAAATGTTTTGAAATTCGCATCAATGTATCAAGAAAGGAGTAACTCTCTACATTGATTAACTAATTTCAGAGATATTTAGTCTGAGGCTATAGTTTTAAGAACCTCTGGATATTTTAGTCCGCTTTCATGATTTCCAGGTTTTCTGATTGTGAGAAGTTCAACCTGAAAAACACTGACTTTGTCGTGGAGTCGAATGGATTCAACAATGTCAATATTCAAAGAATTCCGCTATGTTCAAAGGCTTAGCATTCAAATGCCCTATTTCTCTGAGTCTGACTGCGTTTGGGGTTGCGATGAACTTAAGTTAAAGTAGGTTGGAGTGGCTGTCGAGAGACCTACTTAAGCCTGAACGACCCATTGGGATACCACATAGTTGGACCTACAGCTTAACGCCGTATGGCGTTATACTTTATATTGATAGTGAATATAAGAAATTTATAAAAAATTAACCACCAGACGAAAATGTGGATCGAACCCGAACATCCCGGATGAAAGTCTAGTGCATTACCCACCAGACTAACGAGATCGTCAAAAGCGCTTCGAGCTACCTACCGTTGGACATCAGCGGCATTGTACAATACAATCTTATCTTCGAACCTTACTAAGGTTCCCGTACTAAATAATGATGGCTGCGCACAGAAGTCCACAGTTTTTTCTGAGATTTTTTTTTTTCAGGTTCCATAGCAAGGTTTCCTGACTGGGAAATGTAAAACCTGGGATCTTGATCTTTGTAGTGAATAGTATCAGTTCTAATTTATATGGATTTACTCCCCCTGGTATTCCAGTTTCTATGTAGATTCAAGACTTTTTCCATAATCTCGTGTATTATAACTGGGGACAGACCTGAAGTTGAACCGCTACATTATCCGCATACGCTGCTCAATATGTAGGTTTTGTAATGAGAAAGATAAATCATCAGAACATATCTTAGCTCAGTGTGGAGCACTGATCCACAAAAGAATGAATTATCTGGGTATGTACGAAGTGCCCAGTACAGAACTAACATACATAGATCCGTGCGCAATACTCAAATTCTTGAGGGAGACTGGGCTGGATGAAGCACTCTAGGCAAATCAGACTAGATAGAGAAGAGGGACGTACAATAGATCTTATAGGTCGCGGTACAAATTTATATAAACCTCACTAATACAATACAATACAAATCCGCATACGCTCCCATCTTAGATCTTTTTCTGTTAAATACAGAAAGAATATCGTTTATAATGATCAGCCATAATAACTATGAGAAGACTATGGTAAGTTACTTGAATGGAATATTTTTAGTTTCCGAGATATTGAGTTTCGTTTGAGACCCATACTTGAACACAAGATTTCTAACATTTTCTCTCCTTGGACAGGGGTGGATGTAGCTAGCTAGTAAGTTTTTCTTGTATCCTAAGGATTTTTCAATTGCACCGACCACTTCATCTATGGCCGTTTCGTTAGACTTGACCTTGAAGATCGTTTTGCCCTCAATGATGATTTAACCCAGATAGGCCCAATGTAAATTACACTTTTGGAATGTTTGATTTTGAGTCCTTGAGAATATTTTCGATCAAAATCAAAACTTTCTGAAGTGTTATACATATAGGTCGCCAGACATGTCTGGGTTAAAGTTGATGTCTGTGACTAACTCTAATTATTTCTACGCCGAAATTTTGATTACTTTTGGCATAAAAATAATCTATTTTGATTAGAGCAAATTGAATAGCTTCCGCCTTTACATTCGCATATGCTGACTATGTTTCTCTTTAACGAATGTGGTTTGGAAAAGAGGTATAATTTTTAAGTTATTCTCAAAATTATATATCCTAATCATAGGTGGAAAGCACTGATATCATTTCAGAATAGCATATTTTTAAAAATTGAATAAGTAATCAAATTTGTTTTTGCTCATTAAGTAGATTTTGAAAGTATTAAATTACACACATAAAAAACTACTTTCGAAACCTTAAAATCATTTAAATAATGCCATTATTTTTGTTTTGTTGCTGTTTATTATTAATAAAATTAATTGAAAAAAAATAAAAATAAAATTAATTTAAAAAAATAATAGTAATAACTCGTGACACTGTGCAATTTGCTCAAGTTTTAGATGGCGATAACTCATGGTTGCAAATTCTAAATAAAAAAAAAATTTAAACCGTAACAAAAACAATCACACATGCATGAATTATTCATATGTTGCAAACAAAACAACAACAATTAATGGCTAAAAACACATTTGAGCAGCAATAAACAAATTTGTTTTAAAAACTTTCCTTTTTATCGTTTAACCCAAGCTTAACCACTGTCATAACCATAAATGGAGTATATGTAAAATGAAAGGAGTTAAAACAAATTTCAATTTAAAGTTTATTATTTAAGTTTGAGCAGCTTACAATGAAGTTGACCAAAAACGCTACCAAGATACATAAGAAAAACTACATGTCCTGTATTGTGTTGGTGGAGGTGGTATTCCATTTATTTTGCTGGCTGATTGCAACGTACACATTGCTCCATCTGCATCAGATACGATATCTATTGAAATGTGCACTGCAGCACATATTTACGAGTACTACGTATGCATATAAGTTGCAAAAGTGAACAATATCAAATCGCTCCATCTCCTACCTCACAAATATTACGAAAATCAGAGTAAAGTCGCTCGTAGTCAAAGTTTGCTGCAAGTTGCTCGGTTTCACTGTTTACTTCATTCTCTGCATAACTGCCATGGTTGTTGATGCTGCTGTTCTGTTGTTCCACCAGCTGTTAAGTCATTAAGTTAAGCTACCATATTCACTTGACGACTTGACGACACAATGTTTTTCTATCTATATATTTGGTTAGTATTTGGGGCTATTGCTACTATTCAGTTATAGGTAACCAAGTGTCGTGTAGCATAGTTTCACGTATGTACATATGTTGGCTGTTATATACATACGTGTAGTGATGTGTTGTTATTCACAAAGTCCTCACTAAGACACGTGACATATGCAGTTCCTTTCATATTGGTTCATTCGTTCGGTCGCTATCTCTCCCTCTCTTTAATGCAATTTCTTATGTGTCTCCTGTCGGCGGTTATGATTTTAAATGGACTTAATTAGTTACCATAAATGCTTAGGATTGCTTTGTGTCTCTGACTCTTCAAAATTAAGAAAATGTGCATATTTTCAATATAAATTTTAGCAAGTGAGTTTAATGTGAACATCGGGAAAGGTGTTTTAGAAACTTGCTGTGAAAGTTTCTAAATAATTTTTTAACATTAAATGTGTTCTTGTTGTCCCAATGTGGATATAACTTTTTTAGTATCCTCCTTTTCTGCTGAACAGTATTCTTGCATGTGTTGCATGTGTCTCTATTTTGAAATGTGCACATATTTTAGACCAAATTGCTCCTTTCCTACTATCGTGCGTACATGTCATGATATTAATGATACATAATTAGAATTAGCTTCTTAATATTTTGAAATTGAAGCGTTGCTGCTTGTGCAGACTTTGCAGGTTTATATTGATACTTGAGGGGAACTTATTTCAGCCACGTGTGCTCATTTTATATAATATTTACATATTAGCGTAATTTAATAATTTCTAATTGTTTCTATAAATTGCCAGCATGTATCCAATTAATGTTGGCTATGAATTTTGTACGGTATCCGTTGTGCAATAGAAATTATAGCACAGTAATGGGATAGATAAATTATTACAGAGCTAGAATATAGTATAATAAATAAATAAAAAAAAAACTCCTTGATTCCCACCGATTTTTCAACTGAAACTTTTGAATTCTGATTCCAATCACGTAATTCATTTTTGACTGGTTCATATCGTATACTTTCCGAATTTCGGAGAAACTTTTCTTGGATTTTTGTTGGGGTTGGGCGAATAATTCGTATTTGGATTCGCAATTTTTTATGCGAATAATTTAAAAAAAAAAAAGATAATAAAATATGTCGTCACTGAGATGCAAAAGTAGGGGAGTGTCGGGTGATTTAAGCCATGTTTTGTTTTTTGGCTATAAAATCTCATTGGATGAAGATATCAAAAAGTTGATATACCGTTGGAAAGCTTACCTCAATATTTAAGCGTCATCGTCACTGATATTTTAATTTAAAAATTAAAGCATAACTTTCCACAATCAGACCTCACAGAAAACTTGCAGAAATTAAATAAAAACGCACAATTTCAAAGAAACTAAGTTTTTTTTTATTGTTTAAATGGCTTCAAAAAGGAAAAAAAAAAAACATGCCTGATTAGTTATGCGATTTTAGATCCAAATTGGAGTCACAATTTTTACATGTGTAAAAAGAGCGGGAACCCTTATCGGCACACTTCAAATGAGCTGCAATTTTCCACGTATTGCATGAGGTGGTATTGTTGCGATTTGTGTTCGCTCCATTCGCGGCATTCCAAAACATAATTTTCTATCATTTCCAATCGATAAATATTCATTCGAATGCAGAACACGAAAATAAATTGGGTGGTTCAAACCACTCAACAAAACCCTACTGTTTCTAAAGTATAACCTACAATTACATAACTTTGAGTCTTAATAAAAATAATAAAATAGTTTTAAAAACCTATTAAAATCTCTTTTAGTTTTGTTTTTTTTTTTTAATTTTTTTATGAAAAAAATATTCGTATTATCAAATTTCTATTTTTATTATTCGTATATTTTTTTTGCATAGCTTAAATATAATATTTTTGACTGAAATATTCTCTGGAGGTATTTAATAGATTCAATTGTTTTCCTGCCATCATTCAAAGGCATTCGCCTTATCATTTTTTTCAACCTTGTTTCAGAACTATCAAAATTGTACCTAATTAGAGTAGCGTTGCTAGTGAAAATAAAAATACCGGTTGTGTCATGTTTAGTGATGATTCGATACAAGTAAATATTCAAAATATTTAAGTCCATATTGCAATATTTCAATGTATGCCAATATTGCAGTACAGTATTGAAGTTCTAGAAGATATTTCCGGTCATGCTACATGCACATAATGTTTATTGAAACCTTTTCATTAAAATAAAATATTTTTAACAAGCTTTAATCTGTTGATTAGTTTTCCTTCTATTATAAATTTTCTAGCGATTTGCTAAATTAAAGTCATTTCTATATGATTCACGTGTTTCCAGTGGAAATATCTAAAAACCATGATTTATTGGTGAAAAACTCGTGTTGATTGGTGTTAACTGTAGGCTCAACCAAGTTGTATCACAATGGGCCGTTCTGGGCTGAATGTTTTCCTTGACAACCACTTAAATAAAGAGTAATTTGTATCTTTAAACGAGTATTCGATACAAGTATATATTCGATACTTTTTTCCGATATTTTCGGTAGCATCGATACTTTTATTCGATACAAGTAATGAATAAAAGTATCGATACTATGTGGGTATCGAATCAACACTAGTCATGTTTGGATATGAATTCTCCATAATTTTCTTCTTCTCTTTCCTGCTTTTCTAATACCTTGCATCACTATTTCTATGATTGCTCTTTTGTAAAGACAGATTCAGTATTGGTTATAAAACAGCTAAATGACAGTGATTCATCGTTCTTATCATTTTACAATTCCTTGGTTGATAAAATTCGCTGGATCTCTAAATTTGCAAAACTCAACGATTATTCTACTCGGCTATGGTAGTATGTACTTTCATCACATCATTGCCTTTAGTCTTCAACCGGCAAACGGTGTTACACTGTGTAGTTAGTTCAGATCTTATAAAATCAAGCATCATTTGATTTATTTCGTTAGAGTATAATTTATTTAAGATTATGATCATAATTTCACAGCCTGAGATTTAGTTTGATATTTTTCCTGACTTATTTTTATTTTGTTTAACCCTTTCGGGACCGCAGGAAAACCACAGGAGATAGCGCAAAACCGAATCTGGATTCATATTGTTTGACCCCCATTTCTTGTTGCAATTTTTGATCGAAACAGACATTTTGTGCCTCTAAAGGTTTGAACTTTCATGGGTCACCGGTGACCCAGTGGCCCTCAATGGGAATTTTTGATAAACTTTTTCTGCATATTATTATTAGATATTTTTTAAAGATAGACACAGTAACTTAGTGTTAATTTTTCACTTAACCCTTTCTTGACCGTAAGAAAACTAAGACCGATAGAGCAAAACCGAGTCCAGATTCGCATTCTTCGACCCCCATTTCATTGTAAAAAAGTTCTGAGAATGTTTCCATTGAAGATTTTAGGTTCACCGGTGACTCATAGCAAAACTTGTATTTCTAAAAAAGTAAACAAAAATTTTAAAATATTGGAAATTCTGTTTTAGTAAATAGTTTTTCTTACAACATATTTAAAATTTGTTGCATTTAGGCAAATTTTGTAAAAATTGTGAGCGATTGAAAATTAACAAAAAAAAAAAAAAAAACACAATTTTTTTAATTTGATTTGAAAAATATTTGAAAATTTTTTTAATTGAAATTAAATAACCATCAATTCTCTTTCCAAAAATCTTATATTAAAAAAGTTGATTGGATAGTTTTTAAAAAATTGCAAAAATTAATTTTGTGACCACCGGTGTCACCATGGTACCGAAAGGGTTAATGTGTTTGCTAAAATTGATCAGTAAAAATTCTATCTAGACAGCTTGCTGAAAGTCGGGACTAAAAACCTGGATAATTCAGACAAATCCCGACCATCTGGCAACCCTACACGCAACACGTGCTTTCAAAAGTTTATTTCCAATTCCTTTTTTTTTTTTGTGACCATCGTAACGATAGTTTTTATCCATGTGGCGTCCTGTTTTCAACAAGATATTAACTTTGCTAAAGTGACTATAGTCTCGTTCTCTTTAGTTGTCCAACGCAATTCAAGTAAATCAAAAGTGTCACACAATTGACTACAGTTGAAGGCACTGTAATTTTTAAGTCACCCTGAATGGTTAATTAGTACTTAATTCGTTTTTGAATTATAATAAACTACAAAATTATGCTTGCAAATACTTATAAATTTTCTTAACATCATATATAATGTCGTTTATTATTGTTGTTTTAGTTATTACTATTTGCAAATATCTACTTTTAATAGTTTAAACAAAATATTTCTTGTTTTGTGGAATTTTTTTTTCTTCTTTGATCTGATTAAATTTGCAAAACAGACACACATAACTTTGAAATTTAAGTGGTACTTTTTTTTTATATTTATTTAAGCTATATTTTTCTTGTTGTTTTTGTTATTTTAGTATTAGTTGTTTTAGTTATAGTAGAGCTGTATAAACAAGCGGCTGTTGCAACATACTTAAATGCTGCAAGGCCTCTTCACATGAGCATTCTTTTTTTTTTTTTAATTGTATTTTTGCAAGTAAGTTTTTGTAAGTAGACATGCGGAGTTTCAGTTTGGGTATAGAAATATGCATTTGTAATTTTGCAAAAATAGATTTTTGGTGTAGGAATATTGGAAAATAACAAATCATTGACACTATTTACATATCTTGATTATAAATAAATACACTGTACTTTAAATTATAGTATACTTTTATACGAAATACTTCATTACAAATTTAATTAATGTGACAAAAAAAAAAAGCTACAAAATATTTTATAATGAATTCGTGATAATGATATGAATTCATCACTTATACACATTCAGATTCAGCAAATAGCCTCAAGTGCAATACTAAAAATATTTTCGCTTAATTCGTAATGTATTTACGCTTAAGTACGTAAATATTTGCGGCATAAATTTGCAACATTTGCATATGAATCTCATAGCAAAATCGTATAGCACACACAACAAAAAAAAAGAAGCTAGCAGGCAACATAAATCCAAACTCAAAAATCATTGACAACATTAGGAAAACAACTACATCACTATTAATACTTCAATCACACGCCGTCGCTGTCTACAACAAAATCATCCTTGTTAATGTGATAATGCTGGATGACGATGGTTGGTGGTATGTCATCAAATTAAATGAAATTAAAATCAAATCAAATTATTCAACAAGTTTGTCGAACGATAACCAACCATAAAATGTTGTTTCCATTGTCGGTTTTTCAGTTGCTGTTGTTATTTTTGGCCGGCAGCAAACACCTGCCACAGAAAAAAAATTTAATTTCAAAATTCTAAACAAGAAATATTTAACGATACAGTGAACAGAGCAGCAGCAATAACAACAACAACAGTGAAATGTATGCTAGCCAACATAAAATGCTCAAAAAGTATCCCGCGGATTTGAAATTGTATGATGTGCGCATTCATTTGTAAATCGGTTCATTGAACAAAATACCAAAAATATATTCAATAAGCTGCATACATACAAACATGCATAGGTATCCATCTACCAACATAACTGTGATTGCCATTGCTGCTGCCACATATCTATTCTATTCCATTCATAAATGCATAACTCTGTAGTTGCACTTTGAGTTTATTCATTTTGTTTATATGCTGTCACTGTTGCTGCTGTTGTACACTTATTTATCTAATGGATGTGTGATCATCTCTACAAACTAAATCAGAATTTATTTGCCAACACAAAAACCATCTAAACTCATTCATAGCAAATATATGCATACAGCTGCGGTCAAAATATTAGTAGTGACATAAGGAAAAAGTTTAATATCACGCAAACAAAAGTATATGCTGCACAAAAGGATATGGCACCAGGATAACAATCTTCAAAGTAAAGCTAAATCTTTCTGCAGATTTATCCTTTCATAATAAAATTAATGTTCTAAAGTAGCCCGCTCAGTTTGCAGACCTGAAATTTATTGAAAACAAATTGGATGGCATAGAGGAGGATATTTTCAGAATTATATCAACAATTTTGCAAGGTCTGGAAGCTCTAGCGATGACAATGGCAGACGACTCCTATATACAGATACGGAGGCTTAGTTAAATGTATATACCGGTGATATGTCATTGGTAAAGCCAAAGGTAGCCATTCTAAAAAGTTTTGAGATTACTTAACAGAGATATAACAGTTTTTTCATAAATAATGTCTCTATTTTGTTTTGTGAGTCTTTTATTTTCTGTATTTATTAATCCTAGAAAGGTGTTCATATGATGTGATGTTTCCATCGGCCGTTGAGGCTTAAGTCTGTCCTCAGACAGGCGCTCCAACTGAACCTAACCAATATATTTAGTAAGTAACACAGGCCGATAAGATTTTAACCCAGAAACCAGAATATATTTTTTCAAAGGTATTAGATGCGCTGAAACCGAATCCAAGGTTCAAATCTTTCAGTTGGGTTTGGTTTTCGAGATATCCTAACCTGAAAGTGCAAAAATTGTGATTTTGGACTATAGTTGAGATTAGGTAGCATCGCAATTTTTCTTTTTCTCCAAAAACTATAAACAGCATCGTAAAGTAAAAGCCTTGCTATTTTAATTCATTAAGTCCTAATGACACGTAGCGCAGTTGTTCTACTTTACAAAAAATAAAAAAATTCTATAATACCATTTGCTGTTTGAATTTGTGACGATAAAGACGTGTCATTGAAGATTTTTTGTTTTTCAACGGATTCGCTTTCGGACTTAACCCTTAAACGCCCAATACGTCCGATTTCAATTAAAAACATACCCAGAGGTAGTATTTCTGATTCGGAACAACGTTTGTTCTACGTGTTTTCAAATAAATTAGTTTAAGGTGCAGTTATTTAAATGTACATGGTTGACCTCTGTAGTAACCTTTGGCGATTATCTGAAGAATAAATTAAAATACATTCGCAATAATTTTTAAAAACAGTTATTTGGTATTATCCCATCTGACACAAATTTGTCCACACGGCAATATATTTATTACACAAAATTCGAAAATAAAAACACAGTTTTTTCAGTTAGTTGTTTAAAAATGTTTGCAAAACATACTTTCGGAAAAATTTACTCTGGTTTCTGGATTAGAGGGTCGGCCCAATTTTGTCGACCTGTCTAATCTTCGTCTAATCGATGAAGACATATTTAACTTCTCTTTATGGAAAGAATATATAGCGTAGAACTCTAACTTCCTTTCCTAATTGTATTCAAATCGTTTTTAAACCAATAAGGACTGAAATTAAAAAATTCTTAACACACGTTTTAACTAATAATTTTTTTTGGGTGTAAAATTTAAAAATTTCTTTGATCTAGTTATCTTTGAAAAATATGTCAGTTGTTATTTTTAATGACAAACAAACGGTGTGAAGATAGCCACGCGTGGCTATCTTAGCAAATACACAAACCACAAAATGTAAAAATTTCTATGTTAACTTAACAGAAAAAATGTTAACCAAAAAATGTAATGTTAAGCAGAATATAGAATATTCTATCGGATCCTAATGACCATTTGGAGAACTGACTGTGACCACCAGACATACCATTCCATAGGTATTGAACTACAGTTTTATCCTGCATACACAAATTTCACATATTTATCTCAGATTATTTTTAATTAATTTCTAAAATATATCATTTTGTAAACTGAGTTGGAGGAATCTGGTGGTTATATGGAGCACTTCTACATATGTGCCAGATATCACATGGGTATCAGTAGATAGGTATTGAGGAGTAGATCAATCCTGCATTTCCCAAATATCTAACATTAATTTCGGTCTACTAGTAACGGCTGTTTGAAAATTTGCATGTTGGGTGCAAATGGGTGGAGGAACTGGTGGTCATATGGAGCACTTGTACATATGTGCCAGACATGACATGGGTATCAGTTGATTGGTATTGAGGAGTGGATCAATCCTGCATTTCCCAAATATCTAACATTAATTTCGGTCTACTACTAACGGCTGTTTGAAAATTTGCATGTTGGGTGCAAATGGGTGGAGGAACTGGTGGTCATATGGAGCACTTGTACATATGTGCCAGACATGACATGGGTATCAGTTGATTGGTATTGAGGAGTGGATCAATCCTGCATTTCCCAAATATCTAACATTAATTTCGGTCTACTACTAACGGCTGTTTGAAAATTTGCATGTTGGGTGCAAATGGGTGGAGGAACTGGTGGTCATATGGAGCACTTGTACATATGTGCCAGACATGACATGGGTATCAGTTGATTGGTATTGAGGAGTAGATCAGTCCTGCATTTCCCAAATATCTAACATTAATTTCGGTCTACTAGTAACGGCTGTTTGAAAATTTGGATGTTGGGTGCAAATGGGCGGAGGAACTGGTGGCCATATGGAGCACTTCTACATATGTGCCAGATATGTCATGGGTATCAGTGGATAGGTATTGAGAAGTAGATCAATCCTGCGTTTCCCAAATATCTAACATTAATTTCGGTCTACTAGTAACGGCTGTTTGAAAATTTGCATGTTGGGTGCAAATGGGTGGAGGAACTGGTGGTCATATGGAGCACTTGTACATACGTGCCAGACATGACATGGGTATCAGTAGATAGGTATTGAGGAGTAGATCAATCCTGCATTTCCCAAATATCTAACATTAATTTCGGTCTACTAGTAACGGCTGTTTGAAAATTTGCATGTTGGGTGCAAATGGGCGGAGGAACTGGTGGCCATATGGAGCACTTGTACATATGTGCCAGACATGACATGGGTATCAGTGGATTGGTATTGAGGAGTAGATCAATCCTGCATTTCCCAAATATCTAACATTAATTTCGGTCTGCTAGTAACGTCTGTTTGAAAATTTGCATGTTGGGTGCAAATGGGTGGAGGAACTGGTGGTCATATGGAGCACTTGTACATATGTGCCAGACATGACATGGGTATCAGTGGATTGGTATTGAGGAGTAGATCAATCCTGCATTTCCCAAATATCTAACATTAATTTCGGTCTTCTAGTAACGGCTGTTTGAAAATTTGCATGTTAGGTGCAAATGGGCGGAGGAACTGGTGGTCATATGGAGCACTTCTACATATGTGCCAGATATCACATGGGTATCAGTAGATAGGTATTGAGGAGTAGATCAATCCTGCGTTTCCCAAATATCTAACATTAATTTCGGTCTACTAGTAACGGCTGTTTGAAAATTTGCATGTTGGGTGCAAATGGGTGGAGGAACTGGTGGCCATATGGAGCACTTCTACAAATGTGCCAGATATGACATGGGTATCAGTGGATAGGTATTGAGGAGTAGATCAATCCTGCATTTCCCAAATATCTAACATTAATTTCGGTCTACTAGTAACGGCTGTTTGAAAATTTGCATTTTGGGTGCAAATGGGTGGAGGAACTGGTGGACATATGGAGCACTTCTACATATGTGCCAGATATCACATGGGTATCAGTAGATAGCTATTGTGGAGTGGATCAATCCTGCATTTCCCAAATATCTAACATTAATTTCGGTCTACTAGTAACGGCTGTTTGAAAATTTGCATGTTGGGTGCAAATGGGTGGAGGAACTGGTGGCCATATGGAGCACTTCTACATATGTGCCAGATATGACATGGGTATCAGTGGATAGGTATTGAGGAGTAGATCAATCCTGCATTTCTCAAATATCTAACATTAATTTCCGTCTACTAGTAACGGCTGTTTGAAAATTTGCATGTTGGGTGCAAATGGGTGGAGGAACTGGTGGTCATATGGAGCACTTGTACATATGTGCCAGACATGACATGGGTATCAGTTGATTGGTATTGAGGAGTGGATCAATCCTGCATTTCCCAAATATCTAACATTAATTTCGGTCTACTACTAACGGCTGTTTGAAAATTTGCATGTTGGGTGCAAATGGGTGGAGGAACTGGTGGTCATATGGAGCACTTGTACATATGTGCCAGACATGACATGGGTATCAGTTGATTGGTATTGAGGAGTGGATCAATCCTGCATTTCCCAAATATCTAACATTAATTTCGGTCTACTACTAACGGCTGTTTGAAAATTTGCATGTTGGGTGCAAATGGGTGGAGGAACTGGTGGTCATATGGAGCACTTGTACATATGTGCCAGACATGACATGGGTATCAGTTGATTGGTATTGAGGAGTAGATCAGTCCTGCATTTCCCAAATATCTAACATTAATTTCGGTCTACTAGTAACGGCTGTTTGAAAATTTGGATGTTGGGTGCAAATGGGCGGAGGAACTGGTGGCCATATGGAGCACTTCTACATATGTGCCAGATATGTCATGGGTATCAGTGGATAGGTATTGAGAAGTAGATCAATCCTGCGTTTCCCAAATATCTAACATTAATTTCGGTCTACTAGTAACGGCTGTTTGAAAATTTGCATGTTGGGTGCAAATGGGTGGAGGAACTGGTGGTCATATGGAGCACTTGTACATATGTGCCAGACATGACATGGGTATCAGTAGATAGGTATTGAGGAGTAGATCAATCCTGCATTTCCCAAATATCTAACATTAATTTCGGTCTACTAGTAACGGCTGTTTGAAAATTTGCATGTTGGGTGCAAATGGGCGGAGGAACTGGTGGCCATATGGAGCACTTGTACATATGTGCCAGACATGACATGGGTATCAGTGGATTGGTATTGAGGAGTAGATCAATCCTGCATTTCCCAAATATCTAACATTAATTTCGGTCTGCTAGTAACGTCTGTTTGAAAATTTGCATGTTGGGTGCAAATGGGTGGAGGAACTGGTGGTCATATGGAGCACTTGTACATATGTGCCAGACATGACATGGGTATCAGTGGATTGGTATTGAGGAGTAGATCAATCCTGCATTTCCCAAATATCTAACATTAATTTCGGTCTTCTAGTAACGGCTGTTTGAAAATTTGCATGTTAGGTGCAAATGGGCGGAGGAACTGGTGGTCATATGGAGCACTTCTACATATGTGCCAGATATCACATGGGTATCAGTAGATAGGTATTGAGGAGTAGATCAATCCTGCGTTTCCCAAATATCTAACATTAATTTCGGTCTACTAGTAACGGCTGTTTGAAAATTTGCATGTTGGGTGCAAATGGGTGGAGGAACTGGTGGCCATATGGAGCACTTCTACAAATGTGCCAGATATGACATGGGTATCAGTGGATAGGTATTGAGGAGTAGATCAATCCTGCATTTCCCAAATATCTAACATTAATTTCGGTCTACTAGTAACGGCTGTTTGAAAATTTGCATTTTGGGTGCAAATGGGTGGAGGAACTGGTGGACATATGGAGCACTTCTACATATGTGCCAGATATCACATGGGTATCAGTAGATAGCTATTGTGGAGTGGATCAATCCTGCATTTCCCAAATATCTAACAATAATTTCGGTCTACTAGTAACGGCTGTTTGAAAATTTGCATGTTGGGTGCAAATGGGTGGAGGAACTGGTGGCCATATGGAGCACTTCTACATATGTGCCAGATATGACATGGGTATCAGTGGATAGGTATTGAGGAGTAGATCAATCCTGCATTTCCCAAATATCTAACATTAATTTCCGTCTACTAGTAACGGCTGTTTGAAAATTTGCATGTTGGGTGCAAATGGGTGGAGGAATGGTGGTCATATGGAGCACTTGTACATATGTGCCAGACATGACATCGGTATCAGTGGATAGGTATTGAGGAGTAGATCAATCCTGCATTTCCCAAATATCTAACATTAATTTCCGTCTACTAGCAACGGCTGTTTGAAAATTTGCATGTTGGGTGCAAATGGGTGGAGAAACTGGTGGTCATATGGAGCACTTGTACATATGTGCCAGACATGACATGGGTATCAGTGGATTGGTATTGAGGAGTAGATCAATCCTGCATTTCCCAAATATCTAACATTAATTTCGGTCTACTAGTAACGGCTGTTTGAAAATTCGCATATTGGGTGGAGGAACTGGTGGCCATATGGAGCACTTGTACATATGTGCCAGACATGACATGGGTATCAGTGGATTGGTATTGAGGAGTAGATCAATCTTGCATTTCCCAAATATCTAACATTAATTTCGGTCTACTAGTAACGGCTGTTTGAAAATTTGCATGTTAGGTGCAAATGGGCGGAGGAACTGGTGGCCATATGGAGCACTTCTACATATGTGCCAGATATGTCATGGGTATCAGTGGATAGGTATTGAGAAGTAGATCAATCCTGCATTTCCCAAATATCTAACATTAATTTCGGTCTACTAGTAACGGCTGTTTGAAAATTTGGATGTTGGGTGCAAATGGGTGGAGGAACTGGTGGTCATATGGAGCACTTGTACATATGTGCCAGACATGACATGGGTATCAGTGGATTGGTATTGAGGAGTAGATCAGTCCTGCATTTCCCAAATGTCTAACATTAATTTCGGTCTACTAGTAACGGCTGTTTGAAAATTTGCATGTTAGGTGCAAATGGGCGGAGGAACTGGTGGCCATATGCAGCACTTCTACATATGTGCCAGATATCACATGGGTATCAGTAGATAGCTATTGAGGAGTGGATCAATCCTACATTTCCCAAATATCTAACATTAATTTCGGTCTACTAGTAACGGCTGTTGGAAAATTTGCATGTTGGGTGCAAATGGGTGGAGGAACAGGTGGTCATATGGAGCACTTGTACATATGTGCCAGACATGACATCGGTATCAGTGGATAGGTATTGAGGAGTAGATCAATCCTGCATTTCCCAAATATCTAACATTAATTTCCGTCTACTAGTAACGGCTGTTTGAAAATTTGCATGTTGGGTGCAAATGGGTGGAGGAACTGGTGGTCATATGGAGCACTTGTACATATGTGCCAGACATGACATCGGTATCAGTGGATTGGTATTAAGGAGTAGATCAATCCTGCATTTCCCAAATATCTAACATTAATTTCGGTCTACTAGTAACGGCTGTTTGAAAATTTGCATGTTGGGTGCAAATGGGTGGAGGAACTGGTGGACATATGGAGCACTTCTACATATGTGCCAGATATCACATGGGTATCAGTAGATAGCTATTGAGGAGTGGATCAATCCTACATTTCCCAAATATCTAACATTAATTTCGGTCTACTAGTAACGGCTGTTGGAAAATTTGCATGTTGGGTGCAAATGGGTGGAGGAACTGGTGGTCATATGGAGCACTTGTACATATGTGCCAGACATGACATGGGTATCAGTTGATTGGTATTGAGGAGTAGATCAGTCCTGCATTTCCCAAATATCTAACATTAATTTCGGTCTACTAGTAACGGCTGTTTGAAAATTTGCATGTTAGGTGCAAATGGGCGGAGGAACTGGTGGCCATATGGAGCACTTCTACATATGTGCCAGATATCACATGGGTATCAGTAGATAGCCATTGTGGAGTGGATCAATCCTGCATTTCCCAAATATCTAACATTAATTTCGGTCTACTAGTAACGGCTGTTTGAAAATTTGGATGTTGGGTGCAAATGGGTGGAGGAACTGGTGGCCATATGGAGCACTTCTACATATGTGCCAGATATGACATGGGTATCAGTGGATAGGTATTGAGGAGTAGATCAATCCTGCATTTCCCAAATATCTAACATTAATTTCCGTCTACTAGTAACGGCTGTTTGAAAATTTGCATGTTGGGTGCAAATGGGTGGAGGAACAGGTGGTCATATGGAGCACTTGTACATATGTGCCAGACATGACATCGGTATCAGTGGATAGGTATTGAGGAGTAGATCAATCCTGCATTTCCCAAATATCTAACATTAATTTCGGTCTACTAGTAACGGCTGTTTGAAAATTTGGATGTTGGGTGCAAATGGGTGGAGGAACTGGTGGTCATATGGAGCACTTGTACATATGTGCCAGACATGACATGGGTATCAGTGGATAGGTATTGAGGAGTAGATCAATCCTGCATTTCCCAAATATCTAACATTAATTTCCGTCTACTAGTAACGGCTGTTTGAAAATTTGCATGTTGGGTGCAAATGGGTGGAGGAACTGGTGGTCATATGGAGCACTTGTACATATGTGCCAGACATGACATCGGTATCAGTGGATTGGTATTAAGGAGTAGATCAATCCTGCATTTCCCAAATATCTAACATTAATTTCGGTCTACTAGTAACGGCTGTTTGAAAATTTGCATGTTGGGTGCAAATGGGTGGAGGAACTGGTGGACATATAGAGCACTTCTACATATGTGCCAGATATCACATGGGTATCAGTAGATAGCTATTGAGGAGTGGATCAATCCTACATTTCCCAAATATCTAACATTAATTTCGGTCTACTAGTAACGGCTGTTTGAAAATTTGCATGTTGGGTGCAAATGGGTGGAGGAACTGGTGGTCATATGGAGCACTTGTACATATGTGCCAGACATGACATCGGTATCAGTTGATTGGTATTGAGGAGTAGATCAGTCCTGCATTTCCCAAATATCTAACATTAATTTCGGTCTACTAGTAACGGCTGTTTGAAAATTTGCATGTTAGGTGCAAATGGGCGGAGGAACTGGTGGCCATATGGAGCACTTCTACATATGTGCCAGATATGTCATGGGTATCAGTGGATAGGTATTGAGAAGTAGATCAATCCTGCATTTCCCAAATATCTAACATTAATTTCGGTCTACTAGTAACGGCTGTTTGAAAATTTGGATGTTGGGTGCAAATGGGTGGAGGAACTGGTGGTCATATGGAGCACTTGTACATATGTGCCAGACATGACATCGGTATCAGTGGATAGGTATTGAGGAGTAGATCAATCCTGCATTTCCCAAATATCTAACATTAATTTCCGTCTACTAGTAACGGCTGTTTGAAAATTTGCATGTTAGGTGCAAATGGGCGGAGGAACTGGTGGCCATATGGAGCACTTGTACATATGTGCCAGACATGACATGGGTATCAGTGGATAGGTATTGAGGAGTAGATCAATCCTGCATTTCCCAAATATCTAACATTAATTTCGGTCTACTAGTAACGGCTGTTTGAAAATTTGCATGTTAGGTGCAAATGGGCGGAGGAACTGGTGGTCATATGGAGCACTTCTACATATGTGCCAGATATCACATGGGTATCAGTGGATTGGTAATGAGGAGTGGATCAATCCTGCGTTTCCCAAATATCTAACATTAATTTCGGTCTACTAGTAACGGCTGTTTGAAAATTTGCATGTTGGGTGCAAATGGGTGGAGGAACTGGTGGTCATATGGAGCACTTGTACATATGTGCCAGACATGACATGGGTATCAGTGGATTGGTATTGAGGAGTAGATCAGTCCTGCATTTCCCAAATATCTAACATTAATTTCGGTCTACTAGTAACGGCTGTTTGAAAATTTGCATGTTAGGTGCAAATGGGTGGAGGAACTGGTGGCCATATGGAGCACTTGTACATATGTGCCAGACATGACATGGGTATCAGTGGATAGGTATTGAGGAGTAGATCAATCCTGCATTTCCCAAATATCTAACATTAATTTCGGTCTACTAGTAACGGCTGTTTGAAAATTTGGATGTTGGGTGCAAATGGGTGGAGGAACTGGTGGTCATATGGAGCACTTGTACATATGTGCCAGACATGACATGGGTATCAGTGGATTGGTATTGAGGAGTAGATCAATCCTGCATTTCCCAAATATCTAACATTAATTTCGGTCTACTAGTAACGGCTGTTTGAAAATTCGCATATTGGGTGGAGGAACTGGTGGCCATATGGAGCACTTCTACATATGTGCCAGATATGACATGGGTATCAGTGGATAGGTATTGAGGAGTAGATCAATCCTGCATTTCCCAAAAATCTAACATTAATTTCGGTCTACTAGTAACGGCTGTTTGAAAATTTGGATGTTGGGTGCAAATGGGTGGAGGAACTGGTGGTCATATGGAGCACTTGTACATATGTGCCAGACATGACATCGGTATCAGTGGATAGGTATTGAGGAGTAGATCAATCCTGCATTTCCCAAATATCTAACATTAATTTCGGTCTACTAGTAACGGCTGTTTGAAAATTTGCATGTTGGGTGCAAATGGGTGGAGGAACTGGTGGTCATATGGAGCACTTGTACATATGTGCCAGATATGTCATGGGTATCAGTGGATAGGTATTGAGAAGTAGATCAATCCTGCATTTCCCAAATATCTAACATTAATTTCGGTCTACTAGTAACGGCTGTTTGAAAATTTGCATATTGGGTGGAGGAACTGGTGGTCATATGGAGCACTTGTACATATGTGCCAGACATGACATGGGTATCAGTGGATTGGTATTGAGGAGTAGATCAGTCCTGCATTTCCCAAATATCTAACGTTAATTTCGGTCTACGAGTAATGATTGATTGAATATACCAGTTCCTCCGCCCATTTGCACCTAACATGCAAATTTTCAAACAGCCGTTACTAGTAGACCGAAATTAATGTTAGATATTTGGGAAATGCAGGATTGATCTACTCCTCAATACCTATCTACTGATACCCATGTGATATCTGGCACATATGTAGAAGTGCTCCATATAACCACCAGATTCCTCCAACTCAGTTTACAAAATGATATATTTTAGAAATTAATTAAAAATAATCTGAGATAAATATGTGAAATTTGTGTATGCAGGATAAAACTGTAGTTCAATACCTATGGAATGGTATGTCTGGTGGTCACAGTCAGTTCTCCAAATGGTCATTAGGATCCGATAGAATATTCTATATTCTGCTTAACATTACATTTTTTGGTTAACATTTTTTCTGTTAAGTTAACATAGAAATTTTTACATTTTGTGGTTTGTGTATTTGCTAAGATAGCCACGCGTGGCTATCTTCACACCGTTTGACAAACATGTTGATTTAATGTGAGTTTGATCAAAATGAGTGAAGAAAAAGAAGTACGTCTTAAAATTATTAAAAATTTTCAAAAAAATCCAAATTGGTCCTACAAAAAATTGGCCAAAGAATTGAAGGACTGCCGTCAAACTGTTTCCAATGTTATTAAACAGTTTCAGGAGAATTTGACCATTGATAGGAAACCTGGTTCTGGAAGAAAACAAGGACCACATGATATTGGGAAAACCAAGAAAATAGAAAGCATATTGAAAAGATCACCAAACACATCTGGTAGAAAAGCTGCCCGGTTAGCCCAGTGCTCTGACTATTTGGTGCGAAAAGTTAAAGCCAATGCAGGTTTGAAAATATACAAAGTCCAGAAAGTTCCAGACAGGAATGCTGCAAAAAATTTAGACGCCAAAAGTAGGGCTCGGAAATTAAAATCGAATTTCACGACTTTCACGACGACGAAATGTATGTACTGGCAGATTTTACGCAGCTTCCGGGTCAACATTTTTATGTTGCTGATGCTCGAGGAAATGTCGAAGAACAATTTAGAATCCAAAAGCAGACAAAATTTCCTAAAAAATTCCTGGTATGGCAAGCTATATGCAGCTGTGGCAAAAGAAGCAATTCATTTGTTACAGTGGGCTCTATAAATACCGAAATATACATCAAGGAATGTTTGAAAGAAAGACTTCTTCCTTTCATAAGAGAGCACAATGTGTCCACACATTTTTGGCCCGATTTTGCATCATGTCACTACTGCAAGAAAGCTCTGGAATGGTACCAAAGTAATAACATAGTTTTTGTACCAAGAGAGGCCAATCCTCCAAATTGTCCGGAGCTAAGACCAGTGGAGAGATATTGGGTTCTTGTGAAAAGGAACTTAAAGAGCACAAAAAAGGTGTCCCAAAATATCGAAGATTTTAAAAGGAGAGGGCAAACTGTTCAAAAAAGGTGTCTGAAACAACTGTCAAATCTCTAATGCAAAGCTTACCAAAAAAGGTCCACGCGTTCATAAATAGTGGTTAGAAGTATAAAAGTTATATTTTTCTGTAATTTATAAAATATTATCAATTAAATGAAATAAAAATCAAAACTCTAAGATCAACCGTTTAAAAATTCGTCGAATCGTCGAATATTACCTTTCTTTCAAGGGTTAAAAATTTTTAAGATACAAATTATTTTATAGATCCAAAAAACTTCAAGCTTTAATTCATATAAATATATTATTAAAAAAATATTGTTTGCGTTATATGCAATTTTTACTTCATGTCACTACTATTATTTTGATCGTAACTGTACCTTCATTCATACATAGTAAAGTTAGTATACCAAAAACTGTTTTATGCGGTTCACTTAATGCATTTCGGTCGGTGATTGTGGGTCTCAGCTGCTTGGCTGATAATGTGTTTTGGCATAAACAAGAATTCACATGAATATTAAAAACGATTAAAAAAAAAAACAGCGCAAAATAATGTTGTCTGTCCAGTTATGTCTGCATTCTTGTGTATTATGCAATGGTAGCAACATTGTTGCGGGGGATGCTCCCAATCGTAGTGTCCAATAGATAAAATTATTATGAGAGCAGTTAGTAGAATACTTGGCCTTTGCATATGCGTGACTTACAAAATCCGTTTCTTTCAAGTAGTCATTGGGTTTCCCCACATTTTTACCCTTGGTAATTATATTGAAATAATGTGAATCGCGGGATCATTCATTCAGGATTTGACATTTAAATTATCGTATAACTTTTGATACAAAATTTTCATGACTATCTTCACATGGAAATAAAGAACTTTTCTCCTGTACAAGACATAATTTTCAGATGTTTCATGGGCTTAGGAACTGAATTAATATGCTTAACCCTTTGTCGACTGACGGAATTTAAAAGTATCATTACCATTATCGGCTCATAAAATCTTTGAACACACTATTTGTATAATTTTTGACTGTAGTTACATTAGAGTACATTATAATTCTTATATAATTCGTATAATTTCATAGTTTTCGTTTCTCTTTGACCCAAAAGTACTTAAGGATACCAGTTATAACTAATATCCCTGTAGATCCTTGAAAAATTTCCTGCTTCGTTTTTTTTTTTTATAAATAGCCATAATAACTACGAAAAACGTAAATTTTTCATTGTCTTCGGGTCTTGGTCCACAAGGTGTTAATCGGAGAAACAACATAAAGCATATCAAATATCAATAGTAAAATTAATTTCTAAACCCAACATTCGCTAGTACCTGAAAACGTTGGAATTCTTTTTATGAAATTTTCAGATTTTTATTTTTAAGCAATTTATATCAATTTCCAAGAAAAAAAAAAACTTTATCCGATTTTCCCCTGATATTCGTCATGAGTCTAAAATTGGTTCGAAGTATCGACTGTTTCATAATTTGATCAGAAAAACTGGTTCAAAAAAGAACAACCAAAAATTAAGTTATGTCTGCGGAAGAGAATTTTACTAGGAGGGAAGGCGGAGCACGCACATTATGTTGAGGTTTGATATTTGAGCTTCTACTCCGAATGTTTGTGAATAAAACGATTGTTCTTGATATTTCCAATGCATTTGACCGAGTTTGCTATAAAGCACTAATGCCGAAATTGATTGCGCATGGGATCAGCAATATCTGCACTCGATGAAATACCAATATTTTTTGTGATATTGCTGGATTTCCGCAGGGTTCAGTCCTCTTCCAACTCTGCCCCTTGTCTTTATCAATGACCTTCTGTCTTTGGCAAATAAACCTATCTACTCTGTTCCGGATGACAGCAACATTCCCTAGTCATACACTAAACTTCTTTGGAGATTGTGAGGAAAAAGTATGAATGACTCATTCAACTATGATCTCAAATCAATCTCCAAATGTGGTCTCGTAAATAGAGTTGATAAACGCAAGACTTGGTCTGGTTGCCTGTTATCCTGAAAAAAATTGAGTTTAATTTATATATGGCCAGGAGATTCACGAGTAAAAATGAAGCTGTTGGTTGTACCGTGTTCAACATCAAATGATAAAGCTTATTGAAGAACATAGGAATTCCAGCTCTATTGATTCCTCAAAACGTCATAACAACGCACAGTGGTTGAGCTCCATACAAAAAGAGGACAAAACTAGAAGGAGTCGCCGTAGAGTCACAAAATAATACGTCCACTGCCACGCCCACCTCCCATACAACCAAAGTTGGATAAAAATGGAAGTAGTCGTCGAAGATTTACAAATTTTGATACAGGAGTTGCTTATGTCAATATCATGTCTGGGTGCAAAAATAAAATAAAAACCGCTCATGACCACGCCCACTTTGCATACAACATAATTGCAAAAAAAATTAATATTTTCCTTTTTATCGCTGAGAATCACTGTAAAAGTTCATATTAATGTATTGTACAAATATTGGGAGAATGAATGTATAAACTCGTATTTTTTCGTAATTTGGACATTTATTGTGAAAAAGTGATTATAAATTTATTCTTTAAAGTATTGCCCATCGTTAGCCACAACCTTTTCCCATCTTTCTGGTAGCATACGGATTCCGCGTCGAAAGAACTCCTCATCTTTTGAGGCTATCCACGAATCGACCCATTTTTTGAGTTCTTCGAAAGAACGGAAGTGCTGTTCAGCCTGGCCATGTGTCATCGATCAGAACAAGTGGTAATCAGAAGGAGCAATATCAGGAGAATACGGCGGGTGGGGTAGCACTTCCCATTTCAGCGTTTTCAAGTATGTTTTTACTTGCCTTGCAACATGCGGCCGAGCATTGTCGTGCTGAAGAATAACTTCGACGTGTCTATTCTCATATTCTGGCCTTTTATCCTTTAATGCTCGGCTCAAACGCATCAATTGTAGTCGGTAGCGGTCGCCAGTGATCGTTTCATTCGGTTTCAACAGCTCATAATACACGACACCCTTCATATCCCACCAAATACACAGCATGAGCTTGGATCCATGGATGTTCGGCTTGCCGTTGATGTTGATACATGTCCGGGCGGTCCCCATGATTTTTTACACTTTGTGTTATCGTAACGTATCAACTTTTCATCGCCAGTCACAATACGATGCAGAAAACTCTTTCTTTTCTGTCGTTCAATCAGCAGTTCACATGTGAAAAATCATCGTTCGACGTCTCTCGGCTTCAATTCGTACGGCACCCAATTTCCTTGCTTTTGAATCATTCCCAATGCTTTTAATCGTTTAGAAATGGTTGATTGATCAACTCCGAAAGATTCTGCAAGTTCTTGTTGCATTTGACATGAATCTTCTTCGAGTAATGCCTTCAATTCTATATCTTCGAACTTTTTCGGCCGCCTGAACTTTCCCTGTCTTCTACATCAAAATCACCACTTTTGAAACGGGCATACCACACCTGACACATTCTAACGTCTATAGCACAGTCAGGATAAGCTTAAGTGAGCAAACGATGTGCTATAGTTGCGTTTATCTTTAAATGGAAGAAGCAAATTAAAACTTCCCGCAAATGTTGTTTTGTTGGGACGAAATTCGACATTTTCAGCTATAGTAAAACACTTTTGTAAAATTATAAAAATTATTTGACAGATCAATTCTTATAGTATTTTTGGCGCTTTTCGAGATAGAATAGCTGTCAATGTCACAATTACGAGTTTATACATTCATACTCCTAATACTTTTCCCTCTCCTCCAAATTTACTCCCCCATACAATTTTTTTTTTCTAAACCTTATCTATGATAATGCTTTCAATTAAAAATATATGTAAATTTGCCATGCTATTAGTAATTTTGGAGTGATTAGCTCTCAAATATAGCTTAGATTGCTCTTTCTTACTAAGCGTTCTAACATTGATCGGCTTTAAAGGATCAAAACATAAACAAATACCACCCTAATATTTTAAAATATGACATTCAAATATTTATTAGTAAAAAATGAAAAAAAAAAAAAACAAAGATTAAAGCCGATCGTGCCGCGTCTTTATGAAATAAGCTTTGCTGCAAATATCAAATTCAAAATGAACGTTCACTTACATCCTTTTTTCCTCTTCCTTATACAGGGTGACAATCGTAAAGTGACGCACACATTTCAGCAGTTATTTTCAAAAGGACGTACTTCCATTAAGTACAATTAAGTGTTAACATTGCTGAATATATAAGCATTCATTTGAACCCCACCTCATTCAATATAACCTCCTTTAGCTGCACACATGCCTTCAATCGATCCGGAAATCGTAGGACTGTTCGCCGCAGGACTTCCTGATCAATTTCAGTCCAGGCTTTCTCTAATGAATTTGTCAGCGACTCCAGACTGTGGTGTTGAGATGCACAAGCCTTACTCTTTAAAATACTCCAAATAGAGTAGTCCATTGGATTCAAGTCTGGGGAGTATGGTGGCCGTTCTTGAGATGTTATGAATCCAGCAAAATTGTCTTTTATCCATGTTTGCGTTAATTTTGCCATGTGGGAAGGTGCAGAAAAGTCCAGTTTTCATTTCCAAATGTATCTTGGGCCCAGGGAAGAACATGTTCATTTAAAATGCTCCGATAAACAACCTGGTCAATTTTAACACCCTCTTCAACGAATATTAGAGGGGTTCTGGCATTAGCGGAAACTCCAGCCCATACCATAACGGAAGCTGGCTTTTGAACTCGGCCAACAGTCCTATTTTGTTGCGATGATGATGTTAGCCACATTCGGTCATTTTGCGCATTGAAATGTTGTTCAACCGTAAAAATTTTTTCATCTGTAAACAAGATATTTTCAACATTTTTTAACACGGAGGAGCGTAGCAACGCCTTGCATCTTTGCAGTCGCAAATCTTTCTTTTTTTGTGCCAGATCTTGAGCTTTTCGGAGCTTGTACGGCTTAAGATTAAGCTTTGATTTTGCAATGATTCGCACTGTTTCACGGTTTACTCCCACTTCCTTAGCTATTTTTCTCATTGAGCGCCTTGGATTTCGCTTGATTCGTTTACGAATTTTTTCTGTTAAACCAGTAGTGGCAACTGTTGAAAATTTTCCCCGGTCTCTATCTCCAAAACCCCCAGTTTCATTATATCGAATAATATCTCGGTCTACCGTACGACTTGACAAATTTAAAGCCTTTGCAATTTGACGGCTACTATAATTTGCCAAATGAAATTTCATAATTTCACGACGAATATTTTCCTTGTCCACTTTTATGGAAATTTCAAAATGTAATAACAAAAATTCAAATGAAATTAAAAGCAAAGCCAATGATGAATGAATTTGCTTTTTAAATTAAAGTAACGGTAAATGGCCAAGCTTGCTGCAGAGTATTCAACTTGCGTCACTTTACAATTGTCACCCTGTATATATCTCTTTCCCAAATAACACTACAGATTTGCATTCAAAAAAAAATTTCATCGAACACAGGGTAAGTCCGTAAGGTTCGCAGTATTCAAGCTCTCCAGTTTGTGACGTTCTAGGGGTGTGCCGAACTCCTAAAAAGTTTCTGTATATATGCGGATCCTGATATTCATTTATTTATCACAAAATCCACTATTTTACGGCACATGAATCGCAATTCCCTGAGCAGGCAAGCATTCCTTATAGAACTGATAGTTTTAAGGCCTCAAAAAAATCTGGTTGTAATATAACCAGTCAATAGCGAATCTAAGGACGGGTTTTTGAATAAATCTCACCCTGCCCCCCTTGGATTCGCTAGTGAAATAAATCATTGCATTTTTAACTATTGCAATCCATAATATTAATTATAATAATTTAGCATACACAGCTATACAAATTAATTTTAGTTAAACGAAATTTAAGAGCATTTGAAAGTAAAACAAAAAACATAAAACAAGGTCGTATTAACTACTTGTTTTTTATTCTGCAATTAAAATATCGCAGTATATCGAATGCTAAGTATTAAAAGGTTGAACTCATGCCATAAAGCTGCATGCATTATGCATTTTTGTGTAGCTGAACACGAACCTGGGGTCAACAACATTTTTAAAATTAAATGTCTGCGACAAGCGAGATGAGAAGTAACAGGCTGAATTAAAAAAACAAATAAAAATTCTTTTATTGAAATTTAAATGACTCGGTTTTTTATATCACTATTTCATATTCCATTGCCACAACAACAACAGTGGCATGGTTTCTTTCTGTTGCTGCTGCTGCTGCTAAGTATTCATGTTTTTATTTTACTTATTGCTATTGCTAAATTGAGTAATTATTGGTATGATGTGAAAAAACGTCTCAAATGTTAATTATAACTTCAATTATTGAAGTTTCATGTTTTTTTTTTTTAACTTTGTCTGTGTGTGTGAAAAACAAAATGCAAATTTTTACGAATTTTGTCATACCATATTTTTATAGTATTTTTTATTTAATTTTAACTGCAAATATTATTTTTTTTTTACTACTTATTTTCAATTGGGCGTGAATGAATGGAACGAATGAAAAGAAAATAGTTGCTAAATTGTGATTTTTCACATGTACATTTCGAGATTATATGAAATTAAATGTAAAAGATTGTAAAAATTTGTTCAATTGCTGCGATTACAACATTTTAATTTTATGCTTTAATTTTTCTCTTTGATCGATATAAAAAAAAAAAAAATAAGGCTAACAAATTATTGTGATGTTGTTACTGCTGACATCGTGATTTGTTAAATAAAATAGACTATGGAGAGACACTATTGGTGAATGAATTTAATTGTGGAGATTTACAATAAAAAAAAGTCTTTCTTTTTGGTTACAATTTTATTTCTTTGAAAAGTTTATATAGCATTTTATTTTGTCTCTGCAAGAGTGTGTGAAAAATAATAAATATGTAAATTCATTTATGTTTAGCCAGACTACCCTACTATATGGAAAATAGATTCACAATTCGCAACATGAAAACCAGAAAAATAATAAATAAATAAAAATTGAAAATAAAAACGCAATCAAGAAATTCCAAACAAACTACAGCAACGTAGCAAAGTGAAGAAGCATGTGCGCACATGCGCATGCGCAACTGCATGCAACTTATACGTGTAAATACTGAATAGTGATATTAAATGCATGCAACAAATGTTGCAATCTCAAATAGCAAACAGTTAAAATAGTGAAGTTTAAATTGTCACAAAAAGAAACAAACATTGAGCGTGTATTTATTTTTTGTTGCCGCATTATACAATAGAAATTTTATAAGTTTTTAGTGAATAACTAAAAATTACAAGAGCATAAATTTTGTGACATAAAGCCGGAATTTTGAACAACATAAATACACAAATACTTTAAATTCAATTATTTTTCGATTTAAAGTATATTTTATTTTTTCGAATTTCCGCACAGTTTTTTGTTTTGATAATTTTCAAAGAGTGAATTCAATCTTCTTCAGAAAATTTTACATTCATAAAATTATTTTTAATTTTACATAAAGAAGAAGGTGCAGATCATTTGAGATCTTACTCTCTGAAGAAAGCAATTTTGTTTTTGGTTGTCCAAGCTTAAATGACACAAAAATGACTCGGCTTTTTAAACTGAGCCTAACTTCGTATGACACTGCAACAGCTAAGAAACAGATGCGAATTCAAGAAATATTTTACATCGTTGATAAGATTTTTGCTTGGCTCAGCCTACAAAATAAACGATTGGCAAAAGTAACGATATTTTTTTCAGAAAAAAATTTTATTATAAAAAGCAAAATTTTCTTATTCACGCCACTTTACTATTAACTTTTTGATTCTTGAATTTTAATAACGATGTGCTGAAAGCGCCAGAAACGAGAGGCAGAAAGACGTAAGTGTGACGATATCGAAATACTTCAAGACAGGAATGAGGTTCAAAAATTCGTCGAAAAAAATAAGATGCCTGACAAACGGTTTGAAGACCGGCGCCTCTTCCTGCAAGGAAGAAGACGGAAATCTGATGACAGATGTCCAGGGTATTATGAGGTTATGGAGAGAACACTTCTCGCAGCTGCTTAAAGGTGATGACGGCAACAATCCCGCCATTAGGGAAGCTGTTCCGGAAACCCCAATCACTGACGTCGTTGAAATGCCGCCGTCTGACTATGACGAGGTCTTCACAGTCCTCGCTTAGCTGAAAAACAATAAGGCTGCGGTTGCAGATGGCCTGCCTACATTCACGAGCTTTCATGCAGAATATGGTCGGATTAAAGCATGCCCAGTGATTGGAACCTCAGCGTACTCTGCCTAATCCACAAGAAAGATGATTCCACGATCCGCGCCAGCTATCCTGGAATAAGCTCTCTTAACATCGCTTGTAAGGTTCTATCGAGCATACTGTATAAAAAACTGAAGCCCATCGTCAACAAACTGATTGGACCTGATCAGTGTGGCTTCAGGCCTGGTAAATCCACCATCGACCAGATATACACTCTACGCCAAATCCTGAAAAAGACCAGAGAAAAACAAATTGACGTACACCATATATTCGTCGATTATAAAACCACCTTCGACAGCAGGATTAGGGATCACCTGTACGTTGGTTTTGGTATCCCTGCAAAGCTCATACTGACCGACGCCACCAGCGCAGTAAAAATTGGGACTGACCTCTCCGCGCCATTTGATACCAAAAGAGGTTTCAGACAAGGTGATTCTCTATCTTGCGACTTCTTTAATCCAATGCTGGCGAAAATAATTCGAGCTGCGAACATCGACATCTCTGGAACTATCTTTTACAAGGGTGTCATGCTGCTGGCATACGCGATATTGACATCATTGGCACCAACGCGTGAGCAGTCAGTGTAGTATTCTGCAACTTAGGGAAGGAGTCTCGTCGAGTGGGTCTAGTGGTGAACGAGGACAAAACGAAATACCTTGTGTAAACAAACAAAAAGTCACGGCGTCTTGGACGAAGTGTCACTGTTGACAATTAAAAATTCGATGTCGTCAAGGATTTCGTTTATTTTGGATCCAGGCTGTTGTGAGCGTTCGAGAGAAAGATACTCCGCAGTAACTATGGTCCAGTGTGAGTGGACGACGTGTATCGTATAAGATGAAACCATGAGCTATGCGCCGACAACGTAGTCATGCGCATAAAACTTCAGCGGCCTTGCTGGCTTGATCATGTCGAGCGATTGGAAGAAAGTGCTCCGACTAGAAAAGTGGCTCAATAGAATAGAATTGAGCCACGAAGGTGGAACGCGCAGAAGAGGACAAACTCATCACCGTTGGAAAGACCAGGTCTTACTAACTGGCGTCGGCGTGCGCATTGCAGAAGCGACTCTCGAGGCTTCATAGAGGCGACCAAGACCGATCATCGGTTATAGAGCCAACTAAGTAAGTGCCGAAAGCATAATTAAGACTTCCACAATCACTATTAGATCCTGGAATTCTCATTTTCTTATAAAAAATTAAAGAGTTCCTCAAGTAGCAAAATTTTCCTATTTCCCATTTAGTTCCTGGAGTCAAGATTGGGAATAAAAGGATTAACGAATGCAACAGACAAAATATTTTTTTTTTTTTTTTTTTAAGTGGTCTGCTCTGAGACCGTTCTGTTCTCATTCTAAACTGCATTCCAGTTTTTATTAGGAAAATTGTTTCCAAGGAACGTTTATTCTGTTGGGCCATGATCATTAAAAAAAGCCCTAAAAAGGGGAGGATATTGGAGTCGATGATATATGAGTAAATACAATAGTTCAGACCCAAAATCAATCTAAAAAAATTTTGAATTCTCATCTGGGTGATAAAAGTGGGTTTTTATGCACAAAATATATAATTATAGAGTTGTTATCACAAAAAATATAGGACTAAGATAATTAGATTTTTCGAGCTGTTTTCCTAATTTTTTATGCGAAAATTTTTTCCCAAAGAACGTTAGCTACCTTTCTCAGCTGTTTTTACTGTACGTTTATATTAAGAAACTCTAATCAAATTAAAGCCAAGTGAGGGAAAGGCAGATGAGTAGAGTCAGTGAAATGGAAATATTCCGAGTTTTTAACAAATAACTTTCTGTCAGGCATCAAACATGTAATATAATAATGAAAATGAGTAGATTAAAAATTGAAAATTCTTTTAGCCGAAGTTGGATGCATGCGGCAAACAAAATCGTCCTAAAATAAATAAGAATTATACATCAAATTTCGACTAAAGGTATCGTGTAATTACACAGTCCAACAAATTAAGACTTTTTGACTGCAACAGAATAGCTATCCTATAATAATGAAAGAGAAAGTTGTATAGACCATTTTTGTAAAACAAACTTATAGTCCAGCACGTCTCAGTTTTTTTTTTTTACAGTGGGTCAAAGTTTTCTTATTTTGGTCGAAGGGAGCTGAATACTAAGTGCAAAAAGTGTTATAAATTGATGTCTGAGAAAAATCTTATTGGCAAAGTTGTACAGTAGAATTTTACGAGGGTCATTTCTGTAGAACATTTTAACCCTTTAGTTCCTCTTTTAATGGGACAATTTGACCCCTTTTGTGATGAAAACCTGAAAAGCCCTTTTAAAAAAGACATTTATGGATTAAAATATTCGACAAAAATATTTGCCAGAAAATTTCACTAGGGGTCACCAAAGACATAAAAGTCATATATATAATGGTTAACGGTTACTAAAAGGAAATTCAGCACTATGATTAATTTAGATAACTGTGACATTAATTTTGACCAACAAGGGGCGCCCCCAGATGTCCGGAACCGATTTTTCTGATATCATCTTTCAAAATTCATTACAAATTTCTCCACTTTGTGTAACTTTAGCTACTGTATATTGCCAATAGTTTAACCACTGACCAACTAACGCACTATGAGTATTTAAGGGTTTAATTACAATATTATGATGATACCTTCTTTCAAAATTCATTACAAATTTCGACACTTTGTGCAACTTTAGCTACTGTATATTGCCAATAGTTTAACCGCTGTCCAACTGACACATAATCCCATAAAAAACTCTAGATATCGTCATAGAAAAAGTATGTAATATAAAATAAAAAAAAAGTGAATGTGTAAATAGTGCAATGAAAACCATAAAAAATTAGATGTATTTTTATTGAGGTCTATCCGTCAGTCCGTCCGTATTCACAGCAATAATAGGAAAACAGGAAAACTCTTGACTAATTTAATTATGCGATGTATGCAAATACAAAATATGATGCATTTGAGATTAAAGTAATGAAAGATGATCAAATTTCACTTTACATATTACAATCTGCAACAACAACAACAACACCACCAGTGTAATGATATAATTTATAAAAAAACTGAAATTATATAGTTTTTCTTTTTATCATTTCCACAACTCGCAAAGTTTTTACCGAGTTCATACAAGTCATTGTAGAGCTATGTATATTTTCTTATACTAATTTGTGCCTGCCTACAGAGTTTTAAACTTCCTAAATTATTATCTATGTATTGTTAAATCTAAAAGTGTGTGTGTGTGCGCCGGTTCACTCATACGAAAAATAACATTAAAACAAAATCATCATTTGCACTCACTCCCAATTTAACTAAAAATAAAAATAATGATGCAATTTATTCACACTTTATATTCACTAAACTTTTGGCAGAGATAATAACAAAATCATTCAAAATCTTAAGTATAATTTATTTTTCTCTTCTAGCAGCAACAGCAAAAGCAACGTCTGTAGCTTTTAAAACATAACTGAAAATTAGGGGAAAATGGGGAATAAATGCATTTTACTTATAGAGGGGACGTCCACTTAGAAGGCATAAAACAACCCAGTGGACCAAATCTACGTAAACGATATCGTTTCGTTGCGAGCATTTGGAGATATTTTTTAAGAGTCTTTTATAATAACGGTAACGAGCCTTTTGCGATATTTTTGCGAGTCTTTCATTCATATCATTTTTTACTACAGCTATAAAAATTAATAATTTTGTAGTCTGCTAGATTTTCAAATATTTGTGTCTATTACTACAATATTATTATGCTAATCTGTATTATAAAATAAAAAAGTAAATAAGGAGTGAGATCGAAAAAATCTTAACATATATAAAATTCAATAATTTTTAAACGGTTGACTTTAGAGTTTTGATTTTTTTTTTATTTAATTGATAATATTTTACAAATTGCAGAAAAATATAACTTTTATAGTTCTAACCACTATTTATGAACTCGTGGACCTTTTTTGGTAAGTCTTCGATTAGAGATTTGATAGTTGTTTCAGACACTTTTTTGGATCAGTTTGCCCATCTCCTTTTAAAATCTTCGATATTTTGGGACACCTTTTTTGTGCTCTTTAAGTTTCTTTTCTCTTCACTGGTCTTAGCTCCGGACAATTTGCAGGATTGGGCTCTCTTGGTACAAAAACTATGTTATTACTTTGGTACCACTCCAGAGCTTTCTTGCCGTAGTGACATGATGCCAAATTGGGCCAAAAATATGTGGACACATTGTGCTCTCTTATGAAAGGAAGAAGTCTTTTTTTCAAGCATTCCTTGATGTATATTTCGGTATTTATAGAGCCCACTGTAACAAATGACTTGCTTCTTTTGCCGCAACTGCATATAGCTTGCCATACCAGGAATTTTTTAGGAAATTTTGTTTGCTTTTGGATTCTAAATTGTCCTTCGGCATTTCCTCGAGCATCAGCAACATAAATATTTAAAAATTTTAAACCGGAAGCTGCGTAAAATCTGCCAGTACATTCGTTTCGTCGTTCGTTATACAACATGAATATTTTTGTATGAAATTCGATTTTAATTTCCGAGCCCTACTTTTTGGCGTCTAAATTTTTTGCAGCGTTCCTGTCTGGAACTTTTTGGACTTTGTATGTTTTCAAACCTGCATTGGCTTTAACTTTTCGCACCAAATAGTCAGAGCACTGGGCTAACCGGGCAGCTTTTCTACCAGATGTGTTTGCAGATCTTTTCAATATGCTTTCTATTTTCTTGGCTTTCCCAATACCATGTGGTCCTTGTTTTCTTCCCGAACCAGGTCTTCTATCGATGGTCAAATTCTCCTGAAACTGTTTAATAACATTGGAAACAGTTTGACGGCAGACTTTCAATTCTTTGGCCAATTTTTTGTAGGATCAATTTGGATTTTTTTTGAAAATTTTTAATAATTTTAAGACGTACTTCTTTTTCTTCACTCGTTTTGATCAAACTCACAATAAATCAACATGTTTATCATTAAAAATAATAACTGACATATTTTTCAAAGATAACTAGATCAAAGAAATTTTTAAATTTTACACCCAAAAAAAATTATTAGGTAAAACGTGTGTTAAGATTTTTTCAATCTCACTCCTTAATAAAATTAAAAAATAGTGGATTTTAAATTGTAGCTATAATTTAAAAAGCATCAAGTACATAAACGTACTTTATGTTATGTACGTTTATGTACATAGCATACATTCCCGTCTTTGTCTAGTGGCTAAGTTTCCTTACCTAACCTTCTTATATTCAATATAAATATGAAGTGTATCAGAATTATAAGAAAGTGTATAAGTACAAATCTTTGTCATATTTATGCTCGAAAAACTATCGTTTGCGGACATTAACGAGTGTTCTTGCGAAGCTCGTATTTATGCTCGCAAAACTATTGTTTGCAAGCACGTTTGCGAACATTAAGCGAGTGTTCTTGCGACGCTCGTATTTTTGACCGCAAAACGCTCGTTTCTGAGCCCGTTTGCGATAGTTTAGGCGAACTTCCGCTCAACATTCGCTTCGTGGTCCACTGGGAACATGTTTCTCATGAAATTTCAGAAAACTTATATGCTTTTGATAATTTATTATTCGAAAAATATTGTTTAAAAAACTAGCATTGAAAAAGTTTATTACTGTCAGAGTTTCCGCTTAGCACAGTTTGGTAAAGGCGTTTTACGGTGAGCATAGTGGAGAAATTTGTATTAATATTGAGTTGGCAGGAAATTCAATATTAATATACATTCGATCTGGGTAGTTAGGACCCCAATTTCTGTCGCTTGGTTCTTTACTTGCATTCAAATAGCTCAAAAATGTATTGCAAGTAAGATTTTGGTGTCTTTGAGATTTGTGTAAAAATATTTTTAAAAATTCTCGTAGTGAAGTTTTTCCCCGAAATTATTATTATTAGTTATATGGGGAGGCACTGTGGCCTAAAAAGTGTTTTGTGCCAGCCCTAATGAAAAATAAAATATTTTTAGCTGAAAAGGATCTGATTGTAGTGGTCGGTAAGAACGGGCTCTTAAAATAGTTGAGAAAGTGTTTTGATAGTCTCCCGCCCCTGGCTATTTATAACAAAATCACATTTTATTGGATACGACGGCACTAAAAATTTCCCGTAATCATGATGTTATTATGCTGCTGGATACGGATTCAATGTCGAAAACTGCATGGAAATTATTACCCCGAAAAGGGAAATGTAAATTTTATTTTTCTCAGATTTTTCATTTGTATGAATGCCCCACACTCCCGTACTACTAAATATAAACTGCAATTGCAGTTAAATTCGTAAATTATGGCTATGAGCAAGCGGCTGGCTCATTTGTTATTGTTGTAGAGCTAATATTACAGCTCGCGATGAAATGCTTCCAAAATAGAGTATGAACAACATTTTCTTTTTTCGTGAATTTTAAGTGCTATTGCAACTTTGTTGCTTCGAGCGGCAACGATGATATTAAAAGTAAATAAAAGTTCAATCATCGGTGGTAATTCTTGATATATATGATACCATTTTTAGTGTGCAATTTACCTTAAATGCTGATCTAAATTGAAGAGAATTAAAATGATATTCGTAAGGCGTCTTTTTTATGAATTATGCACCATTGGCTTAGGTTCTACAGTCATTTGAGCCATTGCATTAGAAACTTTAATAGTTTCTTTGTTTGCATAGACTTAGTTTATTTTGCGCCAATTCGTAGTTGCGACTAACTTATGCTAAACTTTAATTTCGGAAATAAATTCAAATTTCTTCTTAATTCTTTTTCACTTCAATTTTGTCATAATAAACATTTTCTCATATGATAGCATAGCTCCCTCTAGATAAACTTTTTGAAATACTTCCCTTTATTCTTCAAACCTTTTATTGATATTCTCTCTATTGTTAGTTGTTTTTTTGTTTTCTTTTTTATGCTAAAAGACAAGCGTAACCACTCCTACTATATCCATCAAACTTAAACTTTTAACTTTTTGCATCTAAACAATACGATAAGCAATATATGCTACACTCACTACCTACTCAAACATACTATATTTGTGTTTATATACCGTATTAGTAATTTTATGAGTCAATATTGAATGTGAGTGACCCGCTGCCGCCACTCGCTACCTCCACAGCGGAAAAGTGATCATTACTTGCGGTTAGCACGAATGACGGGGCGCCCTTTTGTGCTCCCAACAAAAAAAAAAAACAAAAAATCTATTCTCAAGATAAACACGCAAACTCATTGACTATACACTGAACTCAATGACGTATTGCTCTAAATATGGACTTGGTTAATTTTGGTTTACTTTTTTGCATTAATTTGTTGCAACCGAAAAAAAACGACCAAAAGTCAACAAGAGTATGGGAATTTAGGCGAGTGATTTAATTATTTATTGCAGTTTTATACTTTGTATGTATGCATTTTTTTACTGAAGGCTTTTCCTCAAATTAAGATACAGGGTGCGAGCCCAACAACGTAATTAATAAGCAGAGTATCTAGAAAAAAAAAAAAAACAGTACTATTTTCCTGTGATCTTTCACTAATTTCAAATTGTTTTTGTAATTTCTCAATAGTAAATAAGGAGTAGGATTGAAAAAATCTTAACACACGTTTTACCTAATAATTTCTTTTCGGTGTAAAACTTAACAATTTCTTTGATCTAGTTATCTTTGAAAAATATGTTGATTTATTGTGAGTTTGATCAAAATGAGTGAAGAAAAAGAAGTACGTCTTAAAATTATTAAAAATTTTCAAAAAAATCCAAATTGGTCCTACAAAAAATTGGCCAAAGAATTGAAGGTCTGCCGTCAAACTGTTTCCAATGTTATTAAACAGTTTCAGGAGAATTTGACCATCGATAGGAAACCTGGTTCGGGAAGAAAACAAGGACCACATGATATTGGGAAAGCCAAGAAAATAGAAATCATATTGAAAAGATCTGCAAACACATCTGGTAGAAAAGCTGCCCGGTTAGCCCAGTGCTCTGACTAATTGGTGCGAAAAGTTAAAGCCAATGCAGGTTTGAAAACATACAAAGTCCAAAAAGTTCCACACAGACGCCAAAAGTAGGGCTCGGAAATTAAAATCGAATTTTATACAAAAATATTCATGTTGTATAATGGACGAGCTAAGACCAGTGGATACATATTGGGCTCTTGTGAAAAGAAACTCAAAGAGCTCAAAAAAGGTGTCCCAAAATATCAAAGATTTTAAAAGGAGATGGGCAAACTGTTCCAAAAAGGTGTCTGAAACAACTATCAAATCTCTAATCGAAGACTTACCAAAAAAGGTCCACGAGTTCATAAATAGTGGTTAGAACTATAAAAGTTATATTTTTCTGCAATTTGTAAAATATTATCAATTAAATAAAAAAAAAATCAAAACTCTAAGGTCAACCGTTTAAAAATTATTGAATTTTATATATGTTAAGATTTTTTCGATCTCACTCCTTAGTAGAAAAGTAGTTGAAAAAGTAGCAAAAAATTATTCAAAGCAGAAAACTGTGAAAAATATGTAGTAAGGCTTCAAATGTTTTAAAAATAAAGTTTTCCAAAGACTTTTAAAAATAGAAGTTTACAAAGACTTTTAAAAAAGAGGACTCCTAAATACGAACTTTTTTTTAAAAAAGTTTAGAAGACTCTTGAATTTTATTTTTGAAGTTATAAGTCTACTCTTAACTTTTATTTTTATAAATAAAAGTGAAGAAAAAAGTGACTTCAATTGACTTCAAAATACCAATTGATTTCAAGTGACTTCAAATGACTCCAATTGACTTCAAATTCCAATTGACTCTAAGTGATTGCATGTGACTTCAAGTGATTCAAAGGGTATTCATGTGACGTCAAGTGACTTCAAAGCAGTCATGATTTTGTAGTCACAACATTTGCATTCCCATGATTTCAAAAAGCGATTGCATTACCTGGACTCTAAACAAGACTTTTCTAAATGAATAACCAGGACGTTAGAAGGACTTCTAACGACATTTTTTATTCTGGAATCAAATATGTTATTCAATAACTGCAATCAAAAATTATTATTCATTTGTGACTTATACCCTCAATTGATTGCATTCTTTTATAGCTCTGCTATAAATTGATCAAAAGTAATAGCGTTTGAGATAAAAACTGATTCTATTCGTTGGGGCTCTATTTTCAATGCCAACTATGAAGTAGTAAGGGTACAGCAGGGATGTGTGGTGTCTCCGCTTCGGTTGACCACTGTTTTATTTACTGTTGAAAAGGGTGCAGAAGATCTCAACTATGCAAATAGCATATCCCTGTTGACGTCAAGTAAAGTTCGAAAATATTTCAGATAGAGAATACCGAGCTGGATGATAGTAGAGTCTCAGATTCAAGCAGTTCAGGTTTTCTTAATTTCTGTCTTGGGAAATCACTAAAAAAAATATACTGGTTAGGCACCAACTAAAACTCTATATTGTAAAAGAGGACGCATTAAACTCGCATCCAATTAGAAATGCGGAAGAAAAACCGGAAATGAAGACCTACGTATACCCGAAGAAAACTTGTAGAGAAAATAACCAGCAAAGCGAACCATTTATTTTCCTGCGGAACCATAAAGAGCAAAAAAATTCTTAACCTTCTTCAGCTTGAAAAAGCTATCGTTCATAGTTTTGTTTTTTAGGGGATTTTTTATCTTATAATTCTGGATTCAAGTTATCACCTTCTTTCTAGGCCAAGTATCATAATATCTGACTTTCTTTCCGAACCACCCTGTATGAGAACTAAATAGCTAATTCATTCATAAAAACAAAACAAATATGTACATTTAAGTATACATTAAAAGAAGATGTATTTTCCACTTTTGCAAACTTTTATGGGAATAATTAAAAATTCGCATATTTATTTATATTTTGTTACATTTCACTGACCGTGAAATTAAACAGATCTCATAAAAACGCATAAAGAGGCACTTAACCTTGTTGGTGGCAGTAACGGTTAATCCAGCATTCCACTATGCTACCATCATCTTTCAACTACGAAGTCAAAAACAAGCAACAACAAACTCATCCAATGAAAACGGAAGTATAAAAAAAAACTAAAAAAATTCAGAAAGTGCAACGAACTTTGATGAAATAAAAATTTTGAAGCAAAATATTCAAATTTAATTTATATACATTTAATACCGTAATAGTTAAAGATATAAAAGATTTTGCGAGAAAAAAAAAAAAAATGAAAACTAATTTAAGTTTTTAGTAAAATATAAATCTTTGACCGCCTACTGGGTTGGTCTCTTCAGTTATGATTTCCATCAATCTTGTGATAAGCGTAAACATAAACCCGGAATGGGAGATCTACATAAATACAGAGAGAGAGAGAGGGAGGTCACACTTGAACAACAAGGGAACACAACTGCGCCTCATTATTTCTGCTGTTGTAAAAAATAAACTTATAAAACAAATTCGGTGCCGTAATTATTTGTTAAAGTTTTGTTTGACAATTAGAGCGACTGACAGACAGCAAGCAGGCATGCAGGCAATCAAAACTAACAACAACTGAGCAGGCGGGAATGAACATGGAATCAATTGGTAGTAGACGGGCGGGTAAAACATTATTTTTTTTTCCTTTTTCGTTAGGTATTACGACACCTTTTTTGGCCACCATTCACTTTTAGTTTTTTGGTTTTTCCTTTTTTTTTTTTAATTCGTGAGTTTTAATTTAAGCCTAAAAAAAAATAAAACTAAATAAATTGTTTTCTTATGTTGATGAATTTTTGTAAAAAATTTACGCTCGCATGTGTAATCGTAAATCTTTAAACATTACTGTAATTACACAGGCCAGCGAAACTCTACTTTTTAAAAGTGAAATACAAAATTTTCTTAATACATCAGAATTTCGAGAAATCTTAACTCGAAATTGCGAAAAATACTGATTTTGGAAATTTTCTACCGTTCATAAAATCCTGAATAAAAACCTTGCAAGTGTGTGTTATTAAATTTATCTTTCTAATCTATTAATTTTTATGCATATTTTATCTCACACTTAATAAATTATAATTTAAAAAGCATTTATTGCATAATTTATGATGCTATTCTGTTGGTTAAAAAGAATTTTTTTGCACTTAAGTTTTATGTACCTACTTTAAAAAAAACCCACACTTTGTTCTGCTAAGTTTACGTAATTTTGTTTGGTTTTTGTTTTCGATCATAACCGAAAATTTTATATATTATCATCCGTTATTGAACAATTTTAACACAAAATAGTGATTAATAATCTTTTCATAATTTAAAAAATAAGCAAGTTCTTTAGAATGATATGTATATTAGATTTCGATTAGCATAAAGAATTCCCACACACCAATACCGGACCTAGAATATCGTCAAGGCAGCACTTTTGATATTCAAATAGTTAAAATATTTATTAGAGGAGATGTTAAACCCACTTAAATTTACATAAATACTGTCATATAATTTAAAAGTACTAAAACTCATTGTGCAACGATTCCGGGTTCACTTACAAAACCCCGATGGTTCCGCCTAGAACTATTTATTTTTTTTATCAAGGGTTTGATTTAAGGGTATTGGCGTCCTGAACACACAACTTTGGCGTCCATTCTTCAAATACAATTTTTAAGTAACGAATTTTAGGCTGAAAACAATTTTAGGGCCCTGAAAAACTACTGTTAGACTTCGCTTTTTTAGTCACGCTGTATTGTTTCAATGTGTGTTTCAATATTGCTTCTTAATAAAGTTAGAGACCATATTTAAAAATCGTGTGATTTCAACCCACATTTGGAGATCCCATCTGTTTTGATATATCGAGTTTTCCTGACATTTATGCTCAACCCATTATCCTTTAAAAATATATTCCATGTGTTTGATTTTTTATTTCAGCGCAATGAAGTCTTTTATAAGTGATTTATCATCCGCGTATAAAATGTTCCTCAGATTTTATTCTGCAAACTGAAAACTAAGTAATTCATTACAATATTTATTATTAGAGGGCTTAGGTTGAACATTGATATACACCAAGGTTAACGGGAAAACCTGTAGTCAAGCCAAACGTCACGCGGACTTTGGTATTGCCGATTACGCAGAGCGCGGCGGATTCCATTTGAGAGTGGAAATAGTTTTTGTATTGGGCAATTCGATTTCGCCTCTGTCGTTTCGCACTCAAATGCGAAAGAGAATTTGAAGCGTCCAAAACTTAAAGTTGATTATTCTGTTGAGTTTTTACTAGTGTCCGACCGAAACCGAATTCCGGCCATTTTTCTAATATTCAGCCAAAACCGAAACCGTCACTTTTTAATTATATGTATATATCTGTGGTCACAAGGCATAACAGCATAAGTGTGTTTTTTCTGTTTTACAGGAGAGCACTTTAAAGGTACAAGTGCTTAGAGTAATCAGGTTGAGTTGTGCTATTTTTCCGCCCTAATATCTCGTAAACCACTGAACCGATAGTCATAAAATTCTGACACAATATGAAAACGGATATGAAGATTCAAATTATGATAATAACTCGAATTCGACAAAACTCGAGTTGTGTTGTTATTGATTGTGACCACAGATATGTTAAAAACAAAATTCAAATTATTTTAATTTTTTTTTTAATTAAAACTAAAAAAAACTATCCATGTACATTAGGGCGTACCAATTTTTTTTGAAAAGTACGTTGACAGAAAAATTTTATGTTCGATTCTGATCAACTTTGCCAAAAAAAGTATGGCAAAAAATTCGAAGAAGTTTCAGTACTACGTACTGTAGTTGTTTGAATAAAAATCGTTAGTTACGTTTAATACTACTTTAACTTCTAAGCTTCTAAGCTAAGGGGGTAAGCTCCATTTTTTTGTCATAGAATATGGAACTCTTCTGTCGGTACTCCGAAAAAAATTCATCCATACAAATTGGTACGCCCTAAAGTACATACTTACATGTGTATACATAATATAACAAAAATACATTTACTTGTTTTAATAATAAAGAAAATACATATTAAAGGCACTAAAAAAATACATTTTGTGGTATAGGTACAAATGAAATTCATATTTTTAAGGAGTGAGATTGAAAAAATCTTAACACACGTTTTGCGTAATAATTTTTTTTGGGTGTAAAATTTAAAAATTTTTTTGAACTAGTTATCTTTGAAAAATATGTAAGTTGTCATTTTTAATGACAAACATGTTGATTTATTGTGAGTTTGATCAAAATGAGTGAAGAAAAAGAAGTACGTCTTAAAATTATTAAAAATTATCAAAAAAATCCAAATTGGTCCTACAAAAAATTGGCCAAAGAATTGAAGGTCTACCGTCAAACTGTTTCCAATGTTATTAAACAGTTTCAGGAGAATTGGACCATCGATAGGAAACCTGGTTCGGGAAGAAAACAAAGACGACATGATATTGGGAAAGGCAAGAAAATAGAAAGCATATTGAAAAGATCTCCAAACACAACTGGTAGAAAAGCTGCCCGGTTAGCCCAGTGCTCTGACTATTTGGTGCGAAAAGTTAAAGCCAATGCAGGTTTGAAAACATACAAAGTCCAAAAAGTTTCAGACAGGAATGCTGCAAAAAATTTAGACGCCAAAAGTAGGGCTCGGAAATTAAAATCGAATTTCATACAAAAATATTCATGTTGTATAATGGACGATGAAACGAATGTACTGGCAGATTTTACGCAGCGTCTGGGTCAAAATTTTTATGTTGCTGATGCTCGACGAAATGTCGAAGAACAATTTAGAATCCAAAAGCAGACAAAATTTCCTAAAAAATTCCTGGTATGGCAAGCTATATGCAGTTGCGGCAAAAGAAGCAAGTCATTTGTTACAGTGGACTCTATAAATACCGAAATATACATCAAGGAATGCTTGAAAAAAAGAGACTTCTTCCTTTCATAAGAGAGCACAATGTGTCCACATATTTTTGGCCCGATTTAGCATCATGTCACTACGGCAAGAAAGCTCTGGAGTGGTACCAAAGTAATAACATAGTTTTTGTACCAAGGGAGGCCAATCCTCCAAATTGTCCGGAGCTAAGACCAGTGGAGAGATATTGGGCTCTTGTGAAAAGAAACTTAAAGAGCACAGAAAAGGTGCCCCAAAATATCGAGGATTTTAAAAGGAGATGGGCAAACTGTTCCGAAAAGGTGTCTGAAACAACAATCAAATCTCTAATGGAAGGCTTCCCAAGAAAGGTCTACGAGTTTATAAATAGTGGTTAGAACTATAAAAGTTATATTTTTCTGTAATTTGTAAAATATTATCAATTAAATAAAAAAAAAATCAAAACTCTAAGATCAACCGTTAAAAAATTATTGGATTTTATATATGTTAAGATTTTTTCGATCTCACTCCTTAATAGAAAAAAGAGGCGATAGCAGGAAGTCTCACGATTACAAAATGGGTTACATTTTGTGTTTCAGAATATTTAAACCGGAGATATCATGTCCACCATGGAGCAACTATTTTCGGCAGGCTCAAGATCGAGGCGTCGAATGAACTATTATTAACAAAGATATTTTTAACATTAAAAACGAAAATTATTGTTTAAAACCTGTAGAAAAACTTGCAAACAACCTCGAATAAAAATACTGAAAAGCTTTTCATTTACAACGATTCGGGTAGAATACCCCCTTATGAACATTGTAAAGAAGCATTCACTTTCATTTGTCGTATTAATTTTTATATCAATCAAATTTTCTCTATTGCATGTTTCTCATTTAAAAATTTTGCTTTTGTTTTTTTTCTTTTTTTTTTGTATCTATCATACTCTAAGGGCCGATTTCATAGTGGCGGGTTAACTCATGTGTAAGAGTTAACTGCCAATTTTCAATTGCACAGTTTCAAGATATGAGGCAGTTAACTACCCAATATTGGCGAGTTAACTGTCTGTTTCTTGAATAAAAAAAAAAAAACAGTTTATTCGACGACAGCTCTTGTCAAAATAATAATAATAAATTATGAAAGGAAAATTGTTCTGCATTTCTGCTTTATTAAAATTTATTTGTTGGATTGGGAAGATGTCAGTGATGCAGAGTATCGTGTATATTTTCAAGAAACTATGTAATTTCTTCCCTTAAAAAATTATTAACATGTTTTTTTCGTTCATTTTTTCAATGGCAGAAATGAGAAAAACTATTTCGTAAAAAATTACTTAGAGAAGAAATGACATACGTTTATATGTTGCCAAGGAAAGATGCGTGTTGTCAGTATCCGTTTATATAAAAAAGTTTTGTTATTGTTGTTTACTTTTTATTTTGTGTTGCCAACATAGAAAATAAAATGGTTTGAAAATCAACTAACAATTTTTGTTTACGTTTGAAAGTTAACTCCTCAATGTGAAACCCCCTAATTATATAACTCGCTTTTTACTCTTGAATCTCAGTTAAAGTTTAAGGCGAGTTAACTCACCACTGTGAAATTGGCCCTAAATATGAGGTCAAAATAAAACTTTGAACATAACAGAAAAAAAATTAAAAATTTACTTGAACCATAATCGTATACTTTCATTTGTCGGGTAGTGTATATGACTTTTAGAGAAGCCAAAATTTAACAATTTTTTTATAAATGTATTTTACTTTAACAGAAAATATTTAATGAAACAGCTTTGGGCACTATTTTTTATACTCCAGTTATTGCTTATTCAAAATTTTGTTCTTCTTTTTCTAGTTCCATTCACAATAGAAACTGAAACTCTCCTATCTGATTTCGTGAAAATATGTATTAGAACATTTTTGCCCCATTTGCCTTTCGTACTAGCATAATGCAAAGCGAATCGCATTCGCAAAAACCGAATATTATACGATCCGCCGAGTTTTGCACAATCGGCCTACGGTTGAATGAGGTTTATATAGGGGAAGTTGGTAAAAAATTAGTTACTTATTAGTATTACTGGTTATATAAGAAATAACTCTTTAAAATCAAAACATATCTAAAATATACCATTGTTGAAATACAGATTTTGTTGAAATTGATACCAAAATCGAAGAATAATCAGAAAGTATGAACAAGTTTGAAAAGAGAACTCTCCTTCATTATTCATTTCGGACAAACAATTTTTTGCATATGAAATTTTCCTTTAAATTTTATTTTGCCCCATCTTCCCCTTTCTATTTTTAGATCATAGAGCTTTGAGTATTAAATGGAAGAATTTCATCCTTAAATGCATCTTTATTAATTTGATCGAGCGCATTATTTCTTATTTTAATTGATTAGAATATTCCTGTTTTAGGAACCGAGTTTACTTACAAAGAATCAGTGAATTTAAAAGTCAATCGGTTTCAAGAATACAACAAATTCACTCGAATTTAAAAACTGAATTAATTTTCATTTCCTTCGGTTTCTAAAACACATGCCAACGTTTCCTAAAATGTTAACTCAATTATAAAATAAAATTAACGTATTCGTAATAGTGAATTTAAGTTTGGTAGAATTTCAGAAACTGTTGATTTAATAACTTAAATTTGGCATTTCCACAAAACTACCAAATATAAACTTCAGTTGTTTTGTCGCATATCCAGCCAAATATAGCATTATTTACGCTCTATGTGCAAAAGCATACGAAATTGAAATGGAACAAATTATATAATTGCATACTGTTCTTAATTTGATATTTTCTGCGGTTTTAACACCTTTGATCTTATGATTATATATTAAGAGTAATTTGTGTTTTTGATTTTTTGTTCATTCGAAACTGATGTGAAGGACGTTACCACCAATATAGAGTGACATAAGCGTAAATTAAGCTATAATTTAGCTGAAACTCCAAATGAAATTCAATGAAACTAATATGCATAGATCTGAAAAGTTAATGGTGCATATGGAATGCATGAGGGTAACCACATTTATTTATACGATACTACGATAAATAATAGTTGCCACCAATATCAAATTGTAATTGTATAACTTTGACAATAATAACGTGACTCAATTAAATAAATATATAAAAAAACAGTCATTTGTTAATTAAAAGCTACTAATGTCAAGTAGTAACTTAAATGGATTGGTGGAGTTACCTATATATTTTTTAAATCCTGTTAAATAAATTTCGTGCAACTGAAACTATAAAAACATTTGTTGCTTATGTTTTTTTCTTCTGTTTTGAAATTGATTTCTAGGGTTCTTAGGTTATGTTCTTCATGTACCTACATAACCTTCTAATATTTTTATGCCATAACTTGAATGAATTGCTGTTTTGGTTTGATTTGTAAGTTGTTATGAATTTTGTATGTTGTTGGTACAATTTAAGTGAACTAATTGTTCACTGATTTATTATTGTGTAATTGCGCAAAATGGCCTCGAGCATGATGGAAAATTAGAGAAACGAAAAAAAAAAAAATGCATTTGTGCTGCAGCCAGTCTCCAGTCATTCATAAGCCAATTTCCGCTATTGTATTCGCTTTAGAAAATGAAAAAAAAAGATACAGAAATATAGCTATAAAATTTTCATAATTTTTAACAGAAAAATAACATGAGTAGGAAATATTATGTTCGGTGATGACGGAACATCTGATATTCTGGGTAGTTTTTTTAATTGCCTCTTAATTAAACTCTGAACTTAACCAAGTTAGCTTATCTGCGAGAACTTCAGTATAGCTTCAAACTCCATTTTTAGGATTTCTGGAACATGGGTGAATTTAATTTTCGCATATTTTTAATCTATAGATCCTGAAAGTTTTTACAGCTAAGTGACTGCATCCATTCCTTTGGAATGTATCCATTCCTTTGGAATGTATGCAATCAGTGGCGGATCTAGAATTTTGACTTAGGGAAGGTTGATATTGGCTAAGTTTAAGGATTATTCGAACAAGAGCTAGACAAAAAACCTGGTCAAACTCTGACCGTAAATTAAAATTAAGGCAAAAAGCACCACGAAATTTTTTGCCAAAATTTAATTAGACAAAAACTTAGATTAAAAAGTAATCAAACTCAGGCCGATATTGAAACCAAAAACCGGATTAAAATTCGAATAAAAAATCAGACCAAAACTCAGGCTAAAGAAGACTAAAAGTATGACCGAAATTCACACTAAAAAATACCGAAATTCAGGCTAAAAGTCAGACCGAAATTCACACTAAAAAAAGACCGAAATTCGTATTAAAAGGATGGCAAAATCAGGTCAAAATTCGGATTAAAAATAAACCACAATTCCGACTAAAAAGAATTCCATTCAGATTAATCGTAAAAAAACTCAGACTCAGGTAGCCAGTGCTACTCCGTTCAATTTATCAGGTAGTCCCATAATCATTTAACTCTTAAAGACAAATAAAATATAGAAATAAAAATCGCTCCAAATTTCAGACCAAATTCTGATGACAAAACAAATCAAAGTTCAAATCGATATTAAATTCAAAATTCAGATAAATACCGATTAAACGAAAACCAAAAATAAGACCAAATTTAAGCAAAAATTCATGCCATAGACCAGACCTAAAATAAGACTACTAACCAGACTTTTTTCGTCATTATTTCAGAAACTTTTTGGTTCTTAAATGTTAATGTTTTTAGTAATTTATTAGGACATAGAAGTTTTCGAAATTGGGCAGCCTTTTAGTGTTACTCACTTAAATTTTCTGTTAGCTTACCAGCGGAAGTAAATTCAGTAAACATATCTTTGGACCCTTTGGATAAAGTTATCCGGTAGCTTGCTGGTGAGCCCCACTCTATTTTTTCTTTCAAGAAAAACCCTAATTTTTGTAATAAAACCAGTTCGTGCTCAATGTTCTAAACTAACTGGGACACGAAACACGAACTTCCACCTACAATATTTAGCTTCTATTTCAAAGTCGTGTGCAGAATTTTTTGTCTCGTCGCACGTTAATAGGGCTCGTCTTGAGCATTCATTTCCATAACCTTTAATTCATATATTAAAAATCAAACAGGCTTATGTAAATATAGATATACTACCTTCCTGCTAACTGTCACGCCTTTTGCTATTCATAAAACTGTTTTTGTTTTTTTCTTAATATATTAGTGCTAACTTTGTATTTGCATGGCATTTACAAATGCACACACTACAAATTGATCCAATATTGCTTCATCATTCATTCATATTGTTAGCTACTAATTCATACACACGATAGACTTTAAACGCGTGAGTATCTTTGGTTCATTTCTCAGCTGTTTTAATCACGGAGAAAATGTTAAATACAAAAAAAAAAAAAAAAAAAAACTTATGCTATTTTTATTACAACAGCAGTTAACTTGTTCTATTGAAGTAAAACGTTCAGCATCAACCATCAGCAATTCATGCCATGCCATGCCATGCCATACGATCAAATTGAATGGTAGTTGTTGTCTCACAGACAGGCGAACAATACGGACGTAAAGAGAACGTTTTGATTCGCATGCGCAATAATTTTCCTATTGCAGTTATAGCAGCAACGACGACGACGACGATCGACCAACCGACCGACACCAACGACCTTGTGTCTCATTGTATTTTAGTGTTGACGTTTTGGTGTTGTTGCTGTTGCTACTGCTCGTGTTGTTTTTGTTGTTGCGCGATATACTAATCTAAATAATTATAACCAAGTAATCTTTTAAGTTACCTTACCCACTAGCAAGCAAATGCCGTTTATGCAATTTTAATGCGCATTCATCTCTCAATGTAATTTATATGAATTCAACAGTGCGAGCTCTAGTTGCAGTTGATTTCTATTCATTTAAATTTTTATGTTGTTTCTTTTACGATAAAATCTTAAGATTTATGTATTTGCAATTGTATTGATCATAAATTATATTAATCGTTCAATTCATTTAATTTTTGTTTACATTTAAATAGAATTCGATTGATTCTATTCGAATTGAGGGATACCTACGTAAACTATGATTAGTTGAAATCTCGATTATTGACGATTTTTGAGAAAAAAGTTTTTATAAAACATTTTGCGAATTCGTAAGGAAATCTATTTTTTAACAACACCGTAGAGTTTGGTCTTCTTTTTTAAATTTTAGCGTAAATACGAACGAAATGAATTATTGTTTTTTAATATAATTTGAGCAGAATGCTCTATTTAGGTTTCCAAGGACTAAGACTAGCGCTGCTAACCATACTCTTTTAAAGGGAATATGCTCTCTTTTCTGTCTGTTCTCTTTTTTTAAGTTTGGAGACATAACATTTGTTACTAATAATGTTATAAATAAAAAAAAATTTGTATTAATTAATTTTATTAATTTTATATGCATTTCCACTGAAAATTTTCGAAATGTTAGATTGGTCACATGATTTAAAAAGAGGCTTAAAATTAGAAACTCTACGTTCTCTAGATCATTCAAGGAGCTTAGGGCTCTTATTTCTGCTAAGTCTCTTGTTTTTGCTACGTCTCATTTTTTTCTACCCTATTCCGGTTTGGGCACTTGATGAAAGGGGTCAGACAATAAAAATTATTGTCTGACTAGCCCAGTTCGGCAGAGTAAAAACTGCACCAAAAGTTCATAAAAATTCTGATCTGATATTTTTCTTCAGTAATTGTTAATGGGGGTATGATAGATTCAAAAATCGGTCCGTTAGTTGCAGAGCGACCCCCCAAAAAATCGCTCCTTTGGTGGAAAAAACTTTTCTTTTTTTTTTTACTAATTACTGGTTAACCGTTGGAAATATTAAAAAATTGCTTTGAATAATTTCCTAAAAAAAGGTTTCTAGTAATTTTTTTGTATATGTCATAGTTTTCGAGATATTCAATATTTAAGAAATTGCAAATTTAGTACTTTGGATGTACTGTGGATGCGCGCGCATTTTCGCTTATTTTAATTTTTGAGTGCGAAGCCTATAGGAAAAATTTAATTATTCTAAAACCAAATAAGCTAGGAAGAAAAATCAAAATGAATTTTGAAGGGGATATATAGCACAAAATCCTCTACCTTGATCCCGGAGTTCCCGGAATAACCACCGTGTGGCGCTCCCATCGTCCCGATTTGAGTTCTGTTTTTTTTTTTTTTGTTAAGTTGGTACATCTGTTGTTGATATTCGCTCTAAATCTTAGCGTCATAGCTTGACAAAAATTCAAATAAGCGAAGATGCGCTCACATCCACAGTACATCCAAAGTACTAAATTTGCAATTTCTAAAATAATGAATATCTCGAAAACTATAACGTATACAAAAAAATGACTAGAAACCTTTTTTTTAGGAAAGCTGTTTTTTGTGGTAAGCAATTTTTTGATATCTCCAACGGTTAACCAGTTATTAGTAACAAAAGGATGTTTTTGGGGTCGCTCTGCAACCCCAGTAGTGATTTTTGTGGTTTTTAAATCTATCATACCCCCACTAACAATTACTGAAGAAAAATCTCAGATCAGAATTTTTATTATGAAAATCTTTATAATGACTGGACTAGACCCTATTATATTAGATTTAGCATTATCGTTAGAAATATTCAATTATAATTATAACCTAATGACATTAGCACTAGAAAAAATAATTATAATTATTAAAAATTAGCATTAGCATTAGATTAATTCTAGTGATAAGCCATTACCATTAGCATTAGAAACCCGAATTCTAATGATTAAAAATAAACATATTTTATCTACAAAAAACTATTCCGCTTTCCTAGTCTTTTTAACCAGATAAAACTTAATAATTTTAAGTTATGAAATGCAGGTTTGAAGCTAGGGTATGTAAAAATATTAAACCGGCACTTTTTTTTAAAGTTTTTGAATGCTTTTTTGATCAAGTTTCAAATGTGCCACACGAAAAATCGTACAGAAGTTCAAAACGAGTTGATTGCATTTGTGTGAAATATAGCGAAATGATGCACAGCAACTTCACTCAATGCTATGTTCAGTGGCTCTCAGAGAAAGAGATAGATAGAGAGAGAGCAAAAACTGTGTTTTTCTGATGCGCAGGCCTACGTTGTACTAGGATTAGGTGCTCAATGTGTAGTTACCCTTAGTAAATGGTTGGGGAGAGAGATTAAAAACAATAGTTTTTAACCAAAAAAAAAAAAAAAAATTTGCAAAAAAAATAAAAAACAAGAACTATTCACTTTATTATTTTATTTTCGATTGTTGCAAACTTTATGTAGTATAATTCTATATGCATTTTATAACCTTTTGCTCAACTCGTTACTAATTTCTAAAAACATTTTTTGTCTCTTTTTAGGTAAGTGGAGTAATAATTTATTAATGAATGTGCATAGACGGGAAGGTTATAAAAAAAACAGTTCAAATGTACTGAACTCTAAAAATGCAAATGCACAAAATCGTTTGTTTGCATTTTGAACAGCTTGAGTTCAAACGAAGAAAGCTGTAAAAGCGAAGGTGAGAGTTATTAATGATAACTGCACATAACTAATTTAAAATGCTAATATTATAATTTTGGAGCGGAACATCTGATTTAGATGTTGGAGTGCATTTTAGACAAGTACACATCGAGACCTTTCAAACAAGCATAAGTTGTGATGCTTTAAACTGTGCTCCTGGCTAAGGTAAATCAACCGCATATAGAAAATTTTGTAGACTCTCTAGAATATGAATCTAGTGAGGAAAATTAGTCAGTATATGGCCCTCTTTCACGCTCACCTGTTTTCATTCATTCTGAAAAAAGTCTGTTGTACAGTGTTACTGATGTTTGGTTCTTAAGAAGATTTTACCTTGTGTGCTTTAACTTTGCCGATAGTGGTTGAGATTTAATCAGCATATTTCGACCCCAAAACTGGAGATAAAGTTGTCGTAAAGCTCCTTTCGCATTTGAGAATGCGATTAAGTATATCAAATACTGCTCCAACTCGTAGTAGATAAGCCGGTTCCAGTCTGTTGTTGAATTGACCTGATGTATTCAAAGTGAATGCCTAGTTCGGAATAAAATCTCGTGATTGTGGATTGTGTTCTTGCTGCAATTGGGTACGACAAAACTGAAGGTGGGTGAGTTCGGTAGGGTGGGGTACCATATCCGGTTCTCCGCTGCTGTTCTTTTTCCCGAGCAGGCCAACCTTGTGATGCACTTTTTCCTGACTCTCGTTGTTGTCTTCAATTATTTAAGCAGCTCCTTCATCTTCACGTATGCACTACGATGTCTACCAAGTTCCCCTGTCTTAACATTTTTGATTTTGTTTTTTAAGTTTTTTAATTTGTATTTGTATTGGAGTCCACAAAAATAGTTACTTGACCATCGTCGCTGAAATTCATGTTGCAGCTGGTACACCAACTTCCATTTTGTTGTCAAACTTGTTTTTAGTAGCTCAGCGTTTGCATCAACTTGAGTCATATGTTGCTCTCGTACTAAAATATAGCCTGAAGTTAACGCAGTTAACCACTGATATCAGTGGTTTTGAGCTGAGAATGGTCTCTATTTTCACGATCATCATCCTCATGATGTGATCCTCATCCTCATGATGTGATCCTCATCCTCATGATGTGATCCTCATCCTCATGATGTCTCATGTTGGAGACTGGTGATACATGCCTAAGCGGCAAATTTTACAGCAATCTTCCAAAGCCTTCGATTTGAGGTGCTCTAGGCGGAATAATGGTGTACGCCTTGTGCAGTTTTTTTTCAAGAAGAAGTCTTCTAAATTTACTCTGAACACACAAATCTTATTTGCAAAACTTTTTACTTTTACCTATCAGATTATTCGTAGTTAAAAATTTAAATTGTTTCCTACTTAAGCACATAATTTCAAAAATCTAGTAGTTAACACTGAATGTGCCCTTAATAGGTCAAGGCGTTAATTTTAGTAATAACACATTTTTGACCACATGTGAAAATTCCAATGGATTTTCTCATGTCTCAATGTCGTCCATTCATACATTAGATAAAATAAAGACATAATTTACGCTGCAATTATCTTTAAATCTTTTAAAAGACAACAACTAAAATTGTCGTTTACAATGTTTAACTATAAAGAGAAGTCAACACACGCCAATCACTCACACAACAGATTTTGAAGCGTAAACTTTAAGAATTGTCAATTATATTTACAACATTTAAGTTTATAACATGGCGGCGACCGAATGCTACTTTAGTTTTAGAGCGATTTTTTCTTGTATCAGTCTTTGAAAATGTTCGAATACTAAAAGGAAGTCGCGCATGTGCACACAAAAAAAAATTAAATATTTGTGGAAAACAAGAAAAATTCGTCTACGCTTCGTATGCATAATTTATGACTTCCCATTTTAGTAGTTAACAATCTTGTTAAGAAAAACACTAGAAAAAATTATGTTTAATTGATGCGATTTTTCATAGTAAATAAAAGAAAATGTTTGCAGCAGCTGACCAACTAAATTGCTCTCACGTAACACAAATGTTTGTGCTAGTTTGTTGCAATTTCAGTTTTTAGTTAATTGTATTGACATAGTCGTAAATATTTTAATTTTTATTTTATTTTTATTTTTTGTTTATTTTTTTTTTTTTAATATTTTTTTTTTTATAGCAACATCACAGACAATTAACAAAACACACCGTTCTCTTTTTGTATCATAAATGGGAACCACTTCATTTGCATGTCTACTACTAGTTTTTTCATATTTTATGGTTTTGCAAATCTCCAATTTATATACTAACCACCTGGTTGAAATAATTGGGACATAAATAATGGTATGCTCTCCTTTCTTTTTAGGATACAAATTAATTTCGAGTAGTAATTTTTTATGAAAGAACACGAAAATTAAAATGATTCAAAATCAAAATTAAATTAAAAGTTTTTGATCTAAAATCTAATCTTGATTTTTTTATTGGTTGGACATAACCTGAGTAATGTATACCCCGCCAGCAATGGCAACGTTTTTCAACTTTGAAACATTACGGTATTATTTGTTTTAATTCATTGAATTAAAATATACTAAATGTTTCCTGTAAGGTTTTGATCCAGAGAACATATGAGCCATTTCAAAACTTTAATGTTCTTGTCTCTTGACTGCTATGAACTAAAGCGTTGTCATGTCGAAAAATATATTCGTTGGCCTTGTATTTCTGCAGAAATGTGAGCAGATTTATTCTCAACATTGGTAATATATTCTGCAGAATTCATTTGACTGCTTTAAAAAACTATTTTCACAATTCTATAGCAACAAAAAACTCCTTAAACCGAGTGATATATCCGAAGCTGCTGTACACGATTCAACCATGGTATGATTAAATGTGACCGAACATGGTTACACACCCCAGAATTAGAGTATGCACACAAACCTATGAATAATACATTTAACATCCAACCGCACGAAGTGTACGCACATGTTGTATCGTTTATACTCGGATAATTTTATATGAATTTTTATATTGCGGCACAATGGATCTTAAAGACATAATAATAATACGATTTTTCGATGTTATAAAATCTTTACTCAGGGCTGAGTAGAAATTTATAGTACTGTGAATTTATAGAAATTAAGAACAAATGTAATGTCAGTGTCGTGTGAAGTTCCATAGTATGTGTGAGTTCATAAGTGGGTGTTTTATTATATATTCTACTTTAAGCCCAAAAGTATGCAACACATAATTTTAATATCAAACATATGTCAAAAAATAAGTGGAGAAGGAACTCATTTTAGTTTTCTATGATATCACTTTCTATTACACTCGCTTGTTGTGTGTGTATGACTTTATTTCTTAAACACGCTATTTTGCGCTATTGTTTTCTTTTTTTTTTGTTTTTTCTTTTGAATTCTGCAGAAATTTTGCCATAAATTTTTGATGCTTTTGGCAGATTTCTTAAAGTTTCAGCACTACAATAAATAATGATTTTTATTACATATTTGCTGCTCTATTTGTTGTTGACATTGAAATGTTTTGACATAGGAAGTTGTTTTAGAATTTAAATTTAATAGTCGTATCGCCCATAAATCTTGTGCTTTGAATGGATTGTATATCATAAAAAAAGATTTCAAACAATAAAACAACGCATAAATTCAAAATTTTAGAATAAAACACAATTTATGTTAATTCTGCTATTTAGATTTCTAGAAAATTATCTGAATTATTGTTTAGTTTTTAACCCATTCTAACTTTTTTTTTGTAATATTTGATCGGTGATACTCATACCTCAAAATGTGTTTATGGCGTTTTAGTAATTAATGCGTCAAATGGAATAATTTATTATTATACCCTTTCTGAAAATAAAACTGTCACATTTGCTTTAAATGAACAAGAGACACATTCTAAATTTTATTCCGAGAATTCAGTAAGCCAAGCTGTGCTAAATAAAGTAAAATTGTTTGAACAATTGAATTGTAAAAATACAAATTTGCAGTTTTCACTTAAACATATACAACTCAATTCTAAAGAGACGATACCGAAACCAAATCATTCGTTAAAAATTTTTAAGAAAATGAAAGGTTAACCATTTGTGCGTCTTGTTCTAGTCTTTCAACCCAGCGATGGTTGTTTGAAATTTTGCTCATAATTAATGAATCATGATTAAATTTAGTTATGATTAAATAGTAGTCGTAATAATATGCCATATGCTAAAACCACAAATGATAAGACTAGTTTTTTATGTTTAACCATTTGCTATAAATACTTAATTCGGTAATTTCACAATAGGAAACATTGAAAAAATTTCGCCTTTCTCACCCAGGAGTCAAATCTCATCAACTATTACCCTAGTACTTCGTCTTGAAAAAAAAGCCAAATCGTAATCGTAGTTATTAGTCAACGTGACATGATAATAAAAATTAGTCATTAGTTTGTGATTGATGATTGAATTTTTTAGTCATTACTTTTCAGATTGAATTTTGCTCAACACTGGCTCGGTCAAATAATCCATAATTTAGTTCATGAACATAAATGCAAATTTTTGGTATCAATAGATGAAAATGTGAGGATTTATTTTCGCTTCACATAACGTAAGTGTAGGTAATTCGGATCGATTTTTGCAAGGGGAAATTTGAGTGCTAATTTTTAGGATTACAGATTTATGAAAAAAAAAAATGTTTTAATACAAAATTAAAGCATAATTGTTCCTCTTTAAAAGTTGTTAACTACCAAAAAAAAAAAAAAAAACAAACATAATTTTTTTTTAATAGTTACTTACGTAACATTACTTCGAAAAAAATGGATTGCATGTAATTCGGATCTAAAAATTGAGTGTGCATGTAATTCGGATCGATGATGTATGCAATTCGGATCAGCAAAATTTATAGCAAATTATCTCTAATTTGAGGTTTATTTAGATGCAAAAGATAAATTTGGTGTTTAAAGAAAATATATATATAAAAATAAATTATGTATGTATGTGTAAATACAAACACATACATACAAATTGTTGTCCGAATCTATGTATTTTCCTTATGTAATCATATACCGTTTGTCCGATCTTAGTGAAATTTAGTGTAGAGATGCACTTGTGTGTATGTCAAGTTGTGGGCTATAACATTCGACCGTATCTCTAAAGTGGGCGTGACATTTTTGCGAAAATCCAATGTCTTCGAATATCATATCGGGCTAAATTAATAAAATTTGATATGGAGATTTACTTGTTCCACACCGAACTAAATCTCAATTATGGGCCTACTCATGGGCGTATCAAAACTAAGGGAAGAGGCTGTGGGTGGGCGATACACGCGAATATATTAAAAATAAAAGTATGGGACCTTGCAATTTTACGTAGGAACAATAGCGGATCTAAGGGGCGTAGGAAAGGGGAAAGGATTTGGGGTTAAATACCTCTAACCTCCCCCAACTCCACCCTAACCACCCCCTCCCAAACTTCCCCACTCCCAACTCTCCCCCTATTAATATTTCAATAAAAAAAAAAATTTGTTTTTGATTTTAAAATGCAAAATTTTTGATAAAAATTCAAAATATTTTTCAAATTTATCTCAACTTTAAATTCAAATTCCACAAAAACTGTCTAAACAAACGGTCGATCCGAATTACCTCCAAACATCACCTATTATATCTAAATCACAACTAAAAAACTTTCATTAATTAAAACTATTTTGTAATTATACAAATACCTCATTTGCTGGTAATTCGGATCGATTTTAAAAGTCAATTTTTTTCTTAGCATGTTTTCTAAAATGGTGCTTATTTTTACCAAACTATAGCAGAATGTTTAGTGAATAAAATATACTGACCAGCACAAAAGTAATTATTGTTATAAAATTTGTGGATTTCTTATATTATTTGCCAAGGCTTTGTATGAAAATACGATCACTCTTTGTTTTTTTCGCTCACAACTGATTTATTTGAAATAATTGAAGTGTTGCATACCATTAGAAAGGGGAAATAATTCTCGTTCGTAATTTTAAAAAATACCAAAGAAAAGTTATTAGCAAAACAAAATCGATCCGAATTACCCTCATTTACGTTACATCAATACAGAGTTATACAATGTTTTACCTTTTTTTGACCAAAAAAAAAAACCATTGGTTCAATAGTTAATCTAATCCTTAACGAGAGGTTTTTTTTTTTTTTTTTTTGCAAATACACAAAATGGCAGATTGTGGCGGGTTTTCAACGAAAAAAAAGAAGTATATTGTAAAAAAAAAAACTAGTTATTGAGAGTTTTCGGAAATAAATGTAATTAAAATTATTTAAAATACTAAATTTGTTCACGCCTCTGACCTTAAAAAGATTAACAAAAACTGCATTTTTTCTTCGCTTCTATGTTTATATTCCCTCTTAACGAATAAGATATGATCCTTTTGTGAAGCCTTTAACGCTTTATAAATGACTAGAAAGTATTTCATGAGGGTATTAAAAAATAGTTATTTTTGTGTGTTGTGTTTGATCCCAATTCGAATTAACCAATGTGTGAATTTCACAAATTTTACATTTTTTATTTTGTCTTTCACAAAATTGAAAACAAATAAATAATTAAAAAAAAAAGTACAAACAACGATGCGGTTTTTTTTTGTTTTTTTTTTTTTTTGCAACTATTACATAAACCCACATTGAAGTACATAATACTTACATATGTAGTAAAAGAAAAATATAGTTGTATAGTTGAGAAAATATTGTAAAATATTAAAGGAAAGCAAAAATGTATAACAAACAAAATATTTCATGCTCTGATGACTTAAAAATGAAATGAAAAAAAAGAGAGCTTTGAAATATGATATGAGACAAAATGCTGCTACTAAAATTGAAAACCGAGCCACCAAACTGTTACAGTTACTAGTTATTAGGTTATAACTATGTGTTAAAGTTAAGTGGATGGGAGAGGGTGGAAAGGGAGAAAACGAGAGACAAGTAAAAATTAAGATAAAAATGTCAACACAACAAACTACTGGAAATCTTTTTTTTTTTTGTTTTTCTTTTTGTCATATGTGAGATATGTCTGTTATTAAAATCGTAACTCTCATATTTTGTAATAATAAATATAAGGTAGATGGCATGGCAGAGTAGATTTTTACACTTTCTTTATAACTATTTATACATAATGTTGGCAACTTCTTTATGAAATTAAAAAAAAATAAATAAAAAAGACGATTAACAACAAAAGCACGAGCGTAACTTAAAAAACAATAATGGGATTCACCGCACTTTGTATGATACTTTCTTGTATATTAATTTTTCGTAGACAAATGTGAAAAATGCACGCAATTTACTAAAATTTTAGCTGCATTTTTTAAAGGCAGCCACTTGTCTGTGTATGTATGTGTGTGTGTAATTGTTTGCATTAATGCTAATATGAAATAGAGACGCATTTCTTTATTGCTGTATAATTTTGACAGCAAAGTGTCACATTTGATATAGTGCCGACATAAACAATTTCTTTACACCTGATATAAAAGAAAAGTAGAAAAGTAATATGCAAACTTGTATATCTCTAGAGATTTATACCGTGGAGATAGAGAGCAAGCTAATTTTCTTTTTTGTTATAGTATCAACTGTGAAGGGAAAAGTTTTCCATTAATAAATTTTGCTTAATTTAAACATATAAAAAAAAAAATAAATAATTTCAATTAAATGTTTCAATCAGAAAAATATTCAAGATTTTACGGGTAGAAGTAAATGAATTTTAACCCTAAAAAAAATGAAGCAGTAAATTTCAATGGTAATAAATATCGTTGTTCTGGTATTAATGACCAAAAAAAAAAAACAATTTCCAGAAATTTTATCTAAATTATTGATTTGCTAGTTTATTATAAACAATTAAAGGGAAAAGTTTTCCGTTAATAAATTTTGCTTAATTTAAACATATAAAAAAAAAATAAATAATTTCAATTAAAATGTTTCAATCAGAAAAATATTAAAGATTTTACGGGTAGAAATAAATGAATTTTAACCCTAAAAAAAATGAAGCCGTAAATTTCAATGGTAATAAATATCGTTGTTCCGGTATTAATGACCAAAAAAAAAAAAAAAACAATTTCCAAAAATTTTATCTAAATTATTGATTTGCTGGTTTATTATAAACAATTAAAGTGAAAAGTTTTCCGTTAATAAATTTTGCTTAATTTAAACATATAAAAAAAAAATAAATAATTTCAATTAAAATGTTTCAATCAGAAAAATATTAAAGATTTTACGGGTAGAAATAAATGAATTTTAACCCTAAAAAAAATGAAGCAGTAAATTTCAATGGTAATAAATATCGTTGTTCTGGTATTAATGACCAAAAAAAAAAAACAATTTCCAGAAATTTTATCTAAATTATTGATTTGCTAGTTTATTATAAACAATTAAAGGGAAAAGTTTTCCGTTAATAAATTTTGCTTAATTTAAACATATAAAAAAAAATAAATAATTTCAATTAAATGTTTCAATCAGAAAAATATTCAAGATTTTACGGGTAGAAATAAATGAATTTTAACCCTAAAAAAAATGAAGCCGTAAATTTCAATGGTAATAAATATCGTTGTTCCGGTATTAATGACCAAAAAAAAAAAAAAACAATTTCCAAAAATTTTATCTAAATTATTGATTTGCTGGTTTATTATAAACAATTAAAGGGAAAAGTTTTCCGTTAATAAATTTTGCTTAATTTAAACATATAAAAAAAAAATAAATAATTTCAATTAAAATGTTTCAATCAGAAAAATATTAAAGATTTTACGGGTAGAAATAAATGAATTTTAACCCTAAAAAAAATGAAGCCGCAAATTTCAATGCTAATAAATATCGTTGTTCCGGTATTAATGACCAAAAAAAAAACAATTTCCAGAAATTTTATCTAAATTATTGATTTGCTAGTTTATTATAAACAATTAAAGTTTTATGTAGCAATTTTTTTTTCAAATTAAAAGTATGTGGCCAAATAAAAATGAACCATTCCTACCTTAAAATAATCATGAAAAGTGGTTTCACAAAATAATAAAAATTTAAAATAAAATTATTTAAATATTAATTAACAAATGAAACTTTCAATGACCTTCTGCGCTTCGGGGAGAAAACCTTTTTTTTGCTCATTACAACTGGCGAGGTCAACCAGACCCTGTGAACTAATGCAAATCGCAAAAATCAGGAGATTGTTCCATCATATTCGAGTTACTCCGCGTTCTTGAAGAGTTTAACGATCCATGAGTTGTCTACGTGTATTCTGCTTCTATATTTACTTAACAAAAAACATGTCAATAGTGTGATGGATTTTGCTTAACCTTGTATTAATCTGTTCACACTATTAAAAGGAATCAATATTAGAAAGGAAACAGACTACCTTGTAAAAATACTTATATTTATCTTTAAACTAACACTCGATATCTTAATTGATTTATAAAAGCGCCTCCATTAAATTAACGTGAAGACCATTTGGGAAATCTAAGAAGCATAAAATCAATTTAAGTAGCGGTGATGAAAAACTAAAAGCCAAAACTTCAATATTATTATTTTTGTGTATTCATGATTATTTTGAATGTGGTAGATTTTTAGTTTTTTATATATATATAAAAAAAATAACTAGTTATCAGAATCATCGATACATTTTGTTTTTTTTTTTTGGCTATGCTTATAAATTAAATAAACACAACAATCCTGTAAATGTAAAAGTAAAAATTTTAATTAAATAATTTTATGTCAACAAAATTTTTCATAATTGAAATGAAACTAACTATAAATGAAAGTCAAACCTATTGGACCACATTTGAAATATATATATCTCTAATTATGATTGGCTGTAATGAGCAATTACAACAAGTGCATTAACCGATAAAGCCAAATAAGTTATGCGAGTTAAATGTTTGCGTATTATGGTGTGCAACCTTGAAACATTTAATTGAAAGAAAAAAAATATTTTTAAACCAGTAAGAGAAGTTATAAATGAGTGCTGCAACCATAAATCAATAATAAACTAGTACAAGTTTACTCTCTCTTTGTTTTTCTAGTTATTTTACATATCTTGTTTATTAATATGTAGCATGACCTTTGACTAATTGATTTTTTTTTTTATTTATAATATTGCTAAGCATAAAAAGAACATGCTGGGAAAGTATTCAAACTGTATTTTTAATTGGCATAATTATTTAATTAATAAATTTTTTTTTAATCTAAGTTCTCATGCTAAGTAAACTAATACATTAATGAATTCATTTTGTAGAAATAAAATCTTTGATATAGTGATTTTGATTTGCTTGTAATGTCAATGTAGAGATATTTAGCAGCTATTTTTAACACTACAGTCGTTGATTAATAAAGCGATATCAGTTGATATTTCCAAGGAAAACTTCTGCAGTTTATAAAAAATACATGAAGCCAAAAATTTTCAAATTTGTTTTATGTTTTTAAATTTCCTTTTGAAAGCATAATAGGCTCTGACCCACACATTTACAAGGCGATTACATCCCGTTGGTAAATTTTAATTTTGAAAATGATAGGGGAGGTCAAGACAAGAAAGAACCCGTTTAAATAAAGAGGAGACAATTTTCCATTTTCTCCTTACAAGCTTTAGGGTGAAGCAGGGCCGTATCCAGAAATTTTTTTCGGGGGGGGAGGGGGGCTTTCATTCGAAGAAAATATTCATAAATAATTTTTATCAAACTGATTTTTAAATACAATAAATTAAATCAATAATACATTTGATGGACCCTATAAAATTAAAATTTTAGGAAAATTTTTCCGATTTTTTTTAATCTTAACCTCTCAAAAATGGCCAAAAGTGGCAAAAAATTCACAGAATAATCAAATAAATATTATTCAATGTGCATTCTAATGCATTTTTTTTTTATCGTGAGGGACATAATTTCATTCACTTCCCACTACTGATGATGTACCCAACCTCAAAAAAATTACTAAAAATAGTAGAGGCTCATTTTTTTAAAATGATCATATATGGGAATTTGAGCCATTATCAATGATAAGGAACCTGGATGAGGTTGGCTTAAATTCCATAAATTCGTGAAGTCACAGCATTGAAAGAGATCTTTCTAGTGGTGGTGAGCAATAATGCGTTAAAGAATTAATTATATTTTAAAACTGCATGTGTTTTGCTAATAAGATGGAGTTTCTGCGAAAGAATTTTTCACGTTGAACACGAATCTGAGGTCAAAAACTTCCCATCACGTCACGTTTTAGGAAAAAAGAATCCGATAATGTTTTCTATTTTTATTAATTTTTAAACTTTTCAAACTGATTCAGGACGAAACTTCAAAAAAAATCAAAAACAGTTACTGACCTAAAAAAAACTATGAATGCAGGCGTGCTCAGTATCACTTTCTGTTTTTGAATCCGTAGTCAAACCTCATGTCGAAGAAAACAAATCGGATTTGATCGCATAGTGTAACTAAGATTTCAAATTTATTTTTTATATTTGACTTTTTAGAAACAAAAAACCGATGGAAGTAAAAAATATCGTTAAATAGATTTTATTTTGACTTTTTCCCCATCCATTGGCAATTAATCTCAAAAATTACAATAAAGTTTCCACATTTCGGGGGGGGGGGGGGAGTGGTGGTCAGAACCCCCAAAACCTCCCCCTAAATACGGCCTTGGGGTGAAGGTTACTAAAGCGTGTCGCTTTAAATCAAAATAATAATTTCTGGTCAAAATAAACATTTTTTTATTCGTTTAATAACAAATTATACAGTTACTAAATTTTGTCGAAAAAAATTGTTATTGACAATTGGAGTTTTTCACATGGTTTTCTTAACAAATTGATTTCTCGTAAACGATTGATCAGAAATCGGCGATTGAGAAATTAACGTTTCTGTTAGAGAATAAGATTTACAATTTGTGTTTTTATTTTTATAAAGAAAATTTCTTTCCTTAAAAAAAAATGGTTATTTTTCTTAGCATTTTAATAACATAAAAAAACAAAACAATTTCTCTACCTGAGAATATTTTATTTTTTTTTTTTTCATATCTTAAATTTCTAAATCAATTACAAAAAATTCCTCAAAAGAAAAAAATCATTATTCTCAGTCTCAAAAAAAGTTATGAAATTTAGTATTTTACTTATTTACTCTTAAATTTGGTTTAGTTAGACATATTCTTAGACTGATTTTGATGATAAAATTCTGTAAATTCAATAGTAATTAATTTATACTTAAAATAATATCGTAAAAATTCTTACAAAATTACGCCAAAGTTAGAACTTTCAGTTTTTCAATATACACTTTGAAGTTTGCCCGCCTATAAAAAATTCAATAAGAGCTCGAGAAAATATCATGTTATTATTAAATTTAATGTTATTAGCTTTCGAAAAAAATAAATTATTTTAATTTATTCTTAACTTAAGATGTTATCGCAAAGAGGCTGAAAGAAGACCATACAATCTTTAACCCTTTTCATCTCGCAAGCGGGTGAAAATAAGATTTTTTTTTAGTATCTAAAACCGATGAAGTATTGAGCTTATGAAGGAAAGGAACAATTCTCGGAGCTGCTTAATAAAGATTATGGAAATAATCTCGCCACTGCACTATGGGCCAGAAGGTCGCTTTTTCTGGCATAAAGTAGATTTTTTGTTAAAAGGGCAAAGCCCATTTTGAAGCACTTAATTTAAGAATAATTTGACTATATCTTTAGATCATTATCTGCAATTTTTAATGAGTAATGGCGGATTTTGTAAATTTCATTTTTCGCGCTTTTCAGCTTAAATAATCATAGGAAAAATCTGTAAAAATTTACAGTGATTTTTTGGTTTTGGAGACACATTTGGAATTTTTTTGCGAATTTTCTGACGCAAAATTCGCGATGAAAAAAATCGCGAAACTTTTTACATGCGATTTTTCATACTAAAAGTAGGTTTACTACTCTGATTTTTCTTTTGTAAATAAGTCTCTTCAGAATACTCATACTCCAATTTTTTGGTGTTCTGTGAAGGAAAAAAATATGCAGTCCATGGCGGTCCATGAAATGTATATGTTGTGAAATGCTGAGATGTCTACTTTCAATTGGCAATCAAAACTTTTGCGAATCTCTGAGAAAAATTGTTTTTACAGAATCAATTAAGCTCCTGAATGAAGTTCTTCTTAATGGTTGGTTAGAGAATGGAAGAGACCTCATCGCAATTACAGTGAAGCAAATGATAGGTTAAAAAGAAAACCTAGAAATTTCTTCACAGCAACAAAGTAACACGCAGTTACTGGCTCATGTCGATACCTTGTCAGCTTCAAATGAGCCAGATTTGAGATACGTAATAAAAGAAACTATGACTTCTTCGACAAAACGACAAAAAATAAGAAAAGGTTGACATCTGAATCCCAAATCCTTTATCCCCCCTAGAAGGTTTATTATTTCTATGTGGTGGTCATATGACCGAAATCTAATTTCATTCATAAAATGTAATGCTTGCACTACACCGACAATAAATTTGAACTCAATATCTCAAAAAATTCTGTGTTTTATTAATAGATAAAATTGTTATGTCTCTAATGGAAAACCCTTTATTATGGAAGGTGGGCGTGGCCATAGGCGGAAATTTTTTATTTTTGCACCCTGGCATTGTATTTGCATAATCAACTCCTGTACCAACGACTCCTATTTTTGACCAACTATGGTTACATGGTTATATAAGGTGGGCATGGCAGTGGGCGTATTATTTTAATTTTTGCATCGTGACTCTTGCACCAAATTTGTGACTCTACGACGATATATTTGTCCTCATTTGGTATGAAGTCGTCCTTCTAATATTATAGAAGTCTCAACAGATATCGCTTAGGTGAAATATAACAAAGACCGTGATGGCCTGCTTGCTAAAAACTGTTATCGCAGACAAGGATAATAAATGAAACATTGGTCTTACTAAAACCTGTAAGAAAACAGATCGAGCACCACCATATATTCGTTAATTATAAAACTGACATTGGCAGCACTGTTGAGGATCACTTGCATGCCTCTGACGTCTCTGCTCCATTCGATACCAAACAGTATTTCAAACAAAGTGATTCCCTATTATGGGGCTTCTTCAATCTTATGCTGTGGAAAAATGTCCGCTTCCGTATGCTGATGATATTGCCATCATTGGTCTCAACCCGAAAGCAGTCAGCGCAGCATTTTACAATATGGAAAATAAGTTTCGTCGAGTAGGTTTAGCGTCTTTGACAAAATATTACTGTTGGCAAATTATACATTAAAAGTCTTCAAAGATTTCATATATCTAAGATCCTGCATTAACATCAACAGCAATATCAGTTGAGAAGCTCTCTCGACAGACGAAGAAAGTCTCTCGTTCTAATGTATGGCGCCGAAGCGTGGACGATGGCCATGAAGGATAAGAAACTATTATATAAGGCATTCAAAAGCAAGATACTTCGTAAAATCCAATATGCGTGGTCGATCTGCTCTAAAAAAAAAAAAAAAAAAAAATCGTGCACATCCCCTCAACGCACGGATCGGTGAGCAATTCAATCGCAGTATAGTAAACTTTTTTGAAAGTTGAACAATGGCGGTTCTACATGTATTTAAGTGGTAAAGTTCAACAATTTTGAGCCACGTATATTCAAGAAGATTTGTACCATATAAATCCGAATATTGTAATTTTACAGAATTTCCTAAGTAGGCCACTTATAGCATAAGCCACTACAACAACTACACTCGCTTTTCACGTAAGATTTTCAAGCTTTTAGTTCCCGTTTAGTTTCAGTTTCCAGTTCATTTCGAATTCTTCGCTTAAAAACTCTAACCAACCTTAACTTATTTCATTAATTTCCAAATAATGTCAATACAGTTTAAAACTTTCGAAACTGAAACCAAAATTTTTTTTATGACCATAAACCCCGTCTCACTTATCCACTAACGTAAATTGTCAAACAAATTGCAATCATGATTTCCTGTACTTACTACTTAAGTAACCAACAAAATTAGCAATAAAAATTGTCATTCACTCATGAGACATTCATAAAAAAAGAAACCAAAACCAACAAAAAAAAAAAGTTTATTGTCAACAAAATTTGCGTGAAATCAACAAATAGTGGAAACAATAGAAAAACAATTTGAATGCTTACTTTTTGTTTTAATTTTTAATACAATAAATAAATACAAATGAAAAAAAAAAAAATCATTTGACTTACCACGATCTCCGCGATCATTTCATTTATGTACAATATTTAAATATGTTGTCAAGTGTATGCAGCTATAATTATAAATTAATGTCATTTGGAATTTTCTCACTTGGGGCACACACTCACGCACGCACAATACCAATAGCAGAACACAACGACAACGACCACGACCACTTTTGGTTTTAGCCACAGCTAATAGTTAAATTACACCATTTCATAAAGTAAATATCAGTTAAGTTTATCTACTAAGTTACTACTTGCATAGCGAACAAGCTAAGAGTATAGAGCACCGCTGCTGCTTAATCTGAACATTATTATTGTTTTTTTATAACCAGATTTCATTAAAAGAAATAAAAAAATTTCATGTAAAATTGAAAAGCGAAAAGAAAAAGTAAAATTTTAACTGAAGCTATCTGTGTGAGTGTGTGTGTGTGTATGTAAGTGTGACAATCTTGTCTTGTCCGTTGGATCAACATTGGCTGGTCTGCTTGCCTGTGGTGCAGTTGATTTGATTCGGTCGGTTGGTCCGCTGATTTGATGATCGTCTCTTGGTTTGGCTTGTTAAATGTCAATGACACTCACTTACTCACCTTTATCTATATATCTATTTCACTCTCTCACTGTTATAGTTTTTTTTTTCTATTAAAACAAATTTTGCAGATTGGGTGGATTTTTTTGTTTTTTTGGTGTATAAGCCGCTAAAAAAACAGTTTAGAAAAACGACTTTCTTTCTTAGTTTTCTTGTATATAAACGTGTAGGTCTTTCAGTACTTTTTTTTTGTATTTTTTTATTGGCAATTGGATAATTGTTAGCCCCCCTAAAACAAATCTGCAAGCATTTAACTTTGATTTAAATTGCAAGTTCAATTGAGCCATTAAAGTTTAAAGCACTTATACAGGGTGTTGCGAGAATATAAATAGTTTCCATCTTCCCTCTAAAACATATTAAGTGGGTTAAGTTGATACGGTTATTAACCCTAGATGTACATGCATATTTTTTATACCTAAAGGTCATGCTTCGTCGAAACGACGACGGCATTACTCAAAGCGGTCATACACTTGATCTATACACCTATAATTTTGAAAGTTGATTGTCTCCCATTATTTGGTTAATTTATCATATAAAGAAACAACAATGGACATTTTTTTAATAATATTTATTCACAAACTAAATATTTACCAACACTTACTTAGAAGGAAAAATTTTAAAACCTAAGCATGCGTCGTCGATTCGACGAAGCATGATCTTCCAGGGTTAAATTACTAGCAGAGCTTCAAGGAATTGAAATTTGTTCGGGAAGTTTTGCATTTTTTCTTTAACCCACAAAATTGACACTTAGCTTAAGTGCAAAAATTTTTAGTAAAATCTTTTCCACTATTTTTTTTTTAAATAATGCGTTTAATTATTACTAAGCGGAAATTTTCTTTATTTATATATGTATTTATAAAACATAAGAGAATATGAAAGTCGAAAAATTGGAGGAATCAGATTATCCAGTGGTTTTCCACATCGCCATTGTTATTTTTTAACCTATAATAAAGGACAAACTAATCAATATAGAAGCATGAAATTTGGTGTCATGATTGTGGAAGACCTAAATAGTCATAATTTGAAAACAAAAAGTTGCTGTCAAGCCCCATTGAAATTCGGGCGTCAAATGGTTAAGTGCAGCAATGACGTTGCTTACAATTCACGCTTTGTATTTTAAAGACAACTGCAGTAAATATTGCTATAGACTTCAGGAAGATAAGGCTTATCGAATATTGTTGGGGCATACTATCGCTGAAGAGGCAAAAGGGTTAAAGAAAAAAATCTTGCATTCTTGCAATCAAATCAAGAGAATGAAGAATAAGAAAGTACCATTCCCAATCATTACAAACCGTTAGGTTAGGTTGGAGTGGCTGTCGAGAGACACACTTAGGCCTGAACGGCCTAACTATTGTGGTACCACATAGTTACAAACCGTTTAAAAAAACGAATTATTTCAAACATTTATGATTAATTTTGGTAAAAAGAACTTGAGGCCCCTGTTCATAAGTCAGCCTGTATATTAAACGTTATCCAATTCAAGCCAATTTCATTTACAAAAAAAAACTTTTCAAATACTTGCAAAACAGAAATAAAAATTGTTTTAATAGAAAACGTTTAAAGTACGCGAGTATATTGACCTTACTCAATTGGATGAATCTTAAAGCTGGTTATGTGTCACGTGTTCGCTTTCCAACTCATAAATTATAGTATAATTTAATGCGATTTTATGTTTTTATTGGAATTTTAGTTTTTGATTTAATTACTGGTAGACGTTTATCTGATAACCTCAAAACTCTTGTGACTTTTTTTTATGAGAAATTATGATAATTTAATCTATGTACGTTTACTTTTACTTTTTGGTTTTTTTTTTTTTTTTTGTTTTGCTCTCATAACTTGAATTGAGGCAACTTTTATTTTTACTCGCAAAACAAAAAAAAAAAATTAAATAAAATAAAAAAATATATATATTTTTTACAGGATTAAAATGTTTGCTTTTTTTTTTATTAAAATGCAACTTGCTACAATTTTTGTTGTTGTTGTAACATGTTGCAACATTATTATTTTGATTATCAAACAAGTTGCACAACTTTTCTGCGTCAAAGCAGCCAGCGAAGTAGAAAAACATGGAAAATATGCTTGTAAAATCATTTAATTTTTATCCAAATACGTTTTTTTTTTTAAGTATAACAACTTTTAAAATTTTCAAGTTCAATGTTATCGTCGCGAGTGGTTGCAATCTATTGGTGTCTCCCAAATCTGTTACCATATTCGTGTATTTATGACTTTCTTATATAGAAATTATTGATAAAGAAGGTGGAAAATTTTAAGTTATTGTGTAAGGTGAATTTTTTCATGTGTTTTCATTTAAAATAAACATTAAACATTTTTGATAAGTGTCTGAGCTGCAAAAGAATGCAATCAATTGAGGGTATAAGTCTCAAATGAATAATAATTTTTGATTGCAGTTGTTGAATAATATATTTGATTTCAGAATAAAAAAATGCAGTTAGAATTCTTTTTTTGGAGTCTCCGATTGGTTATTTATTTAAAAAAGTATTTTTTAAAGTCAAAGGAATGCAATGTTTTTTTGAAATCATAGGAATGCAAATTTAATGACTCCAAAATCATGACTGCTTTGAAGTCAATTGAAGTCACTTGAAGTCTTTTGGAGTCAATTGGGATTTTGAAGGCTATTGGAGTCACTTGGAATGAATAGAGATTTAAAAATTAATCGGAGTCGCTTGAAGTCATTTGAAGTCAATTGGAGTCAACTAAAGTCACTTGGAGTCAATTGGGATTGGAAGTTGTTGATACACTTAATCAAACCAATTGTCTAAGCAATTCCACAATAACTTATTGGGCTCTTGTAAGATCATTTTCACCAGATCGTGAATAGCCCTATTCATTAAATATAACAGAATTCAAATTGTATTTTATCTCATAAATGTATACTTAATAAATACTCAAGTTTTGATAATTCCGTTTATTAACTATAAAAATATAAAACCTCACTTCCAATACAAATTGATTTCAATTAACTCCAATTGACTTCAAATCCCCAATTGACTTGAAGTGACTCCAATTGACTTTTAAATCCTAACTGATCCCAAGTGACTACAATAGACTTCAACATCCCAATAGACTCCAAAAGACTTCAAATGATTCCAATTGACTTCAAATCCCAATTGACTCCAAGTAACTTCAAGCGATTCCAATTGACTTCAAGTGTGTTCAAATGACTTCAAGTGATTTCAACGCAGTCATAATTTTTGAATCATAATATTTCCATTCCCATGACTTCAAAAAAAAAAAAATATATTGCATACCCCTGACTCCAAAAGAGAATTTTCTAAATTAATACCCAATCGGCGACTCTAAAAAAAGACTTCTAACTGCATTTTTTATTCTGGAATCAAATATGTTAATCAATAACTGCAATCATAAATTGTCGGTTATTAACTGTGACTTCAATGTATTTGCAATTAAATTCAATGCATTTTTTTACAGCTCTGGCAAGAAGAAAATAAGTCACAGAAAGAAAATAGTAGAGTTATTACTGCTTGCTTACTAAAAATTAAATTTTATCTAAAAATAAAAACTGATTGTGCAATGCATAAAGAAGCACTAGCGAATCCACGGGGTTTTGGGAATAAACTGGTTAAAATAGGTTTCGATTGGTTAAAAATGCTTACTTGTTTAGATGGTATCTAAGCACATAATGTTCTGTCAGAAACCCTGTTCGCAATCTCAGGTTCACCTTACTAAAACCGATGAGTGCGAGAAGCTTCTCTAATATCAATTAGAAAATTCCAATATGATAACCCTTTATCTCTCAGCCACTCTGGAATAACCGATATGTACCAAACACTGAATTAATGTAAAAAAAAAAAACTTGACAATAAACCAGTCATCCATTGAAACCTCAGAATTTTGATATCGAAAACTCCGCAGTACCTTAAGTGTGAAGGTTCAAACCCCTTCCCATATACGTGATGGCTTATATGAGAAAAAGTTGGAGCAATATTCTGAAATATGGCAAACCTATCGAACTGACCCCGGAATAACCCATTTGTATATGTATTGTTTTTAGTTAATTTTTTTGTAAGCTCAATGGTTTCATTTGGTAACTATTTATCTGCATAAAACAAGAAAAACAAAAAAAAAAAAAAAAAACAATTTAAATCTATAAAAAATTTTAATTTCAATGAATTTGTATTTCACAAAAAATTCAACTTTATAATTATAATTTTGTTTAAGGAATCGAAAAACACCAAGAAAAGTTGTTATGGGCATTGCGATGAAGTGTTGTTGACAGTTTTTATTACACTTTTGTATGTTTTGCACAGATTGATTGAAAGAACCGCTTTCCTTAATCAAAATAGTGGTTGCTCCTAATTTAAAGCCACGCATAGCTCACCAAATGAAAATAGTTAAAATATATTGGCTCATATGACCAACATTATAAAAGTGCATAAATACATATGTATTTATATATCTTAAGAGGGCAGTATCAAGGGGGGATAGCGATAACCAGTTAATAATGAAAACTTATACCATATACTTGTCTTTGATTTTTTTCCTGGTTTTTTCGACTTATCCAGTATGAGACAAGTCAAACATGTACCCATTTCTTTAATCTAGATAGATTGAATATGGCCTCGATATTAATGTCTTGCAAAATCATTTGCTTTTTAATTTGTAAAGTAAAAATCTTTACTTTAATTTGACTATCACAACTTTCATTCATTTAAAAAATCTACATAGGCACACACCTAATCAATTTATTGAGGAAAAAAAAGTCAATTTATATAATTAACTATCACAAAAAGTAACAGCACTGACAGTGACAGTAACATAAAAGCCACTAGTACACACCAAGGAGTGGAGTTTGTTGTAAAGTTTTTTGCATGAGTTATCTGAGTGAAAGGAGGGAGATACGGGGGGGACTAACAAATGCTCGTTAAGTTGGTGGTATTCTTATTGGTTTTTATAAAATTCAAAATCTACAAACCATATGAAATAAAATTACTATATTTCATTTAAAAATTTCAGAAAAATCGGTAGGAATGGATACGAGAAAATGTAAAATTTCGTATATAAGATTGTCAGAAATACATCTTATTCTCTACGGACTTTGATCTCACTCAGGTCAGCGCAAATTTTCCACAGATCCTAAAATGCGTATAGGGTAAACGCGATAGACCTTGTGACTGTTCCCAAGTGGTTTCAAATATTTCGGATTGGACATTCTTCTATAGGACAACCTTTGTAACGGCAGCCTGAAGTCTTCGACTAAGTTTGACGAAGATGTAAGATATACCCAAGGAATGTTAACTGATGAACTGACTTTAAATGTAATGGCTGTGTTATACGAATATTTGAAAATTATCTGGGATTCACCACAAAGAAATTTGGTTAATGAGTTCTATGATGTTTTTTAATACCGGTTAATAAGCCAACATTTTGGTGAATATACTTTCACAAAATTTGAAAACTGAAGGTCTAGCACCTCATAAAATTGCAGCAAACCCGAAACCAGAGCTTAAGTATAATTTTAAAATATAAAAATAATGATAGTAAAATCGTGGTAGGTGATGAAGTTTGGTTCAATGACAAAAGTCGTGATGTCGATTTGCTTTGTATCATATAAAAAATTAGCTGCTATAAGCCTGGAAATCAGAAAAAGAGAACTGCTACAAATCAAACTACTAAAAAACCCTAAAACTTGATTCCGCTTTCATGCATGGAAGAAGTTCGAGTACTCCGGATTCCGCGAGTATATCGCCGTCTGATTTCTGGTTGTAAGCACTACGTCGAGTAAAATTGTTCGTTACATTTCTTCCCATACTGTGTTATTGAAAGATTCGAATTCAAAAATTTTTGTATCTTATAAGCTCTGAATTAAATGTCAGAAAATATTATTTGTCGTTTATATTCAATAAAAATTTATTTAATGCAAAAATGGCAAAAGAACTGGAAGTGCGAGAAAATACTATTAAAATTTTTCAAAAGCAACCTCAGTTGTTTTTAAATAAAATTTCCAAAGAGGGAGGGGCTAACCCTAAAACCATTTCTCGCGTTTAAGAAAGAACTGTGTATTGCTCGGAAAAAAGGTTCAGGTAAAAAGAAAGAGGCACATGATCGTAAGAAGGCGAAGAAAGTTTTGATCTTTCTTAAGAAAAATCCAAGCATATCGGAAAGAAAATTAGCGAGGAAGGTTGTTTTCTCAGAAATTTTTGTTCGTAGGACTAAGAAGGAAGCTAGGCTGAAGACAAGACGTACAAGGTGCAAAAAGTTCCGGATAGAAACGCCATCAAGAATGAAACTGCTTAACAACGAGCAGAAAGCTGAAATAAGATTTTGTTAAGAAATTTGAATGCTGTATAATTAGGGTAGACAGATTTTCGGACCGCGAAATCATTACATTAGACGTTAGAAATCAATGAAAATTTGTACAAATTAGTACAGTTTTTATGCTTTTATTACCTAGTAATTTCAATGTAATATAGTCATATAAACGTTCCGAAACTTTTTCTCAGATTTTGTGTGTTCATTTTACATTTTTTCTTCGTCAGTAGACAATGTTGATTACGTACCAGTTTCCATATTTAGAGAATTGTGAGAGCTGAGGACAATAATCAAATTCAATTATCGACTAATTCATTTTACTCATTTAAAAACTTACGTTAATCGACTTTTCTTCAAGCAAATATCGTTTTTCTCCTCTCGATAGCAGCAACGCGTATGCCTTTTATTTTGTGAACAATCAGAAACAAGAAACAAACAGAGTGAGACTGTGCAAAAACGATTTTAAGACCGTTAAGCTTTTAAGAATTTGAAAAATTCAGTACAAAATCAGTACAATATACAAAAATCAGTACATTTTCGTACTAATTTCGAGATTTCAAAAAAAATCAGTATTTTAAAAAAAAAAAATCCGGACATACCATATACTGATCAAATCAGTACGTCTAGCTATCCTATGCATGATGGACGATGAGACTTACGTTTTAGCTAAAAGATGGCAAAATTATCAAAGAAATTTCTTGTTTGGCAGGCAATTTGCAGTTGTGGCAAAAAAAAGCCACTCATTCATCACATCGGGTACAATCAACGGCGAAATCTATTTAAAGGAATTCTTGCAAAAGAGGTTGCTTCCATTTTTACGCCAACACGAAGTATCCCCTTTTTTGTGGCCTGACTTCGCTTCATGTCACTACGGCAAAGCGGCCTTAGAGTGGTTCCAACGGAATGAAGTGATTTTAGTGCCTAGAGAAGCCAACCCTTAAACTGTCCAGAACTAAGACTGATTGAGAGATACTTCACTTTAGTGAAAAGGGGGATGAAGTTAACAAATAAAAGTAGCCATAGAACTTCAAGACTTTAAAAGAAAGTGGTATTCAGCAGCTGTGACGGTGTCAGACACAACCATAAAAACATTATTCCTGAAAAACTAAACCTTTTTATAAAATAGTAATTCATGGTTTTTTTTTTCAAGTTTATAAAACTGCTAGTTCGAAAGATTTCATTATTTTTATAGCGGACAATTTTATTCGGCGCAGTCCTTACACAAAAATAAAAACGAAGTCTTCGAAATTGAGACACTACAAAAATAATGGCTGCATTCACGACACTCATCAATTGCTAAACAGTTGCAGCTCATCAGCTTTCGTGTTGTGGACATGCTGCTATTTTTTAACGTTAACTATTCTATTGTGAATAGTTTTTTACTATTTTTCGCTTTTAACAAAACCAAAAACTTAAATAATGAATATAAATAATTTAATGTTTTTTGCAAAGTATGTTCGACTATGGCGTTAATATGAATGTGTTTTGTCAATTATGACAGCCATAATAAATAAAAATAATATATATAGAAAAAAAAAGATAAACATAAGCTGCTGTACAAAAATCAACCGATGAAAAGTATCATACAAATTTTACCCTACCAAAAATGGCGCTTGCTCACTAAAAATGTTGCCATTCACAATAGAATTTGACAACTGTTTAGGAATCGATGAGTTTCGTGTATGCAGCCAATGTTTTAAAAGGTGCACTCTACCGACTTATGAAATGTATTGAAATTAATGGAAATTATCTAGAAGCGATAAAAGTGATGAAAATTAAAGATAAAAAGTTAACATTTTTTTTTTTTGTTTTTTTTTTTCAGCAAACTTTTGTTAGACCTTCCGAAGTTAAAAGGAGACTGGATTGTCTGCAATCAATTGAGAAACAATAACGAATTGTTAAATCAGTTTTCAAATGTTTGAATAAAATCCAAAAATAATTGTACTGAGTTTTTGCAATAACATTGTCGTCAAAATCATCGATAACGCCTGCTACAATGACAACAAAATGTTTTAAATTTTTTTGTTTTTTTTTTTTTTTTGTGGCTGTCGCTTATGTTTAATTTGCTTAAAATGTAGTAACATGTTCGAAATAATCCACTATTGTAATAGTGCATCTAGTAGTACAATGGTCATTTCAATACAGTTATTTATTAAAATATCCTATAATCAAGATTATTAATTTTTTTGTAGTGTTGGAATTTTTCCATATTTGTAAACTACTGCCAAGTTTTCAGCAGGAAAGAACCTGGTCGTTTGGTCTTTGTTTTTCCCCCACTTACTTGGTGCGTATGTATTTAGCTATTTTGCAAAATATGTTTAATACTCAGAAATACGTTGTCAATAAAAAGAATGTAATCCTGTTCGTAGATTAGTCTGGTATTGATGTTATTACTTGTTTTTTTTTTGCATATTCTTTCATACGTGTAAATAAACTCGTTCGTTGTAATTGTGATATTTCGGTAACTAAAATACCACAAAAAGGGTGCAGAGACACGTTTTCATGCAACTGCTATGACAATGGCACGTGCTCATGCAGCATCAGTAGCAGCAGCAGGAATAATAATTCCCTTGTATTATGTTTGGAAACGTTTGCACTTGATGCACTGCTTTGGTGGTGGGGTGCACTTGAAAATATTCGTGTTGTTCCCCACCTAACCATATTTCGTAATATAGTATGTGTCTGTTGAAAGTATGTACTTTTACTGCATAATATTCGTGATATCATCAACTCTTCACCTTTTTAGTATTTCATAATTAATTTCCTATAAGCGTGATACGACAATAATGATACATTCCTGTTTTTTGGATATTCGCGTGTACGCGAAAATTGGAATTTTCCAATTTTACACCATTCACTTAATTTTTCGAGGGTTAGGCAAATTTCCTGCTACTTAGATGAGCTATTGATATTAAGCATTCCTATTTCTATTGAAATCTTATTTTATAAATTTTTGACCATTTACATTAGGGAGATTCACGAACAAAAAATGTTTTTGCTACCCCTTTTTAAAAATTAAAAAATTCTGAAAATATTTCGGCTCTAGCAATAAGCTATAGTGAGGGGATTCGTTTTGCAAAAAATTTCTAAACAGATTTTTCAAATATTTCAATGCGAAACCTAATCGTTTTAAAATTTCTATTATTTTTGAAATTATTATTTGATTTTTGACATGGTATTTCATACCCTAACGAAATAATTTTGCATACTTACTTTGTAAACTAAACATTAATTTTTAGGAGGAAGTCGAAACTTTTGATGTATGTGATTTGAGGCACCATAATCTTCAAAAGTATGTACTGAGTAAATGTATTTTTCAAAATCTTCGTAATTATGCGATTAATGAGCTTGAACTAAGGAATTCAGTCATAATAACTAATATCTTTCCACCCAATCCCACAAAGATACATTTTTTTTTAAAGAAAATCCTCCACAAATTGGTGTGAAATAATTTAAAATTGCGCATTATGCCAAGTACAAGCGTATAAATTGTCAAAAAAAGTTTTTCACTTCGCCGCTCGGATTCGACATAATAATTCAGAACCCTTTCATTCGTGCACAAAAGAAAAGAGAGAAAGAGAGGGTTCGAAAGATGACTGAGATTTTTATCGCGAAAGGGGAAGGTGGTAATGAATTTTATCCACAAAAGTCAGCTCAAAACTGAGGAAATATTAAAACTCTAGCGGTATTCTTTACAGAGCATTTTCCTCTTAATTGCGGCATTCGAAAGATTCTGTCGTGAAGAAGGTGATACCTCATTTCACTCATTTACTTTCGTTTTTAGTTTGAGGTGGGCTGATTTAGTTAATTGTAATCGAGTCAGGTCAAGCCAGATCAAAATCCAGACCCAGAAATACAAAAATCGGCCTAAAAGCAAACTAAAAATCAGATCAAAAGTCTTACTAAAATTAAAATCCAAATCAGGCTGAAAAGTCAAACCAAAAATTAGCACAAAATTCAGGTAAAGACTGAGACCCAAACTCGGATCAAATTTCAGTCCTAAAATTTAATTTATGGCTGCACTTAAAAGCAGAACTAAAAAAAAAAAACGCCAATAACTCTCAAGCTCACTAAAAATAGGGTTTTTATTAAGGGGGAAGGCCACTGTGACGGCTGGAAAAATTAGTGATTTTCGGAAATCTTTTTGATCTGTCAAATAAAAGAATATGGGAATCGTTTTATATTCATTTTATTAGGTGCACTTCCAACAATATTTCCATAAATTTTTATTAAAAAATATTGAATAGTTTTGAAGATATGGGCATTGCCGTAGAGCCCGAAAAAAATTTCCCCGTCCATGGTCTGGTCGTGTCGATTTTTCAAAAACGGATTTTCTGAAGATAAAAATTTTTAGTTTTTAATCTATATGAATATAATTCTCGTTGTACGTAGTTTTTTTTTTCCACAAAATGGCGACTGATTGAAAATTTTTGCATGTTTTCGACCTTTTTTTTTTGTTTCAAAAGAGCTTAAAAAATAGTAAGAATATTGAAAAATTGAAAATCGGCTACGTTTAACGATAGCCACTGCAAAGATGAACAAAACGAATATGAATTGAATTGATTGAATTGGAAATCGGTTAATATTTGATCGATTTATCGCGACCAGTTCGAAAAAAGTCGTGCCGAGAAAAACGCGTTTAAAGTTTTCAGTCTACTTTTTTTTTTTTTTTTTTTGTTGGAACTGACAAGAAGTATTCAAGAATACAGCACTTAAACAAGTTTTACGCTCATTGTACTATATTCTGTGTTCCCTTTTGCTATTCTTTAAATCTACCAGATTTATTAATAAATCTTAGTAGGTCCTGCGGTGTTAGAGAGCTCAGGTGTTCGTCTCCCAACACTCCAGTAACAAATATGCTTACTCTGATCTGGCAGAAAGCGAATGTTTGGCCCAAGAAAAGTGACCAGCTGCCTGCAGCTCTTTCTGTTAAGTGATACCAGAAAGTCTGTTAGACGCTTCGAGATAACAGGTAACATGGCCTTTGTCTGTCTAAAGTCCTTCAAATCCTCCCATTTACGATTGCGGGTCAAGTCGACCCACTCATTAATGGTGGTCTTGATGGCTGTAGACGACAAAGAGAGTACAGGTTCTGGGCCTAGGAAACCAGTTTCCGAACCCTTTCTGGCCAGAAGGTCAGCAGATTCATTTCCTACAATTCCTAAATGTCCAGGAACCCATTTCAGCAGCAGACTATTGTGTTTTCCAACACAATCAAGCCTGGATTTACAATGCATAACCAGTTTAGACGTGGTTAGAGGATTAAGCAAGGACTTAAGCGCAGCCTAACTGTCACTAAATACACAAATACTCCTTTCTCTCCAACCATTATCAATGACATGGTCCATTGCCTTGATGATAGCAAAAATTTCTGCTTGAAAAACAGAAGCGTGAAGGTGCACTCCATCATTTTCAATGAAGACCACAGAACCCGAACCGATTTCTGTTTTTGAGCTTACAATCAACTCCCGGCCCAGGTCCCGGTAAAAACCAAGTTTGGCCCTCTGGAATTTGTATTGTATAGCGCTGTTTTAAAACTGGAATTGTTGGCATTGTATCGGATGGCATTGATAGAACTGTTAGGCCCATATCAGTACTTTCAGCAATGTCACCAATATCCCAGCAAGTGTCATACCAATACCCATTGCGTTTAAGCCTACAGATGGCTTTAACAGCCTCTCCTTTACGAAAAATATCAAGGGGTGGTAAGTTGAGCAATGCATCCAAGAATGGGCCAGGTGTTGTAGGAAAAGCTCCCGTACAACAAATGGCCACAGTCTAACTGTGGATGTAACTCAAGCAATTTTTGGAATTTTGATTTGAAATTTTGTACACATATTTTTAAATACATAAACTTTAATTTAAGATAAAAAATATTTTGACCCGTCACAGTGGCCTTTCTCCTTAGCAGACCCTGACAGACCCCATAACCATGAAATCTAAAAAATTGGACAAAGAACCGATTTGAGTTTGCAAATAAGAAATCAAAGTCGAAAAATTAAAAAAAAAATTGGCCAACTTTATGCCTCAATATCTTTATACCCAAAACTCTCTACGCTACGATACCTTACTTAATTTAAAGCAAAATATTTAACATTTTATGATTGGATATAGTTGACCACCAGCTACAATAGGGAGGACCCCAGTAAGCAACCTGATGACTATACTTGCAAAATCAATCGGATTCACCGCGAAGTTTCTGGCCAAATAGTTTTCGTTGAGAGTATCATATGGTATATATGCTAAGCAGGATGTCAAATAATTTTTATAACTGTTTATTATACCACGACTTATTGACCTCCGACAAAATTAGGTCATAGATAAATAGAAATCTTCTATGTTTCTATATCATACCAAATTAGCCTACATATTTTCATGAGAATATTTTCTTTGTTTAAAAAAAAAAAAATACTTAATCAGAATTAAAATCAACAATAGCATTTAAAATAAATAAATTTGAAAGCATCCATGTCTTATTTCCTATACATCAAACGACCTTGCTTTATTCTAGCCTTAATCTGTTTAGCTTGCTACCAATTAATGTGTGAAACAAAGTTACAGAATTTATAATAAAAAAATGAAAAATTTCCAGCTGATTTTGCACCCGCCGAGTCATTGCGGTTATGATATAATCATAAATATTTCATATAATTTATCTAGGTATAAAAAAACAAAAGGAAAATCCAAAACTTTTAAGCAACTTACCACCAACAAAAAATGCCAGTAACATCCAAAACCAATTGACCGCAGCCATTCTCAAGCGTACGCTGTGATTTGTTGTTGTTGCGCTTTTGCCCAATTTGTTGTGTTTGCGTTAACGTTTGCTTTGCTCTGCTTCTTTTTTTTAAGACGATTTGTTGAATTTGAATGCCTTTTTTGCGCTGTTTGCGCTTTTTCGTCTGTCTAAATCTTCTGTTACTTTAGCTATTTAAAATTTTAGCGCAATAAAATCAATTATTTACGCCAAATATGATTAAAATCAGTTACTACCGCCAAAAATTATTACATTTCATTGAACACTATTCACTTGGTGTTGGTAAAAATAACCGTGGCGGCGGTGTTGAATTATAGCAGCCAGTGTGACTATTGTCGACGATGTTCACGTTTTTTTTTTTACACAGTCATACAAATTTATGGTAATTTTCGGCTTTGATTTTCTTAAGTTTTCTTTTTTTTGTTATAATATTTTTTCAAACTTCTTTTTGTTATATTTGTTTGATTTTTTTTAAGTCTCATTTATTTCATCTGTTTTGTTTTGGTATTGATTAGCGGTTAAAAAAAAACCCAAACAAATTCATTAAAATTCTTTTGAATTTGATTTTAATAAATATTTATGATTACAACTGTATAGAATTCTTATATTTATGTAGTCATTTAGTTAGAAAGTGATTTTTCTTAATACACAAAAATTTAAAAATATAAATTGATATGCATAAAAGCTCAGAAAATAAAATGTCGATAATATTTGATTTTTAAGGCATTCCACTAAATGAATTCATTCTGCTCTGGAAAAAAAAACATTCTCATCAAAAGTTTATGTAAAGCTGTCAGCTTTCTATGCGCCTATCCGTGATCTATGAAGGGCAAATATTGTTTTCGACCGAAGAACTAACGAAGCTATAGCTAGCATGACGACTCTCTATTTAAAGAACTGAGGGAACTATTGTATTGTATTTTATTGGAGGTTTCTGTCGTTGTACCGCGACCTATAAAATCCTTTGTATCTAGTCTAATCTGCCTAGAGTACCTCATCCAGTCCAGTTTCCCTCAAGAATTTGAGTATTGCGCCCGGATCTATGGATGCTAGTTCAGTACTGGGCACTTGGTACATACCCAGACATTTTCTTCTTTTGTGGATCAGTGCTCCACACTGAGCTGAAATATGTTCTGATGATTCGTCTTCCTTATTACAAAACCTGCAAATTGAGCTTTGCTCAATCCCTATTTTGCAAAGGTGTTCTCTAAGCCCGCAATGCCCTGTCAGAATACCAGCTAATATGCGCAAACGGGTTTTTCTGAGACCAATGCAGAATGCGTATCTACTCTTATTATAGTTGCCTAGAAGCACTTTGAATTGCCTCAGTCCCGTAAAATTGGTAAAGAGTTCTTGCCTCTTGTTCCTCTCTTCCTGCCTGAGTAATTCCCTGATTACGCTATCTCCTATTCCTCAGAAGGGTTCAGGTCTCACAAAAGTGGTAGCTACCCCCTTTCTGGCAAGCTCGTTTACCAGCTCATTACCCTCTATTCCTATGTGTCGAGGGATCCAATGACTTTGTTGTCCTTGCCCAGTTGATTGAGCTTGCTCTAAAAGTCCCACACCAGCTTTAGAGTTTAGAGTTGTGGGTGGGCTGGACTTAACCAAAGCACTCAGTCAACGAGGACCATTGTGCTATACCCAAGGATAGAACGAGTAGAAGAGAGTAGAGAGACAGGAAAGTTATGTGGGGATAAATGGGAAGAAGAAAGGTCTAGGGTCTCTCAATCTCGAAGAGGGAGAGTATGGACATTATTCATACTCAAGACATCACTACCCAACAGCCTTAATCTGATTCTCGCGAACTCCGGACAGCTACAAAGATAATGCTCCGTAGTATCGTCGTCCTCCTTAGCTTAGCTTAGAGGTGATCTCAAAGGAGCATAATGCTCGAATGGTTGCCTGGCTGTCCGACATGATAGCGATATCTTGCCGTTTGTACTTTCTGTCCAAGTTGAATTGCACACATATGTTGATTGCATGCATTTCAGCTTGAAAGATGTTAGGATACTTCCCCATCGGCTCAGAGTGTTTGATTCTTGACGCAAATACCCCTGCCCCAGTTCCATCCTCGGTACGTGACCCATCTGTATACCACTTAATCGTGTGTTTGAGTGTGTAGTTATGTTCTACACCCTCCCATTTGTTCTTACTACTAAGTTTTGCAACAAAGTGTTTCTCAAAACTATACAGTTTGCCCATTCTGTCCTGGGAACAGTCCAAGAGATAGTTGTCTTTCGCCGGGTTATCTCGGTTTCCAAGCCCTATAGATCTCCCCGTTAACCTTTTATCTGTTGTTGCTCTTATGATTGCTGTCTTGGAGGCACCCTCTATCACAAGGTGTAATGGAGCGAGCTCCAATAGTACCTCCAATGCAGCAGTCGGACATGTTCGCAGCGCTCCCGCTAAGCAGAGACATGCTAATCTTTGAACTTTTGCTAGTTTAGCTCTCGCTGTTTTTAGATGAGTTCTCCTTGCCCACGCTATTGCTCTATATGTTTTGATTGGCCTTATCATCATTCTGTACATCCAGCGCAGTACACTTGGTTTACATCCCCAAGTTTTCCCTGCTAACCTTCTGCATACCATGAGGGAACTAACAATTCAACTAAGAGCACGTCTGAGATTAAAATCCCCTGATTTAATATTTATAAAAGCAGATAGATTACATTACCAAAGTAATGCTCCAAAATTGCAGGTAGTTATATTATTTTTTGAGTTTAAATAGATGGCTGCTGAAAGCCTCATAGGTAGCACCAAATTTCTACCAATCAATATTTCTTCTGGCAACACATTTGCTCTGAAGTCGGTAAAAAGTCAAACTATAAAGCCTAAATACCTCCAAATCCTTAGTACCAGCTATAAGTTTCAACGTGCTTAAGGACATACTGGTATAACGTCGTTTTGGATATTTGATATCACTCTGATAATCATATGCAGCAACTGTAATGACTCTGATTAAAAGGAAACTTTGGAAAATGTTCTTTATTACTGTTCAATATTTGCTACGACTAAGCTGAAAAGATTAGGAAGTTCATTCTTTCTTTAACTAAATTCCCCAAGATTTTAAGGAAATTTTAATTGCGCTCACATAAAATACTTTGCATTAACTACAGGTACTTTCAAACTGGAAAAAGTATTGGAGGCTCCGCGGAGTTCTCATAGGCTCGGGGGAGTTACGGCAACACCATGAACCCTACAGAGAAAAGGGCGCAGTTTTGAGTTTTTTTTTTTCTTGCCTTTAAAAAGGGTTTTGATTCAAAACCAATGACCACAATGAATGAGATATTTATCGAGAAGAAACATACTTTTGGATTCGCTAATTGTGGTTAGATGCCTTAAGAGTTTTACTTAGATAGACCTCCTATATCTCCTAATAAGGGAATCATATCGCAGATAGAGAAGCGATCTTGGGACCATCTATTAATCGTGATTCCTGGTGACCACTAGTGGATCTTAAAAGAGAGGTTATGGAGCTGTATCCACTATTGCTGGTAGCAAAATCAATTATCTAGTTGAATAAATAATCTATATACTCAGTTGGAAATCATTTTACGATTAAATTATGTCATTGAAACAGAGTAAAGTGTTTACTTTTAAATGCGAAAGTATAGGTATCTGCATTTTAACGTTTATAATATTAGCTAGCGATACAGCAATATTTTGATATCTCCACACACATTAAACACATTAAATTGTATTAATACATCACTAATAATTTTATTTTTTATTTCATTCTTATGTTATCATTTGAATTAATTAATTCTTTAAAAATCATTACACAAAATAATGCACTCCTTTTTATTTATTAATTTATTTATTCAATGAGATCCACCAATTAATCGTAATTTTTTTTTTTTTTTTTGTAATCAAATAAATAAAATCGCATGCAATCTAAACCACCGTACGTTTAACAAGGGCGTATTTAGGTCTTAACTTTTCAACGCTCGATTTGAAACTGTTTCTTTGCTAAAATTGTTAAACAATTTTAACCAAAGCTATTGTTGTTATTATTGGCAAGCTAGTAAGCCAAACCAAGCAAGCTAATGAAAGTGAATTCACTTTTCCAACTCGAATACCTACTACGAATTTTATCAAACATGATTTCGTCTTTAAGCCAGCAGCTTTGTTTGTGTCTCCACAACTTAAGCTCAGCTCGTGTTTTGTTTAAATTGAGTAGTGAGAGATATGGATGCTCTTTAAGTTTAGTGTGAACTCTCTGTCTCTCTCTCTCTCTCTCTCGAAACAGAGAGAGAGTGGCTTGAAACTGCTTTATCGACTCACATGTTTTCTATTACCGAGAGAGACCAAACCGGCATTTCATATTTTTTTGACGCTCTGTTTACATTATTCGCGCTTATTTGACTTGTGTCGCACCCCCTTCCCTCCTGCTTTATTGCACTCTTTGTTTAGTTAACGTGGCTTTAATGTTGTTTGCACGTTAGTTTTTTATGTGTGTAAGCGCTTCTGAAATAATGTTGTCGTAGGTCGTTGTGTCTTGTCTGTCTGCCAGTCTGCTTATTAGCCTATAATGTTTGATGCTGTTAAGGTTTTTTTCGCCTCTTCCCATCATCATCAACAGCATTATCGTTCATACCATTTTATTATGAAGATATTATTTGAGGGGCATACCACCACCTGTCTGTCTTTAGCTCTGTCTGTTGCTATTGATTTTATGACTTTTTTCATCATCTTTTTTGTGTTTGTAATATTTTAACGTTTTTTGTTTGTTACTTTTTTTTTATTACCATTAAAACACTTTAATTTAATCATTGTCAATTAATTAACTTGTTAATTTTTTTTAATTGTTCTTCGGTTTTAGTGATAATAACTAATTTTCAAAAATAAAAAAGCTTCTTTCTTCACACGTTCACATTTATGTACTACTAAAATGCTTCCAATGTTTTGGGGTCGCCGCTGCTACTCAAATTTTGTAGCAATAAATGCATTCAATTATTTTACCTTTCCGCTTTTTTTTTTTGTTTATTTGTTAAATATAAATGTTAAAACTGCTAATTAAGAAGATGTTTTAAATGCTCGTTTTTTTTTCTTAACTTTCACTGAATACTTTTTATTTTTAGGCTAAGATTTTTCAATGCTAAGGGAAATTTTTTTTCTTGATTACTATTTTGCAATTTCGTTTATTTTGTATTTTTTTCTTTTATGTTTTTACGAAATATGACATTAACGATTTTAACAAAATGGTAGTACCTACCTACATTCATAAATTCCTCTGACAAAGTGTAAAATTATATACCAAACAATTATTTTAAACCAACAAAATTACAGACATTTTTTACTTTACTCTAGTTATTAAAAGTTTCTAGGGAGGTTTTGTTTTTTCCGTTTCTTCACATTCATTTCAAGCACTAAGTTTGTAAACTATTATTTATCTACTTATAATTTACCTATAGTGTCGGTCTGTGTATAAAAAAAGAAAAAATATAGAGCCATGGGAATTAATAAGTTTTGTTGAACTTGAATTGTTTTCACTATTTCCAAATTATAATAAGCTATCATGTGAGCATGCAGCGTTACCTGACAGATTAATTATAAAGATTGATTTATTCAAAAGCAAGCAAGTAATCTGTGAAATTTTTAGGATCAGGTCTAGCATTAAATATTCTAAAACATTTGAAAATGAATGTAAATTGATTTCATCCGATGAAGTTTAAATAGAAAACGACCAAGCTGCCAAGACATAAAAAGCTTAATTTGCAAAGGTTGGATGAGGTTAGAAACCCATAGGGCTGGACAAATTTCTTTTGTAGCTTTATCTTGTGTCTAGAGGGATTTACAACTTCTGTTCCTTCCTCTTTGTTCTATTCCTGTTACGTATTTCACTTTCCACTTTTCAGCCGTCTCGCCCATCTGATTTATAGGATATGCTGTTGTCGATATATGACAGAGCTGTAAAAGAATGCAATCAATTTAATTGCAATACCTTGAAGTCACAGTTAATAACCGACAATTCATGATTGCAGTTACTTAATAACATATTTGACTCCAGGATAAAAAATACAGTTGGAAGTCTTTTTTGGAGTCGCCGATTGGTTATTCATTTAGAGAAGTCTTTTTTAGAGTCAAGGGAATGCAATCTTTTTTTGAAATGCAGTCCATAGGAGTCAATTGGAGTCACTTGAAGTCTTTTGGAGTCAATTGGAATTTTGAAGTCAATTGAAGCCAGTTGAAGTAATTTCGAGTCAATTGGGAATTAGAAGTCAATTGGAGTCATTTGGAGTCAATTGGGGATTTGCAGTTTATTGGAGTCACTTGGAGTCAATTGGAATCAAATGGAATGTGAAGTCAATTTTAATATATTTGTTATTTAATATTTCCATTCATTCATTTTATCAAAGCCAATTTTCTAAATAAATTGCGATTTTCATTATTCACAAGAACCCTTATATATAAATACTCAAGGTTATTCAAGTTTTGATAATTTCGTTTTTTAATGACGAAAATACTATGCTTTATGAACATATTTCTAACTACATACATACCACGCTTTTGGAAAACAAGACAATAACGCAATAAATTTTTATAAACAATATATAATTCCAAAAATATTTTTCTCTTATTAAAAACGATTTGAAAACCGATTTTACATATTGTTTATGTACATTTATTGCTTTTTTGTAGTCCATTCCAGAATTGGCGCAAAACTAAATTCAAGTGGTCAACGTATGACCATCGATATTAAAATTAACTGAACATTCTATTTGATTCCAATTGACTCCAAGCTACTTCAAATCCTCAATTGACTCGAAGTGATTCCAATTGACTTCAACTGACTCCAATTGACTTCAAAATCTCAACAGACTCCAAAAGACTTCAATTGACTGCAAATTGCAATTGACTTCAAATGAAAGCATTTCGGTTCAAGGTTACTCAAGTGACTCCAAGTGACTTAAAATTAGTCATGATTTAGGTTTGGAGTCTCATGATTTCAAAAACAGATTGCATTCCTTGACTCAGAAAAGACTTTTCTAAATGAATAACCAATCGGCGATTCCAAAAAGGATTTCCAACTGCAGTTTTTATTCTGGAATCAAATATGTTATTCAATAGGTTAGGTTAGGTTGGAGTGGCTGTCGAGAGACACACTTAGGCCTGAACGGCCCATTGTGATACCACATAGTTGGACCTACAGTTTAACACCGATTCCGAACGGCGGTGTGGCAATTTTTTATCGGCTTGGTGGTTTTGCCATTACCAACTAAGGTGTGTACTTGTACACTATCTTATAATTCGCATACACTTCATATTGATAGTGAATATAAGAAAGTAATGAAAATTAACAACCAGACGACGGGAATCGAACCCGAACCTCACAGATGAAAGTCTAGTGCACTATCCACTAGGCTATCGAGGTCGACATGTTATTCAATAACTGCAATCAAAAATTATTATTCATTTGTAACTTATATTCTCAATTGATTGCATTCTTTTAGAGCTCTGATATCTGAACTCTTCTGATTTATGGGATCTGTAGGTGGATTGCCAAAGGCTTGTATTGTATTAACAGAGTCCACGTAAAGCGGAGAGCCCATTGTATTCTGTCCCGAAGAGGGACACTCTTCTAACTTTGTTAGGCTGCAACTTGGTCAATGGTCTTGAATCTGCCAGAAGCTTTCGCAAATTTGCATAGCTCAGACAGATCAAGGTTGACCAGGGCCACTCTAGTCAAGAAATGTTTACCCAGTGTAGCAGATCTTATCCAAGAGAAAGCAGGGCATTCACAAATGAAATATTCTGCCGTTTCATCATCATCATCGAGACACGCTCGATTCCTTGACCCCGATTTTGTACAGGAAATCGTTGACTGTGGCGAATCCTGTGACAAGTCCTACAATAAGTCTTAAATCATACCTACGCCGACTTAACAGATACTTATCTAGGAGAGTCAATCAACAACTTCGACTGTCGACAGGAATCCAGTCCCTGCCAATAGTCGTAGTGCAATTGACGCAACGGTATCTCCATTTCATGATTAATGAAAGAAGGGCTGCATCCAATGACGGGTTGCGGACCAGTAAAAATCATTGTTGTTCCTTTTCTGGCTAGCATATCCGCCACCTCGTTACCTGAGATACCTGTGTGGCCAGGTACCCATACCAGCGTTACTGAGTTTCTTCTCGCAAGTCTGTTAAGCTTGATAATTGCTTCGTGCACGATTTTCGAGGCAATTATGTAAGCTAAACGGACTTTGATGGCCGCTTGGCTGCCAAAGGCTTGCTTCAACTCCTCCGCATTTTTGAATCATGAGCTCAGCTTTAGATCGCTGGACAGTTGTGTGACTTTATTAGGGTTAAACTAACAACGAGATAAAAGTGAACGATGATAACGAGGATAAAAAAATTAGGAAAAAATAAATTAATTAAAAAAAAAAAAGGTTTTTAAAATTTATAAAGTTAAAAAATAAAAAAAATCGAAAAAATTTTTTTTGTAAAAATGGATGTTTTGATGAAAAAAATATAAACTACATTTTTTTTTTTTTTTTTCAATTTTAAAAATTTTAGCAGAGCAAAACGGACCACAGATTAAGACTCAGCGACCCCCCATTACCAAGGCTAATTATTAAATTAAATTAATTATTAATTAATAAAGTTTCTGACTGGCAACTTCGATTTGTTATATCCAGTGATTGAGTTATATTAAATAATTTTATCTTCAATGAATTGTTAGATGAGTAAATCAAATTAATTTGGTAGGTATATTTTAGTGCAGCACCCTACATACCGTTACGATTACAGCAAGCAACATATTTACATTCAAAATGAGCTGCACACCTGGTGTGGGTATAATAGATTTTTTAGAATAGGTCGAGAAATATCAAATTGATTCTGCTGTATTTCTTCTTTCGTTTCCTCATCAAGTTTTAATCTCACTTAAGCGATACTCCACTATTGACAAGGCATCAGAAAGAAAAATATTGAAACAAAGCAACGAATAAATATGTTGATTCACACAGCAACAGCAGGGTACGGTACCACCGAAACAATCCCATATCGACAAGAACGATGAACTAGTATGACCGTTCATTTTGTGTCGGGTTTTGTTGTCCTGATAGGTATAAATATCACTAGCTGTTAGCGGTTCATTACTTTTTCAGTGCTATTAGCCACTCCAATTAAAATTGCTTGCATTAAAAAAAAAAATTGTTATTTTTTTTTTGTAGACTCTTCATAAAGACAAACTTAAATTTTAGAGCACTTTAACTTTCGACGAGACAGAAACAAATTGTTTGTTTTGCGCTTACTACAAAAAACAAAAAAAAACACTATGCATGTATTGATGGACACATTATTTTGGCTGGCGTTAAGTTAATTACATTTTATACCTAAATCGTTTGCGACTTTTACGCTGTTAACCGAAATTAATGATTAATGAGACTTGGGTTAATTTGAAGCCATACATTATTAAAACATCTTTTTTGATAGTTGATTTGTTATTTACACTCACTGGGCGTTTGATTAGTAAGTCGTATACTCCCAGAAATGGGGCCAATGTTCAAATTGATTATTTTAAAGTAGGTTAAATTTGCATCTTTAAAGTAAATTAAAAACAGAAATGCATAAATGTAATATTTGTAAAATTTTGCAAAAATAAAATTGATTGTGTGAAATATTGCTAGACTTTTGTTCGTATATTTCATTTAGTTTTAGACATCGAATCTTGCAAAAAATTTCAAGACCTGGGTTATTTTGGAATAGTAAGCTTTTCATATTTTTGCAAAAATCTTTCATTAAAATAAAAAAATTTGAGGAATATATGGAGAATTTAATTCATTTAGGTCTATTGTGTACGTCATTAAAGAGTTGGAGTAATTATGCAGGACTAGAGTTCGGGAACTGTTATCTTAACCCTTTGGGAGCATTGGTCGGTATACGTTTTTGTAGTTTTTTTCGAAAACTTTTTGAATTGATTGTACTGGCTTCGGTAACAGAGTTTCTTAACCTGAAAAACGTTGACAATTATTACCCAATTACGCCGACATTTACTAAAACATGGTTTCTCCTATTTCGAAAGTTTTGTTCACTTTCTTTGAAAATTCAAGTTTTGTTATGGGTGTCTGTTGGCGTACAGGGAACCTTTTTGGTAACTTTTTATAAACAAAAAGGGATCAGTGTATTCGAAACCGCCTATGAGCAGAAGCTTCACACACCCAACTAGAGCTCCTTAACCGTATTCAACATCGAGCGATAAAAGTAATAAGAGATAGTAGGGGTTCCAGCTCTATTTAATCCTTGAAACGTTGTAGAAAAGTGGTTTGCGTGATTCTATTCTACCACCGCTATTTTCATAGTGGATGTTCTGGGGAAATGTGTGATTTTAAGCCACCACTTTGAGTGTTTTCTAGAGTTGCACGAACCGCAAGTAGAACTCACGCATTCCACGTGGACACGGCATTCTAACGCACCACACATTACAGAGATAGATCTATCCTCAATTGTAGCGTGCGATTATGAAACAGGCTCTCTACAAATATTTTCCTGATGGTTATGAACTTTCCAAATTTAAAATACAGATACTTTTTCCCTCTTTCCTCCTCCCACTAACCTATCTTCCTTTCCCAATCTACACAATGCAATTTATAAAGACAGTATGTTAAATAATCATTAAAAAAACTAGAGTTTGCACTATCGCCCTTTTTTTAGGTCAAGAAGGGTTAAGTGAGGAGTTGATAAAGAAATCTATCTGAAAGTTCTGGTCCTTGTTCAGGTGGCAGAAAGTTCATGTTTTATAGAAAAATTGTAACAAGAAATGGAGGTCAGAAATAGGACTAAATTTTATGCGAGCCCCACTAGTTTCCTTACCAGTTTATTTTTTAGTATCGTTAGGGTATTAAAGCCACCACTCAAACTAAACTGACCTGGTAGATTGTCGTAATATCACCATTAAACCCTAACAATCGAATTTGTATGTCATTATTGGAAAAAAAATACAGAACTTTTTTTATTAGTTCTAAAATTGAGTTATTTTATGCTAAATTTAAAAAATATTTCAATAAGCTTTGCAGAAAATTTTCCTTTAGCATTTTAATCTTCTTTTATATTTTCAGTAGAATCATATTTCATTCATAGTTATTAAAATCTTTTGAGTAGTGAAAAAAAAAACATAATCCTTTTTCTTTTTACGTTTGTTGGCGCTATGGTATTTTCAATTATAATACCTGCTATTTGCGTTATGCTGTTGTTGACTGCTGCCGCCTGTTGTTGCTTCATCCTTGGTGATAACTATTAGAAATAACAAAACGTTATGTTCGTAAATAATATTAACCACTCATTTTTATTCTTAATATTAAAAAAAAAATAAAATTAAAAAAAGCATTTAATTTGTTTCATAGCCAAAAGCGTGAAAAATAACAGCATAAATACTGCGGCTTAAATTTGAACAGCAACGCTTCACTGTTTGTGCAACCTTATCGATTCATACGATATACAAATGGCCAGAAAGAGGAAATGTCATGTCACACTACTTGAACTCCTTCTATACTACCTATTCATAAAAAGAATAAAGTGAATCAAAGCAAAAATTTTAAACAGCACGCGCGGGCATTTGCAACTTTATGAAATCAAACAAAAAATTCAACTCTGTATGCTTTGTTTGTGACATAAACAAATTCAAAGCCTTTACCACAAAGCTCACAAATCGCCATATTTCCACGAAGACACAAAAAATAGAAAAAGGAAAACACCAGCCAGCAGCAGGACAGAAAAAAAATAGAAACAAAAAAAGTGGAAATTTCATTTGAAGATATAAAAAACAAACCGCGCGTTTGACTTTGGTATAATTGAAAAATATTCACGGCAACACAATATTGTCGCTGACATTTCTATTTCATTTCATTTGCCGCTTGCTTCTTCATGATGCACCAGCAGCATATTGGTGTTGCCTTTTTTTTTTTACTACTTCTCGCTGCTGCTGCTCGCACCGAGGAAAATCTAAAAGGATTTGTCCTTTATTTTTTTTTATTAATTTTTTTTTTACTGTAAATATTTGAATGTTTATTTTTTAATTTTCATTCGGTTGAATATTATTATTTTTTTAATATTGTTTGTGGTATTTGGTTATTGATAAACAAGTGGAATTTCTTTTAACGCAAGGCAATAAGAAAAATTTTATTTAATAGGATTTTTTCTTTTATAAATAATTGCAAACTCTTTCGTATTTGAAAATTTGTACCAATTATGTCCGCAAAAGTTCAGGTTATTTATGAAGATGATGCGGCTCTATGACCTTTCGAAAGATTGGTCAATGATTTCATGGAATACACATAATTTTTCCGGGAATGCCGTTTATATATATTGGCTATATTTCTGTAGGAGAATTGCCATACCAAATAAGGAGTGAGATCGAAAACATCTTAACATATATAAAATTCAATAATTTTTAAACGGTTGATCTTAGAGTTTTTTTTTTTTTATTTAATGATAATATTTCACAAATTACAGAAAAATATAACTTTTATAGTTCTAACCACTATTTATGAACTCGTGGACCTTTTTTGGTTAGCCTTCCATTAGAGATTTGATAGTTGTTTCAGACACCTTTTTGGAACAGTTTGCCCATCTCCTTTTAAAATCTTCGATATTTTGGGACACGTTTTTTGTGTCTTTAAGTTTCTTTTCACAAGAGCCCAATATCTCTCCAGTGGTCTTAGCTCCGGATAATTTGAAGGATTGGCCTCTCTTGGTACAAAAACTATGTTATTACTTTGGTACCACTAAAGAGCTTTCTTGCCATAGTGACATGATGCCAAATCGGGCCAAAAATATGTGGACACATTGTGCTCTCTTATGAGAGGAAGAAGTCTTTTTTTCAAACATTTTTTGATGTATATTTCGGTATTTATAGAGCCCACTGTAACAAATAACTTGCTTCTTTTGCCACAACTGCATATAGCTTGCCATACCTGGAATTTTTTAGGAAATTTTGTCTGCTTTTGGCCTCTAAATTGTTCTTCGACATTTCCTCGAGCATCAGCAACATAAAAATTTTGACCCGGAAGCTGCGTAAAATCTGCCAGTACATACGTTTCGTCGTCCATTATACAACATGAATATTTTTGTATGAAATTCGATTTTAATTTCCGAGCCCTACTTTTGGCGTCTAAATTTTTTGCAGCATACCTGTCTGGAACTTTTTGCATTGGCTTTAACTTTTCGCACCAAGTAGTCAGAGCATTGGGCTAACCGGGCAGCTTTTCTACCAGATGTGTTTGGAGATCTTTTCAATATGCTTTCTATTTTCTTGGCTTTCCCAATATCATATTTTCCTTGTTTTCTTTCCGAACCAGGTTTCCTATCGATGGTCAAATTCTCCTGAAACTGTTTAATAACATTGGAAACAGTTTGACGGTAGACCTTCAATTCTTTGGCCAATTTTTTGTAGGACCAATTTGGATTTTTTTGAAAATTTTCAATAATTTTAAGACGTAATTCTTTTTCTTCACTCATTTTGATCAAACTCACAATAAATCAACATGTTTGTCATTAAAAATAACAACTGACATATTTTTCAAAGATAACTAGATCAAAGAAATTTTTAAATTTTACACCCAAAAAAAATTATTAGGTAAAACGTGTGTTAAGATTTTTTCAATCTCACTCCTTAGAGCAATACACAAAGTCATTCTACTGGTCTCTCACTTCAAGGGGGATTCCGGTGTCAGGTGTTAGAATCAGTATCAGCTTGTAAATATCTTCTTTTCAAATAAATTCGAATTAATTTTAAATAAATCTAAAATGCGTTAGTGCATCATGACAACATATCTGACATGTTCAAGCATAACAAATAACACATTAATTTCACAAATGCTTGGCTTTAGACAAACAACAAATTTCAACAACTTAAAATTACTGCTTGAGCTATAATGCAGTTGCCATTTGTACCTACACCACCAAACATCAACAACAATTGTTGGCAACATTTTCTGTACAATTCATTATTTGTTGATGGTTTTATATCAACAGCTACAATGATAATCATCTTTATCTACATATCACTTGAGTTGAGCTCATCAACACTGTCATTATTATGTCATCAGTTTATATATCTATCAATAACAAAATGGGTGTGGTGATGATGGGTGTCAAGTGTTGTTTTTATTTATCCATCTTTTAACAATTCATTATAAATAAAAATGTTGCTAGCAAATATTCATCATCATTGCTTGCTTTTTGGTTTATTTACATATTCATCTAGAGTAAATTAATTTATTCGCTGGCATGTATTGAATTTATTATGGTAGGCACATATTTTTGATGTTGTTGATGGTTTTTAAATGTTACCATTTCCATTTAAATATTTTACTATTTTGATACCTTGATGTTTGCCAACAAATACACAAATTGCTTTTAATCTAATATATGTATGTCCAATTGTTATAATGGAACCTGCACTCATTTGCAGCAATTGCAATTAGTTTTGTTTATTTTTATTTTATTTGTATATCTATGTATACTAAATTTGAAGTTATCTCTTGCTGAAACTCCTATACAAATTCTAAATAAATTAGTATTTAGTACATACGAGTTTATGTCAGCTTTTACGGATTTTCTGCAATTGCTTGTTAAAATTCTCTTAAATTGAGCTGCCAGTTATGACTATATTTTAAACTTCAAAGTGTAGGTTACTATAGGGACCACCTATTCTAATGTTTTGTGCCTGATAAAAATGGCAACAATCAAGAAAGAAAAAAAAAGAGAGGGAGAGAGAGAAAGAAAATTAATTTCATGATAGTTTTTTAGGAGACTATGAAAATTAAATCTAGAGGTTAGTTTTCAAAGTCATGACTTAAGTTCATGTCAATTTCGTTATTTGAAGTTATATATAAACAGGTTAACGAACAAATTTAGTCATCACAACAACAATGTATATAGAGACGGGCAAATCAGACCGCCGTTTCGGAATCCGCCACAATTCCTCATCAGTGATCTTAATTAATTTGATCGTCCAAAAGTTTAGATTTTATGGGATTATAAGGCTTTTTAATTCTTTATAATTCCTAGCAGAACATAGGGCATAAACGATGCCAACGCGTCATTGCACGCGGTTCCTTTTAGCTCCTTCCAGCTCTTGCCAAGTTGAGTACCCCCTCGCTCTACCGTCCTCTTTCAGATTTCGCGTAGTCTGTAAGATAAATTGTTTCATGCGTAAAGTGGATTCTACTCTATAATTTCATGTTAAACTGCTATTGCTTTCACAGATAGTGTGTCCTATCCCTTTCTACTTCTGTTTTTTATAAGCCGATGATGCAAATCGCTGCGGATCGTGTAATCTCCACCTTTTCAAATGCGATTCGCTTCGCATTATATACTATTTTGAAAAGTGAACATTTTTGTAACGGTGTGAAGATAGCCACGCGTGGCTATCTTAGCAAATACACAAACCACAAAATGTAAAAATTTCTATGTTAACTTAACAGAAAAAATGTTAACCGAAAAATTTTATGTTAAGCACAACATAGAATATTCGTTCGGATCCTGATGACCATTTGGAGAACTGACTGTGACCACCAGACATACCATTTGATAGGCATTGAAATGTTGTTTAACCATGCATACACAAATGTAATATATTTATTTCAGATCATTTTTAATTAATTTATGAAAAATATCAATTTGAAAAGCGAGTTGGAGGAATCAGGTGGACATATGGAGCACTTGTACAACTTTAGCCGACATCACATGGGTATCAGTGGACAGGTATTGAAGAGAAGGTCAATCCTGCATTTTCAAAACATCTAACAGAATTACCGGATTGTCGTTAATTTCCGTTACAAAATTTTCATGTTAAGTGCAGCTGGGTGGAAGAATCAAGTGGTCATATGGAGCACTTGTACAACTTTAGCCGACATCACATGGGTATCAGTGGACAGGTATTGAAGAGTAGATCAATCCTGCATTTTCAAAACATCTAACAGAATTACCGGATTGTCGTTAATTTCCGTTTGAAAATTTTCATGTTGGGTGCAGTTGGGTGGAGGAATCAGGTGGTCATATGGAGCACTTGTACAACTTTAGCCGACATCACATGGGTATCAGTGGACAGGTATTGAAGAGTAGATCAATCCTGCATTTTCAAAACATCTAACAGAATTACCGGATTGTCGTTAATTTCCGTTAGAAAATTTTCATGTTAAGTGCAGCTGGGTGGAGGAATCAAGTGGTCATACGGAGCACTTGTACAACTTTAGCCGACATCACATGGGTACAAGTTGTACAAGTGCTCCATATGACCACCTGATTCCTCCACCCAGCTGCACCCAACATGAAAATTTTCTAACGGAAATTAACGACAATCCGGTAATTCTGTTAGATGTTTTGAAAATGCAGGATTGATCTACTCTTCAATACCTATCCACTGATACCCATATGATGTCGGCTAAAGTTGTACAAGTGCTCCAGATGACCACCTGATTCCTCCACCCAACTGCACCCAACATGAAAATTTTCAAACGGAAATTAACGACAATCCGGTAATTCTGTTTGATGTTTTGAAAATGCAGGATTGATCTACTCTTCAATACCTGTCCACTGATACCCATGTGATGTCGGCTAAAGTTGTACAAGTGCTCCGTATGACCACGTGATTCCTCCACCCAACTGCACCCAACATGAAAATTTTCTAACGGAAATTAACGACAATCCGGTAATTCTGTTAGATGTTTTGAAAATGCAGGATTGATCTACTCTTCAATACCTGTCCACTGATACCCATGTGATGTCGGCTAAAGTTGTACAAGTGCTCCATATGACCACCTGATTCCTCCACCCAGCTGCACCCAACATGAAAATTTTCTAACGGAAATTAACGACAATCCGGTAATTCTGTTAGATGTTTTGAAAATGCAGGATTGATCTACTCTTCAATACCTGTCCACTGATACCCATGTGATGTCGGCTAAAGTTGTACAAGTGCTCCATATGACCACCTGATTCCTCCACCCAACTGCACCCAACATGAAAATTTTCAAACGGAAATTAACGAAAATCCGGTAATTCTGTTAGATGTTTTGAAAATGCAGGATTGACCTACTCTTCAATACCTGTCCACTGATACCCATGTGATGTCGGCTAAAGTTGTACAAGTGCTCCATATGACCACCTGATTCCTCCACCCAGCTGCACCCAACATGAAAATTTTCTAACGGAAATTAACGTCAATCCGGTAATTCTGTTAGATGTTTTGAAAATGCAGGATTGATCTACTCTTCAATACCTGTCCACTGATACCCATGTGATGTCGGCTAAAGTTGTACAAGTGCTCCATATGACCACGTGATTCCTCCACCCAACTGCACCCAACATGAAAATTTTTTAACGGAAATTAACGACAATCCGGTAATTCTGTTAGATGTTTTGAAAATGCAGGATTGACCTACTCTGCAATACCTGTCCACTGATACCCATGTGATGTCGGCTAAAGTTGTACAAGTGCTCCATATGACCACGTGATTCCTCCACCCAACTGCACCCAACATGAAAATTTTCTAACGGAAATTAACGACAATCCGGTAATTCTGTTAGATGTTTTGAAAATGCAGGATTGATCTACTCTTCAATACCTGTCCACTGATACCCATGTGATGTCGGCTAAAGTTGTACAAGTGCTCCATATGACCACGTGATTCCTCCACCCAACTGCACCCAACATGAAAATTTTTTAACGGAAATTAACGACAATCCGGTAATTCTGTTAGATGTTTTGAAAATGCAGGATTGACCTACTCTTCAATACCTGTCCACTGATACCCATGTGATGTCGGCTAAAGTTGTACAAGTGCTCCATATGACCACCTGATTCCTCCATCCAACTGCACCCGACATGAAAATTTTCTAACGGAAATTAACGACAATCCGGTAATTCTGTTAGATGTTTTGAAAATGCAGGATTGATCTACTCTTCAATACCTGTCCACTGATACCCATGTGATGTCGGCTAAAGTTGTACAAGTGCTCCATATGACCACGTGATTCCTCCACCCAACTGCACCCAACATGAAAATTTTTTAACGGAAATTAACGACAATCCGGTAATTCTGTTAGATGTTTTGAAAATGCAGGATTGACCTACTCTTCAATACCTGTCCACTGATACCCATGTGATGTCGGCTAAAGTTGTACAAGTGCTCCATATGACTACCTGATTCCTCCACCCAACTGCACCCAACATGAAAATTTTCAAACGGAAATTAACGACAATCCGGTAATTCTGTTAGATGTTTTGAAAATGCAGGATTGATCTACTCTTCAATACCTGTCCACTGATACCCATGTGATGTCGGCTAAAGTTGTACAAGTGCTCCATATGACCACCTGATTCCTCCACCCAGCTGCAGCCAACATGAAAATTTTTAAACGAAAATTAATGACAATCCGGTAATTCTGTTAGATGTTTTGAAAATGCAGGATTGATCTACTCTTCAATACCTGTCCACTGATACCCATGTGATGTCGGCTAAAGTTGTACAAGTGGTCCATATGACCACCTGATTCCTCCACCCAACTGCACCCAACATGAAAATTTTCTAACGGAAATTAACGACAATCCGGTAATTCTGTTAGATGTTTTGAAAATGCAGGATTGATCTACTCTTCAATACCTGTCCACTGATACCCATGTGATGTCGGCTAAAGTTGTACAAGTGCTCCATATGTCCACCTGATTCCTCCAACTCGCTTTTCAAATTGATATTTTTCATAAATTATTTAAAAATAATCTGAAATAAATATGTTACATTTGTGTATGCATGGTTAAACAACATTTCAATGCCTATCAAATGGTATGTCTGGTGGTCACAGTCAGTTCTCCAAATGGTCATCAGGAACCGAACGAATATTCTATGCTGTGCTTAACATAAAATTTTTCGGTTAACATTTTTTCTGTTAAGTTAACATAGAAATTTTTACATTTTGTGGTTTGTGTATTTGCTAAGATAGCCACGCGTGGCTATCTTCACACCGTTCATTTTTGTTCCAATATTTCCACGAATTATAACAATAGATTTCCCATTTCTATTGCGAATGGAGCAAAAAAAAAAGAAAGAATGGATTAGATGTTCCAAATTTTTTTTCCCACTTGAGAATGAAGCGAAAAAGGGAGAAGCGGACTTCATAATACGAAAAATCATTACCGATCTCATAACCGATCCGCCGCGCTTTGCATAAACGGTCTAATGATCTAACGTCTAGGGGTTTAGTATTTGTTTTGCGGAGTAATTCTTCGCTGTATTTAGAGCACAATTCATAAAGCCCTTCGATCGCCTGGGTATTGCCGATTGTTATTCCGATGTTTCAAGCAGCTGTTCAAGTTGTTAGGTCATATGACGTTCAACATACCATACCAATTCGCAATAATTTTCTCAGTTTCTTTACTAGCTTTAACTTCGCTTCCTATGTATACGAAATTATCCACCAAATCGATGTTGTTAACTGCATCGCCAGCCATTTGCCAGGCTTAGAACTTTGACAAATCTAGGATGGTTTATGTAGAATTTCATTAGTATTCGATCGACCCCTGCTGTCTTGATGTTGGGGAGCGGATTGTAGTGATACACAGTGAGGTGAATACCAAAACTGGGCACTGCTGATACAGGCGTTTCCGAAACTGGTGATTTTAATTTTTTTCGTTAGTTGAAATTTTTTTTATTCATGATGAACGATCAAAATGTATGGAATTGCCATCCTTCCCAACCCTTCCTTGTGGTCTGTTAGTTTTTTTTTTTTGAGGTACTTATTTCTCTTGACTCTTATTTAGAATCCCAGTAGTATTTAATATGGCACCTCGAGAAATAATTTTGGAATGGCTGGAGCATTCTCAGCGAAATTTTGCACAAAAAAAAAAAAAAAAAAATAACTTTTAGGTTAATTAGGATTAATTAATTGACCAATCTTAATAACATTTTGCATGCAAGAATTAAGCTTGGGATTTTTAAAAGGATGAAATTTATGTAACCTTTTGCCTACTTAGTAATTTTTTTTTTAATTTCCCATGTCCAATTTGAGATGAAAGTGCTCAAGAAGTTTTTTTAAAAAAAAAGTCAAAACGCGGTTAGATTTTCATTGAATTTACTGGATTTTTCATATTTTTGACTAGTTGTTTTTAAATTTGATGTCAAATTCGAATTCAGCTACCTTTAAAACCTAATCTTTTCAGTCATGACGTCCTCTACAGAGGACAAGCTTTGATAGCTAACAAATATCCTTTAAATTTCATAATCTGTTAATAAAATTGTATATACCTATTCAGTTCTGTTAAGTATTTTTCTTGTTTTTGGATTACCGAACACTTAAAATTTCGTGCTTATGCTATTTATTTTAAAGGTTTTTGTATTCGAAGTCCAGTCAAAAATATGTGTCCAAAAATTTATCATCAAAGCTAGTTGAGTTTTTTTACAATAATAAAAAATCAACAATTCATTGCTAAGTGGAAATATTATTTCCCTAGTATATTTGTAAAAGATTAAAAAATAGAAAAATCCGAAAATTGAAGAAAAATCATTAATGGATTTTTGTCTATAACTTCAGAAGAATAATTGTTCAAGCTTTAATAAAGCAAAACTTATCTATCAATCCTAATTAGAAAGATGGAATGAAAAGTTCGATTTTTCAATACATTTTTAGTGGGGAAAATTCGTTTTCGTCAGACTACAAAGGGATAAGTATTCCTAACAGGCTGTTCGATGGTGAGACTCTTACCAATTTGGTGTTTTATTATCTTGTAAACTGTGATAAATGCTTAACTGTGCTAAATCGTCTCCTTCCGGAACTTTTGGCTGACGTTCTGAAATCAGTGCCTAAGTATCTACAGACCAAGACCAAAAGTTTCGTCTCCTACGTCAGCTTTATTTTCTCCCGGCTTTGTACCACCTTGTGCTAATTTGTATTGACAGACATAGGGACCAATTTGGTTGAAGTCTGTGAAAACTGACAGCATTTTAAATGTTGATTACACAATTGTTTCTTTGAAGCTCAATTTAATACCGAGCATTAACATTGATTTCTTATTATCATTGAAAAATGTAATGATAATGAAAAGCAACAGTTGGATAAAAAAAAAACATTAATCTCCTCAACTCGTTGTTTCCTTATCTAATCCCCAAAACGATGAATTTACCTTTCTAAAACGTTAAAGTGTTTTTAATATTATTGTGCACATTTTTTTTCACAGCCGGTTCAAATGATGTCTCATAATTTAACAACTTGGTGAAATTGTTATTATGTTACATGTTCGAGGGTATGCATGTATGTATATGTATCTGAATACATACATATATTCATACACATAAGTATGATATATATAAATATTATTTTAATATTTCCTTACTTAAAATACTGCATAGTTTCTCATCAATTAAAAAAATTGCATTGTTATGCTGTAATTGTATGTACTGTATTCAGCAGCATACAGACATATGCGTGTAGCCGCCGCCGACAGTAGCAACTGACTTTTTTTTCTCTTTTTACCACCATCAACACACAATACTTTCAGCCACCAAATTGTGTTGCAAAAAAAAAATAAAAAGCATACATGCTTAAGTAGTTCAGTGCGGGTTACGGGTAGTGACGTAGAAATGCAACACCTTTTAATATCGATGTCAGTTTGATATTTTCTTATATTTATTTTATATGTCTATTTTAAATGAAACCTTCTGATTATGAAGTATTCATCGGGTCCTTTCCAAATTTTTCGATAATTTTTTTTTAATTTTTATTTAATTTTTATTCTTTAATTCATATCGTCCCAACGTTCGATTAATCGAACAGCAACTTTGAAAATTCGTCAAAAATATATTCATAAATTTTTCCCAAAAGTGTTTACTGTATAATATTTCTATATATACTAACTTTAACATTGCATTTAAATAATTTAAAAATGTAGTATTTCACCTGACTTCAAGGCAAGGCCAAGTGAACAGACACACTTTTTTGGAAGGTGGTTTTGAAAATCAACAAAAAATTAGTAAAACTATTAATTTTGCATTAAAATGACAAATTCGCCTAGATAAAAAAACAAAGTTGATGTGAAAATTATAGCTTCACAGGTCTATATATATTTTTCAGAGGCAACGACTGACCAAACTTTTGTAAAAAAATATCTGGGAGAAATAGGCACAAAATGCATATTTTCTGTTTTTAACTTATAATAAGTTTTAAAATACTGTACTGTGTTAAATACATTTGACGGCTGGCAATACATATTGCTCATGATGTGGCGTAGAAATGTTTTTAATTTTTTTTACACCTGGTCACGTTATTTTCTTGGAGTAAGCCAAAAACTGCAATATCCTCTAAAATTCAGAAACAATTTTTTTTTATTCTTTTAAGTACTAAAAGCTCTTATTGAAGACATATGAAAATTGCGTTTTGAAAATTTTCCAAATATGATCATGGCATCTAGTACAGGGGCGATGTGTGTTAAACCCCTATTATTCGAAAATTCGTTAATTTGAAACATCTTCTCCTGAGATTTGACTCATCCAGATTCTACTGTACATGTAAAAGTAACTATTCAATACTCAATTCTTTCATCTACATCACTACTTCAAATATTTTTCAATTTATGAATGAATTGTAGTTTTTTTTCCTTAATGCTTTGAGTAACATAATTTTTTTTAGCTTTGAGTGATTAAGTATTTTACATACAAAAAAAAAAAAAAATCAAAATAAAACGCATTGAGGCACGCAATATATTTTTGTGTGTGCCTGTGCGGTTTCAAATTGAAATTTTCAATTGAATTGAATTGATTTGGAAATTGTTGTTAGGCACAATCGAAGAGTGATTAACTTTGAAGAAAAAAAAAGCTTCCAATTTGTAAGTGAAGTTAAATGCGCATAACATTATGTTATAAAACCACATTTTATATGAAATATTTTAAAAAATATTTTATGTTTTTCTTTTCTGTAATATTTATATATTTTTTATAATCATTAAATGAGTCTTTCAAATTATTCAAGTGCCAATTAATTGCTATGGTCTATGGCAAAGTATCGATACAATTTGCTCGTTTACTTACAGTAATTTCTGAAAAAAAAAAAACAAAAATTATCCTTTCACATTTTTTTTGTCCGTTTAAAATAGTGCATTCACTTTGCTTAACTTACCGATACTGCAGTAGCAAAAACGACAAAAATTAAGACTTTTCACAAAAATCATATTGCTGCAGTTAAATTGCAACAAAATGAGGAATCGCTTTTTTTTTCTGTGGTTGCACTCACTTTACTGACAGTTCATGCTATTGCACTTAAGCTCGAAGTGAGTGTGTTTTACTGATAATGCACTCATAGAAAAAACTCTGTGCTAATTAACTAAAATTTTTAATAATTTAAATTTACAGTTTGTGCCGTTATTTTTATGTCTTCTTTCTTTTTTTTTTTTTGTAAGAGACTGAGACCAAAGTTGCCACAAAAATTATTTTTGTTGCTGTGAATGCTAGAGCGGAAACTTTCAACGACTTCTGTCATATCACAGAAATCTTAGGCATATCATACAACTTTGATGGGCAAATCAAATTTAAAGAAGTTAAACAAATAAGAAAAATCATAGCATCAATCTAAATCTTCAGTAAAACTATTAACTTCTTGAAAGAAGCAAAATCCCTGGATGCGGTCCCCGATGAGAAATACGTATCCAGATAAGGGCATAGACTAAACAAGGAAAACTATTTGAACTAGTAGAAGCGTACTAGATACGAACTGGGGACTCAACTTGAAGCTCTCTAATATACACAAAGATAGATCTAAAAATGTCTAGTTTGGAAGAGGCCTTGGTTAATTTGTGTCGCGAAGATAAACAAGACTAATGAACTTATCCAGTAGTCGGAATAGTTTCTCGTTAGGAAAAAAAATGGCCTTTTTGTAATGAGGTATTAGTTGTAACTAACCAAATAAATAAGAAATCGAGTCATTGAGAAAAGGGAATTCCATCAAGCATTATTGCAAGTATTTCTCAACGCCCATGATAGTGATGATAAAAAGCAGTCGAAAAACTCACCAAAGGCTAAAAAAAACTCTGAAGAAAAATAAACAGAAAAGAATGACTGTTATTTGTAATAAAAATGTTCTTTACAAAAATATTTTTAGTATGTAATGATGTTACTAAATATAAAATTACTAGTGCTTTGTTAATGCCTAATCAGCGTGTAGCATATAAGTCTTGGTAGAACCTCGACAGATTGACCTCGTTAGGTAAAATATTACACTACCAACGAAGCCCTCACGAGTTCCTCTAATTCTCTTCGACAGGTCCTTATCAGCGACATGATAAACCTAGCTAGGGCTTCCTCAGAAACTATGCAATTCTTCCAGACGCGTAGGCAAGAGACACTTTAGCTTAAACCCTTTAGACCAGAGTAAAAATACTTGGTATACAATTTTTAAAATAAGTGGACCTTAAGCACTAAGAAAAATACAATTTTTTTTAGCTCCAGAATTGTCGCTGTCAGAAACGCTGGAGGCCCAATAAGAAATAAGATTTTTTACTTTGAAAATTTGAAACCGGTGGTGTTCATAATTAAAACCAATTACTACTACAATTGACTAATTAGCCGCTTACAAATACCGATTACAGCTGTATAATGTCAATATTTTCTACTATCTCAAAGCCCACAAAGAACGAAACGAAAACAAAACATTTGCATACCTAATCTGTAGCATATTCCAGAAGACTTCTTCAAAAATTTTGTAGGTATTTTCCGAGACAAGTGGAAAAAATTAAGCTTATCTCTTAACAAAAGGGAAAAGTGTGTAACACAACCCATAAAGAAATCAATAAATTTCACTTATATAAATTGTTGAAATGAGGGAACTATCATATAGATTATTGATGAGACCGTAGCGAATTCCGAAACAATCGTCTGATCTGCTAGTTCTATGAACTTTTTGACATTCTTCTGTTATCATTTTTCATTCAAAGCCTATTAATTTTAATAATTTAACAATAAAAAGGATTAAGTAGTAATCCGACAATTGAAAAGTTCCTTTTCTTTGACCTATAGGCATGAGTATGGTCTCTACGTAAGGTACAAAAACTACATACATCAACAATCAACTGAGGATGTGGTAACAAAGCGGCGCACAAGCACTAATTAGGTTCGTAATTCGAACTTTAATCAACCAGCCAACCAATTTCTGTCATAACTTTATGCCCACATTCCATGAGGGATTAATTTAAGAAAGGTGATATCCAATTTTACAGTTGACTGTCAGGTTTGATAGACAAATGGCTCTAAGACAAACAAAGAAATTCGTGTAGGGTCTTACGGGGATAAACAAAAAAAATTATGTTGTTATGTTCGTTCGTTTCTTAGCGCCAGGTTATAGTGGTGCTCGGTGCTCGACGAACATTTTCTCTCATCCTCCGTCGAGGTGATTACATTCAGCGCGTTGTTGAGTTGCTTTTTATCGCAATGCAGTCCTTTGTTTAGTAATATTTTGTATGTAATAATACTATTTTGTAAAATAGCTCGTTGCCACTCTGAATACTCGGCGTGCTCGGTGCACAATATACCGAGCATATCGTGTTCGGTGTGAGAGTGAGTAAAGATTCTCTTTTTATGTTTGGTGCAACAATTTCATGGTGTTCGCAGAGCATACCTCCAATATAACCACAGCCTTATTGGCTTCATGTGATTTTTCATGTGTCCGTTGTTGTTGAAGCTTTTGCACACTTTTTCTACACTTATCGGCACAAACCCGAAGTATTACACGTAGGTATATAACATATGTGAGGAAGGCAGCTATATAGAATCAAGCTCTCTAACTAAAGCACATGAGATAAAACTGCGAGAAGTTGCCTCACTGCATGATTGTATGTAGCCGACCCCTATATGACCTCGTTCGCTAAACACAAACAACAGCATAACTTCGTTTCTTATTAGTTTCGTATTTAGTGCGACAACAATGCTATTTCCGTTGCAAAACTTTCGATTTACCCTCGCTAAAGAAGTTTCACTTCAAAAAATGTTTCTATGCTTGCTGGGAACTCCGTTTTCCAATCTGAAATGAGTATGAAAACAGCTCTGTATCAAACAAGACACAGGGACATACACTATGACAGCTGAGCGACTTTGCTTTAACTTGCCTACAGTGTGCAAAGTGCAACGCATATAGTTGTTAGGGTATAGTAGTCATGCCGATAACGATGTGACATTTAAATAATTTTCTGAAAGCGATATAAATCTCTTCACAAAAAATGGACTCATAAGAAAACTATAAAATAACTTCTTTCCTCAGGAAAGAGAATATCCCAATACGCGCTAGTTAGCCACAGTGCTCTGGGAACATCTGGTTTTCTTCTTTTATTTATCTACAAAGGTAAGAAAACTGATTAAGGCAGAAAAGGAAGACTAAAGATGTCAGATTAATATACGTATGCGAGTGCAAATTTTTTATCAATATATAAAATCAAGTAATAGGGTGTGCATAGGAATCATCCCTGAACGCTTCATTTCTGTATATGGATGGTCATACGTTAACTTCTCGTAAGTATTTTTCACCACTTTCAGATACCTTATCCGCTATCCGGATTTGTTTCCGATATCCGTATCTATAAAGACTCTGGTACTTAGAATCTGGATTTAAGATGGTGGGAAAATTTGAGCCACATACAATAAATGTTCGCCACCATTTATTTCTTCTTTAACCCATTAAGTCCGAGAGCAAACCTATTAAAAACCAAAAAATCTTCAATGACACGTCTTTATCGTCACAAATTCAAACAGCAAATGGTATTTTCGAATTTTTTTATTTTTTTTTTTAAGTTTCTCTCTTCGTGTTAGAATAACTGGGATAGCGATTACGTGTTCCGGTAAATTTTGATTTTCTGCAATAAAATATACTCCTTCGTTGTGCGTATACAGGGTGACAATTGTAAAGTGACGCAAGTTTAATACTCTGCAGCAAGCTTTGCCATTTACCGTTACTTTAATTTAAAAAGCAAATTCATTCATCATTGGCTTTGCTTTTAATTTCATTTGAATTTTTGTTATTACATTTTGAAATTTCCATAAAAATGGACAAGGAAAATATTCGTCGTGAAATTATGAAATTTCATTTGGCAAATTATAGTAGCCGTCAAATTGCAAAGGCTTTAAATTTGTCAATTCGTACGGTAGACCGAGCTATTATTCGATATAATGAAACTGGGGGTTTTGGAGATAGAGACCGGGGAAAATTTTCAACAGTTGCCACTACTGGTTTAACAGAAAAAATTCGTAAACGAATCAAGCGAAATCCAAGGCGCTCAATGAGAAAAATCGCTAAGGAAGTGAGAGTAAACCGTGAAACAGTGCGAATCATTGCAAAATCAAAGCTTAATCTTAAGCCGTACATGCTCCGAAAAGCTCAAGATCTGACACAAAAAAAGAAAGATTTGCGACTGCAAAGATGCAAGGCGTTGCTACGCTCCTCCGTGTTAAAAAATGTTGAAAATATCTTGTTTACAGATGAAAAAATTTTCACGGTTGAACAACATTTCAATGCGCAAAATGACCAAATGTGGCTAACATCATCATCGCAACAAAATAGGACTGTTGGCCGAGTTCAAAAGCCAGCTTCCGTTATGGTATGGGCTGGAGTTTCCGCTAATGCCAGAACCCCTCTAATATTCGTTGAAGAGGGTGTTAAAATTGACCTGGTTGTTTATCGGAGCATTTTAAATGAACATGTTCTTCCCTGGGCCCAAGATACATTTGGAAATGAAAACTGGACTTTCCAGCAAGATTCTGCACCTTCCCACATGGCAAAATTAACGCAAACATGGATAAAAGAAAATTTTTCTGGATTCATAACATCTCAAGAATGGTCACCATACTCCCCAGACTTGAATCCAATGGACTACTCTATTTGGAGCATTTTAGAGAGTAAGGCTTGTGCATCTCAACACCACAGTCTGGAGTCGCTGACAAATTCATTAGAGAAAGCCTGGACTGAAATTGATCAGGAAGTCCTGCGGCGAACAGTCCTACGATTTCCGGATCGATTGAAGGCATGTGTGCAGGCTAAAGGAGGTTATATTGAATGAGGTGGGGTTCAAATGAATGCTTATATATTCAGCAATGTTAACACTTAATTGTACTTAATGGAAGAACGTCCTTTTGAAAATAACTGCTGAAATGTGTGCGTCACTTTACGATTGTCACCCTGTACACATCATTAAGACTTAATGAGTTAAATAGAATAGACAAATTTACCAAGTTCAAATTCACCAGTTTTATATCTGAGCTGAATCGCTTCGTCATTTAAATTTTTTTTTTGTCGTCATCGATACAACAAAACTAAATAGTGAGATCAAAGAGCTTCCTACTGAGCCTGGTGTGAAAGTAAATTTCAGCTTGGATGATGATTCTGATGATTTAGTATAAATTGAAAAACCTTCCCACATTGTATGATATATGTCAAAGTTTTTTCTTTGAGTGTGTTTACGGATTACACATTCACTTAAATGTTAATAAAATGTAAGCGCGACGACGTAGTTGATGCCGCCATCACAACCGCCACTCCTCCTGCATTTAACATTTAAGAGCTGCCGTCATGGCGCGTTAACGCTTGCTTTCATTGTTCAATAATCCATAGACTTGATTTTTTGTTTATTAATTTTTCTCTTATTTTTTTTTTTTTTGTATTTAATCATTACACCTAAATAGTGGACATAATCACCTATTTTGAACTAAAACTTAAAAGCTTTTTTTTTTATTATTATTTTATTTTCAAATGGAAATATAGAAATATTTAATATTCGTATTAAATTGAGCGCAGGTGTGTCCCTTGATTTTATTACAAATTTGGAATACAATAGCAACCTTTTTTTTTTTACCCCCTATTTGCGCTGTTGGAATCATTTGATATCAATTCGAAACTAAGTTTTAAATGCTTTTCATAAGAGTTAAAAATTGTAAATCAAAACAAAAAGAGTTTATTTTTTTTTTTTTGTAAAGAGGTTGGTTGGTAATTGTTTGCAACAACAAAGAAAATCAGCATGTTCCTAGTGCAATTAAGTCAATCTCTATTTTTTTTGTAATCAGAAAGAAAAGCAAAGTTTTAAATGCATTGATTTAATTGGTATTGAATTTTTAGTTTGTCCCAGATAGCAACAAAGTGAATTCATAAATAGATATTTTATAGAGGAACTAACTGGTGCACTTACTTAATATGTAGATAGAAAGATTGTTATTTATATTTACGAATATAATTGGAATATCATATTATGAACGAAAAATGTGTACAGCAATAAATGAATGCATTATTTCAAAGATTACGAATTAAAAAAGGATCATTGTTATAATGGTTTTTTGTCATTAAAGTAAGAATACATTTTATGAATCAACTGTTACAAGTTGAAACTCCTTGAAAACAATAGCAATTCACAACTTTTAACAGAAAAATAAACGGCCACAATATTTACGTCTTGAACTAGAGAAGTGAGGCAAACATTGAACATTGCAGACGAAAGCAGAAGCGGGAAAACTCTGAAGGCGGATGGTGGCTATCAAAAACAGACCTCAATGTAAAGGGCTGATTATACAGAAAGATAAATTTTTTTTAAATATCCAAAATCGTATTTTCCCTTTAAGTTGACCAAAAATATCGAGCTTACACACTTTTTGGAAACGGACAATTTTTAAGGATTAATTTTCTATTGCAGTATCTACTTATATATTTAACCCTTTCAAGCACGCACTTTTCTAGTAATTGTTTTTTTTATCCAATGGTCATATTTTTAAGTTTTTAGAGTCGCTGATTACGATTTTGATATCAGATTTTTTAAATTCAAAATGGCGGATCCAATATGGCGGACTGAATCAGTGAAACTTATTCATATTAATATGAAAATTGGTATACAGGGGTTTTCGGGGACACTGATTACGATTATGATATCAGATTTTTCAAATTTAAAATGGCGGATCCAATATGGCAATCAAAGTTAGTAAAACTGATTCATATCAATATGAAGATTGGTATATGGCGGTTTTCAGGGTCGCTTGTAACGCTAGATATCAGATTTTTAAAATTCAAAATGGTGGATCCAATATGGCGCTGATTACGATTGGCGGATGCAATATGGCGGACTGAATCAGTGAAACTTATTCATATTAATATGAAAATTGGTATACGGGGGCTTTCGAGGTCGCTGATTACGATTGTGATATCAGATTTTGAAAATTCAAAATGGCGGATGCAATATGGCGGACTGAATCAGTGAAACTTATTCATATTAATATGAAAATTGGTATACGGGGGCTTTCGGGGTCGCTGATTACGATTGTGATATCAGATTTTGAAAATTCAAAATGGCGGATGCAATATGGCGGACTGAATCAGTGAAACTTATTCATATTAATATGAAAATTGGTATACGGGGGCTTTCGGGGTCGCTGATTACGATTGTGATATCAGATTTTGAAAATTCAAAATGGCGGATGCAATATGGCGGACTGAATCAGTGAAACTTATTCATATTAATATGAAAATTGGTTTACGGGGGTTTTTGTGGTCGCTTTCATCGACTACGATTTTGATATCAGATTTAAAAAATTCAAAATGGATTTAATATGGCGGACACAATATATATGTTGTAAATATTGGTACCAAATTTTTTTTTGTTCAAGACTGGAAAATTTTTCCAAGTTGATAACAACAATTAGTACCGCTCTCAGCCAAACCCGGAGACACGAACGAGGACGTAGCGGCTATAGTCTCCTTTTTTGTGTTTTTTATTTTATTTTTTTGGATTTTTTATTTTATATTTTTTTTTGTATTTTTAATTTTCCTTTTTTTCTTCATTTTTGTATGATTATTTTAGTGTTTGAATATCTTACAACTCTCTGTCAACAAATATGATCTCATTTGAATCTTTATCGTGTTTCACTTCATTAGTGTAGAGTTTTTACTCTAAGTGTTGTAGCTCGCAAAGCAATTTCTTTTTTTCGACAAACATAACGGTACTTTGCAAACGTTTCACATCAATTCACTTCTTTTTTCATTGACTTTTGTACTGCACAAAGCACATCGTCTAAAATGTCCAACATAGACCGGCATGTGAGACGATTGAGAGCGTCTCTTTTCAAGAGACACTTGAGGTTTGTGGAGGCCGACTACTGTAGACTGACGTTTCCTTCCTTTTGTTTTGGGTATATTTCGTCCAACAATTTCATCTACTAAGCGCAATCTGAAGTCTAATATCAAAATCGTAATCATCGACCCTGAAAACCTCCGTATACCAATTTTCATATTGATATGAAAAGGTTTTACTAATGCGGTCCGCCATTTTGAATTTCGAAAATCTGATTACAAATTCTTAATCAGCGACATTTAAAACCTATATTCATAAATTTTCATATCAATCCGTTGAACACTTTTTGATATTAACAAACTGATGAACAAAATTCAATTAAAAAGTTAAAATATTGAACGCTTAACATGTCAATACAGTAAATTTGAATATAGAATCATGAAAATCGAGTCACAATGAAAAATGAAAAAAATGGTAGTATTTTAGGTGGGATATACTTCTTCCCACCGTGCTGCAAAGGGTTAATTCAATTTTTATTTTATTGATTTCGTTTAAGATTTATTTGATTTACTTTGATAAGCAGGCAACAATTGAGACAGCACCACCAAAAACAACTTTCACTGAAATAAGTGACGATGTCACAAGAAAAATTTAGCTGCACCTGACTAAAATCATTTTTTTATTTTTTTTTTTTATTTTGACAAGTGGCAAAATGATGACCAAAAATCTTGCAATTGCTACTATGTCGTGTAATAGTAATAACAACAACAACTACAGCAACTGTAGCAGCTTAAGCAAACCACTGTTGTTGTCATTATTCTTGTTTTTGTTGTAGTTACTTGTTTGCCGATCTGGTTATTGTCAAAAATCAGCATCAAGTGTATCAACAACAACACCAAACCAACAACAACAACACTCATCGTCATTGGAAATATTTTGCGGTGTGTTGAAACAACAACAAAAGCAAGTGCAAGCAAGCATAATCATTGCTGCTGTCGATATTTTTGCGCATTCATTGCGGATGTTTTTGTTGTTGTTGCTACTCCTGTTGGCGCTGTCATCTCTTAGATGTGCCCATATATTTAGGAGTATGTCTAAGTAGATCTGTATATTCAGTCGATTTATTGATGCTTTTGTTTTACATTTTTTGCTGTTGTTTTTGTTTAATTTTGTGTTTGTCTTGAGTTATGATTCAATACAAATGTTGCACGATTTACATAAAATTTGAAAGATTCTGTTTTTTCTATTTGACATGAATTTTACAGCAGCATCACTAGATAAAACAAAAAGTAGGTACTTATTGTTTTTGGTCTTACGAAAGATTTGTTTACTGATTGCAAAATTGTTGTGTTTGTTTTTCTTGATACAAAAACTTTGGATTTGTGATTGCATCTGCTTTGAAAATTTTAAGATAAGAACAAAACAGAGACACCAATTTATATTTGTTCTAAATATTTTGGGATTTAAAACATTTAATTGACTTGATTGACGGAAAAATATTTAACGTGGACGCATTGGTTATCGCCGCCATATTTGTGTTATTGTTTCATCTTTTTATCCAAGCATTTCCAGCTTAACCCTCAAATGCATGCATTTTTTTCTTTTTTGTTTAATACAAATTGTTCTTAGAATAATTTGGGGTTGCAGATTACGAATATGGTGATAAATTTTCGATTTTTGCCTTACTTTTTCCTAAGAAGCCCCAAATGGGAATTCCCTCAAGGCGGATCTATGCAGTGCTCACTGCAAATTGATAGTCTGAAAACAATAAGTTCAAACGGAGAATTGTAAAGCTTTTAAAATGTTTTATTATTTTAACGTTTTGAAACAAGGAAACCGAAGCAATACACATTGCTTTCCTATACTATGAGTGACAAAATAAAATACTCAAAGTCAGCATATGGTGTATTGAGATTAGAAAAGTGGGCCATATTTGGGGTTTAAAACTCCATCTCTCCCACAAGCAACTGAACATTAGCTTTTTCCAAATAAATTTTTAAATTTAGTACTGTTATTGCGTATTTCGTGTGCTGTTCCATCAAACTCACTAATAGAATATTCAGGTGCTTCTACGCAAAAGGAATTATGCCATCAAGGTGCTGCTTTAGTCTGCTGAATATTTTTAGGTTCAGTTGGGAGCTTTTTATTTGATAAAAAAATTGGTTTCCTTCACGGATGATATGTTCGGTGTTGCTGATGTAAGTCCCAATTCCAATCCATTTAGGCATTTTCTGAGTTGCACGCTATCTTCCAGGCTGGATTTAATCACAAAGCCCCCACCTCCTCCTTATCACTCCCATAGTATATATTATGCATTTCTCTGAACAAATCTTCAATTTCCCTTTTGGTCATCTTAGCCGCATAATATCGACGTTTCTCCTTCCAATTCTGCATTTTTTCCTAAATAAATTGCAAATTGAATTGAAAAGTAGCGGGTAATTTCTATCATGTGCAATGCATAGGTCCCCCTTGAGGCGGTTTTACTTAAAGCGTTTATTTATCACTTATGCAACCCAAAAACATTCATAAGTTTTATTGAATATTTTAAATTAATGTTGAATCTTACTTACCAGAATTTTTTTTTATTTATTTTTCACTATAACTTAAAAAAAAATAATTTTCACGGCCACAATTCCTGATACTTAACTTTAAAATAACTACAGCTTTTGAACAAAAATTGCTAAAAAAAAAAAAAAATGGTTTCTAAAAATCTCTCTAAAAACTAGTAAAAAGCCTTCGATTTAAAATAAATTTATACCGGGGTTTAATTTAAAGATATATGTTAATCCGCCTTGAGGCGGACTTATGCATTTGAGGGTTTAGCTAGACGTTGTGTCAGCCAATTAAAGGTCTGGTTCTTGTTTAAACTGTCGAATTTGCTTAATAGGTAAGGCCATGTATACGATAAAAACATTAACTTGTTATAAAAATTATATTTTTTAAACAAAAACATATTCACACATCAATTGAAAGGTTATAATAATTACTTTAAGGAAAATAAAAACTTTTTATTTGGTTTGTGCGTATGCGAAAGATCGCAACTTTAACTTAACTCCAGGCATTAAACGTTGCAGATCACTTCGGGACATTTGAGAGAATTTGAGGGAATGGTCCATTTTTTCTGCAGCTATTTCTCATTTTTGACCACTTGCTTCGTTTTTAGCAATTTTCTTTTCATTATAGCCCAATATTTTTCTATCGGCCGAAGTTCTTGGCAATTTGGGGTGTTGGCTTCTTTTGGAACAATTTGTACCCCTTTCTCTTTATACCACGTCATTGCCGTTTTGCCGTAATGGCAAGTTGCTAAATCTGACCAGAAGAGGACAGGAGCCTTGTGAAGACGTACCATTGGCAGTAGACGTTTTTGTAAGCACTCTTCTACGTAAGTTTTTTGGTTGATGGTACCAGTAGTGACAAAAACTGCACTCTTTATGCCGCATTGGCGAATTGCTTGCCAAACCAAATATTTCTTCGCAAACTTGTTGACTTTCTTTAGTTTAAATTTAGACGCAACATCACCTCTCTTGTTTTAAATGTAAAACCAGGAAGCCGATTAAAGTCTGCTTTGACATACGTTTCGTCGTCCATGATTATGTAATCAAAATTATGTACAATTTTGTCGTACAGCTTTCGTGCGCGAGTTTTTGCTATTGCATTTTTTTTGTCATTCCGGTTCGGGGCAAGCGAAACTTTATAAGTCGTAAGTCCTTTTACTCTACGTACTTTTTGAACATATCCGGGTGTCATATGGACTTTTTTAGCAACATCTCTGATAGAAAGGCCTGGATTTCTTTGAAACAAGTTTTTCATTTTCCTTGCTTTTTCCTCCGAGATGAACCCCTTCTTTCGCCCACTTCCAGTTTTCCTTTCGGTAGTAGGCACTAAAGTTACCGTAGATTTTGCAATTTTTAAACTTTTGACCATACCTTTATGTGACATATGTGGAAAATCTTGATTTTTGCGCACAATTATATCGTTCGTGCTCGATTTCGTTGAACTCATTTTGCGTAATGTAAAAAAATCAAAAAATAATGATTCATAATGTAAAACGAAAAATTATCTACGAATTAATAACAGTAGCATTTGCTGTAACTATCATATTTGAATTAATACATGTTTACTGCGACCAGTTTTTTCGTATACATACCTTATATGCTATACTATTTTCTTGTCTTTGCCATATCAGTGTAATCAGCGGATCCTGAGGACAGGCTGTGCCTATATTTACTATGACTGCGTTAAATCTGTAATTCCATTTTTTTTTTTTGAGCTTGATTTTGGTTGAATTGGTCTACTTTTTTTTATCTGTTTTTAAGTCTGAGTTATTAACTGAAGTTTAGCCAGAGGTTTAGTTTGTTTCTGGTTTCTGAAAATCGGTTTGAATTTATTCTTAATTTTCAGCTTCCTTCCTTGCCTTCCTTTTGGTGTGAATTTTGCTCTGATTTTTAGTCTCTTCTCAGTCAGATATTTGCTTGGAGTTTTTGTCTAAGTTTGGTCCAATTTTTTGTCTGATTTTTAGTCTCTTCTTATTCAGATATTTGCTTGGAGTTTTTGTCTAAGTTGGGCCAATTTTTTGTTTGAATTTTGGTCTCCTTTTCGATTGAATTTCTGTCTAATTTTTAATTTGATTTTTTGTTTCTTTTAGGTCAGAATTTTGGCTTGAATATCGGTTTTGACTTTTGTTAAAAAATTTTGTCAGAATTCCCTTCTGGTTTTTCGTCTTTCTCCGGTCTAAGTTCCGGTCTGTTTTTTTTATTTAAGTTTTGGTTTAATTTGGTAATGAATTTGGTATCAATTTTAATCTTCAGTTTTAGTTTGAATTTTGCATCAATTTTTGATCTGGGCTCTTTTTGGTTAGAGTTTTGTTTTGATCATTGGTTTGAATTTTGATTCATTTTGGTTGAGTTTCGCCTTAATTTGGTCCACATTTGCATCGAATTTTGGTTCGATTTCTGTTCCCAATTTCGTTTGGATTTTGATCTGAGATTTCATCTGCATTTTGTCTGATCTTTGGTTAAAATTTCATGTGCTGAATTTCGATCAGATTTTGAGTCTTTTTTTTAGTTTGAATTTGTCTTCCTTTAGTCACATTTGTTTTTTCCAATTTAGGTTTTAACTTCGGTCTGATTTTTGTTCAGAATTTAGTTTGAAATTTGCTCCAAATTTTTTGGGCAATTACTGTCTGATTTTCGTTCTGCATTTGGTTTCATTTTGGGGTCGAAATTCGGTTTGTTTTTTTGTCTGTATTTTTATTGAGCAGTTTTTTCTTTTTAAATCATCTCCAAACTTAAATCTTAACTCATGATTCAAAGGATATGCTCTGACTCTGTAATGTTACCATAAAAATTGTCTATTCTAGTGAAATTGAACCAGCATTAACATTAAAATTTTCAATGCTAGTAAAATGGAAATTTCATTAGCAATACATTATTTAATAATAATGCAATTTGTTTCCATTCTTAATAAGATTTCTCAAATAAAATTCTGTGTGTTGCAACATTTTTTAACTAAATGTCATATTGACCCCTTCACTGATTTAATAACAGCATTAAGTTATGTTGTTGTGACATTATTAGGTTTTATTACAAATTTTTTATTATAATTATAAATATGATGAATTCAATCAGCAAAAATCTCTTGAATTTTTCTTATGATTCAGTTTTTCATTTGGTAATTGGTAGCAAAAAAAATCATTTGTCTATTACCAAATATCATTGTTATTACCAACCTATTTAGCTATGTAAAAAATTATGCATAATATTTTACACTAGACCTCAATGGAGTGCAGAGATTTTTAATAAGTTAATTTATTACATAAGCAATTTTTTATTACCTATTTTAGTTATGAAATTTGGAGAAAAATAATCAATTTTCATTATTACATTACACGTTATTTCATTGTTATTTTTCTGGGAAGAGAGAAGAGAGTAGCGGAATGGGTTAATAAAATTGAAATTGATACAATAATTATTACCACGCTAACACACTTTATGGTGTATTTTTTCTTTCTTTTTGTAAATTGTACGAGTACTGCCTTTGACTATTAAATGCAATAAAACTGCATTATTAAAGGCATTAAAAAATTGCGTTTCTTTTGTGTTGAAAGTATGAACTACTTTCAGTATCGCATTGGGATGCTATGGTGCTGTTTTTTGTCTTATGAGGTATTTCATATGAAGCGGACAACTTAAAAAAATGTGAAGTTCTGAAACTCGGCCTAATTGAACTTCTTGAAAATATGAATGTGGACACACAATTTTACAATAAAATATTGAACATGGTAATTTAAATAGGAAATTTACTGTTCTTTTCAATTATGGAATTATACCGGAAATTAAAATTTTTTTTATGGATCAAACCGGAAGTAAAAGTTTAAAAACAGAATTTATATAACTTCGACCATTTAAAAAAAAAAATATATATATTTTTCAAAATTTAGCTTAAAGTATTTAAATAATGTCATTGGATCCTTTACTTCATTCCCTCTAAAAATAACTAATTTGTTATATTTAAGGCAACCTTTCGTGAGTCATAATCGATTGACCTGAAAAATCGAAAAGTCTACCTAATAGTTTTAATGGGTTTTTATTATTCATCTTAGGAAAGTGGCATCAAATACATCATAAATATTAAGTACTTGCTATAAAACAAAACACATGACCGTTTAACCATTTTTTACAATAAATTTGAAAATCAATAAAAATTAGATACAGTGGTGTTCATATTTATGTTTTCACTTTCTTCTACCACCAACAGTTGGTTACATAATGCGATGATTTAAACTTCCACTTTTGCGCTAAAAATCTACAATAAATTATGAGTATTTACTAATAATACTTGCATGATTGTGGTGACTCATTAATTGTTGATGTTGCATAATTATTTTGTGACAAAACCATAAACATTACAAGAGAATTAAATTTTTATTTACAACAGCATTGAAAGTACAATACTTTCCATTTAGAGCGAACTTCGATAGGCCGAAAAAAAATCAATTCTGCATGTCGCATGACCATAATGGGGTTTACTGATTTCAATCATGCATACGTCTACATAAGTTCATTTGAACATAGTGTCAAAATAGAAATAGACTTTGCTACCAGAATAGAAGGTATCGACTTCAGTTTTAAAAAAAATCTGCTACATTTATTTTATAGTTTTAATTCGTAATTCGACCATTCTGAATGCTAGAACGAATTGATATAATCAAAAGTTCTCTTTAACTAGATCAGGTAAGATGAAAAAAATTATATTAAATTATATGGGAACTAGGTTGGTATTTTCCAATTGATTTGCCGTAAACGAAAATTAGTTCTAAACGACTACTTTATAAATAAAAATTCCAGGGATTTATAATATCATTTTTTTCTATTAAAGCAAAAAAATCGTTTGAAAAATAATAATTAAAAATAAATCTGTTGTAACCATTATGAGCACTCGAGTGCCTTTATATCATTTTTGGTTGTCCATAACAATTACCGTAACCAACAGTTTTTTTGGTTGCCCAGAACAATTACCAATTTTATTTTGGTTACCAATAACCAATATCGCAACCAAAATTATATTTTGGTTACCCCTAACCAATATCATAACCAAAAATTGTCAACATAATTCATAACTAATATTGCAATAAAAATATTTTTTTTTTTTTTAGAATTAAAATTAATTTTTTTGGTTATCGATAATCAAAAAAAAAATATATATATATATAGTTTTTATTAAAAAATCTGTTGAATCACTTTCTTTTATTTTTAAAACTGATTATTACATCACAGAGTATGGATAACCAAAAAAATGTTTTTGCTGCGATATTGGTTATGAGTAACCAAAAAATTTTGTTTTTTGTTGCGATATTGGATATGGCTAACCATAAAAAATGTTTGGCTGCGTAATTGGTTATGAGTACTCAAAAACAATATTTTTATTGCGATATTGGTTCTGAATAACCAAAAAAAAATATTTTGGTGATGATAATTGTTATGGGTAACCAAAAAAAATGTTTGGTTGCGATATTAGTTATGGGTAATCAAAATGATATTTCAGTCGCTATATTGGTTATGGGTAACCAAAGTAAAACTTTGGTTGCGGTAATTGTTACAAACAACCAAAAAAAATTTGGTTACGGTAATTGATATTTTTAAGAAATATTTGTAAGTAGGGTAGAAGGGGGTGCATTCGCCACTTTTTTTTTTAAGTGTTGTCTAGGCTAAACTAAAAGTTTTTTAGTTTGAAAAATTATTTTTAATTAGAAATTTACATTTATTAGCTTTCATCTGTTATCTTTATGATTGATTATCTTAATGATTTCTATAATTTTTTTTTGGTGATTTTCCAATTAATCCAAAATGGTGAAAGTGCCCCAGTCATGGGGTACATTTGTCAAGGGGGTGGTGTGCAACCGTCAAGGAATAAAATTCAAGGTTTTTGATAAAGTAATAGTTATTTTTTTTTTTTTTTTTGATTTTTGTTCTTGTACTTTTTTGTTACTATTACATATTATCAGTCAGAATAATTTATACTTATTTTTAATTTATGAACATTTATTTATAACATAAAGTAACAAAAATATCAATGATTCATTTTTAAAATATTTTGTTAAAAAATATAAGTTATTTATTAACAAAAAAATCATTTGTATATGCATGTAAATAAAAGTGGATAGTACTGATCCAGAGGAATTTCTTTAGATATGACTTAATTTAACATTATACTGTCTAAAATTCATATCATACTATGCCGTCGAAACCGCCCATCCGCATTCTGGTGAATGTGCCCCAGGAGCAACCACTTTCATAAAAACATAATTTTTTTAAACTTTTTGAACATTTATAAAAAAAACTATTGCTTATTCTTTAATTAAATAACACCGGAAGTTGAACATAGTTGAACAACTTTTTTCTCACTCAATAAATAAAAAAGTTATTACAAGATTTACTTACTATCAAATATTTTTGCAACTTACAAAGCTCAACTGTCAAAGTAGAAGGGATGAAAGATGAAGCACAAATTATAGATTGTTTCAATTATAAAACTTTCTTAAATTAGAAGATAAGGGGGTGGCAAATGTGCTCCAGTGGCGAATGCTCCCCCTTCTATCCTAAGTATTAAAATATATTAGGTATCTCCAACTTTTTTAAATATTTTTCATATCCCTGAACATAGAATATTAATTGCCCATATTACATTATAATTAGATTTTGCAATGGATATTTAAAAATTTATTACTATACATTCATACACCATATATTTTATTTGCCTCGCTTTGTAATCCAATTATGTTTTGTCTATCGGAGATATAAAACTATCTGCAACCATAATCTATTATATTAACACGATTGTATTATGTTTGCTAAAACTTATTTCTATACGTTCATGGCACTGCGCTAGTTAACATTTATAAGCGTTGACGGAATATTTAATCACTTACCTGCCATGTAAATATTGACATTCATTAACTATCCGCACATTTTGTTGCAGTAGGAAATATATAAAAAATCCGCAAGTATTTATCTGCAACCGCAACAATTTCCAACATTCTACATATAAACAAACATAACTTTGTATAGCAAGCGACCAAAGCATAAGATTACCTGCTCTGTATCTAGTAGAAACATCTACTATGTATACACTTGTAGTAGTTGTTGTTATACAAGATTGCTACTGCTGCTGCTGCACCTTTTAGCCAATTTAAAATTTCAGTAGTAGTTAGTCGTATTATTTCTTTATTACCTACCAACCTATGTTTGTACCTTAGCTTACCTATAATGAAGATGATAATCTTTTATTTGCTGGTATCATTCATCTTTGCTGTGTCAGCAGCAACACAAAAACAAAAAAAAATATATAATTAAGTTAACAATTTACTCTCTCGACCTAATCTGCTAATATTTGTGCCTTCATTGTGTCTTTTTTTTTTTAATATTAATTTTCAAAAACAATCAAACTAAGATACAAAATTCAATTATAGATGTTATAATAAAATAAAAAACACGCACGAAATCGAAAAAAAAAATTAGTCGGGCTCAACCGGGATTTGAACCCGGGACCTCTCGCACCCAAAGCGAGAATCATACCCCTAGACCATTGAGCCGCTTGAAATTCATTTGTTTATATTCGATTTTCTTTACTTTTTTGCTCTAGTCCCCGTCTCTCTCACTTACCCATGTGCGAATCATTTGTTGACTGGTTTCTTATCTTCGACAGCATTCGTTGCTGTTGTTGTTGCTGTGGTGCTTTTATATTTAGCTTTCATTCTCCTCTTTGTTCATTCATTACTTATGCCCATTTGTTGTTTTGTGTGTGTTATGCTGTGGGCTTTTGTGTTTTTTGTTTTCTTTTTGCAAACAACACAACTAAAAATAGTCTACAAGTGATATTTATTCATACGTCACACATACCGCCTATGTGTAGGCATCAAAGCTTTGTGATTTTAAGTTGAAATTGTTTATTATTTTATGTTGCATACTTTTATGCGGTTGAAATTTTATATACTTGTATGTATGTTACTGCATCTGAAATATGGTTTCGCGGATAATGGAAAATTCGGTATGCGACCCTTCATAGATAATTCTGTGAGAAAAAGGAAGAATAGCTTAAGTCGGCGTGAGGAAAGTTAAACCTTACTGCATATATTTGGATACTCTTTGCAGTTAAATTATGAAAATGGAGATGGATAGAACGTGTATATTTGAGGAAAGCTAACCAGATAATCAACGTAGTGGGTTTGTTACGAAGCGTGGGGAAGGGACGGGGGGGGGGTCATCATCCGCGTTACGTAACGTCGATTTTATACTATGGAAAACAGATGACTTCCAAATTACACTAGTTTATAAAATGAGGAGGGTCAAAATTAGTCGAAAATTGCGTTACGTAATATGAGAACGGCTCCTAAAAAAAGAAAACATCCCTAAGAAAAACAAAGAAAGTTTGCAAAAATGATTCGAAATTCCGAAATTGATGGAATCAAGCCTATGCAGTAGTCACCGAACGTACTGTCCAGTCTCTAATTAAGAACGTTATGAAAAATGTTAAACAATTTTGCAACCGCTCATAATATTTGAATCAGTTTTTTTGTGATTTATAGTTTGAAAAATGTTTAATAAACTGTACTTTACTGGAGTGAAATCGGACTGTTAATTGGTTTTTAATGTCTCCGTAAAAATACTAAAATTTTTCTGGTTCTCACCTTATATCTGAAGCATATAATATTCGAAGAAAATATTCATAAATAATTTTTATCAAACTGATTTTTAAATACAATAAATTAAATCGATGATACATTTGATGGACACTGTCAGACTAAGGACAAAAATATAAATGTCTTTAGGAAACTTCAGGAAAAATTTTCCGATTTTTTTTTAATCTTAACCTCAAAAATATGGCCAAAAGCGAATTCGTGAAGTCACAGCATTGAAAGAGATCTTTCTAGTCGTGGTGCTCTGAGCAATAATGGGTTAAAAAATTAATTATATTTTAAGACTTTCTCCTAAAACTGTTAATAAGATGGAGTTTTTGCGAAAGAATTTTTCACGTTGAACACGAATCTGAGGTCAAAAACTTTCCATCACGTCACGTTTTAGGAAAAAAATGGGGTCAAGGAAGTCTAATTTTACAAGGATCCGATAATTTTTTCTATCCTGTGGATTCCGGGGCATATTTGGATTGAAAGGAATGAAGTTGGTGATAAACTTGGAAAGAAAGAAATATCAACTCGTTTCGTGAGTCTAGAGCCAATCTACAAAATCATATTTTAAGGCAGTCCCCCACATTCATGCATACTCGAAGAATGCATCTGGGCGGCTATTAAACACAAGACTTTTATCTGAACTCAAAATAAGTAGGATCATTACTAAAGTTTCTATTGGAGGTTGGACTTATGGAAGTACTGTAGGTCCATAAATGGGGAACAATAATAATCATAAAAACATAATAAATAAAGACTTTGCGTTAGAAATTTTTATCCTGCAGCTAAGTTTACTAAGTCGCCGTGATCTCAATGCTCAGCAGGGTCAAAAATTCAAATAAACAAAACTGCTACACGGTGTCAGCTCTTGGCTGGCAATGTAAAACCTTCAAGAACAAAAATTGCATAAGAAAAACTTCATTCACTTCGCTATTCGGATTGGGCATAACGCAGTTTTTTGAACTTCAAGAAATTTAATTAAATAGCATACGAAGATCAAGACGAAACTTCATGGCTAGTCTCAAGGAGCCTAAACATTCAATCAGTAATGCTGATGAAAAATAGTATCCAAGGAGAAACTGTTTCTTTTATAAAAAGCTGAAACTGGTTCAATGAAGTATTGTTATTATGAACCCTGCTTTTTGAATAGCCTGTTAAAACATATCTAAGTTTACCGTATTCCAAAATCGATTTCATTCAACTATTATTAAGTGCTCATACAATAAAATTAAAAACAATTGATGAGTAGTTCTTATATTTACTTTTATTTTATTTGTTAATTTAAAGTATAAAGTTTCTAAATCTATATGTTTATAGTACAAAAAGAAAACTACATCTAAATTAACAATAAGAGGACCACAATTTCTCTCTTCATAGGCGCGTAAAAATCATTTTATTTTTTTTTATTTTTATTTAAGTGATGAAAATTATTATAAAAAACATGAAATATCTTAATAATACATAAAGTTGACCGCGATTTTATGAGAATAACAAACGAAATCACACTTCAAGCTTACTCTAATTTCATAAAAATCTTATATGCTATTGGATGTTCACTTTGAATGTCAAAGTAAAGAGAATTCTAAGTTTATACTTTACATACATTATAGCTTTACTTTACAAATTTTTGATAGTTATTAAAAAAATAAAAAAAAAAAAAAATTATTGCACCAGTACTTGCACATATTCCATTCAGATTTCATATTTTACAGTGAGCAGAAAACTATACTGCACTGCACGCGTTCACTGTAAATAGCAACTTAATATTTTATAAAATTCCAACATTTTTACATTTTTTTAATAATTTTTCTTTCTGAATCTCGTTTAATATTCTTCAGTTTTTTTCACATTTAATTTTGCCTCCTTCTCGTTTTCTTAATTAATTGAAAATATCATCGACCAATTCTTTTGTAATAATGCGATGTGGCCGTGTCGGATTCACTTTTGGGCGCTGATACAATCTCGCATTGATGGCATACAGACGCGGTGACAGATCACAACGCACATTGAACCACCAGTCACAAACGAAGACAGCCTGCGAAAATTGTGTACCATTTGGGCATAAGAACGATGCCTGACGTCCATCAATGTCACAGTAGTGCCAACCTGTGTAAAAAAAAGGGGAAAACAAATACAAAATCAATTTCAATTTGCCACTTTTTTTATTTTTATTTTTTTTTTTGTTGTGTTGTGTGTGTTAATCGTTTAAAAGTAATTGAATTGTAAATGGAAAATATTTGTAGCTGTTGCATTTCCATATGTCCCTTTTGTTTTTTTTTGTTTTCTTGCTCTTTCCCTGTTGAGTATTTACCTTGACATCTTGTTTCCATGTCGGCAAAAAATCCTGGATACAGTTGTTCATCACAGTAAAAGTTGGTATAGGGTATAGCTGAGAGTATGGGATAATCAACACCAGGGCGGCCTGTTTAAAGTAGAAAAAAAAAATAATTTAAGTTTAATATTTTTGTGTTTGTAAATAGATTTTCAGGGATTGTAATTAGTGTTGATTCGATACCCACTTCGTATCGATACTTTTACTCATTACTTGTATCGAATAAAAGTATCGATGCTACCGAAAATATCGGAAAAACGTATCGAATACTCGTTTAAAGAGACAAATTATTCTTTTTTGAGTGGTTGTCAAGGAAAATATTCAGGCCAAAACGGCCCATTGTGATACAACATGGTTGAGCCTACAGTTTACACTACTCAACACGAGTTTTTCGCCTATAAATCATGGTTTTGAGATATTTCCACTGGAAATACGCGAAGCAAATCGCTAGAAAATTTATAATAGAAGGAAAACTAATCAACAGATTAAAGCTGGTTAAAAATATTTTATCTTAATGAAAAAGTTTCAATAAACATTATGTTCTATATGCATGGCAGGAAATATTTTCTAGAACTTCAATACTGGACTGCAATATTGTCATACATTGAAATATTGTAGTATGGACTGAAATATTTTGAATAATTCTGCAGTAGCATTTTGAAATATATTATTGATTGCTGTAAAATATTGCAAAATGATCCACAATTTTAAATATTTTATTGCAATATTTCAGTTTTTTAAATAAATATTTTCCGAAAGTATCGAGTATCCGATACTGACCCTTTTTTCCGATACCAAGTAAAATACTTATGGCATAGCATCGAGTAAAAAAAGTACTTGAATCGAATGAAAAGTATCTAGTTTTTACTTGTATTTACTTGTATCGAATCATCACTAATTATAATAATATACGATAGTGAAGGAGAAATACGATAGTAAATTTTGGGTTGTTTTAAAAACAGTTTCTGTATAAAAGGTTTGCTCCTCGAAATATGCTTTACTTTTTTTGTTTAACATTTTCCTTCTTTTTTCTTCTAATGCTAAGTTTTTGATCTGAATTTATACTCAGGTTGATATATTTGAGTTTCCGTATAATTTTTGGTCCACTCTTGGCCTGAATTTGGATTAGATTTTTTGACTAGGTTTTTGTCTGTGTTTTGATCCAATTTTTGGTCTCGTCCCTAATCTTATATGTCTGCTCTGAACCATCACAATCTTCAGTACTTTTTTTTCATTTGTTGCAGTTGATTCAGATAATTTATAATTAATATTTCAGATATAAGCTATTATAATCATAAAGCCAGCTGCTGCAAAAAAGAAAAGATTTCAGTTAACGTCTGACAATATATTTTAGATCCACCCCGAAAGAAATACCGCCGATCAATGGATTAGTTAGCTATTCTTATGCTTAATCCTTTGTGTTATTTCCAGTTTTCCCCATTCAGTAAATTTTTGTTTTACACGACCAAAGACAAAGAAACGCACACAATAGACGTTTAACCCATTATGGATGGGACGACCGAAATTTCAAAGCTTATTTAAGTGGCTCCGTTAAATATGAAAAACGAACGTAAAGAAATTTGAGCTATAACATTTTTTATGGAAAATTTTATGAACCTTCGAAATCTGCAGTCAAAATAATAAAAAAAATTAAAATTCAAAAAGTTATGCATCAAAAAACATGATTTTTCAATTAAGAAGTTATAAATTTTTTTTTTCTAAAGCCCATAATTTTCAAATAAAAGTGGTTGTAATTTGAAACATTTCTCTGCAGTTGTTTTTATTTATTTGAAAATTATGAGCTTTAGAAAAAAAATGTGTATAAAACATGCTATAATTTTTTCAGAACTTTTTGAAAAAGTTTTGATATATTTTAAAATTTCATAGTTTCGTTCGTAGTCGTTCGAAAAGTCTAAAAAAAAATTAGAACGTATTCTTTGATGAATGTTTTTGAAGTGAGTTTTCGCGTTCAAGCCGCCATTTTGCATATTAACACGCTAAATTTTAAAACACCAGGTGAAGTTGAGGATGTATGGACGCCGAAATTTTATCAAATAGAGGTATTTCTTATTGATTTCATTCCGAAAATAATTTAAGAAAACAAATTTTTAATCGAAAAATCATGTTTAACATTTTGAATTTTAATTTATTTTTTTTTATTTTGACTGCAGATTTCGAAAGTTCATAAAATTTTGCATAAAAAATGATATGGCTCAAATATTTTTAAGTTCGTTTTCAAATCCACTTAAATAAGCTTTGAAATTGCGGCCGTCCCATCCTTAATGGGTTTAATTTATGCTTAGGATTTTGGTTTTCTTTTTTGCCGATTTTTCGAGACCATCTTGAATTTTGCCAGCTAACTGAAGGTGAATCTAGAGCTCGTGTCAATTTTTACTTGCTTGTGTTATTCGTTAATCAATTTTATTCCTCCACAATGCAGTTCTGTTAAGCAGATTTCGTGCAACAAATTTGTTAAGTTAAAAAAAAAAAATTGAACTTAACATTCTCAATGCGAACTAAATAAGACTTTTATTAGCATTGCATTTTTCAATGGTAATGAAATGAATTATTTTCAACATTAAAATGTTTGTAGGTATCTCATACATATGGGTCTTAATCAATGGTAAAACCACCCACGAAAAAAGATAATCTAAAAGAAAATTCTGCATTTTTTGAATTTGTAACTCAATTAAAAATATGCAATCAAGAAATGAACAATAACAACCGAAATGAATACGAGATGCATTTATGCATAGTCTTCAGTAGAATCAGTAGAAAAATCTTGTTTTCATTCATTCCAATCAATATCACTTCATACAACAGAAATTGAAGATAACCCAAAAATATTGCAAAATATTCGAAATGCTGCAGATGCCCAAGCATTTTTCTTGCCCCACAAAAAAATGCCAAATAAAAAAGTGTCAAATGCAGTTGTTATAGTAGTAGAAATTGGCATATTGCACAATGCAAAAACAAAACAAAATTATAAAAACAAATAACAAAAAAAAAAACCAACCATCAACACCAAAATAAAACCAAATCTCAGCGTTAATAAATGAATTTACGAGGAGCTGCACTCTCGGAGTCATCCCACTTGCTGCCGAAATTCAGAGGCCGCCTTGTTCGCCATTTGCAGTATTTATTTGTATTTTTTCTTTCTGTACCCTACTCTTGTAGTATTAAGTATTTAGATTTCAAGTAGTGACTTAATTTCATCTGTATAAGGTAGAAACAGAATGAATTGTGGAAGTCAGGAGACACCAAAGTTCAGTGATATCGGTATCATCAGTGTATGCAAGCAAGTTTGCTCTTCCAAATATTTTCTTCAGTAAAATTCGCAGAGCATTTGACATTATCACCAAAATCAGACATTACAGCGCACAGCGGAATAGGCGATAAATTTAGCTGGATATATGTATGGTTCTAAAAAAAAGTTATTCCAATATATCTTAAATTGTATTATTACGCATTCAGATATCTAATTAAGCAATCTTGATACCCATATTCTCCATATTCCCCCAAAAGTACATAATGACACAAGGATTCAGGAAGAAGCGTACTTTAAGATGTAACTAAAATTTCAATCACTTCTTAAAAATTTTCTTCATAAAATTGATCGCACCTAGAAATGAGTACGAAAACTTTTAAAAAATCACGTTAGTAGATGTGGTATTAGACAAATTTCACTCATTCGAAAATCAAAAGTTTAATTACACAGCCACACAAAAAAAATGTTTTTTCTAGTCCGTGGGCCCCACCGTGTTTATTATATGTTTTTGGGGTCACTAAATCCGAATTCGATTACCATATATTTTGCAGGTTATGTCGAAAACCTGATATGCTGGAATTTTTTAGACCTCGGATTCGAATTCAGCAACCCCAAAAACATTTGATAAACAAAGACTGACCCCGGGGCTCGAAAAAAAATTGTATGAGGTTATATCAGAACGGTGACGTACTGGAGTTTTTTAGACGTTGGACTCTGATTCAACGATCCCAAAAACATATAGTAAACATGGCTTGTCCTCCAGGGCCTAAAAAACATTTTTTTTCTGTTGCTCTGCTATTGATTAAAATTTCTCCATGCAAAATTCCATTAACCCTCTAGTTCCCCAATTTTTGATTGATTAAAAAAAAATCGAAATTGATTAATATTGGCGTAAAAATCATAAACTGATTTAAGAACCCCAAAAAAAAACTAATGGGCGTAGTTTTATAAAGTAGGAAAGTTTGAATGCCTAAAATTATTTGTTGTTGATTGAACTTTTTATCAATTTGTTTTAAGTAACTAAATATTTTATATCAAAAATTTACATTCCCAGCTATCCATAGCATAGAAAATTCCCTAAACGATATGATAAAATGTAGCAACAGAAAACTATTATGGTGGCAATTCCATCCCTTTTGATGAAGGCCGTCTAGAAGCGGGGTTGGGAACTAGAGGTTTAAGATTACTCAGAGTGTTTAACCTTATTTCTTAACACCTTCCTAGAATGCCAATTATGAGTATAAAATAAACCACACAGTTCTGATTTTTCGATAATCTTTCTCCATGTACAATTTCGTTGAGATTGTTCTGGTATGGACCCTACTAAGACCCCAATTATAGACTCAACTGAAATGTAATATCGAAAGCAGGACCTCAAAAAGCATAATTTTGTTTTAATTGATGATCAGCGATCAAAATGTATGAACGTTTCATGGGCGAGGGAGAATTTTAACCCCAATATAGGATAGTGACTAGAGCCGTTCGCTCACTGACGAATATAAGTTTAAAATTTCAATTTCAGTTTAGCCTCACTAATGACTTCAACACGAATTAGAAATAATCCCCGAAGTATGTAGGGTATTTTAATGAACCGATATGTCCATACTTTCCATTTCTTATGCTTTTGTTTTGTATATTTCCAAAAATGCATTTGGAACACAAATGAAAAAGAATTGAAATGCATTTAAAAATGCGCTACATGCTACACACAGAAAATAATAAAAACAATAAACGCGTTTTGTTTTTTTTTTTTTGCAATGTTTTTGGTTGACACTGCAAATGAATGCCGCAACGAAACTGAAAAACTGATTCAGTAGCAAAGCATAACTAATGATAAGAGAAAAAGAGAGAGAGTGAGAGAGAGTATGGATGAATGATATTGTCTTTGTGTTTTTATGGTTCTATAGCCATGGGTCAATAGTGCTCAATTATTATGTTTTGGCTTGAAATACAAACGTTGCAAAGAGCATGGAAAATCGGTGGTGATGCGAGTTAGTTGGTCACGTGAATTTGGATGCATGGCATAGTGGTGGTGGTTGAATGCGCATCATAAAATAGAAATTCAACTGAATGGGAAAGAAAAAAAAATTTGGATTTTTTTTTTCATGGAAAAAACACCAGCGGTGGATAACAGCGGTCGACCAGCTCCTCTATCTCTATCCACAGCAAACTCTATTATTATCAATACACAATCAGAATAAAACGTGCAGTATTGTTTATATATCAGCGACAGCCAACAGTAACAGCGTCATAGTTCCACATGCGCCACGACGATACATTTCTGTTCTTAACACAAAATAATTACATTTTTGTTTGCTGTATTATGTTTAAGGATGAGAAGGGAGCCGGAGAAAAGCCAACCATGCAATCCTAAAATTTCATTTTTCTACTGCATGAAAAGTGCCCCAAATAAATATTTATTATGTTTTGAAAACAAATGAATCTATAAATAAAATTAAAAATCCCATTTGGTGTCAGCAAGTGGTAATGGCAAAGAGAACAGTGTGGCAATAATGGTGGTGGTGTTATAGTGAGGCACGTACCATATATGCCGAATTTCATGCTGCCTATTTATTTTTATTTTCATTAATTCATTGCATAAAATTTCATTGTTTTGATTTTCATTAGCAACTTTACTAAAGCATATGCAATGCAAAATTAAAACGAACTAAATGAATATCTTACCGGGTATAGATTTCCCCAATTCTAAATATTCTCGGACCGATGGACTAAGAAAATTTGTTGGTATCTCAGGTATATCTTTTTCTTGGCTACCGCTGTCATCATTTTCCAAATCTTGTTGTGGTTCGGGTTCAAAGTTAACGGGTTCTGGTGCTCGTGGACGTTTGGCTCGTTTTGAGCGTATCGTTTCACTGCAATCTAAAAAGAGAAATAAAATTATTTATTAGTATTTACGTATGTAATTTATTAATTTAAATTGCTAAAATTATACATAAAATTTAAAACGATTCAGAATGCTGAGCAAAAATCGATCTGTATCCTCAAAAATTATTCTAAGCTAACCTGTTTATTTCTCTACAAATTTCATAATTCAAACATATTACTTAAAATAATAAAATTTTGATGTGATAACGTTTTTACTCGGGGCTGAAGGAAAAATTTATAGCAGAGTGAACTGATAGAAATTAAAATCAAATGTCACGTCGGTGTCGTATGAGTTTACATAGTATGTGTGAGTTTATAAGTGTGTGTTTGTGTATTTGTCTCACTTGCATCGCTTATAAAAACAAAACACCAAAATAGAGGCTGCTAAAATTCAGGACGCTATAACCTAGTTGTCTAGTGCGTCAGGGTTCAAATCCAACAAATTTCTTTTTGACATTTTTTTAAAATTTAATTTCAATATAAATTAGGAAAAGTAACTCAGTCGATTTGTGGATTTGAACCTGTACTTGTGTACGCACTGAGTATACATCTGTGGTACACACTAACGTGGTAGCGTTGCGGTAAAGTTCTCTCTTCTACTCAAAATTTGTATTTGTTTGTTTGAAATGGTACTAAAGCTGACGCTTTTGGACCGGTAACTAGGTTGAAAGTTACCAGTTCATTTCATACGAAAGAACGCAATCTGGAACCGGCTTCTAAATAAAGGAACCAGTCCCGTGATAGCTTCTAAAACCGGTTCCATTTCTCGTGAGGTAATTATTGTTTTTTTCAATGCAATAATGAGTAAGACATACAAAATTGAATGATTCAACCACGTTCTTTATCATTATTTCTAAAAATGGATCATATAAAATTTTGAAATTGTGTTTGTGAAAGCTAAAAATGTTTTTACTGTATTGGAGTTTCCATTAGCCGTGTTTTGCAGAGAAAGTATGTTATCACATCATGTGACGAGTGCAGAAGGCACACATTTTAGTTTTTTTTTCTTTTGGGAATTGTTAACCCCTATAATGACGGCTAGGACAGTTCTGTTGTTCGTCCAAGACCGTTGGGCACTTTCCTCAACCAACGAAAAGAAAAATAAAACTGGCTTTTCAAAAACCTCCCAAAATGCGGGTAAAAGGGGCTAGTGAGGTTAGTGTTTAAGCAGGTAAAAAGGATTCAGAATATCCTATTAAATAACTTTTTGTCGGGCTCCAAGCTCTTTCAGCCCGAATTTTTTTTCTTTCACATAAAAACGCTGTAATTTTTCAGACTTTTGACAAAATAAATTTTTTCTACATAAAGAATTTTATCTTAGCATTTTGACTCGTTTTTGTTGTTTTTTAAACCCCAAGTTTCCAGTATTTTTATTTTAAGCCGTAACTCTTGAACTGGTAGAGCATACAGTGGCTCAAAAAACTTGACGCGGAGGAACATTTTTGGGAAACGATAAATATTCAAGAATGGCATCAAATCGACAAACACAAAGGAAAAACAATTACAGTTTCAAGAAGGGTCTCGAAAATCCCAAAATTTTACCATAATTTCCAAGTTTTTTTTAATTTTACAGCTCTGTTTCCGTTTAGCTCCGGATTCCTTACAAGTTCAAACATAATGCAAAAACAATAACGTGATTCTCTAAGTCTAGTGTAGTTGCAAGTTAGCACGAAATGCAAAATTATTTTATTAAATTCTGTGGCAATAAGGAATAACAGCTAAACTCAAAAGTCGACTAAAAACCTGTTGCGATTCGAGAACGCACATTAACGTAGAACTGTAATATATAAGAAAATGTAAGCACAGAGAGTGAGAGAGAAGCACAGAGTTGCATTTAATATACTACACTTCATTGCATTGAACATATACATGGGTATCGTTGTAGGAAAAGCTTTCAAGCGTTGCAAAATGGATTGACGTGCATTTTGTTTTTGTTTCATTATACGGATTGAAAGTCTTACAATTTTTCCTATTCTTGCACCGTGCAAGGGCATATACTAGACTTAGAGAATCCCCTTAATTTCTTAAATCGGATAATTTTTGTCTTGACTATTTCAAATGTACTACAGAATAAATCATATATTTCCAATAGATTTCGGAGTATTGGAAATGAATTTCACAATATTTTTTTATCGATTCCAAAATATTATATTATTCTATATTATATTATTCGGTTTCAAAATCAGTGTGAGCTTCCCAAATGTATTTCTGAATCATAGAATTAGTTGAGAAATTTTAAAGTGAAGTTCCTATAGAAATGCGGAAAAGTACCTTACAATATTTCGAAACTTTTGAAGCTTAAATTTAGGAGTATATTTTGTATATTTATCAAATTTGTTTTCAGAATATTTTACGTAAATTTCAGAATATTGTTTCAAGTCAAGCTGTTACACTGTAAGAAAATGCTATTACAAATCAGAGAGCACATGAGTTAATACTGAGAGAGCCGACACCGACGTCTCTGCATGTATTGTATGTGGCTGATCCCCATACGTTGATATGAAGAAAGCGCTACCTGTCGACGACGGCTCTCTCAGTATTTTCTCATATTCTCTATAGCGCAAACAACAGTTGGGCAGGAAAGTGCAGGACGTGGGGTGTAAATTAAAAGACGATTGAAGAGAAGACATCGCCAAATTATATTTAGCGACAAAAAGTAAGTTTCCAGCAGCAATTTTCTTGTACTTCAAATTTTGTATTGCGTTAAATGATAAAATAGGAAATTAAAGTTCCCAACTAATTTTCTCTAAAATTATTTACATGAATAAATTTGTGAAAAGATGCTTCTGTTGCTATAGTTACATTTTTGATAAAAAAAAGAAGTAGAATCGATTTTCAAAGAAATCGCCCTTACGATAATTTGACCATTATTGCTCGTTATATGGCATGGCATTCAGTTGTTTTGCTGGTTTGCACATTAAATATTTTAATTCATTTCAAAGTTCTGAAACTTTTTTCCACCCGTGTCTATTAATTTATTAAATTAAAAGATGTTTTTGTGCTGCGCCCAAAAAACAAATATACCATAAGGTTCAAGGCTCAAAAACTTAAATTTCATTTAAATTTCAAGTATTTATTTTATTTCTTGTTGAAATCAATAAAAAATTTTGTGTTTAATAAATATCGCGTCAATCCGATCGCTACGCCTTAAATTTGCGAATCACATTATGAACGCATTAATGTCAAGATTAAGATTACTACGAGCAATATGCCTAAAGGCTGCCGCCGCTGCTGCTGATATTTTTTTATTGGCAATGTTGCTGTCATTTCTGCTGCTGTTGTTGTTGTTGCTTGCTGCACACGCACACACCTTCAATTAACCCACTTATGAGAATATCGCAACAATTGAAAAATAAAATAAACAAAAAGTAATTGTTGCCAGCATCACGTACATTTCCATCTATCGTTCCTATTTATCTTATTTTACATATTTTGAATCCATGTCTTTGAATTATGTTTTTTATTTTATTTTTTTTTTATTTTGAGTTTACTTTGGGTTATTTTTTCCCCCGAAAAATACAAATGCACATTTTGACCCGCTGCAGCATTATCACACCCGTCAAAAGCTAAAACATTAAATTTTTCTCATTGGCGGTTTGCTCATTGCAACTCCTAAGAATATTTCATAAAATTTGTGCGCTACTGAAAATATCATCCCAGTAGGAAATTAGAGAAGACATACATTGGCGTATAGAAGTTTGGTTTTATTGAGATCTGTTGAGTTTCGGTTTCAGACTTCGTAAATAAAATTGAGGATGTCTGTGAGATAAGGGAGAGAACAAAAATACTGTACAGTCTGGAAAATACATTAAAGTCTCAGTTCTGATTCCATCTGATTTAAGACTGTAACTCGTTTCTGAGACTTCTTTAGATTTCCTACTGACTCCAAAATAAGTTTAGGTGTGTGTGTTCGCGCTTTTAGCTGACAGTATTATAGTTGACAATTTTTTTTTTGTTTTTTTCCGTCGTTCACATTAAATGTTGTTACTCTTATACTCATTGTTGCTTGTACATTCTGCTACTCATTGCTTTTGCTGCTGTTAATTTCTGTATATGAGAATGTGTATGTTTTTAGTTTTGTTGTAAGTTGTTGGTGCAATTATGTAGCAACAACTGCAACAAAAAAAAAAAAAAAGATGTAAAAATTGCAAGTGCATTTGTGATGTAATCAATATGCACGAGTAACTAGTAGTAGCAGTATACTCGTACTTAGTATAATACTTTACCGCTTCTCCCTTGCATGTGATTCACATTGGTTGGTTGTTGACCTTGCTTAAATGTTTTTCTTTATATTTTTTTATTATTTCTTTTTTTTTTTATTATTACTTTTCAACATTGTAGGTATGTAAACCAAATTCACGATTGACTAGAATCTCAAAAGTTTTTGATATGTTTTTTCTTTCTTGTGTTAATATTTGCTGTTTGCACTTCTGTTAGTGGCAGTTTATGTTGTTGATTGCTATTGCTGCTGCTGCTGTTGCTGCTGCAAGGTAAACGACAGTTATGCATCTTTGTATACTTTTAATGTTGATTGTGCAATTAGCTTGCAACTATTCTTTGATATTTTTGTTCTTAATTTTACAATATTTTATTTACATACATGTTCAGATTTTTTATTTTTTTTTTTTTATTATTATTCTTAAGGCAACCGATTCAATTTTTAATTGACCTTAACCTTCTCTGATAAAGTTTTATTTTGTTCTTTTTTTATTTAATTAATTTAAAATCTTTTCTCAATTTTTCTTTTCAGGTAAGTTCAGTGTAATCTTTATGAATATCAATGAAATGTATAAATCTGGGGTAAGTTTTTAAATATAATTCTTTATTAAAAAATAAATCTAACCTACATGTAAGTGATCCGTGATTATTGTCTGAAGTATTTGCATCAAAAAATATTCGATTTGTTATCCTAGTTAAGTGTGTGTACTGAGTTGATATTTTCCGTTGAAGATTGTTGTTGCTTGGAAAGTTTAACTCCCAGAAATATTTTGAAGTTTAATAATAAGATTTAATAAAACTAAATGTGATTATACTTTTTAAAGATTTAACTAGCCACTCTCATTACTATTAACTTAGACAAAATACGTTTGTCTTTTCTAGATAGAAAAAAGGCTAGAAATCTACCACTTATTCAGGGTTCAGAAAGCCAATATGGTTTTTCATTCACGTATGAAAACAGTAGGCAAATTAATTGGATATGGAACCTTTCTTTTTTCATTGGATTTAAACTTCAGTCTTTAGTAGGGTAGCCAGACGTACTGATTTTATCAATACATGTCCTGATTTTTTTTTTTAAATACTGATTTTTTTTTTAAAATACTGATTTTTTTGTAAAATACTGATTTTTTTTTTAAAATACTGATTTTTTTTTTAAAATACTGATTTTTTTTAAATACTGATATTTTTTTTAAAAATACTGATTTTTTTTTTCAAATACTGATTTTGTTTTTTAAATACTGATTTTTTTTTTAAATACTGATTTTTTTTTAAATACTGATTTTTTGAAATCTCGAAATCAGTACCAAATTGTACTGATTTTTGTATTTTGTACCGATTGCGTAGTGCTTTTTTCAAATTTTTAACCTTAATGGTCTTAAAATCGCTTTAACAGACAGTCTCATCCTGTTTGTTTCTTTTTCTAATTTTTCACTAAATAAAATACATACGCGTTGCTGCTATCGAGAAAAGCAATATTTTCTTGAAGAAAAATCGATTAACGTAAGTTTTAAAATGAGAAAAGTTCTGGACGTTTATATCACTATATTACCATAAAATTACTAGGTAATAAAAGCATTAAAGACTGCCCTGATTTGTACTCATTTTCTCTGCTTTTCAACGTCTAATGTACTGATTTCGCAGTTCAAAAATCTGGCTACCCTAGTCTTTAGTCTTTGTTTTTGAAGGGGATGTAAAGTACAACATCCTCTGCCATTTTCATTAACTATGGATGATTTTTAGTATATAAACATAATCATATAGTGTAGTTGCCTGTTGGTTTTAGTTACTTTAACTATTTGCAGGCCTAATAAAAATAATTGGTTTCACCATATGTTATAAATTTACTATCTTTTAGTTTAAGACATTACTTCTGAAATTGCTGAAAAGTTAGAAATAAAAAATTTACATGTAGCGATTTTATCAGCAAATTAAAGTTGACCAAATTTTTGGCGATTTTTTTATTGTTTCCTAAATATAGAAAAAAGACCCAAACGAATTGAATGCATATTTCAAAAATTGTTTTTTACAGTTTACATATCTTTTAAGAATATTTTCTAATAATTTCGATTTTTAAATTGCATTAAAAAAAAAAATCATTAAATACAATAAACAATAAAAAAAATCGCCAAAAAGTGGGTAATTTTAATATGCTGATAAAATTGCATAATGTAAATTTTTTAAAATATTAAATTGCAGGGAATGTTGTACTTTATATCCCCTTCAAAACCCATTTTGATTTTACTTCCCAGCTTGTTTGGTTCTATCCTATAGACTCCGCGCGCAAAAACTCAAATAAACAAAGATGCGCGCGCATCCACAGTACATCCGAAGTACTAAATTTGCAATGTTTTAAATATTGAATATCTCGAAAACTATAACATATACGAAAAAATTACTTAAAGCCTTTTTTTTTAGAAAATCTTTTTTTGTGGTAGGTAATTTTTTGATATCTCCCACGATTAACCAGTTATTAATAAAAGAAGGCTTTTTTCACCAAGGGGGGTGGGGGTTTTTTGAGGGGGTTGCTCTGCAACCCCAGAACTGATTATTGTGGTTTTTGAATTTATCATACCCTCACTAACAATTACTGAAGAAAAATCTCACATAAGAATTTTTATGATGAAAATCCTCATAATGACTGGACTAAAATAAAAATTACAAAAATAAGAATGTAAATATGATAGCGAAAATCTGATCACAGGGTCGGAATGAGCGAATTACCCTTGAAAAGTTATCAAGCCAACCCAAAAAAGGCCTTGTTTGTTCCTTTCACTAGAGCAGGGTTTCTCAAACTGTAGTGCGCGTACCACCATTGGGATATGAGACCTCCAAAGGTGATACTTTAGCAGACAATATACGGCAAACGAAATAAGCGATGACTGAATTTTATTCGCACATTTTTTTACATTTTACAATCTGTTGCATGTTCATCGGTATTTATTGTTACGCTACTGTTTTGGTGGGCATAAAGTACACCTAGAACAGTTTTTTTTAGTTCAGTGGTAAGAGTTTGATCCACATTGTACATTGATGGTACGCGAAAAAAAAGCTTGAGAACCGCTATTCAAATTCATGCACTACCAACATGATTTTCTGGTTTCATATGAGTTGAGTGAGTAGAGCCAAACTCAACAAGTGGCAACTTTTGCCGTTTAGGCAAAGATTGAACTTATACCCCTGTATTTATCATTAAAAATTCAACTGACTTGGGTTTGGGCTTATACCAACATTATATGAATTTTTTTTTTAACCGACTAAGTGAGCGTGCTCCCTCTTCATACTAGCTATATTTTGAAAAAACCTATTTAATGAAATATTTAAAAAATCATACCCAAGAACCCAAGGCATGATTTAACATTTGTATTTAGGATAGGCGCATGTACTATTTCCCAATTTGTTTCTTTATATGCGTGAACAATAAATTTGTAAAATTAAAAATTGATATTCTAATATCTTTCGAAACTTTATAACAAAGTTTCACTATTTTCTTAGTACCTGCTTATTTAAAAAAAATTCTGCTATAATTAATTAATCCATACAAACTTTAAGATAGGCAATTCATATATATAAATCACTTCTATACACACATATTCTTAATTTGCCACAAAATAGTAATGAACAAAAACTATTTACCACATCTAAACGAATTCTATACCCAAAAGGATTCTCGCTCACTGCAAAGCCTGTTGCTTGCTCGATTAAGTTTTACAATGTAGCGCCATGACATTGGCAATTCAGTAAAATATTAAAAAAAAAAAAAAACTACCAACAACAACCATAAACAATTGTTTAAACTAGACGAGTCGCTAATATAGAGAACCATAAAGATAAAAAAGTATGATGGGGCTAAGTGGGGGCAATAAATCACGAATGTTATCAATATTTGTTCTACACCGCATTGCACTTTACACAATAGCTAAAGAAAACTACTTAAGCAAAAGCGTTCGTAAGATATTTGTCTTCTTGGAATGCTAGTGAAAGTTAAATGGTGAAGGATGAAGAAGGAGTAGGGAGCAGTGCAAAAGTAGTTATTACATTTAAGGGGTTATGTTAAGTTGTGCTCGGAAAAGTTACGTGATTTTCACGAATTTTTCTGGTTCATTGATTTTTAACAATAATTTTACAAAAAATAAAAAAAAAAATTCAGACGCTTTCAAAGAATTATTTAAAATTTCATAACGAACAGTGAAGTAGTTTATGAGAAAAACAGTTTTGAGATAAACGAGTTCACAGATTTAAGTCTATGTAATTGATGACTTGAGATAGCGGTCTATAAACGCCTAAAATCGTTGAATGAGCACTGTAATCTTTTTGGAAATTGTTGTAAAATATTTTTAAGTTTACATACTTTAAGAATATGCCATAAAAAAAAAATCGATTTTTTCGATCTACCCAACTGGGCATAACCCCTTAAAGAACACGGAATATAATTCTTTATTCGAGGGAGATGATTTTTTGCTACAGAAACGCACACATGTAATTTTAGATAAACTCTACTAATAAATTTGATTTATATAATTGCAGATAGTGGTCAGGTTAGTTTAAGTTCTGAGTAGTTAAGTGTTTAGAGAAATGTACTAGCAATTAATTTAAACTCCTTTATTATTGTACAATAAAAAGAAAATTAAGTAACGTAAAAAATGTTAAGCTTGAAATTGTTGGAATGATTTCTAATTTTTCTTCATAGCTTGTTTGGTTTTCGAGTAATTCCATTTTTCCTATAGACTCCTCACGCAAAAATTCGAATAAACAAAGATGCGCGCGCATCCACAGTACATCCAAAGTATTGAATATCTCGAAAACTATGACATATACAAAAAAATTACTGGAACTATTTTTCTGGCTATTTTTCAAGCTTAACTCATTTTAAAAAACTGAACTTAGGTAATTTGGCCCTCAAGGTTTCCAAATATTCTACTTTGAGATATATTTTCTTGAAACATAATTGTTTGTTTTCTCTAACGGTAAATCCTGAATAGATAGATATAAAAAATTTCATTCTTAATGGATAATTTTTAATAAACAAATTGAACTTGGGTGGTTTTGACCTTCGATGACCCCAACTTTTTCCTGAAAATCTTATGATAGGTTTCTTGACCTTTTAGAGATGGTCATATATTGAGAAATAGCTTCATATAACATCACAAAAGGGGGGTTGGAGGAAAGTTCCTACTTGAGTAATTATTTTTTTTTTTTTTCGCTTTCATGATAAACAACTTTCTCTTAGTTATGAAACATGTACAAGGAAAAATAAAAAGCATTTTATATTGGTTCCCTATATACCAAAAGTATGGATTTTAACCCTCCATATCAAAAATTCCAGACGTGATAGAGGAAATTTGAGTGCAGGGTCGGAATCAGCTCTTTGAAACGCCTGACGGTTTTTATTGTTATAGTCAAAGTATACAACATTGTGGTTCAAAGGTGAATCCGCAAGTTCAAAATAAAACGATACAAATACTATTCAAGGATGACCCCATACACCCCCCATACCCCCCTCTTCCCCAAAATTGATGATAGGTTCATGTCGTTCGATTTCAATATTTATTTTCCTTTCATGCTCAAATATAGCAAAAGCAATTATTTTAATTACTGCAAATACAACAAACGAGAATTTAATCATCATCAAATTTTTGTCCACCAACATTTTATTTTTTAAATAATCACAACAACAAATAGATTTACTCAACAACGTTGGCGAAAGAAGCGTCGGCTGTAGTATAGTAGAGCGAGAGTGCGTGCGTGCGGATTCTGCAGTACATGGGATTAGAGTCGAATGTGAAACGGAGCACATTTCCACGCTCTACTAATTACTGCACTGCGTTGGTTGTAGAGTGTGCAAGTGTAAGTACGGATATTTTCATCACCGTTGTGTCATAGACATAGCCCCGTAGCCGTAACAGTTCACGCATTCATTTATGCTTGTTTGCAATAGCGTTTCTTCTTCCTCTTTTGTGTTAAGTGTTAAGCTTATTTAAATTAATGCTGTTGTTGGTTTTTTTTTTTTTTATTATTTACAGGTATTAAAATTTTCTCACCTTTTATTTATTTACACTTTACTGTTGCGTTTGTATCGCGTTTATAATTACAATTTTATTGTTTTCAGTATAATAATTCTCATGTAAATTAATCATAATAACTGCATAATAATAATTATAATTATATGAAATTAATTCACACATACAATGGTATACAAAATTTTGCAAATTTTCATTTATCCCGCCCCACTGGTTGATTTTTTATTTTTTATTTTTTTGTGTTGCAAATTTGGACATTTTGTGTTTTGTCACAGCGTGAATTAAATTAATATTGCGAGATTTTATTAAGTTTTTTTTTTTTATTGTTGTTCCAGTTGCTTTTGCAATTAAATATAATTTTCTATTGGCATTGATTTATGTTATGTTAATATTTGGTTTGGTTTTTTGGCTAATTTTACCACACTCTAGTATACATTATTATTTATATAATTTTATTAATTAACAATAGATAAATAAAACTTTCACACCATACATAGCAAGGTTAATTATGCATACTTACTAGTTATGTATGTACAAAAACGTTGTAAAAGAAAACCAAATTATTGCAAAATTTTACAGTTGTGGACATAAATGTAGCGTTCTGTTACAAAATATTAGAAAAAAAGTTGTGAATAAGATTCTAAGAAGTTGCAACAATCTAATGACCGACAATTATTAAAATATTTCACAATCGTCTACTTTTCAGTTAGAGCAGATTAATATTTTTTTGGAAGAAAAAATTGCTCTCCCGATCATCTAAGATGAATTGATGGGCTGTGGAGGATTAATTTATTTTATAAAAAACATTAAGCTTTTGTGCGCATTTCATTATCCTATTTTGACTCGACCAGCAACTTTGAAAATCACAATAAACAAGTAGGTTTCAGTGTGTTCATTTTTAAACAGCCCCAACAACCCAATCTACCTAACCTAAGTTTAAAAATTCGTCAAAAATTTATAAATTTTTCCCAAATCACTGTTTAACATTTCTATATATGAACCGTTAAGTGCAAAAGTGCTGTAAGTCAATTCTTCTATAATTTACGTTTTCGTCACAATTACTAGAATAACTTTAGCCCAATTCAGTTTCCTGCAAAAAATGGTGCAAGTCTAGGTTCAACTGTGTTTTATAAAGCAGATTGTGCAGTGGGAAAATAAATTTCATAAGAACCAACATATTGCCAAAAAATTATTGACTTGCACCTCTATTGTAGTCAATGGCTCATATACTGGCCATGGTGAAATCATGTATAAGGTGATAGCAAGATTACATCAATTTCACCTTGGTAAAAACAACACATCTTTGTTGTTGCGTCAAAAATCATAAAATGTCAAAATTAGTCGTACAACAAAATAATAACAACACAATGGCGGCGTGGAGAGAATGTAAAAATGGAGAGCAAACGTAAACAAACAATCATAAGTAAACAATGATTTTGACAGCCAATGATATTGACCACGAAGAAAGAAGAAGAATGAGAAGCTGGTAACTTCACCTGGTATAAATTCACCTTGATACTGGCTTTGAAATTGCATTTAAATAATTTAAAATTATTGCATTCCACCTGACTGACTGGCCAGGTAACCAGACATAATTTTTTGAAAATCAACAAAAAATAGGAAAATTAATTATTTTGTATTTGAAATGCAAAATTCATTTTGATACAATAACAAACTTCACAGGTTCTTATATATTTTTAAGGGGGTGTCCTAAATTATAAGGTCCAAAAAAAATCACCCAAACATTTTCGATTGAATTCAAGGCTGGCCTGTTTCCGGGCCATGGTAACGACTGTATCCCCAAAACGCTTTTATATTCCGCTACATGTGAAAAGAAAAATAAGTAATAACACAAAATTTGTAAAAAATAATTTCCAAAAATATGTTCATTCAACAGGGGTAATTACAGTTTTTAAATGATGACCTGATGCAGAATCGTCTTGAAATATTACTTTGGTTAACTTATCCAAGTAATATTTGTTTTGTGCTTGGATAACACTGTGTGACAGTGATCTTGCACTTTTATGGAGACCTAGCACAAATTGTCTAGTTATGCTAAGAAAAATGGTATGGCGGAAATTTCCCATACACCCCCAATCTCGTTTTATGCTCTAACGTTTTTGGGTAGGTTGGTGTGAACAATCGCTCATAACTTTGTTAATTTTTATCCGATTTAGTCCTTTCTGACCATGTATTGTTTATTTTCATGAATTGAAAACTGTCGGGACTGCAGTTGAACGTAGTTGCGATTTTTCGATTTTTTAATCATTTTTTCGGCTTGGACGATGTTTTTACGATATTATCCGATCTCGGACAAAACACTTTCAAAGTAAATTTAATGCCGTGTTGAATGATCTTTTTTTTGAATGAAATTGGATGAAAATTGACGGAGTTGTGTGAATTTTAAGATTTTAAGAACATTTTATTATTTATAATCATTCAGTACAGTGCACAGTGCAGAGTGCTCTTTGATTCAAAAACGTTTGCCTCTTTCATTTCAACGACTAGCAGTAATAAGCAAGCATGTTGATGGAGCTCTTATCTTGGAAACGTTTTTCAATGATTCCTATTTTCTGGTGGAGTCATTCATTTTATGGCGGTGTTCTTACTGAACCTTTACTAACAAAAGAAGGTTGTTTCCTGACCCGCTTCATTATTCAAAGTGTCAGTGCTCAGTTTAAAATTGTGATATGCTATTATTTGGGTCCAAGATATAGAGTTTTAAAAATTTCGCATATATGAGAGGTCGTCGTGGTAATAATCCAATCTATCTCATTTTTGCAATAATATATGGCAATAATAATGTTAATAAGTACACTAAATTTCATGATCATATCTATAATATATACCAAGTTATACTCTTTTCGCGGTTTTATTTGTATGGGAGGTAGGCGTGGTAATAGTCCGATCGTTATAATTTTTCACACATTTATTGTTAATGACCTCATGACCCAACAAACCAAATTTCAGAATTTTGGTCGGCTAAAAACGGATTTGACCCCATAGTGCACTGAACTGAATGATTATAAATAATAAAATCGTAAAATTCACACAACTCCGTCAATTTTCATCCAATTTCATTAAAAAAAAAAGTCATTCGAAACAGCATTAAATTTATTAAAGTGTTATGTCGCAAAAAATCTCCAAGATCGGATAATATCGTAAAAACATCGTCCAAGCCGAAAAAATTATTAAGAAATCGAAAAATCAACTGCAGTCTCGTCAGCTTTCAATTCATGAAAATGGTCGGAAAGAACTATTTTCCCCTTTCAAACTAAGAACAATTTAAAATTGTAAATCGGATAAAGTTTTGAGCGATTGTTTACATAAACCTACACAAAAACGAGATTTTGGGGGTGTATGGGAAATTTCCGCCATACCATTTTTCTTAGCATTATTAGAACTACAATTTGTGCTAGGTCTCCATAAAAGTGCCTGCAATTTTTTTTTTGTCAAACAGTGTAACCTATCCATGGAACGTAATACGCCTCTGTTTATTATGCCTATGTAGGCTGAAGAGTTCCAGAAAAATAATATCTCCTACATCGCAGCTGGTGATTGCTCCCCAGGCCATAACGTACGGAGAATGCTTATAGTACTTTGGGTGCAATCATCGAAGTATCTTTCATTTGGTCTGCGGTGGTCCATGACTCCTGAATCTGGACCAACAAGTTTTATTTTACTTTCGTCAGGGAATATGACTTGAGCCCAATCATTAAACGACCAATTTCTCTTTTCCCTGCATCAATTTAAACGATTTAAACACATCTTTGCAGTTAACATTGGCCTTTTCGCAGCTCTTCGTGCATTCAGATCATTTTCTCTTATTTTCTTTCTTAGCTTGATTCTACTTTATGCATCTCCCTAAACTCTGAAGCGATTTCTGGTGAATTTTTTTTTTTTTTTTTTGTTACTCATACTCATGAAAAAGGTTATTAATCTTTGTGGTAATTTATTATTTTAAAGTTTTTTTTATATACTTTGAATATATTTAAAAAAAATATACCTTGAGGTTCAATGGGTTGGTTTCTTTTTTCCCCTTCTAAAAAATCACGATGATGTGGCGTAGAAATATTTTGGTTTTTTTTACACCTGGTCACCTTATTTTCTCGGGGTTAGCCAAAAACTACTGCACTCTCTAAAATTCAGAATCAACTTTCTTTTATTTTTCTAAGTACAGTTTTTTATTGAAATTGCGCTTTGAAAATTGGATCATGGCATCTAGTATCGGGCCAAAATGAGTTAATGCAAATAAGTAAAGCTTCTGTATGCATATATGACGCGTTCAGAGGAAAAGTGAAGCATAAAATTTACAAGAGCAAAGAATTGATGTTGTTACTTGCCGACTACAGCTATATAGCCAAGTACGCACGAAGAGTTGTAACTTACTCACACATACAAAATCAAATAGGCTAAGCAGAACAAGACTTTTTGGTTTTGGGTTTATGAAATTTTCTATTTCACCTTTCCTCTAATAAATTTTATACTTCACTTTTCCTCTGAGCGCGTCATATGTGAATAGGGCTTAAATCAACTTAACATTTCTTAAAATTTATAGATTTGTTCCTTTCAGTTATGTATTATAGTCCACTGAAGAAAAGTGTGAGAATAGCAATTCATTGCTTTTTCGTTTTATTGAAATGAAAATGTTTAAATATTGAAAACAACATGCATACATACACATATTCTTTAATTGCACACATGATGATCAATGATTATGTATATCTCAAAAACCAAAAAAAAAAAAAAAAATACCCATAAATAAAGAATGTACATATCTTTTCTCCGGAAATGTTAATTTTCGAACCATTGAAAATTTGTAAATAAATAAATGCAATTTAATTGCATCCTTGATGGGCTGATTATCGCATTACTTAATTGTTGTTGTTACAGTTGCTGTCGCCGCCCTGTCAGCGACAAGTTTATATTTATAAGTAATAAGGATAATTTGCAAGCGAATGTTGACTGCGGTTATAAAGAGTCAATCCAGAAGGATATACAAAAATTATATATGAAATATTTTGTTCTTCCGATTGCAATGTTACACATGCACATACAATACACAGATACAGATACGTTGAAATATTCATAGATTTGCGGTTATTTCGAGTTTTTAAACTCATCTCTGTGAACTCATTACCAACGATGGTAATAATAATAAAATTAAAATAAAAGAAACTACCCACGAATATCAGGTAGTCACATCCTTTCGATGTTAATTGTTTAAGTGTTAAATGAAGTCAACACATTTTCAATTGAGGTCTTGTTGTGGAAGATAAACGGTGTATATCTGAGAATATGTATGCATATGAATGGCTTTAATACTTATTAATTATGCATAATTATGTAATTAGTTAAACTCTTTCTGGGTGTGAATGATTTAATTGTTTTCACTAACGACCCATTAAAAAAAAAAAATTCCATTTATTGAGGAAATCTGGTCGATATATTCTTAAATATTGAGGCTTTAACCTTTTCGTGCAAGTTAAGGACTTTTATTTAGGGCAATTTAATGCACATTAAATTCAAACTGTAGTTACGTATTCAAAAAAATAAAAAAATATTACCTTTAATAATAAATTATTAGAGTTTGCACATTTATTCACGTACAGAAAATCGGCCAAAAACGAATTTTATTGAACGATTAAAATCAACTAAATGCATTAAATTTTCTTAACGACTTTACGATATTATTTTGGCAATAGTTTTCTTATAAGCGTAACATAAAGCTTCAACTAACTAAACTCGTTCTAAATAATAAATTTTAGCTAAACGCAATGCATTTTGGTTAAAACATTTTCAATGTGGCAACAAATTTTCAATGTGCCTAAAATATTTTCGTACCAATACTTTTTATTTTGGGGACTGTGTTTGCCGTTTTTTTTCTCTTTTATATGAGCTTTGAGCTATTTTCTTGAATTTAGTTTTACCAAAACTAGTTTTATTGTTTTATATTAGCTCAAACAGTTTATACAACCAACAAATTTTTATTATATTTGCAAAAAGTAATAATAATCAAATGTGTGTATATATTGCAGTGTGTGTGTGTGTGTGTTTGGTGTCCAAAAAAAGAAAAAGTCGTGACAACATGAAGTTGCAGTTAAAGAAATAAAATTTAAGGTGGGGTTTCCCGTATGTGATAAAAAAGGTAACATAACTTTACACACTCGAGAGATATTAACAATAAGCTTTACTTGCAACTGTACGTAAATATACACTCAGAAAAATTCTTAGAAAATACAAGAGTTACTTCCGATTACTCTGGCATCATTAGTTCAGTTGATGACTTAGTACAGAAAGAGGTTGTGTTTTCAAGTTTCAGATAGAGCATTACTCCCAAAAGGTTTTATTTGTTTTTCTTCAAGAAAGAAAAAAACTTTAGTACAAAGATACAAACAAACTAAAACGAGTCACTTCTGCACTCGTCTCATGATGTGGTAACATTCTTTACGTATTTTTGTTCACTTTATTTTAAAAGTTTAAAGTTTTTATATCCTAAAAAGTGCAAAGTTCATAATTTTTTTTCTTCGCTTTCTGCACGTCTACATCGCCTAATGTTATTAGGAAAGAATAAGCTATAAACTTAAATAAATACTACAAGAAATAAAAACAATTTTTGATATATTCCACTAATTCCATTAATATATAAGTATATTCCACAACCATTTTTCATATATAAATTATGTGTTGCATACTTTTGGGCTTGTTGGGTCCTACTTTAAATATTAAAAATTCACCTTTCTCACTTTGTTTGAACTAATCATAAGTCAGCATATTTCCGGGGTGCAATTCATTACCCTCCACTTGGCGGTACAAAAATTTAATATAACAACCATTATATTTACATTCAAAATAATAAAAGTGCGGTATACTTTCAGAGTTTTATTTTTAAATCAAACTAATAATAAGACAGCATACCTTCGGGGTGCGATTCACCACCCTCCACCTAGCGTAGCGAAAGTTTAACATAACCGGCACTATATTTGCAGACAAACTAATAAATGTGCGGTATAATTTTAGGGTCCTATTTTTAATATTAAAAATTCACCTTTCTTAATTTGTTCATACCAATAAAAAACATACTTTCCGGGTGCAATTCACCACCCTCCACCTAGCGGTATGAAATCTTAGCATACCCGCCACTACATTTATTTATTTATACACACATTTATAAACCCTTGTTAGGTTAGGGAGAAACTATAAAACCGACTGTTGCAGCAGTTAGAAAAACTTAGTCAAAATATAAACTTTCTAGGACTTGGTTGTCCTTGACTAAACGTTTCTTTAATAACGTTTCTTTTTTATTTTAGCATAAGCTAAAATAAAAAAAAGTAACGAAACTAAAGGTAAAATACCTGTAGCCTGAGATTAATATATCAATCTGAATAACAGAATATCCATAGCCAAAATGGATATGAAATCAGTGGCCAAATGGGTAAAAATTAAATGGAAAAAATATCGGTGATCTCTCAAGGACACAATTTCTTGGTTCCAAAAATGTAAAAAAAAAAAAAAACAAAAAACACTAATATAAAAATATTTGGGAAAGAGTTGATTTAAAAATTAAAAGTAAATTGTGCCTACATTGTACTTTAGAATGCAGCTGCATATTTTTACTCATTTATTTATATTTGTACGCATTTTTTCCTGTTAATTATATTATTTGGTTTAAAATGCATACATAAATATTTCACTTATGAATAACAATTAAGTTTTTGTTTTTAAAATAATGTTAAGCATTAATTTCATACTTTGTTTGTTGTTAATTTGCAGCGTTGAATGATTTATAAATCAACAACAACACACAAAAAAGCGAACAGAGAAGATTTCATTGCAGAGTATGAATAGATTCTTGATAATAATAACCCTGTGAGCCCACATTGGTCAAAAGGTAGAAACCAACAGGTTAATCTGACACACACTCACACAAATACATAAAACATCAACAATATTAATTTGAAAAAAAAAAATAATTTGCTCATTCTCCATAATCAAAAACAAGTTGAAGTACTTTTTAGCCGGTCTTGATAGTCGAACTGATAACCTACAGATGCTGCGCTAACTAAATGAATGTTATACTTACTATGCTTTGCTCATAAGAGATCACTCTTATTTTATATTAATTCGACTTTTGGAGATTTAATTTTGGAAAGGAGAACTTGCCCTTTTAGTTGGCCTATTAATCTTGTGCCAATCTAAAGCTCTTTTGAACTTCCGTGAACTCCATTCAAATTCTTATAGTTGTAGGAAAAAATGAGACCAGTAAAAATTAGATTGAGTTTTTGGAAAAATTAATTTTTGATTCCATTTTTTCGAATTGCCTTTTATATATATTTAAATTTTCTTTGTTTTTGGATATTTATTCGGATTTGTCTCTAGTTTTGAGAATAGTCTTCTAAAGGATCTAGTTTATTTTAGTGGTGCTTTCTGTTGATCAGTTCACTTCTTATTGACCGACAAGTATAAGCCAGAAAGTCAGTCGGGCTTGCATAAAAATTTCTAACTGAAAACTTATGCGATATATACAAATTTTAAATACCGAACTGAAAGAACAAATGGTTCGCTTTTAAAGCCCATATGGCCTGCCAAACAAGAATTTTTTATTTTTAAATTTATCGGCAACATTGCCCTGTTTGTTTGCAGTGTAAAATTGGTGTCCTCGAATTTATTTAAAATCCGCTTCTATGTAGGACTCGTAGCCCATAACACACACACAGTGAAAATTATGCATGAACTTGCCGTATAATTTTAGGTCAAATTAACCCCTTACAGGATCAAATGGAAGGTGATTCAAACCCTGGACAGATTTTCTCTATCTCATCTGGTGTTTTCACTATAGGCCCAAAGCCAATTTTAGTCTTCGAAAGACCAATATCCAATTTTGTTTATAAAATATTCAATTTGTTTCATTATAAGCGAAGAGTCGTAATTTTGGCTTAACATACTTCATAAACGTTTTCACAGAAAGGATCTTTACTGAAGTGTCTGGTTATATTTCGCCATTCGTTTTTAAATTAATTTTAATTTTTACAGCTTATTAAGCTTTTAACGGCCCAGTAAGACTTAATTACCCTGAGCTCTGGGCATTTCGGAAAATTTGTCTCTTTGGGAACAACAGTCACCCTATTGTCTTGATACCACTTTAAAACCATTTTTGCCAAAAAATGTTGCTTACCATTGAGGTTCAGTACTGAATTCACTTTAAATGAACGTAATCCAACTCTCTTACGTTCTTTTTGCACATACGGAGGTGACATTTCCATTTTTTATCGACATCTCTTACCAAAAGTCGAGGTCGACGCAATTTTTACTTTAATCTGCGATTCAAATCCTTGTTTTCTTACCATTGTCTGCCTTTCTTTCCAAATATGAGAACCTTTTAACCCTCTAACTCCCTAGTTTTTTATTTTGCTCACAATCTCAAATTAGGGTTAGAAAAATAAAAAATAAAATTTCTGTCGTTTCAGAATTTCGGTTAAGTGCAGTTTTTAGCCTGTGCTGTTGAAAAAGTGATTCCCGCTTCTAGGCGATCCTGGCCATTTAAATTCTTTTTAAAAAATCATTCACAATGCAATTCGAAAGAAAATAGTTCTTGTTAGGCACTGATGATTTTTTTTAATGCGATAGGATTAGAATTAGATTTAATTTAAATTTTTCAAATGGCATATGTTTTTGACGAAATGATTTATTTTGGCCAATTTTCACTTTCAACTGATATAACTTTTAAAATACACGTGGCACAGCTACGCCAAGCACAGCAGCACATACATATACATTTCAGCTGCAAACATGTTTACCGTTAGTCTCGAGCAAAATAAACCGGTGTATGTAATAGCACGTTAAATAAAATCCGTCTAGAGGTGGACTGCGAGTTAGAGGGTTAAATGCAAAAGTCACTGAGGATTAGACCATTTTTAGTTCTTCAACGAGACTTGCTGAATTTTAAAGCTTTTTGCGAAAAATTAACTCTCGATCATGTTCCTTCACTGCTGACAAAATTTACACTAATCAGTTTTGTGCAAAAAGGATGATGCATGATGATAACATCGACAATAAAGTAAGATTCTCGCGTGACTTTGAATTTTGAATTTACTGTTACAATTGTCCCATGTACGCAAAATTCCAGTTTTTTTCGTGCACATACTTTATATGTGATTTTGCCCTTCAGAGACCACAAGTCGTTTTAGATTGTGTTTTTTTTTAAGATTAATGCAGTATTTAGTTATTGCAAGCAAACAACAGTTTCGTCTTTCAAGGGTTAATTTCTTAAAATAAATTCAACTTGAGTGGATTTGACCTCTAGTGAGTTTAACTGTTTTTCGATGTAGAAAATTTTCTTCATATGTTTCTTATCTTTTCTAACAGTTAAAAAACTAAATTTTTATCTTTCAAAGGTTAACTCCTTGAATAAATATTTGACTTAAGCAGTTTTGACCTTCAACAACCCCAACTACTTTTCTATGGGGAAAATTCTCTTGATTCGAAGCCTCTATGATAGGTTTCGCGACCATTTAATGAATTATATATAACATCTCAAAAAGCAAGTAAGAGAGTTGGTGGGGTAATGCTGTCTCAATAAATTGGTTTTCTCTTTTTAATCATAAATAGTATTCTGTTAGGTATGAAACAGAGTAGTTTAAATAAAAAAAAATACTGATGACTACAGAAGCAAGACATAAAGGGTTTTCCATTAAGGACATAACAATTTTATCTATTAATAAAATACAGAATTTCTTGAGATATTGAGATCAAATTTATTGTGGGTGTAGTGCGAGCATTACATTTTATGAATGAAAATCGATTTCGGTCATATGACCACCACGAGCCCGTTTACAGCGATCGATCGATTCTTTGGATCCAATTTTCCACCACTCTCGCACACATTTCGACCGGAACGTTGGCAATTTCGCGTTTGATATTGTCTTTGAGCTCGTCTAAAGTTGCTGGTTTGTTGGCATAGGCCAGTGATTTGATATTAGCCCCATAAAAAGAAATCCAATGGCATTAGATCGCATGAACGAGGCGACCATTCCACCGAACCATTTCTCGAGATAACACGTTCACCGAATTTGCCTTTCAATAAATCGATTGTGACGCGTGCTGTGTGGCTAGTGGCACCGTCTTGTAGAAACCACATATCGTTGATGTCGAGTTCATCCAATTCTGGCCACAAATAATCTTCCAACATATCACAATAGCGCTCTCCATTCACGGTAACATGACCGAAAATTGGAGTAAGCGCTCTTAAAGTGGCGACCACCGACTCAGCATTTCGTTAGTAATTTTTAATAATTTCCAAACGTTGCTGGTTCGTGAACTTAACCATGATGAAAATGTTGACTTTAACTAACCTTTTGACATTGACAGTTCATTAAAAAAGTTTAAAGGTGCATACATATAAAGATACGAAATTGTTATGTCCCTAATGGAAAACCATTTACCCTTGCATGCTATTTCACTTACTCTAATGGGAACTGTATAAATATTTTCTGTAGCATACAGTTTTTAGGCTTTATATGATTTTATATAGAAATTTTAAATAAACTTTAAAATAAATAGTTTTTTTTTCATCTATTCCAATTAAATTCATTCTAAGAATAATTTGTTTACACTTTTTTTTTTACATAATTTTGTAATTTTAAAGCAAATAACCACTGTTTCAGGAACCTGTTTTGAGGTTAAAAGTTCCCAAAATTCAAAATTTTCTTCATAAAGTTCATAGTATTTCAATATTCAAAAATTTTGATTTTGGGGGAACTAGACTAGCCACAAAAATTTATGTAAAGCACTTCTTAAGCTCCCATGAGGGGATTTTTGTTACACAGTCTTGGTTGTAAAGACTGTAAACGCTACTAGATCCACACTTTTTGGATTCCGAAACTAACTGAACATATGCGCTCTATAGTGTAGAGTATACATAAAAACCCCCAAATTAATGACGACGGCGAAATATTACGCTTTAGTAAAATTAAAATTTTTTATTGCCTGGTGGTTCTTCGGTCATTCGTAGGTAAAACCATATAAAAAAAATCTCAATGCAATAATGCAAAAAATAAAAAAAATACTTGAAAAATTATTTAATTTTTCATAAATTATTGTAATTATCTTTGCATATTTATGTATGTACGGGTATAGTAATATGTTTGTCCATTAGTTCATCCGCAGATTAAATAATTATTGTAGCTTACAGGCACAAAAAAAAATATCCTAGCAGCAATGAGAAAAACAGCATTTTATAAATAATTATAATAATATTGTGATTATTTTGTTGTTGTGTTCATACATACTTACATATAGTTGAAATTGTCACCAACCGACAAGGACTTCATTTCGGCATTACCATTGTCATTTCTAGCTACCCACTCACGTACAAAATTCTCGACTTTTCACTTGCTCTTTAATCACACTGTGATTCAATGCGTTTATTTTTTGCAATTTATAATGAAATTATAAATGATGATTTATATTAATTGCATTGAAATGGCATCGAAATTTTCATTTCATACATTTATTTCATCGTATAGTACGGAAACCAAAAATAACAATTTTTATTAATTGAAATTATTCTGTCGAATTAACCGCAATTAATGTGCTTAAAAAAAAAAAAAAAAATATTTTTATTGAAATCAATCGATTGATAATGAGAATTTATGAAATTTTAATTTATTTTTTTTGTCCTTTTTAAAATATATAAAATAAACGGGAGGGACCAGTAAAAATAATTAATGAATTCGAATCACACTCTTCTCCAATATATGTGAAACAAATATCTTTCCTAATCTTTAAAATTCCTTTGGGGTTGATTTATACCAATGAATGTGGTTTTTACCTAAAAAGTTTCAAAAGTGAACCCAAGGTCCTGTTCCTGAATTCAATCAAGTTTTAGTTTCATAATCTCTAATACATTAATTATATCTACAATAAATGTTTAAATTCCGCTTGTGCCAACACGTGCGTTTTCTTTTTCCACCTTTTCTTTAATCAATCAGCCCAATTCAAAATATTTTATCTTGTCTATTTGTATGTCTGTCTGTTTGCCTTATATGACTACTACAGAACGAAAAACTAAAATGCAAATGAATTTGTATCGTGTTTTAAAAATTAAATTGCAAACTGGGCGGTCGGTATTTCGGTCTTTCTCAATGAATGCTGTGTATGTGAATTTTTTTGGAATTTTTTTTTTTTTTGCATTTACTGCTACCTACTATCTATGTATGTGTGTGTTAAACCATTGAACAGTCACAAATAAATTGATCAATTGAGCAATAACAACAAATATTACAAAGTTATTGGCCTAAATATTTTCCAACAGTTTTGTTACATATTTTTAGTGGTGCTAAGGAAATCAATCAAAAAGTTCTTGTGTTTTTTTTTTAAATATCATAGATTTTAATCTTTTTCTTTTTGCTTCAAAACCAATAAGTTACAATTTCGCTGTCACTTCACTACCCTGTTACATATTTCTAGCACAGACCACTCAGGTAAAAGCCAATAATAATATATCTGGGTTTTATCAACTCGAAAAACATAGAGGTTAGGTTGAATCACATCCCAGAAAATTTTAAAACATCGATCGCTAAAGTATTCCAAAGCTTAGTGGCTGTTCAGACGAGTGCAGGCATGAATCATGTCTGAAAGAGAAAGGTAGAAGAAATAGGTGGAGAGAAAGAGATAGCAGAGTTGCACCGAAAATCCAAAAATAAAATAAAAATCGGCGCATTTATGAGTGTTCCATGTTTATATTGTTCCGATTTTGCCACTTTCCTTCATAATTTTTTTGAAGTTGAATAGGCAACATGAACGCAAACAAACAATGCGTATCTACTGCACATACAGTCTTCATTTTCTTGCTATTTTTTTTATAAACTTATTTTAATTTCTTAAGAGATTGTTGCTTTTATTTTTTATTTAATTTTTAGTAGGGGAATGTGGGGAATGTCGAACCATTAGTATTATCTGACATTCGATCTATACGAAACTTTTGCCATCGTATTATTTCAGCTTCATCTCATTTTTTCATTAGCAGTCGAACCGATGAGACGTATTTTGTGCTCTCTACGATAATCAAGTGATTTTTGAGATTCCAAAAGTGTTTTTGTGTTTCAAATCATTGTGTGTGAATATTATTTACAGTCAAAAAAGTTTTTTTGTATGAAATTTGGTTCTGTGACTCATGGGCGGCTATTCTGTAGAACACAGGTTTTGGGGAATGTCGAACCACTTTTTGTGGGGAATATATTTATATAGTAAATTATCGACAAAAAATTTGTTTTTAGTAATTTAACCGCGTTACGTTGCAAAACATGATCAATCCGATGATCTCCAAGAATGTTAAGCGGCCATAAAGGAGCTTAAAGTCGACAGTCACTTGCGATGTGTACACATGACTGGTGGCTATTTCACATGCAAAAACTGCGACTCCGAATAAATAACATCGATTTTTCCTCTATATTTTTCATTCAAATCTTATGTTTTTTCATAATGAAGTCATAGATAAACGTTTTACATCAATATTTGTTCGAATTTTCTCGAATTTGCAAAGTGGTTCGACATTCCCCACGATTTTTCAAAATGACAAAATCGAATATTTTGGTATAACGCTTAAAACTTTACAACCAATTCGAATTTTTAAAATCTGAAACTACCAAAATGAGGCATTTTGATTCTAGTTTAACCTCAATTTCTCAAATTTTTAAAAATTACGATTTTAGGGTGAATTATCAGTCAAAATCAAAGTGTGGTTCGACATTCCCCATATTCCCCTACATATTTAAGGCACATAATTGATATTTCTTTTGCATTTTTTGCGAACAAAAGAACCTATCTTAATGAGCACAAGAAAAAGTGACAAAATTCCAATTCCACCGATCCTTTTTGATTAGAAAAAGTTCGTTATGGTTGCACTCATGTGAACACGACACGCCTGCCCTGGCTTTTCATGCTTGCTCACGTCTGAACAGCCAATTAGGAATATTCAGGGGATTCGCTATTACTACTACTAGCTATAATGGAACAACAGTTTCACTGCCATATATGCTGTGCGAACATAGTTACAAAAGCCTGAGCCTCCAGGGAACATACCCGCGTCCAACCTCTCTCATTGAGGTGATGATTGGGCATGAACCTTTGTACATTTTTTAAATGAAGACAACTGTAATTCCTGCGCTGATGCTTGCTGAGAGGTAACACTTGTCATTTGAGCATTCTTATTAATTTCTCTACTTGAAACCAGGGATCGAAAAAACCGTACGCTACGCGAACCGTACATCAAAAGAACACAAACTTATATCGCTTCGTAGAGTTTGTGTATGCGTACACAAACGATATACCGCATACAGTGTACGCTAAAAGTACACTACGTTTAGTGTTATTTACGTTTGTGCTCGGTATGCATACACAAACTCAAAGAACACTAAACGTAGTGCACTTGTAGTGTACTTCGTTTGTGCTCGGTTTGTTTGTGTATGCGTACACAAACTTTACGAAGCGAATTAGTGTATGTGCTCTTTTGAAATACAGTACAGAACACAAACGTACCCTGCTTGAAACCACTACAAAGTGGGCCAACGGACCTACTCTGTTGGCCAAAAGTCCTCCAATTTGCTTTGTTATTCTTGTTTCCGGGGTTTGGAGGTCGCTGAAATCAAAATCTGTGGTCATAATTTCGGACATCAAAATGCCGGACCAATTTTTTAAACTTTGTAGTTGGGGGTTTGTAAGGTCGTTGAAATGAAATCCTTGCTTGAAATCTCGGAAATCAAAATGGCGGATCCAAGAGTAATAGAAAAATTATTCTCTTTCTGCCGAATCCAGAGTAAACGTATTAGACGTGGCGAATTTATGATTTGTACACACGAATGCATGCGACTTTTTTTTTCTACTGATATTGACCAATAAGATAGGGGAGAGTGGTCCTGAGTGGAATGGCCAATGCAATAATTTTGATCCCTTTGCTCTTCATTAGCATACAGACGGCTCAGAAGGGAATTTTTGTTTAGGTGTTGGCACCTTTAGACCTTTTCAGGCCGGAATATACGCAGTTCAGATCCATTTCAAAACAAACCTTTAAAATGTGCTCAAAGATGCAGTTATCATTATTTTCTCTGGCAACCAAGCGTTTCTCAAGGCACTCAGGATTTTTTCTGATGAATCAGACCTGATATATGTATATCCTAGAATAGTTAGAAAATTCCATTCCTAGTTAACTAACGCTGTTATATATTACTTTTCATCACTATTCGTCTACCTCAGAATCTGATATGTAATGAATCACTTAACAATAATCTCTACCACAATACACAAATTTCATTGAATTTTAATTAACTTGTTACTTTAAATTTATTATCATTTAAAAACACTTGATCATACAATACAACAAGCCCGCATGACAATAGACAAATAGTCACAACCACATAAATGACATTTTGGCGAAATGTTATACAATTCACAACAAACAAACAAACTAACAATTGCAAATAAAAACAGCAATGTGGCATTCATACCGATATATGTACAAATTGTTAGTTTGTGATAACAATGAATGACAATAAAAGTACAATCTGCAATTCATATATTGCTGTTCCTGCTGTTGCTGTCACTACATACTCAACTTTGCTCGCCTGCCTGGTGGTGGTTCAATTTATAAAAGCTTCTTCCGTTTCATATTACGATGACTATCTATAAATATGTACATACATATGAATGTGTTGGTATTAAAAGAGAATGCCAAGAGATGTAAGCAATGAATTATTGATCAATTGCACAATTGCTAAAAAAGTAACAGCAACATCTCCTCACCAACTGCAGCAATAGCAACAATATTTTTTAGTTATAATGCATGCGATTGTTTGTTGTTTGCATTGTGCGGATGCGTCAAGACATTACGTACTTGTACATCGCATGGATACATTTGCATAGATATAGATGTACATATATGTATATAGATGCAACAAATGTGGCACGTTGCTGATTAATTTGAAAAGGAAATTTAATAAATTATTTTGCAAAAAAATGTGATATTACGAAACGAATACGAATACCGCGGGATGATGATGATAATGTTGCTGCGATGTTGTAGTATAAAATTCTCTTGTGACTGAGAAACAAAAAAAAAAAATAGTTTTTAAAATTTTTTAGAAAGGATTGTTTAGTTACTTAAATAGCAATAATGCATTAGTAATGATAGCAAATACCCAGTACCTACTCATCGTTTCTTTCAAGCTTGGCTGTTAGCTACTACTTCAATTGCAGTTATATCGTGCGATCGGTATAAAGTGAAAGTATAACAACAACAATAAATCTATGCCACAATTTTGTGATTTAGCAAAAGGAAAAAAATTAGTTACGCTTTCAATTGAACTGAGTTGAAAAGAAGCTTTTTTTTTAGAGGTTTTTTTAGAATGTCATCTTTGAGTATTTCATCAATAGCCTGAGGAGGCAGTCTTATAAAATATAGTTTTGCTAATTTTATAAGTAATCTATGTAAAAAAAAAATAATTAAAAAGTAAAAACTAATAAAAATATTTGTTGCTTTTTTTGAATCAACAAAAAAAGTACCTGCATTTTGCTTGCAGATTACACAATGCGACAAATTTTGACTTGTTGTTTTTGTCATGGGTTTAATTTCTAATTCTAAAATAGAAGAGTCTGAAGTGCTCTCGCTATCGACTCGTCTTTCAATTTGAGCTTCTCGTCCTGCACCTCATGCAGTTGTTTGTAACATAGGTTAGGTTAGGTTTGGAAGGCGTGCGCGAATGTATATACATATATATATATATACATGTATGTATATATATATATAAACCCGCACTTCCACTCGGAGACTTAATTGTTCATTGTGATTGCCCGGATGAGGCACGTCTCTAGCCACGGTTTCCGTCAGCAGTCCAGGTAATGTCTTTATTGAACCATTTGGTTCTCCGGATGAAGGTAAGAAGATCCGATAGTTCCACTTTCGTTATCTCTGTTAGACTATTGAAAAAGCGCGACCCCAAACATTGGAGTCTGCTCATCTGCAGCCTTGGACATTGAGATAGAAAGTGAAGAATCGATTCTGTCTCTTCTTCATCATGACAATTTCTGCACAGTCCGCTCGTTGGAATGCGCCACCGTTGAAGCATTGGTGCAATAGCACAATGTCCACTTATGACTCCTATGAGCAGAAGTACTGCAGATTTGTTGTGCCCTAAGAGGACATTTGTCCTCTTTCTATCTAACCTTGGCCAGAAGGCCCGTGAAACTATACAGTCATCTAGGTTAGTCCAAGCGTCATTTGACACCGCTATGGTGTACTCGTCTATTTTCCTAAATAGTTCACACATCGGAGATTGTATAGAGGTATCCGCCTTGTTAATGTCCATTTCAGAGCCCCTTCTGGCCATTTCATCTGCTATTTCGTTCCCTTCAATATTGCTATGTCCAGGAACCCAGCAGAGAGTGACCTTGTGGTGCTCGATGGCCATCAGTGAAACACGACATTTTTCTACAATCTCCGATTTAACTATTTTGGATTCTATTGCCTTCATTGCAGCCTGACTGTCAGTAAAGATAGTGATATCCGAAATCGGAATCGTACTGTCTTGTAGATGTCGAGCTGCTTTCTCAATAGCAAAAATCTCTGACTGAAAAACGCTGCAGCTGTCAGGAAGACGATACGACCGCCTTAGCTGCAGGTCTTTGAGCCATCGGTAAAGATGGTAATACCAGCATTACCTGTTACCGAACCCGACTCCCAGTCTTCCCTGGTTGGATAATGAGTTCGAATTCTAGTAATAAAATCTAAATTTGAAGTCATATAATCCGTGGCTACATCTAAGTCAGCTTTGATTCCATTTTGACCCATACGCTTTATCTCACTCAAAATTGTAGAGTGTCCATAGTTTGCTGATCTCCACACGTTGGATTCTCTTAGTCTAAGAGCTCCTTTTGCGGCACAGCCTTGAACAAACACTCGTAACGGTAAGAGATGAAATATCATATTCAGACCTTCATGAGATGCACAACTTACAGCCCCTGAGATCCCCAGGCTTGAAAGTCTCTGTATTTTTCCCATGCGAGCTTGGTTGCTCTTCTTACCCAGAATGATACCGAGATACCTTGCTTCCGAAGAGAGATTCAGTGATATGTTTGTAACATAATTAACCTGAGCAGACACCGAGATAGCCGAAGTCTGCATTGAGTTTTTTTTTTTTTTCGTATGAACGTACGGGATCGGCCACATACAATACAAGCAGAGGAACACTCTGCAAGTACTAATTATGTGGTAAATCGCGCGAGGCTAAGACTACTCTCACTTCTAACAGCTATCTGATACGAACCTTTTGCGCAAACACGCAAAACTGTAGCGAGTTTTGTTATATTCGGGAAAGCTGTAGTCAGTTGCGTGCCTAGCATTTCTTGATGCAGTGAAAAAAAATTTTCCTCCCCATATATATTTAATTTAGAACAACAGGGGATTTCAGAATGTAGTTGAATATTTAAGATCTTTTAAAAATCATGAAATGTTCGATTTAATTTTGTGATTATATAGAAATACTCGCGTTCAAACATATAGAAAATTTAGTAATTACAAAAAATAATCAAAGTATATCTACGAAAATACAGATTAAAACTAGATTTGAAAATGTTGGGAACTATAATCAAAGCAAATTTGTTCATTAACCTGTTTAAATATAACTTCAAATAACTAAATTGACATGAATTTAAGTCATGACTTTGAAAATTAACCTCTAGATTTAATTTTCATAGTCTCCTAAAAAACTATCAAAGCAAATTTATTTTACACCAAATAAGAAACAATATTTCATTTAAATTCAAATTGAAATCGCCAATTTTTTTTTTTAATTTAATAACGTCGTTATTACATTCATCAAGAGTTGCTTTTTAATAGCGATTATGGAGAATTCGGAAAGAACGACATTGTCCTTGTGTATTTCTCAAATAAGTGTATATTAGTTTTAAGGCAGAGAAAGCGCATTTTGCTGAGCAACTGGTTGCTGGTATTGTAACTACCAATTTCAACAACTCTGAAATCGCGTATTCTAGGCAATTTTCATTTATAAAATCAACTGAAAAATATCATATCCTTTCAATTCCGAAGAAGAGTATAGAGAAATGAGCTACTGTTTTAATGTGTGTCTGTCAAAATACTCTCCAAAGTATTTTTCTAGATAGCATAATTCATCTTCAAGAAACTTTAATTTGTATCTATCAAAAAACTTATGGTTAAGTAATTGAAAAAGTTTTACTCTAAATATTTCAGAATATCTTTCATTAATTTCAGACGCTATGTTATGTTATCAATTATTTGTATAAACATTCTTATAAATTCAGTCCTACGGCATGAGATATTTCTTTTCCATCGTGTAGCTGAATGTTGTTGTAGTGATTTATCAAATTCTTTAATTTTATTGCGACTGTAACCGACTTCTATTTGCGATTTTTGTATACAAGTTATCAAGTATATATTCCGAAATACTTCAAGAAAGAAATTAAATTCAAATGATTTGAGTAAACTATAAAAATTTCGAGCAAAAAAATTGGTATCGCCATCCCAAATCTGGCAATTTTTCACCATATCTTCAAACAAACGGTTAATGCTATTTTTTTTGTTCAAAAACTGTATTCACTACACGGGATGAATACGCCCAACGAGTTGCAAAAATATACGGTCGTTTTTTATTACAGAACGTTTCGTACTGTTATTGAAAAAATTAACCAATAATTATAGGGAAGAAAAAAATGAACTTCAAATAAAATTCAATAATTTTTAAATGGTTGATCTTAGAATTTTGATTTTTTTTTTTTGATAATATTTTACAAATTACAGAAAAATATTACTTTTATAGTTCTAACCACTATTTATGAACTCGTGGACCTTTTTTGGTAAGCCTTCCATTAGAGATTTGATAATTGTTTCAGACACCTTTTTGGAACAGTTTGCCAATCTTCTTTTAAAATCTTCCATATTTTGGGACACCTTTTTGTGCTCTTTAAGTTTCTTTTCACAAGAGCCCAATATCTTCCCGCTGGTCTTAGCTCCAGACAATTTGGAGGATTGGCCTCTCTTGGTACAAATATTTTTTGTTATTACTTTGGTACCACTCCAGAGCTTTCTTGCCGTAGTGACATGATGCCAAATCGGGCCAAAAATATGTGGACACATTGTGCTCTCTTATGAAAGGAAGAAGTATTTTTTTCAAACATTCTTTGATGTATATTTCGGTATTTATAGAGCCCACTGTAACAAATGACTTGCTTCTTTTGCCGCAACTGCATATAGCTGGCCATACCAGGATTTTTTAGGAAATTTTGTCTGCTTTTGGATAGTAAATTGTTCTTCGACATTTCCTCGAGCATCAGCAGCATAAAAATTTTGACCCGGAAGCTGCGTAAAATCTGCCAGTACATTCGTTTCGTCGTCCATTATACAACATGAATATTTTTGTATGAAATTCGATTTTAATTTCCGAGCCCTACTTTTGGCGTGTGTGTGGAACTTTTTGGTCTTTGAATGTTTTTAAACCTGCATTGGCTTTAACTTTTCGCACCATATAGTCAGAGCACTGGGCTAACCGGGCAGCTTTTCTACCAGATGTGTTTGGAGATCTTTTCAATATGCTTTCTATTTTCTTGGCTTTCCCAATATCATGTGGTCCTTGTTTTCTTCCCGAACCAGGTTTCCTATCGATGATCAAATTCTCCTGAAACTGTTTAATAACATTGGAAACAGTTTAACGGCAAACCTTCAATTCTTTGGCCAATTTTTTGTAGAAACAATTTGGATTTTTTTTGAAAATTTTTAATAATTTTAAGACGTAATTCTTTTTCTTCACTCATTTTGATCAAACTCACAATAAATCAACATGTTTGTCATTAAAAATAACAACTGACATATTTTTCAAAGATAACTAGATCAAAGAAATTTTTAAATTTTACACCCAAAAAAAAATTATTAGGTAAAATGTGTGTTAAGGTTTTTTCAATCTCACTCCTTACAGTGCATTACACCAAACATATATAGCGTGAGGGAATAACTCCTGTACTTTTTGTTCAACTCCATTGCAGCTGCGGACATAATGCTAGAACCATCATAGCTTTGAGCAACTAGTTTCTTTCCACAATTTATTTATTTATGAATTCAATTACAGATAAGTGAAACTGTTTTGAGCTCAAACTCTATTCGATTTTTCAAACAATTTGGTTGTGATCTACTTTTAAATTGTGCCGATTAATTTCTTCCGAAAATTGTGATAAAGAGGTTTCTATCAGCTGTTTACCAAAATGTTGTGGAAAGATATAACAGCATTCAAATAATTTTGCGATATCTGATGTTTTTTGATAACATTTGATAAATTATTTAAATTATCGTCACCCAATAAATTCCATACGCCATTTTCATTCGAAAAAAAGATACAATACCAGTAAAATAATTTATTCAAATGTGCTGCCAACATCCAGCTACCCAACAAGTCTGATACACCAAACGATTGAAAAATCTTTTGTGCGATTTACCCCAGTTCGAGTTATGCATAAAATAGGAGTAGGTTTTATTGAACCCATTATTTCTTTTTTCTTTGCAAAATTTAAAGTTTGTAGCTTTTGATTACAAATTAATTCATTTAATGATTGAAGTTGTGAAATATCAATTTGCTTCGCTTAATTGAGCGGAAATATGTTATATTTTTAAAGAATCCGGTACTGTAAATTCAGAAATACATCCTAAATTAACGGTCCTAATAACTAAACCCTTTAAAACTTATAAAATTTTGCAATATCGTAATGAAATGTTTCTTAAAACTTTAGATATTTACATTTTGTGGTTTACACAATTTCTTCGGTAAATGAAAGTTTTCGGCACATTTTACTGCAAATTGAAAAATACTTGCAAAATTAATTTCCTTATTGATGAACCTTTAAAAACTTACAAAGTGTTTCTTAAAGCTTTATTATTATGATTGGAAACTCAACAGCGTACAAAAAAGAAAACCAAGGAAAGTGGAACGAAAACGTTTCAACTAAAAGTAACTGTAATTTTTTGTTTTTTTTTTTACTAATTTTAAACACGTAAAAAAACCAAAGCCAGTTTTCAATTTCAATATAAAATCCTACATAATTGGTAAAAATGTAAGAGAGTGTTCCCGGATATGAGACGGGTTTTGTTTTTGAGCCATAAATTTTCACTGGTTAAACCAAAGGTAGTGAAAATACGAAAGAAAGTATAGTGATTCCATTTGCACGCAAAATATTATGACCAATTTTCTGAGGATGTGTATTTTTGCCAAAAAAAAAATTTGTACCCGGGTATGAGTCACCTATAAAAAATGCACTAAAAATTACAAAATATGAAGTAAAAACCCCATAACTATTTATAAACATAAATTTATTTATTTTGTAGGCCTTCTCAGTGGCTAAGATAAAAAGAAATGGTAGTTTTTATTCATCACCTCTTTCTTAGTCATCGTCTTCTCCATCCGAATCACTATCGCAATGTTTGCACACTTTAAATGAACAGGCCGCTTGCATGTGATTCATTTCATGGACGATTTTATTTTTAGGGGTTGGCATGGCTAAAAATATAAAAAAATTGGATCAAAACACTAGTTAAGTGGTGTCTCATACCCGGAAAATAATGCCATTTTGAGAATAACAAAAAAAAGATTGTTTGCAATCTTATATTAGCACAATCCAGAATTGGATCGCAAAATATACGAAAAACACTAAGTGCTAATGCATTACATTCACCTTTTTTAATTCATTCGCTCGAAAATATATCACTTTGAAAAAAATCAAAAAAAGTTTTCGTGATCGAATTTCACATTCGATGTATGCAGCTGATACAAGTAAAACATCTATTCACTCCGGTGTTACCATAAAAACTAGCTCATGTCAAAACAAAAGTTTGACAGTGGTCAGATCGCCAATATTGCATGATGTAAAAATTCGACTGTCTCATACCTGGTGCTATCTCATACCCGGGTACACTCCCCTACATAAGTACTCTTTTTAAAACCACACATTCAAACAATTTCCTGTGAGAATAAGCGAAATAGAATTTTGTGATTTGTAAATTTTGAAAGCCTTGTAGCCTGCGATAGCATGAATGCTTGTACTTAGGTATTCTACATGTTCCACATGCATGCACCATTTGAAAACAGGGTAACACAATATATGCACTTTCAGTAATAAATAGTTTTTATAAAAAACTTTAGTGGTTTGCTTCGAAAAAATTCTTGAAAAAGGCCAGTTTTTTCCCGCCACAACTGGGGGTGCTCTCTTAATTACTTTTGAACTAAGTCAAGGTGTGGAAAAATTATCTAATTTTTTTTTTTTTTAATTGTTAAACTCAGAAATCAAAAAAAAAAAAAAATTTCCTTAACTTTGCTAACCTTGAAAAACTGTGAATGCAAGATTTCTCAATAGCACATTCAAAATCCGAACTGAAACTCCATTTCAAAGACAAATCAAATTTTGTCGCATAGTGTTATTTTAAGTCATGTTATCTATGTGTCTGATCGTTCTTTAGGTGATTACTATTTTTAGTTTTTTTCTTGAATATAATTTACTCAAATTATTCAAAAATAAATTTGCTTTATGAATTCTTTCTTCCTTTCTTCTCTCATTTTAATTACCTTAGATATTTTATATATTTTTATAACTTTTTATTTTTTATTTCATAATTCACATTCATATGCAAAGTGTTAAGTTATCTTTGTAATTATTAACACTTTGAATTTTCATACTTAATGCGCTTTTTAATATTTACACAATTGTGCAATTCTTGCTGGTTGTTGTTGTCGTTGCCGTTGTTTTGCTGCTTCTTTTAATTATTTTTACCTAATAACTTTGTTCACACCATACATAATTACATTCGACTGGCTGGCTGTCTGACTGACTGCCTCACAAAGCCTTCATCCGTGCCTTGTGGCTTTGGCTTAATGTAATATGAAGGTATGTGGTTGCCTTTATGGTGTTTGTTTTTAAATGTCATTAATTATGCTGCTTCTACTGCTGCTGATTGGGCGCAACTTCTTGAGATAACCTTCAAATGTTGTTTATTTTCTTGTTGATTTTCCAATCCCCCTGTTGTACTGTTTGTTCTCTATCTCTCTCTCTCTCTCTCTATTTTTCAATTGTTTGTTTTAATTTCACAGCATAACAAATGAATTGAAAAACAAACAATTCGTGTTCTACTTGTTGTTTTTTTATTGTTCTATTGTCATTTCTTGTGTAGTTATTCTGCCAAAATGTCAAAAGTATTTGAACTTCATTCGTGAAGTATCTTAAGTAATTCAAATGTGAATTCAAGTATGAATTTTGAACATTAAATGGCAAATCTCAACAGCATTGAATTGAAAGTTTGCAAAACCATATGCATATAGTACATAAGTGAATGCACTACAGTTGGTAATTGTGTAATGACATCAAGCAACAAACCCTAAAAGTGAGAGGTTTTGGTTGTTTTGCTGTTGTGAGCTTCAAAAATTTAAGGAACAATCGTTTTTAATTTGTATGCTCTTTTTAATTAAAGATTGTGTTATTTGGTATATTTTAGAAACTTAAAATGTTTTAACCAAATGTGGGCAAGTCTGGTTTGCTTTTTGTGAAAAATTTTCTGAATTAAAAGCTGGAAAAAATTGTTTTTTTTATTGCCTAAATCGATAGATATCCAATTTAAGAATATGTTTGCAAAGTTACAAAGGCCGATTTATTCTGCTTTTTTTTTAATATTTTTTATTAAAACATATAATAACACAATCCAACAAATTATGACTTTTTGGCTGCAATAGAATAGCCACCCTATAATCCTGAAGGGGCATGTCGTATAGACCATTTTTGTAAAATAAACTTATAGTCCAGCATGGCCCAGTTTTTTTTACAGTGGGTCAAAGTTTTAATTTTTTGGTCGAATGGACCTAAATACTCAGTTCAAAAAGTATTAAAAATTGATGTCTGGGAAAAATCTTATTGGAGAAGTTTCATTGTAGAATTTTGCGAGGATCATTTCTGTGGAACATTTTAACCCTTTAGCTCCTCTTTTTATGGGACAATTTGACCCTTTTTTTAAGAAGACCCTTAAAAGCTAGTTTAAATAAAACATTTAAGGATTAAAATACTCCACAAAAATATTTACCAGAAAATTTCACTAAAGCGCGGTTCACGCCAAATTGGAACGCTTTGTTGTGGTCACCACGTCGCCCCTAGTCATAAGAACAACAAATTTTTTACTGGGATTTGTTTACAATACCGTTACCGTTAGTTGATAAATTTTTCATATTAATTGATCGCAAGTTGGTGATTGTGTGCACAGTGGAAGCTGCAAATAGAAAATTGATTGTGAACAAATTTATTGAAAATCCGTCGTGGTCTGGTTCAAAGATTGCGAAAGTAACGGTATGTAGAGTTATAAAACGATATAAAGAAACTCTTAGTGTTGAAAGAGCTAAAAAAGTTGTGAATAAAACGGCAATCACCAACCTAAAATTAAAGGCAAAGATCTTGAGGTCCATCAAAAGCAATCCCGGACTATCGGATAGCGATCGTGCCAAAAAATTCAATACCAGCCAAAGTACTGCTAGACGAATACGCATAAAAGCTGGGCTAAAGTGCTATCGTGCTATAAAATATCCAAATAGAACAGACAAACAGAATTTGCTGGCCAAAAAACGTGCTTGTCTTCTTTATAATAATGTTTTGACCAAATTCAATGGATGATCTTAAACAGCTTCCAGGTCAAAAATTTTATATGGCAACGAATCGTAGTAATGTACCCTCAAAATTCAAGTACATAAAAATGGATAAATTTGCAAAGAAGGTAATTGTGTGACAGGCTATTTGCAGCTGTGGTCTCAAATGCAGGGCATTTGTGACATCCTCTTCTATGACGTCTGATATTTACATCAAAGAGTGCCTTTCGAAACGACTATTGCCATTTGTTCGTCACCACCATTCGCCAGTGAAGTTTTGGCCTGATTTAGCCAGTTGCCACTACTCTAAGAAAACCATGGATTGGTATCAGACAAATAAAGTAGATGTAGTGCCCAAATATATGAATCCACCCAATTGCCCCCAGCTTCGACCGATGGAAAAATACTGGGCTATTACAAAATATAAGTTGAAGAAAAATGCAGGTACTGTCAAAAATGTGAATTCAATGTTACTAAAAAGGAACAAAATAGCCGCAAAAGTATCCAGAGCGGATGTCCAGATGGGGTCCATTAAAAGGAATACCCGGAACTTTTTGCACAACAAAGAAATTTAAATCTTTTAATGTTATAGTATTAAAACACAATATTAAACTTATCATTTAATGCATTATTTGCTATTCTGAGTGTTCTGGTTAAAAAGATACAGCAACTTTCCTGCGTGCCAATTTTTCGTGAACCGCGCTTTATTATAGGATTCAGGATTATAGGGTGTCTATTCTTTTACTGTTGGGCTGTTTAATTTAACATGTTTTGTCGTTTTTGTATTTTAGTCAAGAATTACGAGCTGGATATTTCCCGCCAATTGAAGACTGCAGCGGCATGACGCTCATGAAATAGGCTAATAAATCTACTGCAATTTGTTATTTCACTGTGAAAACATTTTTTATATACTTTAAATATATACAAAAATATACCTTGGGTTCATTCCTTTTTTCTCTACTTAAAAAAAATCACGAAAAACATCTTTCTCAACCTTCTAATGACAGACCTGAACAGTCATTTCCTTTTTTACTGGGATTGAATATTGCAATGTTAATGCTAGTTCAATTTCGTTATCTGAAAACTATCAAATACATCTGAGGTTCGACAGACTTAGATTCGTAAGTGGCATGGCAAACCAATTCAGAAGAATTGGGTCAAAACGTCAAACTCTATTTCTAAATCTTTTTATTCTGTGTAAATTAATAAATTTATGATTAAATTTTTTATTTCGCATTCAAAGTTGAACACCAAATTGTTAATTTGTACAGAAAAATATATTTTTTTTTTGTGTATATTTATATATACAAATATAGAAAATGATAGATAAATAAATGCAATAAATAAATGTAAACTATTGCCTTGAAATGACAAAATGTCAAATGTCATCTTCTCCTTTTATGTTTATTTGATGAAAATTAATATAACGCATACGCACTGTGGTACCTCACATATAAATGCACTTCAAATGTTTAGCTCTAAAAGAAGGCGGCAAATGAAAATGGTAAGGAACACAAAAAAATTGATATTAAATGTAAAGAAATCATCAATAATAAAAGACATGAAAATATATTCAAAAAAAAAAGAAGCTTACATATACAAACAACAACAACAAGCCGCAAATATACATTTATGGACTTTTATTGCATATTGTGAACTGAATTGGACATTTAGATGTCGTGTTTTTGTGGTTGTTGTTACAAGACGCTTGACGTATACGCTTAATTACTATTACCAAATTATAATGACTCTAAGAAAAAGTGAGAAGAAGTAGTCAGTACAAATACACAGCACAACAGTACAACAGCAGCAGGCAGGTATATGATGAATTACGAGCTGACTGGCTGCCGAATGAGTGAGTGAGTGAGTGAGTTGAAAAGTGAAGTGAGTCAGTAATACGATTGAGTGGGGAGTAAATGATACTTGAAATATTGAAAAGTATTGGTCGTGAGTAGTTGTTGTTGTTGTTGATAGTTGCTTTTAATAACAGTGTAAAGGTAGCATCAATTGTATGCGCATGCTGGTGTACAATTTTCAATTGTCTAGTAATTGTTTTTCTATAAAATTTACTTTCAAATTACCTCCAAAATGGTATAAGATTGAAAGTTTTATTTAAGCGTTTTTAAGTTTATAATAAATAAGTTTTTATATAAAATTTGTTTTTTTTTTATATATATATATATACACGTATAAATAACCATCACATTTTTAAGCCACATTAATTTATTATTTTTTAAAAATAATTTATTTACCTTATTATCATCACTAATTAAATGTCAAATTATTAGTATTAGTTAAAGCTGCTAAATTTTTATAACGGAAATTATTATAAATATTGTTTGTTTGTTGTTGTTTATTGGTATATCAAAATTTATGATTTGTCCTTCACTTATAGTTAATTAAAAATAAATTTCAAAGGAAAACAAATTAAAAAATAGCAAAAATAAATAACTATAGTTAAATATTAACATTACTATTTTAATTTTTAAATTAAATGATTTAAATATGCAAATCATGTTTGTTTTACTTGAAACTATTTAACAAAAATTAAAGCTGCTGGCAGTAAATCTTGCGCTAAATTTTAATCTAATATATAGTTGCGCTAAACGTTTTAATATTGAAAGCAAAACGGAAGATCACATTTCGATTTAATTTTCACTCATTAATAATGCTGCATAGAAATTGTCAACGAAAATTTGAATATTGTGGAACAAAAAAAAAATATATATTTTGCGATCGTGACCGACTTGCAGATGCCTTAAAGATATGTTCATCTTGCTATTAATTGATTGATTTAACCAGAAATCTGTCGATCTATTAGGGTGAAGCGCAAGCATTTTCTATTGTTGGTATCTATTTTCTTGTCCAGGTCAGATTACACACGCCTGCGGAATTCAACTTTTTTTAAATGATGATTGAATTATGCAGGTTTATGCAGTGTTCTGAATTGAGGTCTAGAATTATTCTATTGCTACAGAGCTAAAAAGAAATCTTAGGCCAAAGGGCGAAAAAATCGCTTTCGGTAATTTCCTAATGTCTATAAAATCTGGAAACAATTTCAATAAATTTTTATAAAATCGAAAAACGTACGTAGTGTTAAACTGCAAGTAAAAATGTTATTACCAGAGTGACTTTCTTCAACAAAAACAAAAGTGAAGTGTTTATTTTGTTCTTGTTTTTTTAACTTGTAGTGCTTTTTTTTGTTTTGTTTTTGTAATTAGCTTATAGATGAAACGCCGAGAGAGAAAGTTTTACCACCCAGCTGAAAACCACAAAGCTGCGCACCGTTTGAGTTTTTCCTTTCAATTCAAAATAAAAAAATTAAAATGATTTTTTTTTTAGCTTAAAAAAAATCAGAAAATATTCATTATGTCTGAGCAGAAAGAATATAAAAATCATAATATTATTGTAGTTTTTCAGCAAACAAAGAAAGATATAAAAATTTTTTTATTGACGATCTTTTAAATAAAGTTCAAGTAATAGACACGACACTAAATTTCGTTTTTTCTTCCTCTTGCTTATAATGATTACGGTCCCCGAAGAAGTGAAACTTCTTAAGCCGGGATGAATCGAAAATTTTGCAACGGAAATCGCGTTGTTGTTGCACTCATACGAAACTAATAAGAAACGAAGTTATGCTGTTGTTAGTGTTTAGCGAATGAGGTCATATGGGGATCGACTACATACAATCAAGCAGAGAGTCGACTTCTCGCAAGTTTTATCTCATTTACTTTGGTGAGAGACCTTGCTTCCATATAGCTAGACTTTTCTCTCATGAGTTATATACGTGCACTACATCCTGTTGGTGCCGATAAATGTACAGAGTATCAACAGAAAAAAAGCTTCAGAAAATAGAAAGAGGAAGAGTGCAAAAACTTGAACAACAACGGTCACGTGAAAAATCGCGTTTTTGTTGCACTCATACGAAACCAGTAAGAAACAAAGTTATGCAGTTATTCAGCTACATACAGTCACGCAGAGAGTCGACTTCTCGCAGATTTATCTCTTGTGCTTTAGTAAGAAAGCAGACAAAGATGCCTCTGCTTGATTGCTGAACTTTCCTCTCTTGTGTTATACAGGGTGATAATCGTAAAGTGACGCACACATTTCAGCAGTTATTTTCAAAAGGACGTACTTCCATTAAGTACAATTAAGTGTTAGCATTGCTGAATATATAAGCATTCATTTGAGCCTCACCTCATTCAATATATCCTCCTTTAGCCTGCACACATGCCTTCAATCGATCCGGAAATCGTAGGACTGTTCGCCGCAGGACTTCCTGATCAATTTCAGTCCAGGCTTTCTCTAATGAATTTGTCAGCGACTCCAGACTGTGGTGTTGAGATGCACAAGCCTTACTCTCTAAAATACTCCAATTAGAGTAGTCCATTGGATTCAAGTCTGGGGAGTATGGTGGCCATTCTTGAGATGTTATGAATCCAGAAAAATAGTCTTTTATCCATGTTTGCGTTAATTTTGCCATGTGGGAAGGTGCAGAAAAGTCCAGTTTTCAGGGAAGAAGTCCAGGGAAGAACATGTTCATTTAAAATGCTCCGTTAAACAACCTGGTCAATTTTAACACCCTCTTCAACGAATATTAGAGGGGTTCTGTCATTAGCAGAAACTCCAGCCCATACCATAATGGAAGCTGGCTTTTGAACTCGGCCAGCAGTCCCATTTTGTTGCGATGATGATGTTAGCCACATTCGGTCATTTTGCGCATTGAAATGTTGTTTAACCGTGAAAATTTTTTCATCTGTAAACAAGATATTTTGAACATTTTTTAACACGGAGGAGCGTAGCAACGCCTTGCATCTTTGCAGTCGCAAATCTTTCTTTTTTTGTGTCAGATCTTGAACTTTTCGGAGCTTGTACGGCTTAAGATTAAGCTTTGATTTTGCAATGATTCGCACTGTTTCATGGTTTACTCCCACTTCCTTAGCGATTTTTCTCATTGAGCGCCTTGGATTTCGGTTGATTCGTTTACGAATTTTTTCTGTTAAACCAGTAGTGGCAACTGTTGAAAATTTTCCGCGGTCTCTATCTCCAAAACCCCCAGTTTCATATAGCTCGGTCTACCGTACAACTTGACAAATTTAAAGCCTTTGCAATTTGACGGCTACTATAATTAGCCAAATGAAATTTCATAATTTCACGACGAATATTTTCCTTGTCCATTTTTATGGAAATTTCAAAATGTAATAACAAAAATTCAAATGAAATTAAAAGCAAAGCCAATGATGAATGAATTTGCTTTTTAAATTAAAGTAACGGTAAATGGCAAAGCTTGCTGCAGAGTATTAAACTTGCGTCACTTTACAATTGTCACCCTGTATACGTGTACTACGTCATGTTTGCGCCGATAAGTGTACTGAGTATCAAGAGAAGAAAACCAACAACAAAACCGAGAGAGAAATACTGTAAGAACTTTAACAGAATGTGTTAAAAATGTTTTCCAATATTTTTCAAATTAACAACAAAGTTTTAACAAAAATTTATTTCCGGATTTTACAGAGATAAACAGTAAAATATTACCAAAACTGGCATTTGCATAATAGAAACCCAAGCCAAGTCATAAGACCCTCCAGCAACTTTTCGATCAACCCCAAATTATTCTACAACCACAACAGGATCCCATTTGTCTCTGTTCTACAGTGCAATCATGCAATAATATTTTAAAATTAACTTTTACTCTATAATTTATTTCTAAATCTCCCGAGCAAATTACGGTTACGGTATTTTAAAGCTAAATAGTAAATAAGCATGTTGTCTTTCATCACCATCTCTACTTAAGAAGCTAAATAAGTATGTATGTGTACCTTGAAATGGAAAAACAAAAGATATAAGTAAATTTGATTGATTTAACACGTTCACTACTTCAATAGAAAAAAACCTCAACACAACAGCAACAACAACAAAGTGGCAGCAATTTTTCAAGTAGTATAATATGCTGCTATTGTTAATTTGATTTTATTTTTTATTTTTTTTTTTTTTTCTAAATTAATGGCATTTCACATTTTACTTAACAATAGCTTTGAAGTATACGTACATAGTAGTAGTAGTAGTAGCATAAAGTATAGAAGGCGTAACTAGACAATGTACATGTGTAAGTACATACTTGTGTCTGTCTGTCTGTCTGTATGTAATTTGTAACTCGGTTAAGTTTGTGGCTATGGAAAATTCAAATTTAAACTGTAACGAATGTGATTAAAGAAGACTTAATTTCGTGTATATATAATTTTTTATCGGATTAAGGAAATGTAAAGTTGTAATTTTCATTCAATTACGTACTTCGCGTTTCAAATTGCTGTATAAGCGTCTCTGAGTAATGAATGAATAAGGTTTATTATTTTCTTTATTTTATCCAAATTGCAAATTTCACCAAACAATTTTGCTATTTATGTCTGCTAAATTATGAAATACTTACAATTTTATTTAGTTCGGTTATTATGTATGAACTTATAGATGTAAGTGGTCGAAATATGAGTAAATGCCACTTCAGCTATTTCTTTTCCAAACGTAATTTAAATTAAAATAATTGATTTCGATTTTTATGGTAAAAGAATTTGCAAGTTATCTTACTTATCGGTCCATTAATTTGTTTGATAATTTTGTAAAAGTCTATCAAAACTAGAGTTGGATTGAGGGTGGAATAGAAGAAAGTAGAAAAACAGGAAAGATATGTGAGGGTATAAATGGGAAGAAGAAAGGTCTATGGTCTCTTAACCTCCAACTTCTTTGTTCCACTGATGAACCTTGGAAACTCAGGAAGAGGGAGAGTATGGGCATTATTCATACTCAAGACATCACTACCCAACAGCCTTAATCTGATTCTCGCGAACGCTGGACACCTACAAAGATAATGATCCGTAGTATCGTCGTTCTTAAGACACGATTGGCAGGTTGGAGCTATGATGACGCCCATGTTAGTCATGTGCTGACCACTTATGTTGTGCCTCAAGTCCTTCCTTCTCAGTTTTAGAACAAAAAAACGCTGATTTCCTGTTAGGTTGCCTAACGAAGCACTTTGCGGCTCTGCAGGAGTCAAGCTCTGACCATCTTTCTCTATGGATAGAACCCACGAAGTCGTTGATCCAGCGCTTGACCTCCAACAAACTTACACCAAGAAAAGGTTTCGGACCCCATGGTGTAATTGCAGAACCTTCAATAGCTAGTTTATCAGCTGGTTCATTCCCTGCAATACGATAGTATTCTGGAACCCATATAAGGCATAACTTGTTGTGTTTTGTAACACTATTTGGTTTTGCCATACTCGCTGAAGAGCTCGCAGAGTTAGCAAGGGCCTTCAGTGCAGCTTGGCAATCGCTGCAGATGCTTATGCATTTCTCAGGCTATCTCCTCGCAATTATCCAGCCCGCCACGCCCAGGATAACGAAAACCTCCGTTAGGAAGACGGTTTCACCGTCCAAGTACCAATCGCATCCAGTACCTTTTGAATCTCAACACTAAGTATGACAAATCAGCTATGACCCTTTTGAGCTTTCCTTCTGCTACTCCTCTGCATGCAATTTTTGACGTAAGAAGTTGCTGTCTATTACTACATTATGTTTACACAAGCATTAAGTGCAAATCTCCAATTGGTTACGTTTAAAATGTATGCGAGTTTTGCAATAACTGCAATTGCAATAGCAATAACCACAAACGTAATAGAAAAAGTTGTTAACACTAACAACATGTCATTGGTTTTAAATGCGAATCTTCAAAACATCCGCATTCACATAATAATAGCAGCCAGCTACAACCTGCCAACCCACTCTCTTGTAACAACAATAAATGACAACACCTTTTCTCTCACATACGCACACATACACACAGCATGCATATTCAGTGGCGCATCTAGGATTTAAAACTAGGTAGACTGAATTTAAGTAATAAACCGAGAGAAAAATATTTTACTATATTTAAAATATCAATTCATCAGATGAGTCTACAACCCACTTGGAATCCGCCTCTACATGCATTTATAGCTACATTGCAAAAATATTTTAAATTATGCAAAGATGCAATTTTTTGTTTTACATAATTATTTAAATAAAACTATGAAGACACAGCAAACCGTAAATGGAATATAACTGCAAATGATTGAAAGTTATGGCGTGTATAATTGTGTGAGTGTGTGTGTAAGTCTGCATGTCTGTTAGTTACGATTCTGCTGAGATGGGTCTGTCAGTCGGTCATTGGGGGATTGGCTGGCACCACCAACATTATTATGTGCAAATAATGATCTAATAGTTACTCAGTAATTAAGTGTGCATAGATTTTTTTATTCTGCTTTTTTTTTATGTGTTTTCACTTTTAACTGTTTAAGTACATGTAAATATTTATGCAAATTAAATGAGATAGATAATAACTTATTCACAAAAATTCGTATAATTACACAGATCGACAAGATTTTAACCCACAGTATATTTTTCCAAAGGTTTTAGCTGCGCTGAAACCGAATCAGAGGTTCAAATCTTTCAGTTGGCTCTGGTTTTCGAAATATCCTAACCTAAAGGTGCAAAAATAGATATTTGAGGTTATGTAGCATCGTAATATTAAATAAAAAACTATGAACAGCATCTTTAAGTACAAGCAATGTTGAGTTTGATCAACGATGAGATATCGCATTTTGAAATTTTGATGTTTGTTAATTTCTCTATATTTGAAAACCCATAAAAGACCACGTGTACATCAAACAGTCGATTGTTTTTTTTTTTTTATTAGATAACACTGAAAATGCTTGAAATTTAATAGAAGGTCAATGTTTGCTTATGTTAAAAGACCTACTCGTTCAGAATCCAAGGTCAGATTTCCAAAAAATTTTGACAAAAATTCAATATAGCGACCATGCAAGTTCGGAAATCATATATTTTTGCATTTTTAGGTTAAGATATCTCGGAAACCAGAGCCAATTGAGAGATTTGAACTTCGGATTTCAATTCAGCGCATCAAAAACCTTCGGAAAAATATATTCTGGTTTCTGGGTTACAGGGTCGGCGCGTGTAGTTAGAGGGAAGTCAGAGTTATTATTTTTTGGCTTACCTCAAAACCCGATTCAAAAAGAAAACTGCCTAAGGTTAGGTTAGGTTAAGTGGCTGTCCAGGGACACAGGTCAGAACGGCCCATTGTAATACTACATAGTTGGACCTACAGTTTAACACCAGTTCCGAACGGCCCATTGTAATACTACATAGTTGGACCTACAGTTTAACACCGGTTCCGAAAGGCGATATAACTTTTTGTTGTCACTTGGTGGCTTTGCCATTGCCTACCAAGATGCGTACTCATACACTTTCTTATATATAGGAATATAAGAAGGTTATGAGAATTAACCACCAGATCAAAGTGTTAGAGGTCTAGTGCGCTAGACTATCGAACCGTCCATGACGCTCGCTATCGCTTTTCGATGATTTCTAGCTTTTTTCTCAAAATGCATGAGTCGAATCAAAACACATGAATCAATGGATCTATTGAGAGATGAAATCGGTGAGCAATTTATCTCATGTTTTGTATCAGTGAGTTGGCCACATATATTGTGCTACTTGACACTCCTAAAATATTTTTTGTAGGTTACATGAAGTCATTTGTTTATGCCGATAAACCATCGACAATTACAGCCTTGAACAACGAAATTACATGCCACTATGCTTGAAAAACTGGTTCAAAATAGGATTTTTCGCATGGATCACTTACAACGTAGTTGTGGGAAGCATTTACATGAAATAAGGAGTGAGATTGAAAAAATCTTAACACACGTTTTAACTAATAATTTTTTTTGGGTGTAAAATTTAAAAATATCTTTGATCTAGTTATCTTATGTTATGACAAACATGTTGATTTATTGAGAGTTTGATCAAAATGAGTGAAGAAAAATCAAAATTCAAAAAAATCCAAATTGGTTCTACAAAAAATTGGCCAAAGAATTGAAGGTCTGCCGTCAAACTGTTTCCAATGTTATTAAACAGTTGCAGGAGAATTTGACCATCGATAGGAAACCTGGTTCGGAAAGAAAACAAGGATCACATGATATTGGGAAAGCCAAGAAAATAGAAAGCATATTGAAAAGATCTCGAGGAAATGTCGAAGTACAAATTAGAATCCAAAAGCAGACAAAATTTCCTGAAAAATTCCTGGTATGGCAAGCTATATGCAGTTGCGGCAAAAGAAGCAAGTCATTTGTTACAGTGGGCTCCATAAATACCGAAATATACATCAAAGAATGTTTGAAAAAAAGACTGTCCACATATTTTTCGCCCGATTTAGCATCATGTCACTACGGCAAGAAAGCTCTGGAGTGGTACCAAGAGAGGCCAATCCTCCAAATTGTCCGGAGCTAAGACCAGTGGAGAGATATTGGGCTCTTATGAAAAGAAACTTAAAGAGTACAGAAAAGGTGTCCCAAATTATCAAAGATTTTAAAAAAAATCAAAACTCTAAAGTCAACCGTTTAAAAATTATTGAATTTTATATATGTTAAGATTTTTTCGATCTCACTCCTTAATCTTTAAAACTATATAAAAATGGCAAGTATTGATTTATCGGACGCTCGGCTACAAATATCGCACGCTCAGAAATCAAAATCACGGAGGTGATGAAATCAGCTCTCCTATTGGTTTCAAATTGGTGCGCCGTAGAAGGCCTATCAATCAATCCCAATAAAGCAGTTCTTGTTCCCTTTACTAAGAGATACAAACTGGACCTCGGTCCCATTTCCATACAAGACACTGTTATTGTGTACTCTGATGAGGTCAAATATTTAGGCATCACGCTTGACAAACGACTGAACTGGAACACTCACACACTGTCCTCTTAAAAGTCACTAGGGCTTTCTGGGCCTGCAGGAAACTCTTTGGTAAAACATGGGGTCTTACTCCTAAGATGATCTTCTGGCTCTACACTATGATAGTTAGACCTATCATAGCCTATGCGGCTCTAGTATGGTGGCCCAAAGCCATTCAGGGCTCGGCCATCACCAAACTTAACAAGCTCCAAAGGCTTGCTTGCGTCTCCATAACTGGAGCTATGCGCACCTGTCCAACTCCTGCCGTTAAAGCGTTGATTGGCCTGGTGCCATTACACATTGTAATCAAGAAAACAGCCGCAAATACTGCTTTGCGGCTGCGTATATCGTCAAGCTTAATAAAAAGCAACTATGGTCACCTGAGCATTCTTGACGAAATTCCTAACACTCCAATATGTACTGTATCCGATCCGTTCTGCGGAGTCGGCTGGACCTCTACGAAATCTATCGTTGAGGAGTGGTCTAAGGCAAAATGGCTAGAGTATTGGAACTCTATCCCAGGTTTAAGACAGGCAAAAGCGCTTATAGTTCCGCTTGCCCAAAATAAGCCCATCTCTTATCCCAAATCTGACCTTAGGCTACTGGTGGGCTACATGTCTGGACACTATGGGCTCAGATATCACCTAAACAAAATAGGTCTGTCTAATGAGACAGAGTGTCGTCTATGTCTGGAAGATGACGAGGCGACACCTCACATTCTGTGTGAATGTCCGGCCTTGGTTCGGCTCAGAGGAAGAATTTTTGGTGTTCCTTTTCTGACGGCTAATCAAATAAAATCTTCTTCTACAAAAGATGTCTTGACTTTTATTAGGTCAGCTGAACATCTTTTGTCATAAAATGGGGAATGGCACAAAAGATCTTTTAGGTCGCAGTGCCTGCCTGGTTGGGCTTCCCTAAATAATAAATAATAATAATAATAAATCAAAATCTTGGCTGGTAATAGCAAACCTCCAATAGAAAAATTGTCTATGAAAAGCTTTTCACTTCGCCTTTCGGATTCGGCATAAAACTATAGGTCCCTTCCTTCACACAACATGAATGGATGCGAAAAGCTCGTCCTAAGCGCTCCATGGGCTGTTGTATCATAATAGTAGTAGTGATATTGATTTATTGACTCATATATAAATTTCATACAGTTGTGTACTTTTGTTTTTTTTTTTTTTTTTTGGTGAAATTAAAAAATATGCTTTTCATATTTTCAGGTGAAAAATATCAATATACAGAAAATCTGGGATCTCAGAGTAGCCGTTTTAAAATCCAGGGATCATCAGGATCAGGATCTCATCGTTTAAAAATCCTGAAATCCCGGGGTTGCACGAATATTACGGGATGAAATAGCTTTGTGTTTAAGGTATTTAAAGTTCGACTGCACCCGAACTTAGCTTTCCATTTTGTTTACTTTGATGGTCTGGCAAATGTTTCTAATATCGTTCTCACTATATATAAGTTCCCAAAAACTCGATAGAGAGCGTCGTTCCCCAAACAAACAAATACGCGAAGGTGCTAACTAAAATCTTTATAATTACGCGGGAAAAACTGCAAGGCAATTGTGTCCAACAAATAATATTAGTCAAGGTATAAGAAAAGAAAAAAAGTTAGGATTTTGAAAGAAAAAAAAATATGATAATATGAAACTTATCATTAAAGCACTCACCTGTGATTAGCAAATATCCAAAAATGATCAAAACCACAAATGTTATCCTAGGCAACATGATAAGCTGTGCACGTGTACTCGAACAAATCCAACGAATTTAATTTCTTATAATTAATTTTAAAATTTTCTCTTTTTTTTTTGTTTGCAAAAACTCGCACGCACACAATGTTCAATTGCAATGAAAATTATTTATTTTTATTTTTTGGTCTTGCTTTGTTGCAATGACAAATAGCATGTAATTAAACAAAATGTCTGGAAATTATATTATAGAGAAAAAAAATAGCACTGCACACAAAATTATGTAACTCGGTAAGACACTGTGAGTATGAGTGTGATTGGAGCTGCTGCGGTTATAAAAAATGTTGAGGTAGGACACATGAATTGTTGATTTGAATGAGCAAAAAAAAAAAAGCCAATAAAGTTGTTGACTGCAACCAACTATCACTATTAAAAAATAGCCAATACTTTTAAGAAGCTTGTGTATTTGAAAACAAGTTTAAGTTTCAGTTTGGATGAAATGTACAGCAGAACAGAAAATTGTTGACGTTCGGAGTTTAAATGCATTAAATTTTGACAGTAGTTAAAAAATCCAAGCAGTGAAATAAAATTCTCAATTAAAAATAAACGATTTTTTTTTTTGTTTATTTATTTTATTTTTTTTTTTGCAAGCAAATTTATATTAGAATTTAATTTTTTTATGCACTTGACACTTTTTGTTAAACGATAATATTTTCCTAAGAACAGCAAATAAATTTAAATCAAATTTTTATATCAAGTCATAGAAATCAATTTTTTTTTCGAATTATTCATTCAGTTAGTGATGCAATTATATGTAGATTTATCTTGAGAGTAAGTTACAAAGGCTGAAAATTTGCTTACATTTGCTAGTTAGTTAGTTTAAGATTTTAGCACAAAGATTTCATTCATTCGACAACCGACCACACCAAAAATTTAGAAATAGAAACTAAAGCGACGACGTTAAATTTGCATGTCACGAACTTTACGAGAATGCAACAGCAGCAAACAAGCGAAGCGACGGGGACCGATAGAGTTGGAGGGTGTTAGGAGGGGCGAAAATATTTTGTAGAGCAGCAAAAGTATCTGCAATATTTAACAAAGCATATCGTTTAAATAGCGCGCACTCAAGTATCTCTAAATGGAACCGATTTTTTATTTTTTTATTTTATTTTAATAATGTACTCGTATCGCTTTTGATTTGGCAATATAGTGGGCTAAATACACACATACAAACTTACAAAGCCGTATGATGTGTTTTGTTTTTGTTTTTATTTTGTGTTTTATTTATTTCTTTAGAGCATGGACAGACAGACAAGACACGCTTGTTGCTTTAGCAAAAATTTAAAGTTTTAAGCTGCTACCGAAAAGTTTCAACAACAACAACAACAACGAAATTGCCACAAATAGTAGGGAGTGGTGGAGTGTATGAGTGTTGCACACAGTAATACAATTTTTTTATTTTTTGCTATTTTGCTTTTCTTTTATATATCCAGATATATGCCAAGTTTGGACAAACTTAAATGCTGCAATCACAAACAAAAATTTATATTTTGTTTTTGTATCTTAACTTTTTATGTCTTTTTTTAGTTTCGTTCGCACTTTTATTTACTTATTTATCCGTTTACCATGTACCGTCTACACAAATTCTTCAAGCTTCGACTGCCAAACTCATACTGATCCCACTTTAAATAAAATTGTAAGTGTAAGTTTATAGAATTCACAAGCTCATCGCGAAAAAGTAAACTTTGCTTTTCGAGTTTAATATAAAACTCTTTGAGTGAGTTGTTTTTTGTATTTTCGTATTTATTTTCACTAACTTAAACTTCATTGAGTTTTTTTGATCTTTGAAAGCGAGCTTTAAAACCTATTCACATATATACCTTACATGTGTTTGTATTTGTATGGTCGTGCCTCCAAACTAATGCTTCTGTATAGGTGATTTGTTTACTTCTATTGTATGGTTTTAAAGTTGTTCAAACATTTATTTATAATTAAATTTGTACGTTTGTATTACATGCCTCTCTAGGCATGGAGAATTACGTAAAAAAGCAGGCCTGCGTTTTTCATAAAATTCTTCAGACAGAATTTGGCCGCTAAATATTTCTATAACAAAAAAAAAGAGATTAAAAAAAATGTCTAAAATCGAAATTTTTCTCATAGTATATTTCCAACTCCTTTGATCAAATATAGGGCCTAAAATTTCTTAAATTTTGGCTATTTTGGTTCTTAGGTCTGAAACAACCCAAAAAAATCGAAATTTTTCTCTTAGTATATTTCCAACTCCTTTGATCAAATATAGGGTCTAAAATTTCTTAAATTTTGGCTATTTTGGTTCTTAGGTCTGAAACAACCCAACAATTTCGCATGCCTATACTCCTTGAAAAAAAAAATATATTTTAAATTGCTTCAGTTCCTGTATTAAATATCCCTATAAATGGGTTAAACGTAGAGTTATTGATAAAATGAATGTAGTTCGAACTGAAGCAGCCAGGTAAAGAAGCCCAACGATGCCTGCAACTCTAAGGATATGAAGTTCTAACTAATGATCCTTTGATCTATCTATCTATTTAGCTGCTAGCGCCCGAAATATATTTTCGTTCTGAATATGTGCGATCCTGTGCACATCTCCCTGGATAGACAACAAAAACGGCTATTCTTAGTTTGGGTTAAAGTCTCCAATTAGAAGCTATGTAACAGCTCTGATGAGCTGCTGAATTTTTCTTCTTATTTAGTTCTTTATATCCAGGGTCTCAGAAAATAGTCGACTAGTTTAATGCTCATAGCCCAGATTCGCTATTGTAAGAAATCAACCCAAGTCTCTTTTACAACTTCACTACTTTTTTTACCGTAATCTTCCACTGCAGTGCAACTGTCATCAGCTTTTATCTCAGGCTTTGCTGCTTAGGCAAAATGCGGTCCGCTTTGATTTTGTGCAATACTGTCGACCTCTACTGTATTTTTATTTTTTGTTTTTTGATGGAGTGCCCTAATCCCTAACGGGTCCCTCTCCCTATTACTGATGAAAATCTTATTCATTTTGATAGTATGTATTGAATCAGTTATAATTTTTGAGGTTAGTGTGATACACTTAAAAAAAAAACAAGGTAAAAAGAAGAGTTGGTTGTGAATAGTGATCAGACTGTAGAATAACACAACACAACCACACAAAAAAAAATATTTTTTTTTGTTTTTGGGATTGCTGAATCCGAGGTCCAAAAACCGCAGTGCGTCAGGGTTCTGGCACAACCTCATAAAACTTTTTTTTCGAACCCGGGGGTCAGACCATGTTACACATATAAATGTTTTTGGGGTCGCTGAATCCGAATCCCAGGTCTATCATGTTAGGTTTTCGACATATATACCTCGTTATCTAAGCTAAGTAGGAAACCTGACATCCTGGGGGTTTTTGGACTTCGGATTCGGATTCAGGGACCCTAAAAACATATCATAAACATGGTCTGACACCCGGGATCAAAAAACAAATTTTATGAGGATTTTTTGGGGTTATGTCAGAACCCTGACGTACTGGACCTCGGATTCGGATTTATTAACAAAAAAAAACCTATAATAAACATGCTCTGAACTCCAGATCCAAAATAAAACATTTTTTTTTATAACATTGATCGAATTTTTTGGACTTCGGTAATCGGATTCAGAGACCCTAAAACCATATAGTAAACATTGTTTGACCCCCGGAATCGAAAAAACATTTTTTTTGTGTTACACTGCTACACAAAAAAAAAATTAATTCTGCCGATTGTCAAATAAGCTTAGCCTCCATATTGCGTCTGGCATATTAAATTTTCTAAAAAGTCCGGTAGCTTTCGAAAGTGGGCAAATTAATAAAAATTTTGAGCCATTACGTATCTGTGTGCATCTCTCTCAACTCTGATGCCAGGGTCTCCCCGTTGATGTGAATTGCGCCATATACTCATATTTGTTAAATTATCGAAATATCAAAGAACACAAATTATATAGTTAATTTAAATTATTTAAAGACCATAGATCAAAACTCATACTTTACATTCATATTTACCTCCTCTTTGACCGTTTTTTATTTCATAACAATATTTCTAAGTTTATTATTTATATTTTTTATTTGGATAATTATAAAAAATTAATATATCGCTGGTTCAGAGGGAAAGCTCATTGAGTAACATATTTAAAAAACGGAAAAAATAGATTTTAATATTATTTGTTTTCAAATACTGCTATTTCAGCGTACTATGAATTTTTGTAAGTATTATCTGCTGTACTATGGCAAAAAAAATAATTTTTTCTAATGAAGATTGCGGTAAACTATGTATAAAGCTTAATGTAGAAGACAAGGTTTTTGGGAGTGTGAACAATTTTTGGACATACTGTATACATACACAAGTAAATTTCTTATTTTAATTAAATTTTCTTGATTTTCTTTGCTCACTTACATACATTTCAATGAACTTACCATAAAGCGAATCTAAACAATTGTTAAACATTGCCCCAACATATGGTGCTTCATTTCATGTAAGTTGCATAGTTAGTAGTAGATGAGATCGTTAGTAGTGATCTTACCTTACCGCTGTTGTGTGGTGTTGTTGCCTACACTGAGTGGTATTATTGCGATCTTACCACTTAATAATAGTGGCTCATCATGGTGTGCAACTTAATTTTTGTTTTAATTTTATTTTATTTATCTCATGGCATCATAATATGCTAGCTATTCTACTCTACAACATAAATGACCTTGTATTTCTAGTCGGTTTTTAGTTATATTTATTACTTACTTATATATTACTTAGTCGTACATTGGGTAAATGTCTTTGGCCTCTTGTCAGCAGCAGACCAAAAACATAAGGAGTGATCGTTGATATCTTGAAGCAGTGGATGGATAAATTTAACTGCTACGATGTGGCAGAATAAGGAATCCAAGGCACATAAATTACTATTGTGTAGACAAACTGAATTAACTGAATTTGTAACAGTTTCTCTCCTCTTTTTTTTTCTAGTTACTTTGTAAATGTGTTTTTAATGTTAATTAGATAAGTCGCCGTTTACTTTTAAGTTAGTTAGCTTTTTTTTGGGTTAGTTTAAAAATAAATTAGTACTTTTTAGACGGTAATTTTCTCTCGCTCATTGTAGTAGGATGTGATCATAATAAAACAAAATCATCAATCTTATGAAATTTTAGTAAAATAATGTTGGTTTTTGTTTGAGGGAGCGATATCTGTGTAACAATATTTTATATAATAATTTTTAGTAATAGCCAAACGCAATTTAATAATTCACAAATGGTTACATAAAATGTTGCAACATATTTATTAACTAATTTGCATAACTATTCAAATGATTTGATCTGTGGGGTTCATATCTAAACACCGTTATTATTATTATTACTAAATTGTGGTGTATTAACTAAATTACATACGAAGTATACTATTCTTTGTCAAATGTGGTTAGTTGTTTTTTTTTTCTTTATATATCTGTACTAAAGTACTTCGTCAGCATAAGTAGAACTCTTTATTTAGAATTTATCATTATTTGAATTGCATAACTATAAAACGTATATTAATGTGTTTTATATTTTGTAATATAAGTAGCTGAAACGTGTGCAACGTTTTGAAATCGTAGCTGTATGGTATGTATGAGAGTGTGTTGAATTTAGTTCATTTATGTGAATCAATTTCTGATTTTTATAACCCAAGGAAGGTCTAAAAAGTGATGCTCCTTTTCTGAAATGTAGTTTTATGGAGTTTAGCCTGGAGTTATCAGCAGTTCTTATGAAGAAAGGATCTAAATAAATGCCCAATATGTGGACCTCTCTCCTCACGGAAAATGATATTTTAGTTCCTTTGGCCAAGCACAATCAAAAAATTCACAGGTCTCTGCTATTTAAAAATTTTCATATTAAAAATACTTAATTTTTTCGAGGAGTTGAGAGTCCTTTCATATTCGTAATCCGTCTACAAAGTATGGAAAGTCTATTCAGGCCGAACTTTGAATGCTGAATCTTTCTTAATTTCACATTAACTTTAATTCAAAATTTTCAAATTGAATAAATGTTAATGCTCGGTTAGTCACAAACTGAGCGGTTTGCATAGAATAGTTTTAAAAAAGCCAAGCTCATGCATAGTGGATATTGTTTCAATCCCTTTCATAATCTCAATCTCAGAAGCGAATATTTTAAGTACATACAGAGCTTGACGTGTCTGGGGCGAGCTGCGGCAAACAAAAGCTGCCCTGGTCAAAACGTTTGTTTTACAGCCCGAGAGTAAATACGGAGAATCAGCAAACTGTGCCAGATTCAAAGCAATTGTAGAGTCTTTGCTCTATTAGAAAATGAGGATTGCAGTAAAATTAGGGGAATTGGGGTAAAATGGGCCACTTTTAGTCAAATTTGGATTGTTGATTTCCGTGATGATGAAACGACACTGCCCTGATCAATTTCTCCGAAGAAATATGTATAAAATGCCAAGTTATACTTTTGTATATAAAGTTAAGTTCAAGATTACGTAAGATTACATTTAACCTCCCTCTCCTCTCTGGTCCCTTTTTTTTGAAAGGTTTTGGTATAAATTTTGTTTAAAATGTTCATTAAGGGTAAATGGCTTAGAATAATGGCATAATTACTTCGGAAAAACTGTTCCTAATAAAAAAGTAAAATAGGCTTCCGAACATCAAAATTAACCCTGAACCACCTAACTGTAAATTTTTGTAGACATTTTTACGAAAACCTCCCAAAAAGGGTTGTAGACAGGGGGTTTAAGGATGGCATTAAAACAAAAAATGCTTATTTTTCCATGACGGACAATTTTGGCGTAGACGTAATAGTTGTAGGACTTTACGCTAATGAACTAACCCAGTGATTGCAATCAGTTCACCACCGTGGTCTTGTACGTCAGTTTAAAAAAAAAATTTTTAATGAGTCTGTATGTGTTTTCGGAGAAATTGATCAGGACGATATCACATTTATAAAAAATAGTCCATTAGTCGTCGCGTTTTTCTGCAAAAAAAAAAAAAAAATCATATTCACTCAGACCCCATATTGTTAGAATGAGCACAAACCACACACACTTTTCAGGTAACTCCTTACATGTTATAGTTTACGAGAAATAAGGAGTGAGATCGAAAAAACCTTAACATACATATATAAAATTCAATAATTTTTAAACGGTTGATCTTAGAGTTTTTATTGTTTTTTTATTTAATTGATAATATTTTACAAATTACAGAAAAATATAACTTTTATAGTTCTAACCACTATTTATGAACGAGTGGACCTTTTTTGGTAAGCCTTCCATTAGAGATTTGATAGTTTCAGACACCTTTTTGGAGCAGTTTGCACATCTCCTTTTAAAATCTTCGATATTTTGGACACCTTTTTTGTGCTCTTTAAGCTTCTTTTCACAAGAGTCCAATATCTCTCCACTGGTCTTAGCTCCGGACAATTTGGAGGATTGGCCTCTCTTGGTACAAAAACTATGTTATTACTTTAGATTACTTTACCACTCCAGATGCCAAATCGGCCCAAAAATATGTGGACACATTGTGCTCTCTTATGAAAGGAAGAAGTATTTTTTTCAAACATTCTTTGATGTATATTTCGGTATTTATAGAGCCCACTGTAACAAATGACTTGTTTCTTTTGCCGCAACTGCATATAGCTTGCCATACCAGGAATTTTTAAAAAAATTTTGTCTGCTTTTAGATTCTAAATTGTTCTTCGACATTTCCTCGAGCATCAGCAAGACAAAAATTTTGGCGCGGAAGCTGCGTAAAATCTGCCAGTACATACGTTTCGTCATCCATTATGCAACATGAATATTTTTGTATGATTTTAATTTCTGAGCCCTACTTTTGGCGTCTAAATTTTTTGCAGCATTCCTGTCTGGAACTTTTTGGACTTTGTATGTTTTCAAACCTGCATTGGCTTTAACTTTTCGCACCATATAGTCAGAGCACTGGGCTAACCGGGCAGCTTTTCTACCAGATGTGTTTGGAGATCTTTTCAATATGCTTTCTATTTTCTTGGCTTTCCCAATATCATGTGGTCCTTGTTTTCTTCCCGAACCAGGTTTCCTATCGATGGTCAAATTCTCCTTAAACTGTTTAATAACATTGGAAACAGTTTGACGGCAGACCTTCAATTCTTTGGCCAATTTTTTGTAGAGCCAATTTGGATTTTTTTTAAAATTTTTAATAATTTTAAGACGTACTTCTTTTTCTTCACTCATTTTGATCAAACTCACAATAAATCAACATATTTTTCAAAGATAAATAGATCAAAGAATTGTTAAATTTTACACCCAAAAAAAATTATTGGGTAAAACGTGTGTTAAGATTTTTTCAATCTCACTCCTTATCATTGGTGTATTTTCCCATTTTAACCCACCATTCCCTAGTAATAACTGAAGCTTTTTCTCAACGGTTTTTTTTTTAGGAATATAAACTTTACCACGGCCAAGTTCCGGCACGTTGTGATATTAATTCGGAGGGGAAATTGAAAAGTTGAGAGGCCGCTAAATTTATTCAACAGAGTGATGACTACGTCGAGCACTAAACTTCTAGAAAATTCCTTTGTGCCATTTAATCTACCTGTGAGCATCCAGTCGAGTTTAATAGCTTTGTACTCGCAAGGAAACCATCTGGTTATAGTGTTATACAAATTCCGCATGGCAAAAGGGGAAAGTTTTCCATAGTAATTATGCTCTTCAACCAAGACGAGCGGGAACCAAAGTGGATAGGTCAAGAAAGTAACTTAAGAAAAAAAATATTTGGCACCGCTAGGCATTACTGGGTTAATGCTTTCATTGTTATTGTTATTTAAAAGATTGATGTCGTATAAGCAATATACTTTTTCTTTTTTACTAATTTTTTTTTTACCTACTTTATTTTTTATATGTATTTTTTTTTTAATCGAGGTTGCAATTGATATTGACAGCATCTATCAAAACTGTAAATTAAATGATTGTACCCAAATTCGTAAAATATTTAAATGCAATTTCGTGATAAATCTTAATTTTGTAATAAAAACAAATATTAATGGATAAAATCACACTACATAGTTAATCTAACGTAGAAAAATTCAACTTATCTATAAGTTCCGTGTTGCGCGTAACCTCGATCTTCCTCGCCCTCCTTCCTCCTACTCCTCTTATTCAATTTGTTAAATTGATACGCAGCTGGCAGGCCACATCTACACTTATACTCTTAAACTTCTTAATTATTGAATTAACTTAATACTTCCTTTCACATTTACTTACATATCCAAAATCGCTATTCTCGTCGCTGTTCAATACACATACACTTCAAGGTTAATTAAATAATTACATACATACATACATTAGAAATCTTAGAAAAGAAGTAACCCATTCGAATTATTTTATTCTTGACTCCTACACGGCTATATGATTATATTCGTGCATTTAGTTTTTATGTATATCAATGAAACGCATATTAAAAAAAACCAAAATTAATTTTCATTAATTCGAAACTATCCAAAAAATAATTTATCTACAAGGTGACTCACAGTACAGACTTTTAACCTCAATTTTAAAGGTAAACAATTTCTTTTAATGAACATTTTTGTTAGGGACATTACAAAAATTTTTTACACTCTAGACTATTTTGAGGAGGAGTCAGATCTAGAACTAGAGAAACTTAAAAAACTAAATTGATTTCAATCCTAGCCTTAAGACGAATAGCTTCTAACATGGATTTACTAATTTAGGATTTTTGAGCAGTACTTCAGAATATTTTAAACTGATTTCAAAAGTAGCTAGGTGCTTCAAAATATTTCAACTCAATTTTGGATTATTCTAAATTGATTTCAGAATATTCCACTTTTACTTCAAAATAGTCAAATGTACTTTAGAAAATTTTGAATATACTTAAAAAAAAAATTTCAAATGAAATTTTGTAAAATATATTTAGCTATTCTAAAATTTAATCCTGAACCAGGCTGAAAACAAATTTTTTCTCAAATTACTATCTTGATCTACTTTGCTCCCCGCTCGTCCTTAATGGGTTAAAATTAGTATTGTGAAATAAATATGGGATTTTCTGAAGTGCTGTGGAAAAGTGTAAAGGTTTAATATCACAGCTTTATTTTGAATATTTTTCTGCGATTTCCAGGTGGAAAACACTGGCTTCGCTCGGAAATGGAAATAATTCAGCGATATTGAAGTATTCTAAGTAAACTCCTACAAACTAAACTCTTTCCAATCTGTTCATTTTGGGAAAAATATGTCGAAGCTTTTTGTGATGTGCAGTTTGGGTAGACTACCTAACTACGACCCAAACTAACTGTTGTATAAAATAGGTAGGTAGGTAGGTTAAGTGGCGACTCCCTCTAACAGAGGGAGCACAATTAGCGCTAGAGCGCCGTTTTGATACCACAACCTCATTTGTGAATGGGTGTTTGCTTTTTGTTGTCTAGACCCAGCTCGTGAAATTGAGAAATTGGAGGAGTTTTCCATTTTCGCGTTTGGAGATCTTGGTTATGTCGTCTAAAAAAAGTTTCGTAGAATAGTTTTAGTCTTGTTCTAGCAAGAACCGGGCATTGACAGGGAAAGTGGGTTAGAGTCTCTCTTTCTTTAAGGTTGTTGCAGCTTCTGCAGTGTGTGTTGTGTGGGATGCGGAGTCTGACCGCATGGTCCCCTATTGCCCAATGCCCCGTCAGTCTGGCTACATCAGATCGAGTGTGACAAAGAAGGTCCCTGGTTCTGCTATGGTTGAATTTTGGCCATGTTTTCCTGGTTACACCGCATGTGGAAAGGCTTTTCCACCTGCTATCTGCAAGGGTAAGAGAGTATGTCAGCCTTGATTTTATTCAGGGGAATTGCTACAGATGTTCGATGTGACCAGGAACCCAAATAAAGCCAATGTCCAGCCTGTGACTTAGGGTGGCATTGGTTAACTAATCTAGAAGATATTATGTCTGAGCCTAAGGCATTCATTGCCGCTTGGCTGTCTGGGAAGATGGCTACTATAGCCTTGCTTTGGATTTTGGTCAGTGCTTTGCAAGGCTTCTCTGATCGCCAGAAGTTCGGCCTGGAAAACACTGGCTTCATTCGGAAGTCTAAAAGATTCGGCAATACTGAGGTGTTCTGAGTAGACTCCTGCACCGACCCTTTAGATGTTGATTCGGTTTCTGTGAAAGAATTGTACCATGTCTCTTGTGTTTGACAGTGTATTTGGAGCCGTGATGGCTTTAATACTTCTTTAATTTGATAAGCTTTGGATGAACTACAGGGTTTAGAGCATTCATTTGGCTCTTGCAATTCCAATACAGGCTAACTTTTGTATCATACCTAGTTTTTTTTTTCACAGCATGTCACTTACTTAGTGATGCATACATCATAGTTGACCAGCCAGCTGGAACCTTACTTGTGGATGAGTCCCCACTTTTTTTTAAACAGGAACATAGTTCTATGCAATCCTTCTTGTCTCTGTTTTCCATCTTAATTTTCCAAATGATGGCGAAATTTGATAGAGTGAGTGTATGACTGAAATTCAACTATCAATTTAATGCTCGGCTTAGGCCCTCAATGAGCAGTTGTAGTCAAGTTTAACTCTCAATGCTGCAATTAAACTCTGCTGAATGTTAATGTGCACCCTAATATCTAATGTTAAAGTTAGACTATTTCAAGTTTCTGGCTCGCCCTGTGCAAGTAGCACCAAACTACAACTATCATTATCAAAATGCCAATTCACGCTGAGCATTAAAAATTGCCGAAAATTATTAACAATCAAGTTTGTCTAATAGCGGACACGCATAACTGAATTGTGTGCAAAATTATACTGACGAGCGTTAAGTGATTTTTATTTTTAAAATTTTTTTTTTTCTTGTTCCTATATTTAATACCTATTTTCATGGTACAAAGCAAGAAAAAGAAAAGTCTACATTTTGTTTGATAGACTTAGTTCAAACAGCACAAAAAGCTTAAAATTGCAGCTTCTCGTTTGTGTTCGTTCATAAATAATAACAATAAATTGAATATTTATAATTTGAGCTTAAGCGCTCAACAAAATACGAAGTGGTTGTGTTTTTGTGGTTTTGTTATTATTATTTTAGTTAATCAACAGTAAACAACAATTTTTGCTGTCGTTTTTACTACTGTTGGTGTTTAGGTTTTTGTTATTTTTAGTGGTAGTTTAATTGTAATTTAATAACATTATTTTTTCTTATATAGTATAAATAATATAAACACCACATCACACATGCAACATATGGAGGAAAAAAAATATTTTTAAACCTGCGCATAACAGAAATAAAATAATAGCAACCAATAATTTCTTAAAAATAACAGTAACAATTTTTATAATTTTGGTTAATTACATTGATTTTTTGTTTGCTAAATGTTTGATGTTGACAAAAAAAATAACAATTTTTGATTATGGCAGCAATTTTAGTTTAGCTCGAAACCCAGAAAACAAATGAATCAGGAAGCAATTGCCTTGAGAAATGTAGGCTAAAGTTAATGGTTTTCTTCGTATTTCTGCAAAGGAATAAGTTGTACCAAAAATTTATAATTCTCCCTCCACTGTAACTATTAAAAAAAAAAAAAAAACTATGGAGGGTATTTTTATATTTTTCGCTTAACATTAACCACACTAATTTCTATTGGGAGTACATATCAAAAAAATTATGCATTTTTTACAATTTGAAAAGCAAAACTTGTTACTGTACTACTGGCAATTTGTTAGCTGACAAAAACCGCACCTCTGTCTCTCAATGCCAAATAAATTCAGAATATTTTCGAATCCAAAAAAAAACTTAATTTCATATTTGTAAGCACATTAGTGCGTACATGTTGCAAACGTAGGAAGTGAAACTGAAATTACATTAAATCAATTATTCTTAAAATAATTTAAAAATAAATGATTTAACGAAACAAAAAATCACTACTTATTAACCATTAAATTTAAGTGGCGACAACTGCAAGTACACATTGTCAAAAGAATGATTTCGCACCAGCACCACAACTTTATTAAAATACATAAAAAATATTAACGCGCCACCATACGCAGGAGCGTTTTATCTTTTAACTAAAGTAAGTAGTAGATTGCCTGCAATATTTATTAGTGAATTCGTCATAAAGAATGACGTGCAAACAAGAATGCAGTACCTTCTTGCAATCAAAAACAAAAACTGCCATGAAAATTCGAAAATACGAAAATTTGTTGTAATCAGAATTTAAAGAGTAGAATTTAATTCCATCAAATCACTAAGAATGGCAAATTAAAGATACATCATTCTCAATCAATTCAGATTAAATGAATGCATTCATTCAATCAAATCACAAAGAATGAAATTTTTAAGATACATCCTTTCAAATTCTTTAATATTAAAAAAATTTATTCATTCAATCAAATCACTAAGGGTAGGAACTCAGAATTCCAACATTTCCATTCAGCTGTGATTAAAACAATGCATTCATTCAATCAAATCACATAAAAAAAAATAGGAATTCAATATTCGTCATTCCAAATCAATCGAAATTAATGGGATGCATTCATTTAATCAAATAACTAAGGATGAAAATTCAAATATTCATACATCATTCCCGATCTATTTGGATTAAAAGGTTACATTCATTCAATCAAATCACTAAGAATCGTAATTCAAAGACACACCATTTCCAATTAACTAAGGTTAAAAGAATTCAAAAATATATCATTTAGATGGAAAAAGATTGCATTCAGTTAATTAAATCACGCATATACATTCATCACATCATTCCCAATCAATTGAAATTTAAAGAATGCATTCATTTAATTCAATTAAGATGAAATGAATATTTTCATTCCATTAAATCACTAAGAATGGCAATTCAATTCCAATCAATTCAGGTTAAAAAAATGAATTCATTCAATCAAACCACAAGAATGGTAGATGTAAACAAATGCATTCATTCAACAGAAAATGCCAAATCAAAGATACATACATAATTTCCAATCAGTTAATATTAAAGTGAATGCATTCATTTAATAAAATTACAAAAAATATGAATTGAATATCACAATTCTCAGTTATTTAAAAAAAAAAAGAATACTCTATTTGCGTTTTCACTTTTATATTCAGTTTTTTCTGTTTTTTGTTTGTTTTTAAACCCGATATTTTTTCAACCCTTTGGTCAAAAACAGAAATGGTCCTGCATAGCAGCAGACCGAAATCAAACCCAAATCGCACCATCATTAAATCAGCCACAATATTATCAAACTATTTTGAAATTCGCATGTCATGTATGAAAAATGCAGTCAAAAATATCATACATGCAACATTTTAACTAGCTGTCACATTGACAACAACAATACATTATGTGTTGGTGCAATAATGACGATTACAACAGACCATGACGATATTGGGGCGGTGGTTGCTACTGCAATTAAAATAGAAAAATCGAAAAGTACTGCAAAGATTTGTTTATTTATTTATATTTTTCAGGACTGTTTGAATTGTTGCATGCAACAATTGTATGCAATTATCAATATATGTATTTTAATTATTTTTATAATTATGATTTTAATTTCAAGTAGAAAAGAGTTAATGAAAAACAAAAGACTTAAGACACAAACTTGATTATTAAAGATATACCACAGCAAAATGATTTTTCTTTTAATTAACAGAGTTATGGAAATAGCTTTCAATAGAGTTGTTCAATGCAAAATATATGCATTTTTTGCAACTTTGCAATAGCTTTCGAAGGTTTTGATAGGCATTTTTTTTACACGTAATAGTGTTAGAACCAGCGGACCAATTGTCTCAAAATTTTGTACTTGGGTTGTTGTATTATCATTCTTAACAAACATGTGATGTCATGGCCAATTTCATGGTGGCCTCGTTATCCTAACTTCTTGAATGTCTTTTAACTTTCCCAGGGGGTTTTCTAATTCTATTTTTTTCGCACGTATACTTTTGATTATCCTGTATCATCTATGCAGCATTTTATTTTTGTTTTATGAAATCCCAATATACAACTTTATTGCCAATTTGTTGTTACTATTTATTTATGACTCATTCGCATTTATGATTTAAGCATGAAAGGAAATTATTAACTTTAACTTTGTAAGCGTTTTTTACTCTCTCAAAAAAATAGAAAAAAAAAATTTATTGCCACTTTTCTTTTCCTCGCATATCAACGAGTTGTCTATTTATGCTTACTTCATGCTACTTTTTTCTGCAGCAAGTTTTTCTTGTTATATGCATCATTTAATAAATAGTTGCCTGCAATTTTATAGCGCATATAACAAAAAATTTTGCATTTTGCCTCATTTCCAGTCAAAACAAACCAAAACAAACCTGTAAAAAAATTTATGGATGTACATATGTATGTACTTTAGATTTGTTTTTAAACTTGTTGCACCCATTTCTTGTTTTTTGTTGTTACATTGCCTATCCTATTGTATGATACTATGCATCTAAAGCATATTATACGTATGTAGGTAGGTAAGGTACCTAACACCATGCCGGAGTTCATATGCCTTGAAATATGGGTCAATTGTAGAAAATCAGAAAAACAGCAACACATTTGTGTTTTTTTTCTTTATTTGCATACTTACGATTATATGAAATTATATGTTTTTTCATTGAAATTTTTGCAGGAAATGTATGTTGCGGAATTATTAGTTAGATTTTTGTTTGTATGCCTCGAGCAATCAGACCATTCCAACGCAATCAATATGTATTTATGACGCTAATGAAATGCTAATGTAAAATAAGAACTAAATAATTAAATCAAAATTTTATGCTTTATAAGTGTCATTGCAATGCCTATTTTCTGCTGGTCCCAATTCTTGAATTTTGTTTTTTATATTTTAAATTTAAAAAATATCGCTTTGATTTCAAAGTAAAATATGATTTAAGTTTATTTCTCGGTTCACTTCGTTCACTTGGTTTAACGTTGCCCTGAATTTTTTTATTTTTTTTTTTTTTTTTTGTGATAATATTGCTGAATTTTCAGAATGGGTACAATTTGAAGGGAGTAAAATAAAGTCAAATCAGAGGTTTGAAACTTCTTAAATTTTTTAGTCAGCCGATAAACAAGAAACTTCATATCTCCAAAGCTGATCTTCACCTTTTTATCTGTGAGAAATACATTGTTTTGGGCCAGATCGCTTGTTCCTTCCCATCACTTCTATTATGGTTTAGGTTCTGCCGTGAGTTGAGTATACATATTTCATTCATTATCAGAAAACATTGTTATTTGAATTCCTCAGAATCTGTAAGTATTGTCAAATGTTGGTACCCCAAGCCCACCTTTTCTGCGAATTTGGCGCGCTGCAATTGCTTCCTCCTTCCAAACATGAAAAAATGGCTGGTAAGAAAGAAAATTTTATTAAATGAAGAGGCTATACAATTTTTTTTATGGAGTATCGGGCTAAAAAACAGAAAATGTTTAGAAGTAAAAAAAAAAATAAAAAATCTTAAAAAAATTGATTTTCCTAAAAAATATCTAACTTTTCTCTCTACCCTCGTATCGTATCTTTACAATGTATTATATGGTAATTACCATCAGTTGATTTTATACATAGATCTTGTATAACCAGATGGAAAATTATTATCTAATTAGACACATATAAGCATTAAAATCAAGCTATGTAAATATAATATAACATTTTTAAATTAACATATAAAAATAAATTAAATTATAAATTCGTTAAAATTTTAAGAAGATTATAATGGTAGTTATTTTTAGATATGTGTATAAAAATTTATAATTAGTGGTAAGTAGAGTTTAGGATATTAATGACTTAAAAAACTTAAAAATTGCTATAAAAATGCAAATATGACCAAAAAATCATGAAAAATTACCTTAAAAAAATATTTGTTTTTAAATAAGTACAAAAACTACAAGAAAAAAATACAAAAAATTTCAAATGACTAAAGGAACATTTCATTGGCTTAGAGTTAAAATGAGCTGAGTCCACTTTGTTTGAAAAATTAGATTTTGATGCAGTAGTAAAGAAATTAAAAATACATCGTTTGTAAAAAGAATTATGTGTTTATTTTTCGTATTGACTTGTTTTTAAATATTGATATGCTCTCAAAAATCACAAGCTAGGTTAGTTTAGGCTGAAATGGCTACCAGCAGGTGCCAACACACTTAGGCTAAAAGGCCCATTGTGATATAATAGGAAGCTAGGTCCCTATTTCCCTCTATTTCAGGACGTTTGTACTATTGGAAGCTTTTTATAAATGTAGGTATGTGTCTAATTCTGGTCTTAGTCAAGGCTGTTAGTTCATCAATGACAAAGTTATTAAGATTTTTTTTCCGTAAGTGAATAAGAGCTGGGTATTCGCTTGTAGAAGAAGACTCAGTCTTTCTGCATATCTTCCGATGGGACAATGCCCTGTTGTCACCCAAGACTCTATTCTTATATATTGTCTATCTATTCGTAGAAAATCATTCGTACGTTGACTGTCCAGCTCTGGGCTGGTAGGTCTCGTTGTTTTGCAGGTTGGTTCTAACGCTCACCTTCTGTTTGCTTGTTTTATTTTAATACTTACAAGAACTCCAATGTATCTCTATGATAAACTTATCTTTGCACAATTCAACAGAACCAAGCAACTTAATATGCCTTGCTTTAAATACTTAAACACCAGTCGACTATTTTTCATTAACACCATAAGAACCTGTAACTCATTACCCCTGCATATAAAATCAATAATTAGCATAGCAAGGTTTAAATCTTCTATTCATGAATATTTCTCAAAAGGACCCACAAGTATTAATTAATTAGTATTAAGTTTTAATGTTCAAAATTGTATTCACTATTTAATTGTTTTTTTTTTTTTTTAAATTGTATTCTTTATTTAATTGTTTTTTATGGGACCCCTATGTACTCACTTTCAGGATTTATTTTCAACAGTATGCCTTTTCTGGCTAACTCGTCTGCGGTGTCGTTCTTCTGTATTCCTCTGTGCCCCGGCACCCAAATTAGGTACAGATCGAACTGGTCGGACATTTCGTTGTGAGGCGCTTTACAGTCAAGGGCTACTCTGGAAGTGAGGAATACTGATTCAAGGGATTTCATGGCTGCCTGGCTATCAGTAAAGAATCGTCGTGCCTTCTTTGATTACCATGACCTCTACCTGAAATACACGTCAATGGTTGGGCAAGCTAAAAGATATAACTTTTCGCAAAAGGCGCCAGCACCAACTCTGCCGTCCAGCTTGCAGCCGTCCGTATAGAAATGGATTGACTCATTATGAAGCCGATTTTCATGCTCCCATTCCTGTCTATCAGGCATACGAGTATCGAACTTGTCATTGAAGATTGGCTTGGCAAGAGTATAGTCTATTATATTTGGTACGAATCCAAAATGATTTAAAATCGTCGAATGTCCTGACATGTCTGTAGACCATTCCGCAATGGGCTTTAACCTCACGGTATTGGCAGCGCATTGCTGGCCATAAATGTCAAGGGAAGGAGGTGAAGTATGGTGTCCAACGATTTGGTGGCCGTACTTCTCAGTGCACCAGTGATGCAGAGTGAAACAGTTTTTTGTACTTTCAAAAGCATGTTCATATGAATTGACTTGTTCGCAACACCATACATCAAAAGAGGTCTGACTACTGAAGTGTACAACCAGTGAACCACGTATGGCTGGATACCTCATTTATTACCTACAGCGTATTTGCACGAATTGAGTGCTGTTATTGCTTAATTTACCCGCGATCGGGTATTGAGCTTCCAGCTAAGTTTTTTTTATCTGAGATGAGGCCTTCTGCAAAAACGAGCCTAGTGCCGTTAATAAAGGTGGAATAAAAGGTGGTATCTCGTATTTCCTAGTAAAGAGGATTAGTTCGGTTTTCTGAGGATTAACACCCACTCCGCACTTTTCAGCCCATTTGATGAGAATATGTAAAGCCGATTGCATAATATCTCTTAATGTGCTAATTTACCCGATATAGCGATGGCTATGTCATCTGCATAGGCAATCACTTTGCAGGCAGTTTCCTCCAGAGATAAAAGTGGTGTATTGACGACTAGTATCTAGAAAAGTGGCGAAAGTAAACCTGCCTACGGGGTGCCTCTGTGAGCATACCTTGTTATGGCGGAGTTCCCCAATAACTCTCCGCTAAGCAAAGAGTATATTAGCTTTCGCTAAGAAGCCTCCACTTTAAGGGTTTCAAATGCATCTACGATTGCTTCTGGGGTAACATTATTGAAGTCCCCCTCGATATCGAGGAAAACCCCCACAGTGTACTCCTTGAAGTGAAATGCCCTTTCAATAGTGGAAACTAAAAAATGCAGGGCCGTCTAAACCGATTTGCCCTTGCAGTACGCATGCTGTGACTTAGAAAGTGCATTTCGGTCGATCCTAAGCCTAATATGAGGGTCTAGAAACATTTTCAATGTTTTCAAAAGAAAGACTTATTGGTCTCAGGTCTTTAAATTTGTTGTGAGAGCATTTCCCTGCCTTAGGAATAAAAACTACATTCACAACAATCCAGCTAGAGGGAATGTAGTAAAGCATTCCTTGAAGATGGTATCTAACCAAGGGAGAACAATTTCAGATTGCAATTCTGCAGGATTTAAACCATCCGATCCTGGTGACTAAAATGGCTTAAAACTATGAATTGTCCAGAGAATTTTCCTTCTGCCGGTGATTATGTGTCTTATAGAACTACGCGTGGTATTTGCAGGGTTATCTTTGGAGCATCCCGAAAAGTGATTCTTGTCTAGGAACTCCAGGTTTTTGGATAAAGCTGGGCGAACTAGAACTCGTGGAAAAAATCTTTCTAAGGCGCGAAACTGGTAATATTTTTTTCGACTCATACAGTTTAATTAAAATCATAAGAATTTTGATAAAAATTTAAGCAAAAAATGTAAAAATGATGTATTAAAATTGAAATTGAAAAATTATGGGACCGGGATGAACGGAGGGCGTTAATCCTTTATTATTGGGAGTATGAATGTATAAACTCGTATTTTTTCGTAATTTGGACATTTATTGTGAAAAAGGGACTATAAATTTATTCTTTAAAGTATTGTCCATCGTTAACCACAACCTTTTCCCATCTTTCTGGTAGCATACGGATTCCGCGTCGAAAGTATTCCTCGTCTTTTGAGGCTATCCACGAATCGACCCATTTTTTTGAGTTCTTCGAAAGAACGGAAGTGCTGTTCAGCCAGGCCATGTATCATCGATCGGAACAAGTGGTAATCAGAAGGAGCAATGTCTGGAGAATACGGCGGGTGGGGTAGCACTTCCCATTTCAGCATTTCCAAGTATGTTTTTACTTGCCTTGCAACATGCGGCCGAGCATTGTCGTGATGGATGTTCGGCTTGCCGTTGATGTTGATGCATGTCCGGGCGGTCGCCATGGTTTTTTACGCTTTAGGTTATCGTAACGTATCCACTTTTCATCGCCAGTCGCAATACGATGCAGAAAACCTTTTCTTTTCTGTCGTTCAATCAGCAGTTCACATGTGAAAAATCGTCGTTCGACGTCTTTTGGCTTCAATTCGTACGGCACCCAATTTCCCTGCTTTTGAATCATTCCCAATGCTTTTAATCGTTTTGAAATGGTTGATTGATCAACTCCTAAAGATTCTGCAAGTTCTTGTTGCGTTTGACATGAATCTTCTTCGAGTAATGCCTTCAATTCTTCATCTTCGGGCCGCGTATGATAGATATGAAGTTAGTCACAATTACGAGTTTATACATTCATATTCCCAATATATTCGGTAGAATATAGCAAACACCGATCTTTAGTTAACGTTTAGGTTAAGTTTCGAAATCCTGAAGTGATCGAAATATTCTGAACCCCGATTCGGGCTCAGCGCGCAATTATACTAGTAAAAAAAAACACTGGTAGTTTTCAATCATCTCAAACCTAGTAGTGATCGCCGTAGTCGAGTGGTTAGTATGCTGCATTGTGACGCAGGGTGCCGGCCTTAATGCTCGACACAATTAAAGTCAAAAATAGAAAATAACAACTTTTTTCAAGGCAACCTCTAGCAATGACAAACCACCAAGAGTAAAAATTACCTTGGAAAAAATTTTCACTTCACTTTTTTCTTTCTTTCTTTTTATTTTTAATATTTTGAACCTTTAATCATATTATATTATTTTATTTTCTTTGTTAACTTAATCTCGGTAAATTATTCTTTTTGTAAACATTTCTTTTATTTAAAATTGTATAAATTTTTGTGACATTATCATAGAAATTATAAAATGAAAGTCTTGTTGGCGGTAGGATTAAACATTTAATAAATAAAAATAAGTAAATAGATAAATAAATGTACAAATATACTCAAACAATTTGAATGGATACGAATAGCTCGGTTTAGACCTTACATGGGGAAAAAAAAGAAAAAGAAACCTTGTAGGTCTTTGCTATCATCAAATACTTTACCTTACTGTCTTTTCTTTCCAGATATTACTTCGCTTTTTGATGTATGCATGTTTGTAGTTCGCTTAAAACACAATCACTTTTTCAAATCAACAAATGTGAATCGATTATATTTTTGTAGTTGGCAGGTGTAGGAAATATTCAATTCCATATGAATCTACTCGTTGCAATTCTTTTGGTGGTGTTGACATCATAACTTAAAGATAAAATTTTTAAATTCGTGATAGTAGATTTTTTATTAGACTATTTATTTTGTATTGTTTTCTTTGTCTTGGTTTTTTTCGAATGTACTTGTATTTTATGTACAGAAATATAATGATCCGCTTATTTAATTTTCAAAACTAAAGTACTGATGATTATCAAGTATCGCAGCTGTTTTTGGTTAATGGTTGGTAATGTCTTTTTTTTCTGATTCTTCTACTTCTACAATCTCTTACATTCTAATTTTGTGAAGAATTTTGGTGAATGCACATATGTTTTTTTTTATTTTTTTGGGTTCAACTTAACGTTTGAAGATTTTTTTAGATGTGTGTGTTTGTGCTTCTTCAATGACTGTTGATTTTAATTGATGATCTTGCAATATCGTTTTGTAAGTATTTTGTCTTGATTCTTGAAATAACTCGTAAATTTGTTAGCACGTTGTCATCAACGGTGATGATGATGGCTCAAACATAGTTGCAACGTAGTTGCATAATTGCTGTTTTGCTTCTATAATATCTCCTTATTATTTTTTTGGTAAATAAAAAAATGAAATGAAATAAGTAGGTATGACATCATTTGTGAGAACATTGACAGTTTACTTTATAAATTGACATTTGGCATTAATTTATTTTGGGTTAAATTTCACAAAAAATTCTGTGAAAGAAGTAAATAAAAATTGTTAAAATTTAATCACACATTGTATTTAAAAACTAAGCAAAATTATTACGAATAAAATGAAAGAGTCAGTACAATTGAAAAATCTTTAAAATGCCAGTAATTCTTACTAGCTGCCATTTTAGAAATAAAGGAAACTTTCAATAATGTAAGGAGTGTTCAATCTGGTCTGATGAAGCTAAGTATAGAGAAAGAAGTAAATAGCTGGATCATATCAATAGGCGGCTGAATGATTTTAATGGCGGTCAGCAGAGGACACCTCAGTCATCAGGGTTCTTCTTGCCATTACTATGACTGATCGACATATACTTTTTGAATCCAACAGAAGAGGCATTAAGCGTAGCGATATGCGGTTATAGTTTCAGGTCTTTTTCTAAGCATAATAATTGAGATTATAGAAAGTGCCTTAAATCTACACTTGTCTGCCTGTGAAAAAATCCAAATAAAACAGAACTGATGCTGTTCACTACAAAAACCAAGATTGCGTGTTAATCTTGACCTACACCCTTAGAAGATCAAATTAACTGGAGAAGTGAAGCCTCCTGATTTGAAATGCCGAAGCTTCTCCAATTGGGCTCTGCAAAAACTTGAAGAAAATCCTGAATTTCATCGAAAACCCATCTTCAGCAATGAAGCTTATTTTTGGCTTAATGACTTTTTCAATAAGCAAAATAAGCGTTATTGGACAGCAACAAATCCATATGTGTTTCAAGAGACTCCATTGCATCCACAAACAGTTACAGTTGAGTAAATTTAATGCCGGATATGTGATTGGACAGTATTTTTTCGTCGATGAAAATTCCACTATACAACAAAATGAAAAAAATTATAATACCCATCTCCAAATTTGATGGTTCATAATATCTTTTGGTCCACTGAATCCAAATCTGCCATCAGTTTTGTCGTAGCAACTCAGGTTTTTGAGATATAGGCGAACTCCATTGACCGTAACTTGTTGATAAAACTATACAACACTGTTTTTTACCCATCTCCAAATTTGATGGTACTTAATGTTTTTTGGTCCGCTGAATCCGAATCTGCTACTCAGCAACTCAGGTTTTTGAGATATAGGAAATTTTTTGATTTCCCAAACATGGGTCAACATTTTTATCAAAATTACCATTTTTTCGAAATGAAAAGGAAAACATCTCCAAAAAGGCAATTAAATTATCTTTAATTTAAGAGTTTATTTGATTCTCTATTCCATTTCAATCAAAAGTTATAGAGATTCGATGTTGAAATTCTGACCAAAAAAACCCTTTTTTCGAATTTTCTATTTTTTGGTCTTTATTATGTGCTGAAAACGAAATATACCATCGCTGAATTTTATATGAATCGATAACGTGAACTCTTGCGCAAAATTTAAGTGGAAAGTCAAGAGCCAATAACTATGAGAGTATTATAAAAAAAATGCTTAACGATTTCGAAGATGTTGGTGCTAATATGTCATTGATGCTGCATTTCCTCCATTCTCATCTAAACTTTTTTCCATGAAGAAATGCTAGCCGATTATTGTTGGATGATCATTAGAGACTGTAATCCTAAAACACACAACAGGCAAAGTGTCAACATAACTGAATTCTTTGTTTAATTAAAAGCAATGTTATGCATGAAAATTAATGAAATCCTTGTTTTTTGTTTCTAACTCCCTAACTAGAGTTCAGAAACCCATCGCTAAGCACTTAAATTTTGTGCAAGAGTTCACGCTATCGAGACCAAAGAATAGGTAATTCGAAAAAAGCGTTTTTTTGGTCAGAATTTCAACTTCGAATCTCTATAACTTTTGACTGAAATAAGATAGAGAATCAAGTAAACTCTTAAATTGAAGATAATTTAATAACCTTTTAGAAAAGATATAGATGTTTTACTTTTCATTTCGGAAAAATGGTAATTTTGATAAAAATGTTGACCCATGTCTGGAAAATCAAAAAATTGCCTATATCTCAAAAACCTGAGTTGTTGAGTAGCAGATTAGGATTCAGCGGGCCAAAAAACATTAAGTACCATCAAATTTTGGAGATGGGTAAAAAACAGTGTTGTATAGTGTTATCAACAAGTTATGGTCAATGGAGTTCGCTATCTCGCCGTGTTGGAAGATTTTTTTTGGCCAGACTTGGATAGACTTAACATCAGTGATATATGGTCTAACAATATGGTGCCACATACTACACAATTGAAAGTTCGGTAATCGTGTAATCCCTAGAAATGTTCCGGTCGAACGGCCACCTCGTTTATGCGATTTAACGCCATTGGATTTCTTTTTATGGAGTTTAAGCTAACAAGCCAACAACATTAGAGGAACTCAGGAACAATATCGCACGTGAAATTTTCAACTTTCCAGCGGATATGTGTGGAAGAGTGATGGAAAATTGACTCCAAAGAATCGTAAACACCCATGCGGTTATTAAAATTCTAGTCTCATTGAGTTTATGTGTACAACCTGTAAATTAGTTCAACAATATAGGGGTTATTCTCTAAGACAGCCTTGGCATTAGATTACTCTAGGTTCTAGATTATAGGTAATTCCTTTGAGTAAGATAATGGTAGATATACTCTAATAGCATTAATAATAACAACAACAAGCAAAGCCCTCTTTCGATAGACAACGATAATGCTTTATTAGTCTCTCATTCTTCCCATGCAAATTTATGAAACGTGGGCAATGACGACACCAATGATGACAAGCTGTTGGGTGTGTTAAAGAGGAAGATAGTTCGCAAGATCAATGGCCCATATGCATGAACGATGAGTATCGAAAAAGATTGAATCATGAGATATATGCGTTGTAACCCGACACTGGCATAGTCAAGCGCATAAAATTCCAGCGTCTTCGCTGGCTGGATTATGTTGTGCGTATAGGAGAAAACGCTCTGGCTAGAAAGGTATTCTATTCGAGTCACAAAAGTAGTGGAGTGGTGGAACACGCAGAATATGTTCTAATCCCCATTAAAAAGACCTGGTACAGGGAAACCTGACTGCATTAGGCCTTACCAACTGATGCCAACGCGCGCTTAGAAAAGAGACTGCGGCTGCCAAAATCGATCATGGGTTGTAATGCCAACTAAGTAAGTATACTTTCTCATGTCATTACCTCTGCAGATAGCCGATGAAAAAGACTTCACCTACGGTGCAAGTAAAAAACCATGAGAAAAATACATCTGCAAAATAATCGTGGTCACATTTGACCATAATTATCCTGATGTAGTCAGACCGCTTGCAATACTGATGTGACACTGGTACCGAAACGGGGCTAATTCAACTCCCACATTAGAAGGGAGTAACCACCTATCTACTTACATTGTTGTTTAAATATACTATATAACTTCACTAATCTGGCAACAATATCTGCAGCTTATTGAAACTTTTGCTATTGAAACTATTGCAAACACAACGGGGGGTACTGGAGCAGCTAGCGCACTCTGTTTTAAGTTTCTTTTTTTGGTATTTTGCTTTATTTATTTTGAAATTAAATTTTTAATTTTCTTGTAAAATGGAGGGACATCGTCGTGCCTCAAACAAAACGTTTGGGTGGGGAAAGGGGAACCACTATTCCTCACCATTATTATCTGAATGCTTTATAAAATCTAATTTTGCAGTTTATTATGCTATAAAATTAATTTATGTTCATGCCAACAAATGACCTCAATTATGAAAGTGTGCAACAAGAAACAAACAAAATTAACTACATATATTTACAAGTTAAATAAATGCAAAATATTCCACCAGTAGTAGGTACTTACCACTCTACTAAACGAGATACCCACAAAGTATACGAAAATTAAAAAATAATAATTTGCGTGCGTGATGGTCAATTCTCATAATTGGTGGAAGTAATTTATTTATTATTTACCTGCCATTCTCACGGTTATAAGTTTATGTGTGGATTTTATTTTTTCTCACTAAATGTTTTATAAAAAAAAAATCTTAATTTGTTAGAATTTAAATTAAGTAAGTAATCTAAAGTAAATCGCTTGGGATTTTGATTTGTATCGTTATTTGAGATATTTCTTCTACAGAAATTTTATCTGTTTTACTGGCTAGAGGCAAAAATGCGTATGAGAATGAAGCTGACCTGAATTGGCTTTCATTGATATTTATGCTCTCTCAAAAAGTCATTTGGTTATTGAAGCAAGAAAAAATCAATCAAAAACTTGGTATTATTGACACTTTTGTCGACTAAAACATCAATCTTGTCTTTTATGAAGAAATACAACTCAAGATAAGTTTGTTTTTTTTTTTAATACTTTTTGTTTTGAAACATATTTCTGCAAATTTGTTTAATGTATATTCTCTTTTATTGACTAAATCATGAGCCTATCACGAGTCTTGTCTTTTATGCATAGTTTATAATTAAAATTTTTTAAATACTTTAATTCCCTGGGTAATTGAACCAGAAATTGTATATTCGACTCTGAGACTAAGGAGTGAGATTGAAAAAATCTTAACACACGTTTTACCTAATAATTTTTTTTGGGTGTAAAATTTAAAAATTTCTTTGATCTAGTTATCTTTGAAAAATATGTCAGTTGTTATTTTTAATGACAAACATGTTGATTTATTGTGAGTTTGATCAAAATGAGTGAAGAAAAAGAAATACGTCTTAAACTTATTAAAAATTTTCAAAAAAAATCCAAATTGGTCCCACAAAAAATTGGCCAAAGAATTAAAGGTCTGCCGTCAAACCATGCCATGCCAATGTTATTAAACAGTTTCAGGAGAATTTGACCATCGATAGGAAACCTGGTTCGGGAAGAAAACAAGGACCATATGATATTGGGAAAGCCAAGAAAATGGAAAGCATATTGAAAAGATCTCCAAACACATCTGGTAGAAAAGCTGTCCGGTTAGCCCAGAGCTCTGACTATTTGGTGCGAAAAGTTAAAGCCAATGCAGGTTTCAAAACATACAAAGTCCAAAAAGTTCCAGACAAGAATGCTGCAAAACATGTAGACGCCAAAAGTAGGGCTCAGAAATTAAAATCGAATTTCATACAAAAATATTCATGTTGTATAATGGACGACGAAACGTATGTACTGGCAGATTTTACGCAGCTTCCGGGTCAAAATTTTTATGTTGCTGATGCTCAAGGAAATGTCGAAGAACAATTTAGATTCCAAAAGCAGACAAAATTTCCTAAAAAATTCCTGGTATGGCAAGCTATATGCAGTTGCGGCAAAAGAAGAAAGTCATTTGTTACAGTGGGCTCTATAAATACCGAAATATACATCAAAGAATGTTTGAAAAAAAGACTTCTTCCTTTCATAAGAGAGCACAATGTGTCCACATATTTTTGGCCCGATTTGGCATCATGTCACTACGGCAAGAAAGCTCTGGAGTGGTATCAAAGTAATAACATAGTGTTTGTACCAAGAGAGGCCAATCCTCCAAATTGTCCGGAGCTAAGACCAGTGGAGAGATATTGGGTTCTTGTGAAAAGAAACTTAAAGAGCACAAAAAAGGTGGCCCAAAATATCGAAGATTTTAAAAGGAGATGGGCAAACTGTTCCAAAAAAGTGTCTGGATCAACTATCAAATCTCTTTCGATCTCACTCCTTATTATTGTACTTAAAACAATTTTATGTTAAAAAAGAAGAAAAAAAAACTGAGCGTTTTTGATGTTCATGCAGATAAATTTATAAATATCTATGTATATGTCCATTTCTCTTACATATTGCAGATATCTTAATTGCATGCACGAGACTAAATGCATTGCTGCTGCTGGTGAATATTGCATCACATAAATTATTTTAATGACAACAGCAAAAATATCAAAAAATATATACATACAATGTCTTCTGGACACAAAAGACAAAAAAAAACGACAACGAACCTCTGTAAATATGCGAATAAATATTCACCCGTACCATACATGTCCACCGTCCAACATCAGAGTGTCCATCAGTAGCGGTTGGCTACTTTCAGCATTTATTGCATTTAATGTTTGCTGAATGTGCATTGCGGTGCATTGGTGTAAAAAAAAAAATCGTATTTTTGTTATATACTGATTTTAATTGTGTATATTAAAATCTTATATACTTACACTAGCGGATCGAGAGCTTTCTTTAGGGGAGTGTGGGGTTTAATTTTTGACCAACGACCAACGATTTGATCCATTGCGATACTATTAAAGGTCGTACTTCTTCAGGTAGTCAAAAAGTATTGGGAGTATGAATGTATAAACTCGTAATTGTGACTAACTTCATATCTATCATACGCGCCATTTTTGTGACATTGACAGCTATTCTATCTCGAAAAGCGCCAAAAATACTATAAGAATTGATCTGTCAAATAATTTTCATAATTTTACAAAAGTGTTTTACTATAGCTGAAAATGCCGAATTTCGTCCCAACAAAACAACATTTGCGGGAAGTTTTAATTTGCTTCTTCCATTTGAAGAAAAACGCAACTGAAGCACATCGTTTACTCACTGAAGCTTATCCTGACTGTGCTATAGACGTTAGAATGTATCAGGTGTGGTATGCCCGTTTCAAAAGTGGTGATTTTGATGTTGAAGACAGGGAACGTTCAGGCGGCCCAAAAAAGTTCGAAGATGAAGAATTGAAGGCATTACTCGAAGAAGATTCATGTCAAACGCAACAAGAACTCGCAGAATCTTTAGGAGTTGATCAATCAACCATTTCTAAACGATTAAAAGCATTGGGAATGATTCAAAAGCAAGGAAATTGGGTGCCGTACGAATTGAAGCCGAGAGACGTCGAACGACGATTTTTCACATGTGAACTGCTGATTGAACGACAGAAAAGAATGGGTTTTCTGCATCGTATTGTGACTGGCGATAAAAAGTGGATACGTTACGATAACCCAAAGCGTAAAAAATCATGGGGACCGCCTGGACGTGCATCAACATCAACAACAAAGCCGAACATCCATGGATCCAAGCTCATGCTGTGTATTTGGTGGGATATGAAAGGTGTCGTGTATTATGAGTTGTTGAAACCGAATGAAACGATCACTGGCGACCGCTACCGACTACAATTGATGCGTTTGAGCCGAGCATTAAAGGATAAAAGGCCAGAATATGAGAATAGACACGACGAAGTTATTCTTCAGCACGACAATGCTCGGCCGCATGTTGCAAGGCAAGTAAAAACATACTTGGAAACGCTGAAATGGGAAGTGCTACCCCACCCGCCGTATTCTCCAGACATTGCTCCTTCTGATTACCACTTGTTCCGATCGATGACACATGGCCTGGCTGAACAGCACTTCCGTTCTTTCGAAGAACTCAAAAAATGGGTCGATTCGTGGATAGCCTCAAAAGATGAGGAGTTCTTTCGACGCGGAGTCCCTATGCTACCAGAAAGATGGGAAAAGGTTGTGGCTAACGATGGACAATACTTTAATTATAATCACTTTTTCACAATAAATCCAATACTCCCACAATACTCCCAATATGTAAAATGAGGAGCTTCAAGTTAAAAAACCAATAAAAACATTTTATTGCGTTTCGATTTGGAGCTCCTCAAATTATGTTGAAAACTTCGAATTCGAGGAAAGTCCATCAAAGCTAATTTTATTTTATTTTTCTAGACACTACGTAGAAACGAATGCATGCACATATGAGCTATACTCTTGATTTTCTTCTTAGTTCTATCTAAATATATAAGTATAAGCCAGGGAATCACAATAACCCAATAGTAATAATATTAGTACCAATAACTCTGTGCAACAGCAAAATTCGGACTAAAGATTTCACGTATGTTATTTATAGAGTAACTTGGAATTTCTGAATTCGAATCTGAAGACCGTTTTGCTTCATCACGTCGAGTTTTTTTCAGATAACGGTGCATGAGAGGGTATTTTGGTATTCTACGACCTCATTTTTGATTAGCAGCCTTTTGTCCAAACGCACTATAACACTTTAATCATTCATTTAGTCTTTATGTATACTCAAAAATTTCCCCATAGTCAATAAACACGATATACCTCAAGTTTACTGCAACTTTATTAACACCGTTTTTCTAATTACAAGTATCGTTATCTCGAAAATGTGACGAGATAGATAAAAATATCTTAAAATTCAAGTTCAGCGACCCCAAATAACTCTAGAATACATGTTCGTGTTTCGTGGTACAGTGTAATTATAAACAATCGTACTGGTAGTTGAAAAAGTTCATGTACCAGTTTCTTCTAGTATGACATATTTACATTCGATGCAGAAACATATGTCAAGTCTTCTTTTTTATTGGTAGCCAGCGCAATTTTAGACCTGTGGATTCAACCGTTATTCTAAGCTCAACCTCAAAAAGCTTCAACTACGTTTGGTAGGACAGTCGAGAACCTTACCATTCTCACTACCCCAAGAATTTGTCGCCCGTTCATATGGATGGTGGCGCAAGATAAGCAAAAAGCAGCACCAACCAAGCTTAATAAACTTCAGAGACTAACCTTAGATTGTATTATATTGTAGAAGTAATGAAAACCATGCTTTCGCCGCACTTTAAACATAACTAAGCCTACCACTGTTACACTGGTTCGTCAAGCAATATGCACTCAGTTTTCCAATCTGAAGTGTTTGCCATTGAGCTCAGTTTAAAGTTATAACGTGACACAACACTTATGAAATTACCTCAAAGCTATTTTGGGATTGGAAGTGCTCCTCAATTGTGTGCCAGGGCATAGTTGCTTTGCAAGCAAAGAAATCGCAGAAGAATGGACTAGAAAAAGTTCATACAGTATTTACATTGGATCTCAACCATTTTGCGGTTTACCATTGAGTTCCATTAAGACACATCAGAAAAATTGGTTGACTAATACTACACTACATTACTGAAGGGGAAACTCCTGGTAGCAGACCAACCTAGTCATTCATGCCTAAGGCTCTCAGATGAGAAATTCGTCGATCGGAGAAAAAATCGGGGAGTTTGGAAGAAAAAAATTTCCTTAAATTTAATTCATAAAAAACTTTTTTTATTTCTGTACTATCCCGCCTGGAAAAACGTTTAGTTAAGAGCAGGTCCTGGTCAGTTTAGTAGGTGTAAGCGTAGTATAAAAAATTTGCGTGTTGTGTCATATTTGAATATGCAAAGTGCAATCGACCATCGATTTAGCGTGATGGCGTCGGCATAGCCATAAACGCTTGCGATTATCAACGTGTATCTCTTGAAAAAAAGTTATCATAAGTTAGATAATATCACATAGGCTGTTCTCGCAGTTACCCTTATTTTTATTTAGCCTTTTATGATTTAAAGAGCTTCTCTGAATCGCAGATTCAAAATCATCTGGGTTGCTGATGAAGGGTTAAACCAATTTGTAGATTATGCAAATTCCTCTAAATTTCTAATATCTGTAAATACGAGGTCACCTAAATTGTTGGATAAGAGTTGACCTAAAAAAGCTACTCTATGTTTGGCAAGTTATATCATAAGTTAGTTCCATAGATGTTTGAAGCCTGACATTGTACTGTCGTTTCCAGTCATCATGGCTTTTAAGAACTATTCAAATTTACGGACGGATGACAAACAAATTAAATGGATCAATAAAAGTGACAATAACATTGAACAACAAAATTAGTTACTCTCATTTTATTGTGAATAGTATTTTTTAAATTTTTGTTAAGAAAATACTGATTTCGGGAATGGGAATTTCGAATCAAAGTCGGAGAATGGGGAATCAGGAAAATACCCTACGCAGGGAACAATTTGCTCACCTTCTTCATCTATCTATCTGTGGAAATTCCATCTTTCATCCCTATTTATTTTTAGAAACGGCTAGAGGTTTTATGAAAAGACTCGGGTGGATGGTTTCATTTCTGTAGGTGCAAAGGTCAAAATATCCTCTGGCGAAATTTTACAATAGAGGATGTCTTATAACTCATGCTGAAAAAATACTCTTTTAAAGGGTAGTGATATAGTTGTTAACTGGGCTGTGTATACATCTGCATAATGCCTCGTCATTGGGCATAGGCTGTCTTTTAGTTGCCGAAGGAACTGATTTACATCCTTTCTAATGATATTGTATATTCTTCCCGGTTTTTTTTTTTTAGAAAGTGTTGACCTCATTAAGGTAGAGTGACGTCAGTTGATTTGAGGTCGTTCTATTCTCTTACTTCATATCCATTCATAATGGTTCACCCAAATTTCGTTCTATAAATCTCGATATTTATTTTATTGAAGTTCGTCGAACCAAAATTAAAATCTTTTAATTTGTAATAGATGAGATAGATTTACCAACAAAACAACACATTGAATTCGTTAACTCTATCCTTCCTTGCATATTTTTTAAAAGGTCATGCTTCATCGAAACGATGACGGTATTATTCAAAGTGTTCAAACACATGATCTATATACCTAAAGGGTTTTCCATTAGAGATACAACAATTTCGTATCTTTATATAAACACACCTTTAAACTTTTTTAATGAACTGTCAATGTCAAAAGGTTGGTTAAAGTCAACATTTTCATCATGGTTAAGTTCACGAACCAGCAACGTTTGGAAATTATTAAAAATGACGAAATGCTGAGTCGGTGGTCGCCACTTTAAGAGCGCTTACTCCAATTTTCGGTCATGTTACCGTGAATGGAGAGCGCTATTGTGATATGTTGGAAGATTATTTGTGGCCAGAATTGGAGGAATCGACATCAACGATATGTGGTTTCAACAAGACGGTGCCACTAGCCACACAGCATGCGTCACAATCGATTTATTGAAAGGCAAACTCAGTGAACGTGTTATCTCGAGAAATGGCCGCCTCGTTCATGCGATCTAACGCCATTGGATTTCTTTTTATGGGGCTATTTCAAGTCGCTGGTCTATGCCAACAAGCCAGCAACTTTAGACGAAATTGCCAACGTTCCGGTCGAAATGTGTGCGAGAGTGGTGGAAAATTAGGTCCAAAGAATAGATCGCTGTAAACGGGCTCGTTGTGGTCATATGACCAAAATCGAATTTCATTCATAAAATGTAATGCTTGCCACTACACCTACAAATTTGAACTCAATATCTCAAAAAATTCTGTGTTTTATTAATAGATAAAATTGTTATGTTCTTAATGGAAAACCCTTTATAACTTTGAAAGTTGTTTGTTTCCCATTATTTGGTTAATTTATCATATAGAAAAACAACAATAGACATTTTTTTTAATTACATTTATTCATAAATTCAATGTTTACCAACACTTAGAAAGAAAAATTGTAAAACATAAACTTACATCGTCGATTCGACAAAGCATGTCCTTCCAGGGTTTATGGTCCAGAGTATTTTTTTTTTTTTAACTCAATTAATTAACATTCACAATCCTATTTGTTGTAAGAATCTAGAAGCAATTTGCATATCCTATACAAAAGAAGTTTTCCTTGTCCACCAAAAATCAGCAGCTAATTATTTAAAAAAAAAAAAAAAATTGTAAATGATTTTTTTTTCCTTTGGCATTTCTGACCTCTTTGGATACGATTTTATTTAATTTTTATCATATATTTTTTATTGTAATGCTGTAAACATTTTACTTGATACAATAACACGATACTGCTCGCTGTTGTTGTAATTATGTTGTTTTACGTGCACTAATTTTAAATTAATGCTGCCAATTATAAATACAGAGCAGAGCAGATCTTTGATGTTGCATGATGCATTATTTAATATTTCAGTGTACTTTTCTCCTTTTAATTGAAATGTATGTACATGTTTATGTGTCTGTTAATGTACCTGCACTCTAGATTCAATCTTCTCCATATCTTCGCTCCTAAGGCATGACGATAGTGGATGTGGACATGGTGTAGCATACGTGTATAAAAATATAAAAAAAAATAATAGCAAATTGCTTTTGCTTTTAACTAATTGAAATTGTTATTGTTGTTGCTGGAATCTTTTTATTTTAAGCATATTCATTTATTATTATAACATTTCATGAATAAACAATTTTGAAGTGTGTTAATTGGCATTTTGAACTAAATAACAATTTATTCATGCTAGTATAAATGTATGTATATATTGAATATAAATCCAAGTCATGCTTAAAAAGTTACACATTCTTTCAATTTTTTTTTTTTTGGTGTGTTAACAAATTGCGTTTTGGTTTTCTTCACTATATCGTCAGTTCAGAGGTAAAACTCATTAAGGGGACATTCTGAATTCATTTTAACTATGTTAAATATAGTTCGGCTTCGATCTTTTATGTAAACGAGTATGTCGAAATGTAAATTTTAGTTCTTAATTTGAGTTCTTCAAACTGCCTGTATTTCTTTCAACTATGCTGAGGGAAATCCACTTTTCAAATTGAAAGCAAGTCATAAGTGGTAAATACTTAGACAACTGTGAAGAAGGTGCAGAAAATTTAAATAGGAAACTCCTTTTGGCTGATGGCGAGTCTTCAAACTTTAAATTGTCATATAAAAGTTATTCTCTTGGCCGTTGGGGTGCTATATAAAATTTAAGGTTTCCTCTATATGGGTAGAAATATGCAGCACTAAAAAAATACAAAAAACTTGGCCTATGTGCCGGAAATCATGACCTATGGGCTCTAGACGATCCTTTTAGTTTGAATTTCAGTCTGAATTTGGCCTGAGTTTTAATCTGAGGTTTGGTCTGATTTTTGATGTGAAATTTGCTTTCAATTTTTATCTGAATTTGGTATCATTTTGGTCTGTTTTTAGTCTGAATTTTGCATGAATTCGATCTGATTTGTAGTCTAAATTTTGTTCTGATTTTTCCCTGGATAAAGGTGGAAATTTTATTCTCAATTACGATTTGATTTATGGTCTGAATTTAATCTGTTTTTCTGTCTGACTTTTGATATGATTTTTGGTCGAAATTTGGTTCCAATTTTCTAGCGAAAACAGTAAAAAAAAAAAATTGTGCTTAATTTTTATAGATGGTAGAAAATTGACCAAGCCGGTCTTTATCACACGTTTGGGTTAAGATTTCACGTTTAAATTGTCATTCAACATTTCCATGCAAAACAAACCTAGATTATGTTTGAGGTTTTTGTTATTGTCTTGTTGCTTAAACTTTTATAAAAATATAATTAATTAAATATGTATATAAATATTTGTAATTTTTACTACTCTATCTCACAGTTTTATTTTCTTCTTTTTTTTCTTTTAGGATGTTAAATCTTTGGAGATGCAACTAGAGGAGTATGCCTCACAATCTTTAGAGGATATATCAAATTTCTTCCTGCAACTTCATAGTTTCTTACAAAATGAAGAACGTAATATTGTTGATGATTTCCATGCCAAATGTGCACTACCTCAAATAAAGATACGTGAAACTTTTGCACAATTAAATGAATCACAAGCAACATTGAATGTAAGTTTCCGACGTAAAGAAAAATAAAAAACTTGACATAACATTTTCGAAATTTAACATAAAGTAACGTACCAAACGACAGCGCATAATAAAACTTGTTGCTGATTATAATACACATATGTAGAACTGCAGCAAAACAAAAATCAGCTGTTTTGCTTTAGTGTTCTTCATTAAAAAAATTCGCCGCCGTTCCATAGATAGTGCAACGGCGTAGTAATTGTCATACTTAGTATAGTAAACTAAAAGCTTTTTGATGCAAGCATTAAATTTTCTTTATGGATAATTCTAGTAAGCTTCGACTAAAATTGGTTTAGACATAGCTATGAATTAGATAATTTTTAATAGGTATGGAAAAACTTTAGTATTTAAGAGAATATGAAACAAAGATTTCAAGAACTTGAAAATTCTGTGATCAAAAGCAATAAACGCTTAAGTCGACTTAAGACAGAAGTGAGTTATAAATGCTATCGTGTTCTTCTTATTCCAATGCACATGCGTGTGAAATCCCCGAAATTCTATGTTTTTTGAAACAAAAGTTATGAAAAAAGAAAAGTAATCGTAATCGGCTACTTTTACTATTACGCACGACAATTTCACGATGATTTCTCTTACTTCTTTTTGTTTTTAATAAGCGACTCCACTTTCGTCTCTCCTCCATTGTGAAAAAAAAAACGAAATATCAAAGAAAATAAACTTGCTCTTTGGGTGTCTTGGGTTCTCGATTTCTCATTTTTCAAATAATACTCTTCGGATTTACCACATATTGTCACTACGCCTTCACTGCCATCTCTTTCAAGATCGCAGTTCCCTTTTTTCCCACTTCTACATTCAACGTAAAAAGTATTTACCGCCATACACAGTATTTGTTTAACTTTTTCCCTAAATCTCAGTGAAAACGTAAAAAGTAATAATTAAAATTGTTACTGGTCTACAAGAATTAACAAAATTGTTCCTCATAGAACCAAAACCAAAAACAGTAAAATTTCACGCTGATTCCAAAAATCGTAGTGTTTTTTCTGTGTCAGATTGAATTCTCGAAATTAATGTGAAAATTCGAAAAAAGGCAGTCGCTGAAAAATACATTGTATGTACATCTAAAAATATTATTTGATATTTAAGAAAATTTTGAAGTATCATATGACTAAAAAGAGCTAAAAAAAAAAACATAAATCTTATTTGTTCTTTTTCAATTTTTTCAAATTTCATTACTACATTTCATTGTAGGAAATTTATTTATTCTAACGTTTACATCAGTTAAAATTTCTCAATTTTATAGGCGCAATTAATTTTGTAAAACAACTTCCACATTTCTTATTCGAATCGATACTCGATCGATTGCTGAGTTTTTGCACCCTTTTTCATTCACTCTACAAATCAAATAAAATGTATGAAAAAACTTGAAAGTATAATCGAAATGCATCGCTCACGGTCATTTCGGAAATTCTATTGCACCGCCGCCTTTTAAAACTTCATCGGCGCAGAGCTCTAAAAGTCATTAATTGCATCAACTTTTTTTTTATTCATTACATTTAGAAAATGCGTGCAACTTTGGAATATTATGAACATAAACCACCATCGGATATACGTGTCTGTGAAGTACTCAAAATTTACAATAAACAATTGGAACATTTACAGTGTCAAGTAGAAGTGTCAAAAATTACAAAAAATCCATTTGTGTTAGTATCAAAAATTAATGCACTTTTCTTTTATTATTTATTTAAAAATCTTTAAATTCATTTCACATTTTAGTTTTGAAACCACCAAGAAAGATTTACGTAAAGACTTTTCGCAATATTTTCATTGCAAATATATTGACCCGGAAGTCTCACTTCTCATTGGCCCAATATATGGTGATTTGTTCCGCGCTTTTCACGATACATTACCACAATATTCCATGGACTTGGATGAGTCGATCAATTCAACAATATTTGTAACTGAAGATCATAAACAAATAAATAACACTATGAATAAACAGAAAAAGAAAAATTCGACGACTGGCTCGAATATAAATTCGAATTTAATAAATGCCAGTCCAGCATCAACCAGTAAAGCTGCTGCTTGTAGGGCCCTCGCTTTAGCTGAAATCCAAAGACCAAACCCAGCAATGCTGCAAAATCAATCTAAGGAAACTATAGCAGCACGAATAACCTATGTCAAATCACCGGAACACTTTTACATACAAGTGGAGAAATCCATGGACCAGATACGTGAACTTTCAAACAAATATATCAACTATACGCATCAGGATATAGTACCAAAGACAATCACTGAAGGGAAATTTTTAATGGCTTACCATACAGATGATAAGCAATGGTATCGTGCCATGGTTAAAAAGATACTGCCCAAAGACTTGTATAAAATGTTTTTAGTTGACATTGGTATGACATTGGAGGTACCAATAGAAAGGTAAATTGTTTATTATAATTGTGTAATTTAATAATTGTTGAAGCTAAATATTCTTTCTGTTCTCTGTTTAGACTGTGTAACATCATCGATGATAAAACTTTGAATATTCCATTTGCTGCTATACGTTGTGCCATCTATGATATTATGCCAGCCGGCCAAACTTGGAACGATGAAGCTAACAATCTACTCATAGAAATAACACGTAATAAGACAGTGAATGTTAGCATCATGGAACAAATCAAAATACTGAAAGTTGATATATTTACTACGCATACCACAGATCCAATTTCAGTTCGCGATTCTTTTTTATATACAGGCCTGGCTCTTGCTAAGCCAGGAATTTTGAATTTTAAACTACAACCAAAGGTACAAAGTACAAAAAAAAAAAACCTAAATCAACATTCGTTATAATAATTTGATTTTTGTATATTTGCGATTTAGAAAATGACTCCAGTGGCACGCATCAATCAACGTTTATTAAAACAAGTATTCCATCAAGGCGATACACTCACTGTCAAAGTCATATACATTGAAGATCCACAGGAATTTTACGTGATTAAGGTTTGAAAATATATAATGTGTTGCAAGGATCATTGAGGGCAGTGTTTCTTAGTTGATTTGAGGTTAAGGAATTCAAATTTGATCTTTGAAAAGATGTGTCAGCCTGGTTTTTGAGATATTCATAACTTAAAATGACACAAATGTCAAAAAAGTAGGTACTACTTATTGCTATCCGATTTTTTTTGTTTTGATGAGATATAACAATTTAAATTTTAAGCTGAAACTGGGGATTTATATATCGATTTCAATTAACTATATTTCAACAAATAGAAGTCGGATTGGAACAAATTAATAACAAGAATTAAGATACATATTTAATAACTTATTTAAAAGATAGTATAAATTTTGCCAAAATCTTTTCTTTTTCTTTTTTTTTTTTTTTTTTTTGCAATTTAGTTATGACGTGATCTGTCGTTTTTATCTCAGATCAACTTAGATATATTACACTTAATGGCCGCAATTTTTTTTTTTTTTTTTTGTATTATATTATTTTTCAATTATTAACATTTGCATTTTTATATTTAGTTGGATCAGATTGAAACCAAAAATGTAATGCTGGAGGAATTAAATCGGAAATATAGTGATGGTTCACACTCAAATATATATGTTGCAACATTATTTATGTGCTGTGCCGTTTGTATTAACGAAGTATGGCATCGAGCTTCTGTATATGATATCAAAGAAAAAGGTAAGCATACAAGAAATTTATAGGTATAAGTTCGCAACCACGCAAAAGCAACTGATTCGATATTTTTTCAATATTTCATATCCTTCTCAGTCCTAAATTAGAAATAGATTTTAATTTGATAACTTTTGAGCTAAAGCCTCTGTAGTTCGTCTTTCAACTCCATAGCGGCAGCCTCTTCAGTTTTTGTGGAAAAGAGTGATATAGATAAAACCGTAACTGATCTCATACAGTCCGGTGTTCACAAAGAGTATCGCCTATCTTGTGATTCTCTTTGGTGGCATCAATGTAAGATCGCCTTTTTAAGCGCGGTATCTCGTGTTCCGAGTACCCTCTCTGACTCTAGGCGTCGGTTGCTTGATCACGCTAGTTCTGATGGTCTAGGGAAGTTACTCAGTTCTAGGTTCTCTTCTTGCTCCAGGCAATGGTGGTATGACTGTTGAACACATCATTCATCAGGGTGTAAAGCTGTCGCATATAGCTCAAACTCATGAATTTAAGAACCTGAAACCAGTTTGTAAAACAATGAACAAATGACACATGGTTAAATTCAAATCGTATATGATACCGAGCAAAGAACTAGCTTATTAATATCTTCGGACCCAATAAAGAGTCCACTTTTTTGAAACTTAGGTTTTTTTGTTTACATAAAATCACAAAATCACATGTGATATTTTTTCGATTTTTTTCGTTGTGGAGGCGAGCATGAAAAAATTATTTTAAGAATGCAGTTATTATTTATTAATTTGACAAAAATATGACGTTTCTTTAAGTCCGTTAACAAAACTTGGATGAAGTAAAGTCAAACTATGAACAACTAGATTTCAGTTTCATAGTCTCTAATAATAATCTATTATTTATTAATTTATTATACAGTGGTGGCCACGAGTTAAGCACATATCACAATCATTACATTAAGCTCCTTTTTTCACCACTGCTTTTTCAGATATTGCGGTGAAATTTTACAAGTTCATTGAAACAACAATTATAAATAAATTCCGCTACTTTATTTACAACATTTTGCATTCATTTAAAAAAAAAAATTGCAAGTTGTGTCGTTGTAGTACGTTTCAAGTTGGACATTAGTTTAGCACACTTTGGAATTTATGTAATATTTTTATTTTTTTTGTAAATCTGAACAATAAGTTACGAGGTACTTATAAAATTCATGATGATAAGTAATACATTTAATTAAAAAAAGTAAAAATAGGTATGGCGAAAGGTCAGTGCTGCTCAGAGGTAAAAAAGGCAGTCATTATTCAAATGAACGGGCAGGGTCAGATTGTTTCAGAAATTTCTGGGGCATTAAATTGTTCACGAAAGATGATTTACAATGCGATACGACATTTTGATACATTTAGGGTTACTAAGGATGTAAGACAGGTATCTCGGACGCTGGAAATTTCTCCAAAGACCAGACCAAATCATGTATCGAATATCAGCTAAAGACCCATTTAAGAGCTCCAACACCATAAAAAAAGGAATTAGAATCCAGATACGATATTCATGTCTCTTCTAGAACCATTAGGCGCCGATTAAACTCAACAAATTTACGTGGGTGCATTGCATAGCGTAAACCAATGGTGTCTAAAAAAATGGAATTTGCAAAAAAGCCTTTAGATTACCCACTTAGTTTTTGCAAAAATATACCCTGGAGAGCTGAATCGAAGTTTTGCCGGTTTGAATCTGATTGGAAAAAAGTATGTATGACGTCCCCAAAATATGCAGCATAACCCGAAGAATACTATTAAAACTGAAAAGCATGGTGGTGGAAATGTAATGATCTGGGCAGCCTTTTCCTGGCATCGTATTGACCCCATTGTATAAATTGATACCAGAATGGATCAACATATTTACAAAAATATAATGGAGAGAGTCATATGATACTATTTGTTGAACAAAATTTACCTACTGACTGGATTTATGTGCACGACAATGATCCTAAAAACACTTCCCGGCTTGTGAAGAGTAACTAAGAGGTCAATAATATCAATGTTTTGAAGTGGCCCTCGCCGCAATCATGTGATGTTGAACACCACGTGGAAGAACAAAACCAATCTTTGAAATAAATGGTTTTGTTGCGTTGAAAAATATGTGTGCTAAACTCATGGCCACCACTGTAGATATTAACAAGGTGAGAATGCCTAAAGAACGGGGTCGATCCGATTAGTAAAACTGGAGATAATGAATTTTAAGTGAAATAGAACCCGACAAAAACTCGATATACGTGTCAGCCAGTTTCACGAATATACGCTGTTGAAACGTTTTCAATCAAATCTGAATCATGAAGTCAAAATCGGCGTACGATTTGTAAAAGAATTACCCATATATAGTTTCCCCAATTATTTATAACTTACTAGCTGAGTTGTCCGGACCTGGCAAAGTAGGCGTAATGCAAAAATTACAACAACGAAAACTTTTGCAAGAGATATATCTATATGAGCGTGTCAAAATCGAATCATTGCACTAATCATTCATATCATTTACATAAGTAGTTCCACTTCCACGTGTTTAATGATTATTGCTATCAACATCCCATCTTAACATACAAACCTTCACTATATTTCTATGGCTCTTTCTATTACAACTAAATTTTGATTGAACAAACATTTTCTTTGGGTTTCAAACATTTTCTTTGGGAGGTGTCACGCATTTTTTTTTTATTCCATTCATTTTTTTTTTCTAGCATTTTCCATTGGCAATCAAAGCTCTCTAACCACAAATAATTTCGTAAATATACCCTATAAAACCGAGGTGGAACAGTCTAACTCAAGTCTACCCATACTTTACCCATCAAATTCCATTGACAAATCATATTATCATTACAAATCTTAGTACGGAACTAAAAATAGTTTCTAAGAAATATAAATAAAAGCATTAGAGTTGAACGGAAAAGGCCACACCTATCCATATTTTTTCATAGAATGCCATTGACAAATAACGTTTTTTAGAGACGTTCCACAAATGAATACTGAGATATTCCATAGCTAAAACTCAGATTATGTAGGAGATGCCATGTCCCCTTTTTTTTAATTTCACAGACCTTTTCCTGAGGCATTACATTGCCAATTAACATCTTTGTACTAAATCTCTGGTTGTGGAGATATACCCAAAAATTATCTGAGTTATTGATGGGCATATATGGATTTGATTCTAGGAAAAACAAATATTTACAATAACAAATGTAAGGGGAACAAATTTTTAATATAAAAATGCTTTTAAAGGTAAACTATTAACTTTAGATATATGCCACCACGACTTTAGCAAACGATAAAATCTATAATCTTTCTATACATAATTTTTATGTACCTCTTATAGTTTAAGCAGCATTTTGCATTAAGTAGATAAATTTTATAAAAAAGCGGACTTTGGTCTAAATAATGGTCTATATTAAAGAAACAATTTGAAATTAACTTAAAATAAATATCGACTTAACTCGACAAATGTCCAAAGCAATTACATACTAAATTTCATGACAATCCGTTGCGATATATAAAAACTTATTAGGACTAAATATTTAACAGAGCTCTATTTTATATATAAATAGATTTTCATCTATCTGTTAATTTTCCAATACTATCCAATAACATTTTTTTAGGCTTGGACGTAAAAATATTTACAACTCCGCCCAATTTTTAACTCAGATATCATCTTGAAGATTACGACAACCAGGGATCTTCTGGATAATGTAAAACAAGTGGATATCGAAAAATACTAGGACCATTTTTCCACCCCCATTTAAATTTATACAACTGGCCGCAAATATGACGACGAGCGTTGTCTTGGAAAAAATTTCGGTTTCACTAGACTGATCCGTTTTCGCTCCAGTTATTAGCTGTAGATTTTTGCAACAATCTAGTAGTAGAGTATAAACATTTTTTATCTTCCCTTAAGACGAAGTGTAGTGTAGTCATCAATTCTTTTCTGGAATTGATATTTGTAATTTTATGCGGCACACATTTTCTTGGTTTTATGATTTTATCCAAACTAGGAAACTTCTCGATATGAATTTCGAAAATTCAGAGATTTCGTTCTTTCAAATTATTTTAAAGTGAAACTTTTATATGAGCGTTTTTTTTTTTTTTTTTTTTTTTTACCTTTTCACAGGCGCCCCGGGAATATGTTCAATTTATAAAAGAGTGAATTTTTCTTAGTTTTTCGGTTTTTTTTCTTGTTTTTCTTTTTTGTTTTATTTACAAATTTGTCAAAAGAGCTCCACGGACGAAAAAGTTTAAAGGCCACTGATCTAGCCCATAGTTTGTGGAATTGTATTGTTACGCAAAATTTCCATTTATACTAGAGTTATATAACGCTAAAGAGCACTTCTTATGTAGAAAAAGAGATGTTAATTAATATCCCGCACTTTCTCTTGTTTTAAATATGTTTTTAATCCCAACTCTCTAATTACCAGAAAAGCATAAAACTCCCAGGCAATGCTGGTAACTATCCGGCTAGTTCAATGCATTATGCATTATTTATATCATTAACATTACGATTACGATTCATATTGCTTAACCTTAACCTCTTATACTGTTCTTTAATTCTCCATTCAAACTAAGTTTCTTCTTTTTTTTTCTCAAAACATCAGGTAAAGTGCGAGTTCGTCTGGTTGATGAAGGTTCATTGGAAGTTGTACATTGGCGTCAAATTTATCCTCTGGATAATAAGTTTCGTAAGATGAAAGAGTATGCCATCAAATGTATGCTGGCAGATATTGAGCCACTACAGTCGAATGATTACGCCTGGACAGATGAAGCGATCAAAGAATTCAAACAACTTGCATTGAATCCCAAGCTCCAATTGGGCATTTGCTCAGCCAAACAAAGTGAATACAAGGTTACGTTACATATCTGTAAGAAACATTTGGATATTAATGTCGGTGCGGTACTTGCAAAATATGGACACGGGTTATCTACCGGCGAATCATCACAAATTACGGAAACTTTTAAAAATTCCAAACCACTATTTAACATGAAAGAACCCGTCTTGGAAGATATATACATAGATCCCAGCATGCCTGTACATCATGCATTAAATATCTCTCCGCGTTCTGATAAGACCGCTTCATCGTCTGTTGAAGCAGGTGCCGCTGCTGGTACCAAGATTCTCAAGCGAACAGCTGTTAAAGTTATGCATATTGTTAATCCTGGTGAATTTTACCTACAGTTAGTTAATTTAATTCCTGATATTAATAAGTTTCATCAGCAAATACAAGAAGCTCAAAAACTCAAATCGACCTGTAATACTTCAGTACCTAATTCACCGCAGTCTCCGTTGCTAGACCATCAGCACTCCACCACTTTTAAAGAGTGGTTCGTTGGTGATCATTGTCTCGTCTATACAAAATACAAAAGTTCGTTAACAACGGCAATCGATGATTATTCCGCTTCGCTGCCATTGGACGATGAATGTGAATGGTATCGCGGCGTAATTGTTGCAATCGGTTACGAAACGAATCCCCGAATGCCATTTGAGATATTTCTGCGTGACATTGGTGCCACTATACGTTCGATTAGTAGTACGCAGCTTTCCATTATCGATCATCAGTGGGATCGCGTCACGAATGCGGTGCACCGTTGTCATTTGGCATGCGTCGAACCCACGGGAGGCATAATGTCATGGTCGCATTCGGCCATAGATTGCTTTAAACATTCCGCTATCTCATTTGAATCATTAACTGCCACACTACAGGGAAAATGCGCGGTGGGTTCCAACTCTTTGCCAATCGTTTTATGGGGTACTACCATTGAGACTTCCGATCCACTTGCACCATGCATATCGAAGCATTCGAACATTAATCGTATACTTGTAAAAACGGGACTAGCACATTTGGTCGAACGCTTAGATATTACCCAACAAATGGATCAGCTCATAAAGAAAGAACTCGCCGAAGGCGAAATAACACTAGAGGAATGGTTCAAGAATTTCAACAAAACTAACGCTTTGAAGGGTAAGTCAAATGCATTTTGATTCTCTATGTAATTCCATTAGAGTTTCCTCTTTCTTCAGAAATTGAAGATACGCTCCAAGTATCACCCAACGCACATCGAGATGGTTGCTTCCATGTGGAGGATGCCAATCAGGCTCTTTTATCAGACTATGATTTTTCGTTCGAACTGGATGATATCGAGCCACATTCACCATCCGCACCAATAGCTCAAACTGTGCCCGAGGCATGGCTCAAGTCGAAACCTATTGGTAAATCAATATTTAACGCCATTTCTACTTACGTTGACTATGATGGCGTTGTTTACTTACATGATGCTAACGATGAGTCTTTACTCGCGCAAATCCGTTCAAGAATCATGAAGATCTATGGTGAAACGCTTTTACCTAATGCCGAACAGATTGTCTACCAAATCGATCAACCGTGCATTGCAAAATATCATTTGGATAGTTGCTACTATCGTTGCATTGTAAAAGGATTATTAAATAATCGAGGAGAATACAGTGTACAATTCATAGACTATGGAAATATCGAAGCAACAAAGCCAAAAGACATGCTACCTTATGCTCCATTCCCAAACTTTCCAGCAGTAGCATCCAAATATATTATCGAAGGTATACGTCCAAAGGATGGAGAGAAGAAACATTCCGTCGATGTTTTAGATGTTATGCACAAGATAATTGTTGAGAAACTTGCCTCAATACGTGTACCCACAGAGGATCTACAGAAACCGGTGAAATCATGTTCGATACGTATTGGTCCAATAGATCTAGGACAACATCTCATCGAAGAAGGTCACGTCGATAGGGCTCGCCGCATCTTACCAGAACAATCTTTTACGGCGGAAGAAAGTGTTTTAAATAATCGTTTTAATATAATTTCTCCCGGTTTAAATAAATTAAAGCCGCTTATGGAAGTTAATTCAGATGAAGATTCACTTATCGATGCTGAATGTCAAGGCAAGGAAAATAATCCATTTCTTAAACAGTTTCAACCGAAAGTCTCTAAAAGTAAATTCTCTGATGAATCCAATGTAAGTTTTTTTTACCTTTCAACAGTGTTAAAAATAATGCATTTTCATTAAATTACGTAATTATATTCAAAAGTAAATAATAAATTTCGTTATGATCAAAAAATGCAATGCAAAAAGAAAGTTCCATTTTATTGGTAATAAAATTTTTTGCCATTGAGACAATGAAATTAAGTTAGCATCAAAACTATAGCCTTAAGATTTTCAATGCCAATAAAATGAAGCGTTCTTTAGTATTGCATTTTTCAATAATTAATTTGATTTGAAAAAATAAATAAACCAATTATTTTTTCTCTCAATCCTTCTCTTACAGAATTTGCATTTACTTAAAGAACCGACAAAACCCAAAAAGTTGGCTGCTATTAATAAAGACAGCGCCGATGACGATGATGATGACGACGATGACTTCTGCAATGAAAAAGTCAATGCACGTTTGGATGAAATATTGAAAGGCCTCAATAAATATGATATGGATGTCGAAGAAGAGAAAGAAGATCAGCATCAACTTACATTTGCGCCACCTCGTAAGAAGCCCATGTTCGATTCGCATGAATATAAACGTATGCACGCCAAGATGCAATACGACAATATGTATGGTATCGATAATTTTGTAAATAACGAGGACGAAAATCTTAATTGCGATAGTGAAAGTGCCGCAGGGGGTATTAATACTAGTCATATGGGTGGCGGCGGTGGTATATTAGACATCGATGATGATGATCAGGATGTTGTAGAACTCGAGCAAAGTTTCGCGCTTAATTACTGGCATAATGTAGACGAGACAGACGATGAGGAGATGGAGCACACAAAGGTTAACAATACTAAAAAGCGACAGGTTAGCAAATTAATAAATTCTCGTCAAGAAACCATATGCTACCTACAAAAAGTAGATGATTTATAAGAAACGAAAAATGTCCGTTTAAAAACTGCCAACAAGATTAAACAAAGCCGGTACAATTATCACACCAAAAAGCAATTTCTACGTAGCAATCTGGGTTAACTGCTGTGCTGATTTCACTGATTCTCTTTTCGCCACTGTGTTTTGATAGTTATCTTAAGTTGAAATGAAACATTGAAAAAATAACCACAAAATTTTAAATTTCAGCGAATTATTTAAAAAAAAAAAGGGTGAAAAGGAGCCTATTTAGGTTAATATTAGAAATGTGGGGATCTGGATGCAAAAACAGAATTTTCACTTTAGTTGCTCAACGATAACCCCGTGTTCATTGTCGTTTCATCGCCTTTGGTAACCGATCGGTTGCGCAGCGGTCATTGTCACTGGAAAGAAAATTTAGTTTAATTTTTACCGAGGTAATAAAATCAACTCTCCAATTGGTTTCAGATTGGTGCTTCTACGTCACAGAGGACTTATCCATGGATTCGAATAAAGACATCTCATTCTTTTTGCTGGAAGGTACAAATTGGTTCTTTGTCCCCTGTCCATTCAAGACACGGATTTTGAATGGAAGGGACCTATTCTTTTATGATAAATGACTAATGAGGTTTGCCATTGCCAGCCAAGTGGTGGTGATATGTAGAAATTTGGATTTTCTAGCTTTTGTTTTTGATTGCGTCGAGTATCGACTCCATTGCACCTTGCGTAGCAATCCAGCACATTAACCAATTCGGCATGACATCCTATTTGAAATCCTTACTTAAAAATGTTCTTTGGAAACTCTCAACAAAACTTGGTATCTTACTCCCCGGATTATTTTTTGACTTAAAATCTATAGCTCTATTCTCGATTATCACCAAACTAAACAAGTTTCGAAAGTTGGCCTGCCTTATCGTCTCAGGAACTATACGAACATGCCCAGCCAAAGTTTCGTGACGTTGATTGTGCCTGTACCTGTGCAAATTTTCATAAAACCACTGCCACTGGTGGTCGTATAAGAATTATTAATGAAATTCTTAATACTTTAATCTGTGCCATGCCGGTTTATAAGATTAGGGATTATTTCTCCTGTCTTCCAAATCCGATTAGAATGGTCCTAACCTCGCTCCCTTCACACTTAATAGGTATACAGACAGTTGAACTATCATCTCAATTTCATTGGGCACATGCCCAGAGTTTTTTAGGCAGAAGTAGGTGTAATCAACACTTATGATGAAATAAATTTTTAAAATTTGTGGCTATCGTGGAGCTTTTTTGGAAATTAATGAGAGAGTGTTTTTGCTTGTCTACCCACAACAAAGTTACGCTTTGTTGGTGTGCATGATGATTGTAATATCTACCGATAAACTAATTCTGACGAGTTCATTGACTATGGACATTGGTTCTGGTCCCTTCAGTGAATCCAGGTGGGTTTCTTCCAAATTGATAGTTGAGGAGTGAGCGAGCAAGCAAAAGACTAACTAATTGGGAGCTTGTTTGGTGGCTTTCGATAAGCTGGAGAGCTCTCCTTGACCATAACCAGGTCACCGATTATTAAGAAAGTCGTTCGCAACGGTAATACTATAAGATCCTCTTCTACAAAAAATTCTCTAACCTTTTTGTCCTACATGGCGTTTCCCAAAGCGAACATTTTTCAATTCACCATCCAATCGGAATCAGTATTCAAAGTTGAAACAAGGTCAAAGTGCGGACATGCATGTGGTTTCCATTAAAATAATTGATCATTTTTACTTACCTACGTCACAACTACTTAAAAAATGTTTCCTTCTGTATCTATTTTCTAGGATCTGGAATCTTCAACTTTTGAAAAATTCTATCCCAACGAAACTTCCTCGGTGTTTTCGCACTTTAGCGGCATTGAGAACTTTAAACATCCACAACTGCCCTCAGGAATGCACGATTTCAACTGTAACGTTGTCTTCATAATTACACCAACAATATTACAAATTTTTCCTCATTTAACTGAATTTGAATATCGTGATTGGGAGTTACATAGACGGATTAAGCATCTGGTGAAAGCAGCTCCACCGCTAACAACAATCGAACCTCGTCAAATGTGTCTGGCTTGCTACAATAAAGATAAAAAATGGTATCGCGCCCTTGTACGCTCATATAATCCAGTGGCCAAGCAGGCGGATGTACTCTACGTGGATTATCTAAATAGTGAATCTGTGTCCATAAAGAACCTAAAGGAGTGTCCGATCGAGGTGAAAGACTGGCCACTGCGCACTTTCAGAGTACGATTGCACGGTTTATTGCCGAATCCGCGTTTGCGTGAGAAAGATGTGCGGCAGGCATTGCAAAATATCCTGGACAAGCATACGCTATATGCACGCATTAACAAGGAGTCAAGCTTATGCTCCAACAATGATGAGGTGATGACCACCAATAGCGGTGCTGGTAGTAATTCAAATGAAGTCAATCTCATGGAAATTACATTGTACGAAAATAAAGATTCTACGGGTCCCATTTATGAGAAATTGATCCTTCAAAAATATTACAGTCACATTTAAAGTTAATTTTTAATAATATTTCGTCATTCCCCTTCACTATTTTATATAAGTATACTTTTGTAGCGTGTCGATGTAGCGCTTTATTTACTGCGTATTCCTTTTTTTACTTGAATTTCACTTTGGTTGGAGAACCTGAATTATTTAAGTTATTAAAATTTTTTTTTTTCTGTTTTTGAGTAGTATTTAATTTTTATAATTTTACTTTTGAATTACAAGTATTAATGTTTTTTTTTTCACAAAAAGTGTGCTGATACCAAAAAAGTTTGAATAAATTACTTGGCAAATTGTTCTAATCAGTTGTATTTACTTAATTATTCTCTTTAACTCAAGAAGGAAAAGTGAAAAAAGAGATATCGTAAGTATCAATTATGCTTATCTATACATTTATAAGTGTAAGTATATTTTTATTCCAGAAGATCCAGAAGTGCTACACTATCAAATTATATATCAACTTAAAGAGCTTGACTTGAGTAGGTTAGCCAAAAATTATCAGATTTAAAATCGGTTTAGATAATTCCAAAATATTAGCGTCAGAAGTTCTTTAAAATTCACTCATTGAACAAAGCATTGCAATCATCGTTGTAAAAATCATGGCTTAAGCGGGAGTAAATAACAAATGAGAGAGAGAGAGAGAGAAGACATGAGTAACGGCATTTCTCATAATTATCTAACGAATTATCTGCATGCACAAACAGAGTTGCCAGAAATTTGTGAAGGTTGTAGCTAAAACTGTCAAAAAAAAGAGCTAAAAACAGCTAAAAAAAAATGGTTATAGCTAAAAAAAAGAAGCTAAATTTGTTTTTTTTTTTTAATATGCACTTCAATCTTTCAACACTTTTTTATACAAATAGGTATTCAAAAGAGACTTTTTATTTTTAGTAACAATTAGAAACAAAAATCGAGTTAAGCAAACATTACAAAAAGAAAATTTAAGTATGTACACCTAAAAAAACTGGTCGCACGAAAATTTGCATACCTAGCACAATTGTAACGGTAAATTCAAAATTCAAAGTCACACGAGAGGCCGATATTATTGCATCATCCTTTTTGAACAAAATTGATTAGTGTAAATTTTGCCAGCGAGTTAGTTTCGCGCAAAATTTTAAAATCAAGACTCATTACAATATCGCCAAAGAACTAAAAGCGGCAAAATCTTCAGTATATTTTACACTTAAAAGTTACAATGACTTCTTATCTTTGAAAAGAATGGGTGGCAGTGGTAGTATACAAGGGTTTGAATCGCAGATTAAAGCTAAAAAGCTAAAAATGTGCTGATCTATTTAAAACGAAATCCTGGGTTTTCGGTAAAAGATGTTGCTTTAACATTAGAATTATCGTTTCACTTGCTTCTTCTTCAAAAGATGAAATGAGTGGTTTACACACTTGAGTATAACTTAAAACCTGGCTCGACAAGTCGATCATGTAGGCGTTGGACCAACATGTTAACTGTGTAATCGTAGGTTTTTGATATTGCTTGTCGAGCGCTGCGCTATAAAATGTTCGCTCATGTAAAAAAATTGTGCAATATGTGTAATCTCCGAGTACATAATTTGTAGCTACAAAAAAGCTAAACGCAATAAGAAAAAGGCTACAATTTTTGTAAATATAAATAAATCTAGCTACAAAGTCTCTAGCATGGCAACACTGTACAAAAATAACAAAACAAACTCCAACGAGTAATTTGGTTCTCTTTTGATATTTGTTTTTTCATAAAGAGATTTAAAAAAAAATAGCCCCAGTTACTGGGGCCTTACCGACTAGTTATTATTAATCGAACAGGCTATAGTGCACTTCGACCATTGTTGATCTTTTGTGGAGTTCTTGGTTTTACCACAATTCTAAATTAAGACTACAAACGAATCTAAGATTTGCATTTTGTTTTATGCAGCATATCTCAGAAGGTCTCAAGAGCCCCTTTCCAAGTTAAATCGATCTACGCCTTACGGCAGCTGGATCAATAATGCTTATATTTTGTAGTAGATTTTGGTATGTTTGGTTAAGCCCTTGGCTTGATTCCTAATTAGGCCCAAGTGCCCATCCTAGAGTTAAATATAATTTACATGCAAAACTATAGTTTTAAGATAATCGCATTAAAAAAAAAAGAAGTGAAACTTTGTTTATTTGAAAATTATTAGAAAATATTTATGACAAATTCTGTTGAAGCTTTTGCAGTCTTCTTTTTTTTTTGCTTTTCTTCTGTTGACACACTCTACACTTATCGGCACAAACACAATGTAATATACGTATATAATACAAAAGAGCAAAGTTCCGCTATATGCAATGAATAAAGCCCCATTTACAATGGAGCGAGGACGCGAGGCATGTTTCGAAGTCGATTTCGGAAACGAAAGCACTCGTTGCTATTCTCATTGTTCAATTTACAATTAAGCGAGGCGCGATTAATATGAAACAGCTGTTTAAAGTGTGTTTACTTTATTAAGAGTTACCATCATTCATTGTCGAAAATTGTGTATATATTTTAAAATCAAGTTATTTTCAGCAAAATTTAATAAAAAAGATTATTTACTGATTCAATAATTGCTGCACTAAGGATTATTCCGTTTTTCCACAGTTTTCTACTAATATACTTTATATTTTATTTCGTTTCAACAGTATGTCGTACATCCGGCGGCTCTACATGTATCAACATCGCGTCTCGCTTGCGAGGTTTTTTAAAATTTTCGAAATTCACTGGCGAGACGAGAGCTCGCCTCGCTTCATTGTATATGCGCACATTGAAACACATTGAATGAAAATTTGTCGACGTGACGTCGCCTCGCGTGCTCTCTCCATTGTAAATGGGGCTAAAACGGAGAGAAGACTCTCTGGTTGTTTGTATGTAGCCGAATAACAACTGCATAACTTCGTTTCTTACTGGTTTCGTATGAGTGCAACAAAAAAGCGACTTTTCACGTGACCGTTGTTGTTGAAGCTTTTGCACTCATCCTCTTTCTATTTTCTGAAGCTTTGTTCTGTTTATACTCTCTATACTTATCGGCACAAACACGACTTAATGCACGTATATAACACATGAGAGGAAAGCAGCTATACGCAATCAAGCATAGGCAACTTGGTCGGCTCTCTCAATAAAGCACATGAGGTGAAACTGCGAGAAGTCGACTCTCTGCATGATTGTATGTAGCCGATCCCCATATGACCTCGTTCGCTAAACACTAAGTTTCGTATAAGTGCAACAAAAACGCGATTCCAAAATTTTCGATTTACCCTCCCTAAAAAAGTTTCATTTCAAAAATATATTTAACCATTATGGATAAAACATTTTTGTTTTTACTTAAAAAAACGGTTACAAATATTTTTCTAAGTTAATCCAAATATTTTCTTAAAGAATCTGGAAATAACTATAATATGAAATTCCACATTCGCATTCACTAAACTAAAATCCGTTACACCACGAGTGCAGAGTACCGAATCAAGTCCAAGAAAGCATTTTTCAATTATTTTAGTTTTTGATAGTTTTTTTAGGAGACTATGAAAATTAAATCTAGAGGTTAATTTTCAAAGTCATGACTTAAGTTCATGTCAATTTCGTTATTTGAAGTTATATATAAACAGGCTTAATGAACAAATGTAGTCATCACAACAACAATGTATATAGAGACGGGCAAATCAGACGGCCGTTTCGGAATCCGCCACAATTCCTCATCAGTGATCTTAGTGATAGTTCTTAATCTTTCAATATCCTATATAAGCTACTAATATTTGAAATCATAACCCAGAATTACGGATTTGATTCCAAATATCTTCACTGAATAGAGATATTGAAAGAAACTACCACTACTAGTTTTAGTTTTGTTGCATTGCAATATTTTTTTGAATTTTTCTGGATTTTTGATCATTTTTGATTTTGGTTTCGCTTTTTGGAATGCCATTAATAGCTGTTCTGACAAGGTGATGAAGGTTGTGACTTCAAATTTGCTATTTGTTCACAATTGGTGAAACTGTCTTTCTGTTGCATTTCAACATATTTTGTTATGGTTTCTGTAATTTGTAGTAGATTTTAAAATAAGCAGCGGATGGTTGTTTGGCAAACCGCTTGGGAGACACTTCAGGTTAATATTGCATATGTATTTCAATTGATTCCAAATGATTTCATTTGACTTCAAAATCCCAGTTTACTCCAAAAGACTTCAAGTGACTCCAATTGACTTTAAATTCCAATTGACTCCAAGTGACTGCATGTAACTTTAAGTGATTCTAAGGATATTCAAATGACTCCAAGAGACTTCAAAACAGTCATAATTTTGGGGTCACAACATTTGCATTCCCATGATTTCAAAAAAAGATTGAATTCCCTTGACTCTAAAAAAGACTTCAAAATGAATAACTAATCGGCGACTCCAAAAGAGACTTCTAACTGCATTTTTTATTCTGGAGTCAAGTATGTTATTCAATAACTGCTATCAAAAATTATTATTCATTTGTGACTTACACCCTCAATTGATTGCATTCTTTTACTGCTCTGATATGCACGTAGATCAAACTTTTCGTTTTGTTATAATATAAATAAAAATGCTCAAGTGTTTTTTTTTTTTAATGAAATTTTTACGCAATAACGTTTTGCATGTGTATTTGTAAATTGTATTTGTAGTATTTAATTATAGCAGATATTTATTTATTTATTTTTTTTTTTTTGAAATTTTATTTTTTATTTTTATTTACTTAAACTAAAATTAAACTAATAATTGTTTATTGAATTAAATTTGTTGTTGTTTAAAGAAGAATGTCATCTTAATTAACATAATAACTAATTAATTTGTTATTTGAAATAGTATCAATTTTGTTTTTGTTTCTATAGAAATGTAAAGTGGCTTCTTTATGCACAAGTGCAGTAGCGCAACACACACACACACAAATATTTTCTTCTTGTTTTCGTTTTTGCCTCGTTTTCTCTTATTGTAACAAACAAATTTGAATGCACTCAATGCATATTAGAATATTTTCACAAAAACTTTTTCAAGAATTTATACATAAAATTATATAAAGAGAATAAAATTTCACTAAATTAAATTTACTAATTTTAAATATACGTAATTAAATGAACCAAAAAAAAAAAAAAAAAAAAAAAGAAAACATTTTCCGGTTTGCTTAATTTTGTTTCAAATTAAAAACGCATGCTTTCATTTTCTTTGTTTTTTTTTTTTTTATTTGTTTGTTTTTTTTTTTGTTGTTCTAGTTTAAAAAGTACATAAATGTATAAAATTTCATATTGCACTGAAACTAGGAGAATTATGTGATTTCAATAATCATAATTATAACAAATATTAAAAATTGTAATTTTCTGTGATAATTTTATTAAAAAGTATAGATAAACTAAAATTATAATCAATTAATCGATCAATCAATTAATAGTATAAGGCGCGAATTATTATAAAATTAATAGATAAAAATTATTATTAGGTTTTGTTGAACTAATAATAAAAATGTAGAACAATTTACTTAATTCAGAAAATCATAAAATTCTATAATACAAAATTTAAAATTGGTGGAGTTGCAGGCTCTTTCTATTACATGTAGGAAAATAATTAAAATATTTATCTTATAGTTCAAAGATTTTGTTTTTGTTTCTGGTTTCCTTAGAATCTGTTATCTTCAAAACAACGTGTTATTTTTTGTTTGTTTTTTTTTTGTTAAGAGTAAAGGATAATGAATATAATGAGGGAAATTAGGGAGATGAGGGAAGGGGGATGACATTTTGGACACACACTTAGCTATTCATAGTTTAATTTCATACATTATTTTTTATGTATTTCCTTAGTTACATAAAGAAGATTTCTCTAAATTTCTGAATGCTCCAATGAAATTAAGTTTTCATTTACGCATTTATGGTTTGTTTTTTCGACTTCATTGTCGCAAGCAAACAAACCAGCAATTTTCTTTCACATATAGACGCTCAATCCTGTTTATAATCTAAGCCTAATTTAATAATTTGATAATTTTTTTTCTGAGAGTTAAGACAAATTCAATAAATTTTGATAAACACGTTTTTTTTTGTTGCTTTTTCTTTTTTAGAGGGAAGGGACGTTTGCATTGTTATTGTTTTATGTTTTTTATTATTATTATTTTTTTTTTTTCAATTAAACAAGACTACAAACAAATAAACAAAGTTTATGTATTGAAATGTTTTGATCTGTGAAGTATGAAAATTAAGTCCGAGAACTATAAATCATCTGAAGTATATGTGCAAAATGGGCGTAGCAAAGCACTAGAGTTCCCTTATGCAAAATAAATTCCTGTCGGTTTTGATTGAGAACAAATTCAGAGTGAAATTTTAGAGTGATTATTAGTCAAATTTTGAAATGTTATTTATAGATTCGAGGTCAGAGATCGAATCGACTCTTCCGTGAGTGTACAACTTGTCAAATGAAAAGCAATCTTTTGTAGGTATTTTTGTGCGAATTTCGTTGTATGTTCACGAAAATCAAACTTGCAAGGTTTTCGGAGGGTCTGAATTAGAATCTGCACTCAAAACTCAGAAATGCGGACATACATAGACCTGCCAAATTAAAACTTTTTTTTAAGGTGATTGAAAACAAAGAGTAGTTTCCAATGTATATTTGTGAGTTGAATACGAATCGGGATGCAGAATTTTTCCATCACGTCAAGAGGGAATATTTTTGTAGTTTCCCTAGAAAATATTATATATAAAAGATCCCTAGATCTTTTAATTTTATGGGACAATTGGTACCGTTTTTTATTTCAGTTATTGCATCGATTTTATTTATATTTTATATTTGCTTACGAGAGAAATTGATAGTACTCTCGTTATTATTAAAAAATGTTGGAATTTGTTCCTAATTAACTCGATGTGCCAGAAGAAACCCGCTTCCCGATTTGGATTAAGCGTACAAATATACATAAAAAACACTGCTCAATCTCAATCATCTTAAAAAAAAAAAGTTTAATCTCGCAGGTCTGCGTTATGAATTCAAAGTCAGAATTTATCTTTGGCATGAAAAGTGAAGAAAGTGAGATCTACAAATCACGGTTTTTGCTATTTTTAAGACATGTTGAATACAAATGCAACTTAAACTGCCCTGAAATGGCAAAAATCATTATATGTGGACTCACTTAACGCACTGTCAACAAGTTCTGACTTACGATTCATAATTAAAATCTATCGAAAACCGGAATGCTGACCTCGTCCTCTGAATTGAAATCGCTCAATTTTTCACCTCATATTCAGTAGATTTTGTTCGTTATGAAACAGAAACTTTGTTTAATTTTCGTAATCTTGCAAATGTTCATTTGTGAAAAGGGAATTTTATGTTTTCAACATCACAACAACAATGCAAAACGTAACATTTACATTCACTTTTTAGCTTATGCTACTAATTCTATGTATATGTAATTCAGTAATTTTTATAATACTCATATTTAAATTTCACATATATTTATAGTAGTAGAAAGTAAGACGATAGAGTGGAGGGGAGTGGAAATGGGGGGGGGGGGGGGAGAGGGCGTGGTTGTTTTGGGGGAGTGTAAAATGAAACACGTTGCTACTACGCTACGTTTCACATAGATTCCATACAACGTCGCATGCATCACGCAAACACATACGCAACACCACAATACACTGAAGATGATCACTGTGGGTGACTGCTGTGTCTACGCTTCCACTGTGAAGGGATCTCGTGAATGATGTATTTTCAAGTGTTTGTTATGATTTGTTTTCGTTGTTGAACTTTTCCCGCAAATTGTACATTGGAAGGGTCGTTCACCGGTGTGTATGCGTCGATGTTCGATAAGATAATAATGACGATGGAACGATTTCTTGCACAGGTCGCAAGTGAACTTCTTGTTGCCGTGATGTTCACGCCGATGTCGCATATAATTATATTTTCGAATGAATTTACAACCGCAATGCTCACACGTATACGGTTTGATTTGTTTGTGCGCGTTCATGTGATTCTTAAAGTCGACCTCACGCACAAATGCCTTGGGGCAGTGTTCGCATTTGAAGGGTTTAGTGGTGCGATTTGCATGCACCCATTTGTGTATTTTCAAATTCCATTTAGTTGAGAACGATTTATTACAGATGTTGCAATCGTGTTGCGTATCCGTCGAATGCGTGGCCATGTGAGCTTTGAGAGAGGATTTTGCAAAGGTCTGATTGCACATGGTGCACTCCATTGGTTCGGTATAGTCGAATTTATCCGAATGTGCAAGTCGTATGTGCCGCCGCAGTGAGTTTGCATGCACGAAACGATCACAACAGTGCGGGCAGCATTTTGGTTTGGCATCGTGTGTTTCCTTGTGCCAGAGGAAGCGAGCCTTTGACGGTAAGACTTCACCACAATGGCAGACATACTCTTTTTTGCGGATTATCTGTTTGCCATGACGTTTGCGATGCTGCGTCAGATTGGAATAACGTTTGAAGTTTTTACCTGCAATGGAAAAGTTTAATGTTAAATTATTCAGTAATAAGATTAATAATATCTATTGTCTGTAGTTAGATAAAACTAGTTAGGTGAAAGAGTTGAGTATGATGATCCCAAATCACTGCGACCGAGAAATAACTAAATTGTACACCTAGTTCATTTATCAGTTCATTTCTTGCGAAGAAAATTATTATTTCTTTGTTTGATTGTAGGATAGAATTTCTTAAGTAGCTAGGTCAGGTCGCCTTCCGATTTGAAAAACTGAGTTACCAGCGCCCATAAGTGCATGAAAAAACTTTCTTGGCTTACCCGCTTAAACCCTTGCACCAACACTTCATTTGTTATCTGTATACCATACATAATAGTCACCTGTAAACTTGGGTCTCAGCAGTTCCCAATTATTCTTATTGAGGAATATGACCTTGAAGTTGCAAGAAATATAATCCGAAAGACATTTGTCAACGGTAAGAATATAAAACTTTTAATCTAATGATAATGAATAAGATTTGGGTGAACTATTTTACATGATGTTCCTTGTGGTTCAAAGATGTGCTTACCGGTAAGCTCAACTGCCTTTTTCTACATAAACAAGTACAATGGCGGTAGGTTTAGCATTATTTGGTCTGGTTATAGCAGTAACCCTACCAGTTCTTACTTATCAATTACTGTACTGACTCACCACAAATTTTACACTTGAGCGGTGTTTGTCCCGTATGCATACGCGTATGCTCCACCAATGCACTACGTACAACGAATTTTTTTGCGCACACATTACACTCGAACTCCTTCCAGCCCAAATGACGCTTCAAGTGCAGTGAAAAGTTTTTCCAACGATGGAATTTCTTGCCGCAGGTGAAACATTCAGCTGGATGCTCTGTTAAATGTGCATCGTACAGTTTGACAGAAGTGAAATTTTTACGGCAGACATAGCAAAAGAATATCGATGTCTCAATCTCTTTCTGCTCGAGTTCGGTTAAAATCTGATTTTGCTTCAGTGTTGAAATGTTGAATGAGACGAGCATGCGATACAGTGCCGCCAGCTTTGTGGCTGGTGTGGTGACAGTAATCGGTTGCAAATTGGGTTTCCTATCAATGTCAATGTTGGCACTGTTAGCTGCTTCTGCTGATCCACCAACTGAGCTTGCTGCTGGCACCAATGGTATACTTTCCTTTTCATCGATTAATTCAGCCTTTGCATTAATATTTTCGCTGCTTATCGTTGTTGGCAACGGTTGCTGTTGTGTATTGTCAATCTCGATTTTCACAATGCCCTGCTTCGAGTCTTCCATGCAATCTATGTTATTTTGTGTATGTAATAAAATGTTAGCACTCGAGGATGCCATACCAGCTGCCGCCAAATCAGCAGTTGTAATTGTTGCCGTGGTGGTTGTGGATGCGATGTTGATGCCCCTGTTTGCGGCCGCATCGTAGCAAATCAAACGTCGATTTTGACGCACATAATTATGCTCCATAATCATATGTGAATTACGTTCTTTGAGTTTGGGAAACTCTGCTGCACAATTTGGGCATTGATAAATCTTTTTCCGTTGCTTTTGTTGCAAGGTCACAGTGATAGCGCCACTGGCAGCTACATTACCAGCAGCAGTTGATGGACCAGCCAGTACTGCTGCCGATGTTGTTGGTTGCAGCTGATGTTGCTGCAATTGTTGATGATGGGTATACAGGTGCGTTGAATGTAATTGTTGATGCAACATTTGCTGTGAAGTAATTGTTGCTGTTGGCTGCATACGTGTGATTGTCGCTTTATTATTGTGTGCATCGCGTTTACGTTTCTTTTTATTGGTGGATGTTGTTGATGATGACGATGACGATGTGAGCACATCGTTATGTTGTCCAAATAATTGTATGTGGTTGTTGTTGTTGCCAATTGTTGGGGCTGAGGTAGTTGCTTCCAGTGGAAGACGAAAATCAAAGCTGTGCGCAAATAAATTTGGAAATAGAAGATTTGATTGTACACAAAAAATATATAGAATTATAATTACCTCTTGTTGGTTGATCGATTGTTTGCATTAGCAGCCGCTGTTGTTGTAGCGCTTAAATCCTGTATTGTGAATAGTTCATCTTGATTCCAACCGTTTTCTTGTTGAAATATACCGGGAAACGAAGTCTTGAAGAAACGTGCAGAAAGGTCACTATACATCTAAGATAACGAAAAAGAAAAAGGAACGCATAAGTGATTATAAAAAGGAAAGTGGTTATCGAAAAGGACCGGAAGTAAACCCAACTATCTGCAAATATAAATAAAAATTATAAAATCAGTACTTCGCAAGCTATTTCTAAGAGTTACTCAAGCTGAATATGGTTGAGCCGTTGGGTGAGCAATATAGCAAACTAAGTATCAGCAATTCCCTACAAAAACCGTTTTCCATTCTGTCCCTAGAGGTCCGACCTCTCAAAAATTGTTGGTACTATTTTGAAAACAACTGTTTCAATATCATATATGTTTTCAATTATATTTTAAGCCTTGGATCATCGATTTTTTTTAATGGTGCACAAGTTTTTACAAATTTACTACTACTTTAAGGGTCTTTATCCTAGTGGAAAACCCTTTGGGGCGAAATACCAGTCACTGAATGAGTGTAGTCATTACGTCAACGTACATTTAGGTACCCATATAACTTTTGGTCTACTGATATTGTTAATTTCTGAATACATCGGAAAACTATAGCAAGTAGCAGTGGTATTTTGTGACAGATGAATCCAATGACCAATTTTTCTTCTTTTTTTTTTTTTTTGATTCAAAGATAATACGATAATATAAGACGTAGTTAAGACTTTGAAAAATCCAAAACCGATAGTCTATCTTTATATATCCCTAAAAATGAGCTGTTCGTTTGAGAGCGATAAACTCAAAAATTAAGCATCCGATTGAGCTGAAACTTACACAATGTATTTGTTATGAGACCTGAAGTGCACGACAATATTTATAATGAGGATTCGAGAAATGAACGTGGTACCTCCCATACAAATCTGAATTTTCACTCTCACAGTTCTAAGATTTAGTACGAAAGTAATATTTAAAGTGAAAAAAAAAACGAAAGTAATATTTGTTCACGGTATTCTGTGGGAAAAATAAGGGTGGACTTGAAAAGTGGGCGTGGTGCATCCCATACAAATAACATGCCTATTTGAGTTAAACTCTGGAACCATGCACAATATAGTACTGAAATTTTGTACAACGACGTTGTTTGACAATGCCATATTATAGAAAAGATTTGAGTGGTATTGAAAAGGAGGGTTGGGGCACCTTCCATATGACCTCAATATTCATTATGAGATAGCATTTTTTAACTACCTTTTTTTACTGACTCGAGGCGTTTTTTTTTTGTGATTAAATTACGCACAACCTAAACTTTGTCCAGACAACGGAGCTAGTTTGTAATATTTCGATATTCATTTGAAATTTCAGTTGACGAGGAAATGCAAAATTGCTGGTGTAAGGTCAGCTGTAATCCCACAACACAAGAAATATCGATTCCTAATTCTCTTTTAAATGACGGTCAGAGAGATGCACGTGTTTGTTTTGTTCAATCTTTAGGTTTATTATAAAACTGTTGGGCATTACAGTGCACCAGAACTAATTTTACTAATATTTCGCCAGGAACGTAGAGTTAATAAAAAAAATACTTACTGGTTGACTCCATGAATTTTCAATATCACAATTGCTCTCTTGTTCCGAGATTTCACCTTTAGCTGGCATTTTCTCATCTGTGCGTATATTTAGAGCATCCGTGGTGCAACCACCAGCCAAGCTACTCTCAGTTGCAGCTGTAAACGAGGACGATGTAGATGATGGGGCTGCTTGAATGCCAACGATATGTTCACGTTTACAAGTGTCTAAATCGAGATACTTTCCAACATCACCATCAACCGCTGCACTACAGTCGACAGCCAAAGCCGCCTCAAAATCAGAGTTTGCCGTTGAGCCGGTGTGGTGATACCATTGCGTAACGGTATTATGTACGGCATCGAAACGATTATGTTGATTTTGATGATGGGATGATGATGCTTGTGCAGAGGTTGAATCCTCAATGATGACCGATGTAGTGCTGCCGGATGCAAGTGTAGCTGCAGTGGTGGCATCGTGTGCCTGTTGATAAATCGGAGAAAAATTTCCTTTGGAGTCACCGCCATGTGTTCCACCAGTGGTAGCTGCAGCGCTACTACCGCCACCATAAAGAAAACTAAATGGATAGTCTGTGAATGTATGCTGATGTTGTTGTTGTTGATAATGTTTATGCTGCTGTTGTAGTTGGTTATTAGAATCGGTGGCAGCAGGTGTAGATTGTGTTGTAACATTCAAAGCAACATCGGATGCTGACTGTGAGGAGTAGGAGGATGATATTACGATTTCTTGAACAATTTCTGCGGGAATATATTCATCATCACAACGCAACGATGTCGATAATGAATTACTGTTGGCAGCAGCAGCAGCAAGAGAAACTGTATTAGTGGATGATGCTGTCGAGGTTTTTGTGGATGTTGTCGTCAGCGGTGTTGTGAAAATTGAGCTGGAAGAAAGGAAATTAATAGGAGTAGTTGTGGCCGGGCACCGATTTATGGAATTGGCAGCAAAATCGAGTAACACATGCGCATCGTTGACAACATTTTCATTTGCAGTATTTAAATTTTTGCTCGAGTTCATTCCCCGCAAAATTTTTTCTTGAAAATCTCTTTCCACTTTTAGTCTTTCCGCTTCGGTAAATGAACTAAAGTTTTCAACCGTAAAGGGTTTTTCTTCGTTTTTGGACTCAGTTTGTTGTGAACCCAACTTAAGATGTTGCTCTAAAATGCTGCTACTGTTATTGCTGCTATCGTAAGTATTTGTGTTTGGTTCACTCTTGATTACAATATTTTGCGGCATAGTATCTAATATTCGCTGCTGTTTTTCGTCCTCCTTTTGCTCTAGCTTTTCCATTGCATACAAATTATCTTGCGCCTTCGCAGATGTCGTGGGTTTCTCAATCAAAACGTCTGCTTTTGCTTTTTCCGCAGGTTTATTGGCATTTGTATCAGTCTTTGTTGTTATTTTTGGTTTAATAACCAACTTCTTTGGACCCCGTTTCAATGTTGATGGCGGTGGAGGATTATTAGTTCGTGTTAATGATGGTTCTTTGTCGTCAGCGTCAATTCCCATTGGCTCTTCAGCTTTCAATTGTGGCTGAGATAAATCCTCAGCAACATTTTCTTCTTTATCAACATTGATTCTCTCAGTTGCTGCTGCTGCCACTACTAGTGCTGTTGTTGTTGGTGAACTTTCAACGGCAATGCCCAACATCTCAGCATCATCCCCATCATCATATTCAAATTTGTGTGGTTCTTTTTGTTGTTGTTGTGGTGACGGCTGATGTTGACTAGTTGATGCCATACGTATGACGCTGGTAACATGACTTGAACATGTCACTGCAATATTTTGCCCGATAGCTGCATGCTCTCCTCCTCTGCATTCATCGTCTATTGCTGTTAGGGGGTATTTCTCATTGCTTTCAATCAGCAAACTAGTCTTATTTTTTCTACAACTATTTGCAACTAAATCTTCAGTCTCATTTTTGTTGGCGATATTTATTGGTGGTTCAATTATTGTTGTTGTTATTGATGATGCCGCTTCAACGTGCATTACAATATCTGTGTTGTGCTGTTGCTCAGGCTGCTCCATTTCATCTTCATCTAATGGTTCAATCTTTTCAACTTTCACTAATGGAATTGGTTTCCGTGGAATATTTTCTTTCGCCATGCTATTAGATGCTAGTATGGTGCCGACCAAATCCAAATATTCATTAAGATTTAGATGAACATCACTGATAACAGTCACTGAGTTTTTGGTAGATTTCTTTTTTGTTGCTACATTACCAGTGCTAGGTGCAATTGAGTTTGAATTTAAAGTTCCTGCAATGGTGACGGCAGAGCTTGTAGATGGTTCTATATTCAAATTGCAATTATTGATAACATTTTCATTTGTGTCCTCTTTCCCGCATGCCTCCGCTTTCGTTCCCTTTCTTTCATCCTCTTTTCCGTGCTCACTTTCACTAGTGATACTCATAAATTCTTCTTCATCATCGCTGGGATCTACATTCTGATCAATTGACATATTCTTGGCATCAATTTCTTCATCATTGCCATCAGCATCCGGTTTCTCTTCTGGCTTTTCCTCTTTTATTTCATTATTATTGCCATCGTCTTCGTCATCATCATGTATGTGCAGCACACTTAGGGGTGACTGATAAATGCGTTCTATTACCGAGAATTCACCATTATCCTTTTCGACACACTCTACAATATGCTTGGGTTGCTCCTGTACAATAAAGTCACCATTATCGCGTTCCAGATAATGTGCAACCGGCGATTCAGCATAGCGCAACACAGATGATGGGGACTGTGCGGCCATATTAGTAAACGGAGAATTTGTTTGTCTATTGGACGTCGACGGTGTACCCACCAGTGATTGCATTTGGGGTTGTGTTTGTATTTGTGGTGATGAAAGTGGTGGTGGCGCTTCTGTGACTGCCGATGAAAATGCTGGCCGCACAGGTGACGACGAAAATTTAGAATTTGTAATATTGGTGCTATTGTTGTTGTTGGAAATGTTGCTAACAAAGTGTTGATAATAATTTTGAATTGGTTTTTCATTCATAAATTTTAGCTGTTGGGTGACTGTTGTTTGGGGAGGTGGTGGTGGTGGCGGTGGAGGAGGCGAGAATTCAGTTTGTTTAGCTTGGAACAAATCCTTACTGGTGGATGATGTGTCCGCGATTGACGGTGGTGGATGTGAAAGTGGCGGTGGTAGATGTGATTGCGCTCTAACATGCATGTGCTGTTGATGATGATGTGGAGGATGTTGCTGAATAGATATTGCAGCATTTTTCTTATTTTGGTTGTTTTGAGATCGAATTTGACTAATTGCAGTGCCATAGGCGGGCGGTGGTTTTTGGTGCTGCGTCTGTGGTGTTGGTTGGTAGGAGAAAAGCTAGAAAAAAATAAAGAAAGCAAATAGAATTATCGTCTAGAGAACTTATTATAAATCAAGATTAGATGTTACCTGCAACTGTGGTGTAGGAGTCAATGTTGAAGAGTAAACAATTTTAAAATTTTGTTGCGCCTGATGTTGATGTTGCTGTTGGTGATGTTGCTGCTGCTGTGGGTTTTTGTGTGTATGCACATGCTGATGACGATGTGTTGTTGTTGGTGTGAGCAACGTATGTTGCTGTTGTGGTTGTTGTTGTTGCAGCTCATGAACAGTTATTGGTATCTGATTTTGCTTCCCTGGCAGAGGAGATGGCAGCGGCACTGACAAAGGTGCACTGTGCCGTTGTTGTTGCTGTAATTGACCTGTTACTGAATTGGATTGTTGCTGATGCTGTTGCGGTTGTTGTCGTCGCTGTTGCTGATAGTGATCAGCAGCAAATACACTGAAATCTGTTGGCATCACTGATGACGCCCCATTTACGTTTACCGTTGCTGTTGTTGGTAGGTTACGCTGATATGGTTGCGATAAGTTTACAGTTTGTTGATGTTGGTTCAAAATTCCTTTACCCCCGCCGCCGCCACCACCACTATTACCTAAATTACCGCTGCTACTACTGATGCTATTCCCAACAAGATCATTACCTCCACTGGAAACGGAAGCTATTGTTGCTTCTAAGTGCAACTGTTTTTGCGATTTGGCTGTTACTGGCGCTGCGACCGATTTTGCAGTTAAAGTTGCTGTCACTGTTGGTGTGGAAAATGTTTTAGCGAAATTTAAACTACTGTTTGATGAGCAAGTTGCTGGTGAATCAGTAAGCAAGGAAGATGAGCTACTGGCTGAAGAATTACAACTCGAATTCGGTTCCTTGTCCAATGTTGGTTTCGCATCAATTTCGGGCTTATGTTCCCCGCCAGCCAATGCAGCTGCGAGGGAAGCATTGGCTATCCCACCGCCAACTCCAGATATGGTCATTAGCACAAGTGCCTTAATCACTTGTTCCTTGGGATGCGTTTCCAAGTGATCGGATAAATTCATGCCCGCATGCAGGAACAGCGTGCACACTGGACATTGCACGTTTTCCGTCATTTTGACTACGTTAAATTTTTGTTTTATCTCCTTTAATAAATTTATTTATTCTAAGCAAATACCAAATTCAGTTCGACCTTTCGTATTCTCGAGGATTTTAATTGAAATCATAAAATTACTCCTTGGAAATGTAAAGCCATCTTCAACAATCCTGATATTTCACTGTTTATTGCAATATGAAACTGAAAGAACAGAAATATAAAATATATATTAATATTTAAATGATGGAACTACAAAAATTGGATGGATAAATATTTTGCAATATTTTCTATTTATGGTAAGTTTATAACTTTATACTCACACACTTCAACACATAAATAAATTTTAAAAGCTTATCCAACAATAGGAGTTTCTATGCATGTATGTAACCTTTCCTATGTCATAAAACCACGTCTATTCATTTTTTTTTTAGTTTTATATTAACTGAAATATGGAATTCATCATGCCGCACTAATGACGTTTACTATGACGCCAAAAGTTTAGACAAAAGTGCCAAAATATTAGTAAAGATTGTTGAATTATATATTGTTACAACAATGATTTTTGATTTGAATATAAAGTATTTGGAAACAGTGCTATAGTTTCTATAATATTTCTATTTTCTATTCTACCAGTCTCGGCTAACAAGAAAATACACTTAACCTTCCCGAAATTAGTTCCCAAATTGATTTAAAAAAAATTGGGATTGATAAATTTTAATGTAAAAAGCATTAATCTCATCTAAAACCTTAAAAAAAATTTAATAGACGTAGATTTATCAAGCCGAAAAGGTTGAATGCCAAAAAGTACTTATTGTTTAATAAACTTTTTATCAATTTATTTTAATTAAATATTTTGTATTGAAAATTCAAATTCCGGGAAGTATTTTATTTATTTATTTTTAATTTTTTATTTTTATCTTAAATTCTATCAAAATAATTATTAAGGATGATGAAGGCTGTCTAGAGACACGCGTGGGAACTAGAGAGTTAAGCTGTTATTCCTTATTACCACAGAGTTTTTAATTTATGAGAGCAAAAATGGTTTACAATTAAAGGTGTGTTGTTGTGGAATCCATAAAAAAAGCTACTGGTATTAGGTTTACTAAAAAAAAAAACGATGAGAAGTCAGTTTGAATGGTTGTATCTTTAAAGATACAGTGAGCATTAAAGAGTTAAATTTCGGACTTTATATCCCCACATACATATATGCACTAGGTGAAATACCGAGTTATCAAATTATATCGTGTAATATTGATTATCCTGGGGTCGAAACGCACAATTCGTAAAGTAAAAGTGAGTATTTTGCAATCATTTTTGTGTAAATTACATAAGGAGTTGTACGTTCACGAATTAAAAGTAGCGACCCATGACTGTCTTTATCTTTGCGACATTTTAAACCATTTGTTATTGAATACCAACAAATTTGCACTTTGCAGTTAGTTCGCTGCGACCGAGTACTTTAAATTCGATGTTTCACCTTTTGGACAATGTACGGAGGTTTTTCTCATCAGAACACATTCTACAAGAATTTGTTTTTTAAATTTCAAGTCCCTATGCTTCCGTGCCCTTGCAAATGTCAAATGATTTCCAAATTGCTTTTTAATGAGAACTGGGAAATGGTTCTCATTCCGAGCAGTAATTTCTTCTATATCAAAATTGCATTAAGTTGTGGAAAACTACATAAAAAGGATAAAATTTATGTTTCATTATTTATCATCAGATCTCACGGATGTATATACTTGAAAAATGTATTGGAAGCAATTAACAAAATGCTTATTACGCTGTTCATTTTCAAAATCTATCCCCAACCCAATAAAGCTACAACAACAAATGGTCAATGACAAAGACAATATGAACGACAACAATTGCTACAAATACAAAAAAATAAACAAATAAAATAAAGAAACAAAAAATAAGAAGATAATAATTTTTAACATTCTTACGAAATATGGAAATGAAAATGAGAAAATTTGCAAACAAAAAAAAAAAGAAAAAAAGAAAATAAACATGAATAAAGAAAAGTACGTGAAGAACAAATATGCAATGCAAAAAAGATATGCATAATGCAATTTGCCATACACACACATTCGCACATACAACCCCTCCTCTCAGTGACTTCTTTCTCACTCCAGCTCTCTCATCATGTCATTCTTCTTCCTCTTCCGAATCATTATTAATCATACAATGTGTATGTGATGTTTAACAAAACAACAACAGCAACAATAATAGCAACAGCATAAGCATGGGCAACAACAAAAACAACATTGTAATACACACTAAAGAGATATCAACAACAAACTATGTACACATACATATAGTAAACGAAGAGAAGCTGAGGCTGCAAAAGAAACATTCCAACAATCGAAACAAACGAGAAACAGCAACAACAAACAACAACAACAAAAATATCAGTAGAGGCAACCAAACACAACACAGCTAGTAGAAACTAAGGGGCACATACAGATACAGAGCACAGCACATACAAAGCCGCAGTTACAGTTACAGGAACAGAGACACACAGGGACAAGGCAAAGCTTCCATTGATGTGCAAAGTACGAACAACTTTCGAACAGCTTTTTGGAGATGATGTTTTGAAGGACTTTTTGTATTTCATTTTTCGAGACAAGAAGGTAACCAACTTCTAAAATGTCTATATCATACAAACCAACTACTAAGTTAACGAATGACAACCGCACGAAGGAATTCAAAGTGGATAATTCAATAAAATGGAAAGAAAGGAATGAAATGGAAACTAATTACAAATAATTTTCCATTTGAACTTGAATATGAGGTTGAAAATTAATAAAAACTATTCAATATTCGACTATTTTAAAATTATTATTTTAGAATATTCATGTACGTATATATGCTAGTGTATGCAAATATATTCATAAAATGTAGAAAATAAGTAATTGAACTTAATATATAATAATAATTAATTCCAAACTAGCTTTCATAAATACAAACAAAAAGGAAAAGAGGAAGATTTAGGAAATCTTCATCACTCTTTTTCATTTAATTTTAGTATTTAAAACTTTAAAATTAATTAATTAATTTAAAACTCTATTATCATATTCTTTATTAACCAATAAGGTAATAGGTAAGTTGCCAGTTACTCTTTTTGCAAGAGTATAAGCAATTGTTCCTTTACCTTTCAGTGAAATCCTTTTCAGAATAAGCCAATCATATAAAATTTGTAAAAATCTAAAAAGCTTCAAATTCACAGGTAGATAGGTTGCAATATAGAAACCTTAAACCAAATGGATTGATACTAAAACAGAAGTTATTTCACCTGTTCACTTTATGAGAACATCGGAGAAAAAAGTAAGCAGGGATGCTCTATATGTGTGAGTACTCATGTGGTTTTACATTTTTTGTTGCTTTGCCCCTAGACAGACCTTAACTAATCTAACACTGGGTATTATGGGTATTAATCTCATTTCTCTCATATATCCATATTATATAATGATTTTTCTGGTCAAAAGTATAGTGATAACATATAGTTTAGTTGACGACCTCGATAGTCTAGTGGGTAGTGCACTAGACTTTTATCTGGGAGGTTCGGGTTCGATTCCCGTCTTCGTCTGGTGGTTAATTTTCATAACTTTCTTATATTCACTATCAATATGAAGTGTATGAGAATTATAAGATAGTGTACAAGTACACACATTGGTTGGTAATGGCAAAACCACCAAGCCGATAAAAAATTGCCACACCGCCGTTCGGAATCGGCGTTAAACTGTAGGTCCAACTATGTGGTATCACAATGGGCCGTTCAGGCCTAAGTGTGTCTCTCGACAGCCACTCCAACCTAACCTAACCTATATAGTTTAGTTTGCTGAAAATAGGTTTCAACCTTTTACATAACATGCCCAAGAGAGCCTTTTATGCATGGTATTCTGGGCAATATCTTTGCAATTGCTTAATTACCCTTTAAATGTGGTTCAGAATGTGATCTGTTAAGTTGAAGATAGATATGGTTATAAAAGAAAGAAGAAGATATATATTTTGATCAATGTTAAAGCTGCTTCCAGACGAGACGACATTGTCATCAGACAATATCGTCGTGGCTGTCAAATTTTGTCTATTAAAAATTGTTTGTCGTGGCTTTCTTGACATATCTTAAGACAATGTCGTCTCGTGTAGAAACAACTTAAGAAAAGAAAAAGTATCGAAATATAGCCAATATGTGGAAAACTGTAAAACTTTTTTTCCTGGTTTTATCGAGGAGTGTATTATAACAAAATTCTATAACTGCTCACCTCTAGTCGGAGATTTGTTGTTTATTTATTGATAAAAATACTAAAAATTCAAGTTTTTAATTTAAATATAAACTGTATAAAGAAAAGTCCGTGTTGCACTTTATACTACTGTTCACTTCTTTTTCATTGAGCAAAGCTGAACCACAAATATTAAATTGATGTAGGTAGAAGACAAATATGAGAAGGGTAGACTGGCTAAAAGTCAAACACAGAAGTATATAAGGAGGTGTACATATGTGTACTTAATGTACCTGGTACTTAACTATCGTACTAATAAAAAAAGGAAACATGTGTTTTCTTTTCATTTGTTGTTCGCTGTAAGAATGTCAGAATTAAAGATTTACCTTTCCTACATTTTATATGAATTTACGAATACTACCTACTGGTATCACATGGAGCGGTTTATAATACAATGTTTTTATACAAAGTAAAGCAGGTAAATATGGCTATTTGTAGACAAATTAATTATACTTATTGGCAGATCCTGATGAAATTTAAGGGAAGTAAATAAGTAAAATTTTATAGTATTAATATTCTACTAATAATATCAATCAACTACCAAATATTACTGAAAAATTAAATTTGCAAAATATAAATACTTTACATTTAATCCTGATTCCCATAGAATTCGAGAATTATTAAAAATAGCGTGAGATTTTATTTAATTTATTTATTTTTTTTTTTTTTTGTAAAAAATTGAAATAAAATAAATTGTCAATTAAATTTTTTTTTTTTTTGGTTTTCAAAAAAATTAAGTTAGTAATTATAGGGTAAAGTTTATTCACACACTGAAGAACGTTAAATACTGAAGAGCTGAGTGTTAAATGAATTTGGGTTCGCTAAGAAAATTGCAATAAATAGAAAACTAAACTCATGTGAAATACATCGAACTTATTAGTAGAGAATGGGTTGCTACCAATATTGATTTTTCTTAATAAAGGAAAAGATGTACTCCTTCCTTCTTCGTTTGAAGATATGAATGCGCACATAAGTTACTGCTTATTTCCGAGTGAACGACGAAAGACGAAACATTTTACAAAATGTCGAATAAATGCATTTTAAATTAATTATTACAAAATTTACATAAATAATCTGCCTGCTGGCCTGTCTTAACTTCATTTACTTACCTAAATCAATGGCGACAATGACTGCAGTCGCGGTCGCTGCCGCTGCTTTTACGCTGGCTGATGGTGATCGTTTTCAATGCCTTCCACACTGTTGTATGCCCTTCTTTATATGTATTTTCTTTTATTTTAGTACTGCTTTGATTTTCCCTTATTTGTTTCGTTTCCTTTACGCTATATTCAGCACACACAGAGCATCACACAACATCGCTTTATTTTACTTTATGCAGTACTTTGACCGTATTCACTCTAGATGTAGATTGAGTAAAATTTTACTGGAAAGTGCACAGTGTAAAAGTTTTTGTGAGTATATGTATGTATTGGTTTCGATTGTTTTTTTTTTTTTTTTGTATATGTACATATGTGGGGGACACAAGAAAATAATCGACAAACTGTGGAACACGCAGTTAACACTAAAAAGAAAACACAATTTTTATTTGGAACGTAGCACAATGGAGATAATTAAATTTTGTTCCACAAACACTAGTACGTACTGCAATTACTGGATTCCAAATGAAATTTATATATTTTACGTCGCTATAGATCGAAGACAAAGCTGACGATGGTGATGAGATAATTTATGGCAGGGCAATGTATAGAGGAAAAGTTTTTCAGTCCTTATGCCAGTTTGTCTATTCAGTTGTGTGTTGCTGCTGCGGTGCTTTTACTTTATTTTTCTTTAAATGAGGCTCACTGCTCCTTCACACCGTTCGTCACGGGAGCGAGCCTAAGCCGCAGCTTCGGGAGTTGTCTTGCGGAGTCGTTCGCACGTTCAATGACACAGAAATCTTTTTTCTTCTCCTTTACACTCTCCTTCGTCTGCTTCTACTTCTCCACCTTTTTTTTGTATGCGAGGCCGTTTGTATGTTCGTGTTGGGGCGACACAAAAGATTTTTTCAACTTGAATTTTTTCAGTTTAAACTACCGAAATTTATATAAATTATATAGAAAAACACTTCCCTACTAATTTTTCTTTAGTTTTTCACTATTTCTCTAAATTTTTCAATGCATTTTGATGTAGAAAATTTTATCTCAAAATCCCTTTTCACGAAATGAAAAAATTACGTCTGGTCGGTAGTATCGTAGTAGAGTAGACATGTTTATTTTAATTGATTTAAATTGTAGTAGATTCCAAGGTGATTTTTTGCTTTTGACAAATGGCTGCCTTACAGGGTTGCATGAAATTAGACCAGAGTGTGCGGTTAAAATTTTATTATCAGAAGTTATATTTGCATTTTATACGTTAAAAAACACACTAAGAAAAACAAATATAAACGCGCGCTCACAACGTAAAATTCACTTTTTAGTTACTATTTTCAAAACTTGATTAAAATTAACATCTACATACGCAACATTAAAAATTTAAATTGCATAATTGAAAACAAACTAAAATAACTATAAAATTGAATTATGCAATGATCGGTAAGCTTGAATTGAGGTAGCCCTGCAGCGATAATGCAACCAATCTGAAAAAAAAAAATTTGGGATTGTGCAAGCTTTCTCAAAATATAAACATATATCCCACAAACACATTTTAACCAGTTTTGTTCAATTAAGTTTAAAAAATCTAGCCTTCTAATCGCTTATGAAAGAACTTAATCCAAAACCTATACACAAGTGATTGGATCAGCTTTCAGCCTGAGTCAGTTAAACCCATGAAAATAAAATTCATCGTGCTATTCAGGAATATATCTAGGTATCTCCACCACCATCGCACCAAGCCCATGACATATACTTTTTAAGCAGGATTATAATAATCGGAGTCCATGACGATATGCTCTTATAATCGAAAATTTATGCTTCAAAATTATTTAATGCAAATTTAGTTCGTTTTGTCTTAGTTGAAATCTAATCTTTACTCTTCAGATGTTTGTATCGGGAAGTTTAAATTTGTTGTTGCTTCTCAAATAAGTAAAGATTAATTTTATGTAGCCTTCTAAAAAATTAATTAATCTCTATTTTATTACTAAGAAAGACGTCCACTAACATATTGTTAAACATTTTTTTTTCTCCCCAGAAAGTACACTAAAATACATTGCACTTAAAACAACATTTTCAAAGTCGCCAATCATAATTTTTCGAAAATTCTTTAGCCAATCAATTAAAAATTTAGCAAACATAATTTAGATTAAATAAATTCATTGCTTGAGATTTGATTTGGCGTATGTATATACGTATTCGTAAACTTATATGCTAAATCAATTCTTAGGCGACGAATTGGCGAATTGACTGAATTTTTCTCCGATGATAACGCTTATTTAAAAATATAAAATAAGCTCTACTTTAAACTTTAAATAGTCTCAAACTAGCATTACGTACTATGCATCTACACTTTTTGAACGTCAAACAATTAATTTGTTTATAAGGTTTTCTTCAAGAAATAAGAAATTTTTGTTTCATTTATCATATGAAGCTGTTTGCATTGGCGTTAACATGACCATTAACATTAATACACTTGTGCAATTGCCCTCTTTTCAATTAAAATGTAACGGTTGAATTGGAATTTAGTAATTTCGGCTTCATTTTTGCTTTGCGCGCAGGGCTGTCAGATTTCGGGCAAGCCCATTCTCTGTTTGTCCATGCAACTAAAGAAGATTTCCCCGTCTTTGATTTTACATTTCTCCGTTTTTATCCCCTTTTGTATATGTATATAAATAGAAAGAAAAATTTTATTTCTTATAGGAGCCATTGAAATTTAATGAATAACCTTCTTAATAAATAGCACGAATCAAAAATAAAAATTTTATTGCATTTACTATTTGTGAATATTTCTTCTGCATAACTGCAAACACTACTGCTACTGTCCATAACTTAAAGTATTCTCGACTTTGATTGCGGTTGGATGTTGAAGGACGGGAATTTGGATGGGTTGGAAGCTGATACCTTTAATTCTGAGTAGATTTTTGATTTTGGTTTCTTATTAGAAAAAATAAACAGTTTTCATTTAAAGCTTCACTTTTCTTCTATAATCTATTTATTTTTATTCAATAAGCTGATTTCACTTTTCATTTATTAATTTTTATTTAATAAAATATTAATAAAAAGTTTTTCACAACACTAATGACAGACAAAGCAGAATCGTCTAAGAAATCTTGCTGTGTGGAAAAGAAAGTGGAAAGTCTAAAAGAGAATTCTAAACTTGCCGTGTGGAAAAAGGGACTTACACTAGGATACTTGGCGCATATTTGCTTTTGTAAAAGCAGCACTTAAGCATTTCTCATCTCTCTTTTTTTCAAAATGCAATGATTTTGTTATTGTCTAACGTATGCGTTTATAATAATAAATAATAATAATATGTATTGATGTTTGCACTTCCATAAAAAACTTTTGAGCACCGCAGCACTAGGTGGAAGACTCAGAAGGGGATTTTTAAAATATATCTCCCGTTACGCTTGTGTAATGTAAATGTAAATGTGCCAATGGTGTTTATGATTCGCCCGTATAAGCAGCTTCAAGCGGAATAAAATTATACAGGCTTGTTCATTTATTTCAAAATCGATCGAAAGTGAAGTCAAAATCTCATTTCCATATTCCGTGCTTGGATCAATTTTAAAGCAAGAGAAAAATCGTTATGCCTGTTCAATATTTTTCTAGAACATGAAAAATCGCTGTACGCTGTAGATTTATGTGCATTTTTTGAGGTACGTTAAGCTAAATCTTTCAGATATTTTTACAAAAATTTTAAAATTACATAAATTCAAGAATAGCAAAAATTTCTTTACAAATTTAATTAATTTCAAACGATTTTGAATTTACGAAACCAAATCGATCGTTTTGCAACCATGCATATTAATACTAAAAAACGCAGCACTGATAAACAGAAATTCATCTAATTTTTATATGTTGGTTTGAAGGGAACGCGGTGTTATTTTTAATAATTTAAATACATTTTTTATTAGGAAATTGATTTAAAAGGCTACAATCATCATGGCTGATAAAAATTCCGATCAGAGTATCATGGATAAATCCATGAGATCTGTGTTTGGTGAGTGGCGGCAAAGCTCTGGCGCAAAACTAACAATTACTTATTTTTAATGAAATTCTCTATTTTTAACAAATAGTCGGTAATATTCCGTATGAAGCCACAGAGGAAAAACTAAAGGAGATATTCAGTGAAGTGGGACCCGTTTTATCTCTCAAGTACTTTCTCAATTTATTGCTAAAAAAGACTATTCTTGAACTGTCGATTTATTGCCCAATTTTAGACTTGTCTTCGATCGCGAAAGTGGTAAACCTAAAGGTTTCGGCTTTTGTGAATACAAGGATCAGGAGACAGCATTGAGTGCAATGCGTAATTTGAATGGCTATGAAATTGGTGGGCGTACATTGCGCGTGGACAATGCTTGTACGGAGAAGTCACGCATGGAAATGCAACAACTACTACAAGGCCCACAAGTTGAGAACCCCTATGGTGAGCATTGTGATCCCGACCAAGCCCCGGAAATTATCACAAAGACAGTTGCTTCCTTGCCGCCAGAACAAATGTATGAACTGATGAAACAGATGAAGCTTTGCATACAAAATAATCCGTCAGAAGCTCGTCAAATGCTAATGTTAAATCCGCAACTAGCTTATGCATTGCTGCAGTCAATGGTAGTGATGCGAATTGTTGATCCGCCAACGGCTTTGGTAAGAATATTTGAATATATTTACAAAGCACTAAATAAATATTTGAACGTTTCTATCATTATAGGGCATGCTATTCAAAGCGAATCAAATGCCGCCAGTGCTAGGCGGAAACGCCATAAGCGGTGGGGCTTCACAAGGTATGCCTATGCCGAATTCCATGCAACAACAACAACAACAGCAGCAGCAACAACAAGGAATGGGTGGTCCACCAATGCCTGTTCCAGGCCCCAATTTCAGTGCGATGCAAGGAGGGGATATTGATTTACGCTCTATGGCTAACGTCGGCGTCCCAGCACCTATTCCGCCAGCTGGTTTAGATCCACGCCAAATGGATCCACGCATGGCGCGTAATCTGGATCAGGATATGCGTTCGTTGCCAAATCCAGTGCCACCACCATTAATGGACCCACGTGCTCAACGTCAAATGCCACCACAGCCAGTGAGCACGCAAGTAGCTTTTCCAACTGATCCACGTCAGCGTCAAATTGATCCACGATTGCGTGGCGCCGGTCCTCCAGTGGCACCTCCAATGACACAACAGCAGACAGCACAGCAGCAGCTGCAAAATCGTTTGGCCTCTAATTGTGGCATTCCCAACGATGCCTCGGATCAAGAGAAAGCTGCACTTATAATGCAAGTTTTGCAATTATCAGACGAGCAAATAGCTCAATTGCCCCCAGAGCAACGTGCGAGCATTCTGGTCCTCAAGGAGCAAATTGCCAAAAGCACACAGCGTTAGAATGTATATTCATCTTGGAAATTAAAAAACTATGTATAACTATTCAACTATGTATGTTTTTAATGAAAAACTAACACTAAAATCGTGACATTCATGCTTAATGGTTTCTTATTTAAAAAAAATCAAGTCAGGATTTAGGGTAATGCCACCAAAGCCTGATACAATTTTTGAACTGTTGTATTTACAATTTGGCGCAGATTTTCATCGTCCGCGCATGTCACAGCCTAAAAAAAGACAACCAAATCGATTATCATAAATTGATTCTGTTTCACTTCTCTGGTATGTAAACTTACCAAGTTTGTTAAATTAACGTCGGCACGCTTGCCTGCAATTGTCACCGGCAGCACATCACCACTGAACATTTTTGGCACTGAATGTTCACCGAATGTGTCTTGCAATGTTTCCACTAAACACTCTCTGAAATGAGTGCGGTCGGATTTCGGTTGCACGTTAGAGCCTTTAATATTAGTGCCACCCATTTCGGTTTGCATAACGCATGCCAGCACAGAGTCCGCGAACATATCGTTGACGGGTGTGGCTTGCCATTCCATAATTATAATTTTACCCTCCACAGTAAGGTCAATGCAATGGAAAGCACGAAGTTTTTTGTCCTCTTCAATTGTTTCGACTGTTCCTGCGCCACCAATACGATCGAGCAGCAGCTTGAGAGTGGTCAGAGAACTATTCCACGGTATAGATTGACGTTGTGTCACAACAGACATACTCATATCAGTGTATTCTTTGAAAAGGGAGAGAAAAAGGGAGAGAAAAAAGGTGGAAAAAGATTTTTATAGACTTTGCAACCAATTTCACTTACTTGATAGGTCCGAAGCAGCAAGTAGATGGTACTTAAAATCGCGTTTCACAAGGACCCCTGAAAGTTTACAGCCAACTTCTGGCTTTATGGCAGCTAAATTTCCCATGACTTTGGCAGTTTTCTCGCCACGGAAATAAAGCTCAATGGAATGAGTATTGCGTGGATTATAGAATTTAATGTCTGTGGAAGTATCCGCCTCGTATTCCCGTTGCAAGGCCATTTTCAAGCGGGACATTTCATTTTGTTCTCCATGTACTAGAACCACATGCTGTGGTTTCAGCAAACGTATAAATTCGCTTGTCTGTTGATAGTCTGTATGTGCTGAAAAGGATATATAATCCACAGACATGTTCAATGGCAATTTTTGACCAGCCATCGTCGTTATCTCCTCTGGTTCTGAGAGAATAGTTTTAGCCAAAGTTCCTTCGATACAGTAACCTGCTATGATGACGCCATTTTTGGGATCTGTACACCAATTCTCAAACAATTCACGAGACAAGCCGCTCTGCATCATACCAGGCGAAGCCATTATCACACAAGGTCCAATATCATCGAAATGATCAATGCCCTTAAGATTGGAAATGTGGCGGAACACAAACGGATTGTTGACAGCAATTTGTCGACGAATCTTATCGTTCATGGCATTTATGTACGTCTGATAGACTGCCATACACTTTTTGGCTAGAGATGAAGCATAGTAGATGGGAATTTCATGTAATTCTGGGTTTTGTGACCAATATTCGTCCAGAATCAACAGCAACTCTTGAGCACGTCCCAAAGCAAATACAGGAATTAAACAGCGTCCGCCTTGGGTGACGATTTTTTGTATTAATGAAGTGAAACGATTTTCACGATCTTCACGTTTCTCGTGTATGTGAGTTCCATAGGTTGACTCGGTTATCAAAACATCCGGTTTCGTGGTGGGTATTTCTGCCGCCATCAAATGACGATCTTCTTGCCGTGAAAAATCTCCAGTATAGAGAATTTTTATACCAGCAATTTCAATCATGAACATAGCAGCACCCAGCACATGACCAGCATTGTAGGCACAAAAACGTACGCCCATTACATCACGTTCTTCGTGAAAATTTATTGTTTCGATTTTCTCCATTGATGCTTCCAGATCGGCTTCTGTATAAAGCATTTGCTCTGTGGAAATATTGCTAATTTTAATATAATCTGATAACATCCAGCGGTAAATAGCCTTTGTGGCATGTGTCATAAAGCAGCGTCCGCGGAAACTAGTTTTCATCAAGAACCAGGGAAGTGCACCACAATGATCCAAATGGAAACTGCATTAAAACGAATTCTTAGTAAACATTGCGATAAATAAAACGTAAAAAATATTGGGTATTACTGTGATATGAAGAGTAAATCGACTTCGTCTGCTTCGATCAAATCTACATACGGCAATGCGTCCATGCCTGACAAGCCCGGATGAATACCACAATCGAGCTTTATGATGGCAAAGAAAACAAATTTGAATGTAAACAAACATTCTTGTTTTACTGTAAATTCTTACCATAATTTTTTTGCCTTTGAATTCCAACATAATGCAGGATCTGCCCACCTCTTGTCCAGCGCCCCTAAATAATTTGTAATGCTTGCGTTATTATTAATCATTGCTTTACAATTTGCACTTACAATGGTTTAATTTGTAGCAAATCGCTTTCCTCTGCTGGTACGCGCTCATCATTTCCTTGAGAAGCCATAATTTTTTTAATAAATTGAATTTCTATCACACAATAAACAATTTGCCGGGTTAATCACGCTTAATTCTTCTTTTACGTCCTGTTCAAATATCCATTCACAATAGAATGATAAGGGTGAGAGGAGGAAAACTAGTGGAAGAGAATTTATAAAGGCTTTGTTTACACTGCCACACAAGTCATATTCTATAATATTCCGTAGACCTCTGTAGAACTCTCTCTTACTAGCGCAACCAACACGGATTTTTATATAACAAAGAGAAACATTGGAATTGAAATTTTGACGTTCACTCCGTTCTGTCACTTTTTCTCGAAGACAAGTTCTTTTCCAGCAAAAAACTCAAAATAAATACTAACTACAGCGCTTTATATATGTGCAAAGTACAAAAATATAAAAACTACAGTCGCTAAAGAGAATAACATTTGTTTATTAAAGAGATAGCGGTAAAGTGAAGATATCATGTGCCGTAGAGATGTGTTGTTTGGGTTGATGTTGCCTATTCTACTTCTAAAAAGTTTTGCGAGAAACTATGCATATTGGAATAATATGAACGTGATAAATGTAGAAATTAGTCGATTTTTATTATATTTCTGAATTTTGGGCGCATCTTTCACATATTTAATATGTTCATATTCGTAAGGGTCCTGGCGGACACAACCCAAAACAATAAGGGCCTTCATAAAAACGTGTAAAAGCATTATAAGCCTCGTAAACCACATAAAGTGTATTATAACATTGTCAAGTTATATGAAATTTTTAGTACTAAAAATGGTATATTTCTACTGGACACCACTTATCTAATTAGAGCCGTTTTATTTTTATTATATGTTGCATTATAAGAGCTAAACAGCCTAAAAAGGCAGAATCCATTTTCAAATATTCCATAGTTCATTGTTAGGCACTGTAAAATTTTATTGGAATAAAAATAAAAAAAAAAAATTTGTTTGGAAAGATCTAAAAACCCTCTGTAATAGTGAAAAACTGAGTATGCTAGCAAAGAATTAGAAAGTTTCTGATTCAAAATTTCGTATTAGCAAGTATATGAAAAGTATATGAAAAATGTTGAAACATTTGGTTTCTATCTCTGGAAGCCAAAGTCGGAAAGGGAATCACATCCTATTCAATCCGTTCACTGGCTATGCCAATGCCGAGTGCCAATGTCAAACTTATCGCTGAAAGAAAAGATTCGGTATAATTAAATTTTCTTATTTCTTGCATATCATATTTTCAAGTTTTCCTTCATATTTTCTTGTAGTCCGACTAAGCTCGTCGAGTTTTGGTTGAATTGCTCAATGTAATACTAAAGTAGCAACACTGAGTATAAAAGACCTACAAAAGAAAATGGAAAATAAACAACAACAACATGGCTTAGTAGTTGCTGTCATCACAAATTTGTCATTCTCCTTTCGTTTTCATTTTGGCGATGACGTTTCTTTGGTAAAGTGTAAAATGACGGAGTTTTTAGTTTGCAAAAATATTGTGTAAAATTAAAGAAATCCAATAAATTTAATCAATTATTTCTTGAAATTTGTAAACAATTAATAACCAATAAGTGTAATAAGAAAATTGGAAGTGCAGAAATCAAAAGTGCAAGAATAGAAAAATAACGCGAATGAAAAAATGACGTAAAACCTAAAGAAAAAATAGAAAAAGTGCAAAATTCAATTAACACTAAGGAAAATTAACAAAATTTTTGCACAAAAACAAAAAAAAAAAAAAAAATAACATTACAATAAATTGTGTATGATTAGAATTTTTGCAATAAAAATATGATTAAACCGGAGACAGATTCCGATAGTTCGGAGGAATTTTTTGATGCAGAAGATTCGACGCCAAATCGATTGTCCACATTAAGGTGGGTCTCTTTGCGAGTCACACAAAAGTGAAGGGCAAACATGTAAACATACACACACACACATACCCTAATTTCACTTTCATTTTAGTCGTAATCGTAAATCAGCAGCTGCAGCTGCAGCAGCAGCTGCATCTAATGCACAACAAACTCCACAGGAATTTATCTTTCCTGAACCGGCAGTACGCGTCAATGCCTCATCGGACAGTGATGCCACACCCATTGGAGCAGGCACTCCAGCCACAAACAGTCCAACAAGTAGTCTCAGCCTTAGTGCACGCGAACCAAAACAGGATGCCTTTGCTGAGCCTAAGCCAGTGCAGGTATGTTCTAATTTCTTCCTGAATTGGTGGGGTGCAGGGGTATAGGGTTGTGGAGTTGGAGAAGAGGAAAACGCATGAAAGATGTTAAAGTAACTTTTTTTCTAATATGTTCGTTCAATTCGAATTCTTTTATTTTGTGTGTGAATTGAAATGTAAATTTGTATGTTGTCATCTAGTTTATCTACTTGTTTTCTTATGTATGCCTGTTGATAAATAGCTGGTGGTAGTAATGGCGTTGTTGGTTCGTTCATTGTCGCTAACTATCTATCCTATATAGTAATTTACTTTTAGCAAATTGAATCACAGCATTTCATATTGAAAATACTTTCACGTTCATTTGTTGCTCGTTGCTACTGTTGTTTTTGTTGCATTTTTGAATGCTTTGTAAAATTTCGGTTTGCAATTCAATTGTTGTTGGTTTTGTTGTTGTTATTTGTCATTTCTGCATTCCACATTTCGAAGCACATGACTCTCTGCCGTTTGTCGTCTCTATTTTTGGGCACTTTTGAGTCTTTTGTTTTGCTAGTTTTATTGATTTTTATAAATTATCTCTCCTTCATAGAAAACATTATGTGATCATAATTCAAAACTTCTCATTCGCACTGTCGTATCCATTTATAATTTTCGCTCACCCAAGGGTAATTATTATTACGTGCTGAATTAAATTTTTTCTTTTTTGCTTTTATCGTAATAAAAAGCATTATCTTTATCACCCCAGGAGTGTCGTTGTTTCGTGTTTGTATTTATTAGTGTGTTACCCTTTCTTCATATGCACTAGTCGCATTGTGTTGTTCACCCTTTAGCATTCGGTTTAATTTATAGAATATTATTCTATATACATTTTTATTATTTTGAATTGAATTTGAAATTCCAAATTAATCACTGTTATAATTTCTATAGTTATGTGGTTCTGTTGGGCATTATTGACGTTTGTTATTTTTATTTTTTTTGTACAATTTTGTCTCATGTGTATAAGAACGACAAAAATTATTAACTATTCCTTTATTTTTAAAATTTTATATATCCATATGTATCATTCATCATTACAGCAGACTGGCTAGTTTGATGTTTAAAAATTGAGTATATAGAATATATCATCTCCTTAGAACCACAAAAGCGCGTTTGTACATATATAGTTAAATATGTACATATCGCACCATGAGAATAAAAGTGTCGTAACTTCCAAAATGACAATTTTTAGGTTATGATTGAATGCAATGTATTTTTAACCGCTCTTTTTAATGAGATATTGCCGAAATTTTCATTTCTTACCGTTAAAAAGTTAATTACCAACAACAGTTTTCCCCCTATTTCCCCCATCACACTATTACAATGTTTGAAATGCGATTATCTCAACGTATGTTTTGGAAGTTACGACACTTCTATTCTCATGGTTCGATATATAGTTAAATAGGTAAGGCAATTAAAAAATTATAAAATATACTAAAAATTTGTGTCTGATTGTTCGAAAGGTAATTAACAGTACCCAGTTTATTGTAAATATTAGTGCGAAAATTGAGAGAAAAAATTTATTTAGATTTCATAGACGATAAAAAATGGCCAAAATATTGGTTGCATTTTAGAGTTAAGATTTCGTAAAATTCTAACGTAATGAATAAATTTGGATTCAGCGCATTAAATTACATAGAACAACGTTCTTTTTTCTAGGTAATTTAAAACCTTGCAGGACTGTGTTATCGAATAAACATAACTTATGCCACATAAGTGAATTTCAAAACATTTCAAATGAAACGTTCTAAAACGAGCAATAGTTTCCTACAAAGCCTTTGAATTTTGTTCTACTTTTTAAATTTGTATATCATTGCTGGTAGAGCAATCGTTTTGACTTACAAAAGCTGTCCCCTCTCTCTTTTCTTTTTACAGTTAATCTCTCATGTAATTTCTTTTGAATTTTTTATAAAATATAAATTTTTGCTAAATTCTTACAAACTTTGGATAACGTAAAAATCCATTAACGTGAACAATTTTTTTCTTCCATTGACTATTCTAAAACGTGAACAAACTCTAAAATCTCTAAAACGTGAACAAAATTTTTTAGAAATTGCGTAATAATTTTTATGTTTTTAGTTATTTCGGGAATATTCTAGATATGTTTACTATAAGAACCTAAGAGAAAAAATAATATTTAATTTAATTAATTATTTTTTTTTTTTAATTAAAATTTTTGCGATTTTTTTTTTTTAATTTAAAAAAGTTAAGTTTTTGTTTTAAAAAAAGTTTACTTCTGTGATAAAATCATAAAGTTTCGGTTATTTTTCTTCAACAACCGCACACGTGAACAATCTCTTAAACGTGGTGAACACTCTTGATTTTTTTTAGTTCACGGGTTTGAGCGTTGACAGTATTTTCTTTCATATGTACAATATAAGCATAATATTTTCACTTAATTACAACGAGCAAGAGAAACAAAAAGTAAATATCTAGACCGAAAAACATTCTCAATTTGTCGAGCTGTTCAAGCCAAGAGAAATATACTGTTATTAGTTGAATTGTTGTTACAATAGTTGATACGACTATTGTTGTGCTAGTTTTTTCTCAGATCCGAGAAGAAATCTCCTTTATTGATTCTTATGAATACTCCATAAATTATTTATTACTCCTTTTTGGATCAATCTCAAACTTTCTCAACTAGATGCAAATGAAATAAACAAAATAATCCTAATATATAATATTCGTAGAAGAGCAAACTGAAAGAATTTGAGAAAGTTCTGTTGGTAGATTTCTTGAGCCTTCTTAGATGTTTTGGGAGCTTTGGATGGTCTCACGAACGTAATATAGAATCCATAGTTTTTATTAATTTGTGCAACAATTTATATAGGAATCATAATGCTTCATATTCAGTTTCAACTTCGCTTTTCCCTTTTAATCCTTTATTTGCACTGATTTTAAAATGAAGTTTATTTTCTGATCTATGTTACCACTACGCTCATGTGAGAATGAATGGAAAGGATTTACAGTTTAACGCCGAACATGAACGGCAAAGTGAAAAACTTTCCTAAGCGCCTGGTTATATTGGTGCTCGGTGTTCGACAAACACAAAACATTTTCTCCCGTGCTCGGTCGAGGTGGTTACATTCAGATCGTTGCAGAGTTGCTTTTTGTCAAAATATACTCGTTTGTTTAATACTATTTTAGATGTAATGATACTGTGCTGTAAAATAACTCATTGCCACCCTGAATACTCGAATGAATAAAATCAAGGAACAATTACATATATAGCTTGGAAGATATACATAAGCTCAATTTTTGTAGTATTTTAAAGAAATAGAAACAAATAAAATTTTTTTGCAAAATATTTGAAACATTAAAACACTAAAGCACAACTTCTTGCAGAAAACGAAACCGAAAAATGCTAATGTATATATATGGGCTTAAAGTTTGAACTTTAAACTGACTATTTACTACAACATTCCTTGTTCCCGGGCACATTTCTTCCGTCCCCCAAATTCTCTTTGAGTGAATATAATTTTTTGACTAGTTGAATCCTGGTAGAGACTTAACTATTCACTAAATTTTATAACCTCAATTTTCTTTAAGAATTTGCTTTATATCCTACTTAAAAAGCTCGAAACACGCAGGCAAGAAATAATGAAAATCATTTTCTTTTTGTTTTTTGGGTCTTGTGAATATTTTAAAAACTATCGGCCAAAATCGCGAAATGTTTTTAGTCGTAACGTTTATTGTCGACGAAGTGTGATTCAACATTTCTGCAGCTTTTTAAATCCCACATGAATTTTGCTAACTTTTAATCTTTTTGTTTCTATTCATGATTAATAATGATTCAATTTGAATTAAAAATACTATTGCAAACATTATCTATTTTTTTTTTTATAAATAGCAACATACGTACATATGGTATGTTATATGTGTACTTTAAATCAGTGAGTAGTTACTTAACAATTGAGTTAAACAATAATAATAATATCGATTCCATTTTCATTGGCATTTCATATCTTATCGATTACGCGGCATTTTTCATTTTAATTGTACATATAAATAATTTAAAATGTTAATGTTTAAAGTGCAATACAATTTCATATCACAATTCAATTGATAAGATTATGTAGACATTACTTTATGGTGAAGAGTTATGTTCATAACTACAATTCATATTTATTATTAATTGTTTATTAAATATGATAACGATATGTAAGTATGTATGTATGTGGGCACATTGATATTTAGAAAGTGGTGAAGCACAATGAAATTCTATTTAAGCCAAGGTTACGTAGAGTTTTATCGTGAAAGTCATATTTCATTTTTCATATTGATTATTTATTATCATTTTTTATTTTTACATAATTTTACTTATTAATCAATAAATTTTATAATTCGTCAAGAGTTTCCGTTGTTTCACCTTAATCGGTGTTTGGTGTGAGTGAATTTTAGCTAAACTTCCATCGAATTCAATGTTTATTTACATTTCGCTTATAGCGTCAGTTTCTCATTTCGTATAATGTTGAATTTGTAAATAAACAAATCATCAACTCACAAATATTTGTCGCTATTTGCATAAGCATTTAAAAAATTCGCTTTTGTTGTTTTTGCTTTTGTGTTTGTATATTTTCTTTGAAATTTTTCTTTCTTTTTGTTATACTCTGGTTTTCTGTTTCTGTGTAAATACTTATCATCAATTAGTCGCGATTCCGATTCCAAAACCTGTTCTCTGCCGTTACATTGTCATGTATGAATCATGCCAATGTTTTACTTGGAATATTTATGAATATTTTGTGATAGTTTCACTTACAAAATAAAAAGATTTTAAGTAAATTGAATAAAGTTTTATTTTTGATTCCTTCATGGTTAATTTCTAAGTTTGTCGAGGTTATACATAAAGTTTTATGCTTGTTGTCATTTATTATAAAATACTCCATTCTTGGATTTTTTTTATCGGTGGTGCTAGAACCACGAATGTGCAAAAATTCTGTTTTGAGAATAATTGAACTTTGAAGAAACTTTTTACTACATAGATATTTTTTTTATTTTAAATCCAAAAACTTTAACTCTAACCTTCTCATTCGCATTGGAAACATCCATGTACCACAATTGATAAGAATTTTTTTTCAAAGAATTTTGAGAATGAGACTTTGAAGTTGTGAAAGAAGTTGTATCTGTGTAGGCTGTAATCACATAAAGAGATCTTCGCTCTAGGATGAGTGGATCTAGCTTTGTCCACATTTTCTAATTTTTAAGTGATACCTTCTTCTCCTTCCTCCAGTGATACAAACGCACCCCATTTGGTGCAACTTAGCGAGCAAATCTGTTGGTTACAGGTGTAGTTGCATATTTGCGGCATTCAGTGAGAAATGAATGTCCTATGATCCAAGCCGAACTCTTAATCGAAGGGTGATTTAAAAGATATGTTGTTTTTCGTTGAAACACCAATTTTTTTGTTGCTGTTTAATTAGTGAATGTGAGTGGTTTGGTTAAAAAAAAAAAAAATGTTTTAGTAGTTGATTTTTATTAAATTTTTTTATTTGTAGCTACGTATTTTTTAGTTTATTTTAATTTTTTGTTGTCTTATTTCGTTTTATTTTCATGTTTCGTAACGTCTTCTACTTCTGCTCTTTCGTCAAATCTCTCATATAATAAAATTTCCTCAAAATACCAAAACAAAAAAACAAAAAACCAAAAAAACCAAAAAAAAATTCGTTTTTATAGTATGGTAGACAGCGCTTTATCGAGCTGCGTCAATGCATGCAAAATGATGAAGATGATAATCCTGGAAATACACACACACCTGACTCTCAGGTATTATCGCAATAAATGTTAATGTTATACTCAATTTAAATCTAGTACACGTAATTTACAACTAGAACAATATATTGTTTTAGTAACATTTGATTTCAACACACCCAACTATGTTTAAATTTTTAGTAAAGTGTTTTATGTTCATCGTTTCCAAAATAAAGCTGCACTTTGATCTTTGTTTCGTTTGCATATTAATAAAAATGTTTGATTTTCATCGATACAGAATAGTTCTACGGATGGTGTATTCACCAATCGTCCAACGCATCCCTTCAAGGTGATTGAAAACGATACAATGAGCATTCAGAGTATGACATCATTGGGACGTGTTGGACGGATATTGGCAGGCAGTATTGATCCTTCTGGTAAGTTTGAGTTTGAATAATATTTTTCAAAATATTTCTAATAAATTCCTTGCGTTTTCTTTTTTTGTTTTAGCACTGAGCATTGATCGCGAATCGATGGCAAATTCGATCTCATCCAGCAGTTCGCAGCAGTTGCAGCAGCAGCAATTACAGCATCAGCAATTACAGCTTCAACATTTACAGCAGCAACAATTGGCAAATGCAGCTGCTAGTGCTGCAACATTAACCGCAACAACATCAACCACATCCAGTGCTGCAAGTTCTCAACCCATTACCACTGCTGAATCGTATTCATCATCATCGACTGGACGAAATGCATCGAGAATTTCACCGAAACATTTATCACCACCTCATAATCGCAGCATGATGCCGGTAATAGTTGCAAACGTTGCTAATAATGCTGCTGCGGGTGCTGTTGCTGCTGCTGCGGCGGCTAGTGCATTATCACAGCAACAACAACAGCAAAATAAAATTATTCTTCAAGAACCGGATGTAATTGCAAGCACAAAGTTGGCACACTCCAAAACGACAGACTCCATCACATCGAGCGGTCCGATTGCCCCACCAAGACGTAAGAAAAAATCACGTAAAGTTTCTACCAGTTCATCGGAACAATTTAACATGAATGAAGGTATGCGTCTTCCGCTTGCTGACAACAACGAGGACACGGACAGTGATACACGTTCGGTGAAGAGCGTCCGAGATGTACAGCAAAAGCTCCGCGATGATCTTGTGAAGGAAATCGAAAAGTCCTGGAATGAGACGAGTTCTTTGGCTGCTGCTGGAGGTCGCATGAGCTTACAGTATGGTGGCGGTAGCGGTGCTTCAACAGTAACAGGAATTGGTAATATGTCTTTAGCTTCATCGGAAGCTGCTTCATCGAGCACGGTTATTTCTGTATCCATTGCCTCATTTGCACATCCCTCCACTTGTAATACACGGCCAGTGACAACTGCAGCGCTGGGCGGTTCCATTAATCGGATTTCACATTCATTGGGCAACAGTTCTACTTCGGTATATTCGAAACCGAGTCCGTCAAACTCCGCCAAGAGCAATTCAGCTCCAGGACGCGTAAGGTATTTGTAAGTACAAGCTAATGGAGCGAAATAGAAAAATAATTGAAATATGACGTCTTCTCATTTTCAGTTCAATTGATCCTACACAAGGTTTGAATCTCTATAAAGCAACGCAAGGTGGTTATGTGGTGAAACCACGCGACGAGGAGTGCAATAAAGCGGAGGGACCCACGCAAGAGGAAATCGAACGAATTGAGAAGATACTCATGAATAGTACCGCAATGCGTCCAATGTTGGCAGGCACAGGCTCCAATAGTTTGGGCAGCTCTACAAGGTAGAAAGATTTCCACAAATAGATTAACTCAGCAGTTAAATTCATATAACGTCGTTTAAATGAACTTTAGTAAATTTTTGTATATATTTTTACAGAAATCCCTTTGAGCTTTTTATAATTTATAAATTATCTTCATTTAAAGGTCCTTGGCACTTGAAAATCAAGTTAGTTTGTTTTCTTTAAATTTATTAACTTCACTGAATGCGCTAATAAATACATTTCTCACATTTCAATCGAGTGTAATTAATAATGTCGTATACTGCAGCACAGCATATTGTAAATTTTGCTAAAGTTCATTTAGATTCGCTTACGTATGCTAAAACCCTCCGTGGGCGTATACTTGTTTAACTCTCGCAACCTCAATTGATTCAAAAACGTTTCTTCCAGATATCCATCGCTTGTCTATCGCTCTAGAAGTGATAAAGAACGACGTAAATCCGCGGGTGATGAAGATGTTCTCAAACAGATGAACATCTATGTGCGTACGCGTACCAGTTCCGGCAAACAATTGACCGATTTCGAAATACTAGAACAAGTTCCTGTTAAAAATCTCGATACCGGTGAGAATATGACACTGTCGGAGGTGCGTTCACCGCCAGTGCCCGAAGGCTGGAATCCACTATCGTTGCATATACTCAAATTGACATCACATCTTGAGGTAATACAAAAGGAATCGGATGAAGAGAGTGTTATTGGCATACCACCCAGCAGCGAGGGGCAAGTGCCGGATGAGGAAGAAGGCGAAGCAGAAGATGGTAGTCGTTTGAAAAAGAAAACAGCGCGGATCAAACGTTTCTTCGGCTCAACAATGCGCAAGACGGTCGATAAAGCGAAATCGTTGGCCTCGGAAGTTTCACACGCACGCCATAAAGAAGATGTAGCCGATATTGTTGATGTTATGAATCCAGAGCAGAATATTAAAATTAAGGCATCATCTACGAATAAAGGACCTTATGAATTTACGAAGTTACAGCATGTGCAGGTGAGTGATGAAGTTTGTGTTGTATTCGATTGTGAGTGCAGTCGTTATAAACTTGCTTTAATTTTAATTAATCATTAAATTTAAGGATCTCTATGGCGAACATACCGGCGCCGTTTGGTGCATGAAATTCAGCTCGTGTGGTCGTCTTTTGGCAACAGCTGGTCAGGATAAAGTATTACGTATTTGGGTATTAAAAGATGCTTATCCATTCTTTCAGGTATGTTTTCTGTTTGTTGTTTATTGAACCATATAATTCTATATGTATCAATTTCCTTTGCTAGGATATGCGTACCAAATACAATGCCGATCAAAAATCATCACCTACACCCTCTCAAGAATCACTCGTCTCACAGCATTCAGCCGAAGAGGCTATTGCTATGGCAACCGCTGCTGAAAAATGCACTGGTCCTTTCATGCCTAAAGCTTTTTGCACATACATTGGACACACATCTGACTTACTTGATGTTTCATGGTCGAAAAACTATTTTATACTCTCCAGTTCCATGGACAAAACGGTACGCCTGTGGCACATCTCACGTAAGGAGTGTCTCTGTTGTTTTCAGCACATTGATTTTGTCACCGCAATCGCCTTTCATCCGCGTGATGATCGCTACTTCTTAAGCGGTAGCTTAGATGGTAAACTACGTCTATGGAATATACCAGATAAAAAGGTTGCCCTCTGGAATGAAGTCGATGGGCAAACGAAACTTATTACTGCTGCGAACTTCTGTCAGAATGGACAATTTGCGGTGGTGGGCTCATACGATGGCCGTTGCATATTCTATAACACCGATCAATTAAAATATCATACACAAATTCACGTGCGTTCGACACGTGGCAAAAACCGTATTGGCCGTAAGATTAGCGGTATTGAACCGATGCCAGGTGAGGATAAAATTCTGGTCACCTCGAATGATAGTCGTGTGCGTTTGTATGATTTACGTGATTTGAATTTGTCGTGCAAGTACAAAGGATACTTGAATGTTTCATCGCAGATTAAGGCGTCGTTTAGTCATGATGGTAAATACATAATTGCCGGCTCAGAAAATCAATGTATTTACATATGGAAGACCAATCATGATTATTCGAAATTGAGTTCGGTAAGTTCTGTTTGATATTATATTTGCATTAGGTTAGGTTAAGTGATTATTTTCTTTTGTAATAATATGGACTCATTTTGTTGTATTGTTGGTCGTGAGACTTCACTCTTTAATTTTATTTTGTATTTCTTTAGTCATTTCTCTAATAATATTTTTTTGAATTTATTACTTCAAACAGGTGCGTCGCGATCGCAGCGATTTTTGGGAAGGCATTAAAGCTCATAATGCCACAGTGACTTGTGCCATTTTTGCGCCACATCCAGAGGCCATTATCAAGCCAGAACCCGATGAAATTTCAAATGAAAAGGTGAGTGTGTGCTATCAAACTCTTGTATTAAAATTAATTATATTTTTCGCTTCCCTTTTACAGCTTCAAAATAATCAACCAGATCCACTTGTTGAGCAGCATAAAAAAGGTTGTGGTTATGTTATGGTGAGCGCCGATTTTAATGGCGCCATCAAAGTTTTTATCAACAAAACTAAACCGAAACACAGTAGTTTACCCTACACAGCAATTGCAGACTAAGCTTATCTAAGCCTATGCCTAGTATATGTATACACAAATACATTTTATTTATTATTGTATTTTGTCAAATTCTTAGTTTTTCATACTTCTCATTTAGATATTTTTTAACAGCACTTAAGTTCAGTGTGTTTTTTTTTTAAACAACAATTATTACAAATATTAAAACTAACTATCGTGTAACAGCAGACAGGCGTTAAGTGATGAGAAATGATGTCTGTTTGACTGTTTTTCTAATGTTTTTAAACTAGGTACATATTTATTATACCGCAGAAATGATTGATAATTGTAATTTTAAACTAAACTATGAATTGAAAGTTGTATAGTTATTGTAATACATGCATAAATAGTAAGCAAGCAATCTCCACCTTTATTACTATCTACTACTACTAATAATAAATAAAATAATATTACAAACAAACATTTGCTGCAATATACATATTTATATATAAAAAACTGATTGAAGAATTATTGTTAAAAACAAATACATGCAAATTATTTAGATCATTATTTATGCAATATATAAAAAACGTGATGTACTAATTACTTTAGAAAGTTTTAACATGATGCAAAAACAAAACGAAATGCCTTTTAAATTAAAGCAGAAAGTAATAAAATTCAAATTAATTTTTTTTATATAGGTATTACATATATTTTTTAAAATTTAATTTATAAAATTTAAAATTAAAAGTTGTTTAAATTTTTTGTCTAAAATAAGTTTTTTGAAATTGCACACAAAACACACCCAAACGTTTTTAAGAATACTTACATACCCACACATACATATACACACATTTTATGTTCGTCTTCAGTTTGATTTCCTTCTCTTTATTAAATTAAGCCAATTAATTTATACACCTATGCATTGCTGCTGCATTATATTCTTTTAAATTTTTGCAATTTGTTTTATTTACGTAATTATTTTCTCTGTATTTTTAAGCAAGCCAATTAATTATTGTATTATGTATTTGCATTGCAATGAGAAAATGTTAATTAATTATGTAAAAATTAGTAAGGCGAAAAAATTAACGTGTACATTTTATTTTTAGTATTAAAAGACTATTAATAATAAACTAACAAAATATGTTAAAATAAATAAAATATTATCAATTACACTGTTCTACAAATATAGATTTTTGAAAACGAGAGAAAGTGGGGGCCCTATTTTGTGATTCGAAAATGAGAAAAGAAAAATTTGACTGACACATTTCAGAATACCATTTCTACGAATAAGAAGAGTAGGGTCACTGTTTTTAGAGTAAAAAAAGAGTGTTTTTTTATGTGTTACATATCTGTCATATTAGCTATCAAACTGGCCTCTTTTTTTCAGTGTTGTCTGCCAAAATATCATGAATCAAAATAACGACCAAAAATTTTGGAAATTAAATTCAAAAATAATGCCTCAATTACCTAAACTCATAGCACTTCGTATAAGGAATCGTCATAATGAGCCAAGTGAACGTGCTATTCGTGATCTTATGGATAAGAATAAAAAGGAATGTGTGCTAAGAAAAACACAGATTGATTCGGCGCAGTTCTCAGCAACTTGGCCTCTGTCGATCCGCAAGCCAAAGGATTGTACGTAAAGAATTTGGATTGTGGCTTAATATGAACCAATTAGAGCAAGAATTGAAGCTATTAGACCATATATCACATGAATCTATCGATTTATTGAAAGGAAAGTTCAGTGACCATATAATTGAGGGAAATGGACCAGTCGATTGGTTTATCAAGATCGTGCGATTTGACATGTTTGGATTATTTTTTTTTTTGGGGATATGTGAAGTCACTGATCTGTGCGGATAATTCAGCAACTATTGATGCTTTGGAGGCCAATATTGATCATGTTATTGGTGACATGCGGGTAGGTATTTTCGAAAAAGTCAAAAATTTGACCGATCGGATGGCGGTTTTAAAAAGGAATCGTGGTGGTCATTTAATTTTTAAGCATTAAATGGCCTATCATTTTCTTTCTAATAAATACTTGTTCATGCGTTTTATTTAAAAAAAATCGCGTAGCCCTTAAGAAAGATAATTTTTCTTAACTTTTTGTACGCCCCTTTTTCTTTTCTATAGAGTCTTACTCCAGCCTCATGGTTCTTCACCCATTCGTTTCCATTGTGTATTACATGCTAGTGCTGTAAGTGCGTACACAAGCATTTCCTTGTTTCTTGCTCGGATGCTTTCACTTTCTTATTACAGAACCTACATATCGCTACCTTTACTCTTCAGCCACGCATCTCCAAAAGTACCATTTTGCACAAAACGGAAAAAACGAAAGGTTTGAAAATCAACCTTCGTGTTCAAGCGGAGATACGAGGTTGGAAAATTGGCTCTAAAACTTTTTTTCATACCAGCTCACCACCTACCAGAGAATTTATCACTAACTGGATTCTTAGGTGATTTTTTGCAATGTAAACAAAAAAACTCAATTTCGACTAAAGTGGAGATAGGTGGTTGAAGAATAGAGGTAGCGATATTTATTTACATAATTAAGCTTGCTATCCAATCCGTAATATCCTGAACCCGTAGAATTCCAGCTAATATATGCAAACAGAGGTCGCTGTAGCCTAGTGGTTAGTGTGTTGGACTGCTACGCAGAGGTGCCCGGGTTCATATCTCGGCACGCTAAAAAAAAATCAAAATTAGAAAATACAAATTTTCCTACATGGCACCACCTCTTAGCTAGCAATGGCAACCTCCAAGAGTAAAAAAAATGCCTATGAAAAGCTTTTCACTTTGCCGTTCGGATTCGGCATAAAACTGTAGGTCCCTTCCATTCGTGTATAAATATAACTCACACAACATGAATGGATGCGAAAAGCTCGGCCTTGGCCCTCCATGGGCTGTTGTGCCATAATAGTAGTAGTAGTAGTATATGCAAACTGTTTTGTTTAAAATACATTTCCTTATTAAAGTTATCTGGACATGTTTTGGCCTAGCTCAGTTCTGGAAGATTAATAAAGAGTTTTGGTTTTTTGTTTATCTCTTCCTGCCTGAGAACTACCTCAATTACTCCGTCTCCTATGGGCAAATCTATGACAAGCGATCGTGCAGTTTTTGGTGAATTAGACAGTTTTCATTAAAATTTATATTAAGACTCCTTTTAAGATGATAAAGAATACCGTAAGCAAATACTTTTACATATTTAATTAGGATAAGTTAGGTTAGGTTAAGTGGCTGTCTTACGACTCACTTAGGCCTGTTCAAGGTCCATTGTGGCACCACTGGAGCTTTTCCTCTGCACTATTTGATAATTAATTACTCAACTAAAATTTTAGTCATAACTAAGTCATCATTAGTTTTAGTCACATTGACAGTGTTATGAAAAATTTTAACCTGGAACTTCTTAAATAGTTTTTTTGTATCATCAGGCTTATGCCAAATCCACGAATGTGAAGAAATGATGTATTGATAAGGCTCGATTTAAATTCTTAACTATTCGCTATAAATAGGTTCATAATTCAATAATTTCGCTATACGAAACATATTCGACTACAAAAGCCACTTTTTAAAAACAAATCAAATCGTAATCATAATTTTAGTCATGATTACAAGTAAAACTGTTAATTAACGAGACATGACTAATAAAAATTAGTCATTAATTTTATGATTGATTCAGATTGATTGATTGTTCAGATTGAATTCTGCCCAACATCAGTAAGTCTTCATTTAAGTTTTAGGAACTTTTAAAACAAACATTGTAATTTCTGCTATTTTGAAGACATTGGGCTGAATTTGATTGAATTCCTCGATATGAAATGTACTGCATAATGTTTAAGCAAAAACTTTATTTACTTGTTTAAAACATAATTATCATCCTGGGGTGTTACTCTGTGGTTCGATTCGAAAGGCAGTTCTATTCGAATGCCAAATTCGATCCGAAAAGGCACAAAATGAAATCTGAACATCAAACAAAAATTATTAGAAAATATTTCTAGAGTACCAATCGTTCGAATTCGAGTAATTTTTCTTTCGAATCGAACTACAGGGTAAACCCCCTGAATAATTTACAAGTTTAAAAATGCACTCCATCATGATTTTTTCGTTCTCAATTTAAGAGAGAGAAAAACTTCATATACTGACAGCGATGTCAACTTGCGGGGAATTCCCGATTTGCGGGGAATTTGAGGGGAATCGGAAAATGAGCTGTTTTTTGCTGGGAATTTGAAGTCGACCAGCTTTTTTTTTGTCAAATTTTATGTAATGTAAAACGTTTTACTTATGCCTTATTTCATATTTTGGGTCTTAAAATCTTCATCTTTTCTTAAGTGGGCACTTTATTGGTTTGGAGAAATTGATTTCGAAAGTATTATATTTCGAAAGTATTTTGTAAAAATTTCAGAGAATGCAGAGTGCTTTCGTAGATATAGACGATTATAGCGACGAGTGTCAGTCAGGCCAAAACCGTCTCGCGGCTCTTCGACTTCCCTTTCGGCCGTTCAGAAAGGCTTAGCTATGTCTTCGTCCAGCACCTCTTGATTAATAACTCTTAATCTCTGCTGACTAATCTGTAAACTTATAAATTACGGTCAGCCATCATAATGAAGTAAAAGTATATTTTATCTGTTAAAAATCGTTAGTCAAAACTTTAAACCCTTTTTACTCAAAACAGGGGTTTCGCCATTTTCATTTAAGTCAAAAGAAAGCCCATGCCTTTTCCTTTGATAAATTTGATGTCCAAAAGTGAGCTGAGGCTTGTCTATTAAAATGAACGTCTGGTAACTCGACATACCTTATCTCTTTCCAATTAGGTGTGATAACTACTACTAAATATGACTAAACTTTGTGCAAGTTGTAGTCCGTCCGATTTTAAGAGTGGATTCCATTGAAATGAAGTCTCCACGTGTCAAAAGAATTCCGGATTCAGAAAGTATATTTCTATTAATCTACGAGTCCTATAAAATTTAGTTAAGTTTTGGACCGAAAAAGTTCAGGATCGCCCTAAAATAACACTTACCGAGATCAATTTTAAGGTATTTTTCGTTTTTGTAAAATGTTTATATGGGAAGTGTGTGTCGCCATTTTATACTAATGTGGGGAATTTGATCGAAAATCGGGGAATTTCTCGAGAGCTATCGGGGAGGAAGAAAAAATGAGTTGGCATCCCTGTATACCGACCAAGTTCGTTTATTTTTTGTGTTTTTTTTTTATATGTAGTTTTAACCCTCACAATTTAAGAGAGTGAAAAACTTCGTATAAATAAACAGAAAGAGAGTTCAGTCCTTCGTCGTTGGATCCGCCTTAACTATGTGCTTGATTTCTAGGCTGGCATTCTAGGTGTTGTGTGCGTTCGTCAGCACTTCAGGATTTTATAAACTTTATAATTGTCCGATCACTCGTCTAGAAGTCGGCACTAGAAGGTTAAGTAAGTAATATACAGACAAGTGCTAACTATCATGCAATGGATACTTATCACTTGCATGGATTAGGCGCACACTCGATGACGGGTCCCCTCTTATAGTTGTTGTTGTTGCTCGCCCAGGAGCTTGGAAAATATTTCGAAAACACCTTAAACCAAGATTGGAATTAATACTAGAAAAAATATACAAAATTCTTTAAAGTTGTGGATTTCACATACATAAATCAAAGAATATTGAACAAATATTAGACACATAATACTTATAAAACCAAATGTAAGCGCTAGCTAACATTTTCGTATGGCTTCCTCTGCTAGAGGGGGAAATATCTTTAGTAAAAAGAGTGTTAAAAATAGATTAAAAGCATAAAAGCGTCTATTTAACTTGAAGTTAACATATGAATCCAAAAAAGCTTAACCCTTTTTTGTTAGGGTTTCCTGCAGGAAGGATATACTTGCCAATTTTCTAATTTCGTTTGAAAGGAAACCAAGAAAAAATAGGGTTGAAATTAAGTGAAGCAGAAGAGGTATGTATGTAAGGATGAGGATTGGGGAGTATGTGTATAACAAACACTGCAAGCACTTCAAAACAAAATATTGTACCTATGCTTAAATCAGAAGAGCCAAAAAATGAAATTACTTAAATAAAGAATAAGCTAACTTACTGCAAAGAGTGTCAATGCACATACATACGTATATACAAGTCTAGGCACAAGTCTATGCACTTACATACAATATAGTATAATGCCATATCATGGCATGAGTAGGAAACGAAAGCGTTCTCATTGTCACTGGAGTGAAGAATACAAACATTAAAAAAGGGAGGCCAAGCTGACGTCGTCTTCTTCCCTACTACATACACACATAGATATGCCAAAAAAGGGAATTGCATAATACAATGCAAGCACGAGCACGAGTACGTAGAAGATTACAATGCGGCATGTCATAAAACATTCAATTCAATGCAATTCGTTTCTTGTTCTTGTTGTTAATGCGACAAATGTTGAAGGCAAATCAACAAACATTAAAGTGCAAAACTAAACCCAAACTAAGCCAGAAAAAAAAAGAAAACAGAAAATGCAGCAATTTGCCAGATCGAAAGCGAAATGTTTTCGATTTCCCCAGTGGTTATGTTACGATATTTTCAAATAAAATTTATTCCATTCCATTTGTCACCATTCAAAATTACTCCCTCCCTCCCTTTTCTCCTCTCTTCCTCTCTGCATAACGCATGGCTTGCGCGCCGACAAATCCATGAAAGTGTGGCGTGTGCGTTTTAGGGGGCCTTCTTTTAACGAGCTCAAAAATAAATGCATTGTATCTATGCAAGTATATATTTTTGTGCATAGTATATATAAAAATACAAATTCGTATAAATGTCTGTATATAAAAATATAATAATTCCAGCGGCATTGGAGCGTACACCCCATGGGGGAAGAAATCGCTTACCTCGCCTCGCGCTGCAGTCAGTCAGCCAGTCGCTGCATGACATTATGTCTATAGCTGTGATGCCGGCATTTCATCATTTACATGTGTTGTTGGCAACACGCTCGCTCTATTGACAGTAAAAATTACAACAACAACAACACTAACATTACATTAAGATGAGTATGGAAAAAGAATAATTGGTATCTATTCTGGTAAACTTTAAGATTTTCTTTTATTTTACAATTTTATTTCTAAACTTTTTCTCCAAAATAAATGTCGCATCATTGCCAAGAAGTTGAGAGTATATTATAGTTTCTTTTATGATGGAGTCGTCTCGTCGCGCCAGCCACCTCACACACCAGCAGTTCATATACCATACATCTACATATGTATGTAAGTATGTATGTGTGTGTGAGTATCCGCATCCGAAATACAAAATAAAATCAAAGTATTTGGACATGTGCCAAGATTCTCTTTTGCTTTCATTTCCCACTTTTTGCATTATATGTTTCTCTTTGTATGCAAATGTATGCTCTCTCTTCATTGTAATTATTTCTCTTTAGTTTTTATTTTGAAGATTATTTACTGTCTGCATTTGTTAGTCCATGTATTTGAAATTGTTGTTAGGTGCTACATTGCTAAAATTATCTGACTCTCGAATAAGCAGGAAAATTCCACTTAGAAGACATTTTGATTCTAATGTTTTAGAAAAATTTTTCATATGAAGTTTCACTATATTTAGGTCACATTAACTTTAAACTTATTGATTGTAATAATTTCTTGTTGCTTTTTTCCCGAGGGAATAGTGATTTTCGCGTATTTTATGCAGGATTGATAAAGTTGATATACTACACATAAAAAACATTATGTAAAAATTGTGGATCCAAAGGCTCTCCTCTTGAATTTTCTTTAGTTTGGAGATAAACCTCCCCCCTCTCTTTAAATATCTCATTTTCGTTGGCCATTAATCAAAAGACTTCTTAACGGAACAATAAAATTCACTATAATATTTTTGTTTTGTATGTGTAACCTATAATGATAGATATGCTTATAGAAAATGCCATGATCATGACACGAACAAGCTCCTTCAAGTTTAGTGGTTAAGTGGCTCGAATTTGGCGTGAATATATCAGTCAGAAAACCAGTCAGCCCAAATGGTTATACATACTTTATATGTACATTTAAATTTGTAAACATTTCTAGTTAACGAGATATTTGCGATTTTTTCAGAACTGCCGGTTTTATTTTATTGTTACAAAATATCAAAATTTTGGTCTCAAAATTTAATTGTTTTGTATGGGCAAATTTGGAGCTGGAATGTTTGGGCAAAGGTAGTTTAAAGTCCAATCTTTAGAATCTGATGTAAACTAAATGGCGATATTTAACTATATGTAGTAGGGAGGAGCGAAGCAAGTTGAAAGTCGTTCTGCTTAAAACATTACATGACTCAAAAGTTATGTATTGACGGCGCTAATAAGATCCGATCGGATAATATTTTTTCCCTCAGCAACGCGGTCGATGATTTTGGATTTTGGGTTTTTAATAGACTTGAATACAAATTTATAGATGTTCTGCCTTTGGAGAGCTTCATGATGTCTGTATTTTTGGTCTAGTTTTTGATTTTTTTGGACGAGTTTCTGTTCTGATTTTCGTATATTATTTTTCTACTGATTATAGTTCTTTGCTGGGTTTTAGCTCAAATTTTTTTTCAATTTCTCATCTGGGGGGTTACTCTGTAGTTCGATTCGAAAGGCAGTTCTATTCGAATGCCAAATTCGATCCGAAAATGCACAAAATGAACTCTGAACATCGAACAAATATTATTCGAAAATGTTTTCTAGAGTACCAATCGTTCGAATTCGAGTAAATTTTCTTTCGCATCGAACTACAGAGTAACCCCCCTGATTTTTGGAGATTTATGGTTTGATTTCTAATCTGAAATTTGGTTTAATTTTTAGTCTAATTTTAGTTCCACATTTGTCTGATTTTAGGTTCCTGATCTGGGGCTTGGATCGTTTTTGGTTTTTGATTGACATTGTGGCTAGAGTTTTTAGTTTGATTTTTAAACGGATTCCTGATTTAGTCTACTTTAGTCTATTATAAAACTATTTTACAGCTCACATAGCTTATGAAAATAAAACTATAAAGACTGGAAATTTCGAGAGAAGAAAGCTTAAAAACAAAAAGTTTAACAAATAGACCGACTACTTTTAATACTATTGTGGCATAACAGCTCATGGAGGACCTAAGCCGAGATTTGGCAACCATTCGTTTTGATCGAGTTATATCGGTACATGAATGAAAGTGGCCTACAGGTTTAAGACGACCTACAATTTTACTGTAGGAGATTTGCCATTGCCAGCCAAGAGGGTGGTATCGTGCAGTACCAATCAAACGTTTAAGCTTTCCTTTGATTTACCTAAATTAGTTCTCCAAATTTAAATCCGACACTACATAATGTTTAACAGTAGAATATACTAATGAACGAGCCAGGCGATCAACGTATTTTCAATTTATAGGTAAAAATACTCCATCTTCAGTTTTAAAGAGTTTTTTTTTTCAGTGTATATTTATAAATTCAGAGTAAATAAACTCGGTTTCAATTATAAAATGAATACGTAAACAAAGAGATTTTTTTAGCCACACGAGAGCAAAAGCAGAATAATGTGACTCTCTTACAACGAGTTCATCCCAAGCACAACTACAACATACACACACATACCCTACCCTCCAATGCTCCCAACCATGCTGCTCCATGCCTATCACAAAAATGAACACAAAACAAAATACTAAATATACTCACTGTATGTAGTTGTTGCTTTAGTGGCATGGAATGGAATGAATGAAGGTGTGTGAGCTGAGGCTCACAATTAGCGTTTAGTTTGTTTCGGGCTCTCGTGGTAAGCGGTTACAAAATTTGGAATTGAACTACGGGCGTGTGTACGTGCGCTGCGATATATTAGAAATTGTTGTTGGCGTATACATATGTGTGTGTATTTTGGTGTTCTTTCAGATACAAAATAAGAATAAGACACACAGATTGAAAAATTGAAAGAAAAAAACAAAACAACAATCAATTCGAAGTCGAAGTAAATGAAACATGAAACGTGCATCTACGCGCGACAGTTGAATTAAAAAAAAAAAAAAAACGTTCTGCATTGCAGAAAATAGCAGCAGCTTCAGCATTTGCAACGCAGCAGGTGCTACGCTATTCCAACAAAGCTAATTCCCAACCACATGGTATGGGCTACGTGGGTGTGTTCATAATTATGAAAATATAAAATGAAATAAAACAAAACAAAAAATAATGATAATGATAAATGTGCAATGCAAAAGAAACCATAGTGCGAGTAACTTAGTTAACATATTTCTCTTTTACAAAAGTGGCTAAATAAAAAACGTAAACTTATAAAAAAAATTATAAAAGAAAACGAAAACGAAAAAAGTAATAATAATAGATAATAATAATAATAATAGATAATAATAATAATAATAGCTATTATTATTCATAAGTAAAGAAAAAAAAAAACAAAAAAAGTTGCTGCTGATGCAAAATTTATTTCAAAATCAACTTTTGTGTTTCTTTTAGCTGTTGTTGTTGTTGTATTGTGGTTTTTTGTTTGTTGTTTTTGTGCAGCTACTTGAATTTGCATTTAGGATGGATATTACCTATTGCTATTGTTGTTGTTGTTATTGTTGAATTGTGCATTATGGATTCACACTTAATTTGTTTATTTCAATTTTTGTTGGATTTTGATTGCAATCTATGCTCAGCGGTAACGCTGTAGTTGCTGTATGCATTTGCATCAGAGATATCGATATCGCAGTAGCGCCACGCCATGTATCTTTTAAATACTTTGTGTGCTACTTGCTTATTTTGTTAGTAAGTTAAATTACAACAAATGTCACTTGCCGCTGTCGCTGCTTCGATTTAGCTACAAATATTTTCGTTTTTATTTGCCACCGACGCCGAGTTCGCAATTAACCCATTTACCTGTACTTGTTTGTTTCCGATTGGACTTTCAAAATAAAAAAGCGATAAATTTTAATTAAAATTGATTTACGCAGATAAGAAACCACAGGAATTGTATTGAATTGCATTTCGTAATAAATGCGCGATAAATGCACCAGCCAATTCCGTTTTTAGAGAATGTAAATAATAAAAAATGATTAATTATTAAAATGTGAAAAAAACTTGTTTCGAAACATCTTTCAGCAATGCGAGTAGCTTTCAAAGGGTTTTCGATTTTTTTTTAAATAAGCTACAAATATTTCTAAAAAATGAGAAATTTTTATAGTTAAGTTCAGCTGATATTTTTGCTATTTTTGCACACATTTTGGAAAATAATTACTAAACACAAATTGTTTAACACTAGAAATTAATTTTTACGCTTAAGCTAAAATTAAAGTTAAAATTTTCTTGGAATACAACAAACACTGAAATACTTAGCATTTGCATTACCATCAAGTACACAAGTTTTCAATAAATGGAATCATAGGGGAGAAAATTCCGCGTGTATTCACTCACTCCAAAAGAATTATGCCAATTTTTATCTTGATTTATATAAAGTAAGTTTTAAGTGCAATGAATTTTCAGCTGAATTTTGAAATCATGAATTAATTTACTGGAATAAAATTTATTGGTAAAGTCTAAAATCTCTTCTCTATGAATATGACAAAATAAAAAAAATAATTTTTTAAAATTTCCCCTTGTGAAGAGAAAAATAAAAATTTTGCGTCCCCCCAAAAATTTCTTATTTCTTTCAGGAACCTAAAAAGATCACGCCGGTGAGGAGAATAAGCTCATCCTCAGGATAGCATTCCCAGGAACAGATATAATCCTCTATAATGTTACTTACTTCCTTAAGGTATGGCCCACATGAATCGTCTATGGCACTCATGTTAGTCATATGTTGATTACATGTGACTAGATATGTCGATTATCCAGGAAAACACAATTAAAATGGCATTCTGTCATTTTTCTCTTTTAGTGGAAAAATACTTGTTCGCATCGTCCGATCAGAATATATCCTGCTCCGTTAGCTGACGCCAAATTTGTCTGTGCATAATTTTCGGCGGGCCGGACTTTGTTTGATTTGAGTCAACATATGTATAATTACACATCCCTATAAAATTTTGAATTGTACATTTTCCATTAACGCTGAATGCTAATCTTGTTGCAGAATTCCTCTCATTCAGCCTTTTAAGCACCAGTTGTCAGTACAGTGCCCACTATTCTTGATGCTCGTGGACAACCATGTGCCTTGTATATGCTTAGGTAGAAGATATGACATCAGGTTCCCGGAACGAGATCAATGGTTAAGTCCAGAAGTCGTGCTTCGGGGTCTCCGTCATGTCTTCTATATCGACGAATCCAAAACCTCAAACGATACTGGATCCGGTTGGTGCTTAGATGATTAGACCGAGTACTCTTTTTCCACTATACAGATGGTGACAGTCTTCCCAAAGTAGGCAACAGCAGTGATAGCCAAGCTCCATTTAAGATCCTTGTTAACCCTGACAGCTCTTCAAAATTGGTCAGCGAGTGTAAGGCAAAACTAAATAGTGTTGCAAAACACAACAAATTATGCCTTATATGGGCTTCAGGATGCTGTGGTATTGCTGGGAATGAACTAGCTGATAAACTAGCTAATGAAGGTTCTGAAATCACACCATGGGGTCCGGAACCCTCTCTTGGCGTAAGTTTTGTGGAGGTCATGCGCTGGATCAACGATTTCGTGGGTTCTATTCATAGAAAAGATGGTCAGAGCTTGACCCTTACAGAACTACAAAGTGCTTCGTTAGACAGCCTAACAGGAAATCAGGGGAACTTCTTCTGAAACTGAGAAGGAAAGACCTGAGATTACTGGCGGGTGCAATCACAGGGTCAGCATATGACTAACATGGGCGTCATCACCGATCCAACTTGCCAATCGTTTCTTGAAGACGGAGCATTTTCTAGTGATGTCTTGAGTGTGAATAATAGAGATATTAGACTTTTCTTCTTCCCATTTATCCCTTCACATATCTTTTCTGTCTTTCTGTTTCCTTCCACTGGCTCTATCTCAGTCTTTGAGACTGAGTGCCTTAGTTTAGTCCAGCCCACCCTCAACTCTAACTCTAACAGGCTTTTCAGATGTTTTAAACTGCAATATTTACAAAAATATTTTTCAAAACACATCACTGATGCACAATTGAATTGCAAAATTCATAAAGCGAGGCAGTATGAACTTGTGATTTATTGAAAAATCGAGATTCCATGTGATTAAGCCTTATGCCTGGTTTTCACTATGCTAAATTCAATCAAATTTGTCAACATGTTGGCAATTTTGTATAGAAATTTCTTGCTTTCTCTCTCCTTGACATGAAATATGACATAGGTAATTTTATTCACAAAGTCAGTTCCTTAAGTGAAGAGGATATGAAATCACTGATTTTCGGCAGATATTTTGCTTTTATTAGGATTACCACGTCATCTGTATATGTTTTATATACACAATGATATGTGTTTACCGTTAGAATTTTGTAGATGACGACGACATTATTTAGAATGTAGATATGAAAAACATAAATCTTAAATGCTTCTTCTGAACAAGTGTGAGAATCTATGTTCTTATTCATTCGGCTTTTAAGTAAATACGAAAAATATTTAATCAGTTCGTGACAAATTTACATAGTGAAATGAATCACACTTCAGAATACTACTACTTTGTTTATCCCTGTTTTTATGACCTCACATAATTGTAATTATGTTGACTACAAAACTAAATAGAAATTCTCAGATAACAAAGCAAACGAATTGAAAGTGTGAACACAAATTTATTTTTTTCACTTTATTAATTCAACCCAACCTAATAATAAGTAAATCTACCTCTACCCACGAATGCATTGAATGAATACTTTCAAAATGCAACTAAATACAACAAGAACAACAACAACAGAAATAATAACCAAAGCAACAACCAACGAAAAATCACCTACTTATCTACTTTTGTATATGCAGGTATAAAAACAGCAACAACAACAACAAATAATAATAACATGTATGCATTTTGTTGCAGGAGTGCGATAAACTTATAATCAATCTAAGTAAAGCAAACAACAACAACAAAACCAACGTGAAAAAATAAAGCAAAAACAAAATCAAAGCAAGAAATTGAAAACCTTTCACTTAAATCTAAAACGAAGAAAAAAAATATATATATAAATAAATTATAAAAAATATATATGTATGTAAGCAAATCAAGGTGTAACAAAAGCTTGTTATATGTATGTGTTGAATGAAATTGTGCATGTGTGTGTTTGGTTGTTTGTGCTACGTACAAGTCAGTGTGCTAATATAGTGTGAAGTGATTTATCTACTACCACAAAGTGTACCAACCAAGAAGCAAAAAACATAAGAGAAAAAAAAAACAACCAATAACAACAACAAACTCACGGTTATTCTCTAAAAAATTTCAATACGAGCCTACAAAAACAGCAAGCATACTTACCTCTTGTGCTCTCGCTCAGTTTGACCAACAAAACCATCATATAACCAATATTTGAATGCTGAAAATAGTTATAATACAATAACAACAAAACTCTTCTTTTTACTTGCAAAGCCGTAAAGAAAACGAGTTAAGAAGCGCCGCTTTAAGCCGTTAGAGCTATCACTATCGATACATAGATATATATACAACTACACAAACAACTACCTAACCCATATTCAAAATAGACTCACCACGCGCTCTTTCTCCCGCTTTAACTATCAGTCTAACGAAACGAAAAAAAAAACTATGAAGATGACAAAAGAACCTCTCTTTGAAGAAGGTAGATGCTAATGCTCATGCACCAAAATTTTAATATTAACACCAAAAAGTGAATAAATAAAAAAAAAAAAATGTTTGCTTTAAAGAAAAATACCGGTCAATAAAAAAAAAGTTAAAAAAAAAAAAACAACAAAACAAACAAACAAGTTTGGGACAGAAGAAAAACAAAAAGTGACCTACAAAGACAAGTTTTCAGTTGCGTATCGTACTTGCACATACTCTATGCCAGCGTTTAGAGTTAGCAGCAAGAACTACTTGGAAACTACATACTAGACAGACATACGAGACTACGAATACATAGAAAACAGTGAATCTAGCCAGTCAGCTAGTGAGCCAGCCAGCAACAATGGCGACACCACAAGCAACAATATCGGTTAAAAAACCTGGACCACCAGTTCCACCCAGACCGCAGCATACTACAGCAGCAGCAGGTTTATTAAAAACACAACGAGAATCAGTTATGAATGTAATGAATCGTGTTACAACAACAACAACAACAGCAACCAGTTCTACAAATACTGCAAAAATTATAGTTGCAACTAAAACAGCAGAACAACAGCAGCAACAACAACACCAACATAATCAGCATCCAGTCATACAGAAGAAGCCAGTATTAACAACACAAAATGGATCTGCTGGTGGTGGTAGTGGTGTCGGTGGTGGTAGTGGTGCTGGTGTCGGTGTTGGTCGTACAGTTATATATAAATCATCATCAGTGAATCTACTAAAGAACAAAGAAGAAGAACAACAGAAATTTCAACAGAAAACGGCAAGGACACCAGTAGCGGCACCAAAACCACCATTGAAATTGAGAAAAGCACCTGATGTGCCTACCAATAAACCAAAATTAAATAATAATAAAGGTGAAGATAGTACTACTTTCACTAATGGTAATTCCCCAGTGAAGTCTTCAGCTTCGTTTACCACTGTTAATGTTCATAAAATGAATGAGAAATTAAATGGAACACCACCACAGACTCCTTCATCTACTAGCAATAACAATAATGGAATTGTGATTGTGCAATCATCAAATGGTGTTAGCCTCAATCGTCATCATTCGATGGGCTCGCCAAAGACCCCTGCTGGTCTTAAAGAGACACGCCTCAGTTTGAGTCGAGTAGACTTTGAGAAAGTTGGTAAAATACAATTGGATCAATTGCAACCGGGTTTACCATTGCCTAAACCACGTAAAATTGTTAAGATGCCAGTAGCAACTTTAGATATGGATGATCAGAGTGCACGGGGGTCAACACAATCATCCTCGGGTGGTGTTAGTATTTTTCGCCGTTCGAAAACTACTTTAGATTCATTTACATCGCGTGCTAATGTTACTACCATAAATACAGGCAGTGGTGGAAATGGCAGTAGCTCCACAAATAATGGTGGATCTGTTGGTTTCTTAAGTGGTAAAACCGCTGAGATTAAGAACAATTTAAGGAATGCTGCCGAACGTCTCTTCTCGGAGATTATTGTCAATCAACAGAAACATGTTGCTGCTGAGCCAGCAACTATTATAACAAAACATGAACGAGCAGTACAACATCAAGCATTGCTAGAGCAAGAACTGGCTGAAGAGCGTCAAAAGCGTATGAAAGCAATACAAATGCAGTTGGCAGCGGGAGGAGGGGCAGCAGGAGCAGCTCAGACAGTAACTGTTGTGGCCAATGCAACAGTATCAACATCGACAACAACAACACCACAACATAAGCAGGTGGAAGCAGCATCAAATTATACACGCATTAATATAAATTCAACATCGAAAGAAATGACACCATCTCCAGTTAAATCGATGCTTAAATCTCCTGAGAAAAAGACCGCCTTCCATGAGATTCTAATTTCCGAACTGGCTGCAATGCGTGGCAAATCAGTTTCAATGGAAAATTTGCCAATAAAAGATATAAGAAGTGAAATGTTGACTGAGGCAACTCCAATCACTACAACTGCGTCGGCAGTGGCTGCAACTTCTAAAGTAAATAAGAGCAATGTAATGCCGCCACCGACGACGACATCAACGACCACAACACCAACACGTCAGCGTTGCAATTCAGTTGAGGATCATGATCCTGATACGGATGATCATGATGTTGATGCAGATAATATTGAAGATGCTGAGGGAGATGAAGATGATTTGAGCAAGACCCTCAAATCATCATCGAATAATTCACCAAGAAAACGTTGTCCTTCTGGTTGTTCATCGGATTCATCACCTTACGGCACCGAACGTTCAGCACGTATACGCACTTCAGATTGGATTGAAGTTGGTGATAATGGTAAAGAGGTGACTTTAACCAGTTGTCACATTAGTTTAGAGGATTCGGGTCTAGAAGACGAAGAACGTTTAGATGATATGTCATCGTCGGGTGTTGGCGATTCGTGGGACAGTGTAAAGGAGGCGGAAAATGTAACGAAACGGTGTCGCAATGTTAAAAGGTAAGCCGAAGTTAATTCTTATTACTTATATATGTACATTAAATAAATATTTTATTAGGGAAGTATTAACAACTGAAACGCAAATGTGTTTAAATTAAAGTTAGAATTAAGTGAATGTAAAACCAGTAATGGGATGAAAAAGATAGAAATCATATTTAGAGAACAAAAGAACGACAACTTCTAAGAAATAACGAAAACCATTGAAGTCCATTAATGTGTAGATTTTGTAACTGATATAACTTCTTCTTTTTTTTTGATAATTACAGAATTCGAATTGACTTTTATTTACATTTAGTGTATATAATTTCAGTTGGGGTTCATTTTTATCATCAGCCAAAAATCAACAATCTGTAATCCATTACATTCTTTCATTTGAGATAAGATAACTAGAGGTAAACAAAATAATGTTACTGCAATAAATATTCAATACAATATGTTTCGGAGAATAAATGTTTTTGTGCATATATATATATGCCATATGTTACAAAACAAGAACAAAAAATCCAATGCAGGTAGATTTTTATTTCATTCTATTATTTTAATGCGCATAAAGCCATTTTTCAAATATTTCTTATATGTAGGTACCATAATGTAGGCGTTAGATTTTAACCCATAAATAAATTTAGCACACACAATACATACTTACGTATGTATGTTTGCAAGTATTTCCATCAGTATATGAGAATACTAGCCAAGGCTGCACATGTAATACAAATCAAAAATTCCCTACTTTGAAAACGACAAACAAAATTTAGGTTAAGTCAAGATAGCGAAGAATATAATCAATCGCAGATACCACAGATGATAGGGGAAAACAATGTTTCAAAATTATATAGGGCCATTGTTTATCGAAAATGATCAATCCGTTAAGGAGATATAAATAATTAAATTTTAGCCTTTAACATCTAAATTAGAGTCCAGTGGTACAAAAAGGTCTTTAGCTTTCAAATTAGCAGCTATTAGAGTTCGGGAGGAAAATTTTATGTTTAGCAATGTTGTTATTAAAACTTGCATGGTTTGTGAAATTCCTTTAGGGAAATTATTTTTTTTTTACTACAACATGGTATGAATATATTAGGGAGTTGACCAAGTGCCTATCACTTTCCGATCCGATTCAATTAACACAATTAGTGCCATTTTAATAACATAAAACGTCGGTATGACGAAACTTTTATAATGGATAATGATTTACGGCCGATGTTAAATCCATTCCCTTTGATTAAGGAACTTGATAATTAAAATCGGTATGAATTTCTTTAAGATCGCCGAAAATTGTTTTTTCTTTTTCAGTAGATGGAGTCTGACATTTACGAGTGTCGCACATTTACGAAACAACTGTTCGATGGTTTCCTTGACTTCGCTTTCGTTGCTGCTTCAGCAGTGATTGTCATAGAGGAAGCCCATTTTAGATGCATATATCGCTGTCAGTTAATTTTACTCACGGTTGCCACTTTGGTACAATTCTACCAAAACTGGTAAATTTTGTTCCATTTTTCTGCGCTTGGTACATTGGTACATGTTTTAAAAATTTGGTACATTCTGTCTGCTTAGTTAGCTTTTATTGTAATCAAGAATTGTAAACATATTTTCGAAATACTTTAGAAATTAGAAAATCGTTCAGACTTAGCAAAATGGTAGTTGTATTAAAAATGGAGTAGACAAAATGTGGTTTGAAGAATTAACTAAATATATTCATGTTAATGAGCCTTCCTCATAGCTCAGCTTCTGCTAAAAGAAAATTTTTTGACTTGACTCCAGTAAAAAAAAAAAAAAAAAAAATAAAGGAATAAATTAGAATTCAATACTCTTAATAATATAAAATAAATATAAAAAGTTTTTAATAAAATTATTTATTCTATATAAAAAGTTGGTACACTTTTTCCCCATTTAGTAAATTTTTTGTAAATATTGGTATAAAATAAAATAAGAAAGTGGCAACCGTGATTTGACTACTTCAGTTCGTGTTTTGATGAGCAGATTGTTGATCCTTGTCGGATTATAAGAGAGCCCCTACTACTTGGTTGTTTTGTGAATGCATACTCACCTAGGGAATATTCTCGAATATTTCCTTGAGCTTTTTTTGCGGAATGAGAACGTGTGCAGCATATAACTGGCTTTTTCATTCCTCCCAGATAAGGGTTATGTTCGTCACTACTATGGATCTAGAGATTGCAGAAATAGAGTTTTAGATTTGTGATTTCTCTTGGATCCGCTAATGATATTCCATGTTAGGTGTAACGCTGTATCTATTAGTTTAACAAGGTGCTTTTAGTACTGTCAGATTAGTCTCGATTTGATAATAGCGGGGTTCAAAACTTTGATCGTCTTAGCTTAGACTAAGTGGTCTAAGCTATCCGTACTATTTGATGAAAAGGTCTGTGGGCATTAGATTCATCAACATGCCCAATGTATCAATTGTACATGATACCATTGCCTCCGCAGTTTTACAGCAAAGTATATTCTGAGTTCTGCTTGTATGTAAATCATATTAAGAGTTGGGCAAAAAAACAATAGACTCTGTATATGAAGATTGATCCAAATATCCATTGTACGATTCAAAATGGGTTTCTTACAGGGACGAACATCCTCTTTTAAGCCGCTGTTCAACATTATTCTTTTAATTTAGATTTAAAAATATCCCCTAGGAATATTACCCTTGATGAGGGAGATAGCCTTTGCTCATATAAACGCAGAAGGTTGAAAGCAGGTACTTTGATCTTCGTAATAAGCAATAGTGTTCATGTTTTGCTAGGTCTCACTCCAAGGCTACAACTTGTATGCCAGTTACCAAGAAAAGCTAGATCTCCCTACGTGATTTCGCTCGTCGTCTAAATACGCTACAACTCTCTATTTGGCCGCATTGTAATGTTGATTAATTAGTTCACCATGGGGAGTGCCTTTATTTATTATTATCCTGTATTATTCAGGACTGTGGGATAGATACTATCCATGACACTATAGAGCCCTTTTAGCACAATCCAATCATATAAAATATATTCTATAAGCAGACGATATTCTACCACTGAAGACAAGTTAAATTTAAACTTGCAAACGTTTGCATTTGCCTTTTATAGCCAAAGTGGTTAGTTTTTTGGGCCTTACTGAATTCTGCGAGATTATAGCAACACCTGTTATATGGTATGAGTTACTCTCCCAGCTGTTTGCTTAGCAACAAAGCCTAGGATTAAACTTAGCTCTGATAAGACGAAAAGTGGAAAATATGCAACTCTTTCTTAGAACGCCCCCGGTTCGGCCCAAAAGCCTTTTAGTACTTTTCTCCGAGTAGGCAACCTTGATACAACACCATAGTAACTCATGATGATGATAAGGTTGCTGATGACTCTTTACCATATCTGGGAATTCCAACCCAACAGCATGCAAGCGCATGTTTCTATGCAGTTTTTTTTTTATTCGCTGATGCTTTTGTATTGAAGTTGACATGCTTTACATTCCAACAATTCCGAACGTTTCGATGGTATACATACTCCTAGCTACATACTCGTACATAGCAACAAATGTAGCTAGAAAAAGTAGAAACACTCATAGATGTGTGTAGGTATGTGGCATTTTGTTGTCTTAAAGTATACCCATGTTGATTAGATGCAAATTTGTTGTAATTTACTTGTACCTTTAGCACACTCCAAGCCCGCTCGCATTCCCATATTTGTATGTGTTTGTATGTAGTACCATATATAATATTTTTTGAAAATTTTTCGTTGACATCGTTTGCATGTGTGATGGTGGTTTTTGTGGTTTGCTGTGTGTTTTGATGTGATTCTCTGAAAATAATCAAAGTTTCCACCGATATGATGTGATGTTCAGCGATTTGTGACACCATTTCTGACATTCAAAAGTTAACACGATGTCGACGCGGCGGTGGCAACTGTTGCCGTTCGTTCGTTGGTAATGGATAAAGTTTTTCTTATCTGCATATGCTTGAAGCTGTCTACCTATCCATCGAATATACATGTACATGGCTTGGGCTTGATCTTATTGTTTTCATTCTGTGGTATTGTGTGTTTACTTATTTTCATTTTTCAGATTATGAGGGGAACCGAAGTTAGTGAGTAGCAAAACTTGTTGGTTCATGATGAGGAGCTTCTGCTTTTTGCTGTTTCATTTTTGTTTGTATTTATTACTTTTTTTTCGCATACAAACTTGAGGTGTGTGACTCACATTGTTTGGCATTTTTTTCATAATTATTTATTTTTGGTTTGTTTTTTTGTATTATTCCATTTTATTTTTATTTATCGTATCGTTGTATATTTTATTCATGTAGTACTATAATATTTTGCGTATATTTGTGAAATTTGCTCAAGCGTATCTTACTCAAATACATATAGTAACTACGCATGTATTTGTATTTTTTACTTGTATTTGTTTGTAAGCTAATTTTATTGGAGGCTTACTTGGTATTATTAAGAGAGAATTATTGATTACTCATAATCACATCGGCTTTTTTTATTACGAAAGAATCAGAATTATTCATGCAATATTGCATTGTTATTGTATAAATGCTGTTTATATTTTAAAGTTACTTTTAATCATTGTTTATTTTTAATAGTAATTTTATTTTCTATCGAAAATTTTAGATTTTTAAATAAAATATGGAAATGAATGAGTTCTGTAAATCTGAGTACTTTAAACTACAGACAATTCATATCAAATATACAACTTGCTAATTGCTTTGTCTCTATTTTAAGTTACTTGAATTATTGAGTCTTTTTTAGGTATTTAATTTGAAAATCTGCTAAGTTTTTTTAGGTTATCTGTTCTTCCCCGTTTGCATAGTTCCTGCAGTGATTCTTATATGGAAGACTCAGGCTTTCTGCGCGTCTTCCTATAGAACAGTGCCTTGCAATCACCCAAGTCAAGTACTCGTTTGTTAGTAGAAGCTCTTTTGTTTGTCGACTATCTAATTTAGACAAAATAAGTCTATTAATTGTAGGTTATTTTGGTCTGGTTCTTACCTAAATTTGGTCTGAGTTTTGGTCTGAATTTGATCAGTTTCGGTCTGGGCTTTGGTCTGAGTTTTGGTGTGAGTTTTGATCTGAGTTTTGGTGTGAGTTTTGATCTGAGTTTTGGTCTGAATTTGGCATCTTTCATTTCGAGTTTTGGCCTGGGTTTTGAAGTAGATTTGGTCCGGGCTTTGGTCTGAATTTCGTTTGTTTCGATCCGAGTTTTGGTCTGAGCTTTGATTTAGTTTTAGTCAGACTTTGGTTCGATTTTTAGTCCGAATTTTGTCTGAATTTTGGTCTAAGTTTTGATCTGAGTTTTGGTCTGAATTTGGTCTGTTTCGGTCTAAGTTTTGTTCTGGTTTTTGATCTGAATTTGGTGTGAGTTTTGGTGTGAGTTTTTATCTGAAATTTTGTCTGATTTTTGGTCTGAATTTGGTTGATTTCGGTCCGAGTTTTAGTTTTAGTGTTGATCTGAGTTTTGGTCGAAATTTTGGTGTGAATATGGTCTGAGTTTTGGTCTGATTTTTGGTGTATATTTGGTCTGTTTCGGTCTGGGTTTTAGTCTGAGTTTTGATCTTAGTTTTGGTCAGAATTTTAATCTGAGTTTTGGTCTTAGTTTTAGTCTGATTTTTGGTTTTAATTTGGTATGTTTCGTTCCGAGTTTTGGTCTGGTTTTTGTCGTAGATTTGGTCCGGGTTTTACTCTGAATTTTGATCTGTGTTTTGGTCAGAGTTTTGATAGAAGTTTGATCTGTTTTGGGACTGAATTTCGGTCAGAATTTGGTTTGTTTCGGTCCGAGTTTTGGTCTCAGTTTTGATTTGAGTTTTGCTCTGAATTTGGATTTAGTTTTGGTCAGGTTTTCGTTCTGAGTTTTTGGTCAGAGTTTTGTTCTGAATTTGATCTGATTTTTGGTCTGAATTTTGATCTGAATTTGGTCTGTTTCGGCCTGAGTTTTGATCTGAGTTTTTGCTTGAGTTTTTGGTCTGAGTTTTAGTTAGAGTTTTTAATATGTTTTGGTTTGAGTTTTGGTCTGACTTTCCATTCTCACTCGGTTTGAGATTTGTTCAGATTTTTGGTTTGATTTTCGTCTGAAATTTGGTATAGTTATTTGTCTGATAATTATCCTATAATTTTACAAAATCAGCACTCCCACGCACTCTTCATATAAGTGATAAAGCTCAATAATCTTAAAGAAGTTATAGCCTAAGCTAATATACTGAACTGTTAAAAAGTAATATCCCAAGTAGAACCTTCTTAATTTATATAGCTTTGAAAATTCTTTATAAGTTTGAATCAAAAACAATAAAAATAACTTAAATAAATTGGATTACTTCATACCTAAATAACTTCTATGAAAATTAATTGAGCCGCAGTAGAATATTAATCTACAAAATTAATTTCATCATAGATTTCTCCAACTATTTTGTAAATTGATTTATTGATAAACTTTTTACGAATTCCGCTATACATACTGGCTTTAGAGTATCTAAGCAAAAATAAAAATGGAATGAAATAAAATCAAAACAACATACCCCAAAAAAAGCTGAACAGAAAATCAATTAGGCGCCACCATGAATTCTTAACGAACCGCAATGGAGGAGATGCTGTGCAATTTGGAAAAGTTAATGAAGTCATTAAAAGTTCAAGCAAACGAGCACTAACAACATTTGATTTAGAATTATTTTCTAAATGGAAATGTTTGAGCTAAGCCAATATTGGCATAGGTGTTTTGATTAGTTTCGTCTCTGGTAGACTCGTATGGCAAGTGGAATCGCAGTTGGAAAGAGGAAAGCAGCACTTAAAAAAAAAACACATTAATCATAATTAAAAATATTAAATTTTTTTATTTTCCTTTCTAATTTATATTAATATGTTTACTTAAGTGAGAATTTGTCGTAGAAATTATGTTTTTAACTTTGTTTATTAAGTTATTAACTAAGTTCTAAATGTTGTTGCTTTCTATTACATAGTAAGAAATTTTTCAAATAAAAACCCGGCTGCAAAAAAAATCAATATATACTCGTAGTAGACTAAGTGATTATTACTTAAATAAATGAAGTTTTAAGTTTACTTTATTCCAAACTTTTTATTCACACTTACCTTATCTTACTTCATTTGGGTTTTTATTCAATGTAGCAGAGTTTTTTTTTCCAGAATTAGGTTTTCCTTTTGCACGTTTGATTTTCCATTTTTTAACCAAATTTGTCTTGCGATATATTAGGGCTTTCAATGTACTTATAGTGACGTTTTTTTTTGTTTTGCATCGGAAGTTGCCATACAAAAATTTAATGCCTAAAATATCTTAGAGAAATCAAAAACTGTTTCTCCAGAAAGTGCAATTTTTTAAATTTTTGAGTAAGGGAGAGAGAGGGAAGGGCAGTAAATCGGTAACCATCAGGCTTTCAAACTCAACCCGAACCCATCTCTTTTTGAACCCGATTTCAATCCTGCACCATTGAAGAATGTTAACTTTAAATCTCTTTATTATGTGCGTCCCCAAAAGAATTTCGTAAAGCTTCACTGTTCAATCCCCTGTTGTATATATATATGCAATTTTAAAGTCCTTCTTGTTATATAATTTCTTTGCTCATGCGTATGAATTATTGGTTGCCGGTTTCATAATTTTCGATTGCAGCATTAATATGTAATAATTTGAATTTATGATCGACAAGAAAGTTTGCAATTATTTACCAATTTTTTTTTTTTTTATCTCTATACGATTTCAACAAAAATATGAAAATAGTACTCCTTCTTCCCTCTCCTCGGAAAATAGTAGGCAGCGGTATTTGTTTATTACGGCTGCTACAACAAACAATTGCCGGTATTTAGTTTAGTATACGTTGCTTAGTCATAATGTTGCTATTGCTGCTGTTTGCTGTTGCTGCGCGTCGATTTGTGCGTTTATTGTCCTCATCATCATGACCATCATGTTTTGGGGCGTATTGTCGTTGTCGTCTCTTGATTGTTAGACGGATAGACATGCGATTCGTTTAGCATATGAATTCGTGCAAATAATTAAATGCAACTTGTGATTTGTACTTTATAACATCGGGGCATGCATAAAGATGCAACGGATGCACAGTGTAATTATATTTGTGAATACTTAAACAAAACGAAGAAATTATTGTTTATAAAATAATGCGGCAACAATATTTCTATTATCTATCTAACTAACTAACTATGTATATGGGCAGCTAGATAGATAGGATATAACTGTTACACATCGGCATAAAGTGTAATCCAATTTGCAATGTAAATGAACAACAACGGTCAATGGACAATGGCAATGAATGTTGCTCCGGTCGGTTCATGTTAATGTTGATGGTTATTGGTGAATGGTGCAATGCAGTTGCTGGTTGTTTGCTTATTATTACTGCAGCATTTACATTTGTGTGTTGTTCATTCATTTACCATCGGTGTAGTTCATCTCTGTTGAAGTGCTGAAGTGGAAGGAAACAGACAGAAATGCACAATTTTTTTTTATTTTTATTTTTTTAAAATGAGTGAAAAATATGAAAATTATCTGAATGAACGCATTTAAATCACATAACAGCAATAGTAATAACAACTACAACAACAACAACAGCAGCATTAAAAAAGGAAAATATTGTGTATGTATTATTGCAATAATAAAATAATAATACCATAATACTCTTATGGAGCAATAATAGTGTATATTTGTACATTTATACAATAAATAAGCAACAATAGCAATAACAACAGCAACAGCAACATAAAGAAGCACATGCAATTCCGTAATGCGAAAATTGTAATAATTTGCAAAATGGAAATTGTATCTATAAGATTTAAATTTATTATTCATTCGTTAAGTTCAACTTTGTTGGTAGTCAACTGCATACACATACTCATACAGGGTGTCATATAAAGATACATTAAGAATGCATATAGAAACTTTAAATTGAATTAACCTTCCCACTGCTTAAACTTGGACCTTACTTTACTTTTCCTTTCTTCTGAAAGCACCCAGGTTCAATGAGTCTTTTCGATTTGTAACTTAAGGCGTGGAACGAAAAGTGGGAAAGATTTAAATTTATTCTTGGCAAGAGCCTTGAAGAGTAATTAGTAATTTGGAGGAAAAAAACAACTCAAAAAGTATTGGCATAAGCTATTAAAATATAAAAAAATAATTCCAAAACTTTTTCGACTTCTTTTTTCTTTTCTAAAAAAGAAGAAAGTATAAAAAAATTTTTCTGTATGAAAAAAGATGCTAAAAAATTTGATCAATATGTGCTAAAGTGTCAAAGGAGGATAGCAACAAGTACATGTATATAATAGCAGTGACAGTTTCTTTCAATAATGCTATTCAATAAATGTGTTTCCTTGTAATTCTCATTTACTTCACAATAGTTTCACTTATATAGATTGTTGAAATAAGGGAACTTTTCCAAAGACCACTGATGAAGAACCGTAACAGGTACCGAAATTACCGTCTGATCTGTTTATCTGTTGATCTATGACTTTTGCTATTCTTCTGCATTACTGTCCATTAAAGTCTATTTATTTCAAGAAATTCCATAACTTTTGGAAAGAAGATTCATTGAAAATTCCACATTTCCTTCGAAGTAATTTTGGTCCGAACTTCCACTGTAATAAATTTTACTATTTGTAACCCTTCCTTTTGGTTTGGTCTTACTTCTCTGTTTTTCTGAATAAAATAAATTTCAACGATTTTTTTCAAATTAAAATTTGGGGTGCAGAATGAGCAGGGAAAAATATAGTTTCAGAAGATACGTTCCAGCCAGAGCAAAACAAAATAACATAACAGGATAAGTTGTACAAAAGAACAAGAAAATTTTACATTCCTGTAAAATAAAAAACTGTTTCAATCTTAATCTATGATTAAAATCCTTAAACAATTGAAGTATAATTTCATAAAATCTTATAGGCCAAAACAAGTCTCGTTTTCGAGGAAACCTCGGAAACCCCAGAAATCAAAGATATCAGCTTATCATGAATGATCTAAAAGGCATGTATTATTGTTTTTAAAATTATGTTTAAAGAAGCGCTACATTACGCCAGTAGGGGGAGGGGGGGATGTAGGGGAGGGTCTAAATTAAAATATTAAAAAATAGCTTAACGTACTGGAACCCTTAAGCCCAAAAACCCAATGGACTCCATCCCGAAGAGGAGCAATCTTCTGTCCTAGTTAGGCTTCAAATTTATCCATAGCTTTAAAACAACCCCTAAAAACTTTAGGAAAGAAATTATTTTAGATATATCAAGGTCACGAAAGTCCATTAAAGGCATAAGTTAATGTTATTTTGAGCTTGATTTTGTTACAGGTCTTTCCAGCGGTGCATAGTTCGTGGTGCAGTTGGCGCCTCCAGGTGTTTTTTAAGCGGGCTTTTCCTCTACTTCCTTGAGGGTTATATTCAATGGCTCCTCTGGTAATTTCATCTTCTGGCTTGCGCAGTGTATGGCGTTTCCAGTTGTAGCAGCGCGTTCCTATTGCATCGGTAATAAGTGGTTGTCTTGTTCGATGCCACTGCTCCTCATTTCGGATGGTATTTGATCAAAACACGCGTAAAATTCAACTGATGGATCTATTTACAAATGCTTGTAGTACTTCAGTTTCACGGACGGATAGGTTTCATGACTCGCTGCCATAAGGGAGTGTGCTCTTCACGTTCGAATTAAATATCCTTACTTTAGTGCTAACCGAGAAATTTGAGGCACGTTTGTTTTGCTTTCATTAAGTGTTGTTGAACATCATCCTTGCTGCCACCATTGGCCGTTATTAAGCAAAACTAAGATAGCAGAATTTATCAACTTGGTCTAGGTTCGTATTATACACAGTCAGCGGGGATGTATTGGTGGTATTAATTAGCATATGCTTCGTTTTCTCCGTGTTTATCTTTAGGCCTGCTTTAGCTGCTACGGATACTATTCTCTTAAACATATCCTGCATCCTTCTGTGCGTATGAGAGAGCAGACATATGTCGTCTGCGAAGTTCAAGTCACTTATTTTACTTTGAATACTAAGGCTGATGCTACCCTTATTTGTAATCGCTTGGTTCATGGTGACGTCTAATACTGTTTCACTCCGGTTTTAATGTCAATGCGGCCGATTGTGACATCTTGGTGTAGGACTGAGCAATATACATCTTTGTCGATAGCTTTAAAGAGCCTGATAATTTTGCCCGGGATACTTTTCTATTTCAGGGCCTCATAAATAGCTGCGTGGTGAATGATCGCTTGAAGTCAACAAACATCAAATATAGTGGTGATCTCGATTCAACTGTTTGGTCGTCTATAATGCGAAGACTATTTATGTGGTCTGTACGCGATCTGTTACGCCTAAAACCGGCTTGATCGCTTCGCATATCCTTTCATCTGAAATGTAACACGCTGGTGAAGTATGTGCGCTATGACTTTATTTATGGTGTCGAGAAGTATGATACCACGTCAGTTACTACATTCCTGCAAGTTTCCTTTTTTGTGGTAGGTTCCCATATCTCGTCCGAAAAAAGCAGGATCCGATTCCCGGATATCGATTTTTTTCAAGAAATTGTTGAGAGTAATGAACTTTACAATATATAGATTTCAAAGCTAACCTTAGCCGACTGAACTGATATTTAGATCTATTATATCTTAGAGATACAAACCAACCCCCTTCAATAGTTGTTATGTGATTGACGCAGTCTCAACTAAATTTTATGTTTAATGAATGAAAAGCTGCTGATAATTTTCAATGAAACATATTCGAGATCTCATAGGAGATAATAAACTGTAAATGAAAACCAGTCCACCCTTGACTATCCCATTCATATAAACCAAGAAATATACAACGGAAGCCTTTGACAACCGTATGTAGTAGTATGGCATTTGCTGTTCGTCACACCATCTGTGTTTAAAAACAGTTTAGTAGGTTCTGTATTCAATCATCTTTGTAGTCCTCATTCCTTTCAAGTCAATGGTAGGTACAGCTACGCTGTTGCATCTACCAGCGTCTCTTTCAATGCTCTAGTGAAACCAGCACATGCCTATATACCCTAGCTAGCAGACGTTACAAAGAACTTGCACTCGATCACCATGCGATAGCACCATATATCAGTTATGCACTTACAGTGTGTAAATATATCCACAGAACTGTTTTGGGACTTAGTCGCCACGTCTTCCCAAACATTCTAGGACGTTGCCATTTTACATTCATAGTTTTCTCTACTCTGGTATCGATATGCTCAATAAACGACAACTTGGGATTCTGAAAACAACTTGAAACTACCCGTGGCAGTTTCTTTGCTTTTCTGAACATCATCATATCCTTATTTCCAGAGTCTAAGCTACAGTTTCAATTTTGTTCATTCAAGGCAAAATAAATTCTTAGGAAGTAACCAATCATTTATCTTTTCTTTTTTTTAAATAATTGAGAATGACATTAATCAATTCTCAACCTTTTTTTTGAAGGAAAAAATAATGCATTCTTTTTTCCACATATTATAGCAACTGCCGTTGACTTCAATTGTTTGATTCCTGAAATTCAAGTGATCAGATTCCTTACTTAGAACGAATGCATTCAACACCCTGCATACAGACTTAACTTCTCTTTGATTGCATCTGCCTCTACTTTAGTTGCAGATATTTTGCAATTTTCTGCATATTCTTCTTGACGACGATGTGTAATGTGAATGTGTTAATGTATCACTTCATTTATTGTTTTTAATTTAAGTGCAAATTCTTGTTGTAAAATAAATTCAATTAAATTAACAAATTGACTTTGCATAATAGAATAATAGTGCAGCGCTAGCATTTGTGTGAATGGAATAAAAAAAACAGTGGAACTAAATTTATTTTTTCTATAAATCTGAATTTTAAATTTTCAGCAAATCTCTCATAACCTGACAATATTGTAATATTCTTGGTTCAAAGCTTGAAATTGGACAAAAAGTTTTCTCGCCCGATAATGTCAAATTGCTATGAACGAGTATAAGTTTCCATGAAAATTTCTACAATTTTATTTTTGTTTTGCTGGAAAAGTAATTTATCTATTTTACTTCACTTCTCATTCTCTGACACATTTCAAATATTGCTATCTGTCCTCCTTCCTTGCTTCTTCTCCTTTTATTGCATGCAATTTCAGCATAAATACATATAAACATTAACGAACCAAAAACAATAACAACCAATGTTTGTTGTTATTGCATTTTTTTCTTTGCGTTTTACTAAATCAAAGTTTTAATTTACATTCACAAGCCACTTGCATAATTTTTTAATAAAAATTTTATAACGATATAACGATTTTGTTTTTTTGCTACACTCAAACAAAAATATCAAACAAATTGCGGGACTTAGGCTTGTGCCCCGCTCTCTTGACCGTTTTCCGTATCAAAACTACCTTAGCTTCAGTCTAGTTACACGAGATGTTGTAACCTAGAATTTAACTTCCTAGGCTGATTCCTGTCAAAGTAGGCCTTAGAATTTTAATGTAGTTATATTGTATTATTCAGTATTCCATTAAAGATTTGGGATTCGTTATCCGATCAAAAATCTGTATAAAATTCTCTTCAAAATTTAAACAAATTGTGACTAAATTCATACAAAGAATGAGACCAAAATTTCAAACTAAGTTCAAAGAAAAAATCAGACCAAAAACAACAGCGCAAACCAGACCAAAACTTAAACTATATTCAGATTATAAATTCTGCTGGAACACAAATTTAAACCAGATGAATATCAAATATCGAACCGAAACTCAGAACAAAACTCAGCACAAAATTCATACTAAATTGAGATGAGAGAAAGGACTAAAAAGAGACCTAAAATCAGATTTAAATTCACACCACATTCATATAACAAATCAGACTGAAACTCAGAAAAAATTTCGGAGGAATTATCAGAACAAAATTCAAACCAAATTTAGATAAGAAATCAAACTAAAAATGGTCAAAAATTCAGACCAAAAATCAGACTAGAATTCAAACCTAATTGATATAGAAAACCTGACTGAAACTTACATCAAATTTAGAACCAAGTTAAATTCAGAGCAAATATCATACCAAAATTCGGACCTAATCCAGATAAGAAATCCGGCAACAAACAGATAAAAAATCAAGCCTAAATTTTAAACCAGATTCATATTAAAAAATCAACCCAAAAAAGAATAAAGTTCAGGCCGAAAATCAGACAAAAATTCAAACCAAACTCAGATAAAAAAATCAGACTAAAAGAGAACAAAAATGATACCAGAATTCAAATGAAACCCGTATCAAAAATCAAACCGAAGCTCCGACTAAAAAAATACCAAAAGGATACTAGTTTCAAATCAAAACTAGGACTCAAATTTATTCTAAAATCCATATCAACAAATTGCCCTAGGCAAAAATTATACCAAAAACCAAAATTTAAGCCAAATTCAAATAAAAAATCTATTGATGATACCAAAATTCCGATCAAATTTGGAAACTTCGAGAAGTGATATTTTGGAGAGGATACAATTAGTTCGCGAAATTTCAGTTAAGGCAGTTCGATGTTTCAAAAAGTTTCAAAAAAAAAAAAAGTGTCTGCAGTCACATTAGAAGTGAAATTTTGTTGTTTGTTTGAAAATTATAAAAAAAAAAAACATTTCTAACAAATTCTGTTGAAGTTTTTGCAGTCTTCTTCTCTCTATTTTGTTGTTGCTTTTCTTCTGTTGATACTCTCTACACTTATTAGCACAAACACTACGTAGTATACTTATATAACACAAGAGAGGAAAATTCCGCTATAGGCAATCAAGCAGAGGCAACTTGGTCGGCTCTCTCCATAAAGCACATTAGATGAAACTGCGACAAGTCGACTCTCTGCTTGATTGTATGTAGCCGATTAACAACGGCATAACTTCGTTTCTTACAGGTTTCGTATGAGTGTAACAAAATGCGATTTTTCGCGTGACCATTGTTGTTGAAGCTTTTGCACTCATCCTCTCTCTATTTTCTGAAGCTTTTATTCTGTTGGTGCTCTCTACACTTATCGGCGCAAACACGACGTAGTACACGTCAGCGATGCCAACTTGCGGGGAATTCCCCGATTTGCGGGGAATTTTACTTGGTTCGGGGAATCGGGGAATGAGCTGTTTTTTGCGGGGAATTTAAAGTCGTTCAGCTTTTAATAATTAAAGTCTGTAGAATATTTTTTGCAAAATTTTATGTAATGTAAAACGTTTAACTTATGAAATATTTCATATTTTGGAACTTAAAATCTTCAACTTTTCTTAAGCAGGCCCTGCGATTTACTGGTTTAGAGAAATCGATTTTTAAATAAGTGTGCTATTTGAAAGTATTAAATTTTGAAAATATTTTCTAAAAATTTCAGAGACCGCAGAGTGCTTTCGTAGATATAGTTCTTTCGTATATATTATGGCGCCGAGTTTCAGTCAGGCCAAAACAGTCGCGCGGCTCTGCGAATTCCCTTTCAGCCATTCAGAAAGGCTTAGCTATGCCTTCGTCCAGCACCTCCTGATTAATAACTCTTAATCATTGCTGACTAATCTGTAAACTTACAAATTACGGTCAGCCATCATAAAGAACATGAAATATATTTTATACAGTATGTTAAAAACCGATAGTCAAAATTTTGAACCCGTTTTTCTCAAAACAAAGTTTTTGCCATTTTTTATTTGAGTTAAAAAAAAATCCCATGTCTTCTCCTTTGAGAACTTTGATGTCCAAAAAGAGGCTAAAGCTTATATGTTAAGAATTCCGTAGTCAGAAAGTACGTTTCTATTAATCTACCAGTCCCATAAAAATTGGTTAAGTTTTTTACCGAGAAAGTTCAGGGTCGCCTTAATATAACACTCATTAAGATCAATTTTATATAATTTTTCGTTTTTGTAAAATTTTTATATGGAAAGTGCGTGTCGTGCTGTTATAATATAAAATTATACCAATGCGGGGAATTCGATCGAAAATCGGGGAATTTCTCGTGGGTTATCGGGGAGAGAGAAAAAAGGAGTTGGCATCCCTGGTACACGTATATAACACATGAGAGGAAAGCAGCTATATAGAATATAGCTCTCTCCCTAAAGCACATGAGATAAAACTGCGAAAAATCTACTCTGCATGATTGTATGTAGCCGTTCCCCATATCACTTCGTTCGCTTAACACTAACAACAGCATAATTTCGTTTCTTATTAGTTTCTTATGAGCGCAACAACAACACGATTTTCGTTGCATAATTTTCGATTTACCCTCGCTAAAGAAGTTTCACTTAAAAAAAAAAAAGGAATTCTACTTAGCAAATATTTTTTATAATTAAATTTTTCTTTGACTGTATAACAAATTGTAATATGCATGAGCGTGCATGTGCAACAGTTGCAATAATATTGCTGCAATATGCACATCAACTAAATAACAATTGAAGTACAAAATAAACTGTTAACGATCATTTGCAAATTACCACAAAAACAAACAACAACAACAACAAAAAACTAAACATTTGATTTTCTTTTTGTTGTTGTTTTAATTTCTAGGAATTAAAAAAACGCCAAAGACACAAGTATGTTTTAATTTTAATTTTCATATAACTGCTCGAATGTGGAGCTTGCTTTCCTTGCATAGAAATTAAGAAATCACATTGATCGTTGTCAATTTTTTTGTAATGCAATGCAATGAAAGTGTACAAGAAATTGGTAAAAAAAAAGAAAAAAAAAAATTAATAAATAGTTTGTTATTTGTTTATGCACGTTTTTTGTATTTCGAAATCTTTATTCAAACATGGTGGAATCTGATGATCGGTCATGATCGAATATGAAATGCCTCAAGTTATTTTAAATTATATTGTTGAAATGGAAAATCTTCCTTATTGTTTGCATATCGAATGCACCCAGTTTTAAAAGCGAATTTTTGTTGATGTGATTTAAGAAGAAAAATCTTTTGGAAAACATAGTAAATATTATTTAGTGAATACCCAATGAATTTAAACTCAAGTTAATTATACAACCGTTGAATTTCTTCCAATTAAGGGTAGTATTTGGAGCCAACATAAACTTCCCAGTGAAAACCTTAAAAAACTGGTTATAAAGTCTGGTAAAATCTCAAGTTTTTTAGTATGCAAAATAACCGTATGTAGAGTATTTCTAACTAAAAATTAAAATATTAATTCCAGTTTTTATGTTACTCTTGTTATGCAAATATATAGATTGTAGCCACCAGCAGACATTGCAATTTTTGTAGAGTATTTGTGCCGCTACTGCTGATGTTGTTGTTGTTGTTTACAGTCAATTTGCATCGCAATTGTCAACATTTCAATTTCAGTTTCATTTTTATACCTACTTCAATTTCAATTTCTTTTATTCGCTCTTAACTATTTTCGCCTAAAACATTAATTTAATACATAAAAGCCTAAACAAATGCACAACAACAAAAAACATGAATTTTCTTGTTAAACTAATTTATTAATTTTTTTTTTATAACTAGCATAAAATTTGTCAAAACGCCCAATTTCCTGAAAACAACATTGATTGTTGACATATCATAAGAAAACAAAAACTAAAAGAATAATGATGTTAGGAGAAACTTTGTGTGTTTAACTATGATAAATTAGGTTGATTTTCAATTAAATATCGAAATGGAAATGCACCATTTAAGAAATCGCTTGGATTCAAGATGAAAAAGTAATTTATATTTAAAATGCATATCGAAATGTGCGGCTCTCCATTGGCATAACTGGAAATTAAGACTTTCTTCTTTTTTTCTTTAGATAATCATAGTCAAGTCATAATTGTATTTCATTGCGAACATTTCGAATAATTTAATTTTTTGTATATTTACACCTTTATTCTGTTATTTTAATTGAAGTGTCAAAAATTTCAGACTGCCGTGAGAAATTCTTGTGGTGAAAGATTATGAAAAATTTGTTTTTCGTTGCTATTTCTTGAAGAAAGATTTTGATTTACAATAAAAACTCCCAAATAGCTCGAAAAAGCAAGGGCCTGAGGTAGAAGCATAGCGTTTTCATCAAGAAAGTGTTTAAAAAATGAATATTAGAAATTCTTTTAATCGTTCAATTTGACTTTTGTTTTGAAAGTACAAATTAAAAGCTTTTTAGCTAATAAATTAGTATAGACATCAGTACCGTCTTTGTCAATTTCAGTTTGACATCATTTGATACCACCTTCGCTAAAATTTTCGGCATATTTCAAACTATTTTTGTTTTACGCAGCTACACAATTTCAATGAAATTGTTGTGTAAGGAAGTAGAACTTTCACTTTGGGAAAATCGAAGATAAAAAGTGTTAAAAAGGCTACATTTGAGTATGTTTTGTGGAAGGTCGGAATGAATATCTGATAGCAAGGTGTAAAAAGCCTTACAAACTTCATCTGAATTAAAACAATGGTTCTAGCACATTTAAGAACACTCAAATGTTCAAATAAGATTAAATGTTAAATGGTTGAATCCTGAAAGAATTTATCTCAAACCAAATGGGGATTCAAGAAAGTGTTTGAGATCTGTGGTTTCTCTCAAAAATGTGAATGTTTATTATCTTTTAAAATCTTATCTATCTTATCTTATTACATACACTTGAATTACATTTCAGGATCAGTATATAGATGCCCTACTTCTGGCGATCCAAAAACGCCTACCAAAAGGTATGGTTTAAGTCTGTTAAGGTCTGGTTTTTGGTTTGAATTTTTGTCTAAATATTCTGTTTAGTATTTTGACTGAATTTGGTTAGAATTTTGGTGTAAATTTTCTTCTGGGTTTTGGATTGAATTTTTGGCCCTAATTTCGGTATGAATTTTGTCCGATTTTTTGTCTAAATTTTCGTATGATATTTGGTTTGAATTAAAGTCTGATTTTGGTTTGAATATTAGTCTAAGTTTATGTATGAGTTTTTGTCAAATTTCGGTTTTATTTCTGGCCCGAATTTTAGTCTGATTTTTCTGTGATTTGGTCTGATTTTTTTGCCTAAATTCGGTCAGAATTTCCGTTTGATTTTTGGCTCGAGTTTTGGTCTGATTTTGGTTTTTTGGAATTTGGCCTGAAACTTCGTATGATTTGGTCTCATTTTTGGCGCGAGTTTTGGTCTGAATTGGTTTCGAATATTTATCTGAATTTAGGCCTAGGTCTGAGTTTTCTTTGAAGTTTTGCTCGCTTTTTGTCCCGAATTTGGGTCTGAATTTTTTTTTGAGTTTTGTTCTGAATTTCCGTATGATATTTGGTGTGAATTATGGTCTGACTTTTGGTTCGGATTTGATTTGAATTGGTTCTGAATATCTGTCCGAATTTTGGTCTAAGTTTCTGTATGAGTTTTTGTCCAATTTTGGTTTGATTTCTGGACCGAATTTTAGTCTGATTTTTCTCTGATTTGGTCTGATTTTTTTTGCCTGAATTTGGTCAGAATTTCGGTTTGATTTTGATTTGAAAATTCTATCGCCTGATTTTGGTTTTTTGGAATTTGGTCTGAATTTTCATATGATTTGGTCTGATTTTTGGCCCGACGTTTTGGTCTGCATTGGTTCCGAATATTTATCTGAATTTAGGTCTAGGTTTGTGTCTAAGTTTTCTTTGAAATTTTAGTCCAATTTTTGCTCGCTTTTTGTCCCAAATTTGGGTCTGAATTTTTCTAGGTTTGTGTCTAAGTTCTCTTTAAAATTTTAGTCCAATTTTTGCTCGCTTTTTGTCCCAAATTTGGGTCTGAATTTTTCTTTGAGTTTTGTTGTGAATTTGGTCTGAATTTTCGTATGATATTTGGTGTAAATTATGGTCTGATTTTTGGTTCGAATTTGATCTGAAATGGTTCTGAATATCGGTCTGAATTTTGGTCTAAGTTTCTGTACGAGTTTTTGTCCAATTTTGGTTTGATTTTTGGCCCGAATTTTAGTCTGATTTGGTCTGATTTTGTTTGCCTGAATTTGGTCAGAATTTCGGTCACATTTTTGGATCAAATTTTGGCCTGATTTTAGTCTTTTGGAATTTGGTCTGAATTTTGGTCTAAATTCGTATGATTTGGTCTGATTTTTGGCCCGAGTTTCGGTCTGAATTGGTTCCCAATATTTATCTGAATTTGTCTAGGTTTCTGTCTAAGTTTTCTTTGAAATTTTAGTACAATTTTTGCTCGCGTTTTGCCCCAAATTTGGTTCGGAATTTTTTTTTTTTCAGTTTTGTTCTGAATTTAGGTCTGAATTTTTGCATGATATTTGGCTTGAATTATGGTCTGATTTTTGGCCTGAGTTTTGATCTGAATTTTGACTGAATTTTTATCTGATATTTGGTATGATTGTGGCCTGATTTTTGGTATAAGTTTTGGTCTGAATTTTGTTTGATTTTTGATCCAATTTTTATTTTTTATTTTGGTCTGGGTAAGGACCTGACTTTTCGTCTGAGTGTTGGTGTAAATTTCGGTTTGAATTTTGGCATGACTTTTGATCCGAGTTTTCATTAGAATTCACGTCTGATTTTTGGCTTGAATTTCGTCTGTATTTTGGTCTACTTTTAAACTGATTTTTAGTCTATTTTTCCGGTCTTATCTGCTTTGAACTATCACAAAAATATTGTAAGGGTTCTGTTGTTATTTTTTCTCTTTACATACATATACGCATATCATAAAATCTGTTTGACTTCCGCAAACAATTGAACAGCCCGCCGTTTTGAAGTTAATACAAAAGTTTACATTTTAACTTGTTTTTTTTTTTCAACAGAATCGTGATCAAAAATAATAAAGAACACTTCTTTAATCTACATTTGCGTGAGAAAAGTAGATTTTAGTTTCACAGTGAATTAGGCGAGTTTAAAGTTGGTTATTCTCAAATTTGTATTGGAAAACCAGCTACTGATGCTGCATTCCCAAATTTGAGAAGATGTGTAGTTTTTTTTTTGTTATAACTTTTTAGAAATTCTATTTTATATACGAAATCACTTAATTTGAACATAAAATTCCATTTTAATATTTAAAATCCATTTGTATTTTTGAAGAAAACCGCTTAAAATTGCAACACTACGCTGTGTTTTGTTTGTGTCTATCTCTCTTTTGAAATACATGTCTATCTTTCACTCATTCTCTATACATCTGTCTATCTAACTGCCTTCGCCTGCGCCTGCCTGTCTTGCCATATCATAGTATAATCTTTTTGCGTCTGTCAAAGTGACACCGAAACTTGTCACAATGATAATAAAATACGACTACAAGTATTGGCCACTGAGTCAGAGTGAGGAGTGAATGGGTGAAGGAGTGGGGTGGTTTTTTATTATTTCAGCTGTATGACCAAAACTAAAATAAAAAAATGCAAAAAAAAAAAAACAAAAATATAAACAGACAAAAAAGAAAATAATAAAAACTAAATAACACTTGCTAAAAAAGTGCAAAAATAAAAACTCGTTTAATTTATGTACCTATCTATACTTTTGTATTTATATTTAAGAGCACACAACCGCGCACATTTTCCGTGGTCTGACAAGATTGTGACGGCTCTATAGCAGGAAACATTAACATTGAGTACACATTCAGCAAAATATTATTGCGCAAGTTTGATATGTTTTTGGCATTAATTAGAAACATGAAATTGGTGACAAGTTTATTATAAATATTGCAACAATATATAACAAGTTTGCCGTTTTCATTAGCAACATTGATGGAATTTTTCTATTTTTCTTTGAAAATTAAATAAAACATACTTAAAATGTTTGTTACCATTGAATGCTTAAGTTTTGTATTATTTAACAAAAGCTAATTGTTAATTTTAACTTTATACTTCAAGGTCATGGAGATGGCTAATTTGTTGGTTGGTAAAATCTTTTTTGGTAGTTCTTTAGTCACGTTTTTGAGGTATGAAGCTAATTTTTGATAAGTTTTGTTTATATAATGGGTAATCATCAACACCTTTTTCAGTTTGAAGTCAGACTAGTCATTTCAAAATCAGAAAGCGGCATTTCAATTCATTTTTAGATCAAAAAAGTCTATTCAAAATCAGAAATCATTTCAAATAGGAAAACGTTATTTTAAAATTAGAAATTTTAATTTTAAAATCAAAAATATCAATTTGATTGTGATTTAAAATTTTATTATTTTAAAATAATATTATTTGAATTCAAATTGACGTTGTCTGATATTGAAATAGCATTTTTGGTTTAAAAATGAAGCTCTATTTTATATAAGGCTGTCTCAAGACAAAACATTGAAGTACAGGGAAATTTCCTTGTTCTTATTAGAAAATATATTGCTAGACTAATTATTTAATTATTTCATAATTTAAAAATCATAATATGTTATTAACTTCATATTAATGTTAATGTGCAACACCCACAATTTTTTAATTAATCCGACATGATTTTCCCGATAGATTCAAGCACTTATTTAGTGCATAGCCCAACAAACATCAATTATAAGCGCAATTTACTCTTGATGGATTTTAATTAATATTTGTAATGTGATTTTCATGTGAGCTTCAGCTTTTACTTGTGGCAAGCAAGCGCCACACAGAGTAGCTAAAAAAAAAATAGCAAAAAAGTGAATGTTCTTAATGATGTTTGTTGCAAGTGATGATCACAATTTATTGTAATATTATATTAGCAAAATTAATATGTTGAAATTACTTACATAAATACTTTGTAACGTTGTAAGTTTACCTTTCTTTTTTGTTTTTTTTTTTTTTTGTAGCAATTAATTTTGACAATGTTTTTAATAAAAAACGAGATAAGTAGTAAATACTTTAAAAAACGTAAATTTTTTTGCTGCCAGTGGCGATTTCACACTTTTGTTTTTTTTTTTGTTGGAACCGCAAAAGAAGTATCAGGTGTTTGTTTATCTCTTAGCACTTTAGTGTCAAATATGCTAACTTTGGTCCGACAGAAACCGGAACGGACACTAAGAAAGTGGTCAGCCATCTCTTCACATTCTTCCCCTGAAATACAAGTAAAACAGAAAGCTCTTTCTTTTAAGTGATAACAGAAAGTCTGTTAGACGCTTCGAGACAACTGGTGATCTGTGTCTGTCTCTCAGTTCCTTACCTTTACGATTGTCGGCCAAATCGGGCCATCCTTTAATTATGGTCTTGATGGCTGTAGACGATAAAGATAGATATGTAGACGATAAAGATAGTTCATACGTTGGTGTTCCTGAAATAGTACAAAATTAAGTCGAAGGGTACGAGTTTAACTCCTTCAGTTCGTATGGGTTGTATGCAACTCAATAATTTATGGAATATTTAAAAATTTATGGGGTAATTTTTCTATGAATTGGTGTTGTAATCAGCGATGACAACTTGCGGGGAATTCCCCGATTTGCGGGGAATTGTACTTAGTACGGAATTTGCGGGGAATTTAAAACCGTTCAGCTTTTAGTCATTAAAGTATGTTGAATTTTTTTGTAAAATTTCATGAAATGCAATTCGTAATATTTCATATTTAAAATCATAAAATCTTCATATTTTCTGGGGCCCTGCACTTTCTTGATTTGGAGAATTTTAACATTTAAAAAAATGTGTGTGATTTGAAAATACACATTATATTTCAGAAGTATTTTGTAAAAATTTCAGAGTGAAACTCGGAGTGTTCTCGTAAATATGGTATAGACGATTAAGTATAGTGTCCCAAGTGTCCCCCTTTCGACCGTTCAGAAAGGTTTAGCTATGACTTCGTCCAGCATCTCCTGAATAATAACTCTTAATCCTTGGTGATTAATCTGTACAAGTGTACAAGTTACGGTCAGCCATCATCAAGAAGAAGAAGTATATTTTATAAGTTAAAAACCGATAGTCAAAACTTTGAACCCGTTTTTCTCAAAACAAGGTTTATGCCATTGGGACATACGGTTTGAAATTAAAATATGTTCTTCAACACAACAATGGCCCCAGGACATAATAGAAAAAATAAGTTTGGTTAATTCTTTCCAAAAATTTGTAACGTTGGGTCAAAAGAAAGACTATGTCTTTTCCGTTGAAAACTTTGAGGTCGAAAAGTAGGCTGAGTCTTGTTTATCTATCAAACTGAACGTCGAGTAACTCGAAACTCCCGATTTGTTTAAATTTGGTGTCGTAACTAATACTTAACCGGACTAAACATTGTGCAAGTTTGGGCCCGATCGATTTTAAGAGTGAGTTCTCTTGAAATGAAATTCTCTATGTGTAGAAAAAATTCCAAAATCAGAAAATACATTTCTATTAACCTACGAGTCTTAGAAAAACTGGTTAAGTATTGGAGCGAAAAAGTGTAGGGCTCCCTAAAAACAACACTCACCGAGATCAATTTTAGGCCAACGTAAATTTATTGTTCATTTTTATAAAATGTTTATATAGAAAGCGCGTGTCGCGCTGTTATTTATGTCGGTGCAGGGAATTTAATCGAAAATCGGGGAATTTCTCGAGGGCTATCGGGGTTACAGAAAAAATGAGTTGGCATCCCTGGTGTTATCACAGGGCACAACACATGTGGTCAGCATATGACTAACATGGGCGTCATCACCGATCCATACTGCCAATCGTGTCTTGAGAACGACGATACTACGGTGCATTACCTTTGTAGCTGTCCGGCGTTTGCGAGAATCAGATTAAGGCTGTTGAGTAGTGATGTCTTAAGTATAAGTAATGCCTATAGTCTCCCTCTTCCTAAGTTTCTAAGGTTCATCAGTGAAACAAAGAAGTTTGAGGTTGAGAGACTCTAGACCTTTCTTCTTCCCATTTATTCCCTCACATATCTTTCTACTCTCTTCCACTGGCTCCATCTTGGGTATAGTACAAAGATCTTTGTGACTGAGTGCTTTGGTTTAGTCTAGCCCACCCTCAACTATTACTCTGCACAATTTCTTGATTGATTCAAATGAAATACAAAAACCTTTTCAAATATTTGAATTATGGGGACTCTTTACCAAGATATATGTTATTATGCTTAGATCAGAACCAGTACTCACGATTTAATTTGTGAAAGAATGCAATTTGTTTTAATTGTTAAAAAAGTAAATTGCATTCATAATATAAATTTATATAATGAATTGTAGTAATTTACAAACAAGTTATGGTATTATTATTATTGTAACAGTAATTAAATTACAAAAAGAAATAAACATATTAAATATATCTCCGGTAAAATTTGCTTTTATGACCAGCATTTTTAGGGATTTAATCTTCTTAGAATCCAACAATAAGGTTTACGAATGTACAAACAATCAAGCTACACTTGAAAAAAAAAACACTCAAAATAAAGTTTTTACTTTTTTAAAAAATCATAAACATTTTTATTTATTTTATTATGAGTATTTCATTTTTTGTACGAACACGCATACCTCGTTATGCGGTGTTAAGGCAGTCTGCTATAACGGTACATTTTTCTTTAAATTCTGCCCTGTTTTACTTATCAACCTTAAAAGTTCAACTAAAAATAAATCAATAGTGTGTTCAATTTTAAATTTATTAATGAAGATTTGATATTCGCTTTATGGTCAATTTTTTTATTTTACATTCGAATGTGGTATGAGTGTAATTCTTTCTATGTATTTTTTCTACTTGAAATCAAACCTGAGGCTCTCTGAGACAGTCTCGCAGACAGTGTCACCTTGTCAATGCTAGTATATTTTTTATATTTTCTGTTTTTTTTTTTCTGTCATTTCACTGTGTCGGTTCTCATTATGGGTTTTGTTTTTCAAAGTTGTTGTAGAAGCTATATAAAAAAGCTGAGTTTGTTTGTTTTCTATTTGCCTTCTTTTTTACTTTTTTTTTTTTTTTGATAACTTGAACTTTTCTTTCGTCAGTTTTCTTTTTATTGTTTTTTATTTTTATTTTATTTTTTGTCATATCACGTTAGTTTATTAAGTCACAAAAGAGGGCGCTTCACAAACTGCTTCAACTTTTATATTCTTTAACGGTTCTCACACTCTAACTACAAGTAGCTAAGTTGTCTGCAACAACAGAGAACAACGGTTCTTTTACAAAAGCGTCTTTTCGTAATACATAATTGTTGAGTTTTGCTGCGGGATAGAATCAAACATAAGTAACCAGCAACAGCAACATTAGCCGCACTACCACCACCGCACCTGTTGGCCTGTTGCTAGCTGGTGTTTGTTTCCGCCGCTGCTGCTGGTTGGTTAGTGTTAATTCTTATGGTCTTGTTTGTGTTGTTTGTAGTGATGTTTCTTATTTAATATTACATTGCATGATTGTGTTTCTTATGTTTGTATATTACTATTATTATGATTATAGTTTACGACTATGTTTCTTTAAAAAAAAAGAGTGCGTTGCACACAGTTTAATTTAATCATCTTGGGTTCATTAGGTTTGGCATAAAAATTTAGATGGGAAATTGTTTTGATTCCCATAAGTAAATCATTTTTGAAATATAAAAATTGTACGATTGTATTATTATTAGTGCCTTTTTGGCAGAAGAGTAATAATAATTTTTAAGTTTTGAAGTTTTATTTGAGATAGAGTTTGAGTGAGTGAGTATGTATAAATTAGTATTCAATAGAGTTTTTCACTGAAATGTGAACGAAAAAGAGACAGCGACAACTGACCAGATGTTTGGAAGCACGCTAATCTTAGACTTGTTAAAGAACTTTATTTGGTTTAGCCATCACTGTTCAAAATGCAAAAAGTAAACGAGTGGTTTTCAAATAGCTTCACCTTTTTTTCTGTACAAAAATCTCTCTCAGAAACTTTGTTCAATACCAAGGCAAGGATGATTTGCAGGTATTTAGATAGTTTTGATTACAATCGTTAACCTACAAGTGTAACTCCCTGATCCTAGCGTCCAACAATAATATAAGATAAGCTAAACTATATAAATTTTAAGGGTAGTTTAAAACTTCAAAATAGTTGAAGAAAATAAAGTCGCTCAACACAGACCTACAAAAATACCATATATTTTTCATAGCAATATTAACCCTTTGACGTCCGAATTTTAATGAAGCTCGATAGAAACCTTTTGTTTTGAAATTTTGGTTACTTAGGTCTTCCACAATCATGACACCATATTTTATTTTTCTATATTGATTTGTTTGTCCGTTATTCATCATCTATTCCTTTTGTCCCGAATGGAACATAGGGCCTCTAAAATACCATCTGCACTCAGAAAGCCCCAACAGATCAAGTTTTAACCTTTGAAACTCCCTTACGAACTGCTCTAACTTCACAGGATCATTAAGTGTTCGAACATTCCAAATACCAATAAGTGTTTTTGATTTCATTGTGAAAGTATCATATTGATTTAAACATTTTGTTGAAGTTTCAGTTGTACAACTATTTCTATATAAACACAAATTCTGCACCTCCAAATCCGTCGTGCATGCTGCCGTAGCAGCAGTGGAGACTGTATTTTTTGCCTGTTTAAATCTATGTTTTTTATATATCTATAGCTCGAAAGACTTGGAGTACATCCATAAGTTAGAAGCCTAGGGAAGATCTGGTGAGCTCCACGGGTAAGATGACCAGACACTCCATAACATGAGGCCGCTTCTAACCTAAAGAACAGATACCTTTTGCAGCCGCTCGCTCCTCGATAGACACTGCGAACTTCGGGAGGCCTTTAAATTGAATATGTCAAAGAAGCCCCCCGAAGCTTACCCTCTCGTTAGCCCTGACCATGCCTCCCACGCCGATTGGATACCTCGTCTCCAGCTATGGTTGCTCAGGTTACCAGGGTGTACCCTGAGGTGGAGGTGAGAGTAGGAATTGAGGTTATAGAAATGCTGAGAGCTGCTTCCTCAGATTTTTAAAACCCTCTTACACCCGTCCGTTATTAAAGGTTGAAAAAAATAGCTATGGAGCTGTAGACAACCACTGGATAATCCGATTCATCCAATTTTGATTTGATTTTCATATTCTCTTATCTTTTATTAACATATTTGATAAAAAAAATTTCGACTAAGTAATAACTAAACGCATTTTTTTTCAAAAAATCGTGTAGAAGATTTTACTGAAAATTTTTGAACTTAGGCTTTTCGCTGGACTACAAAGACAAAACATAAAAAAAAATTACTTAAACAAGAAATTTGGAATGTTCGGCAATCAGTAAACATGAAGAACACCTAACAGAACCGAATACAAATAGCCTGAATATTGCATATACGCAACATTGGGCATAAAAGTTTTAAGGACAACCAGAAGCTCAACTATTGGTTTATCTATGCTAATTGGGTTTTCGAACGTAAATTGCCTCCAAATCGATAGTCCGGTAGTACCTACATTCGTAGAGAAAGTACTTAGTGAACTCCATTTCTACCAGATCATCACATGGCTTCAAAACTACAATTTAAAGACAAGTTCTTTCCCCTTATACTGATTGTTTTCTCTTAAGTTATACCTGATTTGCCTTTTTAGTTGCTGCCTAGATCTTTATTGTTCTAACCCCCTATTAAGGCAAAACTCACTCTACTATCTACGTGAAAGCTAGAATACTTTATTCAAAAGAAGATCTGATTCTATGAACCGATGAAAATGGGCTAGCGAACGTACTCTAATCTCTGCCACATAGAATAATATTTGTCATTTCGTTATCTTCTACCCAGATGACACTCTCAATGAGTAGACCAAACTTATTTAGATAGCATCTGAGTAAATAATATAAAAATATTATATACTAGAAGTTCGAGTTGGTTTTGGTGCAAGCGTTGGACCGATCATAGATAAGGAGAAAGATTAGCTCTTTAGCTTATCTAAGGCCCCAATATGTGTGCCATTTTTTCTATCCTCGCTCCTCAACGATTGATATTTTGATTGAAAGACCCTTTCGGGTCCGCTAAAGGTTCTGGGCCAATGCGCATTATAGTGGATCGATTTCGTAATCACCAGAAGACAGTGTTTTTGAGCAGAGGGGTTGATACTTTTGATTTTGTTTGTTTTAGGCCTCATCAATTTGAGTTTTACTAGCTTTTGGTCCAGAAATCGATTCAACTTTCTCGTGATTTTTCTAACTTTTGCTCTGGAGCACCATTTAGATCAAAATAGAGGGAAAAATAGGTTCATAGCCCAAAAAACTTTGTTTCATAAAATTTTAACAAAATCGGTTGGCCCATAGATGGCACTCCAGTATAAGGAAAAATTCAAGTTTTCTCTGATCTTTCTAACTTTTGCTCCTGAGCCCCCTTTGTAATATTTATTAGTTTAAAATAGAGACTGACAATAGGTTCCTTGGCCACAAAATACTTTAGAAGTACAATGAAAAATTCAATTGTTTATGCATAGCTATTACCAAGGGTCAAGCAACCCATTGTTGGCCTTTATTTTGACCTAAAAAATATACCAAAGGGGGCTCTGGACCCAAAGTTTTTAAAAAACTCGTGGACCTTTTTTGGTAAGCCTTCCATTAGAGATTTGATAGTTATTTCAGACACCTTTTTGGAACAGTTTGCCAATCTCCTTTTAAAATCTTCAATATTTTGGGACACCGTTTTTGTGCTCTTTAAGTTTCTTTTCACAAGAGCCCAATATCTCTCCACTGGTCTTAGCTCCGGACAATTTGGAGGATTGGCCTCTCTTGGTACAAAAACTATATTATTACTTTGGTACCACTCTAGAGCTTTCTTGCCGTAGTGACATGATGCCAAATCGGGCCAAAAATATGTGGACACATTGTGCTCCTTTATGAAAGGAAGAAGTCATTTTTTCAAACATTCTTTGATGTATATTTCGGTATTTATAGAGCCCACTGTAACAAATGACTTGCTTCTTTTGCCGCAACTGCATATACCAGGAATTTTTTAGGAAATTTTGTCTACTTTTGGATTCTAAATTGTTCTTCGACATTTCGTCGAGCATCAGCAACATAACAATTTTTACCCGGAAGCTGCGTAAAATCTGCCAGTACATACGTTTCGTCGTCCATTATACAACATGAATATTTTTGTATGAAATTCGATTTTAATTTCCGAGCCCTACTTTTGGCGTCTAAATTTTTTGCAGCATTCCAGTCTGGAACTTTTTGGACTTTTTAAGTTTTCAAACCTGCATTGGCTTTAACTTTTCGCACTAAATAGTCAGAGCACTGGACTAACCGGGCAGCTTTTCTACCAGATGTGTTTAGAGATCTTTTCAACATGCTTTCTATTTTCTTGGTTTTGCCAATATCATGTGGTCCTTGTTTTCTTCCCGATCCAGGTTTCCTATCGATGGTCAAATTCTCCTGAAACTGTTAAATAACATTGGAAACAGTTTGACGGCAGACCTTCAATTCTTTGGCTAATTTTTTGTAGGACCAATTTAGATTTTTTTGAAAATTTTTAATAATAAATAATCCTCACTCATTTTGATCAAACTCACAATAAATCAACATGTTTGTCATTAAAAATAACAACTGAAATATTTTTCAAAGATAACTATATCAAAGAAATTTTTAAATTTTACACCCAAAAAAAATTATTAGTTAAAACGTGAGTTAAGATTTTATCAAACTTGCTCCTTATATGAGTAACTTTCAATATCAGGATTCGTAGTAGAATAATTTGCATTAAAATATTTGAAATCAAAGTATTTCTTGGAGTTAGATTCGAAAATATTTTAGTTTTTTTAGAAAACCAGGAATCATCGACTTTATTAGGCTTTATAATCTAATCTCCCAATAGATAGAGTAAAATAAAATATTCAGCTATATTTTATACACAATATTTTTTGCAAATTATTCATTAAAATCAGAAGAAAAATTTCTGAGCTATTCATTAGCCTAATTTTTATAAATGATTATTATTTTCATAAATTTCATTTGAGATACTACAATAGTAAAACATTTTGAATATACCTAACATGCAATCAAATCATTCTGCAATGCCCATCAATTTAAAAAAAAAAAAAAACCTCAACTTAGCATAAGTGGTTAACCTTAACAATTTCTTAATGATTAGTTTTTTTGTTTCATTCCATTGATGAAAGGTTTAGCTAAACTTAGGCACTTGGCCCTAAGGACATTTTCATTACATTATTATTATTATTACTATTATATTACTGACTATGAATACAACGACGAGCTTAATGAGTTTAGCTTCTTTTTTTGTTTTAGTTTTTAATGTTAGCACGAGACCTTTTTCTAGCCTCTTAATGAATTGCAACGTAATATTTTCCTAAAGAACCGTTTATTTCGCATTTGAACAAAAATCTTCCGCAAAGTAGCAGTTAGCGCTATGAAAAAAAAAAAAACAAAGCCCCTGAAGTAGCAGCAGCAGGCAACACAACTTAAGTGTGTTAATATTATGCATAGTCATCTAAATAAAAAGCACATAATGAAAACGTACTTACAGATGCGGAAAAGAGGCTTTTGTGTGCAAAAAAAAAAAAAATAAAAAAAAAATTCAACAAAACACAAAGGAAAAAATTAAAAATCAAGAAGATAGAAAAAGCAATTGAAAAGTTAAATGTACGCATGCGCGTCGTTTACACACACACATACGAGTGATAGATGGTGTTAGTGCGAGTGCGTTTGCGTGTATTTTTGTTATGTAAACAAACGAAATTAGTTGTGTTTAGTTGTTTATTTCGGCGAAAATTTTATTTCTTCTTGCACGCTACATACAAATGTTAGAGCAGCAGTGGCTGGGAGTTGCACTATCGTTGCATTGATTTAGTATGAAGTTGGAAGCTACTAATGCGCTTAAGTTATTGACCATTTTACTGTCAGTTTTAGAGTTATTGGTCCTTGCTCTAATTTCTGATTTTGTAGTACAAATTTCGTGATAATCTAATATTATGTGGTGTATTGTAATAAATCCAGTTGGTTTAGTTAAAATTGGATATATATTTGATACAAAATTTTCCAAAAATAACAGTATTCTTCATAAATAGAATTAAGAATAACAGAATTGTCTCAGTCCCGCCATTTTGAGATGCAATCGAAATCATCACCAATTTTTTCTTTTCGTTATAAATTTCTGAGACGACCTCGATAGCCTAGTGGATAGTGCATTAGACTTTCATCTGGGAGGTTCGGGTTCGATTCCCGTCTTCGTCTGGTGGTTAATTTTCATAACTTTCTTATATTCACTATCAATATGAAGTGTATGAGAATTATAAGATAGTGTACAAGTACACACATTGGTTGGTAATGGCAAAACCACCAAGCCGATAAAAAATTGCCACACCGCCGTTCGGAATCGGCGTTAAACTGTAGGTCCAACTATGTGGTATCACAATGGGCCGTTCAGGCCTAAGTGTGTCTCTCGACAGCCACTCCAACCTAACGTAACCTATAAAATTCTGTTAAGGATGATGAATTGCTGTGAAAAAGTCAGACTTTAATTGACTTCAAGTATTTTTCGATGGGGAATATTTTCTTCGAAAGTAAAATAGTGAAGTATTTTTTCTAACGATTAATTTAATATAAAGATATTTTTGCACAAAACAAGGATACACTTTTTAAAAAAAATAGACCTAGGGGCCTTTAGTGATCCCAACTATTTTTCGATGGCAAATATATTTCTGAAACATGTTATATAAAAAATAATCACTTCATATAATTTGGGTGTTGGGCAAAGGAAGTTTTTTACAATTCAATTAAATTTATTTTGCGTTTCATAATAAATAGCTTTTTCTCACCCATGAAACAAATACTGATAAATTAAAACAATTTTTTTTTTATAGGTCCCCCACTCATTTACAAATATTTATCCCTCTAGAGTAGGAATTTCAGACTTGATAGAAAATATCTGAGTACAGGGCAGGAATCAACAAACATTGCTCTAAAAATTTTTATATTTGCCATTTCAAATTGGAATGAATGAATAATGAATTAAAAAATATTTGTCAAAAATGGGAAAATGTGAAATTTTATTATTTGAAAAAAAAAAAAATGGAAAAAATACAAAAACAAAAAACCTTTAACCACAGTATACAGTATGCCAGATAGCAGAAAGTAATCTAAAATTTTCTCAGGTCTTCTGAGATTTGACAATTATGACATGTATTCGTTCAATAAATTTTGACAAATAATTTTGTTTATGAGAGAAAACTCTCTTAACCCATTTTCATCAGCTGTACCCAAATAAATAAATGAAATAAAAGTATCAAAAAACAATAAACCTTTCGTTTGTTGTTTTTTTTTTCTGAAATAAAAGCTCTCAAAATATTTGGTTGAGTGTGGTTCTATAAAATATTTAAATAAGCAAAATACAATACTTTTACAATTATCTTCTTCAAAAATGTCCTCTTTATATTTTAAATAGTTTTACCGATTTCAAAAGAATTTTATTTAAATTTCGGAGAGGTAGATTTCTTACTTGAATGGCATACATAACAAAAAAAACTTTAAGTTTTGGGTTAAGTCCTTGGTTCTTACAAACGCCTTCGAAGATCTCGTTTATCAATGTCTAAAATTTTTTTTGGCTTTTCAAAATTTTCTATTTGATTTATATATTGTGCTGGTACCAATGGGTTAATATTTTTTTATATTTACTTCTGAAATATCAAATGTTTTGGGAGAAGTAAGAGAATATTTTTCAAATTTGGCAGACGTCAGTGAACAGAAAAGAGGGCGTCATTTCTATATATTTCACTTTATTTATTTCACTATGCCTTCAACAATAAATTTCTAGTTTTTGATAAGTATTTTCCCAATTTCGATAAGTATTTCCCAATTTTTGACAAGCATTTCCTCACATTTTGACAAGCGTTTTTCCACATTTTAACAAGCATTTCCCGCATTTTGACAAACATTTTCCTATTTTTGACGAGCATTTTCCCCACATTTTGACAAGCAATTCCCAATTTTTGACAAGCATTTTTCCAACGTTTTTTAAGCCGAGCTTTCCACATCAGTTCATATTGTGTGAGTTATATTTGTATACGAATAAAAGAAACTAACAGTTTTAAGCCGCATCCGCACGGCGAAATGAAATAGTTTTCTTAAGCGAATTTTACTCTTTGTAAACCTCGACTGCCATCCAATAGGTGGTGGAATACTAAAAATTCATAAAACTAGCAGATCAGATATTTACAAAGTATCTAAACCAAAGAAACTTTGAAATTTAGAAGAAAAAAAACTATACGGCTTCTGCAGCTCATGTATCAGTCGACCTAGACCAATACAAAATCGAATATATTTTATTTTGTTGTTTTTATTTTTCCTTGATTTTTTGTTAGCGTTTACGTTAATTTATAACATTAACTGTTATTCTTCCTATGTATAACACGCTCAATGCACAACGCCACCAAAGCAACTTGGAGTGACTTGACTTATGAAACAAACCATCAAAAAAGCAGCAACAATAACAAGAGCAAGTGGTATTGCCAGTGCAAAATTATACGCCACCACCAACGAACCAATTAATGTTACCAAAAAACACACCGGAAGTAATTCGTAAATTAATAACACTGTGAACATTTAAACTCCACTATATAGTGTAGAAAAATTTAAATTTTCTACAGAAAACAAACAAACAAAAATATAAATGAACGAATTTTGCAATACTTAGTTACCAAATATAATAAAAACAAACTACAACAGTCAAAAAAAAATATCGAACTTGTTCGTCCGTCTTTGCGCATGTGCAGCATAGATGCTCACATTCACCCTCACCCCACCCCACCACTCCACTGCTACTCTACTTCAACTCTGTATTTTCTGCAACATCCAACAAAAAATGCAATGAGATTGCGAAAATATTAACTACTTTATACTCGATGCTGTTGCTGCTACTACTGCATGCTGGTAGGCATCGAAATAAATGCTGCGCATGCGCATTGCAGTGCAGCTTTATCAACATTTTACCTATTTATGGTGAAAAATAATTACAACTGGTGTAATTGATGTGATGTACGATGCAATGCAATACACTGTGCTCCGAGATGGTGTGAAATGGTTGCTTGCTTGGTTTTGTTGGTGATACGATGAACATCATCATCTACTACGATCGCTCGCTGCTGTAGCATCACCACCAGCAGGCAGCACAATTGTGCCAGCGCCACCGCCAGCATAATTGTGACGTTGTTTGTTATTTATACGTAACTTGTTTGTTTTTAAACTTTTTTTTTGTTTTTTTGTTTTTTTTTTGCTTGGGTTTTGTGTCTGAAAATCTCATAATTTCATTAATTTGGAGTATTATGAGGTTTTAAGTTTTCACACACACACACATTCACATTCACATATATCCCCATGTACTTACATATGATTGTGATTAATGTGTTGTGTAAAAGTGGATTAGTAGGGAAGTAAGTATGAGAGTATTTAGAAAAATAACCTGAGATAAATTCAATGCATTTATAAACTTGTTAGTTTCAGTGTCTGTCAATTCAGTCATTTGAAGAAAAACAAACACCTACTTATTTCTTTTTTGTGTTAAATACCAATGTTTGCTTTTTCCTCAACATTACTTTAGAGAAAGGTTAACTAACATTAAAATTAAAGTGTGTCCAATAGACGGAAATGAAAGCTTGCATATGAGATTGAAAAGCAGGTTGCAGATATTGGTGATATCTGATTGAAATTTGTAGCTTTTTCTAAGCAATACCCCAACCCGGACCCAAAAAATACTCTATATTTTAGAACCAATTGCCAAAAAAAAAGAATAAACATGCCCTAATTCAAATCTAGCAAAAGGGACTTATAAGATTGTTCTCTGTCTCCATTTTCATCGGTTCAAATAACTTCCTAGTGGAACATATGGGTTCAACAAATCATCACCACGAGGTTGTATTTTTCTTCATTGCCTTTACTTCGCTACTTGATTTTCCTGTTTTTTTCTTTAAGATGGCATGTTTTTTTGGCCAACATCGTTTTCTGGTTCCTTGAGTCAATTATGTGACTATAAATCTCGGTTGGGTTCTTTCGCAACCATTTCCATTTTCTGCTTTTATGATTGCGGAAAATTTTAATGGATTTCGTGGGCATCGATTTATAAAGCGTTATATATATGAAGCCACTAGCAGTGTTGCCAGAATTTTTATTTTGGAAAACGTCCAAAACAACTTTGAAAAGCGTCATTTGACCGTTCAAATCGTCATTTTAAGTAACAAAACCAAAACATGATTTAAAGGTATTTTTATTAATTTCAAAATATAATAATTTATTTAATTTTTTGCTGCTATTACAAGTTTTAAATTTATGTATCTTTTATAATTGAAAAAAAAATGGAATGCCTCTCGAATTTGCTATGTCGGGCTAGATCCGCTTTACCTTAAAAGTAAGTTGCATATTTTGCAAAAACCTGCATGCTTTCCATCCGGTTATTTTATTTTTTGCGGCCATGTTTTCAACTTTCGATCCTTTAGCCAGGAATCATAAAAGCTGTGAACACGTTTTTTAGGCACCTACAAATATGAAGATGCAATGTTTTAAATTACCTAGTATTTCTTCCTCAACTACTAATTCCGTATCTTCTACCAAGTCTACTTCATCTGCACATTCTATTTCATCCTTCCATTCTGCGCCTTTTTCTTTTGTTAAGGATGTAGTCTGGTGTTCGAGTTTCAAAAAATCTATTATTTTTTTTATATATTTCAAAAGTACAATATTTTGAGAGCGTACTGTTTCAGACCAAAATTCAAAATAATAACGAAGTTATAGCACATAGTCGAGAGTTTTAAAGCGTTTTTCTCAAAACAACTTATTTTTGATTCGTCAAAGGGTCTGAAAGAATACGATTGGGCTGAAATTTTAATATGTCAAAGTACACGCCAATGGCTCTCGCAGGTAACAGAATTATTTATTTTTAATCATTTCCTATTTTTTACCCAATTTTTCAACAAAAGTTTTTAGAAGTCCGCCATTTTGTTTTCTGTATAAAAATATTTAATTCGATTACCTGACAGGATGACATGCCCACAGAACAATACTTTATTTAAATTTTTTGTTTCTGATGGCTTCAATTACCGTAATCACCCGAGTCCCTCACCTTTTTTTACGACGTAAAAAACACTAAAAAAAAAAAATATCGTAAAATAAACTCCAAAAATTTTTTTTTGTACAATGAAAGAAGCCAGTAATAACATATAAAAAATTTAAATGATTGTTTTTTATTTTGTTATAAAAAAAAATTCCCGAAATATCCTTGAAAACTAGGCCAGAACACCAGACTACATTCTTAAATTTATCTTACCTGAAATAACCCAAAAGAAAGTTATAACAAAACACGGCCAGTATTAAAACTTACTCATCTTTATTACATTTTTAGTTTTAGCACCTTTGACTGGTTTTCTCTTTCCTTTTTTATTGTAAAAAATTAAATTAAATCAGTTGTAGTTTTTAGTATAGTGTTTTATTACTTGTCACATATTTGTAGGTATTCTTTTCAAGTTTCCTTTTTTCAAACTTTTCGTAAAAAGTTATTTCGTGCTACTAAATCGTCCAACCGTCATTTGGCTCTGAAATCGTCCACATGACGGAGCGGTCGTCCATCTGGCAACGCTGGCCACTAGGCGTTTCCATACAGCAATGATGTCAACTTTATATTTGCATAAAACATTCTCGCGAAAGGTGCTTCAAAACATCAACAATAAATTTTTTTTTTAAAAACCTGATTGAAAATGACCTCTTAATGGTCGTCAGCGTAACAAATTATTATATACAGATCTTTAATACAATATCTAAACGAAAATTTTGTAGTCATGCAACTCGACTTTGGAACTCTGTCCCACTTTTTTTTACAAACGGTTAGCAACGCTGTGCAATTTAAGTTCTACTGTTCATGAACTTTGTTTTTAGTATTAATGTTCAGTCTCCTTTTTTCTATATAAAATAATTATTGTTGTTGTTTTATGTTGTGCTATAGTTAATTCGCTTAATTTTCGTGACTAGTTCTATACTATAAGATTTTTTATATTTTATACTAAGATTACCAATAAATAAAAAAAATTTTGACTAGAATTATAGTATGATTATCGTATATAGTACATCATACAAACAATGAAATTATCGTATGTTTATGATAAATATCATACGGTTGATAACACTGAGAGTGGAATCGGGTAGTGATAGGTTTCGTTTTTTCGGCTTAGCTACTAATGATTAAAGCAGATAAAAATGCTCACGAAACGATTTTTTATCTGTAGTTAGCATTGATTTTTTGGGTTTAAATTTTTTTTGGTCTTTCTGTCTTTTTCTTTCTTATAGCAAATTTGGACAGAAATTAGAAAATTTTAATTTTAAATTTGAAAATCAAAGTTTACTAAGTTTTTCGTACAGTCAGTTTTTATCTTCTTTGCTAATGCAAAAGGAAGCATATGAGTAATACCCAGTAACTTTGAGGCTAACAAAAAAGCGAAACAATTTACTAGACACAGATCTATCCCAGACATTTCAAGACAAAATCAGAACCAAATTCCCTTGGAAAAGCAAAGACGAATCTATCATTGAGAGAAATTGGTTCTTCCTAACCGATAACGCAACAGACTTTGTCAATTGAACAATAGCAAAAAAAATCCTAACCAAAATACAACATATCCAAGACTAGGTTACAGTTAATCGGGCGTGTATTGACTAACAGTACTGGCTACTGGTTGATCGCTGAACACGCTTATAATCTCTGTATTGCCATCAATACTAACTGCTCTAATTCTAGAGAAATGGACAAGGCGAAACCTCTCGCTTACTTTTCTGCACCTAACTAGTTTTAACTAGAGCAGCGACATCCAGCCAATGACCGACTGAGCTAATTTTCTATGGACCTTATTCATGTGCAATTTCTAAGCTCGTTTACACGCGACTTATGGAGAGTGACAATCACTGGACTATTGCAATGCTATACTCTATACTTGTTTGTATGCTCAATATATTGAGAAAATGGCGTTAAGAGCTCTCACTTTACGTGCCTACTTTGTAATGAACCTTCCTGGTTCCTTTTCTTTTCGTCAGGGTATACTCAGCGAGTAACCAGGGTGCATAAATAATAACTCACGATAGTTCGTTTCGGTTTTCTGTGTTCGCTTGTTTATTTATTTTCTTCACTGTTGGTTTTAAATACACTTGATTATTTTTATTCTTGGTACCTCGTACAGTCTTCGTTTGTTCCTTGTAGCCCCTCAATCGTCCTTCTCGGACGCTCGTTTGCCTTCCTTGGCGCTCGGTTTGCGTTCTTATGTTTCCTTTGTGTGTGTTCGTGATACGATGATTAGGTCATTGTCGTTTGTTGTATGGTCCGTGGCAACTACATGTGTTCACTACACCAGGGTACGTGGATACGACCCCCTGATGCCGATTAATACCTCAGTGGAAACTTAATCTTGACGTAAGGACTTACGCCAAGATCCAATTAATACCTCACGAATGAATAATGTCTTATGAAGAACCTAGCATGCGGACGCTCTGCTGATATAAACTAACGACTCTTTTGTACTAGCTTACCGTGCGGACGCATCGGTTGGTTTATTACATATAATCTAGCGAATAGAGGACAATAGAACCACCAAGTTACTACCTTAGACCACGACTCTAATATTTTGAGTCCTTACAACTTACTTAGCTCAAGAATTATTTATGGTAATTTATATTTTTTTCAAACTGCTAATATCGTAGGTGTTTAGAGCACTCACTCTATGTGCCTACGTGAGGGTATAAATGGGAATAAGGACGGTTTAGGGTCTCTCAACCTCGAACTTCTTTGTTTCACTGATGAACCTTAGAATCTCAGGAAGAGGAAGAGTATGGACATAATTCAAACCCAAGACATCACTACCCAACAGCCTTAATCTGATACTAGCGAACGTAGGACATCTACAAAGATAATGCTCTGTGGTATCGTCGTCCTCAAGACACGATTGGCAGGTTGGATCGGTGATGACACTCACCAGCAAAATCTCAGATCATTCCTTTTTAGTTTCAGAAGAAATTTCGCTGATTTCCTGTTAGGTTACCTAACGAAGCACTTTGCGGTTCCGCAGGAGTCAAGCTCAGACCATCTTTCTCCCAAGAAATCGTTGATCCAACGCATGATCTCCTCAAAACTCACGCCAAGAAAAGGTTCCGGACCCCATGGTGTAATTGCAGAACCTTCATTAGCTAGTTCATTCCCTGCAATAGGACAGTGTTCTGGAACCCATATAAGGCATAACTTGTTGTGTTTTGCAACACTATTTAGTTTTGCCTTACACTCGCTGACTCGCTTTTGAGGAGCTGACAGGTTTTCAGCTGCTGCTTAGTCATCAGAATTCAGATATACCAATCTTACTAACGAATCTCAGTAGCGATTGTGGTTGTAATGTGATGATGCCCAAACAATCTGCCCAGATATATTTTAACTTTACGAGTAGGTACCGCGGAGCGTCTTATTTTCTTCGCAGCAGAAGCGACAGTTACTGTCCTATTCTATGCCTAAATTTTTCATATGCTCTCCCATTTTGCAATGCTTTGAAACAAAACCTGTGATTATTTTGAGGTTGTTTTTACTTAACTTGAGGTATTCGGCTGTTCTTTTGAGGTTGATATTCTTAATTAGATATCCTAAGCTTAGAGATTTAATTCCGTAGGATGATCTACTGTCTCTTTCATGTTTTCTTAGTTTTTCTTTAATCCAGATAGGATTCAGGACCAATGGTATTCTTGGGTGCTGCCTTACTAGTCGTATATTTCATTCGCATGTAATTCTGTGTGTCCACGGACCGAGATTATAGTGACCCTGTTTGTCTTAGTTATTTTATTTAGCAGCCCTAGGCATTTCCACACTATCCTTGAGGATATCTCACAGTTCAGTACTTTGATTAATGCTTGGCTGTCTGAGTATACTACTATATATTGTATTCTGCATCTGCGTTCGAGGTTGACGAGAACTTCTGCTTGACAGAAAATACTCTTACCCACTCTCACGACTCGTTCTCAATTTTACAATTGGTTGGTTTACTGTTGTTGGTTTATATTAAGTTTCAATTATCAAAGAGAAAATAAAAAACTCTCAATATGCGTAGAAGAAAAAATTAACTCTTGAAAACGGACTAAAACTTTACAATTATTTGCTTGACTTCTCTCGCTGAGGTGATCATGAAGCCGAAAAGAAGACAATAAAAACCATGAATAACAACAATTTCAATAACAAACTGACTTGACTCTGACTCAATGGAATCATTTTGTTTTGACTAAAATGTCAAAATTCAAGTAGATACTAATAAAACAAAACTAAATTCAAAAATAGTTACATTTAGATTTTGCAAAAGATCGCTTACAGATTACAATGTATTGCAATAGCAGTAAAAAATAAATTCAAATTGCATAAAAATTTAATATCAACTGCAACGTTAAAGAAAAACTAATTTGAAACACTTGAACCGAAAACAAACACGTAAAAATTATTACCTATATTCAAGTCAAAAGCACAAGCAACTGCTAGCAACAACAGCTGAAATAATAATAATAAAAAAAAATAAATAAAAATCCACCACAACAATAGCAATAATCAAAATTTCAGCTTCTGCTTGCCGCAGAGCGCGCGCTCACTGGAGGTATGTAAGCTTTATTTTCAAGTGTCGACAGCAGTGAACCACCAGCAGTTGTTGGCAATTCTTTGTTCGTCTTTTGACATTTATATTTTAGTTTCGTGTAGCATTAGCAGCTTGTTGTAGCCAATAACAAATTTCATGTGCACTGCACTTGATATCTAACAACAGAAACAACAACAACAACAAAATGAAATGTTTTTCTTATTTTTTAATCCAAAATATTTGCATTTCTTGGTTATTGTTGAGAGGCATAGATGTTGCTACTGTTACTTCTGCTGCTGTTGCTGCTGCTTCTTAGCTATACAATGTTTACATTATTGGAGAAATGCTTAAGCAATATTTTCTGTATCTATAAGATACGAATCAGAGTAGGTAACTAACTGTTTTTTAGTGGTTTTAGCAGAGCATTTCAATTGTGGTAGCGGCAGATAGTCACTAACTCTGACGCCTGGTAGCTGCTTCAAATAATCGTTGTTGTGGTTGCCTCATCTGTGTTGCGCGATGCGCATAGTTAGCGATGTGGTGTTGCAGTGACATCGTGTACCTAAATAGGTATTGTAAAAGCGTAATCCGCGCACCATGGCTGAAGCTGCCGGTTAATATGTTTTTATAGACTTTTTATTTTTATTTTTGTTAGTTTAATTTTTTTCCATTATTTTAATTTCTGTTTTGTTGTTTGTTGTGATTCAAAAGGTCAGTCGTCTCAATTAACGTTGATTGTTACTGCTGCTGCTGTTGGTGCTCTATAGCTCGGAATTGCCATTTGGGTCAGCCTCATTTTGTTTTAGTTAATTTTGGATTTTTTTCTGTTCATTTCATTGGACTTAACTGTGTCATCATAAAGTGTCAAGTAATTTAAGTTTGAAATTATCTTTGGTGTGTTTTTTTTGTTTTTGTATGATTTCAATTGTATTGTGTGTAAATAATTTAATTGCTTTGCGTAGCGCAGAAAATCAGAAAATACGTAATTAGATAAAAGAAAAATGTATTTATAAAAAATGGAAAACTTTCATCTGGCTATAAAAAAGATCTGTGCTGATAGAATTCTATTTCATGACAGTTATGACCCAGTCCGAATTAGGCAAGGCAGAAATTCAGCTTTCATAATCAATGTGAAACAAAATGTTGTTAGCCAGGGCATTTCTAGTTTCTCTAAATTTAAGAACTCTTGTGGAAACATAGTATTTGCGAGAATATAGTTACTTTTCATCCAAGTAATGCCGGCATCCCTTCAGCTTTTTCCCGAAACACCGAAGGTCATTAGTTTAATATTCCTTTAAGGCCTCAAAAGTAGTCCTAATTGGCGTAAAATACCTACAATAATAACCGAGGTAAAATATAAATTGCTCGGAACAATGCAATTGCAAAAAAATTTGAAATCAATAAAATTTTATGGAAAAATGGAACAGTAGAACACATAAAATGTATTTTGAGAGAATACTAGACCGGAAAGAGCCTAAATTTAGAACCAGATTATAAACTAGACCGAAATCCAGACAAAAAGTCAGACCAAGACTCCTACCAAAAATCAGATTAAATTCGTAAAAAGAATTAGACCCAAACTCAGGCGAAAAATCAAGCCAAATTCTAACCAATATTCAAACCAAAATTCAGACGAAAAATAAAAAAAAAATATCAGACCAAATTTTAACCAAATCCCGCCCAAAAATCGAATCAAAACTTAGACTAAAATTCTGACCAAAATTGAGACCCAAACTCAGTTAATAAATTGCACTAAGTTTTGACTGAAAATCAGACCAAACTTCGAATAAAAAATCAGACAAAAATTTATATCTAAACTCAAGTCTAATTCAGATCCAAAATTACATTACATTCAGACCAGAAATCAGACTGAAAGTCAGACGATATTCAGACGAAATATCCAACCAAAATTAAGATCCTAACTTAGACTAAAACTTATAAAAAAATTGGGCCAAATTTTAACTAAATTTCACATTCAAACCTAGACCAAGGTTTAGCCGAAAATACGGCCCTAATTTAGACCCAAAATTCCACAGATATTCAGATAAAAAATCAGATGAAAGTTAGACAACAAAAAAAAAGACTGAAACTCACCCCAAAAATCAAACCAAAATTCAGACTCAAACTAAAGTTTACACCCAAGCTCAAGCCAAAACCCAGACCAATTTCACACCAAAAACCACACTTAATTTTGAGGTAAATTTAAATAAAAAATCAATCAAATCAAACCAAAAATTGAGTCAAAGCTCAGACCAAATTGCAGACTGTAAAACAGGAATATTAAGCCAGACTTAAAAACAGACCAAAAAAAAAAAGACTCACAAGTTCACAAGAATCAAATTCTTTAAAAGTGGAACATCTATAAACTAACCTTAAAATGTCAAATTTATTGAAGACAGATTTTAAAAGGTTTAACCACATTTGTAAGTGGTTCTACCAATGGTAGATCCAGAGACAGCTCTTTGTTGATTGCACTTCCTAGCAAAGCTAAAATATTAAGATTAATACGAGATAAAGGGAGGGCGGGAAGATCTATAGGTCAATAGATAGCTCAATACAGTTTTATAATGATACAAAAGAGTCATCAGAATATATTGTTGACATTACGGAGCACTGATTCACAAAAGAATGATATACCCGGATATGCACCAAGTGCACAGTATGGGTTTAGCATGCATAGACCCATATGCAATAAATTCTTGAAGAAGATAAAACTGGTTGAAGTGCTCTAAGCATAAAACTAAATAGGGAATTGAAAATAATCTCTGTATTAATAAAAAAAATCTAGTAAAACAGTAAGAAAACAAAAATTACACTGTTCTACAAATGGAAACTTTTGAAAACGCGCTGAGACGGGACAAATGCACTTAGGGTAATGGGGGGTCCGAATCCGTGGTCCGTTTTGCTCTGCTACGTCACAATTTCAGGCTCAGGATCAGCCCAGCGACAAGGTGCCATATAGCACCGCTAGGCATTACTGGGTTAAGCTAACAACGGAATAGAAGAGAACGATGAAAAAAATTATGAAAAAATAAATTATTTAAAAAAAAAAATTTTTTTTTATAATTTTTAAAGTTAAAAAATAAAAATAAAATCGAACATTTTTTTTTGGAAAAATTGATGTTTTGATGAAAAAATATGAATTGCATTTTTAATTATTTTTTTTTTAATTTTAAAAATTTTGAAGTGAATAAAAAAAATTGTAACGTAGCAGAACAAAACGGACCACAGATTCGGACTCAGCGACCCCCTATTACCCTAAGTGAATTTGTCCCATCTCTGCTCATTTTTGGCAGTTGAACAGTATTATGAATGATTTTTCATTATGTTGACTTAAATATTTATGTATGAAACAAATTGTTGGTTTAAAAATATTATTAATAAAAAAGTCATTAAAACCACAAAACAAAGTAAAATGAGGTCAGCCAGTATCACCAAGTTAGGCTTACTCATTATTAATATTATTATTATTATTATGCTTTTGCTTTTATATATTACGCTACATCATAAAACAAGTTCAGTTGGTTCATAAGAATTTATAGAAATAGAGACCACGTTAAAGACGGGGCAACATTTTTGAATTCGGCTTTAACTGCAGGTTATAAATCAGTAACGGCCAATCCTTGGATCACACTAACATAGAAAAGAAAGATAATTCTCAAAAATTACATGCTTTTAGATCTGGAAATATAAGACACAACCGATTTTCATTAACCCATTATCATCGCATTAGCTGTGAATATGCCATATACCTTAGTAGGGTATACATAAGTCAACTAAAACCTATGTGTTAAAGCCTAAAACTCAATTTCATTATGCATAATTTTCTATAACATTTTTAATTTATTATAACTTCAATAACAAATAAATATCATACTTTGTTTATGTTTAAAGAAATACAAACATTTTTTAAAACGAGCTCAAAAAAACTAAAGATAAAAGAAACAAATAATTTCAAGTAACTGAACAAGAAGCTTAATATAAAAGCCTCGCATTGAGACAAAATCAAAGTTAAAATAACTCGAATTGAGGCAATTTTAATAAGTATTTGAAAATGTATTGAATTAAATATACAAAGAAGAAGGTCATAATGTGATACCGAAATAAATACTAAAATATAAGCATTAAATTAAATGCCAAACAGAAAACAGAAAAACTAAAAATAAAATAAAGTCAGTTTCACAAAAAAAAAAAAAAAAAAATAAATAAAATAAAATAAATAATAATAAAACAGTAATCACATTTAAATGCAAGTATTACTGAAAATATAATAATTAGTGTTGCCACAGGAAAATATGAGATTTTAGAAAAAAAACTGTAATTTTTAGTTGAAAAAAATTTAAGAACCTTACCTGTAGAAAAGATAATGTCGACATTATCAATAGAATCAAATTTTATTAGGGATAACTATCTGTTAATTACACAGTTCAACAAATGAAAGAGTAGCTGTTGGGGTAATACTGAAAAAGGATGATGATGATTCTTAGTAAATTTTACAGAAACAAAAGTTCTCAATACCTTATGTAGTATGCTGTATTTTAAAAGTTCCCAACAAACCATAGAAATGAATACCATCATTTTTGCATTCGAATCGATTTCGAAAATGACCCCAGTAACGAGTTTTCGATATAGCATTCGAAACGAGTTCGTTTTAGCTAAAGAAGAAAAAAATTAAAAATTCAAAATTCAAAATAAGAATTTATTTGTCAAAAATTTGTTCGGTAAGTAATTTTTTTTTCTGATTTATTCATAAGAACATGAATTTCCAAGACATCCTAAATACTTTATCTGGATAGCCTATCAGGTAAATAAATAAATCAATATTTATATATGTATTTCCGGATTTTAACCTAAGCTTTTATATTTTTAAGAAATCAACAATCAAGAAACAAATTTACATAACACAATCTTCTGGGTAGAGTTATGGAAGAAATAGCATAAATACATGTTTCTTTTGTTTCTTGGTAATATTATTGAATAATTTTTTTTTAAAAAACCTTTTAAATGCTTTGATTAAATAACTTTTGGTATTCGAGATAAATTCTTTAAAAAAGTTTCGTGAACGATTCGCGAATGATGCTAGTTTGCGAAAGAGTTCTCGAGTTAAGGATGAATTCATAAACAAAATCAAAAACGAATTCGTTAATGAAGAGGCAATTCCCCAAGAAAACGAACTTGTCAATAAATCGTTAATGATATTCGTATTCGAAACATTTAATCGTCACAACGAATTTATTTCGAATTAGTAACGAATTCGTCTGGATTGTTTCATAAAATTTTCTAAAAAGAGGTGGTATGCTGATCTAAGACAAAAAAATGTATATATAACACAGATGTACACCGTTTTTAACCACAGCAGCAAAAAATATTCTTAAAACAATTTAAGGCGATAATTTTGAATCTGCAGTTTACTTTTCGGTATCAGATCAGGTTTTTTAGATAAGCAATTGAGCCATTTTTAGCTATTTTCGACTACAAATTGTGATTTTATTTGAAAAAATAATACCTAAAATCCGAAATGAAGCGCAGTGAGTTATGTGTAACATCCTTTTTAGTTTTTCTCGATTCTCTGAAAATCTTGGTGCAGCAACGTTTTTCCCTCATCGCTTGTATCGCCCAAGTTTCCAGGGTTTCAGTTTAAGCTCAAAAGATTAGACGTAATTTGCTTGACTCTACTTTTTGAAACGATGCAACCGCCACAATCATAACGAAAATAAACTCTTCACTGACTAGTGGGTCTATAAAAATACGTTTTGAATACAATTGATACGAACACAATGTCACTGTGAAAATGCAATACTACCCACATACGAAAATCCACAAAAATCTGACTGAAAATTTGTAGACCTAGCTGCTCTGACTTCGGAACCCAGAGAAAAAAAAAAAAACTATGGCGCGGTGGATTATAACTTACTCCACCAAAAATTCTTGGCATAATTGGTTACTCTCTTCCAAAAACACTAGTGGACTCTGATATTGTAATATCTGATTGTGGTTTAGTTACTTTTAATTTTAATTATGCCACTATAAATTTCGGGATCACAAGCTATCTGAAAGGTTTTGTGGATGTAGGTACGCATTACCTAGGTATCAAGGTCTGATTAAAGTCATTCAGTGATGAACTTGGTATTTACTGCGATGTTACCTTCTCTTCATTACATCTTTTGAACTCTCTACCCAAAAAGTTTTTTGAAGCACATATTTGTATAAATATTATAAATTCACTTACAACAACCCTTTTGCTTTGTACCAGAATATCATTAACATGAAGGTTTTTATGTAATCGGAGTTCTCATCCAATAATAAACCGACCAAATTTTTGTTTGTTATAATTTTGGCCTTCACACCGCCTAATCGAATCATTAGCTTATATTAATCATAAAAATGTGCATTCATTCATTACACAAAATTTTTGTTGAATTCTCTACAATGTGGCAACTCTCTTTATTCATTTCAGATGCTTGTACATGCGTTGTTCAAGTTATAGTATGCTCAATGGGTACATATATTGTACTTATTAGCATGTGAATTAGATTTAGAGACTAGTATGACCCTACTAAGGCACTGAATGACGCTTTTTCTACAACAAGTAATGGGTTATAAGTGAAGAGGGCTTATTTTAAATATGTTTCAGATAAATTTGCATATTAAAGCCATTGACTCTCTTCTTTTCGTTTACCTTTTTTATGTACGGGTATAAAAAGAAAACTATCGATGCCAAAAAGAAGAAAAAAAAAAATATTTCATTACTTTAAGCTATGTTAAGATTTTTTTCATTCACTTTTATTTTAATTTTTTATTGTATTATATTATCTATGAAATTAGAGAAATACTAATGATATGTAAATTAGTTAATTTTTGATAGTGGACGCAGTTTATTTTTTGTGTTTCTTCTTCTTTGTTGTATAAAAGATTTATTTTTTACTTTAAATTTTTAACTTTGATGTAGTTTTCTCTTTTAATGAAAACTTAAATAATACATCTGTATGTATGTATTCATATATAAATAAATATAAATATATATATATATATATATATATATATATATATATATATAAATATAAAATATATATATATATATATATATATATATATGACACTTATGTATTTAAGAACTTGTTAACTGGTTTGACCGAGTGTCTTCTCTATGAATAATTAATAACTGAACTTAAGTTGGATTTTATTGTTAAATGTAATTATACATAAATCGGTAAAACAATATTTATTTTTTTCTTTATAAATATTGATTTAAACAAAAGTGAAAGTTCTTAAAAGCGAACAAAAATGAAAGAAAGTGTTGGTGAATTCACAAAATTATTCAATAAATGACAACAAAAAAGTGTATTGAAAAATAATCTTATATAAAATCTTATATGCAAAATTGTTCATTGAACTTAGCGTTTTCGATTTATTACTTATGTCTAAATAATTTGATATGATTTCTAAGAGAAACAAATGACCATCATTAATCCTTGTATTTGTAACTACCCTGTAATCTCTAGATTAAAAAAAAGAGTTTCCGATTTTGTTTGCTCTTGGTTAAATTCCGGCTCAAGTATTGCGGACAAAAATTATGCGTCACTGGCTAAACTCCCAAGTATATTTTAGTCAAAAATATGCGAAAAATCCATTCAGCACGCATCCTTGCCGAAATCCTGTCAGAACATTGATATTCACACAAAGACGTTTGTGCATTATTCTTGCAGCTTGTATTAAAGAAAAAGGCATCAATGAGTTACATCAGCTTACGTGGGACTCCTCTACAACTGAGAGCCTTTTCAATAACAGAATCTTAGAATTGGAGTTTGGACATGATGTCAGATTGGGTTACTTCATACTCTATTCTAATTAGATACAGTTTTGATAAGAAATATGAAATTTGATAAGCATGAGATATACAAGGAACAAGAAATCGGGGTAATGAATTCAGCACATATTCCTTAAAACAGCCAAGAAATATTGACACAAGTAACTGGGTTATATCTCTCTGGGGCGAAAATATTTACTCCTGATAAACCCATTCTCCTTGGCCCAAAAAACACTTTTTGTTTTGTTTTTTTTTTCGTATATTAGTAGGTGGAAATTTTGCATAGATACCGTAGAACTGCAGTTCTGCGGTTCATAAGATTATGACGGATTCCTACCGACTAAAACCACCCTACTTCTCTCCCACATTCTCCGCAGGACTACTTCTAAGTATTACTTTGTGGGGGAGGATTAGCGTCAAGCTTTATCTTTCGTTAGTGTTCTACTGTTGCCTTCTGCATTTGCTATGATAGGTATTATGCGATCGGCTTTACGCGCGAGTTACAATTTTTACCAAATATTTATTGAAGAATATTTTAAATGTTTATTTGTAAACTTATCTTTACACATTTTTCATTAAATATGACTACAAATGTTACTTTTACAAAATTATTTTTTGTCGTTAAAAAACGTGTATCAAAGATTGACAATCCAAACAGGAAGAGAAAGAAAAACGAAAAAAAAAACGAAATATGTAGAGTTGCATATTTCAGGCATCGCAGTATAAAATGTGCCCGGTTGCATTTTTCTGGCCTCCAAATAATAGAAGCAGCCAGTAAGGTCGTCATGCATGAAGAATTATGTGTATGTTATGTCCAAGACGTGACTCGCGCGTTCCTCAGTTTACTGTTTATGTTAGCAGCTACCATGGCTGCTGTTCTCCACTTCTCTATGGTGTTGCACATCTGTGACGTTAGTCACCATTGGGGGCTCTCCAGTACTTTCACTTTTGAAATGTGGACAGTGAATGAGATGTGCTTTGAGTTTTCGAGCTAGTCTGGGCAGCTCAGACAATACGGGTCTACTTCAAGTTTGAAGCGGTGTAGATATTGCTTGAAGCATCTACCAGCAGCGACCCTTTTCAGACGTGTTAATGCTTCGTTTATTCTGCCTGCTTTATTACTGACGCCTAGCAGGTGTGCATAAAATTTTAGCAAAATAGAAAATTGTGTAGTTTTAAAGGTTATTTTCATAATTTAATATACTTAAACTTTATTTATGACTTTCTTTTGTTCAGTGAACCCTATCATTAGACAGGCAATTTCTTCCAAAAAGACCCAAAAATATTCAGATTAGAAGAAGACAAAGATATATTCTAGAAAAATTTGTTTATTAAAATATTTTGTATAAGTAAAACTCCGAAACACGCATAATTCATTTTGTTTGAGTTCTATCAGAATCTACTTTAAGAACCTTGGTATTTTTGAAAAATTAGGGTTTGTTAAACAGTGTCAAATAAAATCCCATATTCTTAGCGGTGGAACCAATGTAAAGCTCTGTATGAGTACAACTAAAGAGAAGTGAAATAGAAAACGTGTAAACATTCCCGCTCTTGGACTCTGCGGAATGAAAGAATAAACTTTAATTTGCGACCGTTGTTTCGTAAAAATTTGTAACTCATTCTGGTTAGTGGTGGAGTTTTATGAAATATCCAGTAAATATGTTTATATACTTAACCGGTTCAGACACTTACAAAACTGTTTCGAAATTGATTCTACTAAAACGATAAAAACCAATTAAATTCTACCTCTGCTCCTAGTAAAATATAAAAAATATATTTTTCATCATACTTATTATATTTTAATAGTGTTATTTTATGAAATAACTAATAACTATGTTAGTTCAACCGGTTAAGTTTAAAAAATCGGTTCTATTGAACCGAGAAAAAAACGATAAAAATTCCACCATCTATTCTTAGTGAATTATTATCTAGTCATCTAAATATTGTATTTTTCAAATTATAAAACGAATGAGGAATGTTATTATCCAATTATAATTTAAAGTGAATAAAATATTTATTAATTATAAATATTTGAAATTTTAGTAATTATTCTTTCGCTCAAAATGATCTGTAAATAATTATAATTATTAAAAGATGAATTAAGTTGAAGTTTTTGAAAGAAAAATAATTTTTTTTATTTTGTTTTTTTTTTTTTTTTTTTTTTTTAAATGCATACTAATGTGTTGATTTTTTGTATTTGCCAATCATCACCTTTCTTATATTTCAACTGCAAACCTTCAGCTCATGATATTGTGAAATAAATAACTGGTTTTCTATTAACAACATAAAGTAAAATAACAGAAAACCATTAAAAACTTATTTTATTACTATTTATTCACGTTTATATACTGAAACTGTCAGTATGCAAATTGTATTTAAATAGGCATTTCTAGGTTAAGTAATTTTAATATTTAAGCAAAAAATTAAAATTTTTATATATTTCGCAGCTTAATGGTTATTTTTTACTGTGAGAACTTTTAGATATTTATTCTTGCTCTAGCGGATTGAAGGAGTTTTATTTCTAAAACCTCTCTTTGAAGTAACATGATTGTTCTGAAGGCAGTAAAACTATTTATTTTTCTATGGATACATGATTGTTCTGGAGATTGTGATTTATGTGCCAAAAAAAAAAAATCACTAAATTTTGTGAGAAAACTCTTACCTTGAATCCGCCAGTGGTTGTTTCCATACCCAGTTATGGATTAAAGTGGATTTCACATTTGATCCATAGAAATGTTGCTATTTATAGAACATAGGAAAATTTCTAATTGATTTACAATACCTTTTTAATTTTTGGTCTAAAAAAAACTTGATTTTCTAGACTATTATGTTTTTTTTTTTTCAATTTACTATTTTATTTTAATTAATACAAAAAAACTATTCAGCTTCATGATTCTTTCTTAAAATTTTTGGAACCTTAATATAACGCCACTGATTTATTTTGCATTTATTTATTTTTGTATGAGAAAATTTATTGTTTTTCATTCGAGAGAGAATATCATATGTTTTCCATTTTAACATGTGGAAATTTCTCAAAACATGAATTCTTCATAAATGTTTCTTCAAGAATATTAAGAAAACGTGTAATTTTGATATTTTCTATAAATAAAAACAAATTTTTAAACTGGGTGAGTGTAAATAAATTTTTAATTAGCTTTCACGAAACTTTGAAGATTGGTACAAATTTTTATATATATTGTAAAGAATTCAGTTTTTCACCCTATATTGAATTTTATCAATTTTTTCTGTATATAATTTTTGTTTCACAAATAAAACATTTTTATTTTAGTTCTTTGTTGGAACTTGCTATCAATGGCAATTTTGAAAAAAAAAAAACGTTTATAGACAGATTGTGATCAAAAAATTCTAAAAAAGTGGAAAAGTATTTGTAAGAACTGAAGAAAAAACAAAATTAATTCTGAAATTTTTTAATAGATTTTATTTAAATCCATTTGTGTGCATTTGTAAAATCAATTATAAATCAACTGATTTATTTAAAGTAAGTATTGTACTTATGCAAATTTGATAATGTGGTAGTTTCAATGCGGTGGTTAAGTTTGATAAAATTTTTTAATGAAATATCCTAGAACTTATTTTGGATCGAGCAAAAAATCATAGATAAGGAAAAAACAATTATTTGACAAAGAAAATTCAACTTTCAAAAGAGATCATTACTATTATATTTTATTTTGAGACTTCAGATCGAACTTCGTAGATTTTCATTCAAATTCTATAAATACGAGCAGAAATGTTGCCAAACCTTTTCTAAGATTTTGGTATTTCCCGTTCAAGATGTGTTTAGGTGATGGTAAGGTTAATTGTTTGCTATTCATAGCTCGGATGATTGTCAAATAATGTAATTGTATTGGAAAAAACTAATTTTTTCCTGCCACCTGGCTTGCCAATTCGGGGGAAATTCCCCTATTTTTGGGGAATAGCGAAGCTCAGGGGTAATGAGGAAATTACTCCAATATTTGGGGAATTTTAAAACAATGTTTTAGGTTTGATTTAATTCAAAATAATTCCAGAAAATGCATAAAATTGATCAAAATTAAATTAAATAGTGTCACAAACTAAAAATAAATAAATTGTATCCACTTGAAAATGGACGGATATCATTGTTAGATTTTAGTTTCGACAAATAAACAATAAATAAAGTCATTTCAAAAGAGATTTCGATGTATTCTCCTTAAAATATAATCAAAAAAATCGATTGAAATGCAATGCAGATTTAAAAATGAGATATCTCTTGATTTTGACCTGATTTTTAAAAATAGTGCTTACCGCTGGTTTCGACGACCCAAAATTAAGTTTACGTATCTATTATTGCTATTGTTACTTTGGTGCGTCTTTTCCTGTATGTTATATCTGAATCGGAAATTATTACTATTGATAACAAATATAGATCACTAAAAGCTATAGAGATAAATGTATCCAGCACTGGTGAGTATTGGTCTGAAATTTCAAAAATGAAAAACGGGGAAGATGAACCACTTTACCCTTTCTTAACAAAATTGCTGAAATCGGCTGTCAACTACTATTATATTTTAAACAATTATTTAAAGAAAAAAAAAACTCTTTACAAATAGAACACTTGAAAAAATTTACAAATGATTATATGACGCCTTGAAAGAAAAAGTGAACCATAAAATTTGCTAGAGGAAAGAATTGTTGCTGTTACTTGACGACTACAGCGGTATAGCCGAGTACGCACGAAGAGTTGTAACTTACGCACAAATAAAAAATTGGCAAAGCAGAACGAGAACGGGTTTATGAAAATTTCTATTTCACCTTTCCTCTAGGTAATTTTATGCTTCACTTTTCCTCTGAGCGCATCATATTTATTTTATATAAATATGTTTTATATGGATTGTTTATTAAATTTTTATTTTATTCAAATAAATAGTGGCTGGCTATGGCACAAGTTTGAAAAATTTTTTTTTTTTTTAATTAAAAAATCAAAATTTGGGGAATTTGACATGAAATGGGAGAGAAAAATTTGGAAAATCGGGGAATAGGAAAAAAAGAGTTGGCAGCCCTACCTGCCACATTATTATAAACATTTCTAGAATATTTTTCAAAATATTTCCGTAATATATGCAAATGTAAAAATAAGGTCAAGATTTCATTGAGTGTATTGCCACTCCTCATTTATTTTTTCTGCTAGTCCGATTTATCTACCAGACATTTACTTCTTGGCTGACATTAGCATATTTTTTCAAAAGTTAAAATAAAACTTAGTTCCCTTCAATTTCTTTTTCACACAATGTTTGGTGTGACAATTCACTATTAATATTTTTTTTGAAAATAATTTTCAAGGACGCTGACCTCAGCGCCCTTCTACCATTTATCATAAAATCTATACATTCTTTTTTAAATAATTTATGTGCTAAATAAAATATATTAATGCTCGACTAAGCCAGCATAATAAATTTATATCATAAAAGTGAAATTTATTTTTTGTTTGTTTCTTTTTATTCTAGTGATAATTTTGCTTTTAATTTTAATGTTAACATAAAATATTTATTAGAAATAAAATAAAAGAAAAGTGACCGCAATGCAGTTTAGATTCTTTAGTAATGACTTTACTGAAATAGATATTTTTTACTACTTTACTTACGATTTTTATAAGAAGATGCATAAAAACATATTGACATATGTTTGTATGTAAGTATATATATATGTGTGCATATTAAAAAGTCCAATAAAATTAAAGAAACTAATTTTATGCCCTACGTTCTCTTAAGAAGACATTACAGAAAATTTATATCTAAATCCTTTTTATGGATAAATTAAAGTTTTATTATTTTAAAACGAATAATGAAAGAAGAAATTAAGGAAGTTCTTGAATAGCAAAGTTTCGGAAATATATGCATTTATTATTTTTTATTTTGAGTGCATGAAAATATATTAACCTTAAACTTTCTAAAGTTGTTTGAAAATTTGTAGCTTTAATTTCATGCAAAGAAAAAAAATGCACCACCAACTCTTGAACTAAATGCAAAAAATTATTAAACTCTAATGAGTTTCAGCTTGCAATTAGTGCCGAAGATAAATAAGGTATGTCTTTTTTTATTATTATTACTAACAACAAATTGCCGCAACTTTATTACTATATAATTTAGCAATAAGACTTGAACACGTAATTGATTTGAATTCACATTGTAATATAATTTGAGGATATTTTCACAATAAAAACTACAAAACCGTGACCTATAAATCATATAATGATTGCAACAGAATGCTATTAAAAATGTATTCATGTATGGAATGAATATAAGAATTGTGTACAAAAGTCTACAATTTCCTTTTTCGTTTTACACTAATGATTTAATTCAAGATAAAAAAGAAAAAAAAATTGGCCAAAACCCGAGAGAAAGAACAATAAAAGAAATTTTTATTGGGTTTGATTATCGTTAACGATTAAGTACTGAAAGAGTTTAAACATTTAAAAAAGAAATAGTAAATAGTCTTTTCGTAGATATAAAGCTTTAGTCTGGGAATTGTAGGCCCTCCACTATGTTAGTTAGAGTTAAGGGTGGGTTGGACTAAACCAAAGCACTCAGTTTCAAAGACTATTGTACTATACCCGAGATAGCGCCAGTAGAAGTAAGTAAGGAAAGATATGTGAGGGGATAAATGGGAAGAAAAAAGGTCTAAGGTATCTCATTCTCGAACTTCTTTGTTTCACTGATGAACCTTAGAATCTCAGGAAGAGACATTATAATTATGGACATTATTCATACTCAAGACATCACTACCTAACACCCTTAATCTGATTCTCGCGAACGCCGGAAAGCTACAACGAAAATGCCCCAAGACACGATTGGCAGATTGGATCGGTGATGACGCCCATGTTAGTCATATGCTGGCCACATGTGTTGTGTTCTGTGATGACACCCACCAGTAATCTCAAGTCCTTTCTTCTTAGTTTCAGAAGAAATTCCGCTGATTTCCTGTTAGGTTGTCTCATGAAGCACTTTGCGGTTCTGCAGGAGTCAAGCTGCGACCATCTTTCTCTATGGATAGAACCCTCGAAATCGTTGATCCAACGCATGATCTCCTCAGAACTTACGCCAAAAAAAGGTTTTGGACCCCATGGTGCAATTGCAGAACCAAGTTCAGCTAGTTCATTCTGAATTTGGACTAAGTTTTATTTTGGGTTTTGACCTGATTTTTAGTCTGAGTTTTTGTCCAAGTTTTGATTCTGAATTTTTGTCTGAGTTTTGGTCACAGTTTTGGTTCGAGTTTTGGTTTGACTTCTGGTCTGAATTTTTGTAGGTTTTTGGTCTAATTTTTTGTCCGATTTGATTTGAATTAAGAATAAATTTTATTTTGTGCTTTGGCCTGACTTTAAATCTGAGTTTTTATCTAATTTTTTATTTAAATACTGGTCTAATTTTTGGACTGAATCAAGTCTGACATTTGGCCTGAATTCAGGTACGAATTTTAAATTTTTGACTACATCGATAGTCTTGTGGGTAGTGCACTAGACTTTCATCCGGCAATGGGCCGTTCAGGCATAAGTGTGTCTCTCAACAGCCACTCTAATCTATATGATTTTTAGTCGGAATTTTGGTCTAATAATGGTTTGAATTTTTGATCTGGGGGGTTACTCTCTAGTTCGATTCGAAAGGCAGTTCTATTCGAATGCCAAATTCGATTCGAAAAGGCACAAAATTAGATCTGAACATCGAACAAATATTATTCGAAAATGTTTTCTAGAGTACCAATCGTTCGAATTCGAGGTAATTTTCTTTCGAATTGAACTACAGAGTAACCCCCCTGATTTTGCTCTGAAATTTAATCCGATTTTTGGTCTGAATTTATGTCTGGTTTTTCGGTTCAGTTTTAGTCTGATTTTTTATTTAAATTTTAGTCTGATTTATGCTTTGATTTCTGACCATTTTAGTTTCTTTAGGATCTGCGATTTGGTTTGAATTTCAGCATCTGTTTTGGTATGATTTTTGGCCTGCATTTTAATATGAGTTTTGATCTGAATTTCAGTCTAATTTTTGGTTTGAGTTTGAACGGAATCTTTGACTTGTTTTGGTCAGAATATTATCCGAATTTTTACTAGATTTTTGATTAGATATTTGGTTCGGTTTTTAGTCTGAATTCAGCAAAATCAGCCCTCATCAAGCCCGAATCCTGAATCCGGCACTATTTCTGGTTGATAGAAAAATTAATATCGCAAGATAAATACATTATAAACCTCCCAATAAAATAATAAAAAATAAAATTGGTTAGATAGTTAAGTCATAAATAAGAACGTAGCATTTTTAATGAAATCGTTTATAAACTTGCGGTACTCTTTGTTTATTACAAATTCCTTTTTTTTCCACACTAATATTAATCATAATTATAAAATTAAGAATATATCAAATTAATAACAGTTGTGCATTTAATCACAATTATTTCGACATAAGCGAAAAATGCATTTGTTTTATAATTATTTTGCTTTGTTTTATGGTACTAAAGATAAAGATTCTTTTTAAAATATTGTTTTGGAAGTTGCCGACTCGTTATTTTTTTTCTTTTGTAATACAAAGTCTCAGTTTACAAAACATGAAGAAAAAAAATAAACAAATAGACTCAAGTTCATTAACAAAATTTCAACAGGTTTTTAATTAATAAAATGCCGCTGCTTATAGTATAAAAAATATGGTATATATTGTTTATTAAATATAATTTCATATTAACTTACACCTTTGCATTTTTATGTATGCCACCATCATTTAAAAACTCATAATGATAATAAGGCATATTTTTTAACTTTTATTTTATTTTTTTTTTTATTTTCTGCTGGGTGCAAAAGTTCAAAGCGCAGCAAATATATTTTTAATGTGGGCTTCTAGTATAAATATTCAAAATAATAGCCAAAAATTTTAAAAATTAAACAACAAGAAATGGCAAGTTCATTAGCCTCTCATGTATTTTTGGATATTTTGTAGGTAGCATAAATATATGAATTTACATAAGAAATATACTAAACATGGCAATTATGAGATTTTAATTGTTTCGAAAATAAAATTTATTAAGCTTCCAAAATACAAAAAACTATTAATTAGTATCCTATGTATATTTTACATACGTGGACCCACACAAATGTCAAATTTAGATATGTTTTCATAATTAAAATATCGCTATCACCTTTTGTCACTTTGGAGCGTGTAAATATTGATATGTAGTTGTGGAAATTCAAATTGATATTACATGTATAGAATATCGCATCGTAGATCTGTAGGTGTTTCTTTGATAATTTACGAAATATGATTAATATATTTTAAGCATTTTAGAAGTTTTCTTAAAATTGTTAAAATAAATCTAATAAATAAAAAAATGTCCCACTTTAACCCATTAAGAACGAGCGGGAACCAAAGTAGATAGATAAAGACAGTAATTTGAGAAAAAATTGTTTTTGAACCTAGCTCAGGAACGGCTCAGCGACAGCTAGGCATTACTGGGTTAATATCGAAATAAAGTGATTTTGAAGAAAGAATCTATTTGATTGTTTGCTTAGTGTGCTATAAAACTTAACAATTTTAATCCTGAATTTTTAAAACATTTTCTTCATTGACGTTTCGACTTTGTTGTAAAATCTAAAACGTAAAATCTTATCCTGTTTAACTCTTCGCTGTGCCCATAATAATGCCCTTTTATAACTCCATGTTTCATTTTTTTAATCCTATATGGATTATAAATATTTTTAAGTTGTTTCAGGAAATTTTTTCAATTAAGACATTATGCTCACTTATGGGAGCTGCCGGTATGCTGAATCTAGTAAAATATTAGTTGTTTGTCGAGTTTTTCCAAAAAAAAACATGTTGTATGTACATGTTTTAAGGTGCTAAATTCGATTTTGATAGGATCCGTTTGGATCCATTATTACATACTTTACTTTCGTTGGCATTACAAACCCCTGCGGATTTAAGCTTGTCTCACAATAGACCTCCATTTATTGCGATCTGCTTCTTTGGACCTTCAGTTAGCAATTCCCAGATTTTATAGGTCATCTTGCACAGAGTCCAACCACCTTAGCTTCGGTCTGCCACGACGTCTAACGCCTACAGGGTTGCTGAATAACACCCTACGGGTCGCAAAACTTTCCTCTACTCTGTACACATGACCTAGCCATTGCAAACGCTGGCGTGTGATAATGTCAGTTATTGTCTGGCCGTTATAGAGTTCGTACAGCTCCTAATTTTACCTTATCCTCCATTTTCCACTTACGCACACTGGACCAAAAATTATACGCAATACTTTGCGCTCTAAAACCCGTAGAAGCTCCACATCCGATGAAGTCAGAGTTCTCGTGTCTGTGCCATACGTAACCACAGACAGTATAAGCGATTTGCACAGCTGAATTTTGGTTCTTTCGGCTGTATTTTGCTCAAGCCAAACAAGCAGCGGTTGCCGAGCATAATTCTTCGCCTTACTTCCACCGAGGTGTTATTTTTTGTGTTAATTTGCGAGGCCAAATACATGTATTCATTCACCACTTCAAAATCGTGTGGGTCAATGGTGACGTTTTGACTCAGCCAACGCAGAGCATTTTGATCCTGGCTGCATAGCATATACTTTGTTTTACTCTCATTGATTGTGAGCTCCATGGTACCTGCCTCTCGCATCAGACTACTGCATACTTCTCTGATGCGGTGCCGATCACACGCAATAATATCGATGCCATCTGCTTATGCAAGAAGCTGATAAGACCTTTGAAAAATTGTCCCTTTGGTGTAGATGTCAGCACCACCTTGACGGAAGCCTTTGTTAGTTGCAAAGGACTCAGATACTTTGCTATATATATTTACCGCGCAGCGCGTATCTGCAAGAGTGGTTTTGCAAAGGTTGATGAGTTTGAGCGGTATGTCAAGCGTTTTCATAGCGAAGGAAAAGCTTATCTCTTTTCACACTGTCGATAAACAGGTGGTGAGTTTTGACTTGATATTCGAGAGATTCTTCAAGGATCATGTGCAGAGAGAACATTTGGTCGGAGGTGCGCTTCCCTGCCCTATAGCCGCACTGGTAGGGCCCAACGATGTTTGCCGTATACGGCTTCAGACGTTCACAGAGTATCGAGGAGAAGATCTTGTACGCGATGCCTATGTAATTATCACACACTTTCTTGTCATTTTTTTTTTGAAGATGGGGCAAATGAGGCTTAAATTCTATTCGTCCGTTTGTCCAAATGTTGGATATCAGCCGATGGGTTTGCTGTTCAAAAACTGGTCCAGCTGTTTTAAGAAGTTCAGCTGGGATGCCATCGGATCTTGCACTTTTGTTGTTCTTAAGCCTGCAAATAGCACGTGCTGGCACGTTTTCCTCATTTTCAGTTGTAATGGGCTGGGTTGCAATGGAGTAGGAGTAGCTTTCATCCTCAAATTTCAGAAGCTCATTAAAATGCTTCATTATTAGGTTTCCAATGATAGCCAATATAGAGTGATTGATCAAAAAATTAAAACTTTTTTTCTAATCTTTACGAAATTTTGCATAGTGAGAGTTTAGACAAAGTCCCAGACAAGAAACCATATTTAAAACTAAATTTAAAATCATGAGAGCAATACTTCACGGTACCAAAATCCAACTTAAAACCTATACTTATCCGACTACATTGTCAAAAAAATTCAAATTTTGGTCTTTCTTTTTACTCCACATTTCTGGATTAGAAGAAAGTTCGAAAAACAAAGACTGCATAAAATAAATTTGTACATGGGGAAAGTAAAGCAGAGTGTAGGTGATACAACATGTGCGTATATTAGGTGCGGTTGGATGCAAGTTTTATGTATAGTATAGAGGTTGGTGTACATACTCAATTTCAGTTGTGCACATGCTTCGTTGTATATCGTATCGAAGCTCGCGCACATTTATTCATACCAAATGTGCACACATGTTGTATCGTGTTCGGCTGATTCGGTCATTTTCGATCGTTTCATTCTCCATCTCTCTTTCACGTTTCAATTAATTAAGTATTTAATAATTAAATCCTCAATCACAAAGAACTATCGCAACAGTCATGAAAAATAAATCAAGTAAATGAATACAAGTTTTTTTTCGAGCAACACATACCTATAAACTTTTTGATTTGATTGTAAAATTCTTGCAAATCGCACATAAAACTTATTGTTAATATTACCATGATTTCTGGGTCACAACAGTTGCAATCGAAATAGCAATACTAATAACTACTAGCAACAATAAAAAGAACAAAATCAGCAATGTATGGCAAATTGTAATATAAATATATTGTAGGTATGTGTACATGTAGTAAATAAAACATTTATTATTGACAACATGATTATATCGCTTGTTGCATCAACAACGTCATCCATGGCGTCGTTGTAGTACAGACATATATGTATTACAATAACATATTAGCCAACCTAGACGACTAGCAGCAGCAGCTAAAATTGGTTAATATCTCTTAAACCGGATTATTCAGTTCAACAATTTCTTCATAATTTGCACGATTCTCAATAACAATAATGCGTGCTTGAGATATCGAATGGCAGAATGTGTACGAATGGCAGTAACTATTCTATAGCCAAGAAAATTGTTGACATAGAATTCACATATCTATTAGAAAAAAAAAACATTGCAACAGCAACATCAGCAATAAATATGAAGGCTAGTTACTTATTTACTCGCTTACCTGGTAATATAAAGTGGGAGCTGCAAGAAAAGCAATCGCAGCTGCGTTTTGCAGCGATTTGTGGCATGTCAATAATTTACAAATTGTTAAACTTGCGTACAATTCGTTGATATAAATTTAAATGTCATTAGTTATTTCAATCACTTTAATATTAACTATAAATGCTAAATATTGATTGAACCTTTTTTCTAATATTTTGAATCTTCAACCAAATACGTCAGAAGAAAGTTAACTTTAAAAGTGTAAATGTTTTTTCTTCTTATTTTTTTTGGGTGGTATTTTTTTATTTTCTTTTTTGGTTTCTGTTTTTTTTTTATTTTCTTTTTTTGTTTTTTTTTTGCCAAACGCTTTTGCATATTTTAACAATTACGGCATTTCTTTTTTAGTTTCTTTCTTTAATTTACATTAATTTTTGTTATTAGAAATTTGTCTACTCACAGAGAAGCAGCAGCATCTTGATTTATGTAATTTAAGTTTTGCATAATTTTTTGTTAATTGAATAGTGAATTAATTTTAATAAGCTTCCGTTCTTTGAAATTTGTATATAGTCTGTGGGAGTGTGGGGAAATTTGAAGAAATTGCATGTGGTTAGTGAGAGCTCTGGAATATACTTATTAATAAATGGAAGAGTAAAGTTTTAAATGGTTTTTTAAAAAGGGCATTGCAAGTTTAATCTTGGTCTATGATTCAACAATTTTACGCATCTATATTTTAAATGCTTTTGTAGTTTTCGTGAAGTGAAAAAACTCCTCACTCTAAGGACTGCGTTAGTAACACAGTATAAAAAATCTGCTGAACTAGCGGTTCGATTTTTTTAAAGAACCCTATTTTATAATAAGTTTAAGTTGTTTAAATTAATATTATAAATTTATATTTATTTTTTTTTTAATCTTTTTTAATAACATTTATTTTTTTTTCTGGCATCATTTCCATCAATGATTTCATAATACTTCTGGACATCTTCTAGACTTCTGCAGATTACTTTCCCACCTTGTCCACCTCCTTTCTTGTCTTCATTTTCATTTTGCCCAAAGTCTAGTATCTTAAATTTTTTTATATTAAACTGTGCAAGCAATTAATATTTAAATGTTTTTTCTTTCTGTTCTATTTCTTTTTAGAGTTATGTCTATCACCGATTTGCCACCTTTACCGAAAAGTCTTAGCGGCATTAATAAAATGCTTGGTTCCGATTCCGGTTTAATTAGCGATGTTGATGTTAAAATTGAAAGTAATAATAATAACAATAATAAACTTGTAAGTCAAGAAGATAATGCTATTGTTGCTGCTGACATTAACAGTAGCAATAACAATAGCAATAACAACAAAAATATCAACAATCATCATGAAAATGAAAATGATAAAATAACGTTAGAAGAATCAAATGGAAATGTTAATGATAATGAATCAACAACAACAATAGACTCAACATCAACGATAACACCAATAACATTAGCAGCAGAAACAGAAACAATAACAACAGCAACAACAATACAAGGAACGGGAAACACACTGGATACACAATTAGCTATTTTAAGAAAAGAAATGGTAAGTTTTATTAATCTTTCTTTCTTTGTTGTCATATGAAATGCAATAATAAAAGTCAACAGATTTTAAACCCAAAAAAAAAACAGAATTAATAAAAAAATATGTAATAGTTTTTAAAATTTAATTTTCATTACTTCACGGTTTCTTAATCTCTATGCGCTGTATGAGTTCTTCGGCGCTAAATTTTTTCATTTATAACTTCTATTGGCAGCAGAGAGCTTGACCCTTACCAATCTTATTCTATTCATTTCTTAAATCACGATGCGTTTCCGCTCTTCTAAGCATTCTAATGCATTGCTATTTTTATTTTTTATGCGGTTTTCCTTATGCGTCTGATATAGATTAGATTAGATTATTAGCAGGTGGGAATTTAGTTCCCAGATCACTGCGGTCGTCTAGGGTCTATTGTGATATCCCTCAGAGAATTTATTGTACTTATTTATAGTTCTCCTATGAATTTATTTCCTTTGAGGAAATTTAATATCTCTTTAGGAGAACTATCCGCAATGTCTTGTTGTTGTAGGTCATTAGACCTTTATAGTGGCATAAAATATGTTCTGCTGTTTCTGTCCTGTGTAGAACCCTGTGGCAATTCGGATTTGATGCCTGCTTAAATTAAGCAATTGCTTAGTTCTGCGTTGGCAGATCTTTGGCATGAATGATTTAGTTTGTCTGTTGCCGGGGGTTTCGGGGTTTCCCTCCAGTATTGTAGCGAGTTACTGTCCAGCCAATTTTTTAAGCTAATTTTAACGGAACTCCATGGTAGGCAGCAGAATGGTCGTGGTCCAGTGAGTTCACTGGATAAGCCTTTCCTAACAAGTTCGTTCGCCATTTCGTTGCCTACATGTCCCCTATGCCCTGGCACCCAAATGAGTTGTACTCTATTGTGAGAAGCTAGACATATTAGGAGCTATAGGCAGTTCCAAACTAGTTTAGAGGTAATTTTATATACAGTAAGTGCAAAAGGAGCCGCTTTGCAGTCAGAGTGTATGTAAAGGTCCATGTTGTGCACTGATCTGTTTTCATACTCCTTTAGGCCGAGCTCAATTGCATGCACCTCGGCTTGGAAAACTGAGTTACCTGTGCCCTAATATAAACTATGTTTCTTAATAGTAATGTATATTTGTTCCACCAGCACCTTATTCAATATATCCAAGTAGTTAAGGTTAATGGCTCACATAGACCAGCCCACATAGACCAGACCTAAACTTCGAGTAGACTTCTACATTGTTTCGAGTCGCAGTGATAGTGTGCATAGTATCACGAGTTTGTTTCCCGGAACGGCCATGACCATAAACTTCTCGATAAAAATAATTTTTCATATTATTTATGTGAAAATTGCTTCTGCGTAATGTCAGCTGACTGGCGAAGTAAAGGCATAATTTCATTTGGCTGATTAGCTGAGAATGTCATGAAATAATCGAAGAATCAAACTTTTTCCATTAGCTGTAATCTAAACGCCAGTCTTGACACAAACCTTTTCTTTCTTTAGCGAAATTTTTCGGGAAACGCCGAACATTACGGAAATAATCATTTGAGAATTCACGTTTGAATGTCATTGTCAACAAAAATGGGTTATAGTAACTCATTTTCCAGGGAAGAAATTGGAAAAATAATGGCTCACAAGGAATGTGGAAAAATTAATCTCGAAATTGCATAACTTATTTATTCATCAGCCAGAAATTATCAAAGCGGTAATCTGATTGGTTGGATTTGTTTCTCAGATAAAATACCAATGTTTTTCAACAAAACGATACTCTTATTCATTGACCATGAGTTGCAACTGAATGCTTCAAAGAACAAAATGTTAAAAGAATGATTTAATCCGGTTGAATCTTGGACTTGAACCCCATGGTAAATATTTGGAGTGTTATTTTTAAAGTAGTTGCAAGGTTTCCAAATTTGGATTATAATGCTTTATTTAAAACTTTAAAGGAATAGCAGTGTTAGTTTTATTTTTTGGAATGTTTGCATCATAGAGCATCAAAAACCAATCAGTTTGATTTCAGCTTTTGTTTGATTATAATGGAGTGGGGTGTCAAAGAGAACCGCATTGCGGTACAAGTGCGGGAAAATTGCTGGTCAAATTTTCACATTACTGAAAAACCTTCGTATATCAAGAATGATTGTTCATCGTGCTATTGATCGTTTCTCTGAATAGTCCGAAGTAGAAGACAGGTCGGGCGAGCGTTGCCCGGAAAAGGTGCAGTCGTAAAAGCCGTACGAGAACGAATTCGCAGAAATCCTCTTCGGAAACAGAAAATAATGTCCAGAGGGCTGGGTATTTCCTCTAGATCCATGTCTAGACTTATTTGAGATGATCTGAATATGAAAGCTTTCAATCGGTCAACAGGAAATTTGTTAACATCAAGGTCGAAAAAAAATTAGGCTTCGAAGATGAAAACGACTCTTGCAGTGGCACGCGGACAATGGTCATAAAAATATTCTTTTCACAAACGAAAAAATCTTTAATGTGGAGGAAAATTATAAAATCTATGCTAGAACATCAAAAACAAACAAAAATTGTTGTTCCAAGGGCTCAGCGGGGTCATCACCCTGCATCAGCAATGGTTTGGTGGGGAGTCGCTCACAAAAGTGTCATATCTCTTCATTTCTGCGAAAAAGGGATTAAAACTAGAGCTAAAGTGTACTAGCAAGATTTTTTAGAGGGTGTAGTAAAGGGTTTAACAAATACTGTATGCAATCGAGAAAGATGGGTATTGTAGCAGGATTCTGGCCCTGCGCACAAGGCTAAAACAACACAAGAGTGGGTAAAGTGCAATATTTCAGCATTTATTGCAGCTGAAGATTGGCTTTCGGGAAACCCATATCTGAATACATTGGATTATTGTTTGTAGTTAAGAAAGCATTGACGCAAGCAGCGACAGTGATATCGATAGAAACAGTTCGTGTCGCTATAGCCAAATGGGCCGAACGTTTAAAGGCCTTTACAAAAGTAAAAGGCGATCATTTTGAATGAACTTTTTGAAGTGAAACTTCTTTAGCGAGGGTAAATCGAAAATTTTGCAACGGAAGTCGCGTTGTTGTTGTGAGTTTTTAGCGAACGAAGTCATATGGGGATCGACTGCATACAATCATGCAAAGAGTCGACTTCTCGCAGTTTTATCTCATTAGTTGTAGTGAGAGAGCTTGATTCCATATAGCTGAATTTTCCTTTTATGTGTTATACAGTGTGGCCAACTTTTGTTTTTCAAAATCCGCTAAAATGAAGAAAAAACGCGTATTTTCTTAAAAAAAGCGTTAAATTTTTTTCCTTATAAAAGTGCGAGAAAACCCAATACATTTAAATTTTTTCACTAATACAGACATACATCTGATATTTCTAGTCAATAAAAATTTCTTCGAATTTTCGAAGATATTTTAAATTGAAAAAACGCACTGAGCGCTAAATCACTTTTTTCCGCGTTTTATTTTCCAAAAAGCACTAAAATTAGCGGGAAAAGCGCTGAGTTGGCCACATTGGTGTTATATAAATGAGCTAAGTCATGCTTGTGCCGATAAATGTAGAGAGAGTATCAACAGAAAAAATCTTTAGAATTTAGAAAGAGGGAGAGTGCAAATGCTTCAACAACAACAGTCACGAGACAAATCTCGTTTTTGTTGCACTCTAACAAAACCAGTAAGAAACGAAGTTATGCAGTTGTTATTCGTCTACATACAATCAAGCAGAGAGACGATTTCTCGCAGTTTTATCGCATGTGCTTTAGTGAGAGAGTTGATATAGAAATCTCGGCTTGATTGCATATAACTGAACTTTCCTTTCATGTGTTATATACGAGCACTAAGTCGTGATTGTGCCGATAAGTGTAGGGAGTATCAACAGAGGAAAAACAACAACAAAATAGAGAGAAGAGGACTGCGAAAACTTCAATAGAATGTTTTATAAATGTTTTCTAACAATTTTCTAATAAACAACATAGTTTCACTTCTACTGTGACTGACTGCAGACACATAATTTTTTTGTCGTATTTACAATTATATTATAAACAAATTAAAAATTCTTTAGGTACTTTGACAGCGTTTTAAACTTATAACAGAACTTATGGCAGGACTAAGTAAATAAAATTTACAAAGAAATTTGAGATAAGGAATCTTTGAAAATTAACGCAAATTAATGCAGCGAATGGAGAAGGACATAAAGAATTCTGGAGGTTACACGAACTATTAATTAGCCTAGCGCTAGTCATTTTGGAGTAAAGAGTGACAAAATTATTTTCGTATTAAAATCATTACAATTCCTGCATACATAGGCAGTTTTTTGAACCATTTCTTAGAAAACGTTAATCAGTAAATTTCTTTCTTTATGGGGTAGTGAAATCAAAAATTCAGTTTTAAGATGAACGTATTGAGCCAGAAAAAATTTTCTTAAACAATATCAATTTTATTTCTTCCATCTGCTATTTGAGTTTGTAAAAAGTCGTTTATTAAAAGCCAACGAAAACTGAGTGATAATAATAGAGAGCTATATAAGCTTGCCACCATTGTACTAGAATGTGGTAGGATTCAGACTACACATGTAATTTTGTCTATCTAGAACCATTTTAAACAATTTTTTTTTATAAATTCTTCTAAAATTTGTAATTTTTTTTGTAGACTTTACTAAATCAGTTTTTAAGCAGATCCTTAACAGCATCAACATTTTCGAAAATTCTAACCTAAAAATGGAATAATGATATCTAAAAATTCAAGTTGCCATAGCTTAGTGAAAAATTATGGGATCGAAAAAAACTAAAAAATATTCGAATGATGAGGCATTTTAGTTTATTATGAAATCAGTAGAAAAGTTCCAAAAGTCCAAAAATAAAATTAGTATTCTGCTTAAGTTCCCTTTCGAAAACATTATTATTTTTTTTTAATATTTCAGTTCTGAGTAAAATTTCTTTAAACACGTGATTGCGACAATGACACCAAATCGTGTCTAACATATAAAAATTAATAAACAAATGCGTTCATAATAAATAAAACCAAATATAAAATAAAACAAAAATTGCATACATGCAATTTTAACAATTTAAAAAAAAAAAATAATAGTTAATAATAAAAAAAAAATATTTATTTATTTTATGAAACAAAAGAAAAATTCAACGTGCCATTGAAATAAATACAGAAGAAAAACAATAAAACTAATAAAATTAATAAATCACTGAGGAAGAAAGAGAGGGAACGACACCGACAGAGAAAGGGTGAAAAAGAGAGGTAGAGCGAAATAATAATATCAAAATTTTAAGGTCAATTAAATATTCACACACATGAGCATGAATTCATTTTCGTCTATGTTTTGTATGGGAAATAATAATAAAAGCGCATTTATGTGCAAGTATATGAATGATGTCAATAGGTAGAGTAATGATGGACATAAAGACAGACAGACAGACCGACAGACAGAAATACAAATGGACGAGAGATGGATGAGTATGTGAAGACATCACTCAAAATTCATCAAGTATGAGGGAACTTAAAAATGTGCTACAACTAACTACAGCAGCAAAAATAACAACAACAAAAACAGCTACAGTAGAGGTATTCGTGTTAAGCGAAAGTTTTCTTGTTGCTTATTGTCAGCCAAACAGGCAGACAGACAGACAGAGAAATAACTAACTGACTGACACCTTCTGTAGTTGTAACAATAAAAAATATACAACACAACTCTTTCTACTACATACCTACTTATTATACTACTATACAGCGCAGCCAACTTCAAAACAAATTGGTAGTTTTTAGTGTGAAAATGTGTAGAATTTTTTAATTTTTTTAGCTTTCTATCTTTGTACAAATAGATATAAATTAACTATGAAAGGCTTTTTATGTGCTATGCACATGTACCTACATGTTTATGAGTGGATATATAAATTATTTCAGATTCATAATAAAAAAAAACTATTCATAAAACTGCCTAGTGAAAGAAAAGAGCGAAAGAGAACTGAAATAGTTAAAATCGATAGAGTAGGAAGCTAATTTTGTTAGAAACAATAAAGGATATAGATAATAAATATTGTTGTAAAATATATTTAACCATACTGGATAACATTTCTAGCGAATATCTGCTTGAAGATTATAATATAATTGAGATCTAGTTTAAATCCCGCTGTAGGTGTAACCTCAAACCCCTCTCTCGTCACTGCCTTCATTAGTGGCTGCTTCTATACTGAGAATAGTGTATCTATTAATCCATTTTATTCTTCTTTCTACTATTTCGTGGGTCTGCCTATATTTTTATGTTCTAGCTCGAAATTTTTTTTACTGGAGACAGCGAAAATTTAATTTAATTTTAATTGCGCAGGAATTCATTTGAATCGGTTTATCCATTGAAGTTGTAGAACGCGCTGCTCTAAAAAATGCTGTTTCCAGACAACCGGATTTAAAGTTTAACATTGTAAAGAATCCAGCCGGCGCACTATGGGGTACTTGACAGCAAAAGCTGGCCAAAATTATTTTTTATACTAAATCGAATTCTTAGCATCCCAACATGTTTCTTTTGTAAAATGGGTGAAATCGGTTCAAAACCACGCCCTCCCACCATACAAGTGAAATCTTCAAAGTGTGATATCAGGTAAAATACTGAAGTAAATTCAATACAATTCGACACACTTCTTTATATTAGCATAGATAATATTTGGTACTAAAATCAACCAAACCCCTCAGAAACCACGCCCACTCACCATATAAGTAAAATTTACAAAGCGTGATATCGGGCAAAATACTGAAATAAATTAAATGAAACTAAACGCTCTTATTTATATTGGCATACGAAATATTTAGTATAAAAATCAACCAAATCCCTCCATAACCACGCCCACTTCCTATATGACTAAAAGTTTCAAAGCGTGATATCAGGAAAAATTCTGAAGTAAATTCAATACAATTCGACACACTTCTTTATATTAGCATAGAAAACATTTGGTACTACAATCAATTAAGTCGCTCGATAACCACGCCCATCCACCATATAAGTGAAATTTTCAAAGTGTGATATCAGGAAAAATACTGAAGTAAATTAAATGAAACTAAACACACTTATTTATATTGGCATATAAAACATTTTGTATAAAAATCAACCTAATCCCTCGATAACCACGCCCATCCATATAAGTGAAATTTTCAAAGTGTGATATCAGGCAAAACATTAAAGTACATACCATAAATGCAATAAAACTCGACACACTGATTTAGATTGGCGTAAAGAACATTTTGTAAAAAAAACTACTGAATACAGCAGTAACCATGCTGTGTATTTAGAGATGAAATATGTAAGTTATTTGGAAAAATATAGAAGCACTTTCTGTGTAATAGATATGAGAATACCTATTTTAGAGAAAAAATTATAGTTTGAGGGTAGGGAATTACAATAAAGTTGAAAACAAAAGATAAAAACGAAGCAGAACGTAAAATTCTTAACATTACCAATTACAACATAAAATGCTCAAATTTGGAACAATTTGCTCGAAACTGGAATTCACTTAGAAAAACTTGGTTATTTTCCGGAGGAGCAAAAACGACAGTACAAAATTTTGCAAACCAAACCAATTGATGATAGTCTACTTTAAGGGTGGATAATAAAAATATAACGAGAACTTACGGAAAAAACAACTTTAACACTACATACATATGTTGAAGAAAATCATCAATTTTTAAATATATTTTGAAATAAATCTTAAAAATAATTTGAAAATTTTAATTCAACAAAATTGTATACCATTACTACTTAAAATACATGAAGTTGAAGGCTCCATCATCAAAAAATTATTCAAAATGGTTTATTTTTCTAAAATTGCTCTTCAAAGCACTGAAAAATTTTGCTTTGAGATAGCACGCAACCAACAACAAAAATACCGCAACTTTGACAACTCATAACTAAGATACTAAGGCAGCTAGGACAATAATTTTTGTGATGCAAAATTTTATCATCTTTTATCCGATACCCAAAAATTCGATGTACATTAAATTCCATTTTCCGAATTTTGGACAGAAAATCGAGTATAATACTCCAGTGTGCGGTGGAATGTTCCACTCAACAGGCTGTAAATTATAAAATACTTTAGATATGAAAATATCCGTTCATCCCCGTGTTCTAAGCCCTTAGCGATCATGATTTGAAGAAAGTGCTCGCACGTATCATATTTCATTCAGAAAATCTGACTGTAAGTTTTGAATTATTTTTTTCAACAATCACTAATACTTGATACAATCGGTAGTTCATTTATAAAAGTAAGTTAACGATCTCGATAGTTTAGTGGATAGTGCACTAGGCTTTCATCTAGAAGGTTGCGGGTTCAATTCCCGTCTTGGTCTGGTGGTTAATTCTCATATACTTCTTATATTCACTATCGATATGAAGTGAATGGGAATTATAAGAATGTGTACGAGTACACACCTTTGTTGGTAATGGTAAAACCTCCGAACTGATAAAAAATTGCCACACAGGCATTCGGAATCGGCGTTAAACTGTAGGTTCTACCATCGCCACTGTGGCAGAGTGCCAGACTCTTGTCTCTGGAGACCCGAGTTCGATTCTCAGCTTGGGTATGTTTCTTATCTATCTTCTTTCTTTCTTGGGGCTTTGGTACAATAGATCTTATAGGTTGCTGTGCCTGACTTTCGTATAAGTATTATTCTTTGTTTGAATTTACGTTTTTTTTCGCTTGAAGAAGATCAAGCTCTTGTTGAATATGTTGCCAAATGCTGCAACGTTTGTTATGGTTTGAGCAGAAGTACGTAAATTACGTGAGCTTCCATACCAATTTGCGATAAAAATGGCCATAAATTATCCATCAGGGTGGGACAACAATCACATTGTAAGGAAAGATTGGCATTATCACTTTAAGAAGAGGAATAGCACACCCGAATCTGATAACTAATCGAACATTTTTTTTTTCTTTTCCATAAAAAAACTAATTTTCATTGATATTGTGCGTTTTTACTTAATTTCTCCAAGTTTCCTACTGTTTTTTTTTTTTCTGATTTTTTAAGGTGGCACAAACCACCCGACAAACTTTTTTTGCCCAAATTTAACCCACTTGTATAATGGGGAAAAAATTATCCTTTTTTTGAATTCGAAAAATCAATGATGCAGAATTTGAGAATATTGAGATTAGCTTTTCAACGGTATATCAACTTTTTAACCCTTTGACGCCCGAATTATAATGGGGCTTGAGAAAAACCTTTTGTTGTGAAATTATGGTTACTTAGGTCTTCCACAATCTTGACTCCAAATTTCTTGCTTCTTCATTGATTTGTTTGTCCTTTAACAACGGTTAAAAAACATAGCTATGAATCTGTAAACAACCACTGGATAACTCCTTTTCTCCAATTTTTACAAACATATCTGATAAAAAAATTCCTGTTAATAATAATTTAATGCATTATTTTTGAAAAAATAGTGCGAAAGATTTTACTAAAAATTTTTGCACTTTGGTTTTTTGCTGGACTTCAAAGACAAAACATTAAAAAAAATTACTTAAGCAAGAAATTTCAAATATTCGGCAATCAGCAAATGTGAATACCTAACAGAACCGAATACAAATAGCGTTAATAGTAATATCTGTTAAACATTTTATTTATGCCACATAAAAGTGAATGGTGCATATACGCAACATTGGTTATGAAAGAGTTATTATCTTCATCCAGTGAGATTTTATTGTCAAAAAAAACAAAATATGGCTTAAGCCACCCAACACTCCCCTACGCGTAGTCGTAATGCACTTCTATTAAGTTTAAGAAAATTTTTAATTGCACTACAGACCTCAAAAGTAAAATAAAATACTTATATTTTTAAATCGAACTGCCTAAAACTATAGCGGGGAATAAATTCTCGAGGAAGTTCATCGCATTCTCTCTCTTTATTAATATTCAGAATACATTATTTCCCCTGTGAATTTCTCCTTTTTTCTGCGTCTTGTTTAGAATAAATGAAAAACTTGTAAAATGGACAGACATGCTACGTTATTTGGAATATGAAAAATTGGAAAAGTGAAAAAAGTTCCCCATGAGATTTCTCTCCCCCTTCCCCATTATGATAAGTAGTTGCTCTTCAATAACAAAAAAATTTTTTAAGGGATGAAAAACAGAAAAAAGAGCAGAGAAGCATCCCCACCTTCTCTTACCGAACTATTTTTTATATTATAGGCATTTAATTAAATATAAAATTATTAACTCAAGTTGAGTACATTACATTTTACACGAATTAGTATTAAGTAAACTTTAAAATACCAATTTAAATGCAAAATCTTATACACAAAAATAGGAAGACAAAAACACTAAATTTTAAATAACAAAAAAAAAAAAAAAAAAAGGTGGAAGTTATTTCTTCAACATATTTATAGTCAATAGCCATTACTCGTCGACACTGCCGATCTATAGATAGAAATTTCTAATTTGTCATCATTTCCCTTAAAAGAAAGTAAAAAGAAATTTTAACTGCCAACCAAGTCAAGGTGGCAACAACTCCAACAACACCAACAACAATAACAATAAAAATATCAAACGAGAAAACAACTTTCAATTCACCCAAAAAGGTCATTAGTGCTATGATATTGGTGCGTTAATAATTCATGACACGTGATGAACTCTGGCATCATCAACATAATCAACAACAACCTCATCATCATCATAATCATCATGGCTACTTTATCAGCATTAAACGGTTATAAAAATTTAAATACCAAAACCAAATCATAGTTTAAAGCTATGTAGATTGAATAAAAATAAGAAGATGTGCTGCCACATACATAGTACATACACACATAACTAGTGACGGCGGTAACGCTAGCGAATCTTTTTAGGGCATGGTATATTGCATGAGGGAAATTGACGCATAAATGACCGAAAATGAAATTGAAATTAAAGAAAAGTAAATTTATTTAGCATTATACGACGTGACTTCTTCATGACATTTGTGAACTGAAAGTGGTGACGCTAAACTAAAACGCAAGACAATGACGCACACTTCAAAGACAACAAAATAACAACAAATTTCAAATATTCGAAGCCACCAGCAATGAAGTTAAAATACAATAATAATAAAAATAAAATTAAAAGTATTTTTTCTTTTTTTTTTTTTGCAAAGCTTAGCTTTTTCCGTAAGAAGTTTAAGTGAGGTGCATACAAATGAAATGAATTTCTGCTCTTCGTCTTCTTTAGTCAAGTTTATAATTGCACTTCATCAAAGCTACAATTAAGTTTTGTCTCTTATAAAACAAAGTGAATGAGCAAACAAAATCAAATACTTAAACTCAACCATGTCCGCTTTATTGTTGTTGGTGGTGTTGCTATTGTTGTTGTTCTTCTAGCTGATGTTGCTTTTGCTGTATATGTTGTATCTACTTAACCTGATATTCCAATCACGAATTGCAATTTCCAATTTGTGTTTATGTTTTCATTTACATTTGCGTCCACGTCCACCGACAGTTGCTGCTGCTGCCGGTGCCACTGCTACTGCACCACGCATGTGAACCAAAGCTGCGAATCCACATGGAAAATTTGAATTTCATTTCATGCTAAAGCAAATGAACGAATGAGTATGCGATCGTACTCATTTTAACCATGGTTAAAAAAAATAAATAAACTGAAGCTAAATTATTTACTCGCATTGCACTTGACCACTTGCGCTTTTGTCAATAAGTCAGTCCAGTCCGTTCGTTCGTCTGTCTGTCTGTCAGTTTGTTTTGCTTTATACTGACGTTTTTTGTTTTTATTTATTTCTGTAATTGCAAATAGTAAATGAGTTTAAGTTTATTTTGAATAGCGTCATTAATTTTTTAAAGATGTTTGCGTAACTTATTGTTTTATTAACTACCGTTGATGAGTAAAGGAAAAACGTTTCGTTAAAATTTTCATTACGGAAGACGATTGCAAAATTTTCAGCACATATATTAATTAATATTTGTAATGACAAGTATGATAATATTAGACTCAGCAGTTGTACTGGAAAAATTAAAATAAATAAATAAAACAAATAAAAAAATTAAATGTGCCATAGGAAACAAAGTTATATCATTTTCTTTTCAATTTCAAAGGCAGCCCTGGATAAATTTACATTATACGAAAGTTCGCATTTAATTATTTCAAAAACAAAATATACTAAATTTGAATTCGCACATACATAATTTAAAATTAGAAATATCAATGCTCAGAATTCGTGTGTTAAATTTCTAAGAAATTGGATTGTGATAGTTAAGATATGAAATAAATACTTTTGGTTTAATTTTCTGTAGATGTCTGGTAAATTCTGTTTTTATTGTTATTCCGCATTTGGTTGTTGATTCTTACGAAATTCTTTTATTTCCTTTTAAATATGAGAAAAACAGAGTATCATAGAGTGCATGAACAGACACTGACGGAAGCGACATCATGATCGCACATTTTTCGTAAAGGAATCGGGCCAATGCAATACAAGCATTTTTCTATCTTCCCGATAACCCTCGAGAAATTCCCGGATTTTCGATCGAATTCCCCCACTGGTATAATTTTATATTAAAAGAAATTGACCTGAGTGAGTGCTATTTTAAGACGACTCTAAATTTTCTCGGTCCTAAACTTAACAAATTATTATAAGACTGGTAGATTAATAGAAACGTACTTTCTGACTCCGGATCTCTTAACATATAAGCTTCTGCCCACTTTAGGACATCAAAGTTCTCAAAGGAGAAGACATAGGATTTCTTTTGACTCAAATAAAAAATGGCAAAAACTTTGTTTTGAGAAAAACAGGTTTAAAGTTTTGACTATTGGTTTTTAACATTTAAAATATACTTCATCTTTTTTATGATGGCTGACCGCAATTTGTAAGATTAAAGATTAGTCAGTAATGATTAAGAGTTAATCAGGAGGTGCTGGACGAAGGCATAGCTAAGCCTTTCTGAACGGCTGAACGGGAAGTCGAAGAGCCGAGCGACTGTTTTGGCCTGACTGACACTCACCGCTATAATCGTCTATATCAACGAAAGCACTCTGCGTAATTTTTACAAAATACTTTCGAAATATAATACTTTCAAATAGCACACTTTTTGAAAAATCGATTTCTCCAAACCAATAAATTGCAGGGCAGGGCATTGCTTAAGAAAAGATGAAAATTTTAAGACCCAAAATATGAAATATTTCATAAGTTAAACGTTTTACATTACATAAAATTTGACAACAAATATTTTACAGATTTTAATTACTAAAAGCTGAACGACTTCAAATTCCCCACACAGCTCATTCCTCGATTCCCCGCACCAAGTAAAATTCCCCGCAAATCAGGGAACTCCCCGCAAGTTGGCATCGCTGATGTCATATCAAATTAGCGAGTGATAGACTTCAGAGGGATGTACTGTTATTATTCTGCTTTTGCATGAAATTCTTTCAGCGCAAATAAATACCTAAATATGAGAAAGAGAGAGAGAGAGAGAGAGAGTGGTGCTCCTTTTCTTCTTGGCAAAAGTTGACTTTGTTGGTTTACTCGCTCTTTTGTTTATTGCATATATAGTAAATCCAAAAGTGAAATTCAGCTGTTTCCGTCGTTTCACTCCCCACTACTCAATGCGGTACATCAATTTCAACATTTCTATGCTTTTACACATGTCTAACGCGTCTATATGATTTAATTTCGTAATACATACTGAGACGTGCTGTGAACTTATTAGCCGGGTGTTCAGTAAGCTCGGTTTTAATCCCGAAGTAGGCTTTAAAGAGTTAAGCTCGGATGGTGGTGGCAACTTCTACGACAACTGAACTCTCTTCTCCAGTGGCATATCCAGAGAGGGTGCTATGGGGGCTGAAACGTAAAACTCAACCCCACAATCTTGATTTACCAAATACGGAAGAAGAAAATTATATTTGTGGTAAACAGTGATTTTTGAGAAAGTTCAAAAATATTCCGATTTTCCCAAAAAGCCATCAGCAGTGAAAAACATTAACTTTCAACAAACGAAGAACTTAAGAATCTATATCTATACTTCTATACTAATATATAAAATTGGTTGTATGAAAATTGTAAGTAAGCACTAATAGGACGCACGTTACAGTGCAACTGGTTATTAAATACACTCGGACTACATCATTAAATCCTCAATGTCAGCGCCAGTTTATAGATGTCTTACTTTGAGAAAGCTTGTAATGGTCTAGTTTTTGTGTTGAATTTTGCACTGATTTTTGGTCTTATATTTGATTGAACTTTTCCATTTTTCCCGTTTTTGATCTGAATTCTGGTTTGATTGTATATCAGAATTTTATTTTGATTTTAGGTCTGAATTTGATTTGAGTTTTAATCCGTGATTGGTTTAAAATTTGATTTGCTTTCGCTCTGTATTTTAGGTCCTTCTGGTTTGAGTTTTGGTGTAACTCTTATTTTGTTCAGACTAGCGTTTGATCTGACTTCTGGCATAAAATTTGGTTTGCTTTTAATTTATATTTGTCATCCTTTTAGCCTCAGTTTTAATCTAACTCTTATTTTTAGTTGTGGTCAAAATTTTGGTCTGAATTAGCTTAATTTTGATACGAGTTTTGGTCTGAATTTCGGTCCGTAATAGGCCTGAATTTTGTTTTGAACTTTGATCTGAAATCGGCTGGAATTTTGGTTCAGTTTTTATGTAATTAGTTGACTAAATTTGGTCTAAAGTTATGTCTACTTTTTGTCTGTATTAGAGTTTTGGTCAAAAAATTTTTCTGAATTTTGGTCTAAATTTTGAACCGATTGTGGTTTGGATTCGGTCAGAATTTTGGGTTTTAAGTCTGAGTTTTGTGAGTCTAAATTTGGAATTTTGATCGATTTTTGTTTGAATTTTGGTCCGATTCGTGGTCTGAAAATTGTTTTTTTTTTTAATCAAGTTCTCATTTAGATCCAAATTTTCTTTCTTGGTTTGAACTTCGATCTGAAAAAAAGTTTTTGAATTTCGGACGAAATTAGCGTCTAAATTTCTATCCGATTTCAGTTTGAGTTTTTGGGCTATGTTTTGTTCAAGTTATTTTAATTTTTGGTCTATATTTTTTGGTGTGAATATTGATAACGTTTTTGAACAGCTTTTGATCTTGGTCTGGGTTTTCGCCGATTTTGAGATATTCGTCCTTTAGTTTAGTAAAATAAGCCCTCCCGAATAAGAGAGAATTTATGTATATGTAGTCAAGTTTAACAAAATATTGACTTCATATTAAAATCTTCTGGTTCATTGTAGCGTATTTTGATCAGATTCAATTGCTTACCTCCATGTTCATTTAATTTCTAGAGCCCAGCTAGACAGGTACCAGTTACTAGTCTAAACTCAAATTTTAGCGGATGCAGAGTTTTGTTCCTTCACTAGTATTTACTTTTGTGGTATAATAATCAATTGTATTCAAGGAAAATTGAGAACTTCATTACTTCTGTAAAAAAAGGCATTTTGGACTACCTTTCTGAACTGTTGTGAAAGTTGTTGTTTTATAGTCGTTGTACCTAACCTATTTTAGCAATCTTTTAATTCTCAATTAGTTAAAAATTTAACAAATATTTTTCAGGTAATTAGACGATTACTAATTAATAATGAGAATCGCTAAACTTAATGAATCTTTTTGAACTGATTAAATCTATTTATATGGTAATAATTTTACAAAAAATTTTTTTACCTACATAATTTATTTAAATAAAATAATACATATGTACGTGAATATATACGATTTATAAAAATCATGATCTCACAATCAGCAGCGGAGTTCAGCGCACACACACAAGAAACCTTTCACATTTTATATTTTCTACAAATCTGTAAAATAATAAATACCATAAAAATCGACCTTTTTAGATACAAAAAGAACCTGTTATTTACAAACATTATAGTACACAAAAAAAAAAAAAAAAGTTAAAAGACTAAAACATAAAGAGTGGGAGTGGAGGAGGAGGTGCGAAACTGAAACTGATCAAAGAAAAAATGCTTTCGGAGTAGAAAAATACAAATACGGATTCAAAATAATAAGGAGCGGCTTGACAGTTTTAACTAAGCTAACACGCGTTAGCTATGGTTAAAACTATGGTTTGCAACGAGATTATAAACATTATGGCTAACAAATTTTGCATTGCTGGTCTTTAGCGTTTAAAGCTACAACAACAACAAAAACAAAAAATGTTCTTGCGAATTTATTTAATATACTTACTCGTAGTTATAAAAAAATACAACGAAAAAATGTAAAAAAAAACTAAACACAAAATGAAAAATTATACAATTTTATGCAAAAGTGGTTTAAGTTTTTTTTTTCTCTTGAACATTGTGCAATATGCAACTTATTTTTTTTCAGCATTTCCAAGCTGAAGTTAGTTAATATTAAATTAAGTTAAAAAGAATGTAAATGACTTTAATGTAAAATTATTGCAATATGAAGTAATTACACAAGTCTGTAAGGCTTTAGATGATTGAAAACTAGCAGCGGCTTTTCATGCGCACTGAATTTGATTTGGGATACAGAATTTTTATTTGCTACGTCAGAAATCTTAACAGAAAAAATCGATTCGGACTCTTTTATATTTTTTATAAAATCTGACTTACTTAATATTTAGTTGTCACTTTCTAGCAGGTCCAAGGGGGGAGAGGGAGTTTTTTTTTTTTTTTTGTGCGTTGGCAGGTGGAAACCTGAATAGGTACCGCAGAACTCCTGTTTGTGTCGGGTTATGTCGGATTCCTACCGACTAAAACCACCTACTATTTCTTCTACCGTTCTCCCGCACTGCCGCCTGTTGATGAGGCGCAGATCACATAGGTCCTCCTGTACCTGGTATTTTCAACGTAGATTAGATCGTCCTGTTCTGCGCCCAGTCACTGGATTTTTATGCCAGTGACTATGTCGTTAGACGTCGTTCACGTATATTGGACTATAAATCTTGCAAAGTAACTTCCTCTCGAGTGGTTCAAATGGACGGGAAGGATGAAGGACACAACAAAATTTTTTTACAACATTGCTCTAAGACGTTATAAGTATCTTATTGAGGAACAAAAAAAAAATTTTTTTCTTCTAATCCAAGATGGCGGCGGGGGAGGGAATCTCCAAAGAAAAGTCCATTTTTGCTGGTAGGATGGATTCCGAGCTTCCTAATAAAGATAAAGACATAAACTAAAACAGATTGTTTTTACTAGACATTTCTCTATAAATGGAGTGATAAAAAGGTGAAACTTTTAATTTCCCCTTTTTTTCGGAGTCGCTGATTACGAATCTCGAGTCAGGTTTTGAAAATATAAAATGCCGGATCCAATAGGGAGGAAGATTTTAGAATATTGATCGGACTCGCTTGAAACTCGTTACTTGAGGTTTTTTAGAGTCTGATTTGAGAGTTTGATTTGTAAGCAGCGACCCTAAAAACCCCCGAGTAACGAGTTTCAAGCGATTCTGATCAATATTCTAAAATTCTTCCTCCCTATTGGATCCGGCCATATAGGATTAGCTATTTTGAGTTTTGAAAATCCGATGGCAGAATCCTAATTAATGCCCTCAGAAATTCCAGAGTAAGGAGTTTCCAGCGAATCCGATTAATTTTAAAAAAATTTTCTTACATATTGGATCCTTCATTTTGAATTTTAAAAATGTTATGCCAGATGATTCGTAATCAGCGACCCTGAAAACTCTTGACCAACGATTTTGAAGCTGTTTTCTCGAAAACTTTTTTTTGGACGGTAGGTCTCTTTTTTAGTACACCAAGGCACAATTATGTATATAGCTTTCGTTTTACTTCGACTTTTTCACTAATTTTTTAGAAGAATATTCTTGAAACTATAAAGAATAAATCAAAAAGAAAAAAAATCGATGATCTTCAAATTTTAAACTGGAATGCCCCCGTTAAAGCGTCAAGCGTCAAGAGAGACCCTTCAGAATCTTTTTTTTTTATTCAATTTTTTTTAAATGGAGTGTGCAATTTCCAATTGCCTAATGAATCCATGTTAATACCTGATGCCAAGAATCACTCTTCGCTTGATTTCAAGGCTAGAATTGTTGTTGTTTTAAGCGCTGGATCCCCGATTGTACCTATAAAATCTAAAAATAGATTTTTTCTTACTTCCGCTTGAAAACGCAAATTTTTCTTTCGGTCTATACAATTTTTGATTCGCTCCTAAAAACACTCAGAATTTTAAAAATTTCAATTAAAAAAATATACCAATTTTAGGGTAATTTTTTACCACCTCCAAAATCCAGAAACAATTTTGTTTTACATGTAATTAACTGTTATTTACTTTTTAAACCATTCTAGGAGAATGGTTTCGAATCGATCTTAAAATTCATTCGAATTAACCCAGATATGCCCATTGTTCGTTACTTCAGAAATGTTTGATTTTGATTAAATGAGAATATATTATTATTATTTATTATTATTAATTATTTGTCTATGAAATTAAATCCTTACATACTAATACAAGTGGAATAAAAATAAATCATAGAATTAAGTAACAATAACAATAAAGTTCATATTTGAGTTAGGAGTAATGACTAGATAATTCAGCTTTGAAAGAGTCTTTAGAAATTCAAAAGTCAATGATTTTATATTCATTTATCTTATTTAGTGCTGTTAATGCCCTACAAATGGGCTCATTTAAAGCATAATTCGTTTTATGTAGTTTAATTGCAAATAAGTTTGTATAACGAAAGTTTTTTAACTGGGACATTAAAAGTAATAAGCTCTAATAACATAGGACAATCGATATTACCACAAATAACATCATATATAAACATAGCATAATAGTTGTAAATTAATCAATATATTTATAATTATTAAAATTATTCTAGTTCAATGAACTTTTTGATATTCTTCAGGCATCATTGTTCATTCAATTTATTTTATTAATTAAAAATGTGAACTGCCAAATTTGGAAGAAATTTGCAAAAAATTTTTCCAAATTAAAAATATTAACAAAGAGAATATATTCAATCTAAATAAAAACTTCTTGAAGTGTACTAGAAATGCTTTTCGATTTGATCTTTACTACTGGTTTCATAATAAAGTACTCTTACTCACTGTTCGAATATTTATATAGACTGAAATCAAGCTTTTTTGCATCTTTTGGGTTCAAATTACCCTAACAAGAAGGAAAACATTCTGCTTTCCAATTCGAATTCAGTGGCCCCTTATTTTGAATCATCTCGAATTTCTCTTTCTGAGCCCAGTGATCAATTTACAGACAACCCAAAACAGAATTATGCGTGTTATATTTTTACACTAATAGATGGAACAAATTTCGATTATAAAAATAATTTTATGGGTATTAGTATATCATTGCCCTAGCCAAAAATTGATGATACCAATATTTACCTACTATCAAAATTTTGGGTTGTTACCTTGGCCGGGTTACTAACTCATAATAATTATACGCTTTACCATTTAAAGCACAAACTACCAAGCCTACTACTACAACCATCATAAATCTTAATAACTAATACTTAGTTAAAGTTATTATTATCAGGAAAAAAACATAGATTTATTTTAAAATTTAAACGTCACTTTTTAGAGCGATGCAGTTGCTGCTGCCGCCGAGCCGCTTACTAATCATATGGTTTTCTTATGCTCCAATTTAAATTTTAGGCATGGTCCATATTATCCAATTTCATGGTAATTGCTTTCAATTTACTTTTTCGTACACAATTGTTGCCTTTTTTTTTGTATTTTTTTTTTTTTTTGCAACAGTTGCGGTTGAATGATTAACGACTTTAAATATATGAAATAATTTTACTATAGATACAGATATACACCTATATCTATCTATATCTAGCTGTATCTATTACAGTATTTATTGTGTCGTGCTTATTTCAAGCTTTCAGTTATTTCAGATTGTCTATTTTTTTTTTTGTTATTTTTTTTTTTTGAAATGATTACGAAATTAGAGAAATTAATACATTACACTTATAATTTTATGGTTTAAAGTACGTATATAGTAAAATTGTAGTATATTGTTTGCATAGTTTTCAATTGTAGTAAAACTACTGAAATTGAAAGTAAATAATATGTAGGTATAATATTAAACTCAAGGTCAATAAACATATGTGTGTATGTTGCAATTTGCCTTATTATCTATGAAGTAGCCGTGGTTAGTGCCTATAGGTAGCAAAATATTTTTGGAATTTAAGTATAGTTATTCAAAATCTCTACTTGATTTTGTGTTTTTTTTTTTTTTTTTGAATAACAATGTGAATAAGTATCATTAGATAGATTAGACGCTGACTTTTTATACGATAAACACTTGCATGAAGTACTTACGAATATTTCTGCCACTTATTTGAGTTTTGCTTGGAGTCTTCGGTTTTGTAATATAACAAACGAATATAAGGTTTGAGTTCGAAATCTCTAGACTAAGAAGAAGAAGAAGAAGAATAAACAAAGTAAGGGAATACAAATTTATTTAATTAGGTTAGGTTAGATTAGAGTGGCTTTCAAAATGCCAAATAATTAAAAAATGAGAGATGGAAATAAATGATTTTTCTATTCGAGATAAATTTTGTGAATTTCGATTTAAAGACTTTAAAGAGTGAATTTGAACGTGGAAGTAGAATTTTTTAAAAACGTTTTAAGAAATCTTTACCGAAAGGTCTAAAAATGCAAATTTTCTTCACTTTTATCCACCCATAGATTCGAATTCAGTACCCAAAATTACAAAAACAACAACTTATTTTCAATTATTCATAATTTCGCAAGTGGATTCAATTTTCTACCTGAGAATAGAACCCTTTCAACAGATACTTCAAGCATTTAAACACTAAACAGAGCTGTAAAAGATTGCAGTCTTTATAAGTTTGAAGTCAAATGATTTCTAAAAAAAAGTTGATGGAAAATTTCCAGTCTTTTTGTGAACGCAGAATTAAGTCTGTGAAGTCACAAGTTATATTGATGTCAATGTTTTTTGAAGTTATGAATGATCAGTCTCTTATTTGCAGTCCTGATCTCTACAAAATATTAATTGACTTGAAGTCATTTAAAGTCAATTGAAGCCATTTAAAGTCGATTGCAGTCATTTGAAGTCAATTAACTTCAATTTATTTCAATGAAGTCAATTGACTTCACCGAAATAAATTGAATTCATGGAAAGAACTTATAAGTCATTTAAGTTATTTTTTCAGAATTTTACACATTTTCATGTTCACACTTATTTTTCTTGTTACAAATATCCGCCCAAACTAGGGTAGCTAGATTTTTGAACTGCGAAATCAGTTTCTCATTAGACGTTGGAAATCAGTGAAAATTAGTATAGTTTTTAATGCTTTTACTACCTAGTGATTTCAATGTAATATAGCGATATGAACGTTTTCTCCGATTTTGTACAACTGTCTATTGTCGTTAAATACTGTATATTTTTTATGATTCAATAATAGATTTCACTCACTGAATATGAAGTCTCAATTGACTGCAAGACTTAAAATTAATTTGAAGTCATGATAGTGACTTGAAACCAATTTGAAGTCATGACTGCGACTTCAAGTATAATGTAAAGTCATGTGACTGATTGTGACTTGTTTGCCTTGAAGTCTCATATTAAGTAATTGTTATAATCAATAGTGACTTAATTTTTTAAAGTCATAAGTCTCAAATGAAATCAAAGGCTGTAATCAGAAAACGTAATTTATTTCTAGTGACTTCAATGAATGCAGCTCTAAAATAAATGCAATCTTTTACAGCTCTGATACAAAATCACCAAAGAACAATTTATTCGGACATTTTTTAAAAGATTAATTCCCATCTGGAAATTTAACTTGAAGCAGCTGGGGCTACAGCCTTGTACTCATTCAACGGCCCACCGAGATCGCGATCTTTCGGTTTTTCAATTGCAATTATCCTTTTTTTTACAGTTATTGTTTATTTATAGCTATCTGTCAAGTCGTAGAAATAAAATCAAAACTTGTTGCGTTATGTTGCGACTTAACCAAGCGTGTCTCTAGACAGCCTTCATCAAAACGGATGTAATTACCATCTTAATAGTTTTTTGTTGCTACATTTTATCATATCGTTTATGGAATTCCCTAAGCTTTTAAAAAAAAATGCATTAGTTATGATGCGTAGTACAGACGATAGCGACAGTCAAAGTCAAAAATTGGTGAAAAACAAGAAAATTAATTATTTTGATTGAATTTGAGATAAAAGTGCAAAAAGTAATAAATAAAATATTTCCAGTTATAGTAGCTAGTTAAAAAAACTAGCTGTGAGTAGCCAGGACTGAATTTTTTTATACAAAATATTTACTTAAAAATAATAAAAAGTTTTTACAACAACAAATACTTTCAGGCATTCAACCTTTCTAGCTTCATAAAGCCACGCTCATTAAAATTTTTATTTTTTTAAGGTCAGATTTATGCTTTTTACTTCAAAATTTATCAACAATTCGGGAACTAGAAGGTTAATTTATGATTTCACATACGTACGTTTTTGGTATGTCTCAATATCGAAAACATAGTAACATTAATTGCCAAAAAATACTTGTTATTTACACTGTATTTTTCTTAAATGTGCGCACATGTTGTATCGTCTACTACTACAACTCTGCTATAGCCCTTTTTTCATTCGGAACAATTCAAAATTGATTTGTGGCGATCGTCCTTGTAGAAAAAATTATGAATACTACTAATTTTCTATATAACTATATGCTATTAAATGTTTCGTTTCTTTTGCAAAATTTTCTTCTAATTCAGGTGTCTTGCCTTAAGTTTTAAGCCCCACGAAACGGCTCAAAATCTTTCGCTGTTTGGAGGTAGATAAAAAATCTGTAAAGTTTATATCCCCTTAAAAATATCAAATTCTTTTTGAACTTATAAGAGAATTGCCTTAGAATATTAGTGTGATTCAGACCCTGGAAAGTACAAAAAGTTTTAACAACGGAGAAGCGTTTGCTAAGGTACAACTCTACTGCTTCGGATGAAGATTTTTTGAGCATCGATGCAAGTACTGACTTTATTGAATTTAGCTTAACAGAAATCAACTAATGAATGACCACGATAAGCCGTAGATGATACAAACATTTTTAGTCGAATCATTCTTTTTTTTATGGATGGGCGAGGTTAAAGGAAAGGGATGATATTTCTATGTACATGTTGTCTTTAATAGTCTTCTTCATTAACCTATTAGGTCTGTTTGGGGAAATTTGTGCCAGTTCCTTTAGACCTCCGAATATTTACGGAGACGATTTGAAATTAGGAAATTCGCAGAGGAACTGGTGAATAGTTTCAATTTTTTTCTCAGTTTCGCAGTTTTTACAATAGTCCGGTGCTGCAACTCTAGTCTTCAAGACACAAAAATCTCTAAGCACTCTAGTTAGTATTTGAGTTTGTTTCTTCTCAGGAAGAACGATGTCTTGTGTATTTTCTATCATTTCAGAATATCATATAGTCGATCCTGGTTTGCCGAGATCTATTGATTGCTTCCTTCACTTTCAGGTCTAAGCCGATATTTTAGGATGGATGGGAAGTTTTTCTTTACTATCTCTTGAGGAGTAATATAGGATATATGAGATTCAGACATCATACGTTTTTTTTTTATCAAAAATAAAAATTGCCAACGGATTATTTGCATTCTGAAGTTACAAAATCATATGAATTTGTAAACTAACCCCAATTTATATTTTCGTTTCTATTCAATCATTAGCTTTATAAATCTGAACTGGTTTGTACACTTCTCGCAAACTTAACAGCATCTAGTTTGCTTCAAATTAAAATTAAAAATATAAGATACCATAAACAAGAAGTTCATTCTTTTCAAGATACATAGTCAGATACAAACAAAAAACAACATACAATTCGATACTAATTAAAGTACATACAAATAGAATACTTTAGTAATTACTGGTATGTAAATGTGAAGTAAAAAAAAAAAAAAAACCAAAAGGCCAAAAGCCGCAATAAGTACACAACACACACATACGCGTATTTATTGAATAACAAGAAACAAAAAGAAAAAAAATTTCCATCATGCAAAACTAATCAACACAAAACGTCAGAAATAACTAACAATCATAAAATGTGAGCAATCTAAGGAGAAACGAAAAACGAACAACTAGCAGCAGCTCGTACATATTCATCATAATAATAATAAGTTTTATTACGTTCATCAGAGTTGGCCAAACCTGTGCTTAAGGGCCATATATTGAATTTTGAGGAGACCAGAATTACAATGGGGTTTTTTTTTCTAGTTTTACCTATTCATCAGCGTGAAGCATAATGAGGGCTGAGATAGAAAATATTGTAATTTTTTTGAGCTTAATTTTCAAATTGCAATTTGTTTAAATTTTGTCCGGCCCGCGTAATACAACCAGTTGGACAACCCTGACGTACTACATATGTACATATGTATGGCCGGTCTCATATACCGAACCCAATACAAAAGAAAGCCATATTGGCTTATTGGTTTATTAACATGGCTGCAATAGAATTTATGATCTTTTTGCGCAAAACAAAAACAAAAATGTAGCAGAGATTTTTTATTATATGTTTCACAAAAAAAAAAAAAAAAAAAATCATGTTTAGAAAAGTATGTGAGTTTGTGTATGTATGTGAGCATATCTGCAGCATGCATGAAATGCGCTGAGCATGAAATGAGTTTTTTTTTATAGTTTTATAAAGTGGCCTTGAACACATTTAGTTTTTTTTTTCTATTAGCCTATTATTTGAAAGGTAAAATTTGCGCCAGGGGGAAGTTAAGTTAAGTTGCATGCAGTGATTTTATGTGAAGTCTACATTTTTATATAGCGCAAAAGTTTTTTAGAGGCATACCATAATCAAGCTGCTGGTTCTAATTAGCTATTTGTATCTATAAGTGAATGAGCTCACGCTTTCATAAATAAATACGATCAGCTTCTGTTCGAATTCTAATGAAAATTACTTAATTTTTGATTACTACTTATAGTAATCTATTGTAGTTTGCTGCTAATTGGAAATCTCCTTCGCTCCTTCCCCCATCCCCTACTAGATTTTTATTGCATTCTTTTGTGAATTTAATGAGTTTATTATGGATTATTTTTGGTTTTACCAATTTTATTGTTTATATTATTTATGCATTTATTGTATATATATATAGGTACTAAATTCTTTGTATTTATGCATATACATAATATATTTCGCCAACCGGATCAATCAAATCTATGTACTCTTCAATGAACTAACGAATAAAAAACTAACCAAATGATCGCATCGAATTGATTTTTTTTCAAATTAAATTCAACTCAAAATATTGTTTTAAAATTCCCCCAAATATTGAAGTTATTCCCCCATCACCCCGGAGCTTCACTATTCCCCCGAATTGGGGGAATTTCCCCGAGTTGACAGGCCTGGTTCTTCATGACAATATTTATACCTTATAATTATGCGATTTATTGTATTCTTGTAATAAAATGAGTGAAATCAAAAAAGATCCGATTCCGCTAGTAAAATCTACAGATGCTAATCTTTTTGCCGAGTATTTTAAATCTAATTTTTCTACTGATTTTGATAATACTATCCTCCTTCGTTTACAGATGTGAATTGCTCTTTGGCTTTTGGTTCACTTTTGTTAACAGAGGTTGATATTTTGCAAGGCATACTGGATCTTAAGTTTTCTAAGAATATTTACTTTGATGGACTATCAGCCTTTATACTCAAAAAATGCCTGTCAGCCATCTGTTATCCGATTTCCTTAATTTTTAATAACTCATTAATATCTGGTGCTTTTGTTGATAAATGGAAGATAGCGCATATAAATCCAATTTTTAATCTGTTAACAAAAATGATGTTCGCAATTACAGACCAATATCAAAATTATCTACGATGTTTAAACTCTTCGAAATAGTAGTTAAAAAAATTATTTTTCGTATTATTTGCCCTTGCCAGCATGGCTTTGTTCTTGGAAGATCAAAAGTGACTAATCTCGCTGTTTTTTCAGAATTCTGTATGTCTTCATTTAATGACGGATGCCAAATAGATACGATATATACTGATTTCTCGAAGGCGTTTGACACAGTTAATCATAGTATTTTAATAATGAAGTTGGAGCGGTTAGGATTCCATTCAAGCTTTCTACTATGGCTAAAATCCTATCTTTGTAATAGGGTATGCCAAGTTGTCGTAGAAAATGTAAAATCATGTCCCCTTTTCTAGCTTCTTCTGGTATTCTTAGAGGTAGCATACTTGGTCCGCTATTATTCCTACTTTTTATCAATGATATCGGTTCTTATTTTCACCATTCGAATTATTTATTGTATGCTGATGATTTTTCTGTAGAATTCGCAATACGGCTGATGCGTTATTACTACAATCTGACATAAATAATCTTGCAGATTGGTGCAAGAGTAATGGGCTAACATGAAATCTAAAAAAATGCTTTCATCTTAGATTCGCTCAGACTTTTAATTTAAAATATTGGAAATATCGTTCTTAAATTGGTAGATGAGTTCCAGGACTTAGGTGTTTTATTCGATTCAAGATTTATTTTCACCAACCATATTAATCTTATAGCTTTTTTAACTTCTAGCTTTTGTGCGTCGATATGCAAAGGATTTCAAAGACACCCGCAAAACATTATATACCTGCCTGGTTCGGTCTAGGCTTGAGTACGCTTCATTCATTTGGAGTCCATACTATAATGTTCACTCAACTCGTGTTGAAAGAGTACAAAGGAAGTTTCTTCACTTCGCCCTTCAACCTTTACGTTTTGTTGATCCAATTCCTCCATACTTTGCTCGTTGTCAACTCATTAATTTAAAGTCTCTCGAAAATAGAAAGATCATTCAATCACTTATGTTTATTTATGACACACTTTGTGCAAATATTGATTGTCCTGTCTTACTTGGTCAAATTGGGTTAAATGTTCCGTTGAAATCTTTAAGGGTTAATGCACTATTTCATGTCAGTATTCAAAAAACTAATTATTTAAGGAATGCTCCAATTACTAGGGCTTTACTTGAATTTAATAGGATTTCTAAATATAATAATATTTATTTTTCATTGAATGGAAATAGTTTTAAGATGTATATTCATGCAATTTACTCCCAAGTTATTAATTGTATTTATAATTTTCTCCCTTTTACATATTTCATTGTCATCTAGTCAGTAAGGATTTGTATCCATTAGACTCAAAATAGAGAAATATATAAATAAAAATCAGGGTTGCATGGGAGGTGCCACACTCACTAACTCAAGCATATCTACTCATATTTTTTCTACGGAATTTCATTGAAAAATAATACTTTTTGTCAACTAACGTCCTTGTACTAGTACTGTAAAAGATTTCGAAGATACAGTATGGAACAAAATTGAGCAAATGAAGCGACATTTTTGGGACATGAAAAATAGCCCAAAAATGACGACAGATTAAAAAGTGACAGCATAGTAAAGTTTTCTCAGATCCAGATGAACAAAAGTGGAAACAAATTTTTGGAATCAGATAACTTCTTTCGGTTCCGAAAGGGTCTTGAAAATACCGAAATTTCGACAATAAATTATGATTTTTCAAAATTTTTTTCAAATTTCACAGCTCTTTTATTTCTCCTTTAGTGTATAAACATAATGCAAAAAGAATTTTGGAAATCACGCAATTTGGTTAAAATCGGATTAAGATTCTGGAAGTCTATCGAATATGTAGGGGAGTGTCGTCATGTCGGGACGCTGTCAGGGTCGGAACAGTGTCTTTTCTCCGTTATATCTCACTAGCGTCCGTTAAGTTAGTATACAGTATTGTTTGCCATGACGAAAGCAAAATTTTCATGCCATTTTGAGCTCACTAAAAGACTATCATAAGTAAAAAAACACGATTTTTGAGTTAATGATGCAGAATTATTCATTATGTCATGCTTCATATTGTGTAAAAATTTCATATTAATATCTCGTATACTCTACGCGTGAGAATTATAAGATTTCTTCTTTTTTCTGCAAAGTGGGAATCAATTGAAAACTTTAAATGCGTTTTCTGCAAAATCGTTTTTTTTTTGAGTTATGACAGTCTTTTAGTAAATGAGCGATATGTGTTAAAAGCAGAAAAGTGACCGCGTGATAAAAGAAGAGTAGAAAAAACTTTTTAGCAGTGCCAGAAAAAGTGGATTAATTTAAAAAATAACATGCAAACATCAAAGTAAATTAACTTGCGAATATGCTGTAAATGATGCGAAACTAAATGACGTGTGTTGTCAGGGACGGTGCAGTGCTTGTAATCAGGGTCGGAACACCTAAAATTTTCTTGTAATGATGCATTTTGACTCTGGAAATACATCCTTTTCACTCGTGCGCGTTTTTCGTGTCATTTTATCGTATCGTGTGTGTATAAAATCAAATTTTCCTTAAAATTCGCACAGAGGGATATTTATTTTGATTTCAGGTCTCTTTTTCTGGTTTTCAGGTGTAGTTTTTCCTTTTTCTTTGACTTTCATGTTATTTTCAATTATATTCCTTCAATTCTTATTGATTTTCACAGTGCTCCGATACTGACAGGAGAGTTCCGACCCTGTCTACAATTTTTGCTCTTGGTAAATGTGTATAACTCCAGAACTATTAATCTAATTATATTTTAGTGTTCAGCAAACATTGCAATTTGTGAGATCTTTTCAACGATATGCAACATTAATAAAAGTTCGGTTTTCAACGGAAGTTATCAGCAAAAGTCAAAATATTCTCCAACTCTGACGACACTCCCCTATACTAGGGCAGCCAGATGTACTGATTTTGTAGGTTTTTTTTTTTAAATAATGGTTTTCGAACTCTGAATTTTTGTTTGTTTCAGTACTGATTTTTCTAAATCTATATCTTAAAAATTTATAATTTCCTTATATCTTAATAAGATTTTCAATTTATTAGTATTTTAAAAACGTTTAATGAAATTTTATGTATGTAGGCAGAAATATAGGTTTTGAAAAACTTGATTTAAATACAGAAAAAATGTGCAGTTTTTTCGATTTCATCCACTTTCAACATTAACATTTCAGAGAAAAGAACGAGACAGATTTGCCCGTCGATTTTGAAAAGTAAGACTATAATAAAAAGCAAAATTGTACTGATTTTTCTATTCCAGTTCAATGCACTGATTTTTTAGATTAAAAATCTGGCTACTTTAATGAAGACACATAAAAAGATAACATTAAAATAATTTTCTGATTTAAAAATCGTTCAAGATCTACCACTGTCTATGCCTATCTACCATACGCAGGGCATTTTAAGTTTGGTCACGCTCGAATATCATTTTTCATTTAGTTACGTTTTTATTATTTGTTTAATTTTTCTTCTAGCGTTTGCAAGTTTTGGCAATAAAAAAATTTAAAAATGTAATAAAAAAAAAAATAAAAATTTCAAAATTAAATTTTAACGATTAATGTTGTAATTTTTACAAGCTTCTTGTTAATAATAGCGTGCATGCATGTGCTGGCGTGCGACAAGTTTTTATTGCGTATCTCAGCTTTAAACATTACACAATATTTTTAGATCGACATTTATTTTGCACATCGTTGGATCAAAAAAAAAAAAAACCTTTTGTTTTTATTTAAACATAAATTTAACTCCAACTATATGCAAGTAATTGGCACCAATTAGTCACTGGCAGTTCAACTTTATTAATGGTTTCAATATTACCCAAAAACTTGGACGAAAAGGGACCCACCTGGGTCTGATTCGGCTAATCCCCGAACTAATAATACCCAAAAACTTACGGTTAGACGGAATTGTTTGATAAGTCAAATCGAATACTCACAAGGGAATAACAAAAAGAATCCGCTGCGGCCAGTAATACCATGAATAACAAACTAATATTAAACATTTTTCTATAAATTTAAATTCACTTTCCATATGAAGTATGTAAGTTTATTTCCTGTTTATTCATATTCTTTTGCTACTCTTGATTTCTTTTTTTTTTTTGTTTACTAATGAACCCTCTCAAAAAATTATTCTTATGTTAATTTCGAATCAACTTCCTCATTAAATCTTTTTTTTTTTTCATTTTTTCTGATTGTTGTTTTTAAATTCTTTTCTGCAAATTAAATGCTATTTTTTGCCTTTTCCTCATACTTCAACGAAAGGGCATTGAATTCTGATATTTTCGTCGCGACTATTTTTACATGCGAATCAAATACTACAGCAGAAGCAAAAACAGCAGCAGCAGCACCTGCAAATTTGCACTTAAAGCCTCCAACGTGTGACCAACGAAGCGGCAAGTGGTGCAGCGAAATGATCGCATGGTGTACTATGGACGGGTACAATATCATCGTCATCATCATCAGTGAGTGGCCTATGAGTGGTGCCTTAAGCTAGATGAATTTATTATCTATAAAAAACAAAGGCAAAAAAAAAATGGAAAATTTCAGTGTCAGTGTCTGACGCCCATTTCAACAAAAACAAAAATTGTAATTATGAAAATGTAAAGAGGCAGAGCGAGAAAAAAAAAAGTTGAAATTATTTGCGTGACATTGGTTCCACTAGCTGAAGTTGAAATTGATGTGCAAAGTTTTTGTTTTGGTTTTAATTAGGGAACTTTGACTTTAAACCAAATACATAAGTAACGAATTTTTATTTATGGGAGAAAAAAGATTTATAACTCTGGCTTTGTATTCTAAAAGATTTATAACTCTAACTTTGTATTATATATACCATATACTAAGGGCGTCACTCTTGGTGTTGCTCAAACGGGCTATCGATTAACCCTCTTAAAACTGGTGTTATTCTTTTCAACAGGAGAAGGAAAATTTATGGTCTCATTTTACCAGTACTCAGAGGAATCACTATTCAGCTATCCCAAGAAGTGAAATATCTAGGAGGCATTCAAGATACCAAACTTCTATGGCGTTTTCATGTTAAGATAAAGTTATCCAAGGCTCTGACAGCTTTTTGTCAATGAAAGGATATTTTTGACAAAACATGTGGTCTATCACCTTAAAAAGAGTAAAGCTTTGATTAGACCCATCATCATCTAAGCATCCATAGTCTGGTGGAGGAGACTTAATGTTGACAGCGTTAGGAAAGCGCTTGCCAGATTTCAAAGGACTGTGGCCATTTGCTGTACTGGAGCTTTTTCGATAACACCTGGCCCATCTTTGGATGTATTGCTCAACTTACCACCCCTTGATATTTTTGCTACAGAAAAGGCTGTCAAAGCTATCTGTAGGCTATGACGCAATGGGTATTGGTATGACACTTGCTGGAATACTGGTGACATTGTTGAAGATACTGATTTGTATCTAACAGTTCTATCAATGCCATCCGATACAATGTCAACAATTCCAGTTTTAAAACAGCGCTATACAATAAAAATTCCAGAGCTCCACAACTTGGTTTTTGCCGGGACCTTTCCCTAGACATTTCACTGACGACTCCAAAACAGAATCCGGTTCGGGTTTTGGGGTCTTCATTGAAAATGATGGAGTGCACCTACACTTCTCTCTTGGGTTGTATGTTTCTGTTTTTCAAGCAGAAATTTTTACAATCATCAAGGCAATGGACTATGTCATTAATAATGGTTCAAGAAAAGGAGTATCTGTGCATTTAGTAATAGCCAGGCTGCTCTTAAATCCTTGCTTAATCCTCTAACTACATCTAAACTTGTTATGCATTGTAAATCCTGGCTTGATTGTGATAGAAAACACAATAGTCTGCTGTTGATATGGGTTCCTGGACACTCAGGAATTTCTGGAAATGAATCCGCTGACCTTCTGACCAGAAAAGGTTCGGAAACTGGTTTCTCGGGCCCAGAACCTATACTCTATTTGTCGCTTTACACAGACAAAGACCATGTTACCTGTTATCTTGAAGCGTCTAACATACTTTCTGTTATCACTTAACAGAAAGCGCTGTGGCAGGCAGCTGGTGGGATTATATACAGGTCACTTCTCTTGGGCTTGAATATGATTGGCCTGGGAGTTAGTCGCTTCTGTATTTCCTGTGGTTTGGAGGAAGAATGTGAAGAGACGGCAGACTATTTTCTTAGTGTCTGCCCCGATTTCCACCAGATCAGAGTAAGCATATTTGCTTGGAGACGAACACCTGAGCTCTTTAAAACCGCAGGATCTGCTAAGATCTATTAATAAATCTGGTAGATTAAAAGAATAGCAAAAAGAAATATAGGAAAGAGCTGTAGGCAGCTGGTGGGACTATACACAGGTCACTTCTCTTGGGCCAAACATTTGAATATGATTGGCCTGGGAGTTAGTGCCTTCTGTACTTCCTGTGGTTTGGATGAAGAATGGATGTAAAACTTGTCTGTGCGCTGTATTGAAAAAAAATCATAACGTTTTTTAATCGACACTAGAGAAGTTAGGCCTGATAAATATCACAAAGGATCCCTAAGCTGACAGCATAATTTTAACCCTAAAAATCCAACGTATGCGAATATTCTGTGGTGGTCCCATATAATTATATGAAATCAAACGATAAATCGGCAAGCATTAGCTTTCCAAGGCTAATGGACTGCTAAGCGGTTCAATAGATACAATTCGCATGGCACCTTCGATTAGGGGAGGTTTCATTTAAGAACATTTGCTCTCTCCGACTGGATTATCTTGAGGTGATAGCCCACACTACAAACAGAACGCTTAGCTACGGGATGCACCCTTAACTGATTAACGGTCAGATGGCTAATCTAATATGTGTTTAAAACAAGTTATATGCCCTTTTTAGATTTATATTTTTGAGTCCAAAATGGCAAGCAGAATTTTTCTATCTGCTTTAGTTTTTAAATAAATCGTGTTAATATTCCAAAAAAAAAAATTATTTTTTTTTTTTTTTGTTTAGGATCCTCGGAACCAATTTCAAGTTCTAGAACTTTCAAAAATAATTGCAACGAAAGCTTGATATTTTTACAATAATTACTTGGAAATCTGTGACTTTAAACGCAATGCCACGTGTATTAATTTTATATTACAGTAATCCCCGCTTAATTGTTTGGATGAAAACTTTGGTTCAATTAACCGGGGAATGTAATTAAAGAAGGAATTTGGGTAGATTTTGAACTAAAAATACAAAATTTGTGTTAAAATTAAAGCGAATCAATTACTCGGGTATTACTGTATGTATTTAATCCCGTTTAACTTGAAAAATGGAAACGATGAAAATTTTGCGTTCGTGTTTGGTTGTATTGCACAAAAATTCAGAAAAACTCACACCAAAACTCATTTCGAAATGTGAAGCTCAAAGAATAGGCAAAAATTTTCCCACCGCGAAACATTTTGCAGAAAGAAAGTTCCGCAAAGTCCTACTATTTAATCAAAAATCTATACTGAACCAGTTTATTAATTCTTATGGTAAAAATCAAACCTTTTGATTTGTTCCTATAGTAAAGTTAACGAAATTCAAGTTAATTCAATAATTTCCTTGTATGTTTATCGCATACCAAAATAATTAATAAAATTAAATAATTAAATTCCAAATTATAATTACGATTAAGTTCAACTAAAATGCTTTATGAGATTTTGAAGAAATATTTGCAAAATATTTTAAATTGAGAATAGAAACACAAACTAAGACACCAATAATAAATCTGCTACAGGTGAACCTAAAAGCACAATCATAAATTTAACCTGAGGTTGTATTTGATTGTTTTCTAAGCACAGCATGTGGGCTGGTGGTTGTGAGCTAGGAAATAAAACTAAATATTTATACCTATGCCAACGTTTGTCTCTGTGGTGGCTAAATTTTGAACAAAGTGAACGTATATTGTATGCACAAAAATGATTTGACCTTTAAATAACAGAATATTGCAGCATTTAAGATTTCGTATGTTTATATGTTATTGTTTTTGTTGCAACATAATGAATGAATTTCTGAGGGTAGGGTTAAAGATAATAGAGCAAACGATTATAATGTCAGAGCGGTGGAAATGAAAAAAAAAAGAAAAAATATTATATTGATACTTTTATTTTAATTTTAATGTTTTTATGTTGAATTTATTTATCTATTAGTAAATGCTTCTATAATGTATAGAAAATTGCCACATAACTATGCATGTAGCGTAAAAACTGTCAGTAGATATTTTAGCTTTAACTAAATATATAAACATGCGATTATACACTCGTATACAATTGTTATAACATATAAGAAATTATTGCGCCAGCAAAAACAAAAAACACTTAACATTTCCAAAAAAAAAGCGCCATGTTATTACAATCGCACAATAATCGGTACACACAGCCATCTATTTTTACCCAGTGGAAAAATGCATTAAGTTTGGTTGTTTAAGCTAAAAAAGCAGAAAATTCAAAAAATTCTATTGAAACTTATTCATAATTTATTTTGATAGGAGGTTCTACGCCTCTTTTTTCAACTGCTAGCAATAGGTCGTAATCTTAGGGAAGGATCGGATCTTGTGGGAGCTGTGGTCCGTTGATGACCAGAATGAAATTAATAACCTAAGGTCAGTACGATATTTCTACCCGGTAAAATTTCGTCAAGAGTTATTGTTATGTCTGCGTGTCTTTGATTTCGTTCTGAAGTTATGTTTCTAGTCTACATCCTCTTGAATACCTCCATGCGACCTTAAATTCGATCAGATAACATGAGTTTTCATTAAAGCTCGCAAATGTCATGTATACCACATAAGCCTCGGCAACTTGTCAGTTGTCTGACACGGGCGACAGATGCCTTTTCTGAACACTCAATATGAGGACAGACGATACCAATAACACTGTACAATAAAATGGGACTTTAAAACTGTATCTGCGTTGTGACCCAGTTTTTTGGAGTATTTGTGGCCCCCGCCCTAAATTGTGATATTTTAGGAGTTTTGAAGGAAAACCAAAATTCAAAGAATTTAAATTTTTCGTGTACGAAACAACTCATCCAAACTTCCTAAAATTGCATAGTTCGTGGTGAAAAGCTAAAATAAATAGAAAAAAGAATTTTCATCCAGGAACGCCATCAAATTTTCAAAAAACACATGAAACATGGCGTGAAAAACTTTTTACAGATTCGTGATCGTTCATGATGGAGTTTTGTTGAAGCCCTATACCCCTTCAGGAGCTAAAGGGCAAAGAGAGAGATATGTGATCTTAAGCCCGAAATTATTAAAAAAAACTTTGTAAAAATATTCTTGAAAGTTATGATTTTGAGAAATTTGCACTCGAGGTTTTGTTTATTAAGTATTTTATGCAACGATGAAGAGAGTAACACTGCAATTGTCTTCTAAAGTTAAATATTTAGGGGTAACCTTAGTTTGCAAACTGTTATGGAAGACGCACGTCGAGTTGAAGGTTTCGCGTACACTAAAGATTTTCTGGCAGTGCAGGCGAGCTTTTGCCAAGGTTTGGGGTCTGAATCCAGTTCCGGTATACTGGTTATATATTGCTCTTGTGAGACCTATTATCACCACGTATGTATGCCTCTGTAGTATGGTTAACTCGAAAGTATCCTCTCTGACCAGGCTTTAGAGAAGTGTGTGCCTGGGTATCACTGATGCATTGTGTACTGCATCTGGTAATGCCTTGCTTGACTTGCTTTATCTGAATCTTCAAATCCGTAAAAAAGCGATGAGAGTGGCCTACAGAATCCGGTTAAATGGAATCTGGCATTTCGAGGCGAATGTAGGGCACAGTCAGATATACCACCAGTTGTCAGTACAGTCCCCACTGTTGTTGATGCCCATGGACAATCATGTGTTTTGTATCCGCTTCGAAAGAAGTTACGATGTCAGGTTCTCGGAACGTGATCAATGGTTAAGTCCAGAGGTGACGACCTCGATAGCCTAGTGGATAGTGCACTAGACTTTCATCTGAGAGGTTCGGGTTCGATTCCCGTCTTCGTCTGGTGGTTAATTTTCATAACTTTCTTATATTCACTATCAATATGAAGTGTATGAGAATTATAAGATAGTGTACAAGTACACACATTGGTTGGTAATGGCAAAACCACCAAGCCGATAAAAAAATTGCCACACCGCCGTTCGGAATCGGCGTTAAACTGTAGGCCCAACTATGTGGTATCACAATGGGCCGTTCAGGCCTAAGTGTGTCTCTCGACAGCCACTCCAACCTAACCTAACCTAAGTCCAGAGGTCGTACCCCGGAGTATCCGTCATGCCTTCTATACCGACGGATCCAAAACCTCAAACGGGACTGGATCCGGTTGGTACTTGGACAATGAGACCAAGTACTCTTGGTTCCACTGGTTTCCACTGGACAGATGGCAACAGTCTTTCAAACAGAGGTTTTCGTTATCCTAGACATGGCGGGTTGGATAATTGAGATGGAGATGGCGTAGGAAGTGCATAGGCATCTGCAGTGAAAGCCAAGCCGCACTGAAGGCCCTTGCTATCCCTGTCAGCTTCGCAAAATTGGTCAGCAAAACACAACATGTTATGCCTTATATGGGTTCCAGGATACTGTGGTATTACAAGGAATGAACTAACTGATAAAGTAGTCTTGGCGTAAATTCTGGAGAGATCATGCGTTGGATCAACGATTTCGTGGGTTCAATTCATAGAAAAAGTTGGTCTGAGCTTGACTCTTGCAGAACCGCAAAGTGCTACGTGAGAAAACCTAACAGGAAATCAGCGGAATTTCTTCTGAAACTCAGAAAGAAGGACCTGAGATTACTGGTGGGTGTCATCACAGAGCACAACACATGTGGTCAGCATATGACTAACATGGGCGTCATCACCGATCCAACCTGCCAATCGTGTCTTGAGGACGACAATACAACGGAGCATTATCTTTGTAGCTGCCCGTCGTTCGCGAAAATCAGATTAAGGCTGTTGGGTAGTAATATCTTGACTATGAATAATGTCTATACTCTTCTTCTTTTTTATTCTAAGGCTCATCAGTGAAACAAAGAAGTTCGAGGTTTAGTGACCCTAGACCTTTCTTCTTTCCATTTACCTCCTCACATACCTTACCTGTTTTTCTACTTTCTTTTACTGGCTCTATCTTAGGTATAGTACAATGGTCTTTGTGACTGAGTGCTTTGATTTAATTCAGCCCACCTTCAACTCTAAACTCTAAGAGTTTTATGTGTGTTCACCTAAATCAAAACATTTATTTGAATTATAAGAATTATAAGCTTTGTTGGATGCTGATGTATCGTTACTTTAGATTAGAAACCCCGTAACAAATTTTTTTTTTCAAGATCTAGTTTTTGACAGATTTTAATGGGCTTTAATTCATTTGGGCCTTGCTGATGATCGAATCCTGTAAATTTTAAACACACAATTTCCAATAAAAAATTTTAGTATTTAAAAAAATAAAAGAAATTTGTTACTGAGCTTAAGAGATTTTAGTAGTTTTTGGCTTACCCTGAGAAAATAAGATAAAAATTTAAAATATTTCTACATCAGATCCTGAGTTAAGTAAGACCTATATCAGAAATTGTCAAAACTCTGATTTTTATCAAAAGAAGAAGAAAGTGAAGATTTTAGGCCTGATTTCCTCTTTCGCAGTGCCCTGACATGCTTCATGTGCGTTAGGCTTGAAATAATTACCTCCTCATCCTTTTTCCTACTGGGTATAGCATAAATATGCTCGCAAATACTTATACGCACATGTGGGCATGCATTAGGCGCATATGCATCCAAATTTGTATGCATCACTGTGTATGCAACTTATGCGAGCGAGTGGCGCATGATACTAAAATACAAGCTAAAAAAAAATTAACATGTGTACTATTTCACATAGAGTATAATACTTTTTTGTTTTTGTACGTCGCGCGGTACTGCTTTTTTCACAAATTATAGTACATTTGTTCATGCTTTTTTTTTTTTTTTTAAATATATTTCTTTGTTTCCTACTCATGGATTTTTTCTAGTACGAAATCATTTAGTGAGTGTCGTGGTACCTACACATAAAATGCCACACATGAGTGAAAGTTCGATGATCTTCAATGACAACTGCTGCACACAAACTACGTACAAAATTAGCGCATGCAATTGTTTAAAGATTTACTGATTGAGAGGACCAGAAGTGAAAAAATATAATTTTAGAAAATCCCACTTGCAATAAATACTGAATTTATTGTACATTTAACTTCCTCATTCTTAGATCTCCGAATGAGGAAACTCCACACCTGATCTAGTCTTAAAAATCTGTGAAAGTAGAAAGAGAAATAAGAAGTAAGTGTAATTCTTTATTTAGTCATTTAGTTTGACATTAAATTATAATCAACAGTTAGATATATCGATGGGGGCGTTTGAATACTAGTAAAATTACACACAAGTTCTATTATAGTTGAACCACACCCGATGAAAAATCAACTATCTCTCTTTCAGCTTTTTTTTCTTTGGGAATTTTTACTAACTGCATTTCAAAAGGCGCATGTGGGTGTGAGCTTATTCCACTTGTTCCAGCATAATCGAACTTGACATTTTTATTTATTTGCCATTGCATTCCTGAAATTAAATATTTCATTAAACTTTAATGGCAGCATTCACCCAGAATGTCGCCAATATTAGCTTTTTATTTATATTTAATACTTTTTTTTTACAAAAATAAAAACGAAAATCACATAAAATACAAATACACACACACACACACACACGAGTACCTACTTGTACTTAGTTATTTCTTGTTTTCTGCTTTCCATTTTATTTGATTTATTTATATATGCTACAAGTTAAGAATATTAAGTGAGACCGACAGACAGACAAACAAACAACAGACACTCCTTTTTACTACACATTTTGAAGCTGACGTAAATTTATGGCAACATGACTATGAGCGAGGATAGTTCTTGATTTTAGCTTGCAAAAATCAGAAACAGAAACAGTTAACATAACGGTGAAACAGTTTAAAGTGAAGAAATTTGTATTCTTCTTGAATATTTTAATACTATGCTGAACTTTTTTATGACATTTTTTTCTTCTCTCTAACTCGAATCCAAAATCAAAAATATTATGCTGAAATCGTATTTTTTATAACACAGTACATAGAACAAATTTTAAATTTTTTTCTGGCTCCGGGGTCATGTGGGATGGTCTCGGTATGATTTTTCACAGATGAATACAAATTTTATAAACCGAGGAATATTTTAATTGCGAAAATATCCGCAACCAGACCTTATAGAGCAATTTCATGTACATGACGACCCCGGAGCCAAAAAAAAGCTGTATTGTGTTATTGAAAAACTGAAATTTCTCTATTGTGTTCTCTAAGCCTAATTTACACCAGTTGTTATTTCCGAAGTATGACAGCGAGATTAGGCAATAGATTTTCCACTTCTACAGGAGCTCAACTATAAATAACAAAAAAAACAAAAATAAATAAGTCTCTGATAGTAAATAAGCAAATAGCTACATTTCGCATTGTTATCAGTATCGTAGCCATTGAGAGAGGTATGCTAACTCTAGTTCAGCAGAAAAAAGGAAAGTAAAGTGCAAGTAACAAGAAGTAGTAGAGATTGTCTCAAGCCAATAGCGGATCCCGGGAATTAAGGAAATTATTTTACTGTTTTTTTTCAAAATTGTACTACGAAATTTTTCAGTTTGAGTGATATCTTGCAATCCTACCTTCAAAAATCGGGGAACAGGATAGCTGACCCTTTTATCCATTATATTTAAAACTATATATATAAAAACATTGAAGATTTCTAGATTCACTATTGCTTCAGCTACTACAAAGGCGCTCAACCTTAAACCACTCGATAAGGTTAGAAGAACGGCAGCCATATTGATTATTGGGGCTCTCCGTACTACCTCTACGAAAGCTCTCTTCGCATTCCTTCGTTGGTTGTCAACTTAACTTCTGGTTAAGCAACAAGCTAAGTACTCTGCTGCCAGACTCAGTGCCCTAACTCGCTGAGCCCGGTCAAATCTGGGCCATACCAAGATTCTAATCCACGATACGTTCGTACCAACTACTGTATACTGCATTTGCTCTACCCCTAATTTAAACCACACGTTCTTCACCCATACCTCCAGTAGAGAGAAATGGGTTAATAACGAGGTGGTCACAGATAATTCAATTGACATCTATACAGATGAGTCCAAATTGGAGGAAAGAGTCGGCTGTGGCATCTTCTCTAGTAAGCTGGACCTCAGACTATCTACTCTCTTTCCGACTTCCTGACCATTGCAGCGTCTTTCAAGCGGAAGCGTCCAAGTAGCTTATTCGCAACGATTCATTCGATATGAATGTCCGCATCTACACGGACAGCCAAACAGCAATCAAGTCTATTGCTGGTGTTTCCACTACATCAAAGCTTGTTCTTGACTGCCGATCTTTACTTAACCTTTTGTCGAGTCACTCGCAGGTCCACCTATATTGGGTACCTGGACATATCGCTATTTCAGGTAACTGCAATGCCGACGATTTAGCAAAACAGGACTCGCAGCTTACAAATATATAAGCAGAATCTCCATCAGCAATACGACTTCTGCGCTCACGGGACATTGCATAATGGGGAGACATGCTGCAAGACTCGGACTGTCATTCAATGACTTCTGTCGGGGCTGCGACCCTGAGGAGGAGGAACAAACAGTCCTCCATTTTATGTGCGAATGCCCATCACTGGCCTGGAGGAGACTAAAACTCCTGGGCTCACCTTTCTTTACTAGTCTGTCTGAGCTATCATACATAAATATTAAGGATATAGCCAGATTCATTATTTAATACTCATGGTTCTCCACTCCGTAAACTGTGGTATGACAATGAGCCTAATTATGTGCTTAAGTGCACTTTCAAGTAGAAGGCTGTCAGTCCAAACTAACTTAACCATAGCTTCAAGTAAACCATAGTTAAATGTAATCTGCACATAACCTCACTATTAGTCGATAATTTTGGCGAATGGGAGCAGAAAGTTTGCTTGACGCCTTGACATTACATGCGTTTTATCTGTTTATCGTCTCTCAATTCCTCCCACTTACGATTGTGAATAAGCAATACCGGCCCATTTATCAAGAGGCTGTGGACAATAAAGTGCAGGTTCTGGACCCGATTTTTGAACTCTTTCTGACCAAAAGATTAGAGTATTTATACCCCGGAACTCTAAGTGAAATGAAGCTAGTTATTGACATATGAGCAGCTAACACGAAAACCCCGATAAATCAATTTTTTTTTGAGTTAAAGTATCAATTCGTACTAATTTTGGGGCCCTCTTTCGATCCTACGTGATAAATCCAAACAAAAATCAATAATAATAAAACAAAACAGGTACAATAAAAAAAAATAATGTAGGTACGACTATCAGATCAATTCAGTTTTAAAATATTTAGCAGTTCCTGCTGTATACGTTGTTTGAAAATATTTAAAAAATAGAAAATATGGATTTATTGGGTTTGGCTTAACCTGCTTCTCAAATAATGTGCATTACTATCTCAAGTTTCAGTGGATGTTGTAATGCAAGTGGTATCTGTTTTTTTTTTTTAACGAGGAGGAAAGCATAAAGAGCCCAGTCAGGGCGAGACATTCTCACGCTGAACCCATCTCTCGTTCGTTCTGATATTTCCTCCGCAATCACCGCTAGGTATTACGTCGGAAGGCCGGTTATGAGTTTAGTGCTCAATCGTCAGTATTAATTTCTGGCTCCATGTTTCTTATGTTCGCCGTACGCTCGGCTTTATGCGCACGTTGTGCATTATACAGTGTGGTTATCATATCTGAAGCAACCTTGCATGCTGCATTCCATTTTTCCACTGTGTTACACATTTGTGTAGTCATATTCCTTTCCGTAGGGCGTTCACCAAAGGCTTTCTCTAGCTCATATCTGTCCTTGGTCAAACGCGGACATTTAAAAAGTATATGCTGCGCGTTCTCCCGTTCCTCTGGGCATTTTGGACAAATCGGGTCTTCCTCTCCGACGTTGATCCTATGCAAGTGGTATTTAGAATTCTATACAGAATGGTATGGTATGAATGCCTGGTTCCTTACTCGGCACAATTGAAGAAATTTTTCTACAAAGCCAAGAGTAAAAATTGCTTAAAAAAGTCGTTCACCGATCGGCATAAAACTGTAAGTAAGTTCTTTCCATTCGTGTACAAATATAACACGCACAGTATTAATGGATGTAAGGGCCTCAAAGTTGTGTCATAATAATAGTAGAATTTCCAATTCAAAAACCCTTTTGTCTTGAGTGCCTAAGACCCAGCTCTAAAACGGTCTACTAGCGGTTAATATGCTTCATCTTTATAAATGTTCAGAGTCAATTCTTTTTGGCTCATTTTAGCAACTATGCACTCATAGATACATACATACATACTTATATAAGTACATGAACTTTTACATTTTTTTACTCATTTTGGTGCTAGTTATAGTTTCTTCTTACATCAGCCAACAACAACGGAAATATTGACCGCGATTTATATGTATTTGTGATTATATTAGTACGACAGCAACATGTTTGATGTCTGCCGTTATTATTATTGTTGCTGTCGCTGTTGTTGTTGCTGTTGTTGTAGTATTAAAAATAGGTTTTAAGCACTTTTATTTTATAATGCGATTGCATGTAAATTTGTAGCCGCTTTATGAGTTAGTCGTTGTTGTTTTTTGTCTTTTTTTGTTTTCCACAGAATCTCCCATATAAATGCATTTACAATTTGTCGTTAAAATGTTCTTGATCTTGTGATGTTGCAGCTGCAACTCATACATGCGGCACTGCGGCTAGCGGCTTTCAGCTAAAAGTCTGCCGCTGCATTTTTACTGCACAACGTGTGCCGCATGTCATATGCACTTAGAGCTTTGATGTCTGATGTCATTCATTTGCGCAATGAAGATGCAATTTCAATTTCTTTTTTTTCTACGCTCTCCAGCTATTTTCTTTCTTTCATTTTACATATCTTATGCATTTATTGTTTTAGTATTTTTATTATTATTATTATTGTTGAGAGTGTTTAGGAATTTTTAAGGTTTCGCTATTTTCTTCTTAAAAGCTTATATGAAATGTCTAAGTATTACAAATAATATTTTTTATACCCATATATAATAATAGTTTTTATTTATATATACACTTTTTTTTTCAATAATTTCACTAAAACCGCATTAGTGAAGATATAGAAACAATTAAAAGATGTTTGCTGTGAAATAAGATAAACCAAATCGAAAACTTTCTATTCATTACACGAACGCATTTCTGCTTAAATACATATCTCAAAACCACCACATTATAAAACCACAAAAATACAAATAACAAAAAACAAAAAGAAATTAGTCTTTAAGAAAGAGTAAAAAAATAAAGAAAAAACACAAAGAAATCAATAATAAAAATTGGCTTAAAATGCAGAAATTACATGTGGCCACCTTCACGCGTGTCTGCTGCATGCAACAACATAAAATTATATCGTAATGTGTAGAAATGTAAATGCAATTTGCTTCTTAAGAAAGAGAATTCTTTCTTTGAAGCTTCTCCTCAATGCAAAGGGTTAATTGTTAAGGTCGTGCGTATGCATGCGTATGTATTTGTGAGTGAGTGAGTGTGTATGGTTGAATGAAATATAATATGCCAGATATTGCTGCTTTAAGTACATCAATTTGCAAGATATTTTATACATGATAATATGAATAGAATTATTTTTAATCGAATGCAAGGAAAGTAATAGAAGAGAAGCAGTGAAAAATTTTACAAATAATCGTGAGAAAACTCGATTCCTAATATTTCCTTTTGTACACAGAGAATGTTGGCTGTCCTTTTTATGTTTAAGCATTTACGCTAGCTTAAATTAATAGCTCGAAAATTTTATTGCATTTAAATTGAAAGCAAAAAATAAGTAAATGAAAATTGAAAAATTAAATCAAAACTTTGACCGCATCACCCAAATTAGACCCAAATTTAGATAAAAATGTGTCTCAAATTCAGACCGAAGCTGAAACTAAAAATCAAACTGAAACTTAGATCAAACCTCAGACCCGATTTCGTACAAAAATTTAGATCCAAACAGACGAAAATTCAGACTAAAAACGGAACAAATTTCAGACCAAAACTCAGTTTAAAATTTAAACCGAAAATCAGATTAAAATCAAAACTACAAATCAGACCAAAACCAAAATTCAGATCAAAGCTCAGACGAAAGTTCAGACCAAAAACGGAACAAATTTCAGACCAAAACTCAGACTAAAATTTAAACCGAAAATCAGATTAAAATCAAAACTACAAATCAAACCAAAACCAAAATTCAGATCAAAGCTCAGACGAAAGTTCAGACCAAAATTCAAATAAAAAATGAGACTAAAACTTAGAAAAAAAATTCAGTTTAAAAACAAAACTGATATTGAAATGAAAAAAAAAAAACAGAACAAAAATCAGACCTAAAATAAATCTAGAAATCCATAAAATCAGAGCAAAAACTAGACCAAAAACTGACCTTGAAATTTTAGATTTTATGTAGTCTATACTCAGACTAGATAGAATATTTATAAAAGACATTTTCATATGGTCCTCTCCAAAGCTTTTCCTGGATCCACCACTGAATTTATCCGCTGCAGACCAATTTGATAATTTCAACACCCCGACATTTATCTGCTGACAAGTTTATACAGAATTTAAATGACCAAATTTGAAACAGAAATGTTTATAATTATCCTAACTGTCTCAGTTGACAAAACTTACAGGTTTTTCTTTGGAATTCATCAGTCAGCTTGTCTTAAGGCATATTAAGTTAAGTATGCAAAATGTAACCCTGTGTTTGGTGGCTATAGAGGAGCCACCGATGTTCACGCAGCGGAGAGTCTGTTGGTCGTTGTCAGAGGGAGAGGTTCGTGGTCAGCATCAGCTGTAAGTCGTCAGTTGTCTTAAAGTGTAGTTGTTGCTGAGCTGAGTTCGGTTGTTTGTCAGTTGGTTGCCGATTATTTAATATTAATTAACTTTGGTTTGAACTAAATTTGATTAAACTTTGTGTTTTGAACTATATTTGGATTTTTATAATAAACTTTATATTTGAATTGACTCAATAACAAACTAATCATTACATTTATAACCGGTTGGGCCTAGAAAAAAACATTTCTTTCAGAAATGAGACTGAAGAATCATAGTTCGTTGGTATATAAATATGGCATGACATGAATGAAAAAGTTTATATGCTTGCAGAGGAACTGATACATTATTCAGCATATTTTTTAAGTATTTAAGAAGTAGATAAATTTATTATACTCTATTTAAATGGGCAAATCTGGCTTTTTTTGATATCGAAAGCATATTCTGCTGAACTTGAGCTTTAAGCACATTTAAAAGTCGTTTTGAACATACAGTAGAATCGCGATAATACGAAAATCTCAATAATTCATAAGAAATTGTTGCTCCCTTGAAAAAATCGTTTTAATTCGCAAAGATTCCATACATTTTGGTCCCCTTGGTAATTCGTATTTTATTTTTTTTTTTCAATCCAAGGTCTGTTTAACCTCTTATAAATCAAAATTGGTTGTTGGCAACCTCTTATAATTCGTAACGCAAAACAAAATTCTATGGCACTATGATTCGAAAAAAACCAATTATAGTAGATAGCTATGTTCACTTTTTTTGATGGAATTTTTTGTGTTATTCGAGGTTGACAAGATACGCGAGAAGAGCTTTAACCTTTATCTGTCCCTAGTGTCAATTTGACACTATTTTGACTTTCAACGTGAATATCTTGGATATCTGTGATTATTTTTGGTTCAAATTTTGCGACTTTAATTTTTGTGTCTTTATAAGTGTTATTTCGTGGCAAGTTTTAGTTTTACTGAGCTGTTAACAGAAAAAAAAACGTATGAGTCCCTTAGTGTCAAAATTACACTACATATATGCGTACCACAGAGAAAAGGCGTATTAAAACTATAAAATAAAAATATTTTATGATAACAAAATATACATTGATTATTTTTACTATGCTCCTTTGACTAAAATATTTGTTACACTTTTACCCTAAATATGGTATGCCAGTAATTGGAACCATCGTTTTGCCCAATGATTCGGCCGATGTGGCGGCTGTTTTTGAGTGGATGTTGGCTTTAAGTTCGTCTAGGGTCCTTTGACTTCAAATAGCCTCAGAGGAAAAAGTCCAGCGGTGTAAAATCTGACGAACGCGAATGCATGTCAAAATCACCATTTTTTATATCAACCGACCGGGGAAAAGATGATATCAAAAAATGGTGAGTGAGGTGGAGCAACCGGCTTCAAAAAGTTTATTCAACTAAATCTATATTGTCCCTTCAAAGTAATCCCCATCGACTGCAACACACTTAAGCCAGCGCTTGATCCAATCCTCGAAACATTTTTTATATCCGGTTTTCGGTATGTCCATCAGTGCTTCCTACGATTTTTCCATTACTTCCTCTCGGCTGCTGAAACGCGTTCCCCGTAATGGTTTCTTAGCTCGATTGAACAGAAAGAAGTCACAAGGAGCCAAATCAGGTGAATTCGGTGGCTGTTGAATGGTATTTGTTGCATTTTTCGTCAAAAAATTACGAATAATGATGGCACTGTGCGACGGTGCGTTTTCATGGTGCAAAATCCACGAGTTTTCTGTCCACAATTCTGGTCTCTTTCGGCGAATTGCTTCACGCAAATGTCCCAAATAATACTCTTTGTTTATTGTCTGGCCTTCTGGCAAAAATTCATGATGCACTACACCGTTGTAATGTATGAAAACCGTGAGCATTGCCTTCTTTTTTGACTGAAAACTACGTGTTTTTTTTTTGGTCTCGGCTCATTTGGTGAACGCCATTCACTTGCCTGAATGATCCTTTTGATGAATGTGGGATCGGATTCAGTCTCGCAAATCATGTCTTTTGCGACGTCAACGCGGTCTCTTTTTTGAATGAAATTGAGGTCTTTTAGCACCAACTTTGCTACTACACGACGAAAACTCAAATCATTAACCAAAATGCCTTGGACGCATCCATAGGCAATGTTCAAGTCCTCCGCTATCTCTCTGATGGTTAATTTGCGGTTATTGACCAAAATTTATTTTTCTTTATCAACGTTTTCGTCGGTTCTCGATGTCGATGGGTTGCCACTGCGTTCATCAACTTCGATTGACCTACGATCACTTTTGAATCGCTCGTGCCACTAGTAAACGACCGTTTTCTTTACAGAATCGTTGGCGAAACACTTTTCCAACATTTCCAACGTTCGCGCACCATTAAACCCGTTTTTTACACAAAATTTAATACAATACAATTTAATAAAATTATAAAAAATCGCCTACACACACAGAGATTGATGTACTCTTAGCTACGTAACTTTTGCAAATGACAAGCTATGACGCTAAGAATTAGAGGGAATATCAACAACAGATGTACCAACTTAACAACAACAAAAACAGATCTCAAATCGGAACGATGGGAGCGCCACACGGTGGTTATTGCGGGAACTTTTTGATCAAGGTGGTATTCTGAGTTAAATCGGAACATAAATACAATTTATCGAAATATCTCGACGTCAGCGCCACCTAGCGGGCTCAAATATAACAATAAACAAATACTATATATGATGTGAATATGGCTTGGATACGTTAAATTGTTTTGTTCTAGAGCTCATATCTAATTATTTCAATAGTTTTTCAAACCAAGTTGTCTTTGCTATAATTCCCGGTTACAAAGATTATAGTAGACATTATACCCGATTGGAAAACTTAAACGATAACTGTAAGATTAAGAGTCCTGAACATATATATATATATTTTTAATTTATTTTAATATTTGCATCAAATATTGAAGAAATTCAACCAGATTTTAAGAAAAAATTCCAGGGTGAAAGGGTTAAATCGAAATTTCGTTAAATCGAAAACTTCTGTAATTCGTAAAAATTGCGATTACGAATTATCGGGATTCTACTGTACATACAATATATACAAATGTATGTATGTGCACATTTCATACAATTAAGCTGATTATTTAATTCAAATTATCTACATTGACATTGCTTAGTGCTGAGAAAGAAATGTGTCATCATGAAAATTTCCCAGAATGTTATGTGTGAAAAGTTAGAGGGGAATATAAGGAAAATCATTCAATTTAATTAATTAAGTATACGTCATGTAGGCTCAGTTTAATCAATAGAAATAATAAAGAACCTATTGTTATAATGAAAAGCTAAGCTTTTTAGCACTTGACACTTTCCCATTGTAATTTAATTGCCATTGACAAGACAGACAACAAAATTTAGTCTCTTTGAATGATTGATAGCAAGCGAAGAAACATTTATAGTTTTTTTGTGGTATCAATTTAAAATAAGCACCACATATTTTTAAAGAAAGAAAGGTTTGTCATTTAATCTACTATAACTACTATTAACCTATTAAGAGCCATGTGTGAAAATGGAAATCCAATTCGAATAGTTTTTCTTAGGATATTCTTACACTTGGAGGTTTGTCAATGTCAGCTGCGGCTTTTTCTTTTTTCTTCAGTGCCTATAACTTCCAGGGCCGTCAATTAAACGCATCTATAGAATGCGGTGGTCTTTGGTGATGAGTTTTATTTTTTTCCATGTTTTGCACCTCCTTTTAAAACATTCGTTTCTAGGTCATCCTTGGCCTTGTTTGTTTCTTGCTGTCTTGAGAACAAATTCGATTGCTTGACTTTTATTCTCAAGTTGTTAATTTGGTCCAAGCATGGTCCATCTATGAAATTTTCACTCCTCCTTGAGTCTACTAGTGATAGTAAGTAAGCAGCAACAAAATTCACATTTTAATTTTAACATTAATTTGTTAAATTTACCATCGCAATCAAAAGTAACAATATTGGTTAGTATTTACTAACTATCAATCAGAACAGTTCACCAACAATAACAACTCTTTCAAATCAAGGCCGTATTTAGGGGGGAGGTTTTGAGGGTTCTGACTACCCCATCCCACCCCCAACCCCTCCCCCCACGATATGTGGAAACTTTCTTTTATTTTTTGATATTAATTGCAAGTGGAGGGAAACAAAATTCAAAATAAAATCAATTAAACGATTTTTAAAAATTTTTTACTTTCATCGGTTTCTTTCTAAAAAGTCAAATATAAAAAAATAAATTTGTAATCTTAGTTACACTATGCGACCGAATCCGATTTGTTTTCTTTGACATGAGGTTTGACTTTGGATTCAAAAAGAGAAGGTGATGCTGAGCAATCCTGCATTCATAGTTTTCTAGGTCTGTAACTGCATTTGATTTAAAGTTTCGGGTTTAGGGCTTATTTGAAAACGCATGATTCAGCTTATAATTTTTGGATTTCGAAGTTTGTAGCACGTCCGGGTTCAGCTCTCTAATTTTAAAAAATGACCAAAAACTCTATTTTAGGGGCTTCAACACCATTTTTTTCTAAAACGTGGCGGGATGGGAAATTTTTTACCTCAGATTCGTGTTCAGCATAAAAAATTCATTCGCAAACACTAGGAACCATTTTATTCGCAAAGTCCATGTAGGGCAGTGTTATTGGAGCAGCTCCAAAGTTTTAGGAGACAATATGTAATTAATACAAAATGTAATTAATTCTTTAACCCATTATTGCTCAAAGCATGACTGCAAGAAATTTTGGTAATATATGCCAACCTCATCCGGATTCCTTATCATGGCCCGAATTCTCACTGACAATCATTTGAAAAAAATGAGCCTCTGACTATTTTTAGTATTTTTGGTAATTTTTTTAAGGTCGGATACATCATCAGTAGTAGCAAGTCAATGAGCTATCGAAATTATGTTCTTCACGATAAAAAAATTCAGTGGAATTCACAATCCCCAGTATGGAGATTGGTCTCTTTTCCTCTCATATTTTTATTTAACCCTTTGCAGCACGGTGGGAAGACGTATATCCCACCTAGAATACTACAATTTTTTTCATTTTCAAGTTGTTGTGACTCGACTTTCATGATTCTATATTCAAATTTACTATATTGACATGTTAAGCGTTCAATATTTTAACTTTTCAATGGAATGTTGTTCATTAGTTTGTTAATATCGATAAACAAACAGTAAAAAAAAGTCACTTTTTGCAAAGAAAATTCATTATCTTGAAAAGTTTTCAACGGATTGATAGGAAAATTTATAATTAAAGGTTTTAAATGTACTGATTAAGAATTTGTAATCAGATTTTTTAAATTCAAAATGGCGGACCGCATTAGTAAAACTTATTCATATCAATATGAAAATTGGTGTGCTGAGGTTTTCGGGGTCGCTGATTACTATTTTGATATTAGATTTTTTAAATTCAAGATTGCGGATCCAATATGACTGGCTAAATTAATAAAATAAACTGGGATTGTGATAAAAAAGTCAATGAAAAAATAAGTGAATGGATGTGTAACGTTTGCAAAGTACCGTTATGTTTGTCGAAAACAAGAAATTGCTTTGCGAGCTACCACACATAGAGTAAAAACTCTACACTAATTAAGTGAAACACGATAAAGATTCAAATGAGATCATATTTGTTGACAGAGAGTTGTAAGATATTCAAACAGTAAAATAATCATACAAAAATGAAGAAAAAAAAGGAAAATTAAAAATACAAAAAAAAAAATATAAAATTAAAAAATCCAAAATAAAACACAAAAATGGAGACTATAGCCGGTACGTCCTCGTTCGTGTCTCCGGGTTCGGCTGAGAGCGGTACTAATTGTTGTTATCAACTTGGAAAAATTTTCCTGTCTTGAATAAAAAAAAATTTGATACCGATATTTACAACATACATTCTGTCAAATAAGTACCCGGAAATTCTCATTTTAAATTTTCCCTCTGAGAATATTTCAAAAAAAATATTTCCCAGGTTGGCACAACTGTTAACCACTATTCTGTGAATTTTTATTGCTATGTGTCATTTAGTTTGGTTACGGCGTCATTTAGAACAAGTCAACCTTTTGTGTGCGTTGCGATAAAAATATCGAACAAAGAGTTTGTGTGAAATTTTGTGTTTCAAACGAAATTTCTTGTGCCAAAACGTTGGAAATGTTGAAAAAAACATTTTTTTGAAATATTCTCAGAGGTAAAATTTAAAATGAGAATTTCCGGGTACTTATTTGACAGAATGTATATGTATATTGTGTCAGCTATATTAAATCTGTCACTGATTTAGTCCGCCATATTGGATCCGCCATTTTGAATTTTAAAAATCTGATATCCAAATCGTAATCAGCGACCCTAAAAACTTAAAAACATAACCATTGGATAAAAAAAACAATTATTAGAAAAATGTGTGCTTGTAAGGGTTAATACAACAACCATCGTCGTTTTTTATTAACCATAGTCTTATACTGTTTGGTAGGGTCCATCAACTACATCATCGTATTTAATTTATTGTATTTAAATATCAATTTCATAAAAATTATTTATGAATGTTTTCTTAGAATGAAACCCTCTCTCCCCTACCCCTCCGAAAAAAATCATAGCTACGGCCCTGAATCAAACCAATAACAATTTAAATTAACAGTAAACATATCGATTTGGAATTTTTAATTTAATAAACATTAATAGTTACATTAAATTTTTTTATAATAAAATTTAAAAATATAAAATTTTTCTGTGTTTCAGCAAAAGATTCTTACATCGATTTAAATTTTTTTTTAAAAAAACCACGGGCAATGCCGAAAGCATTCACCATCCGCAATATAGATACTTAAATATATTTGCTTAATATCAGGAAGCATTTTTCTTTAACATAAAAACGTGGAAAAACTTTTTACGTTAAGAATTCAATTATTTTTTTTCAATTGTCTTAACAAACCAAGAAGCCACAAAATTGTTGTTTTGTCATTATTTCTACTTCCGTGAATAATTTCATTTCTTTATGAAAGAATTTCTTTTCAAAGCTGTTATTCGTATTTTGCAAGCTACTACTATACAGCTTACTGCTGGCTGGCACTTAACTCATGTACTCATATGAAAATTCCAACAAATTTCCATGGTTTTTTTTTTTCTCAATTTTTTATGTTGTCTGTGGTTCAAACAGAGAATTTACAGGCATTCAAAACGATTGTGCAGTGATTATAGCAGTTGTTGTTGTTGATATGTATTGCACATTTGAGCATAGGTTAGTAGTAGAAATATTTACATCAAATTAAGTTATAGAAATAACAGGAAAACATTAAGAAGTTAATAACATTTACAATAGTTTAAAAGGTATAAAATTATAAATACAAAAGTATTTTCTTACAATAAAACTAAATCTATAAGAATGTAATGGAAAAGTTTCAAATTCACTTTTAGTAGTTAATAGTTAGATAATTGTACTGCATTTCAAATAAAAGTAAAACTAAAATAAGTAAATAAATAAATGAAAATTTAAATGTCGTACATACAAATGTAGGTCAACACTTTGACTTAAACTCAATACACAAAAATGCTCAATCGTATTAGTGTAACTTTTTTTTCTTAAACTACGTGTATTCATTCCTGCATTAAGTAGTATATGTAACTTTAGCATGCAATTTTAAAGCTTGATTAGCACATGCGATTCTCTTGAGGTCAATATCACCACTTACCACCACATTTCCCACATTTTGTTGCTTGTTTTGTTGATTTTGCTAGTATTAAATAAATTAACACTTAATTGTAATATGTAGTTGAAGCACTCTTTAGTGCTAACCCTTTCAGCGCAACACTATTTACCTACTTTGTTGTTGTGCATTTGTGCCAAGCCACTCCTAATTTCTTTTGCGTTATTATACATATATAGAATTGGTAACTTTCTGTTTGCTTTTTAGTGAGGAATTTATATTACACTTATTCTTTTTTTTTTTTTTTACAAAAACTTGAAAATTCGCATAGTGTTAGTGAAAAAAATGAAACGATGACAGAATTTTAATTCCACTGATTAGTAAGATTTATTTATTTATATAGAAACAAAATATGCACCTAAACATGTGTTGTTAAATTTATTATATACTTAGTTAGTTTAGATAATTTTTGGAAAGTTTAGCAAAAGATATTTTCAATGTAAAAATGGCAATTAATAAAAACATTAAATTAAAAAAAGAAAAACAAAATTAATTGATGAAATTTAATTCTAAACGGTGATATGAAACGAAACGAAAAAGACCAATTCCTATTCATTTCGCCAATGTTCCATTTCGAGCCGGAAGAAAAACAGAATTATTAACATTCAGTCAAGGTATACAGAAACCTGAAAAGATTTATTCTCGAGACTATTAAAATCAATTCCTCTAAAACTCATAACCAGCCTGCTCACAGGTGATATGAACAAAAACGTAATTCTAAGTTATACTTACTAAGGAGTGAGTTCGAAAAAATCTTAACATATATAAAATTCAATAATTTTTAAACGGTTGATCTTAGAGTTTTGAGTTTTCTTTTATTTAATTGATAATATTTTACAAATTACAGAAAAATATAACTTTTAGAGTTCTAACCACTTTTTATGAACTCGTGGACTTTTTTTGGTAAGCGTTCCATTAGAGATTTGATAGTTGTTTCAGACACCTTTTTGGAACAGTTTGCCCATCTCCTTTTAAAATCTTCGATATTTTGGGTCACCTTTTTTGTGCTTTTTAAGTTTCTTTTCACAAGAGCCCAATATCTCTCCACTGGTCTTAGCTCCGGACAATTTGGAGGATTGGCCTCCCTTGGTACAAAAACTATGTTATTACTTTGGTATCACTCCAGAGCTTTCTTGCCGTGGTGATAAGATGCCAAATCGGGCCAAAAATATGTGGACACATTGTGCTCTTTTATGAAAGGAAGAAGTTTTTTTTTCAAACATTCTTTGATATATATTTCGGAATTTATTGAGGCCACTGTAACAAATGACTTTGCTTCTTTTGCCGCAACTGCATATAGCTTGCCATACCAGGAATTTTTTAGGAAATTTTGTCTGCTTTTGGATTCTAAATTGAGACGCTGTGAAGAAAAGTGGTATAACTTCTACGTTCAGAAAAAAATGGAATAATTTTACTTAAGAGCAAAAGCAAAACGAAATATGTTCAGAGCAAAAGTGAAACGAATTATGCTCAGAGCGAAAACGGAATAAAAAACTATGCTGTTCTTGCTCTGAAAGAATTGTTATACCATTTTTGCTCATACTTTTAAGGCGTTTCATTTATACTCTAAACTGTATTACTTATGCCATTCTTGCACTGATACTCTAAATTATTTCACTTTTGCTCTTATATAAATTTTAGCCCGCTTTTCCTCTCAGCCTGTCAATTGTTCTTCGACATTTCCTCGAGCATCAGCAACATAAAAATTTTGACCCGGAACCCGGAAGCTGCGTAAAATCTGCCAGTACATACGTTTCGTCGTCCCATATACAACATGAATATTTTTGTATGAAATTCGATTTTAATTTCCGAGCCCTACTTTTGGCGTCTAAATTTTTTGCAGCATTCCTGTCTGGAACTTTTTGTATTTTGTATGTTTTCAAACCTGCATAGTCTTTAACTTTTCGCACCAAATAGTCAGAGCACTGGATTAACCGGGCCGCTTTTCTACCAGATGTGTTTGGTGATCTTTTCAATATGCTTTCTATTTTCTTGGCTTTTCCAATATCAGCGGTCCTTGTTTTCTTCCCGAACCAGGTTTTCTATCGATGGTTAAATTCTCCTGAAACTGTTTAATAACATTGGAAACAGTTTGACGGCAGACCTTCAATTCTTTGTCCAATTTTTTGTAGAAGCAATTTGGATTTTTTTTAAAATTTTTAATAACAATTAATCCTCACTCATTTTGATCAAACTCACAATAAATCAACATGCTTGTCATTAAAAATAACAACTGAAATATTTTTCAAAGATAACTAGATCAAAGAAATTTTTAAATTTTACACCCAAAAAAAACTATTAGGTAAAACGTGTGTTAAGATTTTTTTCAATCTCACTCCGTAAAAATAAGGATTGGGATAAAAAAATGTTTGAAACTTCTCGTAAAGTACTTACAATAAAATGGTACCTACTTAGCTCGAGAATAGAATAGGGAAAGCGTGAAGGGATATAACCAGGATTGTCAAATTTTCACCTGAGTGGTCAACTTCAACTTGATAATGCCAGCCTTAAAAATTTATTAAATTAAAAAAAATTTACTCACTACTGTCATTAGATGCCAACTTTCCCGGGTGGTTCCGACTGCATCCTCATACATAATATGTATCTCAAAATAAAAAATCAAACGCTCAGAGCATATGGCAAAACCACCAAGAGGAGATTCTTGTCACAACGTTTTGTAGATTATTCAAATTCTAACGTATGTATGTCTAAGGGTTAGAAACTTACACTATAAAATATAATTTAAAAAGGGTGGATAGGTACAGAAAGGCTTATCCTACTGGGCTGAGATATTTCACGTAAAGACAGTCAAAACTACTAATTAGATCGAGTAGCTAGTGGAGGATTTAGCATTTCGATTTGAGGAAATCTGATTTTGTTAAATTTTAGGATGTCTGTCCAAAATCCAGACATATACTAAAAACCAGTACATAAATCGTATAAAAATTCGTAAAACAATCCAGTTTAAAATACAGACAAAAATTCAGATCGAATGCAGTCTAAATCCCAAAACTCGGACTAAAAACCAAATCGAATTCAAACCAAAAGCAGATAATAATTCGGACACAAAATCAAACCAAAATTGAGACTAAAATTCAGGCAGAAATCAGACAAAAATTCAGATAAAAAACCAATCTAGAAATCAGATCAAAATTCAGGCCAAAACTCTGAACAAAATAAGACCAAATTTTGTCTAAAATTCAGATAAAAAGACAGGCCAAAAATTAGAACAAAAACTAAACTAAAAGTGAGATAAAAAATTAAACCAAGAATCGAACAGATATTCAGGCCAATCCCAAATTTTAAATCAAGCCAAAAACTGAACAAAATCAGCCCGAAATTCAGTCTAAAATTAAGCCCAAAAACAAAATCTTTTATAACACTAAAATCCAGACTTAAAATCGGATCACAAAGCAGACAAACCCCTAATAAAAAATAATAATAATAAAAGTAGTTAAAGTAGAACGTCTATGAAGTGACCTAGAAAATTCAGATTTAATGTCTTCAATAAACCGTTGCTCTTTAGAAAGATTTTCAATTTTTATAAGCATTCACATTTTTGGAATAACTACAGTCACCATAGCTTCCCTTTGGATCTACCACTGCGGACAACTTTATATTTACAGTACTGTGTAAAACAAAAGCAACAAATTTTGGGATCCCATACTTATAACGTTTTCATGACTTTTGTTAATTTTTATTTTAAAGAAAGTGGATTTATTTTATTCTAAAATGATTAAATTATATAATGGAAAACTTAGAAGTTTGAAAAAAATGTGCAAAAAAAAAATGATTTAAAAAAAATCAAAGATATATGCACATAGGGCTGTGCAAAACAAAAGCAACAATTTTATGATATTTCATATTTACATTCATTGCTTCACATCTGCGAAGCATTAACTTTGTCAGCTTGATTAATGTCTATATTTCAAGTCTATCCCCAGCTCATGCCTGATTTTGAAGTGGTACCCTCCCTCTCTATGTTTCGAAGTTCCGAAGTAGGTTTCAAGGAGTTAAGCTCTGATGGTAGTGACAACCCATGAGAGAAATGAATCCTTATTCATGCTAATCAATTTTGAAACAACTTTAATGTACGTTTCGAGTAGATTTTATGTCTAAATATTCCCCAAAGTTGCAATTTCCACAGTGTCTGATGAAGCATTTGGGTGTCCGAAGCTTTCCTATGGATTTGGTGGTCAATACTTTAATTTATTTCGTGGAAAGAATAAAGACCATGAATCAACTAACTTATCCAATTGCAAAAACTGCCGCCACCATGCTTGCCAGTGACCTTACAGAGCAATGTTTTAGTCGTCCTCCTTTGATTGGTCTAATATAGGACCTGTAGTATGAATTGAATTTGGACTCATTGAACCAGTTTTGACTAAACTTAAGTCAATTTCTCAGTAATTGGATGGAGAACAGTTCTGCATAGACAGAAGTTAAAAGTGGACCGATGAGTCGAAATTCAGTTGAATCAATTCATTCATTTGTATACAAGAAAATGAGACACTGAAGCACATGCATCTGTCAACCAGAATCAGTAAGCTAGTCAGAAAAGGTACACGGCTAAGGTTAAGAATAGTGTTAGTGGGAAGGCAACCCAGAATTTTAGCTGGCAGTGGCAAAATGACGAAATAGAAAAACATAGATATGTACTCTTGATGAAGCCAAAATGCTTTCATAACCCAGTTAAGTCAAGAATGAAGTTAATCCTTAAACAATTATTCGAATAGAAAGGAAAACGAATGAGCGCTCTATCAGTGCAAAGAATATTGGCTAACAACTAGTGGATTCTCCTTCTCGATCTATATCTCATACATTACGATCGTTGCTGGTGAATCAAAAGTGAAAGGAAATTAAAGATAAACCGCTTCTTTATTAAAATTTCTCTTCTCTTTTTCACTTCAGAAGTGAGCTAAGGGCTCATGGGCATTTTCTATAAATGAATATCTGAAAATTGGTCCTCTACGTTTAAAAAAAGCTAAAACGAATACAGCATGAACATTTTTTGTAAAAACGAAGAGAAATTGCTCTTAGCTCTTATTATATGGGCCTACCGGAGAAAATTGGATATAACTATTTACTGAATTTTGCAAAAGCTGCTAAACTCAGATAGATAAGCCATTTATTCCTCAATTGTGGGGTAGCACTTCCCATTTCAGCGTTTCCAAGTATGTTTTTACTTGCCTTGCAACATGCGGCCGAGCATTGTCGTACTGAAGAATAACTTCGTCGTGTCTATTCTCATATTCTGGCCTCTTATCCTTTAATGCTCGGCTCAAACGCATCAATTGTAGTCGGTAGCGGTCGCCAGTGATCGTTTCATTCGGTTTCAACAGCTCATAAAACACGACACCTTTCATGTCCCACCAAATCACCAAATACACAGCATGAGCTTGGATCCATGGATGTTCTGCTTTGCCGTTGATGTTGATGCATGTCCGGGCGGTCCCCATGATTTGTTACGCTTTGGGTTATGCATGAAAATACGATGCAGAAAACCCTTTCTTTTCTGTCATTCAATCAGCAGTTCACATGTGAAAAATCGTCGTTCGACGTCTCTCGGCTTCAATTCGTACGGCACCCAATTTCCTTGCTTTTGAATCATTCCCAATGCTTTTAATCGTTTAGAAATCAATTCTTCATCTTCGAACTTTTTCGGGCCACCTGAAAGTTCCCTGTCTTCAACAACAACACCACTTTTGAAAAGGGCATACCACACCTGACACATTCTAACGTCTATAGCACAGTCAGGATAAGCTTCAGTGAGTAAACGATGTGCTTCAGTTGCGTTTTTCTTTAAATGGAAGAAGCAAATTAAAACTTCCCGCAAATGTTGTTTTGTTGGCACGAAATTCGACATTTTCAGCTATAGTAAAACACTTTTGTAAAATTATGAAAATTATTTGACAGATCAATTCTTATAGTATTGTTGGCGCTCTTCGAGATAGAATAGCTGTCAATGTCAAAAAAATGGCGCGTATGATAGATATGAAGTTAGTCACAATTACGAGTTTATGCATTCATACTCCCAATATATAAAATTGTAATAATATGGGAAAAGTTGCATCAAATTGTGAAAAAGGATTGAAAATCGACGGAAGAATATTTGAACTTATAAAATCTGTGGGCAACGCTGAGTATTCGCTGGTCAGCAATTTTTTTAATTAGAATTAGGCAAGCATTTTATGTGAAAAAAAAAATGACCAAAACAACTCTTCCGTTCTTAGTCGTGAGATTTACGTAACGATGTGCATCCCATTATTCCCACCTCTGAAGGGTTGACAACCTTCTAGTGTGATGCCAGCCGGTCGGCAATTGCACAACTTATTGCTATGCATACAATTCAACATTTTGATTGGAATTCACTGCAATCTAAAACAAAAGCACATATCACATCACACTCAATTCATTCGCTCAACTACGAGTAATGTTGAAATTTTGCTTGGAACGAGCACACATCAACGTCACTATCGATTTGCCAAATATCAAAATGTTGCAATCAATGTAAAAGTAGTATGTATGTATGTTTGAATGAGGACCAAAATGCCGCATACCAACGCCTCTTGACATTTACCAGCAGGTCGGTGACATTTCTTAATCATAATTTATGCATTTGGCTGAATTTGCATTTGTTTATGTGTATGTAGGTATGTACTTAGCAATGTGTGTGTTAATTATAATGATTATATGCGGTTCCTTCAAATAAAATCAAACATCATCAAATTAAATAGTGCGATACATTTTTCTTCTTTTTCTCATTTACTCATTTTTCCAATACCAACATTAGTTGTGGTTCATCGTTTTGACATCTTTGCATTATATGTATTAGCTTGTGGCCAAAATGAAAGTTATTTCTCTTCAAGGAGTCGGAGTAGGAAGCATTGATGCACATTTGTCAATTAATATCATTGTACAATATCTCGCAAATGAGTTGAATTTCCCCACTTTCTGCACATGGTTAGCACATAGTATCCGACAGCTGCAGCGGCTCTTGGCAATTTGATATAATTCAATGAGCGACGCGCGCGGTTAAAAATTTCATAGCGGCTTTTGAAAACGTTCCATTCAGTTCAGTTCATTCGTTACAGCGGTTTGGTAAAGCAACAAAGTTTACATTTCTTTTTTTGTTTTTTTTTTTAACTTTTATTATAAATAATAATCCTCTATTCAATGAAGAGTTGTTTGTCCTAGATTTATTTATACAATTAAAAAGTAGTATTGACAGACCGATAGATTGTTAGACTTTGAGGCTCACATTTATTAAATATGAATGTGTAAAGATTTGTTTAAATTTAAATTTTGAAGGTTCGTTCCTAGTGTTCAGATCCTGTATGTACCAACATTGAAAAATTTTAAAAATATTTTCTTGAATTTCTCTGAAATATTACCTAACTGCTTGGTCGCTTTTTGGTGTTTTTGATCTGAGATTTGGTTTTAGTTTTAGTCTGAATTTTGTCTGTTTTTAGTCTAATTTTTTATCTGAGTTTTGGTTTGATTTTCGGTTTGAATTTGGTCTGAATTTAAGTCCGATTGTTGGTTTGATTTTTGATCTGACTTCGTTCCGATTTTTAGTCTTAGTTTTGGTGAGAATTAAAAGATCAGATTTGTAAACTTGTTATTTGTACGGATTTGGGGTTTGGTTTGATCTAATTTTTGGATTTGATTTTGGTCTAGTTTTTGGTTTGATAATTATCTATAATTTGGCCTCCTAAACTCCAAACTCTAGAGCCACTACTGTCTGTGTTGCCTAGGAAGTATATCTAGTGGATCAGCTAAGTCTGCCGTCTCAGTATTGCCACTCCTCTTTATAAAGAACATGCAAGAGTCTGATATCATCCTATTTAAATGTCTAAATTTTTAGTCGAATTCATATTTCATAGAACAATTAAGTATATTAAATTTTATAAATTCTTATATTTAATATATGCTGAAATTTAATTTCTCTCCCTCTCTCTCTCTTTCTCATTTCAGTATGGCTTACGTCAATTAGATCTCTCATTACTCTCACAACTCTGGGCGCTCAATGATTCCATACAGGAATTTCGTGTTATGATCGAAGAGCAAGATGAAGATCAAGAATCATATTCACCTCATTCACCAACACCGTCCTCGTATGATTCCGTGTCGTCCGACGGAGAAGACGATAACAGAAGAAGCAACAAGAATAACAATAATAATCATAATATGATGGATGATGAAAAACCAAAAATAATTACAACGCAACCAAAACTAACAAAATCGAATTCAACGGATATAACAACGAATATGAAATCCTCAAGTGACCATCAACATCGACACCAATATGAACATCCTCAAACACGATTAACACATTCAGCATCAACGGCAAGTAGCTCATCACCACCATTGCAATTGCAAAGGCAAAAACCTCCGGTGCCAAAACCGCTAGATATGAAACCAGTGCCACGTATGCGTAGTGCTCCACCACCGCCACCAAGTCGTAAGGCGGCGGCCCCACCACGCCCCACATGATGTTACCTAACGGACTTCCTTGCCGGAGTTAAGATGGTCATGTGCAAAGTGATTGTTAACGATGTAGCAGCAGCAGCAGCAACAGAAAACGGAAAAATGTAGCAATATTAGGTGATAAATAAAGCAACGAGGTAGCGAGAGTAGCAGCTGCAAACAACGTAGGGCGAGGAATTTCGTAATCGATAGAGAAGATGTAAAGAGAAGACCATCTATAGTTAGAGAGTTTTGGGAATTTTTGAAAATATTATTAAAACCTTAATTAAATGGAAAATCAACCATTGTTAGAAGTAAATTCAAAAACGGTTTTTAAAAATTTTATATTTAAGCTTTGAGTGTGATCTACCAGCAAATTTTTTAGTTTAGTTTTGTAAATTAGTTTTGAAAGGCGCATTTTTTGATACGTGCGTTAGACCGAATGCAGTTAAAAATATGGGCTTTTCTTTTTTGTAAGTTTTATATAATTTTTTGTTCAGTTATTTGCTAACAATTGTGTGTAGGTACTTGAAAAATGCAATTATAAAAATGCTTCAATAAAATTTTTCAATTTGGCTGTTTTCGAATACATAATTGTATTGTATTTTTAAGAAATACTTATGCGAAACATTAGCGAAGTTTTTTTTTCTAAGTAAATTAAAAATTTAATTCATCTCAAATTTTAAGTGTAAATAAATAACTACATATAAACAAAAAAATATATATATTTGAGGAATAATAATTACATATATTCAAACCATATATTATACTAATGTTATGATTAATAAATATCGAAATTAAATAATAAACGATTTGAGCATTATGATTGATGTTTTATTTTCTGAAAGTTGTATTACGATGAAAAGTATTTGATGGCATGCGCAGAAAAAGAGTACCTCATGCTGTATTTTAAATTGACCAATGATTGTCGTTGGTTTTCATTAGCAGCGAGTAAAAATTCTTATTATACGGAGATGAATTATAAATTCCATTGCAACGAACTATAACATCAATGTGACATCACATAGATCGGGAATATCTAAATACTTAAAATCATCATTCTTACTAAGCACCAATGATATATCCTCCTTGTCGAGTCCTCATTTATTTTTTATTTTATTAAATATTCAATTAAAATTCAATATTCGGTAAATATTTTAAGCAGTTTTCAGAGCCACATAAACAAGGGGTTGCATTGATATTCAGTCCTTTTTTCTTGGAATCAACCACACTCGCACCTTCGTTGTAATGAAAGCAGAGCTCTTCATCGGCATAAATATTTCGTTTAGCAAAAATGGCTGCAAATTAATAATAAAAAAAAAAAAATAATAATAGTACACGAAGATTAACAAATACTGCCTCTAACGAACCTATTTTCGGCACTGGACAATCCACACGTACACTATAAATTTTACAATTCGGTGCACAGCTATGATTCAAATACCGTCCAATATTTCCTTTTTGACTGGGGTCAACAATTGTAGTCTGACCCTTTTCCCCTGTCACTTCTTTTTTTGTCGCTTCCAACTCATTGAGACATTTTAGAATTTTGCTCATTATACAAAATACGACGTAGTGCTTCACTGTGCGTTAACAGTTCACCCGCGTACTCACAAATGAAGGCGCCTTTTGGAATGTCTACAGTTGTTGTGAGACCTTTCGATTTATAGAGATTAGAATCTATAATTTTCAAATGATTTCTTGGCCCTTTTTGAACTAATCTATTGTGGCAGTTTTTGCGGTTGCATTTACAAACTCCTGAACATTCATAAATGATGTCTTTCACTTTAGCTTCGTTTAGTACTAGCTCTTTAGAGATGTTTTCTAAAATATAGTTACCACCATGAAAACATTCATTACAGTTGATTTCGTTGGAGGTGGAGGAATAACATTCACAAGGATTTAATAGCATTGAATTGTATTGTTCTTGAAGGTTTACAAACTCTGTGCAATGTTGTGCTGAAACTTGTTCGCTTAGCACGTTTTCCAGCACATATTCCAGTTCGTCGTCGAAATGTTCATAATCATCAACTATATCAGATGTTTCCAAATGATTAGCGCTATTTTGCGCCATTCTGTGGAAAGATTTTTGCTTTTATTAATTGTCCAAAAGGATTCTTGGAAATAAATATTGTTTAAGGTTGATTGTTGTTTTTTTTTTTAATGTTAGTTCTGAACTTGGACTCCAAGGCTATGCACGGATACTCGCCTATAAATGATTATATTGTGGAACAAGGTTTCAGGAACTGTTTTATGGTAACTTTATAATATTGATTTAACTAAAATAACAGATTTGATTGATTTTAGTTACCGTATGCCAACAAAGTTAATAATAATATTTTTGAATCACGAAAAAGAATCCCGAAACCACGGGGTTTTTAATTTAACGTATGCCAAGAAAAAAGACAAAAAATTTTCAACAGTATTGCCAATCGCTTCGAGTGATGCTTTTCCTTTTTTTTTTTAAATTGCAAAATTTACACTATTTATAAACATCCGAGGAATTGTGGGGGGTATTAATGACCACGAGAGATTAATTTAGATGGAGCTTGAATTTTGATGACCATTAAAGTTAAAAATGGTTCTATGGCTCCTCACAAACAGAGTAGTTTATTTAATATGATCGACCATGAAAGATAGAAACATCAAACAGTAGGACAAAACTCAAAAATTTCGCATTGTTGAAAGGTTATCGATCTGCATCGGAAGTAACCACTTCAATTTGATTGAAAATTGTTTATTCGGAGGTAGCAAGTTTTAGTCGTGTTCATGTACTTAAAAATTTTTGTGCCATAACCGCAAGGATATAGTAGTATTCGGTACAAGTGGAAAAACTAGCAGAGATTGAGAAAGATATGACTAGCTTATAATTATGAAACAATCAGTAAATATGATTGAAAGATTGAATTCAATTGCCAAGAATTAAAATGGAACCGGCTTTTTAATTTGAAATATGAATTTACTATAAATTGGTATGAATGTTGGCAAGAAAATTTATAAAGATTTTTAGGTCGCAGAATATGGTCAAAAACGTCTGGTTGCGGGTTAAGTTTCGTTTAAGCTCTAGTGTTTTTCTTCTACACGATCAGTTAGGATTGAAGGAAAGAACTGCTGATGGAATTCTGGAATTTCTGATTTTGAGCGTTAGTATTTTAAATAATGTCAGTACTACTGATTGTGTTATAGGTTTTTGTACAACAAAACACTGAAATTTTAGTGTTTTGCACTAATAATTTCAATAAATGAAATTAAAACACAAAAATTGTGTGTTTGTTATTTATTCGGTCGTTAATTTTTCGAAACAATTAAAGATTGTCTTTAATTTTCATTTTCTCCTACGCGTTTTGGTCTTTTTAAGATCATCCACAGGGAGTCTTTTTATTGTAAAATATAATAAGATAACAAATGAACAATTAAACAAATTATAAATTATAAACAAAAACATATTTATAAATTCACAACAATTTTTATTGAACAATTCAATAGTCAAATTTTGAGTTTAAATTAAATCACAAGCTGTGAACTGGCGCCAAACTATTAAAACATGTTTCAAAATTATTTATCTATTAGTACTTACTTTATTTTACTTTAGGTGTTCGTTATAACGTTGAAGAGATTTCAGACTGGCGTCCCGATTTACTTGCAAATTTTGTCAATACTGTATAAGCAAGATTCGTAGTTACAATTGCTTCAATATGTCAAGCGGGTTAATCTCTTATATTTATATTATTAATAAACTTTATTAACATTTAAACGGAATAATTACACACAAACTTTTAATTCCAAACAAACAGTCAACAGCCTAACTATTGCAATCAGCTGATTGCATACAATCGCGGTCTATTGTGAATTTATTTGTAGCTTTGAAAAAACTACGAACACTGTTGCATTTATCAGTACTTTGCCAATAAATTTAATTTTTTCAAATGGCATTGACGTTTTCGTTGCGCCTTTTTATTTTGGCCATCACTGTGCTGATTTTCTTTTCTTATTTTTCTTAAAATTAATCATATATATTTGTATATTTATTGTATAAAATTAAGAATGAATTTCATTTATTTAAGAAATATAAGATATAGTAAAAAGATGTACATGTTTTGCAAAATTAAAATTCGTAAAATATTTTATGTACTTGTAAATTCAAGTGACTGATTTCCGCAATAAATCTAGTTTAAAGTAGTGCACAAGTTGACTGAAATCCGAATTTTCTGACGATGAGCATTTTATAAAATATAAAATTATTTATTCAGATGCACTTCTATAGTAAGGACAATTTTAATGCATGGAATAGTGATCTGCTGGAAAACCTTTAAATGTACGTAAATCAATGTTTAAGTAAGGCCTTAACGTTTTACTACAATGATTTCACAGATGCTTTGAGGTCCACTTTAGTCCATCATTAACTTGTTATCTATAGATCCCTTTGTGAAGTGTAGTTTTTAAAACCAGACTTAGACAAAGGGAATTTCATAGTTTCAAGATTAACTCGTTTGGTTACATCATGATCAAAGATTTTAGATTAAATTTCCATCAAAATACTTCAGGCTTCATAAAACAATCGACCATCGAACATTAGACCGACGTACTGGTGGGTGGATTCAAAATTTTAGGTAGTGTTCGTTATTAGCATTGATATTAAAAAATTGTTAAGTTCCCCCAACAATTGTAGTGTAGCTATAATAGTGGCATTTATATGGGTTCTGAATAAATATTTAACAGACAGTCAAGCTGTTCTGAAAGCCTTTTAATTAAAAAGTCTGAAACTCAATTTAAAAAGTCTTATTTGAGTTTTCAAATAAGACTCCTTATTTTTGTGACATAAATATATTCTTTATTAAATCAAAAGTTTTTTTTAACATTTTAGGCGAAGCTAGATTTTCTTTTTTACATAGAATAGTATATACTTAAAACAAATGGTTAATACTTGATCTCAAAAAAACAGCAAAAAAAAAAAAACATTTAAAAGAAAACTTTGAGAAAATTGGAAGTTTTTAAAATGATACATTTTTTTGTCTTGTTCGTTATTAAAAATCACATTTATTAATATAAAATATTTGATATTTTTATTCAGAGAAAGGGAGATATAGATTTATATATATATGTAGATAGAGGGAGAGAGAGCTTGTCCCATGAGAACAGATTTAAATACTTTCAATTATTTAAATCACAATTTGTAATTGCAGTAATTAATCAGTTATTTTTTATAATGTAGATGTATGTAAATGATTAAGTATATGCACATAAATATGTAGATTTCATTTTCAATATTTTACTTGATATGCTGTTTCATTGAATCCTTACGAAAACGAGAAGAAATGCTTTAAAAAACAACTTATCTGTGTGTGTGTATAAAAATAATTACTTTTAAGACCTAAATGTTACAATCAAATAAAATATTATATTATTAAAATTTTTTTAAAGTTCTGAATGATATTTGCATTTCACAGATACTTACAATTTATCCTTACACAAATTTGAAACTATATATTTGGATATAACATAAATTGGCTATAATAATTGCTAGAATTGGTATATTTAGTAAATATTTGAAATAAAGCAAGTGTAACTATATAAGGAATTTGTTTGTTTTTAAATACATTGACCAAAAAATAAATTGCACAAAATTATTTCTTTTTTTTCGGTTACTCTCTGGAATTGTGTGAAAACTGCATCAATATTCAATATACAAAAGTACAATTACTATGTACATACATACAGTATTCACGTGATTTACAATACATGCACTGAATTTATTACATTATTTAGTAAAATTTAGTACATTAGTTCGTTAGTTAGTTTTCACTTTGTGTTTGTGTGTTTTTGAGTGAGGATATCTTAAGTCTTTTATTTAGAGTGTAGTTGATGTAACAGTGCTCACGCCATGCACAAGAATGGTGGGCGGTAGATCTGCAGTCAATTCGGTTAGCAATTCAACATAACGTGCACTACGTTCAGCAAAATCAGGAACTTCGACTTTTGGTGGTGCTGCCAAGTAAATGAAGGAGACTGCAGTTTGATCGGAACGCTCACGTATGATTTGATTCGCTCTATATATGGGAATGAAATATGTATGAGTGTGAGTTATAAGAAAGTAGAATGTTTATAATTGCCTTACCTTTGCATATATAAGAGCGAACGATTAAGAGTATCTTCGGTTACAGTGGGCGTATCGGGATCAGCATGTTTTGTAAACTGCTTGAGAATACGAGAATGCCTTGTGAATTCTGTATCAAGATTCCATTCTTGTATCTATGTGATATGTAATATTTTGCGTTATTAACGATTTATATTCCAGTTATTGCAATTTATATTCCAGTTAAAATTACCTCAATTATATCGGCAACAATACGTAAATTCTTCAAAGATTGCTCTAGCTTAGCTTTCGAGAAAATTTCTATTTGCGGTACTTGTGTATCGAATGTACTGTGAAATTATTAAACAATCGTTATTACATTTTTCATTATCATTGGCAATTTTAATATTAAAGCTTGTTAAAATTTAATACTATAGCTAGTTAAATTTTATTAGTATCATTAGTTAGTTGGGAGGAAGACCTAGTAGTAACACACAGTGGCCTGAAAGATAAATCGTTTCGTTGGCAATCGGGTCTCAAATTCCGGAATGACGTGAAATGTGTCTCGATTTGTTTTTACCGCATATTAGTTAAAAGCACTGGCATAGAGCCAGGTTCAGTTCTCGAAAATATTGTGAATGAAGTAAAGCATTAATTGCAAAATCATGCCCAATTTAAGCCACAACAATAACATTATAATTTTACGCAATCCTGTATAAACACGAATGCTCCAACATTATTCTGCTCCCAGCAGACGGTTTAACAATAACAACCATTCAATGGCGATATATACCACTCTAATTGTAAACATTCACGCACGATGACACTGCATACATTAACGATCGCACGGAGGCGGATCAACGACTCTCTATCCGTTTTTTTATACATGGAGTTTTTCGCTCTCTTTAATTGGGAGCGCAAAAATTTCGTGTATAAAAAAATAGCAAGAGAGTGCAGCACTCGGTCGTTGAATCCGCCTTAAGTAATTATAAAAGAGAAAGGTAGCCAACTCTCACACTAGCTTCTCTTTCCTCTCACTATGGCAATACCTCCGACAGGCTCATGCAGGCTGAAGTCTATAACCCTAACACTTTCTTAATCGCGCAATTCAATTTTTATATATTATAAGGCTAGTTAAATGATTTCTCAGCATACATGGCGAGAAACAACATCATCATGAACCTTAATCTAAAGCTAAATAATAGACATTTTTAAATTTTCTTAAAAAAATCTTTTATCATCTTTCAAAACTTTTATTACTTAGATCTACATAGGTTAAAGTTCGAGCAGGTAGACGTTATTTTGTGTAGTTTGAAATACACGTGAGGTTCAGTGATGCACCTGATTTCGCAGAAGAGATTGGAGCCAATATGCATAGTACTTCAGAACAATTTGATTTCGCATTATTTTAAATATGTTGACATAATTCATTTTAACTTCAGGAAAGCTGTGGTCACCAGGCATAACATGTTTTTTGTATTTTACAGGAGAGCATTTCAAAGCTTCAAGTGCTTAGAGTAATCAAGTTGACTTGTGCTATTTTTTCTCCCTTATATCTCGTAAGCCACTGAACCGATATTCATAAATATTTAACACAATATGAAATCGGATATGAAGATTTCAAATATGATAATGACTTCAATTCGACAAAACTCGAGTTGTGTTGTTGTTGCTTGTGACCACAGAAATATTGAATGTACTCCAGATAATTTAATTTGTAATTTAAAAAAGCAAATTTAATTATAAAAAGTTCTACTTGAAGTACATTTGAACTTTCTAAACTGCAAATGAAATATTACGAAGAACATTTCAAATAATAATCCATTTTTTCCATGTATTTTTGTATTGAATTAAGACAAAGGGGTCGAAGTAATTGCATTGGAAAAGAACAATATTGTATATAGATAACTGATTTGATCAAAATAGATTTAAGTATTGGGATTGTCCAACTAAGTTTTTTTCAAGTGAAATGCCTAAGTAATTGACTTTTTCAGAGCACTCAAAATAACCGTCCATGAATGGATATTAGATCCAGACAGGGAACAAGGACGACTTTATTCTGATCGAATAACGTTCAAACAAACTTTCCAGCGACAACGATAGCTACATCATCTGCATAACTAATAACTCTATAACCAAGGTCATCAAGTTACGTAGTCAAAAGCTATTGCCAAAGTAATTTATCGCTCCTTTAACAAAGCGCAGTCTTTACGTTTAAGAGCTTCAGAAATTGAGCTAAATATCATCCATAATGTCAAGCAGAAGGCATAAAGCGCAATCTTTTCACATTGGAAAGCTTTAATGCTAATGCTAATTTAAGTCCTATAACACTACAAAATTTTAAAACTAAAGACTTGAGTAATTCGTTAATTAACATACCTCATGTTGTTACTCGCAGTATTTGTTTCGCAAAGAAATACACGCAAACGTAAATGCTTCCATTTGGCCAGCATATTAATGATGACAGCCAATTGCATCATGAACAATGAAACCACATCGAATGGATCTTCAGTTTTTGGATTGAATACATTTATGGGCCAGACATCAATATATTTCATATGCTTACTCCTAATGTAAAAATAAACGAACAAAAGAAAATATTAATTGCATTTTACTACTTCACATTACTCATAAATATCGTGCATACTTTGCAATGAAATTCTTATCCAAACGATGAAAATGACGACACAAGCAAACATTCTTTTTCATACGTAAAATATCACAAATAACAGCAACGTATTCTGCAACTTCGATTTGTTTTTCCTCACCGTCGCGGCGTATTGGGAAAGTTTCAATTTCACCACTGTTAAAACTATCAGTTTTATACGGGGAAGTGCTACTGCAAAAGTTGAAGAAATAAATGGTTGTGATTGACAGAAGAAAATAGAAGTGAACAGAACTTACGATTGAAAGAAATCCTTAGGCGCTTCGCTGTCATAGAAACCCAATATAATAGTATTCGGTTTCATTGCACCAATGCCAGACAAACGTATTAAATGTTGTATACCTTCACGCACTGAAGTGCCTAAAGTGACCTCAGCAAAAGCCTTTACTTTCATATGATCTACAAATGAAAGCCATTGCTTGTTTTCTTCAACTGTTGGATCTTCCAAGTCAGTGTAGTCACCCACTTTTACATGACCAATAACATAGAGACCACCCTTTTTCATGTCATTGACAAAATCAACGAGAGGACAACATGAACGTGGCGATGCAACCAGCAAAAGCATTTGCGGACGCCAGAATTTTACATGATCCTTGCGTGAATCCAACATAAGCAGATATTTGCGTACCTAATGGCGAAAAAGACAAATGCATTCATAAAATAAGTTTAAAAAATGAAATAAAGTTATTTCTTACTTGATGGAACATCAGTGCCTGTGAGATAGAGCCCCACTGCGTACCCTGCGTCGCTGGTGAAAACAGATGCAGCGCAATAACCAAAATCAAACATAAAATAATACTGGATGAAGCGTAGATGGGATTAATGACAAACATCATAATCAATGTGCCGAGCAGACCAATCAAACATGTATGCCAAGTGAAATATTTAAAGAGCGGCCGGAAATTCGGTGCACCCGTTAGCTCAATACCCAAACAAGCCAAGTTGGTGGCCAAATATGACAACATAAACAATACTGAATTAATTTGAGCTATAGTATTCAATGAACCGATGAGTAAAATACACTCCACTAGAACCCAGCTAGTAACTACAGCCGCAATCGGGTTGCCCTTCCATGTACCGCGCAATACAAAATTCAATGCCGATCCGAATACTTGATCTTTTGACAGAGCTTCAAGTATACGACTCGAACCAATTTGATTACTGAGGCCAGTTGAGAATGTTGCCGTCAAAATACCGATTGCTGTAAATGGTGGCCAAAGATTCACCGGCATCAGAAACAGATAATTATTTTGCATTGTCAGATGGGGAGTAGTCAAAGACATCAAGAGCGAGAGTAAAATATATGATACAAAGGTAAAGGCCACCGCCGATAATGTGCCCGATGGTATACTCTTTGATGGACTCTTTAATTCACCGGACATATTTGCACCAGCCATAATACCGGTAACACCGGCAAAAAGCACACCAAATGTTGTCGAGAAATCGACCTGCTTGCCATTCGACGTATAATCTTTCCCATAATGCTCGAAGAGATTATCCAATAGCGTAGCTGAGCTTAAGCCGGTATAAGGTAAAGTTTTTGTGGCGTTATATAATTTATTTTCATCGGGTATATCAATCTATAAGAAAATAAGAAGAAGTTTTAATTAAAATAGAAAAATATTAAAAAAAAAAATTAGTAAACGTAGAAAGGGAAAATATTTGGCAATTTTATCTCCCATTTTCCCTGTTAAAGCAAACGAAATAATTTTTTTTTTTTAAGCATTTATAATATTTAAGTGAACAAATTGTTCAAACGTAGTTATTTACTTTTGAAAAATAAATAAACTAGTACAAACATGTGTGACTAAATACAGTGACTGTCGTCAACACTCGTTTATTTTTTTTTATTAATCCCACTATTCGGCATTCTTTCTATTTGTTTGATAACTAACAGAAAATGGCTTGATGCTTCTTATATGTGTTTTGCCTGTCTGCAGATCCTTTTATTCATAGTGTTCTTGATGGATATAAACGACAGAGTCAATACTTTGGACCCATAGAACTAGTTTTAGAACTATTTCTTGTCACGAGGTTAGTGGATCCCTATTAAACACAAGTTATTTTGCTTTCCAAGCCTGGGAAAATATTGCAGAACTAGTTCTGTCATAGTTGGAACACTAAGGAAAAACTTAAATGCAGTCTGACAAAAATATATAACATGAAAAACAAAACCCTGTTAACCATATGAGAAATAAGGATATCTCATCTGTTTCTACGAACACCCCACAAATCGAAGCGCTTCCTGTATTTATACAATGCTTGAAAATGCGCTGAAAACACATTGCGGCCTTTGAATTTCTTAAGTGTTTGGTATTTTTACTATATATCGCCGTTTGAACAATAGTTTTAGTATCTTCAGAAACGCCATATATATCAGCAAGCTACACACCAATTCGTTTAATCCTATATGTAGCTTGAGTGCCTTTCCTTTGGCGAAAACACTTTTTGGGAAAGGAACTATCATCACATATGTACAATCTTGGCACTCCGATACCACAAATATATACTTTATAGGCCCAAAGTTAATTGAAATATTCAGTTAAGTAATAATAGGTAGGGGAGTGTACCCGGGTATGAGACAGTCGATTTTTTACATCATGCAATATCAATTTAGCCGATCTGACTACTGTCAAGCTTTTCTTTTGACATGAGCTAGTCTTTGTGGTAACACCGGAGTGAATAGATGTATTGCTTACATCAGCTGCAAACATCGAATGTGAAAATCGATCACGAAAACTTATTTGATTTTTTTCAAAGTGATATATTTTCGAGCGAATGAATTAAAAAAGGTGAATGTAATGCATTAGCACTTAGTGTTTTTCGTATATTTTGCGATCCAATTCTGGATTATGTTAATATAAGGTTGGAAACAATTTTTTTTTGTTATTCTCAAAATGGCATTATTTTCCGGGTATGAGACACAGCACACTTAACTAGTGTTTTGATCCAATTTTTTTATATTTTTAGCCATGTTAACCCCTAAAAATAAAATCGTCCATGAAATGAATCACATGCAAGCGGCCTGTTCATTTAAAGTGTGCAAACATTGCGATAGTGATTCGGATGGAGAAGACGATGGCTGAGAGGGAGATGATGAATAAAAACTACCATTTCTTTTTATCTTAGCCACTGAAAGCCTACAAAATAAATAAATTTATGTTTATAAATAGTTATGGGGTTTTTACTTCATATTTTTTAATTTTTAGTGCATTTTTTGTAGGTGTCTCATACCCGGGTACTAATTTTTTTTTTTTGGCAAAAATACACATCCTCAGAGAATTGGTCATAATATTTTGCGTGCTAATGGAATCACTATACTTTTTTCAGATGAAAATTGCATATTGCAGTATATAAAACATCCGATTTGGTTTAACCCGTGAACATTTATGGCTCAAAAACAAAATCCGTTTCATGCCCGGGAACACTCACTTACATATTGGAAATTATATTGATGCAAGAAATGACTAAAAATAAATTTAGAAATTTTATTTGCTCAAATCTATCAATCAATCAATTCAGTAAAGATACATTTTTGCTATTTCGATGTACTCTAATGGTTTTTCATATTTATGTTCATGTTTACATAAATCTATCAACAATCAGAATAAGTCGCTAAAAACCATATTTTTTTTTAAAGAGAGCTAATTACAACATTAACCATTTCTGTTAATTATGATTTTCCAATTCATCATTGTATACAAAATATTGTTATAACAATATTATATGTATAGTGAAAGGTTCACTATCTCAAATGACTAGAAACAGTTTTTGTTTGAATATACAAACAATTACTCATGAAATTCCAATTAGCAAATAACAAATTGTATACTCAATAAATACTTTTTAAATTGAAAAAATATTTATAATTAATCCAAATGTGTTATTTTTGTGAGCACATAGAAATGCAAACTGAAATATGTGTGATAATAGTGCAGATACATACACACACACACAATATGTATTTACTTATTTCTGTATCTATGTATATCTTATAGATGGCGTAAATCACTGTATAACACCAACCAGCCGCCATTGTAAATTGTTCTGACACGCATAGAATTGATATCATCGCTATACATATATTCAAATAGACGCCGTTATTTCTATAGGCCCCTTTTCATGGAAAACTTAAATTTAAAAAATGCATACGAAATACATATATAAATTTGATAAGCAAGTGCGACTTAATTATTGACTGATTGGTTTCCGCTACTGAAGCATTAATCATTTTCACATTTAAAAATAAATGAGCAAAAACTAATATACAAATACCATTAGGGATTTAAAATATAAAAAAAAAAAAAACATAAAATATGATAACAAAAACACAAAAATGCTACTATTTTTAATTTTCAAAGTAACTAAGCTTTTACTACTTACTTCTTGTTTCCCTAGCGTTAGAAAACTTATGAATGTCGCCAAAAGACAAACCGTCACTGTACCCAAAATAAGGACTGACGTTTTAGCAAACAATGCCGCACCAATGAGACACACAATCAACATTGACGTATTGATTAACGTGCAAAAAAAGAAGCGCCACCATGTGCCATCCGGCAGCCCACCGCTGTGTTTTGTAAAATAACCGCCAGGGCCGAAATTCTCCATAATACCTTCAGTACAACCGGTAATTGCCATAGCACAACCAACCACATTCGCCAGAAAGAAAAGCGTGCCAATGGAGCCGCCAAATTCTAAGCCAAGCGTACGACTAATCATAACTAGAAAACCAAAAGAGAAATAGAAAATTAGATAAATAAAACAGAAATGTTGCATGCAACTAAAAGAAATAAAAACAAAAACTTACAATAAACCCCTCCTCCTTCAACGGCACCATTAGTGGAAATTGCACAAACTGAAGCGACCGTAAACAGGAGTATGAGATAAGCTATTATGAATTGTAGTAGGGTGACATAGAGACCCGCATTGCCGACAATGAAACCTGAAATTATATTTATACGGAAGTGTGCATATTTATTTATTCATATTTAATATAATATTCAATAATAAATCAGTATAATTAAATGATAAAGAACGGTTTGATAATTTTGATGTTGATAAAAAATAAAATATTTACATAAGCGACTATCATTCAATATCATTATTGAAGAATTTTTTGGTTTTAGTAAAAATAAACGTTTATGAATATGATTTGTGATTGCTTGAGATTTCATTAACTGAACAGTGCAACAAAAATTCACTTCTCTGCGAGATGAGGGTTTAAAGTGTTCTAGATTAATTTGGGTTGACGATTGATGATCTAAGTTGAGATTGCCATTTATTTTCATTTATGTTTGTTTTGTGAAGTTTATAGAGAACAAGAGAAAATAACAGAAAAATTAGACTGCTATGAGTCGTTAATCCTAAAATGGCGGGACTGGAGCAGAAAACTTTTTTGGCCACCCCCATCATTTTTATGAGAAATACTTTTATCGAATAAAGTTTTTTAATCGTTTGCTCTGCAGGGTCATTCATTTGCCATTCTAAAAAAAGTTTGAAAAAACAAAATGAGGGGAACGGGGACTAATAGAGTCGGGGATATGTAGATAAAACTTTATTAGAAATACAAATAATCTCAATTATTTTTTTTTTTTTTTTTGACATATTTTATTTGTAAAATTTATAGAAAATAAAAAATAAGTGAACATTTTGACTTTTGGAGCCGTTTAACTGAAAAATAGTGGGACTGGGGCAATCTTGTTGTTTGTAATATATGTCTATTTTCGTGAAGATTCGTAATCAACAACTTAAAGTTAATGTAAGGCAAGCCTTAAATCTGCATTACTTGTACATAAGCTTATTATTTTAACAGCAGTTAATTTATTTTTAAATGAAGAATATTTTGCTATTATCAGAGAAAGTAATTGTCCTGACGACTGTTTCTATTACAGGCTTGAAACATTAAGTTTTAATGAGTATATAAAACTTTAGCCAATGGCTAATAGCCATTATAATTAAGGTTTTAATTTTCCGGTTCATGGGATTTATTTTCTGTTCGTTTAATTCTCTCACGAGAAGTTATTATTAAATAGATCCAATTTTTTTTGAGGATCTTAATTGTACAGTAGATTTTCAGTAGATTTGTCATTTTATAACTGATTAAGTTGTACCTAAATAGAGTGGATATTTCAACATTATCATAGAAACCAACTGTTTTGGCGGTATGACTATCTGTAAATATGAAGTTTAACAGGTAAATAAAATTAAAATTAAAGAGAATTAGAGAAAGGAGACATCATTAGCTTCTTAATAGAGGATTTCACATTTTAATTTATTGTGCTGGGCCTAGCTGGGAAAGTGCTATAACTTTAGTTTTATCTTTTTTTTTAACAAATGAAATATGAACGATTTCCAACATAAGTCCTACTAAATATCTAAGCAAAGTGAGTGACTATATTTAAATAATTTTACAATCCATCTCATAAATTAACAAATTTATGAAATGATTATAACTTTTAAATACAACAAGTTACTATTCCTACATTATACACACATATGTATGTATTTATATAAAATTCAGTAAAAACCAGAAAAGAAACTGTTTAGAAAACGCTATCACAAAGCACAAAGTGAAAACCGAAAACAATTTAAAATCCCCCATTGTTGTTATTGTACTATACATTCTGTTACATTCTATTCTTCACTAATGATGTTTCGTTAGCGCATAAGCATAAATAAGAGTACGAATCATTAAAAAGTAATTCCAATAATAATTTCTAATGCATACCAACACGAATGAAGATAACCGCACTGAACATAGACAACGCCACTGGACTGAAAACACCGGCAAATGTGCCCAAGGTACGTCCACTACGATCTGGATCCTGCATACCAAATTCTACGTAGCCATCAGCGGATTGTGGTGTGGGGGGACGTTGTATAGTGCCATTGTTGCTGGACCCAAACAGAGAACCGAATGAGCGAAACATTGAAGAAGCTCCACTGGCGCGATGTGATGCAATAGGAGCAGTTTCATCACTTCCTGCTGCATCGCCGTTAGTGCTGCGTCCGTCTATGGGCTGTGAGATCATATTGTTTGTTTATTGTTGCTGATATGATGTGTGTGTTGGATATTGCGTTATGTATGTGGGGAGCGGGGGTGTATAAGTCTACTTATGTACGTCGACGACGTCACCGTCAGCAATTCACTGCACTCACGAAGGGACAATCGTGATGCCGCCTGGTTGACAGACGCCCACTTCTTTTGTTTTACGTTTTTTGCCAGATGTCAACTAATTTAAATATGATTCTCTATTTGAAAAAAGTCAACATAACAATATGGGAGCTGCGAATAGGCGCTGACGTAGTTCGTTGCGTATAGTTTCACTTTGCCTCAAAAAAAAAAAAAAACAACAAAAACCACAACGTTAAAGTTGAAAGGTTTTCACAATTGTTTTTGCTTCACTTCGTTGCACTTTAATTCTAAATTGTGTTGCTTGGGGCAATTGCTATTATTTTTCCTTAACTCTTTCTCTTTTTTTTTTTTGTTACACATTTACTTTTTGCCACAAATGCGTCATTTGAAACGAATCAATGAAGAACTCGAAATAAACTAAAAACCAAGGGGCTCCAACAAATGGCAACGAAACTGATGGTGGAAAAGTGGAGCAAATGAATCATCTGTTCGATTGTCATTTTCTTCATAGAAAAGAAAGAAACGAAAAAATGGAAAACAGGGTTGCACTTTTATGTATTATCTTTACTCAACAGTAGTGGTCAATATTAATATAAAGCTCTTACTTTCATCTTTTTTGCATCGGATATCGGATTTAAATGCATAAATACATATAAAGGGTTTTCCATTAAGGACATAACAATTTTATCTATTAATAAAACACTTCCTGTTATTTGGCGTAATTAAATTTTTGCATCGATCGATTCTTTGGACCCAATTTTCCACCACGCACACATTTCGACCGGAACGTTGGCAATTTCGCGTTTGATATTGTCTTTGAGCTCGTTTAAAGTTGCTGGCTTGTTGGCATAGATCAGTGACTTGATATAGCCCCATAAAAAGAAATCCAATGGCGTTAGATCGCATGAACGAGGCGGCCATTCAACCGGACCAATTCTCGAGATAACACGTTCACCAAATTTGCTTTTCAATAAATCGATTGTGACGCGTGCTGAATGGCTAGTGGCACTGTCTTGTTGAAACCACATATCGTTGATGTCAAGTTCATCCAATTCTGGCCACGAATAATCTTCCAACATAACACGATAGCGCTGTCAATTAACGGTAACATGACGGTCGTTTTCGTTGTAAACGGGCTCGTGGTGGTCATATGACCGAAATCGAATTGCATTCATAAAATGTAATGGTTACACTACAACCACAATAAATTTGAACTCAATATCTCAAAAAATTCTATGTTATATTAATAGATAATGTTGTTATGTCCCTAATGGAATTTTTATATAAAAAGGCCTAGTAATGCCTACCACATTCATAATAAAATAAGATTACAATAAATAGGGGAATTCTATAGGGTACATCCTGTTTTGAAAAAGTATTTGAAATTTGAACAGTTCCGAATGGTTACTGAGAGAAATGACCGAAATTTGTTTTCCGTCAAAAATTTAATTACGCTAAATTACAAGAAGTGTACATTAAGTAATAATTTAGGAATAAAGGAAATCTGGCTATAACTAGATCTACATACTATTTTATTCACGTGCCTAAACCTCAGACTAAGAAATATTGTAGTAGTTTCAATAAAAGCTGATTGGACAACTTTCGTAAAGACCAAGTAAAGGTAACCACTTTAAAAAAAAAAAAAAATAATTCGGTATAAATTTTGTGGCATAATAAATAGAAAATTTTCAAAACACAATTTCTATTTGCCTTCAATAAGCGATTTTAGTTTTTAAACAAAATTTTACTTTTATATTATCTAAATGCACTTTTAATGTCGGTATATATAGAAATGCGATTACTTTTGTATTTATCAATGAATTTTCGACGAATTTTTAGAGTTGCTGTACTCAAGCGAGTTTAATGGTAGTAAATGAATTAAGCAAACTAGGTTCTAAATATTTTGTTTAACTCTGGAACCTGGTTGGGGATAAAATTAGTCGAAAATTGCGTTACGTAATATGTGAAGCCTCTTCAGTTTTCTAAAAATCGAAAACGAGTGTAAAGCGTGCTGTACAGTTATGATTGAATAGTCGCTTACAATAGCTCCACACTATAAAGGTAACAATGCAATGCTACTGAAAATTGGGGTGAGTTTGGAAAAGGAGACTGACACCTCCTATATAATCTGGGTTATACCAGAAACGATTTGTGGCACGGTAGGTTTAGAAGGATTATTTGTCAATGGTATTCTATGGAAAAAATATGAGAAGATAAGCTTGGATTAGTAGGTTCGACACCCCCGTGAAACAACGATTTTAAATAGGATAGTCATACCTCCGAAACTATTTATAGCACAATAATAAGATTTGGTGTAAAAACGTTGGTGGACAATGTTATGCTAAACGAAAAGGGTGGGTGGGATTGAAAGAGGGGCCGTTACAAACGAAAAGCTTTAAAAGGAAAAGTCGTAATTTGTTTTTCTCAATTGATAACAATTTATTTTCTTATTACCCAAGCTTTCCCAGGTTCAGTTCTGAACCGGTACGCGAAGAGGATCTGGCCAGCTTGTTTTTTTATAAATCATTAAAACATTTGGAACGTTCGAAAAGTTAATTTAAAAGCAATATATATATATATATATATATATGAAAATAAATACAATAAATTAAGTTTTTCGAAGTAGGTTTAAGGAGGATCGGGGTGGGCGGGAGGGGTGTGTGTTGCAGAAGTAACAGCCTTCCCCATACTCCCTTAGATCTGCTGGTAAAACTTAGCGTATTAGTATATTCAAAGATTCAACATCTTTGTATTATACGATGATGAGGTTACGGTTCTGACATTTGGAGTATTGAGGGTATGAGCTGCATGACAAGCATTATGCTGATTTTAAAATAAGGTTCTAGTTTGTAATCAAGTAGTATCGGAAGCATACAAGTGTTTTTATACATATGCATGTTCATACATAGATACATGCATGCATACATACAACTTGTAGCAACATTTTGTGTTCCGTCCTAATAAGAAGTTAGCTTAATATTTTTACCCTTTTCTATTCGCTGATAATCAAAATAGATAGATAATTAAGCAATGTGGTAATAAAAAGCAAAACAAATTAGATACATAGAATATTTCACTCATTATAAATAGTCGTCTAGTCTAGTCTACCTTTGGCATGTGCGCCTGTTATAAATGCTTAGTCTGGCGAATTGTGACACAATGTTTCTACTTGAATGTACAATGTACCTATAATACAGTGTTTTGTCATCTGCAAAATTAAACGATTCTCGCGCGTGTGTTTATCTCGATTCATTCGACAATCGAAATGAGAAATCGTTCAAAAACGTGTGCTAGTTTCGACCCACCACCCCCTGTGCTACTTACTTTGTTTTAATCGAACGAGAATCGCTTATGTGCAAATATATACTGTATATGTACTATGTACTATAATTTGGCATTTGAAAGGAATGAAATATTACCTCCTACCCCATGGAAACTGGGCGCCTGATACTTAGATACTCGGCTCGTCAATGACAGTTGTGTGGCAACAACGTTTGAGTTCGACAGCAGCAGCGACGAACAACGAGCAACATTTTTACACTCATGCAATGTTGCTGTGGCAATTCCATTATAATTATTATTTATTATTTGTATTTTGTTGTTATACTTTCGATTGTTTACCAGCAATAAATGACGACCACCGGACGGAATTAAGTTGTTTATACTCCTCAGTGAAATGTAATGTATTTATTGTGCTACAATTTAATTGCAAATTGATTGATGTCCCTTTATACAACATACATATGAGTATTTTATACTCACTGAGCATTATCTCATTGTAAACTAAATAAAATAGTTTGTTGTTTAACGAAATTGTTTAAAAAAGAAACAAGCCAAAGTGTTTTTAAATCGACGTTTTTCAAAATTGTTTTTCTACACAACATTATTTTGTTACTAATATTAACAATAAAATATATAAATTACTAGGAGAGCAGCAAATGATTGCTACCGATGCAATACACAATCAGCAGCAAAACAAAAAAGCACAACAGAAAAAAAAAAAAACAGCTGCCAAAAGCAGAAAATACAGAAAAAAAATGAAACATATACGAGTACTGTAAAAAAAAAAAACAAACGCATGGCGTAACAACTCACGAAACCCACAGCTCACTCAACCACCGCCGCCACCACCGCCATTGCCACCGGAGCCATCAAAACCGCGGCCTCCATCGCCGCAACAGAAATCAAACAAACCAGCGATTGTCATGTCATCACAAAACTGTTGCGCTATGAACACTGTTCGGCCTCTCAGTTTGTGTCGCTGTCAGTCGGTCAGTCAGTCAAAACAAACATAAACACTTTTGGGTCTTACAAAGGCAAGCAGCGGAATGCGCTCTGCTGTGCGGGGCGGGATAGAGTTGGCAGTGTTGGTGGTCATGACAGCCGCACAAATATGTGCTGATGATGATAGCAGTAGCAACTAGCGCCTAACTGCTGCTCACACATGTATAGTTAATACATTGAAATACATGTGGCGCTAGATTTGCGCCTTGCCCTCCTCTGCCACATTCGCTGTCGTTGTCCTCGTCGTCATCACAGCAATATGTCATCACAACGGTTAAAAAGGCGTGAACATTGCATGCAATATAAAATTTGCAACTTTAACAGCTGCAAAAGTAACACTTGCTGTTGCATTAGATAAACTAACTTCTATTACTAACTAAAATGGTACGAATCAATTGGTCGCAAAATCGCGCTACCTCATATCTTAATGAGTTCTTACTAACTAACATGATTTGTTTTAACAACAATATTCACATGTAGATAATATTTTTATTGCTAGGTGTAGGCGCACTATAATATTGAACGCTCTTAGAATTTATGTATATTTCTTTTAAGACAATATGTTGAAAAAATAATAATATTTTGATATAGTATAGTGGCTTGAATGGAAAAAATTGCATATTTAATGCGTTATTTATTTATATACATAATATGTATGTATGCTCTAGCGCATCCATTGGTTGGGAAAGAGAGATTTTGGATTTTAATTCCTTGAACTGAGAAAACATTTTTATAAACTAATTCGCCATTTCATGAGTTGCTTTAATCGACGCCATACCTTATAATTTTTTTTTCAAACAAAATTTTACGACATCATAAGAATAAGACAGCGTGTGAATCGGCTAATTGATTTATGTTAATTTTCGTTAATAATTAATTTGTTCACAGAAAATTATGTTGAAGTATTTATTATACATAACTATACATATGCTCTGATGTTCAAATTTAAACCAAAACTACAAAGGGGACGTTCTACTCGTTTGTCAGATCTTCCAATGTATACTCCTTGATCACGACAAATGGTGTATATATAGTGAAGGATATTCAATATCTTACACACCGATGAACCTTTTAAAGACAGCTAAGCTGTAAGTCGTGTCTATTCTAGAAAAATGTTTAAAAGGCATCGATTCAAATTAAATCTGGCTGGCAAAAAGTCTTAAAAACCCCGATATTGATGAAGCAATCATTAAAATAGATTAAATTTTAAGTTTGGTTGATTAGAGTGGTGGATCCACAAACCCAATTGGCGCACCATTTTTAAACCCCGCGGTTGCTGAATAATGATGTGCATAAGGTTTTCGCCCTAGTTTTTCCCAAAGTAAGTAATTATATAAAGTTTATTTTACCTCCTGGTATGACTGCCATCAGTTTGGAGATATTCTTTCGGTTTTTGTTGACATGTTGTGATAATCTTATCGCATTGTAATTTGGTCATATCGCTCTGGTAGTCTTGCAGATTTTTTGCCTGTTATCCGTCTTCATTTCTCTGAAGAGAATTACTACTGATTGCGCTTGAGTAATGGCTAGAGCTATTAACCATATCTGAACTTAAGTCCTAATGATGCGTATACGCACAACAAAAAAGTATATTTTAATGCAGATAAAAAAGTTACCGGAACACGTAATCGCTATCACAGTTATTCTAACGCAAAGAGAAAAACTTAAAAAAAAAATAAAAAAATTTGACAATACCATTTGCTATTTGAATTTGTGACGATAAAGACATGTGATTGAAGATTTTTTGTTTTTTAATCGGTTTGCTTTCGGACTTAAAGGGTTAAAGTTTGATCAGCGACTTAAAGTCTTCTCTGATTGCTAGATGTTCGATCCGGAAAATACAGGTGTAGCTCGGAAGTCGAACTAATTCAGTAATATTACGTTGTTCTGAGTACATGCATTCGTCGAACCTGCAGTCCATGGACCCGTTAGTGTATGATTCTATCTCGAAGCTTGTTCCCATATGGTTTCTTCTGTAATATGTTCTTGTTAGTAAGAATGTGTCAAAACCCTTCGTGAAGTTAACTTTGATAGTTTGTGTTGGGAAAGATAGGTATATTCGGTTTTGTTCAGTAGATTATTCATACTTTTTGGCAGCCCAATACCGCATTTCCCTATGCCTGACCGCACTTCAGACTATGATGGCTTCAGTAGATAATTCTTTAGATAGCAGATGAACTAGCACATACATATCTCTTGTAATGCCAATACTGGCTGACTTTAGAGCCTTACGTAGGTTTTTCTGATTGTTCCTCTTTTCCATAGAGTAGGATATGGTTGAAAAACATTTATGAATTTTTGCTTATTTTAATACTTGCCACTTTATAGTGAAATTGTTAGGTGATTATTAGCTGCGTTTTATGTGCTAATAAAACGACCAAGTTGTTAAGGCTTTTTTTCATTATATTGTAATTCACAATAAAACTGCTTAGCAATTGCTCCCAGCCATAGCGGTCAATCGTGGGCATTGTTTTTGATTTTTACTCTTTATAAGAATATTAAACGATGATTTTTTACATGTTTTCGCCGGCAGACATTTCGAATCGTTTCCCTTTTTGTTCTTTGCCATGCTTCTTCTTTCACTTACGGCAGTTCACAATAGAATTTGATGTAGTTAAACTATTTGTTAAGTATAGATAATAGTTATAATTATACGTATTATCTCTGCGGCTTTGTTTTTGTTTTCTCATCCCAAATGGCGAATTAAACGCAGCTATTATTTCCGATATACTACAGCAGGACTGAAAGGGCAACATAAATATTTGTCCTATGTCCTATGCAGGCAGTTCACTGTTAGATTACTAGCTAAAAGCAAAAACGCATAGATTTGCGCTAATAACTTCTGAATTCGAAAATTGCGCTTTCTTTGTTGTTGCTTTCAAGGTGATTACTTAAGATACATTGAGGAAACAAACGCTTTCTGATTGTGCTCATGCAACCAGAGAATGCTGAGCTCCATTTGCTGGCATTTCGATGCACGAACGAAATATTTTCCAAAAAATGTTTTACTTCCAATTTTAACAGAATTTCATTTTATGCAAGAGGCAACGATTGAATGAATAAACTGAACTGAATTGAATTGAAAGTACGGAAGAAATACTTTTCATTTATTCCGGAAATATTAAGACACTTGATTCCATCCATTTTCATTTCTGAAGTATGTGCACACACGCACACACACACAACACAAGAGAATGAGAGGGAGAGTGTGGGTGTTGAGGCATTAGCATTGCCGGAAGTTTGCTCCTATAAGTAAGTATAAATTACATAAATTTCAAATTGTATGTATACGAGAAGTTTAGAAAGGAAATATACGGGAGAGGGAGGAGAAGGTTAGGCGTTATACTACGCCGGACACACAATATAGAAAATTGCAAAATTGTAATTTTGTTTTAAAGAATTAGGGGAGGAAATGCGCATTGCTATCCATTTCACAACAACATCATATTTGAATTGTGGTGGAATTCATCGAAAGAGGCGCAAGTTTATCGATTGCGTCTGCCTGTCTGTCGGCATCGGTGTTGGTATCTTGGTTTGCTTGCCGGCTGGCTGGCGGGTGTGTGCAAATGATTGGAAGGTATAAAATATTATTTTGATAATAATGAAAAAAGTGGAAAGTGCAAAAATGTAAGCAGAGCGAGCGGCAGCACAAGCATTGCAATCGGTTGGCTCCTCGTTTTTTTTTTTTGTTGTTTTGTTTTTGTTTATCAACAAACGGACCAAAGTGAATGTACATGAATGAATGAATGAGTAGAGTACACGACTGTAATGAGTTTAAATGAAATGCCAATATGATTGTTTATGGCAATGTATGTATATATGTATGATCGAACGAAAGGGAAGAAGAGCAATAACAACAAAATTATGCGAGGGCAATGTACTCTCGCCCGTTGCTCGTATCGATGTTTCTTGTTGTTGTTTTTTCTTGCTGTTTATTGCTGTTGTTGGTTAAAGTCGTCGATGGATAGCATGTGAAGGTATGCACAACGACGTTGACTATGATGACGGTGGCGGTAGCGTCTGTCTATGGTTCGCTTGTGTCTTTTGCGAGGTGAACTGTTCAAGTGCGCATGGGGCGAGAGGGGAACGAGGGGCCGAATAACGATGATGCGTGTATTGGTGTATTGGACTGTTATTATGCTGCTTGTACACAAAATAACAACAACAACATAAACAGCAGCAACAACACCACAGTGAAGTTTTGTTTTGTGTTTAGCTTTAAATCGAAATCATCGGTGAGCTATCGGCAGCGCAATCGGTGGCGTTGATTGGAAACACTAGCAATATTTTATGACTGCCTGGTAAAAGTCGAACGAGTCGATGCCTTCAAAATGATTCTCAGAATATCGATTTTATTGAATATTGTGTGTGTGGGTCACACTGATAAAAGTTGAAACGAAAGCAAAGACTATTCAAGAGCAGAGCACATCAAGACAGCTGATTATTTTTATATAGATGCACTTGAATTTTGGGTATTTGGGCGATGGCAATGTAAAATATCTCAAGGATTATATGCAAATTTATTGTATGTTAATATGTTAAAATGTTAATTTCAACAAGCGGTTTTAATTTTCGATTATTCACTATGGTTAGTATAGAATAAACCGAAATGCGGTGTATGCATTTAGAATTTTAATTGCATACTCGCATTTCTTTGATCCTACTATTTTTAAATTATATAAACACTTGCACTTTATTTCACAGTACATATTTTAAATTAATTTTATAAAAAAAAAAATTTCATTTATACATAAGTATATCGATTGCGATAGCGCGCATTTACTTTCATCTTCAACTTAAACTTTGAGTTCCTATTATTTCTTATTCAAATACCAAAATGTCTACCTACTATAAATTCGCATTGTTAGTGTAAATTTATAGAATCTGGTGCTTTATGCCCAGTAAACAAAATTTCAGCAATATAAAATGAAATAAATGATTTTTGTTAACCAAAAACAAAATAATAAAACAAAACACAAGTTACAGTGTGACGCATATGCATTTGTACAAAAACAAAGTTGAATAATATTTTAACTAAGGGAGGCTATTTTAATATAACACAATTTTGCGAGGTTTCGAATGGTTAATAATATCGAATAATTTTGCGCTTAAAGCAGAATTTTCTATTCCATCAGGATTTCGAGAAATCTTAACCCAAAACTGGCAAAAAAGCCTCATTGCCAATAATCTACCAAATAAAAATTCTAAGCTTCTGTCGAATAGTTCTTACCTCATTCTTTTCTCAGAGAAATAACAATTTGAAATTAATTCATAAATCGATTTGCCAGAAAAAAGTTCAAAAGGAGAATAATTGTAATTTATTTCGAAGCTAATGGAAAAAATTATTTATATTATGATTTAACCCACAAAATTAGATAGAAGACCAGCCCTTGTTCACAGTTATCTTAAAAAAGGTTGATTAAAATTTTTTTAATTTAATTGCTATACAATCACTGATTTGATCCATTAAATAATTACTTTACCCCCAGTGGTTTGTTGTCCTCAAGCTTTTGGATCATTTAACTTTATATGTAAAAGTACACAGAGTTTAGCTCTGAGAGGCCAATGTTCTTTATTGCGTAGTTATATTAAAATTTTTGCTCATCGAAAACCATAAAATTGTTGTTGCACCGAACATAAAGAGAGAGTTTTCCTATAGAACTGTGATGTGTTCGTCGAACAGCGAACACAAATATAACCACGCATTTTGGGATAAAAATTAAAAATTTACACCAGTCTTGAACAATTAAAGCAAAGGGCAGGGGTCTGCCATATCCTTGGTTTTGGAATTTGCCTCCAAGAAATAATGTTTGTTAATTTTAACTCCTTTCAGAAATTCAGCGAAAATTTTGCTTTTAAAAAAAGTAGCTTTCCAGACCATAACAACTTAAGAATTCTGATACTGAGGATTGTGATTTTTTATCAGTTGCGTGCAGAACAAACAATTTTTAATTTGAAAAGTATATATCATTTTGTATGTTAATGAGTCAATTATTAGTGTAACCAGCTTTTTCATGGTTTTCTATGGAACCAGAGCCCTAAAATCTTGCTTCAGTGTCATTAGAAATTTTTGCTTCAATCCAAGGTGTTTCAGTTTTTGAAATCCCACATTTCAAACTTTTTAGATTATGAGTATACATACTACCATTTTGAATATCTTATCACATAATTTTGATTAAATTTTTTGTATACTAATTTCTAGTGTTTTAAGGTTTGTGTGGACTTTGAATATAAGTCACACTGTAAATATTTAAAACTAGTTAAAACACTTTATGAACTAGAGAGACATAGAAAGAGCGAGAAGAAAAATACTAACTGTTGTAAGTTATATATGTGAGTAACTAGCATAAAACAAAAAGCAACTCTTTGCTGATAACTGAAAGAGAAACCAGTTTGCAAGTTTGTATATTTTATACAACCTTCTACCTGCTACTAATACATTGTTGGCGCTGCTCCCCACAAGAATAACAACAACAACAGCAACCAAAACGAAAAGCAACAGCAAACCGTAATAATAATAATAATAATAATAAAAAGAGCAGAAAACCAAATAACAAAAACTGAAATTGAGCCCCAACGATTTCCAATGATACGTTTCAACATACTGACACTTTCTTAACGCCTGGTATTGAGACTTTATTAACTTCCCCACATTTCTTAAGGAACGTAAAAAAATTCTTCTTTTACCACAAAAAACTCTCCATTGGAATTGAGTTAGGCTGATAGACGACAACAGCGACGTGCAATAAGCGAGATAGGCTTTTATTTGGCCGCTTGCTTTCTGTTTGACTGTCACTAATATTAATGCATAGCGAGAATGTACCGGGTATGTATTCGTGATGGCGACGGCGGCACCCGTCACTCAGTGCCTCACAAAATTATCAAAATTATTTCTTCTTCTTCATCTTTCTTTGCACACAAGTATATGTACACAAGTGGGGACCTTCAAATCGGTGAATGACTCTCCCGCGCCGCTGCATTAGTGTGATACTGTGAATACTTCTGAGTATGTGTACAGTGTAGAATTGGAAGTGACGAGTCTCGCGAAATTCGCGTACTTTTTTGTGGAGCTCGTTGAAAATCGTTCGACTTGCCTGAAAACGATCCATCCAACAACCGATTCATTCACATGAGTAGAAGAAAATGAAGGAAGACATTGCACACAAATTCTCCTAAACTACGAGACCGATAAACAAGCGCACAGAAAACATCAGTGGGTAGGGGTAATCGTACCAACAGCAGCAATCGTTTATTATACGAGTATGTGAATCATTATTATATGGAGCTCGCGAGTACGTGTGCACGTATTTGTCGATTGCCTTTGGTAAGAGGGAGATAGAGAGAACGGGAGCCCATATATGTATGTGTTGATTACGAATACTTATTTGAGTTTTGTTTTGTTTTTGTGCGGTGTGCTCCAAAAGCAACGACAGATAATATGCTCACAAGCAAACAAATAAACGAGAATGTGTCGGCATGTGAGGGGTCTCACAGTGGATTGAGTGTGTAAAATTTGTACGTATAAATTAATTGCATAGAAATAATAAATTTAAATTTCTCTCTGGCCCAAGGAGGGCCAAGACCGAACATTGAGCACCTATTCATGTTGTTTGATTTATATTTTTTCCTTTCATATACTTATGTTTAAATATGTACGCATTTTTCAAACACATTCTTAGATTAAATTGATAATCTTAAAGTCTCCTAGTAACACCAGTTGGTCATTAGCAATCAGTCAACTACACATAATCAATAAAACTCAATCTAAATTTCAGTTTCAATTTTCAATCTAGCGGATTAAATTTGGATTTTATTTGCAAACTTCTTATTAATGACTGCATCTATTGCAATCTGATTGTTGGGGAGGTATCAAAACTATTTTATTTTTAAAGATTGAATACTTGTTCTGGAAATCGCGATTCACGTGGCGAAAAATACTGGGTTTTTGTACGATCTCAATTTACCATTCACACTTTTAAGTATTTTGAATGTATAGTTGGTGCCTCTTCTAGTTTTCCAATGCTGGCAGAGATTTTTTCCTCTCCTTTTATGGCACAACAGCCCATGAAGGGGACCTACAGATTTCGAACTGCGAAGTGAATAGTCTCCTTCAGAAAATTTTTATTTTTGGAGGTTTGCCATCGCCATGCACAAAAATGTTGTATTTAAAATTTTTGTTTTTTAACCGTGCCGAGCTTTGAACCTGGGCACCCTGTAAAGCAGCCCAAAATACTGACCACTATGCCACTTCGACCAAGTTTTGTTCATTTAATCTTTTCACATTATTGCATTTTAGACAGACACTATAATTTCTAATGCTCAGTGTGGTTTTTGAGAGACACTGGTGTTTTAGATGCATGTCTTTAAACACTTCAAGAAAGCTGTGATTTCAATCAAATTGTCATTCAGACCACGTACTGCTATTTAAGATACACTGTTATTTCAGACATACTGTGGTTTCACGCACATTGTGTTTTGGAACTCACTATGATTTTAAACAGCCTTCAGACAAATTGTGATTTGAGACTAGTGTCCGACCGAAACCGAAACCGAATTTCGGTAATTTTTCTAATATTCGGTCAAAACCGAAAACTAAACTTTTTAATATACAGTAGTTTTCCGATTTAACGAACATTCGTTTCTACAAAAACAGCAAATAACGAACAAGCAAATTGTTTCCATTGAGTATCTTAAATAACGAACAAACGAAATTTTGCTGTACTCAGTTTAACGAACAACAAACAAAATCAGAGTGTTTCAGCAGAATAAAACGTTTTAAAAACAGAATACAAATGTATCATCATACAGACAAAGAAAGACAATTGCAAAAAAACAGTTATATCGTCATACAAAGAAACAAAAAAAAACAATTGCAATTAGAATAGTTATGTCAAAAATTGGTTTTATTTTTTTTTTGGCATTTTTGTCATTTTATTGTCTTTGCTCGAAGTTTAGACACATTAACCCTTCGGAGGGCAAATTAGCCGCAAATTGTTTTATTTGTGTTTTTAAAATACAAATCATAGTAGCCGACCACTGCCACTCAAGTGACTTTGTAAGTTTTGAGATGCAGCGTGGTTTATCGTTAGCCGTTGGTTTCTGCATTACATCGTTTAGCTGCTATACGCCCTAATGTAAGTATGTACATTATGTAAGTATGTACATTAGGGCGTACAAAATACATTTACTTATTTTAACAATAAAGAAAATACATAGGGGAATATGGGAAATGTCGAACCGCACTTTAATTTTGACTGATAACTTAACCTAAAATCGAAATTTTTCAAAATTTGAGAAATGGAGATTAAACTAGAATCAAAGTGCCACGTTTTGGTAGTTTCAGAATTTAAAAATTCGAATTTGTTGTAAAGTTTTAACCGTTATACCAAAATATTCGATTTTTCATTTTGAAAAATCGTGGGGAATGTCGAACCACTTTGTAAATTGAGAAAATTCGAACAAATATTGATGTAATTTTAGGGTGAGTTATCAGTCAAAATTAAAGTGTGGTTCGACATTCCCCATATTCCCCTACTATTACAGGAAGATCAACATTTTAAAATGCAAATCGCCACTGTCAATACTGTGTCTATGTAGTTAAAATTCAATATTTTTTGTTTTTACACCAACCCTCTAACCATGCAGTATCAAAATAGTCGGTTCAGGCCTAAGTGTTTCCCCAGACAACCACTTCAACCTAACCTACCAATCCAACTCTCTACCCCCACCCTAAACCATTTTTTTATACTTGAAAAAATACATATTTTTCTCGGTAAAAAGTTTCTTTATAAAAAAGGAAAGAGGGCACATCAGGAACTTCAGAATCGCTCCCTAATCTATAATTATCAAGAAGGGTGCAGAGGTGGTAGTCTTGGTGTAAAAGCAAAAAGATTTTTATCTTTCCATAACGAATAATTTTGCTTCAGATGTAAAAGTCGTAGGTTTCAAAAAAGCAAATAAACTCACCGTTTGCTTTCCATCAGCAGATTACCGTTACCTTGAATTCCGCGTAAAAAAGCGTTTTCTTGATACATATTTTTTGTTTTTAATTTAATGCCCACATTAAAGAGATTTCTGCTCCACTGTTCGTATCGTTTCAACCAAAGAAAGAGCAGTAACAGGAAAAATACACACATAGTTGTTGTTATTATTGCTGTTGCTGCCAACGTTCTATTGCTTGCTGAGCGTCTGTTAAGAAAGTTCATGAAAGTTGCGCAATTTTCGTTGAAACAGTTTTCCAAGATGTTGATGATGATGACTTTTGCGCCGCAGCAACAGTCAGCAACAGAAACAGCAACATCAGCTGTTCTCAGATTGCTACTACTGACTGCTGTTTGCTGTTGATATTGGAGCTTGCAAGCGGCGGCAATGTGTAAAAGGCATGCATTAGCAACATTATATCACTCATGTATTTCCGAGAGAGAAAAAATGCCTGTGTTGCAAACGTTTGAAGATTAATACTGCTGTTGCCGATGCCGATGCCATTGCATCTTCTTCTCGTCTTCGTCGTCTACTGCCATTACTGCTGATAGATTTTGTTGATGATGTTCTTTGTGCGCGGCGGCTGTTGTTCGCCGTCAAACAACTATACTTCACGCGATGTTGCTTTTCAAGCGCCGACGACAAGCCGATCTAACAGGCGAGCAGAAATTTTAGTTGAGTGTAATATTGTAAGTAGCGTGTTGGCAACACGCCGCTATCATAGCATTTTACACGTTCACTCTTATATTTATTTTAGATTGAATTTTGTATAGACATCACAAACAAACCGCAATTGCGATAGCGATGGTTGAAACGCAACAGCAGGAATCGCAGCTACAGTCATAGCAATCACAATCATTCTCAGCAACAGTAGCGGCAACAGCACAGCAACACAGCAACAGTATCAGCAGCAATAAATTGTGGCAAATGGCAGGCTGACTGGTCGAACAAACAAACATTTGACTGTCTTTAGTAGCAGGTGCTCAGCATGCGGAGCAGCGTGCAGCCAGATATCGCGTATTACAGTACTGACCTCGCCTCCATTATGAAATTAGTATTTTGGATGCGCGGCAAACAAAATCAAATGAACGCCGCCGCTGCTGTCGTTTGTTCGCTCGCTGTTGTGCTGGCAACTATAAAAATGATTGTGTGGTGCGATTATGCGTTCGCTTGCCTGCTCGCTAGCTCGCTCGATTTATTCGAGCATGTGGGCATATTAGCAGGAATGGGTGGGTTATGGTGGCATAAATATACTTACATACATACATGCCTACATTGTATGTACATCCATGCATATATTGAGCAGCTGGTAGTAGTTTTAGTAGTAGTAATAATAGCTAGTAGATATATTAGCAAAAATTAACAAGTGAGTAATACAAGAAATATACACACGTATGCACTTACCTACATACATTCGTAATAGTTGAACATGTAGTAGACAGACGAGTATCTCAGTGTTTGCTGTTTTCATTTTGTTGTCAATAATAATTGCGCAATTCGCATGAAAAGTTGAAAGCTACTTGCAGACAATTAATATGACGTCGCGAAATTATGCATTAATATTGAACTTGTTGCATTTTAATTTGAAAATAACAACAAGGTTTATGTCATTGTCAATGCTTTTATTAATAGATCTGTACATTTGCTATTTACCATTAGAAGATGGATTCAAAAATTTAATTCACCGAAGAGTAAACGCAAGGGTAAAGTGATGGGTCCCACGATTTTGGAAATGAGTGGAAATGTAAGATTTAACTTGAATTGCCAATTGGTGTCAGAGATATGAGGAGGAGGCGGGGGGCTGGGATCAAAGGTTATTAACGAATTTGGCTATTTGCTTCAAAACATGATTTAAATGTAATTAAACTGTATTAAAAAAATCAACGGTTCTCACCCAGATGGGGATCCAAGAAATGTTCTTAGTTTAGAATATCTGTTTACGAATATGTGGTCGGTTTTATTAAGCTCATCGGCTTTTCAAAATACTTTTAGTAAAGCTCGATATATCCGGGAGGCGGAATTTTTCTAAAATAATATTTATTTTCAATAATACACGTTTGGTGGTTGGGAGATAGTTATTTGCTATGGGATTTTGAACATTTTTTTGCCTCTCCACCGCTAACCCTTTTTTCCATATTTTAAAGGTTTTTTGAAAATTTTTTTTTTTACATTAGAAATAATTTTAGAAACAAGTGGAAACAGAAAGATCCAAGTTTACCGATGACTATTAATGGATAAACGGAGAAAAATTCTTTATGCAGATAGAGACATTGGAAACTTTCACCCGGGAGGTTGCGAGTTCGATTCTCATCTTGGTCTGGTGGTTAATTCTCATTATAACCTTCTTATATTCCTATCGATACGAAGTGAAAATAAATTGCCACACCGCCGTTCGGAACCGCCTCTGGACAGCTAATTAACCTTAACCTAACCTATGGGTGAGGGAAGTTTAATTTTGTAATCACACATGTATGCCATTGAACTCAGTGTCAAACAAGAACAGCAAAATGGCACATCTTGCATTTGCCGCTTATCAAGTTACCTCCAAACTAGTTTGTGGCTGCCAGCTACAGTCTTAATCAGCTTAGTTTTTCACAACAGACTACATACAGAATATTTATACATGGTCATGCAGTCAACAAAATGGCAGACGAGTAGGCTAAACCAGGTTCATCCAAATATTTCATTGGACCACGACTATTCTGCGGCTCACCATGGAATTCCATTTACCAAAAATTTCAAAAAAAATGTCTAGAGAGAAACTGCTGATAACAGACGTGCCAAAGCATTTATTCCAAACATTTTTTAGAACTAGCCAAAAAAAATGGTTAATCTAACCCAGAATCGAATTCGAATTACCACAGGCTTCTACATAGATACGTAAATCCTTCTTGTCTATGCGACAAGACGATTTGTGTAGCGAGGAGAAAAAAATAGCAAAGCACACTAGTGAATACAAGGGAGAGAAGTGGTTTAGGGAAAAATTGCCCCTCCCCCCTTAGTGATGAAAATATCTTATATTTTAATCGTTGATCATGAGGTAAAAAAATTAAAAAGGACGAAAAAATAAAAGCCGTCCTTAGAAAACCTCTGGAGCCGCTAATGGGAAAGCAAATGATATAACACTGTGAAAGTCTAATGATTCGTTAGATACTAAAGAAAGTTCACCTAACAACCGAACAACGTACTTGGTAGTTCTCACCACCAGATAACCACTTTTCCCACAAGAAATGAACTCTAAATAAATTATAAAATAACTCTTCTCACAGAGAATATCCTAGTTGGCTATAGTGATTTAGAAGCACTGTGACAATTTCATTTTGTATATATATTTTTTAAAATGACCCTATAAAATAAATGGTTCAGAAAAGTTACAAACGTTAGGGATAAATATTGCTCATAACAAATAAAGGAAAGTGGATTTGCCCAAACTACAAAATTGTCCTGGTCTCGTAATTTTTTGGCTAACTGCTCCAAAGGCCGAAACTTTTTAATTTATTTCACATTTATTTTATTTTTTATAGCAAACGTATTTGCTTAATGAAATTTATATAGAAAAATAGGAAATAAATATAAATTTGTAATTTTTATTAGCCGTTGACCCCAAAATGGTGAGACTGGGACAGTTCTTTATTTATCAAAAATACTTTTCCCGATTAAGGTTTGCTACTTTTTTCAATCGTTTGTTGAACAAGATTGAGGTAAGAATTTTTATAAAAAATTTTAGAAGAAAAAAGTGAGGAGAAAGCGATTTAGTTGGGCAGGCGGTGTAGGGGTAAAAAAGTGGTACGAGTCAGGAACAATACCTATAATTATAATTAGATTTTATTTTAATTATTTATGAAATTTTTTTAAATAGAAAAAGATCAAATAAATGCAAATTTTAATTTTTTAAGTTGTAAGGCTGAATAATTCTGTTGTTTGGATCGCCTCTCACTGGTTGTTTATGAGAAATATTTTTTTCAAAAAGCATTTGCTATTTTTATACACAAGCTTCCAGTCATGAGAACTGCATAAAACTCTGATTAACGGGGTTTTTGGGCTTACCAATTGCAAATCTGATGTCAATTTTTCGAAAAATTAACTGAGCATGGGTCTAAAAAGTCATCAAATTTGTATAAAAGGCTTAGCGACCTTGTATGCAGATAAATCGGATGGCAATTATGGGCATTAAAATATTTTTATTCTAATGTTTGGTCACACCCGAACATATCTTTCACTATTGTCTAAATTCAAATGATGGGTGACATCTAACAAATGTGATTAAATTAAAATTAAATTCAATTTGGTGGCTGAAATTTATTTGTATATTCAGGCCTCTGTTCAAAATTTAATCATTAGCTGGCTACATGAATATGATTGATAACAACATAGTTCAGCCAGACATTTATGTACAAATAAACTCTATAATTTTTTGATAAAATATTGACTGAAACCGAACACTGCAACAAAGTGTGCTCGATTAAGTTCAGTTTGAGCGAAATCCTGACCATAAACCTGATTCAGAAATCGGGAATGATTCCAGAAGAATTCGAAACATTTTGTGAAATATTTAATAACACTGCGTATACTGAGCAATTGGGTAAATTTTTACAATAAATGTGTTGAAAACAAAATGTGCTACCAAGTCATTTGAGTATAAGAATTTTAGCAATCGATTGCTTTGGACTAATGAATTTTTCTTCGCTGGCAGGAGTATCTTCAATGAATCTGATTTCAAACTATAATAAGTAGGTATTACATACACATATAAGCCCTTTCCATACTTTGTTGTCTTTTTACCAAAATATGTAGGTATACCATTTCAATGTATGAATGATTCAAATCTAATGATAACAGGGGAAATGAGGAGAATGGTTGGGTATATTGTCTTGGCACACGCATTTGTAAGTGTATATGGATGGAACGAACGGTGGTGACTTGTGTGCATGAACCGTATGCATAGATGTTTGTTTGTTTGTTTGTTTGTATGCCATGGTGTTTTACATTCGTATATGAATGTTGTATTTAGTTTATAAGTATGTATATACTACATACATATGTGTATCTACAAGTATTGGCATTTTTGGTGGCTATACTACAATAGAAGAATATCACTTCTTTCCGAGCGTGCGAGAGCGAGAACGAACGACTGGGAAACTGTTGACCGATTCTGTTGACCTGTTCGAATATTCACTACTAAATTTCAAGTTAAATTTGTATTGCGCAATAACTGTGCACGTATACGTCGTATACGTATACGTCATAATAATATTAATATCCGTACATATGTACACAGTGTTATCGCTAGCGATACACTTACGTAGAACATATGTACGGAAATGTATTCAATGCAAGTGGGGAACACGTACATGTACATATGTATGTATGTACCTACGTACGTATAAATGTAGGTATAAACAACAACAGACACCGACCGAATTGTTGTGTGAAGTGCATGTGTTTGAAACTGAGAATGTGAAAAATATCACACAATAACAACAACAACAAGAATAACAAAAACAACATGAGAGATTCTGGTCACAAAAATCTAAAAACAAAAAACAGAAAAGAAATTCAACGGCGGCGAACAGGTGGTGTCTGTGGTGATGGTGATGTACTGGTGAGCGTCTAATATGTACTGCTGTATATTTAATAGTAACAACACAATCCCAACAGCTACAGAGTATAGAGAAATGAAGCAAGTTGGAGAAAGAATTAAGCTCAATACTTGTACAAAAATTTTTATGAGTATGTGCGCACCTCTAAAGCCTACGGGTACAATCCGATACAAACAGCAAAGACAAGCTCAAAGAATTCAAAGTGTTTTATATGAGTTGATTGTTGTTGTTGCTGTGAATTAGATTTCATATACTTTTATTCAACGAAGAGTAATGTGTGTGTAATGTGTATTCTTGTGAACGGTATCAGAGATTCGGATATTCGGTAACCATATTGGTAAAAATAATCCCTGAAATAAAGAAAATGGTATAATATCCCAGAGCCCAGATTTTCGTCCCTACTGTTACAATTCCAAAGATTTTTTGGAGGAGGGTATTTATATAAAACTGGCTGTCCCACCTGTTCTAAAACAGCGAAGCTGCTTGACCCTAATAAACTGCATAACTTTTATGAAGTTACTAACATATTAGAAAGGGAATCAATTACTGTACTGTATACTCACAGTGCAGATGATTCTTCTTTACCATCCATGGAAAAGTCTCACATTATCATTAATCAAATGCCCGATAGTTGGGTTTTTGGGTGTTCTGATTCGGTATGGATTTGCATATGTGGCAAATGTTAAAGTTAAAATTCCGCTCATACTGTTGTTTCGCTAAGCAACCCTTGCAAAGATTAGGTAATACGAAAACTACAACAACAGCAAATAACAAATACAACAGAAATTACCATATGAGCGTAGCAATCTCCGATATCAATTTAATTGGTATTTCTAATCCACTTGTCCAATAGTGTCCACGTTCTTCTTAATATACAAACCTTTATAGTTTTTTTCGGTCGCATTAATAAATACTTTTATTTATTCGTATTCGAATGAAACTTTTACAATTTATAAATTCTTATAATAAGAAAATACTCGAATATTCGCAAAACTAAACTAAAATGCAAGAAAATCATATGTGAGGTTTTGTTCAATTTTAAAAACAGCGGAAAATAACGCCATCTGTCTCATTTGACATACAGATGGCGCACTCTCCCATATAAAGTACATCTTTCTTTCTGCTGTTGTTCCTCATTCGTATTCCCAGTTAGATATTATTTATAATTTTATTGAAACAGAAAGCCATGGGCAAATAATACTTCCATACTAAATTTTAGTACCGTCCTACAAATTGTTCCTGGGGTACTGCATAATGAATATTCAGATAATATGGGATGTGCAACACCCACTTTTCTAATCCCACCCACATTTTTCCCATAGTATGACATAGTCAATCGATGTCCTTGTGCGAAATTTTAGTACTGTAGCGTAGAAGGTTCCAGTTATATACCCAAAAAAGCATATAGGTTGTATGGAATATTTTCTACAATATTGTTTTAATTAAAAGGCATAGAAATCATATTTTTTTTACTTGTATTCATTTATTATTTTATTTTTAATAAGTATTAAGGTTTACATTCATGCGTATTTTAACATACACTACAGGCGTCGTCGCCTTGAAATGATTAAAGGATCCTTATAGCCATCAAAAAATTATAAATTGAAGTTTATTGAAATTTATATCTTTTCAATATAATTTATTTTTTTATTATATTATATCAACAGCCACAAAAACAACCGCTTCGCTTGAAATAGAGATGCCGACTAAAAATTTCAAAAGAAAAACAAAGCGAACGCGATTGTCTGCTAAGGCCAAAAGAGTAAAGCTAGTTTTTTGTGTATACCACAATTTTGTATGGAGAACATTTTTGGTATATTCGTCTCTTTCTTACATTTTCTATGCAACTAAATTTGTAACAATGAAGAAATAACTTACTTCAAGTTGAACACCATGGTTCCATGAAAGGTGCACATTTTTCTTTATTTTGGGGAAAATTTACTTAAACGAGAGAAATTTTCGTGGATTCAAATTGAGGAAACTTTTTCTTTGTTTTAGAGATGGGTATTTTCTGGGTGTAGTTTACAAATAATTATTTTTTTTTTTTGGGCAATGAACACCACTACCCGATTTCCATGTAAAGTTGGTCGCTGAGCCCGAAAATCAACTCCATTTTTAATTCTATGGTGCGGTTTTTGAGATATCGCCAGTTGCATTTTTTTATCGCAGCAAAAATGGTTTGGCCACATAATAACAAATATCTTGGAAACTAGGAACTCGATTTGAATAAACAGTACATGAAATTAAAGATATTACAATTTTTCATCTTACGTGTATACATTTTGATTCGATTGGAAAAATAGTTTTGGTACAATTAAGTAAATTATCAAGAAATTTGGAGTTTTTTTAAGAAATTTTTTGAAAAAAAAGCATAAAAAAATTTGAATATCTTTAATTTCATATACGGTTTGTTCAAATCGAATTCTTAATTCCCAAAATATTTGTTATTATGTGGCCAAACCTTTTCAACTGGCGATATCTCCAAAACCAAACCATAGAATTAAAAATGGAGTTGATTTTCGGGCTCAGCGACCAACTTTACATAGGAATTGGATAGTGGTGTTCATTGGTAATTTTGGCTGCAAACTAGTAGAATATTAAGTAATATTAAGTACTTCTTGTATGGAAAATGCGGCTCTGTATAAGTGCCGAATCAATAACACAAATATCCCAAACAATTATTTCGCTTTATTATTGAGATTCCGACCGATAAGATTCAGTAGATTTGTATATTTGTCAAAAAAGCAGCGTTATATATTAATCAGTTCATTTTATTGGATTTTGTATAGACCATGTCATCGATAGCTATGTACAACTCAATAAATAAATACAACTCAAACAATAAATTTCTATAAACAATATATTAAAATAAGTTTAAAATAAAAAAAATAATTCAAAAACCATTTTTTTTATTATTTAAAATGATTTAAAAACCAATTTTACACATTCCTTCTATTCATTTATTGCTTTTTTGTCGTCTCTTCCAAAAGTGACGAAAAACTACTTATGTATGTCAACGTATGACCGCCGAAATGTTGAATATAAATAGCAGACTAATTATAACAATAATCATAAAGTTGAAATTAAAGTAAGTATCTTGGAGGAACGCTTAAATCGTGTAAATGTTTTAAGATGTTTACAATACTCTTCGGAAATTTATGTGATGATGTATTAATAAATACCAAGGTAACACTTCTTTAAACTTAAATTTTTATACTTCCGATAAAACATAATTAATTAATAAGCTCAAGTGTGCTGTAATTTTGGCACTCTAAATCCCACAGTTTTTCGAAAAACATCTGATGTTTTTTTTTCTTTTTATACTACAGTGATAGCTTTTATTTCTCAAACTAATACAGAATAAAAAAGACTGGAAAGATATTTCTTGATTCATGCCGGAGTTATTCAGCTTTGAATATATTGTGTTTAATACAGGTAACTAACGACAACGAAATAAACAGCACTGCGTAATTTGTTTATTTTTTTTTTTTTTTGGCATGGTTTATATTTTGCTGAATATTCAAATTAAAAATTTTATATCTAATATCAGCTTAAACATATGTGCGATTGGCATAAAACAACTTCTACTCAAGTACAAACTCAAATAACATGGAGAGATTATGTTAATAGCTGTCCGTCCGTCCGTCCGTTCGTATGTCTGTCTTCTTACATACTATGAAAGGCTTGTATGTGCGCATTGCACATACTAGGATAGAACTGGTGTTTTTGTATTGTGTGTTCCTTTCGATGTGTGTTGGTTGTTCTTTTTTGGTGGAAGTGTTTCTTGTGAGTTATGACAATTTCAACCACCACCACCACCACCATCATCACCACACTTCCATACAAATACTCTACTCTCAGACAGATATCTCAAGAACGAACTGCCTAAAATTTCTGTTAACCTAATATCATTTTCACACACAAAATTCTGTCGTAATTGTGTGTTTCATTGATTTCATATCCGTATACGCGATTATACGCAACAATCCACAAAGACAGACACGAAACGAACGAACCGAACCATTCATTGATTACATGCACATGTGAATGTTTTAATGTTACAGAATAAGTATACAAATGAGCTATGTACGAGTTTGTATGGATGAATTTACATACATACGTATATGAATATTATAAATGTACATATGAACAGACATGCATAAGTATCCACTCTCTATACATGTATCTATGTATGTATCAGATACAATTGTATATGAAAATTTGAGAAGATACAAATAACCAAAGCTACTTTTTTCTTCACAGACATACGAGTTTGAATGCACACATTGAAGACATCATCAACAAGAAAGCAACACACATCCCCTTTTTTTTTTAGATGTTTATTGTTGTAGTTGATTGTCATTCAGCCAGTCAGTCGGTAGTAGTTGGTGGTGTGACTTCAGTAACATTGACATTGACTTCAATACTCCAACAACATATTTCTAACAACATGTATTTATGTTTAGGTACACAAACCAAAGCAAAGATTTTGTTGTTGTAGCTTCTTCAAAGTATTCCCTTGTAGATTGTATGTACATTTATCACCCAAAGAGTTGTTTTTGTATGTAGTATGTAAGTATGGATATAATTCATTTGCCTCTACTTTCTTGCAGAATTAGTACATCACGATGTCTCGTTGGAATAAGTTGACAACGACGGCAAGTCAATGTTGGGTTCATTAATTTATGAATCATAAATGTTATTGAAATTGCATCTAAATTTGTAGTGGCCAAAGATGAAAACCTCAGTCGATCATTGTGCATCTATAGGTGGACAAAATGTTTCGTGCGCTGGATTTCTGAACGAAAAGTCTCATGAAAGCGCGTCTTTTTTTGTCATTAGATATGAAAAAAAATGTACAGGGTGATTCAGGAGCTATAGTCAATATAACGTGAGATGAAAGGTGAGATCATCAAAAAAATCAGGTGGCTTATTAGATGTGATAATGGAGAAACTGCAGGGACTGCAAAAACTTATATCCCTCTATAGTTTATGATGAGGTATCAAGCTCACTAAATGTGACACGTTATAGCTTTGCTTAAAATATTTAAAGTTAAAATATTTAGATGGAAGTTGCGTATGAACAGAAACCCTAAACCCAGAAGCTAGAAGTTAGCTTCTCCCTAGTAGTAAGGAAAGTCTGCACAAAGTTTGGTTAAGGTTGTTCATGTTTTGTTCAAGCTAACGCTTGATGGACATGACTTAACCGGCTCATAGCCCCCTAGTTCCCAAGCGTGTCTCTAGGCGAGTGAAATTACCACATTAATAGCTTTTTGTTGCTACGTTTTATTATATCATTTATGGAATTTCTCAAGCTTTTAAAAAAATGCATCAGTTATGAGTTATTATGCGTATTACAGAAGTTAGCGACAGTCAAAGCTGAAAATATGTGAACAGGAAAATAAATTATTTTGATTGGAATTGAGATAAAAATAAACAAAAAAAAAAAAAATAAAATACTTCCTGTCATACTAGCCAGATAAAAAAACTAGCTGCGAGTAGCTACGAATTTAAATTTTTCATATAAAATATTAAATTTTATTCAATAACAAATAATTTTAGGCATTCAACCATTCCGGCTTTATAAAACCACGCCCATTAAATTTTTTAGGGTTTTGAGTTCAAATTTATGCTTTTTACATCAAAATTTATCAATCCAAATTTTTTTGAAATCTATCAATAATTTGAGAACTCGAGGGTTAATTATAGGCGTTACAAACATCCTATACGTACACAGCATATGTCGGTTATAGCAAGTCCTGTTTCACTGATTCTTATGATATTCATGTGCAGTTTGGGTGGTGTTGATATTAAAATGTAAAATTCAGGGTGGTTCAGAGCTGGGTACAGATTTTCTGAGTACATATTTCGCAGCTCCTTTTCAAAATCAGCTGTTATATTGGTGATAGGGTCAAATTTATCTGACAAAACTTTTGGTTCTGAAAATTTGCTTATCGGGTTAAAATTATATCTCTTTCTGCAAGACTGTCATAAGTCTAAAAATCTAATTTTCGGGATAACCTCATTCGAAGATTTCAATGAACTGCCAGTAGGTAGAATACAAAAACGAGAAATATTCTTCTTACGAGAAGAATTCGAGAATTCGAGTTTTTTCGAGAATATTTATGATTTTCTTCGAATTTTCTTATTTTTCCATATGTCCCAAATTACCGGGTTCACAGAAATTTTTGTCGTTGTTTCTGTATAGTATCGTCTAGTCGATATCTTTTCATTGTATTAACGAAAGTATATCCAACAAAGGCTACATGTAGTTCTAAACCACTCTGAGCTATTTCTGTTGTGCCAATCACATCACCGGACGAATGTCTTAACGTCAAATGTGCCTAAATTCTATGCCGAGAAAAAGAAATGGTAATCTTTTTTATTAAGTTTTTTGCATATCTGGGAATGTTTCAATTGATACTTACAGTATGAAGTAGGAAACTAGTTATAGTTTAAAAGACCTCGATAGTCCAGTGGGTAGTGCACTAGACTTTCACCCGGGAAATCGGGTTCAATCCTCGTTCTCATATCCTTCTTATATTCACTAGCGATATGAAGTGTACATGTACACACCTTGGTAAAAACAAATTGCCACACTGCCGTTCGGAACCTTAGTTAAACTTTAGGTCCAAGCATGTGGTGTCACAATGGGGAGTTCTGGCCTAACAGCCACTTAAAAAAAAAAACTCGTGAGATTAAAGAATTAGAGAAGCTTAAAAGTTTTTGGAAATTTCAATTAGATTCTTTCAAAAGGGTTTATGGAATGTGTTCAGTCTGATCTTGGTAAGAACCCGGCAACGGCGGAGGAAGTGAGAGAGAGTCGTCTCTTTTTCTTCGAATATCGTATATATTCTTGTAATTCGCGTTGTGTGAAATTAGTTTTGCCAAATGTTCTGGCTTTGTCAGATCTTCTATTGATTAGTTTGATTTTCTTTTAAAAATACTAATTCAAAGTTTTGATATTAGTACGCAAATCTATTAATTTTTTTAGAACTTTCTTAAAAATGTATAATTTCTTTACATTTGTTTTATTTTCAGTAAAGCTTTCGTTTATGTACGTGTTTGGACATACACGTGTACATGAACATTGGAATCCGGTTTATTTATCTTTTAAAAACACGAACTTGAATTACACTTGGATTTTAAAAACGTGGAAGCCGGTTGAAAATGACTACACTTGTAGTTAGAAGTTCTTGTATTTGCTCGAACTATGGTAGCCAGATTTTCGATCCGCGAAATCAGTACATTAGACGTTGAAAAGCAGTAAAAATCAGTACAAATCAGGACAGTTTTTATGCTTTTATTACCTAGTAATTTCAATGTATTATAGTGATATAAACGTCCTGAAACTTTTTGTCCAATTTTGTGTGTTCATTTTACATTTTTTCTTCGTCAGTAGACAATGTTGATTACGTATCACTTTCCATATTAAGAGAATTGTGAGAGCTGACGACAATAATCAAATTCAATTAATAACAAAATCCTTTTATTTGAAGTTACAACATGTACTTAAGTCATGGCTTTGAAAATTAACCTCTAGATTTAATTTTCATACTCTCCTAAAAATCCTTTTACTCATTTGAAAACTTACGTTAATCGACTTTTCTTCAAGCAAATATTGCTTTTCTGCTCTCTATAGCAACGGAGCAACGCGTACATATTTTATTTTGTAAGCAATCAGAAAAAGAAGCAAACAAGGTGAGACTGTCTGCAAAAATGATTTTAAGACCATTAAGGTTAAGAATTTGAAAAAACCAGTACAAAATCCAAAAATCAGTACATTTTCGTACTGATTTCGAGATTTTAAGTTAAGAATTTGAAAAAATCAGTACAAAATCCAAAAATCAGTACATTTTCGTACTGATTTCTGACTGTAAATGAAAACAGCTACTATTATAACAACAACGTCATCATTTGTACACCTGCTTATGTCTTGCAATGCAAAAAGGAAACAGAGCCACAAATTAAAGAGATAAGCGAATGGTCAGATGACAATATTAATGTGATCGTTGCTGTGATTTTTTGGCTCTGAAAATATATTTTTCATTTACATATTTACCTTCTTTATATTCGTGCAGATACACGAATTTTCAACTATACGTGACAACTACACGTGTAGTTATTTTGAACCGTACTATACGTGTTTAAAATTTAAGTATAGATCCGGTTAGTGTTTTAGGTGAATATTCTCAAATACCCCAATACCCCTGCGTACGAGTACGTGCTAACCGTGTACACGTGCATTCGAAAGCTCTAATTTTTAACTAAAATATTGATTCAGATTACCTTTTCAATAAATTTGTTGCTTTAAAAAACTGTTGATAAAAATGTAGACAAGAGCATAGTTGAAAAAAATTAAGTGGAGTTCCTCTCTCTAATACCACTGAAAGAACTTTTTAGTTATTTTTTTCTTTTTCAGAGAAAATAAAGAAATTGGCATCTCCTGAAGATTTTGAAAAGTGAAAATGTACTAATTTGTACTGATTTTTCAATTCAATTCAAATTCAATGTATTTCATAAGTTTAATAACTACCCTACTAGCAGAATCACAATATTGATGTGTTCTGGATAGACCCCCGCACTGATCCCGTAATCTATTTTCGACCTATCGAAGATTCCTTACCTGTCCACAAAAGCGAAATAGTAGAATTGATAAAAGATCGTGGGAAGAGCTGTAGGAAATCGTTGAGTGAAATAAGTTTATGAATCGAAGGGATTATTTTCCACATACAATATTCCCGGGCAATGCCTGGTACACTCCGGCTATAGTACATTATAAAATATGCACAGAATATATGTAAATAATTATGAGTGATGTGATAATTTAATTGATGCGATAATTGAACTATACATAATGTCACTGTCATACGATATTGTATCACTATCTCGTAGAGGTAACCAAAAATAATTGCATTTCTTTATCAATATCAATGAGTAAATACAAGTGAATGACTGAATGAATCAATGAATGAATGTGTGCATAGCACGAGAGAATAGTCATCAACAACATACACGAACGTGCATACTTTTTAACCTTGTCCATCGATGGATGTACTATGTGAATCCATAAATAGGCTCGCATAACATGAAGAAAGTAAACGAGTATTTGACATGGCACATTTCAACCAGTCATACATTCATACACTCGTCGAATGTTATTACTACATGCATATCGACATACATATGTACATATGTTTGTACATATGTATCTACATATTTATTTATTTATTATGGCTAAACAACAATAATATTCGTGTATCTACATATATTAAATACTCAAGTACATACATACATAATATTTATTGTATAACTTACTCGTACATTATTTACACAAATTGTGATATGCCAAACAAGCAACAACAACAAAAACTACAAATAATAAACCGGGAATAGTTGTTGTTGTTGTGTAAAACAATAACAAAATTATATAAGTATAAATATTTATTATTAAAAAAAAAAAAAGAAATGAACACATACGTACATGCTATGTTCGGCATTTGAAGAAATTGCACCTACCTACGTACCTAAATGTTGAAATATTGTAGTACGAGTAGTAGTGAATACGAGTACGAGTACGAGTAGTAGTATGTAGTATAGTAGTAGATATGTAGTAGTTTTCTATAATCTCCTATAAATGTCTTTGTAGTACTTCTTGCTTACATATGTTTATGCATATGGATGTTGTTGTTTTACTATTGTATTGAAGATTTTTTATGCGATTAAAGAGAAACTAGATATTTTTTGTATATATTTACATCTATAAGTTTTATCAGGTTCGCATAAATAGAAGCGCTTTGCACTAGAGGAGGCATACATGACACGAAAGCAAGAAAGAGCGAAGCGTAATCAAAAGTTTCACATTCATATATGTATTTAAATGAGGGTAAGCAGATAATTTGTTTTAGTACAATGTTTTTTTCTTGTTTTTTCTGTGCTTTTTGGTTTGATTTGTTTTGTTTTGTTATTTCAAACGCCACAAACATATCGAAATGTATGATTATATATGTACATTGAAACATATTTATGTATATATTTATGTACTAACATACTATATGTGCAAAATAAAAACATTTGCCCACTGAGCCCCGCCGTTGAACAGGAAATCGCTTACCACACTTGAGTTGCATGTTCCCCTTACACAATTCTTTGCTTGACAGCGATGTTTAACAGATTTATTTACGTACAATTATTTATGTACAAAATATTTGTAATACAATTGCATATTTTATCTAAATAAGTAAAGAGGACGATAATGAGGAATCCTTGCAGAGAGGACAATCTCTTTGCAATAGGATAAGATAAATATGCAGTACTTCCTGTTGTACTTATATAACTCCATTGTTTCACAAAAGATCAACAGGAAAACCAAGTGTCAAGTACCGAAACAAAATATGTTACATATCTTGATGTTTCAACAGTTTATACACTCGGACTTCCCTACAGCGAATTCAAAAGGAACAAGAAAATTACTTCGTTATATAGAAAATTAGTTAAATAGACAAAACAATTAAAGTAATTTTCAATTTGATCACTGGACACAGGCAACTGCTGTCATAATTGTTAGTGATGAGACATTGACAAGGGCAAAAATATCCTTGAAAAAGAGGGTTAATGGATTAATACATTCGAGATAGAAAAATCTGTTATAAGTTGCCGAACATACAAAGAATCTCTGATGCAAAATTAGCAAAATATATTATGGTTTATTATACTTAACCTTGGAAAAACGTGTGTCGTCGAATCAACGACGTTTTATAGTTTTTTTTTTTCTAAATTTTGTTTGTATTGGGCTGGTTCCTTATACAGCACCAGTCGTGGGCAAGCTGTTGTTGTTTGAAAAATTTCAACTGATAATATTTGATCGTAATTTGGACATTTATTGTGAGAAAGTGATTATAAATTTATTCTTTAAAGTATTGTCCATCGTTAGCCACAACCTTTTCCCATCTTTCTGGTAGCATACGGATTCCGCGTCGAAAGAACTCCTCATCTTTTGAGGCTATCCACGAATCGACCCATTTTTTGAGTTCCTCGAAAGAACGGAAGTGCTGTTCAGCCCGGCCATGTGTCATCGATCGGAACAAGTGGTAATTAGAAGGAGCAATGTTTGGAGAATACGGCGGCTGGGGTAGCACTTCCCATTTCAGCGTTTCCAAGTATGTTTTTACTTACCTTGCAACATGCGGTCGAGCATTGTCGTGCTGAAGAATAACTTCGTCGTGTCTATTCTCATATTCTGGCCTCTTATCCTTTAATGCTCGGCTCAAACGCATCAATTGTAGTCGGTAGCGGTCGCCAGTGATCGTTTCATTTGGTTTCAACAGCTCATAATACACGACACCTTTCATATCCCACCAAATACACAGCATGAGCTTGGATCCATGTATGTTCGGCTTTGCCGTTGATGTTGATGCATGTCCGGGCGGTCCCCATGATTTTTTACGCTTTGGGTTATCGTAACGTATCCAGTTTTCATCGCCAGTCACAATACGATGCAGAAAACCCTTTCTTTTCTGTCGTTCAATCAGCAGTTCACATGTGAAAAAACGTCGTTCGACGTCTCTCGGCTTCAATTCGTACGGCACCCAATTTCCTTGCTTTTCAATCATTCCCAATGCTTTTAATCGTTTAGAAATGGTTGATTGATCAACTCCTAAAGATTCTGCAAGTTCTTGTTGCGTTTGACATGAATCTTCTTCGAGTAATGCTTTCAATTCTATATCTTCGAACTTTTTCGCTCCGCCTGAACGTTCTCTGTCTTCAACATCAAAATCACCACTTTTGAAACGGGCATACCACACCTGACACATTCTAACGTCTATAGCACAGTCAGGATAAGCTTCAATGAGTAAACGATGTGCTTCAGTTACGTTTTTCTTTAAAACTTCCCGCAAATGTTGTTTTGTTGGCACGAAATTCGACATTTTCAGATATAGTAACACCCTTTTGTAAAATTATAAAAATTATTTGACAGATCAATTCTTATAGTATTTTTGGCGCTTTTCAAGATAGAATAGCAGTCAATGTCAAAAAAATGGCGCGTATGATAGATATTAAGTTAGTCACAATTACGAGTTTATACATTCATACTCCCAATACATTATGAAAGTATGATTTTTTTAAATGTGCGTCGTCGAAACGACGAAGCATGACCATTGTGTAACTTTTGCAATTTGAGATGGTGTTTCTTATGTTATAGTTTTTGTTGTTGGGATGCGAAATGAGCACGATAAAGTAATTGAATGATCAGGAAACTGAAAAATATCTTGTTGATGAGTGACAAAGACCATCAACCGGACAAAGGAGGTTAAAAATGAAAGTTTGGAAGATGCAAGTTTGTCAATGGAGGCATCCAATTTAGACTAAAACGATGTGCCTCTATGTAGAGGTATATCATTATTAAAGACAAAGTCGAAAATATTTTCGTTAATCACATCCATTACACACAGAATACAACCATAAAATGTATGCACAAAAAGCAAAATCATGGGAAAAATATTGTGTATCAAGTTCGAGAACCGATTCGGCAATGCAAAAATATTACTGAATAAGTATTTTGGAATATTAAATATGACTTTTTTATGTCAATTACGCTCACAGCATGTTTTAAATAAAACAAAAGCCACCAATCGAATTTGTTTTCCAAAAAAAATCTGTCTTTGTCAAAATCCAATTAAGTGATGGCCTTACAAATGCCAACTTTGACTACGTCGGTGCAAATAATATTAAAAATGTAATGCCGACTGATAATGAGAAAACTGAACTAATAAATCGTGAAAAAATAGAATGATTTGTGCCATTTGTCCCTTTTTTAAGCGACGAATGATAAAATCGTCCGGTTCAAAATGCAATTAAAGCTTGTGCGAGAAGCACAAAATAGAGCTTTGTGCCTCTTGCATATAATGAAACTTGATTCTCATGAAAACTCGTTCCTTTTTAGTTCAGTATATTACTTTTAAGATGCAAGCTCATTTGATGAATTATATGCGCCTTAAGTTGCTCTTTTTGGTACTTAAATATACAGCGTTTTGTAAAACAAGCCTAATTAACTAAAGCTGTGAAAATTTAATTTATAAATAAATATTATTAATAAAAAATGCCCGTTGTTGTTTTTCTATATGTTAAATTAACCAAATAATGGAAAACAATCAACTTTCAAAGTTGTTGATGTATAGGTCATTTGTATGACCACTTTGAATAATGCCGTCGTCGTTTCGACGAAGCATGATCTTTACGTATAAAAAATAAGCATGTACATCCAGGGTTAAATTACTAGTTAAAAAAGGCCAAATTTTAGGCTCGCGTAAACCAAAAACTAAATGTAAACTTTTATAATTTTGCTTTAATTTATTTATTCCTAATATAATGCCATAAGATTTGTTTGTTCTTTACACATTTCCAGAATCTTAACCCGGCTTCAATGAACATGGGCATATTACATCCAGTGATGTTAACTAAAATTTTAAAATTACTATCTATCCCTTAAAAATTATTCTTTTTCACCCAATATTACTGTACGCTGGAAAAACGAAAAAAGGTATGGTTGGATATTTTTTACCCTAAATTACTGAGGTGTAAAAAAACTTGCTGAGGCTAATTTAAAAAAAATTATAAAAAAAACGAATGAATAATCAATTATGCTCACAATTTTGAACAATACTGTTTACCAAAGTGCTTTACGAAAAAAATTTGTGTTTGTACACACCTGAAAGGGAACCTCGGTTTATTTTACGATGATTTCCAAAATATTTCAGCTCTTGCGATTACCGTTCGTGAGCTGGGTCAAATTGAAAAATCTCAAAAAATCGACTTTTGTACAGGACAATTTTTAGGTAGGTTACTTTTGGTCAATTAAAAGCTCACAAATAATAGATACTGAAAAATTTTAGGATTCTGCATAATTTTTTTTCAAAATCTGCCAGCAGACTGGAGATAATAAGATTTAAAAGGTTTTTCCACTATGGTCCAGCTCGCGAAATCATCATAAAAAAAACCGTGGTTAATTTTTAGAGGTGTACAACAAGACCGATCTTTTTTGTGTGTGGGACTTGAGGCATTTTACTGTATACTACTGTACGCTTTTTGAAATTACTGTATAATTTAAACGAATTACTGTATTACTGTATAGACTTTAAAATCCCATCAATTTACTGTAAAAGACAGTAAATGCTCGCACTTTCCAGCGTTTATTCGCTGCCTTTAACACATCCAAGAGTCGATCGCTTCAAGTAAGTAAATGATTGGAGGCGGACAAGTGCGGGCATGCCATTAAAAATAGGGTGTCTCACACCTATGTTCATCGTTAGCGCCACTATTTTTGTTTTAATATATACTAATCGGTAAGGCCCCAGTAACTGGGGCTATTTTTTTTTTTTTTGCTCAAGAAATCTCTTTATGAAAAAACAAATATCAAAACACAACCAAACTACTCGTTGGTGTTTGTTTTGTTATTTGTGTATGCAGATAATTCGTTAGATAATTCTGAGAAATGCAGTTACTCATGTCTCTCTCTCTCTCTCATTTGTTATTTAGTCCCGCTTAAGCAATGATTATTACAACGATGAATGCAATGTTTTGTACAATGAGTGAATTTTAAAGAACTTCCGACGCTAATATTTTGGAATAGGCTTAACCAATGTTAAATCTGATAATTTTTGGCTAACCTACTAGTCAAGCTCTTTAAATTGATGTATGATAGTGTAGCACTTCTGGATCTTCTGGAATAAAATTGTAGTTACACTAATAAATGTATAGATTTTTATTTTCCGTTTTTTTTGCGACAAAATGGCATTCAAAAAGCAACAGGAACGCATACGAAAGCTAATACATGAACTTTTATTTGATGAAAAAGCCAAACTAGGAAGTGAAGCCGATTAAGATGATATTAGCTAGCAATGTTGTGAAAGTGACACAGAACAGTCAAAATCTGGCTTCCAAATGCTATAAAGAGATTTCGCATGAGAATTGATTTGGCGTATAGGTATACGAATACTTACACATATACGCCAAATCAATTTTCAGACGACAAGATGTCAGGAGTGCTTTTCACGAAAGGATAGGAAAACAAATTATACATGTGTACATTGCAGCAAATATCTTTATTTGGAGCATGCTGAATAAGTTTTTTATGTTAAAATTTTTTTTTTTAATTTTTGTATACAAACATTTATGTTCTTCCATTCTAATTAATATTATGTAACATTTTCACTCCATTTAAGTTTTGAAACCTTCCAATACTGAATTCAGTGAATTTTATATTAATTTTGTTGATCTTAACTTTTTTTCAAAAAAATATATTTAAGAAGAAGAGAATAATTTTATTTTATTTTTTTCATTTAAAATATCTTTTATAAAATCAAAAAAAAAAAGCCTTTGAAAAAAAACCAAGTTTTATTTTATGGATTTATTGTTACTGGGTTTCACACACCTAGTTCATTGACGGTATAACAAAAAGAATACTCATTGACGCCGGGTTAATACGATCTTAACCAAATCGAGTACGCATATTCATTGGCCTCCGGGAATACCACAAATTAAATATGAAGATTTTGAATTTAAATATTTTCACTAAATGGAGGTGTTGAAAGAAACTATCACTACCGTTCTATAATGTCTAGTACATGAGAGAGTATGTGTATTTTAGAAAAATGATTCTTTGTGTCATTTTTCTAATTTCTTGGGAGGCTACGAAAATTAAATATAAATGCTAATTTTTCAAAGTCATGACTTTAGTTCATGTCTAATTTTTATTTAAGTGTTATTTAACCAGCTTAATGAACGTTTATAGTCTGAGTTATGATTTCAAATAAGTATTAGTAACTTACACTTTACTATTAAATATCACACATACAAAAATAAAGATATGAACTAAGGTTCTGACTATGAAAAATTAATTTTTAGTTTGAATTTTAATAGCCTTTTAAAAAATCACAAATTGATAATATTATTTGCCAATGGAATTCTGTGCAAAAAATGTGAGCAGACTTGACTGACCTGATTTTTATTACGGTATATTTCCTAAATTATTTGTGACACAGTATTGAGATTTTTCACTAGGACTTTGGTTACACAGTGCGACAAAAATTTTATGCGCGAGATTTTCCAGATTATTCCGATGTTCTGGGACCCCCTATAAATTTTAACAAGAAACATTTTCTCCTAAAACAGTATGATAGTTTTCTCAACGGTTTCTGTTTTATCGGCCATTTATTGAAAAAGGGGGCTAACAACCCCATTTTCAATAAGAAGGGTAAGAGATGGAGGAAAAGTGTATGCATAAAAATTGTTTATCTCTTTGTGCTTAACAACTTTGCTTCAGTCATCAAATTCGTATCTGTTGAAATAAAAAAAAATTCTTAACAGCCCCTGAAGACCACATTTTTCCGGCTTCAGGTCCATATTGTGGGAAAACTAGATGTGATGGAGAAAAACTGAGGCCGCAGTCGTGATAAGCGACCCTAAATTACTATAAAACCGTTGGAAAATCTTGCGCATAAGACAAAAATTGAAAATTTGTTGCACTGTGTTATCAATGGAATATTTTGAGGAAAAGTGAGTGGGTTAGAGAAAGACGGCGTGACACCTTCTATGCAAAGGAAATGTTTATAACGGAAGGTGTGCATGTATGAAAAACCATAGCAAGGAAGGCAATGAAAGTTTGTGCGTGAAAGCGGTTTGCTAGAGTAGTTAGCCATAGCAAGAAACGAATTGAAGATTTGTGTGTTAAGGTTGTATGCTAATAGCATTAGCTAAGAAAAATATTGATATTAATAATGTCATTAACCTTAAAACCGTGTTAGGGGCACTGAGTGCCCGAAGCCAACTTTAGCAACGAAAATAATATATATGTTTCGACTTTTATAGACATATCTCTGTTTTTTTTCGGTTAATTCGGTTAGAATTGAAGCCAACATCATACTCTATACGTGCATGGGGCACTGAGTCCCCTTTCAGTTTTACCATACATTTCGTACGTGTTTTAAATACTTTTTATCGAATTTTTACTTCGCTTTGATGCTGTACCAAATGAAGGTGAATTTCACCAGCTCTAGTAATGACTACGATTTGCTCATTGGTGCTAATATCACAATGGATAATTTTTTTTACCAGTTATGCACTGGCAATGGATATGAGTGAATCCAATACAGCTTTAGTTGGTACAATCAGATTACTTAATAAACGCGAATTGCCAAAATGTTTTACTTCACTTGTCAAAGCAAAAAATGAGGTCCGTTTGCTTCAGTGTTTTTCTAGTCTTTGTGAACTTGTCAGCTACACAACTGATTCAATAAAAATGTGCTGCTGTGGTCGACTGCACATGCAAGCCAAGAAATCAATGCGAATACCAGCAAACCAATGATAATAAAGGACGAGAACAAGGGCGGTGTCGACATATTTGATAAAAGGTTGTGCGGTTTTAGTTGTAAAAGAAAAATCAATCACTGGCCAATGGTGCTTTTTTACAACATAGTTAATGTTCCTGCAATTTGTGTTTTCCATTTGCACGAACTAAGCCATCCGGCGTAGAACAATGACAGAAACGAAAATTATTTTTAAAAGAACTAGCATTTGAATTGATTCAAAAACATTTGGAAAATCGCAGCTTAGTCCCAATAAAACAATCACTAAAAAATTGGAATGGACTTAAAATATCAAATTCTATCGCATCACGATCGATACCAACAGTCCAGGTAATAAATCAATTACTTATTTCAATCTCAGATGACCCAGATGCGAGGCGTATAAAATCCAATGCACAACGAAGGACAATAAAACAACGACAGTGTGTGATTTGTGTTGCAAACTAACGTGCAAGCATTACCTTTGTGTATGAAAATACCGTTATCTCCAAAAATTCGAAGATCCAGATTCCGAAGAGGATGTGAAATACAAAGAGAAAGAGGAAGGCAACCATAATGATGACGATCAACCAGGACCATCCACACCACGTAAACGACCATCAAAAAAAGGACGTACAAGTTCATCAATTAATCTTTAATAAAACTATCAGCTGAATTTTTATTACTTTCACGATTTATTTTGATTACTGTATGTAATATTTACACACCACGCGAACGCATATCAAAAAGGATACGTATCTATTATTCTTTATTTTGAATTTAATTTCTGTTTTTCCAAGAATTGTTTTGATTACATATATTATAGACACATATATAATTATTTCAAATATAAATATATACATAATACATAAATAAAACTAAAAATATTAAATTTTTTGATTAAACTTTATGAAAATATACTAAACTCCATACAAAATACACTACGGGAACTCAGTGCCCCATACACGGAAATAAGTTGGGAGTACCATGCACGGTTCTAAGGTTAAAATCAGATTTAGATCGGAGGTTGGTATGCCCAAAAGATTATTTCTTTTGCAAACGCTTTTTGCTGTTATAGTTTTCTATTATCCAAACTTTTTCAGAGCCAGAAGGCGAAGCTAGGCAAAGCAGCTGCGATCCAACGCAATACCTTTTTGCAATGAAAATTGTGGCGATTGTTTGAGAGTGAACTGCATAGCTAGTCAATGCTTTGTATCGGTTCGCAGCAGCGTTGCCTCCAATAAGAGATCGGCTTTTTTTGCACAGCAAATTAGTTAATTTTAAGAAATTCGTTGTATCATAACATGTAATTATTCAAATCTCTCAATAAAATTAGTAACCTATACCATCCCATCGCATCCTCTTTTCTCCGACCTTTTATCGCCGTGTTCACTCTCCTCTCTCTACTATCTTTCTGCCTATTCCACTAACCAAACGTTTTTTCTCCTGTATTCGTATTGGATTTTCCCCTCCTATTCAACATTTTTTCTCTCTACCTCTCTACCTTTCTTTTATGTTTTGGCTTCCCCTCCCAAATATTATTATCTCATATTTTCATCTCCTCTCTTTTATTCCCACACCACCTTTTCACCTATGTTTTCTCTTACTTTCTTTCTTCTATTTTCCACTTTCTCTCTCCTCTTTATTTATTTTCCCCCCAATCTCTCCTCTTTATTTATTTTTCCCCCCAATCTCTCCTCTATTTCCTTCACTTATTCTTGAGTAAAATCATGGTGAAGAAAATATACAAGTGCTAAAAGATTTTTGTATTAATTTTGTAAATCAATAAATCATAATTCAAATTTTTTTATAGCATCAGATAAAAAAAGAAAAGAAATTTCTTAAATATTAAAGCTTATGAAATATTGTATTTTATATTTTGTTCTATAAAGGAAAATAGAAAGTCAGCTTATTTAAGTATATTGTAAACTATTGCTTCCGGAAACCGAAAATTAAAAACACTTTAACCACTGGGGTACCTACCATATAGGTTTGATTAGGATAGGTAATTATTCTTTCAGGCTGACTTTGGCTTTAAAAAAGGGCAGTGCTGTACCAATTTTAGTTTATTCGTTAGATTTTTGTTCCCGTGTTGATTTTATCAGCTGATTATTTAACAGTGGCCGACTATCAAAGAAGAAAAGGGATCTTATGGATAGAACGCTTTTGAAGTTAAGGAAATAATTTCAATCCCGCTAGAGATTTGATATATCGTCGGTTTTGATTGAACCATGTCGATTTATTGAGGGAGAAATGATTTTGTGCAAGTAATTCCTTCTGAGGTAGAGCAAAAGCTGTTAACATAGTAAACATGGTAAAAATTTGTGCGAATTGCAAATATTAGAAAAATTATCGCTTATTTGTTGTCAATTAAATAATTTTTTTATAACCGATATTTAATTTAGCAGATATCTTGTGATGTATAACTAAGCTTGTCTGTTCTTTGAAGACTTCTAATACATATCTTAGACCTAATAGTATAAGAAGGACTACAATGCAAACTGTTTGAGCAGTTTGAAGTCCTGAATTTAATTATTTTTCGTATGCTTAGGGAAAGATAAATTCTGCCATAAAAATTTAATGCAAAATATTCTGCTCGAAAAATAAACGTAAAATTAAGTCTTAGGTTAACTAGGTATAGTTGACTAAAGTCAGTCCACCGAAAATATTTACATCAGTAAAACCAATGGTTTTTGAACAGCGGGGGCCAAGAGTTTAAAAAATTTCACACTTACAGGACTCATTTCCGTATAAAAAGTGCTCAGTCATCTCTGTATCAGTTGAGTTGACTTCACAGGGTGTTAATTTTTGGTTGCAAGTTTCTTAATTTTTACGAGAAGAGAATAATAATTGTGGTATCGGTATATTGCCAATAGTGGCATATTCAAAGGGAAGGGGTTTTAGGGATAACACATCTTTTACAATAAATATCTCTGGAGAGGGAAAAAACAGCAATCCCTTTCCGCAATCTTTGGATCCGCTAATGATCGGGACCATTAGAGAACCCAGAGTGAAGGTTTTAATAGAATAATCAGTTTTTTTCCACACATGAATCGTGGTTCCCAGAAAAACATACATTCTTTGAAAAACCAATGGTTTTAATGCCTCCACAAGAACCAGGTTACAATTTATAGTCATTAGTGGGTTAAGGGGGTGGTTTTAGGAACAAAACGCACCCTCTCTTGGATCCGCTAGTGATCGGGAGTGTTACTACCACTCTTATGGCACAACAGCCCATGTTGGGTCTAGACCTCTCCGCATTCATTTATGTTGTACCGGTTATCTTTGTACTCAAATCGCCGTGTTGTAGTTGTTGCTATGCAGGTTACCTGGATTCGATACTCAACATGATTAAAAAAATGAGAAATAGAAATATATAAAAAATTTTCAGTACGGCCATCGACAATGGAGAACTTTCAACATTAAAAATGGCATCAGAAAAGCTTTTGACTTTGCAGCACGCATTCGGCATAAAGCTTTAAACAGAATTGAGGCGTATCGATGAATTTACGTTCACATTTAAAATGCTCGTAACCCTATGAGATGGAAAAATATTGCAACTGTCTATGATTTTACTCTGACGATTGTACGTCGACTTGGCGTTTTTAAGGTGACAGCATTTTTGCGCCGCGTAAGCTCGTTGAAACGCCACAATTTTGTTTATAGGTTAAGACTGCAAGCCTTTTTCATTCGTATTCGGGAGTGTGCGCTATGTGATGCACTACACTGCTAAGATATGCTCTAATGTGTATTCTTAAAAATAGCAATGCTTTTGAAATGAACTTTACATACTGTACGTAAAAGTAGAGTATTTAAGTTTCGGCAATAATTTCTTGCATAAAGCACGCAAAACATTTTTTCTATGGGAATGTATTTATGTGCACATACACATGTAGAAATATGCTTTTAAATAAAATTTGAGAGGGGAGGGGGGCAAGTACAACTCTCAGCTGTATACGAAGTCCTTCCTTTGCGCAACATTTCAAACACTTCTAACTGCGTACACTCCAGAGAGAGGCTGATGCAAAAAAAAAGAGGAAACCAACCAAAACAAACTAAATCATTTACCTAAAATGAAACCAGGCAACACAACAATTACGAGAGTATAAACAACAAACGTAAACAAGTCAATTTGGCTGACCTCCCAGTCGTAGACGCTATTTTCGATCCACAAGCAGCTGGTTGGCATAATGTCTGGCTGGCTGGCTGTTTCTTCTCTGGTTGGATGCATGTGTGTGCTAATGTATCTATCGCACTAATGTATGTTTGTATACAAACCTACAGCAAGCAGTAATAGTAGCAGTGAAGAGAAGTTGTGCTGGGAGGAACCGCGGGGTACGCCGTGTGAAATGAAACGACGTGCGCGCGCCAAAACTGCTCTTCTCATCTAATTCCCATACATTTGTATATGAATGGTAGCATTTGTTTGGCATTAGAAGAATTTTTGTTGCTTGCTGTTTGCTGCTGTGTGCCTGGTAAAAAATTCACATGTTCACAGTTTTCTAATCCCGTCGTCAGATGGCATTTAGGCAGTTTAGGCAGCACTGCTGCTGCTGGTGCAGCTACTGTTAGTTGCGAATATCGCCTGCTTATGTGACTGAGCGTGGCTGCTGTTGTTGTTGTTGCTGCTCCACGTTGCTGGCTGTAGTAGAGACATGTGCTTAGAAAATTAGAAACAACATTCATTCACTCTCTTAACATTCACATGTGCGCTTGCAAAAGTGAAATAACAGCTACAGCAGCAACAGAACAACAACAAATAACAACAATACCGACTATGATTCACATTTACCAGCTGCACGTTTTCAGCGAACAGTGTCTGTCTGTTTGTGTGTGTGTTTGTTTGCTTGCTTGCTTGTATTAACATTTTTCTAAGGTGTATATGCGCATATGTTATTATTGTTATTGCTGCTGTTGTTGTTGCCGTTGCTTTTGGCGCTATAGTTTGAATAAAAATACACACTTTTTGGTACAAATTTTGAAGTTTACAGTTGAACTTTTATATTTGTCAAAGTTTTACACGATTTTGTAGTAATTTGCGAAACACAAAAAAGCATAAGCAAATAGCTTAAATCATTTTATCACCTCACTAATTTCTCAAATGAAAGGATGTGCGCCTGTTGTATTTAAGCTCTAGTTTTTTGTCATTTTAGAAAACAAAGCTACTTTGGTTAAAAGCGCATACTTTCCTCTCTATTCCCTCCGTATAAGTTTCTGCTATTCGGCTGCTTTCTTTTAGCATCAAAACTTACTAGACGCATTAAACTTCAAGAACGCTTTTTGTTGTGTTGCTGCTTTTCTGTTGGTCTGTCTGCGCTACTTTTGCTGTTTTCATGTCAACAATGAGCTTTATTTCAGATTTTTCGAAAAACATCAAAAGTCCAATAAGCTTTATTTAAGTACATATACATATATTATAAAAAATATTATAATTAAAAACACAAATAAATACCAATAAATCTCAAAAAACTTTATCATTGTGTGTTGAACTTTTTTAAGCTTGTTCTATTCTCATATGAAAGCATTAAGTTTTTAATAATTTGCAGAAATTTCAATTCAAGTTTATTGGGCAAATATATTTAGCTTATTCTCGTACATATTTGCATCATTTCAATCGAAAATCGTTTATGTTTATTCAAACTGAATCAATTCAAAATGTCGCAATACTTAGTATTCCTAAACTTGAAAAGTTATCGACTGAAAGTTTTGATGTGTGTATAAATAAGAAAATAAAACTTGAGGGGCTGTTCACACGGAACCAAGCATGAACGCCTGTCTGAACGAGAGAGGTAGGAAAAATAGGTTGTTAGAAAAAGACAGGCGAGTTTCTATCTTTTGTTTACTACCTATTTTTTCTACCTCTCTCTTTTAGACAGGGGTTCATGCTTGCGCTCGTGTGAACAGCCACTAATACATTAGTTTTTGAATACTCGGCTTTGCCCGTGTATAAATTATATGTAAGTTCGTTCTTCCCTTTGATTTATAATTATTAAGCTTTGTAAGTGAAAAGTTTTTCGTGGAGTTATAAATAAGTTGATGGCCCAATTAAATTGAAGATTCTGAGTATGACAGAAATAAGTCCACAATTAGTTTGATTTATTTCATTTCAACAACATTTCATTTAACAGCTGTTTTCTCGATAACTAGCTTTCGGCTGATAGGACCCTTTTCATACATCTTAAGGAACAAATTAAATAAAATTAAAAAAACACCCTGTTTTAATAAGCTATGTGTAGGTTGATTCAGAGCGAAACTATGGTCGAGGACAACAGAAGAGCCAATAGAAATAAAGCAGAATTGGATTTAAGCCCCCCTCTCTCTTGCCTTCCTGTTTGCTAGTTGGCAAGAAAGGGCGAATGTGAAATATTCCATTTCGATAGATGGAAAAGAAAATTGGTTATGCCTCTTTGGATCAATTCAGTTCCAAAAGCGTGAAAATCAAGTGGGGGCTCCATCAGATCGGAAAAGGGATGTGCAAAGGAGTTTCAGTATGTAAGTGCTAAAAAATTCAAAAAAGTTTTTCTTCATGATACTAAACATAAAATTATCTCTAGGAAAGACCATCTCAAAGTCCACTTTTTGGCGGACATATAAGACCCTAGGATATTAATCTTGAAATACATAAACAGTATAAATCTGGCTCTATTAAAAAACTTTGCATATACTACGGGTGGTTTTAAACTAGAAACTGTAGTAAATATAGCACGAAATTTTTATCGACTCTGAAGAGTTTGTGGTAACATTATGGACCGGAAGGTCTATGTGAGGCATTCGCCGCCACTTCTAACTTAACGGAACTTAACCTAACTTTTTTTTTTTTGTACGTTGGCAGGTGGAAATCTTCATAGATACCGCAGAACTCCAGTTCTACGGTTATGTCGGATTCCTACCGACTAAAACCACCTACTTCCTCTCCTACCACTCTCCCCGCGGGACTACCAGTTGGTATTACTTCGCAGGGCTGGTTCAGCTTTATGCTGTTACTCGTTTGTTGATTCTGTTGTTTGGATCTATTTGTGTTGTGTCAATAATTGTTTATTGTTCGTCACCCATCCTCGTCGTCTTCTGTATTTGCGAACGCTCGGCTTTTCGTGCAGATTCAGCATTGCTTATTAATGTCACAATGCTTTTCGCCATCTAGCATACTGCATTCCACTTCTCTACCGTTTCGCTGTCAAGCTTTTGGGGAACCGTGGGGGGTTCCCCAAAAGCTCTCTCTAGTTCCTCCCAAATGCTGTTGAAGCCTGGGCAGTGGAAAATGATGTGTGTTGAGCCCTCGGGTTCGCTCGGGCAGTTCAGGCAGAACGGGTCTTCTTCAAGCTTAAATCTGTGCAGATATTGTTTAAAGCACCCATGCCCGCTGAGCATTTGGGTGACGAAATAATCGACTTCTCCATGTTTGCGCTCCATCCACGCTGCTATATTAGGGATTAGGTTAAAGGAGCAGCGACCCTTTTTGGACTGCTCCCAGTTTCGCTGCCATTCGATAATGGTACGCTTCCTCTCTTCTGTTTTCTTGACGTTCGTTCGTCTTTCTCCAGTTATACTATAAAGGCGCTTCATTTCTATTGCTAGTAGGTCAATGGGCAATTTTCTTGCTATGACGCAAATGGCATCGTCCGATACCGTACGATAGGCGCTGGTAATCCTCAGTGCACTGAGCCTATAAGTCGAGCGAATGCCCTTCAGACGTGTCTTCTTTGCGTTCGCCCAGATGGGTGCTGCATACAGTATAACGGAGGTGAACCTAACCTAACCTAACCTAACTTAACCTAACCTAACCTAACCTAACCTAACCTACCTAAGATACCGCAGAACTCCAGTTCTACGGTTATGTCGGATTCCTACCGACTAAAACCACCTACTTCCTCTCCAACCACTCTCTCCGCGGGACTACCAGTTGGTATTACTTCGCAGGGCTGGTTCAGCTTTATGCTGTTACTCGTTTGTTGACCTAATCTTTAAGCTTTTAAGATTCAAAACAATTAAAAATTTGACGAGTTACTCAATTTTTTGTCTATTATTTCAAATTCCTATAAAATTGACAAGCTTCTTATGACTTTGAGTGGATAAGTTGACCCAAAAGCGTTATTCTAATTAAAACATGCGTAAATGTAAAATTTACATGCAAAATGAAAAGTTCCCCTCGATTATCTTTGTCTACAGCTTCAGATATTTTGCTTGCGTCGACCAATACTCCATCGTAAGCTTTGGCTGTTGTCTGACATTAAGACAAAAGAAACAAAATATTTATTGTCTACATAAGTATGCATATAAAATGAAGCTTTCAAGCTTTCATTTGACTCTAAAATCTTTTGTTTCCACATATTTACTGATGTTGCAGTATTCTATTTTTGTAATGAATAATAAATGTATTCTAAAATGAAAACGATGCAAAATATCGCGAGGTATTGTGTTCTAAACCGGATCAAACAACAAAAAAGTTTCCGAATCGGATTGTAATAATGAGGAAAAGTTACCACTCGCCAATACGAACTCAAGGGAAAAATATTTAAAATCGGATAGTATCTTGAGGTACACTACGAGGAAAAAAGTTCCAACCTCCCTTACCCCACTCCTTTCCACCCCCTGGAGGGAGTGGGAATGGCCATTTTACGCTAAAAATAGCCAGAATTGTAGGAGGTGTAAACCAGTGTGAACGTTGATTTATCTATCTGGATTTTTGTACAAGACGACCTTGGGGCTCAAAGAGGCACGGTCTCTCGTGCCCACAAGCTTTTAAGTAGGCTTAAGTCACCAGTTTAACGCAGCGCTTTGTCATATTTATGTTTAATGTTATTTTTCCCTTACTATATATTAATTATGAAATGTACTTAGAAGAAAGGCTTGCGAAAAGCGAAGGCAGGTAAGTTTTGTTTCAAATCAATTTATTAATTCATGATATTCATTACGGGAACTTCTTACGTTTTTAGAGCTAGCCTAAGTCCGAAATCTCGGACTTGCTCTCTGTCATCCACTATCATCGAGAGAAGAATGTTTTCTGGATGGACAAAGAAAGCTTTTGTGACAGAAATTTTAGAAAATATACAGAAGAGCTAACAAAGGCTACTCAAGTTAGGGGAAAAATAGACAAAAAATTATGTGTCTGCTGGTACTCACAGTAGAAGTGAAACTTTGTTGTTTATTTGAAAATTATTAGAAAACATTTATAAAAAATTCTGTTGAAGTTTTTGCAGTCGTCTTCTTTCTATTTTGTTGTTGCTTTTCTACTGTTGATACTCTCTACACTTATCGGCACAAGCACGACATAGTATACGTATATAACACAAGAGAGGAAAGTTCCGCTATACGCAATCAAGCAGAGTCAACTAGGTCGGCTCTCTCACTAAAGTGCATAAGATAAAACTGCGAGAAGTAGACTCTCTGCATGATTGTATGTAGCCGATCCCCATATGACTTTGTTCGCTAAACACTAAAAATAACATAACTTCGTTCCTTATTAGTTTCGTATGAGAGCAACTATGCGAAAGAAGTTTCACTTCAAAAAATTAATTCCATAATGTCATTAACTTTCATTCTTATATCGGTAGATTGGTAGCTTTTCTTCTACAGAACGGACTGGTGTTTGGATTCCAGACCATACTTATAAAACCAAGCTACATCATCTGCTATGATTTTATTTTTTGTTTTCCAATTTTGTAAGGAAATATTGGTCAAAACAAAGAAACTCCTCTTTTTGGCTGTCATTCAAAATTCCATTAGTCTATAATCTATGAAACCAATTGGAAACAATTACAAGCGATGGCGCATTAACTCCGTAGACAATGATGGATTTTTGCAATTTAATTTTTTGTCTTTATTCTTACCGATTTTCCTGAAAATTTCAATAAAATATGGTAATATATTTACAAATCGTCTTTAAATTTCGGATTTTTCAAAGAATACAAAAAACTTCTGTATTCTGTAACTACCTAAAATCAGACCCTTTTCAATTTATTAAATGAATTAGCAAAAAAAGAGATATAAGTATCTAACTAAACCCTTCGCAATATCAGCGAATACTTTCCACATACCTTTGGCGTCACTATGAGTTAGCCTGAAAAACAAACAAATATTAATATCGGAGAAAATCTAATGTTATTTCTCTTGACATTTCTTGGCATTAAATTACAAATTGCCAGCTTCAATCTACGAAACAAAATACTAAAAATAAATCAAAAAGAAAAAGCATTTTTTATATTTGTAGGCAATCACAATTATTGAAGAGCTCGAAATCATAGCTTTGCAGATTAAATTGTGGGCCCCCCTCCCATCTATCCCTTATTTTACCCTGCTAATTCATTGCCATTCGTATCACTAATTTAAACTAGTTTCGATTTTGAAAGAAAATACCCAAAGTAAAGTTTATTCGCATTAAACGCATTACATATTTTTCTCATGCGATATAAAAGTATGAAACTAAATAGTTTCTGTGAAATTTCCATGCTGAGCTTATTTCAAATTTTTGCACTGCATTTCCATACTAAATATTCGCAAAAAGGCTTCAATATATGCATGTAGATATGGCAAGATATTTCCAATGGAACAAGAGAAAAATTAAAAAAAAAAAATGATCATAATCATGTACTAGTGGGCATACCATACCGAGGAACCAACGATTTGGCAGCATTGAAAAATGTGTTGCCAATGTCATAAAAAATGTTAGCAATCACTGTGCCAGTAGTGCTGTGGTGCCAGTTCACGATGAATTCCAACCAAATAATGGGCAATGAAACTAAAACAAGTGATACTTTTTATGCGGCGCACATAAATGCCAACAACTGGATGCCTTAACAAAAATTATAGCATGATTTGAAGCGATGAATGTAAAACACTTTTCTCGCATGCCATTTTTATTTTTCATTGGCGCATTCTCTCAAGAAGAAATACAAACAAAGAAAGAAACCCAAACGAACGAATAACAAATGTATGTATGTGTGTAAATGGGAATACGCAGAAACATAAACAATGGAACTTCTTTCTACGTCGTAGACTTATTTGTGTGAAGAATCTTTGAATGTACAAGAAAATATATACGGATACATCTGCATTGAAATGAGATTGCAACCATAGACCTACCCTCACCATCAACTCTCTATCCTCATCATCGACCCTTTCTCTCTCACTCTCTTTGCTCACTTTGCCTTTTCCTGTCTTAATTACCCTTGCTACTGATAGCTACTTAAGTTTGTATCAAATTTCAAAAATCTATACAAGTCAAATTATGTCAGTTTTAATAAATAAATATTTATTAAATTGCAATAGTTTAGTCACGTGTATTAAATATGTATTGTATTGTACATATTTGCAATTTCATTTATGGCGTTGATTAACTTGTTCCACTAATACCCGCACACGTACCATTTGTAAACAAACAACGTTAAATGCCTACACAAATATTTATTTTATTTTCGTTTCATTTCATTATCATTTCTTTGCATAGCTGCGTTGAGCTGCCGTTGCTGTGCTCCCAGCAAACGGAAAGACATTGCTCCATTTGATGAGGCAACCTCAAAGTGAGATTAACTTTTTACAAACGTGAACAGTTTGTTTGATTTATTTTTAATGAGCAGGAAGCACATATTTTTTCCTTTATTTTAACTTCATTGCTGCAATTAAATTTTATTCCGGAAATTAGTTTACTTCATAAATTCGGTTTTATTTTTTTTTCTTAATTTTTTTTTTTTTTACTATTTATTAAAATTAAAATACAAGTTTTTGTAAAATAAAAAAAAAAAATCCATAGAATTTATTTATGCATTAAGAAATTGACCAATATTTTTTGTTATTAACCCATCACCGCTGAAAATAAAAATAAATTGTATGCGTTAAATATATTGGATTTTATCCAAGCTCTATGGATATGAAAAAAACTCAATTACACCTGCGAAATTATACTTATTGAGTTAAATTTTTCCCATTTGGGGCCCTAAGTCCGAATCTGTTAACAGAAACTCGAATCTGTTAACAACATTTCAGCACGTCAGGATCACGGTTGCCAACTTTTTGATATTTGAAAACGGGACAGGACTTGAAGTGAAAATGACCGACGGGGGGCGGGGGCTGAGTAGTTCTTTCTCACAAAAAGCAATCACAAAATCTCAAGTATATTTTTTTAATCGATAGGCCATTTCTTTACAAAAATTTTAAGCATAAAGTTCAAAATTTTTCTCAAAATTCATTCTGCTGTTCGAAATGGCAAACCACTTGAAACTATAGTAGATGAACTGTAACCCAAAAAATCGTCATTATTTCTTATTTCAAAAACTTACCAACTGAAAAAAAATGAATGCGATTTTTGTATTCAGCGAACTCGAATTCAAATTTTGTAATCCAGTGTAAAATCTCCACATAAAAACTTTATTTACAAAAAAAAAAAAAAAAAAGTAATTGAGACGAAAAAATCTTATTGCAATTAACAGCTAAATGCGCGGCATTGCCATGAAGTCAGTAGGGCATTACCATATAACTGGATAAATGTGATACTTGTCTTTGCTATAAAAGGAAAATATTTATACTTAAATTATTTTTAAGAGATTTTTTAAAAAATATTTTTTTTTATAAAATTGTCAAAAAACTGGACATCACAGCATATATGTCTTATGGAGATTTATGTACCCATCTAAATTTGCTACATCTCCAAGAAGAAAAATCGGATTGGTATAAGAATAATTGAAACTATTTATACTACTATTTATAAACTGCTGAAATTTGACTAAATTAAAATTGATACTTTTTGCACTTATGGGTTAAGATTTTTCGAAATCCTCTTTTTTTTCCAAAAAATCCAAAGCCTCGAGGGATTGTTTTACTTTAACTTAGTTTTAGACTTGGACTCCTGTGATCGATTCTTTCGCTATGTTTTAAATCATTCCGATGCGAGCGATATTTAGTATGGGTAAGTATATGACAAAATTACACTAAAAATCGCTCACATTGGATTAGTTATTTCGTACCCTAAAGGCTCAAATATGTCAAATTTTCAATGTGCGATTTAAATTAGATTTCATCAAGTGAAAAAAGAGGAGGCCAATGTTACAACACCAAAAATCCTTTACGCCCTCAAATGTGATCCGCGTCGCTTTGCATAATCGGTCTACTGTATTTAATTAATTGAATTAATTTTTTTTCTTTGTGATACAGTTAGCATACAGCGATATTGCTCCTATAAATGCAGAGCATTGTGTTGATTGGGAAAAAAGAAAGGTTAATGAGAGAAGGAAAAAGAGAGAAGTATCTACGAACGTTTGTTTTAAATTTGGAAAGGAGGAAAAATATTTGCAGCCTGTTTCCTAATCGCACGGTACGACAGAGAGCAGAACTATCTTTCTTGTAATTAGTGGTGCGTGGGAATACCGTGTCCACGTCGAATGTGTGATTTCCAGTTACGGTTCGTGTATCTCTAGAGAACACACGAATTGCTGGTATTAAATCGCGCATTTCCACTGAACATTTACCATGAAAATAACGCTAAAATAGAGTCACGCACACCACGTTTCTACAATATTCTAAGCATTGAATAGAGCTGGAAGCCCTACTGTTCCCTTTTAGCTTTATCGCTCGAAGATCCTGCCTATTGTTGCGAATTATACTCCATTTTGGAACGGATACAGGTGGTTAAGATCATTCAGAACATTCCTTTTTCTCTCAATCTCCAAAGAGTTAGGGTATATGCATAATAAATGGAATATATGGGGTTATTCGTCAATGACAGAAGGTCATTGATGAAAACAAAAAAAAAAGGGCTGAGTAAAAGACCGAATCCTGCTGCAATGGAACGACTTATCGAAGTAATACCGTCTACTACAACACTGATAGAACGGTCATCAAGAAAACTCGTAATCCGTCGAGATAAGTTATTACCTACCTCATGCGAAGTCAGTTTATTGCTTTGTGCCATATTCGGTCAAACGCCTTGAAAATATCCAGAGAAACCGTATGTATTTGCTCTCACTTAAGTCATGAACACTATGGTTCCAGTTTTCGGTGAGGGCCGCCTTGAGATGCCCGTGGAGCGATTTCGATGGAAACCGTATATACGATCCAGTGAATGCTTACTACGCTCTCCATAATCTTGGATAGCGTTGAACAAATTGCAATGGAGCGGTAATTCGCAAGACCCGTAGCATTGTCATTAGAGTGATCAAAACAGACTCCGGAATGGAAATGTAACTAAAACGGTTTCTTAAAAAACTATATTATTCGAACTACCATATTCGAAAGCCGGTTATGTTAGTACGGTTACTCGAGATATTCGAATAATCAAAATATAAAATTTTATTTAATACAATGCGTTCTTCGTCGACCACACCTGTCGTTATTATACACACAATGCATAGGGGGAGATGAGGTGAACCAGACATTCCTCATTATCTCGAGAACGGAAAGTCTCACCGAGGTGATGTATGTATTGTTGAACGCGTAATTAGTCACTAATGATTTGATAGGAGTTAAACATTTTTTTATTTATTTTTGTCTGTGTTAATGTTTCGTCAAATGTTTGGTCATGTATAATTGGAATGTTTAAGAGAATGATGTTCAGAGGAAACAAAATACTGTCGAAGTTATAGACATAGCTAATTGAACGTAATTAGATTTAATATGTGAAAATTCGTTGGTCTAATCTTTAAAAGCGTTTTTCTTAAAATACGTTTTTATAATCGGAGTGCATGATAACTAAAAAACCAGTTAACCTATCGGTCTGAAATATGTTTTTCGACACAACAATAGCTTCAGTATAGGTTAGAATACAAAAAAATAAATAAATAAATAAACGAAAAAATCTCATTTTTCGGAACATCAATTTTAGAGATCCACCATTTTGTGAATTGGTGCTCGAACAAAATAATCGTAGTCTATACTGAGCCCATACTCATACTTTTATTCATAAATATTTGCAGTACTTCTCACAGACGTTCTAATGAGTCAAAATCGAGCAAGAAACCCTTATAAAAAATTATTAATTTTTTTTTCTTGTATTTAAATACATTAAAGTAAATGTCAGAAGAATTACGGATTCAAAAAATGCTTTTTATTAATTTATCAGTCACATAAAAATTACTATACAATAAAAATTGTATAGATCAAAACGCGGACTGGAATGTTACGTTCGTAAGCATTTTTTTTTTGCTCATTTTTCCTCATATCTCTCTTATAACTCACGAAACCTAAAAAAGCTTTATATGCACAAGAAAATAAAATTCATAAAATTTATCTCGATCTTTAATAATTTCGGAGATATAGCCATGTGAAAACGTACGAGAATGCTACGCGTGTTAGCGCTTAATTTGAATGTTGTCGTACATTATGAGGAGAAACTGTTCTTCTAGCAAATTATTTCAAAGTTTCCATAATCTATTTTCAAGGAAATTATATATATACCAAAAAACATTGTTTAAATGGTCGGCGACCAAATATATCTGGACTGGAAAGTTATGCAAAATTCATTTGGTAAATTAAACAGAACAAAACCCTCAAATTTCATTTGAACTTGAAGGAATATTAACAATAGGAAACATTTATTTAGTTTTTGGTTTTAAGATTGGATTTAAATTCACGCATTTAAATCGTCGAAGATTTGTTCAAAAGGCATTTGACGCTCAGTGATTCAGAACTGTCTTTCATCGGCCAAAAATCTGTATCTTTTAAACTACTAAAGATTTTTCAATAAACTTTTTTCCTTAAATATAAAATCCTTCAATCTTTATTTCAGTTTGTAAATCATTTAAATCTTTTTTTTTTTTCTCGGTGACTTTGTTCGTCAATCTAGGAAATTTTATTTTTTGAGTTTTACACAATAACTCAGTCCAATAATATATTTCAAAAAGGGAATTGATAATTTTTTAAGAATAATTAAAGGTCGCTGATTTCTACCATATATTTAGATTTTCTCTATTCCATCTGGCATTCCCTTTATAACGGACCGAAAACTATAATTTTAGTGCATGCTGGACCAACATAAAATTTGTACACCTACACGTTTCATGCCAGAGAAAAATATGCTTGCCACAATAAATTAATACAATTTTAGTGTTATCATCTGTCTATGGAATCAAATAATTGAAACTAATTAAAAGTGCATTTTTCAATTCAGTTTATTTATTAAATATTCATACATACATATATAACGCCCAGTTTATGGATAAATGGTTCTTTCAATACAATTATTTTTTTCTTTTTCTTGCAAAAAAAATAAAGGAAAACTATTCAATTTAATACGCTTAAAACACTTGGATATTTCGTTAATAGGAAAATTAATTTTTGTTTTAGTCTTTTGTTTTACATATTTGTATCTTATTTATTGTACATTTATAATTTGTTTTCATTTGAAACTGGTACTTTACAATGTTGCTATAAAAAAATGCATGTGGCTAGATAAATTTTACACGAATTCTTCCAGAAAAAAAGTAAATAAAATTCAATGCCTGTGCTAATAATTTAGAATTATGTAATGACATTTTTATGTTTTTAAGACCTGAGTTTTTTTTACAGTGCATGCAATTCCAAATTCAATTTGAAATCGTTCTGGAACAATTCGAGCTCGAGGTGATTAATCCAAAATGAAGTGCTTGTAAGATACTGCGGCGGCTTTGAATTCTATATTTGAATATTAAATGAGAAATGATTTATAAATGAATTTATTACAAATAAATGCATGTCAATTTTCTGCAAAAATTTTTTGTTTTTTTTTTTTGGAACATTATACAAGTGTGTTTTTCTTTTTTTTTTATGTATACGAGTACAAGTATAATAAATAGTAAGATGTATATTAAAATGCTTAGAATTTAAAATAACAATGGAGATTCGTTTGTATGTTGTTGATTTTTGAATCCAGCGATGTTATGTTTTTGTAGATTTCATTAGCTGTGAATAGATAAAAATAAAGAAAATTTAAATTTTTATCGCATTTTAGTTATGGATGTATTAAGTAAATTACCTTATTTTGACACAGAATCTTTTATTTTATCGAAAGTATTTTCGAAACTATTCTTTACATCATTCTTGAATTTTGAGGTGTCATCTTCATGATAGTAATAGAAATAGTAGACAAGTAAGCCCACTATTATGAAGATCACAAGGAATGCGCTTATGATCGATATGAGCATGCTCAGAGCACAGTTGAAGCAGCTGAAATTAAAGAAACAAAGTGAATATTATTGATAATAATTAAACTAAGTAGTTAGAGCTGTATTACTATAATATCACTCTGCAGTTAGTTACAAAATGAACTGCGAATGAGACGGAGGAAAACTCAAGTCATGAGGAATGAAATAAACAACATCAGCTGATTCACGTTGGGCTCCGATTAAATCAATCCCAAACTCAGATCAAAACTCGGACAAACTTCTTTACCGAAATTCGTACATAATTCAAACCAAAACTCAAATCAAAATTTTAACAAAACACAGACTAAAATTTATACCAAGCTCCAAACTAAAATTCTAATCATGTAGAATCAAACTGATACTTAAACTTAGCCCACAATGAGATCAAAAATAAGAATAAAAACTTAATCCTAAAATCAGAACTGGAAAAAGATCAAACCATTTTCAAGTTTTACAATCTGATACTGAAATACTGATACTGAAATTTCATGTTTGTTTCTGACAATGTATATATAATGAACAGTTGCGCTGTATAAAGATTTTAGAAGATTATAAGCATTCAGATTTTGGTATAATCCAATAGGAATTAATTGAAAAGGGTTATAATGACAGAGCGAAAAGGGAATCAGAATAGCTAGCCAATGATATTTAGCTTAAAGCAATGTTAGCTCGAGTCCAAGTTTTTAATTTTATTACGTTCACACCGAGTGGTTAACAGTTTTATAAATCATCATTTAAAAACGACGGTGTTTATGTTATACAACCCATTTGTGATGAAGTCATTACAAATATATCCAGGTTGACAAAATTGCACGCCAACTACTGAAGAATTAGTTTTCTACATATACATACATTCGTCATACAATAATTATGACAAATTTTTGAGAGTTGGCGTCACAAATATCTCTCCATCATATAGAGTATAACTAGCATTAGTATAAAGTTTTCGTTTTAGGGGTTATATACGTTTTGGTATGGGAAACTTAGGGCATATTTGTGATTTTTTTTGGACTATTTGAAATAATTTATTTGAAATTAGCATAACAGGTATACATAGTACATATTCTTACGAAAAAAGAGAGTGGTCGGATATGAAAAAATATTGAAAATTGTAGAAGTTGTAGCTCTTGTCCTGATGCGCGTTTTTTCTGCAGAGTCTGGCGATGACCACGATTGAATGCCAACAACTCAACTGTAATCAAAAAGACAAAACAAATTTATAGTTGTGTACTACAGCGCCGAGTACTTGAACGAAATATTTTGAAAAAAAATACGGAAACCATGATGCAAAAAAAAAGTCGATTTTTTGAGTCTCAAAAATGTTTTTAAAAAAAATTATTAGTTAAGACAAATACTGCACATGAAAAAATGATCATTCAAGTACTCCGTATTGTAACTAGAAAAAAAATTAGATGAATTGGTCAAGTAGTTTTTGAGATATCGCGGTCACCGCAAAGGCATTTTTCAAAAAACATCCTTCGGAGAAAATCACGTTTAAAGTTTTGAGTGCACTTTATTCATGAACAGTAGCGCGCTACAAATCGAGTTGCTACTTACGATCTACTGCTTGGATTGACTTGAAATTTCGAACATGAACTCTTGAAAGTATGTTTGTTCGAAATAAGTCATAAAATTTTTTTTCGATTTTTTGACTCATGAAAACGTATATAACCCCTTAATAGAAGCTTGAAGTAGCCAAACATTGAATCGTTTATTCTGTGAGCGTACTACTTGACAAGTAATTCACATAAAAAAACACATACAAAATATTCACTGCTACTTTAACATTTCGGCCCCAGCTGATCTACATATTATCTCATTTCCGATGAAAAGTAATGGATATTGTTATTACTCGAAATTGTTAAACACTCTGATATACATACAATAAACATATGTAAATACAATGTTTCGTTTGTTCTATTTTAATGCTTGACCTTCTATTTAAATCATAAAAATAAAATCGAAATACATTTTTGGCTTTGTTTATTTTTTCATAAGAATTTGATTAGCTTGAAATTGTTTCTCTGGAAAATTACTTTAAAAATTAATTTTTATTTTATAAATATCCATTTTGGAAATATCCATTTTGGATCATAGGATCATTTCATTTTTATATTTCCGTATATTTAATTAAATACACCGGGAAGTTACAGTGGAAATATCTATGTGCCGTGATGGCGACGCACAATGGTTTGTCCCCATAGATGAAGTTAAGAAATTCATGGTGCTAAAACCAAACAAATTTGATATTAATTTAAAGATTAAACTTCAATTAAGAAGATGTTTCCAATTTGATCTTATGGCCTTAAAAATCATGTGAGGGTGAAATTAAGTTTGATCTTTTTCACACAGATTTGATTCAAAACACAAACATGATTTTTTAAAAAATATTTACAAAATTTTATGAAAATCTATGCTAATAGAAAAAATAAACAAATGAATAGAAGTAAATAAATAAATAAATTTAAGAATTCAAAAAATAAATGTTCAGAAAATATATCTCATATGCGGTTTCGTAGTTTCAATGACGATTTTGTAACATGTATCTTTGTATTACTTATAAAAAAAATAAAAATGAAAAATAAAGAAATAATTATTTGCTCAAAGTATTAAAATTGTTAGGCGGAATTTACACCAGTACAAAATTACCGCACGTTGCTGCCAAAAAGTAAATTGCTAATGTAAACAAAAAAACAAGAAACTTGCGGTTTCTCGTTCAACGCAAATTTACTCTCAAAAAGACTTTCTGAAAGAAATGGCGGTAATTATCTTATATATTATCTTAGATGTAAAGTCCGCCTTATATTTACTATCATTAGAGTCTTCAAGAGAGAGAAAGAGAGAACTGCTTTGTAGACCTTAATGGCAGAGCAATCGAATTCCTCCTTTTTTACTCCTTTCTAGAGGCCAAAACGTGCACCTACTCTTTTCGCATGTAATGTTATAAAGAATACTAGTCGGTAAGGCCCCAGTAACTGGGGCTATTTTTTTGCTCAAGAAATCTCTTTATGAAAAAAATATCAAAAGAGAACCAAATTACTCGTTGGTGTTTGTTTTGTTATTTGTGTATGCAGATAATTCGTTAGATAATTCTGAGAGATGCCGTTACTCATGTCTTCTCTCTCTTATTTATTATTTACTCCCGCTTAAGCAATGATTTTTACAACGATGAATGCAATGCTTTGTTCAATGAGCGAATTTTAGAAAACTTCTGACGCTAATATTTTGGAATTGGCTAAACCGATTTCAAATCTGATAATTTTTGGCTAACATACTCGTCAGGCTCTTTAAATTTATGAATAATATGATAGTGTAGCCCTTCTGGATCTTCTGGAATAAAATTGTAGCTTACACTAATAAATGTATAGATTAAAATGTAAATAAATATATTGCACGTTTTGAAGGGATCGGTCGTTACTCTATGAATGATCCTCATTCAAACTGGAATGCTGCTATCTTCTTAATATCTGTTTGCAATTATGGCCTTCAATGCAGACAAATTTTATGAACATTGCAAATTTTCAAGTTGAAGATAAAGTTTCTAAATAAATACTTTATATTTTTTATATAATAGGAATAATTTTAATCTTAGGTATTATCAATTGCAGTAAGATATTTTAGAAATCTCTTCTTATCTTGTGTGTGTGTGAATAACAAAATATTTCACGTACTCACACACACAACTTCTTTTATATGCTCTCAAATGAATATAAATTATCTACAAAAATGATGTCATGCTAAGCGACAAAATTATAGAGAACAAAAATAAACAAAAAAAAAAAAGAAAAAAAAACAACAAAAAAAAGTTTGAGCAAATATTCCAAATTCATGAATATCTTTGGGTTAAATAATTATTGAAAAACAGGAAGTCAAATAAAAAGCGCAAATGTACTTACTACCCGCTCTTAGCGGATGTGGGGGGAGGAGATTTGAGACAGAACAGTGAATATGTCTCGCCTGGCTGGAGACAGGACAAGCCGGAGGCATGCTCTCGCTCACTCTCTCTCACAATGGAAATTGCTTTAATGACAAATGGTGAGAAAGAGAAAGAGAGAGAGAGAGAGAGATATGGAGAGAATAAAAATATGAATTACTTTAGTTGCTGTTTATAAAAGCGTCACTCACTCGTTATCCTTCGTTGAATTTGCCGTTTGCCATTGGCGCCATATTATATTTAGTTGTAGATACAACAACAAAATAAAAACAATAATATAACGACAGCTGCGTCATGAATTTAATGAGTTCCGATTAAAAGGACATTGAGTTTACTTATGTAGATTGAAATATTTTGGGGTTGAAGTGTTTTTATTTTATGTACTTACACTTTTTTTATTGTCTTTCACAATTTTCAACATCATTTGCTCATAACTTTTTTAATTTGTTAGAAAATTTTAGTTAATGTTTTGCACATTAAAATGTGTACGTGTACAATTATGAATGGCATGAAGTCCTTTAAGTGCACTTTCCTGTTTTATACTTTTCTTTGGAGAGCTTTGGGCGTTAGTCATTGCATGCATATTCGTCATAAAAATAATGTCACATGACCTCGTTTCGTGTCAGAATTTGGTTTTTTTTTTTTGTTTTGTTTTTATTGTTTGTTCATACTTCAGTCAACATTTAATAAAAGTAGGTTACGGCAGGAAATTATTCAAAAAAAAAAAAAAAAAATTGTACTCTATGTTTGAATTAGCAATCTGCTGTTCAGGCCAAATGCAAATTAAGGTGAATTTGTACTTTTTTCTCCACACCTTGTCTCCTGGCATAGAAGACAAATTAATCAAAATTAAGGCCAAACGAAAATTAAGGTAAATTTGTATTTTTTCTCCACACCTTCTCCTGGCATAGAGAACAAATTAATCAAAATTATAATGCACATACATAGTAAATAGCAATAGCACACCCAGAGTTGTGATAAGAATTATGTTATATTGAGGACAGTTAATTAAAATATTATTTTATTGCGCTTTTTAGTGGAATACAACTAGAAGATTGTCAACGAAACAATTTTTAAACAAATATTTGAAAAGAAATTAGTATTAACAATAATCTTGCGGCATCCCCTCTTGACTGGCAATCGCAAATTCAAGAGTAAATATTGTTGTCGAAAAGCTTTCACTTTGCAGTTGAGATTAAATATAAAAGTACACGAGATTATATGGGAACGTTTTCGAAGCTGTAAATTCTGGTACACCGATGCGATTTTGTAGCTCGGAAGTCGCAATAGTAAATTTCATTTTATTTACTGTTTTGTTGCAGAAATTATAAAAATGTAATTTCTTTCAAATGAAAATCTAGCACTTTTATTTTTTGCTTTAGAAGAAGGAAATGCTGAGTAACCTTTGTAGTATAAATAAATTTCATATCACATGAAAAAGTGGAATAATTTTGCGCAAGACCAAAAGCAAAACGTTCAGAGCAAAAGTGAAACGAAATATGTTCAGAGCGAAAATGGGATAAAAAGCTATGCAGTTCTTGCTCTGAAAAAATTGTTATAACTTTTTTGTTCATTTCATTTTCACTCTCAACCGTATTACTTGTGCCGTTCTTGAGCTGAGATACTAAATTATTTCACTTTTGCTCTTATATAAATTTTAGCCCGCTTTTCCTCTTATGTTTTCTTATTTATACTCTTCGTGTGAAGCATCGCATAGGATTGATCCAGAGAAAAAGTAGGCAGTCTTCGGAAATGTCAATTGCAATGGAAAAGTACAAAGTTTATAATTCGAAATGGCATACGTAAAAATTTTGACAATGCACTATGCTAGTGGGCGCAGCAAAAAAGTTGATGATGCGCATCAAAAGACGAAACTGTGCATCACTAATATTCTTGATATACACTCTGTGTGGATTCCAGGTCACAGTGATATACTTGGAAATAATAAGGCTGATGAATTCGATTAGGGACAAAAAAGCCGCTTGTACAATTTAAAAACTACCCGGCTATCCCACTGGCAACCTACAAGCTTAATGTTCAAACGGAGTTCTTGATCTAGGCGAGGGTGAGATGGCTGATTGAACTCACATGCAAAACCACCAAGAAGGTATGGCCTGTGTATAACCCCAAATGTTCTAGGAAGCTATTATCTCTCGGCAGAAAGCAAATATGTAAAACCGTGATAATAATAACTGGTCACGCCTCTAGATTGAGTGCATTCTCAAACGACTATTGCAGAAGTTTTAAAAATGAATAAGAGGAGGAATCCATTTCTTACTGCCTACGCTTCTGCCCAGCCTGGCTATCTGTAGGAAAAATGCCCTAGGTCAATATTTTCTAGACGACTTATTCGACTTAGGGACAACTGACCTACGAGACCTACTTAAATGTATAACAAACTCTAATTGGTTCGACTAATTTTTGGTTCTAAAGGGGGTGAATGAAATACACACGTGGTAACACAATATTAAACTTAAAGAAAAAATCACAAATAAATTTTTATTTTTCATAATATTATTGCTATTTCAAAAACTTTCTATGTGGTTTTTTAGTAGTGTAAAAACAGATTTAGACCTATCTATTATTTAGAATTTTGGTGCTAAAGATTTTTTTTATTTCTACGATATAATGTATTTGTGGCTTCTCTTTTCATAAATAAAACGTTATAAAAATGTTTATTTACTAAATTAAAATTATTATTAAAAGAAAGATTTGGTAGCGCATGCGCACTTGATAGTCTCTTCTCAGTTTTTTGTCTCTTTCTTTGTCAATGCGTGCTCGTGTGATGTTGTGCTACAAGTGTCGTCCACTTTTTGAATGGTTTGTCTTGTATTTTTCGTTAAGTTAGTTCTAAAAGCGTCGTCCACTTTTTGTATATCTTGTTTCTTCTTCGTTCGTCGTTCTTACCACATGTATTAACCTTACAGTGTATGTGTATCCATAATTTTGACGCTATATTTTCAAGCTTCCTCTACCTCATTCACTATTATTTTATTGCGTATTATGAAATTTGAGAGATATTTTACTGCAAACCACTTACTGCAAACTATTACATTACAAATTACAAGCTTATAATAAAATATTGAATAACCCAATTTCAAATGAACGTCATCGAGATATATATACATACTCGTAAGTGCAAACATTCACACTCGTAAACAAATAGCATTCGCTAATTACTTGTTTAAAAACATTTCCATACCGGAAGTTTAGTTATTGTATTAGGCTGGCGTACGCTGATTTAGGGACAAAAATACTTCACCTAAACCTAAATATTTAGGAACTTTTTTGAAAACAAAAAGCATGAACTCAAAATTAAGAAAAATAAATACAATTTCCTTTTTTTTTATATTGTAAAGTACGAAGAAACAAATAGACAAAGGCTCGAAATTAAAACTTGCTTTTACATTAATATTTTAAGAGTAAAAATGCCTTGTTTTTGGATTAATTTTAAAACATACCAACACGATACGTTCTCGGAACATTTGCCCATTTTGTTGTTTTAAATTTATTAGTTGTAGGTTGTAATTTTATTCAAGTAAATTAACTTGGTTAGGTTATGCGCGTTTAACACTGGAGGATTAAAAACAATATAAACTAGATACTGATGCCGTCTAATACGAGATTGACACTGAAGCTGATGAGAAAATGAGCGTACAGTAGTTTTTCATACAAGTGGTTTCATTGAAATTGTTATGCATGTACATGAGCACCACGAAAAGAAAAACAGAGGGAGACATAGAGAGAGAGCGCAAAGGGAGTTGCCAACTAATGTTTAGACTCTAAACTTTAGATACATAAGTAAAACTAATATGCAAAATTGTGTTAATATTTATGTTCGAATATGTTTACAAACTGTAGAAATGTATTGGTTACAAAAAAAAAAACTAAGACAAATAGTAAAAATTCAATGCCGGTTTGCTTTTTTTAGGTTTAAAGAAAATATTAAAATATTTCGGTAAGAAAATGTGGCCTAAGCATCCGAATACAAGGGAATTAGTTCTTTGCACGAGAGTGTATAAAATTTATTCCTTTGATCTACTCACATTGAAGGGCGTCTCACTATTACCTGTAGAATAAAGCAAATATTTAAGCTATACACCTCAAGACATAGCCTCATTATAAGTTCACTATAGCTACGGTCATTCTATAAAGTAATTTGCTGGTTCTAAATCTCGAAGATATCGCTTATGTACAAGTCTATCGTGGATATTCCCATCACACAGGAATGCATAGAAATGGACTGTAGAATCTTTGATCAAAGTCTAAATCTTAAAACATATTTTTTTGTCTCCCCCACTGTAATATTTTTGAAGCAGAGATGACAGGCTGAGAGGAAAAGCGGGCTAAAATTTATATAAGAGCAAAAGTGAAATAATTTAGAGTATCAGTGCAAGAATGGCATAAGTAATACAGTTTAGAGTATAAATGAAACGCCTTAAAAGTAAGAGCAAAAATGGTATAACAATTCTTTCATAGCAAGAACAGCATAGTTTTTTATTCCGTTTTCGCTCTGAGCATAATTCGTTTCACTTTTGCTCTGAACATATTTCGTTTTGCTTTTGCTCTTAAGTAAAATTATTCCATTTTTTCTGAACGTAGAAGTTATACCACTTTTCCTCTCAGCCTCTCAAATGAGGACGATTCGGTTTTATATCACTTTCGAATGATAAATGACAGGCTGAGAGGAAAAGCGGGCTAAAATTTATATAAGAGCAAAAGTAAAATAATTTAGTGTCAGTGCAAGAATGACATAAGTAATACGGTTTAGAGTGAAAATGAAACGCCATAAAAGTAAGAACAAAAATGGTATAACAATTCTTTCAGAGAACAGAAGAACAGCATTGTTTTTTATTCCGTTTTTGCTCTGAACATATTTCGTTTCACTTTTGCTCTGAACATATTTCGTTTTGCTTTTGCTCTTAAGTAAAATTATTCCACTATTTTCTGAACGTAGAAGTTATACCACTTTTTCTCTCAGCCTCTCAGATATCGATCAGTAAATATGATTTAAGTGTAACACTACATCACCCTGTGATTGGCACCTATGTTTTGAGAAAACTAATTGAATTAAGGGTCATCTGAGTTATTAAGACTAGATCAGACACCTAGACATGCTTTTGAGAACCACCTCATGTATGTGTATAACAAAATACCCCAAAAGGCCCGATTGTCAGCAGCTCGCCTGAGGAGTATAAGGTCGGCATTTGTTGTTTTTGTTTTGTTAACGAACACTTGCTGCAATCGTTTCCGAAACAAACGACGACAAGATCATCATAATTTAAAATAAGAAAACTACTGACGCAAAGATTTCGTGAAAGGTCTTTCCACGCATTTCGAACTGCTGACGCAAAGATCTCATGCCCTCCATTCGAAGCCCTCCATAAGGAGCGTAAAATGGAGTGCTTTTTTCCAATGACATGCAATGTTAAAAACGTAATGGTGTGCATACGGAGAGGCAGCGCCTATAGCTGACTTGTTAGCACTGTTTTTTTCCCGTTGGGATATCACGCACAAACACACGCATCTTCACTAGTATGCTCTCGAATGAATACAAATTATTTGAAAAGATGATGTCATGGTAAGCGGCAAAATTATAGAGAGAATAAAAATAAATAAACCAAAAAAAAAAAATAGAAAAAATCTAATTTTTCTACGTTCATGCATATAAATCTTTGAGTTAAATAGTTAAGTGACCTGACATAATAAAGTCCATGGGCGTTATGCCCGCCTGAAAACGGTCAGACCACCCAAAATCTCCGTGACCACCTCAAAAACTGTCATAACATCGAATAAAGAAACGGTCGCAATGCCTAATTTTTTTCAATGCCAATTGCAATTTGCAAATATAATTTTAAACCAAGTTAATGCCAATAGTCGCCATTATCCAGTTGACGTTAATTTCTTTGTAGTTCCATCGTGTGGATACAGGCAACTGTTGACAATAGGTCTGTTCTCGTACAAAAAATTTTTACAAATTTTTGCAAGTTTCTACTAGTAATGTGAGAGCGAAAAAAATAGCTGCAAATTTCTACTAGTAAAAGTTTTACTTGAAAGAATTTTCAACTGCCGAAAAAAAAGAACTGTCAAAAATCTAAACGTCAACAAGTTTTTACTGGGAAAGTACGAGAACAGACCTAATATTTTTTGGTCCAAAAAATGTCAAAAGTATATGTATGTATACTTCAATTTACAAAGTCAAATCTCTTTGAATTAAAAACCGAACACTTTTACCACTGATTTTGAAAAAGCTCTTCGAAATGGAAATGAATACAGAAATCACAGCGAAAGTTATACGTTTATGATATGTTCTTTTTGCAGACAAATTGAGAGACATTTAGAGGAATATTAAAATTGATAAAATCTTTTTCGTCTTAAATCAAATTTTGTTTAAATTTGGTTTTCGTATGTTTAAAAAAAATAGAAACGACATAATGCCCATTGAGTGTTATGGCCGATTTGAAGTGGTCGCAAGCCTCAAAGTGTTTTTGGGTGTTATGGCCGTTTCTGGGAAATCATAAAGACCATGGCCGTTGTGTCTGGTCCCTTATTAATTACACAGTGAGGCCGAAAAAAAGGCTTATCATTTCTTAGTTGTCATAGACCATTTCTAATATTTTAACATAGTTTATTTAACTGAATACAAAAGTGTGGAACTATAAATTGTCTTTGTGGATGTGAGGAGTAATCTTTAAAGATACCAGTAGTCTCAGTAGTCTGTACTATTTTCATGGACGACTCTCATCCTGGTAAAACTTCGTGTATTTCGTTACTTTTATTGGGACTTCAAATTTAGACATTAAATTGGTTTCGTAAAAAAATATAATATTTTGGAAAGATTACATCGAACTTTATAAAGGAAAGTCTACAAAAACAAATTTTTTAAAAATTAGGCCGTATGAAACTTTAACTAAAAAATTAAAAGAAATCTTTGTCTATTCTCTAACTCAAATCCTCTCTTATTTTCCTGTTATTCCACCAAAATTTAATTTAATGAAAGGGCTGCTATTAATTTATGTTCACATTAGGGGAATTCATGAGAAAATAAATTCTTGAACATGAATGTTGATTTAAAAGCATCTTGTATTTTGTGTAGGTATTCGTCAATGTAAAGCTCCCTATTATCTGCGCAGCTCTCTTCTCTTGTTCTTATTGCATACATTTTTACCACTTGCACACAGTTGATTATTTTTGTGCTTGTCTAAACACCCACTATAAAAGCGTCACTCACGCGTTATCCTTCGTTGAATTTGCCTTTTGCCATTGGCGCCATATTATGTTTAGCAGTACAACAACAACAAAATAAAAACATCATTAATAAAACGACAGTTGCGTCATGAATTTCATGAGTTTCGATTATAAGGACATTGAATTTGCTTATATTGAAATAAATATTTGGGATTTGAAACGTTTCTATTTTATGTACCTATAATTTTTTATTGCAATTCACAATTTTAAACATCATTTGCTCATAACTTTTTTAATTTGTTAGAAAATTTTAGTAAGTTAATGTTTTGCACATTAAAATATGTACGTGTATAAATATAAATATGAATGAAGTCCTTTAAGTGCACTTTCCTGTTTTATACTTTTCTTTGGAGAGTTTTGGGCGTTAGTCATTGCATGCATATTCGCTATAAAAATAATGTTACATGACCTCGTTTCGTGCAACAATTCTATTTTAGGTATAAAATACTAAAATCGATCTAACATTCAAAAAAACAAAATGAAACGCAGACAATGATGGAGAGTAGTGCTCTTGATACCAATCGGTTAATACCCGTACACATGTACTTCCGGGTATCCGGGTAGAACCTGGGTAAGAGGGTTTCAAAAGCACTAGTGGGGAGTGAAACGAAGGGTATGCCCGAATCAGCCGAGGATGAACAAATGTGAGCGAGACATGTGCGAAAAACGATCAAAATAGTTACGATATTTATACGGAAAACATAATGAAAATATTTGCAGATTATAGTTAGCCAGATGTTCCCTGATTTATAGCAGTCTACACTGGCTAAGTTCTTTGCATTCATTCCTGTTGTAGAAGTTATATGTATTTCTATATTTTTGTGCCGAGCCCGACCGGCTAAGTAAAGGGAAATTTATTTTAGCAAATTTTTACTTCTGGAAGCTTGTCATTGCCAGCCAATAGTTTGTGTCGCATGAAAAAAAACTCCTTTCGATTTTTCCGACCATGGCGAGTATCGAAACCAGACTCAGGGCATCAATCCAGCTCATAACCATTACACCATGGCGACCACTTTAATTAGATACATACAGTGACAGTCGAAATTGTTTAAATGGTATAATTTAAATATTTTTTGGGTCACTATTAGTGACAATAAATCATGCAAATGGAAAATCGATCAACGATAGCTCTGAATAGTTGCTGGTTATATGTATAGCTAAAGAAGAAAGAAAATAATTGCTTAAAATTGGATAAAATCTTCAGGTCAAGTATGTCGTTTGAAGGTACCGAAATTTCGATTGAAATTGGTAAACTTAATTAATTTTTCAATCAAACATTTATTTTTAAAAATTATATTAATCTGTAATTGCATTTTATAAATATAAACCAAAAGCAAAAATATCTTTTCGTATCTTGTGTCGCACGAGCGCTAAAGTTTAATAAAGTTTTGACCAAATTTTACAATTTCTCTACTGTTTCCACATTATTTCTAAAAATATGGCAACTCGGGGAGGGTGTGCCCCTTAAACAATTTAAAAAAAAATTTTCCATTTTACATTTTCATACTTAGAAACTGCAGTTTAGAATACTGGAATTTGTTAAAATTCGCAGCTGATAAAATAAATAAAATCGTCATGAGTGACCTGGAGATATTATGCAATTAAAAAAAAAAAAAAATGATTTCCCCTGTGCTTAACTGGACGAACAGCAAATATTTTAATACTTTAATGCTATTATTTGTTAACTTTTCAATATTTGTGGTAAATTATCGTGTCCTTAAAAAATGTTATATATATCTTGTTTTGACTGCCACTGTATAACATTTCTAAAACTCTTCCCCTAGGATCAATTAGCACTTCCTCACACCTTGAAGGATAAATACTTGCAGAGTTTTATTTAGCCCGTTTGTCTGTACAGGGTGCATGGTGTTTGCCATAAGCTTTATACATATATATTATGACGATGATTTGAACAGAAGCTAAACCATTTATACCAACCAAATCCGTTGTTGTTTCCTTCTTCCTTTCTACAAATAACCACTGATAAATAAGAAAAATTGTTGCACGAATTATCAAAATAGGACAATAAGCACCACACCCATCTACCACACAAAAAGCAGGAAAAACGTATTTCTATTATAGGGTGTGTGGGTGTATTATGCTCGACCGTTTGTATTACATACGTAAATAAAATTTTATATGCATGCAACAACCACTGCTGGTAAAACCAATATTGACATATCACATCGTACTTAATGTAAGAATTTTTTCGCTATACTTTCAAGCATCCTCCTTCACTTTAATTATATACATATTATGAAATTTGATAGATGTTTTACTGCAACCACTTACTATAAAATATTACATTATTACAAGCAAAAAAGAAAATATAGAATAACTCAACTTCAAATGAACGTCATCGAGATATACATAAGTGTGAGTAAACACACTCATAAACAAATAGCATTTGCAAATTGTTTGTTTATAAACATTTGTGTACCGGTCGTTTATTTATTGTTTTAGGGACAAGAACACTCACTACATCTAAATATAAAGGTACTTTTTTTTTTTTAAATATATCTACAAAGAACACGACCTCGGAATGAGGTAAATAAGCACAATATTCAATTTATTATATTGCAGTCAAACCAAGAAACAGACAAACACACTTGAAATTGAATCGTGCTTTTAAATACATTAGTACATTAAAAGTGAAAATACATCGGTTTTTGTTTAATTTTAAAACATACCAACATGTTACGCTACCAGCTAAGCACTTGCACATTTTGTTGTTTTATTTTATTTCTCGTTGCACTTGGAATTAAATTTATTGAAGTAAATTAGCTTGGATAGGTTAAGCACGCTCAACAACGAAGGGAAATTAAAAGCAATCAACTAGATACTGTTGCCGACTAATGCGAGACTGAAACTGAAGCTGTTGGGGAAATGAAAATACAGTGGCTTTTCACACAAGTCATTTTATTACAACTGCTGTACATGCACATGAGCACTACGAAAAGAAAAAGAGAGAGTGATAGAGAGTTGCCAACTAATGCTCAGAGACATAAAGAAAACTTATATGGAAATTTCGATTAAGATTTACTCCAAGCCTTGTACGAAATAGGTAATTAAACTGGAAGAAAAGTCACACTTTACGTATTCCTACAAGAGCCACTGAAAAGAAATGGGTCTACAGTCTATTCTGTAATGTAGGACAACACATTACTTAGGGTAAATATAGTTACCTCCATAGACTCACGATGCCAATCCAAGGGTTAGAAGATGATTAGACAGGGCAAAGTAAGAATTGGCGGCTCAAAAGACAGAAGTCGTGCTATTGAGCACGAGAAGAGCTGGTCATATCGGTTGGTCATCATTGATTGCGTCCATAAATTAAAAAGACTCTAGAATGACATTGAAAGAGCATCTAAAAGCTGCTAGTGAAAAGGCAGTATGAATAAACAGAGCGCTAACGCACTGTAAATTTTGGAAATGTAGAAGATGCCGAATATATGGGAGCAGTAATCGTCAACCAGCCATACAATCGGGCTGATATGGACAAAACTATTACCCGTGTACTCGAATGTGCGGGTATTATCCAATCTCGCGCGTACCCCGTCATTTAGGTCAACGGGTACCCTAAAATTCGCGGGTACAGGGAGGAAAGCGGCCACCCGGAGCACAATAAGTACCCATAATACCGCATCTGTAAAATACAGAACCAAGTTCTAATTGGTATTGGATTCAAAGATGCTAGTATCTCAACCACAAACAATTCTTCAGCTCTCGATTGAAATTTTGATTAAAACGAAAAGGAATCGAGGTTACTTTTTTCTCCCAGTACACCTCATAGTCGACCTCGATAGTTTAGTGTGCAGTTCACTAGACTTTCATCCGCAGTTTGGAATCGGCGTTAATGCGGACGGCCACTGTGACGGGTCAAAACATTTTTTTTATCTTAAGGTTTATAAAGTTTATGGGTCTATTTTTTTATGAAAAACAAATATCAAAATAGAACCCAACTACTCGTTGGTGTTTGTTTTGTTATTTGTGTATGCAGATAATTCGTTAGATAATTCTGAGAGATACCGTTACTCATGTCTTCTGTCACTCTCTCTTATTTATTATTTACTCCCTTAAGCAATGATTTTTACAACGATGAATGCAATGCTTTGTTCAATGAGCGAATTTGAAAAAACTTACGACGTTAATATTTTGAAATTGGCTTAACCGATTTTAAATCTGATAATTTTTGGCTAACCTACTCACCAAGCTCTTCAAATTGATAGTGTAGCATTTCTGGATTTTCTCGAATAAAATTGTAGTTACACTAATAAATGTATAGATATTCAAAAATATATGAGTCAAAATTCCAAAAATTGCCTGAGTTACAGCCATTTTAGTGATAGTGAGTAGACTGAAAACTTAATGGACTGAAAACTTTAAATGCGTTTTTCTCGAAACAACTTTTTTCGAATTGGTCGCGTCGATATCTCGATCAAATATTAACCGATTTTCAAACTTTTTTCGTTTTGTTCGTTTTTGCAGTAGCTGTCGTTAAGCGTAGCCGATTTTCAAATTTTTGATTTTTACTATTTTTTAAGCTGTTTTGAAACAAAACAAAAAAAAAAGGGCCGAAACATGAAAAAATTTTAAATCAGTTACCATTTTGTGGAAAATAACAATAAAAAAAAAAACGCTACGTACGATGAGAATTATACTCATATAGATTATTAAAAATTAAAATTTTTTTTTTCAGAAAATCCGTTCTTGAAGAATCGACACGACCATGGAGGCGAAATTTTTTTTCGGGCTCCAGGGCAACGGCAATATAAAACGATTCCCATATTCTTTTATTTGACAGATCAAACAAATTACTCATTTTTCCAGACGTCACAGTGGCCTTCCCCCTTAAACTGTAGGTCTAAGTATATCGTATCACAATGGGCCGATCTGACCTGAGTGTGTCTCTCGACAGCCACTTAAAAAAAAATCATAATTTATCCATCTGACTAGAGTATTCATGGAGGAAGAGAAATGGAGAAGAACCATTAGAATCCATTTTTTTAAGTTAGTCAGACAAGCGATTTTGGAATTTGAACTAGAACCACGGGGCTTACGAGCATGAGGGAAAATTGTGGATGTTGAACTTGAGAGTAAGAATTATTGAGACAAGACAGTAGTAACCACGCCCATTTAACACACAAAATATAAAGGCCTGATGTACTTTGTGTGCATCTCAACCATTTTAGATTACAATTCTTTAAATTTATAAATATTTATTATATGTATAGCTAATATTGGATTTGACTTTTTTTTGTATTCCATCATCGATTGTTTTTTACGCAATGATGAGTCTCAAAGGGTAGTTACTTCATAAAAATATTTTAAGTTTAAATATAGAAGTTGTGATTGGGTGTGAAAATATTCTTTTCCTCGATATTTGAATATTTTCCAAAATATATAAAAAACGTGTATCGTTTTTTGAAAACTAAAAAAGTTGTGAGTTTTAAATTATACACCAATTTTTCAGATTTTAGAAAATCATTACGCCTTATTTTGTCGCCGTTTTAAAAATTCGATGGGGTGTGAACAGTTTTTAAACGTACTGTAGGTACTTTTTTTCATTTACACATGTTTACAAAGAGCACGATTTCAATGGAAAAAATAAAGGTGATTTTCATTTTATTCAATTAAATGTTGATCTTAGCCGCATTATTTTTTATACTATTTTAAGAGTGAATATATATTTTCTTTTTGTTTAATTTCACAACATACCAACACACTACGTTTCCAGGGCACTTGCACATTTTGCTTTATTTCTCTTTGTACTTTGAATTAAATTTATTAAAGTAAATTAACTTGGATAGATTAAGCGCTTTCAACAACGAAGGGGAATTATAAACAATCAACTAGATGCTGATGCCGTCTAATGAGAGACTGATACTGAAGCTGTTGACAGAATGGGAACAGTATTTTTTTCATACAAGTCGTTTCGTTCAAATTGTTGAACGTGACGAAAAGAAAAAGAGAGAGAACGATGGAGAGTTGCCAACTAATGCTCAGAGACATAAGGAAAACTGTTGTGAAAAATTCCATGGAGATTTATACCATTACTTCCTGCAAAACATGGCATGTAGGAAATATCATAGTGAAATAAATAAAGTGAAATAAATAGAAGTGACGCCCTCTTTTCTATTCACTGACATCTGCCAAATTTGAAAATTATTCTCTTACTTTTCACAAAACATTTGATATTTCAGAAGTAAATATAAAAAAGTATTAACCCATTGGTACCAGCACAATATATAAATAAAATAGAAAAATTTAAAAAGCCAGAAACATTTTTAGGCATTGATAAACGAGATCTTCGAAGGCGTTTGTAACAACCATGTGCATAATATGAACCAAGGATTTAACCCAAAACTTAAAGTTTTTTTGTTATGTATGCCATTCAAGTAAGAAATCTGCCTCTCCGGAATTTAAATAAAATTATTTTGAGTTCGGTAAAACTATTTAGAATATAAAGAGAACATTTTTGAAGACGTAAATTGTAAAAGTATTGTATTTTGTTTATTTAAATATTTTATAAAACCACACTCTACAAAATATTTTGAGAGCTTTTATTTCAGAAAAAAACAACAAACGAAAAGTTTAATGTTTTTTGATATTTTTATTTCATTTATTTATTTGTGTACAGCTGACGAAAATGGGTTAAGATAGTTTTCTCTCATAAACAAAATTATTTGTCAAAATTTATTGAGCGAATAAATGTCATAATTGTCAATTCTCAGAAGACCTGAGAATATTTCAGATTACTTTCTGCTATCTGGCATACTGTATACTGTGGGAAATATCAAATTAGGCTGGAAGAAAAGGGTTCAACACTGCTATACGGTGTTTTGGTTTGGTGGAAATACTGCAGAAAGAATAGTCAGTGTACAGTGATTCGATATATTAATTTGAACATCTTTTATGCATAGACGATTGAAAACTTTCTCCTTTTTAAATATACCTTATAATAGAAGCGTAGTTGTAATAGTTACTGGGAATGGTGTTATTGGTAGGCAATGGATTAGGATTTCACGTAAATGAGTTTTGCAGAATTTGCTCTCGAATCTGCTGTCATTGGAGACTTAGAGCACTTTTCTCAATGTTCAGCTGAGCACTAATTAGAACTAACTAACTTCGGTTGAAGTTCGGTTTAGTGCTTAACTGGACATTGAAAAAACGGCCCTTAGAAAACTTGATTAAAACCAAAAAATAGTTCGCAAAAGATTAAAAAACTGTTTTAAAAGTCAGTATTAGCTTTTAGAATTAACTTAGTTCCCTTCTTTCACCAAGGTAAGCCATTAATATCTCAAAAAATACCTTAATTAATGGTTTATTAAAATAACCATGGGGAATTCCTATTGATTATTTTAAAGAGACTTGTAAATTCCTTTGATAAACTTCCAAAGTTAAACTATAATTGTTTATAGACTGTTTTCACATTCTTTCTCTCTCACTTGGTCTTTGTGATGAAGAGCCTCAACAAGTAAGTAGTTGGCAACTCTACTCGAGTCGTTTTGGGCGATGCCATATGAGTATATGTGAAGGGCATTACCCCGAAGAATACGAGAAAATTTTTCTCATTTAGAGAATGAAACAAAATGAAATTGAAACGAGAATAGCTTGTAGTTGTTGTATGGTATGTAAAGATATATACATACATACACTTGTACATATGTATTTTACATAGTGGCACGCACTTAGATCATATATAGAATATTTAAAAACAACAACCAAGTGCAACGGATATTTTGCTAGGTTGGGGATGTCTACTCATTGGAACTTACAATACTTTTATATTTGACTATACTGCGGTTGTTATGATCAAGCTTGTAGTAATTGATAGTTTTAGTTTTTTTGAGGGGTAATAAGAATAGCGTTTTTTGGTTTCGGCCATTTTTAACTAACAACAAAACACATATTGATAGGGTTGCCATAGTTGCGGAAGGCCAGACCAGAAGATTTATTTATTTATTTTTGTTTTTCATTTGGATTTTCCTTTCCAGGTTGTTCTTTATTAAACAAAAATTATGAAAATTAATTTTTACTTCACTTTTAAAGTCTTATATATACAGAATCGAATTAGGGTTCTGTGGGCCTTGGGGCAGCCCAGTTAGTTCCTATGGTTAATCCCGAACTGCATGTATATACATAACTAATAGGAATATTCATTAGGATATACTATATTAAATTATTATAGCACTTTGGCAAGATTCTTTTGATAGTGATGTTGCAATTACTCTAAAAATATTCTTACGTGTTCCAAACAGCGAAACATAATCAACTTGCCAAAGACTAGATGTAAAATGAGACTTCAGAATCACTTAGTATATAAAAGTGCGAAATAAGAATATTCTTGTTACACTTGATAATAAGGCGATGGTTGAGCCTATAGGACATACCAACGTAGATTTGACCTTGGTGCAAGAATGTGTTCGGAAACCACGTGGGTGTGCCTATTATAATGTTTCACTCAAAAGTGGAACGAAAGACAAGGCGTTATGCGACGATTGACGTCTAAGTTAAGCATGGATTTATTTATATAATTCCAAATAAATTGGAAAAATGTATGAATAGGTGGAATAATGAGCAGTGGCCAAGGATATGATCACAAATCGTATAAACGCAAAGGATCTATAAAGATGAGAAGATGAGGAGAAGGCGTCATTAAAAGTACCTCTTGGTTCATAGTCTTCAACGGAAAACTCCTCTCTTCAAAGATGAATATTTTTGAAAATGACGCTTTCTGATTATGTCTAAATGGACGTCAATGTACAGCGTTGGTAAGCGGAGGGTGGTAATTTTATGGTGGTGACAAAATATGCAATATCTGTTTTAAGAAGCTGCTTGCACTTTTGCGTGATGCAATTATGACGAAGATGATCGATAAGTTCACGGCCAATCCAAGTAATTAAATCACACAAAAGGGAAATGATAAAATAATGAACATTTTGTTGTCTACTTCTGCAAATCGTGTAAAAGTGAATAAAATAAAGACCTGCTAGACCATACATAAAACTTTCATATTTACACGTATTTGCCGTTCATGTTGCCAATCGGATCTGTCGCTAGTTTATCAATTTAATATAATGTAAAGCCACAACTAACTAGATTTTCTTTATGATTATACTGTAATACCACAGCAAAAACTAAAACTGCTATTTTTCATGTATTCCAGAGTAATTTACGATCGCTGAGTTTAAAATCTGACGGTTAGCTTCGCCACGCCAGGTTTTCGAGATAACAGTACAGGCTTTGTGAAGCTCTTTCTTTAAGAACCTTTCTTTAGGACCCAATATCCTCTTTGATTAGCAAACCTATATCTCAAACACACTATAATACTTTTTTTTGCTGATTTAGCTCGTTGAAAAATTATTTTAAGCTATACTCATAAAACTTCCAAAATGTGGGGTATGAGGTGCATATGGATAAATCTGGTTTTCACAAAAAATGTTCTTCCTTTTTTATCAAGCAACTTTGTCATAGACACCAAAAATGGTTAACGTCAAATTAAAAATGTGCTAGTACAGTTGTGTTCATGACGATTTCTGATTTCATGTACCAGGCTAGCAACCTCAAATTGCTCTTGAATACAAGTGAAGAGTACGAAAAGTGTAACTAAAATGATAACTTATTACTCATTGGGGTCTATTGCGAATCGCGAACGACTATCGATTTTAGTTTACAAATTCGATCAGCTGTCGACTGCGAGTTGCTTGAAATTTGCTGATTACTTCAATTTTTTCTAATAAAGATTGAAATGTAAGTATTTATAAAATAAATTTATGAATTTTTAGTTGAAAACTTATTTTAATTAATTTAATTTAATTAGATAGATTAAGACAAAATGTCACTGTTGACAATTACAAATTCGAAGTCGTCAAGGATTTTGTTTATCTTGGATCCAGCATCAACACCAACAATAATGTCAACCTTGAGATCGAGCGAAGAATAACTCTTGCCAACAGGTGTTACTGCGGGCTCAGTAGGCATTTGAGAAGCAGAGCCCTCTCTCGACGTACGAAAATAACGCTCTTCAAGTCCCTCATCCTTCACATCTTAATTTATGGCGCTGAGACGTGGACATTGACCACCAACGATGAGAGGCTGTTGGGAGCGTTATAGAGGAAGATACTCCGCAAGATCTATGGTCCAGTGTGCGTGGACTACGTGTATCCCATAAGATGGAAACATGAGCTGTACGCCGACATCGCTGGCTGGGTCATGTTAAGCGAATAGATGAAAATGCTCCGGCTAGAAGGGTGTTTTATTCGAGCCATGGGGTGGAACGCGCAGAAGAGGAAGACCTAATTTCCGTTAGAAAGACTAGGTACAAGGGGACCTGACTGCACTTGGCCTTACTAACTGGCGCCGGCGCACGCATTGCAGAATCGATTTAGAGCCAATTAAGTAAGTAAGTAGATAGATTAAGTTACACAGCACAAAAATTAAAATATATCGGTCTGATCGAGTCGAGTTGACTGTCGATCAAAATTAGCACTAGTTTGCTTTTCAGTTTTAGCAACTTTCGTTTTCGTTGATGAAGTAATGTATCTTGGTTTGTTAAATGACTTAAGATTGCGCTTTTATTTTCTTCGTCCCTTTAAATTTTTTTTTGGTTCAAAAGTAACCATCATAATGTAAGGGAGAATTTTATAATCCAAAGGTTCTCCTTGAATCCACTAGTGCAGGGAACTTCATATCAACATTGTACTAGATTAAATTGCAGCCATTCATTTCGGATGTGGCTGGTTGGTAGCAAACAAACATTTTTTATGGAAATCCTTCAAAACTCACCAGTTTATGTAAAACGAAACTTTTATGCTTCTTAAAAAAAAAAAAATTAACAATTCGTAATTTTCACAGTTTTAAACTTTATTTTCGTTTTTAATGTATAATATTTTATTATTTTTTAATACAATAATGTAAAATTATTTAATACATAAATACATAAACTAAACAATATATTTTTTTGTTATATGCTTCTCTTAGAAATAGAATTAATATAAAATCGGTAGATTAATAATTAATAATATTTACAGTTTGTTGTTGATACCAATGACCAAAAGTTAATATGAAGAGTTACTGATCTTTATATGGCAGTTGTATTAAGAAATGTTTGTTAATTATTTATTTATTTATTTATATTATTATTGCTATTCTATTGTATTAAAATTAATGAAAAATATTTATTACTTGTTACATTATTTTGTTGTTGTTGTTTTTGTTTGCTTAATGACAGTCGAGTATGTGAATAGTGAAACATAAAAGCATTTTGGTTAGTTTACGCGGCGAACAGTTAATACTATATAATTATTTATATATTTCTATATAAAAAAAAGTAGGAATAACACAAAATTGACTTAAAAAATGTATAAAATTAAATCAAATAATACAATGAGTATACAAAATGCTATTCAAGTAGATATGTATAATATGTATATTGTATGTATAAGTATATTTAAGTATAGTGATATTTACATTGAACATGTGCGCGAAAACTAGTTGCTCAACTAATAACAATTACGATATATTTCAAGAAAAATTAGTTTAAGATATTCACATTCTATACAGCCGTAAGTTTAATATGGAATCGCTAGGGCCGTTCAGAGATTTTCATAATAAACAAACAAAATAATAAAATTAAAATAAAAATAAGCTGTATCTGTGAATACCATAAAAATTTTTATTTTAAAGCATCAACAAAGCAGCTAAGTAATTCATTAAAGTACAAAAGAAAAAGTTGAAAAGGATATCACATGAGTTCATCAATGAAAAATTTTTATTTTTAATAAAGGCATTTTCTCAATTGTGGTGTTGATCGTCATCGTGGGCTTGATTCTATGAGTATTGCGGTGATTCACCACCCGATGCAATTTTCTTCACACGACTCACATCATCATACGCTATCGAGAATACACTTTTCTTTTCGGCAATTGGATTGCGCCGTCCCATGCTATTCAGCAGCGAATTCATTGCAATGCCCGAGTCATGATCATCTTCTAGTGTGGAAGCATTCAATTGCTTTTGTGTCGCTTTTGATGTGGCTGCTGTCGTCGTTGTTGTTGGATCTTCAATGTAGAGATTGATCTTTGCATTGCTGACTTTAACTTCATTTTCTCTGATCGGTGATGGCTTGGGCTTTAGCTTTTGCGTAGGCGGTGGTGGAGGTTGTTGGTCTTTGGATGCAGCATGTGGCGGTGTTTCTGGATACATATAATGTGGCAGTTTTGTCGGTGGTATTGGTACTTCGGTTGCGTTCTCACGCTCGAATCGATGCTCTGAATGTTGCAACAGCGGATGATTGGTATCAGTCTCAATTTTGGGTTTATGTTGCTTATTCATGGCGATATCTTCCTTGAGCATACGATTGCCTTTGGGTGGCGATTTGCGTGGCGCTGGTTCCGGTTTGTATTTGCCATCGTCGTGAGCTGTTGCATCTTCATGCTTGCTGGTGGTATTTATACGTGTTTTTGAGATGCGCTTTTCACCGGCTGTCTTTCTTTGTCGGATCGGGGCAGGCGCTTGAGCTCTCGAGGAGTCAGTCGATGCACGTCCACTAGCTGGCTGTTTCTTTTTGCCATAATACCATTCCATGTATTTTGGCACGCCACTGCGTGTATTGCCATCGGCTCCGCGTTCATCATCACCGCCGTGGTCGTGATCGAGCAAATCTGTTTCACTTTGGTAAACTCGCTTAGAATCTCTGATTTCTGTGGTCGTTGTTGTAACTTTAGTACCACCATTACCATTAACCGAGGAATGGTGTTTTGTTATAGATACACGACTCGACTGTGGTGGTGGCTCAGATGTGGTTTGCGCTCTGTACTTCTGCTGTGCCTGCGATGAGTTACTTCCCCTGGAGCTATCGCGACGTGATAGTCTTGGTTTTGCTTCCGGCCGTTCACGCTGTTCGGATGATGATCTCGAGTAGACACCATTGGGATGTGAAACTCGTTGGTGGCCTCCTCCAGCGGCGCCATCGCTTACATGTATCTCAAAACGATGTTGATCTTTCGGTTCAATACGATAGTGTTCGCGTTCTCTATCATGGTGACTAGGTGTATAAACATTGCTCTTGATAACAATCTCGTCAGCATCATCGGATTCATTTGAATATTCCGCTTCGCCAGCTTCATAGTCATCCTCCTCATCTTCTTCTGATTGCTCGTAATATTCAACTTTTTCCACACGTATCTTACGACGCCTTTGTTCTTCCGGACTTCCCTTTTCATCCAGAGAATCTGATATCTCTTGGAGCACATCACGATTCAGCGCTTCTTTGTGACGTTTGGCAGCAGCTGCGCGCTGCGTTTCTTCATTCTTTTTGCGCCGCAGTATACTCGTTTTCGTTTCGCCATGATGACGCAATGGTTTCTTTGGCGGTGAACGCTTGCGTTGCTCGTAGAATTCATCATCTTCTTCCTTGATGGGTGTGCGTATTTTTCGCTTAATCTCTTCAACCATAACGACGCGTTTACGAGGTCTGGTACCACCAGCACCGCCACGATATTTCGTACGTTTCTTCTGTCGCTTTCGTTTGATCCAGTAGACACCCTCCGGGCTGTTAGGCGGACTAAAACGTACATACTCATAGTCATCCTCAGACATGGAATCATCATTTTCACTACGCGCTTTACGACGTCGCAGCGTAACACCTTGCGCATCAACAGATGTGCGCTGTGTAAACTCAACATCTGCTTCGGTTTGAGTGCCTGCATCACAATCAGTTTGTGTGGCTATTGCCATTGATTGGCCGGGAAGACTTTGTGTTTCTAGCGCTACCTCCTGCTGAGTATAACGTGTCTCGAGTTTTTCCTTTTCAAGTAATATCTGACGTAGCAAGGCATTTTGTTGTTTTAACGAATTTTCCAGTTCTAGAGTTAAAGATTGCTGCGATGTTGATAGTTGTTGGATTTGACCAGGGAATCCGCCCTCGGTATGTAGACCAATCGCACCTTGGACGGGCTGTGTATGTATCACCTTCACCTCCGGTTCTGTTTGTGAGTACACAATGCTATTTGGCCCCGATTTTCCCAGAGGGAATGTATCACCTTTTAATGTAGAATTTTGCTGTTGTATCTCATTCGGCATCGATTGTATGTACGTAGCACCGGGCACAATTTGATAATGTTCTCTAATGATTTGTTTACCATCTGGTTGTTCCTCAATGAAACGACGCATTAAAATCTCTTTGCCACTATTGTCGACCATTAACAATTGTGGATGTGATAGATTTGTAGATTTTAATGGCACATTCACGTAGATATTGTCATCGTCGCCACCGGCTGCACCACCATCGCGTGTCTTGTCCCTTGTCATGAGTTGAAGAATTTCCACATTGCCATCTTTTATAAAGAATTCACGCTTATTTTTCAGACTACTTCGGCCTGTATTGTAATCAATGTCACTGCCACGATCGATTTCGTGACGTCGCATGGAATCGTCGTCAATGTGATGTTGCTGGCGTGCCTCAGAGTCATAACGTTTGCGCTGCTGCTGTGCTGCCATTTGGCGTTGATTCACTTTACTGCGATGGAAATGTTCGCCTTCGTCAACTAGTTCACGCTCATCGATGATATCCTCGATGTAAACATCACGATCGTTAATTAAATTAGTTCTAGAATTATGAAAACTAAGATGAGTATCGTCTTTGGCTGTGCGGGTATTTCTAAATGGGGGAAAACAAATAAAGAATTCAAATTGATTTAGTTGAACTCGAATGCATTTAAATGAAGAGTTCATACTTTATTCTAACACGTCTTTGTTGTTCTTCAGCTGAACGAATGCGTCGTCTCTCGTCAGTGTCGCCGGCATTGTTAGCTGCTTCACCGACGACTCCGTCTAGGTTTTCGTCAAACTGTTCACGTCCATCGTGGAACTCCCACCGGGTAGGCTTTGTTCGTGGATCTGGTGGCTTCTCCGCAGACCAGGCCTCGCGTCTTCCCATCCATTCGGCGACCTAAGCGGAAAATTTTCAAATATTAAAAACATAATAATAAATTTCGCATTTGTACAGAGTGCAGAGAGCAGAGTAGGAAGAAATATAGAAAAAAGCATAGAAATTGAAGGAAGGGCAAGCTTTGGAATTTAATAAAAACAAATACATATATCTACATATTTTGAGTTCCATTACACCTAAGTGAATTTGAATGAATTTGTTTTTTTTTTTTTTTTTTTAACTGAAGAGTGTGTTATGTCTAGTTTTGATTGAGTGATTTTGTTAAAAAAGCATAGAACCAGCAAAGAATAACATATGAATGTAATACAAAAAAAAAAAAGAACTACTCGATATTATCATTTTGTATAAGGAAATAAAAAATGAAAAACTTAAAATTGTGCATTTTTCTTAGCATGTTTTTTGTTTGTTTTGTTTTGGTTTTGTAGCCGAAAAGAGTGAACATTTATTTTTTAATATTAAAATCAAAAATCAAAAAAAACTATGAATCTACTTGTTTGTAATAATAGCAAAATTTTTAACCAAATTCAAAATCTACCTGAACAGATTTTGTTTGTTTTCCATTTGCCATTTCCCTATGAACTAGATGAACATCGTCTTCAGTTCTACTGATATTAACTATTCTTTTGCTACAAGAGAAAAATAAAGAATTATAGATAGAATGATTTTTGTTTTGTTTTTTTTTTTTGTGTTTTTGTTATGAAAAGCTAATGATAAAAAAGCAAGTCAAACATTTTTTATTCATTTATTTCGTTTTTTTTAATTAAGTACAGTAATCTCCGCTTAGTTGCGTTGTTGGTTCAATTAGCCAAAAAAAAAAAAAAACAATTAACTGTGGAATTTGAGTATATTTTAAACCAAAAACATACATACAATTTTTGGCGCAATTAAACGTGAAACACAATTAAGCCGGGTCAATTAACCGGGGATTACTGTATTTTATATTTCAGTTCAGAAATGTTTTAAACACTTTTGAAATTTATTTTTAGTTTCCATACATGAAGCAGCAATATTTTTTTAGGGTTTATTTTTAAATTTTTAAGCAATAATTTGTCATTACAATTATAATGAGAACTCATGAAAGGTATCACACTTTTATTATAACACTTATTTTTCTACATGTCATTTGTTAGTTTCAAACATTCGAAGATAATAATTTAAATTAACTATGTTTATCTTATTCGGATTTGTCATAATCGCTTTCAAATTATTTCATTTTGCATGTAATACTTTATGATGTATAAATTACTTAGCATGCGAATCGACCAATGGGCCTTTTTTAAATTTTTTTTACGATGAATGGAATAAAATGGATATTTTCTAGTTTCTAAAGCATATTGCGGTAGTAGAAAGGGCTTTGATAAGGTAAAAGAAATAATACCTTAGCTTAAAGTCTGTAATCGATTGGTTACTTCTAAACTGCAAGACGATTACACTTAAATGGAAACAGTCTCTCGTTTCTCAAGAAGTAAAGCGAACTTACTTATACAAAACAATATGGATCTAAACTGGGTCGGTAGTTAGGTAGGTAGTATCAAGGCCGTATTTAGGGGGGAGGTTTTGGGGGTTCTGACCCCTCCGAAATGTGGAAACTTTATTCTAATTTTTGAGATCAATCGCCAATGGATGGAAAAAAAGTCAAAATAAAATCTATTTATCGATATTTTTTACTTCTATCGGTTTTTTTTTTCTAAAAAGTCATATATAAAAAAAATAAACTTTTTAATCTTACTTGCACTATGCGATCAAATCCGATTTGTTTACTTTGACATGAGGTTTGACTACGAATTCAAAAAGAGAAGTTGATACTGAGCACTCCTGCATTCATAGTTTTTCTAGGTCAGTAACTGTTTTTGATTTAAAGTTTCGTCCTGAATCAGTTTGAAAAGTTTGAAAATTAATAAAAATATAAAAAATTATCCTTGTAAAATTAGACTTGCTTGAACCCCATTTTTTTCCTAAAACGTGACGTTATGGGAAGTTTTTGACCTCAGATTCGTGTTCAACGTGAAAAATTCTTTCGCAAAAACTACATCTTATTAGCAAAACCCATGCAGTTTTAAAATATAATTAATTCTTTAACGCATTATTGCTCAGAGCACCACAACTAGAATGATCCCTTTTAATGCTGTGACTTCACGAATTTAGGGAATATAAGCCAACCTCATCCGGGTTCCTTATCATTGATAATGGCTCGATAAAAAAATACATTAGAATGCATATTGATTAATATTTATTTGAAAAAATTTTATTTGATTATTCTGTGAATTTTTTGTCACTTTTGGCCATTTTTTTGAGGTTAAGATTAAAAAAAATCGGGAAATTTTTCCTAAAATTTTAATTTTATAGGGTCCATCAAATGTATCATCGATTTAATTGATTGTATTTAAAAATCAGTTTGATAAAAATTATTTATGAATATTTTCTTCGAATGAAAGTCACCCCCGAAAAAAAATTCTGGCTACGGGTAGTATCAGGGTTACATTTGGAAAATTTTATAAAGGGGTAAAAATGTGGAACGAAAAAAAAGGGAATAAAGGCTTAACGGTTAAATTCCTGGGTATCCCCTTTATATCAAAAGAGCTAAAATCAAGCGGTTTTTTGCATTTTTTTTGCGCAGAGGGGAAAGTTCTTACCAAAGAATATATAAGTAATACATAGAAGGCGCATCTCTCAAAATTTTTGCAAAATATGTTTCTTTCGTTTCGGGTGCGGGCGGTCGCAGTAAAGAGGAAGAGCAAAACCACTCATTTATTTTACTTTTACTCTCTCCCATGCACTCTCATGGTGTTTTTTTTTTTTAGACTCTCGCACATCGTTACAGAGTACTGCCAAGTGAGACTGCGTATAGTTTCATATGAATGGGTTTTTTGCGGAGAATATGTAAGTACATGTATTTTTTTTTTGCGTTGTTGCCGAGTATCAATATTGCTTTCCAACCTAATTAATTTTTTTTTTCAATTTGTGACCCAAAATTATGGTCGTAACTAAATTTCTTTTTAGTAATATTTTTTTTTTGTATTCGAAAAAGCATAAAAAGTTGAAATCGATCGACTTAGAAAGTATTTAAGGGGGGCACCTCCCGTTGTAACTTTTAAAAAATCTACTTTTTTTGCATTTGCTTAAAGTATATGTTTTCAAAAATATGTCTACAAATTTTTAAGTTGATCCAGAGAAAATGTTTGACTCTTTGTTATTTGCCAAAGAATTATCTTCTTCACATTAAAGTAAGTTTGTGAAACTTTTTTCCTCTTATTTTAGACAGTTTAAAGCATATTTAAAGCCAAAAATAATTTTGAAAATTCCATAGTGGTGATGCCCCTTAAAGTGAGCTAAAAAAATTAAGGATTTATAAGAATATAAAGGTCGTCGAAACTCGAATTATTAAAAAAAAAACAAAAAATGTTCAAAAGTCGCCTAGGGACCTGGTACTTATTATTATTAGTTTGCGGGATGTGCACTGCGACCTGAAGAGCTTTTGTACCCCGCCTAGGACTTATAGCAACTCTGTTAAAAATTTTAATATTAAGCCATCTTCAAGAGATTTCAAAGTTTCATCTGGTATTAGATAGTCACCCAGGTGTTTCTTCCTGTTTTGCATGAATTGAGGGCACTATCCAAAAATGAGTATTGAGGTTTTTAAGTGTCCCTCGCAAAACCCACATAAGTCGTTAGACAGTGTTCTGTCCTGTTAGGATGCATGTTATGATTCTAAGATTGTTCTTTGTCAGCTTAATACAGTCTCTAAAGCGTTTTAGGTTGTAATACCCTAGTAGTGTTTTCGACTGTCTTAGACCAGGTTGAGTGGGCCAGTATAATTTCCTTAACTTTTCATCTTCCTCCCTGATTATCGCGGAGAGGGATCCTTTTTCTATTCCGCAGAATGGTTCTGGACCGATAAAAGAGGTTTACGCCCCCTTTTTGTGAGCTTGTCTGCTATTTCATTACCTTTTATTTGAGACTCGGTTTTGTGATCCAAGCGTATTTAGTTTATCATGACATTCCCACACCAATTTGGAGTTCTGGTGTGATTTCAACGGCTTGATAGCCGCTTGACTGTCGGTCAAGATAGCAATGTTCTGGTTCCGGTAGGTTCGCTTGAGATTGAAGTAGGTACATCTAGCAATGGCGTACCTACCCATGGACTCCGAGTATTTTAAATCCGTACTCTTGTACCTACATCATTAAGTGACCCGTCTGTATTCCAGATTATCATTTGTGGATGTATCTTATAGGTTGCACATATACCTTCTCAATTCTCTTTCTGAAAATATTCAGTTCAGTTCTAAACCTTTTGATGAAACTGAACTTCGGTATCATGTTATCTCGTGGTATTGAGATTTCAGGATATTGCTTCGTAAGAATGTCAAGCTTCTTCCGGCTAAGGCAACATCGTGACTCGACGTTTTCCCCAGGTACCTTAAAAATTACCCTCTTTGCTTCCCTCATGGGAGCCTGGTTTCACAGCAGTAAAAAACGAGGATGATTGCCACTTACATATCCCAACGGTAACCCTTGATAGAGTGTTTTTTTTCCAGTTATAATACTCATAAATACAATTAGTTCTAAAGAGCCGTCTCTCCGATTTAATCTTTGAGATCTCATCGAGGTCGTTCAGGACAGGTGAATGCATAGAGTTGAACAGGGAAATATAATTTTTTTCCTTTTTTCAATGACGGGAATGAGTTTAGACATAAAATAATTGTAAAAAGTTTCAATTTTGTATCTTATAAAATAAACAACAAGAAAATCAATAAAATTTGACGATTTTCAGCTTTAAAAAATAGGATGAACCCTAAAATCAAGGTGTTATACGACACATACCGAATATCAATCAGGCTGTACCCCAAAAAAATATTCTAGACGATAACTGAGTATATTGGATACTTAAAAAACCATAATATTTATTTCGCATTCAGGATTCTGTGTAGATGAACTTTTCTTTTCCTTGCCAGTCAAGGATGAAATTTTAAAACTGAACCTTTTAGGAAATTTTCAGACCAGCTCTTCGGTTTCTGAATGAACTCTGTACTACGACCACTTCCGCCTACACCGAGGAAATATACAAAACCTGATCGATCGAACGCTTCCGAAACTAAATTGGTTGAAGGTAATGAGCGTGACGCTCTTAAGTAAAAATGGAATCGGTTAACGGCTTCTCAGTGCAAACATACTCATGATAGTTAAGAACAGAGTATGTTAGTCGAAAAAGTGTTGGCACTTCCCTCCGTTTAGCAAAAAGGATGGCTGACGACGACACTCGAATAGAAATTCACCAGCGAAATTGTATAAAAGAGAGCTAAAATTAATCAGCTGTCATTTGCCGAGGACATCTGCTCAATTGAAATTTGAATAAAACACGACAGTCTTAAATGCAATGCTGTAGGATGAACGTAAGATGTGCTGATAACACTATGCGTGAATGGTTCTAAGTCCCTCGTCTACTAAATTGCATCATGGAAGAACGCTAAACTGGGAACTATAGCAGGAGATGATCTCCACAAACAGTGCGTAGCGAAATCCTACATCTCTGGTCCAGCACCAACAGTGGAAGAAATTCCACGAATCCACTAGTACAAAATCGTTCGCTGTTTAGCAATGAATGGAAAGTTTTTCGGAAGTTAACAAATGAACAACTACTACTCTTACTATTTCAGTTGGTTTTCTTGATTTATTGAACTTCCAGACAATCTTTGTGATTAACAAAGTACGGTGTAGGATCAATAGCAACCTGTACTTGGCTTCAGATTCATTTAATTTCTTTGAAAAAGAACAGGGGTAAAAAGCAGAAATTAAAGAAGAAATATTGCTGAGTTTAGGGCTTCGATAGCAATTTGGCTATCTGCCTTCCATTCCTTTCATTATAACTAAGATGCTTTGAGTAGAAATCCACAATTCATTTTGAACCCATTGGTGTAGACTTTTGTCGCAATCTTTTCTCACCTAATTGCGCTTCCATTCCGCCTTAGTTGGAAAAATTTCGGCTAATTTTTTTCCGAAGAGAATCTTGGAATAAACAGTAGCACGATTCTGTGACTAGCTTGCAACAATTTTTAAATCGCTGTGTAAAATGAAATGAAATCAAAGGATCGGATGCAAAAGTCGGATTCTTGGGACTTTCTTCGTAAATTGGGGACAAATAATATAATTTAGACTGAGAAAAAATATGAAGAACAGACAACCAAAAAAGTTAGGCAGTATTTTGTGAAGCAACAAGACTGAGACTAATCTTAGGTAAAAATTGATTGAAGTACCTAAATTCCAAAGAGTATGTTATCTCGAAGCCAGGCTTCATTTTAAAACCCGATTCGGGCCATAATTATTATAGATGGTTTTTTTGTGGATACTAGGTATCGACTCGGTGAAGTTTGGACACAATGCCAATGTCCCTAAATTTATAAGTAGTAAGGGACCCAGAAAAGGGCGGTTTCATTTTCAACCTCACGCCCTCTCTCATTTAAATTCATTAGTGATACTGGGTCTGGATTGGATGCCACGAAATGAAGTATTATTGACATTTTTGTGAATAATTTTGACCTATCAAAGTGTCAAGTGCCAAGTTTCTATGAGGGCCTTCATGGCCTCATGAAACCCGAAATTTTCATTACAAAATACCGAAAGAAGTTAATAAAAATAACATATGAACATGTAGAATAAAATTTATAATAAAAGTCGAATTGTTTGGTGAGAAATATTATGATGAATTCAATAGCGAATCGGAATGCGATTCGTTAAAAAAAAAAAAACAAAAATTATTAACATCAATTAAAAAGTTTTGGTTGTAACAAATTATATTGGAATGTTATTTTCATGCTATGAAAATTATTAAATAGTAATAAATATTTGACTCAGTACTTAGTTATAAATTGAATTTACCTTGTTGCGCCATACAGTGGGCACCACGAACAAATGCAGCACAACAACAATATGAGTATTGTCAGTGCGACCAGTGTTGCCAGCAATATCAATAACCAGAAAAGTAATTTATTCTCAGCTTTATACAATGTCTGTAAAGGAGTTAAATTCTATTTCAATACTAGTAATAATATTTCTATTCGATTGAAATTAGTGCAATATTGTAACTTACATCTGTCACAGCCGTATCGCTACCGCCAGTCATGATGGCATACGAACTATTATGTTGTGATAGACGTTGTTGTATCTGTGATATATCGACAACCGAGGAACTATCATAGAGTACAGTAGCCGTCACAACGCTACGATCTTTTGCATCAGTGCTTCCACCACTAAGAATATTTTTTGCACCTGGTTCATCAGGTTGCAATGGTCGTATTTCGTGTATGATGACCTTACCACCAGTTATCGTGGATAGTGTTTCTTCGGTTTTTGCCTTATCCGGATTTGAACCAGGTACTACGAATGTTACAGTACGCGTGCGACTCTCCGGTGGGTAAATACGAATTGTCGTAGTGCTAAAGCGTACGGGCACACCCAAATCATAAGCGCGCGCGGTTAATATAAACATGTCACTGTCATTGGGTGCAGCAACATTCGAATTTGATTGTGCTTGTCTGCGATTTCGTTTTGAATTTATTTCTTTTTTCGAACGACGCAAAGTGATTTTCTCACGTATCGTTAGTTCGCCCGTGATTTTATCTAGTACAAATTTATTCTCGTAATTACCATTAATAATTTCGTAGCGTACTTCATTGTTGGGCGCTGTTGCATCTTTATCTACCGCATGTATCACTGCGGTTTGTGTGAAACTCTTCAGGTCTGGCGCTAATATGAACTCGTACAAGTCTTTCTCAAATATTGGTGTCTCATCGTTGACGTCAATCAATTTGATGACCAGCGGCACTTGTGCACGATTTCCTGTACCATCGTTGTCGCGTGCTTCGACATACAAATGATATTCCGGCATGACCTCACGGTCGAAACCGTGATTATTCGTCGACACCGTAATCAGTCCAGTCTCAGCGTCCAAATTTAACGATGTATTCAAATAGCCCAAAATCGCTGTATACCGAACACGACCACCCACCTCCACAGTATCGGCATCGTCAGCATGAACTTGTACGACCTTTGTGCCGACTGTCATGTTCTCAGGCAATTCGACTGTGTAAACGGGTTGTGTGAATACTGGCGGATTATCGTTAACATCATTGATGTAAACAGTTACATTGACAGTGGCCGAAAGGTTAGTGGCGGGGCCAAGCTCTTGTGCCAATATTTGAAATTGCACCGACTGACGCTCTTCATAATCCAAAAGTACATTGTCACGCACGCGTATTAAAAACGAAGCACTGCGCTCAGCAACATTTGGAGATATCTCGAATGTGCCGTTATTGTTGAGTAACGTTAACGAGAAGACGCCATTCTTGCCAGTGTCATCGTCATAGACGCGCGGCACATACGGATCGCTGAACGTCAATGCTGTACCTTGAGGGGCATTTTCATCGACTCGCGATACATAACTACATGAAAAAAACAAAAACAAAAATAGGAATAGAAAAGAAAAAAATGCATAGTTAAAGCAAAAAAAACAAAAAAAATTAAACAAAAATGGTTGTTGGTTAGTTGGTTGGTTGGTTGGTTGCTTGGGTTAAAATGTTAGTTAGTTAGTTAGTTGGCAGCACGAATGGTTCTTGCTGTTGTTGTTTTAGATGTTGTCAGAGTGCGCGCATCGCATTGAGGATGTTATGCTAATGGGCATTACATACAGAAGGCAGCCAGTTAACTAAAAGTATGTGTGCTTGTATGTCTCATGTATGTAATACCATTAAAGTCTAGCATATACATATGTGCATATGTATACATACATACATACATATGCACTGCATAACTCTATATCGTACTCGTACATATGTTTGTACTTACTGATCGTTCTCGAAGTATGGTGCTGAATTTGTGCGCTCTGGCAAAAAGAATGCCAATTGTACGGTTGAAGCCATTGCTGGCGGTTCGTCACGACCAACTTTAACCTCTTCCGCAATTACTGTGAGCAAGACGGGATCGCCCACATGCGTGATGGCAGCGATATCCTCGAGAGGTCGCATTAGAAAGATTTCGCCTGAAAGAAACAAAACGAAATAAAGAAAGAGTAATAAAATGTTTTAGTTAGCTTTTAATTAAACCAAACTTCAAAATTTTTCTTTCAATTTCTTTAATTTACCAAAAAAACAAACCAGAATTTCTATTTTTAGTTCATTAGCCGCTCATATGTCAATGTCCTTTAACTTTTTACACACTGATTTCGTATATTCTCTACATGTGTGCTACATATTCGTGGCGGACGACCACAAATTCTGCTCATTGTCTTATTGTTGTGGCTTCCTTTTTGGCATTTCGCCAAACACGGAGTAGTTTTTATGTAGATTGCCTTTTTTTCTTCTTCGGTTTTAGTTTTAACAACAAGTGTCGTTTAAGTTTTTTGTGTATTCAAATATTTATTCAGTCGAATAGTTAGTTAGTAGCAAGTAACTACAAGTAGTGGAATTTTTATTAGTTGTGGGTGGAATGGTTGAATTCTTTGTCGTCTACGAAGTAAAACTGCGATAAATAATCGTTTACGTCAGGAAAAATATTTTGTCAATCAGACAAAAAAAAAAAAAATTAAATCTCTTAAGGCGTCAAATCGATACACTAACGCAAGATTTTGGTTTTATTTTTAGGTGCTGGTGAGATTTATTTATTTTAAATAAAAAAATTGAATTGGATATTTAAATGTTATTGCAATTTATATAGTATCAAAATTGATTAATCACTTAAAAATTCCCATTCATGATTTTAAATTCCTTTTTTTTGTGGCTCTTCTGGATTATAAAACTTAGGATCTTTAAAATAGACTTGGAAATTAGGGAAAGCGGTGATCCGCATGTTCGTTCAAGAAAACTAGTATGGTAGTAATTTATGATGTATTGTGTTCTACTTTGTGTTCAAAGGAATAAAATGGAAGACAATAACGGCTCTTTGAACGAGTCAGACTGCTACCCTACCACCACTAGTGAGCTCACTGAGATGGGCAAGTCGCTTCAGGAGAATGTAGAACCGTTTGGACTGAAGATTAACTGCAGCAAATCCAGAATATGCACAACGAGCATATTTTTCTGACACAAAAGCAAATTGCGGAGATTTGAGACTGATTTGAATAACTGCTGTCAACAGTCATTGCTTGAAATAACGTCACAGGATAAGTCGGAACTCTAGCTAAAAAACTGAGCTAAACAGATAAGAGAAATTGAAATAAAGAATAGTTTTTCGGTGCCCCATAACTGGTAAGAAGTTAGAGGACAGCAAAAAACTGGTACACCAACGTGTTAAGAAATGGCTAATAAAGTTTATACATGAGTCTTTGGACACATAACTCAGTGTTTGCAATCTGAACAAGTATTTAAAATGAGCCCATATTAAATTATTTCTTGTGGCCAGACTTTATTCTTTACTTTACTCAAATATTTAGTTTATAGGTAGAGCATCAACAAAAAAATTAAGGTTCGGAAAGGTCTTGTCAGCAAATGATAAAATAACCAATTTATAAAGTATTAAGATAGTCTACCAGTCTTATGTGTTAAGGCTTAGCTTAGGGCGGCCAGCAGTAGGCGTACAGCCGAACACACGGCGAAAATTTCAGTAAGCAATATCAATAAGCACTTTTGACCAAGAACAATAGATATAGAGGGCGTAGTAGAAAATATCACACTGCCTGGTACGAATTGACAACGTTTCTTAAGTAGGTGTCCTTACTCTGGACTTTAAAGACCACAATAGTATTGAAGAACGCCCATTGCGAACACACATGTAACTGAAAACGTTTTCATAGTGGGAAACGTGTTCTCCCCACAGTAGATTACCTATGGCTAACATATAGTACAGAGATTAGAACAGTGTTTGAAATTGATCGCACTGAATTGACGACTGTAGTATTTAGCAACTTCAGTAAGAAAAATGGAATCTTCCTGAAATGGGTAACCGACTAATGTTCAGCAGCCCCTCTAGCGCATAAACCTTGGCAACTTTGCACCGATCTGCGCTGAACTGGCTCTGAACGCATACATTTATAATACGGTCCAGCATTAACGCTTTCCTGGTTTCTTTGCATTGCGAGATAATCATTGGTTCATTAGAACTCTAGGTTCCAGCCGGTAAAGTGAGATCGAGATAGTGACATGAATATAGAGCCAAGCCAAACTATGAAAAGAGCAACAAATATAGAATACAAAAATTCAGCTATCCGCTGAATATATTTGAGGAAAATTTTTTGAAAAGGATTTTTTCACCCCGGGAAGATAACATGCAGCTTATTGGAACATTGTGTTAATCTCTTCTGCGGAGTCGACTGAAAAACAAATAGAACGTTGAGGACTAGGCCATAAAGAAATGACTAAATAATTGTGATCTTTTCTTTAAGGCTTTAGACAAGCTAAAGAACTTGTCATTTTCCTGCTTGTGGGATATATGCCAGGACATTATATACGCAAATATCACCTAATAAGACAATGAGACAGAGTATCGTATATGCATGAAAAATGGCGAGACGACTAATAACAATCTATGTGAATGTCTAGCCCTGGCTCGGCACAGAAGAAAATTATTTAATAAACCGTTTTATTGAACGATGCAATTAGATTCTTTTCTGCAAAAGATCCCCTTGCCTGTATTAGGATACCAGAGCGTGTTTTTCCTTGGCTCTTACCCATTAAATTAATAATTATAATCTAATCAATACTACCCAGGTGCTGTAGATATAAGTTTAGACATGGATAAGAAAGTTCTAGTTTTTTTTTAAAGAGGTTTATGTTTTCAAATGAAAAGTTAATCACTTTAAAATTCATCCAACAATATTGGCTTATTATGAGGCCATATACTTTCAACATTGTTGCAGGATATTTATTTTTCTTTCAAGTAACTTACAGCTGACTGTGCACGTACATATCTATTACAAGCAGGAACTTCCTTAATGAAACAAAGAAGATCTTAAAGCATGGCACGACCTCACTTCACTTCGCGCTTTTTCTTGCTATTGTTTTCAAAAATTTGTGTTGTTGTTTTTGTTGCTGTTGTCGATTTGCATCTTTTCTATTCCCACGTTTTTTTCTGTTGTTGCGTTACCATTTAGAATTGCCATAGTGACTCTTCATGTAATCGTTGTATTTGCTGTTTCTTTTGTTTGCTTCTTAAATAATACGAGTACTTAAAAACGGCCATTTTCTTTTCTCTTTTTTTTTTTTTTGCTCGCGCTATTGTGTCCGCTCGAAGAAGTGAAGTTTTCACTAAAGGTTTTTGTGCACTTTTGTTGTTGTCATTGTATATGAGAAAAACCAAAGGAGAAAAAAAAAACTTAAAAAAGGTTCCTTTGTTTCTCGTGCAAACAAGTAAGCGCTAATCAAAGGTACATACAACAACAACAACAATACAAACAACACGAAGAAAACTTAAGCGGCTATAGAAAAAGTTGAAAAAATTTTTGTTATTGTTTGCTCTCAAGTCTGCTCCAACTATGAGAAGTGGGCAGGCAGGCAAGCAGACACTGGATAAAAGGAGGGCTTATCGACCGACCGACACACAGACAGGCATGCAGGGATAATGATGACGACAATAACAACAAGTATGATCATGTGCCGTTAAACTCCAGTGTCTCCCTCTCTTCTGTGTCCGATTGTGTCGTTTATGTTCTTCTCTTGTTCAATATTTGTATGTATGTATGGAATATTATTCCTTGTTGACTTATTTGTTTTGCATGTAGCATGCTGTGCTGCGATTCCCTCTTAAGTATGCAAATATTTTCTCGTAAAGGATTGCACAGTTTTTCTTTTTGCATGTTTCTTAATTAGCTTCATTAACATGTCAGTAAAACATAAATTCTTTGATTTTTTTGTTGTTGTTATTAAAACATCCGGTATCTACTTAGTTTATAAAAATGTATTACTCATTGTGGTTTTTTTGTTTGTACTGAACTAAATACCCCATAAATACTAACACAGCTCCATAAAAAAAAAAATCTAAAAAGTGATTCCTAGGCTATGTTTATTTGAGGTTTTTGGGATCGCTGAATCCACATCTGAGGTTTGTTTAACCTTATCACATTAGGGTTACTTATAACCTCAAAAATACCAATAATCCCTTGATTCTTCAATACAAAAAACCTTATAACGTTTTAATTTTTGGCTGTCACAGCTATAGTGTCTCTCCAACGGGCTGCTGCCTAATCACTCTACCAAGGTAGACATGAGGATTCCCTCTCTGAGTGGAGATATGAAAATGATTTGGCAAGACGGTGTTTCACTATACACATTTGCTGACCTGGGAGCAGGCTCTGCAGCAGATAATTTTTGCTTAGATATCCTCCGAACTTTAGAAGATTCTACATCTTTAGACCCGCATGCTGGTTAATGGCTAGTCGACTGTTCCGCAAGGTGCCCGGGTTAAATATTCGGCAAAGTGAAAAATCAAAAATAAAAAATAAACATTTTTCTACATGGCACCACCTCTTGACAATGGCAAACTTCTAAGAGTAAAAATTGGCTATGAAAAGCTTATTACTTCGCTGCTCGGATTCGGCATAAAACTGTAGGGCTTCTTCCATTCGTGTACATATACCTATAAGCAACACAAAACGCAAATAGCTTGGTCTCGGCCGTCCTTCGGCTGTTGTGCCATAAAAGAAGTGGACATTGAAGCAGTGTAGGTTTTTCTATTTGAAACAAATGTAGGTTTTTCTATTTGCAGCAATTTAGGCCGTAATAGACGACGCTAGAAGCAACTGACCCAGTCTAAGTCTTTGAATTGGTGCTGCCCACGGCTTTATTCGACAGAGAAACGCATTGAGGAAAGTGAGCCCAGATCAAAAGAATCCGGGGTATGTTCCTCAAGGAACATTTATTACTTTGACTACACCCAATTAGCCGAAGCTTTGATGGCAAAAAATGACGACTAGCCATTCACTTCTGGGCAGTTTGTTCGACTAAGATATTAATGATTGCCTGCTGCCTCAAAGCAACTTGCACTGATGTGAGAGAACGGCGATTCACGCCACTCGAAACAAGACCCTAGCAAGTATTTGGTTCAAGATACCTTTCTCTGCTTCCAAGCAAATCACTTTGGGTTTTTTGTATTCGAAAGACTCGGTAATTGCTTCTGTGGGTATCCAGCTGATATGAGATAGAGGCGATTTTTAGTTTTTTCTAGAGACTTTTCTATTGATAGATTACTTGGTTAAGCTTTTTAGAGTATTCTTTTCATTGTAAAGATTATTCTACCAGAACCTCTGTTCCAATACATGTGAGCATAGATTGCTGCGGACACAAACTTAAGTTGCCGTATGGAAATACAACTCGCACAACATAAATGGGCACGAGAAACTTAGCCTAGGCCATCAAGGGACTCAGGCCTACAAAATATGGTGTCATGATATTTGTTGGGCATTCCCAGACTAATTTTTTTGCATAGAATTCGAACTCGAGGTCAGAATTGGTTCATTACGACAAGATTTTGAGATATTTGAGGTTACAATTTTAATGGATTTTTGGCCTACTTTTGAAGTTCTTACACGATTTACTCTTTTCAACTATATGTTACATGCAGTACAACTCTTAACATTTAAAATGAGCTATCGAATGGTCATCTAGGATTTTTCCTCGCAAAGTTTTGGTCATTTCGGTATCACATCATTAAATCCAAAACCAACAGCCTCATGAGCAATGGCGGTTCTAGGATTTGGGTTTGGGTGGGGCTGATTTTACTAAATTAAAAGATAAATATCAGACTCACTATCGACCAAAACCCAGACCTAGACCAAAAACTAGTGCGAAAATTTTATCAAATACAGGTCAAAAATTAAAAGATAACTGGAACAAAACTGAGACCAAAATTCAAACTAAAATCGTATAGAAATTTAGACGGAAATTTCGACCAAATTTCAAACTAAAATTCAAATAACTATTAAAATTATTAGGCTTTGAATGAAAAAATTTCTTCCAAATCCTTTTTTCAGATCGAAGTTCAAACCAAGAAAAGAACCAAATTCAGATAAAAAATCTAGATCAAAATGAGACCAAATTCAGATCGAAATCTTGATTATGACTTTACTGATGGATTTATATTGTTAATATATTTTGTGAAAACAATTTGAAGGAAATTTTAATTTCCTTTGAGAAAAAATTTTGATGAAATAATTTGATACATCTCCATTTTTTGACTCATTTTTGGTCGAAACAAAAACCCAAAAAAAAAAATTAAATTAAGATAACAGTTGATTTGGATAGTACTTCAAGCGAATTTTTAAAAAATATGTTCACATCACTCTTAGCATCTACATCACTATTAATATCGGCCTGCTGGTGAGTTTACGATCTCACAACTCCATAACCAAGCACTTCATTTTTATGAAAAAGTAAATACGTTCTTTTATACATTACTTAAAAAATTAAATTAAAATTATCTTAATTTGACCAAAAAACCAATAAATTTTAAACTTCAACAATGTTCAGACCACGGATCGGAATCAGAGATCGAATTCAGATCAAAACTCAGACTAAAAATCCAAAACACAACCCGAATCGAAACCAAAATCAGTTTTAAAATTCATTCCAAAAATCAAAAAAAAAAAAAATTAGACCACAACTCAGACTAATAGTTAGACAAAACTTTAGGCCAAAAGGACACCAAATACCGAACGAAAGTAACCAAAAATTCAGATCAAAAATTAGTGAGAATATCTGATAAATATTTACATAAAAAAATGTTAACTCAAATTAAACAAGAACTAGACCAAAATTCCAGGCGAATTCAGAGTAAATTTTAAAACAAAATTCAGACCGATTTTGGACCGCAATTCAGATCAAAATAGTATCAAAATCAAGCCAATTCAGACGAAAATATTAACCACAACTCAAACTAAGAGTTAGATTAAAACTGAGACTAAAAAGACGCCAAATAAAAATTAAAAGCAAACCAAAATTTAGACCAGAAATCAGATTAAACGCTGGTCTACAAACGCTGGAAAGCAAATCAAAATTTAGACTCAAAACTCAAACCAAGTTCAGATTAAAGTGCAAACTAAAATAAAACAAAATTCTGACTTACAAGCAAATCAGAATTCAGATCAAAACAGGGCAAAAACGAAAAAGTTAAACCAATATCAGACTAAAATTTAGTACAAAATTCAATTAAAAAACTAGACCATTATCAAGCTTTCTAAAAGTAAGACATTTATAAACTGACGTTGAAATTTTGGATTTAATGTAGTCTGAATGTATTTAATAAAAAATTGAACTGCAAGGTGCATCCTATTGGCATCCGCCCAGTATGGCGGCTAATCAGAATTGATTCAAATATCCGGCCTCATTTTAATATTTAAATATTTATTTTAAATCCTAAAGTTTTTCGTTTGTTGAAAGTATATGCTTTTCACTGCTGATGGCTTTTCTTGGAAAAATCTAAATACTTTTGATTTCTCTAAAATGTCTGTTTACTATAAGATTGTCGGGTTCTGGGGGGCTCCCCCCTGGATACGTTACTGCTCATGAGCATTGACATTTAACCCGTTCATATCAAATGGCCATAATTTTCAAGATGAGCAAAAAAAATTCTACCCAAAAAACAAAATACTTCGGAAATGACCACCAACTACCCAACAACAAAACTTCATAGAGCTGTGATGTTTTCTCCCCAAAAAAAGGTTTATAAACACGTTACCCTGTAAAAAAAGAAGGATTTGTGTGTTATATTTAAGTGCATATATTTGTAAAAAGTAAAAACTTTGATTATTATTACACAACAGATTTCGCAACTAAAAAATGTAAATGTAACTAGCTAAAAAATGTAAAAATTAGTTGTAGATGGTCTCATGTCTAGTCTACATATTTTTCGTTAAACTTCAAATGCGCACATAAATTGAATAACAAACCGCAACTGGAAACGGGTTCTTATTATTAAATATGAACAACAACAACAGACTAAAAAATGTTGCAAAAGCGTCGTTAGTTTGTTGAATACAAAAATGCATTGAAGAACAAATCTGCAGAGAGTTTGCAGTTGTTGCTTTTTTATTTTGTTTCAAGGCATTTTAGGGGGCACTTAAATTAGTTTCACACACACACACACATATATGTATGTATATATAAACATGCGCATGATGGTGATTTTTAGTTTGTCGTAGTTCCTTCATCTCAACAACAACAACAACAACACCAAAGTTATGTTGTTCAAATGCAAGACAGTTACGATTTCGTACATACATACATATATTCAATGTTTTTCTAACATATTGTAAAACTGACTGGCTGACTAAATGAATGAATGAATGAATTCCTAAGTCGTCTGGATGCCTCCTGAATGCCTAGTTATAGCTACCACGCTGCTTCATACATAGATGCCTTGCAGACACAGTCTCGAGCAGCAATTTGTATACATGCGCATTATTACATATTTTTGATGTATCGCTCAGTTGCATGCGCAATCGCACAAATTGTTGCTGTTGCTGTTGCTGGTTACAACTTTTTCTGCTCTTTTTTTTCTTATTCTTCAGCTGATGGTTTATATGCAAGCTTATGTTTGTTACTTGAGGCGATTTGAAGCGATGTACAACGCGCGATTTGCTCGCTCGATGGAATGGAATGAAGGTAGCGGCAATTTGATGATGATATGCTGCTGCTGCTGTTGCTGTTGCTTTACCTATCTACTGCTAGCCACCACCACATAAAGTTTCTTCTTCTATACAGTATCTACAAAGAATTTCTCGCATAATTTTACATTAGATTTTTTCTTTTTCTTCCATGAAACATTGCGACAAATTCATGCACTGCATTGAGAAGTCGCCATGAAAATCAATTGCAACTTTTGTGCAATTTAACGAAGTAAAATCGTGACAACTCTAAAAAATAGAAAAAAAACAAACTGTTCAAGTGAATTTCAATTTGAATGAATGATTCTATTGAACCCTTAAGGGTACCCGTATATTCTAAAGTAGAAGCAGCAGAACATAATTCCAAACAAACACTCTAGAATTTTCGATGCTCAATTGAAATTTGTATGCGTAAGTATAATTTTGATAATGATTTGGTAAAAATATGAGTTTCCTCTGCAATGCTTTAACCAACAAAAAGGAATTCATCATTACACTATATTGCAGGCAGATAGACGGACGGACACACCGACAGTTACTTGTACTTGGTAATTTTCCTAACCTCAAATTGCACACTACTACAAAATAAAACAAAAAAAAAACTAGAAAAATATTCGCTTGTTAACAAGACGAGGAAAGAAATATACAACAACTGCAACCACGATATAAAAACCCAACCCAATCCATTTCAACCTAATCAAATTCAACTGAACCCAACCTTTTCACTATATTCATATACGAGATAGGCTTAAATCTTTTCTATGCCACTATCACACATACATACACACTAGTGGTGCCCAAAAAAAGTTATATATTTTTTGATTATTGAGAATGGGGGATGAAAAGTTTCTTTTGGACCTTCATAGCTCTTGAAAACCTAGAAATTTCTTTGTTGGACTTCAGATTTTTTGTTCCATTTATAAAATTTATACATACAACTTTAAAAGAAACAACAACAATTAGTTGTATAGAATTTTTAGCTGATTTGCTGTAGATTAACTATATAAATAAAGGAGGTGAGCATGATGCTTTCAGATTATTCAGATTTTTGGTCTGAATTTTGTTTCCATATATTTTCTCTGAATTTTGCTTCAATATTTTTTCTGAATTTTTATTTATAATTTTTGGTTTGAATTTTGTTTTTTTTTTTAGACTGAATTTCAGTTTGATTTCTGATCTAAATTTGGTATGCTTTTAGTCTGAGTTTTAGTTTAATCTCTGATCTGGTTTTTGGTTTGAATTTTGACTTGAGTTTAGTTTGATTTTTGGCCTGAATTTGTATTTGGTCTAAAGTCTAAGTTTGGTCTGAATTTTAATATAAATTGTGGGTAAAGTTTTAGTCAGAGTATTGGTTTGGTTCGTTAAATTTTTGTTCTGATTTTTTTATCTGAATTTGAGTCGGACCATTCTGATTTGGGTCCTAACTTAATTTGAAGGTTTAGAGTTGAAGGTGGGCTGGACTAGTCTCAAAGACCATTGTACTATACCCAAGATAGAGCTAGTGGAAAAGAGTAGAAAGACAGGAAAGATATGTGAGGGGATAAATGGGGGAAAAAAAGTCAAAGGTCTCTCAACTTCGAACTTCTTTGTTTCACTGATGAACCTTAGAAGCTCAAGGAGAGGAAGATCATTCATATCATTCATACTCAAGGCATCAATACTCAACAGCCTTAATCCGAATCTCGCTCCGTAGTGTCGTCGTCCTCAAGATACGATTGGAGGTTGAATCGGTGATGACGCTCATGCTAGTCATATGCTGACACCCACCAGTAATCTCAGATCCTTCCTACTCAATTTCAGAAGAAATTCCGCTGATTTCCTCTTAGGTTTTCTCACGTAGCACTTTGAGGTTCTGCAGGGGTCAAGATCGGCCCAACTTTCTTTATGGATAGAACCCACGAAGTCATGCGTTGGAACATGACTTCCTCAGAGCTTACGCCAAGAAAAGGTTCCAGACTCTATGGTGTATTGCAGAACTTTCATTAGATAGTTTATCAGCTAGTGCATTCCCTGCAATACCACAGTGTTCTGAAACCCATGTAAGGCATAACTTGTTGTGTTTTGCAACACAATTCAATTTTGCCTTACACTCGCTGACCAATTTTGAGAAGCTGAAAGGGTTAGCAAGGGCCTTCAGTGCAGCTTGGCTATCACTGCATATACCTATGCACTTTCCACGACATCTCCTCTCAATTATCCAGCCCGCCATGTCTAGGATAGCGAAAACCTCTGTTAGGAAGGCTGTTGCTATCTGTCCAGTGTTGCCATCGTCGAAGTACCAACCGGATTCAGTATCGTTTGAGGTTTTGGATTCGTCGATATAGAAGACATAAAGGAAACCCCGGAGTACGACTTCTGGACTTCACCATTGATCACGTTCCGGGAACCTGACATCATATATTCTTCCGATGCAAGACACTTGATTGTCCACGGCCATCAAGAACAGTGGACACTGTAGTGACAACTGTTCGTATATCTGACTGTGCTCTTTATCCACCTTGACATGCCAGACTTCATTTAACAGGAGTCTGTAAGCCGCTCCCATCGCTTCTTTACACATTTGAAGATCTAGAGGAAGCAAGTCAAGCAAGGTATTGAGGGCATCAACAGATGTAGTACACATTGCACCAGTGATACCCAGGCACACACTTCTCTGAAGACTGGTCAGGAGGGATAAATTTATAAATATATTAAATAAACTTGAAGGTAATTTCATAAACGGCAAGTGAAAGATGTGCCGATATGCTATGAGAGTGTATGAAAATATTCTTGTTTGACATATATTTGTATCCATTCTCTTTTAAGCAAAGCTCAATGGCATAGACTTCAGATTGACTTCAGTGTCTCCTTAAAGATTTTTTTTAGTATATCTCCAGTACCAACCCCTTCGTTTACTTTGAAGCCACATGCATATCATACCTGTTACCTGGGGTCTTCACTACTCCCAGTTATTTTAGTTGCTGACATTAGATTCTAAGATTTTCCAAAAAATTTTTGCATAAAATAATTTAAGATATTTTTTCCCCCAGAACCCGACGTCATACAAAAATTCTATCAATCCAGTTAGAATTATCCCACTTAAAAATCTTGAATTTTTTGGGTTCCTTTAGGTTGAGCTACGTTAGATTGGATAGGAAGTGGGGAATGCTTCACCAAGTCCAGCAATGTGGTCTTAAATCTGGCTCTAGCCAATTTTGTACAATGACAAAGTTTTTTTCGTATCAGTTCCTACATATGTTGTTTTCTATCACACAAAGTTTTTTAGCATGACACTAAAAGTTTTGAAAAGTTTTTCAAATAAATCCTAAATCGTAAAATTTGGCTTGGAGATCAATAGATTTAAATTTTCGAAATGGTTCTCAGATCGAGGCAATATATATTCAGATTTTATTTTATATATTTCTACTCCTTTTGGGAGCTTTGTGCTACAACAAGACAATTTCATCTGACTCTATTTGATGTAGTTGTTTTTCCGTTTTCCCTATAAATGTGGACACCTCCAATACACACATACCAACCACATTCAGCAGCAACTAACTGCAGCAACACCAAAAGACCAAATAGCAAAAACAGCAACAGAAACAGCAACAGAAACAACAACAATAACAAGAAAACAGCACAACAAGGAAGTAACTAACTCTTGCATACATACATACATACATACATACAAACGAAGATATAGGCACCTCCACATAAATACATACATAAATATATACATAGAAAAGAAAGAAAACTTTACGAGGAATTTAACAACTTTGGAATATTTTATAACAAGACGTTTGCCCTGTGTTGAGCAGCAAAATTCGCAGTTGCAGCCACAGCCGCAGCCGCAACCATAGCTGTCGCCACACAGTCACTGCCAGAACTTTAGTTTAAGCCAACGACGAACGGGTCTCTTATACACGTTCTTTTCGATACCCACTAACTACTACCCATTTTTTATTGTTGTTGTTGTAATTTTGTATTTCGTATTCTTTCCTTAGTTTTTTTTTTTTTTTTTTGATCACGTACTTCTATTATGGTGTAGTTTGTGTAGTTATGTTAATGTGTTCTTGTGGTTGTATTTTATTTGTTTCTTCGTTTGTTTGTTTGTTTGTCTGTTGGTTAGTACTTGTGTCTTATAAATTTTTTACACTTCTTTTTTTTTTACTGTTGTCGTTGTTGTAGTACGAGTAATACTTGCTGTTATTGTTGTTGTAGGATTTGCAATGCAGCCTTTACTCCCTCGCACTCCAACATATACTTAAATCACCACAAACTTAGCTCCACACCACACGTAGTATTCCAACCGCTTGTTTTGCACCACCACCACTCATCATTCCAATCATTTGCATTATTATCATAATAATTTTTATATTTTATAGTGAAAAAAAAGAACAGTTTTGTTTTTTGTTGTTATTCGTAAATATACAAGTAGTTGTGAAGTAGACAATTGTATTATAAGTAATAATTTCCAGATTCTTCTAGGGATTGTAAGTAATTCTTGTGATAGAAGTATGCAATTATTGGGATTAATTTTTGTATAACACGTCCCTTTGTATGGTAGTTGCAAAATAGAATTCAAAAACTTAATTTGAAATTGAGGAAATATTAAAATCACATCCTGAGTTACATAGCACTGTCTAAAGGATATTCTAACCGAATAACGATTCTCAAAGTAGTTGTAATGAGAAAAAATTTTGCTTTGATGGCATAATCAATATTGTAGAGTAGTTTGAAATATTTCCAGATCCACACTCAAATGAAGACAAATGTGTATAGCAATTCTTATGGATAGCCGACCGTCGATCACACCTATGATCTCAAGAATTATCAAATCAAACTAGTGGACGAGTACACGGGCGGATACAGGGTGAAGGTTTTAACTCATAAATTGATGTTTTTCGACTTTAGTGGGCAAATGTAACAGAAATCTTACCAAACTGAAACCATAATTTAAGTTAACACTTATTTAGATTCCTGGAAACAGATGTTTTGGCTAGCCATGGGACGTCGTTGGATATGTCCATATCTATACCATTTATAGTTTTTTTTTTTTTTTTTAATAATTTTAGGATAGCAATAAGCCTTCACTGGCTGTCAAATGTACTTCTGATTAAGCAGCAAGCTAAGTGCTCTTATGCCACACTCAACACAATATCTCGCTGGACTAGGTTACTTCTAATTCAAGATTCGTCTGTACCCATAAATGTAGACATGTGCTCTACCTCTAAGTAAAACCGCAAATAGAGAGGAAATGAGTTGAGGAAAGGAGGTTACTTAAAATTTTATTAATATCTACACAGATGGCTCTAAGTTACAGAACAAAGTTTGTTGTGTGATTTTCTCTAGCAAGTTGGATTTCAATCTTGGTCCTTTCGACTTCCTGATCATTGCAGAGTCTTTCATTCTTAAAAAATGGCAGTATATCAAGCGTCTAAGTGGCTTATTTGTAACGAAGTATTCGGTATGAATATTTCCACTGACAGCCAAGAAGCGATCAAGTCTCTTGCTGGTATATTCACTATATCTAAGCTTGTTCTTGCGTACCGATCTTTCCCTAATTTTCTTGTGAGTCATTCGCAGGTTCACTAAAACTGCGTATCTGAAAACATGGATATTTCAGGGCAACTGCGGGGCAAAAGATTTTGCCACACAGAGCTCGTTGCTTTCCGATAACTCATTTTCCTGCACTGTTGGTCTTCCTCGCACGTCTGCTAAATTGGCCATCAAACAGAACTACATCGAGGAAGCAAAAATATCTGAAGTAGCAGAGCATACCTGTGGAATTACCAGAATAACCTGAACCACTATGGGCAAAAATCATACAAGACAGATATTCAACGTCAGCAATAACTCCATCAGCACAATGATTTCGGTGTTGAGAGATACTGCAAGATCAGGACTATTTCTGTCGGGGTTCTGGCTCTAAATAAACAATCCCCCATTTCATGTGTTCAGGCTTTACGTACAATCCTCATCTCTGACTAGGAAAGTAGGAATTCCTCGGTGGAATAGAGAAGGGTTCTAAAATCAAACTTTAAAATTATGCTGAAGTTTTGAAGACTGATACAATGGAACAATAATGCTTCTTTCTTCTTAACATCATATATATCAAAAGGCATTATATCGTTTCTCCACTTAGCGGTGTGCTGTCGGAATAGCCAAAAAGTGAAATTATACTAAAAATAAAGATAAGTGAATAGAAAAATATAGTCCTTTACATTTTTCTTTTGATTGTTGCAAACTCAACTTCACTAAGAAATTTGACACAATTTTTGCAACAGAAGTAAATCGAAGAAGAAATCACATGGGGCCAAGTATTGAGATAGAAGGGTTCATAAAGAACTTCAGTATTTCCGAACCACTTTGACTTCCAGACTTAGCTAGTGTTTTTCACGCCGTACTTCTGGAAATGAGGAAAGTTTAAAGAAAACTGACAAAACTTTAAGATAGCTATAAGCTCAAAACTCAGACTTAATATTATCTAAATTAATTGGTAATGCAGGAAGTTACTCGTCTCTTCAAGTCATAGGCTTGACTTTACGTCCCTTACAATAAATATATTTTTTGTGATTCATAAACGAAGATCAAAATGTAAGCAATATTTATCGGAAATGGGTTTGGATTACGCCCAACACATTTTTCAAAATAATTTAACCGAAATTCCATAACTAAGATATCTGAAGGGGTTATTATTATTATTTGAAAGAGGACGACTCAAAAGTCAGGCACTGCGACCTATAAGATCTATTGTACCAAAGCCCCAACAAAAAAAGAAAGGTAGAGAGAAAGAAAGATAGATAAGAAACATACCCAAGCCGAGAATCGAACTCAGGTCTCCAGAGATAAGAGTCTGGCACTCTGCCACTAGACCACAGTGGCGATGGTAGGGCCTAGAGTTTAACGCCGATTCCGAACGGCTGTGTGGCAATTTTTTATCAGCTCGGTGGTTTTGCCATTACCAACCAAGGTGTGTGTACTTGTACACATTCTTATAATTCTCATCCACTTCATATCGATAGTGAATATAAGAAGTTTATGAGAATTAACCACCAGACCAGAATCGAACCCGCAACATTCTGGATGAAAGTCTAGTGCACTATCCACTAGACAATCGAGGTCGTCATCTGAAGGGGTTAGTTCTAGATAAAAAACATGAATGGACAATGGTACAATTTGTTGACCATGAGTAGAAGAGTAAGAAGCAGCTGAAGTAGTTGATATTTAAAATATTAATCTAATAAGGCGCTTCTGGGGCGTTTTCATTCCCGTAGATATGCCTTAGCTATTTTTATGATATGAGGCGTTTAAATGTTTCTGTAGAGATCACAGATGATGAGGAACCGTAGCTGGTTGCGTAACGATCGCCTGATCTGCTAGTTCTATGAACTTTTTGATATTCTTCTGGCATCATTGTTCATTCAAAGCCTAATAATTTTAATAATTATGTTTCTATTTCCTTTTTGCAAGTAAGCCCTAATAACTTTAAATTATGAAATGAATTTTCAACGCATTTGCTGTACATGGAATCATACAGTTGTTCATAATGGGGTAAGATAATTGACGAATTCTACTTGTATCTTGGAACTGCATGCGTCTAACTAAAAAGTTTCAACTCATAACTCAAAATGCTCAAGCAGTATTTGCATTATAAACTCATATCTCGCATTAAGTATTAGTAAAGTATACAAAAATGAATTAAAATGAATTTGAAGGAAATGAATGAATTATTTTAGTTAAAAGTTTTTCAAGTCACGTATTTAAATTAGTCATTGAACTTCCGAAATACATTAGTTAAACACCTGCTGCTAATAAATATAGTTAGGTATATATATTTTGGTGTTTCAAGTATTATTTATGCAGAGTACGACGTACGTTAAAAGACCACCAGGAAACTAATGAAAACTATAAATACTTAGAAGCATTTAAGTTTTAAAAATTAATAGTTTTCTCAAATAGTTTGAAGTAAAAATGCCGCCACTGCTGATCAAATCACTGTTACTCATTGACGTTTCATCGTAAGGAGCTTGTAACCTTTTTCATACTTACTACCAAGAATTTCAGTAAAAATTATTGCGTTTATATGTAGATTTTTTTAACCCCATATTGGCATTGGTTTCAAATCTTTTTACTTTGATAAATTGTTAATCGAAACACCTCAGCCAGTCAGAGCCCAGCTGTTTTCACTTTGGGTTGATCGGACGTGGGAAACATATTTTTGTCTTATAATTAACTGGTTTGAAAATCCAAACCATTTTATTTTTTTTTGCTTGATTTTATTGCTGCTTCTCTTTCTTGGTTGTTGCTGTTGCTGCTGATGTTGTTGTTAAATTTTATTGGTGCTGCTGTTTGGTTGCTGCTGCTTCTAAATAATTGCCTTAATTTTAATGTCAATCAAAATAAGATGCAAACGAGCTGACAATGAATGTCAAGCTCGGTTTTCGCATTTTTGTTTTGTTATTTATTTTGTTTCGTTTTTTTTTTTGTTGACAAGAAAAGTTTAACAAAGTATACGAGATAAGAATTTGGATAAGGTAATTGAACTCATGGCAGGCAGCAATAATACGAATACTTAAAATAGCTAAGAGAAGACATTGAAAACCTTGAATTAGAGTGAAATAAGTGTGAAGTGTTTTTTTTTATTTGTGTGTCCGAAGTCGATGATAAGGTGTGTGGAAGAGTAAGAAGTAGGTGAAGTAGACGATATTTAAAATATTAATCTAACCACAAAGGAAATGAGGTAATTCACACTTATGCGAAAAGACTAGAAAAAAAAACAATAAGATAATTTAAATAAAACTGTTAACATAACGCAAGTAAACGTATATTTAGGTAGGAATTTGGGAATCGGATACACTGAAAGCTCTAATAAATAGGCACTTGGGGCCATAAATAGCCATAAGAGATAACAAGAAGGCCCGAGGGAAAGGAGGCTAGATAAAAGTGAATATTGCCTTCTGAAATCTAATACTCGCAGATCCCTAGACAATTCGAGCTCCATTAAATTTTAAAATTATTAGTAATTACATGCCTACTTAATTCAAAAGCACTAAAAATTTGTGAGATACACTTACCACTTGTATCATTAATATCGAAGAATGATGTAAATGGATTTCCTTCTGAGACGAGCCCATATCTGACCTCACGTGGATTGCCTTTGTCGCCATCTTCAGCATGCACTTGAAGTAACTGAAATAGAAATTATTATTATTGAAGGTAATACTAAAAAAGTCAATCATTTATTTTTTTTATAAACTGAAAAACAACAGATGTGGGGAAAGATATATTGAAACATTATAGAGACTAGTATTAGTTGCAACTGCAAAGCAGAATTTGTTGACTTGCATAGTAAAGATAAGTTCTACGGCTACTTGAAAAAATATGGTTTGTTTAGCCAAGTTCTTCTTAAATAAAAGTACAAATTTAAATTTTCAAGCCCAGCAATTTTGTAGAAACTGTTATTGCTTTTACAGAAAAAAGGGACACGAACTTGAAACATTTTTAAAATGTTATATTACGAGAATGTCAAAAACCAGACCAAAGACCAAAAATCAGAATAAAGACCTACATAACTAAAGAGCAGATCAAACACTAGATCAAAAACCAGACTAAAGGTCAGACCAAAGACCAGACCAAAGACCACAGACCAGATCAAAGACTGGATCAAAGACCAGATCAGAGTCCAGACCAAAGACCAGCCCAAAGGCCAGACCAAAGAACAGACGAAAGATCAGACCAAAGACCGGACCAAAGACCAGACTAAAGATCAGACCAAAGACCAGACTAAAGACTAGACCAAAGACCAGACTAAAGACCAGACCAGACTAAAGACATAACTAAGGATCAGATCAAATACTAGATCAAAAACCAGACTAAAGGATAGACCAAAGACCAGACCAAAGACCACAGACCGGATCAGAGACCGGATCAAAGTCCAGACCTAAAACCAGACCAAAGACCAGACCAGACCTAAGACCAGACCAAAGACCAGGCCAAAAGCCAGACCAAAGGATAGATCAAAGACCAGACCAAAGACCACAGACCAGATCAAAGACCGGATCAGAGACCAGACCAAAGGCCGGACCAAAGACCAGACTAAAGACCAGAGCAAAGACCAGACCAAAGACCAGACTAAAGACCAGACCAAAGACCAGACTAAAGACCAGACTAAAGACCAGACCAAAGACCAGACTAAAGACCAGAGCAAAGACTAGCCCAAAAACCAGACTAAAGAACAGAGAAAAGACCAGAGAAAAGACCAGAGCAAAGACCAGACCAAAGACCGGACCAAAGACCAGACCAAAGACCAGACCAAAGACCAGACCAAGACTAGACCAAAGACTAGATCAAAGACTAGACCAAAGGCTAGAGCAAAGACTAGACCATAGACTAGACTAAAGATTAGACCAAAAACCAGACCAAAGACCAGACCAAAGACCACAGACTAGACCAAAGAGCAGACCAAACGCCAGATCAAAGACCAAACCAAAAACTAGACCAAAGACCAGATGAAATGCTAAATCAAATACAGGAAAAAAATTAACGCCAAAGAAAGGCCAGACTAAAAACCAGACCAAAGACTAGACTAAAGACCGGACCAAACTCACTCCTCCCCCTAGGATCTGCTAATTTTTCTGACTATGAGGAATATCCTCACGATGTTGATTAAAATTTTTCAACTTCTATTCGATTTATCCTGTTCAAGGAACGACGATGAACAAATTAATTTATCTGTTCTCTCAGATCATTATCTATCGATAAATTACAGGGACGTGAATTTTATCACTTAAAGAGGTAATATGTTTTAAGTTTTGAAAATGCAGTTAAATTTTTTTGACCCAAAACTGCACCAAATACATATCGTCGCCTGAGGATTGATTTGGGGTATAGGTATACGAATTTGGACACACATACGCCAAATCAATAATCAGGCGACGATATGTGAGCTTAACCATCGATATGCTCGACCTAATTGATTAAAACCAATATATCTAAAAACATACTTGAAATCAAATATTTAACCCATCAAGGACGACCGGAACTAAGGTAGATAGATCAAGAAAGTAACTTGAAAAAAAATTGTTTTTGAACCTGGCTCAGGAACAGCTCATCGACAAGGTGCAAATGGTACCGCTAGGCATTACTGAGTTAAGTTTCAGATTCGGGCTTGAATTAAAATACTAGAACACTGCTATACTTGACCTACATACTTACATATGTTCGAAAGGATATATTATTTGCATTTAGAAATATTGAAAAATGCATTTGGTTATGGATGTATGCGGCTTATTTTGGTTCATTTAGCTATACATATACCATAATATTAACAGTACATACTTTAAGTACAATAAAAATTCAGAAATGTGACATATTCAGTCAGACATATATCCCTTCGTCTTCCTTCCACTTTCCTTCTGTAATATAAAAATGTTCTTTAATGACGAAATTTGTTAAGAAGTCCCTTCATATTTCAATACTATATACGAACATATTTCCTCTAAGAAAAAAAGTATTAGAAGCACATCATAAAATAATTTTGAGATTGGATTTGCGATAGAATAACAAAAACAACAGCATCAACAACTGCAACAAAAAGCTATCATATTTAATCCATTGGAAAAATACAATAACTACAAGTACAAAAAACTCAAAATGCGGCAACTCACGACTTGTACTGCCGTCAAAATAATCTAAATTTTTATCATTGCAATAAATGTTGTTGGCAACTATCAGCGATAGCGGCGACGAGACGTAGCAGAAGCAACAGTTGTATCTACATGAATTGATGTGTTGTTGTTGCTGCTGCTGCTATAGAACCTATTGCATACCACCGATAAAGGTCTTCGATGGACGTTCGCTTCTTTTCTTACCATAATATGGTGAAAATTTACGAATAGCCTTTCCGGATGCATATTTGCCTCTAACGTCAACTGACAATGAGAAGAAGAAGAAGCGTTTCGTTTCATTTGTTTTTTTTTTTCTAACTATATGAACTTGCTTGTTTGCAGCCTGCTGCTGTTAAAGTAAAAAATTTATTATTCTTTTTATCATATCTAGAGAAGTAGAAAGGTTTATGTTGTAAACGCTGAAACTAACTCGGAAAGAATATTATGCCAGAGTGCAGAGTGTATGTGGCTGATGGTGGTTTATGCCGACAGCAGCGAGTAAATGCCAAAAGAAATGAGCTTGTTATTATAGTTGTAGATACCTTCATAGCTCTTACGGCCATTGGGTATTGTGCACATTTTGATAATGAAAATTAATTGCACTGCAGTGTAATTAACGAAAGAAAGGAAAAAGAAAAGAATGATATGAAAATGTCTATGCTGAAATTATTGAAATCTTAAGGCTTACATATTTATGGTATGGTAAAATTGAATGCCAACATTTTCACAATGTTGTGAAAAAGTTTTCTAACTCGTTATTTTAGTTTACTTGCCCCCTAGAATACACGCTTTTATTGCCATATTGAAAAGCTTGAGATTGTCGGTGACAGTGAGAGACAAACGAAACTATTAAATTGAATGAAAAATGTCATGTCCAGAATACCAGGCATGGTTGAATGAAAGTGTTTCTGTCTCAGCTTTAGAACCTCAGTGTACTGTGCGTAATTCACAAGCAAGGCTAGAATGTAGTTTGTACTATTTAGAGAGGAATTAATTCTAGGTGTAATAACGCTGAATAGTTTAAATTTTAAAGGTCCTGACTCTTCATAATATTATTCTTTTTTCCCCGAACGTTATTGAGTTGGCCAATGTATCACGGGTTATTGTGAAGAGTAGAGGAGATAAAAAGCATCCCTGTTTTACTGCAGTCAGGGTGCAGAAACGTTCACTGGGATTACCACTCACGTCTTCGAATAAGTATATTGCGCCTTCATCAGGTTAATTATTATTTCGGGGACGCCTTCGCCTTCTAATTCCAAATAAATTCTTTTGCTATCGATGGTATCGAAAACCTTTTTTAAAATCGATTTAAATCGACCGCTTATATGAAGCTCGTGACCAAAATTAATTTTTTTGGTAGAATTTTATAAAATTTTGATTCTGTGTTGAAGTCAAGGACAAGGGACACAGTTACAAGGGTCGAAAGTGACCTTAATTCAGTGAAATTGTAATCTTTTTTAAGCATATTGTAAAAATTCGCGCACTTGCAATATATTTAGTGCTTTTGTAAAAATTTGGATTAAAATTACTAATCTTCTAATCTTCATTGAGAAGATCAGATTCAAAGTAATGTTTCAGCACTTGTTCTTACAAAGTGACAATGAAAGCTCGCTCATAGCAGAAGGCAACTGACGAAGCTTTTTAAAGGCGACCATGGCCGATCCAGGACAAGTAAAAGTATGGATTCTAAAAATGCTGTAATTGCGTGATAAAATCAATAAATCAATTGCTTTCTTTACTTAAATGCACAAGACTATCGCTTACCATTATCTTAAAATGCCGATAACTCACCAAAATTATATACTTAAATACCTTTTCATAATATCCTTAATCATCTCATATTTTCTCTTTATGGTAGAGATTTCGTATTACTGAATAATAAACACCTAAGCTTTAATTATGTGATATAATTACACGATAATTCATTAAAGTGTACTGCCTACAATTTTACAGAATCTCTTCTATATAAAGTAAAAACTAAAAACAAATTAAAAAAAAATATATATAGCTTTTCTAATTAAAACGTTTCACATTCCTAACTGTACGTTCGTTCATTCAGTGAAACTTGATCCTCTCGTCAGAACGGTAGCTTGAAAGAAAATTGCATTTAATCTTTTAATTTTTCTACTAAAATCACGTCTACTCCAATTTCATACATTTTCAACATTTACAACTTTGATTGAAGTTGATGCACGCACACCTCTGAGTAATAGAAAACAGGAGTAGACAGAGAGCAAGCGGGAATTTTTTTATATTGAATGCACTTACCTTGTCACCAGGAAGTATGCCAGGTGGCAATTTTGTAACAGGTGGAGCCAATGTAAACACCGGCGGCTGATCTTGTACGTCCTGCACAATGACAACAATCTCCATGCCGGCAATGTTGCGACTATCTTGCCCGGGCTCAGCATAAGCATCCTGTAAATGTAAGCGTAATAAAAATCGATCATGAATAATAACAAAAACAACAACAAAGATCAGCATTATCATCATCATCAAATGAAAGAAGCAGTCATAAAACTCGTTCAAGAGGATGCTCCATTAAGTCATGAAAGTAAAGTTAGTAAGTAATCTCTGTTATGCAGTTATGATTGAGCAGTTCAGCTCGAATGTTGAAGAGTGAAAACCCAAACCAGAACAAATCAAACCTGTGGAGTAACCCCTCAATTGCACACGAGCAAGAGTGAAATTAAGAAATGAAGAGTGCACGGCGGTTTTTTTTTTTTTTGAATTTTTGAATTTTTTTATTTTTCACTTCACTTTACAAGCCAAGCCAAGTTAAGCTAAGATTTCCTTATTACTTTACGTTGGCCTATGTTTTGCAGCTACCGTAAAATTAACTGGTTAGAATGAGCATTAAGGTCTAGCGGCTGCTGGCCATTGCTTCTTTGCAGTAATAGTTTTAATTATCACATGAGAAGGTTATTAATATTTGTGTGCACCGTTAAACGGATGCTCCGATGATTATGCACAATCAAAATGCAGCTATAGCTCGAGCTACAGCTAGTTACCCGTAAGAAACCTAAATTAGATGCAATGTAATTCATTTAGGCTAAAATGTGCTGTCATATTTTAATACCTTTCGATTTTTTCGTTAGGAAATACAGCTTCGTTGCAGATTTTCTGCGAAATAAAAATTAAAAAAACAAAAATCTGTTTTTTTCTTTATATAGAACTAACTTTGATATTTAATGAAATCATAAAATAAACTGATTGAATTTAATAGCAAAATAGATTAAATTCCATTATTAGTGGTTTTGCATTAGTTCAATAAGCATGTGTCTACTACTGAGAGATAATAATCTTATGAATATTTAATTTTTTTTGCTGCAGTGTATACGTATTTTAAGTTAGGTTGTAATGGTTGCTGCAAAACCGAGGTTAGCTTAGGTTTGTATGTATTAGCCCTTTGTCGTACTGTTTTGTGATTTCCTTATTTATTTTTATAACCATTTGTGGCGTTCGTTAAAGCTCAAAACTAGGACTGTGAAAAAAGTCAATACTCCTGTATTCAGCCAGTTCTAATTTTGTATAGTGGATGTAGGTATCCGCAGTAGGCGCGGATCTTTTTCAGACGTGGCAGCAATTTCAAAGCATCATCAAATTTACTTTTTTATATTAGACTGAAAAGATCCATGAGCCTAGCTGAGCAACTGAAAAATACTAGGGATGAGCTTAGAGTTTGTACGAAGAAACCGGTATGAAGCCGGAAGAATGACTTCTTTTAATTGGAATCTCAATGTTATTTGCCTTACGTACGAGGCGATTTTATGATTTTTGTTACCGTGAATTAATCTCCTGGCTACTGGTTATAAAATTCAATTCGTAGTATGTGATAGACTAATTTTTCTCGTCAATGAATTGATTGAGCCTGTATTCCAGATCCGCACTGTGCTCTAAATCAGTGAAAGAATCCACGAAAAATTGGTTCGCCGATTAGACAAACTTTTCGATAGCATGATATGCATATAAAAAACCATCTTATCAATTCATAATAAACTCATGATTTACAAACAAATCTTAAAGCCGATTTGGCTCTACGGAATTCAACTTTGGGGTTGTGCAAGTAACGCACAAATCCTGATTATCCAAAGATTCCAAAATAAGGTATTGAGATGCATAACCAATGCTCCTTGGTACGTGCGAAACTCTGATTTGCATCGTGACTTGAACATCAAAATGGTCAAAGATGAAATTCAACTAATTGCTAAATCACACGAAATGAGACTAAGTACTCACATAAATGAAGAGGCAGCCGTACTTGTAAATACGGAAAACCTGTATCGAAGATTGAAAAGATTGAAACCTTGTGATCTAACAAGATAATCCCATTACCATCTAATTGGTAAATTTAATTATATTAATTTAACTGAAAATTGCTAAATAGTTAATGAATTGAACTAGTTGCAATTGTAATCGAAAATTTTTGGATTGTATGACTTTGGCATAAGTATTTTGTTATTTTCTATTAATTGCATTATATTTGTAAAATTCTTATAAAATAAAAAATTCGAAATAAAAAAACAAAAAAAAAGCAATGATCGACTTTGTTATCGCCGTCACATCACGGTCAGATCTTCGAAACAGTGTCACTCGAATCCTATACTTCGACCAACGATTTCCCCAGCAACAAACCAAACCCGAAATAAAAAAGGTTTGAAACTCCAATAACAACAACAAAAACTTTATTCCTGTAAAGAACATACATAGAAGAAGCTCCTTCAATATTGGAAAGGACCCTTTAAGAATAAGTTTTTAGGAATTCCAGAGTATTAATGAGATCAGCAGATATAAGATCGGTTACTCGCCGATATATTAGTAATAAGCAAAAAAAAAAAAAAAAACGTTGACGATATTGAAAATCTTCAAATTTGGATTTGAGCAAATGAAATTTGAAGAATTTTATAAAACTGTCGAATTTTTGAGCCGATGAGATCGAGGGCACGTGAATAGGACTGTTCTGCCCTTTGGTGATCCCTTGAAATTTTTAACGAATAATTCTTATCTCGAAGAAAATTCGTTACTTTGCCCAGCCATTTATTCTGTAGGATTGTGTTAAAAAAAATTTTCCTTAGAATAATCCCCAAATGAGGGGAAAGAGTACTAGAGTAGATAATCGTGCCGGAGTAACACCTTTTCTTTTAATAAATAAATTTTAATAATTCTACAAATTTTCTTTTAACCCATTTTCGTCTGCCGTTGCATTTTCGCAACACCAACTCAAACATTTTTAAAATAGATAAGACTATGCGTATCCCATTTATTTAAATGATAATTTGAACTCTTGGCTTCACAATTTTTCTTGCAATTTTTATTTTTTTTTACAATTTTACACCTGCGCTTTACCTTAATATTTGTATGTTAAAAAGGGCCTAAAAAATTCATTTTTTAAAATGGTTTCTATAGTTATTAAAATATTTTTTTATTTTTTTTAACAATCATATTCGTGATACTAAAACGCTATACAAAAGACTATCTGATTGATTTTACCGTTTGAAATTTCTAGGTGTACCGGTCGTTGCTTTTTCGCAACAGGCTGCCCTTGATAACCTAGACGTTCTAAAATTTTCTCAATTGGCTAAAAGTGATCAGTGGGATCTCAATAGTCGCCACATAAAAAATCATGAAGTTATCTCAACGATTTCGATGATTCGCCTATAATGGGTTAATATTTTTATTTGTGTAATTTATTGATAAAAAGCGAAAATATGTGAACATTTTTTCACCATTTTTTTAATATTTTTTTTTAATTAAATTATTTTGGGATTTTCCTTTCATCAGATAGTGCTTTCAACTCGGTTAAATTTACAAAAAGAGTAAAAGAGAGAGAGATAATAGTGGAGAAGGGAGAAAGAAAATAATAAGTCATATCGCACATTGATTACTATACATTCCTCAAAATGAAAATGAAAAAATTCTTTTTCTTTCCCTAAAGTTTTTACATAATGTAGACTGCAGCAAACGTTAATCATGGCGATATCAAAAAGTGTATGCAATTTTCTTAGAATTTGCAAATTTTAATAGTTTTTCTTTCTGTTTTTGGCACACCCTTATCATTTCAAGTTTAATACCCATGCACGTATATCAAAAATGCTGAGGTGTTATTTTTAAGTGGATGCATAAATTATGCCAAACAAATTATCTCTCAACTGAATTGGTACTATACTACATATTTTCGCGCAAATGATTCATAGATACAAATCTGAAATGCATAGATATTAGATGTAATCATATAAGGACACACCCTTTTGGGAAATTTATGGTGTAATAAAATTGTAAGAAACTTTACCTTCATCAATTGAACATACCAAACATTGCGTAAATTTACAGAGTAATTGTTGCAGAAATGTAACTATCTACGCATGCAACATAACTTCTTCATGTTTGTCAGTTTTAATGGACGCATGCTACATGGTCGCAAAATCTGTTGCAGAAAATATTGCAACATGTTAATGTGAGCTCATTTGCCAATAATAAGTTGAAGGTATTTGCCCGCAAGAAAGACGAAAAGTTATTTAAATTTAACAAGGACAACAGATAAACATCTACGGGGTTGTCAAGTGCAAGAAAATAAAGAAGGAAAGCTTTCGGTCATAATTAATGAGATTCTGTTATTGGAAATAAATGCTATATTTAAAAAGTTTTATTTATAAATGTATTTATTTTTGATGAAATTTTTGGAGGGACAGCCACAAAGAGAGTAAGTAAAAATAAACAAATACTCTCTCTAAAATTGTTGTTATTGTGATCACAGTATAATCAACTTTATTCTTTTTCTTTTCTTGTGTACTCAGTATTGTATATTTTCATTAAATTGAATTTGTTTTACATACATACTTGTTTTGTTGTTATTTTCATACAAAGTTTATTTGTGGTGCATCACTTAAATTGTTGTTGTTTTACGCTTATTTTTTTTTTGTTGGTATGCATTCTCTTGCATATTACAATGCAGTGTTTCGTATATATTGCTCTGCACTCTCTCGTACGAAGACAAAAATAACAACAACGATGACTAGCAAATACACATACAAATTGAAATAAGTATTCGTTGGAGAGAAAGAGAATGCAACACAGACAACTCACAAATGCAACAACACAATGCATGCACAAATGAACTAATGAAAGAATGAAACGAACGCTTTCTCAACGATCGACGGTGTAATGTGACGATGCCTCTTTGTGTGCACACTGGTAGAGTTGCCAACAGATATGCCCCCTCTTCCCATTGCACATTGCTGCTACTACTGATATACAACTGCATTGTGGAGATGCATTTACGAATGCATTTCATGAGCAAAAAGTAAATGTTCACTAACTAAAATTTCTGTTCGCCTGGTAGCGATGTTCGACGATGTTGTAACTTGTTAACATGTGAAATCATCACGTCATCTTCATCATCATCATCGTCTGTATGCACTCGCAATGGCGATGCACTAATATCGTTGGCTGGCTGTCGAGGCTGAGAGGGATAACGGTGTGTGTTGTTATTGCTACTTTTGACTGTAACAGCATTTGATTACATTGTGCGAGGAGAAATAGGGAGAAAGAGTGAGAGGAGGAAGTATCATCACTGATCGAGTGTGAAAATTCATAGTGTTTTTTAATGATTAATAATGTTGAAAAAATACAACAATTTTAGAATGAATAGAGATTTATTTATTTTCATTTATTACCGAATAAAAACAAGGCATGGTCTGCTTATATACGTATTTTGTGCATGCGTAATCAAACTGCATGAAACTTCGCTGTCAGCATATTTTATTTTATGCTTCCCGAATTGAAAATTGCTTAACCAAAGTACTTTACATATCATAATTTTTTCTTTACTTTGCATATATTTCTTATTTTTTTTGCCGTTTCTTTGCAATCTCCTAAGCTTCAAATTGGCTTGATCTTTGTATCCCCGTCATATCTTAGCCTTTGATTTATGGCACAACAAATTAACGTAACCCATAGGACACAAACGACAATAACAACAGCAACATGCACGGGTTGCGACTTGTGAGTCACACTTGAATGCCAAAAAAAAAAATACAGAAAGAAAAAAAATATCTCTAAATACTTGCAAAAGTTGCAGTTTAGAGGTTATCGTCATAATGTTACGAAAATATCGGACAAGCTGTCGCTGTCCGTTTGCTGTCTGTTGCTATTGCAGCGGCAGCACGTACGCGTATTGCCTGCAATTCACGTACTTTGTTGCTTGTTGCCTGTTGCATGATAACAACACACAACCAACGAATATTTGGCGCAATATTTACAACAATATTGCATGAGAAACAACGTTAAATGGTGTCAAATATCGCCTTTAACAACACTAAAAACAGAGTGTTTAGTGAATGTTTCTCCATTGGCTTTTTGTCTTTTTGTTTTTGTCGTAGGGCGTACATTTTTAACCCAACCTCATTTATTTATTTATTTATATGTATGTACTATGTGTGTCTTGTACTTACATTTGCTAATATTGTTAAGTGATACATGGCTTGTTTTTCGAAATCTAATGGTCCCAATAGAAAAACAGTTCCTTCAGTTGTTTCAGGTGAAACAATTTTTTGTCTTATGGCAAAAAGGGGCGAACCCTAAAACAAAAGAAAAAAAAACACATTGAGTAAAATTTAAATATCAGTTATCAGTTAAGTAAAATGGTTATAAATATATACTTTAGGCAATATTTTAATGAAAAATAAAAATTATACAGTATCGATTTAACTTACCCATAATTCGAGGTAGACGGGTTTTTGAAAAAGTGGATTTTTACGTGCAATTACATAGTCGAGTTCCGTGCCACGCTTTGCGTCCTGTAAATAAGAAGTAGAAAAAAAATGTTTAGGTTAGTAAGTAAACACTTGAGGTCTTTCAACGACTAAGAGAATATCTGTTTGAATAGTGTTACTAAGTGCTACGATAAATAAAATTATTACACTGCGATCAAGTATTCCCGTCTAGAAAGTTGTTCAAAAAGTTTTAAGAGATTAAACTTGGATCGCTTATCATGAATATCTGGTCGATTTTTTCGCTTCTCATTTGTGAATCTTATAAAGAAAGAAAAAAGATAAATGAAAACTTTAGAAACCCCAAAATTGGAAGTATCAATTAGTCCTGGAACAGACTCAAAACTCCTCTAATTTTCAAAAGGTATATTTTTGTTAATCAAAATTTTTAATAAAAAATAACAAAATTAAGAGAGCGGGTGCTAGACGTGTCGGTGGTGCTGGGCAAAAATCCCAATAATTTCCTTTTGATATATTTTAGTTGTGAAATATATCAAAAAAAAAAAAGAATAAATAAAAGAAAATTTCGACTTTTGGGTTTTTAACCTAAAAATGCCAGGGTTGGAACACTCAGTTGCTTGCACAGCCGAAGAACGTTTGCTGCTCTTCTCAACCATTTTTTGTGTAGAGTCATGCTATAAACTGGTTAAGATTATTTAAAAATTAAGACTGAAGCATCCTCAATCTGCTAGGGTAATTTTGGACACTAATTTCGTCGCACTTAAATTTAATTAATTGAATGAAATCTTTTAACTTCTCCGATTGCATAAAATGTAGATAGATAAACCTTGAATTTTAATCATAACAAAAAATAGGCTTTAATATTTTTCATATCTATGCATGTAATTTCATTAAAGTCAATTAATTAAATTGAATTGTAGGTAGTTACTTATTTTATTTGATTCATTAGCTTAAACACATGAATTGCGGTAAGATGAATTGTTGTACATTAAGCATGATTTCTTACTTCATTGTTGGGTGCTTGCGCATAGGTCTAGGTCTTTCAAATGCTGACCATAATTTGCATTGATAAATTGCAAATTATTGTGTGGTATTAATTCAGTAATAATTTAGTAATTAAATATAAACATACATACACACACACATATACATGCCTTAATAGATTTCGAAATAATAGTAAGTAATAAAATAAAATTGCGGCGTTAAAGTGATTAATAGAAGTTTGTGGTTAATATATATTATCTAACAAATTTTCTCTTTTTTTATTATATTTTTTTTATAGCTAACATCCTTTTGTTGTTTTGAAATTTCATAACATTAATAAATTTGTTACGCATTCGAATGATTTTTTTTTTCTTTTTTGGGTTTTTTTTTGTAGTTTAAAGTCGAGCGAATGAAATGCTTTTTGCTTGTGAGAAATGTTATCCGTGACGAAAATTAAATCAGTATTAGAATGCAATATAAGTAGAGAGCTCTACATCGACGCGTCTGGCAGTCGCCTTTTAAAATAAATTAAAAAGTAAGGAAATTGAGGAACACCTTCGAGGCGGTACCCAAAAAAGAAAATATCGAAATGATATTTATTTAAAATTTTTGATTTATTTCAATAAGATCTATGTATTGAAATCTAAAGCTCGTCTTACACTTATAGTTTATTTAAGCTAGTCAAAATTATCTCACAATTGAAATTTCAGAATTGCTTTCGGCTTGATCATAATAGACTTGAAATTGTTTTGATGGTTTAAAATTAATCAACCCGGATTTAGAACTGATTAAAATTGGATAAAATTGCCTTAAAATATTTGAAATTAGTATTAAACTTAATTTAAATTGTACGAATTGCTTTAAAATCGACCGAACTGGGTTTAAATTTTTTGAATCTACATATGGACTTAAAATTAGTTAAAGTTGCTTTAAAGTTTGTCAAAATGGACTTGGAATAGGTTTAAATTGTACATACTGCTTAAATTAAAATTGTTTGAACAAAAATTCATCAAACTGGATATAGAATTGATTTAAAAATTATCAAACTGGCCTTAAAATAAATCTGAATTGACCAAACGCATTGAATTGATTTAAATTGCTTTAAAATTCGACATTTGGAGTTAGTATTGATTAAAATTACTTGAAACTTCTTTAAACATTTGTGAAACTGGATCAAGAATGGACTTATGTTGATCAAACCGTATAAAAAATTGATTTAAATTACTTTGATATTCATCAAACTAGACATAGATTGATTTAATTTGGTTAAATTGATTTAAAAGTTATCAAATTATATTTGAATTGATCAAACTGCGTATTTAATTGATTGGGATTGATTTATAATTCGTCAAACTGGTTTTAGAATTGATTAAAACTACTTGAAATTTCTTTAAAACTAAGAAACTGGACTTTGAATATATTTTAAGTGATCAAACTGGACAAAGAACTGATTTACTTTCATCAAACTAGACATAGAATTGGTTTAAATTTCATCAAACTGTACATGCATTTCATAGAGATTGCTTAAATTGACCGAAGTGAACTTAAAATTGATTTAAATTTGCTAAAATTGCTTCAAAATTTATCAAAATAACTTAGAATAGATTTAAATTGGTCAAAATTATTCTGAACTTATTAAACTAGACTTAAAAATTGATTAAACTGAACATAGAATAGATTTGAGTTATTTTAAAATTCATCAAATTAGTTGTGAAATTGGATGGAATGATTAAAATTGACGATGCTGGACTTAGAATTCATTTAAATTAAAATTGCTTTAAAATTTTTCAAACTGGACTTAAAATTGATCAATTAGGCAAAGAATGGATTTAAAATGCTTTAAAACTCATGAAACTGGAATTAGAATTGATTTAAATTTATCAAATTGTTAGAGAATTAATTTTAATTCATTTAAAATTCATCAAACTGGACTTGAAATAGGTTTTAATTAATAAAAATTGCTCAAACTAAACTTGGAACCGATTTAGATTGTTTTAAAATTCATCAAACTATACTTAGAGTTTACACCATGTTCCCACTGAGCCGAAATATTATAGTTTTGGGCAAATGGTTTCGAACGAAACTGTGGTTCACATTGTGAAGCTGGTTTCGATTACGGTTTCATTTGACAGTTCATTGTTTATTTCTTGTTGCAAAATGCCGGCGGCTAATATAATTATTGCCAAATATTTCTCTTTTAACTATTTGAATACGAAGAGAATAAAAGTACATAGGAGAAAGCGTCAATTGTTATGTATCTTAATTTACTTCAACTGCAGCCATTCTGCAGTTTTGCTGCCGAAGTTCCTCTGCTATTTGTTCATATGTATGGCGGGTTTTTTGTTTACGCAGCTCCTTCACCTTTTCTGCCTATACTTTGACTATAATCTTCTCTTCCCGAGTACTCCACAAATTTCTTTTTTCATATTTTCGTTTTTTCTTTTCAATACTCATTTCAGTTAACGCTTTCAGTGTTGCATTCGATTTTTTGTTCGGTTTCGACGCGGTTTCGTTGGAACCACCTCATTTCTGTGTTTTTGTTTGAAATATTTGTATATGCTGAAATTGGATATTTCAACGCAGTTTCAATCAAAACCATGAAAATAATCGAAACTACGCAAGTTCCGCTCAGTGGGAACATATTATTAGGCATAGCCTAAATGGGCTCTGAATTGATTTAAATTTATCAAACTGTACTTAAAATTGGTTAAAATTGCAATAAAAATTATCAAACTTGGACTTTGAATTAAAACTTAACAAAATTATCGACATTTTCTGAATTAAGGGCATGCCGTGAGATATTTTTTCTCAGCACAAAAAAAAGAAAGTTTGTAAATATTTACCACACAATGTTACATTTCTAAACAAAATCTAACGAGAAACCATTTAACATTAAGAATTCATTAATTATAGTACAAAATTGTTAACCCAACACAAATACATGCGAATATTCTCAACTTTTCATTTACTTACTAACTCCGTACTTCATATTTAAAGTAGCCATAGAGAAATCATTTAATTTCTAATTTTCCGCAAAATTTCAAACACGAAATTAGAAATATATTAAAAATGTATCTCACTCATTATTACATCATTTATCTTAAAAATGCCTGGCGGCAAACTAAAGAAGCAACAACAAAGTTAAAGAATTTGCCTACTACCTACAACAAAAACAATAAATATCTACAATAAATCAGCTGTCGATTGTCTTCATTCGTTACAATAACAACAAGCAAATAAACACAAAACTCAGTTATCAGATATGAAATAAAAAAATAAAAAAAAAAATGATCGATTGATAGTTTTTGTTTTCTGATAAACTTTTTTTTAGATGTTTTTTAATGAAAACAAATTGCTTTACAAATACAATATTAACACGTCTGAATGAGTTAATTTTGTTGTGAGCTATTGTATGAATGACAAAAAAAAAAAATTATACTATAACAACAACAAGTCTTAAATTAAGATTACAACGCTTATTAAAGTTCAAAATTCAATCATGAAAGAAAGAAATAAAAGATTTTTTTTTGTTATTCCGTTGTTGTTGGTTAAAAAAATATTTAATAACTTTCTTATTAATATTCTTGTTGTTGTTGCAGCCTTATTATGTTGCCAGCTACTTGCTGTTAAGTCTATTATTATCTAATTTAAAATGAAAAAAAAAAAAATGGTTAGGTATCTTTAAAATAACAATGAACTTTAGAAAATTTTTATTGAACTACTAAAAATTTAATCGGTTTTATTAACATTCTGTAAAATCTCCAAAAAAAAAAAAATATAAATAAAAGTAGAGATTTTTGAATTGAATTTCATTAGAATATTAAAGTTTTTTAAATTTAGTATCAATTATGCGGATATAAAGTATATTTATATTTTGCTGTTGTAAATATAATTTTTTTATTTTTATTGATTTAGTTTGAACGGTTTGACTGCCGATTTCATTCTTTCTCAGAATAAAGTTCTATTTTTATAATTTATTTTTACTTTGAATAAGTATAGAATAATTTGTTAGTTAATTAAACTAGAGAGGACAAATGCCACACTTTAGTCGTCTGCGTGTTCATATATTCTAATGATTTCTGGAAGTAAGAAATGAATAATGCCTGGTTTGCACTATGTCAAATTTGACAACATGTTGGCAAATTTTATACAGAAAATGCTCTCTCTTTCTCCCTTTGACAGGGAATATGACATAGTGAAAACTAAGCATAAGAAATAACAGGTCGGTAACCTGATTTGGGTTAAATTTCATTCCCCCCGAGTTTAGATCACAAGAAGTCAAATATAATGACTGATAGAACATATGAGGTACAAATTTTGCAATCGATTTTAAACTAACTTCCCGATGAGCTAGAGACTTGAAATTGTAAATATAGTTCAAAACTGGAAGACAATGCAATATAAAGTATCTAAAATATATATAAATATAATAATACTTAAAATATTAGCATCGGAAGTTTTTCCATTTGTTTCATAGATCAAAGCATTGAATTCATCGTTGTTATAATCATTGCTTTAGCGGGAGTAGAATATATGTATATGTGGATACATACACAAATTCAAAGACAAATGAGAGAGAGAACAAAAACAAACAATAACGAACTCTTCTTTTCGTTTTGTTCCGCTTACAAAGAGTATAGATTGTAAAGAGATCGCAATTTGCTCTTGCTGGAATCGAAACAAAAAATCGTTGAAATTGCAGCGAGGTGCAATACCGATGGTGTGACAGCAATGATTGTCAACACATCCAGCAGACAAAAATGTTTGAATGGATGAGTTTGACGTGTTTGATGAAGTAAATATTTAACATTTCTTTTAGCAAATAACTTTCAACATTTACAGTATTTATATATTCTTTATATACAAATATGTAAACGTTTTGTTTTGATTTTATGAATTTTATATAAGTACTTTTAAATCTTTTTCTACTGATTTAATGAAATCAAAATGCGAAGAAATATTATCACTATTTTCAACATTGTACCTAAATATATGTATGTAAATAAGTATATTTAGCTAAAATATTAGAACTTTTCATATTTTAATATATAAATAAATTATTCTTCTGGTACATTTTTAACTCCATAAAAACAAATCTTCGTCTTACTATGTATATGGCAAATGCCTTTATTTCATTTCTGTTTCAAAATGTAGAATCACAACGAGGTGCAATGTAAAAACAGTATTTATTGAGTACCCATTTATGTGAGAAGATATAATTTGAATTATTATATTTAATGAATAGGGCTATTCGCAATCTGGGGAAAATGATCTTGCACGAGTCCAATAATTAATTGTGACATTGTTTAGACAATTGGTTTTGATTCAATGTGTCAACAATTTCAAATTTAAATTGAGTTCAAGTGACTTCAAAACCTCAATTGACTTCAAGTCACTCCAATTTAGTGCAAATTGTCGGTTATTATTCAAGGTATTGCAATTAAATTGAATGCATTCTTTTACAGCTCTGGTCTTTACTTAAGATCGATTGCAAAATTTCACACACACAAAACTAAAAAGTAAAAAATAATAATTTAAATAAAAAATATTTTTAATATACCACGTTTTTAAAATGGACTAAAAAGTATAAAATAATTTCTCCTAACCCCATACAGATTCACAACCACATATAGATTCCTTATCACATACAGATTGTCTTGAAAATTTGTAACTGTGAGTTTTAGTAGGACGAAAATACTTGTATGAATAAAGCAACAAACGTGGTTCGCATGCAATAGGAAATTGATGGATGAATAGTTCACCTAAATGGCTAGCAATTTTATCTCTATCCATATGCGTCCCTCGTTTTTCGTTTTAAATCATACAAGTGTTTTAGTTCTACTAAAATTCACAGTTACAAATTTTCAAGATAATCTGTATGGAATAAGGAATATATATGTGGTTGTGAATCTGTATGGGGTTAGGAGAAATTATTTTATACTTTTTAGTCCATTTTAAAAACGTGGTATATTAAAAATATTTTTTATTTAAATTATTTTTTTATTGACATCAAAATTTTTAAAATTAAGAAAAAAAAAAAACTAAGAATGCAGTTCATATTTTTTTTCATCAAAAAACCCATTTTTACAAAAGAAATTTTTAGATTTTTTTATTTTTTAACTTAAAAAATTTAAAAAAAATTTTTTTAAAAATTATTTTTTCGTAATTTTGTTCATTCTCGTTATCATCGTTCACTTTTATCTCGTTGTTAGCTTAACCCAGTAATGCCTAGCGGTGCCATATGGCACCTTGTCGCTGAGCCGTTCCTGAGCCAGGTTCAAAAATATTTTTTTCCTCAAGTTACTTTCTTGATCCATCTACTTTGTGTTCTTGAACAATTAAATCCTAAGAATTTCTTTGTGTATACCTACAAATAGATTTATATATTGTTGTTTCCTTTTTGAAACGTTCACGTATTCATTTTTGAACACATTGTAATATATATATAATATAAAATAAAAAAGTACCTGTCAACATAGTTTTTGACAAGAGAAAGATTTATTTTTTTTTTAGATTTTAGATTTTATTCATAATTTGTCCGAAGATGTTTTATTTTAGGTTCATACAGTTTCATTTTAAAATTTAATTTATCAAGAACACATTAAATTAAAGTCAAACTTTTATACTGCTTTGCCTTTAAACGTTGCAACGGCATTTTTCGGCGAAGACGAAGGCGTGGCAGTGGCTTTTAAACATTCTAAAATCGGTACAAGTTATGCTGTGTATACGTATTCGTATACGATATGTATAAACCTTTAACCCACTAAGGAAGAGCGGGAACCAAAGTATATAGATCAAGAAAGTAACTTGAGAAAAAAATTTTTGAATCTGGCTCAGGAACGGCTCAGCGACAAGGTGCCATATGGCACCACTAGGCATTACTAGGTTAATCTAACAACGAGATAAAAGTGAACGATGATAACGAGAATGAAAAAAATTAAGAAAAAAAAATTTGTTTTAAATTTTTAAAGTTAAAAAAAAAAAATCTAAAAATTTCATTTGTAAAAATGGATGTTTGATGAAAAAAAATATGAACTGCATTTTTAATTTTTCGGACTCAGCGACCCTCCATTACCCTAAGTGCATTTGTTCCGTCTCTGCTCGTTTTGAAAAGTTTCCATTTGTAGAACAGTGTTATAGTTTGATTTTTTGTTTGAATTTTAGTTCGTGTTTGGTCTGGCTTTTAGTCTCAGTGCGGTTTGAATTTTGGTTCAGATGATTTTTTGGTGAAAAGGAAGAAAAGCATAAGTCGACTTAAGTAAAGCTAAAATTTATTGCATATTTTTGATTATATTGATTTTGCTAATAATAATTAAATTTAACTAATAGGCTTTAAACGAACAATGAATCCCAGAAGAATTTCAAAAAGTTCATAGAACTAGCAAATCGGACGATCGTTTCGGAACCCGCTACAGTTCCTCATCAGTGATCTTCGTGATAGTTCCCTCATTTCAAGAATCTATATAAGTGAAAATACTGTAAGGTAAATGAGTATTACAAAGACAGTTATTTTCACTGAATAGTATTATTGAAAGGAACTACCACTACCGTTCTATGTACTTTTTGCCATTCTTCTTTGACACTTGTATTACATATTGGTCAGATTTTCTGACATCTAATATGTACCGGGTCTGTTTTTCGTATGGAAAACTTTTTGTTAAAAAGATCGTATATACTTAATAATGATTTGGAAAATTTTGATTATAACAGGCTAGGCCATTTAAAGTGGAAGCATCTGGCAACCTTATAACTTTTGACTGCGCTGTCAGAACGACTAATGACATACCGCGTTGAAAGTGTCAGTCGAAGGAAATTTATACCATGAAACAGTACACTCCGAAAAAACGCGTTGAAATTGTTCAGTTGTACATTGAAAATAACTTCTCGATTTTTTCGTAGAGAAGTTATTTTGATGTTTTGCAACCAATTGTTTATAAAAATTGAATACTTTACACAGCTCTTGCCATAATCAATTTTTTGAAGCCATTATTCTTCGGTCGATTGATATAAAAAATTGTGATTTTGATTTGCTTTCGCGTTCGTCAGATTTTACACTGCCGGACTTTTTCCTCTGGGGTTACTTGAAGTCAAAGGTTTATGTACCAAGCCAAGAACTCCAGGCGAACTTAAGACCAACATCCGCTAGGAAATAGCCGCTATATCGGACGAATCATTGGCCAAAACGATGGGAAATGCCGAAAAAGAAGGTATTTGGCCGTCAAGGCCAAATATATAATTTTCTAAAAAGTAGCTGCACCAAATCTTCTTAAACTTAAATAAATGATTATCCAAATGAACAACAAAAAATTTGTATTTTCCAGAAACAAATGCTTCCAGTTTAAATGGCCTACTCTGTAATTACCAACATTTTGAAAGTTCTTGAATCATTTTTGTAGTTTAATTGGACTGTGCGACACATTTTTAGGGTATAGGGTTAGCTTTTATACAAAAACAGTCCTTTAAATTTATTTCTGTTCATGCAAAGCGGGTTCGTTATAATCGAGAAGTACTGTACTTTCTACATTTGTCTCCCACTCTTAAAAAAGCAAGAGGAACTATTTTGGAAAGTAAGCAAATGCAAACATTTGCGGATAATTGCAATCTAAATGCAATTTGCGTAAAACTTGAAATACCCGAAAAATTATACATACGTATGTACGTGGATTGAATCAATGAACGAATAAATGAATGTGATTCATTGACAATTTGAAATGTTTGTGTTCCGCCAAAAAAGTAAATTGCAAATTGCTGTAATAAATATAAAACCTGTATGGATGTGATGAGAACGGGGAGCTGGGATGTTTTATTATACATACACCAGCACTTTATAGTGGGTGAGTGGGAACATGTGTCGAGGTTCTAAGGTGTGGTTGCGTGTACAAATGTCAACATTTAATTGTTTATAAGTTTCACCAAAACGTAATGTCATTGCAAAATTGTTTGCAAGTACGTGCTTTTTAATTAAACTTTACTATAAAAAAAAAAAACAAAAAGAAAAATGAATAAATTTTATGGGATGCAACTAATTTTTTATATCTACAAATTTTTTTTCCAATTCTCATTCACAATGAAACTTACCTCTGGTATCATAATAATGCCCGGTTTATGTGGAAATATGAGGTCATGTGGTGTTGTAAAATTGGTTGCCGTTATCGAACACAATTGTGTGGCCATGCCACCTTTGGTGTCCTTCACCGAAACCTGGAAGTCATAATAGCGTCCCGGCTCCAGACGCCGTTGCAGTATAACATTTGCTTGGCAAACGGAATTGTACTTTGTGCATGGAAGTGATTCTATTTTAACAGTTGATGATGAAGCATCACCCACAAATTCAAAGGTCAACGGATAGTCGAATTCCTCATCGATGGCACGCAATCGATAAATAACCGAACCAACTTGTGCATCGGCAGGCACCAAGACAAGCCGCATACGCGTCGACGGATCGAATTTGGGATCAACGCATTGTATATGCGTTGGACATAGAATGCCAATTAGCAGGCTGATTGTCAATATTCGATATGCAGGAGTTGTTGCAACAGAAGCAGCAATAGTAGTTGATGATGTTGTGGTCAGCAATCGACGACGATGAGGATGGTGATGATGCAGGCGCGGCGAGGAGGAGGAGGAGGAATAACATGGCGGCCATCGTGTTGTGTTGGTTGCTGTTGTGCTGGTGGAGCTGCTGGCGTTTGTGCTGGTCGTTGTAGTGTAGTTGTGGGCGGAAGAGGAGGTGCTGCTGTTGCTGCTGCTATTACTGCTATGCGGCTGACATTTATGGTGACTACTGTGACTGTGTCTGTTGTTTCTATTGCTGGAAGCCATTTCTGCGTAAAACGAACGAATGAAAAGAAGAAAAGAAGAAGAAGAAAAAATTATTATTAAATCATGCGATAAATGAATGCAAGTTGCATACGCGTGCATGGGGAGACGCGTATAGTTTATAGTTAGGTTATGTGTGTTTATAAAATTTTTATTGTATTTGTTGTTGTTATGTTGCTGAAGTTATTCTACGCAGCAATAGATGGGTATTGCAGTAAAAATGTTCGTGTGCGCAATTTAATGACTTCAAATGCAACGGCAACAACAGCAGCAATAATAACAACAAAAGCAGACAACGCACAACTTCAGCTGTCAACACATCCGGTGACAATGACAGTTTATGCGCTGACAATCGCTATGAAGGTTCTTTTTAAATTGTCATCATCTCAACTCAGCTCAACTTGTGCGCAGAAATTTAATATTTTTTTTTTTTTTGTTTTGTATTCTATGCTACTTATTTTTCGTTTCTTAGCTTTTTCATAAATGCAAGCATTTATGCTTGTCATAAAAGAAAATTGCCCATAATTATTTTCATTTTGTTAATTATTTTTTTTTTTCCAATTTTCTGTTTTATTTTTTGTTAATTAGCCGCAAGTTTTGCCAATTTTATTGTTATTTAAAATTCTAAATAGATATCTAAAATGTATGCATACAGGTTTGTTTAACTGAAATTAGTTACCATTAAAAATATTTGCATTATTTACGACAACAACTTTAAAATTTTGTAGTGGCATAAAATTTTCATTAGCATTACTTTGATACTTAAGCTCGGGTTCTTAAAACGCATTAAAGTTACGCGTCAAACGATCAATTGTGGAGTCGCAGAGAAAGAGTGGGCAACATATTTTTTGGGGCGCCATTATTAGCAAAGATATGAACACACAACACACACACACACTCACATACATACTCATATACCTGCCTGCCATATCGACCCGTTCCGAATTATATGAGTACCAAATAGACGAAGTATCATAAAAACAAACTGAAACTCATAAAACAAATATTTTAAATTGAATGTAACATACTCGTATACAATTCGCTAACACCCACTGTCTCTTGGACTCTAATGGGGCAAATAAATTGCGAAATTCTTTTAACATAATCACAGACACACATGTCATACACACACACACACACACATGCACAGTGGCAATATGTAACAACTTGTAGCTTTTTTGTGTGTTGTTAATTTTTTTGCAACTGTCACACCCATTTTTTTCACCGGCATAAATTATTCATTACTTTTGCGCACGCATTTCACAGATATTTTTTTTTTTTTTGCTTTTCTTACTTTTTTTTTATTGAATTGTAAACAATGTTTCATTTTATTCATTACCTTAAATATTTTTATTTGTTAATATTTTTCTCTTTTACTACCATATAAATGGTCATAAAGTTCATAAATATATTCAGTTGTAAATATTTGTACCAATGGTTTATGCCGCCAGTTTCCTTAATTTTATGTTGCAAGCGTTTTTACCTTTTTGAATAAGTGTTTTTCAAAGTCACACACCCAAAATAGAGAGAAAACTGAACAGTTTTAAAATTTATATCGCTTGTGTGCCGGGCTTAGTTGTGGCAGCTACTATTTACTACTTACTCAACAGTACTTCAAAATGTATGAAAATAATTATAAAGTATTCTATTTGTACTTCAAATTAACCTCATGTAAGCACTTTAAAGTATTGCACTTCAATTCCATTTCATTACATTCCAATTGCAAATATTTCAGTGGTCTGGCCAGACCCCTATGCATTTTCATACAAATGTATGAGAATATTGCGCTTTGGACATGCATTAAAGTGCATTTATATAACATGTAAGTAAATGTTTTTGGTTTTTTCATTGCTCCTAGTGCCTTTCGCAAATATTCAATTACATATTCACGTAAAAATAAGAAAAAAATATCAAGTAGAAAACACGTAAAATAGAGGTAAACTATTTTTGTTTCATTCATTTTTACGTTTTATTTTGAGGTATATAATGTTTAAAAATTGAGTGTTGTGATGAAATGCGAATAGTATTTGTCTTATTTATTCATCTAACTCATTTGAAACAAACATAGTCCAGTTTTGAGTGTTGTTGGTTATATAAATTATATGCGGGTCTGGCCAGACCACATGTGCCAAACCGAAGTATATTCAAATGTATATTATTATAATTATCCTTGTATGACTCGGATTCTTAATATGATAGACAATGAATATTTAGGAAAAGCCACAAAATTTGAAGTTGCTAGCACAATTAGAAATATATTAAAATTACAATTGAAATCGAAAAATGTCTGACTGGACCCTTGTGCCAAACAGAGGGTTAAATAGAAATTGTAATAAAGTAGAATTAGAATATGAAGAAAATTGGAAATTTTCCTAAGTACAAATTATTTATTCTAAAATACATTTAGGATAATCTGAAAGCAATTTGAACGTTTCTGGAGTACAAATGGAATATTCTGTAATTACTAAGAAATACTCTGAAATCGAATTTGAATTTTCTGATGAACTGTATTGTGTTTCCTTAGTAAGTGCCAAAATCATCATACTCGTAACGTTCTAACGAATTCAGGGACCTTAAAGAGGTGAATTTTCATAGTCACTAATGAAAATTCGATCAATTGTACTCAATTACACATATATAATATACATGTGGTTCTTGAGATACGGTTAGATTACGTTATAATATTTGCTCGACAGTCAGGCTAAATTAGTGTTGGCGCTTAGTATTTATTATTTTCTGGGTTATCGAAGAAGTATTGGTTCCAGTGATAGCTTCTTCTTTTTGCCACCGTTGGATAAGTTCATATAATAGAAAATGTGGAATGGATTCTACTTCAATGTCGGCTTCGGAATTTCTAAAAAAAATCGTTGGTAAGTTAATATAGCTTTCTTCTGCTGTCCTCAATAGTACAATGCCCTGTAAGTGCACCTATTTTTATTCCTATATAAGATATGTTCAAAGAGAGTCGATATTACAATTGGCTGGAGTTTCTTGATAAAAAAAGCTTTGGTTGCGCCATTCCCTGCCAGCTTATTACAGTTTCACGAAACTTTTGTGTGGCAAGAACTTAGTAAAGGTAGATATAAAATTAATTGGCCATCTCATTGAGAAAGATTTATGTTTAGCGACAAAATTCTTATAAATAACTACATTTATATAATTTTTACGAATTTAAAAACTTGAAAAGGCACGGGTATCCAGTTCTCCACTATCAACTCTACAACTCTTACTCTGTTATCAAATTTGGACCCATCATATTCGATTTAGGCTTATCGCCTATTTTTCCATAGATGGAATGAAGATATTGAAGTGATTTCAACTTTTCGGATATAATAATCGTAATTTTTGACCGGTACTTCTTATTTTACAAAGGTGTGAGAAGTTGTATTTTGTTTCTTCTCTTTCTCTTCAATGCCTTATGAGAGGAAATCGGTAAAAAATGCTTTGTTTATTTTATACTTACATTCAGATATGGGAGGTGCAACTTTGTCTCCCTGATCCTAAAAACCTAAACGTGGCAAGACGGCTTGATGCCTCTTTCTTCTTTACTTAATTCATATTCCTAAAATGGTTTTGAAACCAATAAATGTCTTGTCCTTTGCTATTCTCCTGCATCACTTCACTCTCCTGTTTTCAAGTCGTCTGTGAGCTTTTTGAACTAATATGTTTTTAAATGTTATAATACGTAGGTTTCGAATGTGTTTTAGATACAATCGCTAATCAAAATTGCAGCCGTTGCTGTGTATAACCCACAGAAGTATTCTGAAAACAACTTATTTCATAACCAAAACGGACTGTTAATGGCTCAACTGAATCTTTATTGTTGTTTCTGCTATACTCTTTTGTACCCTTTTGCTTTTATTACTGGTTCAGTGAGTGCCTGGTTTTAAGTTTGCATTTTTTTTTATTACCAAAAGCAAATTGTGAAATTTTTATAATAGTTTTGATTTGAGCTTCTTTACGTAGCTTTTACAAATGATACATCACTGCTCACATTATAAGAAAAATGCACAATTTACTACTACAAATACATTCCTTTTTTGATAATTTAAAAGTATTTTAATTTATTTTGACATATTGCTCTGAATTTGTAATGAATGAAGGGTTTTTATATTGGCAAAATGATTTTTATTTGAAGACAAAATTCATTGAACACGCAAAAACCAAAATGAATATAATATAAATTGACAGAAATGTTGGCCAAAAATGTTACTGAAAATCCAAAAATGTCATTTCATTAATAAAACATGATCTTATGTGTGTGTGTGTGTGTGTGCAGATCAGATATCGTTCATCAGATTTATTGTCATGTTAGTTTAGATTTGATGTTTTTATGTTTGTGAAGACGAACCAACAAAAAAAAAAAAATAGCGTGGGACTTTTTTTTTATTTTATTATAGTATAGTATTGTTGCTTTTTAAAAAAAGGACACAAAAAAATGTTTGCTTTTTTATTTTGTTTTTTGTTTTTTTTTTTTAGATTAAAAGTTTGTGAAACAATGCAAACACTTAAACTCATCAGTCATTAGTGATTTATAGTTTAAGTTTTTGATTTGTGATTTTGATGTTTTTCTTTTCAATTCCAGCGATTTGGAAAGAGAGCAAATTTAAATAACACATTTATAGAATAAAAAGAATTTTAAACTTTTAAAGATTTTGTTTTAAAGATAATGTAGATTGCATTGAGGAGAAATCAAGGAATATGCCAAAATAACATTTAAAATAACATGTTGAAAATGTTGGAAGCAATTTTGAATTTCACTTGCGAAAACAGAAGTATCGGAAATAATCAAAGAATGTAAACTGAGATCGTTTGGATTAGATTTGTATTTTAAACTTAATTAAATTAAAACTTAGCCTTAAAGTATGCCATAATGTATGTTAGAAACTAAACTAATTTGGTACAGTGTTGTCCGTTACAATATTTTACGAGTTCATCGTTACTTCCGGCGACATTCGTTAACTTATTAAGGACGACCGGGAACCAAAGTAGATAGATCAAGAAAGTAACTTGAGAAAAAAATTGTTTTTCAACCTGGCTTAGGAACGGCTCAGCGACAAGGTACCGTATGGGATCACTAGGCATTATTGGGTTAATAATTACCAGGGCAAGGCAAAATATTGGCAAAACTTTTTTTTAACCTTTTGTAAACTTTGATTTTTAAATTAAAACTTTATAGTGTCGATATGTGTTTGCTAAGAAAAAGACAGAAAAATTTAAGTAAATTTGAAAATCCAAAAAAAGATTTTTGTAAATATTTTGCCTTGCCCTGGTAAGCCAGAGAGATTTTAAATTATTGAAAAAAGTAGGAGTTTTAAAGTATATTTGAAAGTTGAATCCATATAGGGACGCAGAATTTGCTTATTACGTCAGGATTTCGAGAAACCTTAACCACTGTCCTCTCAACATTCGACATTTTCTGCCATCCACAAAACCAAAAAAACATTTTTTTTTAGTAATTTCCAAAGAATTCAAGTTTTTTCTTGGCTTATTTATAATAGTCCAATTTTTGATCCGATCAGGGAAAAATTACACAGTCTAACAGCATTTTTGCAACAGAATAGCAACCCTATAATCCTGAAAGCGTATATTGTATATACCATTTTTGTAAAACAAACTAATAGTTCAGTACGTCTCAGTTTTTTTTTACAGTGGGTCAAAGTTTTCTTATTTTGGTCGAAGGGATCTGAATACTAAGTGCAAAAGTGTTATAAATTGATGTCTGAGAAAAATCTTATTGGTGAAGTGGAAAAGTAGAATTTTACGAGGATCAGTTTTGTAGAACATGTTAACCCTTTAGTTCCTCTTTTTATGGGGCAATTTGACCTCTTTTTTGATGAAACCCTGAAAAGTCCTTTCAAAAGAGACATTTAAGCATTAAAATATTCCACAAAAAAATTTGCCAAAAAATTTCAATTGGGGTAATCAAAGACATAAAAATCATATAAATAACGGTTAACGGCTAATAAAAGGAAAAAGTTTTTTACTTCTACCAAATTTGTAATTTACGCAGAACTAGCACGGGCCTGATATATGATTTGCCGATTCAATACAAGTCATGGACGTAGAAAATGCCAGTTCCCTGTCACCGCTTTTATATCAGGTCAATAGTCCACTTTCTCAAGTTGTACATATAATTTTTGGTATGAAAATCTTAAACGAAAATCGTGTTTCAATATAATAAAAATATGGTCCTTTTATTACGTACGTACATATTTTCCTGCGGTTTTGATAATGCGCCAAATTTCCATAAATAAAACAAAACCAATCCTTTAGTTTGCAAATAGCTTCTGCCATCTTTAATTTTTGCCTAATTTTGGTTTATTATGCAAATTTGTAAATTTTTAATTTTCACAAATATTTTGTTTGTAAGTCACTACTCACACTTAGTGATGACTCGATACAAGTAAATACAAGTAAATACTCGATACTTTTCATTCGATTCAAGTACTTTTTTTACTCGATGCTATGCCATAAGTATTTTACTTGGTATCGGGGAAAAGATATTCGATACCTTTGGAAAATATTTATTTAAAAACTGAAATATTGCAATACAATATTTGAAATTGAAGATCGTTTTCAATATTTTACAGTAATCGATAATATATTTCAAAATTATACTCCAGAATTATTCAATATCCATATTCAAAATATTTCAGTCCCAATTGCAATATTCCAAAGTAAGAACATCTGTAGACGTCTCCTTGTTGGTCAAAATTATTGTTACAGGTATCTAAATTAATTATAATGCTGAATTCACATTATAGTATAATTTATTTCTGTGGGTAGGCGGCTATTTCCTTTTAATAACCGTTAACCGTTATATATATGACTTTTATGTCTTTGATGATCCCTAGTGAAATTTTTTGGTAAATATTTTTGTGGAATATTTTAATGCTTAAATGTCTCTTTTGAAAGGACTTTTCAGGGTTTCATCAAAAAAGGGGTCGAATTGCCCCATAAAAAGAGGAACTAAAGGGTTAATATGTTCTACAAAAATGATCCTCGTGAAATTCTACTTTCCCACTTCACCAATAAGATTTTTATTAATCCTTAAATGTCTCTTTTGAAAGGACTTTTGTGGTTTTCATCAAAAAAGGGGTCGAATTGTCTGATAAAAAGAGGAGCTAAAGGATTAACATGTTCTACAGAAATGATCCCCGTAAACTTCTACTTTCCCACTTCACCAATAAGATTTTCCCCAGACATCAATTTATAACACTTTTTGCACATAGTATTCAGTTCCCTTCGCCCAAAATAAGAAAACTTTGGTAAAAAAAAACTGAGACGTGCTGGACTATAAGTTTGTTTTACAAAAATTGTCTATACTACACACCCTTTCAGGATTATAGGGTGGCTATTCTATTGCAGCCAGAAAGTCTTAATTTGTTGGACTGTGTTATTAGATCGTGATAAATTAAAAAAAAATTTACCAGTGGTTAAGCTTTGTAAATCTGAAAGTATCTAAAATCAGCACTTACATTTTAAGCGTAGAGTTTTTCAAAATTGTAATGAATTTCAAGTTCAGATCATAAACTTTTCAAGAATGATTCAAAAGTTAAGTACCTAAATGATAAAAATTTATAACGAAACAAGTAAAAAAAATTTTAGAAATTAGTTTCTAGATTTAATAGACGGTAGTAGATGACAAAATTGTAGTTCTTCTATTTTTTCTTTCAATCATCTTAAAAAAGTTGAATTTTCCAGACTTGTATTATTTTAATATTATTTTTTTGTATCGTGAAGCTTATTGCAAGAATAATTTGTGTTTTTATAAGGAAATCTTTGTTCAAGTTGAAATTTTGCAAACATAATCTAAAATAATATAACAAAAGCTGCTATTATAATTCACCTTCCTTTTGTTATCTTAAAATATACAATAATAATTTATTATTGCAAAGTCATTGCTATTGTTTGTTTTTTTTTTTTTTTTGCGAGATGTAATCAAATAAAGTAAGTCTTCTTCTTTTCAGCTTTGTGGGCTTCCCTAGTTTTTGTTTTTATTTATTTTTTTCACTTATGTAATTTTTAATAAGTTATTTTATTTGTTTATTTTTTTGTTTTCTTGAAACGTTTTTATTTTATCTTTGCTATTGTATATATATTATTGTTGCTTTTGCTTTTTTACTTTCTTTGTTGAGATGTTTTTCAGCTCAATTAATATGATTGACAAGCGTAAGCGAAAGTGACCTTATATTCATTTACCCCATTGTCTTACAAGTGAAAAGAAAAGTGATGAATCTTCTTTCTCTGAGAAAAAAGTAAAATTTTACAAATTAATTTTTCGTGTGAATCTAAGGGCAAACTATCTCACGCGTCATATAATCTTTTGACATTTAAAGATGATTTCTTTTTTTTTTTTTTTTTGGCAGTGGTTTTCTAAGCTTTTCATCGGGTCAGTAGATGTTAATGATGAGTTCAAGAAAATCAAAAGTGAAGCTTAAGCTTACATCACAAATTACGTTTGTAATTAATTATGAAAGATGAAAATGATTATAAATAATATAAAAAAATAAAAATATTCATAGATGAAATGATTACAGTGGTATACAATAAACAGATACAACAATTGAATATTTATATATGTATAGCAGTAGATATTTTATGCCATCTAAAAATTATTTTAATTCCAAATAGTCTTTAGAAAAACAACAATTCTGAACATATCACAAAACCTGATTTAATTATTCTTAGAAAATAAACTCACTTTTGTCTCTTTTTCTCTGTACTCCACTGTACAGACCATATGTGTTAGGAGAAAAAGACGAAGAAGGAAAAAACTTCATTTGAATATGTATAGCATGTGCATTATAAAATTCTAATGGCGCCATTCCATATTATTTTTAAATATTATTTATATTGTTATTATTATAAAATAAATACAATAATTGCTTACAATGCAGCGGCAATAGCAAGAATAATAATAATAAAAAAAAAATGGCATAAATTGATTTGTATTTGTTCAAGTTGGCGGAATTGAGTTATAATAATAATCAACAATATGCATACATATTGGTATGGAAGTGAAGTTAACAATGCAAAAAAGCAATAAAAAAAAAATATTACCATATTATCTATCCACTAGTGGCTACTTGTAGCTATAAAACGCTTTTGCTTACAAATAAGCAAAGCCACCACAGCTGCAATTCAATTTTAAAGCCGATATAACATTTTAATTTGAATACATTCAGTTTATTTAATAACAAATAAGTACGCTAGAAAAAAGTTTTCGAACGAACTAATGGCGACCATTTGGCGGGAAGCATTCTTAAACGTTTACAGCGCCGCACCGCGTGTGAGCAACATGACGAGCAGTTTTATTTGGCGAAAACCTTAACCGATTAAAGACCAAGAAAACTAAGTTAGAATATTCTAAAACCAATTCGGAAAACTTCGCATTTAACATTTCAAAACCAAAATGGATTTTTGAAATCAACTTGAAATATTTTGAAATATATACGTCTAATCAGCACTTAAAATCATATCTTGTTTCTAAATGATCTCAACGATGTCTTTATTAGGCCTATTTATCATACGAAACGAAGTATCGAGAAGAACTCGGCTAAACACTTAGAGAACTTTGACTATGTAGACGGCGTCTATCTAATATCTCTGCGAGATTCTGATATGAGAAGAAAAATCGACGAACTAGTTACAGATTAACGTAATATTGACCTCCAAGTAAACGTGTGAAGGAGGAAAGAAATCAACACCCGCCCCACAGATACAAAAGCAGATATATCACGTGTATACAGAAAATACAAATTCGTTTATCTACCTCGGCAGCATCATAAATAAAAGACGGAGTGCTGCTAGAGACTTCCGAAGTCATATCAACAAGGCCCGAAATAGTTTCTAGCAACTAAATTTGAAGCTCGATATATATAGCTGACCCGGCAAACGTTGTTCTGCCTTTTCTGCGAAAAAGCGCGAAAATTAAAAAAGAATGAAGTACTTGATATTTAAAATTGAACATTCGGAATGACTATTCAGGCTTGGGAAAAAAATTCTAGATTTAAATAAAATATAGCATTTGTTACAGCGCCACTTAACGGATTTTAAGACAGCGAAGTAGTGTCTTAAAATATTTCATAAAGTAGTAGAAATAATAGTAGAAAAAGGAATGGAAAATAGCAGTAAAAAAGTAGAAGAAAATAATAGTAGAAAAGGTAGTAGGAAAAAGAATAAAATATAATATTAAAAACTGTTGTAAAAAAGTAAAAAATGTAGCAGAAAAATTAGTATTAAAATAGTTAAAAAAAATAGCACAAAAATAGAAAAAATGGAGTAGAAAGAGTGGTAGAAATAATAATAAAAAATAGTAGTAGAAAAAAAGTGTAAAAAGTAGTAGAAAAAATAGTAGAAAGTAGTGGTATAAAATAAAAAGAAATTGTAGAAAAAAATGTATTGAAAAGGTAGTAGAAAAAAGTAGTAAAATAGTAGTAGAAAATATTAGTTGAAAAAGTAGTGAAAAATATTAGTTGTAAAAGTAGTAGAAAATAAGAAGAATTGTAGAAAAAAAACTAGTAGAAAATAGTAATAGAAATAGTAGTAGCAATAGTAGTAGAAAATAAAAGTGAAGCATGGTGCCACACCCACTAATCCAACAAACTGAAAGAATTTTAATTTTAGTACCGTACCATAAATCCCTCCTAAGATATCTCATAATGGGAATTCAGGTTATATAGAAGGTGCCACACCTCCTTTGTCAATCCCACGCATATTTTTGTTGTAGCATGGCATTGTCATTATTGTACTAAATTTCTGTACTGTGCTATAAATGATTCTTGAGATATACCCAAAAAACTATTAGGATTGTATGGGAGGTGCCACGCCGACTTTATGAATTATGAATAGCTATGTTTCTTCCTCCCGGCCAAGAAAATATATTCTGGAAATATGACTTCAATCGGCCAAGTCGTTCAGAAGTTACACGCTTACATACACAAAAAACTCTGCGATTTTATATATAAAGATATGTATTTAAAACAAAGACCTTAGAGACTAGAATAATATTATATAATTTAGATTAGTGCACCGTCAGCTAACAACTACTTATTGCTGAAGAAATCAGGAAGAGAAATGTATGGGCCACATTCTTCATAAACCAGCAAACGAAATCTGCAATGAAACCCACAAAGCGACAGACTACATGGCAAAACAAAATACACATGGAGAAACTAATTGAAACCCTAAAGTCTACGATGAGCTTAACAAAGCAGAAAGACGAAGAAGAAACGTCCACTCATTATCGAGATCAAAAATTCTGCTTCAAATCGCAGATGACACTGAGTGAATCGAAAGCCATAAAACCATTCAAGATTTGCTGTGAAATTACACATTCAGAGTCAGAACCTGATTAGAAAATCGTAGATAAATATTGTTTGAAGTATTTGTTGGAAATATCTAGAGCTAAGATGCTGCTAACTACTACTTTTCAAAAGGTTTGTTGTGTTATTTCTTAATTCGAAATTTTCTCTATTATTGGACGAAGTTAATGAGAAAGCGAGGGCAAAGAAAACTCCTAGGTCTAAAGGTTGCGAGTTGAGAAAACGTGGTTCAATTCCAATTAAGCCAACTTACGTTTAATTTTATTTACATTGGACATTAAACGGTTAAGTTGAATGTCCAGCGTTTCGCTTATTTTAATAGCAAATATATTGCTTTTTTCTTAGTTATTTTTTTTTTTAAGATAAAATCTGCAGCAGTGCAAAGCAGAAAAAAAACTGAATTGATTTGGTGGCGAGCGCAAAGTTGCGGTAGTAGAAACAAATGGTCAACGTCCTTGAGATGTAAGTAATTGAAACAGCAATCACAATTGGGAAATTTTACAAAAATAATGAATGTGGTGTCAAAATTTAAAGCTTGTGCTAAAAAAAAAAAATATATAAATATATATATATAAAAAAATTGTTCGCCTTTTATATTTTAATTGTTTTGATTTGATATTTTAAATATTAATAACTCACATATGCACATAGTTAGTTACACTTTTAAGACGACAAGCTGCGTTCGAATTGAAGTTTCGAGTTTGAGTTATATCTGAGGGAGCAATTAAAAACCTATTAGTCTTACAAGTCGCTTACATAATCACAATCACAAAATGCGCAAACGCGCAGTGCAAAGCGATTGTAATGGGATGGTCGACGTCGGTCCGGATCAGCTGGACGCCCAATACTAAAATTCAAGCTAACGACAACAGCAACAACAACAAATCAACTTTCTAATTCAAATTATAGTCGAAGTTGATACCAGGAGAGTTCAAAAATTAATTTTGAAATTTGCATGGTTGGGTACTTAAATTTCAGTATTAAATAAAGGAAGGGGAAATCTCTTACCTTTCATAACTGATAGTTAAAACATATTTCTTAATCTTTTATTTTTAGTTAAATATGAAGTGCTTTTTATGCATTTCAAAAGTAATTAACGCTTTTATTTGAGTCTGTTAAATCGCTTAAATTTCTATCTACATATCTATCATTAAGTGAAATTTTTATTTTATGCATATTGAATTTCTTTTCATGTTTTAATAAAATTTTCCAATGCAGTTTTGCATTATTATGAATTAATGATAGATGTGTATTTTTTAATATACAATAATTTTTTGATTAGATTTTAAAGTAATTAGCGCAACAGCAACCACAGTTGCTGCTGCAACAATCAACAACAACAATAATAACAAACTAACAATAAAAAAACTGAAACTAAAATGCTTTAATGTGCAGTTTTATATTATGATAATGAAATACTTCAATTTAATTTGACTTTAACAATGGTGAAATGTCAAAAATTACATGGTAGAGCGACCAACCATAGCAGCAGAAACTAAGGCAATTATGAGAATTACATAAATTGAACTGAAGAATTAAGTGGAATAGTCAGATAGAGATAGAGAGAGAGAGAGAGCGAGATTGTTGCACATTCGCGTCGCTCATAACGCTTTCAAGTAGTGAGTAGTATTTGCCAAGAAAGCTCTATTTCAAAACCCTATGCGGTCTTCTTGTTCCAATTGCCCAGTTCATTGCATACTAAGTCTGTCAATGCGTCCATATATTGATAACTTAATTATTTTTTCTAAAAAATAAAAACTTTACTAACCTAATACTACAAATATGTGTTATAGTAGCAAATGCATATTAAATTGTTGCTACATCATAAAAACAAAAAAAAAAAAGATTTCTTATTTTATTTTTATTACAAACATTCAACTTTGAAAGTGGGTAACAAACTCAATTTAAACTCCAATGTAACCCAAAAAAAAATGTAAACCGTGACTAAGTAAGTAAGCAATCATAGTATTGAGATGTGGTTTGAATATTTGTTGTGTTGCAGCATTAGTCAAAAATGCAATGCAACAGAAACAGCAGCAGCACCAGTAACAACCTACTATCAACAACAACAACAATAAAACCAAGTGTCTCTTTTTTAGCCAAGCCTTTTTCAAATGCTCGGTGTATATGGAACTGAGTATGTACAAATTGAAACTTTCAAATTATGTAAAACGTGTCGACGATTTAATTTTTTCTGCTTTCGAACAATTTCAATCCAATTAAATTAAGTCAATGCTTTAATTTAATAGTAATAGTAGGATAAATTAATTTTAGTAGTTATACGCGCAGTTCCGCTGTCGAATTATTGTGCCTATATTTGGAGCCACCCCGATTCCGATGTGCATTTCGACCTTGGAAAATTTTACAAAATGAAAAGATCATACTTTCATCCTTTTAGTTCGAATATTCCGCATTTTGATAAAAATCAAAATTTCTGAAAACCATTCGTTTGTTCATGGCCCTAACAATACACTAACCGAATCTCCTCTAACTTAGATTTCAGTGGCTTGGAAAATATTGTGGGCACTGCAAGTGACATCGAAAAAGGAGTTGAATGAGAAGAGCTGTATTTCCTATATTAATCCAAAATTTTTTGAAAAAAAATCTTACAACTAATTACTTTAAAATACCTATGCAATTTTTGACAGTTTATTTTATTTTGTAATAAATATTAATCAGAACACAAAAAAAATTTGGAAATTACATAATTTCATCGATCCCAACTAGGCGTAAAAAGCAATACTCTGGATAGCCGCAAGAAAAAAAGTATTTTAATAGTTCATAGATGAAGTGCAGATTTTTCTGCTTGCATTGATAACAATTCCGATGAGAGAAGAGTTTTTGATTCAATGAAAGTACACCCAAAAAAATATCCATCTCTAAAACAAAGAAAAAGTTTCCTTAACTTGAATCCACGAAAATTTCTGTCGTTTATGTAAATTTTCCTCAAAATGAAGGAAAATGCAAATTTGAAGTAAGTTGTTTCTTCATTTTTGGGTATTTAGTTGCGGTGCTGCCTACCAATTGCAATAAAGTCCCAAATTTTAATGAAATTGTTAAAACTAAAATTAAAGGAAAGTAAGAAAAATACAAGAAAATATGGATGTGGTAAATGGGCATCTACATATATCCATTTTTTTCTAAAAATTAACCCTTACAATGCGTCGCTGCATACAATTTTAACTCAATAGCTTTTACGAATTACTTTGTCTATTATTAACACAAATGTGCATGGAACAATGAACGTTTTTATAAACTTGTTTCTTCCAAAATTTAGTCGCATCAGCATATAAAAATTCAAGCACCATTTGGCTACGAAACAAAAGTATCAACATACCATAAAGAGTCAAATTACATTATTTAGAATAAAATAAGGAGGCATCATTAAACTTACATATTTTTTGTGCATAGAAAATGTAAGAAAGAGACGAATATACCAAAAAAGTTCTCCATACAAAATTTTGGTGTATACAAAAAACTAGCTTTAAGCCCCATTTACAATGGAGCGAGGACGCGAGGCGTGTTTCGAAGTCGATTTCGGAAACGAGAGCACTCGTCGCTATTCTCATCGTTCAATTTACAATTAAGCGAAGCGCGATTAATATGAAACAGATGTTTAAAGTGTGTTTACTTTATTAAGAGTTACCATCATTGATTGCCAAAAATTGTGTATATATTTTAAAATCAAGTTATTTTCAGGAAAATTTAATAAAAAAGATTATTTACTGGTTCAATAATTGCTGCACTAATGGATAGTCCGTTTTTCCACAGTTTTCTACTAATATACTTTATATTTGATTTCATTTCAACAGTATGTAGTACATCTGGCAGCTCTACATGTATCAACATCGCGTCTCGCTCGCGAGGCTTTTTCAAATTTTCGAAATTCACTGGCGAGACGAGAGCTCGCCTCGCTTCATTGTATATGCGCACATTGAAACACATTGAATGAAAATTTGTCGACGTGACGCTTTCGAACATCGCCTCGCGTTCTCGCTCCATTGTAAATGGGGCTTTACTCGTTTGGGCTTAGCAGACAATCGCGTATGCTTTGCTTTTCTTTTGAATTTTTTAGTCGGCGTCTCTATTTCAAGCGAAGCGGTTGTTTTTGTGGCTGTTGATATAATTTATGAAAAAAATGTATATATATAGTGAAATAAAATACAAAATATTTCGAAAGAAATAAATTTCAATAAACTTCAATTTATAATTTTTTGATGGCCATAAGGATCTTTTGATCATTTCAAGGCGACGACGCCTATAGCGTATGTAAAAATACGTATGAATATAAACCTTAATACTTATTAAAAATAAAATAATAAATGAATACAAGTAAAAAAACATGATTTCTATGCCTTTTAATTAAAACAACATTTTAGAAAATATTCCATAAATTGAGGATTTTTTTCTAAAAAGGTAGTAAATTTACTTCAATTTATGGAAAATTATTCCTCAAACTGAGAAAAATTTTACCTAAATTATATACGATTTCTCATATTGAAATAAAATATTATTCATTTGCAAAACGCAATTTCTACAAATTGAAGACATATTTCTTTAATTTATTCTTTCACAGAAATTTTTCTCTAAAATAAAGAAAAAATATTTCCTCAATTCAAAGAAATTTTTTATATCTAAATGAGGAAGCCGTTTCTATGGCGTCAAATCATTTCCATTTTTCCTCAATTTGATAGCCGTTTTTCTTCAAACGAGGTAAGTATTTCTCTGGGTGTAAATCCAAAGAATGCAAAACTAATCTGCAGCTACTACCACAAGTGTTTGACTTAACAACATTGCTCTTCAAAACCAGAAACGATATTCAGAGGTACGGAACAAAATGAATTGAAAAAAGCTAAATTCTTGTCGAATCAAAGAATTTAAGCCCAAGAAAATATTTCCGATAAAAACTTCTTTTTGCGAAGAACTTTCAAACGATTTTTATCGGAGACAAACGTGAAAAGCTTTTAGTTTTTTGAATTTAGAATTCTTAGTCTAAAGGCAGAGAAAATTTGATATAATTTCTCATTTCTCAATTGGTACAGATATCGTTGTCTGAAAGAGATAAAGAAAGGCGGAGAAAAGGCGATCAGAAATTTTGATTCTCTAAATTGGAATTGATTTTTAATTGTCTGAGACATCTTCATCTCTGAAAGTGGTAGGTATTAGGGTGGGTTGATTTTTTGTTTTTTTTTTTGCGTTCAAGCCCAACGGGAAAAAAGCACTCCAAAGGCTTTTCGGAGTGTTGACAAGTCAGCTGTAGGCGCTTCCTCTCCGTATGACATACCATCACGTTTTTAACATTGCATGTCATTGGAAGAAAGCACTTCGTTTTACGCTCCTTTTGGAGTGCTTCGAAAGATCTCTCACGAGATCTTTGCGTCAGCATTTCCTTCGCTTTTTTTCTGCTTTGCTCTACAATATTCTTCTTCTTCTTTTCGAAATGCTTCAAAAGACCTCTCACGAAATCATTGCGAAATCTTGTCGCCGTTGGATTTGGAAACGATTGCTTTTCGGCAGCAAGTGTTCGTTAATAAAACGAAAACAACAAGTGCTGACCTTTTACTCCTCAGACGAGCTGCTGACAATCGGGCCCGTTGGGAAGTACCATTTGAAAGTTAAAAATTTCGATTTCCAATTTTTATTTCATTGTTTGGGTTTTTGTTCTCGATAAAAATATTTAAAAATTAACTAGACTTAGACTTCGATTTTGCAATTACACGTAAATCTTCCATTTTTCCTGCAGTTAATTACAATTGCATGATTTTTTTGTATCTTAATGAGCGCGAAAAATTGTGGGTCAGTCAAATTCAGCACGGGCCAATGAATTAAATTCACATAATTATTGCAATTGGAATCCAATTTCGGCAGCATATACTCGCCCATCTGTTCTCCCTCAGGGCTGTTTTCTTTGGCCAAAAGCGCTTTTTTAAATGCATGCTCTGGGATATATCGCCGATAATCATATGCCATTGCCAGCAAAATATTTTCCAGACGTGCAAAATAGGAGTTGTCTGGCGCTACTTTTTGGATGATAGATAAATACTGGCTTGACTGATGGCAAAAAATAGATTGTCAAATTCAACTGACGAAAGCAGTATTATTCGAATCGAAATTTTTTTAAATAATTAAATTAAAGTTTATATATTGAAAAATATGTGTACAGAATTTTATGTAAAAATTCTAAGAATTGCCTGAGTTACAGCCATTTTAGTGATAGTAAGTAGGCTGTAAATTTAATGGACTGAAAACTTTCAACGCGTATTTCTCGAAACGACTTTTATCGAACTGGTCGCGTCGATAACTCGATCAAATATTAACCAACTTTCAATTTTATTCGTTTTGTTCGTCTTTGCAGTGGCTATCGTTAGGCGTAGCCGATTTTCAAATTTTTGTTCTTCACTACTTTTCAAGCTCTTTTGAAACAAAAAATTAAGGGTCGAAAACATGAAAATATTTCAATCAGTCGCCATTTTGTGCAAAATAAAAATAAAAAACGCTACGTACTGGGTGGATTGGGAACTGTTGTGAAAATTATTTATTGGTAAATTAATTATCTTTCATTTCATACCTTTGACAATCATATTGGTTGTCGTCTTCTCGACATATGGTCAAAACAGTCAAACTACCCTCGGAAAAAACAAAAAAAATTTTCAAAAAATGATATCTCGAAAACCTATCCATAAAAAATTTTTTGATGCCATTTTCGAGTTTAGTGGCCCAAAGTACAAAAAAGAAAATAGTAGTATTCTAAGCACAGAATTTTTTTTTAATTTGTAAACTAGTGTTATTAAACACTAAAAAATTTTTTTTTCAGAAAATCCGTTCCTGAAAAATCGACGCGACCATGGAGGAGGAAATTTATTTCGGGCTCCGCGGCAACGCTCATATCTTCAAAACTATTCAATATTTTTTAATACAATATTGTTGGAAGTGCACTTAATAAAACGATCCCCATATTCCTTTATTTGACAGATCAAACAAGTTCCCGAAAATCACTTATTTTTCCAACCGTCACAGTGGCCATCCCCCTTAAATAAAGCTAATTCAACATATTTTGTTTGAAATTAAAATTTTCAATTGTTGAAAGAAATTTTGAACTGACAATCATTGAAAAAATGATGGAAAATCAATCAGGTATAGCAACTATATATTTCTTTCTCTGGCAGAAAGTGGAGCCAAAGAGAAATCAGAGAGTTGCTCTCTGAAGATTAGGCGAATTCAATTAGCTGGTGTAATTTTTGGAGGTTGCGCTTATTATTTCAAGTAATTACTTTGTGCGTAGGGTCTAGGAGATGCTTGGTGAGTCGGCTATGTAATTTCGATATTTAAAATACTTTGCAATTTTAGCAAAGGGTGATGCGTGATATAAGATGGGTGATATATGCGGAGACTGCTGAGACGAGGACGCTGTGGAATCGTTCAAGCATCTGCTATGCCATTGTCCTTCATTTCAGGAACGGCGGCTCGGAAGTCTCGGGACTTTACACTTATTATTTATTTTTCTTAAATTCTAATTGAATTAAAAGAAAAAAAACGCTTATTTAATTCCTTAATTTTATTGTGATTTGAGATAAATAATCACAGTAAATTAAAAAAAAATAAATAATACGCAAAAATGTGAGTAAACATATGTGTACTTTTTCAGGAAAAGAATTCAGCGAGTATTTCTTGCCCATACTACACCAGCGTGCTAAGCCTTCCAGTGTTTTTTACTTTAAAAAAATTGTTTGATGGAAATTTAATAAAATTCTATCGACTCAGCATCCAAAACAAAAAAATGTTTTATGACCCACAAGGAAGCATTTGCGCCCCCATGTTTGATGTACACATTTTATGTATTTGGGCTGCTTAACACGCGGATGCAGTATGCACTCGAGCACTCTGTATAAAATTGGATGGCTTAAACTCAATATTTCCTTAAAAATTCCAACAACAAAATATGCAGATTATAAACATTTAAGTGTTCCCTTTTCCTCCCCTTTTGGGTAAATAGCTTTAATGAAATATTATCGGTTTTATATTAGGATAATAAAAACTTAAGGAAATACCTAAGAATTGAACAAACTCATTGTGGTTTACATTTACGTTCACCAAAAATTGAATTCCATTAAAGGGGTCATTTATGAGTTTCCTTGTTATTTGTAGAGTATGTGTGTGATTGTGTGCGAGTGTGTGTATTGACAAGCCATAAGTGGATTGACAAGCCATACATACTAGAAACAACCACAACAATGTATAGTGTATACAACGAGCATCACGGACAGACGTTTAAGTAACAACAACCACAACAACAACGGCGCAAACGAGCGTTCATTTAACTGCACTTGGCGGTACTTAAGGTAATTGCAGAGTATGAACGCACGCGCAGTTGCATCTGTGACGAACGACAATAACGACGATGACGACGACAACGACAACGTTTCTCTACTGACGATGACTGCGACCATGTTGCAAAGAAGATTGTAATATTGCTACTGTATGTGTAGTGTAACTGTGGCACTGTTGGTTGTTGCCAGTTGACGCTGCTACCGCTGCCTGTTGTTGCAGTTGCCTGTTGCTGCTGATGTTGCCATTACTTAACCAGATATTAAAAATGCATTGCCATAAATATGACATGAAGGAGCAGAAACCGCAGCAAGCTGTAGTTAATAATAATTTCATATATATATATATATATATATATACATACATTGTACATAAAAGAGATATTCGAGATATTACGAGATATGGTGATATCAAAAGGCCAAAATGGGCTGTTTATTGGGGGGCTCGATTAATTAACCCATATACGCGGTACTTGGTATATAATTCAGAATTGTCCATTGACGACTATGATTAGTTAAGCAATAAGTATAAAAAAGTGTATTTATTTGTTTATGTGGAAGGTAAATTTGTTGTTGTGTTGTAGAGTTTAGCTATCGTTTGCATCGCTTGCATGCATGCATGCATACATACATAACTGCTATTTTCTGCGGTAAGAAATATGTGAGTGATATAACAAGTTGCTTGCGGACTTGCGCGGAAGTATAAATTATTAAATTGTTGCATTGAACTTTGAGAACGGAATTTACAGTACCTACTGGTTTCAGTTTAATGGCATCTGTGTTGCATAATTGATTAATTTCAAGCTATGATTTGCTTTTGATTTTAGATAATATGACTAAGGGTCATCACTGGAATTTAAGAGTAAGTATATTCATAGATCAGGAAAAACTTAATTGTATCCAATAAGTAATTCTTCGGTTAGTTTAAATAAGTGAATAATTAAGTCGGCATCAGGAAGTGAGTAGCATTTCGATAGAATAGTTGTTAGAAAGTGCAGTATTCATTTTCTTAGTTAGCAGTATTGCACTTATTTGAATATAAAAACAATTTTTTCCTCTCTCTTCATTTGAAAAATACACTGAGTGCAATGAATGCATACATTAAGTACACTGAATATATTGAGTACACTGAATACATTATGACGTGTTCGTCAGTGATGGGCGCGTGACATGAATTTTACGTGACACGCGTGAACACGCACGCATATGACATAGTTTTCACGTGAGCATGCGTGAACGAGATTTCATTTCCATAATTTCTACGTGAACATGCGTGAGCGTGACATAATTTCGACGTGAAAATGCGTGAGTATAAGTTTCTTTTAGCCATGACGTCGTTATAATTCACAATTTCGTAAATACATAATTTCAACCGAGTTTTTCTTCACCTAAAAATTTTACAAATTCGAAATTTGGTATCACTATGTAACATATAGTGCATATTATTTATTTAGACTGCGTGAGTGAACATATGTGAAATTGCTAAGAAAAATTTTAACGTGCGTGAACAAGAGTGAATTTAGTTTTTTTTAAATGCCAGCTTGCGTGAACATGAGTGAGAAGTATTTTCAAAGCCGTGCGCGTGAGTTAAAAAGTACTCACGCGCCCATCTCTAGCGTTCGTACATTGAATTAGTTATTCGAAAGAAATGATGGAGGCTTACAGTAAAAAACAAAAAAAAAAGGATCTACGGATGATTCTAAATAAATTTGTAAGTATAAGACCTCCGTATTTTTTTAAATAGGTATAGGGTACAAACCCATGCAGAATATAAATAATTAAAAATTTGTAGAAAAGAAAATAAAAATTTTATTCTGAAGTTTGATATCCTTTCCCAGTTAATTTTTCAAGCTTTGATTGTTTTCAAAAAGCAGTATCAGTAACCGTAGGTCTGGTTTCTTGGAAAAATTTACTTAGAATTATCTATGGGGGCTTGTATTGTATTGTATTGTATTATTATAGAGGTTTCTGTCGTTGTACCGCGACCTATAAGATCTATTGTACGTCCCTCTTTCTATCTAGTCTAATCTGCCTAGAGTACCTCATCCAGTCCAGTCTCCCTCAAAAATTTGAGTATTGAGCCCGGAGCTATGGATGCTAGTTCTGTACTGGGCACTTCGTGCATGCCCAGACATTTCCTTCTTTTGTGGATCAGTGCTCCACAGGGCTTAAACCCCCTTTTTCGATAAAACTGCCCACTCATTTTATGTAATTTTGTTTTAAAATTCCTTTTTAAGCTGAAATAACTTAACAGATTCTAAAATATCTAGGTGACAACTATGTAAAATTTTAAGATAATTTGCGATTCGTTTTCCACAAACTTAAATTCTTTACGCTTATTATAAAAATTAATCCAGACAGAAGCAAAAACCTTCAGCACGTACTCAACAAAGAAAAATGAAGGTACAAAAATTCCTAACAAACTAACTAGCGAAGAATCCAAAATCCCACGCAGAAATTATGACGACGACGACAACGACAAAGAGAGACAACTTTTCAAAAACCTTAAATTAAAAATAAGCGAGACAGTATATGTGTGCGAGTGTGTGTGTGTGTTGATGTAATAAATTAACTTCCTTAAGCGCTTTCGGCCACTGGGCATGTCCCATTTCAAAAACCACAACTGTATGCATGTGGAATTATGCGTAAATCAGCAATTCAAATGCAACCGACGACCGCAAAAAAGGCGTGGGCGTACGTAATTTTATGTGCCACTATATGAAAATATATACATACATATAAGTAAAATTGAATGCAACACAAGAAGTTGATGTCTGCAGACCTAAATTAATGTAAACGAAGTCATATTTAGTACTTTCGCTATGTGTCGCATGGCATGGCATGCAATTCCAGGTGCGCCCAAAACACAATTGCAATGTGGTGATGGAGTGCAAAAGAGTGAAGTGGAGTAGGGTAGAGTGGAGTAGAGCATCCACTTGAATGCATAGTTACGCTCGTGCATATAAGTTTATATTTGCGGTTTGTTGTTTTCCTCCTCTAGTTGAGTTGAGTTGAGTTGAGCTAAGTTGGGTTGGTTGCATCATTGTCTTGTGGCAACAAAAGTTTATAATTTCTAAATCGAAATCAATTTCATCTGCAATACTGCGACCAAATGGCTTACAAAACCATATACATATGTATATGGGTATGTGCACGTGCACCCTGTATATGTAGCGCATGCATATAGAGTCAGTACGGAAATTTTATATATTTTATTGTTTGATGCCACAAATGTACCCCAGCCACAAGTCACAGTAGTTGAACTAATGTGTTGTTGCTGCCACCACCAGTGCCGTCGTCATTGTAACTGCTGCTGTTGTTGCTGCTGCTGCTGATGCTGCCTTTGTGGCTTTATAGTTAGCAATAAAGAGAAGTTGCAAATGCAACATTTTCCGTGTGCAACTATCAACTCTCAACAACAACGACAGCGAAAAACGAACAACGCCCAAAATCTTGTTCAATTCAAAAACTTAACTCACGATTTTTTATTTGGCTTCACTTAAAATTTTTCGCTATTTTTGTTGTTGTTTTGGTTGTGAGAGCTGCTGCAGTTTTTGTTGTTGTTTTTTTTTCCGCTTGAGGAAAATTCACTTAATCAATTTTACTTTATAGTATTTGTTTTAGTTGTCTGTGCCTGGAATTTAGGTTTTTAAAAAGAAATTTCGTTTTTATTTTTTTTGTTTTGTTTTGGATACTTTTATTTTAAACGAAATCATTTATTAAACTGAACTAGAAAAAAAATATATTTAAATAAAAAAAAAATAAAAATATTGGAAATGGGAACGAAAGTAGCAAACGAAATCCTCTAACAAGTTTAAAATTTAAGCTACATCTGTGTATGTTTTTTTAGTTCGAGTAGCTCACACAGACACGACACTCCCTGTCTCTTGGCTATAGAGCTGCCACAGCTGAAAGGTCGCTTAGGTTCATGGGATGTTTGGCAATATATGTAGCTTTGTATGTATGTCAGTATCTAAATGGAGACTATGTATAATAAAGTATTTGGCGGCAGCGATACTGCAATGCCGGTTAGTAGATACGCGGAATCGCAAATTTCACTTAAACGGTATTGCAGTATCAGCAATCACAATACATGAATATTCACTTAGATACTGGTACAGTGGCGGCTCATTGGCGTGTGCGTATTAATCAAAAGATCCGTGAGAAATTAAAAATAAATCACTTTACATAGGTGCAAGTTCATTTTTGAAAATAATTCATTGATTTGAAAATGCGTCGCCTTGGGACTCGTGAAGGATTAGGAAATGGTATTGCAAATATCTTTAGAATAAATTGGTTCATTTGTTGTTATAGCAACTGATGCTAAGCGAAAAAACTTGAAGCCACTATTGTGGCACTATATAAAGAGGGGAAAAGAGTCAATCTACTGGACAAATAATTTATTATTATTTTTGCTAATTACAAATAAATTTAAATATATTTTAATATAAATCACAAAAAAACAAATTTTTTATTATAGAGACTTTTCTCGGAAAGGTGCCAATTTTTATTCGGATTATTCAAATTGAAGTTAGGGGCAGCAAATTAGAATTAGGGCTAGTTAAAAAGAACTTATAAGGATTCAATTTCAATTCTGTACAGCCAAATTGAATTTACAAAGTAACAATTTGAATTGGTGCTAGCCAAACTCAACTCGGGACAAATAATTAAATTGAATTCAGAAAGTGAATATTGGTAAAATTAACCTTAAATAGAAGGACCCAATTTCAATTCAGAATAGTTAAACCTTTCTTCTCAACTTTTTTATTGGGGGGTAAAAAAATGTTTTCTTGTTTTATGTTCATAGATTCGGACTTTGTTAAGAATAAAAACCAAAAAAAATTATGAAAGAAGTTTTTGGGAAAGGCTGTAGAGCTTTTGGAATTTTGTACATTATAATGACCACAATTCGAGAAAAAAATTTTAATTTTTTTTTTGTGGAAACAACAACTAAGGTTTATTTTGCAATGCAAAATAAACATTTAGTTTAGCAAATACTTTTAAAAACACACTTGTTCACTAAGTATAAAAGGTGAAAATTTTAAACATTTTTGGAATTTGTGTTTATTTTTACTAAAGTCAAGTATATAGAATTTTGTTGTTCAGTGATCTATAGTAAAATTTCATGGGCAACATATTTCTTGAACATATTAACCCTCTATCAACCCTCGTAATGGGTCAAAAAATAAACTTTTCGAAAAAGGCAAAAAAGACCCATAACAGTGAGCGCCAAAGGGTTAATAAGTAGGAAGAAAATATTCCACGATAAATTCGACTATAAATTGCTGAACATATTAACAAGCTCTGATGCAGAACTAACAAGTTATCTTATGGTTTATTATACTTAATCTGTTAGAAATGGCCAAACTTTGGGCCTACGTAAAAAAAAATTTTGACGTATATTTTTAAAACGCCGAGACGCGTATAATTTTTTTTCTAGAGTTCTATCAGCATCCACTTTCAGAACCTTGTTATTTTTAATTTGTAATTTGGACTGTTTTTCAAAATCAAATAAAAAAAAACTGTACTCCCGTTTTCACTCAAACTTAAATTATAAAGAGAAAAAACATGCTTGACTTAAAAAATAATTTTTTATTTCTAAAACTAAGGGTTACACTTTATTCAGACTGTGAAAATTTGAACTTAGAGGTTGGTAATTTGAATTAGAATTATTTAAGTTTGAGCTTAGAAGGAGCCAATTTTTATTCAGAATAGTGAAATTAAATTCAGAAGCCGCTAACTTACATTCAGAATAGTCAAATTGAATTGAGAGTGAGCCACTTTGAATTGATACTAGTTAAGTTGATTTTAGAAGGAATTGAATTCAGGTAACACTAATTTAAGCTCAGAATAGCGAACTTGATTTTAGGGGAAACAAATTTTAATCTAGCAGGAACCAAGAGGAACCATTTTTATTTTAATATAGGCAAATTAAATTAAGAAGACTGCCGATTTGAATTCAGAATTCAATTGAATTCAGCGGGAAATAATTTGAATTCAGCATAGTTAAATTTGAATGGAGCTTTTGAAAATGAGCTTAGAAAGAGTAAATTTAAATGCAGTATAGCCAAATTGAAATCAGAAGGCGATATGAATAGGATCTAGTCAAATTGAACTTAAATGGAGTCTATTTGAACTCGTGGACCTTTTTTGGTAAGCTTTCCATTGGAATTCGATAGCTGTTTCAGACACCTTTTTGAAATAGTTTGCCCATCTCCTTTTAAAATCTTCTATATTTTGGGACACCTTTTTGTGCTCTCTTTTTACAAGAGCCCAATATCTCTCCACTGGTCTTAGCTCCGGACAATTTGGAGGATTGGCCTCTCTTAGTACAAAAACTATGTTATTACATTGGTACCACTCCAGAGTTTTCTTGCCGTAGTGACATAATGCCAAATTGGGCCAAAAATATGTGGACACATTGTGCTCTCTTATGAAAGGAAGAAGTCTTTTTTTCAAACATTCTTTGATGTATATTTCGGTATTTATAGATCCCACTGTAACAAATGACTTGCTTCTTTTGCCGCAACTGCATATAGCTTGCCATACCAGGAATTATTTAGAAAATTTTGTCTGCTTTTGGATTCTAAATTGTTCTTCGACATTTCCTCGAGCATCAGCAACATAAAAATTTTGACCCGGAAGCTGCGTAAAATCTGCCAGTACATACATTTCGTCGTCCATTATACAACATGAATATTTTTGAATGAAATTCGATTTTAATTTCCGCGCCCTACTTTTGGCGTCTAAATTTTTTGCAGCATTCCTGTCTGGAACTTTTTGGACTTTGTATGTTTTGAAACCTGCATTGGCTTTAACTTTTCGCACCAAATAGTCAGAGCACTGGGCTAACCGGGCAGCTTTTCTACCAGATGAGTTTGGAGATCTTTTCAATATGCTTTCTATTTTCGTGGCTTTCCCAATCTCATGTGGTCTTTGTTTTCTTCCCGAACCAGGTTTCCTATCGATGGTCAAATTCTCGTGAAACTGTTTAATAACATTGAAAACAGTTTGACGGCAGACCTTCAATTCTTTGGCCAATTTTTTGTAGGACCAATTTCTATTTTTTAGAAAATTTTTAATAATTCTTTTTTCTTCACTCATTTTGATCAAACTCACAATAAATCAACATGTTTGTCACAAAAAATAACAACTGACATATTTTTCAAACATAACTAGATCAGAAAATTTTTAAATTTTACACCCAAAAAAAATTATTAGGTAAAACGTGTGTTAAGATTTTTTCAATCTCACTCCTTAGCAGTAGTAGAAGTTGCTGGTAGGAAATATTTTTCGGTCATTGCAACACTGCCCGGGAAATTTCATATTTGTTTGTTTATTTGTTAAGGTCTACATTCTGGCAGACTAAAAACAATTAAGTTAAAAACTTAATTGATTAGAAAGAAGTTTGCTAATATGTCTTAATAAAAACAAGAAAATTAATAAAAACAAGAAAGTTCATAAAAACGAGCTCAATTTTATGACCTTAACGAATAAGCATTTGTAACTACGAACCGGCTACCTTAAAAACTAATAATATTTTTATGTAGAACTACTTACGAATTAAGAAAAGAATTCTCCAACTAAGTGCTTAACTGTATTCAGTATCTCTTTGTATAATTGCAACACTCAATTGCATGAAAAGCAATAATAAATGAAGTACTTAAATATACTATATTCAACGGTTTCGGCAGTTTCGAGTTAACACTTCGTTTCTATAATACAATGTAATTTGATGTAAATGAAGAATACAAATTTTACACCATAAATTGTAATTAAATCTCACTTAGAAGAATGTCAGAACTGAAAGAAAAAAAAAAAACACTCAAACGACGTGAAAGAAACAAAAAGATCCATTAGTATTAACGAAAACCGTAAACTAGTTACTACTTAATTGTAACTGTTTATTTGGCCGTAAAAATTCCACAATATTTTTTTTTTTTATAGTTGTTTTTGTTTTTATTTTATTTTAATGACAATTCTTATTTTTTTTTTTTGTCAATTGCTTTCTTTGTTTTTTAAACTGATTGTTTAGGTTGTTTTTTTTTTTTTGTTTTTGTTTTTGCTATATTGTATCTCTACCTACATACATTTATTGCCTTTTTTGATATTCCATTCAAAAAGCGTCACATTACCACCGCTGACATTAATTATGTCGACCGACGACTTATAGTCATCATCATATTCTGTACAAATGTGTGTGTGTGTGTATGTATGTTAAACGTTTTCGTTTCGTTTCGAATAGCAATGATGATAATGCAAAATATTGTTTCAAGTGTCATTCATTCAAACAAACGGTTATGTATCAAGATACATACCTACACTATGCATGCACACTTCATTCGACATTCTAGAGAGACACATACATACATACATACATACCTACATACACTTGGTAGGTACTGGTACTGGTACTGCAGAACAGTAGTAAATGGAGCATATCTCTACTTGTATTTTATATATTGTGAAATACCACGTGATGTGCTGCTGGACATTTTAACGTAGTAAGATTTAAGTAACTAAGTAGTAAAAAACACAAGTAAGTTAATGTAAAAATTCTGAGTTAAAGAAAAAAAAAAAACAACAAATGCTTATAAAAATCAACATTGAAAACATTAACAACAGCTATAGGTAGGTACAACAACAACAACAACAAATAACAATAATCATCAGTTGATGTTCTTCTTCTGTGTAACTTTTAATGACCAATCTACAAATGTTTTCTCTGCGGTTTTTCTTAAAGGAAATGTAGCCGTAATTTATAATTATACTTTGAGAAATGATCTATTTGTATTTGTAACATGAGAAAAATCTCAAAACGTGTATTACATACATATGTACATAAGTACAAATATGTATAAAAATATACACTCAAAACAAAAGTAAAGTAAAGTGAAACGAATCTGTTTTTATCTTTTAACTTAGTACAGTTCTCAAAATCACAGGTCAAAAACTTCAATTGAGCCGTTGCGTGCAGAAGTGGTGTAAGTCAAAATCAGATTTTTAGAAATATATTGATTTTGTAGAAGTGCTGTCAAAAATAAGGTTCTTGTAAAATTTATTTTCCCTATTTACAGCTTTATAGAAACTTTAAGAGAAATCATATTACAAAATTGAAAAATTGGTGAATTTCCCAAATTTCACTGTTTTTTTTTTCACTGGTAAAAAATGTTTTTATACCATCTGATTACAGAACCAGATATTTTCAATACAATAAAAGTTCAGTCTGATAAAACTGAGCATAGCATCATCACAATAAACCTTGATCTTCCAAGCGTCACTACCTTAACGAAGCAACAAACCAAGCTCAGTACCATAAGATCATAAGATTCAAATCAGTCTTAACCCTTCACGACCGACTTCAAACTGGTCGAAATTTTTTGATTTTTCTTTGTTGCTGATTTGTATTTAGCGACACAAATTTTTTAAACAAAAATGTTTATACCCAAATTTTTTCAACTTCCACATGTGAAAAATATTTTGAAAGATATAAAATGGAGCAAAACGGTCTTATTTTATACAACTGCCCGTAATAAAGGAAACAGATCCATTAAAAAAATTTGTTTATTTCTGAAAATATGAAAGATGTCTGTCTACATTTCCTACCAAAATATATCGCATGAGATAAATATTCGAGGTAAAATGTTTAACAGTTTGTGGCTGATGAAAAAAAAACACCTTTTGTAGGCTGACAAGGTACTCGGGTACCTAATATACAATTCGATCTAATTTTACTTTAAGAATTTAAGAGAACCTTTATATCAAAATTAAAAGTTTCTCTCAAGTATGTATCAATTTTTTTTTGGAATCGACATAGTCAGTTTCATAGCAATTTCCCAAATTAGAAACCCATATTTCGGGGAATAGCACGGTTTAAAAACCATTTAGGTACCCGGGTATCTTATCAGCCCGTTGACAGTTAAAAACATATTTACAAAAAAATTGTGTATCTGTAAGCACTCACAGTAGAAGTGAAACTTTGTTGTTCATTTGACAATTATTAGAAAATATTTATAAAAAATTCTGTTGAAGTTTTTGCAGTCTTCTCTCTTGTTTTTCTCTCTGTTTTGTTTTTGCTTTTCTTCTGTTAATACTCTCTACACTTGCCAACTTGCGGGGAATTCCCCGATTTGTGGGGAATTTCACTTAGTACGGGGAATCGGGGAATGAGCTGTGTGGGGAATTTGAAACCGTTCAGCTTTTAGTTAATAAAGTCTATTGAATATTTTTTGTCAAATTTTATGTAATGTAAATCGTTTAACTTTTGCAATACTTCATATTTTAGGTCTTATAACCTTCACCTCTCCTTAAGAAGGCCCTGCACTTTCTTGGTTTGGAGAAATCGATTTTTAAAAAAGTGTGTAGTTTGAAAGTATTAAGTATATTTTGAAGTGCTTTCGTAGATATAGACGATTATAGCGGCGAGAGTCAGTCAGGCCAAAACAGTCGCGCAGCGCTTCGGCTTCCCTTTCGGCCGTTCAGAAAGGCTTAGCTATGCCTTCGTCCAGCACCTTCTGATTAATAACTCCGGATGGCGATTGCATCGGTCACCGATCTGTGCGTTAAGCAGATGCGCCTTTCGGTCGTATTGGGCGGGAGGAAGGTCCGTTGGGATTCGTCGATATATTTAAAAACCGATAGCCAAAACTTTGACCCCTTTCTTCTCAAAACAAGTTTTTTGCCATTGGCATGAAAAAAAAAGTTAAATATGTTTTTCTACACAACAATGGCCCCAGGACATAATAGAAAATAAGTTTGGTTAATTTTTTGTTCAATTTGCAGCGTTGTACTTTCGAAAAACGTCAAATTTTTGAGAAAACTAATTTTAGCTGTCAGCAATTTCGTAAATTATCGGTCAAACAAAATAATAGTATTATGTCCTAATTAGTCATAATTTTTCTAAGGGTTTCTTAGACCTTCTAGTGTGACGCATTCGTGCGATGATGATTTTCAAATCGTCCTCCATTAAGCTACAAAAAAATCTTGTATACAATTTTACACAATTTTTTTTATATTTGAAGTCTTTAAATATACGTAGTAATGGGAGATTTCGTCCCCGTTTTCGGGTTCAAACTTACAAAAAGTTTAGCCTTATTGGGTAGTATTTACCATACCAAATTTGAACGCGATCAGTCAAAAATTCGCCGAGTTGGAGGGCGGTAGAGTTTATACATTTTGGTCGAAAAATTAAAAAAAAAATCTTACAAATTCAAAATGTGACCAATTTTTTTTTTTCCTAATCCAAAATAGTTTTGAATTCTTTTTTAAAAGGAAACATTTTTTGTTTTTATTTGGGTCAAAAGAAAGCCCATGTATTTTCCTTTGAGAACTTTGAGTGTTTATCTAACAAAATGAACGTCGAGTAACTCAGTACACCGGATTCATTTGAGCTCAATCGATTTTAAGAGTGGGTTCCCTAGAGATGAAATCTCCCATGTGGCAAAAGAATTCCGGAGTCAGAAAGTACCTTACAATTAACCTACCAGTTCTGGACCGCATTGAAATAACATTAACCTAGATCAATTTTAAACGTGTCTCGCTGTTATAATATAAAATTATACCGGTGCGGGGAATTTGACTGAAAATCGGGGAATTTCTCGCGGGCTATCGGGGAGTCAGAAGAAATGAGTTGGCATCCCTGATACGCATATAAGACAAGAGAGGAAAGTTCCGCTATATGCAATCAAGCAGAAGCAACTAGGTCGGCTCTCTCACTAAAGCATATGAGATAAAACTGCGAGAAGTCGACTCTCTGCATGACTGTATGTAGCTGAATAACTGCATAACTTCGTTTCTCACTGGTTTCGTATGAGTGCAACAAAAATGCGATTTTCCACGTGACCGTTGATGTTAAAGCTTTTGCAGTCATCTTCTTTCTATTTTCTGAAGTTTTTTTTCTGTTGATACTCTCTACACTTATCGGCACAAACATAACGTTGTGCACGTATATAACACATGAAAGGAAAGCAGCTATATGGAATCCAGCTCTCTCACTAAAGCACAGAAGATAAAACTGTGAGAAGTTGACTCTCTGCTTGATTGTATATAGCCGATCCCCATATCACTTCGTTCGCTAAGCACTAACAACAGCATAACTTCGTTTCTTATTAGTTTTGTATGAGTGCAACAACAACGCGATTTCAGTTGCAAAATTTTCGATTAACCCTCGTTGAAGAAGTTTCACTTCAAAAATAATAATATTTTGACTTTAAAATGACCTTGTAGAGCTTTGCAACTATAAGATCTTAATTGTATATTTTGTTCTAAAAACTACATTTATTGTTTATTAGACACTTATGTACCAATCAATACTCATCAAGTTAAATTCTGTTGGTTTCTCGGATATAGTAATGTTGTAGAGAACTATAAAACAGATGAACTAGCAGGAGCAATCTTAGGTCCTGGTGCTGAACTGATATCGCAAAAAAAAAAATGAGTAAAATTATGTCTGAACCAGAAAGCAAAGTAAACAGATTTTCGCAAACCATCAACGACTATAAGATAATTTAAAGTAATGGCCCCCAGTTTTAAAAGAAAAACACAAAAAACTTGGTTCTTCTTGAGAAAAAACCGGCTCAAATTCTAATTGGAGAATTGATAGGTTTTTGCATTATTTGTATAAAGGCATCGAGGATTGAAATCGCAGCATTTTATTACTATAGAAACTTAACTACTATAAAAGCGAAATAAAGAAGAATATGTCGATAGATTTGAAGTTTGGTTGTTTCAAACTTCAAATCTATCGACACTTTTTCTAATAAAGTTCACTAAAAACATTTAGTAGTTCATGATGGATTTGAGAGAGTAAAATTGTTCCAGCTACCACGTAGCTTGGATAAATTTTATAAGCCCATTCTGCACAAGGATTGTTGAGCCAATTCCACACACATTGTTAAACGCTACAATAAACCCATTAGATAATAAAATTTTACGTTTATTTATGAAACCATGGAGCGGTTGACTTAGCTGGGGAACTTATTTTTGAAACGCTAAACGGTGTTCAGTACAAAAAATTTTAAAATTTAAATAAAACTCGGAATTTAGATTTTTCTTTTTTTCAATATAAATAGATTTCAAAGATCTCGTAGTACGTATACGAAGTGGAGTTAAAAAAAATTCACTGTTTTTTCCTCAATAAAATTTTGGCACTCGCAGCAGCTATAATTTTCAAAGCACTTCCTTTTAAATTCAAAACAATCTAATTTAGTTTTGGTTTTTATATTATAATGGCTTAAATTTCGTACAGAATAATGTACAAATTTTTTTAATAGATTTTACCTAAGATTACACTATTCTTTAATTATTGAGAGTATTTGATTTAAAGCTTATTAATTAAAGATTTTTTATTAGCTATTTCTGCAGTCCTTAATTCATCCCTATATTATTTCAAAGTAGTTTCTTCAGATATCTAGATCTATATTCATTCCTCTACTTACCAAACTTCTTGTTTCAGTAAAATGTTATATGAATAAAATTGGGTCAGTGCCATCGATCATATTCTCTTGGGCCCAAAATACGAACCTTTTATTTAAAATCAATTTATTTTTAAATCATGATTTTGCATTATTTTTTCCTGTAGACTTTAATCGTTTCTAAATCGAATCTAAATGGCGAAAATAAAACTATTTTTTGTCACTGGCTACTATAAGTTTTGACTTTATCTTATGGGGCGATCGCTGGCCCCATCAGTTCAACAATTAAAGTTCCAAAAAAAAAAAAAAGGTTTGTTACAAACGAAACATAATTTCCTATTATTATAGCAAATAATATTTGATTTTTACCATGAATGTCTACCATTATGCTCGCCTATATATTTTTCTTAATATTTTTCCTTAATTTTCTTGAGTATCTTTGAAAGAGATAATTTTTAATCGTGAATCTATGTCAAATCGTGCACAACGCAGGCGTTTATTTAAGCTTGATTTGCGCTTAATTATGCCACAAAGTTTTAACAAAAACAAAAAAAAAAGCAAAACTTATTGTATTAGTAAATAGAAATAATGATCATAGTAACTTAGTAGTACCGCATAGTCTTAGCACTGCTACTATAAAGCAACAAAAGAGCGATAATAACCTCAACTCAACCTCAACTCAATTTTCAGAGTCAGCTTCGGTTTCAGCTTCAGATTTTCAGCCTCTACTTCTTTTGTCATTGTTGATTAAGCTACGCTTTTCGATTTTTCTTCTTATTATTGTTACAGCTTTAATGAGTTTAATTTTTGCCTCTGTTTTTGGTTTATTAAAAGAGCCGAGATATAAAGATATCTATGTGCTATATAACATTTTATGTTTTTTTTTTATAGGTTTACTACTTTACTCGCTTTAATTAAGGCAAAAAAAAATATTATAGCGGATAAACGCAAATATTGACATGACCCTGAGTTGTCGATTGATGTTGCTGTCAAACTCCCACAATGTTTTTATAGACGTACAACATTTATTGAGTGCGCTTGTTTTATTTTTGTTATTGTTGGATTTAGCAATATTTTTTTATTGTTATTAATAAAGTTGTATCCAATTTTTGTTTATATTCATATTGGCTTTTTACTTAAGCTCAAACAAAATATTGGTGGTTAATAATGAAAAGACTTTTTCTAATTTCTGCGCTGTTGTTGCTGCTGTCGTTAAAATTTGAAATGCATTTTTATTTTAAATTTTTTTATGTTTGCAAAATCTGGCGCCAACATTGAAAACGCATTAAAATGTCTGCTTATCTCAAGTTGTTGTTGTTGATTTTTTTTTTCTCTCTTACTGTCTTACATTCTTGCAATTAATGGAATCAACAAAATTCTTAAAACGTGATTATTATGTATGTATGTATGCAATACTCATACTCGTTTCTAAAATTTATGAAAATATTTTGTACATTAAAAGTGAATTTGTTTTTATTTTCGTACATAGATTTAACATATGCGTCATATTTCTTCTCTTTTTTGCAGTTTCGACACCATAAATAGGAATGAGCTAGAAGCACTCAACATTTAATGTTGTCAACCTTGTGTACTTGGATGTTATTGCCTCAAATCAATTTAATTTCAATAGATTTTCGTCTGTCTCATTTCAGTCATTTACCTTTAATATGCAGTCTTATATTATGTATCTATTATAGATTAACAGACAAATTGTTTTTTTTTTTTAATACTTTCCGTCAAGTTATAAATTCCTGATTCTGTGATCTTAACTTTTTCTCCTTTTTCTTTGATCATGTAACTCCTTCAGGATGAGAATTTTTCTAGTTTCGATTCTCAAGCCTAGTTTTTTCGTACTGAATTAAATCTGAATTACGTATATTTCGGTTTGAAAGAGACCAGGCCAAGTGTCCCGTGGAATTGAGATTCGAGCACCGGAACCAGAACCAGAACCATTAACCGTATTATTATCGAACCGTCAGTATACCAATTGAGGGCGAAGGGACCGAAGTTGAAGTTCTGGGCACACTAATCGGACCTGGACGGAATGGTAATGTTAAATTTCCGACCAAATGTTAGACTAGGGTTGCCGAAGTAGATCACGATATAACTATTAATTTACATTCTCGGAATAAGAACTCTAATTTTGAAAAGAATCCCTCTACTTTTATAATGGTTTTAAGCATATTTAACCTATAGGTTAGGTCGCCTTCGCGCATTAACCCCCTCCCTCCGCCCCTCTCCTTCGCGCATTACCTTCTCCATGACAATGTCAAGAACAGTATTAACACTGAATGGCCATAGTACACACCCCAGACCTACCCCAGTTCCTATTTAAATTGACCTCCTTGTTATGGAGCACTTGTCAGCTGGCTTGGTGGTATAAGCTTGTAATTAATGAAATAAATTTCGAAGGCATCCCATATTACGTCGTGGCTGAATGTGTCCAAGGCGTTTTCAAAGTCGACGAAACAGAGGTACAACGGCACTTTCTATTCTACTGATTGCTCCACAATAATTCTCAGGCTGTTCACATAATCCATCAAGGTCTTCTGTGGTGGAAAGCCAGATTAACCTTAATAAAATACTAAAAGGTGCAAAGTTTGTGATCTTCTCTGACAGCCAAGCGGCTCTCAAAGCACTTCTATCATGGAGCTTCTCTTTCTCTTCGAAATTAATGAAGGAGTGTTTTGACAGTATGCAGCAGTTGTCTACCCAAAACAAAGTTACGCTTTAGGCCACTGCGACATTGCAGGTAATGTAGCCGCTGATGATGAGATTGGGATTTTGTTCAAGGTCTTAGGCAGTCCAAAAAGCTTTTCACTCCTCTCGCTCTCATCCAATCCCTGATTTAAAACAAAATGGATCTCACATTGCTTGTGGTTTTTCTATCCGGCCACTATGTGGTCTGATATCACCTCATAAAATTAGCCCTCTCAAACAAGACAGAGTTTCGTTAATGTATGGATGACGATGAGACAACGTCCCACATTCTGTGTGAGTGTCCAGCCATGGCTCGGCTAAGAAGGGATATTTTAGCAAACCCTTTCTAGCAGATAATGAAATTAAAACCTCTTCAAAAAAATATATTCTAGCTTTCATGAGGATAATTTGAGATCTTGTTACAAACAATTTTCTAGGTTGCAGAGCCCAACATTCGGGTCGTCTCAACCGTACCAAAAATAATAATACTTCAGCAAATCTGCGAAAAATAAAAGATTCCAATTCAAAGTGTACAATTTCAAAAATTACTGGTAAATATGGCAGCTAGCACTCACCTCTTAGCTAGTTTAAATATTGTATATTATTCCAACCAAATAAATAAATAAGTTATAAAAAAATGGGGAAAAAAATTTTCATAATCGACCTAGGCACGATTCGATTTTTCACGATCATTGGGCTACCATTTAAATTATAAATTTTTCAAATCGGTTGAAAATTAAGAGCTGTAGGGTTTTTTGAATCTTGAATAAATAAGTTTTCAATTACATTTATTTGTGGTTTATACAGCAAGGAGGGCGATATAGTTCTCTAACGTTCTTACAAAATATGTGATTTTTTACTTTCTTCATTTCCTTTATTTTCACACATTCCTTCCTTTCCATTTCTTTCAATTTTTTTGAGTTCCTTTCAATTCCTTTTCTGTCTTTTTAGTAAGTTAGTACGTCTTTTCTCTGCTTAGGTTTTTGACAAAGCACTGTTGGAAATTAGACTTCTAGAAAAAAACTAAAATGGGAGCCTGTATTCATCACATGATGTGATAACATACTTTACGCATTGTTGTTTACTTAACCCTCAAGTTCCCAAGCGTGTCTCTAGACAGCCTTATGAGACAGTTATGAGTTATGATGCGTATTGCAGACGTTAGAGACAGTCGAAGTCAAAAGTTTGTGAAAAACAGAAAATTAATTATTTTGATTGGGTTTGATTAAAACACTTTCCGTCATACTAGTCAGATAAAAACAAACTAGCTGTGAGTAGCTAAAAGTTTGAATTGTTTATACAAAATATATAATTACTCAAAACAAATTAATAAAAAGTTTATTCAACAACAAATACATACTTTCATGCCTTCAACCTTTCCGGCTTCAAAAAACCACGCAGATTAAATTGTTTTGGTTTTTGAGATCAGATTTATGCTTTTTACATCCAAACTTATCAATCCTAATTTTTTTTTTTTCAATCAATTTAAAATTTGGGAACTAGAGGGTTTTTCAAAATTTCCTTTTTTCTTTCTAATGTACTTTCTTCTCTTTTTGCACGTCTATATCGTTTAATGTTAATATTATTTTACAATTTTAGTTAGGAAAGTATAGACTAAAAACTAAAATAAACAATGCAATAAAACAATACAATAAATGAAAACAATTTTTGTTATGTTCCACTATTCCATTGACCGTATATATTCCACAACTGTTTTTGATATAGAGATTATGTGTTGCATACTTTTGGGCTTAAAGTAAAATATATAATAAAACACACACTTATAAACTCACATATTTATGAAATCTCACACAACACCGACGTGACATTTGATTTTAATTTCTATCAATTCACCCCACATCAAAATGCTTCCTTTTTTTTCAATGATAGTAGAATTTTATGCTTAATTGAATCAGTATCACTGATCTCTCGTTCGATAGTCGTAATACAAAACATTAATTTCAAATACTTATTAAAATAATTTGTACTTTATTTTATAGATCGAAATGATTTTATATATACTTCGAACATAGAAATCACAGAAAAATATACACCGCGTTTTACATTGACAACAGTGAGGAAATGATTGTCAAAATGTAGGAAAATGTTTATCAAATATTAGAAAAGGATTTTCAACATTTCTTTTTATTTTTTTATATCCTTCTATTTTTTTCCATGCATTTCATTAATAAAACTTCATTTTCTTAAATAGCATGTTTAAATAATGACTTTTCTTTCTTAGAGTGGAATTGGGTTCGTTAAGTACAAATGTCCGAATTTGTATTATATTGGCGCTGATGGGATAACTCTTGAACTCAGTATAAGAATTGAATTCGTTCTCAAAATAAATATAATAAAATATTCCAATAAAATTGAAGAAAAGGGAACATTTAATGAGAACCAGTTTGCCAAGGATTTCTCCATTTTTAATAAGCATTTTTCATCGTTTCCTAAATAATTTAAGCATAATCAGCTTTTCTTTTTTCGGGAACAATTTCTTCTACATAACTAATTTATGATTATTTTCCCCCAGGTAAAACTTTAACCCGCCTCTAAAGATTTCTATAAGAAATATAATCATATAACTAGGAAATTATTTTATGTGCACTATTTTTTATTCAAGCATATTTTTATTCAAACAATTCTTATATCAAATGAGAGGCTGAAAGGAAAAGTGGTAATAACTTTAACGTTCACAAAAAAATGGAATAATTTTACTTAAGATCAAAAGCGAAACGAAATATGTTCAGAGCAAAAGTGAAACGAAATATGTTCAAACGAAATAAATCACTATGCTGTTATTGCTCTGAAAGAATTGTTGTACCATTTTTGCTTTTACTTTTAAGTCGTTTCATCTTCACTCTAAGCTTGTCCCATTTTTGCACTACGATATTAAATTATTTCACTTTCGCTCTTTCATAAATATTAGCCCGCTTTTTCTCTCGGCCTGTTATATATTTATCGAGTATGTAGGTATTTTCCAAGTCTTTGTAGAACTCCCATTTCAAACCTAGTGCTTTTTCTGCTTGTGACTCAGTTGTACTTATGAGAAGCTGAGATTAAAAGTAGTATAAGTAACTATTACGTTCAGAAAAAAGTGGAATAATATTAATTTAAAAACAAAAGCGAAACGAAATTGGTACAGAGCAAAAGCGGAACGAAATATTTTCTGAGCAAAAACGGAATGCTGTTTTTGCTTTAAAAGAATTGTTGAATCATTTTTGCTCTTACTTAAGTCTTAAGTCGTTTCATTTTCACTCTAAGCCGTATTAATTGTCCCGTTCTGGCACTGAGATACTAAATTATTTCACTTTTGCTCTTATTTAAAGTTTAAACCGCTTTTCTTCTCGGCCTGCCAAATATAAAAAATATTGTTAACTTGTTCTTCGGAAAAAAAGAATTCATTACCAAATTTGACTAGTTCTATATTTTTCTGACATGAAAATTTATCTAAGTAAATCTTTGCTCTCAAGCCTATAATAAATATACATTGAAAAAAACATTTGCTGATTGAGCATGATCTTCAAATGGTAGTAAACAAATTGTTAAATAATCATGACGATGATTGACAATCAACAAATCGAAAAAATATTGCATCCACAATTGCATTATTACTCACCCAACACTCAATGCAATGATACTCAAGGGATTCAAACAAATATTTCTATTATGGAAAAGAAAAAAACAAAATAATTATGAAAAATGGTTAAGAAAAAAATTTTGGACGAAGTTGAAATTGAATAAAAAAACAATTTTCCCACAACTGATGGGAATTACGTTAATTAAGCCAAAATAAAATAAAATAAAAAAAACTTAGAAAAAAAAATTGTCACCGCATCAAAATTAATTGAATGCTGAATTACCAAAATTTAATGCTTGATTAAGTCATGTTTTGTTGTTTGATTTAGTTACCAAAAACACAAAGAAGAAAAAAACAAAAAAACTTTCGTTTTTTGTTGCTTTATTGATTTTTATTTATTGCACTGTAATTATTGAAATTTTCCGCAATCATTTCAAATATAAAAAATTTACTTTCGCTTATACACAAATCGATGTCGATGTCTTTCTTTTTGTTTTTTTTTTTTAAAGATAAAAAAGAAACTATTAAATTAATCTGCTTTTGTATCTTACAGCTATATCTTTATAGCTATTCCAAATTTGCATAATTGATTTAAGATTAGTTAAATCGTAAGAGGGAAAAATATTAATATGCAGAATACATGCGAATTTTTAATGAGCAAATAACAACAGCGAATCTGTGAATAACTTTTTGTTTTATTATTATTACTATTATACTTAAAAGTTAAATGTTAATTTATATCTGTGAAAATTCCACTCAAAAACTATTTAGATATTGGCATACATAGGTATTATATATTTATTTGGTATTGGTTTTTGGGTTTTAGTTTTTGGTATTTTGTTAGGGGACTTTGTTGTTATATTTTAGTACAGTTCGTTTAAAATCCAAGATTTATGTCATCGTTTTTGTGTAGACAAATGATTTTTTGTTTGCAGATTATTTTTGTATTCAGCAATTCGCGTTTATTTGGTGTTAATTTGCGTGTTGATGGCGCTGACGATGAGCAGCGGCAGTGGCAATAACCACAACAGAGCTTGGCTTCTATTCGACTTAAAGATGTTTTGCCTCATAGTTTTTGTTTTTTTTTTCTTAAATAGTAAATAGCTTTTGTGTATTAAAACCCGTATTGGTTAATAGTAGGAGATTAAGAGAATTAATTTGATTTATTTGGAATTTAGTATTTAGCTGTTTTCATATTTGGTTTAATTGTATATGTCCTATAGCTGAAAGGGGTAATTCTTGTAAACCGATTTGCGAAAATCGGTCACTGATCTCAATTAATTGAGAATCGTTAATGTTAATGAATGACAACAAACATATATTGTTATTAAACATCAAGGCCGTATTTAGGGGGAGGTTTTGGGGGTTCTGACCCCTCCGAAATGTGGAAACTTTATTCTAATTTTTGAGATTAATTGCCAATGAATGGAAAAAAAGTAAAAACAAAATCTACTTAACGATATTTTTTACTTCCATCGGTTTTTTTTTCTAAAAAGTCAAATATAAAAAATAAATTTGAAATCTTAGTTACACTATGCGATTAAATCCGATTTGTTTTCTTCGACATGAGGTTTGACTACGGATTCAAAAAGAGAAGGTGATACTGAGCACTCCTGCATTCATAGTTTTTCTAGGTCAGTAACTCTTTTTAATTTAAAGTTTCGTCCTGAATCACTTTGAAAAGTTTAAAAATTAATAAAAATAGAAAAAATTATCGGATCCTTGTAAAATAAGACTTGCTTGAACCCCATTTTTTTTCCTTAAACGTGACGTGATGGGAAGTTTTTGACCTCAGATTCGTGTTCAACGTGAAAAATTATTTCGCAAAAACTCCATCTTATTAGCAAAACCCATGCAGTTTTAGGAGGCAATCTTAAAGTATAATTAATTTTTTAACGCATTATTGCTCAGAGCACCACAACTAGAATGATCTCTTTCAATGCTGTGACTTCACGAATTTAGGGAATATAAGCCAACCTCATCCGGGTTCCTTATCATTGATAATGGCTCAAATTCCCAATGATGATCATTTGAAAAAAATGAGCCTCTACTACTTTTGGGAATTTTTTTGAGGTTGGGTACATCATCAGTAGTGGAAAGTCAATGAGTTAATGAAATTATGTCCCTCACGATAAAAAAAATGCAGTAGAATGCACATTGAATAATATTTATTTGAAAAAATTTAATTTGATTATTCTGTGAATTTTTTGTCACTTTTGGCTATTTTTTTGAGGTTAAGATTAAAAAAAATCGGGAAATTTTTCCTAAAATTTTAATTTTATAGGGTCCATCAAATGTATCATTGATTTAATTTATTGTATTTAAAAATCAGTTTGATAAAAATTATTTATGAATATTTTCTTCGAATGAAAACCCCCCCTGAAAAAAATTTCTGGCTACGGCCCTGATTGAGCTCATAGGCGGACTCTGCGACCTGGACAATCATCACCATCTAATATATATTTATTTAAGTATGATGATGGTGTAGTTCTACTGCCAAACCATGCAAAAGTTTTGAAAGAAAATTTCTCAGTTTGAGTAAAAGTACTGGAATCAAATGCGTTGAGTATTTGGCGCTCAAAAACGGAACAAACACAATAGGAAAAATTGGTAATGATATCGCCAAACAAGTGTAAATCTTTAAATAAGTACTTGGATATTGAACAATTCATTGAGGATGACAAAGCGGTTCCTTGAGTCTTTTGTGTTTAGAAAATATCTTAAAATCTTATGGAATGGGCAGGTAAAAGGGTACCAGGATGACCAGATGCTGGAATTTCCAACAAAGAATGGATAGACCAACGAACAAGCAGATTAGCACAATTGAGAATAGCATACAACAAAGGAGCGGCGGTATACTAAAAACTCAGGAAATTAACTCTAGGTACTTAGTTACTGCCATATTTATTTTCCAATGACTTCCTTCTTCAAATAGATTACATTTTGTGCCATACCTGAGTCTGAACAAAACAAGAAACTATCATTCACATAAAACTTACTGAGAGATCGATTAATTTCGGTTTTTTTTTTTTTTTCAAACTCTACATGATATTCAGAAATTTCACTCCCCTGCCTCCTAAAATTTCCTTGCTCCACAGGTTTTCAATGCTATTGCTAACGACATTTAGCATGCGCCAATTGAGCCACTACTGAATAACAAAAAAAACATTACTTAAGGGGTTATATACGTTTTCATGAGTCAAAAAATCGAAAAAATTTGTATGACTTATTTCGAACAAAAATACTTTCAAGAGTTCATGTTCGAAATTTTAAGTCAATCCGAGCAGTAGATCTTAAGTAGCAAGTCGATTTGTAGCGCGCTACTGTTCATGAATAAAGTGAACTCAAAACTTTAAGCGTGATTTTCTCCGAATGATGTTTTTTGAAAAATGCCTTTGCGGTGATCTCGATATCTCGAAAACTACTTGACCAATTTATCTAATTTGTTTTAAATTTTTTTCCTAGTTACAATACGGAGTACTTGAATGATCATTTTTTCATGTGCAGTATTTGTCTTATTTAACAATTTTTTTAAATACATTTTTGAGACTCAAAAAATCGCCTTTTTTTGCATCATGGTTTCCGTATGAAAAAAAAATTTTTTTTTCAAAATTTTTCGTTCAAGTACTCGGCGCTGTAGTACACAACTATAAATTTTTTTGTCTTTTTGATTACAGCTGAGTTGTTGGCATTCAATCGTGGTCACTGCCAGACTCTGCAGAAAAAACGTGCATCAGGCAAAGAGCTACAACTTCTACAATTTTCAATATTTTTTCATATCCGACCACTCTTTTTTTTCGTAAGAATATGTACTATGTATATCTGTTATGCTAGTTTCAAATAAATTATTTCAAATAGTCCAAAAAAAAAACACAAATATGCCCTAAGTTTCCCGTACCAAAATCGTATATAACCCTTAAGCCAAGTCTTCCGAAAGATCGAAAAGAAACTCCAGCTATTTTGTTGCTGAAATGTCAAAATTTCAGTAAATTTTTCGACAAAACACCTCGCTCTCCACGGCTTTTTTTTATTAGCCAAACAGTGAACAGGGTTTATTTGTGTCGCCAAAAAAAAAAAAAAAAAAATATTATTACAAATCTCAAGCTAAATCCACCGAGAGATCGAGCAGTTTGGGTTATTTTTTTGCGAGGTCAATAAAATTCGATCATAGTCAGAAACTTCACTCTTCTCCCGCTTCAAACTAACCCGCTTTAGGTTTCTCAAAGTGTTTGTTATACAAATGCGGTTCAGTTGTGCCAATTAGGCCTCAAATCGGTTAAAGGTCCATTACTATGTACATCCAACCCTACCAAGACAATGAGAAATATGGGTTACTTTTTTAGCGAGCTCTTAGAAATTCTTTTGATAGTCTTAAATTTCACTGAATTCTTCTTACAAACTACTTCACGCTTGGCTTTCTAAGGCTCTCTTTAATCAATTGATTTTCAGGAAAAGAAGAAATCACTAAAATCTACTGAGAGATTGCGAAGTTCGTTTTTTTTTCTGGAGAACTTTAAGAAATTCGTTCATAACCATCAAATTTAATATCCTCCACCCCGCTGTGGGTTTCTTAAGGGTTTTGTCGTCCGAATGAGGTCTAGTTTTTTCTAGTTGAGTCACAGTACAAGAAGCAACCATCACTTAAGCTAAACCTGCGAAGAGATCGAAAAGAAATCCTCTCTAATAAAAAAACCTATCGGGATGTCATGAAATTTTGGTTTCATTTTTAACGAACTCTTTAAAAATTATTCCTTGTCACTATAGGTATAGTATATTCTCTAGGTTACACTTTATGGCAAATAAGTTTCACCAAAACAAGCAACCACCACTCAAGCCAAAACTATCGAAATAATTTGGGTCTCTTTTAGCGAGCTCAAATTTTTTACAGGCCAAAATTTTGCACGATCTGGGACCGAATTGTCTGATCCGTGAACGGTGTACTTGCACAAAATTACATGCAAAATACTCGCTTTTACATGATGAGTTGAAAGTTCACAGATTAAACGATTCGGTCACTAGTCTTATTAAGGGATTATATACACTTGTGTTGGCCGAAAAAATTTAACATTTTTTTATTGCATTTTCTCAAAGTACATCCTCTTGAGAAAATACTCTCCAAATTTCATAGAGATCTGAGCACTAGATCCAAAGTTACAATTGTCAGCAGCGCGCTAGCACCGACTACCTGTACGTACATGGTGCCAAAAGTTTAAACGCGATTATCTCGAAACTTTTTTATTTCAAAAAGTGCGGTTGCGGTGAGCACACTTTCTCAAGAACCGTTAACCCGATCAGACTGAATTTTGGCAGGCTTATTTATAACAATAATAGCCTCTGAGTGAACGAAGGATTTTTATTTTCAAGCAACATTTTTTTTCTTGCTGCAAAAATCAAACTTTTTAGAGAAACGTTCGAAAAAAAGTTAGTTCTGCAAAATCCTTCGTTCACTCAGAGCGTGAAGGTACAAACTACAGTTTTTTGTTTTTTTTTTTTGTTTTTTATATTTTAGATAAGTTGTTCCTTTTTTAATCATGCTCACCGCGAGAGATGTCGGAAAAATTGTATTTTGGTACAATGGCTGTAGTGACTCCAGTTATAAATATTTTCTTTTGAAAAAATTCATGAAAGACCTTATGACGTGTATAAATAAATTGACATTCAGTTAAAAAAAAGAAATTGTGATGTTTTTCCAAAAAAAAAAAAATCGTAAAAATTCCCTTTTTTCTCGAGCATAAGTGTATATAATCCCTTAAAGAAAACTGTGTCTCACGTAAGAAATCAACCACTATTGAATATATAATTAAGAACCAAACCAGTTGTTGCCTCTTAGAAGTATAATTTCAGAGTGAAGAAAATATTTTCAACAAATCAAAACTTCTACAATAAAATTCATTGAACAATATATATAAAATATTTAACAAGTTGAAATTGATTGTAGTTGATCTTCAACACGCCTCCTCAACTGCATTAATTTCAAGATAGGATACCCATATGGTTTGTGCAAAAGTGATGTTTTGTCTTAGCTAGTGGTTTTGTTAAAACATCAGCGGGCATCTCGCTTGTAGGTAAATATTTTATTTCAACAATTTTATTTTCGACAGCATCTCGTATAAAATGGTATATGTAATGAATATGTTTGGTTCTAGAATGATGTCCACCAAACTTAGCCATATGCTGTGCGCTCTGCGAATCTGAATATATTTCTATCGGAGAATTCATCAATTTATATCCAAGTTCTTCTAATAAATAACTTAAGTAGCACGCCTCCTTAGCTGCTTCAGTCAACGCCATATATTCAGCTTCAGCACTCGATGTAGCTACTACGCGTTGCTTCTTTGATTCCCAAGATATAGCGGCACCTGAGAATAAAAAACAAAAACCAGTCTGAGATTTTCGATCATTAGTATCCTGCGCCCAGTTTGCGTCTACATAGCCAACAAGTGGTAAACCAGTCTTATGAAACATTAATACGTAATCTTTGGTTGTTTTTAAGTATTTAATTATTTGCAAAGCTGCGTTCCAGTGTTGCTTTCTAGGATCCTGATTAAACTGAGATAACATATTGACACTACAACTAATGTCAGGTCGACTAAAAACTGCTAAATGTAGTAAAGATCCAATAATTTCTTGATATTCCGTTTTGTTTACTTTTTCCCCTTCTCCAGGAATTGTTGGTTCTTTCTCCAAATTAATTTTAGATTGCATGGGTATTTGACTTACTTTTGCTTTATCAAGCCCATACTTATTGATCAAATTATTAATATAACCAGGCTGAGATATTGAAAGTTTTCCAACTTGCATAACAATTTCTAAACCAATACAATGTTTTGGTTTATGCATATCTTTTATATCAAAATTCTTTTGTAGTTTTCTAATGAAAGAATCAGTTAAATCATTGCAATTTGACGCAATAATTATATCATCCACGTATAAAGCAACTATTAATGTTTTATCCTCATTTTTAAGATAAAAAATGCATTGATCATAGTTAGATTGTTTTAATCCAAAATTTATAAAAACCTCACGTATCTTTCTAAACCATTGACGACCAGCTTGTTTCAATCCGTATATAGCCTTCTTTAGCTTACATACTTTTTCTTTTGCCGTTTCCTTAATAAAACCTTCTGGTTGTTCCATAAATATATCTTCTTCCAAATCACCATTTAAAAATGCTGTTGAAACATCTAATTGTCGTAATTGTAAATCATGTTCAACTGTTAATGCATATACTAGACGAAGAGAACTTTGTCTAACAACAGGTGCAAACGTATCAAAATAATCTATGCCGTATTCTTGTGAATATCCTTTGGCAACTAATCTAGCTTTCCTCTTTTCAACAGTACCATCTGGTCTACACTTAGTTTTAAGTACCCATTTACAGCCAATCGTTGATCTTCCATCCGGTAAATCTACCAGCTCCCAAGTATTATTCTTAATCAATGATTTATATTCTGCGTCTATAGCTTCTTTCCATTCTTTACAATCAGGTAAAGAAAAAACTTCCTTAAAATTTTTCGGATCTCTTATATTTGTGGCCATAATATTTGCAGCCTCTTGGCTTTTACTAAATGCCCAGGATCTTAACCTCTGTCTTATAGAATTATTTGAACTTTCTTCAATATTTTGTGATGAGGGTTCTTCACAATGCTGCCTTATCATATCACTTGAACTTTCATGATATACTTCTGTATCCGAATCATCAATTTCTATAACCTTTTCTTCTGTTTCTATGTTACTCTTTTCATTTTCTAATTCCAATCTTTTCTTTATATCGACTTGAAAATATCCATCCTGTTCATTTTTAACTTCTTTTACTTCTCTTTCGAATTGTTCTTCTAAAAATTTTACATCACGGCTTTTAATAATATACCTCGTACCTTGTTCCCATAAGCGATAAGCTTTCGATTCTTCTGAATAACCTACTAGAATATACTCATAACTTCTAGCACTCCATTTTGACTTTCCTGGCTTTTTGTCCAAAACATAAGCTTTACATCCAATCTGACGTAAGTGCTTAACTACAGGTATTTTTCCTGACCACATTTCTTCTGGTGTCTTTTGTAAATTTAATTTAGTGGGACAACGATTTCTAATGTACGCGGCCGTGTGTATTAACTCCGCCCAAAGAAATTCGGGTAATTTCGCTTCTATCATAAAGCATCTTGACATCTCTACTAACGTCCTATTCATTCTTTCTGCTACTCCATTCTGCTGTGGAGTGTATTCAACAGTAAGCTGGCGCTTAATGCCACATGATTTTAAAAAACCATTAAATTCATAACTTGTTAGTTCAGCTGCATTATCTGAACGGACTGACTTGATCTTCCTGCCTGTTTCCAATTCCACCTCATTTTTAAAATCTTTGAAAACTTGTAGATACTCGCTTTTCTTGTGTAAAAAACGTACAAACACTTTTCTCGTGAAATCATCAATGAAAGTAGCAAAGTATATTTTTCTGCCTAATGACTCAATTTTCATTGGTCCGCACAAATCGGTGTGTACTAATCCTAGAATTTCGTTAGATGATTTATCTGTCTTGCGTGGAAATGATTCCTGATTTTGCTTTCCTTGCAAACAGCTAATGCATTCTAAAGTTATATTCTTAAATATTGGCAACCCATGAACCATATTTTCCCTTTTTAATTTTTGCAGTTGTGCTGAGTTTAAATGACCAAAACGTTTGTGCCATAACTCGAATTCAGTACATGTCTTTTCTGACATTTTCTTACAATTTACGTTGATGAATTTCCTGGACTTTATTAAATATAAACCATTCTCTTTTCGCGCTTCAAGTAAAACTTCCCCATCTCTTGAAATATAGGTTTTTTCGTTTACCATTACTACTTTGCAATTATTATCTGTAGCTTTAACAGTAGATATAAGATTGCATTTTAAATCTGGTACATACAATACTTTGTAAAGATATATCTTCTTACTATGTTTATTTACTTCAACATTTAATTCAATTGTGCCAATTCCTTTAACATCTAAAGCTTTTTCATTGGCTAAGTAAACCTTTCCGGAATGGAATTCAAACTCAATAAAATGTGATTGGATACAACTCATGTGTGACGTTGCACCACTATCTACGCACCAAATATTATATTTGTCATCTGACTTGAAAGTGTATTCACCTAAATTGCAAATTTCTTTTGCAACAATTAATCCAGTATATTTTTCTACGCAATTTGATTGCTCTTTTCTCATATAAACCTTGCAATCTTTTGCTTTGTGTCCTTTTCGCCCACATTTAAAACATTCATAAGGAAAAAAATTTTTCAACATACCTTGTTCATTCTTATTACCACCATTTTTTCCTTTCTTGTAATACTTATTTACTTTTAGTGCGTTATCCTTGTCATCTCGTTCATAATCTATTTTATCTCCAATTTCCAGGAGTCTTGATCTAAAAGTTCTCAGCTTGGGAAACTCATTGGCAGTGTCAAAAGCAGCCCTTACTTCTTTGTATTTGCTTGATAATCCATCTATTAAAATAACTGTTAATAAATCTTCATCTAAATCCGTATTCATTTCATTTAAAGAAGTAATGCAATAATCAAACTTTGTTAAGTACTCTAATACCGTTTCGCTGCTTTCCATTTTCAGATTTAATAACTTACGAAATACTTCCGCTTTACGCCGTGTGGACTTCCGGTCGTATATTTCCTCTAAATATGACCATACCTCATATGCGGTTTTGAAATTTTTAACCATTCTCACTATATTTGGTGTCAAACAGATTATAATTTCCGCTTTGGCATCCATATCCTTGTCGTCATATTCCTGTTGAACCCTTTTCTGCGTCTGCCTTTCTGCTGCTGACGCCGACTCTGATACTTCTACAACATTCGGCCTACATTCCTGACCTCTTGCAATGCATAGCAAACGATTTTTATGTAATAACGCCTCCATTTGAGGCTTCCATGTGCTGTAATTATCCCCATTCAGCAATGGAATGCGTCCTGTGATTGTCGCCATTAAAAAAAAAAAAAATTTCCGATCGTTACGCAATTTTCCGATTTATCGTTACGCAATTTTCAATTACGTATCCCGAAAAACTTAGGTGTAAGACAAAAAGTTTTATTCAGTTTTGATGCAAAATTGTCACGATTTATTTTCGTCTTGCAAAATTGTACAATATAATTCAGATGGCAAACGGTTTGGGTCTGGGCCCATAACCTATTGAATATATAATTAAGAACCAAACCAGTTGTTGCCTCTTAGAAGTATAATTTCAGAGTGAAGAAAATATTTTCAACAAATCAAAACTTCTACAATAAAATTCATTGAACAATATATATAAAATATTTAACAAGTTGAAATTGATTGTAGTTGATCTTCAACAACCACCACAAGTTAAACCACTTAAGTTAAAACTACGAAAACTTTAAAGTTCGTTCATAGTCCGAAATTTTATTCAATTCTTCTTAAATAAGAATTTCCAAAGCTTTTACTAATCAAAAAGTTAACTAATTAAGAAGCGGCATCTCTAAAGAAAAATCTATCGAAAGATCGCGAAATTTGAGTTTAATTTTTGGCGAACTTGGCGAAGAGTTCATACATATTTTTTGACAGTACAAAATTTAATGTGATTTGGTCTTAGTAATGAAAACTGTATGCATTTAAAAACTTAATAAGGAACAAGGCTAGGACAAGGCCAGCGTGAAAAAGTCTGCAGGAAATGTGTTCTTTGTTTTTTAGATCTAGCACAAGCCGAAATTTCGCTAACCTAGCTCATTATTTATTACTTTAATTTAATAGTAAATTTCTGATTTTTTTAAGTGAAACTTCTTTAGCGATGGTGAATCGAAAATTTTGCAACGGAAATCGCGTTGTTTGTTGCACTCATACGAAACTTATAAGAAATGAACATATGAAGTTGTTAGTGTTTAGCGAACGAAGTGATATGAGGATCGGCTACATACAATCAAGCAGAGAGTCGATTCTCGCAGTTTTATCACATCCGATTTAGTGAGAGGAGCCGACCAAGTTGCTTCTACTTGATTGCATATAGCGGAACTTTCCTCTCTTGTGTTATATACGTGTACTACGTTATTTCATAGAGATTTCCATAAATGTTTTCTAATAATTTTCAAATAAACAACAAAGTTTCATTTTTACAGCGAGTGCCTGCACACAGTTCTTTTGTTTAATAAAAATGAAAAATATTAGTTTAGGAGAGTAGCTAAAGAAATTTCTAAAAAGAGGTTGTAGTTCGAAACTGACTCACCCGATGTTGATTCTTAGAGAGCGTAGCCTCAATATCGATTTTACAAAAGCCCGTATTACCCAATTAGAATAACAAGAAATAAACGTCATCCGGTTTTGTTGAAATCAATATAAAAATAATATTGAGAGTATGAATGTATAAACTCGTAATTGTGACTAACTTCATATCTACCATACGCGCCATTTTTTTGACATTGACAGCTATTCTATCTCGAAGAGCCCCAAAAATACTATAAAAATTGATCTGTCAAATATTTTTACAAAAAGCTGAAAATGTCGAATTTCGTGCCAACAAAACAACATTTGCGGGAAGTTTTAATTTGCTTCTTCCATTTAAAGAAAAACGCAACTGAGGCACATCGTTTACTCACTGAAGCTTATCCTGACTGTGCTATAGACGTTCGAATGTGTCAGGTGTGGTATGCCCGTTTCAAAAGTGGTGATTTTGATGTTGAAGACAGGGAACGTTCAGTCGGCCCGAAAAAGTTCGAAGATATAAAATTGAAGGCATTTCTCGAAGAAGATTCATGTCAAACGCAACAAGAACTTGCAGAATCTTTAAGATTTGATCAATCATCCATTTCTAAACGATTAAAAGCATTGGGAATGATTCAAAAGCAAGGAAATTGGGTGCCGTACGAATTGAAGCCGAGAGACGTCGAACGACGATTTTTCACATGTGAACTGCTGATTGAACAACAGAAAAGAAACGGTTTTCTGTATCGTATTGTGACTGGCGATGAAAACTGGATACGTTACGATAACCCAAAGCGTAAAAAATCATGGGGACCACCCGGACATGCATCAACATCAACGGCAAAGCCGAACATCCATGGATCCAAGCTCATGCTGTGTATTTGGTGGGATATGAAAGGTGTCGTGTATTATGAGCTGTTGAAATCGAATGAAACGATCACTGGCGACCGCTACCGACTACAATTGATGCGTTTGAGCCGAGCATTCAAGGATAAGAGGCCAGAATATGAGAATGGACACGACGAAGTTATTCTTCAGCACGACAATGCTCGGCCGCATGTTGCAAGGTAAGTAAAAACTTACTTGGAAACGCTGAAATGGGAAGTGCCACCCCACCCGTCGTATTCTCCAGACATTGCTCCTTCTGATTACCACTTGTTCCGATCGATGACACATGGCCTGGCTGAACAACACTTCCGTTCTTTCGAAGAACTCAAAAAATGGGTCGATTCGTGGACAGCCTCAAAAGATGAGGAGTTCTTTCGACGCAGAATCCGTACGCTACTAGATACCAGATGGCTAACGATGGACAATACTTTAAAGAATAAATTTATAATCACTTTTTCCAAATTACGGAAAAAATACGAGTTTATACATTCATACTCCGAATAGTTCAACTTAATACTAATCAATCGTATTTCTTTTGAAAAATTTATTTTTTTGTTGCAAGACTGCGTAGTAGGAATTAACGTGGAGAACAAGAATATATTATACCACCCTGTATTTCAATATTTTGAATAATGATGATGATGTTGACGATAAGGAATCAGATATATCATTATTGGCTTATCGTATTTAAGTATTTGACAAATAAACTTAATACAAAAGAATGTATTCTTTGTTTACTTGTCTTAACTAATTCTTAAATCTAATATTTACTTTTAAATATTTATTTTTTTAATTTAAACGATAAGTGATAAAATTTTGTCCTAAGTTTTTTTTGGGTAAAAAATATGCCATATGTAAAGTCAAAGAAAAAAAACATCAAAAATTCAGTACAAACTCGTAAATCATTATGAGTAGATAGATAAATTTACTCAAATGATGAATGCAAATAGTTAGTGTCACACTTTTCCAACTCACAGTGATTAATTGTGTGGTAAATTGTTTTTAACTAAATGTTTGTTTATTTATTGTTTTGAAATTATAAATAGATAAAATTTTATTTCCAAGGCGTGTGCCTAGTGCGAGGTGCAATTTAAGCTTAAAAGGATTTTTAATGAGGTGGTGGGACATAAAACTGTTTATCTGTGTGTGTGTGTGTGTGTGCTTGTTAATGAAAAGTCATAAAGATGCGCTATAACAATTAAAGTTACAGCATAAGTTGTTTTTGTATTTAATAATTGTATTGTTTGATGTTTTGTTTTGCTGGCTGGTAGATTCCTGCTGCTGCTGACGACTTGACTACCTCCGCAACTGGGTGTGTACACATTTTATTATCATAATTATAGAGCGCCATCAGTTGGCACGCAAAAGTAGTGGACTGTCTCAGGGTCGCTTCTTTTTTTCCCCAACATTCTTTTGTGTGTATCTCTTGATAAAATTTCTATATGGTAGTAATGATTTTACTTAATTTTCATTTGTTTTTTTTTTCATTAATTTTTTTTTTTTCTATTTTTGGTTTTTTTGCTGTAACAAATCAACAACTCAACACTGTAAATTGCTTTTGTGGAAGACAATTAGATCTCTTTCGAGTTATGATGAGTTGATGCATTGTTAAAAAAACAAAAACTTTTTTTTCAAGCTTTGCTAGTTGATATGTTTGGTAAGGTGTGTGTGTGTGTAACGAATGCGCACCTATTATGATGATGATGGTTTTTTTTCTCTTTTAATAAAAAATAACCACAATAGCAAAAATAATGATGAAAAAAATACAAAATAACATAAAATAAGAAAAATCATAAAAAAACGAAATGTGCGTGGGATAGACGTGGAACGAGTTGCAGTCCCAGCTTTAACAGCAGCAGCAATAGCAACATCAACACACCAGCATGCAATAAAAATGACGACGACGACAACAACGACAACGCATGTCTATCCAACTGCACTGAATAGCAACTGCAGCAGCAACATTTACTGCTGTGATTGTTGGTATTGTTAAAATAATATTGTTGAATAGCTGGCAATCAGCATGACCCGTAGAGCGCAAGTTATGTTTCGACGACGATGATGACGACGACAGCAACTCCACATCGAAATGAATTTTACAGCGTTGTTTTTTCTACAGGGTATTTCAATTGAAGTGTAACATAGATAAATCAATTTTTTTTTTTTTTGTTCCATTTTCTTTTAAAATGTTATATCTTCAAGATAGTTTAACTCAGATTTCAAATTGGCCGCTTTTGAATTGGACTACTTTGTCCAATCTATTGGGAAACGTATTGCAAGAGGCTGTTATTTCATTCACGGACCAGTGCATGCTTCAAAACATCAAGGTTTTCGTGGTGTTTCTAACAGACCTGGCTCTTCAAAAGGCTTTGGATTGATATCAAGTAAACACGAAGCTTATTTCGTTGTTGAAATGAAGTCTGGAATGTTGGTTGGAAGCGAACTTTGCGTTGTTTTGAATTGGTTTTGTGGGCGGTTGTAGAGTCCTGCGGTCTCTTTTGAATTGCTTAGCTGCCCCCGGTTTCTCACAGCTTTAAATTTTACTCCTGGCACAAAAAAAAGCGGAATGCATCTATTTTGGATTACTCCGGCCAAATCCATCAGAGACGCTAATTTTTTACGTCGATATGTCTGCAGTTGGTCATTATTGATAGCAGGGCGTTCCTTCAACTAAACTCTATCATTTTGCTAACTCATAAATTGGTAAACAGTGAAAACGTTCCCTTTCAGTGACCACTCAGTTTCACAAGTCGCCGCAAATCACTACTTAAACACTTTTGAGTTTTGGAGCCACATTTTTTTTTATTCAAAGGCGGCTAATTTGAAAATTGAGTTAATGCATCTTGAAGAGAATGAATTTTGAAAGCAAAAATGGAACAAAAATATTTTATATTTCCAAAGAATATTGATTTGTACTGTGTTACACTTTAATTGAAATACCCTGTAAGTCAACATACATACAATAACAAAAGACTTAAGACACAAACTTTAGTGTTTTTTCTTCTTCATCTACTACTAAAACTACTTAAAAATGAAAGATAATGTCTGCTTAAATTATAAACAGCATATTCAAAGAGTGTTTTTCGTAGCACGTACATAATAATCACAAAATCATAAAGGCATCTACAATAAAATGGTAAAAAAAAAATGTAAAGTTTAGTGTAGGCTTTGTTTCGTTATTTATAGGAAAAACGTAATGCTCTTTAACAACAACAGCAGCGCAACAACTTGAGTTAATGATGAACAACTTAAGTCCAAGTACTCGTGAATTTTCTCCCTTCATCTTCTGTATTTTATGCACATTTAAGGAATAAATTGAAGTTGAGTATAAAAACTATACGAATATTTTGCCAGAGTAAACTCACTGTGGTTCTCAAGTAAAAAAGTTATTGCTGGTATTTAAATGTAATTTCCATACATAAATTATTCTAGTCGCCATTTGTTTTGGTTAAGGTTTTATTTTTTATTTTTGTAGGTGTTAAGTATGAATAATTGTAAGAGATGATTTGAAATTTTTGTTGAACTTTAAAGTTTTGAATAGCATTTTAATGATTTACTCATATTAAAATTTATTATGTATGCAATATTAAGTTAAGGTATTAATATTTACAAAGCTACTCAAAGAATTGTGTATATAGATAAATAGAAAACGAAAGACTCAAGCTACAAACTTGTTTTGCAGGCATCAAATTATGTATAGGTAAATATGTAGCGACGTTTATGGCGGTGTATCGTGTGTGTGCGTCTGTCGCGTCTATGCGTGTGTCTATGCATAGACAGATTTTTATCTTAAAAAAAAAAAAAAACATTATGTTATTACTACTTGAGTAGCAGTTAAACTGCCTCAAATTTAGAATACCCTTGTTGCATATCATTATAGATTTTTCATGTATTCACATATATATAAAAAAAATAACAAGAAAAAAAAAGAATCAACAGCAGCAGTAGAAAATAGATAAAAAAAAAGGTTATCGCATTTTCATTTAAAATGTGCCCCGAACCGCCATTCATCAGTTAAGCTCGAAGAGTTAGCCTCGCTATTAGATTTATATGTATGTAAATGTCTACATTCATTTGTATATGTGTGTGTGAGTTCAATTTTATGCTTAATTGAAAAATCATGTTAATAAAATATTCTTACTTCTCTTTAATGCTTTGCTGATGATTCTGTTAGCTTCTGAAATAATTTGGAATTTAATTAAAAAATATGTTCTTCCGCTGCTTACATATTGGACATATGTATTTAATAGCAAAATATATAATTAATCTCCATTATAAAAAGAAAACTAAAAAATTAATTTCAATCTAATATAAAAATTAGTTAAAGCATATAATTTATAATTCCTACTATTTTTTACGATATCATTGCAACTAACAACACTTCAAAATCGAATAGTTCATTGTGGAAGCTTCGTGAGTGTAAAAAGTAAAGTAGGAAAAATTTTATTATTTTTCAATATCTATTAGAAATTTTATATGCAATTAAAGAATTCAGAAATAAAAATGAATGAATTGAAAGAAATTGATGAAATAATATTTTTTCCATTATATGGAAATTATTGTAAAGATTAAATTTAATTAAAACGAATTGAATTACAGTCTCGTTAGAAATGTGGCACAAATTAGCAAAACATTTTCACTTAAACGGAATATAAAGCTGAAAGAAATAAAAATTTGGAAGAAGAATTGCTTTTGTATTTTAATAGGTCGAATTTAGTGGTGGATCGAATGAAATGCTATGAAAAAAAATTAAGTTTATTAATTTGTTCGACACTGAAGAAAATTTCTACGTATTGAATTCAAAGTCCAAGATCACTATTCATCTTGACTTTGGTATAAGAATTTGATGTTCAATCGGAAATATATAGATTGTTTTACCTAAAAACAAAAATAAAGCATTTATTGAATACCTGGCGAAAAAATGAAGAAAAAAGAAGCTTATTAACGGTCATGGTGCAAGTTATCCCGTCACGGAAGGCGATGATGAAAAATGCTAAAGAACTCGTCAAAGAGCTATTCTCTATTCTTATATCGAATGAAAATCAACTTAAGCGATAGAAAAATTCGCAATTCAAACTCTCTTCCTTTCCAGATTAATTAGAGTAGACTTATTCAGAAAATTCTAGAAGACGCATCTCCCTTTTCAGCAAAGACGATGAAATCACTGAATTGTAATATTTATTTATTTAAGTTTATACAATAATAAGCCATCAGGACTTGATGAAATTTCAGTAAAAAATTTGCCTGTAGAGCAATAAAAATCAGTAGATCTGTTGTATTAACTAAATCTGGGAAGACGAGAGCTTGCCAGCAGAAAGTAATAATTGTGAAACATCCTAAGAAAGGTAACCTCATTGAATGCCGAAACTGAAGAATTATCTGTGAAATTATTAAAAAAAAAATATACTAAAAGGCATAAAAAAATGTATTCATACGAAAGTTTCGATCCGGACAGGTTACGCTTCGAAATTCGATCTCAATTGCAATTGATGTTAAACGATTTTAAAAAGGCTTTCGACTGTATTCAGAAGAACTTCATTTGGTCATGCTCAGAAGAGGCATATTTCCGAAAAAGTTAAGAAATCGGGAATACATCTCGAAGAATGTTGTTTTCTCTTTTGAACCGGTTGTTCATGCTAAAAAAAAAACTATATGGGTCATGGCTTACAATGTAGAGTAAATATAAAATTTTCCATAGATGATAAATTTACATTAGAAGAATGTTCTTTTTGAATTGTTTATCTATTGTTGTTCCGCATTTTGTTGTTGCTTCTCTCGGAGTGATTCTTATGAAATTATTTTAGTTCCTTTTAAATATGAGAGAAAGAGAGCATCATAGAGTTCATGAGAAGACACTAAAAGAGCCGACATAGTAATCGGAAATTTTTCATAGTGAATCGGGCCCATGCAATACAAGCAGAGTCGTCGGCTCTCTCAATGTCATCTCAAATTAGCGAGTGATAGACTTCAAAGAGATTTACGGTTATTGTTAGTCATGTTGTTTTTGCAAGAAATTCTTTTTGTGCAAATACATACATAAATATGAGAGAGTGTGTATTGTTCGTGTTGTTCTCGCGCGAGTTGACTTTGTTTACGCGCTCTTTTGCTTATTTACAATTTTTTTGGTTTGAAGTTTTTGTATTAAGATCAATAAAAAATGGAAACTTAAGTATTTGAAAGTTTATGATTTACAAAACTTTCTACAATATTTTTTTGTGATTTTCCCACCGCCATACGTGAAAATCAAACATCAATTCAATTTTATTCGAAGGATCCAATTAAAATTACGGGAACTTATGTATTTCTATTTAAAATTTTAGTAGATTTCCAAAATCCTAGCGTTGTTTACAATGATGATAATGCTCAATATGAAAATTGCATCAAACGACCTTGAAACAATCTTCATTCAAGTTTACCAACTAAAAAATTATTTTAATTTGTTGATTTAATGGCGTGAAAGTTTTACATTAAAGTTTTTATAAGAAGCTATAAATTAAATGCACGATTTTGTGTATACAAGCGAATACATTTTAACATTAAGATGCCTCAACAAAAAGTTGTTGTTACCCCCTCCTAAAAATTAACCTTGGTTAATTTTATGATAATTTCCAAAGTATTTCGGCTCTAGTAATATACTACCATGAGTAGGATTGTTTTAAAAAACCTCTAAAAATCTTTTTTTGTATAAGAAAATTGTTTGTTGGGCTACTTTATACCCAACAAAAAGTCACAACGTCTTTTTAGTGATATTTTTAATGTGATTTCACATAAAAATTTAATTAAACCACCTTTTTTATTGCCCGATCTTCGTTAGCAAAGCAATATTGGAAATATGCTACTATTCATTCTTTTAACTAATTTTTTTATTGAAGATCATTGCCATCACCTAATAAAAATTTACTAAATTTTCAATTTCTATCATTTGTAACCTTTCATTTGACCAAAACCTAATGAAGAATTTTTTTTTTATAAAATAGAGGAGTTTTTATAACAATCTTGTTCACGATAACTTATCGCTAGAGTTGAAATATTTTGAGAATTTTCAGCGAATAAACTAAGCTTTCAAGGGGCTACCACCGACTTTCTTTCGGGGGGCTCAATTTAATATTTTATTTGAATTTTTATATATTTTTTTTGGAAATATTAATAATTACATTATATTAAAATCTGCATGGTTTGTCACCTTTTACGAAAAAACTGTAATAAATAGTTTAAGTTTTGAAAATATATTTACAGTATTCTTTCCACAACCAGCAGCAACAAAGCGCATCTATATTTTCTCACTCCGATATCTGAAACTAATTTGTTCGTAAATTACTGCATAAACAATATATAAATCATTAAAATGCAGTATCAATTAATTAAATCAAATTGCATTTAATTACATGTTATGTGCGATTTTAATAGATTCGCTCAGTTTAATTTGCTATTTGCTACATTAAATTTTAAAAAGTTGCTTTGCCTCAACCACCAAGAAACAGCAACAACAACAGAAATTGCGCCTGCAAAACTTGCAAATGTGTTTAATTTTTTACTTTTTTGTTAATTTATTTAAACAAATTTTTATGTATGGTATTTATTTTACGTTTTGCCGTTGTGTTTGTTTTTGTTTTTTTATTTCTGTTTATCTCGCTCGAATGTGAAATGTTCGTATGTTGCATAAGAGGCGGCAAGTGACGACAACGACGACGACGACGAACGAACGAGCAACATTAATGCATGCGCACCAAATAAATAAACGCAGCAACAGCTGTCAATGTTGTCGTTGTCGTTGGGAGCTGTTGATTGCTGCTGCTGGTAAAGCTGCTGTTTGTAGTGGCATAAGTGGGTCAGACAAGGTCGTTTTCGTGTTTGTTTTTAAACTTTCCGAAAAGGCAAAAGTTGTTTGCAGCAGCACCAACATTTCAACTCTTAAACACATCTCAAATATATAACTTCAAAATAAAAAGCAAACATGATTCGTATTTAAATAATTTCACACCGAGTTTTACTTCGTTTTGTTGTTGTTGTGGTTGTTGTAAGCTTAGTATTTTTCAATCAAAATATTTAAATATGCAATGGTAACAGCAGCTGCTGCTGCATAAAAACTTAACTGAATCTGCTCTTGCCTGCTGCTGCATAATTAGATTTAGCCATTTTTCAATAGTGGTATATAAAGCGACGAAAAAATCGTAAAATTTCTTAGTTAGGTACCTACTTTTAATGCTCGATTGGCGTGCTGCGTGGTCATAATTTATGTGTGAAGTTGTCATTATTGTTGTTGTAGTCATTGATGTTTGTTTTAGTTATTTTTTTCAGAGCGTTTGATTTTGTTTTGTTTTTTTTTTTTTAATGTGGTTCAACGCAATTAAGTAGTTACCACTCGCACGTTTTTTTTCTGTTTATTTTTTTTTTTTTTTGGTACTGCTATCTTAATTTCAAATAAAATAAATTAAAACTAAAGCAAAAAAACTGTTTGGCTTTTTTTTCTGTTTTGCAAAATACCAATCCAATCACATTACGCCTTTTATATTATTCACAAATCAAATATTTTCGTATGTTTATTTCTATATAAACATAATTTTTATTTTGCTCGCTCTGATTTTTAATGCTGCGACGACCTTCTGCAAACGGATGCGAGCTACTTTTCACTCAATCACAAAATCACATCACACTGTAACACCGTTTCGTATTAATTTAATTTTGAAAACACAATTTTAATCAAATTATAAACTACGACCTTATTTATTGATAAAATTTTCAACAATCGAAATATTAACGACAACAGCAGTAACGCTGTACAACAAAAATAAGATAGAGGTTCAAAACAACAGTTTTAATCACATGAAGAGCGACGACCTTATTTATTGATAATTTTTTTGAAACGAAATATCAACGTCAACAAGAGTAACATTAGGCAACAGACATCATTAAGAGATTTAGGAAATATTCTGGATTAAGTCAGATTTCCAGCAGCGTGTCGACTTTTTAAAAATATTGTTAGCTAAGGAGAAAAGTCTACTCAGAAAACAAATTTTTTTTTAGTTTATCATACTCTTAAAGGATCGAATTTAAAATATTACAAGGCCACAATTTTATACATGATTGCAGAATTTATACGTAAATTAATTGCACTTGAAACTTAAATAACTTTTTTCGCAAAACAACGTCTTTAAATTCGGAGCAAAATTTCTAAGAAACTATTTAACCGGTTAAGCTGAAATTTTAAATTAAGTATACTGCCGAATGAGTACTGCTATTTTTTCTCCGTTGAAAATATCTTTTAAAAAATTCAGCTTAAGTCCAGTATTACCTAGAAAAAATCTCGTTTTTAAGTTTCAACATCGGTCCATTTGCCAAAAATTAATTTTTTCAAGATCGCCTTATTCATCCGCCAAATTAACTCATCTGATTTTGGAATCGAATTATAATAATATTAATTTTAAACCTATTTCGTTTGGTATATTTTTTACACCTCTGAGATTAGAAGGGAATTCTCTTTGAATTATTTTAAATTAAAAACAAAATATATCAAAGTCGTAAATTTAATAAAAAATGGAAATATTATTGCTTAGAATTCGCGAATTTTGTATGATAGCTAAAATATGAAATAAATACTTTTGATTCAAATTTTCGGTAGATGTTGTTGTTCTACATATGGTTGTTGCTTCTCTCGGATTGATTCTTATTGAAATTATTTTAGTTACTTTTAGATATGAGAGAAAGAGAGAAACATAGAGTCCAGGGAGCAGACACTGAGAGAGCCGACATCGTGATCGGGCATTTTTCATACAAGCAGAGCCGTCGGCTCTCTCAATGTTATAAAAAATTAGCGAGTGATAGACTTCAAAGAGATTTAGTATTATTGTTAGTAATGTTGTTTCTGCAAAAAATACATAAATATGAGAGAGTGAGCGCTGTTTGCGTTGTTCTTGCAAGAGTAGACTTTGTTTTACTCGCTTTTTTGTTCATTTATATCAAGAGTAAAATTGGCTGTTTTTGTCGTTTTAATCTCCATCACTTTATGTGTGCTTACACATATCTAACGTGCCTATAAAAGTTTCACTTAAAAACAGGGAAGAACTACAAAAACAAAAATAAGAGAAACCTTCCTCTTGATCGTGATCAGCAAGCCAAAATAAGTCTAAAATATTTTTTAAATTCCAAATGATATTTGTTGCACAGTGTTATTGTTATTATCGCTGAAAATTATTTTGTAAAGAATTTATCAATAAATAAGGGTCATTGCGTTTAATGTGATTAAAGTTTTTTTTCTCTTTTTTAATTAAAAACTGAAATTTGGTATATACTTATATTGCCCAAAAGAAGTCAAAATGACTTTATAGGTATAACACATATATGTATATATCCAAAACAGAGAGGGGAGGAATGTAAATTCAACTATTAATAAATGCATCATGTATACAAAATCAGAAAAATTCTAGGAAATTGAATCAAAATAAATATATATTTTTTCTAAATGATATTGAAAAGCAGTCAAAAGTCACTTCTTTGGACAATCTAATGTTAATGGAAAATATTTTTTTAATTAAATTTCTTTTGTACACTGTTGCACAGTTGTTACACTAACTAGAATATTATGTGTGTTTTAAAACGTAAGATTTAAGATACGAACTTGCTGTTGTATTACTTGGTAATTGCAAAAACGAATCAAAAATAGCATTAACCGTTATATCTTAATCTTCAGCTTAAACCGAATTTGTAAATCTAGCATATCAATACAAATATTTCAATGATAAATATCCGTTCCACATATTTTTTGTGTACATAATTAAATAATTTCTGTATTTTATCGGATGACAAAATATTCATTGCTGATTTTTTAATTAAATTTAGATCAAACATTTTTAGTTTTTAGCTTTACTTTGTTTTTTTTAGCAATTTTCGTTGAGAAAAGAATTAATAGTTTTAATAAAATGAAGTTTCTAAGATGGCGACGAATTTCATAACGTTTAATCGTTACAATACACAAATCATATTCAGTTTTTCCTCTAAAAACCGTGAACAAATGTGATGGGCAATATTGAACTGATATAGGTAAATTGGATCGAAGTAAAGGCAAAAATAGATAACCTTAGAACATAGAAATAAATAGTATTACTCTTGAAAAAGATTCAAAAGGAGCCCAGCTGATGATGTTTTCTGACATGTTTCAAAATTTTAATTTGGAATATGCTAGTTTGATGGCTTGGCCTTGCTTTCACCAAAATCAATTTTGTTGATTTTACAAAGAAGGTAAAAAAATTAAAAATAATTTTTATTTTTAGTCTACAATAAAAAGGGTTTTTTATTATTTCTTTCTCCTCTCTCCCTTTTTTATTCCCATTTAATCTGTTATTTTTTTCTGTAGAGTTTGGAGAGAAATGTTTAGAATTGCTATCAATCTCTGTGAGTTAGGTAAAGTTCCTCAAATCCCTAATCGTGATAATTTAATATTTTTTATTTTTTTTGCATAGAATATAATGAGAAGATGGGCCTAACTAATTATACTTAAAGGTCTAATCTACTTGTATTCTCGCTATATCCAAATTATATCAAAACTTTGAATTTTATTGTTTATTCCACGAAGCTATGATTTAAGATTTTTCGGGTATTCCTTTATTTATTTTTAGGGTTATATTTTATATTTCATTATGAAAAATTATATTACATTTTGCGGCTATTTTTCATAGTGGACACAGTACACAACTCTTCAGGTGAGAATGCAGAAACATTAGGAGTGAAGTTTATGTACATCACAGGTAAGAAAACTTTTTTATTTAAAAGAGTACTAGACAGTACTGGATGGTAATGAATGTAATCAATTAAAATTCTGCCTACATTACAAGAAATTATAATTATTAATTTTTCCCACAAATTGTTAGTGAGAAATTAGAAAAGTGTGAAAAATATTATCCACAGCATAATTGTATTGATTTTTTTTCCTTTCAAGGAATGATTCCAGTTAAAATTGAATTTAATCCCACAGAAGCTAGAAAAACAAATTTCCTTTCTATTCAATTACTTTTTGAATTCCAGTACAGAATTGAAAGTTTTTTAAAGTAAAAATTCAATTACCTGTAAGGAAATTTATAATTTTTTCAATTACCTTACGGAGGAGTTTGAAAATTTCAACTCCCGATTACAATTTCTTGTAATGCAATTGGAAATTTCTTACTTCCATTACTAAAGGATTGAAAACAAAAAATAACAATTAATTTACGCTGTGTGTCCATAGTGCATAATTTTGGGCTCTCTTTATTTCTATTTGAAAATAAATAATATTGAATAGAGACTAATGTTGGAATGATTACATCAGCAATGTAATCTTTTTGAGATTACATTGCTGATGTAAACAAAAAAACAAGAATTTTGCGGTTTTTCGTTTACTCTAAAAAAGATTTTCTGGAAGCAAAATTGTGATTAATTCGAATTGATAAGGTTTCAAAAAAAAACTACACATTAACTTTATCGTGCGTTATACTGAGAAATTGATAGAATAATTTTACAAAAAAAGTGGTAAATGGCATAAATAGACCCATGACCACTAATGGATTCAAAAAGGATAGGAGGGGTATAAAAGCCACTTCCTGCCTACAATTATTTCAGCCATTATGATCTTTGCTTCTGAATTAAATGGACTTTTTAAAGAAACGAATACCTAAAGCACCCTCCGCAACTTCTGAATCTGTCCCTCACAAACGCTATGAATTTTTTTTTTTCTGTTCTTAGAGTAAATTTTTTAAAAAGGATACACAATAATCTGTTGTGCGATTTAAAAGCCACAATTTGCAATAGTGTATGATGGATCTTAGAAGATTGCACATATAAACTTAAGATTAAATTTCTGAGATGCTTTGTATAAAAAAGTTTGTTGCAAAAAAAATATGCAGACGTATGTTAATTTTACATTTCCAAAAAAAAAAAAAAAAATAAATAAATAAAAAACAGGAAAGATCTGTCTTATTTTTCTTAAATAAACTTATAATGAAAAACTGCACAAAATATTTTTATATTCATTTTACCTTCAAAAAAGTATCTGCATAAATTGTTACTGTTTCTCTCTCTATCTCTTTCTTTGTAGATTTTTCAAGTCCAATTAAAATAAATAATTTTTATGATGAATTTGCCTTTTTTTATAGCTGCTGCTGCTCTTATTATTATTCTTTCCATGTGATGTTTATTTTTCCGGCAGGCAAGCAAACAGATGAAATCGCATACAAAATACAAATAATACAACAAAAATTTCAAAAGCAAATCAAGTGCTGCGATTGTGTATTTGTATCAATCTATGGATGTGTGGATGTATATATGTAGATTGTTGTAAATATTTAATGTTGAGTACCTAGGCAAGGTGGTATCAAGTATCCAGCCTGTACATATGTGATTCTTCAGTTAACTGAGACGGACGCTGATGACGACGACGAATATCAACATATTTTTTATTTATTATTTACACACTTTAATAAAATGATATTTACACAATATTATCAACATTAAATGCAATAACGTGTCGTTGATTGTTGTTGGTGTTTTGTTTTTAATTGTTGAATAGGATGTGAGTGTAAGATTGCATTGCATAAAAAATATACTCGTATATCTTTGTTTTTTTTTTTAGATAACTTTTAGTATTTTTCTGAAAATTTTTATGTTTTTCTTCTTTTTTTTTCTTTATTTAGGTATCTACATATAATAATATATTTTTTTGTTGTGTTTTTATATGCTTATGTACACTTAATGACGCGTATTCACACCTCAAACATAAATTTAAGCCCAAAAAAGGCCTTAAACACACATTGGATAAATACGAGTATGTATTTATTAGAAACCAAAATTACTTCAAATATTTATTAATGCAATTGAGTCAACACACAAATGAAGCTGTTGCTGGTTGCTGTGGCCAGTTGTTGTTGCTCTTGCCTGCCAGTTTAGCTCAAGTACTTCATTAAGCTATGTGTGTTTTTGAGTGCGGCTTGCTGGTTACTATTTCGAGATACATACAGTGCCACTAACCCGAACGACCTTGTGTTTGTTTGCATTTTTTATTATTATTATTATTATTTCAATCCGCCACTTGAAGAGGATAACACAACAATGATTTTTCAAAACAAAAAAAAAAACATAAAATAACTCGATATCGTTTCGTTTAGTTTTTTTTTTTGTTATAATTCTAGGAAATATTTTATCGGTATTTCTTTTTATTTATTAAAATAATAAGCTATAAATATGTATATGGTAAAGCATTTTTTTTTATTCCTGCTTGCTATTTACTTAAGATTTTAGCATTTTTCAACTCGATTTCATAGCATTTTCCGCACTTTTGAATGGCACTTAAGTACTCGTATATTCTTCTCACATAATTAAGTAGGCATCGAATTTCATAATTAAAAAGGGTAGATAGATATTTATTTTTTTGATTAAATATTTTTTATGAAATTTAATATGCTTGGTATTTTGACGTTGCTGGAGAAAAAATTCTTCTTAAATATTCAGCCACTTCAATTAATACAGCGGACCCTTTTTAGTTCACATAGGAATACAGGAAGAAAGAGATACTCTTCTTCAGCTTCATACACTTCATTGCAATTTCATTAACCTCTGTGCAACAACAATGGCTTCAGTTATCTCATTAAACGCATATTTATATTCATATATGTACCTATGTATGTGTGTATATATAAAAAACAAAAAAAAATCAAGAGCCACACAAATTCCTTCTCAAAAAAAAAAATTTTTTTGTTTTTCTCTTTTTGTTTCCTGTAGCAGGATTTCAAGCCGAGTATCTCCAATTGGATATGGCTTTCAAATCTCAGGTAAAAATCCAGATGGTTGAAATATTTTTAATTTTCTTTGTTGTTGTTGTGATTATTCCTTTTTTTTTTTGTTTTGTGTTGTTTTTATTGTCGTTGTTGTTTTTTATTTTATATGTATAAACTTAACCCACTTGAATGCCGCACATGAAACTTTATTTTCCGCACGCTCTACCAGCCGAGTTAAAGTGTCGAACTGATACTGGCAACCAATCGACCAGAAAGACTTCTGATGGCTTAAAGGCTGCTGTGGTTGATGTTCGTAGCGATCGCCACTGCAGCAGCAACAACGTTCTTTCTTCTAGTCGTATATATTAAACTAGAGAGTACCTTTTAAAAACAGAGAGATAGAGCGTAAGAATTGAGCGCAGACTTGATTGGTTTAAAAAACAGGTTTCTTTTCTGAGTTGTTTGTTTACATTTTACTGCTACTGGCTCTCTCTCTCTCTCTCTCTCTCTTACTCGCTCTGTAGGCTCTAAATTCCTCTTCTGTAGTTGTTGTTGTTGAACAGACCGGTTATTGGTTGCTTGTTTGATACGGAGAGCATGCTCTTTGGCTTGAAGTTGCAAACAAAGTATGTGTGTTTGATGGGAAATAGTTCGAGTCTCGAAATTACGCTAGTTAAAATTAATTCGAGACTTGAACTATAAAATGAAATAAACCTTTTTTAAACTTTGAATTTACAGTTTTTAAATATGAGCTGTGGAAAAAAAGTTCATTGATTCCATTGAATTTTTTGTTTTCTTATATGCACCTGAATTCACGAATCTGTGGCAATAAATAGATCAGCCATTGTGATGGTTGCTCTTGAATTATGCAAAAGACTTGGAATGAAATATCTTTCTTCCCGCCAGTGTTAGGATCTAAAGTTAAGTGAAAGTTGGTATGCTTTAAGGAAGAACCCGCCAGTTTCTTCGGTGATACAATTTTTCACGTGTTACAATGAATGGCGGGTTTTTTCATCCCAAGAATTTGATTTAAAAATTATTAGCTGGATTAAAATTCTGATATGAAAAAATCACGATAAACATCAAACTATTCAAATGAAATCACAGAACAAAAAATAATGCATATAATAAATATATGGAGGTTAAATCACAATTTTTGTATCATTAGATGTAATAGATCACATGCAATTTTTGAAAATTTTTTATTGTAATGTATTCTTTTTCGGTGGAATTTGCATCAATTAACAGTTCTAGCTTTTTGCTATTAATCCATGATTTCTAGTTTACACCTACACATAAATTCGATAAAAATATAATATCTCAAAATTTCAGTCATCATTGTAGGACCATGAAATTTTTAATTAAAGAACAAAACAAGAATTTTAACACAATAATAAAACACCCACTTGAAGCTTTCTACGCATTTACTAAAATTTGATTCTTCATCACTGTATGCATAATCAAAATGCATGCGTTGCAAATTTATTTTTCTAGAGATACGAATTTTTAGCCTACACAATTTTTAATAATTTATAAAGAATCAAAAATATTTTTATAAGTATTGTATTGAATATTTTCCACTGAAAAATCTTGACCTTTTTGGAGTACTTAGTTATGCACATTAGGGTGAATCGATCTGAGAACAAAAATCTTATAATGCGGAAAGGAAAAAATTTAACCGAACCGCTAAGAAATTTCAAAGTTCTTAAATGTGGGAAAACTGAAGTCCAAATGGTTGAGCCTTTCATGGAGATTTAAAAAAAAGATTTCTTTTTTATGTCTGTCTTGAAATACTATCTATTTTCTTTAAGTTCTCTTTTTCCAGCAGTTTTCTCAACAACTAGAGCTGAAATAAGGTAATAAAAATTAATTCTACTTTTGTTGGTAGTTAAAAAAAAAAAAAGAAGTTGTTGGGCCGTATTAGGCCCAACATCATTGATTGACTATTAATTAAATTTTCACACTAAGGCCAACTATGAAGAAATTTAGAGAGAGTAACCTAGACTTACATCATCTATTTATTGACTTCAAACAAGCCTTTGACTCTGTCAATAGAAACACACTGTGCAATGTCCTATTAGAATTCGGACTACCGATGAAATTAGTCAATTTATTAGGAGTATGAATGTATAAACTCGTAATTGTGACTAACTTCATATCTATCATACGCGCCATTTTTTTTTTTGACATTGACAGCTATTCTATCTCGAAGAGCGCCAAAAATACTATAAGAATTGATCTATCAAATAATTTTCATAATTTTACAAGTGTTTTACTATAGCTGAAAATGTCGAATTTCGTGCCAACAAAACAACATTTGCGAGAAGTTTTAATTTGCTTCTTCAATTTAAAGAAAAACGCAACTGAAGCACATCGTTTACTCACTGAAGCTTATCCTGCCTGTGCTATAGACGTTAGAATGTGTCAGGTGTGGTATGCCCGTTTCAAAAGTGGTGATTTTGATGTGGAAGACAGGGAACGTTCAGGCGGCCCGAAAAAGTTCGAAGATGAAGAATTGAAGGCATTACTCGAAGAAGATTCATGTCCAACGCAACAAGAACTTGCAGAATCTTAAGGAGTTGATCAATCAACCATTTCTAAACGATTAAAAGCATTGGGAATGATTCAAAAGCAAGGAAATTGGGTGCCGTACGAATTGAAGCCGTGAGACGTCGAACGACGATTTTTCACATGTGAACTGCTGATTGAACGACAGAAAAGAAACGGTTTTCTGTATCGTATTGTGACTGGCGATGAAAACTGGATACGTTACGATAACCCAAAGCGTAAAAAATCATGGGGACCACCCGGACATGCATCAACATCAACGGCAAAGCCGAACATCCATGGATCCAAGCTCATGCTGTGTATTTGGTGGGATATGAAAGGTGTCGTGTATTATGAGCTGTTGAAACCGAATGAAACGATCACTGGCGACCGCTACCGACTACAATTGATGCGTTTGAGCCGAGCATTAAAGGATAAGAGGCCAGAATATGAGAATAGATACGACGAAGTTATTCTTCAGCAAGACAATGCTCAGCCGCATGTTGCAAGGCAAGTAAAAATATACTTGGAAAAGCTGAAATGGGAAGTGCTTCCCCACCCGCCGTATTCTCCAGACATTGCTTCTTCTGATTACCACTTGTTCCGATCGATGACACATGGCCTGGCTGAACAGCACTTCCGTTCTTTCGAAGAACTCAAAAAATGGGTTGATTCGTGGATAGCCTCAAAAGATGAGGAGTTCTTTCAACGCGGAATTCGTATGCTACCAGAAAGATGGGAAAAGGTTGTGGCTAACGATGGACAATACTTTAAAGAATAAATTTATAATCACTTTTTCACAATAAATGTCCAAATTACAAAAAAAAATACGAGTTTATACATTCGTACTCCCAATATAAAAGGTAGAAAGCTGAATTCTCTCCTATCGATGCACCAATTATTTTTGAATATAATGGCGTTTACATTTTTTTTCTAAACTCATGTTTTGAAAATCTACTTTTGAGCACCCATTTATATAGAGCGGCCCCAGTGTGCAACGATTTGTAAAACAAATTGTTTCTCAACTTCATTTTTTGTGAAAATGTTATTGTATTTCTGAATGAGTTTCACATTTTTTTTCTGCAACGTCATCGACAACAACTTTCTTCCCAAGTTTTTCAATTCCATTTTTGTAACCGGGATCATCTTTACAAGTTGAAAGTTCTTTGTTGAAGAAATCGGTGCTGATAAAAAACTTCGCTAAGAAAATTTTTGTACCAGGTAAACTCGATGTTTATAAACAAAGAAAAATTATTTTTTTTGTAGCCTGCTTCAAGTATAATTTAAACTTTATTTGCCTTAACCGCTGTTGGAACATTTTCATTAAACAATGATAGAGCCACAGTTTGGGGAGCTAAGTACTCAAGGTGGGTGACAAAATTGTCCGCAGTACCTTTTTGATTTTTCGATCAATATCCTGATAATTTAGCTATGTACGCATAAACAAAAATTAATGATAAGGTGTTATACTTCCATTTGGTTACAGAAACCAGGCTCGAACGTACACCCTTATGAGATAACTAAACTGGTCTTGAGAAAGGTTTATCTTGAATGCATAAATCATTTTTAACTCTAACAATTTTTGCTAATCATCTCGGTGTTGTTCAAGAAATCCAAGAACAAAAAATTGATTTATGAAAAAATTACTTTTCGGGGGACAATGTACAACTTCATGGTCGATGAGGGTCGCCTCGCAGTTGTCCGATTAAGCTAAAATTTTTTGATTGTTTCTTTAATGATTGAAACAAGATAAGGGCCTGGGAGCTACACTTTTTGAAAGTTGAAATATAAGGGCCACCCTAATGAAGCTATTATCAGATTTACTTTATAGATTTTTATAAAAAAAAAGGAACAATCGCATAGGTCTGCAAAATTTTAAGCAAAAAGTTCAAAAAACTCGATTTTGGACTATAAAATCTAGAAACATTTTTTCCCTAACTTTTAATACATTTGCTATAAACTAGTAATATTGCTTTAAAACAAAAAATATTAATATCATATCAAATTATTGAATTTTTAGAGTTTTAGATTCCCAAACAATAATAATATGTACTAGTCGGTAAGGCCCTAGTAACTGAGGCTATTTTTTTTTTGTTGCTCAAGAAATCTCTTTATGAAAAAAGAAATATCAAAAGAGAACCAAACTACTCGTTGGTGTTTGTTTTGTTGTGTATGCAGATAATTCGTTAGATAATTCTGAGAGATGCCGTTACTCATGTCTTTTCTCTCTCATTTATTATTTACTCCCGCTTAAGCAACGATTTTTTCAACGATGAATGCAATGCTTTGTTCAATGAGCGAATTTTAAAAAACTTCGGACTCAAATATTTTGGAATTGGCTTTAAATCTGATAATTTTTGGCTAACCTACTCATCAAGCTCTTCCAATTGATATATAATATGATAGTGCAGCACTTCTGAATCTTCTGGAATAAAATTGTAGTTTACACTAATAAATGTATAGAAGATTACATATTTACTAGTGAATCCTAGGAAGGGGGTTTTCGAAAGTATAATGCCTCAAAGTTTTTGTTAGAACAACTTTTGTTAAGATCTGAAATCGAACTTCAAATAAAATAGTTATATTTGCATATTGTTTCTTATTTCGAATTTCCTAATATATTTCGAAAACTGGACCGGACTTAAAAAAATGTCCATGATTTTTGAAATCAGCAAACATTTTTCTGGTTGTCTTTAGTTCCATAAGGAATTTCCTGTAAATTAATGTAATTAAAATAAACTACAAGTAATTGAGTAAATCACATGAATTGCACAAAAGTGTGAAATATCCTTAGTGAACATTTTACTGCATTTTAGACCGAACCTCCTTTAAGTTTATTAAGTTTATTATCAATCTTGATGCAAGTTGACAGTAATTGCATATTATATTCACTTTTTCAATCTTTTAAATGTCAATACATTTTAATTTATGTTTTCTTTCTTTCGTTCGTTTGTTTCCTCACACTTGGAAACTTGAATTTAATAACAAAAAGAAAATAAGAATCGCATGCGTTTTGCTACTTTCCTGAGCGAAAGAAAAAAGTCAGCATGCAGAAGATTTCTTAAGGCAAGCCAAGCTCTTCTTTTTTTCTTCATTCTTCTTCTGTTTACTACTTCACCAACTGGTGGTATGTTGTCGTATCTTAATAGCAGTTTAATTTATTGTTATTATTATTACTATTAGTAGTATTTTGGTTGTTGTTGTTGTTGCTGTTGATTTTTAATGTTCTTGCTATGCGATATTATCGCTTTAAGGTAGGTTACAATCGACCCCACGGTCGTCATCGTCGACGACGACAATGCACCATAGCATATCATATTGTATTCAATATGATGTTGATATCCAAATTCTTCAATAGATACTTACATATGTTACTTACCTGAAGCTTAATTTTTTAATCTTTATGTAGCTGATATATCTTTTGAGCTTAAATTTCTTAACATAAATTTCCTTTTCTCAGTTCTATTTAATGACACAACAGAAATTTATTTATTTTGTCAAGCTAGAAAAGTTTGCATTTTTATATTATATCTCGTATGGCTCAAGAGATATTCAATCAAATAAAATCGAACATTTAAATACCACAAAATTTTGATCTCTGTCGTCATTAAATTTTGACTAAATGGAAATATTTAAAATGCAGAAATTCAAAATGAGAAATCGATAACGAGAATATCTTATGGATTTGTTGAGATCTGAAATCTAGTAATGCTAACGTGTTCGTAAAATAAAGGACTGATATTTCCAAAAGAAATTTGAAAGCTATCAGCTTCGGGGTTTCTATTTTTCAATGGCATAATCTGGCATAAATGGCATTTTCTGACATCAGAGCGATTCAAAAAAAAAAAAATAAATAAGTTAAAAGGTTTGATCGTAAATGGCCGATAATTCTGATGAGGTACACGAAATAAGGTACAGTGGGCGTATGGAGGGGGGCTTAAGTAAAAAAAAAAACTAGGTTTCACCATTTGTTTTCCCCTACGACTTTTGTTAGAGGACTTTACTGAAAATTTCTTTTATATTTCCTATTTTTTTGGCACCAAAAATTAGGTCTAGAAAGAGAACCGAGGATTCTTCCGGTTAAAAAATTAATTTTCGCTCCGAACTTCGATGAGGTACAGAAGGGATATTGGAGGGGGAAATCTGACGTTGGAGAAAATTTTTTTTAATATCTATTTTTCGATACGATCAATTGCGATTTCCAATAGGGAGCCACTGCTGGACAATGTTGATTTACTGCACTAAAAGCTCAAACTCTATACCATTTCGTGTTCAAGGGAACGCCGCTTTAATTTTTTTGAGACTTGCTGTGATCGTAGATCTGTATACCACTACAGCTACACAAGGGTTAATCTTACACAACTCAAAATATTCACGCTATTTTAATTCTATTCGATTTGACAGATAATAAAATATTTCATAAATGTTGTCTTACAAATACTCGCATAAGATTTGTATATTTTAATACTAAATATCATTGAATTGAATATAACATGGATGCACATAGGTACGAACGAAATATAGTAATTAAATTGTGCCAAAATTAGAATTGCTTATGGGGAAAAATGGGTGTGTATGTAATATTGGCCCCTTTTCTTTTGAGCTGCTTATGCTCGTCTTTCAAACCACAGTTCAAGGTTGTCTGGCTCCATTCTTTTGTATTCTTACTTAGATACCTAAATACATATACCTACGTATGTATTTATGTATGAACGTTTGCCTGTTTGTTCTGGAAGCTATGCACCATGTTTTTTTTCTGACTAGAATGTGTGGGTTGTAACTATAAATTTGTTACGTTCTTGTGCTGGTTTTTCGTATAGCGAAATCTGTGCATGTAGGTATGTGTGTGTCTTGTATGTATTTATGTATAATATCTGCATCTGGGAGGTTCTATAATATGCATCTTTAAATACGATTCTCAAGTGGACCACACCTTTATTTTAACTCAATTGTTGTCTCAATTGCAAAATGTAATGAAACTAAAAAAAAAAAAAAAAAAAACAGACAAATAAAAGAAAATAAATACAGACAACACAAATGAATACAATATGAAGCCATTTCCTTTTTTTTATTCTATCTTGTCGAAAATTAATTTGTGGAAATTTAGTATTGCTTAGGGATATTGAAGGTAAAAGCGGAGCTATCATCGCCTCAATTAATTCAGTTATTTTTTACTGCATACCTATAAAATCGTTTTCCCTTTTTTAAATAATGTACTTTCCCAAAAAAACTAAGTTGAAAGTTTGCTTCCAAAATAAGCCTTGTTGAAAACAGTGTTGAGAAAAACTCAAACTAATTAATGGGAAGTAATGACTAAAAAAATCAATCATCAATCACGAACTTATGACTAATTTTTGTTAGTCATATAGTCATGTCTCGTTGGCTGAAGATTAATAATTTTATTTGTAAACATGTCTAAAATGTTGATTACGATCTGATTTGTTATCAATACGAGGTACCAGAGAAATAATACTATACAACAAAATGAAAAAAATGACAATACCCATCTCCAAATTTGATGGTTCATAATGTCTTTTGGTCCGCTGAATCCGAATCCGCCATCAGAATAGGGTGAACGGTTCCACCAAGACCTAAAATCAATGGAATTTCGGTATCAAGGGTTATGGAATGAGGAAATGCTAGCCGATTATTGTTGGATGACCATTAGGGACAGTAATCCTAAAACACACAACAGGCAAAGTGTCAACACAACTCAAGGCCGTATTTAGGGGGGAGGTTTTGGGGGTTCTGACCCCCCGCGAAATGTAGAAACTTTATTCTAATTTTTGAGATTAATTGCCAATGGATGGAAAAAAGTCAAAATAAAATTTATTTAACGATATTTTTTACCTCCATCGGTTTTTTTTTTCTAAAAAGTCGAATATAAAAAATAAATTTGAAATCTTAGTTACACTATGCGATCAAATCCGATTTGTTTTCCTCGACATGAGGTTTGATTACGGATTCAAAAAGAGAAGGTGATACTGAGCAATCCTGCATTCATAGTTTTTCTAGGTCAGTAACTGTTTTTGATTTAAAGTTCCGTCTTGAATCAGTTTGAAAAGCTTAACAATTAATAAACAATAGAAAAAAATATCGGATCCTTGTAAAATTAGACTTGCTTGAACTCCATTTTTTTCCTAAAACGTGACGTGATGGGAAGTTTTGACCTCAGATTCGTGTTCAACGTGAAAATTTCTTTCGCATCTTATTAGCAAAACCCATGCAGTTTTAGGAGACAATCTTAAAATGTAATTAATTTTTAACCCATTATTGCTCAGAGCAACACGACTAGAAATATCTCTTTCAATGCTGTGACTTCACGAATTTAGGGAATATAAGCCAACCTCATCCGGGTTCCTTATCATTGATAATGGTCCGAATTCCCAATAATGATCATTTGAAAAAAATGAGCCTTTACTATTTTTCGTAATTTTTTTGAGGTTGTGTACATCATCAGTAGTGGGAAGTCAATGAGTTAACGAAATTATGTCCTTCACGATAAAAGAAATGCATTTGAATGCACATTGAATAATATTTATTTGAAAAAATTTAATTTGATCATTCTGTGAATTTGAGGTTAAAATTAAAAAAAATTGGAAAATTTTTCCTAAAGTTTTAAGATATTTATCTACTTTTGTTCTTAGTCTGATAGGGTCCATCAAATGTATCATCGATTTAAATTATTGTATTTAAAAATCAGTTTGATAAAAATTATTTATGAATATTTTCTTCGAATGAAAACCCCCTCCGAAAAAAATTTCTGGCTACGGCCCTGACACAACTGAATTCTTTATTTAATTAAAAGTAATGCTATGAATTAAAATTAATGAAATCGTTGTTTTTTGTTTCTAGCTCCGAAACTACAGTTCAGAAGCCCAGCGCTGAGCACTTAAATTTTGTGCAAGAGTTCACGCTATCGACTCATATAAAATTCAGCGATGGGATATTTCGTTTTCAGCACGTAATAAAGACAAGCAAATAGGTAATTCGAAAAATAAGCGTTTTTTTGGTCAGAATTTCAACTTCGAATCTTTATAACTTTTGACTGAAATAAATAGAGAATCAAATAAACTCTTAAATTAAAGATAATTTAATTGCCTTTTTCGAAAAAATGGTAATTTTGATAAAAATGTCGACCCATGCCTATATCTCAAAAACCTGAGTTGCTACGACAAAACTGATGGCAAATTCGGATTCAGCGGACCAAAAGACATTAAGTACTATCAAATTTGAAGATGGGCAAAAAACAGTGTTGTATAGTGAAATTAGTGGGTGTTGATATCTGGGTGAGAACTACGAAATCCTATTTTTTTTTTGTAATTGAAATAGGTATTTATAGAGTATGGTTAAACAACATAATATAGACTTTTAAAATAATATCTTTCGTTTTTTTATTAGACCAATTTTATGTATTTAGAACGAGATTGCGATTACTGGATTTTTGGTTGAAATTTTGATTCGCAATTAGTAAACTATTTCATACTTTTCGCCGAAAGTTTTGGCGCACATTTAAGGCCTTCTTCAGGGTATTGATTTATTAATAGTAAATAAATTATCTACTTGACTCCCCATGTTTAACAAATAGTATTTTACTATCAATATTTTGGCCATCAATAATGAAGGCTTTTGAAAATTTTTTGCAATTTAGCATAGTTTTTTATTAATTAAACTCCAAAAATTCTTTAAGATTTTTTCATATTTTGGGTTTTATAATGAAAAATACGCAACAGGTTTTTATTCGACTTTTAAGTTTAGTTGTTATTCTTTGTGGCCACAGAAATATATACTTTCCAAAAGGCGATATCAATTATCCTCGACACAAACCATACATTAGCTATGCCATCAGTTAGTTAACACCGTACTCCTTATTTATACACCAGCCTGAAAGTATGCTGTACTTTAATTATTGCATAATAATAATATTTATACACCAGCTTGAAAGTATGCTGAACTATAATTATTGTGTTTGTATATAAATAAAAGCTAATATTTTATATTAATATATATTTTAGATATTTCATATTGCATTGTCATCCAGTTCTGAGCTATGTTTAAAGTTTCAAGTCTCTAGCTCATTGGAAAGTTAGTTTAAAATCAATTGCAAAATTCCACCCGAACAGGCACACAGACTAGCAGACAGACACCATTGAAAGTGAGTTAATATAAACGTTGTAATAAAATATTTAAAACAATTCTGTTTTTAAAAAAGTTTCGTCTTTTTTGTTTTAATGAAAATTTTGTTAAACCTTTAGTCCTATCACTGCTTATTGTCATATACCAGCAGAACGTTTGTTATCTTTTTATTTCAAATATATCGTTCCGGAGTTATCTACATCACCGCAAACAAAGCACGTTTAGTGACTTCGACTGTCATCCCGTTCATTTTTATTTCATTGTTTTTTCATCCAAAAATTAACGTAAATAGTTTAAGATATGTGCTTTCATTCAGTTGCTGGGCATAGCCTTTTAAGGAAGATGTTTTAAGACTATCAAAGACCTAAACAATCATAATTTGTTGATATAAAAAAAAAAACAGTACAAAATTGAGTGAACCCAAAATTCGGGAAATTCGAATTCTTTGTTACAAATAACACAAACCTGCAAAAATTTTAGCTAATGACACCCACAAGAATCAAAGTAGACATTTCAACCAAAAACGAAAGAGCAATTCCTGCCAGCAATTTAATGTTGTTCCAAAAACTGGCTGAAATTGCAATTGAATTTTGATCCAATCCTATTTTTAGCGTTGAGATATGATAGAAATACTTTGTGGCCATATACGCCATAAGTGTAAAAAATACCCTGATAATTTTTTTGGTTATTGGGTCTGAAAAACGCTGCCCAGAGCAATTTTGATAATTTAAATAGTACATAGTTTAAAAACACACGACTTCCCCAGGGAATCAGAAGTTGTATTTCAATCAAGACACATGATTTGATCTGATATTTTAAACATTTATTTTATTTGGATGAAAATATCTCCAAAGTTAAACAAGATATTTTGAAAGAAGAGATTGCCTTGATTAATTGTTCCGAAGATATATATATTTTTACAGTGTGATCAAAGTTGTATGCGACTTTTACTTTGAAAGACCTATAACTTTAATATTTGAAGCAAAGTTATTCAGTATGAATAGTTAAATATATTTCTCTACTGTTCTTTTCTTTTCTAGGGTTCTCCGTAAAAATATCTTTAAAGGTTTTTAGTTCGGTGGGTCAGGTAGTAGTTTTAATGTTCGGGCGTCTCTTTTGTCGAGGAATGTGTCACTATTCCAAGATACCTACTAAGTATGAATACTTATACGCTAGAGGTTCTTAATAACATTAAAAAAAAAACTTAACGTCTTTTTGGAAGAAATTTCCACGCCGTTAGTGAACCTCAATTTATCGTCTATCTTAAGTTTCAATACCTAAATATGTATTTGATTTATGATTAAGTTTATACATGATGTACATGTAATTGGGCTTGCACAACAGTTATACAGTGACCTACATTCACATTAAAGTTCCAGGTTAAATATAATTGCAATTTTACACGTTTGTCATAAACTAATTTGATTGTGTTGTTGTTGGCGCATATAAAACTTTTTATAACCTAAGGAAATGTCTTGACACACACACGCTATAGAAAAATAGTTTATAGCATAACAATTTCAAGTGCTTGAAGTGTTCGTACTTGTAAACGCATCTTAGCTTCGGCTATACCTACTCAATAAATGCAAATAGGTTCATTTAAAACTTATGGAGATGGCGAGCAAAATAAAAGATGTGTGAGGGAGAATATCATGAAATTAAAGAGCTCATAGCTGCATGATGCAGCTATGAAATGCGTGAAACGACAGTCGCAACTAGGAAGCTGACTGTGTATAAGCTTTATCATGGGAACAATAATTTCTGTTTTGTCATTCTGCACACGATTCCTACGCGTATGCTGCACTCAGGCCCATAGTCAGTCGCCATGTTTCTAATCAAAAGTAAACGAAGACGACGACGACGACGACGTCGACGACGAAGAAATGGTTTAGAATTTACAATGCAACTAAACATAAATTCTAATAAAAAAATAAGAAAAAGGTCGTCATCTAACCAGCCAGCTAACCAGTTAGCCTCATCTCATCTGCTGCAATTTGATGCGACTGGCAGTTTTGTGATGTGATGACAGAATCTTGAATCACTGTAGACAGTCCGTGTAGTATTGAAGCCCGATGTGGCACATTTTGAACAACAACAACAATAACAACAACAGCATTTGCAAGCTCCCTAGATTAAGCTACGTCTATAAATGCAGAAAATTCTTTTCCACACAAGTTGTGAAGTTGAAGTTGTGCCATAAGGGGCTCCTAGCTTCGTACAAGTTGCAATAATAAAAAAAAAAAAATTATTTTGAAGATGTTGTTGTTGTATTGCCGTTGTGATGTAAGCGAATTCCATCTATATACATAGTTTTTGTGTTGTTTTTATTTTGTTGTTGTTGTTGTTGTTGTTGTTTTTAAGTTTGACTTTGTGTTTGATGCCAACCAAATGGATGTCAAATATGTACTGTCATGTTTGGCCGCGAATCACAGATAAGCATAGTAGATTTAAACGATATTTTACGACGTTAGATATTTTTCCGTAGATATTCGTAACTTGCGCGCGCACACTTAAGAGTTTTAAAGTTTTTCCCAAGGGTTCAATCAAATCAGAAAAGCGCGAAAAATCTTCTGCATGGGAATAAGTTACAATTATGAAATGTATCTAGGTAGATAGTTTATTTTCAATGTTGTTCTGAATGTGTGGTGAATGTGCACATTTTTTTTTTTTATTAGTTTTTATAAAGTAATGATAACACTTCAATCTATTTTTATAAATACTCGAAGGAGAGTAAAGCTGACATTAAACTAGGTACTAACATCTTAAAAATATTGCAACATAAAGCATAAGTTTCTATTAGAAATTTTTATGAGTGCTAAAAGAAGATAACTTTTATAGTCTTGAGTAATGGACACTTGCGAGTGGAGACTTGTTAATGTACAAATCGTTGATCATTGCTTTGCTTTGTAGCGGACTCTGTTGATGGTGGAATTTCGGAAAATCTGTGGTTCATGCAAGTTTTGTGTTCTTATAGAAACCAAATTTCAAGAATTTTGGTTCTATTGAATCTCTATCTTTATAGATTTTGGATAGTAGTCTGTACTGGAATTTGAAAACGGAGATATAAATAACTTTGCTTTTTTCATTCAGACATCAGAAAAAGTTTATGTTTGACACAAATCTAAATATTTCTCTCCAATTAGCACATAATCAACAGAGCTCAAAGAGAATGCAATCAATTTTAGAAAAGTATTTTTTAGAGTCAAGTGAATGCAATCTTTTTTTGAAATCATGAGAATGCAAATCTTATGACTCCAAAATCATGACTGCTTTGAAGTCACTTGGAGTCACTTGAATACCACTGAAGTCAAATGCAGTCATTTGGTGTCATTTGGGATTTTGAAGTCAATTGGAGTCAGGTGAAGTCATTTCAAGTCAATTGGGGTTTTGAAGTCAATTGGAGTCAGTTAAAGTCTTTTGGAGTCAATTGGGGATTTGAAGTCAATTGGAGTCACTTGAAGTCAACTGGAATCAAATGAAATGTGAAGTCAATTTTTTAGTCAGCCTCATAATCGTCAGACATTTTTATTCAAGTGACTCCAAGTGACTTCAAAGCAGTCATGATTTTGGAGTCAAAAGATTTGTATTTTCATGATTTCAAAAAAAAGATTGCATTTCCTTGACTCTAAAAAGGACTTTTCTAAATGAATAACCAATCGGCGACTCCAAAAAGGACTTTTAACTGAATTTTTTATTCTGCAGTCAAATGTGTTATTTAATAACACATTATTAACAGTGACTTCAAGGTATTGCAATTAAATTGATTGCATTTTTTCCCAGCTCTGATAACACTGTTCTACAAATGGAAACTTTTGAAAACGAGCAGAGAAGCTGGCTCAGGAACGGCTCAGTGACAAGGTGCCATATGGCACCGCTAGGCATTACTGAGTTAAGCTAACAACGAGATAAAAGTGAACGATGATAACGAGGATGAAAAAAATTATGAAAAAATAAATTAATAAAAAGAAAAAAATGTTAAAGTTAAAAAATAAAAAAAATCGAAATTTTTTTTTTGTAAAAATGGATGTTTTGATGAAAAAAAAATATGAACTACATTTTTAGTTTTTTTTTTTTTCAATTTTAAAAATTTTGATGTCAATAAAAAAAATTGGTTGTGTATTAACGAACACAAGGCAGAAGTGAAACTTCTTGTGAACTAAACGAAACACAAGCAAATAAAAAGCAAATTAAATTTTTCAAACGCTAAATTTTTTGCTTCATTGGCTTGTGTTTTTTAATTTCATTTGCTTGTGTTTCGTTTAGTTCACAAAAAGTTTTTATTTTCTGCCTTGTGTTCGTTAATACACAACCAATTTTTTTTTTGGGATTAATGCTAGAACAAAAATTGCAACTCTGTACCGGTAACTTCGATGACAATTGTAGACGAACTCTTTTTGTGTGCGACATCTTCATGTGATTCCTTGGACATTTTCGTCATCTGTATGTGAAATGTATAACTGTCGTAAACTTTAAGATGGCGACGCTACACATTATTCTTTCTGCCATAGGTGTGTGTGTGTGTATGTAATTAATATGTTTTATTGAATTAAAACTATTTATGAATCGTTTTTACATAGTTTGCTCGTGAATTCAGTTACGGAATATTGATATTTAGCCCCTCATGCACATTGCTCGACAAAATTATGTCGTATTGCAAACTTACGCGCGACGTCACATCCGGTTAGTTTTACTCTAGGACAAGAGAAAAGAAGTTTCACTTCAAAAAAATTGTGATGTAGCAGAGCAAAACGAACCACGGATTCGGACTCAGCGACCCCCTACTTGTCCCGTCTCTGCTCATTTTTGACTGTTGAACAGTGTAATCAAATTCAATATTTAATTTCTTTTATTTTTTTTTTATTTAAAATTAATAGGCTTTGAATTTGTTTACATATACCAGTCAATAGATAATTTGCTTAATAAAATTACCATTTAAAATTGAACAATAATTTGCACTGTCATCGAAACCTTTAATTAATTTAAATACGTGTAAATTGGTTTTATTTTCAACTGTGAAATGATTGATTTCATAATTAATGCACGGAACATAAATCTAGCAATAGTAGCAACAACAACAACAAAACCACAAATAAATATTTACATACATATGTATATGTAATTTTGACACGTTTGCAAATTGCCACTGGCAATCAAAAACCAACTGTGTACCCACATATCACTTATTCATAAATGCACACCAACAAACAAACATAAGTTAATAATAAATTACCGTTAAAAGCATAATTATGTGTAATTCAGTTTATGTAGTTAAATGAATATAAATGCTTAGCTAGCAATTAAACCCTATTATTGACTAAATATTGTAAACTTACTATCAATTATTGCTCGATTGCTTTTTAGCTAATATATATAAAAAAAAAAATCATTTAAATTTTTTAAAGCAACAATTTAATCATTTTGACAACTAAATGAAATTTCTAAAATATAAATGAAGCTTTTTTTAACCATTTTGATGATATTGTCATGATTCTTTCTATCTGTATACTTGAGTAATCACTTAACTAGTTATGATCTGCCTGGTGACTTGCATTAAATCGAAACGTTCAAATCATCGCTGTGTTTGGTAGTTAGGCACATCTGTTTTGGGCCAACAGAATGAGGGCGATCGCGGTTTGTCTTTGTAGTTTAGGAGTAGGTACCCTAATTGTCAACTTCATTTTGAAGACTGTCAGCAACAAGGAAATGCATTTTTTGTTCGTTTGTTTTGTTTTTTTTTTTGTTTTTCATCTAAAATGACAAAGACATTAAGCTCATCTTACGGCTAAATATTATTATCGTGGTGAAGTTTGTGGTAAATGAAGAAACCACGCATTGACACAGATTCAGCATAGTCACGTTATTTTCATTGCTAAGGTAAGCGTAGCTGACCCAATATTGTAAATTAATTACAATTGAATATGAATTTCTCAAAATGAAAAATAGATTAAAATGTTAGGTAATAAAAATAACTATGTAAACTGAAGCACTTCTAAGGTTCATAATGAGAAATTCTGAATTTTGATTTGCCCCCAAAGCTTCGAATTTATAATTCCGAGGGTTGTAATATAAATTTTTATTAGATTCAAAATCAGGAACTCTGAAAATCACTGCAACGAAAGTTAATTTCAGAAACTAAATAAAGCGCAGTCAGTCTTGCATTATGACTTACAGGGACTTACTGTGGTTTCCAAATAATTCTTTGAATTGGACGGTTAAATAGGTGAATATCGTTGCAGACTTTCAACATATTTTACAAGTGTTATGTTTCCGGACCACAGCCGTGTATATAAAGCATTGTTGCCAAGTTTTTTTCATGTGTTGAAAATCGCAAATCTTGTTTAAATATCACATAAATCTTGTTATTGGATATATAAGTATATCGTTTTCTTTTACTTTCTTCGCAATATTACCTGCCTTCGCAAGGCAGGATCTAGAAGTTCAGTTCTTCTCGCTATTTCAGCGATGCGTAGTACATCATGATAAGTAGGGTAAAGTGGGGTACCTTTGACACTTAATTTTCAAAGGTCTGTAATTCCAAAAATTATTGATAGATTTTAAAAAATGTTACAGTTTCTAGGTCAAATCTCAAAGAAATTATGTTTTTAAAAAACTGCATCACAATTTTTTTACTTTTTCCAAAAAACCCATTTTGTCAAAAGTGCCCCAGGCACGGGCCCAATTGACTTTACAAGGGTCACATTTGACAAAGGTTAATAATATTTTCACACGTCTCTATATATAAAAACGAAAACATTTGTGTATGTCTCGTAATAACACCGAAACCTCAGCACAGATTGACACAAATTTGTGCAATTATACATTATGTTTCTGGTCAGAAGATAGGCATAGTCATGTGGGTGTAGCACCTCCTACACAAGCTTTATACTTTTTTGTGTATATATCTAGAACCATTTACGGTACAGCACTGATGGCGCAAGGATGTCGATTGACAATCTAATACTATAGGAAAAGCATGAGTGGGAGTGGAAAAGGAGGTGTGGTACCTCTCATATAACCTGGGATTTAATTATAGAATATTTCAAGAACCATTTGTGATATGACTTTAGATTTAATATTAAGGATCTTAAATGTAGTACTGTTTACTCCATATTTTTGAAAGGCTTACGTCGCCGTTTCATGTTTATTTTTAATACCTGAAATAGCCCTCTTCACTTTCGTGTCATCAATTTCGCTTCGATTTGTCTTCTTTATGTCCTCAAAAATGTATAAACAGAAAATATAACAATTGTATTGTAAATACAATATGAGTAACATTTGATATTTGTTAAATGTGTCCCTTTGGTAAAAGTCAAATGTACCCCAAAAGCTGTTGATGACTTTTTTCTTCTTTTTCCATTTATCTTGTTTTATTTTCACAAAACGTACTTTTATTTTGTTAACATTAAAGAATTGTGCTAACAAATTTTGTTACTCTCTTTAAAAAAAAACAATTACAATTAATTCACTTAGGGCATGGTCACCCTGAAAATGGCAAGGTCAAATGTGCCTCGGTGTTAAAGGTATCCCACTTTACCCTACATGTCGCTTTTCAACCGATCCGAACATTTATGTTATGAGGTCTGCTAGTGTCGGTTGATTGCCTTCCTCATTTTCAAAGCATGGGCAATAGAAAAACATACGTTTCGCATTTACGATCCATCCAGCGTTTCACATTTACGGCCATCCTCGTGCCAGAATTATCCATCAAGGGAGTTAGTTCTATGATGTAGGCATTTCATCTGGCGTGGAGGTTTAAGTTGTACGAAGCCGCAGGTTTTGATTGGCAAGACTTTTATACTTTAATATCAACGGTTTTGGAATTCATGCATTTGAAATAAGCATCCTTATTAGCAACTACAACCGAAACTGCAGGAAAAGCAGTGTGGAAGAAATCGTCGCACATTTATTTTGTAAATGACCGGACTTCACAAATACTAGACTTCATCTACTGGCGAATCCATTTTTCACTTACTTGGTGAAGGGTTAAGTTACCTCGACAAAATCGGGTACTTTGGTTTATTGGAGATATACAGTGTTAGTACTTACAAAATATATTTGGATCCTTTGCATCGAAACTACAAAAAAAAAAAAAATGTGAGCTTGAATCTATAATAATATAGATCTCAAAGTGCTACAAGTATTTGTCAGCATACATCGGTTGATGTATCGGTACTCCGGTGCCGGACCACATATAGTAACAATAGTTGGAAAGTAGCAGTTTTCGTTGTGGTCATGACACCCGTCAAAGGACTCTGTAGTAAGATGAGTGGCCATCTCGGGTGGCTACCTGGGACGTCGCACAGTGGTCTGAGAAATTATTCTAGCACGACATAAATCAAATGGCCATTATAATTTCTTATTTTCAAATAGTTGAATCCCCTATTTTCAATTATTGTTCATCAAAGAAGGTCGAGGTAGTACTCGATTACTAAGGTCTGAAGGAATTCATTTGACCACATAAAAAATTTTGTAGCGCTAGAACCATTTTTCAGACCACTGTGCGTCGGCTGGAAACGTGAACATTAGCGTCGTTTCAGTCTGCAAAGAAACCACCCGTCTCACCAGACAGGAAGCGCGAACACAAAACGATGTCTAATAGAAGAAACTTAGGTCTGCAAGGAGACAAAGCCTTAGCCTCTTTAGACCCAAAGAATCCGCAAGGTAAAACTAAAATTATTAATATCGAGATCTACTACTACTAGGTAGGTAGAGTGGCTACTCCCTCTAAAAGAGGGAGCACATTTAGCGCAAGAGCGTCGTTTTGATACCACAACCTCATTTGTGTAAGGGTGTTTGCACTTTGTTATCCAGAGCCAGTTCGTGGGATTGAGAAATTGGAGGAGTTTTACAATTTCGAGTTTGGAGATCTTGGTTATGTCGTCTAAAAAAGGTTCCTGGAATAGCTTTAATCTGGTTCTAGCAAGAGCCGGGCAATGACAGAGAAAGTGGGTTATAGTCTCTCTTTCTTCAAGGTTGTTGCACACGCAAAGAAAAAAAAACATTTATCGCCCGTTTGTGGAGAATATATTACTTTTACGCTGAACAAAAACGTTTATGAGGAACGTTGCCCTGTTTGCAGAAACCAAAACCGTTTTCTGCAAAAGATTAACAATTTTATGAAAATTCGTTCACAATAAAATTAAGGCAATTTTCTTTTCTGGCAAATGAAAAAAACGTTTCTGCTAACGAAAGTCCACAACTCTCTTCTCTTTTATTTTCGTTTTCCTCTCATTTCGCTCTCGTCGCAGGAAGAAGCAGCAGCGACGCTTACATTCAAACTTCACACAACAACAAATCAACACAACATAACGGAAAGTATCATTTGTCAACGCATTATTGAAGAATTTTAATTGTGCATTGAAATTATTTTATCACATTTCTTTTTGTCTACAAAAAAGTGCGTGGTGTTTATAAAAAACAAATAAAAGTGTGTGATTTATAATAAATAATACAAAAATTGTATTAATATAAGTTTATGTAAATTTCATACACTTTTTCTAGTTTTTAATCAAAACCACAATAAAATGCCAATGTACATATGCTTTTTTTTTTATTTTCAGGGAAATATTGCATTTTATTGCAAACTTTTTTTCATCGTAAAAGAATTGAACCGTTTATGATGAATAAATGTTCGTTCATGGCAACCGAATACAGTCGTTTATGATAAATAAATGTTCGTTCATCATGAAAACATTCCATGAACGAAGTTCGTTTAGTGAAAATTTCGTTTCTGAGAAACGAATTTTTTCTTTGCGTGCAGCTTCTGCAGTGTGTGTTGTGAGGGATGAGGAGTCTGACCGCGTGGTCCCCTATCATCAGACCAAGTGTGACAAAAGTGTGTCTACTACTACTAAATAACACAACAAATCGAGATCAGCAAGATGTTATTTACGGTACATTGGAATAATATACAGGACAACAAGAATGAAATCTTCCCGAAATGACTTTCAGGTTAATCCCACATTTTTCTCCGTCCCGTTTAAACCTTGGCAAGTTTCAAAGTACGTTTAAAATTCGATGCAATATTCCTGACTAATAACGACCTGGCTTTGAACACAATTCTTGTGACATAATGGAGAAGAATAATGTCCAAATTCGAGCGAAGCAACCCCAAATTACTCTAGATGTGTATAAAAAATACCCAGTCGGGAGTTTTACTGTTAGATAGTTGATCAAAAATTAAAACATCCGTCCAAGGTTTTTTGGTATCAAAACAGTACTAACTTTACTAATTGAACGGAATTTTCAAGTGATACACTCAATTACCACCCAAATCTGACCCAATTTATTCTTGTACATATTTAATTATATTAAAACTTTCGAACCGCAAAATTCAACTTTTTTGAATTTTTATTTTGGTATTTTTTGTATGTCTTTATTTTCAGAATTAGGTTTTTTATGGAATACATTTTGTACTGTGTTCGTTTGTTTAAACGTGTCAATCAACTAAAAATAAATTTAGGTAATGTCCTCACACCACTCTACATTCATTTAGTATTATTCAAACGTCTTTATACCAAATATCCTTGAAGGTGATTTCGATGTTATACATGCATACATACATACGGTATATGCACGTACACTATTTGGTAATTGATTTAGTCTACATACTTATTCATTCAAATATTCTTTGAAAATACCAAACGAAATTCCAATGTATGTTTCAATTAAATATACATGAAGATGAATATTTCCTTGACCTCATTTACAAAGAATTTCATTTCGTATTAGGATTTGGAAATTACTTACCTAATTTCTACATATTTTTTTCTTCGCATTAGTCCTTGACACTGTTCTTGTTAAAATGTGTAAATATTAGTGAAATCATTTCCAAATAATTCTAAGCACAAATTAGGGTTACCAGTGAAAGAAAAAAAAACCCGCAGCCATTGGAATATTCTTGGAAATGCGGTGAGCACACACACATATACACACAGAAATTTGTGTACATAGAAATTCCAATAAATAATTTATTATTTATTACGTGAAAATAAATTTATGATGAAAAATACCATTATAATGAGTATGTAGCTATGGAGGAATGTGTTGTTTTTGTTTCTTTGATTTTTTACAAAAGAATTCCCACAGCTCATCTTCATTAATGTTTCCAAACTGTAAACCACAAAACACGACAGCACAGAATCATTTACAAAACTTATTCCTGCTGACTTTGAACTTTCTCCAAAGTGTTTTCTTCTTCTAAAAAATATTAATCTTCAAGTGTGAGGGTCAGTAAGAATATCAAAAAAAAAAACTAAAAATAATGAAAAACTCCATAAGCTAAACTCATTGAGCGCTGATACTATTACATTTTAAATTACGACCGCAAAAGCCGTTGGCCAACTCTTTTTTTCCCATTTTTTTTAGTGGTAATCTTGTTAGAATTTAGAATTTTTTTCTTGCTGTGCCTGTGTTTGAAAGTATTCAGCATTATTTTCTGCACAGTTGAATTTTTTTTTTGTTTTTGTCATTATTTTCTATTCAAAAATTTATTATTTGTACATCATCTCTATATGATACCCACCTAATTGACTATTATTGTATTTTGTTCAGCATGTTCCCCTATATGCAACAAATCAAAGTAATTATACAATTTAGATGAAGAAATTCATTCGTTCATAGAATTAGATCATGACTTTATATAGGAAATATTAGAAAAAGAAGATTTTGGCCGATATTGAATGATCATTTGATCACAATCATTGAGGCAACGATTACAAATCACAAACATGCATTCCATTTGAACATACATACACTGGCGGTCATAAAAACCGTACCACTTGTAACACTGTTGTAATTTCCGTGATATTTCCTAACTTAGCGCAAATTTCCCTTTCTTTGTAAAGGAGAATATATTTAAGTGTAAGTACTATTTTTTATTGCGCTTGTTTGACGAAAAAAGGATTTTTGAAGAAGTGCCAAAAACAACTTCAAATTATAAGCAATTGTCGATCCACCAAAAAATCGAAATTTTTGTTCTTAGGGATCAATGAAGGAGTGTCATAAAGTTAAATATCGGAAGAAATCTGATGCTTGCATTCTACTGCTGTTAAAATGATCCATAAAAAGGGCAATTTGAACCCGCTTGAAAAAATAAAAGGATCAAGAAGACAATGGAAGACAAATATGAGTAGAAATGGCATAACCCGAAGAATATGCTTAAAGGATCAATTCAAAAGTGCAGTCATACCAAGGATTGAGCTGAAGAGCTATTACAACTTGAATATAGTGTCGGAACCTTACGCAGAAGATAACGAGAGTTCGGTCGATATGTAAGACGATTAGCCAAAAAGCCGTTATTAACGAATTGGATAGAAGCAAATCACCTGGTACGGACTAAAAACTATAGAAATTGGACTCTAGAAGACTCGAGAAAAGTTATATGATCTGGCAAATTAAACTCAATTTGCTATCTTCGGTACGTGCGTCGCTCAGATATAGAGCAATACAAGGATAACTGTGTAGCGAAAAAAATCAAATTCCCACAAAGTCATATGGCTTGAATGGATTTTTCTTACTATATTCGGGGTCCCTTATGCTATATTAAAGAGACCGTGAACGCCTAAAAATATGGGTAAAATTTTAGGGAACAATTTGGTAACTTTAGAAATAGTAAAAAAGTTTGATTATTGATTCTCATTTGGTTGCAGATTCAAAATGTTTTCGATGATGTTAGAATTTATCGGCTGGAATGATCAGATAGTTCTACTCCCACTTGATCAACAGTGTCAACATTTTTCTCACAATTAATACTATCAACGTCCTGTTTTAACATTATTATTATTTGAAGAAAGGACGACTCGAAAGTTAGGCACTGCGACCTATTAGATCTAATGTACCAAAGCCCTAAGTTATGAAAGAAAGAAAGGAAGAGAGAAAGAAAGATAGATAAGAAACATACCCAAGCCGAGAATCGAACTTGGGTCTCCAGAGACAAGAGTCTGGCACTCTGCCACTAGAGCACAGTGGCAGTTTAACGCCGATTGTGAACGGCTGTGTGGCACTTTTTTATCGGCTCGGTGGTTTTGCCATTACTAACCAAGGTGTGTACTTGTACAATTTATTATAATTCTCATTCACTTCATATCGATAGTGAATATAAGAAGTTTATGAGAATTAACCACCAGACCAAGACGGGAATCGAACCCGCTACCTTCTGGATGAAAGTCTTGTGCACTATCCACTAGACTATCGGGGTCGTCATGTTTTAACATACAAACCTTTATTTAAGTTTCCTTTAAGTATATGCTGTTTTATGCAATTCGTTACGCCATCTTTTCCGAAAAAGATCAGATTTAGCCCAGTAACTACAACGAGCATACCACCTTAATTCTCATTGCCTACCTTGCTATGAGTCTCTAACTATAATGTTCTAACTATTTAGTTTGCATGGGAGCAGCCACACCCATTTGAGCAAAAACGTCTACAATCTGCCCAATAATTTCAATAACTGAATCTTTAAGTTCACTCCTCTTATTCTTTTTCCAAGCTGTAAATGACTCACATCCTTTTCCAATAGGAATCTCTTCCACTTTTATTGACAAATAATCACTAGGGGAAAATTTATCTGGCCGATTCATTCCACATAAAGCTGCTGGTAGATATGACAGAGCCTCATTTATGCTATGGAACCTACAAGAAATAATTATTTTTAGAAACTATGAAATCTAAATGGTCATTTTCATAGTCATGACTTGGTTCATGTCTAGTTTGTTAGAGAGACTTTACAAGAAAAGCTGCCATTGGAAGGAAAAATAGGAAATGAACAATTGGAAAATCATGATCGACGGTCTGCGTATCATTATATGATATAGACTACCTAATACCTAAACTAAATTTCGTAAAGGGCATTGACACGATTTTCCCTAACATAAAACAGATTAGATAAAATCGTGTGGGTTCTAGCTTCCTGAAAGAGTTCTACAACGATAGAACCAAAGTGAACCGTGGATCAGTACTGAAGTATACTTAGAGAATCGAATAACTTCGACTACCGGATGAAGTCAGTGTTTCCTGGCCAAATTTATAGCCCAATGGTTACACTGTGCTCGAATTTAAAAAAAAAATTTGTAGCAGACGGGAGACATATCGTTTCTAACTAATTCGGGATCAAGGAATTCAGTGAGGATAACCGTTTTTTCCCCTATCAGCAGCGTTTCATACAAATACTTTTTTTTAAGTTTTGGTTTGGGGATATACTACGAAGTTACATGTTCCTCAGAATCTGATATTTATTTGTAGAAAAAAATAATTTTACACATACCTCCCATACAAAAAACAGTCAAAAATCCCCAAAAAGAGGAAAATTTGTATGGGAGGTACCCTTATTTTACATCGAAATAAATTAAATTTTTGCACCCGTCATTTTTTTCGTAAAGGAATTAGTTTCTGAAAGTTTCAGAAGAATCGGCTAAAAAATAAGCATCCAGTTCTCATGAAAGCTGAAAATTTGAAACATTTTTGGAATTTGGATTTATGTTTCCTAAAACTAAGTTTACCGATTTTTGTTGTTCAGTGACCTATAGTAAAATTTCATGGTCAACATAGTTCTTCAACATATTAACCCTCTATCAACCCTACTTATGGGTCAAAAACGTAACTTTTTTCGATAAGGGCAAAAATGACCCGTACTGTTGGGCGCCAAAGGATTAATATGGTGGAGAAAAATATTCCCTGCATACAAACAAGCTTTGGTGCAAAACTAACAAGTTGTTTTATGGTTTATTTTACCAAATCTGTTAGAAATGTGCAAACTTTAGGCCCGCGTACAAAAAATATTTGACGTAAACTTTTAAAACGCAGAGACCCGTATACTTTTTTCTCCCGAGTTCTATTAGACTCCACTTGGAGAACCTTGTTATTTTTGGAAAAAATTAATTTTTGTTAATTTTTATAGAACTTAAAAGTGATAAATTTTCTTACTTATTTCTAACAGTAATTAGTGGTGACCTTGAACACCCCATAAAACACCTATAAATATATTTAAAAATTTGGTTATGTTAGTCTCAATGAATTGATTGATGGGTGAACAAAACTGGAAGGAATCCTGAGACCTTTATGAACTATACATAATAAATTGGGGTCGCTGATCTCAAATATAAAACTAATTTTCTTTTATAGTTTCGTTCTAAATTGGGTTTGATTTAAAATAAATTAAAATACTTTATGTAATGGAGCTAAGTTAAATATGGTATTTCTTTTATAAGTTTAATAGTATCATTGTAAAAGTTATTTTAACCATAGTGTGAGCTCCCATGTCTGGACAGACGTAACCATTTTTTGATGATCCTCAATTATACATTTCGATATTTATTTAAAAGAAGAACCGGATTCGGAATTTGGATTTGGTATCTGCTACTAATAAAAATATGATTTAATATTATTAAAAAATGTCTATACGTCAAACATTAACAAGCTAATTATAATACATTAACACATTTCTGTGTCTGCCTTTGGTTTTTTATTCCCATTTATTTATAAACCTACGTATTGTGGTTTTCACAGCACAATGAAATGCGGTCACTGTTGTAAATATATCACGTGTAAATATGTATATATCTATCTACACCTATTACCTATTACACCTATACGTAATTACTTATCAAGAGTTTTCTATCAAATAGTTAAAACTCTATATTTACATTTGTTTATACGAATGACATAAATTTTCCAATTCTAATATTCCCACATTTCTATTTTTTAAGTAAATAAAATTTTGCTTAGGATAGCTGATATGAAGGCCACTTTAATTTCTCTAGGTGACCCCTACAGTTCTAATAGGATTGGGTTGATTGGTTAGTTTTTTTTTAATGCAATAAAACATTTGTCATCAAATTTTCCACAAAAGATTTGAAAGCTCAGATAAGCTTTAGACAAATCTATTTATTTAAATTTTTTTTACTGCGTAGTTTTGTTTATTGTTACAATGTTAAGATAATCCCTCAGAAGGAACTTACATTCATACATGCAAATGGCGGGCGGCATATGAAACATTTATTTAATCGTTTTTCTGTATGACTCATAAGAAATGTAAATTTCATTACTAAAACTAGTAGTAGTAGGTACTTAAGTAAGTGAATTTTAATGTATTAGCAATTGTTCATTTGGATTGGTCACAATATTGTGCTTTGCTGGATACTTCTGCAACGCTATTCCATTTTAATTTCATATTCAAGGTCGTTGCTGGGTGGACGTATGCTAAGAAATGAAGGTGCATATATTCGCGTTTTCTTTACCTTTTTTCTTCTTTTTGTTTGTTTTTTTTTAATACTTTCTCACTATTTTTAATGTGTTTACTTGAGTGTTCGAGGTAACACATTTTAATTGCATTTTGAGCGTGTCTTACGTCATCTGATGTTTTTGTGTTTTTTTTTTATTATTTATTTTTATTTGATAAGCCTCACGCTTTTTAAATGCCTAAAGTTAAGGTTGCATAATTTTTTTAGTCCTTTTGCAATTATTTGTGTCGGGTATTTAGGTTAAAATAAACACTTTTAAATAACGTTTATTGAAATTGTGATTGATTTTACGAAATTGTGACAGGAAAGAAAAATTCGGATTCTGCGAATTACTTAAAAAAAACGCATGTTCTCGATCTGTGAATATGGGAGCTGTAGCCCCCCGCTTTAAATAAAAATATTTTGCCTATTCTATTTTAGGTTACTTTTGCTCTGAATTCTGGTATGAATTCGGTTTGAACTTTGGTCTAAATTTCGATGTGATTTTTGGTTATAATTTTTTATGGATTGTGGTCTGAGTTTTGGTCTGATATTTGTATGCAATTTTGATTTGTAGTCTAAACTTCAGTCTGATTGTATTCCAAAGTTTGATTTGAATTGTGGTCTGAGATTTAATCCGATTATTGGTATGAATTTTAATCCGATTTTTGGTATGAATTTTGATCCGATTTATAGTCTGAATTTTGGTTTTGGTTTGAGTTTCAGTCTAAATTTGGTTTAGATTTTGGCCTTTTTTTTTGTTTTAATTTCGGTCTGATTTTTGGTCTGGGGATTGTGGTCTGATTTTTGGCTACATTTTTTGTCTGATTATTGGCTTCGTTCACGGTTTGAATTAGGTTTGACCTTTAATCTGAATGTGGATGATTTTTGGTTTAGTTTCTTATTTAAATTTTGTTTAGATTTCCCGTTTGATGTTTGCTCAATTTTGGTTCGAATTTTGATCTAATTTCTTATCTTGGGTATGGTTTTTGACCTATGTTTTTGTCTGAATTTTGGTGTAGTTATCTAAATTATATTAGTGTCAAGAAAATACTAAACACTTGTAATAAGGTTTTTCTTTTTGATTTTTTTTTCTTTTTGTTTTATTTCGAAATACTGTAAGGACTTAAAAAAATATTAATAGTGAGAATTTGGTTGGAACTCTGATCTGATTTTAGGTTTACTTTATGGCTTGAGTTGTGGTTTGTTGTATGGTCTGAATTTTTGATGTGTAAACATTTTAGCTCACGGTATGGGCAAAATTTCAAATGTGTAAAATGTAACAATAACTGTATCGTAAGATGTAAGATAACTGTAACGTCCAGTTCCCTTCTCGCTCACACTACTGCGCGGCATGACTGTGCTACTCTAAACTACAAAGAGAAGAAGAGAGGGTGAAATTAAAATACGAGCGGAGTTTGTTTGTTTATGTTTCGATCAATTTACTCACACATTTATTAGTGGCAGAATTATTTGTTGGTGTTAAACGTGTGGAGATCGACTATACCATACAAGCAGAGAATTCGCCGTAGCAAACACAGGCGTTTGATAGGTTTTGCATTCGGTTAGTTAGATTGCATTAAAATTAAATATTTTTTAAAATACAAAAACAATACAAAATGATAAGTAATAAGGAATCTAGGTTTCAATAAATGTATAAACAAAACGTAGTGATAATGATAGCAAATCACGGCATTATAAAAGACAACACTTTTTTTTATCTATGTAAATAGCAAATATGTTAAACAGAAAAAATCAGACTTATTTATTATAAAATCACTTATTTACTTCAATAAAAATACATTATTTTTTATTTTTATTAAATACAGTGAAGACAACTCTCTTTGCGGTGCTTTTAAAAAGTAGTGGGGTGATTAGTCATCCCTGTTGCCTTCCTAAGGTTAAATGTGGAAAGCACTTATCGTCGCCTGAGGATTGATTTGACGTATGTGTGTACAAATTCATATACCTATACGCCAAATCAATTCTCAGGCGACGTTATGTAAAATTTTCACATCTAATAAAATTTCAAATCGACAGGAAGAAAAACTTAAAGCGCGAAAAAAAGAATGCGATTGCAGCTGCGTATATACGAGCATATAGATCCCGATGCATTGAGTAAAAGAAAAATAATGCAACTACAACATATCAGCCCTATTCACGATTTGGTGCAATTGCAAAATATTTATGCTATCACAACAACAAATATATGTGATATGGAATAAAAATTTGCATTTGCAATGATGTAAGACCATTTGCAATTTATGGTGAATTGGGTTATTATATATATAAAAGATAATGATATCTAATAAGTTTTTAAGTTTATAACATAATTGTTTTAATTTGAATTACCTAAGCATATAAATTATACATTAAATCCCTATATATGGCTATACATATGTGAGGTTATGTATATGATATTCAGTTGGCTTAACTGTTTACACATCAAATATCTTGCGTGCCTTGCACACATCCATTGTTTTTTTTGTTTCACTTTTGGTTTTAAATTTTGTCTGAATTTGAGTATGAATTTTGCACACATTTTTGCTCTGGATTTTGCTTTGAATTTTGATATGAAATTTGATTGATCTGATTTTTTGTCTTGATTTTGGTCTAGTCTAATAATTATCCTTTCTTAGTCTTCATTTTGCAGACCTATTATTAATCGTTTCTCTTAAAAAGTACATAAATAAGTAAAAAATTTCAGTAGGTACTTACCGCATTTTTTAAATACTTTTTCGTACTAAAGCTGATTACACCAATATCCAGGATCACCTTCTTGTACAGAATAGTTAACATTTTTATTATTAAAATTCATCATTTTGCTTTTTAGTTTGATTTTTTTTTTTCGTTTTTGTTTTGTAAATATTTGAGCAAAATTTTTGTATACTTGCAGTATATGTATGTATTGGAACACTTGTTTAGATTAAATTAGAAAGCTCATAAACTGAACATCAAAAACAATATTTATGAAGTGAAAAAACACTGATGAATATATATACATATATTCATTTCATTTTACTCTTTTCTTCATTCTTACAAACGCACTCACTTCCTGCTTTCTTATATTCATAGTACACATTTAGATATTACGAAGCAATAACCTTTTGCTAATAGTTTCATTACTTGCTATACTTTAAAATTAAATCTTTTTGATACAATATTGGCAACATGCTGCTCTATACACCAAATACAAGTACAAGAACGTGTACCTATAGTAGAAATACCACATTGCATGTCAAAATATTTAAGCTCAAAAATCAAAAAAAAAAAAAAAAAAAACATGTAAAAAAATACAAAAAATTGGTTTTGCTCACATCGAAGCGTTTGGATTTTGGTTTGGTTGGGATTTCCCTCTGGTTATTTCGCGTTCACGTTCAATTAATGCCCCCAACCTATTGTTTTGGCTTCAAATTAAATGTACATATCTTTTACTTTGGCTTTGTTTTGCTTTTGTTGTTGTTTGTATCTGTTGTTCTGATGCTACATATATTGGCATGTATTGTTGCCTCCTGTTGGTTTTATTCTTGTATTATGATTTACGTTCATTATACAAATTGGCTAACATGACACTCACATTGACTCACGCGATCCCGTTAAAGCAAGCAGCAATTTTATTAAATACATAGGAATATATTTCTGTAAAGATACAAAATGAAAACAAGAATTGTTACTAAACTAATTGTAAATATTAGTCTTGGGTAAATGAAATGTAAATGTAACCCTTCATATATGTTAAAAGGTTTATTACTTAAACTTAGTACAATAATCTGAATGCTTTTTTTCAATTTAATTGTGTCAGATTTTCTTATTCGATGTTTTAAAATATATGAAACTTAAGTTCATTCTCCTATTCACACTTCCGTCAAAAGCTTTATGTATTTATTATATGTTGAATTAAACCGGGGCTTACTGTACGTATGCACATTAGGACGTAATGTTCTTCATGCTACAAAATTCAAATTCGATTTTGAGTTTCACACTCATTTCTTTCACTTCACTTTTCTGTTTAGCTAATAAGTTTACGAATAATATACATACATAAAGCTAGAGTCTACTCAGCCTTACCCTAATATTTTTTAAAAGCAAAATCACTAAATTAATCTATAAACTGTTGCCCCATGTTTCTCCAATGGCCCAGAAGAGAATTTCGGACTGTTCGCATAAAAAATCTTGAGAATTCTTCTACAGCAACTTACATCTTTCCTTTGAATGACTACCGTTCATTGACGTTGTCGCAATTTATTTTTCTGGGAGCATCCGCGATTTTATTTAATTGTATTTAATTAAATTAAAGGTTCAACACAGACACAACTTTATAAATTATCTATATTTTTATTATTTACCTTTATCTGTCACTTGTCTTCTTCTTGTTTTCAAATATCTACATTCACAATAGTGCCACTTAAGCTTTAAACAGAATTATGGCGTATCGATATTTTTACGCGTTAAATCGCCATCATACCGAAAGCGTAAGGCCGTACATTTTGTGTTCTGAAAAACTAAATTATTTTGCTACTTTTATTAAATTTAATAATTTTGTGGTTCAAATCATGCTGCGGTGGTGCAGTGAATTTAAAGGGAATGGTACCGTTAAGAAGTCTCAAAATAAATTTTTTTTTTTAATGTATAAAATATGTTGCGAAAAACTTATTTTTTAAATTAATTAATTAATTTTTATAATTTTTTTTTCTGGAGTTCGTGGCGTTGAATTTGGAGATTCCTTGCAAAGGTTTTTTAACAGCGGGCATGATTGCTGATCCTAGTACTCCCGAAAAAAAACAGGTTTTATTTCCAAAAATTGATAAAAATGGATCAATGAAATCCTACTTTTTTTGATTTTCATGACAATTTTAGGACTTCCAAAATACGAAATTAAAAAAAAAAGAATTGAAGTCCATTTGTTTAGCGTATCACGTCTTAGTTGAATATATGTAAATCGGGAAAAAACGCGGTTAAATTACCTCTTAAATCTACCCGACCGCACTGCTTTTAGAAGACTGTACAACCTTAACTAATACTAATAGTTCAGTAATAGATGCACAGAGCATTCCCAAAATGTAAATCATTAAAGCAAATCTTTTGCAGGGTTTTGCTTTGTTAGTTTTTTGTTTACTTCGGGTTGTTGGCTTTCGTGAGCTGTTGAAAAGTTTCTATTCAGATAATTATAACTTGCGTGTGTGAAATAATATTAGCTGTATTTTATTCGCCAGCTAGTTTAACATGTGCGAATAAAACGACCAAGTTGTTAAGTCTATTCTTCGTTATATTGATATTCACAATGAAACTGCTCTGAGGTGAAACATTTTAATGGATCCCAGTTAATGCGGTTAAACGAGGGCATTGTTTTTAGATTTTACCTTTTATAAGAACATTTAATGATGATTTTAAGTTATTTTCACCGGCAGCCATTTCGAATCTTTTCCTTTTTTTATTTTTTTTTTTTTTTGCAAACTGTCAGGCTTCTTCTTCATTATTGGCAGTTCACAATAGAATTTGATGTAGCTAAACTACTTGTGAGGTATATATAACAGCAATAATTATACGTGTTATTTCTGCCTCTTTGTTGTTGCTTTCCCATACAATTATCGCTACTAGTTATACATAACTAGAAGCAAGTGGCGAATAAAACGCAGCTATTATTGAAACTGTCATAGTTCCCAACGTAAACAGCTCAAATATATTACTTATATGGCTAGTGCCACACTTATTTTTTGAAACCGCCCACAATTTCTTCACGGAAGAAACTTTCTGAGGAAGAGCCTTTCTGAGGAAATTTTTACTTTTGAAGGTTTGCCATTGCCGGTTAAGAGGTGGTGCAGTGTAGAAAAATTTGAATTCTCAATTTTTGATTTTTGAACGTGCCGCGATTTAAGCCGGGCACCTCGCGTAACAGTCCAACCCACAAATCACTAGGGTACGGCGACCACTAGTGATTAATTTAAAGCTATGAAATTAGCTTTAAATTTATTTTACTCAATTACATATGTAATGGATTTTAAATTAAAATGACATTGAATATTTCGTTTTAGTCTAAACCTGAAAGCCACGGAAAATACAAAAACACCAAATAGCTTAGAAAACTTATTTTTATAACAATGCCTTAACAGAAACAATAAACAAAACTTGGTAGAAATTTCATGTGCGCTCAAATTAAAATGAAGTCAACACTATTATATTCCTGGGGAGGAGGGGGCATGGTGTTATACACATAACCTTATATTGTTGGTGCTGCAGCAACGTGTGGAACATTATTTCTTTATCTTAGCATTTAATCTGCATACAACAACTCTGGCGCAGCTCATAGCGTTCAGCATAAATTTAGTTTCTTTTACTTTTCGATTATAAAAAAAAAAATAGGTACAAAAAAACTAAAATAATTTTCTTTTATTTTTTTCCAGCTATTTTAGCAAATTTTAATGGCTCTGAGACACAAACAAATAAACGCAAACAAACAAATCTAGGACATAAAGTTAACAGCCTGACTGCATACAAACATAAATAGTCGTTTTTTCAAGGAGGCGGTGGGGGTAGCTGAAAAGGGGCAATGCTTTTCTCGTATTTTTGATTTATTTGCGCCATCTTGCAGATACAAAAATTTAACACATTCAACGCCAATTTGTTTGCTGTTGTTGAAAATTTGGCACACCTATTTTTGCTTGGTTGCGGTCTTATCAAGATGGAGTTTTATTTTTTAATTGGTTGAAAACAATTCATCGAAATAAAACGTTAAAGAAATTAATTCATAAATTCAAAGAAAATGCTTTTGTTTTAATTATCGTTAAAAATTAAATACATATGGATTAATAAATTTTGTATGGTAAAGGTGAAGAAAGGTAAAGAAAAACGCTCGTAATCCCAGAGGAAACTAAACTCACCTAAAGTACATTAACCTTAAAATCGCCGTTCTTTTCATTATTTACGTCTGAATGCGTGTATGTCTGTATGTAAAAAATTTTACATATTTATATTTGGTAGATATGTAGATATGAGAAAAACATTACCAGATTTACAAATACAAATGCACTTAAATAATTAATACGCTTGATTTTGAAATGAAATGTAACCATTTGTTGTTGCAGCCAGGCAGGCAAGGCAGACAGGCCCGGCCCGGCCCCCCTTCGTATTCATTGAGCTCCCCATACACAGGCCAATGTACTTTGATTTCGTGCATCAATCAATTGCTTACTGCGGCCGGCTGAAAAGCAGCTGGGAGTATGATTCTTTTGACCTCTATTAAACATTCAATCGAATATACACGGAACAAAATAATAGATTCGATGATTGGATTATTTATTTTTTGTGTATTTTTTCATAAGAAAAGTAAGAAATTAAATGAAGAGGAGAGATTGTGAAGAAAAAGCAGAAGAATCAAACCAAGATAATCATTAGACAAATCACAATAACAACAAGGGCAGCATCAGCAGCGTTGAAAAAAATGCTGAGCCATCATCTTTAGGTGGCTTAATGAGGTGAACTAACGTAATTGTTAATTAAATTTAGATGTTGTTGTTAATTTACATGAAAGTAGATAATGAACTTGATTCTATTTTAATTTAACTGCCTAGTAGTAGTAGTATTAACTCACTGTATGTTGTATATTGATAATAAAGTTTTCTTGTAGTTTTTTGTAACTGTTATTACAAGTTACTTATAATTTGATCTGAAGATAACAATGCATTCTGGGCTTTGATTAGTTACAATTGGTTTATGAGTTGTTGTTAGTGATAGTATTAGTTCAAGGTTAATAGTAAGTAATTAGTGAAATCCATTTAATACTTTCAAAATATCGATAGCTACATGACATAGTTTGTGTTTTTGAGATTTATTTGAGAGTATCAAGGAGAAACTACAGAAGAATCATGTTTATATCAATTTCACTAAAAGTTCTGACTAAATTATTAATTAGCTGCATTAATATGAAACTCGGCGCGTCAATAAGAACACAAGGACCTGGCCAGAAAAATTCAATGAACTTTAGACGAAACATTCGAAATATTCCAAAGTTCAAAATGAAACCGAGAGTCTACGTTTGAGCCCAAAAAATTCTATTGAAAACGTCAAAAGTTTCACTTATCTGGGAACTAGACTATTATGCTACGCAAACAGCGGTTTTTTCTGAACCCAAACCAAATTCGATGGCGAAAATTTTCTGAGGCCCCATAAAGTATAAATCTATCTAGATTCTTAATATCCCAAATGCATTACAAGTAAGAGCCGAAATTATACTTTAAATTTAAAACAAAATGGGTATCCCAAATAAACTTTGAATATTTGCTTGAATTTTAGAAAAGTATGAAAATCGATTTTAGATTATTCTGAGTGAGAATTATCGATATGAAACTTCAAAATTTTTTTAATATTAACAGAGCTCCGATCGTAATGATGATGACATTTTTGTGTGCTACACTCTAGTCTAGTTCATTCGCAAACAACTTTTGAAAACTCCCGGAGACTTTTAAACACTTTATATAATTTTCCAGACCTTTATGATTGGCGATTTGCATGATGATGCTGCTTAACGACTTGCTCAGGTTTCCGAAAGGCACGTGGCGGTGAAATTACGAATTGAGAATAGACTGCAGTCTGTCAGCTTATATATTATGTGTGATTTAAAATATAAATTTATTCTTCGTACAATGCAGCAATTCACGTCAATTATTATGAACGCACAAACTTTTTCAATTGAAAACCATAGGTCAAGGATTCTTGAAATGGTTGATAAGCTAAACCAAAGATGCATTTGTTTACCTCAAGAGAGTTGAGACACAAATGCCTCCACCGTGACGCAAACTAGAGCTTCTCAATGCGCGTGTGTTCGTGTAGCACGTGTACACGTATATTAAAGAATATTAACTGAAAACACGAACCACACGTGTAGCAAAAAGTTCATATACTGGCGCGAACCTTAACCTGGAGCTAAAAAATAGAGACACGAAAATCTATAAGCGTTAGAGATAATGTGAAATTACCTCCATTTTCAAAAGGTTTCTCTATGTTTCTCTATATAAGTATATCACTTATAAAGAGAATATTACACGTGCTAACTAACGTGTTTGAAATTTATGTTTAGTTCGGGTTAAAGTTCTTAAAATTAAACTACACAGAGTTCGAATGTTCGTGTACACGTGCAGGTCAAAACACGTTCAAAAACGAAACCTTTTAAATAAACTTCATAAAGGAATCGCGCAAAATGTAGCTGCTTAATCAGTCCAATAGCGTTAATCCTAGAATGCATACCAAGAGCTTTCCATATAATCTGACAAAACTTGTTACAAAATCTCAAGCTGCAAAAAAAGAAATTATTTTCCTTACATAAGTTGAGTCTCGTTTATGCATTAGCCCTCAATTCTTTTGTTTTATAACAATCTGAATGGAAAAATTCAATAAATTTTTTATCGCGAAATTGAAACTTTTCCATGAGTTTCCAGTTTTGGTAAAAAAAATTACAGTTACAACTGTTTTCTCAAAAACATGAACTCTGATTTCAAACCTAGTCATCAAAGTTGTAGTCGAATCTGCTATCTAAACCGCAGCAAAATAAAACTTTTTTTTTCAACTTAGTCATTTCGAAACAGCACAAGTCACTTCTGATTTATTAAAACTTTTAATATTTATGTATGAATATAGTTAGTCACTCACTTTTCATTTAATTTATTCAATCTCTGGAAGAATCAGGTATACAATTTTTGAAATTTGTTTTGTCAGTATTCATATATAATTTCACAACGCACAAAAACGAAAAACGAATACCGTCGGCAATTGGTCAACAATAATAATACAAAAAAAAAAAAAAGTAAAAACGTTTCCAAATTTCATGCAACAACCGATAAACACGTACCAACAGAATAACACAATAACCGCAAAGAATCGCTCGCGTTCAGGTGTCGATTGCAACAACCGTTAAACACAAAGTCTTGACCACGTCTAAAGGACGATTTGCATGTGCTACAAATGAACTTTTCGAATTTCATGGAATTTATTTGTAGTTTTGTTTTAGCACTTTGGAATAAATATAATGTGTTCTATTTTTAGGGGTGGTGGTGGTGTGAAGCAAATGTTTATTTTGGAATATATGGAAAGAAGAGTATACGAATTTAGGCATTGGTTTCATTTGAATAAATAAAAACAAAAAAACATTTTTCATACTTTGAATATGTGGAAAGCGTTGATTTGAAAGTTGCAAACAAAAAACAAAAAAGGAAAAACTCAACTTTGATCTACAGTATATGGTATAATCCTTACTGTGGAATAAATGAAAAAAATCAACAAAATAAATTATGACAAATTGTTTGTATAAAGTTATTCTGATTGATGGGTTATACATATGCATAAATATTTTAAGTAATTTCATCATACCGCTATTTACTCTACTCGCTATTATTTTGAAAAAAAAGAGGAAAAGTCTTGGGAAACAAGTATTTGAAAAGTTGACTTTTCGAGTTTCACACAGGCTTTTTTCGCATGGAGAATGAGAACAGCTAATATATCGTCGTCGTTTTGGCAGAATTCACTAAGTCCATTTTTTTAATTTGTGAGATGAAGTTAGTTTATGCAGTGCATGGTGCTCTACGAATACTGACAAAACTTAAAAAATTAACAGATTAATACACACGTTAGTATACGTTTAATTCGAATTATAGAAGCTTATTAAAACGGATCCAATTAAAAAAAATTAATTTGCACTTCGTGATTTCTGCTTGAACGACGACGATATGTCATGCATGTTTGCGAGGTTTACTTGGTATATTTCCATATATATGAGGATCGTTTTATATTCATTTTATTATGTGCACTTCCAACAATATCTTCATAAATTTTTATTAAAAAATATAGAATAGTTTTGAAAATATGGGAAAAAATTTCCCTCTCCATGGTCGCGTGGATTTTTCAAGAACGGATTTTCTGAAAAAAAAAAAATTTTTTAGTTTTGATTTTTTAGTATTATTATCGTCGTACGTAGCGTTTTTTTTTCCACAAAATGGCAACTGATTGAAAATTGGTTCATGTTTTCGACCCTTTTTTTTTGGTTTCAAAATCAAAAATTTGAAAATCGGCTACGCTTAACAATGGCCACTGCAAAGGCGAATAAAACGAATAAATAGATTGAAAATCGGTTAATATTTGATCGAGTTATCGACGCGACCAGTTCGTAAAAAGCCGTTTCGAGAAAAACGCTTTTAAAGTTTTCAGTCTACTTACTATTACTAAAATGGCTGTAACTCAGGCAATTTTTGAAATTTCATTGGTATTTATTTTTCATTTTCTCTATCCTTTGTCACCATTTCTCTTACCACTTGTATCCTCTGTCATTATCTCTATCTATCCCTTATTATGACCTGTCTCCTACCAATCACCACCTCTAACCCCAATCTAACCCCCAGCCCTTAGCACTTATCTCAAAGTTCCATCAGTCACTACTGTGATCTGTTATCACCACCTCTAACTATTCGTTTCTATTCACAATAATCTACCACTCTATTTTATTGGAAAATTTTAATGATTCTTTACCATGAAAAATATAAATGCAAGTTATACTTGATTTTCATTAACAATGCGAATTCTAATAATATTTCAATCCAAGGTCTAGGTCGTTGTCCATCAAAACACATAAACACATGTACGCTAAAGGACGGCCTTTTGTGAAATCACGTTTTTATTCATCCCAACCCTTATGGGATTACGCATATGGTCGTAGGAGGTCTGAGATGTGAACAAAATTATATTATCAACGTACTGGATTTGGCCGAGATCCTGTCTCTGCCCATGAATTATTCCTTTAGTAAACCAGATTACCCAAAACTATTCAGATATCGTTACGTATTTTAACAGGGTCTCTTTATAGCAACGGATCTTAAATCAGACAGGTTCTTTCATAAGTTTTATCCTTTTATCCTATTACGCAGAGGTGTCTAGGTTCAAATCAACGAACGCCTAAAAATCAAATTTAAAATTTTTCTACATGGCAATGATAAACCTCTAGGACTAAAAATTGCCTAAGAAAAGCTATTTATTTCGCCATTCGGATTCGGCATAGAACTATACATAGATCCTACTTATTCAGGTGTACAAATATATCTCACACAACACGAATGGATGCGAAAAGCTCGATTTAGGCTTTCAATGGGTTGTTCAAGGTTGGACAGTATCAAATACATTGAGGGATAAGCTATTCTCTTTTACATCTTTACAACTCCTATAAAAGTCATTTGGGATCGCAGTTTAGTGACGTGCGAGTTTATTAGGGAGTGATGCCACAACTTTGCTTATTGGCCTTCTTTGTACTGTTGTTTTATTGTTTTATTTGAGCGTTTATTACAGAAAATAATCTGGCGATACCTTCTTATTTAGCAATTAAGAGAGTAGGTTCATTCTACCTGAATATTTTAGATTTACTAGGATACAAGATCACTGTTTGAATTTTGATGTTACAGGGTGTCAGTCATACCCCTGAATAACGCACCTTAAATTGAATCGCATTATAGTTTTTAAACCCCTTTGTACATGAAATCTTAAGAAGTTAAAGAGCTTCGACATTATTTTATTTTAAAAAATGGTTAGCTAAAGCCCGTTAAGAAGTATAGAAAGGTAAAGAGCAAGGTTACTCAGTATGCTGACATTACTCTCATCTGGGTTCTCGGTCATTGGAGGACTGGAGGGAATGAGAAAACTTATGAATGGAGATTTCGGGAGCTTTTCTTAACGAATCTTTAAGTGAACCGCTCTGGAAGTTGTCAAGAGGAGCAAGTAACGACACTGTACTCAACTGAATAGTTATTCATAAGCAGAGGTAGAAGTCATTAACATCCTCTATCACATTGCATGTTCATTGACATTGATTCAGTTTACACTGGTGACTGGTGTAAACTGTGTACTCCCTAGGGGGAAAAAGAAACACTTACCCATTTTTTTTGTGGGTGCCCAGCTTTGGCATGGGCAAGATATAAGTTTCTCGGAACGTATTTCCTCGATAATTTGTGTGATTTCTTACCAGTTTTGTTAGGATATATAAACTTTACGAGGTGGGTTTAATATGGATCCACATTATTACAGCGTTTGGAGAGAAAGTGGTTTTAAAACGTACTCGAGTGCCCCCTAGCGTCCATTTTTCAAATACACCAAATTTCGCTCAAAATATTCATACCAAGGTTTTGGGTTAGAGATTCTTTCTTTGGAGAAAATATTGCAGAAAACTAACGCTAGAGAACAATAACTTGGAAATTTGTTAAAACTTGAAATCGAAGCAGGGATAAATATTTTTGTCGCTTAATTATGAATAATGTCAAAGTTGTAGAATCGATCCACTTTAATGGACATGGCTGCAAGTGAAAGCTCTATTAACATTCACTCTGAAAACTATTTTGCGTCAGATTCGATTCGCTAGCAGTAAGGCTGTGCAAGGCTTAAAATCTTTGTTAAAGTAGCTATTCTTACAAGTTTCTTATCGGGAAACGTTCATGAGTTCTTGAACTCCACTAGAATAATATAGTTACTAGTATAAATCATTTTGACAAAGGACAAAAGGACATTTAGTGCCTGAGCTGATATGCTTATCTTAATCCTACAACAATTTTAGTTCATCAGTAACTAAATATAAACATTTTTATTTATGTTCTTATATATTTTCTAATTTTAAAGTTTTACTATGATTACGTTTACCTTAGTGCGGCTTTTAGTGCGAGTACTTAACCTCATAATAAAAACTCTAGTCTACCTGCCTAAGAAAGCAAGTAACTTACCGTCAATAAAAAGCACAGTGAAAAGTGAGGCGTGGAAAAAGGTGGGCTACACTATTCTTTGGTTTTTGTCGCTTTGAAAATTTATTATTGTACAAAAGTTCTGCAAAGTCAATCCACAATAATTAGTGTCGTGTCAAATGCCAACAGTAGTTAGTAAGTGGAGGGTTAAGGAGTACAAAGAAATGGTAAGGAAACCTGAAATAAACTGAAAGAAAGCAAATGGTAGTATTTTTTGTTTTTACATCGCTCTAGCTAAGAAATCATGTAAGAAATAAATCTTGCTATAAATTTCAATAAATAAAGTTGCCCTTTTCGTACTTTGCAAACTGGCGACATTATGGTTTTAGTTCTTATTATTATTATTAGAATTATGCGGTTATGATGAACGCATGCGGGTATATTTAGGTACATGTTAGTTAGTTTGCCACATTTGTGGTTGCATTTTAATTTATAAATAGGAAAATATATTTATATGTAATTATGCACTCAATCTCAAAATGCACTTGAGGTGGCGGGGCCGAAGTAGCACAAAGTATAAAATTATTCACCTATTTTTTACACTTATTAGTTAAAACTGCGGTTAATATTTTTTTATTTTCGATATGTTTTTAGTGGTTTTCCATTGTAACTTGTAGCGCTCGCTGAACCGCATTAGAAAAATAAATGAAGACTAAAATTAAATTTCTTTGTTTTTTGCTTTTGTACCCTTATGTTGTTTCTTGGTTGGCTGTAGCAGTTGGTAGTAGGCTTAAAGGGTCGTTTAGAGAATATGGTAATAAGGTATGCCGATGTTGCCGCCATCTCATGCTGACCTAACCTGAAGGAAATGCTGTGTTCGCCACCATAGCAACCATTATGGTCAAAACACAAATATGTCCACACACTTTCCATTAAAACGTATTCAAAATGAATACCTACGAATGGATATAATTCTTTTTCCATTCCATGGAAATTTCACCTACTACTTACTACAATTTACGCTCTCTACTGAGAAACCAAAATATTTCAAATGGTGAAATGTCTTAGAAACTAAAATTACTTAAGCTAATTTAAAGGTCATTCGACCTGTGCAATTGTTTTAGTCTCAGATTCATTTAGGCTAATTTCAATTGGTGGTTGGTAGTAATAAATTTAAAGTGTCACATGATTAAATGAAATTTACGCTAGGAACTTTTAACTGACATTTACGCTAAAAATTCAATGAAAAAATTCGAGGCTTACTATTTGCTGCTTACTTTCCAGGCTGCAATGGTATGAATTGCGGGCTTTTTTTTAACCTTTTTTGCCTTTTTTATTAGAATGTAGGAGTATGTGTACCCGTATATGGTTTGTTTGCATGCGTCGTAAGTTGACCAAAGGTCACTCATACCGTGGTAAATAAAAGTTTTCCTTTGAACGGCTGAGGTTTTTTCTTTTTTTGGAAAAACCAAATATACAAACAAAACTACATTGAAAAAGCTAATATTGGACGAGGGAAGTTCGAGTTATGGTGTGTAAGTTTTGGTAGTAGAAATAAGTTTTACTATAACTAAATCCGAATATTGCATGTGACTTGTTGCGGTATTCTGCATACATATGTATGCATAAGTAAATATTTTTTGGAAATATTTCATTTTTATTATTATTTGCATTACCAGTTCCTTTTTTCGCTAAAGTATTTCTATAGACATTACATTAGTAATTTAATGACACTAACTCTGGCACTCTGATTTCACCATATATTTGTTGCTTATATTAGATTTTATTTGAATTTCTGTTATGGTGGTTGAGTATTTGACTTCAGCAAAAGGGAACTGGGTCATAGCGTTTTTGGGGAATTAATTTCCCGCCATATTTATATCGTACAATGACTCAACCAATTATGTTTCTGTGGGCAATATTACTTAATGGTTATTGATACGGGATATATATGCATTTACATATGTAATCTTTTAATTATATCTTGTGTAAGCTTTTTGTGTGTATTACAATAATTTTTGTGTGTTTGAAACTAATTTTATTATAAACTCGATTGCATGTAGATAATATGGGATATTCCCTCAATCGATCGATTTAGAAATAATGCATACGTAATTTAAATGAATGCAGAAATGTCAAATGGCAATGAATTAACAAACTTTTGTGTGTGAAAAGAAACTAAAATTCTACAATTATCTATAACACTAATATAAATTAAATTTACTGCTTATAGGAATTTTCTCTATATTTTTGCTGATATCTTAAAAATCTTATAAGACAATATAACACAAAAGTTATGCATCTTTCCTGAGACATATTTATAATGCTGTTTTTACTTTTTTTTTGATTTCCCACAAACTTTAAATTAAAGTTAGGGTTCTCAAGAAGCCACTCAAGTAATTTTTCTTCATAGTCTTCAATTCTAAACTATGAGAGATCTAGGATTTTGTTTTGAGAGGTCTGATTTCGCTAAATTTAAGAAAGCATTAAATATTGTAATATAGAAAATCACAAATCGAACTTTTATGGTGGTTACAAAATAAGTTTTCGAACGTTTTAGATTTCAAAAACTACAATAGGCGTCTTTGTAATATTTGATGTCGTACTTATTTAATTTCTGGAACAATGGTACAAAAAATGAAAATTTTCAATGGATGTGTAGTGAAAAAAGAAACAGAGGAGCAGATATAATTTTTTGTCGTTCGGATTCGGTATAAATCTGTAGGCTTCTTTTATTCGTATACAAATATGACTCTCACAATACGAAATTCTCTGCCTAAGCCCTTCATGGGTTAATAATAGTTGTTGTAAATGATCCAGAGCCTACAATGTAGATCCATCTAAAGACAACATCGGAAACTAAGAATGTAAACCAAACCAAAACTCAGACTCAAAACCAAGCCGTAATTCATACAGAACCAAAAATCAGAAGAAACAACAATTTTAAAGTCAGTCCAAAATTTAGACATCAGGAGGCCTATATATAGATAAAAGTTCAAACCAAAGTCTGGAACAATAACCACAGTAAAAACTATACCAGACTTAGGTAAAAACTCAGAATTTAGATCAAACTTCAGACTATAGCTCAGCCCCAAATTCAAACCAAAGCAGAACAAAACTCATACCATAATAATTCAAGTCAAAAGAAGCCCAAAATTCAAATCTAACTAAAATAGAAACCAAAAATTAGGCAAAAATTCAAACTAAAACTCAGACTAAAAGCAAAGCAAAAATTGCACCGAAATTCAGGCCAAACCAGAGTAAAAATTACATCGAAATTCAGTCAGATTTTCCATAAGTCCAATTCAGGTCAAAAATCAGGAAAATTCAAAAATTGGACCGAAAACTTGGGTTCAAGCTCAGACCAAAATTCAAACCCTGACAAAAAATCATATCGAAAGCCTGTCAAAAAATCCAATTAAAATTTAAACCAAAAACCAGCAAATATTTAGATCAAAACTCAGACAGAAACTTAAAGCAAAACTTAGATCAAATATTAAAAAAAAAAAATCAACCGAAATTCAGACCAAATTATAAACAAATTTCAGACCAAAAGGTAAGTCCAAAATTACACCAAAAGTGAGATCAAAAAAAAAAAAAAACAAAATTATGAGCAGAAGTTTCATCAACGCATCTAGAACTCTTTAACCGAAGCCAATATAGTGCGTTAAAGCTGATAGGAGCAGTAAGATTCCCAGCTTCCTCGACTCCTTGAGACGTTGTCAAAACTTGACCTTCGTGATTTTATTCCACCGCTATTTTAATGGTAGATATTTCGCGTTGATGTGCAATTTGATGTCACCTGTTCCTAAGTACTTACACCTTCCAAGTGGGCTTGATATTCCAGCGCACCTCATCGTCACACAGTTGGTTTATAGAATGAGAGTCCTGCAATTATTTTTCCTGACACTTTAGTAGTATATAACCTTTATAAATTTAAAGCGAGCTATCACTGATACTTCCCCTTTTTTTTCCTTCTTTTTAACTTTCTTGCTTTATCACTACACTCATTCATGGGGACGAAAGATTATAAGTAATGAGCAGAAATTTCTTATTTTTGTGGACTATTTCCTGCTCTCTTGCTCAGCGCCTCAAATTCCTGCTTTCGAATAAAAATTTGGATGAGTAGATGTTAAGAATACGCGAGTGTTTGCAACACATATTTTAGCTGCGTTTTATTCGTCACTCGCTTCTAGTTATGTATAATTAACTAGCAACGATAGTTGTATGGCGAAACAAAATAACACTGCGCTGCAAATTTCAACTTTTCTTGTGCGAATAAGATGATTTCTAGTGATTCCAAATGAATCTCTCATGCTCTGTGGTCAAAAACTTTCCATCACGTCACGTTTTCGAGAAAATATTGAAATCCCTGAAAATAGCATTTTTGGCCATTTTTTTAAAATTGTGGAGCTGAACCCTGACATGCTACAAGTTTCGCAAATATCAGAAATTAAAAGCTGAACCATGCCTTTTCAAACGAGTCGCATGCGTCTTTAGAGCTTGCGATCCAACTGGAATTTTCCTACTTCGATCGAATTTTCTGAAGGTCAGCCTAGTTATAAGCATATAAACACAGTGCGACACATTTTTTTGACATATGTTTTGACTTCAAGTTCTGAAAGGGGAAGTGCTACTAAAAATGTTAAAAAATAACAAATAAAAATAAAGGCATTGTGGGATCTTTGCAAATTTAAATTGAAAACTGCAAAATTTTTAATAATTTGTGTAATTTTCTTAAAAAAAAAACCAAGCAATAACATTGTCAATAAAACTGCAAAATTATATGCTGGTAAGTATACAGGGTGACAATCGTAAAGTGACGCACACATTTCAGCAGTTATTTTCAAAAGGACGTACTTCCATTAAGTACAATTAAGTGTTAACATTGCTTAATATATAAGCATTCATTTGAACCCCACCTCATTCAATATCACCTCCTTTAGCCTGCACACATGCCTTCAATCGATCCGGAAACCGTAGGACTGTTCGCCGCAGGACTTCCTGATCAATTTCAGTCCAGGCTTTCTCTCCAGACTGTGGTGTTGAGATGCACAAGCCTTACTCTCTAAAATACTCCAAATAGAGTAGTCCATTGGATTCAAGTCTGGGGAGTATGGTGGCCATTCTTGAGATGTTATGAATCCAGAAAAATTGTCTTTTATCCATGTTTGCGTTAATTTTGCCATGTGGGAAGGTGCAGAATCTTGCTGGAAAGTCCAGTTTTCATTTCCAAATGTATCTTGGGCCCAGGGAAGAACATGTTCATTTAAAATGCTCCGATAAACAATCTGGTCAATTTTAACACCCTCTTCAACGAATATTAGAGGGGTTCTGGCATTAGCGGAAACTCCAGCCCATACCATAACGGAAGCTGGCTTTTGAACTCGGCCAACAGTCCTATTTTGTTGCGATGATGATGTTAGCCACATTCGGTCATTTTGCGCATTGAAGTGTTGTTCAACCGTGAAAATTTTTTCATCTGTAAACAAGATATTTTCAACATTTTTTAACACGAAGGAGCGTAGCAACGCCTTGCATCTTTGCAGTCGCAAATCTTTCTTTTTGTGTCTGATCTTGAGCTTTTCGGAGTTTGTACGGCTTAAGATTAAGCTTTGATTTTGCAATGATTCGCACTGTTTTACGGTTTACTCCCACTTCCTTAACGATTTTTCTCATTGAGCGCCTTGGATTTCGCTTGATTCGTTTACGAATTTTTTCTGTTAAATCAGTAGTGGCAACTGTTGAAAATTTTCCCCAAATTTTCATTTTCCAAAAATTCAAATGAAATTAAAAGCAAAGCCAATGATGAATGAATTTGCTTTTTAAATTAAAGTAAAGGTAAATGGCAAAGCATGCTGCAGAGTATTAAACTTGCGTCACTTTACAATTGTCATCCTGTATTCAGATTTCAGATTGATTTTTTTAACATTAAAATGGAACTCAGTTCATGGAACTTTAAAATTACACGAAAAAAAAATTTGAATTTAAGATTTTAGTAAATTTGTTATTAATCAAAGCGGTTTGAAAACCAAAATTTGTTGCTTAATTAATTGAAATTTTAAATCAATAGATAACGCATAAGGTAAGGTTAAATTTATAAAACCATTATAAGGAAAATAATAAGGTATCTGCTTAATGATGACAATCCGTCTGCAAACTGATAACATTATTCATTCATCGTTGAATCTGTTAAAACTTATTACGTTTTACAGCTGTTAATACCTAACTATAAAACTGTTTTCTTTTTAACATCCTTCGTCATTTATAACTTCAGACAAAAATAAATGTTAAAATGGTGAAAGCAAGACGACCTATATTTTTTTATCAACATATCCAATAAAATTATAACTGGGCTTGAAATTCAGGCAATTCGAAAAATTCCTTTTAACATACTTGAAACAATTACACATTCTTCATTTGTTTATGCATTTATTCAATGTTAAAGTAGAAAAAAGTGAAATAGTAGAATGAAAACTTATCTAAATTTGCATCGCAATTAACCTAAATACATTTCCTTTTTTTTTTGTTTTTTAATTTACAATTGTAGTGAAAAAGAAATTGATCTTAAAAACTTCTGAAAGTAGCCTAGTCAAACATTTATATACAAGTATGTAGTTATTATGTTTGTTTGCTTGTTTGCCTGTCTCTTTACTGTCATAACAATTAACATTTTTGCCTATCTGTTTCTATATGGTAAAATGACAACAGAAATGAAAGCAATTAATTCAGACATCTAGCCACGAAAACAATCCACAATAACAAACATTAGCCATTGAAGTAATTAATGCATAGAATAATTTTGTTATTTTAATGGAGAGCGAATTCGTTGTTATGTTTGAAAAAATAAACAAAACTATGAAGCCATTTCGTTAACAAAAGAAACTAAAAATGGTTAATTGAAAAAACTATAAAAAATAAATTTTTAAAAAATAATATTGGTGTAAAGATTTTGCTAAATTATTGCTAAACTTATGAAAACGATTTTTTTGAAGTAAACTTCTTTTCTCTTGTCCTAGAGTAAAACCAATCGGATGTAACGTCGCGCGTAAGTTTGCAATGCGACATAATTTTGTCGAGCAATGTGCATGAGGGGCTAAATATCAATATTCCGTAACTGAATTCACGAGCAAACTATATAATAAACGATTCATAAATAGTTTTAATTCAATATAACATTTTAATTACATACACACACACACGCCTATGGCAGAAAGAACAATGTGTAGCGTCGCCATCTTAAAGTTTATGACAGTTGTACATTTCACATACAGATGGCGTAAATGTCCAAGGAATTACATGAAGATGTCGCTCACAAAAAGAGTTCGTCTACAATTGTCATCGAAACACAAGCAAATAACAAGCAAATGAAATTAAAAAACACAAGCCAATGAAGTAAAAAATTTAGCGATTGAAAAATTTCATTTGCTTGTTATTTGCTTGTGTTTCGTTTAGTTCACAAGAAGTTTCACTTCTGCCTTGTGTTCGTTAATTTGGGTAATCCAAACTAAACACCCAAAATAATTTTTTATTTTAGTTTGTTTATAAAACAGAGAATAACTAATATATTCTTCAATTTTATTTTTATTATAATTAGCAGATGCTGATCTCATTAGCTTAAGGTTCAATTATGCATAAGTAACGCAACGTAGCGTAACAGAACGTAAAAATCTATCGAAGATAGAACTCTACGTTGCGTTACGATTTCGGTAATCACTTTCGGGCCATATCACAGATATTTATGTGACAGTTGGCAACGTTACGTTACGTTCCGTTACTTAATCATAATTGAGCCTTTACTCAGTTTCGTTATTGATACTGAAAATAAATGAGTTATCTATGACATAAAAAACTTTATGTGGGTACACAAAAACATTCCTGATTTTTTTCTCCTCAAAAAATATTAAATGCATCTCTTGTTCACAAGCTAGTGCCAAGTCTTTGAAACCAGAGATTCCAGTCTAGGGCCTGGGAATTCGAGAAGTGTTTTTTCGTTAATACGAATTCAATAAGAGCAAATTCATTTTTCATTACCTAGGTCCAACATTTTTTGGACATTTTTTTTCTATTAATTTTCCCCTTTGGTTTATTTGAAATTTATGAGAAATGAAAGGATTTCTAACTTTTGTAGTATTTTTAGGCTTGGGAAATAATAAAGAGTGTTATCGTATAATATTTCTTGTACTTTGATTTCTTAGATTATCCATATATCAACTGCTCGGTCATTATACAGACAAAATTGAACGCATAATTTTTGATCAAAGATGCCTGAGACCGAAACGAAACGTTCAGTCGGACACTAATGTACTTTAATAGATACCAGGGATGAAATTTCGAAATTTCTAATTGTACCTAATTTATGAAAAAATTGTACTTCAATGTACCTAAAATAATACAACTCATTGATATATGGCTTTTTTCAATTTAAAATTTTGTATACCCATATAAAACATGAAAAAGAATAGCTAAAAATTCGTTAGTTACGCTAAATATTATTTTCTTTGAGATCAATGTTTACAAATTATGCAAATACTGATATTATATATCAGTTGCGTTTTTTACATCTAACGAACCGAGGCTCCGATATCTTTTTGATATTGGTAAAAATCTGCTTTCGTGCTTGCGCTATGGCAAAATTGGTGATTTATGTCGTGAGTTTCTCAACTTCGCTTGGAAATGACGAGGCAGCTGCCTCAGATGAAAAATTAAGATTGTGTCATATATCACTGTTAATAAATATTTTGATTTTTCATTTAATTTCGCTTTCACATTTAAATGGCAAGTGGTGAATCTCCATTTCTTTTGCTGAATTTGTTAATCGGAGAGTTAAACTGAAAATTAATCAAAGTAGATTTTGCAACATTTGCTTTTTTATGCAGATCAGATTTAGCATATCTTTCAATACGATTTAAATAGCAGAAAATAGAAACGCCACACATTATACACTTTTTGCCTTGTTTGAGGTTAGAATCTTCCTTCAACCATTCGTGCTTTATTTTCCACTCCTTTCGAAATCGGGAGGCATTTTTTGCCTTTGGCTGCACCTCATCTCGTGCGTGTGCATCGGAATCGTTGTTATTAAAAAATTTATAAATTTTGCGTTATATTCAAAAAAAAAAAAACATTTATTTATCTTATATGTGAGTAGACTTGAAACTATACATACTTTTCATGGTGATCCATCTGAAAGTAAGCAATATATAATAAGGAAATTTTCAAGAATTTTATTAATCATTAAACTTACTTATCCATCACGCTCGTTATAAATAAAAGTCGCGCCAAATCTTCTTTTTTTATGTTTTACATTCACAAATTGTACCTAAAATGTGCCGACTGTAACTAACGTAATTTCTAGTTTGAAAAAGTCGGAAAAAGGTACAATTGTACATACTTTTTCATCACTGGTAGATACCCTATATATACAGACTTTTCAACAAGAGCGTATTCGGTTTAATTGTACGAACAAGTTTAAGTAACAAGTTGGACTTTATTTTCAATATTCAACATTTCATTGCCAATGACGCTGTATAACCTTTCAAACAATCGCAATTATAAAAAATTTTCAAATCGAGATCCGTGTATGTAAAACGACTTTAAGCTATCATTATATGCTTACATCCAAGAAAATCGAAAATGTCCTAGGGAGGTGCTGTAAATACCTTAAGAAGTTGTAGGCATTCGTAAAGAAATGGAACCAGTTTTTTTTAAGACATCAAAATGTTTACGACTTACCAAATCATTGTGCTTCTAGAGCAACATCAAAGCTGCAGGATTCGATGATAGCATGAGTTTCTGAAGCCGACTCTATCACTGTACTTGAAGCAGCCCAAAAAAACCTGCCGCTGAAGGACACTAATATATCCCTTAATATAATCCGAATTCCTAATTGAATTCTGAGCTACCATAACCAAACCCGAACTGACGGCAAAACAAACAAAAAAATGGCAGGTGTGGACTGTCGAAAATATGGACAATGATTGGAGCGATGTGGCCTTTACAGACGAATCTTTTTTATGGATGGCAGTACCATAAAACGAGTCTGACACATTAAGACAGTAAGATGGTTCTGAGAATAGTTAAGCATACAAGTTATGCATGTCGAAACAGAGTTTCGACAAGATAACAATGTTTACGAGAAATTTGTATATCCAGTACATAATCCATTTATACTAGACATTTATCTTCTTGCAATAACTGGTTTGGGAAAATAAATCGAAATTGAGTGCTGTAAGAGGGCTGGGCCCTAAACATCAAAGTCGCTTGTGCAGTAAGTCAAAAGAAGAAAATTGGATAAGAATTTTGGACTGCGCCTCTCAATCTCCAGATGCTAACCATCAGCGTGGCCGTTGATAAATTACAAAAAGTTGCAATAAAAGGAACATTTATTTCATTTCGCAGCATATAAAAAAATGTGTCGATGTGTTGAAAGTAAACAAAAATCAATTAAGGTGCTTCCCGAAAAAATTTGTTGTACACCTCCAAAAATTTACCTCGGATTTTTTTATGATGATTCCCAAAATATTTCAGCTCTACCGATTACCGTTCCATTTAGAAAAAAACTTTAAAAAATCGCATTTTCTCGAGTCTGCTAACAGATTTAAAAAAATTTGTGTGCTTTTAATTGGCCAAACAATTTTCCCTAAGTCAGTGTGGCAAATTTGAAAATAGCACTAAGTTTGTAAAAAATCTTATAAAACGACAGTGTTGCAACTTAAAAGTATGTATGTAATTAGTGTTGCGAACTTTCAAGTTAAAGGCAATGGATTTTTCGTATAATTTCATGTGAATATCACACTTTTTGCAAAAAAGTGTCAAAAGTTGCAAGGATTTTAAAAAAAGTCTTAAAATTTTGGGTATTTTCAAAAAGTCGTGTCAAAGTCTCCAAGCAGTCAAAAAGGTTGCAAATTGCAACTTTAGTCTCATAATGACCACGCTGCTAACCACACTGAAAATTGTTGAGCAATTAATAAGCTTAAGATGAGCAGAAAAAATGCTAAGAGCCAAGGCCGTATTTGGGGGGAGGTTTTGGCGGTTCTGACCCCCCCGAAATGTGGAAACTTTATTCTAATTTTTGAGATTAATTGCCAATGGATGGAAAAAAGTCAAAATAAAATCTATTTAACGGTATTTTTTACTTCCATCGGTTTTTTTTCTAAAAGTCAAATATAAAAAATAAATTTGAAATCTTAGTTACACTATGCGATCAAATCCGATTTGTTTTTTTCGACATGAGGTTTGACTACGGATTCAAAAAGAGAAGGTGATACTGAGCACTCCTGCATTCATAGTTTTTCTAGGTCAGTAACTGTTTTTGATTTAAAGTTCCGTCTTGAATCAGTTTCAAAAGCTTAAAAATTAATAAACAATAGAAAAAAATATCGGATCCTTGTAAAATTAGACTTGCTTGAAATTGAGTCCTAAAACGTGACGTGATGGGAAGTTTTGACCTCAGATTCGTGTTCAACGTGAAAATTTCTTTCGCATCTTATTAGCAAAACCCATGCAGTTTTAGGAAGCAATCTTAAAGTATAATTAATTTTTTAACGCATTATTGCTCAGAGCACCACGACTAGAAAGATCTCTTTCAATGCTGTGACTTCACGAATTTATGGAATATAAGCCAACCTCATCCGGGTTTCTTATCACTGATAATGGCTCAAATTCCCATATATGATCATTTGAAAAAAATGAGCCTCTACTATTTTTGGTAACTCTTTTGGGGTTGGGTACATCATCAGTAGTGGCAAGTCAATGAGTTAATAAAATTATGTCCCTCACGATAATAAAAAATGCATTAAAATGCACATTGATTAACATTTATTTGAAAATTTTTTTTGATTATTCTGTGAATTTTTTGCCACTTTTGGCCATTTTTTTGAGGTTAAGATTAAAAAAAATCGTAAATTTTTCTTAAAAATTTTAATTTTATAGAGTCCATCAAATGTATTATCGATTTAATTTATTGTATTTAAAAATCAGTTTGATAAAAATTATTTATAAATATTTCCTTCGAATGAAAACCCCCCCCGAAAAAATTTCTGGCTACGGCCCTGCTAAGAGCATTGCCTAATTGAAACGGCAGCTTAAGTCAAAATGACGGTGTTTGCCGCAATCATACGCCGAAAAGCTAGTTAATAGTATGATCTCGCGTTACCACGAAATCATTCAAAATTATTGGACACTAACTATATTGATATGTCAGCACATTGGACAAAAAAATTTTGAAAAATAATGTGGGATATTTTTTTTTTTTATTGGGTAGTTTTTTGAAGGACTTAATCCGTACATGCTCTTATTGAATAGACTGTAAATTTTTTCTTCAAAGCTTTTATCATCATCACTGCGAAATCAAAATTTAAATTCAAGCTTAAAATCCAATGAAATTAAAGCAAAAGATTCAGTTAAAGAATATTTAAAGACTCATTAAATTAAATGTAATAGAAGAGATTAAGATCCCTGCCACTTGAAAAACTTGTTCCAGATGAAAGTAAACAAATAAACATTAACTTTTCTACTACACTCTTTTCTATGCATATGGAAATATTCAACATTATTTACTCTTTCACTTAATAAAAGTAAAATTTGTACATAATTTGTTTGGCAAAAGTTGCTAAAAATAATAAACCGCACTTCTGGTTGACAATTTGATGTTGTCACGAAAGTGCCATCGTCGTTTTGGTTTTTGTTGTTGAATTCTTTATCGTCGTCATAGTTTGTGGAATTTTTGTTACAGTAAGTTAATATTATGATGCCAAATGTAAACTGCTTAAAATGCAATGAAATGTTAAGTATAATATTTTGTATACTCAAGTATAGGTAGCAGGTGGAATGTGTTAATGTGAAAGCTTGCTATGCCGAATACTTACACTTACTTAGAATTAGATAGTGATAACTAGTTGCTATGAACACATTTTGATTGGTTTTTTACACGATTTAAAATTAAAATTATTTACAAAAAATTTGTATATACCAAGAAATTCCTCACAATAATTACAACACACACACAATTCACAATTCTACACTTTCACTTCCACTATCACTTCGTCTATTACGTTCTCTGTCGTAAGGAATTTCTACTTGACCCGGTGAAAAATTGTTATTGAAATTCATGAAACACTTCATCACGCCGCGAACGCGTTGTTTACTTTGAAGCGAAAGTGAATTTAAATGCAAATTAACACTAACACTACCAATCGTTGTCGTTGTAGCAGTGGTAGTAGTATCAATTTTGGTTGCATTTTGTATGCAATTTCACAAATTCTATAAGAATTTCTTGCATTTTTGTAATAGTATCTTGAAATCTTTTGTAATTAAAACTATTTTATCATAAATCAAATTATTTTTTAGCTGATTTGTTTTTTTTCCGGTTTAATGTTGTTGTTGATCACACAAAATTCAAATTGCTTGTAGAGCTGTCGAATGTCGAGCAAATAGAAATAACAAAGTTTTTCGCTATAGACGCGTGTATCCTGGCAACAATCATTTTAACACCTTTCCAGACAGTGCCACATCACTAAGGGGGGCTAATGTTTTTAATAGTAAATATATCAATGATTTAGCTTATATGTTGTCATGGGTTTTAGTGGTAAAATGTGTTTATTTTCTGGCATAATTTTCAATTTGAATTTTCATATTCAATGATTCGAAAATTGTATGCAAATTAAAATTATAAAATTGGCGCTACGTCACTGACTCTTTAAATTCACAAACAAATGTTCGCACGTTTTTTTTTTCATTTTTTTTTCTTTAGCAATGTCGACTACCTGTAAATTGCATGTCGTATTCACAGCACTTCTCTGCTTGTGTTGTGAAAAGTAAGGCGAATTCCCTTGTAGCACATTTGCTTATTTGAATAGAGAAATATTATATCACTGCCTGTTGTCCAACACGTTATTCCCAAAGGATTGATTTCATTTTAAATTAATAAACGCTGTTTACATTTTTCAGCAAATTAGATATGATTTTATTTACATTTAACCAATAGGTGGTGGAGTGTAGAAAAGCTTTCCTTTTTTCTTTCCTTTTTGCCTGAGAGGGGTAACCAACCCATAGCAACCAAGTTTCTACGTCAGTTTTGCCTTGTTAGAGAGGAAAACTTATAATTTTATCAAATAATAGAGTTAAGTAATGGAGAGCAAACGGAAAAGGCGGAGGTCACTGGAATGCTTTGAATATATTTTACTGAGGAGAAAATAAAAAATGCATAAATCCTTTTTAAAAACAAGATTTTTTTTCAAAATTAAAAAAACGATGATTTTAATTTTTTGAATTGAACCAACTTTGAATTGTCTTGCCCTAACTACTGAAGATGGTATCGTTTAAATATTGGCCTACAGTTTTTATGCAAATTTAAGTCCTTTTTATGCTATCTTCCATCACTTTTCTTTATTTCTTACCTGACCTGGAAGACAGAAGTCTGGAATAGCCACAAATGCAAATCGCCAAGACTGAAGATTATTCCATTATATTCAAATTATTCGGCATTCTTGAGGTGTTTAGCAATCCATTATTCCGCTAAGAGTATTTTGTTACTGTTTGCTTCACAAAGTCGCGATGACATAAGACGCCATTTAAAAAAATGAGAGCATCTTCCGATAGAGGGATGATCAGGGAGTAGGAAAATGGAAAAATATAATTTATAATCTATGAAATTCACGATTTTTAAAATATTTTTTTTCTATTTTTATCTTTCTCATAACTTTCTTTGACATATCTAGTCAGAAATACAAAAATTTGGAATTTGGACTTTGAAATTTCAAAATCAAGTTTAATTATAGATAGGAAATTTAATTTCCCTTTTTTCGGTGATGACTTTTCGTCGCTTGAGTACTGATTTGGCGTATAGGCATAGGAATACTTATACACATACGCCAAATCAATTCTCAGGCGACGTTTTGTATCACCGTGTACTTCTAGCCAATTCAACCTATTGATCTGAAAATAAATTTTTTACCCAAAAACATTTAGTATAAAATTTTATTTCAAAGTTTTTTGAAATTATGTTCCACAGTGCGACGTTACTTTTTAGGCATGGAATTTGTTTATTTACAGTAGAAGCGTTTATATTCTGGATGAATACCCTAGCCACTTGACAGAATTAAACAATCTATGGCGGAGAAAAAAATTAATTATGACACAGTATTCATTCGTTATATAATAACCCATTATTCATTCGTTTAATTTCGCTAACCCTGGAAATTACGGTTATGATCGACCCTCTACCAGTTAGAAATTTGTAGAAAATATTTATAAATAAAAGGATTCTGGTAGAGGTAAAAAAATACTTACACGTGTCCCGGTATTTTATAACTAATTTTTTGACTACATATTGCGGCTAAATTAAACCTAAAATATTTTGGTTTTGCATCAGAGATGGTTTGAATGTTCAACAGCTAATAGAAAAATAATTCTGTAACATAAAGCGCGGTTCACGCCAAATTGGCACGCTTTGTTGTGGTCACCACGTCGCCCCTAGTCATAAGAACAACAATTTGGGATTTGTTTACAATACCCTTACCGTTAGTTGATAAAGTTTTTCATATAAATTGATCGCAAGTTGGTGATTGTGTGCACAATGGAAGTTGCAAATAGAAAATTGATTGTGAACAAATTTATTGAAAATGCGTCGTGGTCTGGTTCAAAGATTGCGAAAGTGTTAAAAATCTCCAAAAGAACGGTATGTAGAGTTATAAAACGATATAAAGAAACTCTTAGTGTAAAAAAGTTGTGAACAAAATGGGAACCACCAACCTAAAAAAAAGGCAAAGATCTTGAGGTCCATCAAAAGCAATCCCGGACTATCGGATAGCGATCGTGCCAAAAAATTCAATACCAGCAAAAGTACTGCTAGACGAATACGCATAAAAGCTGGGCTAAAGTGCTATCGTGCTATAAAATATCCAAATAGATCAGAAAAACAGAATTTGCTGGCCAAAAAACGTGCTCGTCTTCTTTATAATAATGTTTTGACCAAATTCAATGGATTCATTATTGTGGATGACGAATCATACGTAAAATTTGATCTTAAACAGCTTCCAGATCAAAAATTTTATATGGCAACGAATCGTGGTAATGTACCCTCAAAATTCAAGTACATAAAAATGGATAAATTTGCAAAGAAAGCAATGGTGTGGTCTCAAATCCAGGGCATTTGTGACATCCTCTTCTATGACGTCTGATATTTACATCAAAGAATGACTTTCGAAACGACTATTGCCATTTGTTCGTCACCACCATTCGCCAGTGAAGTTTTGGCCTGATCTAGCCAGTTGCCACTACTCTAAGAAAACCATGGATTGGTATCAGACAAATAAAGAATATGTAGTGCCCAAATATATGAATCCACCCAATTGCCCCCAGCTTCGACCGATCGAAAAATACTGGGCTATTACAAAATATATATAATGGAGAAAAATGCAGGTATTGTCAAAAATGTGAATTCAATGTTACTAAAATGGAACCAAATAGCCGCAAAAGTATCCAGAACGGATGTTCAAAGGTTGATGGGGTCCATTAAAAGGAATACCCGCAACTTTTTGCACAACAAAGAAATTTAAATCTTTTAATATTATAGTATTAAAACACAATATTGAACTTATCATTTAATGCATTATTTGTTATTCTGAGGGTTCTGGTTAAAAAGATACAGCAACTTTCCTGCGTGCCAATTTTGCGTGAACCGCGCTTTAGTACAATATTTCTGATATTTTTCAATTATTTCACATTTATGCTTAAAGGGTTATTTTTGGCTAAAATTCGTAGATTTTGCACCAAAAATCAAATCAATTATAACCAATCAGCGTAAAATATATCCTGCGCAAAAACTATTCAAGTGGTGGAAAGGAAAGAAGCGTTGATGGGCAAGGAAGTTTCCATTTTGAGTCGCACATGAACGCGTCAATATATTAAGTAGTACATTTCGCGAACGAAATGTATACCGATTCAGCATGACAGACGCCCCAAAATAAGAAAACAAGAAAATATGAAATGCTTGAACAAGTCGGAAACTTTTACTTTCTGTCAATATTGTGTCAATAAGTCATGCTCGCGTTCGCACAGAGTGCCAGAATGCCGCATTTAGAATATTTTCTATTTCACGTGTGCTTAAATGAATTTAGTGAATCAAATGTGTAACGAAATCCATAAAATCAATGAAATAAACCAAATGGGAAAATATGAAAATAAAATTATTCAAGGTAGATTATTATTATTTTTATTATGTTGCCATGTGGTGGCGCGACGCCATGCGGCATTTTATGTATTGATGGTATAGATTTTTATTGTTTGTGTATTACGCTTAATCTAGTTATTCTTTATTCTTCTTCTTTCATAATTATCTAAATTTGAAATCTAACGTATCTTTAAATTTAGAGTTCATTTAGTTTTTGGAGCTGCAGCAAGGTCATTTCTAACAAAAGGTTAATAACGTATGAATTTGAATAAGTTTTTAATGGTTCAATGGTTAACTCTTTCATACCCAATATTGCGTATATGCAACATGCACTATTATGTGGCATAAAAAGAGTGTTTAACAAATTTTACTATTAACGTTATTAGCATTCGTTTCTGTTAGGTATTCTTCACTTTCCTGATTGCCGAACATTTGAAATTTCTCGCTTATGCCAATTTTTTTTAATGCCTTTGAAGTCCAGCAAAAAACCGAAGTGCAAAATTTTTTTGTATATTCTTCTGTACTATTTTTTGAAAAATAATGCGTTTTATTATTTCAAAGCGGAATTTTTTTTTTATCAAATATCTTTATAAAAGATAAGAGATTGTGAAAATAAAAAATTGAAGCAAAAGGGTTATCCAGTGGTGATCTACAGCTTCATAGCTTCATTTTTTTAACCTTCAATAAAGGACACACTAATCAATATAGAAGCATGAAATTGGGTGTCATGATTGTGGAAGATCTAAGCAACTATAATTTCAGAAGAAATGGTTTCTATCAAGCCCCATTAAAATTTAGATGTCAAAGGGTTAATGCAGTCGACTTCTTAGTTTAAAGGCTGTATACATAACATGAAGCCAGTTCTTTAGGGTCTGATATTTGATGGATTATTATCCAGGGTGTTGGCTGAAGTAATTTTTACTGAGATTGAATTAGCCAAAGTGATAATAATAGAGGCGGAGATTAGTTATATAGGAAAAAGGGGGTCTTAACAGCTCCAACTGACATAAATATTGATGCCTTCGGGGTTCCAGAAGGAGGATTTAGCAACTTCTTTGATTGTAGCTCTTCAAGTGGGCTTTTTTAAGAAGTTGATGGGTTCTTCTTGATCCTGAGTTTATCTGGTTTATATCACAGAAAGGTTGAGAGTTTAAGGAATCTAGATGATAAATTGAATTTTTAGGCATCGAAATAATCAGGCCTAGGTCATTTGATACCTTTCAAAGAATTCCCTAGCACCTGGTAGGTAATGGGCTTGTAGATCCCGTGATTTATAGGGGTGTTCTTGAACTCCTTCCACCGTACGCATTTTTCTTTGATTCGAGCCTAATATTTTCAGCAAATTTCAGTACTATTCAACCTCATTTGAACGAGTAGTTCTGAAAGCGAACCTGTAGCCAATTTTAGAGGAGCTTATGCGGCTTGTTAAGCATGACATTTTTTCAGAATTTCAAAAGGAGTATTGACCTACTTTTCAACCGGGCTCTTTTTTTGAAGAAATTGGTGGGTTTGAAGTCGACTAGGAGAGGTTAGAACCTTATAAAATCTAGAAGACGAGTTGACATCTTATCTATCAGATTAGTAAGACTAAGATTTTACTCGCTCCATACCTTTCAAAGAATTCTCCAGTCCTTGGTAGGTGGTGAGTGATTTTGCACTTGTAGAACCCGCAGAAGCAGGAAACTACACTGATGCCATGCATTCTTTATTGAGATTATCTCCTTCCGCCGTACGCAAATTAGTGATTTCCCAAGACACGATTTAAGGCACCACGATAGATTTCAACCATTCGCGGGTATTGTTAGCACATTTTACGGTCATCTGTGAGCCATTTTTTGGAAAGCTTCTAAAGACATATTCTCGAGGATGGCATTTTCCACAGCATTTGCTGTTGGTTTAATTTTGAAGGTTTTTAGATCAGAAGAAGATAAACTATTTGTATTTTGTAGTTCCGATTTGAAATACATTTTAAAAATTCAGGATTAAATTAGACACATGATTTAAAAACTGACATAAATTCCTTTAGGATATTTACTTTACAAGACTCGGAGATGTTGAGATCTTTGAATTTATGCACTCATTGAAAGGTGTTGTGCAATAAGAATTTCATAAGGTTGTATTTTTCGGAATCAAGAGTCTAATCATGTAATTACTTACCACGGAGTTTATGCTGAATCCGGATTCACAGATGTTTCTAACATAATTCAACTAAAAAATTTCGGATCTAGAAAAATTATGGGAAAGGTAAATGATTAAATTGATGATTTAATTCAAATTTAACACAAAGAATTCCTATCCTAATTATAGACGGCTGAAAATTCCCAAAAAACTGGAATTTTTACAATACGAATGTCTCAAAATTCTGCTGATAGATTATGATTCAGCATCAAAAATTCGCCGTTGAAAGTGACTACTTTGGTTCCAGGGTCTGAATTATCTACCATACCTACAAAATATAGTAAGAATAGATTAAAGGATTTTTAATACATTAATTTTTTCTATTTTTTTTTATTTAGCAGTCATTGAACCAGAAGATCAGACAATCGTTTCGGAATCCTAAGGTTCCTCATCAATGATCTTATACAAACTTATCTTATTGTTCAATTAAACCAAGTTATCTCAATTATTGTTTTTTTTTTTATTTTTTTATATTTAACTTTATTTCATCATATCAGAACAAGTTCTGATCGAAACAAAATTTTGCGAATTGAAAATTTCGTTGCAGTATGAACAATAAATTTTCGCTCCAAAATAGTATGAGTGATTTGTTACGATCTAAGTCGAAAGTTGACGAAAAAGAGGAAAATTAATTGAAAAATTAGAAACATATTTTTTTTTTAATTTTCTTTTATATTTCAATTTTTTGGTACTTAAATATTTAGACCCACTGTACATTCAATTGAGCCATTTACATAGAAATCAAAGGCCAGATAGTGTTCCTCTATTGCTCCCAACGAAAGCTTTGAGATTGAACAAAACTCTCATTTGGGTTCCCCACAACCCCGAGTTATTAGCTTCTCACTGCTAATTGAGCAACCCATAAGGCATAAACCCAGAAACCCGAAATGTATTCGATAAACGAAATATCACTCATAAACAAATGTGTAGCTATCAAAAACTGTTGCAGTGGTAAATTTGTTAAAGATTTGTTGATGAAATTTGAAATTAGTTATTAAATCTAATTTGAGTTATGTCTTTTGCACATTGTCTTGACGTATCCCTAAATTACCAGATATACAGAGAAACAAGCCGAAACACACAGCCGACAGTGCCAGTCTTACATACAGACATTATGCGTCAATATGAAGATATGTACTTGTATCCTGGATATATTGAGCAAATTGCAGTCTTTAGCATTAGCATAAAAATTGTAAATTTCATAATAAGCGCATAAACATTTAAAGAGACTTTTTGCCATACAAATAGCAATTTAAGATTTGTCATGTATTTCGCGGTCTATCTACATATCTATCTGTCTGTATATCTGTCTGTCGGTTTTGTTGTCTATTTGTCTGTCTGCCATGCCAGATGCAATTTATGGTACAATCCAAGGAAACACCCACTTGTGTTATATAATTTATAGGCAACGTTGTTCGGTTGTTCGTTGTACGGTGTTCGATTGTGTGTGATTTGAAGTAATATTTTCCACAGTACTACAAATGCAAACAACATGTCGATCGAAGAAGAATAAGAAGGGTACACAGGGCAATATCCCTGTAGTTGTAGTTGTATTGTCGCTAAATTTGTCATTGTTAACACGATCGTGCAAAAGATTGCTACATAAAAAACATGCTAAGCAACAGATCGAGAGCAAACAAATGAAGCATATAACCGACCATGGTTAAAGTTTTTCAATTTTCATTGGCTGTCCGCATTTTCATTCTTTCAAGAAAGTTTTTCTCGTGTTTTTTATTTTATTATTATTTATGTATTTACGATTCTTTTGAGATTCATTTCATAGATACATACTTAAATGAAAGCAAACTAATTGCGATTAAAATTGTTTTGTATAACTATAACTTTCATCACTTTAAATATTTGTTCCCTTTAGTTTTTTTTCTCAGCAAATAGTTGTTACTATTTACCATATGCTGGTATGTATTGGTTGTATATTTTTTTAACTTTCTTTCTATATTTCTTTTTAAAATTGGTTGTTGTTAAGATGATTATTATTTGTTTTTACTGGTGACCACAATGGCATAGCTTACATTTTACTACATACTACAAATATTTATCTCCCAGTTGAGAATATTTCTTTGAACACATAGTTTCAGTGGCGGTTCAACTAAATTAACCTTCATCTGCTCCTTGCATCGAAAACTACGCATCAAATTCAGATTCTTGATCTGTTGCAATCGGGGTTTTCGTCGACTTGCAACAGTAATTTTACTTTTTTTCCGATTTTTCTGAACTTTTAAATGAAATATCGCTGTATTAGTAAAAATCTTCAATTTACTTTGGATTTTGCAAAAAGTAATAAAATACCATTATTTAGTGCCCATTTTAAGATATATATATATAGATTTGCATTAGCGACTCCATGGGAGTTTTGGAGCTAGTTTTTCGGAGACTGAGAAAAAAGTATGTTATAAAAGATTCACTAAATAATAATCTGCAATCAGTTTCTGAATTGGATCTCGTAAATAGTCATGAGTTTATCCAGCCGCTTCGGTGGTAGTCTGCTGGACTTTTGTCTCTGGAGTGTCGAGTTCGATTCCCGACTAGGGTATGATAGTTTATCTCTCTTTCTTCCTACCTTTCATAATCATAATCAACACAATGCTAAAAAAATAAATATTTGTATGTGTAATGATGCCAATCCTACAAGATTAATCTAAGATCTTTCTAGCACCCCATCTAGTTTTTGCTTGTTGAACAGAATTATTTACAAGTAACCAATATCCTTACTATGAAAAAAATTATTTTATGGAAAGGGGTTGGCTGTGATTTTCCTTTCCAGCTCGTCACTCCTTTCCATGCTCGATTCCACTTACACTATCTTAGAGTTAGAGTTGAAGGTGGGCTGGACTAAACCAGAGCACTCAGTCTCAAAGGCTATTGTACTATACCCAAGATAGAGCCAGTAGAAGAGAGTAGAAATACAGGAAAGATATGTGAGGGGATAAATGGGAATAAGAAAGGTCTAGAGTCTCTCAACCTCGAGCTTCTTTGTTACTGACACCATTTAGTTTCGACCCAAATTACTCTCAGTTTTAATAGAGAGTTTCCCTCAATTCATTTGAATATCTCTCGACACTAGCGGAGCCAGAGATTTCCGGAGAGGGGTTTTAATTTGCTCGTCCCTTTAACCCATTAAGTCCGAGTGCAAACCGATTGAAAATCAAAAAATCTTCAATCACACGTCTTTATCATCACGAATTCAAACAGCAAATGGTATTATCGAATTTTTTTAAAGTTTCGCTCTTCGCGTTAGAATAACTGTGATAGGGATCACGTGTTCTGGTAACTTTTTTTTATCTGCATTAAAATATACTTCTCAGTTGTGCGCATACGCATCATTAAGACTTAATGAGTTAAAATTGTTTTTCTCATATCCAACAATCAAAATCTATAAGATTTTCATCGGGAAAGGGGGAGGGCGAGGGGTTTAATCCCAAAACCACCATCCAGTATCTGCTAGTGGCTCCCGTAATTTCTACTCTTAAGTCTGAAATGAGTTTCTATTAAAAATTTGCAATATCTAGAAACAAAATCATCGATGGAATTGAAGGAAAGCTTTTGAAAATAGGTTTACTTTTAAGAAAAGAAAAATTCCGCCTGCTATGTTGTGATAAGCAAATAGCCGAGAGTGTTCTGGCGAAACGCGTAGCCTCAATTCAAAGTTCACGATAGAGAAAAAAATAAACAAATACCAAAAAAAAAAAAAAGGTTGAAGATTGATCTTCTTTGGTTCTCGTATGTAGAACGCTAATTATAACTTATATACTAAAAAAATTTACCGCTCTCAGTCGAAATTGACCATAACGCCCCTGCTTAGTTTTCTCTATCATTTTAGCTTTTTTATATAGTAAACTTATTTTAGAGTTGAGCGAGGGCAACTCCACCAACAGCAGCATTTACCAACATGTTTTTCCACACAATGTTTACTTAGTTTTGCTTTATGATGACGTTTTTCAATTTTTAAAAGTAAGTACCAAAAACAATTGCAGTACACATAACGAACCACTAAACACCTGGAACTGGTTAAGGACATTAAGTGTTGCTTGCCAGTTGTTTGTAAGAAAATGAACTACATTTATTGTTGCAGTTGTTATTTTGCAGCAATAATTTTCTGTTACATGATATTATGGCTGAATGCTTTGAAAGCAAATATGTCATTGCATTAAGAAAAAAAATAATAATAATAAAACCAATTGGCTTTATTAATTGCTTTATTATCTGATAGTTTTGTTTAACCCAAATAAACAATTTTCGTGCTTTGGGTTAAGTTGACAATAAACAATAACAATAATAAGGAAGCATAAATATTTCTAGTTATTTATAATCAATTTTTTTGTCGCAATTTTATTTTAAAAAGTTAACAAGAAAAATTACTGCAGATAGAAATGGTTTTCTTTTAAAGGTAACATAATTTATACTACACATTAACAACTTTAACTGCTCCACTTAACACATGTACCAAATAGCCGAGTTTAATATGGTAGTTCATTAACCCGTTTTTAACAAGAGATCGAAAAATCGACCAGTGACTTTGGAATTTTCTGTAGGTTAGCGGGAAATGGATTTGACTTAGCAAACCAGCAAATATGTTCTTTTATAGCTTTCTTAACTTAAATTATTTTTGGTTTGGGTCAGTTCGTGTTTTTTTTTTAAAGTTGCGCAAAAAAAATTAACACTCTCCGAGAATATTTCAAAAGCTCGATAATATTATTTCTTTGAATTTCAACTTATTTTAGAATTACAATTTACAGCAAAAAAAATAAACGCATTCCGTAGTTTATTTTAATTTTCACCCAGCGGCTAGGAGTGGTTTAAAATGGGTTAAGGCATGAAATTATTAACCTGAATATAGATTATTTTCAAAATTCTACTGCAGAATTATTCAAAATATTTCAGTCCATATTACAATATTGCAGTATAGCATTGAAGTTCTAGAAAATATTTCAGGCCATGCATGTAGAACATAATGTTTATTTAAAAATTTTCATTCAAATAAAATGTTTTATTTAACAAGCTTTAATCAGTTGATTAGTTTTCCTTCTATTATAAATTTGTGTTGAGTAGTGTAAACTGTAGGCTCAGCCATGTTGTATCACAATGGGCCATTCTGGTCATAATGTTTTCCTGGACAACCACTTAAAAAAAGAGTAATTTGTCTCTTTAAACGAGTATTCAATACAAGTACATATTCGATACTTTTTTCCGATTTTTTCGGTAGCATCGATACTTTTATTCGATACAAGTAATGAGTAAAAGTATCGATACTATGTGGGTATCGAATCAATACTAGGAGTAGGTAAACAGGGAAAAAATTCCTTGGATGAGGGTAAGATTGAGGATTTCGCGAAGTGAAGCAGGAATGAACTATAGAATAGGCCGTGCAATTCGACTCTCCAAGCCCTAGCAAAATTAACAGATTCATGACATGACTGGTTCCATTGCTAAAGTTTACTTATTTCTTTCTCTTCCGACGGAAAACTTTGCACTTGATAGGAGTGTCGAGAGATAAAGTAAATCTGAGAATCCGATGGTGAAACCAATTGCTGCTTTCGTAGTTGACTAAACCATTGGGTACAAGTGTGTGTTGATATTTAAATTTTTTGAAAGGGCTTGAATTATCTAAAAATTGTTCCCAAAAGAGGTAAGATTTTTTTTTAAAATATTTTTCATTTGGAAAAATTTTTTGCAAATTTCTTCCAAATTTGGTAATTCACATTTCTAATTAATTATTAAAATTAATAGGCTTTGAATGAACAATATTGCCAGAAGGATGTCAAAAAGTTCATAGATCCAGCAGATCAGACGATCTTTTGGGAACCCGCTACGGGTCCACTTTACGGTTTGTCTATAACAAAGATCACTGATCGAAAAACAACAAAATTTTTCATACGAAAAACAGACACGGTTCATATTAGATGTCAGAAAATCTGTAATCAATATGTAATACAAGTGTCAAAGAAGAATGGCAAAAAGTATATAGAACGGTAGTAGTAGTTCCTTTCAATATTACTATTCAGTGAAAATAACTGTCTTTCTAATTCTCATTTACTTAACAGTATTATCACTTAGATAGATTGTTGAAATGACGGAACTATCCCAATTAAAGTTCCGGCTTCCCCGAGATAGAATAGCGAAACTTTGATGATTTTCTTTACAGCTCGTCTCTCTGATAACTCCCCTAAGTGCGTGTTTGTGGGCTCAACTCAATCCGTCCAACATCTTAACGTTGTTTTAAAAACCCACGTGAAACCTGACGAACGATCAATCGAATTAGCTTGATAAGACTTTGAGGGACGTCGCCTTACAACATGTGGTCAAAGCAATGGAGTTTTTATTTAATTGGACAATTATGTTAAATTGGACTATTGCAGCAAATTCCATAAATTAGGAGTGGAGTCCCTCTGTAGAAAAATCATGAAAATGTTCCTTTCAGAAAGCTTCTTAAATCTCAGAATTCGAACCTCTTACTAAGCGATAGATTGCCTTGCTAAGTAGCTCTCAGACTTTCAGATTGTAGCTGGCGATAGTAGTCTCCTAGTTACGGCAGTTGAAATCCTGAAAAGCTGTGTTGTTTCAGCTTCCGCTCCTACCAGAAATCTAACCACGTGGAGGTGTTTATGGTTATCCAACCAGAAAAGCAATTTTGTAGTAAATAAAAAGTTATCTTCATGCAAATTTATGCTCTAGCCCACTTTATTTGCCGTTATTTATTTGATTTACTTTACAAAAAACAATACAGAACACAATTTGTTCTGAATCGCGCTTAAGCTTCACTCCAATTACAAATATCAACTGTATCAATTTCGATATTATGCATGCATGCAGAGTAGTCATATCTACACTTTTCATCTTTGGGAGAAAAAATGCATTTGTAATTTTCATACATAGAGAAACCTTAAGGAAAAATCAATTGTTGGCTATAAAATTGAAAGATTGTGTTCTCATAAATTAAAAATTCTAACAATCATCGTCGTCATCGTCATCATCATCATCAGTATTGCATACAGTACACACCAAAGAGAAAAAAAGAACATCATACCGATCCGTACGAGTATGAGCCAAAAAAAGATATCCCAAATGTAGCCTATCTTTACATCGAAAACATTCGACAACGACGATGTCGACGACTGACTATTCATCTCGTCGCACCAATGCTCTCTGATATGTACTTACAATACAACGGTGAATTCACAGCCACCGACACCATCGTCATTGCCTTCATCCACCACCAACGTATCGTCCCTGCCGTATCAATGTTGCCAAAAACAAAAACACTTCTTCTTGCTATGAGCGAGTACTCGCGTTCGATCGCGCCCATGTAAGATCATTTGCTGTGTATTCAAATTCTTTCAAGTTCTTAAGGTCAAATAACGGATTCAGGGCTTTGAATTTGATCTTGACAATAACATTCACAGTTGCATTGTGTAGCGCGCATATTATGAAAATGTTTATGCTGTTGTTGTAATTGTAGTTGTGTTTGATGCTGTTAAACTCCGCTGTGAAGCGCATAAAGCCCAGATGAATAACAAAAAGAAGAAACTTTTCTATTGCATCCATTATTATGAAAATCAGTAGAAGTTTGTTGCACAGTCGCGCATTTGTTGCCGATCGTGTTAGAGATTTGCTGCTTGCGGTGGTGGTGGCGGCGGCGGTGTTTTTTTTTGGGTAGCCCAATGAAAGCGCAGTAGTTTTCAATTGTTCTTTCTCATCTATAAACAAGAAATTAATCTTCTTTAGCATGTTTTTATGTGTGTGTGTGTTCATGTGTTTGTATGTATGTGTGGATAGACTCGTAGGAAATAATTTAAAATATACTTACATTTATCAAAAGTTAAAATTTTTTTTCTTGTTTATATAATATTTTTGGGTTCAATCTAGCTTAAGTACTATTTGGATTTTATGGTCTTGCTTCCTATTTTTATCGGCGGAGTTTGGGGTTTCCAAAATCACCTTTTATAAAGATGTACACAGTGAGAGTTAGAACTATTGTATTGTATTACAGAGGTTTCTGTCGTTGTACCGCGACCTATAAGATCTATTGTACGTCCCTCTTTTCTATCTAGTCTAGTCTGCCTGGAGTACCTCATCCAGTCCAGTCTCCCTCAAGAATTTGAGTATTGCGCCCGGATCTATGGATGCCAGTTCGGTACTGGGCATTTGGTACATGCCCAGACATTTCCTTCTTTTGTGGATCAGTGCTCCACATTGAGCTAAAATATGTGTTGATGATTCGTCTTCCTCATTACAAAACCTACAAATTGAGCTTTGCTCAACCCCTATCTTGCAAAGGTGTTCTTTGAGCCCGCAATGCCCAGTCAGAATACCAGCTAATATGCGCAAACTGTTTTTGTTGAGACCAATGCAGAATGCGTATCTACTCTTATTATAATTACCTAAAAGCGCTTTGGATTGCCTCAGTCCCGTAAGATTGGTAAAGAGTTCTTGCCTCTTGTTCCTCTCTTCTTGCCTGAGTAATTCCCTGATTACGCTATCTCCTATTCCACAGAAGGATTCAGGCCCCACGAAAGTGGTTGCTGCCCCCTTTCTTGCAAGCTCGTCTGCCTGCCCATTACCCTCAATGAGTTAGAACTATTATTTATTATAATTTTATAGTGGCCTACGGGGAAATATATCTTAATTTCATAGTTAGTTTATAGTTATCTTATCTTATAATCGGCACTTATGTCTGAGTTTGGGTCTAAAATTGGATTGATTTCCTGTCTGACTTTTGGTCTGATTATCAGTTATAAGTTTCATTCTGAATGTGTTTAAATTTTAGCCTGAATTTTGTTCTGGTTTGGTCTGAGGATTAGCTGAGTCTTTTGCTGGAGTTTTAGTCTGATTTATTAACTGAATTTGGCCTTAACTTTAAGCCAAATTTGGTTTAGTTTTTAGTCTGGTTTTTTGTATGTTTCTTGCTGAGAATTTGGTACGATTTTAGTTTGAGTTTTGGGCAGTATTTAATTCAATTTTTGGTCTGGATTTGGGTCTAAATTTGGCCTGATTTTCATTCTGGTTTTTAGGCTGAATATTCGGCCTGGGTTTTAGTTAATTTTTTGTATGTGTTGTATATATGGTCTGAATATAGTTCAAATTTTAACGGCCTAATTTTTAATCAGAATTTGATCTGAATTTTTATCTGGACTAATGCCTGGCGAATATCTCCAAACCTTAAAGAGATATTGACAAATATTTTCAAGCGTTTTTGATTTCTGTTTTTGGATTTCCGAGCCAATTTAGCGTGTTGTAACGAAAAATAATGATAATGAACTTGGAGTCAGCTTACTCGAACTATATGAAAAGTATATATATAATCCATCCTATGTTACAATAATTAGATCCAATTTTTCGGGGGTCACAATACATGATACATTAATAAATGCAAAGAAAAGTTTGTATGCTCGGTCCTCGAGTATCTCAGAAACTTTAATGTTTTTCAATTCAATTAAAGTTATTTCTATTTGAAAATATTTTTCTCATCATGCCCAATAATAGTGCTAAGGTTAATGATAAGGTCGTTACTTTCGGTTACTGGACTAAAAAAGGATACGAATGAAATTCCAATTGATTGTGTTGATAAAATATAAAATTTTCCCTAGGCCAACCAAACTTAAAACAGAGATGGGTTTTTATCATTTATTTACTTTTTTTTTTGTTTTTTTTGTTTTTTTATTATTCTGCTTGAAGTCACTCTTCATTGCCAATTTTTATCTTGCTTCCGCAAGTGAATGGCAATGAATGAAATTTTAATACTTTAGGCATTAAAAAAAAAATAAAAATGCTCCCAAATATTGAGATGCAATGCAAAAAAAAAACAAAAACGCTGAACGCGAACCGTTCATTCCACAAGCAAAATCAAATTAGTGCTGCATGTTGCACTAACGTCGCGATGCAATTTTGTTTACTTGAGCTCAATTTATTCTTTTCGTGGAAATTGAAATGCAGAAAGAACCATATTTGTATACATGCCTACTACCTACCATTACTACGAGTTGTGGCACAAAGTAAACCCTATGGGTATGCAAAAAGAACTTAATAAGGATTGCATTGCAATCTTAAAAAATAATAAGAACTAACAAAAACCAAATAAAAAAATTCGAAGTCACTCACATTGATCGTCAGTTTGTCAGTTTATTTCGTTGGTCGTTAGTTATGCTTCTTTCTCATGTCGATTGTGCTGTTGCTGTTTTGCTGCTGCTGCTGCTGATGCTGTATCCAACTGAGTAGCAATTGATTTCTGCAGCATCTGCATTGCCAATGTTTGCTTTATTTTATTTTTTATATTTTGATTTTGCTTAACAAACTGCGGTTATTTTAAAGAATATCAATTCGTTGAAGTTCAAGTACATAGTTGAATTGAGTTTGGAAGAAAATTGGCGGACATGGTTAACTAACAATCGCATGCATATTCCTTTTTCTATATTGCATACATATATGAATATATCGTCTACGATCTTCACGATCTTTACATAGTTGCAGTTATAACTAAATTTATGAAATAAAATATATAAAATAGTAATAAAATAATGCATACATAATCTTAAGTTATTTTCCCAGTCGATAAACAAGGCCATTTCCTTTTTAAAAAAAAAAAATTTTCGTAAAAATTCAAATTCCACACTATGGCATGGTAATTACTATGACTGAAAAGAACAATGTTAATCGAATCTTATTCTTAGCATGACGATTGTATAAAAAATATACTAATTCAGAGGATACGATTTTAAATCAGGCAGCAATTGATTTAAGACAGCTATTCTTCGATTAGAGGAGAAAAACTAATTCAAAAAAATTTTATAATATTTTTAGATGATATCAAAAGAAAATTCAAAACAATGAAAATGAGTTTGAAAAACGAAAACATATACTAAAAATATAGCGATTGGAAGCAAAAATCTGAAAAGGAATGAAGTCTGAAACAAACATTATATGAAACTATTCAAATGGATTGCTTTATATTTAGCATTGATTTTAGCAAATTGTCGCCTGAGTATTGATTTGGCGTATAGGCATAGGAATACTTATACACATACGCCAAATCAATTCTCAGGCGACGAAATGTGAAAATATTTGGAAACCTTGAGAAATTGGATGGGCAACATTTATAGATGGTTGCAAGCCTTATTGCAAACTTTTGTATATTCTTAATTCTTCTACATTTTTTAAAATATCTTGCTAGATACAAATTCGAAGTGCCTCTTCATTTTTATTCGTACTTTGCGAAAATTATTTGTTTTTTGAAATAAAACTCAATTTTAATAAAAACTTTCATACGGTTTAGTATGGGAATATTTCGTAACAATCTCGGCAAATTTAAATAGATTTTTTTAATTGCAGTGGTGTTACAGCATAACGGATGCCGATATAACAAATGCTCGAACACTTTTTTTAAGTTAATTCATTAATGACTCTAAATAACGAATGTGAAAAATGTAGTATTCTATTTTAATTAGGCTGAGCATCAAAAAATTCTTTTAAATAGGAAAATCCCAGTTGGAATTTTGTGTTGAAAGCAGGAATTTTTATAAAGGAATAAAAAGAGAAACACTGCTATAAATAGTTGGTTTTTTTATCTTCACAAAAAAAGTAAATAAGATAAGTTATTGTTATTTTGAGGCGTTAAGCAGGAGTGTATGGGAAATATTTCCAAAACCAGAAAATTCCTGCTCATTCCTGTACTGATGGTCAACCTATATATAACGAATGTTTTCTTTTCTTCATACGTAGTATTGAACTTTGAATATTTTCATACTTTTGGTCTGAAATTTCGTCGAAACAGTCATTTTTGAGAAATCATTTATATATAGATTTTTCCAAAAAAAAAAGCCATCAACAGTGAATGTACTTTCAACAAACGAAAAAATTTAAGATTTAAAATATTATTTTATATTATATTTTATTTTAATAAATTTTATATTATATAAATATTAAAATGGGGTCGGACATTAGAATCAATTCTGATTAGCCGCTATGCTGGACGTGCCAATAGCATGCAAGTTACAGTGCAACTGGTTATTAAATACATTAAATCTACAATTTCAACACCAGCTTATAAATGTCTTACTTTTAGAAAGCTTGATAATGGTCAAGTTTTTGGACTGAATTTTGTACCGAATTTTAGTCTGATTGTAAGTCAGAATTTTGTTTTATTTTAGTTTGAACTTTAATCTGAATTTAGTTTGAGTTTTAATCCATGTTTGGTCTAAATTTTGATTTGCTGGAAGCGTTTGCAGACCAGCGCTTGATCTGACTTCTGGTCTAAATTTTGGGTTGCTTTTAATTTGTATTGTGCATCTTTTTAGCCTCAGTTTTAATCAAACTCTTAGTTTGAGTTGTGGTTAATATTTTCATCTGAATTGGCTTGATTTTGATACTATTTTGGTCTGAATTTTGGTCCGAAATCGGTCTGGATTTTGTTTTAAAATTTGGTCTGAATTCGTCTGGAATTTAAGTCTAGTTTTTGTTTAATTTAAGTTAAAATTTTTTGATGTAAATATTTTCCAGTTAGTTTTCAGATATTTTCAGAAAGTTTTGTCTAACTATTGGTCTGAGTTGTGGTCAAAATTTTTTTTTTTTTGATTTTTGGAATGAATTTTAAAACTGATTTTGGTTTTGAAAGTACTATCCAAATCAACTGTTAATCTTAATTTAATTTTTTTCGGGTCAGAAAAGTCATAATCAAGATTTTGGTCTGAGTTTGGTCTCATTTTGATCTAGATTTTTGATTTGAATTTGGTTCTTTTCTTGGTTTGAATTTCGATCTGAAAAAAGGATTTGAATTTTAGTTTGAAAATTAGTCGAAATTTCCGTCTAAATTTCTATCCGAATTTTTTTTGAATTTTGGGATCAGTTTTTTTCCAGTTATCTTTTAATTTTTTATCTGTGTTTGATAAAATTCTTGCACTAGTTTTTGGTCTTGGTCTGAGTTTTGGTCGATAGTGAGTCTGATATTTATCTTTTAATTTAGTAAAATCAGCCCCATCCCCCTAAACACAAATCCTAGAACCGCCACTGGCTGTACACACAATATTTTTCTAGTTTTACTACAAGACTCTTCCGCATTTTTTGTTTTTTATTTATTTAACTGTAATATTTTGGGTTGTTTTTTTTTGTTTCTTAAAAAATTAAGTATAATAGGGGAAAAATTATAACGAATTTTCGATATAATGTATGACCTTGAACATTATATCATTCGTTATACTGGACCACCACTGTATCTTCACATCAGTATATGTGAAAGTAAGTATATAATCTTTTTAAAAATTTTATACAGGTACAATTGTTTAGTTTATAGTTGTCTTACTTTTAGACAGCATTATTAAAATGGTTTTAGGTTAGCTCTTTGATATGATTTCTTTTTGTCTGAATGTCGGTGTGTCTTTAACCTTAGTTTTGGTATACCTTTGGTCGTAATTTCGCCCTGATTTTCGGAGTGAAGTTTGGTTTCAGTTTTAATCTGATTTAAGTGCGAATTTGAGATTTAATTTTTGTCCGTTTTCGGTCTGATTTTTGGGGTAAGATTTGGTTTACTTTTGGCCTGAGATTTCGTCGAAATATCGCTCTGATTCAAACTTTTATCTCTGGTTTAAATTTTTGTTTATTTTCGATCTGAATTTTGGTTTGATATTTGGTCTTAATTTTTCCAGCTTTTTGGTCTAAATTAAGCATTAAATTTTGGTCTGCTTCTAATAAGAACTTTGATCTGCTTTTGGTCCGCTTTTGGTTGAATTTTAATTTTATTTTTGACGTGGTTTTTACCTGGATTTTTTCTGGTTTCTGTCCTATGTTCCTTAATTTCGTAAAATCAGCACGTCGTCTCCAAAACCAAATTCTAAATCCGCCACTGCATATAAATGTGAGTTGTGTCAAACATAAGGGTCATTATATTAATTTACTAGCAAATACTTATACTAGAAATATTTTAAGTTTTTATATTGTTGCCAATTAACCCGGTTTTCTTCTGCCACTTCGATGCCATCTATTTATTTCTATAGCTTTGTTGCAAGCCAATATTGCACACTTCACTGAATTTATGTTAAAAAGAAAAATATTCGGGAGAAAAAAAAGCCAAGCCGAACCAAAGAGTTGCGCGAACTTCGTTAAAGTGTGCCCATTGTGTTAATTCAATTTAACGGGCTGGTCCACTAACAATAACACCAACAACAGATGTGGCAAACTCAGTTTCAAACGAAAACCTTAGCAAACATCAGCAACAACATCACAAACTGAACAACATGACAATTATATTGACGTCATGTAACCGAAATCGAGTCAAGACCAAGCCTACCTTTTTAAGCGCAATTTAGTAAGCACACATTATTCAGTACCACCAAAAAAGGTGAAGAAAAAAGTTTTTCTATGCTACTAAAATTTATATGCAGCTGCTTATGCAGATTTGTATTTTACAATGTATTTTTTATAGTTTAAATTAAACTTTACACAAATCTTACGTGTGTGATGTTTGCGAAAAATATTAGTTACCACTAACATGCACGCTCATTGAATGAGCAGAAACAGAATGTAGTTAAATTATAAATGGTTAACCAAAAAAGATCGCTGTATATGAGTAATTCTTACATTAATTTTAATACATACATGAAACCTAACAGAAAATCCAAAGAGTGAGAAAATTAAGTCATTTCATTATATTTGGCAAAGGACCACCTTCCCTCACTCTCTTAGTTTATGGGTATGATCATAAAGTATTGAGCTCGTAAGTGGTAGTTAGTGAGTTTGAAAAATAGCTTGTCATAAAAATCAATTTCATTTCAATTTTCACATTTAATTATTTCATCGCAAATGACAAATGCTGGAAACTCTTATATAAACACCAAATAAGTGCACTGTAATTTGTAGGCGGACAGAAAAATGTAAAATCTGCAGAGTTTCCAGTTTTTACGGTGCTGTGCTTAAATAAATGACTCGAACGCTGGCAATGTTCAGCTAACGAGTACAATTTATATTTGTCATGTTTTTTTATAGCCAATTTAAATATTTTTTGGATGTCACTAATGTAATTCGCAATTTGGAAATATGTAGATTCACTATATTACAATTACACAAACAATATAAGAATTGAATTGTGATTTTCTCATGTTAAATTTATAGTGAATACAACTTTAAGTACTTACACTAATGTATGTACAAAGATTTGCTGTTATTGATAAAAAGAAAAGGGTTTAACTTAGACGAAGTAGGTCAGGTCATATATAAAATTGATTGCATTAATTAAGTTTTAAAAATTATTTTGCTATGTACTTATTTATCCTAATTCTAGGGAGTCACTCTTATATTTTCGTAGAAAAATTGTTCTCTTTGTTAGTTTATCTCTGTGAACTCTCTTTTTTTCCTTTTAAATATTACACTGTGCAGCACATTTTTCTAACGGAGAGTCGGGAAGCACGGATCGATAGCACTGGTGTAGAGTAATAAAATCCTAAAAGGGTTTTGCAAAGTTAGCTCGCTTTTAAAAGTTATAGGCTTTCGAAGTTTGACTGTTGCAGCTTATTTTTTGACTATGAAGTGCTTATTTTTACTATTTTCTTCAGCGAAATAAGAACAAAAACAATTTTAACATTATAAAGTTTTCCATATTAGGAAGTTTAAACTATCTATTACATGACTTTTGCAAAAATAAGCAATAATACTTGCAACAAAATTGTATAGAATTTAATGTTTGGGATTTCAAATTTTTGTTTTTATTATAAACAGAAAATATAACTGAAAAATACATTAAAACAGCTCAGCTTTGAAAGGCTATAATATTTAAAAGCGAGCTAACTTTTTAACTTTAACTTTCGTACTACCTCCACGAAAGCTCTCTTCGCAATTCTTCACTGGTTGCCAACTTCACTACTGGTTAAGCAACAAGCTAAGTGCTCTGCTGCCAGACTCAGTGCCCTAACTCGCTGGACCCGGTCGAACCTTGGCCATGCTAAGATTCTAATCCACGATATGTCCGTTCCAACCAACGTAGACTACATTTACTCTACCCCTAATTTAAACCACACGTTCTTCACCCATATCCCCAGTAGAGAGGAATGGGTTAATGACGAGGTGGTCACTGACAATTCAATTGACATCTATACAGATGGATCCAAATTGGAGGAAAGAGTCGGCTGTGGCATCTTCTCTAGGAAGTTAGATCTCAGCCTCTCTTTCCGACTTCCTGACCATTGCAGGGTGTTTCAAGCGGAAGTAATAGCTATCTATCAAGCGTCCAAGTGGCTTATTCGCAACGATTCATTCGATACGAATATCCGCATCTACACGGACAGCCAAGCTGCAATCAAGTCCCTTGCCGGTGTTTTCACTACATCAAAGCTTGTTCTTGACTGCCGATCTTCACTCAACTTGTTGTCGAGTCACTCGCTGGTTCACCTATGTTGGGTACCTGGACATATGGATATTTCAGGTAACTGCTATGCCGACGAGTTAGCAAAACAGGGCTCGCAGCTTACAGATATATCACCTTCCTGCACAATGTGTGTCCCTCTTACGTCTATTAAATTAGCCATTAAGCAAAACTACCTTAAGGAAGCAAAAAGATTCTGGGTAGCGGAGCATACCTGTGGTGTTACCAGGCTAACATGGACCACTATGGACAATAGACGGACTAGACAGCTACTCAACCTTAGCAGAAACTCCATCAGCATTACGACTTCGGTCCACACGGGACACTGCATAATGGGGAGACATGCTGCAAGACTGGGGCTGCCTTTCAATGACTTCTGTCGGGGCTGCGGCTCTGAGGAAGAAGAAGAAACAGTCCTCCATTTCATGTACGAATGCCCATCCCTGGCCAGGAGGAGACTAAAACTCCTGGGCTCACCTTTCTTTACTAGTCTATCCGAGCTATCGTCCATAAATATTATGGACATAGCCAGATTCATTATGTAATCCTCATGGTTTTCCACTCCGTAAATGGGGGAGTCGCGCAACACTGTGGTATCAAAATGAGCCTAATTATGTGCTTAAGTGTGCTTTCAAGTAGAAGGCTGCCACTCCAACCTAACCTAACCTAACATTTTAAAATCCTCTTAGGGTTTTGTTACTCTGGACCAGTACTACCGACCTGTGTTGGTCGCTTCTCCGTTAGATTCCATGGCCCTAAAATTGTTGCACAGTGTGGTCAAATACATTCTTTTTATTCATTATGCCAAAATAATTTTAATATTGTGATTAATTTTTGGGATAAGTAGGGGAACATGATCCTAAGTTGGCACTGTGGGTTAAGCCGCCACACCGCTGTTTTTTGAGAAGGAGCGCGTGGCAGCTTAACAGTTTTGTCGTATGAGAGGTTGGTAGATATGAACGTAATTTACGCTGACAATTGTCACTTTAGTTTTAGCTTGACAACATGAGTGCGGTGTAAATTTTTCGTGCAAACGGAATCCCATTTTCTTACATTCTTGTGAAGCTGCTACGGGTGTGTAAATAAAAGAAAAGAAACTGTTTTTGAACGGACTTTAACTTATCTATGTAACACTTGTATTGTGGGCACTAAACGTTTGAAGCATATTTAAAGATAGGTCGAACTAGCGAATAAACAAAGTTTTAGTTATAGAAGGATTGTTGAATTCTTTAGACCACCTCTTTATGAAACCAAGAACCCCTTTTGCTTTATTTATAAATGTATTTATATGCAAATTAAAACGAAGTTTTGGGTCCGTAGTTACTCCAATATCAATACAAATAAACACTCTATCTAGAGACTTAGTACCAATACTGTAGTTTGCCGTCAATGGTTCCAACCATAAACTTACATTTGTCAAGATTTAAGGCCCTCAGGTTTACAAAACACCAGCTAGAAAGGGAAGTTAAGTCGCACTGTATTAAATCTTGAATTGCCGGTGAATAATGTGTAATAAAAAGATTAACGTCATCTGCAAACATCAAAACCTTTGAATTTCGAATAGTACAGTATGTTCCAAAGAAAAGTGTTTTTAGTATTAAAGAAAAAAAGTAGATACATATGTTTTTTCATTCATTTATTAAAGTATAGTTATTATGCTATTGCGCAGTTAAATTTAGTAAAATGTCCAGTCACCTTTATTATCAATAATCTCCTAGCATCTTCGGCTGCAACTTTTGCTTAATTTCTTGGCATAATCATTCCTTAGATTCATCCAGATTCTTTTTATGGCCCGAATGAGCTGCTTTGTACCACTAACGTGACTTTGCCATTTTGTTCATTCCACGATGTGCAGAGGCGACTCCGAAGTTTTGGATCGTTGTCTTCTTGGAGAATCCAGTCATTATTTTCTGCTCCATATAATAATTTTGCAGATTTCAATAAACCATTTCGGTAGAATTCTAGCAATAACTTTGAGTCAAGATTTTGGGTAAACGCAATTAATTTCCCGAAACCATTTTCAGAAAAGCAGCCATAAACATGGACCTTGGCTTGGTGCTTAACCGTGCGTTGCAATAATTTTTCACCATTTTTTGTTCAGGCTTTCTTCCAGTAATTGTAAATATAAAAACTTTACTCATCAGTAAATATTATCTTGCTCCAATCTCCATTCAAATTCTCCCTTGCCCAACTAAGCCTTTTTATTGTTTGCATTTCTGTCAATAATGGTTTAGGATTTGTGCTCCGATTTTTGATACCACATTCTTTAAGTCTACGCCGAATTGTATTGATGGACACTTGAACTCCTTTTTTGCCAATTTTTCTCGGGCTTATCTTAAACTTAGAGTGGGATTTTTCGAAAAATGTCCTATTATAACTTCATCGTCCTTTTTTGAGGTTCCTCTGTTCAAGCCTCTACCCGCTTCATCATCAACGTTTCCAAATTAAATTCTTTGTACCTCTTTAACCACTTCGTTACGAATGAAACTGACGTTTTTGTATATTTTGCAACCAGCTTAACGGTCATTTTTGGTCCTTTTGAATGCGAACTTAAAAACATGACTTCAAAACGTTTTTTATACGCGACCCTCATTATGAATATTGTGTTACACTTACAAAATACAAAACTGTGGGAGAAAACTATAACGCGAAATAGGCAATGATATTTAAAAAATTATTTTCAATTTCACATGGATGTCAGATTATGTAGAGAAAAGTATTACGCAACACGTTTCTTTGGAACATACTGTAGATGGAAGATCATTTATGAAAAGTAAAAAGAGAATAGGTTGCAGATGGCTACCTTGGGGAACTCTAGAGGTATCTTCAGTATTCTGAGAAATTGGGTCCCTGAAAATAACTTTTTGTCTTCGGTTGCATAAATAGGATTTGATTTAGTTAATAAGGGCTTGTGGAAACCCAGTTTTGTTAAGTTTATTAATTAAAAGTTCATGATTCACTTTGTTAAAAGCTTTACTAAAGTCGGTGTAAATTATGTCCTTTGGAAGCCCCTTTGAAAGCTTTTATTTCCCAATCTTTAATTTTTGTTTAGATGTGATTCGATGACAAACCACAAAAAGGTTTGTGATTTATGAAAAACCTTTTCACTAGGTTATCCATTCTTTCATATCCATAAAATCTTTCACGACCCAATATAACTTTATTCCTGTGGGGTAGGGTTCAAAGGAGATCAAAACATACCCATAAAGTCTTAGATTTTATGGTGTATGAATTCTGAGGTTTGAAAGCTGCTTGGCTGTCTGGCTGGAATGCAAATGTGGGTATTGTTATTACCAGAATTTCTTTACCAAACTGATTGCATAAGATGGCTGGCTAAATTTTCAACTTAAATAATGTCAGCAGCACTTTCCGTTTTACTTAGCTGCATAAAAAGAGATGGTAATGAGACTTTTTGAATAGTTTAGGAAATGCCATAAAATTTAAAAGACTCTGCTTATTTACTTTTGTCTGAAGAAATTTATTTTATTCATATTCTGTTGCATTAAATTAAATAACGCAAAAAAATTTTTTCCAGCACATTTACATTTTGTATTGATTTATGCAAAAAGCAATTGTATTCATACAAATTCTTACATGTGGATATGATTGATTTGCAAAAAACTATAAACTAAAAATAATAAAAAAAAAAATCAAACAAAAATACCTCTTCTGTATAGAATACATGCATACATTCATACCGAACATGGTATAATCCTCCTTTATTTTATATATATACACACACACAGAGACCCGCATTAAAGCGTTCCTTCTTCGAAATGCAAATACTTTAAACGTTCTTGCTTGAATAAGTGATTTGAGACACAAATTCTGCGTCGCCGATGCCGTCGTCCGGAGCCCAATGGGCAATGAGCAATGAGTGAGCGCAATGGGCAAATTTTAAGCAGCCGCCGCATCTCGTTTATCTTAATGCTGGTAAAGGCAGACCCCGGCCTCATGCACTACTTAAGATATTTGCACAATTGCATATAATTTTGCAATTTCGCATTTTAAGGATTGGCAGATTGGCAAGTAAAAAACAGATGAAAAAAAAAAAACTATGACGAAGTAAACGTTCGCATGCAAGGTCGTTAATGGCCATAAACTACACGTACATACACACACACATACACACACACGCATACACATGGACTAGTGCATGCTACATTGTATGCGGACATTGTGTCTGATGGCATGAATATTCTAAAAATATATACATAATAATTTTTTTTCGCAAGCCTTAAAGCTAATAATCTTAAAATGCAAAACTTGTTTCATGCGAAGAAAACTCTCATGCGAAATATTTTTATATAGCGTCCACCTTCCTTCTCCTTCTCCTTCACTGAAACTGTATGCTCTTTAGCCTCGCAATATTAGCGATTTTAGATTAAGTAAATGAAGACAGAAGAATAAATAAATTAATATTTTTATTTTTGTCCAAGGCGGATCGTATCAGATCGAACATCGTCATCCATCCATCCACAACCACTAACCATTGCATGTGTAACTAACTATTCCAGTACAACCACCCGCTGTATGCAATTTGTTGCTTTTACACTGAAATTAGTAAAACTTTTTATTAAATACGTATTGAAGTTGGCAGTAGTGACGGCAGGTAGACAGGGGGAGGCAGGCAGGCGCGCAAGTGGCATGTAATAATAATGTGTTTTAAATGAAATTAAAAGCCGGTTGTGAAAATACGGTAGCAACACAAATATCAGCAGCAATTTCTTGTTGTTGCTGTTGTTGCATTGTAAAAACTTTACCTACTTGTTTCTAGTTGATGTTATTTTTTTATTTTATTTTTATTTTATTTTTTTTTTTGCTTCACTTAATATTGCACTGATTTATTTAGTAGTTGGTATTGTTTATGTTTTTTAAATGTTTGCAACCAATCCCCCAAAGCTATTAGAAATAAAATAATAATAAACTCTAACAACTTTTCAATTTTTCCGTATTGTTATAATCACACAGCACATGATTAATAGGGGAATTCACTTTACTACTGTATGTGTGAATACCAAAGTCGTGGAAATGATTAATTGCACTGATCATTTTGTAATTTCAATGAGGCAATTTAGAATAAAATTTTGCATTTACATTATACTCACTGTGGTGGTCTGTGTTAATGTTAAAGTTAGTAATATTAATTTGGTAGTGTTTACGCACCCATGTATCTACTTAATATTTATTGCTTTATTGGTTTTAATATTGAAAATTTTATTTTTAAACGATAATCAGCTTTCGGTATTATAAAATATTTGCATAAATCCTATTCCGGATTTATTACTATAAAGAAATTAAAATTGAATTCCGAATTGCGGTTCTATTTTTGTTTTCAAAAGAATTTCAGATTGTGACACAACTGAAAGTTGAGCAGTTCTATTCCCAGATCAAACAAAAAACAAAAAAGAAAATTAAAATTTATTTGTATAATACAAACTCTTGGCAAACAATGCTTCTGTAGATAACATTTGACACAGAAAAGCTCTTCATTTCTCCGTTGCGGTTCGGCATGAAGCTCTACTACTTTCTGTTTCTACTTGTCGGCGCTAAACTAACAACGAGCATCAAATGAGAGGCTACTTACTAATTTTACTAAAGAGCAAAAGCGAAACGAAATATATTCAGAGCAAAAGTTAAACGAAATATGTTCAGAGCAAAAACGAAATAAATCACTATGCCATTTTTGCTCTGAAATAATTGTTATACCATTTTTGCCCTTACTTTTAAGTCGTTTCAGCAGTCGATCGGTATTGCATCTCGCTGCTGGTTTCTACGTTTTCATGTTTCAAAATTTGAAAGAGCGAATTGCGACCTGTTTACACTCTCTACTCTTTGTTCATCTTTAAACCATAAAAAAGAGGACGAGTAGGAAAGTGGTAGTACTTCTCAGTTCAAAAAAAAAAGTGAAATAATTTTACTTAAGAGCTAACGCGACACAAATATTGTCAGAGCAAAAATGAAACGAAATATATTCAGAGCAAAAACGGAATAAGAAAAGAATTGTTTTATCATTTATACTCTTAATTTTAAGTCATTTCATTATCACTCTAAACCAGCGATGGTCACACTAATGCCATTACAATATGTGTATGTAGTAGTGCTTTCACTTAGAGAAATATCTGGTGAGTAATTTTGTTTGCTCCTCAATCCTAATAAATTCATATTCAATATGGATAGACCTATAATGTCTTTCTAGACGCGACGGATTAGCGCGTGCCAACGTGCATTGACATACTAAACATTCAGGCTTGCCGAAAAAATTTTTAGAAAACAAGAAATTGTATTAAAACTTGTGGTCAAATATTTTTATCAGTGCAAAACATAAATAGCGTGAGTACTACAAACTCGCATGAAGTTTCACCACCGACTGAATGCTTTCGTCGTATACATGTGGACGTATTTTTTGGAATTGAAATCACTAATCATTTTTTAGCTTGCCAAATCAATTTAAATAGAACTGTGAAAAAAAAATACCCATCTTAATTCAAATGTAATATATATATGTTACATATTAGGTATGCTTCTGAGGCGTTTTAATCTAATCTATCAGCAAATGTATGAGGCTGTTTTTGAGAGCTCACTGGACACATCGTTTCTCCAATGGTAGCAAGCTAGATTAAAAAACAAAAGACAAGAATGATAATGGATCGGTCATGGTTGGTTGGTTAGTTAATTGGTGGTTCGAGCTACGAATCACGCTTCGGCTCTGTTTTGAGATCACATCCTTAGCTAATTGTTGGTTTAAGTGGTTTTTGAGCCTGGGATTGACCATATTCTACATAAAAATACCATTCCAGCTACTCCGCTGGAACCTTTAGGTTTTTATTGGCATTGAATTATTGCCGTCGGGTTGACGTTTGCCTTCTTTACTTAAAAAAACAGCTTACCTTTGATAGTTCCACGGATTAGACGTCAACTCTTTGTCCTTTAGCATTTTCTTTGTCACACTTTAAGCAGAATAATGACATTGAGTTTAGTATTTACCGCCCAGTCTTTTTCACTTGCTTCTTCTTCACTAGCAGCTTTCTACGGCTCCTTCTGGTTGTGCTCCTCAGCCAATTGCCTGCTCTGCGGCGTTGCCATCTTATTGGTGGTAATTGTGTGATTGTGTTTCTCGTTAGTACCTCGTAGTTTAGTTTTCGATCTCGTTCTCTTTGTTGACTATGTTAGCATACCGATAACTCCCGTAGTGAGAGTTCAATGTCGGTAAAACCTTTCAACTTTGTGTATGCAACTTTGATCGCCATCCTTAGGAGCATAATATGATTTTGTAATGAGCTTGTACTTTTAGTATGCGCAAAGCTCGATGTAACCTAAATTTTGCTTGTGCATCGCTCTTTCAACTTGGGATTTTTCAAGGCGCTGGCGTCATCCATACTTTGCTCCTCGACAGCGTAAATAGAGGTTTTAGTATTAGAACTGAAAAATTGCTTAGCCTTAGTATTTCGTGGCCAGGTTGAGAGTCAGTTCAGCGTAAATCCGGAGCAAGCTCAACCGAACCTTTATCACCAACTTAATATCGACGGCAATCAGTCTACAACGAGGCCTAGGCCTTTTAATGCCTGCCATTTCAACAAAATTTCACTCCATTCACTGAGATATCGGAATGCCACAAGCAAGCTGTGAGCTCAATGTGGTCAATTCCAATCTTAGTTCCAGTGCTTAAATCCCCATGATCCTACTAAACGTTCATGTTAATGCCCCTAGGGCCAAAAATCTCTGTGAGTATACCTTAGAAGCTCAAGAAGTGAATTTACCTCATGTATAAAGCTTGCAGTTCCCAGGCGGCTGGATGATATGTTAGTATCGCTATAAGTTTCATACAATATTTAAAACCGTAACTACATGAGCAGTTAGAAATGATATCAAAATTACTCATGTTCAGTTACATATTACATTATTAATTACACAGCTAAGCAAGTTATCTCAGCGGTGCAATTATAATTATGTACGAGTACAACGCGATAAACTTAAAAACATCACATAAATATAATAAATTCGCAAGATGTCAATTCAAAAGCAATTAGCCTCCATTTAAACTACAAGTTCGGTACCAAGCAAATCATCATCACAGAATTGCCAATGTGTTAACGCTCTGCAGCTATAAATATAAACATATGAATGTGGTTGGTATTGGCTTTTAGAAGCCGGTTTGTGATACGATAAAATATGTAAGTATGCATATATGTATTGTATGTATGTATTGAAATCATCATCAGCAAAAATAACAAGGTAAAACATTGTTTTTGTTTTTTGTGATTTTTTATCTAACGGCAACTTTATTTGTATCTATTGATCGGTGGATGCATGTATGTATGTATGTATGAATTCATTCCATAATCACCGCATTGAACATAAGAAACGAGGGACAAATATAAACTTTGGCAGCATTAAGCGCCAAGCATCAACAAAAACAACAACAACAACAACAACCACGAACGGACCAACAAACGGACTATCCATAATCGGTCGCACATGAGGAAATGTCAAGATTCATAAGTTATTGGCTGGCAAACATTCTTAGCTGCTTGCTTTGTCGGCAAATAATACACGTTCTCGTCTCATAAATCCTCACTCCTCATACTATACAATACACAATGCTGCGTTGTGGTTGGTGCGAAGCAATGGATTTATTGGCACAGCAGCTAAATCAGCAATTAGGCCTTTTCACCGTCAATCCAATCCATCTATGCTTCATTGTATATACTTGCAAGTAGGTACATACATCTATCTATTTATCTATCCCTCCAACAATTCAATTGCATCATTGAAGTTGTTGTTGTTGAGTTAGTTCTACATACTGGTACTAGCCGCATCCACTCGTACTTCTACTTGTTTAGGAATACACTATTGAGTACTACTGACTGGTACTTGTAATTGTCGTCCGTTGTTTTTTCCTTTTAATCTCCGAATTCTGATATGAACTGATGTGATGTGTGCTGGAGATGTTGTTGATATTTCGCATTGATAATGATTTTATGAGTTTCAAGTTTTCGATGGTATCTCCAGGAAAAAAAGAAGCAAATCAATGTTTGTTGTGTGCACTTAGAGAAATAAAACCTCCTTCCTAAGTCGTGCTAAAATTGATCACGTATTGGAGTAGTAGTCAATATTCTCAACCCTTAAAAATCACCACCAATCGTTATTTTTATTATTCATAGCTTCATGACTCATTGTTAGGGGGTAGTTTTAAAACTGGGATATATGAAGTACAGATTAAATCAGTGTTACTTCGATTTTACTTCAAAAATAAGAAATATGAAGAGTTGAGAAGGATAAAATGTAGAAAAGGGAATGAAAAGGTTGAAGAGAAGGTTTGGAGAGATAGAGTGAAGAGGAAAATAACCAGAGGAGGAGGAAGGGAGATAATATAAGAAAGTTCGCAAAATAAATTGAAAAGGGATGAAGAAAACAGAGAGGAGAATGGAAAAAAGGAGGAAAGGTCCAATTTAGAGTGAAATAAGAGAAATGGAAAAAGAAAAGGAACAAGTAAGAGACGGAAAGATGGCGAAAAATGGAGAAGAGGGAAAAAACAGAAAACGGGATGAGAAAAAGAGAAGGGGAAGGCAGAGAAGGAGGAAGGAGGAGTAACAGGGGAACAGAGAGCAGCTTAGAGAGAGGATATTGAAAAAGGGTGGGAGGGGAAAAAGAAGACGAGAGGTTTGAGAGACAGAGAGAAAGGAGAAAGAAAAGGAGCACGTAGGAGACGGAAAGGGGGCGAAAAATTGAAAGGAGGAAGAAAAATAAAAAAGGAGAATAGCGAGGGAAGATAAAGAAAGAGAAGGAGGAAGGAAGGAGAAGAAACAGGGGAAGAGAGAGGTGGCTTAGAGAGAGGATATTGAAAAAGGGTGGGAGGTGAAGAAAAGAATACTAGAGGTTTGGGAGAGAGAGAGAGAGAAAGAGATAGAGGGGGAGAGAAGGAACAAATAGGGAGAGAATGTAAAAAACTTCACAAGAGAAAGGAAGTTATGGAAAGGGAGGAGAGGAAGTGAAAAAAGGTGAAGTAAGGTAAAGTGAAACACGAGAGAAATAAATAAAAAAAGGAAAAGTGAGAGAAAGAACAAGGAGGGAAAGGACGTTTGCAATGGAAAGACATTGAAAGAGAAATGAAAATGAAAAGGGAAAATGAGGAATAGAAAAAGAAAAGTGTGTGAACAATGAGAAAGAGAAGGAAAAAACAAAAGAGAGAAACAAAAGTAGGTTGAAAGAGAGGAGAAATAGGTATAGGGGCTACATAGGTTAAAGGGGAGAGATTGTTAGAAACTTCATAAGAGAAAGAAGAGTAGAGAGAAAAAGAAAAGGAAGGAAAAGTGAGACAAAAAATTTTGAAAAATACAAAGGTGAGAGACAGAAAGAAGGAACTGTGAGTTATGAAAAAAGAGAGGAGAAGAGAAAGAGACAGGCAAGGGAAGGGAGAGAAGGCAGAAAGAATATGCAGAGATAACAAACCATAAATGTGAGAAAAAAGTGAAGAAGGGGACTAAAAGAAAACGTGGAGGTAAAACAGCAAAGACAATTAGGAGGAGTTATTGCACTAGCTTTATCAATTGCTATTCTTGCAATTTTACCTTTCTATCATTTAAGAAAATTCCGAGGAATTCAATTTTATCCAATTAATCAACTCTTTTTTTGAATTATAGTTGTAACTGTAATTTTACTAACATGAATTGGAGCTCGTCCAGTTGAAGACCCTTACATTTTATTAGGTCAAATTTTAACAGTTGTTTATTTCTTATATTATATAATTAATCCATTAATTATTAAATGATGAGATAGTTTATTAAATTAGTTAATGAGCTTGAATAAGCTTATGTTTTGAAAACATAAGATAGAAATTTAATTTTCTATTAACTTTACTAAAAATTATTCACAACATAATAGATAATAACATAATTTTAAACCCAATAAAAAATAATAAATAATTTAATGAAAAAGGTAAAAAACATTTTCAAGCCAAATATATCAATTTATCATACCGAAATCGAGGCAATGTCCCTCGAGCTCAAATAAATATAAAAGAAATAAAACACAACTTAATATAAAATATAAAATTAAATACATCACAACCTAAAAAAATTACACAAAATAATATACTTATTTTGCAATTGTAATATTTATGTGGATGGAGAGAAGAGGGACCTTTCTATATTTATACTCGTTTCACGTTCATTTGTTTACTTAGTTTGGGTGTTATTAAATTAAGCCGAAGTATTGCCGCTACATAAATTTTTTATAATTTTTATTATTTTTTTAAACACTAAATAAGGTTAGATATCTGCGAACTCTATCTGATATTTCTTTCCACAATAAGTAATAGGTACTTTTTGTTTCCAATTGATTTTATTACTAACGGAAAGCAAATGCTTTTATGAAATCATCAAACAAAGTCGAGTATGCAGTATCTGTATAGCATAGATACTTCTGCAAATAAAATATAACATAGTAGCTCGTTTTGAGCCTAGACAGAGTTTTTTGTATTTACTAGAATGGAAAAATTTGAAATTTTATGCAGAATTTAAATGGTGAAGGGAAAACACCTTTTCATTGCTACTTTTAATCTGGAAGGTATAGAAAACCTTATTTTTCATTTTCAGATTTTCGGGTGGTCCATGAATTGAACGTGGAATTAACGGCTACGGATGACCACGTCATTCTAGTCACTTTACTTATGTATTTAAAATATTATGGTCTAAGAACTCTTTTAAAGTTTATACTGGACTTTTCGCATCTACAGAAATGAAACAGGATGAGCAATAAAATAAAAGTTTTTCCATTGTATGCCTTGCTCTTCAAGGTATAAAACATATTTTGTTCATATTTTTATTTTATCCAAAAAATGAACTTGAAAATGTCTTGGGCCACGGGTGACAAGGTCACTCTTTATATGTAACATATAAAATATTCACAATACCTTTCTAGTTTGATTTATTGTGAGTGTAAGAACTCACAATCAATTGAAAATTTATTTTTAATTATTGAAAGATCTCTACGATAAAAATTTCTAAAAATGCTTTACGTATGTATATATGTGTGTGATTGAACTGACTCTTCTTTTTCTAAGAAGCAATAAATCACACATGCAAATATCCTGGCCTTCAAGTATTGCATACACACATACAAACATCGTTCAAGTGCAAGGGTATAAAATAACAAATTCATTGCATATAAATCTCAGTAGAACCTTCACAAATCTTTGTGCAGAAAAAAAAAAATGAAAATAAAATTGTGCTGTAGAGTTCTAAAAAAAAATTATTTAAGTTATTTTACATGAAAGTGCTTTAATGCATCACACAACATGAATCACATACATTAGGTATTTTGCTAAACACTCACACACGTACTTATGTAAATATATAGTATGAAAATATGGAGCCCCACTGTAGTTCCTTTTTCTTGTCTTTTTTTTTTATTTATTTTTTTGTTGTTTTTGAAATTACAGAAAAATCAAAGCTGCAAGAAAAGCATTCATCTTCAATTTTATGTGCTAATAAAACATTTGCCTTGCTGCCTTGTACTTGATTCCTTTTCTATATATGTATATGTATATATTTGTGTATTTATGTTTCTACATCTGTATATGTGTGTATTATATAGTTAGAACATTCATGAATTAATGTTTTGGCAGTTGAGAGACCACCCAATGATCTCAACTAACATAAATAACCGCGTTCATATTACGCTATTATTAATACTAAAAAATAAAGAAGACGTAAGATGAGCTCCAGGAATATGCCAGAGCTAATTTTGACATACAATAACTACTCGTATTTCATATTGTCATTTTTATTTTTCATGCATATAATATGAAAGGATTAATTGACTGCAAAAATCTCTTTGAGATTTTTTAATGAAAAATATTTCATTCATCAGAACATTTAGTTTGTGGTTAAAAAAAAAAAAAACGAATCTGAATACGATACTTTTTCTTCTAAACTAAAGAAATTGAACTTGAAATTGGTTGAAAATGTTGAACCATGATTCAAAAAGTATCGATACTGTTCTTAAATCGAGAATAGAAAAAAATATCATTTGAGAAAACAAATTGAAAGGAAAATAAAGATATTAACGATTTTACTAAATTAAACGATAAATATCAGACTCACTATCGACCAAAACCCAGACTTAGAGCAAAAACTAGTGCAAAAATTTTATCAAATACAGGTCAAAAATTTAAAAAATAACTACAACAAAACTGAGACCAAATTTCAAACTAAAATTCAAATACTTTTTTCAGATCGAAGTTCAAACCAAGAAAATAACCAAATTCGGATCAAAAATCTAGATCAAAATGAGACCAAATTCAGATCAAAATCTTGATTATGACTTTTCTGATGGATTTATATTGTTAAATGAGAAATATTTTGAGAAAACAATTTGAAGAAAATTTTAATTTCCTTTGAGAAAAAATTTTGATACATCTCTATTTTTTGAGTCATTTTTGGTCGAAACAAGAACCCAAAAAAAAAAATTAAATTAAGATAACACTTGATTTGGATAGTACTTTAAACGAATTTTTCAAATATATATTCATATCACTCTTAGCATCGTTATCACTATTAATATCTGCCTGGTGGTGAGTTTTCGATCTCACAACTCCATAACCAAGCACTTAATTTTTATAAAAAATTAGATACGTTCTTTAAGCCTGATAAACATTACTTAAGATGTAAATATATCTTAATTTGACCAAAAAACCAACACATTTTAAACTTTAACGAGTTCCGTACACGCTTTCGGGTGCCGGGCAACAACCGGTTAAAAAAAAACAATGTTCAGACCACGAATCGGAATCGGAGATCAAATTCAGGTCAAAACTCAGATTAAAAACCTAAAATTCAGACCGAATAAAACCAAAATCAGTTTTAAAATTCATTCCAAGATTCACAAAAAAATTTAGACCACAACTCAGGCAAATAGTTAGACAAAACTTTAGGCCAAAAGGACCACAAATACCGAACGAAAGTAACCCAAAATTCAGACCAAAAACTAGTGGGAATATCTGATAAATATTTACATCAACAAATTTTAACTTAAATTAAACAAAAACTAAACAAAATTCCAGACGAATTCAGACCAAATTTTAAAACAAAATTCAGACCGATTTCGAACCGAAATTCAGATCAAAATAGTATCAAAATCAAGCCAATTCAGACAAAAATATTAACCACAACTCAAACTGAGAGTTAGATTAAAACTGAGGCTAAAAAGACGCCAAATAAAAATTAAAAGGAAACCAAAATTTAGACCAGAAATCAGATCAAACGCTGGTCTGCAAATGCTGGAAAGCAAATCAAAATTTATATCAAACATGGATTAAAATTCAAACCAAATTTAGATTAAAATGCAAACTAAAATAAAACAAAATTCTGACTTACAATCAAACCAGAACTCAGATCAAAAACGTACAAAAAAGGAAAAGTTAAACCAATATCAGACTAAAATTCAGTACAAAATTTAATCCAAAAACTAGGCCATTATCAAGCTTTCTAAAAGTAAGACTGGCATTCAAATTGTAGATTCAATGTAGTCTGAATGTATTTAATAAACAGTTGCACTGTAAGGTGCATCCTATTGGCATCCGCCCAGTATGGCGGCTAATCAAAATTGATTCAAATATATGACTCCATTTTAATATTTATATTAAATCATTATTATTAAAATAAAATATAATATAAAATAATATTTTAAATCCTAAAGTTTTTCGTTTGTTGAAAGTATATGCTTTTCACTGCTGATGGCTTTTTTTTGAAAAGTCTATATACTTTTGATTTCTTTAAAATGTCTGTTTACTATAAGATTGTCGGGTTCTGGGGGGGGGGGGGGGGCAGCGGCTTCAGCCCCTCCCTCCGTCCCTCCTCTCCCCCCCTGTATACGCTACTGTGTATAATGAATGATTATATTGGGCAAACAATTACAAACACATTCAGCGGTCGTAGAGTAGAACCGGTTTGACTTTAGAATTAAAGATGCAAATTTGGTTATGGTGATAAATAGGCTTGCCATAATTTTTCCGGTCTAATTCCTGACGTTGGTCAAAATTTTTAAAATATCTCCGAAAACTTAAAAAATAAAATCCTGAAGAGCAAAAACAATTCATAAACTTAACAAAATAAAATTTAAAAAAAAAATTCATGGGTTTATACAACAAAAAATTTTGATACATTCTGCCTAGGATGAAGTGGATTATCCTAACGATGTCTGGTAAGGATATTGAAGCAACCGGATGCTTTATTTCAAAGAAATTTAATATTCTAGTGATATAGCATCCCGAAATTACTATACCGAGGAACAATATGCAGCCAAAGTTTAATGTTGAAAAACGATTCAAAACAGGACTTACTCATAAAAAGCATGTCTTTTTTGAATGTATATCTTAAAAGATAAATCAGCATATGATAAAATGATACACAGACGGTTCTATAACTGAAGGGCCAGTGTAGGAGTATCTGGGCCGGGGATAAAGTAGAATAGTCTTACAATCATTACAGGAATTCTAACAGGACATTTTAGGTTCAGGGTCAGTAGTAAATCATCAAACATCGAAACTCTGTTTCTGTATCCACTATACAAACAGTGGCAGAATGCATTTATTTTTAAGGGGACCTTCTGGTCTAGCGCCCTTGAATTTGACGAGTTTTTAGGATTTTGTTTTTTAAATGAAATAATGAGCAATAGTTTTTAGTTTTTATATTTTATTACTTTTACAATATACAAAAATATTAAAAAAAAAAGATTATAATTTTAAGTAAACTAAAATTGATGTTACAGTTGCCTTCTTCAAAAAAACGGATCTTACTGGTGGGACATGTTTTGGATTTTCCACTGATCTAAAACAAACAAAAAAATAAAAGAAGTTACAATCAGTATGAATGTAGTTATCGCAGGAACTAAAATGAAAAAAAAAAAAAAAATTTGACAAAATGGCGCGTTGTTGTAATTTACTTTACGAAAACAAACCGTTTTTTCATTACTTTTTGTATTTAAAAAGTAAGAAGTATTCAACGTAGAAAATTTTAATTCGTGCTATAAGCACTAAAAAATTTTAGACGAATCGGTCGAGCAGTTTTTGAGATAAATGAGTTTAAACTTCAGTCGGTCCTTTTACCTGCTTCTGCGCTCACCAGTAGAAGTCGAAATACTGGAAATACAATATTGAAATATACTATACTTTTAAAAGCCTATACATTTGAGATATATAAAAAAAAATCTTTTTTTTGAAAAATCTAGACCAGAAGGTGGCCTAAATTGAGTTGTGCACAGGATGACATTCAAAATAGTCAATAAATAAAAGTGGTCAAAAAATGTAGCCGTAAAAAGTGTTACAAGCGTTGCACAATAAATATAAAAGTCGTCAGATTTAAAAAGGTCTATTTCATTGTTATTTCTCAAATGCCCGACAAAATACGATGCCGGACAAAATTCCTGACAAAGTGTCCAATCCGTATGACGTATGGCAAGCCTACTGATAAAAGACTTTCAGAACATTTGTACATAAATATGGCTTGCATAACATGAAAATAGGCGAGAAACTCGGATTAGGACCTCTTTATTGTGCCAAAAAAGAAGAAGAAAATTAAAGAGCTTCAGATCTTATGGAACTGAATGAATACAGTGTTTCATTGGACCATTTTTGTCAGTCGCGATTCTTTAGTCATCAGTGTTGAAGCTTGAGATTTCGTTAGATCCACTTATTCTCATACTTTTCGTTTTGAAAGCACTACTGACTGATTTCTGTCCTCTTAGCCAGGGCTTTGGAGCTCCGGCTCCGCTCCGTGCTTCGCTCCAAGCTCCAACTACATATAGTTTTCCTAATAAAAATATTTTTTTTTTTATTTTAAATTCATATGTATGTATCGCTACCTTAATTTACCTTAACACCCATTATGTATTAGAATTTGCAGAACTGTTTCCTGAAATTTTGTTTTAAGGAAAAAATCGTATATTTTGGATACATGACCCCAAAACTTTCAACACGGATGAGTGGAACAAGGCGTTATCGCAAAATTATTTTGGCTCAAAACTCGACATCTTCTCCATACGAAAAAAATTCTGATACTAACTCGTACAACAACTATAGCGTTTTGAAGGCTGCTGTTATAGCAATAGAACCACCCCTGATTTCCAATGACGTCTTTTGAAAAAATTAACAATTATTTACCGTCACACCTGGTAATTGTACATTTCAAGTATCTTTATAAATATATAAAGAAGTAAACTACTTCGATGATGATTTCTCTTGCCATAACCATTAATGGCAGTGGAATATTTCAATTACAATTTTCATTACTGCAATGGAAATGACAATGAAGAATTCAAAGACAATGAATTGTAAACGAACAATAGGTACTTGGAAAAATTACTTATCGGAGCAGCGGAGCGGTTAAATTTTCATTGGAGCTGGACTCCCGCTCTAGCTCCAATCAAAACAGTGTGCTCCACAGCTCCTTGCTCCAGCTCCACGCTCCGCTCCAAAGTCCTGCTCTTAGCACAAAGATATGTAAAACAAATATAAAAATATAGAAATTTCTATGAGGCCACTAGCGGAACCAAAGATTTCCGAAGAGGGTGTTTTCATTTTTTCATTCCTTTAAATTTTTTTCTTGATTCGCGACTAACAATCAAAATGTGTAAGATTTTCATCGCTAAAGAGGGGTGGCGGTTTGAACATCGTCCAATATGTTAAAAAAAAGGAGGGCTGTTAAGTAAAGACATCTTTGGCACACTTCCGCATCAGAAGTAAATGATGGTGATGCGATCCATTGTGTAATACATGTACTACTTATGAAAATCCTCGAAGTGTGCGCAGGTCAGATTGATAGTCTGTAGAACAATACCTATTCGTGTTAAAGATTTCCAAAATGCATGAACGGGATAGCTTAATCTCGTCCTCCTTTGAAGGTTCAATTATTATTCCATTGATTTGGCTTATGCGTGAACGTAGACCGGCTTGCAATCTAACCGAATTTCGCCTCCATTACATTAATTATAATATTTTCAATGGATCCAATAGTAGTATGATCCCCCTGTAGTTTCGGTATTTAGATAACTCTCATGTTTCTTCAGAATTTTTACTAAAAGTAGCTTCCTGAAGTCTTCATTCCTGATTTGGGAGAACGTTTGGGAGTGTGTTGAATGATACTTCAGAATACTTTGATTTTTTGTATATTGGATTTTTCAGCACAGCAAAAAAATGTAACTGCTACCAATAAGTGGGGCTCTGAGTTTATATTAGCGGTTCTATTAACTTGAAAGTCAAGCATGTTGGTCCTCCATTCTGTGTAGATATATTGCATTATGGTGCATTTTGTCTGGGGACAAGTGTTGCGCCGATGACGAGACCAGTAACTGCAATTCTACTACTTATACCATATATCTAAAAAGTTTGCTATTCAATAAAGGTCGGCTGGGATAACAATGTTTTCGCATTTATTTAGAACGTTAAAATATCCTGCCAAATATTGGACTGGGGTAATATGGTTAAAATTCTATAAAAACTAACAATTTTTGTTATTTTTTTTTTTGTTAATTAATAAATTAAATGAAGCTCTAAGTTAAGAGAAACTTCAAACGTTAATATGAATGGGGCAAATGTTAAAAAAGAATAGTGAAATGCTGCTAGAGTAAAATTTTCTAATAGAAAACCTGAAAAATATTTTCCTGAATATTGCGGAAGTTCTACTTGATCGGGGGGAAAAATGAGGGTTGAGAAATAGTGCGTTATTACCTAAAGTCTTTGTGTTTACAATATATTGGTGTCATAGTGTTCATGTTGGTGAACTTTTTTTTACCCACAATTCTTTTGCAGAATCATGGAATCCAAAAGAGGTGATTTTTTTGCACAAGTTCTTTAAACAAAAAGTATTTCATATATTTCAGCTTTGCTATATTACTTAACCATATAACAAGATTAATTTTTGTTTCTTTTGTCCAGCTGTCTACAAGTCTTATATAATAATGTCATTTTCAATGTGTGTTGAATCTAATTTACGGCGCCGCGCACACTTTTCATTTCGATTTCGTATTGGCATAACTAAATAACAAACATAACCAACGCTACATATTCGCTATTCATAAGCGTATGTACATCATGTTCTGTTGCTGCTTCACAGTAAAATACATAAATATTATTACTCCAAATACGTGGCGGCGACATTGTGTCGCGTGCCAAAGTGATTTTTTTCTCTCTCTCGATAGAGTGGTATCAACAATCAACAACACAACACTACAACAACATGACAGTGGAATTCGCATTTATCTGTATATATATAAAAAAAGAAAAGTTACATACATACATATGTATTCATATAAAGTGTAATAAAAATTAAAAAAAAAATATATATCAAAATGCGTGGGCAGAGCATAAGACGACAACAGTAACAACGACGATGTCGACAGTGTCAACGACAAATGTATAACAACAACACAAAAACAACGCCAACTTGTTAACAACTTTATAGACATATTTTTATACATTTCTTACCGTATATTTAGTTAGATATATTTCTTTTACTCAACAACTAGCAATACCATACATTCAAGTATAAAAGTATGTCGGAACGAATGTTCATTACAAATTACAAGTTCAAAAACACACAGCAACAGCAGCAACAACAACTAAAATTGGTTTTCAATTTAACATTTGCAATGAAAAATTGCATTTCAACAAGAATACAGGTAACAATATGTTAGTTATAACTATTTATTATAATATTAATACAAATATACCTCATTATCACATATGTATTCTCTATTTTTGCTTTTAAAAAGTTTGTGGCTCACTCCTTCAATCTCTTTGTATTTTCTTAGTAAGCTTAAATTCTTACCTTATATTTATAATCTGTAAATGTTCTATATTAGTTTTAATTAAAATGGCCCCGGCTTGACATTGATCGTAATGACCAATATTTCAGATATGCTTGATACATTTAACTCCATGTATTTGTAATGGTTACATGTTTCAAGCCATTTAGGTTATTGTGATATAGTGAGATTTACTATAAATAGATTCTTTTATACACAAAACAAAAAAAAAAAAAAAAACAAAAAAAATAGGTACACTTCAAACATTAGACTCTGTCGGTAAAATAGCAATACAACATTGAAAGGTCTAAAAGGTGATGAAAATGTTGTGCATGTTGCTGTAGCATTTGGTGAGATCACGCATGTGAATTGTTTCCTTTTCTGTATGCTGCATGCATCGCTCGCTTCACATGGCCACAGAAAGATATTGAAACATTTCGTCGCCATGAATATAAAAACATACTGCAAATCTAAAGTATAAACGAACGTGTGACCTTCTTATTGACCCCTTTTCCACCAACAAAAAACATTTCTGGATATCACACATTCTAATTATACACGAAGATATTGGCATATGGTCGAATATTTTATGCTATGATTTTTTTGCTTTTGATTTTGTTACTTACATTTATTTAGAAAAGAAATTAGTAACACTGTACGACACAGTGTTTTTTTTTTTTGTCAAAGGTTTTTGTCATAGATTAGGGCTGCTCCCGATTAAAATTATTTATTTTATAGCTTCTTTGTTGGGGCATTTCATATGAAGACTTTAAGAGACCTATCCACAATATTGTGTTTTGTTCGAGAGTATTGCCTATGTAGTGAAGTCGAGTTCTCATAGTGACATTAAATACATATCGTGGGTTTGCTGCAAGACTCTCATAACACAGCAAAACAAAAAAATTCAAGTTGAGTATGCAGAAGAGTTTTTGTTGTTTTACGGTATGGTAGTTCATTGATAGCTTTAAGGGGTTATAAAGGGTTTTCCATTAAGAACATAACAATTTTATCTATTAATAAAACACAGAATTTTTTAAGATATTGAGTTCAAATTTATTGTGGGTATAGTGCAAGCATTACATTTTATGAATGAAATTCGATTTCGGTCATATGACCACCACTAACCCGTTTACAGCGATCGATTCTTTGGACCGAGTTTTCCAACACTCTCGCACACATTTCGACCGGAACATTGGCAATTTCGCTTTTAATATTGTCTTTGAGCTCGTCTAAAGTTGCTGGCTTGTTGGCATAGACCAGTGACTTGATATAGCCCCATAAAAAGCAATCCAATGGCGTTAGATTGCATGAACGAGGCGGCCATTCCACCGGACTATTATTCGAGATAACACGTTCACCGAATTTGCCTTTCAATGAATCGATTGTGACGCGTGCTGTGTGGCTAGTGGCACCGTCTTGTTGAAACCACATATCGTTGACGTCAAGTGCATCCAATTCTGGCCACAAATAATCTTCCAATATAATACGATAGCGCTGTCCATGGACGTTAACATGACGGTCGTTTTCATCCACGAAAAAATACGGCCCAATCACACTTGCGGCATGAAAATCGCACCAAACAGTAACTTATTGCGGATGCAACGGTGTCTCAAGAAGCACATATGTGTTTGTTGCTGAGCAATAATGCACATTTGAAGATGATTTTTCGATGAAATTCTTCATCTTCTTCAAGCTTTGCCAAAGCCTAATTGGAGAAGTTTCGTGGTTTCAAATGATCAAGTGGCATTAGTTCTTTAGTCAATTTCATCTTGTAAGCATGTGAGCCAATACCTTTTCGCAAAATACGTCACAGCGTCGTTTGAGCGATGCCCAATTCTTGAGAACGAAGTGGAATCGATTGATTTCATTATTATTAAAATTATTAGGCTTTGAATGAACAATGATGCCAAAAGAATATCAAAAAGTATATATATATATATCAAAAATATATTCAATCAAACTCAAAACTTTTTGAAATGTATGGTACTACATAAAAGTTAGTGGCATATGTGGGTTAGTTTCAACACATTTTACAAGTCAGTAGATTCACCTTTGAAAACATTTCTAAAATCACTATTTGGAGGATACTAATTTCGACATTGAATTTATTATTATTACACTATCCATATTGATGATTTCCACATTACTAATATTACTCTTCCTTCTTGGGTCAATCTTGGATCTTCGTAAATTTAGCCTTCACCAGAATCGCAATTGTATGGTCTCTCAAAGATTTCGGGCAGCCTTTACGAGGCTCGCCCTCTATATAAAAATGTCCAGTTCGGAATCTTTGAAACCACTTGGAAGCAGCAATAAGGGTTGGCGCATTCACTCCATATGAATTTTGGCATTCGTGAAAATTTACACCGAAAATTTACAAAATCAAATTTCTTGTTATTTGGGCACAGCGATTTCTGCTAACCTTTTGAAATTTTAAATGAAAAATCTTAATATGATTTACTAATCGTTTACCGACTTTGGATTTTTCAAAAACCATTAAAATTATCACCAGTTAAGCGAAACTTTTTTTTGTCCCCTCGTGTATGCAAAAAACTTAACTATGTATTAATTTTCAAAAGCACATAACTTGAAATATATTTTTGGATTCCACGGTCGCCTTCTGCTTGTGTGCGCCGAATTCCATTACCTTTTTTTTTATAAAAAAGGGTCCGCTGCCTTCTTGCTAACTACCTAAAGCCAAACGTTTTAGTAATTAATTCTTCCAACTGCGACATTTGGGTAATATATTGTAGAACGAACGAATGAACGAACGGACGAACGAGCATGCGTAAAGCTACTCGCGAATCTCAGTTACGCAGCTTCATTTGCATGACGTGCATAATTGCTGTTTATTTGAATTTAAAAAAAAATGACCATGCCACAGTTGCTATAATTAAAAGCATTTATTATATTGCAACAAAGAGAATGAATGGCTTCCAACACAGCGGTGTTGGCTGCGTGTTTGGCACGGTTGGTGAACTACTACGCATAAGTACGTGGCAGCGGCGGCGCATGCTAATCGTGAACGTGGCTGCGCATGAGCAAATATGTTTGTCAGTTCACAAAATTGTAGCCTGCTTCAAGTAAAAGTGCTGCATATATGAATAGATATATATTTTTTTTCCTGTGCGACAGGACTTACGATTAGTGGTTGTTGTTTAATGGACAATTTACTATCCATGCGTTATATGTATGTATGTGTTATTCTGTTTTTTGTTTTGTTGCACTTATTAGTAAAAATATCGCGCAGACTCTTTACTTTTTTTTCGATTCCTGTCGTTTTTGCATTGTAAATATTTTTATTTCTTTTTATTTAGCAACGATATCGAAAAAAGCTAAATTATTCATACTCCAACTCTAGTAAAAACATTTTAAGAAGTCGTGACGCAAATTTAACAACAACAACAACAAAACTCAAAAGTTTCAAGCAAAAAGAATACAATAACAACAACGTTTCTTTTAAAAGACATAACTGCAACAACAACAATAATAGTAGTAGAGGCAACTACAATAACAACTTCAGCATTGTCGACAATTTGTTATGCAAAAGAAGAACACGACCTCGACAGAACTTTGCAGCTAGCGTTTATACGCCAATAAGAAAATCAACAAAAGCAAAAACATATAGAATGAATGAATCGGTTATTCCTGCTGCATGAAAATCACGATCACGTTAATTCATCTGTGCTTATGAAAAGGTGCCATTCATTCATTCAATTCATTGCTTTCTTATTAAGAATTTAAAATTTTTAGGGGCAACTTTGTTTTTTTGCTTGCAAAATTCAATTTTAAAAATGTTATACTTACATAAAAGGATGATATTTTTTTTTTTTTGTAGATTTTTACTTTATAATAATTTTTCACAAACTTTATTTTTAAGGCCCGATTATAGAAACTTAACTTTTGATTCCATTAAGCGTACGGCAATATGAACATCTCTACAAACAAAGTAAACTACTAAACAATGACAACATCCTCAAAGCATTCACCAACATAGTAGTCAAAAAAAGATGCCTACTTTTTCCTCTTCCTGTCGCCATTATCCTGAACTCATGCCTCGAAAGGAGAGCCATAATACAGAAGTTCCATCACTCAATTCGATGACTTGAACTTCGCAGACGATATATATTCGTTCTTGCACAAGCTTAGCAACATTCAAGCATAAATTTATCATCTGATCAAAGCACGTTGGCCTCGAGATTAACACCACAAAAACCAAAGTCAGAACAATTAACAATGTCATCGATGACCACATCACAATCGAACCTGTTGTAAGTAAGATGAATCCCGCTATTCAACAATAGATTCAGCAAAGCCACAGCACGTTTCGACAATTGCAGTCAATATGGAGAAGCTCATTTTTTTTTCAGAAAAACTAAAATTTTAAAATTCAACTCAAGTTTTAAGTCAATCCTCATACATGAAAGTGAAACTTTATAAATCTCACATAACATCAGCTAGAAACTAGTTAAATTATTAATTAAATAGTAAAATGTACACAATTTCCCTCTGTTAGGGGAAGTTTTAACCCTGAATGCCCTCTTTGCATCCGCCTTTACTTACAGTGACTCAAAAAATTCATCACTTAAAGGAAAATATTTGAAATAAATATGTAAATGGATAAGAATGGCGTCAAGTCAAAAGTTTTTATTCATCTAGACGAGCACAAAAGAAAACAATTTTTTAAATTAAATAATGTCTAAAGGCCCTGCATGGTTCTTGATCAATTTTGTGAGTCATTGTAGTTATGTTATGCTCAATATTTCATAATTTTATATTTTCGTGGCAAAATTTACCAGTTTAGGTTTATTTTTCGGGGTTACTATGTTCAGTAAAATTGTAGCCAAGTAAAAGATAAACATTTTCATTGTTTTCACTTAAACGAATTTCCTCACGGTTTAAAATAAATGACACAAAACCTGCGGTGTCATGCATTTAGTCTCAAATTCCTCACCCTGTATTAACTTTTTGCTTGTACAAAGCTCTGCAATATTATAGCCCTATTCTAGGGAAACAGCTTTGCCGAAAACCTCAACCCAAAATTCCGTTTGGTTAATGAGTTAAGTGAATTAAACTATTTGACCTCTATTGCAGACTTTGACCTTGAAAAAATTGCTTATTTGACCTAAACTAGTAAAACGCCTTGGTAGTATTATTACCTAATACTATTGAAAACCCTTGAGAGGTTTGGATTCATATTTTTAGTGTCGCACAGTGAAATTATCGGTTCAAAAAAAATAATAAATAAATAAAAAAAAACAGTACTCAAAATCAGTTGAAAATGCCTTTCTAGAATGTATAAGCTACCAAGAAAAGTAGAAGAAGAAAACACAAAATTTAGTTTTTGTTATTTTAGAATGATTTTTTCCACTTTTGATATATTTTACAGAGGCTTAAAAAATAATTCTAATAGCAAATCTTATTTCATGATATTTGTTTTATTCTAAAGTACAATAAGTTTTGAAATTTAGTTTTATTATTTGCTGTCAGCTCTTTTAGGCTTCCATAATTAGGCCTTTATAGTGTCTTATGTTACGTAAAGGAAAAGAAAAGACATAGGAAACAAACTTGTTGCGTTCTTAGCCCAAAATTTCTCAACCCTTTCGTTGTTTTTGGCTAATATATTGTACAAAAAAATGTTCATATTTTACTACTTCTCCTGTCAAACCTATCGGGAATTTTAAAAATAAAATTTTTTTTAAGTTTGAGCAAAAACGGGAGCACAGTTTTTTTTTTACTTGATTTTGAAAAACAGTCCAAATTACATTTTTGTGAATTTACGAAGTAAAGGTACTAAGTTTAAAATTTTGAGCAAGTATATAAACTTTCTTTTAATTATAATAATTTAAAACGAAAGTTAAAACTCCATTTCATAATACAAAATTAATAACTAAAAAAAAAAATTGTTTTACATGCTTAAAAAAATTGTACATTATAGTGTACAAATTAACGCAACTCTAATGTACAATATAATGCACAATAAATAATTTGGTTACTATTGTGTACAAAAGACATGAAAGGTTGATGATTTTTGAATAATTTTCTGCGGGTGTTAAAAAAATTGTGATCAGCACGATTTGTTTTTTGTTCAACAAACGAAAAAATAACAAGGTTCTGAAAGTGAATGCTGATAGAACTCGAGAAAAAAAATTATACGGGTCTCGGCATTTTAAAAGTATACGTAAAATTTTTTTTTACGTAGGCCCAAAGTTTGTCCATTTCTATCAGATTAAGTATAATAAACCATTGTTAGCTTTGCATCACAGCTTGTTTGTATGTTCAGCAATTTATAGTAGAATTTTCTGTAGAATGTTTTCTTTCTATATATTAACCCTTTGGCACCCACTATTATGGGTCTTTTTCGCCCTTTTCGAAAAAGTTTCTTTTTTGACCTATTACGAGAGTTGATAGAGGGTTAATATGTTCAAGAAATATGTTGGCCATACAATTTTATTATAGGCCACTGAACAACAAAAATCTGTAAACTTAGTTTTAGGAAACATAAACCGAAATTCCAAAAATGTTTCAAATTTTCACTCAGTGAACAAGTGTGTTTTTTAAAGTATTTTCTAAATTAAAAGATTATTTTAAGTTGCAAAATAAACCTTAGTGGTTTTTTTCACAAAAAAAAAAAATCTAAAATTAAAATTTTTTTCTCGAATTTTTACTCCTTTTATGCATTTTGGTCATTATAGTGTACAAAATTCCATTTTTTGGTTTTTATTCTTAACAAAGTCCGAATCTACGAATATAAAACAACAAAAATTTGTTTTACCCCCCAATAAAAAAGTTGAGAAGAAAGGGTTAGTTACACCTATTTTCTATTATGGAGAGAAAAGAATTATGATAGAAATGGTTTATTTTCCCCATCGTTATAAGAAGGCTGTGCCAGAGAGTTAATTATTATTAATGATACTGAATGTTTGTTCCTCTACCTCTCATTACTTACAATGCAATTTTATACCGAATCTCAAATGGTATTTTGTTGGTTTCGCACAAGCTACAAAATACTACAAATATTTCTTAGCAAGTGTCTGCGATTCATATGAAGAATATTCTAAATAAAAATGATGTACTCTGGAACCACTAACAAGCTCAGATAAAGAGAAGAAAATGGGCACTCTCAGAAAATTTTAAATTTACCAATTTCGACTGCTGTGCGCCGTTGACGACCACAAATCACGTGAAAACGTTCCATATTCGAAAACTATCTGTAAGAAATATTACATCAAAGAATACAAAAACAACTACACCAAAGTCAGCTGATCAGTCCCAAAAAGATTAAAAAATTTAAAGATTTTTTCTTCCTCAAAAATCAGCGTTGCAATTAAAAGTAAACTGTCCAATATACGGCAAAACTCTTATCAAATTATACAAAAACAAAATAATAGTATATCAGCTAGCTCTCAATTCGAATAGTCATGTTAAAATCTACAATCGAAATTCAAAAGTTTTTTTGTTTCTGGTAAGTAAAACTGAAAAAATTCCATTACCAATTTTAGATAAAATTAAATTGAAATTCACAATCACAATTTATAATGATGAATAGCAACAAACAAAAAAACAGAAATGAAGCGCCATTACCCCAAACGGATTTCTTGCTGAAAATTAAATGCAGTGGCGGATCTAGGATTTGTGATTGGGGAAGGCTTATTTTGTCAAATTATAAAATAATTATCAGACCAGACCTAAAACTAAAATAATATAAAGACAAACAATTAGATAAAAAACTAGACTAAACTCCATACTAAAAAACTCCACGACCAAAACACAGTCCAGATATGGATAAAAAACAAACTAAAATTCAGACCATAATTCAAATCAAAACTCAGACCAAAAAAAGACGAAACTATGACCAAAATTTGATCAAATTCAAACCAAAAGCTAGATAAACATTTAAATCAAGGCTCAGACTAAAATTCAGATCAAAAGGAGACCGAAAAGCAGATAAAACAAAAACAAAACTCAAACCAAAAATAAGACCAAAACTTAGATCAAATTGCGACCAGAAGTCAGAAAAAAAAATGCAGGTAATAAATCAGACCAAACTTTGACCAAAATTTAGATTAAAAAAAAACCAAGCTCAGAATAAAAATTAGCCCAAAACTCAGACCAAATTGAATTAAAAATGCAACTAAAATTCAGACCAAAAGGAAACCAAAATATTAGACCCAATATAGACTAAAAAAGTCTTACCGAAATTCAGAACAGATAAAGAAAACGTTGAGACCATAATTCAGAGGCTTTTTAAGATCTGTTCTCTAGGTAGAGGATTCCAAATGTATAGGGACATCATAAAGGATCAAATTTTTGGCTTTGGTTTTTCTGAGCACTTTCCTTTAAACCTAACCCAGACCAAAATTTAGACCAAATTCCGACCAAGTCTTAGACAAAAATTCAAATCAAAAGGGGACCAAGTTCAAAGGAAAATGTATATTAAAAAAAGATCAAACACAGCAACAAAGCAACACGTTTAGCTCCCCCTTTGGTTCCGCCACTGCATGCTCATATGTATGTATGTCTCTACTAGATACTCGCATGAAAATGATTTCAACTGAAATGCAACAAAAGATACCGCATTAATTGTGGCGTCATTAGTCGAGTATGAAACTACGCGATAAATGTGGAATGCTTTTGTCGCAATTTTTATCCTTTTGGCTTCTTCCATGATATGAATGCGCTAAAATTACGCACCACTGAAGTTTCTGTCTACATACGAGAAAGAAGGTTCCTCTATAAATTAAGAACGCGGCTATACACTGTCTGGACTACAGTAGACAATCACTCGTATGTGTTAAGTAGAGAATTAATACATACCTACATTTCCATTTTAGTGTAGTAGTACTCGTACTAGTAAAAAAAATGTGAATTGAATGTCTTCAGTTTTTAATCTTTCTTGCATTTCTTTGTATTTTCGATATTAATGCGACACATTGACACAGTGTGTGTGGAAATTAATGCAATGCAATAACTTAGGAATGTGTTATGTATCTTACAGATACTTAATATATATATATTTTTTTTATTGTATTATTATGTAAAATTTAATAATATTTATGTTTAAAAATCATCACAAAAAATATGCCACTAAATCACACTAAAACAAACAATTATGTTAAAAATTCACAAATATGAACACAAAATATTAGGTACAAAAAGCTAAAGCCAAATGTTTTTTGATGACAAGCAACAAAAAAAAAAAAAAAAAGTTAAATAAAAAATGCTTGCAACGACAAAGCACCACAATGCAACATCATGAAGCAGGCATGAGCATGTAATTGCATTTCAACTTGGCTTTATTTGGTAAAAATAAGTTTTTATAGCTATTGTTTTTGTTGCTACTATTGCATGAAGATGCATTCATTCAATATATTGGTGTCAATAGAAGAAAAAAACTAAACAAACAAACTAACAAGATTTGTACGACAACTGACATGATTTCGGTTGCATCATCCGAAATGATCATTTATAACATGTTTCATATATCATACAATAAAACCCCAAGCTACATAACTACATACTCGTAAATATTTGATGCCAGCTGTGAGTGCGATGTTTTTATAGTAACTAATCGCATAAATATTAGCTATGCCTCTTAAATTACAACATGTTTATACAATTTTTTGTCATAGACATGCATAGATATTTTTAAAATCTACTTGTAGGATTATGACGATTTAATACATGTATTTCAAAATTACTTCATTTAATTTCTATTTCTATCTATGTACTTTTGCCTAACACTTCCGACTCACGCAAAGCTCAGCACAGCTCAATTAATCTACAACAAAGTAATAAAATATACGCCAGCATGATCCATAACCAGTTTCCATATATTTCTTCTTCCTGGAAAGTAGAGTACGAGCGACAAACTAGTTTCCCTCTTGGCATGTATGAATGTTAGTATATATGAGCTCATTGTGGTATTTTTCTAAGAGTAGCACACAACATACGCATTGATGATCATTTGGCCACATTTAGATATAAATATATACTAGTATAGCGTTCCAGATGTAAGCAATAAATGTCTTTGAGAGCATTGTACTTACAACGTGCTTATGTTTGTAATCATGGTAATAGTTAATGGTTAATTTTTATTTTATATTTTTTTTTTGCAATATCTACATTTCTCTTACAGTGTTCCTCAAACATTGGTAATATGAACGTTTTCGGTTTATGTATTGGCATCCTCTTAAGCATTACGACGTCAGAAATACTGAGGTGTTGCCTTGAACCAAAAAAAGCATTGTCTATTATATCCTATCATTAAAAATTCATCCCGCGTTATGCCTCGTGGAGAAGTTCTAGTTTCAGCTATACTTCCTTAGAAGAGTTCCTGTAACTTTGCTGCTTAAGATATTGATCTAGTTTTGAGAGGAAAATTTGCGGAATCAATTTATGAATGCAATACTAAAAGAGCTATTTTTATATGGTTACAATAGTCAAAATGTGATAAAATTTTCGACAACAAACAAGTGATTAAAATAATATATATTGTCACACTACAAAAACAAACGCAAAAATTCATTCTTTTCTCTTCATGTTTTATAGTGCGGACACGCGAGAGTAAATTTAGGGCAAATTTAGCATTTCGTTGAATTGCATCTAAATTGCGGAATTTCGACATACAAAAACTGTCAAATGAAATTCTGAATTTCAGAAGGATTTCAGAAAAATGGACTTGAAATGCCGAAAATAACTAGCAACCCTCATACACAAGGTTTGAAAAAAAAGAAAAATATAAGATCTATTGCATTTTTTTTAGACATTTTGGATTTGGTTTTCATAACAGCTCTTGTAATATTTATTAAATGAAAAAATAAAATACTGGAGTCGGAAAGTAACTCATTGCCATTCCTCAAATTAAAAATTTTGTTTTTTTTCGTGTGTCCACCTAAATTTGTAATTTAGAATTTCAACGAAATTCACTCTCATGTGCTCTCACTATTATCCATTTTAAACTAAACAATTATCTGTCAAAACTTATTTTCATCACTATGGTAGGTTTCTTTCTACTACAAAGTTGCTAGAGTGTCAGTTACAAGTAATGGCTATAAAAAATACTTAGAGAATCAATTGCACTGAATTCAGATTGCAGTTTTTGCAGTTCTGATAAACTCTTGAATTGGTAGTATCAAATCACACATTTCCTGAGAACATTTACCATGAAAATATCAGTAGAATAGAGTTGCACAAGTCATATTTTAAATATGTTTTAAGTTGATAGAGCTGAAACCCCTTTCAACTTTAACACTCAATATTGAATATTGAAGTTCCAGTATAATTCAACCGAAAATACACACACGCTTGGATTCAGGAGGAAGTTTACTTAAAGATGCAACTAAAATTTTAACCACTTTTTCTTGAACACTTTCTTCGACAGATCACATCTTAAAATTAATACAGACAACTTAAAAGCATTACGTAAGCACAAGAAAACTTCCTGTCCGGAAGTTTTCTTGTTTTCTTCCTGTCCGGAAGTTTTCTTGTTTATTAAATTTTCTACATAAAAAATTATATTTATTCGCTCAAAGCTATTTCAAGTTATTCCTCAGTACCTTCTATTAGACCATGTTGAAACCCTAGTTATCACTCCAAAATAAACAGTTTAATGTAAAATTACATTTTGATCGCTTCAATTCCCGAGTTATTGCTTGACACCCTATTACAATTATGGGTCTCACAAAACATTTAAAATCTAAATCTGCATCTCAAAAATATAGAGAATGCATCTTTTTTAGGGACAGCCATCGGATAAGCAACGTTCACCTAGTTTTGACATTCATCCAATGTTGTTATTCGCTTTTCCTCATCTAAAATCTTTTCTTTCTCTGTACGTTCTCTCTACTCTCAAAGAAACTTTCTCTACCTCTCTCTGGGTATAGTTCAACTATCCAGCGAATTGAATGCCATGGAAGGACTATGGCCTTCCTACTCATCTCCAAATCTAGTCCAGTTATCTCGTTTAATCTGAATAGAAATAACACTGTTCAACAGACAAAACTGAGCAGAGACGGAACAAGTGTACTTAAGGTAATGGGGGGTCGCTGAGTCCGAATCCGTGGTCCATTTTGCTCGTAGTAGAGCAATTTTTTTTTATTGATATCAAAATTTTTAAAACATCCATTTTTATAAAAAAAATTTTAAAATTTTTTTTATTTTTCAACTTTAAAAATTAAAAAAAATTTTTTTTTTTAAATTAATTTATTTTTTCGTAATTTTTTTCATCCTCGTTATCATCGTTCACTTTTATCTCGTTGTTAGCTTAACCCAGTAAAGCCTAGCGGTGCCATATGGCACCTAGTCGCTGAGCCGTTCCTGAGCCAGGTTCAAAAATATTTTTTTTCTCAAGTTACTTTCTTGAACTATCTACTTTGGTTCCCGCTCGTCCTTAATGGGTTAAAGCAATGATGGCCAAACACGTACTTAAGTGCAAAATGATCTTTAAACTCTAAACATACTCACAGAAGAGATATCGCCATCGTTTTGGATATTCAGGCTTAAGCGCTGCTTGAATACTTAGACAATCATGTTCTGCATGGTAATCATTGGCAGGGCTAATTAAAGAATAACAAATATAATAAAGAAATGTAAGTCCCGTTCATTCATCTAAAAATATGGAAAGATCTTCTCCCATACACCCCAAAACATTCTATGGTATAAAAGAGAGCTTAACCCATCATACGCGGGTACCAAAATTCGTTGAAGTTTTTTAATGAAATTTTCAGAGTTGGAGTTTAAGGCAATTTGCATATATTAATTGACAAAACAAAAAACCTTTATTATCGAGATCCCATTCATGCCTAACTTTGGCTCCAGACATCCACTGTTTCATAATTGGGTCAGAAAAACTCAGTTTTTGGCTCAGTGTGATATCCAAAGAGAGACAAAATTTGTAAGAAATCCTCTGGCGAATGGACAATGGTTCAAAAAAGTGCCACTAAAAATAAACTGTGATTGTGGAAGGGGATTTCACTAGGGAGAAAAGACAAGGGCTTTGATGGTTGCATTTTCTAGCCCAATCATTCGTATTCCAGACTTTTATTAAGAATTATGAGTAACTATTGCATTTAATACAGAAAGACCATTTTTTAACCCATATCTGGAGAAGGAGAGTAGGAAGTGTTGGTGAAATAAATAAAATTTTTTTTTTTTTGTCAAAAACTTGAATTATAGTTATTTTATATATTTAGTTTGTTCAACAGAAGAACCAGGCGCATATGATAAATAGCTTTGAAATTAATAAACAAAACTAAAATGTTTGGAAACTACTGATAATGGTTGAAATGTAGGCCTAAAATACGAAAAAGATTAAATTGCTAGTTTTTAGTTTTATTCTCCTAAATTCTTACTAATCAGCAAATACATGTCAAAGATATTATCGATATTTTATTACATTCACAACAGCGTACTCAAATGGAGCCGTTTTTTTTTCAAGCTAATCTTTTTCACATGATTTAAAACTTACACTAGCGGAGCCAGAGATTTCTGAAGGGTCATTTAAAATAGTTTTTTTAATTCATAACGAATAATCAAACTCTATTAGATTTACTTAACAATAAGTTTGCCTAAAAAGATTTCGATAAGTAAGGTGGATTTCTACTCACAGGCGTAGAAAGGGAATATCCCATGCTATGCTATGCTATGAGTTGACCTACCACAGTCATTGGCTTTCATTTATTGAGAATAAAAATCTCTCAATATGCACCGTCGATATTTTGAGAAAGGAATCCAAGCAATCCTTCACCGACGAGTCAATGCTTCAAGCTAATTTACAAAACTCGCAAAAAGTGTACTCAAGTGCAAAATATCTTCCATGTTAACCGTTGAAGTAAAGCATGCAAAGTAGCAAACTCATTTGTATGTAACTACCTACCTACAAATGTATGTATATTTTTATATTTGAATGGTAATCGTTGCAACACATTTCACGAACTGCAACACATTTATTATTTGTTGTAACTTGGATTTGGACATTAATTGGCATTTATTACGTTAAAACGTAGGAAAACACTTTTTCACCTGGCCACACTTCTACAACATTTGTTTTTGTTTTTTTTTTCATACATATGCATCTTTTTTTGTAGCACAACATGGTAGCATGGTGGCCATAATCTGCGTAAAATGTTTCCCAAATACATAGGTAGATATTTCTGTATATACACTATAAATATACGCGAGAATACAGACAATCATTCCTTTTCTCAGTTTTATTTTAACTAAATATAGAAGCAGAAAAGTTTTATACTGCTGCAGCCCTAGGGAACCATACATACTCGTAGCTATAGCGTTTAAGTGTTTGTAGGGGAAAATTACCATTAAAAAAGTAATAAATTAGCAAAGAAAAAAAAATCAAGTAACACAGAAACATACTCTGAGTTCTGTCTGCGAACTGATTTTATGTAGTAAAATGATCGTATTTTCATTAGATTCTGCACAAAATGGTGATGCTCATGTTACTTGCAACAACAAAATCTCATAAAAAGTCAATTTAATATCTTGAGATTGGTAAAAAATTTATTTTATATACTTTTTTTTTTATTACCTGCTCATAAAAGTTGCATGCAGTGTTTATTTACTTAGATTAGAAGTATTCACATATGAAATGCATAAATATTATTGAAAATAAATTGCATGATTTATAACTATTGGTTTTTTTGAATAAAAAAAATTTAGGTTGGAGATTATACAATTTTTATATAACAACAAAATTTAATTAATAATGGAATAATATTTATAAAATTGGTGAACTTGATGCCTCAATTTTTTTTATGCAGCCTCACAGCTCACAGCGATGTTATACTTCATTTTTGAATTTGTCAGAACTGGATTTTTAATTTTTGAAATTTTGCGATAAATTAAAATATTAAACTGTCATTATGTTAGGAATAAAATTTTAATTTTTTTTTTTTTTTTATGAGTTTTTAAAATTACTGTTCGAAAATTCGTATAGATGTTCAAAACGGATTAAAAATGGGCATTCGTAAATAATTTTGCTAGCAGCTGTCAATTTCAAATTAAAGCTCATCAAAGGTTAATCGTGAAACTAAAGTAGAGGCACAGAAAGGGTTTGAAAATTTTGTAGAACTAAATTTTGAGGTTATGGTTTGAGGTATACTCCAATTATTTTTTATAATAAACCTTGGATTATCTACTTCCAAATTCAATTCAAATGTTTTCCACACCAGTTGTGAAAAGGTTGGGGTCTTCGCTTGTTTCATGGCCACATTGATGTAAACTGTTTTTTTTTTAAAGGATTTTTTGATCAGATATGGTGTTTGGACTATTTTTTATAAATGAAAGTTGAAAATTATATACGGGTTCGCCTTTGTCTTGTATCAAACCCGACAACTCTGATGAGAGGATAATCTTGTCCGTTGCCACTAGGCGATTTATTTGGGACATAACTACCCTTGAAATACTTTTTGAAAAGTCATCTTGTTTTTCTTGTTACATAGTGTAATAATTTTAAAACATAAGATTCAATCCAAACAAGTGCTAAGAAATTTTGGATTGCGTGGGTTTTTAATATTATGTGAAGTATTTTAAGAACTTTGAAGTATTTTCTTTCAACAAGTCAATGAGCTACAGAAGGTTTAGCTCTTTCTAGAGTTGAAAATGTAGAACCTGTAGAACTTTTCATACATACATATATTAAAGAGTATGTTTTTCAAAATGACTTTCTCTTTCATGCTTTCAACTCAAATTCTATCTATAACAAAAACATTCAAATTTTCTTATAAACACAGTTGGGTGGGAGTCAATGCTCCATATAGATAGTATAATTTCTGCTACATTACTATACACAATCGAAATATATCTATCTATCTGAATTTTTTCTTATTTAATACGTATTGTGTAATACAAATAAGATTGGAAGACAAAATTATTTTTCTACACACACACACACATATAAACTTAGATTGCAATATTGTATTATACTTAAATCTATTGTATTAATCTAAAAACAAAGCAAAAAAAAACTTAAAAAAAATTCCTTGAAATTTGTTGTATTTTTTTTTTTGTGTATTGTGCAGCGATTTAACAACCTTAATTTCGCATTATGGCAACCGAAGCGAAGCGAAGATAATTTCCATCGAAATGAAGCGCATCTAAGCAAATGTTACAAAATTGCTGCGAAATCCACACAGAGGAGAATATTGTATCTAGGAATTCCAAATTACGTATCTATCTCGTGCTCGCTGCACTGAGCGTGCTGCTGCTGATGATGATGTGGCTAGGCTACAACAACTCTCCCGGAATATATCGGTGGTGGTGGTTGGTTGGTATTGGCACAATATTATTTTCTTTGCGCACGAATTTTCATTTCATGAATTAAACTAATGTTAAGGGCATGACATGACTTTGGCTTCAAAAGATTTTGTTACCTTGCAACGCTCATAATTTGAAATTACAAAAGAAGAAAAAAATTATACAAAAAAAAAAAAAAAACCTGCACTGCCACTTATTCCAGCACTCCTCTCCACTTCACTCCAACAACAAGTAATCGCTCGGTATCACCGCCCGCCTTAACTGTTTGTTGTTCATCCATCACAAGTGCATATCTCATCCTCTGTAAAATCAAAAAGATGCTCGCTCTGGCTTATTCATTTGCTGATGTTGTTGTTGTTTTGTGATGCACATTGCACAGTGTGGCAAAATATTGAATTGAATCCATGAAATTCAAAAGTAAAAGCCTAAACGAAAAAAAAACCAAAAAGGTCAGCAAAATACTTGAAATTTTTATTGTAATTTATATTGTTCAACTTTTCTAGCTCAGTTGGGGATTCAAGAAGAGTATTAGATTTATTTTATGTTTCTGATCACTAATCTATGACCAATTTTTGGTGTTAATGGCCCCATAATTTTCACTTATTTTCTCTTTTTCTCTATAAATATCACAAATTAAACAAAATGGTGGGAAATGAACAAAAATTTATCATTTTGAAGTCATCAACTCTTAAATTTATCTGAAGGAACCATTCTGTTATTTGGCTTTCCAAATTTTCTTAAGAAATACTTTTCTGGTTAGAAGAAAAAGTTGAAGAGAGAGAAAAGCCGACCACAGATTCCGAAAATTCATAACGTTGATTTTTAAAAATATGAAAATAAAATAGAGCTATAAACACAAGAAATCGTAAGCGTAAATGGATCCTGGGGGGTTACTCTGTAGTTCGATTCGAAAGGCAGTTCTATTCGAATGTCAAATTCGATTCGAAAAGGCACAAAATGAAATCTGAACATCGAACAAATATTATTCGAATATGTTTTCTAGAGTACCAATCGTTTGAATTCGAGTAAATTTTCTTTCGAATCGAACCACAGAGTAACCCCCCTGAAACCTAGTCTATAAACCGCTGTTAAACATATTTTGAATATGTTTCTGAATGTGAAATGCATCTAGGCGTTATTGATGATCTTTTTCAGTTTAATCACTAATCCAGGGTTCAAAATATTTCAAACGCATCCAGAAGCTATTCTTCATCGAGTATGAATTTTTAATGAAGTATGCTTTCTTTTGCGCTCAATTCGAATTGGAATGTGAAATTTTTCTATCTCGTCAGGTAATTTTCTATCGTCTACAAAAACTTGAACTGATTTTTTACAATATTTCTACTATAGTTTCGCTTAAAATTAGTAATTTTGTTCTTTTAGCCCATAGTTATTAGGTAATTTTTTATCCGATTCTTAAAAAATCAGCAAAAATAATGAAAAATTCGAACCAAAATATGTAAAAATTACAATTTTCTATTGTTTATTAATCACAAAAACATATTTTTATTTTTTTTTAATTTTGTTGCAAACTGAAATTAGAAAGTTTTTGATCTGAGCTTGAAATTCAATACAATTTTGAAAAACTCTAATCTTAAAATATAAAATGCCGATTTTGGTTTTATTTGAATTTATGAAATCTACTTTTGATTAATTTTATGATAAAGAAGAATCACTCACCATGATCTGATCATTTTTCTGAGATGTAGCAAATTAAAGTTTCATTTTAATAATTTTTAGGTTATAATTTTTCAAAATTCTAATGATTTAAAATATCAGAGCAAAAGTAGGATGTAAAATAGTATGGTCGGAAAGAAAAATATTACCAGTTTCTGAAACTAACAAACAAAAAAAAAAAAAAATATAGAAAATTTTTTTCTAGATATTATAGACGGTGCAAAATGACCAAACTCGGTCATGATAAGAAATTTCTATATTCCAATCTGGGCTCAGGGCATAAATATACATAAGAAACTACTGCTTTTTTCAATAAACTTAATTTCAGACCTGCGATTTGTCACAAATTTTCATCATCTCACCCCACTGTACATTGCACTCGTTCGTATTGTGCTATTTGACGTTTTGGTTGATGATGCAGCTTTCATTAACTATTGTTGGTACAACACACATATATATGTAGCTATGTAGTAGAGGCATCGCACCAATACTTCGTATACTCGTGGGTTGTTGAGATTCATCTAATCATCACTGTACACAATAAGAACATCAGACCCAACCAAACCAAACCAAACCAAACCAAACCCGAACAGAACAGACTTCGTTCGTAATATTCACTTTGGTTGTTGAATACGAAAAAATCGTGTTGTGTTGAAATTGCAAAATTACTTTTTGTCGATATTTTTACTTTGGTAGTTTTTGTTGATGCTGCTGTCGATGTTGTTGTTGCTGGTTTTCGTATAACATTGAAATGCTTTAAAATATGTGCTTTCATCAAAGGATCCATTATAAATTTTTTCCTTATTAACAACGATGATAAGTATATTTTGCTCAGTCGATAGAATTTAATAAAAATCATAAAAATAATTTGTAAATTTCTGTTAAAAAAGGATTTACGATATTAATGATATATATTTACACACACCTATGATTTTTTTTTATTTTTTTGTTTACGAGTGTTAATATTAAAATTTTAATAGCTCTAAAAATATTTACCTGAGGTTAAGTTGAACATGAAAGATGAGCATGTTGTAATTTTGTATGTACTATGAATTTAAATTATATAAGAGTTCAATTGCCGAGGTCCTCTTTCAGCTGAGCAGTGGTTAATAAATATCAAATTCTGTTTGCTCATCAATAGACCAAAAGTTAGTACTGACTGCCGTCAATCTTGAAATATCTTTAAGGTTTTTGTTGATAAATTGTGATTATAAAGCTTTGTATGAATACGAAATCAGCGTGTATTTATGCAGGGTGGAGCCCTTCCTGGAGATTCATCTGCCTTTTCATTGCCTTCTGTGTTACGCTGATTTGGCCCGTAAGCTTTCCCTGCATTGTTTTACTAGATTAGATGTTGTAACAGTCAAATCAAGGATCATAATATTTGATATTTGTTTTTGTGATGAATGATTTGCTTTCAGCATTATACACAACTCTTAAATGCAAACATTTTCACCTGGAATACGCTAACTGAATTGGGGTTGAGACAGACCGATTAATATCCAGTTTCTTCGAGAAAATTTCTACTACACTTTCTCTGGGATTCATCAGTGAATACTGTGGTACATTTTTATAGTGCATTTGATTCATTTCTTCCGGGAAGGCAAGTGAACCGTGCAGTTCTTATTGAAAGAGAAGGTTGGAATGATGCAGTCTGTTTTGTTTACTTTAATATTCCATGGCCGAAAGTGTTTCCCGCTGCCCTTAACTTTAAATGGTTGCCGATTGCTTGATAAAAAGATTTGTAGGAAGCAGGTACATAAGAACATTGAGAGCCGCTGTGGGACATGACATAATGGCTCCTGATTTTTGCATGCGTTCTAATTTAGTTACGGCATAGTTCTTGCTGAGGGCTTTCAACCACAATATGGTTGCTTATTTTAACATTTGACGTAGAGCCGCTATGTGCATCCTTAAGGGTAATTTTGGTTAGAGACCCCATCGTATTCTTTTGCAAGTATTGAACGCAATGATCGTTTTCTTCACCTGAGGATAACTCCTAAGTACCTGGCACTGGTTGAAAGAATCAGCGTAGAAGGTCAAAGCTGGTTTTGTTGGTGAAAAGCATCGGTTCCATTTTATTTGGATTTAAGCATAGCACACACTCTGTGAATCAGAGGGACTGAGGTTTTCCAGTGCTTTTTGCATGTTTCTATTGATCATGTTTGAACACAGTCCTGAACTTATGCCACAACTTTAACCCTTTTCTTGTTCAACCTGATCGGAATATAGTAGTAGAGATGAAAAAATCCTTCCCAAAAAAAAAAAAAAAATATCTAGGGTAAGTAACTATTGAAAGTTACATTATTTTTGATTTTTATTTATTCCTTTAAATTTCATATAAAAGAAAGTCATTAACTTTTTACTCAAAGAATAATGGCCAATTTCCATAATAATTTTGAAAGAAAAAGGTCAAAATAATTTATTTTCACAAAAGTAACACACATAAATAAATTCTTATAAATATGTCCAGGTGTGTGTATTGTTTTGCATATGTATGTGTATGTGTTCTTATAGATTTCACCCAAAATAACCAGTAATATGTGCCATCTCTCCATCATATTCACATGTACGTATGTATGTATGTACTACATAGAAACTCATTGTCTCCAATATACGAGTACACAGCTAAGGTAAAACCATAACAGCAACCCATAATTCAGTAAAATTGGCATTTTTCGTTTGTGTTAAAGTAACATGGAGGCGCATTTCATTTGCATCTTAATACATACACGCCTGGTCAACAATGGTGGCAACAAATGCACCGAAATTCAATAGAAGCGAAAATGTAGATCGTCGTTGTCGTCAGAGTCAGCTTTAATACTAATGGAGGTGCAGTCAGTCATTCAGTCAGTCAGACTTTATGGTTGATAATGTATTGAATTTTTATGTGTACCTACTAGAAGCGTGTTGGCACGTATATATATATATATATTCGTACTCGTACATAGCTTAGATAGTAAAGCGCTTAAACTGAACGTGTTCTTTTATTTTAGCACTGGAAGTATAAGAAATTGTAATGATGGAGGAGACTGAAAATAACAACAACAACAACAACCACAAAACAGACACTTCTCTACAACAACCGAAGCGTCGCCAACAATAATGGCGGCGACGGCGATGGCGGCGTCTATTTGCCATGTCCGTAACAAAAATTATATCCATGTGAATATGTATACATGTATGCATGTATGTATGTATGTATGTATGTGTGAATGAATGCATGAAGTCAATATGGCGTGTAAAATCGATTGTCTTTGCAAATGGTAGCCTTGTAGTATTCTTCTCTTTAAACTAAAAGTATGAAAAAAAAAAAAATGTTCTCAATTCTTGAAGGCATTAACATTGTAACCTATTTTCAGCCGCCAACCTTCGACATTAAACACAAAATATGTGGAGGCGTTTTTGTTTTTTATACCTAGAGATGCTTAAAAAACAAAGGATGTGAACATTTTTTGAATAATGATCAAAACTTAAAGTAACAAATCGAGCAATCATAGTGATAAATTAACATTTTTTTTTTAAATTTATAACTAGTTATGTACATATATACTTTCAAATTTATATATAGTTTTGATTCGAGTGCCAATTCGTCCAGAATCTTTTTGTGGTACCAACTATGTAGTCTCCTATTATGTACAAACTGTTTGCTAAAATAAAGCAAAAATACTAAAAATTTTCGACTTCTGAAGCTCTAAATAATTTTATTATAGATGTAGAGGTTCAACCCCTTCTCCTAAAAATCGATAGTTATAATACGTACTGCATCGTATTTCCGAACCATTTTTGCCGTTCTTCGTCGCTTGACGAATTGGAACTACTAAATTACCGTAAGAAATTTATGAAGTGATTTTGAAGCTCACTTCTTCAATGGCATCCCATATGTATTTAACCAAGCTCTGCTTTGTGAATTAAACATGCCATTTTTAGACATTGATTTTGTACGGCAGTGAATAAGTTTTTGTTAATTTATTTATACTTTAAAGATGGAATATCCTATTGAGGGGCATACATATACCATTCTGATTCGGTTAACATGACTGTAGCTATTACATCGCGGTACATACATCTCCTGTTGCCTTGCGATATGGATAGAGTGTGACCGATCCAAGCCTATTTACTTTTTTGGATCTGCAGTTGTATTGGGTTTTGCTGTGTTCTTACTCACTAATTTACTTTCAAGATCTTGTGCAGACATCTATTTACAAAGAGCTGAAAAGTGTACTTATATTTCGCAGAGGCCAATATTTCATGTTTCACTCTGTATTCCCCGTTTCGAGTATTTCATCTACTTGTTAAAAATTTTTAGTTGTGGTTTCTATAATCTCATTGTTCAAAATGCGTAGATAATTGGCCCGCTTCATCCGATTTTAGTACCAGTTGAACTTCTAGATATGCTTCCAGTACCTAAATATGGTGTGTTTTTGAGAGCATTTTATTTTTTTTTAGTTCTCACCTGTACTTCAACCAATCAGACAAAACACTTTTTCCTCTCTTTCTTTCGCAAAAAGGGCTCAGGATCGACTACAACGTAGTACTGAAATGCCTCTAAGTCTAAACAAGATATCCGTTTAAGATTCCGTTACGACTATGACGGGGCCTTAACAGCCATCGCTCGACTGAAGAACAATAAGACTGCGGATGTAGATTGTAGATAAACTACTTATTTAATGCCAGGGGCAAAGAGCTTCTTGCATAAACGAGCTCTTATACAGAATATGGAAAAGGAAACCCAAGTCAACCTTTAACTAGATATTCATTATACGCAGAAAACAGATCGACCCTACCACCTATTGGTTGATTATAAAGCCATATGCAACAATACGATTAGGAATCATTTGTGCGCCTCATTGCCTGGTTTTGGTTTCCCTACGAAACCCATTAAACTTTGAAAAATGACACTGACAGACACCACTGGCGCAGTGAAATCCAAAATTAACTTCTGCACGCCATTTGATATCAAACGAGGTTTCAGACAAGGTTTCTTTCGCGGGACTTCTTCAATCATTTGCCAGAAAAAGTGATTTGAATTTCAAACATCGACATCTCTGGTACTATATTTTACAACAGCAACAATGCCAGCCTTGAAATGAAGCTGAGAATAACTCTTGCCAACAGGTGCTAATACAGAATCAGTGGGCAATTGAGAAGAATAGCCAACTTTCGGTGGACGCTTTATAAGTCCCTCATGCTTCCCGTCCTAATGTAGGAGACGTAGATGGTAACAACCAATGATGAGAGACTGCTCGTAGCATTCGAGCGAAGAACGCCTTGCATGATGGTCTAATATGCGTGAACGATGTGTATCGAACTGTACACCGACTCTGGAATAGTCAAGCAACAAAGAAAACGCTCTCGTTAGGAAACCTTCCACCTATTGCAACCATAATAGTGGAATGCGCACAAGAGGACTACCTAACATAAGTTGGATAGATTAGATACAGTGGGGCCTTATTTACCAACGCATGCACAGCAGAAGTGACTGTCTGAGTTTTATTGAAGCAGTTAAGAGTTGTAGTGCCAACTAAATAAGTCAGTAATTCCAATTTTGGGCAGAAATCGCCTATTATACTCACATGCTTAAGTAAATGGCACGCGAAATGGCACGTGTGACCGAAAATTGGCAAACATTTTCTACTGCAACTATTCGCATAGGCCGAGCTTTTCGCATCTACTCATATTGCCATGGTTATTTTTGTCCACGAATGGAAGTACCCTTCAGTATTATGCCGACTACGCACTCTTTGTGTGAGGTTTGTATTGCTAGCCAAGGAGTGATGCCGTGTAAAAAATGTTTTGTTGTAATTTTTCGACTATGCCGAGTATTGAACCCAGCGCCTGGGCGCGCACTGTTTACCCCACCAAGGACACCACGAATTTGCTGGTATTTGTTGTTTATATATCGTAGAAAAAGGAAACAAAGACTGTTAAATAAGAATGGTAAATTTACGATAGATAATGACAAAATAACACTCCAAAAAAATTGTACCTAATAGACTGATCGTTTCTTAAATTTAACTTGAGTTTTCTTACGCATGCATCCTAAGGTTAACAAAGTTAAATTTAATGTGATAATAAAATTTTGACATTTCAATAATTACCTTGAAAAATTCAACAACCTTTTTAAATTTTTGAAAGTCGGCATTTTAAGAGAGAACTCAATATGTGTAATCGAGTTAGCGCCTTAGTCGCAATGGTTATCACACAAATTGACGTTGACATCTGACAAATCATATGTCAACGAAGTCTGACAAATCATTTGCCAACGAAGTAGTAAATAAAAATCAACAAATCTACGGCATATTTACAGAAACCATTTGGATTTTGTTTTCAGCTTCTACGAGATGCATTTGATAAAAAATACACATAAATTTTTATTTTTACCAACAAAAAAATTTTGATTGATTTCTGTTGAAATATGATGTGACAGTTTTATCTAACATAGTAAAATATGATAAATTGAGAAATGCATTGAATAAATTTGATGTATACGTGTAATAAGGAACTAAGTTTTTACTGTTTTCAATAAACTTGCAATAAATATATGCATAAATTTCTATGAAAAAGTTTTAATGGTTTACGAAGATATCTTCAAATTATATTTTGAATCTGAATTAGGCTGTAAAAATTTATTGTATACTAAAGAAGTAAAAATAACTTTAATTGTTAAATTGTGTCTGGTGGTTAGATGCTTTCAGTCAGAGCAGATTAGAAGAGCACTTAGAAAGTAGGTAAAGTAATTCGTTAAGCTTCAAAGCGGTTTGGGTTAAATTAAAAAAAAAAAACAAGAGCAATGGCCGCATAATGTTCGTATCTGTGTACATATATATGTATGTATGTATATAACTTCCAAGCGGAAATGCTAAACAAAAATAAAAATATAAAACGTGGGAATAAACAATATGCAAATCGACAACCACACACAAATTCGCAACGAATTCGAAGAAACGAATTGATCGTGCAAGGCTTCAAGATCTTTCATTAACAGACAACAGGCAAAAGCTGCAATGCATTGCAGCTATATAGTAGCTTAGCAATATACAGTATACCACCAAACCATTAGAAACACCACAAATTTCCTATAATTTTGTTAGTAAAAACAGAGAGTTTTAACATTTTTAAAAAGATTTTGTCAAACTTTTTTTTCAGGAACGGTTTTCTGGTGACAATTTGAGACAGATTTCATCGCCTGAGAATTGATTTGGCGTATAGGTATATGAATTTGTACACACATACGCCAAATCAATTCTCAGGTGACGATTTGTCAAGTAATAATGAAAAAGTTTATCCTTTAGTTACTTTTTTTATAAAACCAAGGATTCGTTTTTGGATAAAAAAAAGTTTTCGCTTTGACTTCCAACATTTTTTTTATTTGCACATAGATGTTTCTACACAATTGCATCTTCATGTATGCCTGCAAGGATCTGTGTAACTATAAACAGGAGACTAAAAAACGTGATTTATCCCTCATTTTTTTCGTACCATTGCATCTTTTCACAAAGTGTTACGGGCGCAAAAACTTTTGTCATTGTAATCTATTATCTTTATAGAGTTAAAACCAACAAAGTTTCCAAACAATAACATTTTCTGGAAGGACAGGCTCATGGTAAAAATAAAATAGAAAAATTTACATTTTTGAAGTCTCTTTTTAAGGCGACTCTGACCCTTATAGAGCTTCTAAAGTCAACTGACAGGTGTAGAATATTCGGGGGATATTTTGCACTTATGGTACAAGGAAAAATAAAAAAAAAGAGATGGCCAAGGTTAACACTGATTTATACCATAATATTTTAAAATACATAGGTTTGGTTTTTGGTACAAAGAAGAGAGTTAAGGTTAAACTTCTCCATTATTACTTGACTAATCGGTCCCGAATCGTCACCAGAAAACAGTTCCGGAAAAAAAGTTTAGCAACATTTTTTTAAAACCGTCAAAACTCACTGCATTTACAAACAAAATTAAAGGAAATTTGTGGTGTTTCTAATGGTTTGGCGGTATACTGTGTATACATTTGGTTCTAGCTTAACTTAGCATTTTTTCTTTTGCGGCTTTACATACAGTGACGAAATCGATTTTGGGTATTTTAATAACAAAATCATAAAACTGTCGCCTTATCGCCTTACGGTCGTTGTATCCATTTGATTACCACACATTTGGGTTTTAAATTTCCCTTTTGACCCCAAGAATTTTTAAGAAGATTGATTAAGGAAATTTATGTGGTTTTTAGGGCATGTATGTATGTGCATATGTTTATATGCGAATATGCCCCATTATGGTATTTTCGCTTGTCATATTAATTAATTGTTAATTACAATGATTAGAGATCTATTACGTCAGGTTTTCGAAAAAAAAAATGGGTCAAAAAATTCTTAGTTAATTACACAATACAAAAACTTGATATCTTGCACAAACGAATGGCGAATGCATAACATTTAAAAGGTAATCGTTAGAGAAGCCTGAGGCTCATAATTTGGTATATGCGGGACCTATGTTTATATGTATTCATATTTTTTTTTCTAAGTCATTCAGGCAAGAAGCTTAAGAGAAAATTCTTTATCATTTCTTTATGGGGGAAGAAATGTGCTTACAATATATCACAACATTCCTTTCTCTCCCTTATCTCACTTTGGATTTGATTACTTTATACTCGACATAGTATTGGTCATGAGAAAAATATTATTTGGGATCACTGAAGTCCCCCAAGTTCAATTTTTGAAAGAATCTTCCAAAACATGTCTCCGTCGAAAAGTGGTTGGAGTCTCTTAACCCAAATTTTGTTTATGAAGGAATAGCATTCTTCATTCTGAACAACTTTCGTTCTATGACTTTTTCAATATCTTAATTACAAGTGTTAAAATCTGAAATTACTTAGGCTATACAGGGTGGCAATTGTAAAGTGACGCAAGTTTAATACTCTGCAGCAAGCTTTGCCATTTACCGTTACTTTAATTTAAAAAGCAAATTCATTCATCATTGGCTTTGCTTTTAATTTCATTTGAATTTTTGTTATTACATTTTGAAATTTCCATAAAAATGGACAAGGAAAATATTCGTCGTGAAATTATGAAATTTCATTTGGCAAATTATAGTAGCCGTCAAATTGCAAAGGCTTTAAATTTGTCAAGTCGTACGCTAGACCGAGCTATTATTCGATATAATGAAACTGGGGGTTTTGGAGATAGAGACCGGGGAAAATTTTCAACAGTTGCCACTACTGGTTTAACAGAAAAATTCGTAAACGAATCAAGCGAAATCCAAGGCGCTCAATGAGAAAAATCGCTAAGGAAGTGGGAGTAAACCGTGAAACAGTGCGAATCATTGCAAAATCAAAGCTTAATCTTAAGCCGTACAAGCTCCGAAAGGCTCAAGATCTGACACAAAAAAAGAAAGATTTGCGACTGCAAAGATGCTAGGCGTTGCTACGCTCCTCCGTGTTAAAAAAGGTTGAAAATATCTTGTTTACAGATGAAAAAATTTTCACGGTTGAACAACATTTCAATGCGCAAAATGACCGAATGTGGCTAACATCATCATCGCAACAAAATAGGACTGTTGGCCGAGTTCAAAAGCCAGCTTCCGTTATGGTATGGGCTGGAGTTTCCGCTAATGCCAGAGCCCCTCTAATATTCGTTGAAGAGGGTGTTAAAATTGACCAGATTGTTTATCGGAGCATTTTAAATGAACATGTTCTTCCCTGGGCCCAAGATACATTTGGAAATGAAAACTGGACTTTCCAGCAAGATTCTGCACCTTCCCACATGGCAAAATTAACGCAAACATGGATAAAAGACAATTTTTCTGGATTCATAACATCTCAAGAATGGCCACCATACTCCCCAGACTTGAATCCAATGGACTACTCTATTTGGAGTATTTTAGAGAGTAAGGCTTGTGCATCTCAACACCACAGTCTGGAGTCGCTGACAAATTCATTAGAGAAAGCCTGGACTGAAATTGATCAGGAAGTCCTGCGGCGAACAGTCCTACGATTTCCGGATCGATTGAAGGCATGTGTGCAGGCTAAAGGAGGTGATATTGAATGAGGTGGGGTTCAAATGAATGCTTATATATTTAGCAATGTTAACACTTAATTGTACTTAATGGAAGTACGTCCTTTTGAAAATAACTGCTGAAATGTGTGCGTCACTTTACGATTGTCACCCTGTATATGGTTCGTTGGGCAGTATCAGTAGAAATGCAAAACTTATTTTTTAATCACTTTAATGAGAAATAACCAAAAATTAAAATTTATACCAATTATTCAGTGTGAAATTTATAGAAACAATATCTGTCGGCTATATAGAAAATCAAAAATTTTATTCAATTTTTATATGAAACACGTATTTTTTCACATAAAAATTGCAATAACTTTTGACAGCTGACGATTTCTAATACCGTTATATATGCGCATCGACACAGAAAGCTGCAATCTACAAAACGCATATTATGGTTTGGATGTTGGACGCCACTATTACCGTATATGGCAGCATGGGCAGGAAAGGGTTGAGGCCATTCAAGCTCAGTTTTGTTGAGAAATATTTAAAGAAAAAATAAAGGATTGACCTCTTTGGGATAAACTATTAGAAATAGCAAAAAAATCTTAAACAGATGTCATCACTGAAAAATACTTGGAGTCATTGAAGGTCAAAACTAAAAAGCTCCATTGAAGCAATAGTCGCTCATATGAGGTTAAACGAAAAAAATAGCTAGGAATCTTCTAAAAAATTATTTCCTATCGAAATGTGATTGAGGTCACTGAAGGTCAAAACCACTTAAGTCCAAATTTTTTTCAGATAAGTTTGTATCCAAATTTTATAGTTTTTTTGTGATAATCACTTTGAACCGTTATAAAAACAATAATCAGCTTTTGAAGAAATTGAAGAATTGTTCATTGAAAAGTACTTAGGGTCACAAAAGGTCAGAATCATCTAATACCTTGGAATGGACTCAAACCGTCCACTTAAAAAAAAAGTTCCGCTCAAATTCATATTGATTCTTCGAGATACGTGTTTTTTTTTCTTTTGTCTGAGTGAGTTCCGAAGACTTACCGTGCTATCCACAATTCTCAAATTTTGTTGTGGCTTCCATAGTTGAATGAATCAATCATTATGGAAATCATTTGGGGATGACTTCAGAGTAAAGGGAATAACTATAAAAAAAGTACAATTATAACTATGGTCTTAATGTTGGTATTAAAACTTCCTGGAGAGAGATATCCTTCAATTTAACTGAAGATTATTAGGGATACTTAAAATCAGATATTTGTTTAGAAATTTAGACATTTCAGAAATTTATGTATTGATGTGTTAACAAATGCAGAGGTAACGCTTCTTTATACTAAAAACTAAATTTAATGCTCCTAATAAAATATTCCTAATTAATTAGTTCAAGTGCACTGTAATTTTAGCACACTAAATCCTAAAGTCTTTCGAATAAAATTTGATATTTTTGTTTTTTTTTTTGTATTATAGTGATCATTTTTATTTCTCAAACTAATATAGAATAAAATAGAGATTCACAATAAAAAAGATTTGGATTTTTTTGGATTTATGCCAAAGTTATTCAGCTTTGAACAAAGTGAGTACTAAATGCGCTATAACATTAAACAGTACTTTATGTATATACATACCTTAACTTACTAAATATAGTATAGTACTAAAAAGGAAGTAACTCTATTCATAGTTAAGCATTCATTTCATAATTTTCATTTCTATAGAAATAGATTATATGTACATAAATTTCTTTTAGCTGTTACTATGAAATTTCCAATAATTCGGGGGAATTAACTGCTAGTTATTAAATTATTCTGGATTATTTCATCCATCTAAAATCATAACATATAACAGAAATGCAATTATCCATCAGAAGATCCAAGTATACTTCTCGTACATCTTGTGTATAATAGAAATGTTCTATCGTTAACAAGTTAAAAATATATGAAAGTACGAGTATATGTATGCATGTATGTATGTGAATACATCAAGCTGAAATCTCAACGCAATTCAACTACTCAACCTCCATAAACTAGTACCTACTTGCTACCTACTAGAATATATTTACGTTCATCAACAACAACAAGGAAGTAGTAAGCTATTGTGTGTGCATACATACATACATATAAAAGAAAACTTTACAAGAAATTTAACAATTTTGAATATTTTACTGTAGACGTACGTTAGCTGTAGCTGACTGTAATTTTAGCCGCAGCAGTAAACAGCAAACAACTGGTCGAACATTCTTTCAAGTTACTCGCACTTACTATTTTTGCTGATAGTCTCCGCTGATCACGTACTTGTATTATGTGTAGTTTATAGCTACTGCTATAATAATAATGTGGTGTTCTTGTGGTTTCCTTAAAGTGCGGGAGATTGGGGGTTTTCGAAACACTATCTTCTTAATGTATGTTATATGTGGTACGTTCAAATGGTGAGTATATATAGCCTTTCTATAGCGTTTGTAGAAGTAAGTAGTGGTACTAAGTTATTTCAGAAATAAATTTGTTGAAAGTATTCAGAATTATTTATAAATGTATGAAGTACTTGGATACTTGATTCATGTATTTTTTCTTCTATTACTTAGATCGATATTTTGATCATTCATAACTTAGTTTGGAATTTAATATAAAGGTGAAATTTAAACTGTATAAGTAAGAGAATTAAAATTATTATGAACATATTTTGTTATTTAGGTATTCCATATTTATCTACATATATTTCAATGTATTTATGTATTACATTACAGAATTCAACATTAAAAATGTAGAATTGATGGGATAATAATATAATTTTAATATTGAAAATGTAAATGAATGTATAACTAGCTGATGAAACCGTTTCTTATAATTAGTGTGATTCCGTCCCAATGCTCAGTACGAAAAGAGTTGATAGAGGAGACCAAGCAAGGCAAGTAAAAAAGCAAATTTCTTGTCCTTTGATAGCAATGGAGGGTTAAGGATTTTTGAATCTTGTTTGTGTTAATAACAAATTATAGAACTTTATTTTTTGTTTGAATACTTACTTTTTTGACGATGTCTATAAAAATTTACTTATGTTCCTACTGAATCCATGTGATTCATATTTATTCAATAACAATTAAGTTCTTTATTACACAAAAAAACATAATAATAAATGGCTTGGAAGTTCTTGAGTCGAATTTCCTGAGTCTAGTAGGGTCTTGACACATTCGAACACTGTACAAAACGCTTTGGAATTCATGAATTTGAGTGAAATTTTACTGAAATGGTTCTCCGGTTCTCACAACTACTTCTGCCCAATAGAACATAAGCAAGCTTCAAGCATGTTCAAAGATTATCATTAATCAGTTTACGATGGAAATTTAATTCAGTTTGCTCTCGTTTAGCACTAACCTGGCTTTGAAAAGAAGTTCGAGCACTCTGTTCTCATTAGATAGACTGCGTTGTTCAGCAAATCATACCCGGTTGAACACTTCGCTATTCCAGATCTAGAATACACCAAGAGATTATTGAACTCATTCTTAAGTGGACTCTTTTGACCAATCGGGTTAAAAAATTGGCTGCGATTTGCAATAATCGAACTGGCAACTCAGCAGATAAAGACATGGAGCCTCAAGGTCAAAGCAATTTAGAGCCAAAAAGCATACACTATGATCAGGAACAATCGGACTTCAAATTATTATTACACAGTTAAAAAAAAATAACCTTAAAAACAACTATGCCAATCTTCTATTCATAGGCTCCACTCCATTTTTCCCATTAGAAAGGAGTGTTGCAAGGCAAAGATAATATCTGAACACACCCCCCTGAATGAATCGAGCCCAATGTGCAGATCCGATAAATCCAATCTTAATACAAGTGCTTAAGAGTGGCAGCATACTCTTTCGAGTGCCGAGTAGTTCCGAGGAAAAACTATCCGCATGGCTCTCAGAGATAATAATGAAAAATTATTTAAAAATGTTTTTTTTTTTTTGTTTTGGCACAGGTCCCAATTTCATAGATTTCTGCCTGAAAAACAGTGACAAATAGCAAAAACAGCAAGTGGAAAACGATTTAGGATAGGCCTAGATACTAATAAAGACTAACGAGTTAACGGTTGAATCCAACTAGAGCTCCTAGACCATATTCAACATTGAACTATAAAGCTAATAGGAGGCAGTAGGGTTTGCAGCTCTAATCAATTCGTGGAATATAGTAGAAACGTGGCCTGAGTGATTTTATTCTACCGCTATTTTCATGGTAGGTTTTTTGCGGAAATATGTGGTTTGAGTGTTCTCTAGAGCTATACGACCTGCGAGTGAAGCTCACGCATTCCACGTGGACACGGTATTTCAACGAACCACGCATTTCAGAGATAGTTCTTTCGTCTGTCGTACCGCAGGCTCCCTGCAAAAATTTTTCCTGATTATTAGACCTTTCTAAATTTAAAACAAACATTCCCAGATACTTTTCCTTCTTTCCTCCTCCCACTAACCTATCTTCCTTTGCCAATCAACACAATCAATGCTCTGCATTTATAGGACCAATATCCCTGTGTGTTGACTATATCATAAAAAAAACCAGGGTAAGGAGGACCTCACGAAACTCAAAGAAACTTTGCTGATATTAAAAGGACAGAGAAATGAAATTTTAAGCAGAGGTGTGAACCTTCATCATAGTCACTAACGCATCCAAGGAAGTGTGGGGGAGAGCTTTTGGGGTTAAAACCAATGGTGGAATTTCTAAATTTCAAATTGTGCCTAATTTACCAAAAAAGTTGTACCTAAATAAGCATGAATGTACCTAAAATAGAAATAGTATATTTCATTGGTTCATCGTTTTTGTAAGAAATTTAACTTTCATTTAAAAGTTAACAATTAAAAAATGTAAATAAAACATGAAAACTTTATTCGTATATAACTATTCATGCTTATTGATTTATCCATATATCATTCAAATTCTATAAAATAAATAAAATTGCTTATATTGAAATAACAGCTGCTGGCTTCTTAATATCTGATAAGTTAAATTTGGTTAAATTATTGCAGCACATGTACTTATGACTTTGATCCTTTTCTGGCCAATGACAAATTGTACCTAAAATGTGCCAATCGTACCTAATGTACCTTGTAGTTCGAAAAAGTCGGAAAAAGGTACAATTGTACCTACTTTTTCATCACTGGTTAAAACCCTCCTTTACCGATGAAAACCTCATATATTTTGATCGTTGGCCATGAATCAACAAAAAATTTTAGAGGGAAGAAAATTTAAAACCCCTTAAAAAATCTCTGGCTTCGCTAGTTACTCAATGCCCCATCAGATTAACTTAAATTTTCTTGTAAAGTTTATATAAATAAAACAAAAGATTTGGAAATTGAACTGTGTTTTGTATTGAATTATTTAGCTAAAAACATTTTTAAAATCACGTGTTTTTTCACCGCTTCATATTCGCTTAGTTAAATAAAAAATTTTACTAAAAGGAAATTACAACAATTTCTATACGAAATTCAACTGAAAATTTTCTCTCACATTACGTAAACAAAAATTTACTATGCAATAAATAACAATCAATAAAGTAGAAAAATGAAAACAAGATTATTTTATTACGATGATGAATCATTGTCAATATCATATGAACACGCTCGTATATGAAGCTTTATATACTCGTATTTGAGTCTAACTACTGCGTCTGGTTTTCTCACTTTAATGTCGATGCGTGTGTTGTTATTTTTTCAATTGCAATTTGCGATTGTGCATTTATGCGAATGCACTTTTTCACACAGTCAGTCAGCGATACCAGTGACTACTGCTTAAAATATCTGTGCTCCTGGTAGCACAATTCGATGATGTTGTAACTTGTTAACATGTCGTCGAAAAATGTGCATGTCATCATCATTATCATCATTACGAGTATGTGTTTTTTCAAAGAAAGTTGATACTTACAGCAAAATAAATTGAATGCTGATTGTGTTGATTTGTTACGTGTTTATTTTTAATGCAATCGATATTTAATAATGTCTGAATATAATCGCTGTGAATTAATTAGCAGTAATATAAAATCTTGTTTTGTGTATTGCTTACTGGCAAATAAAAAATGTTTTCATTAATATTTAAAATTCTCTTTAGTGTAGTAAAAATTAATTTGAATTCATATAAATTTTATTTGATCGATAGACTTCTAAATGCTCTAAATGGTAAATAGCTCAATCATCACATAAAGTGTTTTCCATCGTCGATATCTAAATTTTCAAAACAAAGTTTTCTAACAATTTTGATTAAAATTACCTATTTTACCAACAGTTTCTTCTGTTCTAAGTAATTAAAATTAAACATTATTTCCAGCCTAGTGTAATTATATTATTTATGTATATGGTATAAATGAGCATACATCTTTTCTTAATAATTAATCTATGATCTTTTATTGATTAATACATTGAACATAAAAAAATTAATGATAAGTTTGGAATTAAACGTGTAGCATAGATGTGAGTGTTTAATGAGCACAGTATGCAACATAAATGCATTAAGTTTATACGTAGAAGTCCGCTAAGCTAAACTCAGCTCAGCTAAGAATAAGTAAACCCCATTAAAATCGTATAAATGCTAAAAATTTAAATTAAATTTGACTCTCAACGATGGCCTAAAGTTTTAAATTATATGGTAAAATGTAAACCATGGTTTGCTGATGCAATTACGAGTAGAAAAAAATTAAAATGAACTATTACTTGAATGCACTGAATTGCGATTATAATTATTTCTTACACTCAAGGAGAAAAAAAAGTACGGAGGCATTGCAAAGGTTGGTGATTTTAAATGAGGCTTATCATACTAAATAAAAGAATAATGAATTTTATAGAATTTTATGCAGTAATTAGAAGATGTTAATTACTTCGAAAACATATACATATCAATTAATCACTTATACATGCAGTCTAAGGTGGCCGATCATAGATCCCAGTCATTCAAGGTGGTACTAAACATCAACTCCAATAAAACCAAAGCCAAGAAAATCAGAGCAAATAACAGCAAATCTTTCATGCGGAAATAGAATGGAATCTCGACTGCGGACGAGCTAAGCAAATCGCGGGTTAGTTGTATTGTAAACAGTGTTTAATTCACACCTAAACTCGTCCAGCCAAAAACCAAAATAAATACTTTTAAATCGAAGTTGATTTCAATAGCGTTGAACAGATCCGAAACCAATGGTTGAATGATCTATTTTGTGAACGTTCTACTCGTATATTGAAAATTAAGGGACCGAATATGATTAAAATCGTTGAGTTATAAAAAGTAGAAAATAAAAATCGGAATGGAGTACATTGCGGAAGGACTGAAAATGCATTGAAAAGTGGTTCCTGTGGAATCGGCTGAAAATATGGGCCAAAAAACACTACCAAACTGCATTTTGCGGAAACTTTTAAATCGAAAAATGTCGAGCACTGGCTATTTTCAAGGGTTGTACCCAACGAGACGTGTGATTAAGACCGTCGTGATTACATACTTACTTCTCAGCCAAATCCATTGAGATAAATTTTTCCTGTCTTGTGCAAGGTTCTTTGTCTTCATGTTTTACAAGGAATCAGAAAACGAACACAATCACAAGTGACTTTGGAACGCATTATTCTAAAAATCAACGAAGGTTAACAGTTCTCCAGACCTAGGACTTACCCAGTTTGACATGTCTAAATCTGGCCAGGGTTGGGTTAGGCTAGGTTAGGTTATTGTGGCAGTCAGTCTGAATGACCTACTCACTTAGACCCTAACGGGTCCATTGTGATACCACTGCGCGACACGGAAACCTAATCCAGTACTCTTTCTTGGAAGCATTTCGAAGCTCTAATAAAGCGCAGGATTTGTTTAATCTTAGCACCAGATACTTCCGTAAGAGAATTAAAAGCGTTTTTGCTTAGAAAACCCGCTTTGCTTCTAGCTAGAGCTGGGCAAATACAGAAGAACTGTTCAACTGTTTCTTCTTCTTCCTCGTCCCTGCAATTTCTGCAGAATTCATGAGAGAGTTTTCCTAAACTGAGAGCATGCCTGCCAAATAGCTAATGACCGGTTATACAAGCCAGATGTCCTCTCTTGGAAAGCTGAGCAGCTCTCTCGAATATCCTCCTGTCCAATTTCGGCTACATTAGCCTAGTCGTAAAGCAAGTTTTTTTCGTCTGCCCAGGACCTATTGGCCTCATGCACGATCCTATTCTTCAGCATTAATTTACAAGTGGCAATAGGTATGCAAATATCGTGACTGTCCCTACGCAGGGGAAGGTTAGTACCCTGTCTGGCCAACTCATCCGCCCTGCAGTTTCCTTCAATGTTCTTATGCCCCGGAACCCATATTAAGCATACCCTGAAAACGGTGCTAATATCATTTAGGGTTGCCAGGCATTCCTGAGCAACCTTTGATTTTAGTGCCACCGAATTCATTGATCTTATAATCGCCTGGCTGTCCGAGTATATATTTATAATGGTTTTTGTTACGGCGTGGCTAGCTAAGTAAACGGCTACCTCTTTTATCGCTAGGACATCTGCTTGATATACACTGCAGTGGTCGGGGAGACGAACGGATAGTTCCAGTCCTAGTTCTTTTGAGAAAACTTCAAAGCCAACTCTATGGTCAAGCTTGGATCCGTCTGTATAAAAATTGAGTTCCCCCCCTTCTCCATGGCATGGGTGTTTTCCACTCCCTTCGTGACGGAATACCCGTTTTGAAGTGCCTGTCAAAGTTGGGTTTTGTAATGGACTGGTCAATCTCTTGGATGCAACTACTCCATAGACCCGTCTGCCGATCTTCCCATAGCGCCGAGCTTTTTAACCTGAGCGCTTATGCGCCGGCCATTTGTTTCCCTACCAGGTTTAGCGCAGGCAGGTTGAATAGCAGTTCCAGTGCTTTGGTTGGTGGTGGTATACACAGAAAAGCTGTTCTTTGGACCTTGCTCAGAATTTTCACGTAACTTGATGGCCAGGGTGGATTACAAGCAAAAGAAAGTCACTATTGCATTATTGTCAAAGATTTGCTGTTTTACAATTAAAATGTTTTTAAACAATTTTAAAGCGTATCAAATTTCGTAAAGAGTAGTTAGCTCATTTCAGGCGGTCGGTACATTTTTGCACCACCAACTTTTCTTAATCTGCCAGTGTAGATGAATACTTTGATTATGTCGATATTAGCAGTTGATTTGTGAACCAGACGCAATTTGGATTCATCAATATACTTATGTATGTTTTCTTATAAGCATAGTCGATTTTTTTCTGAGCTCCCGTGAAGGCCTCATGAGATGCCTCTCTTCGCTGTTTTATCTTCTTCTGCCTCTATTGTTCTTATAATTGCCAATTGGTTGGATCAGTTTTCGTGAAACGTCTTTACACCTTAGCGCGCTACGGATGTAAACGGATGTGGTGGTGTAAAGTGTTGAATAGTTTCTGAAAGTCAATGGAACTGGCGACTACAACTATATCTTGGTGATCATCATGCAACGGATAGCCGCAATTTTTTGAGATGAACGGTGCAAATGCTGATGCTAATTCTTCAATTCAGGTCGCTGATAGTCATTTGTTACTTATCTGCTGTCTCTTTTATACACTGAAAAATTGCCAAAGTATTAGACAATTTGGCGGGTCTGTAACAGCAATGGCTTACAGAAAAGTTAAGACCTTCCGTAAAAAATCACCAATAAGCCCGCAAACTAAACCTATATTGCGTTGGTTGACGAAGGGGAGATAGTCAAGAGGGTGGAAGAAAGAAGGGAAAATATCAGGAAATGTTCATTTGTAATTTGGGCAAATTGTGATTACCATCAAAAAGAATTTCAGGGTGTTTATCCCATCCCCGGGTTTAAAAAAACAAGCAAAAAAAATGTTTTCTAAGTTCATGTTTTCTAAGTTTTCATCTTACCGTTCGAATTCACAGTAAAATTCGTGTATAAATATAACTCCCACAATGTGAGTGAATCTGAAAAACCTAAACAATTCATTGGCTACTGTGCCGTCAAAGAAGAATAAATACATAAATGAACGTTGCGGCAATTATTTCTGTATCGTGTGCACGTGAAATATGTGAGTTCCGCAAGCTGTTTGGGTTGTCCTGGGGAACACACGAATTCCAAGGAATTAATAGAGCTAAAAACCGAACTGTCTTCTATCAGCTTTTTCGATCAATGTTGAAAAAGATTCCAGAACTCAGTTGCGTTCGTAAATCTCTGCTCTTAGATGCAAATTAAGCTCCACTTTGAGACTGATATAGGTGATGTAAATCATGCTGAGATAAAACTGGTTGAAATTTAGAAAACCGGTGTAAATACTTGACTATTTTTTCGCAAGGGGATCAATGGAATGTTAAGAAACTTGTTTGTGAAATACCAGGCAACATTGGGTTTTACGCGCGTTATGTTTAACTTTATTTGCGAAATCTCACTGGGAGATTAATGGAATTTCGTTGGTTGCATATATAGAAATCTATTAAAATTGAGCAACAATTATTTTTTCAAAATATTTAAAAACCTTTCACCTAACTAAAAAACTTGATTTTAATGCCTCAATTGCTTTTTTATCACCTTTAACTCTAATGTGACGTGAGATGCTAGCATGGTGCTTTCAGTAACCACATTTTACATATTTTTTTCGATTTGTGTATTTATGTATGTACGTACAATGTAAGACCATGTCAATTGTTTTCATTCACAGTAGTGTGTACTTGTAAATCGATTACTTAATTATTTTCGCCAAACAAAAAATAAAACGTTACTAAGTCAGGCAGCTATGAATAAATGTTTACAATTGCAGTAGCAGCAGCGGTAGCAGCAACAACTTTTGTTTGTTACTACATTAAATGTGAGCAAATAGTTCAACTTACATTACAAACTATGCACCCAAACGAAAAAAAAAGAAAATTTTTTTGAAATTTTTGCTTAAAACCATAAGGAAAAAATTATATTAAGAAATAATTTCATAGCCACAGCTAAATGCAAGGAACAACAAATTGTTAAATAGCGAACGCAAAAGTCATGAAGCCAAGCCTCTTTGTTTAGTTAGTAGAGCCGCCACGGCGCAGCACTAGTAACTGAAATAGAAACAGAAACTTTCAAAACGTTCAACTTGTAAAAATTTAAGTGTGTCAATAATATAATTTTTACACAATTCGAATTCAATTTAAATTAAAATGAACCGAAAATTTAATGCGGTTATGCCGATAGACATTGAATAAGAATAAGTAGTAAAGTGGAATGGCTCAGGCACTCTTGTCAAGTTCAATTGAAATTTGCATAATAGAATCATTTCGTATTTAAACAATCTTTGAAACATTATATAAATACTTTAAATAAAATTTAATTTCATCTTGAATATAGGTTAATTAATGTAATTACCTCTGAATTGCCTGCATTAGCTTCCTATTGTCTGTATCTTCAAAACTTTTCCTGTTATGCACAGTCATTTTACTGCGCCTAATGTCATATTTATAGCAATACATTTTTAATATCTGGTTAACACAAAAGTGCATAGTTACAGTAGCAATATGTTGCTCTTCACACTCTCTGCAGCATCATCTGCAGCAACGACAACGGTGCAACTCTACTGCATACGCGATCGCGTACTCTACAATTACTTTAAGTACCGCCAAGTGTAGCTAAATGAATGTTCATTTGCACGTACCTATGTGCAAACGTCCGTGACGATAGTAATTCGTACGTGTGTCGCTATCAACATAAATCCGGTTTGTTGTTTTCTCATTTGTGGTTGCAGTTACAGTTTTTCTGATATTTACTCTTTCAGCAGCTGCAATATTTAAATCCTTTAAAGCCACCAGAAATACTGTGCAAACATATCAGTGTATGAGTGAGAGTACATAGATATGTACCAATGACCAGTTCAGTTGTTTTGTCAGGCACATAAATTTTGCCTCCCCCAATCACACATTTGAGAAAAAGGTGAACTGCTAGCGCATTGCTTGTGTGTGTGTGTGTTTTGTTGCGCAACATTTGTGTCAGTACAAAATTTTGTATGCAATTTGTAAAAGTCTACAAAGTAAACCAAGCCACAAAAAAAAAAGAAAAGTTTTATTGCGTTCGTTTACTTTGCTGAAACCTTAAGTAAATCATAAATCATATAATTTTCTACTTAACCCTAAGATGCATGTCATGAGTTTAGGACATAAAACAGTAGTAAATATTAAGGCTTTTCAAAATAGCAAAATTAGTATTTACTTAAATATTTTAAATTTACATATCAATAATGCTTTTTTCTGATAAGTTAGATATTGAATCCGCTGGGCCTACTAATTTTTCTATGAGCTCAGGAAATTGAGAAACTTTTGGTCTTTCTTGAGAACTGATAGGAACTAACTGCAAATAAGTTGCAGGAATTCATTTATCAATAAATGTTTACGAAAACTGGGGAAACCCCATTTCCAACGAAGACCTATGGGCAAAATGCAGAAAAATCCAATCAGTTAAATTGGGCACACTCTCCGCATACAACCGCATATACCATCCACAATAGACAAGCGGTTAATTGTAACCCTTATAGCAGCAGAAAAGTAGGAAACGAACCCTTGAAAAAGAGACCGTTCGCTCCGTTGACAAGATCAGAATTTCTCAAAGATTGAGTGATATTCGTTTCAATATAAAAAGCTAATCATCCCGGGTATCTTGTCCTTATTTGAAGACAATTGTTAAAAAATTAGCCAAAAATGTACTTTACTGTTTAAAGCTAAATTCTGTCCTAATAATTCACAGAATCGTATACAATTGGGACGTCCTACAAAATTGTGAATATGTGAATACAAAATTCTTGATGAAGTTAAAAACTGCGGTTTTAGAACGTTTTGATTTCATAAGAACCGTTTAACTTCATTTATAATTGGATGCGTTTTATTCCAATCTTGTGATAAATAATGTTTGAGCACTATATTTTTAAAATATGCTAGAAGGAGTCACTCAAAAGCAGCAAGTTGTGCAGGAAGTTGTTGTTAGGCAGCCAAGTTCCACAGCTATTTAGCAGGAATGACTACATTATGTTCTAAATGAACCAATGATAAGAGTCAAAGATAATCAATTTCGTAAAAGTTTAAAAAATGAGGATCTACAGATTTTATGCAACTAAGCACAGGTAGCCTTTACCTTGGATTGTAACCCTCTTGCAATCGTTATCGGGAGTATTTTGTTGCACAAATATGTCGTTGATCTCTTTGATGTTGGTGTTACCAATTTTGAAGTAGAAACCAGTGTTAAAAGGTTGGGAAGACATAATTTTTCAGCCAAACAGCTCCAACTTGATGTTTAGGTGGATACCAGAGTGCTTCATCGAGGGCAGGGATATGTCGTTTGCGTAGTCAAGATTCTCGAGGTTTTCGTTGAACTTCCATTGAATGATCCTTTTGGTTTTATCAAGCTTATTCCCCCTCCCCCCAAAGATTTTCAAGCACTTAAAAATTTAATAATATAAACAGACAAAAAGGTGAACATAATTAATAAATAAACGAAACACAAGCAAATAACAAGCAAATGAAATTTTTCAATCGCTATATTTTTTACTTCATTGGCTTGTGTTTTTTAATTTAATTTGCTTGTGTTTCGTTTAGTTCGCAAGAAGTTTCACTTCTGCCTTGTGTTCGTTAATACATAACCAATTTTTTTTTTTTGGGATTAATGCTAGAACAAAAATTGCAACTCTGTACCGGTAATGTCGATCAGTGTGGCCAACTTTTGTTTTTCAAAATCCGCTAAAATGAATAATAAAACGCGTATTTTCTTAAAAAAAGCGTTAAATTTTTTTCCTTATAAAAGTGGGAGAAAACTCAATACAATTAAACTTTTTCACTTATACAGGCACACATCTGATACTTCTAGTCAATGAAAATTTCTTCGATTTTTCGAAGATATTTTAAATTGAAAAATAAACGCTGAGGGCTAAATCACTTTTTTTCCGTGTTTTAATTTTCAAAAAGCCCTAAAATCAGCGGGAAAACCGCTGAGTTGGCCACACTGATGTCGATGACAATTGTAGACGAACTCTTTTTGTGAGCGACATCTTCATGTAATTCCTTGGACATTTGCGCCATCTGTATGTGAAATGTATAACTGTCACAAACTTTAAGATGGCGACGCTACACATTGTTCTTTCTGCCATAGGCGTGTGTGTGTGTGTAATTAATATGTTATATTGAATTAAAACTATTTATGAATCGTTTATTATATAGTTTGCTCGTGAATTCAGTTACGGAATATTGATATTTAGCCCCTCATGCACATTGCTCGACAAAATTATGTCGCATTGCAAACTTACGCGCGACATCACATCCGGTTGTTTTACTCTAAGGACAAGAGAAAAGAAGTTTCACTTCAATAATGTGAATGAATATAAGAATATTGCTCATTAAACCACTTTCCTTCTCTATAGAAATGTGCTGAAATAATAATGATATCTAAACCAAATAAACCTGAAAACTCAGTGCTCTCATAAAGACCTACATATAAGTTTGCTGGCAATATTTTCCAAAATATTCGAAAGAATACTCTTGAGTAGATTGCTAATATAACTAGAAAATAAGCATATTGTTCCGGATCACCAATCGTCATGAGCACGGTACTCCTGAGCAATATCATCGCATAGTGAATATTGTCACTGACTTTCTGGAACGCAAAAAATATTACTCTGAAATATTTTTGGACATTCAACAAGCGTTTGACAGAGTTTGGTATTATGGGCTATTATACAAATTAAAAAATTTACTTCTAGCTCCATTTTATTTGGTCTTTAAGTCCTATCATTCTATGTCAAATTAAATGATGAAACATCAGCCAAATGTCAAGTGAAAGCCGGACTACCAGGGGGCAGTGTTCTGGGCCCTGCTTTTTATTCGATTTTTACCTGCGACTTGCCTGAAACTGATGGTGTTACTATAGCTACTTATCCAGACGATACTGCCATTTTAGCGTCATATTAATCTCATACAGAAGCTGCAAATCTAGTACAGAAACAGCTCGATGACGTTCAACAATGGTTACTTCGTGGATGAGTGCTTAACTGGAGTTCCATCTGCCTCAAGTTCGATTCCCAGATGGCGTTAAATTCTTAAAAAATGTCCAAATGGATTGTTCTAATAAAATGGATTATTTCGGTGATTTAGTTCTCAAATACTTGACACGAGTGTCAGTTCAACGGGTTCTATTTTGAAGTAGAGAATTGAATCCACCAAAAAAAAAACACAAAATTATAGGTTTCGGGTGGATATAAAGAAAATCCCAGTTGGGAAAGAGAAAATTTGAATACAGCGTAGAAATCAGCGACATTAAATTATTCATAAAATTCTACTAATTCTCGACCCATTATAAACCATTATAAAACCGAAAACTGAATAAATGTATCCTATTGTTATATTTTCCACGATCCTTTACCTTGGAAATAGATCATAGAAATTGTGAAATGCTTTGCTACAAGAACAGGGTTTCCCCAAAATGCGTAACGTACCAGTAAGTTTTCACATGGCCATATCCCTTTGAAATTGTTAGTCATCAAAATAAAGTTTATGAATAAGCAAAAAAAAACGATACCACGAACGAGAAAAAATGCTCCAACCCGCGTTTTGGTTCATATGGAGAATTCCCCACCCCTCCTCCCCCAAAATGTTTCCTGTATCCGCTACTGCTATTGCAGAGGGCAACGTGCAAAATAATAAAAAATCATATGGAAGACAGCGGGCAACCTTAACGCACGCCTCCCTTAGACTCAAGAAATTCAGAGAGTTTTCTGTTTTGCAGGACTAGGAAAGCCGTTTTATTGCATCTGGATTAGCCCAATCAGCTTAGGAGCTGCATCTCGTTTGATCAGCGCGTCGCATGTACATTGACGGCTGAAGACGGTCTTCCATTAAGGCCAGATGTTCGTTGCCATGCATTCATCTGTTCGACGAAGTAAAAATTCACCTATGATATGAGTCGATACTTACCGATGAAAATCTTATGCATTTTAATCATTCATAAATCAAAAAAATTTTATAAATCTTATCTACGATATAATGTTGATATTTCTTATGTAGCTCCTTATTTTCATTTCAGATCACCTGTTGGTATTTTTGTTGATATGCTAACTTGGCCAAAACATACTTGGATGATATTCCTGATATGTTAACTCGGCCAAAATCAATTGCATTCCCCATAAGAAATGATGGCAGACTAGATCCATATAGATTACCTACACTAAAAGTACATAAAGAGAGGTGGAGAGGCGGGAGAGTGATCAAAGGAATGTTTCTATTCATATCAAAATTTACATATAGTTATGACCATGAACCCCCGAAAAGTTCGTGAAGGTTGTATGAACATTTAAGGGGAACCCTACTAAGGAAGGCACTAAGAGTTCGAGTGGAAGGACATTATGTCAATAATAGTAACCCGGGCAACGCCGGGTATGTAATAGCTTTTTCATAAGCAGTGCAGCTATCTAGAGAAATTAAGATGAATTTTTTTAGTTGAAATTTGCCAAGTAAGATAAGAAAAGCTTATAATATTGATTTTGGCAGTGCTCCTAGAATTAGCCACTTACTAAAAGTTCACTAACAAAAAATTTCCCCTTCAAAGAGAGATTTTGAATTCGCCGTTGTCTTCGGACACTGCACTCACTTCAAATTGATTTCACTTTCAACAGATTTATTTTATATTATTATTGTTGAACCGATTTCCTTTTATGAAATCACACAATTAGTGATTTTAAAATGACTGCTAACTTTGTACGCGCATAACTGATAAAATTGATAAATCAATTATATCAAAACTATCAAATAACAGCATAGCTATAATAAATTTTAAAAAGATAACATTACCAAAAAATTTTGTATTTGGCAAGATACTAATTCGAAGATGATTGACAACCAAAAAGTGCTGCTCCAGCGCACTAACAATTGTACACATTGCCATCGTCATGAAGTGCAATACTTTAGGGATTAAATAGAAATATGATTGCTTCTGGAAAAGTAACATAGGTAGGTACTTATTTATATTGTATAAAAATTTTCATTCAGTTTCAAACTTGACTTAAGTTAAAATGTCAATTTTCCCACAAATTATGGCCCACAATTTGTGATGGGAACAGCGCTCATTAAGCTCCAAAAAAAAAAAAAAAAAAAAAATCAATACCAATTCAATACCAAAATACAAACTGAAATTGAATTAATGCATTACGATCGATTCGGTTTGTTGCCACAGCCAATATTAATTGAATGCTGCAATAGCAGCCAACAAATTTATTTATACAATGGTTGTAGTTGATTGTTATTGTTGTATGTATTTGCTGTTGTTTCTATTACTGCTGCAATCATTGTGGTTACTGTTGTTGTTTTTGTTTACTAACTTTCATTTATTGGCAACGCAGCAATTTAAAATTTTTCACTACAAACGAACATTAGGAAACAAGATAAAATAAAATAAAATCGCGGCATAGTAAATGTGAACCTGAAAATTTGCATAATTGATTGTGTTCACAGTTAAAATTAGTTAAACGAAACTAAAATACGAATTGATATGCAAATTCTTTTTGTTTTTTGTTTTTAAACAAAACTGCGCGAAAATTTCATTTGGTTTTTTAGCAACCAAACTCAACAAAACTAGTGATTTATTATGTCTTTGCTCTTAGTGGTAGTGAGAAATGTAACTATATAATCTTTTTCCGCTTGTGTTTTATTTACTGCATTAATTTGGTATTGATCTGCGTGCGATGCGTTTGCGATGCTCCGCAACAGTAACAACAACTACAGTAGGTGCAGGAATTAATTTTTTTCCTAAAATAAAATAATAATATCCTGAACGTTTTAAAAGTTTTCTTTAACTAGCTGTGGCGTAAACATATTATCTAATTGCATAATTATTAAGGAAGAATAAATAATAATCTGAAAGGATTTTTACGATTTTGAGACCGGTAAGGTCTGTTTTTTTTTTTGGAAATATCAATTAGAATACTTTTTTCTCTGCTTTTCACTAAATATAAAGAAAACATATGTATACAAAAATCATCACGGAAAAATATTCAGAATTATTTATGCCCCTAGTCTTACTTTATGTTGTGTTCCTAAGCCCTATGAGGTATCTTGCCTTTGAAAGGAAGAAAACTCCTTGGGTAATTCACAACTTTAAGCTATTTATAAGGAACTCTCGAGGGCCGGATGGTATTATATCTATACAGATACACGAGTGGAATATGAGTTAAAATCTAAACGTTTGTACAAAAATGTCACACAAGAACAAAAATAATAATAGCCAATCACTATAAGACAAACATTAAAAACAAACCACTAATGCCAATCCTTAAACCAAAGACAGCTTTGATTCATGCACTAAAACCAAAAAGAGTCACAGTTTACTAACCTTGGCAAAAAGATAATTTGGCGATGATGAAGAGCAAAGAGCTGCATTACTCTGGAACAAAGAAATTCTCCAGGGGGTTTAGAATTGATCAAAAATCGATGAAAGCTTTAATGAAGACGATACCCTGGAAAAAGGTGATACGTTTTATCAGTGGCGGATCCAAGGAGGGATCAAGCGGGTTTTAGCCAACCAATCACCAGAAATATAGGCATCAGAAGATAATAAATCAAAATGTATAATCAAATTTTACAGTTGATTTAAAAACAGAATTAAAAAGTGTGTTTTAGAATAAGCATAATTATTGCTTATTCTAACAGTCACACAAAAACAAAAAATATTTTATCGAGTCCGGGGGCCAGACCATGTTTATTATAAGTTTTTGGGGTCACTGAATCCAAATTCGAGCACGGATTCTGACGTAACCTCAAAAAACCTTAATTAAATATTTTATTTTTAGGATCTGGGAATCAGGTCATATTTACTACATGTTTTTGGGGTCGCTGAATCCTAATCCGAGGTCCAAAAAATTCCAGCACGTCAGGGTTCTGACGTAAGCCCGGGAGACGGACCATGTTAACGATATGAGATCGCTGAATCCGAATCTATGGTCCAAAAAACCTCACCATGTCAGGTTTTCGACTTAGCTTAGATAACGAGATATTTTGCAGGTTATATCGAAAATTTGAAGTTATATATAAACAGGTTAATGAACAAATATAGTCATCGCAACAACAATGTATATAGAGACGGGCAAATCAGACGGCCGTTTTGGAATCCGCCACAATTCCTCATCAGTGATCTTAGTGATAGTTCTTAATCTTTCAATATCCTATATAAGCTACTTATATTTGAAATCATAACCCAGAATTACGGATTTGATTCCCAATATCTTCACTGAATAGAGAACTTAAGTCATGACTTTGAAATTTTTGTTGCAATGATGATGTTAGCCACATTCGGTCATTTTGCGCATTGAAATGTTGTTCAACCGTGAAAATTTTTTCATCTGTAAACAAGATATTTTCAACATTTTTTAACACGGAGGAGCGCAGCAACGCCTTGCATCTTTGCAGTCGCAAATCTTTCTTTTTTTTGTGTCAGATCTTGAGCTTTTTGGAGCTTGTACGGCTTAAGATTAAGCTTTGATTTTGCAATGATTCGCACTGTTTCACGGTTTACTCCCACTTCCTTAGCGATTTTTCTCATTGAGCGCCTTGGATTTCGCTTGATTCGTTTACGAATTTTTTCTGTTAAACCAGTAGTGGCAACTGTTGAAAATTTTCCCCGGTCTCTATCTCCAAAACCCCCAGTTTCATTATATCGAATAATAGCTCGGTCTACCGTACGACTTGACAAATTTAAAGCCTTTACAATTTGACGGCTACTATAATTTGCCAAATGAAATTTCATAATTTCACGACGAATATTTTCCTTGTCCATTTTTATGGAAATTTCAAAATGTAATAACAAAAATTCAAATGAAATTAAAAGCAAAGCCAATGATGAATGAATTGGCTTTTTAAATTAAAGTAACGGTAAATGGCAAAGCTTGCTGCAGAGTATTAAACTTGCGTCACTTTACAATTGTCACCCTGTAGATTTAATTTTCATAGTCTCCTAAAAACTATATCGAAAATATTTTATCATATATTTTTAAGTATAGATATTAAATTGGTGCAAATTTTAAAATAATTTTTATAATTAAAGAATGGTCTTTGATTTGAGCACAGAGTCTTTTGAAACAGTGCGATATTTCTTTAATATTTCTATTAAAAGCTATTAAACTCGGCTGATAAGAAAACAAACTTATGCTTGGTTTTCACTATGTCATATTTGCCATCAAAGAGAGAAAAGGAGAGAATTTCTCATATGAAATTTGCCAACATGCTGGCAAATTTGATTGAATTTGACATAGTGAAAACCAGGCATTAAGCTACTATTCTATTTTTCTACAGTTTTGATGATGCTGTTGTTGGCTTTAAATTAATTTACTGGAAAAAAAGAGTTCCAAGAAACATTTTTCCATGAAATCGTGTATGTTCGATACGAATCCGATAAGTTTGTTCCTATTTCAATAAAAGAAGATTGGGAAAAACAATTCACAATGTCTATGATTTAACCCTTACAATCACACATATTCCATAAAATTGTAGTGACATTTTCACCTCTTCTTCATATGTTTTCTCAGGGTCGAAAATTTAATTAAATAAACTTTCTATTCTAAGTCTATTTTCATTCATTTTTTTTAAGTAAAAATGTTGAATTCATAATAAGTGATCTGAAATGTCATCATATAGCAGATATTCGATAAACATGGTAATTACTATTGAATCCATAATTTTGAGAGGGTCATTTTTAATTTTGCAAACATCACAATGTCAAAATCTAGAAAATTTACACAGTTTTAAAATTCTGACTCCAGATTCGTAAACAGCGACTAAAAACCTATAATCTCGATTCATTTTTCCAATATGACAGATGTCAACTGTTAAATTTAATTTTCGATCTCGGATTCGCAATCCGTGACCCTGAAAATCCCGCAGAAAATGTCGCGAAAAATTAATTATTTGCTTCTAAGGGTTAACTGGATAATAAACAAGTGCGAATTCTCAAAAAAAAATATGGTTTCGATTGTTATAGCTCGGTGAAAATTGGTAGGACCGATATTTTTCTGCATTCAAAAATCTCAAAACTCTGGTTCAGTGTCAAAAGTTCCATTAAAAATGAAACGTAATGATTTCTAGTGTTTTTGAGTTCACCTATTTTAAGTCGTTTTGCTTGCGAACTACTTACTCAAATACTTACATATAATTTTAAAATTAAATTTTATATGCAAAAATGTTGACTATTACATAGTGTAGTCGCAAGAAAGATTTTCACTTTCATTGACATAAAACTCCAAAATCTTCATCAAACAATTATTTGTTACTATTCATAACTGTAACTAATGATTTAAAACTGTGCAAAAGCTGAGAAGAGAAGTTCCTCAAAGCAAGCAAAAACACAAAATCTTAGATTTATTCTTGAAGCAATATGCAATTAAAATTGGTTTAGGGGCAACAATATTCAAAAATCTTCAAGCTTTTCATAAATCATTCAAAAGTTCTCATTTGCTTTTATGAATATTTACAAATGAATGACAAGCATCAATTCAATTTAATAGCGGTTAATTAATAATGATACCTAATAAATAAAAGATTTCTTTTTAAACAGAAATACACATACATACGAGTAAAATTATTTATTATAATTTTTTGCACACGTGTACCTACATTATAAATATGTGATACTGAAAGATGAAAGATATAAAATAATGAACAACATTTCAGTGTAATTGTTGCATATGAAATGATGTTGCATTGTTTTAGCTTTACTTTTTCTACCACAACAACCGCTGCCTCTACAAAGGCGTGCGATAATTGTTATAATTATAGCGCCGGCACCAAACACAAACTATTCAGTCCATTCAGGGTCGTGCTTGTTGTTATTATTTCTCTATTGCTATTTGCTTAATCAAAATTTCCACATTAGTGACTCTTTGTTTCAGTTTGTTGTGGAAGTACCTACAACTTTAACTACTCGTCGTTATGTAGTATATATCGGCAAATCAAGTCAACTCAGCGCTGTGTAAATTACTTTGAAACAACAGTAACAAGTAAGAGCAGAGCAGAGCAGCAGCAATTACGTTTCTGAAAATCTGAATTGCATTTGTTACTTGCAACTTTTTATTAAAGATGTTTTACTTTTGCTGTTAAGCTTTTCATCTTCAGGCTGTCGTTGATTGTTGTTGGTTACCAGAGGTGTGTGCACACCTTTGTACGTACATACATATGTATGTATATGATAATGTTAAAATATAATAACAATAGCACAAATAATGATTAAAAAAATATAAAGTCGAAGAAGAAAATAAAATTGTATAGTTATATAAAAAAAAAAATATACATATATATATGCGTGGGACATAAACTGCTTGCTGCAGCAACATCAACAACAGCAACGACTGCTGTATGTAGCTTTTGTTCTTGACTGTGCCACCACACTCTGATGTATGTATTTATACATTATGACCCATAATGTTGCTTTATGTTAAACGTTGTTGCTCCTCATCGACGACAACAACGAAAACGACGACAACGATGAATTTTAGAGCATATTACAGCAGTAAAGCCAAAAAAGAAAGAGAAACAAAAGATTTAAGGCACAAACTTTTTCCAACACAATTGCCTGTTTGCGATTCGGTCACATCACGTACATGGAGTAAATGTTTTCGTGTAGGCTTTAATTTTATTTATTTATTTTTTTTTGGTTATTTATAGCAAAATAATATCTACTCAACCCAAAAAAAAAAAAAAAACAGAATAGTAACAACTTGAGTTAATGATGAACAACTTCAACTATTATGTATGCATGTTTATTCATTCGACACTGTTGCGTACATTTAAGGAATTAAAGAATTGAAGCTGAAAGTTTGTGTATGTCAGTCTAAAGTAAGTAATTACTCTTCTTAATAAAAGAAGAAAAAAAAAATCCATAATATTTTCAGTGTAATTTTCAGCCATAAATTATTCTAGCAGCAGCAAAGTCGCCATTTTTTTGTAGGTGTTAAGTATGAATAATTGTGAATGATTTGAATTTATGTTGAACTTTAAGTTGAATAACATTTTTATGACTTTAAAACAACTTGTTGTCTGCTTTATTTTATTGCAAATATATAATTGCAAAATCGTTTTCATAAACGAATAGAGATATGAAGTCGTTTTCGGGCATAAATATAATTTATGTTATAATTAACTTGTATATGCGCGCTGGCATAGGTTACTGAATGATTTAAATCATCTAGTTAGTTATATGTTCACTTGTAATTCTCTGGCTGGTCACCTTATCTTATTTGAAGATATAATTAAATTTATGCCTTTGTGGAATGCATTGCGATCAATGGCATTTGAAAATGATAAATATGCAAATACTTATATTTAAATTAAAAGTATACATAGGCATTTATTGCCTATCGTGGAACAGTGTAAAAAAAAATAAATTTGAACTAGCATTCTGCAATGAGTTTCCATCATTTAGATTCTAAGGCATAGAAGCATTCATAAATAGTAGTAGGCGAGAAGTTAGCCGCCGACGAATTATTGTATTCGAATATTTTAAGGAAGGAGTTAGTAACCAAGGCCGTATTTAGGGGGGAGGTTTTGGGGTTCTGACCACCCCGAAATGTGAAAACTTTTTTTTAATTTATGATATTGATTGCCAGTGGAAGGAAAACTAGTCAAAATAAAATCTATTGAACGGTTTTTAAATATTTTTTACTTCAATTGGTTTCTTTCTAAAAAGTCAAATATAAAAAAAAATTTGAAAAATAAATTTGAATTGAAAACGTACGAAGTTTGTAGCACGTCATGACCAAAAACGGTATTTTCAGGGGTTTCAACCCCATTTCGTTTAAAACGTGACGTGATGGGAAGTTTTGACCTCAGTGTTATTGAATCAGCTTTAAAAGTCTTAATTTTAAAATATAATTAATCCTTTAATCCATTATTGCCCAGAGCACCCCGACTCGGAAGATCTCTTTCAATGCAGTGACTGCACGAATTTAGGGAATATATGCCAACCTCATCCGGGCTCCTCATCATTGACAATGGCCCAAATTCCTACTGATCATTTGAAAAAAATTAGTCTCTGACTATTTTTGGCATTTTTGATCATTTTTTGGACGTTGAGTACATTATCAGTAATGGCAAGTCAATGAGTTATCGAAATTATGTCTTTCACGATAAAAAATGTAATGGAATCCACATTGAATAATAATTATTTGAAAAAATTTAAATTGATTATTCTATGAATTTTTTGTCATTTTCGGCCATTTTTTTTAGATTAAGATTAAGAAAACTCGGAAACAAAAATTTTTCTTAAAGCTTTAAGACATTTATCCACTTTTCTCCTTAGTCTGATAGGGTCCATCAAATGCATCATCGTATTTAATTTATTGTATTTAAACATCAGTTTCATAAAAATTTTATTTGAATATTTTCTTCGAATGAAATCCGATTAGATGATCCGCAATGGCGCAAGTTAGCTGCCAATATTCAATTTGCAGTCACCAATCGCGAACATCGAAAGCTCAGGGTATTGCGAGGACCTAGAGAAGCTGATGCGATGGATCGAGTACACGCCGTTATAGTCTAAGCGTTCTCCACCATCATTAATGATGGTATTATGAGAAGCAAAGTTAGGACACTCAACTCTCCACCAGACGACAAGATTCACCTCACTTAAGAAGCTGACCAAAAATTATTTGGCCTTTCGATTTGTACTAGCTTGCAATTGGGCTAACAGGTGAGGTGTAGCATTGTATTATCATAACAAGCAAAAGTGACATTATGCGATAATGACATAACAGGTCTCCAAGTACTCATCACCATTAAGTGGTGGTACAGGCTCAGCTGAGCATTTTTCTTTTCGATTTTTTTTTTTGCCATTGAACAAAAATTCTGATAAGGATTTGTGTCAACCCTTGCATGACCTACCCGCTTGATACAGATAACCATGGGGATAAATTAAGTAGTGCGAATGCAGGTTTAGGTGCTAGATCCGACTTGGAGAGGAAGCTTAATAACTGTGAGTTGACAAAAACAACAACAAATAGAATTAAGCAGAGGAACGTCGGCATGGATGTCAAAAATGGAATATTGGATTCAAGCGAACTAGTTGGCATTACCGAAAGTTAAGCTGAGTATGAAACTGGGTGGTAGAGAATGGCGGCCTCAAACTTTTGAGAACACTACGAATCGACCAAAGCGATCAGCGTCCAGCCTGACAGAACCGAAAATTGGGAAGAAGCCGAAGGAGAAAGAACCCAAAGAATGGCAAACGAAAATGCAAAAAATTATCCGGCTTAGATAGGAACCGACTGACAAGAATTATGTGAAACCTACAAGATGAATGAGAAAAACACGATGAGGGGAAGAAACCAGCCAAGAGAATCCTTAGAGGTAATACTAATAAAACTAGGAGGCGAACATTGCTAATTGAAAGTATTAAAAGATCTATATAGCAATGTTGAAATAGGGAAAGTCAAATAGGTGATCTACCACTAAAAACGATGTGGAAAATGCTCGGCAATAAAGGAATAAAAGGCTAAGGAGAAAGAAAGAATCTGAAGTCAAAGAGTGAGAGCAGCAGAGATCTTTACGGCGCGGATTCCACTCTATAGTAATTAATTGACGGTTCCAGAGTAGAAGTAAGTCCCTGCTTCTCGGAGAGGGAGGAAGGGGTGTCATAAATCTTTACCAAATCAATGGATAATTGTCACAGAGGTAAATATTCGTTGAAACTTTAATCACCATTTAGAGAATCTTAACATCGATAATAGTTTCATCAATCAATGATCAGCAAATCAGGCCTTTGTGTTCATTCAAAGGCACGAAAAACAAGCCCTCAAATCGGGCGCCAAGTTTTCATGGGGACCTGGAAAAAGATGTTTGTATGGGCCCATGCAAAACCTCTCAGACGTGGGGCACGAGCAGATTCAGCATTCAAGGATAAAAAACTAAGATCGTTCTTGTTCAACCAAAACTAGAATATTCGAACTGGCACATTACACTGTGCAACAATTTTTGGTTCATGGAATCTAACGGAGATGCGACCAATACAGGTCGGGAGGAAATATTTCATCATGCAGTAGAATCCCGATAATTCGTAATCGCAAGAGACCAGCAATTTTTTACGAATTACAGAGGTTTTCGATTTAACAAGATTTTGATTTAACCCTTTCACCCTGAAGTTTTTCCTCAAATCTGGTTGAGTTTCTTCAATATTGTATGCAAATATTAAAATAAATTAAAAGAAAGTATGTCCAGGACTCCTAATACTTACAGTTATCCTTAAGTTTTCCAATGGGCCATAAGGCCTGCTATAACCTTTGTAACCAGGAATTTTAGCATGTATGCAATCCACTCATTGGCAGTCAGCATCAGTGTTTTGAAGAAAACTCATTGACGTTTTTTTTTTTCAATTTATTTAATAGACTCTTCTAGCGTATCTTGTCATCCACGAAAAACACAAAAAATTCCATTGGAAAAAGTGAACGTACCTATCTATTATGAATGATTTTTAACGAATCATAGTTCAATAGAATTTTGCTTTGCATTACAAATTATAAGAGGTTAGCGAGGGTACTAAAATGTATGGAATTTTTACGAATTAAAGCGATTTTTTCAAGGGACAACAGTTTGTTACGAATTATTGAGATTCTCGAATTAACGAGGCACGAATTATCGAAATAAACTGTATATTTTAGATTATACATATTAGACTGGTGCGGATTTTCTCTCTATAATCCTGCCAATAGTCCATAGGTGTCGGTAACACTTTTCGGATTGCCAGTTTAGGCTCAAATAAATACAGTAGTTTTCCGATTTAACGAACATTCGTTTCTACGAAAACCTCAAATAGCGAACAAGCAAATTGTTTCCATTGAATATCTTAAATAACGAACAAAAGATATTTTGCTGTACTCAGTTTAACGAACAACAAACAAAATCAGAGTGTTTCAGCAGGATAAAACGTTTTAAAAGCAGAATACAAACTATCATCACACAGACAAAGAAAAACAATGGAAAAAAACGGTTATATCATCATACAGAGAAACAAAAACAATTGCAATAAGAACAGGGGGGTTACTCTGTAGTTCGATTCGAAAGGCAGTTCTATTCGAATGCCAAATTCAATCCAAAAAGGCACAAAATTAAATCCGAACATCGAACAAATATTATTCGAAAATGTTTTCTAGAGTACTAATCGTTCGAATTCGAGTAAATTTTATGTCAAAAATTGGTTTTATTTTTTGACATTTTTTGTCATTTTATTGTCTTTACTCGAAGTGTCAACACATAAACCCTTCGGAGGGCGCGTCGCGCAAATTAGCCGCAAATTGTTTAATTTGTGTTTTTAAAATAAAAATCATAGTAACCGACCGCTGCCACTCAAGTGACTTGGTAAGTTTGGAAATGCAGCGTGCTTTACCGTTAGCAGTTGGTTTCTGCATTACATCGTTTTGTTGCTATTTGTGTTTGAAAATTGGTATCTCTCGTGTAACAAAAAAATTCCAGTGTAACTTGATGAAATTTTTTCAAAGTTAAAATGAGATGAATAAACATTTAAAAATAAATGCTTAAAATATTGTTTTATTTTAATGATTTTTTTGATACAAATAAGAAAAATTAAAGTCGATACTATGAAATTCACCTTGCGGCTAAATTGCCGCTGCTCGCCCTTCGAGTAACTTTTCAGAGCGCGCCCTCCGAAGGGTTAAAAAATGAATTTACAATGTAGCTTTTGTTCCTATTACTTTGAATGATTATTTCAATAAAATAATTTTGTAAATACTATTTCTAGTCATTTTAGTCACTTAAATTAAAAGAATTGGCTATTTGATTTTAGTACTCGGTTTAGCGAAAAAATCGAATTAACGAATTGGCCTGACAACAATTGTGTTCATTAAGTCGGAAAACTACTGTAAATATATCTGCTCCTATTTCTATCCATATTCACAAACTTAGAAATTCCAATTCCCGAATTCTTATCCACTTAAATTACATCCGGTACAACCATAGATAAATCTCTATCTAGTATTATGCAGCTATAGCTACAATATTTCTGCTTCCTTTTGACTTGGGAGTCATGCCAACACCTATCTTAAAACTGAACGTGCTGAACTTTAGCACTTCATAACATATATTTGTACATATACTATGATTTAGCTTTTAGTTTTCGTTTATATAGTAAAAGAAGTAGTTTAGAAGTAGCATATTTATAAAAACTTTACATGGCTACCATTTCCGAAACCAAATTTTTCTATTAAATATTTTTTCTTATAAACGCTACAAATTCATTTAATTAAATTCCATTCAAAAGAAACCTATTTATTTTTTTCTTTTAAGCTGAAGTATTTCATTTAAAAAGTTAACCCACATGTACAGTATTTTTTTGTTTTCTGTTGTTTTTCGTTTCGAATTACTAATCACTTACTAATTTACTTAATTATTTTTTATTTAGAGTTATTATTTTTGAAAAGTAAAACGCAATATTGCATAATCGCATGCATTTCCAAATATGGAAACTGGCAAAAACTATCGACGTTAATGTTGGCTACTTACATTTATGTATGACATAAGTGGGTCACACAAGGTCGTTTGATCTGTCAGGTGATTGGTAAAACAACAACAAAATAAGAAGAAATATTTTAACATTTTTTTGTTGAGTAGGTATACATATCGAGAATAATAAGTACAAAGCTACAAAAAAGAAAACATTGTAGACATAAATATTTATGAATATCTTTCTCAGATCATTTGTTCTTGATTGGTTTAAAATATTATCATAATATGATTAATAGGATTTCTAACTGATTTATGGTTAAAAGTTATTTACTTGAAAATAAAATATATATTCAAAAATTCATTATTTCTAACTTCGGCGCAGATAACTATAGAATATATATTTTAATGTGATATGCTCCATATATACACATATAAAGCTTGAAAAAGAAGATCTATACTGTAGAGTACAGTGAACTTATTTATCAAAACATCCGCATAAAGTTTGCTTCCTAAACTTCTAACAAAAGTTTTATATTATTTAGTTTTAGTTATCTACAATAAATTAATGACCCCACAAGACTTGAAAGAAAATACAAATTTGCTGAATAAAAAAACCAATAAAAGCAAGTAGATTTCTAAAATTTGTCCTGCTTGTTTAAATTACTTTAATATTTATTTTGCTTCAGTTCAATGAATTCAATTATAAAAATTCATAAAAATTCTAAAGTTAGCATTTTCTAACTCCAGCAAAATTTTCAACAAATTAACTGCAACCGTTAACTTATTGGGTTGAAATGCTACTAACTGATATTGGCTCTAACTTTAATTGAACTAATAAAAAAAAGAAGCTAGAGTACGAGAAGAGTACGACTTAGAGGTCGTTGTGAATGCCGTGGTTAGAAACTGAGACACATTTTCTATCGGCAATACAATAGAAGAAAAGAGAGAAAATAAATGATTGTTTTGAGCACAAATATTTTGGAGAGTAGGTATTTTTATCACTGATATCTTAGCTGTTTCGTGAGCTTGTTTCTCTGTACAATATTCTCTATACAAGTTTTTATTGCATTTCTTATTGTTATATTTTTTAAATTACTTTATTACAGAGAGAAAATTTTTGGTTTGACAGACATGTTTGAAGTTGCACTTAATACAAACAAGTTAAAGTTGTATCGAGCCCATTTGAGATGCTAAATCGAGTCTCGAAATAATTTTGAAAGAAACCTTGCGGAGGGTTTGGTTTATTCTTTAGGGAACTTTTCAGTTAAGTTGTTTGCCTTATTATGTGGGTACTGACATCCGACTGCTACATTGGAATTACTATTTGAGCTTCCCAACGGGAAAAGAAGTGCTACAAAGCGCGTTTTTACCTTCACTTCCATGTCAGCACTCTTTAGAGGGCACATAATTAATTTTTTTGAGGCTTTAAATCGTTTTTATTCATGACCAGCAAACAAAATGATCTCATACATTTTGATCTTTGCAAGTCTAAATAGTAAAAATGATTGAGGACGTTCAAAGAATAAGTTGTATAGAAATGGCTTAAGAATCGAGTATGGAATAATCGCAGCAGTCAATCCCATATCTAAAAATCTTCAATAAGAAGGGCTGAGGTTCGAAACGGTTATGGGAAAATGGTTAACTGCCCTCTTCCCCGGGCTTACAAGATACCAGACCAGCAGAGTAAGCTTGCAGCACAGTTTAAAAAAACATAAAAATATTTTCCAATATCTATAATCTCAGAGGATGCCACCGAATGTATTCGCCATTGGCAGCAGTGTTTAGGCCAAGAACCAAATACTTCGAGTTTATGGGAATATATTCTACCGTTTCTCAAGTTCAATCGATAGATGTGAGCAATTAAACCAAGAAAGGAAGTAAAGAAGATGCGATATTACCATTAGGTCAGACAGTCAAGCGGCTGTTTGAACGTTATGCTCGTTAAGATCACCTTCTAATTAATTTGAGATTTCTTGAGCAAACTTAACCAAACGGGCAAGAAAAATAAAGTCTCCTTATTGTAGGTTCTTTCAAGCTGCGCATTGCTCAGCGTAGTCAAAAAATCAGAACTTCTAAGATTCAAAATTGCCTAATTTCAATTCGCCGTTCGAACTAAACATAAAACTATACGGGTCCCTTCCATTAGTTAAGGCCCTTAATTGGCTATTGTGCCATAATAGTAGTAGGAGTTGGCACAGAATCCCCTGTCACTAGGACGGTTTTCGAATTACTTTGGTCCGACAGTAAAACTCCAAGACAACCAGCTGCTGTTCACCAATAATGAACCAATATTGCGTTGCTTTTCACCGTCAACAGTTTACCTGGATTTCCATAAGGTACGTTTTCATAAATAATCAAACTTTACACACTTTGCAGCATTGCTAAATTTCAAAATAAATATACTTTCTTTCATTAAAACTACATACGTTTAAATTTAATTGCAATATTTATGCTAGATGTTGAAGAACTTAATATCAAATTAAACTAAATGAAGTTAATAGGCACTTGCAGCGTAAACTTTTAAATTAGGTGCATGTACATATGTATGTGGCAATAAAAATTGCCACCATCGGTTGGTAGATGCTAAGATGAGCACATGTATATGAATATGATATCACACTGTGTTCTCACTATACTAAACGTGCATTCTTGGCATGTACATTTTTGTCTGTCTGTCGATCTGTCTCGATCTATGCATGTGCTACACTATGCGATAATATCATTTAAAAGAAGAAGAAGAAGAACATTTTAAAACCCGAAATACTAACAATAATAATAAATTAAACTGCTATTAAGATGCAGTATGCCAGAAGGAGAAATATACCATATCTCTTTGCTTCTATATGGAATAAAGAACTTGTTGCATCACATCAGCATTCAGCAAGTACCCTGTGGTCGATTGTCTCCTCCTCAAAAGTGCCATACCTTCTGCATACGTATGCATGAGTATGTATGCGTGTGTGTTTATGATGAAGAGGCATAAATTAATATGTATTGACATTTAAAAGATTGAAAAAGTGAATATAATATGCAATTACTGTCCAGTTGCATCAAGATAAATCATAAATTTAAGGAAGGTTCGTGAAAAAAAAAAATATTATGATATGCTTAGTAAATTAAGTAAAAATATCTTGTGGAAGATCTGGAGTGGCAAATATTTCATAGTTTCATATACGAGAAGGTATGATAAAATTATGTCTTTTAGTTCAGATTTAGTTATTATTTTCATTTTATTTACTTTTATAGTTTATGACAAATATCCAATGGCACAGGGCCGTAGCCATGATTTTTTTCGGGGGGCGGGGGGGGGGGCGGGCGGGGTTCATTCGAAGAAAATTGACATTGACTTGCCATTACTGATGATGAGCCCGACCTCAAAATAATTAGCAAAAATACTAAAAATAGTCAGAGGCTAATTTTTTTCAAATGATTATCAGTGGGAATTCGGGCCATGATAAGAAATCCGGATGAGGTTGACTTATATTCCCAAAATTCATGCAGTTACTGCATTGAAAGAGGTCTTCCGAGTCGGGGTGCTCTGAGCAATAATGGGTTAAAGAATTAATTACATTTTAAGATTGTTTCCTAGAACTTTGGAGCTGATCCACTACTACTGCCCTACATGGGCTTTGCGAATAAAATGGTTCCTAGTGTTTGTGAATGAATTTTTTATACTGAACACGAATCTGAGATCAAAAACTTCCCATCACGCCACGTTTTAAAAAAATGGGATGGAAAACCATAAAATAGAATTTTTGGCCATTTTTTTAAATTGGAGAGCTTAACTTCGAAATCCAGAAATTATAGGCTGTATCATGCCCTTCCAAATGAACCCTAAACCTGAAACTGTAAATCAGAAACAGTTACTGACCTAGAAAAACTATAAATGCAGAATTACTCAGCATCAGCTTCTCTTTTTGTATCCAAAGTCAAACCTCATGTCAAAGAAAACAAATCGGATCTGGTCGCATAGTGTAACTAAGGTTTCAAGTTTATTTTTTTATATTTGACTTTCTAGAAAGAAACCGATGGATTTAAAAATTAAAAAACTGTTCAATAGATTTTATTTTGACTTTTTTCATGCAATTAATATAAAAAAATAGAAGAAATTTTCCACATTTCGGGGGGGGGGGGAGGAGGTCAGAACCCCCAAAACCTCCCCCTAAATACGGCCTTGCAATGGCAAAGCCGTGTTGAGGTATTTCAGCGCCCGAAGCATATGCATATGTGTGTGTATAAAAATTTGAAACTTCGTTCACTCCTGGCTATTGTTATCATCAGCATTAGGAAACAATTCTTGTCGGTTGTAATCGTGTATCATTTGTAGTAGATCTAAATTAGTGGCCAAGTTTTTCCAGGTTGTGCACAACCGACACAACCGAATGTTTGACGTCGATGACTTCATTGCAATATTTCGTGACTTTCGTATTTTAAAGCTAAATATTAGCTGATTTTTCAAATCATCACAATCCATTTTATTCAAAGATTCACCAGAAAATAATCCCAAATTGTTTGAAACTTGTACCAATTTCTCATAATTTTGACATAAAAGAATACCGACTGAATCGATTATTGAAGTTCGAAGTTGCTGTTTAAATAAATAAATAAATAATCTGATTTAATCTGATTTAAATAGCTCAAAACGATTTTTCTCTCTGATCCTCGTTTCTTTAAAGGTGGCAAATTTCAGCGGATTCGTTCAACTAGAAAACATTTCTTCCAAGTTTGAAAAGCATTTTTTAGTATATTAGTTCTGGTTAGTACCGCGAACCGAATTAATGCTAGCGCGCCGTTTTGATACCACATCCTCAGTTGTTTTTTGGTTTGTCGGACAAAGCGGGGAAATCAGATACATCCGACTGGTTTAGGAAGTTTATTAGTTCATTCATACTTATTTCAGATAGTTCACTGAGGTTATTGAAATAAGGTTTATCCAGTGCTTTTATTCTAGTTCGTCCCAAAGACGGGCATTCATAGAGAAAATGAGAAATAGTCTCTTTTTCCTCCGGGTAAATTATTTTATGGCGGTTTCTCATTTTCGCTGCTTGCACACTCGTAATGATTGCCGTCAGTTTCCAGATATCCTTTCGGTTTTTTTTTTAGAAGTTTTATAAATTAGATTATTCTTTTCCAATTGTAGTTAGTTCATATCGCTGTGGTATTTAGTCAAGATTTCTTGCTCGAGTTCAGTGGTGAAAATACCAGTTCAGCCAAGAATTCCTGCGTGTCAGAGTCATTACGGGTCAGCTTGTCTGCCTTTTCGTTATCCTCTATGATCCGATGCCACGGCATCTATATCAAGGTAACCTTATGCTAATGCGCTAGGTCCGTAAAACTTTTTTTTTTGACTGTTTCATCATATTAGATGTTGTGACGGCCGAATCAAGAGTCCTAATTGCAGATTGGCTAACTAATCTAAAAGATTTCGATGGCTGCCTTAAAAGTATGATCTGTGTTTAGAGTCCTGCATACCACCTTAATTGTTACCAATTCAGCCTGAAATAACACTAGCTGAGTTAAGGAGGCGGACAGATCAATTAAGATTCAGTGAATACTGAGGTTGCGTAGTTATTTGTTATCATACCACGGTCAACCCAATAGCAGTTGAGAGGAGTACTTGCTGAGTGCAGATTTTTGGATGCTCTTCAAAACGACCTATTATCTACTAAGGGAAAAATTAAACTTACATTTCATTGCTTCGAAGAAACTCCACACACTCTAGAGCTTTCAATCATTGGCGTTGAGTTATATTTACCCGTTCGCAGATAACTGCATAATTTTTCCCCCACACTCTTGCCTCAAATGCGTTAAACCTTTGAAAATGTACAGACAAAGGAATCCTACTAATGAGTCACTCAATAATAACCGCCAATAAATATTTGGGTGGGGTCTAGAAAATAGAGATGATTTCAAAATGCGTGAGACCTAATGCTGCCTATTATATGAAACTAGCTTCTCAACTGTATTTATGCCTGGGTTAGATTTAGCGAAATCGACGGCTCTTGAAGTTCTGGACTTGTCCCTTCAATGTAACTTTCGTTGGAATAATCCGTTTTTTTGTATGTCGAAAGAATAATTTAAGTGCCCCGGCATTGTAAAGAGGTGTAAGAAATACTTCACCCCGACTGATCTTTGCATAATCAACTACTACTACTACTACTTTAGCTTTCGAATCGATTCATCTTGTGCGAGAAATAAAAATACACGGTTTTTCTTAGGCATTTTTTTACTCTTGGCAATAGGCATGACTTATATGACATATATCCACCCTATATATAGACACGGTTCATATTAGATGTTAGAAAATCTGACCAATATATAGCAAAAGTGTCAAAGAAGAATAGTAAAAAGTATATTGAACGGTAGTGGAAAATAAATTTTTGAAATGACCACGATGAGGAACCGTAGCGGGTTCCTAAACGATCGTCTGATCTGCTAGTTCTATGAACTTGTTGGTATTCTTCTGGCATCATTGTACATTCAAAGTCTATTAATTTTAAATATTTTATTAATATTCGATGTTTTTTACAAGTACAATAAACATAGGAAATCCTAACAATTTATGCAAATTTAAAAAAAAAAAAAATTTGTAAATTTAAATATGTAATTGTCTACGTCATAATTTATTTGAATAATCGTTTAATTTTTACAAATGTCAATTTGTCAAAGATTTGTTGAAAATTTTAAATCATTACTTGTTTGACTTATACCTGTTGAATATTGTTTTGACATGTCGTCAGTTGTTGTTTTTAGTTTTTATTTATATACAGACAAACAGTGCGCCATTGTACGACAATGTCCTGAAATTGCAAATTGTAGTCATTGTCATTTGCATATAGAGTTAGGTACAAGAGTATTCGAGTTATAAGTAACAAATTCAATTGAAATTTCATAATAAGCGCATTAACATTTGAATAAATGCAGAAAAATATAAAACTTTTAGATTTGTACAATCTTAAAGTGTGTCTGTTTCTTTATGTCTGCCGGTCTGTTTGACTGTCATGTCAGTTACAATTTGCAATGCAAGGAAACGCCCACTTGCGTCGATCGTGCCGCGTTTCGGTTTTGTGTTTTATACCTATATCATTTATAAAATTTTATATTGAATGAGAGTTTTCAATGTTTTTTTTTTTTTTTTTACTATCAGATTTTAGTTAAATTTGTCATTATTAAAATGATCGTGAGAGCAAGACTGTAATTGGTGTGTTTTTGTGTGTGTGTGTGTGTGTAAGACAAGCCTACTAAATTTATTTTTCAGACAGTCTGATTTACATACACACAAACACAAAGAGGACCTCCTCCTCCTTGTTTCAATTTTTGAGCAGAAAGCAGTACACAGTTAAATTAAGAGCATTTCGTACTGAAATTATTGATATTTTTCGCATCAAATGTTGGAGAAACTGAGTTACTTAAAATAATTAGAATTTAGATTATTCTAGAACTATGCATTGTGTATTCAGATTTTTATATTTCAAAAGAAATCAGTTTCTGATATTTGACTTGCTATACAACTTACTTAATTTTTTAAATATTTTTAAAACTGAAGCAACATCTCTCTGAGCGAAAGCTTTGAAGTCTCGATTATAATAAAATTCTAACCAAAATTCAGTTTCTAATTCACAACTATATTAAAACAACTCAACTAATATAGAGCAACCCTTCCCTCCGACTTGTTCATAGCCTCCATGACAATAACTACGAGGGTTGCTACTTAAGTTTTGAGATAGAACAAGTAAAAACAAATATTTATCATTGAAGATGGCTTTATTGTTTTTCAAAATATTCTCCATGAAGATCAATACATTTTTGCAGGCGTTTGAATCAATTTTCGAAGCGCTTTTTCCACTCCAAATGCGGTAACTCTAAAACATGTGTTTTGATCGCATCAACCGTTTCGTCAGGCGACGAAAAACGTTGACCTCGCTATTTATTTTTGATGTGAGGGAATTAAAAGAAGTCATTGGGTGCCAAATCAGGACTGTACGGTGAATAACCCATCAATTCGATGTTTTGAGTGCTCAAAAAGGCTCTAATTTGATCAGATGTGTGAGAGTTTGAATTGTCGTGGTGGAGAATGATTCGTCTTTGGCTGCTTGTCTTCCTTATTTCTCCGATCACTTCTGGCAAACAAATGGTGGTGTACCATACAAAATTTACTGTTCTACTTTGCTCTTATGGCACGGTGGCCACATGACCAGTTTTTCTGAAAAACAGGCAACCATTTACTTCGAAGTGCTTCGTGCGCGTACAACATTTGTTGGATTTGGGTCACTTTGGAAGACCCATACAGTGGATTGTTGTTTAGTTTCGGAGCTCATATGCATATATTCATGATTCGTCACCTATTGCGATCTTATAGATGTCTTTTGAAGCACAGCGATTGTATTTTTTCAATATTTCTTTGCACCAATCGACACGAGCCTTTATTTGGGCGATTGTCAAATTATGCGGTATCCAACGCGAACAAATCTTTTTGGCTGCCAAATGTTCAAGCATCCTCAATCTCACGATAAGCCACATGCCGATCGTGCAATATCAGTTCACGCATAGCTTCGATGTTTTCTGGCACAACAACCGATTTCGAACTACGACCACGATTGAATTCAGAAAACCAGCGAAACACGATGTCTCGGAATGGTGCTTCATCACCAAAAGTAGAAGAGAGTTGATCGGCTGACTTTTGCTGAGTTAATCCATGTCGAAAATCATAAAAAATCGTTCACGATTTGAATCTATTTTTTGGTCGAGATGAATTTTTCAAGTCACTGTAAACAACACAAATAGCACTCGTATGACAAAACGTTCTGAGTACGTTAACCACTTAAAACGTCAAAATTTACGATGCTGATGTCAGATTTGACATATCTGCACTGCTGTTGCTATTTCTCAAATCTTAAATAGCAACCTTCGTATAATTCGCTAACCACTTGCAATAAAAACGTGATGCTACTGCTTGTAATGACCCATGGCTCGAAAGAGACCCAACATCAACTTCACCATGCCCATAAAAATGTAGGTATGAACCTTTTTTATCAATCCAATAAGTAAACTAAAAATTAGGTAATAGCCCAAACCCAAAACTAAGCCAAAACTCAAACCAAGACAAAAAAAAAAACTAAAAGTGAGTTCAAAAATTCAGACCGAAAGTCAAATCAAAAATTAAACCAAAATTCATACCAAATTCAGAACAAAACTGAAACCAGAGTCAGACCAAAGTTTTGATCGAAATTTTACCAAATTCAGACCGAAACTCAAACCAAATTTAGACAGAAATGCTGACCAAAACTCTGACCAGAACTCAGACAAAAGTTTTAATCAATTTCAGACTAAAAATCAGATCAAACTTTTGAACAAAACTCAGACCAAAATTCTAACCAAACCACACCTAAACGATTGGAAGATGCCTATAGTTTTTGGCCGAAACGAAACGGAAAACATTGTAAACAAACATTACATGGAAATTTTTTACATTTACTGGTTTACATTTGTTAGCCAAGAGGAAGTGCTATGCCGATAAATTATTCGGGGATCGAATCTAGGACCTTCCGGGATACTGGGATACCTCTTACTATTACATAATGACATGAAATGTTGTAACAATTTGTTATATTTATTTAGGTACATACATATTTATTTAGGTATAAATTTAAATTTGTTAAATTTTCCTGACATGATGCAATTCCATTGTCCATTTCAATAAAATAAGAAAACTGAAGCGAAACCTGAAATCTCCAAAAAAGTCATTATCAAAAACTGAAAAGAAATTGATCGATATGAACAAATATGAAAAATTTAATGATGTGTCATTGGCATGTGCTAAAGGCAAGCATAATAAATTTAAGCTTGTAGATTTTACTGCTGTTTCTGCTGCATTTGCCTTTCTGAAATTTGATCTATATACAAAGATAAATCTTGCCCATTCCACACCAGCATCGGGGCAATACAAAGCTAAAAACATTCGAACAAAAATTGCTCTAACAATTTTCCCACTTTCAATGCAAATGTTGCTCCTTATTCCCGCTACTCCTTCACTGCCATTTCGCTAGATTGGTTGATGTTTTATATGCTGGTATTATGCAATTTAAATACAAAAATCGAAAACAAAAATCGTTGATATTGTTGTTGTCGTTGTGGTTTCTGAATGTAGCTTATGCTGGAAACACGTTATTGCTAGTTGCTGCCAGTTGCATGCTGCTTTCATGCCAATTCTAAATTTGAGTGCATTTTTCTCGCTGGCTGTAGATTTGTAGTTTTTGATTTTGTATTTTTTTTTTTTCTTACGTTTTCGTTTTTGTTTTTGTTTTTATTTTTTACTTCACTTCCTAGTTGAGGGCAGTATTGAGTTCGTTTTAAATTCATTTTTCTCTTTTGTAAACAACAATTGCCAAATGCTGCGCAATACACAACACAAAAACACCTGGAACTCATATCGTAGTTGAGGATTTTTACCAGTAAGTGTTGCCATTCGCCATAGGTACAGTATGCTGCATGCAGCATGATCAGTGATCGGCGCGCGTTGGTGTTGCACCAAACTATCGCGTCTGCGATGATCGTTAATGCACCACAACAACAATAGCAACAGCAATAACAAAAACAGCATTGCTTCATCTGACTCGCCAATCTGACTACATTAATATCATTATTTGTCTTTCGGTATTATTTATGAAACAATAATAAATAAACTCGATTCTCTGTAATTCTAATTCTATTTCGTTGTATTTCTAAGCTACCAACAAATCTGCGAATAAATCTTAAAAAAAAGAAAAAAGGAAACATTATAAACATTTCTCATAAGAAAACGAAATCGAATATTATCTTAAATAGTCGTAATACTAGTTTTACTTAGTTTTTGCAACTCAAACCCAAAGTGGGCTATCTGCACATCAGCATAAAAAACTATTCACCAATATTAATATTCCTTTGCATGCAAATCAAACATCACAGCACTTTGTCTTTGAATCGCAAACACTTTTCTCTACTCGTTCTTTGCGTCTTTGCATTGTTAATGTTAGATACCGTATCACTTATGGCTTTGGATTATTTTTTTAAGTTCCTTAAGGTCAAGTAACGGTTTGAGGGCTTTGAATTCGATATTGACTATAACGCCGCATTGCATACCATCTAAGACTGGTTTCGTATTGCAGCATAGAATTGACATTTCTCATTTCACCAATAAGTATGCAGCTTTTTTATTATTTTCTTGTCTTTCAGACCTTAACTATTTTGTAAAGTTGTCTGAAAGATTCGGAGGATAAAATAAACATATTTTCCATGAGTTATTATAGACATTAAGATGCATATTATAAAATTCTTGTGTTTTCTAAGTATCATGAAGGTAATATTTTTGAACTCACCAAATTTGGAAATGAATTCTCATTTATTCAAATAAAACAATTCAAATTATGTTAAAAATATTTGAAGATATTCTTTCTAAAAGATAATTTTAAAAACATTTCCTTGCATAACACCGACGGACAACCTGATCCGAAAAAAGGTGAAAGCTGAGACGTGATGTTTATGAAAATCTACACACATGCTGGATTATTTAAAAAGATGAATTTCATTACTTTGCTTATTTAAATTAAAGTTAACCGTACTTACCAATTCATATATGCGCATATAAACTTCAATATAGTTGCACATACTCAACCATCCATTTCCTCATTACAATATTCCTTAAAACGTCAACGTTGTTGTCTATTCCATATTACGTCAATAGTAAAAATTGGCAAGTCAATTGTTCTGTAACAATCGTCGACATACATAAAAAAGAAAGAAATGCAATAGCGATAAGCAACTTAACTTAAGGTTGGTTCACACTTTTCGGTAATAAACAACCAAATATTTAAGCGAGGAAGGAATAATCTTGAGAAAAAAAAAATTATCGACAACGTTCGAGCCGGTCATATTTTTTGCAAAAAACGAAACTTAAGGAATATTCTATATAATATATTTTTGGTGGGTAGAAAACTATCAGAAGTTCTGATTCAGAACACTCACTCACTAATTTCAAGGGAAACACTCCAAGAGTAGGTACCTTGTAAACCGAATGACTGTTGAAGAAAATAACTCTAAAAAGTAATACCCAAGTACTTGAATTTTTCAAAGTAGATTCTCAATTACCTTGTTTTGCACTGATGGAGGACCAAGATAAAGGGAATCAGAACGTCATTATTCAAGCTGTATGGTAAGTCTTCTTTCACGCACCGTTCTAACACTAATTGGTGTTCTGATTTCATCACTTTCATATTTATAGAGCAAGTGGTGGATCCAAGCGACTGCTAGAAGGTCCATCAATAATGCAAAGCTTATAACTCTTAAAAATCTTTCTTTATTTTTAATTTTTTTATACTGTGTGATTTGTTCTCGGAATTCCAGACAAGAAGAAATCTATTTTAGTCTGAGTTTCGGCCTGTATTTGCGTCAGTCATTAGATCTTAATTTTGATCTGGTTTCTAGTTTTAATTTTGGTCTGAGTTTCAGTGGAAATTTTGATCAGATTTTTGGAGTGGTTTTTGGTTTGGGTTTAGGTGGGTTTTTTATTAGATTTTTATCTAGATTTTAGCCTAGTAATTAAGCTTATAATTATTTTATAATTAAGCAAAATTAGATGAATCCAAATTCTTGATCCGCCAGTGAGTGTAGTTGCTAATTTTGAAAGTAATTTTTCGCTCTTTTGACATAGCGTCCACCCAGGCTACGTTCTATAACTTTAGAATTTGGAAAGCAGTACCAAGAAAAGTACAAAATGCAACTTACTTCTCAAGGGTTTTTTTCAGGTCTATAAGATTTATGTAGTTCCAGGGAATCTACATATACATTTATTAATGTAACTACAATTTTATTTCAGAAGATTCAGAAGTGCTACGATATCATATCATATATATATATCAATTTAAAGAGCTTGACGAGTAGATTAGCCAAAAATTATCAGATTTAAAATCGGTTAAGCCAATTCCAAAATATTAGAGTCGGAAGTTTTTTAAAATTCGCTCATTGAACAAAGCATTGCATTCATCGTTGTAAAAATCATTGCTTAAGCGGGAGTAAATAATAGATAAAAGAGAGAGAGAAAATACATTAGTAACGGCATTTCTCAGAATTATCTAACGAATTAACTGCATACCAGCGATGCCAACTTCCGGGGAATTCCCCGATTTGCGGGGAATTTTACTTGGTACGGGGAATCGGGGAATGAGCTGTTTTTTGCGGGGAACTTGAAGTCTTTCAGCTTTTAGTAATTAAAGTCTGTAGAATATTATTTGTCAAATTGTATGTAATGTAAAATGTTTAACTTATGAAATATTTCATATTTTGGGTCTTAGAATTTATTGGTTTGGAGAAATCGATTTTTAAAAAAGTGTGCTATTTGAAAGTATTTTCTAAAAATTTCAGAGTACGCAGAGTGTTTTCGTAGATACAGACGATTACAGTGCCGAGTGTCAGTCAGCCCAAAACAGTCGCACGGCTCTTCGACTTCCCTTTCGGCCGTTCAGAAAGGTTTATCTGTGCCTTCTACCACCACCTCCTGATTAATAACTCTTTATCATTGCTGACTAATCTGTAAACTTACAAATTATGGTCAGCCATCATAAAGAAGATGAAGTATATTTTATATGTTAAAAACCGTTAGTCAAAACTTTGAACTCAATTTTCTTTGAACAAAGTTTTTGACATTTTTTATTTGAGTTAAAAGAAATCCCATGTCTGTTGAGAACTTTGATGTCCAAAAGTGGGCTAAAGCTTAAATGTTAAGAATTCCGGAGTCAGAAAGTACGTTTCTATTAATCTACCAGTCCCATAACAATTGGTTAAGTTTTGGACCGAGAAAGTTCAGGTTCGCCTTAAAATAACACTCACTTCAATTTCGTTTATGTAAAATTTTTTTATGGAAAGTGCATGTAGCGCTGTTATAATATGAAATTATACCAATGCCGTGAATTCGATCGAAAATCGGGGAATTTCTTGAAGGTTATCGGGGAGAGAGATAAAATGAGTTGGCATCCCTGCTGCATACACAAATAACAAAACAAACACCAACGAGTAGTTGGGTTCTCTTTTGATATATGTTTTTCATAAAGAGATTTCTTCTGCAAAAAAATAGCCCTATTACTGGGTCCTTACCGACTAGTTGTTATTTAGTTTGGGGATGAAAACAACAACCAAATTTTTTCAAGCACGTTGAATAGAACTGGCCCTAAGCATTTTATACAGGTGATCCAATAAGAATCGTAACCTGACATATTTTCAGATTATCCGGAAAGATCGAGCCATTACCGATAAATTTAAATAACTTAAAAGTAATCCCTACCCGTTAAACCTTATCCTTGTCAAATACGACAAATGAGAAGCTGAGCCTATGTTCAAGGAACAGTACATATTTTCGTGGGCAAAGCTTACCATTTCGATGTTATCGTTCTGGTAGAGTGTGAATTAACCTTTAGTCGCTCGCGTGCTACGAACATAGTAGCACGGTTCAATGTGAGTTCCTTCTAGCTCTTTGTTTCCATCGTCATCATCAACGTTTTTAAGCTCTTCCATATACCCATAGGGTTGGCTTTGAGACTTCAAAACACGATGCATACATACTAATAAATACATACACAGGTACGTATATATATGTATGTATTCAGATTTGGATATGATTCTGCATCTTCAATTTCCACGAATAAATTAAATTGCGCTTATGTAGACAGACACAATTTGGACATTAGAACCTACTCGTATTAACATACAGATAACAACAACATCATGCAGCATATACTATGCAGTATGTACCACTAATTTGATTTTAAAACTGCATATTGGTATGCATCAGCATTGGAAATTTTTCATTGCTGCTTTCTTGAATGCATTCAAGTTTGCACATTCCTCATATGTGTAAGAAAGATGTAGATAAATACAGAAGAAATTGGCACGAAAATGCCGTAAGCTTAGTAATGATAAAAGAAAATATCATGATTTTGATGCTGGCCCAAAGGACAGAACTTCTTTGATAATGCATCAATATCAGTTTTGTTTTTGGTATAATGAAATAATATAAAGAATCTCATTTTCGCATACAGAAAACTTGTTTTTCTTTACATCAAACTTTAATAAGTAATCTGAATTAAAATGAAATGTGGTAGTACATTCTCCTGTACTGCGATACACTCATTTGCACACTGGGGCATTACTGGCCAGATAGTTTGTAAATCCAGATGTGAAGCCAAACCCTTACTACAGATCCGAAGTGAAATTGATCTATCTGAACGCTTACGGTTAAGCAATTATTGGAGGTTTTATAGACCTAATAGTCGCAGTGTAATGTACTAATAAAATTTGTATATCAATAAGTAACAATATGCAGTTTTTAAAGAAATATGTACAAAGAGAAATATGTCAAATCTAAGTCAAGGTGCTTAGGAGTTTATGAAAATGCACAAGGAAAGAATAAACAAGAAATAAAAAAGAATCGTTGTTTTTTTTATTAAAAAAGTCATTGGAAATTGGAAAAGTATTTTATACGTATTTAATCGGGCCAAACTTAATTTCATACTTGTTTAGATTTAATACTTATAATTTCAATGATCAGTTTTAAAATCAATTTCATTTTATATATTCACACATTCCGACTTAAAAATATATTTCATTTACCGAGATATGTTCATATCATAAAGAACTTGATTGAGAAATTGTTGAAAAACATTTTTCCTAATGCCGGATTTGTTGTTATCATAAAAATGTTGGTAGTAAATTTGTGAATTTCAGTTTGTATTTAATTATTTCATCATGCGCATATAGCAAATAAACAAAATATACTGCGACTGATTATAAATACAATTTATGTGGGTGGACAACAAACAAAATTTTGCAATCGCAAAATCTGCGCAGACACATATCTACTATTTATATCTATCTATATTCAAGTAAAGGTACGTAATGGTCACACTAGTTTGGCATAGATGGTTCATAGTTAGTATCGAGTTAGTATATGTGACTAACGAACACAATTTGTATATGTCATGTTTATTATAGTCAGACATTCATATTTATTTACTATCATAAAATGAAAAATATTCACAGTTTCTCTACAACATTTATTTACATTATAAAAATTTATTGTTTTTTTATTGAATACGTATTCACCGAAATAATGATTAGTTTTTCCAATACATATACCAAAAAAATTTATTCCTAAGATGGTTACTATTCACAAATCTTTGATTGATTGGATTAATCAAAGCTTTCATCAATATAATGAATAAGGTTATGAATATAATTAATGTATTCATAGATTAACTTAAATATCAATAATAGAAAAAGGTGCATAAGAATTCCATTTATAGAAATGATTTTCTTCAGTTTTGTGCAAAAAAATTTCATCAGTTTGATTGAAGGAATTTCCCACTTCCGCCTACTTTTCATTTAAGATTAAAATATTCCAACATAGTAGAAAAACAAGGCCGAAAACATTAAAATAACCTTGTTACCTAAAAAAAAATCTCAATCACTGCGGGCTTCAGATAAAATGAAAGTTTGAACATAGTTCATCCTTTGAAATTCCAATTATCTAACTTCTACTGAACTACCATCCCATGAAAGGTCTAGGCCGAGCTTTTCATTCGGGTTTTGCGAGGTATATTTGTACAAAAATGGAAAGAACCTACAGTTGTATGGCGACTCCGAACATTAAGTGAAAGTCTGTCTTTGAAGTTTACCATTGCCACCCAAAAGGGTTGATTTATAGGTCAAACGAACGTTTGTGCCACAGTTTCATTTACCATACAATTTCTTTTTCTCTGAATTCGCGAATTATATAAGTACTTCCCATCATCTGAAATTATATCAAAGGGTTTCATACCAGCGATGACCCAGATAGCTACATCTGAAATAGTTCTATTAGCATTAAACTTAGTGCACTCAGCTTATTGGTTATATCAAGCAGAACTTTAGGCGTTTTATTTTCTGAAATCTTGCTGTAACTAATAAGTGCTGCAATTATATTTTGCCTAGCCAATGATAAACCAACAAACTGCTTGATCGACTTATTTGAGACCAGCACTACTACGTCGAGGAGCTTTCCAATGCCATCAACGAAACAAATCCCTTTACGAATCCACAATATTGTTTACTTATTTGATAGATTCATGTAAACACAATATAAAATATAAACTAAAATAAGAGGCTGAGTTTTGTCTACCAGCACCTTCGACTCATCACAAGACTATCCCATGCACAGAAACTTGTGGGATCCTGACGTTATTTTGAATTTGTTTCAACCTTTTTCGCAGTCACATTTCAGCATCCTAATTTAAAAATAGTTGCTAAATTCAAATAAGTACATTTGTATATCAACTTTTTCGATTCTACACCAGCAAATCTTGTGATTTTACTTAATGTGGCATTCTTAGTTTATCTCACATTGCTTAGAATGTAGAGTCTCTTGACGTGCGTTATTTATATATATATCTACATACGAATATATCCGCACAATTGCATACACTTTTGCAATCTTGCAGCAATTTCACATTTTAAGGATTGGCAAGAAGGCAAAGTAAAACATTTTTTGCATGCAAGGTCGTTAATGGTCATAAACAACAAATACTCGTGGCAGCACATTGGACATTGTTGTTATGTATTTTGCAGTTTGTCTGATGTGGAATGAATATTCTAAAAATATTTCTAAAGCCTTGAGCTAATAATCTGCTAAATTTAAAACTTGTTTTCCACCAAGCTTCTTCCATCTACTTACTCATACGCAGTATAATACTTGAGCTTCCTTTTTTTTTTGGTCTTTTTTGTTTTCAATTTTATTTTTAGTTTGGTCTTTTGCTGCTGATGTTTTGCAATTTTAGATTAAGTAAATGAAGACAAGAAAATAAATTAATAATTTAAATTTTTGCACCCGTCATTATCGTTGCATATATGTAACCACCCGCCGCTGTACACATCATACACAATGCACTCGTATTTATGTTTGTATGTATGTAATTTATCTGTCGCTCTGAAATGAACAACACTTTAAATTGCAGTTAAACTGATGTAAAATTATGGTAGCAATACCGACTAAGGCAGCAGCAACAATGACAATTCGCTGTTGCTGCATGCAGCAGTTGAGCTAAAGTGAGCGAGTAAACGAGTCCGTTTAGTAAAGTGGCAAATAATAATATGTTTTGAATAAAGCTTAAAAGTCACGAAAATGTAGTAGCATTGGCTACTGAAGTTGTTGTTGTTATTGTTGCTGCTGCTGAGAGTTTTTCACAGTGGCAATTTGTCGACTGGTTTTATATAAATCCTTCTACTCTATTTTAGATATAATACTTTCTCGCGTTCTGTCGTATCAAAATGATTAATTGTTGAGCTTCATAAAAAGAATGCATGCTGTACGGGTATTTACTCCGGGGACTTGATTCATTGGCTAACTATTTAAATCAATTCAATTACGAAACGTTTGCATTTTAAACATAATTTTGTTACTTGTATTTGATGGTGCTTCTATTCGGAACTTTTTGCACCTTGTACGCCTTCAGCCCAGTTTCCTTCTTAGTCCAGTGCACAAAAGTTTCTGAGCAATGGAACGCTTTCCTTGCCAATTATAATTAAATATAAGCGACACATAATATTTTCTGACATTTAACTCAGCGCTTATAAGAATAGATATTTTGAGTTTGAATCTTTCTAAGTATGTCAACTGAATTAACAATTCTTGGCTAAAAACCAAATTTATATAACATTAAAGTATTTAATTTTCCGAATATACTCCTAGCGTTTCAAAAATCCATTACTAATCCCTCTCCCTCCAATTTAAAGTTTCTATCTCGTCTGGCTTTCGAGCAAACTGAAATCAAAAATGACCAAAATACACTTACCCTTGAGAAAACTTTCCTTGACTATGTTTTCTAAACTATTATATTAAACTAAAGCTAAGATGCAGCTTTATTTATTGTATTCTAGTTACCTACTGGACAGTAAAGCATTATCTACATATGTCTCATTGAACCATACTGTGACGTAAATAACTACCAAATTATGCAAGAATTATAAAACTTTACGACATATGCTTAAAACTGAAAATAGGTCAACAACTAGGTCAAGCATTCAGTGGATTTGCATTACGTATTACAACAATACTAACATCAAGGAATGAAGCACTGAGAAGCAATCACAAAATTAACCACGCCTCTAACCATTCAAAATCAAACACTCAGGAGCAATGTCTGGGCAAAGTTATTTCTTGGTTAACCAGGGTCATTTGTAATTAAAATAAATCCAACGAAACCAATTTGCTGTGAAATGTTCAAAATGTCAATTCGAGTTTACAATTATGCTTGAACTTACAAGTTGTAATTCGAAAATCAGTATGTTGTTGCTGGCAAAAAACAAATGCATAAACTTACATACATATATTACCAATAAGTGCATGCTGTATAGAAGCATTTATTACTAATAAATTACTTACTTAATTATCTAGGGTATATATTTTTCTACACCACTTTATGTCGCCCACATTTTATTCTACGGTAAGTTTATGTCACTGAAAGTCTTGACAAAACTCAGAAGACAAAATATACACAATTTAACGATTAAAAATAAAATAATAAATAATATTAAAATAATTTATATAACTTAAAAACTAGAAAACATTTATACAATTGTTATTATTTTTTGTTTCCTTTGCCTATGCTACTAAATTGCAACTATTTAGATAGAAATAGAAATTTAAGAATGAGATTGCTTTCATATTGCTAAATATTCTTAAAGAATTTACAGATATAATAAATTGGTCATTTAGTTATATATTCATGCATAGAACCTCTTCTAAGCTTCTTTTTGCTGCCAGATTAATGTCTTAGAATGTGAGAATAACATTTTACACATGCGCAACTTTAACCAGCCCATGTCTATTTTCATTCCAATGCGTGTGATAATAACTACACCGAGAAAAATAATACAGTGATTTCAGCAATGCGGTTGTTAAGAAAATCTGAAAAATTCAACGTAATTTATTTGATCCAACAGATTTTTCTTTTGCATTGACATTTTACATAATATTTCCTTTGTTGTAATTCAATAGATTTTTCTTTATTTAGATATTTTCGATATATTGCAGCATTAACAATAATTTGAAAATTTAGTTCAAGTATTTTTCAGTAAAATGCATTCCTGTCACTCCATTCCATTGACTTCTTTTACACGCTCTAATGTGCCATGTGATAGCTAGCATGGCAAAATAAGTAGGTAACCGCATTGCATATAGCGTTCCCTTTTTCGTTTCAAGCATAACTTTCAAAACAAAATCAGCTATTCATGACAATAAAATGGAAACAAATAATATTAATACAGTATTTGAGTTATATTTTGTGTTTTTAATTAAAAAAAAAAAGGGAAAATGGACAGCGAAAAATCAGCTTGGAATTGGTCATTTGTTTTGTTTTCAAAAATTAGGCGAGATGACAATGCTTGAGCGAATCTTGTCGAATGTGGTTCAATGCAATGAGTGTGTGGTAGTTTTCGAAAAAATTTTTCTTTTACTTCATTACTTAATTCATCAGGTAGGCGGAATGCCTTTGTAGGCCATTGAGACTTCAGAATGCAGTCTAGTGTTAGGTGCAATGCCGTCAATTACTGTTGGTATTATTGTCTCGATCGCACACAATCGTGAGCAGATTCAAGAGATAGGGATAATCTCGTTAAGCAACCGTTTAGTGCAGGACATGGAAATGCACTGATGTATGGTATCTATTCTCATCAGTTCAGCATGAAACATAATCCAATATTATCAATATTTTTTGTATAATTTTATTTTACTATTATTAGCTGATTGATAAATACGGTCAGTGCTCCAGATCGAAACTTTCGTTAAAGAACATGGAAAGTATTGCGAATAAGATTTGAGGACTTTTCCGAGGAGAATAGCCAATACGTGCATTAGAGCGGGTCCGTCCCCATACAAAAAAAAAAAAACAAAAACTTGGAAAAGTCCATCCCCTATTTGAAAGCTTATGTGGAGAGTATCTCGAAGCCAAAACAAAAATTTTTTGGGCCACCCTAAAAACAGCCAAAATAAACTTTTTATCATAACTTTAGTATTCGATGTCCGATATTCATAAATGATACAATATTTCTTTCTTAGGTGATATTCATCTCCGAATATTTCATATTTCATTAGTAAAGGCTGTTTCTCAAAGTTCTACCCCCCTAAATGCAATTTAATTTTTCACAAAATTGAAGCCCTTAAAAAATCATTAAATTCTTGCCCAAAATGTATTCAACTAAATCCATAAATAAAAAAGTTATAGCTACTTAAATATTTGATGCACTTTTAAATTGAATTAAGTTCATATTTTTTATTGTAGCTCAAAACAAAAGACCAATTTTTAAAACTAAAAACGCCAGGTGATCAAAAAATCATACATAAGTGCTCCAAAAAATCGTAAACTTAATGATTATATACCAGTAGTTATAAAGACTCTTTGAAAGTTGGGACAACTAGCAATGATTCCAATAGTTGTAAATGTCAATGCCATACACGCAAAGAAAAAAAAACGTTTATCGCCCGTTTGTGGAGAATATATTACTTTTACGCTGAACAAAAACGTTTCTGAGGAACGTTGCCGTGTTTAGAGAAACCAAAACCGTTTTCTGCAAAAGATTAACAATTTTATGATGAACGAAAATTCGTTCACGATAAAATTAAGTCAATTTTCTTTTCTGGCAAATGAAAAAAATGCTTCTGCTAAACAAAAGTACACAACTCTGTTCTCTTTTTATTTTCGTTTTCCTCTCATCTCGCTCTCGTCGCAGAAAGAAGCAGCTGCGACGCTTACATTCAAACTCCACACAATAACAAATCAACACAACATAACGGAAAGTATCATTTGTCAACGCATTATTGAAGAATTTTAATTGTGCATTGAAATTATTTTATCACATTTCTTTTTGTCTACAAAAAAGTGTGTGGTGTTTATAAAAAACAAATAAAAGTGTGTGATTTATAATAAATAATACAAAAATTGTAATAATATAATTTTATGTAAATTTCATACACTTTTTCTAGTTTTTAATCAGAAAATTTTATTTAAACAAAAACCACAATAAAATGCCAATGTACATATGAAAATTGTTTTTGCTTTCTTTTTTATATTTTTCAGGGGAATATTGCATTTTATTGCAAACGTTTTTAGTTCATCGTAATTGATCCGTTTATGATGAATAAATCTTCGTTCATGGCAAACGAATACAGTCGTTTATGATAAATAAATGTTCGTTCATCATGAAAACATTCCATGAACGAAGTTCGTTTGGTGAAAATTTCGTTTCTGAGCTACAACAAATAATACGAACTTAATTAACCCTCAAATGCATAAGTTCGCCTCTAGGTGGATTGGCATATATATAAAAATTAAATCCCGATATAAATTTATTTTAAATCAAGGTCCAACCACGAGTCTTTTTGCTAGTTTTTCAAGTGATTTTCTGAAAGTTGCTTTGTTCTAGCAACAGCAGTTCAAAAATTATAGTTATTTTAAATTGAAGAGTCAGGCATTTTTCCCATGAAAATTATTTAATTCAGAAGTGTTTTTTTGCAGTTAATTTTTGTTTAAATTAAAGTGAAAAATAAGTAATAAAAAAGTTCTGGTAAGTAAGATTCAACATTTTTATAGAATATTCAATAAAAATTGTGGATGTTTGTGTATTGTATAAGTGATAAATAAGCGCTTAAAGTTAAACCGCCTCAATGCGGACCTATGCATTGCACATGACAAAAAGCAGCTGCTACTTATGAATACAATTTGCAATTTAATTAGGGAAAATGCAGAATTGGAAGGAAAAACGCCGACTTATTGTGTCTAAGATGACAGGGAAAGAAATTGAGGCTTAGAACCCCAAGTTATATTAAAAGTTTGAGGGTTAAATTTAAAAGTGTATCAAAAATTTAAGTAGCTAAAACTTCTTTGTTTACAGATTTCGTTGAATACTTCTTGGGCAAGAATTTAATGATTTTTCAAGGGCTTCAATTTTGTGCATTTTGGGGGGCAATAAAATTGCATTTAGAGGAGTAGATTTTACTAATGAAATATGACTTCGGAGATGAATATCATCTACCAGTTGTCAGACTATATAAATATCTATAGTTTGGCAGGTAGATAGATGCTTGCTACATGACGTTCATAGCCAGCGACCCCAATATGTCTTAAAACCTTTGAAAAATCCAATAACCATGCAGTTCCTCTTGTTGCGCAGAGTTGCTTGAATTTAATTTAACCATATTATTTTTAAAATAAATAAAGGAAAATTTTGACAAAATATGCGATATCCTTTTATATTAGTCTCGCAATTGTTTCAACAGATTCTGCTGTTGTTTTTGTAAAATAACAGAATTTTAGTTCATTTCACTGTTGTTTCAATAACAGCGTTCACATTGATTGGCTACTGCTACCACTGTTCAATCGTTTAGCACAATGTCTGTTAATATTAAATAACAGTATTCCCTTTCCTCTCAGTGTACTCACGAATTAAAACCACACCTTGTTAAATAATAAATGCTTTTAATTATAGCAACTACAGTAACGTCATTTGTAATCCAAATCATGAAAATCAAGTTATAAATGTATATGTGTGTATGCAGACAAAATTTTAAGGATGCAAATATGTTTTCAGTTATAAATTACTAACTAACTATCACTAGTAGTTAGAAATTAATTTAAAAAATATATTTCCATGTTTCTATCTTTGGTTTAACTAATCGCGAGGTTCTGTGATTGTAGCTACGCACTTATCATGCAAGGTTTTGCCTATGTTAGATCATTGCGTAGTGGCTCAGAAAGTTTTCTGCTGTTCGTCGCTTGAGAATTGATTTGGCGTATGTGTATATGAATTCGTATGCCTATACGCCAAATCAATTCTCAGGCGACGTGTTTCCTTTTTGTCTGCATTATCTAGTAATGTGACTTTTTAAACTTTGATTATGTTTCTGCCCGCTGTGTCTAGCCAACAAGTTAATGTAGCTTAAATGACTATGAGTTTGATAACTGTTTGATATTACCAGCAGACCCCAAACCACCCTTAGATCCGCTAGTGACTGAGGTATACTCAGCGGGCTCCACGGTTCATTTAAAACAATATGTCGTTATTACTCAATTCAAGCCCTTTACTTATTTCCGTGTTATGGTTTACAATAAAATATTCATGGGTATGTACTGTCACTCCTTACTCACTATGTATCCTGCATCTTGCTAACTGTGTTCTTATTCTGAAGCTTTAGTTGAGAACTTTCATGATCGTAGGTGACTTTTGTTATTTCCAGCGATGCAATTTTCGCACCTTATGATCATTGAGGGCATCCGCGTTATGAACATGGCGTTTCTTATAATATTCAACAATGTGTTGCCAAATACTCCTTGAATATCTCCACGTGCTGTAGAGTAATAGAGAGATGATAAGATCATCTCCTCGGAATATCTACTCAGTTCAAAAATAAGGTTTTCTTGATTAAAAAGTTTCCAATTTTTTTTAGCTATATCACTAATCCATGTCCTAATACGACCATTTCCTTAACAATGCAATGCTTTGCTTAAATATGGCATCCCTTGCGTTACTGGGCTGTTCTACGCTCAGTTTCCTAAGTTATTTCATTAATTTACAGTGCTTTAAAAAAGTATAAATTCCTAAGACAAAATTCACGATCAGCAACTTTAACTACCTAAGAATTTGAGCTCAGCACGATGACTGCTGTTCCTTTAAACTCTTCTCAACTCATTTTTCCTAAAATTAGGTCCTATTCTCTAAAAAGGTATCGGATCCATCGAAGTTTTTGCCTCCGAATCTTGAACCAAATTGTTAGCTGTTATGTTACTAGTAATACCCATAAGCCCTTGATTTTCTTTGAGGACATCTTAAAGGATGATAACTTGAGTATGTGAGCATTTTACAACGTCTTGACTTGCATACCAAAGTACGTTTAGTTTAATTTGTGACTCCAAGTGGCGACTTCAAGTAATTTTGAAGTCATAAGATTTCGATTCCCATGACTTCAAAAACAAGATTGTATTCCACTGATTCCAAAAAAGGCTTATCTAAATGAATAACCAATGGGCGACTCCAAAAAGTCCAAAAAGTGTTTTCTTTTAATCTGGAAATATGCTATTCAGTAACTCCAATCATGAACTGCCGTTTATTAACTGTGGCTTCTAAGTATTGCAATTAAATTGAATGCATTCTTTTACAGCACTGATGCAATTTCGATTAGATGTGAAGTCAATTATTGTTTGAATCTCTGTGGCTCAAAGTTTAACTATGTACTTGAATTGACTTGATTGAATTGCATCATCCAAATTATTTAATTATAATTGCATATTCCTACACGATTTACTCAATAAAATTGCAAACTTCTAAATATTTTATTCCTGCTGTTTTACAGCGAATAAACATAGAAATTTTAACCGAGTTGTAATGAAAATGAATTACCGTCCAGTGTTTTGCGTCATTCGCTCTGCATGCCTCGTCGTATAAATTATTTTGCCATCATTGAAGTTCTATTCCGCAATTAAAAAAACGAAAACCACAACAATTTTTTATTCTTATCTTGTAGTACGAGTATATAAAGATATGAAATTTTCTTCTTCTTCTTCTTTCGTAATAAAATTTCACTTTAGCTATCGAGAATGTATTGGCAGTTCGCGCCTTATGATTACTACGTCGACAATGCAATATTGCTGCACAGCACACACACGCTCTCACACAAAAGCGCTAGCACATATTTCGCTGTAGCAAACATTTATTATTTGTTGTAACTTCAACGGACATTAATTGGCACTTATTATAGCTAAAACGCAGCAAAGCACTCTCGCTCTTTCTCTCTCACCTGGTCACATTGCATCATTGCATTGATGCTAGGAACTTGACCATAAGCGCAACATGGTGGCCATAATCTTCGTGAAATCTCTCTGAAATATATTACGATTGACTGTGCCTCAAGTACAGCCGTATACATAGCCGTATAGAAGCATACACGAGGGTAGAGTGAAAAGTAGGATACTTTTCTATAAAATGGTGGTGCGATCGCAAAGATGATTATAATTCTACTACTTTCTAGGAATATTCTATTTATTTCATGCCGGTCTGGTAGTTAGTTTGGTTCTTGCAGCTTTTAGAAGTGAATAATTCAAATTCATTTTTGCCATAATGGTAAAAAGTTAATTCCGTGTGTTGATTAAACACGAGAAAGTGAAAAAATATTACTGGAACTCTACTCCTTCGCATTTTCTGATCAATAAGTGGTTGCCGAAGTTTCGATGTGGTCGAACCAGCACGAATGAAGGACATTAATAAAATCCATGGCATCGTGTTGGCTGTTCGCAGATTGCAGATTATAGAGATTGTTGAGATGGTAAGACAAACGGAAACAGCATTTGGACAAAGAGCTCTGTAACCGTGGGATGGATGGTGCATCTGCTCATGCCCAAATATGAAAAAATGGCTGACTAAGGAGAAATTTTCATCAAATGTCTGCAAAATAGCACAGGGGACTTGAAGAAATCTTTGCTCTTTTCAACAACTTGGAAAATATTTTGGCGAAATGTATCGAGTTTTTAACTCAAGTTTACAAAAATGTTGAGAAATAAATAAAAAATTTTATTCAATAGTATCTAACTTTTTACTCTACCCTCGTAAGTACTATGTCAAGTTTCTTAAGCTCATGTAGCACAGATTTGCAGTAATTCTTTGCTTGCAGGCAGACAACAACACAACAGCGTGCCGCAGTTCAAGTTAAGCCACTTGAGCGCAAAAATTATCATCAAAGTAATAATAAATTGCAAAAGTTAAATTATCAATAGATGATACCCTGAACATTTTTTTTTATTTTGGCATTTACGAGTTACTCGCTCGCGTATTGCAAAATAAAAGATGCTCATGTTTCTTTAACCAGAATCATAAAAAGTCAATTATCTTGGAGATTGGTAGAATTTATTTTATTTTCATGTTTTTATGTAGAGAGAATTTTTCGCTAAAAATGTGGTATTAAATAATTTATACACTTACATAATAATAAAAAAGCATTAAAATCAAAATAATTTGGCCATACAATTGCTCCTATTCAATCGATGTATGACTTAGTAGAAGCAAAGCGTCGGCGTCGTCTTCAACATTCTACATTAAGCTGTAATGGACCGGGTGAGGTTCAGAATCGCGGCCTATGTGCTCAAAAGTACTAGTGATTTGGGATATGGTCACACATTCTAAGTGACCTGTTAAGAGCCCGTCTGGCTGCCGCAAGGAAACATGTGTTTTGTCAGTCTGTTCTCACACAGAAACTCTACTGTGTAGCAATATATTTTGCTAACAGAAGGCTTGATAGTAGCATGGGGCTGTCATACGTCCCAGCTTACCTGGACTTATCCTGGTTAAAGATCTTTTGTCCTGGTGTCCCAGTGCACACCTAAAATGTTCCTGGGGGGTTACTCTGTAGTTCAATTCGAAAGACGGTTCTATTCGAATGTCAAATTCGATTCCGAAAGGCACAAAATTTAATCTGAACATCGAATAAATAACAGGCTGAGAGGAAAAGCGGGCTAAAATTTATATAAGAGCAAAAGTGAAATAATTTAGTGTCAGTGCAAGAATGGCATAAGTAATACGGTTTAGAGTGAAAATGAAACGCCATAAAAGTAAGAACAAAAATGGTATAACAATTCTTTCAAAGTAAGAACAGCATAGTTTTTTATTCCGTTTTCGCTCTGAACATATTTCGTTTCACTTTTGCTCTGAACATATTTCGTTTTGCTTTTGCTCTTAAGTAAAATTATTCCATTTTTTTCTCAACGTAGAAGTTATACCACTTTTCCTCTCAGCCTCTCAAATATTATTCGAAAATGTTTTCTAGAGTACCAATCGTTCGAATTCGAGTATATTTTCTTTCGAATCGAACTACAGAGTAACCCCCCTGATAAATTTTCTCGGCGAATTTAATCATGTAGAAATTTCTTTTTCCTAACATGAATTTTTTTTATTTTAACCCTTTACCCCTCGAATTTTAATAGGGCTTGATAGAAACATTTTGTAGTGAAATCGTGGTCACGTAGGACTTCCACAATCACGACACAAAATCTCATACCTCTATTTTTGAGTCTCTTATGAAATGCTAAAAAACATAGGTAAGGAGCTGTAGACAAACAATGGATGAACCTTTTTCTTCAATTTTTTTATTTCCATATTCTCTTATCTTTTATGAACATATTTCCGTTTAGTAATAATATAAAGAATTTTTTTTTTAAACAAATAATGCAAAAGATTTTATGAAAAATGTTTGCACTTTGGTTTCGACTTCAAAGGCCAACAATTTTAAAAAAAAAATGATAGCCTGCAAACTTGAAGATTAGCTCACCGAACTGAATACATAAATCATTAATTGCAAAATTTTTAAATAGCTATTTTATGCCACATCAAAGTTAATGTTGCTCATACGTAACATCGGGTATGAAAGAGTTAAAGATCACATTGGCTGATCACACCCATTGTAAAAAAGTTGCATATTTAGTTAAATAATTTTTTACTTATAACAGTATGCGACAATTTGACACCTTATGCATCGAACACAGTGGATGCGCTGCAACACGACGACATGATGGCGGTTGCAGTAAATTTTGTGTTGACTGCAACTTGAACACAATGAACGCGACAACAACAGAATTCGCTTCTTCAATTAATTTTTCATTCACATTTTCCTTTTTTTTACTTTATAAAAATTATAAACAGTTCATTTTACTAATTAAAATCATAAGATATAAATGTTGGCAGTTTTCGTCATGTTGCTGTTGGATCTATTGTATTCCGAGCTCTAATCGATTTGGCGTATTATCTCCACGAATTTAAGAAAAAAATTTTATTTTCAATAATTGAAAAATTTAATTAAAAAAAGTGGTCAAATTTCTTACATCGTCATAATTCTTTAGAAAATAAAAATTACACTGTGTGTCAGTGAAAATATACTTTCCTCGAGACATATCTCAAATTGTAGGTATAGTAAAGCCGATAAAAACTGCATACTCAGGATTTTTGAATTCACCCTCAAAATCTGGACTTAGGGCCGAAAAATCTATTTGAAAGGTTGCTCGTAACTTTATTTTTATTTTTCCGATGCTTAAGTTTTTATATTTCATTCAAAAGAGGGCACTTAGTTGCTTACAATGATATATAAATTGTTAAGATATCTTACGAAATACCAAAGCTAGAGGGCAAGATATTACGAAAATTTAAATTTTTTATATTTTTTAATTTTGAATGGCATTTTAAACGAGTATTTTGTTTACCAGTGTATAAGTATATAAAGGTACAAATAAATAAACTGCATTTAATTCTGTTTCCAACGAGTTAAAAATTTTCAAAATCCATTGAGGTTTGACTGAGCTATTCGACTTCAAGCACCATATACTGGAAAAAAATGCGTACATTTTTAAGCTGCTGTATTGTATACTTAAATAGTTGGAGTAATACTCGTATACAAATATTTACATTCTACACATTGAAATTTTTTTTACTGAAGGACAACGCTAAAGCATGTCTGATTTCCTCGGGACCCGTTTGGTGGTCGCACAGAACAGCAGTACCTTGTGGTTGGTCCCTGTTTTTGACAATTGTATTTTGCGCATGCAGCCATTTCTCATTCATGATGTCATTTGACTCATTTAGAAAATTGTGCAAAACGACGCAATCCTTAATAAATTTTGGGGCATTGTCCACATAGTTATCTATGCTTTTGCTAATTCGCCGGAAACGAGCCTATAAATACCCGAAAGCACTTTTCACTACTCGTCGGCTGTGATCCGCTAATCCGAGACTACGAATTTAACAATGCATAGATTTTCAAAATATATATATACGCACTGTGGCGTGTTGCGCAATGCGAAATGTTTATTTCTATAAAATAAAGTGGATTACAAATCAATTTATCCAATTTTACTCTTTACTTACCGTGGTTCCGTCTCTTTTGGAATGCAATCAGCGAATGAAATTACTCGCTAACTGAAGAGGGAATCACGGTTCACAATAGCAAATTCAATCATACATAAATTATAAATTCAAATTCTCAATACTTAAAAACAGCGTTGCATTAGGCGTTCTGCGACATCGGCATTTCGACAAAGCATAGTTAAATTCTTTCTGCTCCCTAGTTTTTTCAATGCAGAAGAGGTATGGCTTCATTAAATTCGAGGAAAATCTGAATGCCGAATCTCCCAATATTACTATGGGTACTTCTACATCGAAAACTTTCTTACTACAGACGCGTAACAAATTACAACGACTAAGTTCAGCCTTCAATTTCGAGCTTTCCGTACGCAGTAGAATCACTACATCTTCCGATAGCTCTGACATTTATATACATGAACCGATATCTTAAAAAAGATATTAGTCAATGAAAATCTTAATGCTAAAACATCGAATATACTTTGCATCTACCAATGCCAAAAGAATAGTTGAGTAGCAATCTTTGTAATTATAGTAATCAACGGCATCCTCCCCGTGGGGCTGTATTTCAATGTGGCAGCCATCTGAAGATAACAAAGTTTTAGCATGTTCAAATTTTATTGAGGAAGCACTTACCAATCGCGCCTTAGCATTGGGGGAATCTCAACTTCGCGACACCATTTACACACTTATCAATTGCAGTACGTTTGAGAGGGAAGGCATTGAGGTACTGTGACCTTAACGCGTTCCATGTGATAGTGCAGAATTCTAGCACAATTGTGCACACTGTTGCTTTTTCCAATTCCGAATAAATTGCCAATACTTCTGTATTCAGCTGAAGAACCTAAAGCATATAAGGCCACAGCAACACATTTTTCAAGCGTAATAGCTTTGCGCATATTATTATCTTCTTTCTCTCAAGATCGTAAAATAAATAGTGCACAAAGCGGTGAAGCAGCATCGGTTCATTCGAAAATTGGTTTTAAACATAGCTGTTAGCGCCTATAAATTTAAGTTTATTTATATAATTAATTTATGTAAATAGTAATTATGTTATAAATAAAAAAATAATAAATAAATAAAACATTTCATCGCTGAACAACTGGCAATCAATCTCCCCATTCGATCGTTTTTTTAGAAATAAAATAGTTTCAGTTGAGAATATTTTTAATGTACATGGAAAAAGTTGTGTTCTTACCCATTCCCAACAATCGCGGTTGCTTGTAGCAAGTGCACTACCAGTTATCATGATAGCAATTTGCTCTTTGCACAAAGCCACAAGTTTTGCCATTGCCAGCCAACGTTTTCCTTTGTAAAACATTATTTTATTGTCCACCAAATCATTTGTATGCTTAAATTTGTCCATAATTTTAACTAACATATGTATTGCACAAATTAACCTAGAGGATGACATTTTTAAAAGAAACAAATCAAACAATTCCAAAAAAATGTAAATAAAAACTGACAGATGAAAAATCAAATTGCCGTCTGAACGACTTTTCTGAAAATCGAATTTTGGACAACGAAAATCGATTTTCAACGTCCATGTGAACACAATATAAAGAAGTCAGCCACACCTCAGTGAATTTTGAAAATCTATAGCTCGTTGGAAACAGAATTGAATGCAGTTTATTTTCATATAATCTGATATATACACTGGTAAATAAAATAGTCGTTTAAAACGCCATTCAAAATGAAAAAATGTAAAATTTTTTTTCGATTTTCCTTATGTTTTGCCCTCACACTCCGGTATTCCTTAAGATATAGTAACAATTCATTTATATCGTTGTAAGCAACTAAGAATCTTCTTTTCAACAAATTATAAAAACTTACTCCTGGGATAAACAAAAATAAAATTATAGGCAAGTATATGATTTTACCTATCAAAAATGGGTTTTTTTGGCCCTAAGTCCAGATTTTGAGGGTCAATTGAAAATTCTGAGTATGCTGTTTTTTATGCTTGACTAGACCTACGACAGGTGTAAACCTTGAAAAAGCATATTCAAATTTTTGTTTTTTGTCACACTGTGTTATTATTAGGTGCATTCACGATCTGGTACAAATGGTCTTTCATTGTTGCAAATGAAAATTAGTATTACATATTACATATAACTGTTTTTGTGATAGTAAAAATATTTTTCATTTGTACCTGATCACGAATACATCTGTTTTATTTTGCAATAATTTTAAATTCTGTATATGAATTGCAAAATTCAATATAATAACAAAATTATTTTTTTATGTTATCAAGACCAAAATACTTAACAGTAATTTTCACTTTATTATAAGAAGAAGAAGAAGAGAGAAAAAACTTAAACTATTATTTAAAGTCAACACATTCACCGAATTCGCAAATAATTAGAATACCAAAACGAATCATCAGACAGAGAAGTCAACAAACCGTATCCAAAATCGTCATCGACAAAGACACAACATTTAAATTTAACGCATTTTAATATGCAAAGCAGCAGATACCGGTAAAAATATAGAGGCAAGAGTATTTAAAGAATCGCAGTTCAAAAAAATAAATTTATAAATAATTTTGGAAGAGTGCAATAGCACCAACTATAAATACGCCATTAAATCATTATTAATGTTTAAGCAGTAACAATAATAGTTACCATTATCACAATAAAGTTATGCTTTGACATATGCGAATTTGTCGCTACGACAGAAGTTTTGAAAACGGAACGTTAAACGAATAATCTCATACAGGCTCGTCATCGAACATTTAGTGCATATATGATGATTACCATATAAATTAAAAAAATAGTTGAATATCTAAAATCAGGTTTAAGAAGAATACTGTGTACAGTTACTTATAATAGAACTTTATGGAATTTTTTTCTATTCTACATATTGTACATTAACCTTCTGTATTCTTTATTAAAAAGTTTCCAATAATTAAGGTAAGGGTAAACACTTTCCAGAAAAATATTTCCATTAAAATTCTATTCTACGTCACTGAACAAAAAGCACAAAAAGCTAAACACGATAAAAATATATTTTTCAATGAAGAAAATTTTAAACTAGGTATTTTGAAATCTTAATCTACCTCCAGCAAAATTTTTTTTTTAATATATTAATATTAATATATTCGACCTCGTAATGTACTGAAGATTCCTAGTTTAAACAAAGAGATGAAATGTGGCATGAAATTTATTTACATGCATTACATTTTGTACAACAAAAGTTTCTCAACATTTTAATTTACATTTTTCAAATTTCTGCCACAGAAATATAAATAAAAAGCAGATCAACTGTTGCAACTTCAGAGCTGCAAAATCGCTCCTGTGTGAGGTAACGCACGATTTCGAAGCTAGTGTGCCTGCATTTTCGAAAACGCTGCGACAAAATCGCGTGTGTCTGCGTATGCCTTAAGATAAATAAAAATTTGGATTGTTGTAAATATACTTAAATATTTTTGTCACAGTTCCTTTAGAATTGCTGAAATGTTATCAAAAGATTTAATTGAGCATTGAGTTAAGCGCTTTGAATGAATTTACCTGTGACAAATGTTGACAGCCTAAATATGCCAAGTCCCTTCCCCAATCATATCCCAATCATATTCATATATACACCCACTCCACACTTGCTGCTTAAGTAAACAAATTAAAATCACAACTTACGAAATATTGCAAGTACATTTGTATATATGAATATGCATATACATAGTATATAGTACGTATGCTGGTATACTTAATATTTGTGTTAAATAAAGTTGGCAAAAAGTATTTTACTGCTTATAAACTTGGTCAGTATTGTAGCGGATTTCGTAGATGTTGGGCACAAACGCAAAACTTAAGATTTAAATACGTAGCGAAGTGGTACCCAAGTACACGATCAGTTTACGAGTATTCGAGTTTCGCGCGTAATATCGGTAATAAAAAGTGGTAGTGTTGTTGTTAGGGGCGCTAATGATAATAAGTGTTAGTTATTTGCTTTCATTCTGTCAGCTGCGCATCACCATTCATAAATTAGCACAATTTTTGTGACTTAAAGCAAATATTGGCATTGGTGCTTTATTTTTTCCTCGTTAATTTTTTATTGACTGCGCTTTGATGAAATTTTGTTGTCTTTTTGTTGTTATTTTGTTTCTACAATTTTAAGGCCCCTAATTATTCAGATGCATTTGAATATTAACCAGAGTTATGCAAAAATTACAAAAGATCTACAAATATCATTCTATATTTGATAGACAAAGAGATCGTTTTATTTCTGTGGAAATCGTGACGATTTATAATTAAGTTGATTAGTTATCACAGGACCAGTGGTGCATAAAATAAAGTTCCTGAGCTCAGATGATTACGTAAACTTCAGATATCACAATCAAAGATTTGTCTGTTGAATACGTGGATAAATTCTGGTACTTATATAGGTAGAATGATAACCATAGATTCTGGATAAGATGAAGATGCCAACGAAACCCTCACAAAAGCTAGAGCTGCAATTGGGCAATTGCAACTAGCGTAGAGAAATCGCAAGCTTCCTGAAGAATAAAAATCCGAATATTAAACGCGAGCGCAAAGTTAACCCTCATATATGGAAGTGAAACTTTGTTAATTTCAGTCAACACCACCCAGAAGCTACAAACCTATTAAGAAATACTAACCTCTGGAAGAGCTCAAAGAATCAATAACAACTCAGATAAAGAAATTAAAATATAAATGGATAAGACAAATTCTTAGAAATCGAGCCAACAGAATGGCGCTGGGAAACAGAACGTGTGAAGACGTTCCATTCATCAAAAACTATCAGATAAACATATAGCGTGGCAAAACGTAAAAAACCAACTGGACAAACAAATTTTTAAACAGGTTAATGAACAAATGTAGTAATCACAACAACAATGTATATAGAGACGGGCAAATCAGACGGCCGTTTCGGAATCCGCCACAATTCCTCATCAGTGATCTTAGTGATAGTTCTTAATCTTTCAATATCCTATATAAGCTACTAATATTTGAAATCATAACCCAGAATTACGGATTTGATTCCAAATTGACATGAACTTAAGTCATGACTTTGAAAATTAACCTCTAGATTTAATTTTCATAGTCTCCTAAAAAACTATCACAAACAAATTTTTATTGAAATGTCTTATAGAAGCTCTAAGCTCCCAAAAGCAGTAGAAGGAGAACAAAAATATTCACATATAAATAAATAGCTAATGAAAGTAAAAAAACGTGTTACTTTTGCAATTGTGTCTATTTTAGTAGCAATTACTGCTGACAATATTCTATTTGTTTAATATTTTCATATTATTATTAGCCAACAAAATGTATGTATTTCTTTGGCTAATGACTAATGGCTAATGAAAGAAAGCCAATTATTCATGCCAGTAAACGGAAGGAAACATTGAAATTGTAAATTTCCGTCTTCAATTCTTTTTTATGCCAAATCAATGTTTAATGAAATTTTTTTGTAAATATTTGTACTTAACCCTTAAATACTCACTGGTCACTACAGTGACCAACCACTTCCGCGGCTGCCTGTGCCGCCATTTTTCGTTCGCCATTTAAAATAAACATCTGATCTTACTGTCTAAAGTTTTCTTTATCGATACGTATAAATAAGAATGAAAAAATGACAACTGTCGTACAGTTAAAGTTATTTTTAGCTCGAAAAGCATGTTTTGCAAAAATTTTAAATAACTAACTGAAAAAATGGTGTTTTTATTTTCGAATTTTGTGTAATAAATATATTGCCGTGTGGACAGATTTGTGTCAGACGGTATGGGATAACACCGAATAACTGTTTTTAAAAATTATTGCGAATGTATTTTAATTTATTCTCCAGATAATCGCCAAAGGTTACTACAGAGGTCAACCATGTAAATTAACCTCAAGCTAATTTATTTGAAAACACGTAGAACAAACGTTGTTCGGATTCACAAATACTACCTCTGGGTATGTTTTTAATTGAAATCGGACGTATTGGGCGTTTAAGGGTTAATGAGTTTGGCACTTCAATTGTTATAATTTGAACGTGCTAACTTCTAATTGATTTGCTTTTGATAATCGACTATTGCTATTCTTATTGTTGACGTCATATTCTCAAGTAGACCATTGCATTTGGTCAACGATTAAACGTCAATGCAAGTGATAAATGAAAGAACTACTACATTCAACAAAATGTTTCAGGAAAGTCCACCGTGTGGAGCTTTAAGCCACCAGATTTGATTTTTTTAGGTAGGTACAGCTGTCATTAAAATTCCCTCAAAGCGTTATTGCTTGACACTTGTTAGAGTTACGCTGCCGAGAGTACATCTGCCTCTATGCGCGATTTCGAGTTTTTACGATTTTAAAAATGGAATCAACTGTGCACCAACAAGTTAGCATTAAATGTTGTGTTAAAAATGGATTCAATGGTGCGAAGACCTTGGAAATGTTTAAGGATTAAGTGTTTTGTCGTTTTCAGTCTAAAAAGAAGGCGATGCTCATGGATTTTATGGATTACAACAGTGTTGTACATCACGAATACCTCCCAAAAATAGCGAACAGCTAACAAGGAGTATAATAATTTGCGTGTAGTCGAAAAATAAATACCGGATTTATGGGCAAAAACTCTTAGATTTTGCACAACGGTAGCACACCGTCATGCAATGCCATCTTTATTCGTGAGTTTTTGAATATCATTCAATAGCCTGATTTAGCTTCCTGCGACTTCTTCCTATTCGATTGACTGTGAGGAACGGGTTTTAGCAGCTGAGAAAAGGTAATAGAAAAATGGAAGACGACTCTCATGGCTATAAAAAATGTTTCGAAGATTGGATCAAGCGCTGGCATACGTGCGTTTCATTCAATGGAGACCACTTTCGGTTATAACAAATCATTTTAGCATTCAAGATATTCATTGTTTATGATTAGAACATCAGCTAAAAGCAGAAGCTGAAACTTTCAAGAATTTTTACACTTTTTAAATTGTATTCAATGGACGCTCGGAATTTTTAAGTTCGGATATCTTAATCCAGAAAACTTAAGCAAATTTTGACTTGTATGTAGATTCCTAAAATCTTAAGATTTGATTTAAGTTCTCTGAGTAGGTTTGGAATTAATTTTTGTTTTGTATGTAACTTCCTAAAATCTTAAGATTTGACTTAAGTTTTCTGAGTAAGTTTGGAATTAATTTTTGTTTTGTATGTAACTTCCTAAAATCTTAAGATTTGACTTAAGTTTTCTGAGTAAGTTTGGAATTAATTTTTGTTCAGTAAACTACAAATTGTCCAGTAATTTTTTGGTTGGTTGCTGTAATTTGATTTTCAAACGATTTTGTAATACTGACCGAAAAATTTCTATTTTTCAAAAATTCAGTTGTCGCTCTAGTCAAATCAAAATCAAGTTGATAAAAGACATAAATAGTTTTATGACGAATTCCAGCAAGCTATCATCACATGGATTATAAAAGCGCGTGATGACCTCCTAACGTTAAATGAAGGCTCATATAAGGCAAAATTATTTATTTATTTTTTTTAATTTTATCTTTTTTTCTAGAAATTCCAATCCTTGATGCAAGCCAGGATCTAAACATTTTCACCAAGATTTGAAACTACATTTTTGGAAAATATTGCATACAACTGGAAATGTAAAGCAAATTGAAAATAATGAGTTTCATTTCTATAGCAGTACTCACATTTTTAATACAACAATTGGATATAAATTTTGTCGAAGCACATTTCTTATGTAAGCCAAATATAAATCGACTCTCAAAATATCTGCCTAGGTAAAAATTCGTGCATATCTTAATTTCCAGCTTATGAAGATGCACGCAAAGCAGTCATACAAGCTGAAGATTTGCTTACAACCGGTGGACGCATTCAGCTTAGCAGCAAAGAATCCAAAGTTGATGATCTCCTAATGAAATACAAATTAGATGAATTGGCACGTGGTTTTCGTAATCCTGATCTAAATGCAGCTGGTATGCATTTTTTTAAGGCCAAAGAATTAATCGAACGCAGTAAAGTTTTTAAATTCCTAAAGAAAATGCCAAAAGGAGCTTTACTACATGCACACAATTCGGCGAGTGTCTCGTCTGAGTGGATGGTACGAAATATCTCATATATGCCCGGACTGTTGCGGTGTACTAATAAAGATGGCATTAGCATATTAACATTTCGACAGACACCCCAGCAACATGGCTGTCAGACACGTTATGTCCGTGTAAGTGAAGAGCGTTTGCACTCCGTAAGTCCACAGGCGTACGATCGTAGTTTTGAGAAGCTAATCAATTTATATACACCAGTGCCAGAATGTAAGTGGAATGAGAGGAAGAAGAGGATAAAGAAACGGGCTTGCTTTATTAATTAGGCATTTGAATTGAATTTTTAACATTATAGTAGAATATCCATCGATTTCACGGGTTTGGACTAAATTTCAAGATATGTTTGGCACAACTAATGATATATTGCGCTATTTACCCGCATATCGTGCATACCACTGGCAAATGATGGAGGAAATGTATTTAGATAATATTATGTATTCGGAGATTCGAATGGATTTTAAAGAGGTTTGGAAGAGAAGTATTTCAATTAAATTTTTAATTTAATTTTATTATTTTTCTTTACAGTTATATGATTATAGTGGCCGTATATTTCCGCCGGAACGTTCAGTCCAAGAATTTTTGAGCGTAATCGAAGAATTTCGTCTTCAGCATCCTCATTTTATTGGTATTAAAGTTATACTTTCAGCGCATCGAAATATGGAGCGTGACAAGATTCGTGAACATTTTGAAATGTTTAAAAAGTTTCAGTAGGTGCTTAGCAACATTAAAAAAAAAAAAAAATACACATAACTTTTAAATCTTCCTCCTTTCAGCACTCAATATCCTGATTTTATTATTGGTTTTGATTTAGTCGGTCAGGAAGATAAGGGAAAACCATTATATTCACTAATTGATGCTTTATACGATTTACCTAAAACGGCACGTTACTTTTTCCACGCTGGCGAAACCAGTGAGTCTATTCAGAAAAAAATGTATTACTCATTCCCAATCAAGTACTTCCAAATGGCTTAGTAGCGTGATACTTTTGATGAAGGGCTCAATTCTTATTTATTAAAAACTTCTTCCATTTTCTTTGAAAGGCCCTAGTTTTTAATTTCAGAGTCTCATGGTATGCAAACCTGAATATTATATGGGATACGCAAATTTGATCACATGAGTTCTAATTTTTCTTTGAATACTTGTTTCAATTTTACACACAAATGCATTCAAACCTAACTTACATTTTAGATTGGTATGGTGCTTCAACTGATTTTAATTTACTGGATGCTTTACTACTCAATACAACACGTATTGGACACGGTTATGCATTGATGAAACACCCTGTACTCTGGAATGCTGTAAAGACACGTGACATAGCAATTGAAGTGAGTCCGATATCGAATCAGGTGCTGCATTTAGTTTGGGATTTGCGTAATCATCCTGGTGGTTTCTTTATGTCACAAAATCTACCAATGGTCATATGCAATGATGACCCCGGCTTTTGGGGTGCTACTGGACTGAGTTATGATTTCTATTATGCCATAATGAGTTTGGCCCCAAATCATGCGGGCTTAAAGATATTGAAAAATTTGGTATGGAGCTCAATACGATATTCGGTTCTAAATGATCGTGAACGAAAATTGGCATATGCAAGTTTAGAACATGCGTGGGAGCGCTTCATGGATAATGTATTGCAGGGAATTGTATTTTAATGATGATATTTGAAATATTGTATTTATGTATGTATTTATAGAAATGTAATTCAATTGGTAATTAAGTTGTAAATTTTAAACCAAAGAATACAAATGCAAATTATTTATTTAGAAATTGTAATGGTATATATTTGGGTCCCATTGGAATGAATATATTTGATGTTGAATTAATTTATATCACGGCCATTGGCGAAAATTTTGGGAGCGACTATCCTTATTTTGTAATATATAATTTCAAGAATGGTCTTGGATCTGTGAATAAAATCTTTTGAAATACCATCGTAGCGGGTGCACAGTAATCATTACAAGTTTTACTTTTCTTACTGGACATTTGTTCACGTACTCAAAAAATAGTAAAAGAAAGCGAAACGGGAGAGTAAATTGTATTCTCTCCGTGATAGTTTTTTCCAAACTTCTACTGGATAAATTTCTATTAGTAAAACTAGCAAGTAAAGAAAACAGTTGTTTTGACTGCCAAACTGTCAAAGTAATTTTTCGTTTTTGTCAAACATTTTTAGGAATTTGTTTAAAAATAAGATAAAGTACAAATGCAATTCCAATACCTATGAGCGAATTCAATTTCAACAATTTGCACCAAATTGTTTCTGTATGCTTCATTTGCAAAATAAATAGAATTTCGTTTGCATTGTTTTAATTACCCAATTATTTTAAATGTTTACTATTTTGCACTCAATTAAAAGTCATAGGCGAATAGTTATAGTTAGGTAGCATTCCTGAGTTTTTCATTACTTTTTAAATAATTGAAAAAATTTATTTTATTTAAAAGATCTGTTTTGAAATATCAGTTAGTTTACTTACAAATTTTATTAGTTTTTAATTCGCATACTTTTGCAGATTATTTTAATTTTAAGAGAGCATTTTTCTTACGCTCTTAAATTTTGTTACTAGCAAAATTTTACTAGTAAAGTTCACAAACAGACCTAATGTTATACATTTCCGCAAAAGTTGTACTTAAAAATAAACATAAATAAAAGAAAGAGGGATCACACATATTTATACTACAATATAGTTATAATTTAGTATTTTATTTTAATACATTTTCTAATCGCAGTACATGTGATCGCGAATAAAGTTTTGGCAACTTTCAGTTATTTGTGCAAAGGCACAACGAAATCCACCCATGCCAGTGCTCTGTAAATAAGTTAAAAACAATTATAAAATGAAAGGAGAAGATGTGTCCACACAACTTACAAAATATGGATCTTGTATGATTTTATCCTCCTCACGTCCTATGTAAGAACCCAACAATTCGATTTTTGCCATTCCTGCCTTTGTACCTGCAGTATTGGCCAGCGCATCCAATTCTCGAATATTACTTTCATCCATGCCAAGTATGTAGTCAAATTTATATAAGTCACCTATATTTATCTGTAACGAATAAAAAGTGTTTAGTGTTCGATTTTTTATATTTTCTCCTCGGACAAGGATAAGAAAAGTAACAAAATTTGAGAAATATGTAGCAAGTATAGTTCTGCAAGTACGTGGAAATAGTGGAGTCAATTATAAAATCCGTAACTAATTGAAACTCTACAATGAAATTTCTTAAATTCTGTTAATAAGATACGATAGAGTATCAAATTGCCAACCCCTCTTATTCAGTTAGTTAACATTTCAGTCTGATTTCAGTTAATTAACATTTATTATAATTTATTTTAGTTACGACTGCACTACTGACTGAAAGGATGAAGTTTGGGAGAAAGAGTGGAACAAAACTTGTTTGAGAACTACACATTGACACAAATGAAGCCCCACGTTATAGGGGCAATCAGTTGAGAACAGCTAGTGCCATTTGATAATCAGGTGGCAAGATCAGTAGCTCAAAGTTATGGATGATCATTTTTACCTTATGTAGCACAGAATGAATTTTCATGCAAAATGCATCATCTGAAGCTACTTGTTGTCTCCGAATATTTCTTTTTCATCTGGCCAGGTAATTCTACGGAATTAATGTTTGGCAAACGCACCAATGCATCTGTTTACCTCCGCCATATTTTGATAGCAATCTTGAAATACGGCAAACTGCGCCACAAATAAAATCTTGAATATGAAGCGCAATGGGCCACATTCCAAGAAGAGTAGTGCAAACGCAAAGGAAGATACTAAAACCTAAAACCGTAATTTCTAAAAATTATCTTATTTCAAACTATTACCATTCTTCCACAATGTTTGGTCGATAAACCATTCTCTTCCAAAACTTTAATGCAACGCTCCTCTGGTCTGCGCCCATTATTCCAGGACCTCAAAGCAGCGCTATCGGTTTCCCAATTCAAATCACTTTCATTAATCCAATAATTCATTATGCTTTCAGCCATAGGTGAGCGACAAGTGTTACCTGTAATTAGGGAAGCACATTTATTACATAAACTTTTGTAATAAATAATTTCAAAATAACTATTTTAAACAAATATCAATTGATTTAAATGTAAAGCTTACCAATGCAGACGAATAAGATTTTAATAGGTTGCATATTGGAAAATGTATAGTAAATAATGAAAAAATAGAAAATTACTAAAGCACGTAAAATTTTATAGTAAAATCAAAACAGACTAAAATAATAAACAAATAATTTTGACAATTCTCTATATACGTTTTTCTGTTGGCAAAACAAATAATAAAGCATTTCACAAGTAGATACAGTCATAGTATAATAATACTATAATATAGTCATATATGTAGTACTTCAACATTGGCAGTACACACAATGCAAGAATGATGGAAATAAAGATTGTGCGCCTCAGCTGCGATTTTTGTGGAGTTTACAAATATACACATATACCAATACTAACAAATAATTTTGGTATAGGCTATCTCTTTTTGATTGCGGAATTGAAATTCATTATGAAGGTAGGTTACTGCCAATATAGAATTATTACATACAGTGAAATAACATGATTTCATATTATACCTAATAGTGCGGACACACGAAAGTGAATTCTCCTCTCCAAACTTATAATCCGTCCAAAAATTAATTTGAAATTCCTTTTTTGTCGTGTGGAAACCTAAATTTGAGATTCAGAATTTCAACGAAATTCACTCTCGTGTCCATACTATAAACACAATTGGTTTTTTTTTTTTAGGCAATTTTAATTACAAAATATTATTTGTATGTACATATACACAGGTTTGTTTGCAAAAATGCTTTAAATATTATTGGCCAGAGCCTCCTTGAGAAATGCATCGCATGCTTTAAGGCATTGTTGATAAGCCTTTTCAAAGCCAGCATCACCACGTTGCTGAAATCAAATAAGAACATGTTAAAATTACACTTTTAATTAAAACAAACTAAGTTGCTCACATAATATGGATCTTCAATTATACGATTGCTTTTGTCTAATCCAAAATCGCCTAACATTAGCAATTTTGCTTTGGAACCTTGTGGTGCCAATCCTCGCAAATCGCTCATATTCTCATCATCCATACCGAAAATATAATCAGATTCTTCAAAATCTTTTGATTTGATTTGACGTGCACGGTTCGTATAAGGTAAATCGTGTTTTTTCATAGTGCTAATTGCACGATAATCCGGTGATTTTCCACGATGCCAATCACCTATGGCAGCGCTATCAACTTTCCACTCATTTGCTAGATTTCTTTTGTTGATGGCATCCTGCATTACAGCCTCAGCGATGGGTGAACGGCAAATGTTTCCTGTTTTAAAGATGGAATGATTTTAGCATTTTAACGTTATTAAAAGTATGTAGTTTCACACATTACCTAAGCATACCATTAATATTTTCTTAACCATCTTAATTATTATATTTTATCAAACTATGGTATTTTAGTATCCTTCTTTCCGAGATAATATTTAATGGTCAGCTATGTATCTGTGACTTAGTCCATTTGGAACTGCACGCAAAAGTTTTGAGCTGGTTCCCTTGGCTTGTTACAAATCTAATGAAACCAATAAACTTTAATAATATTATTCGAAGATTTCAGTGGAATCCAAATAATTACAAACAAATTAGTATGTATTTGTTTTAGCAAAGCCGCAATGTCAGTTTATTACTTCATACAAATTTGACATTTCTCTTTTATGCTTTGATTCTCTTTTACGTAGCGTAACCGAATGCTTTGTGATGTTACGTGCCGTTCTTCGTTATGGGAAACATACGTTAACATTTGAAGGATTTAATTTCGACATGTTCTGCTTATGTCCCAGGTAACAATTAGCTTTGCGTATAGCTTTTTTTTTGGCTAACATTTGTTATTTTCTTGGTCAATGGGATTGATTCTTTGTTGAAATAACTGCTAGCTATTTGTTGTGTTTTGCATGTTTTCTTGAGATAAAATACGAGTAATTTAATTGGCTGTTAGGGCAATTGTAATTTTAAACACACAAATTAACTATAAATGTAGCCATACAGTCAGTACAAATTTGCAAATCCAATTTTTTCATAAAAAATTTTTTTTTCCTGCGGTTACCTAACGAGATAATAAACTTCCTTAAAAGAAAAGAACTAATAGGAGAACTATAAAATACGTAAATCCCTAGGGGGATATCTTAATAGACTCTTATTGGCCGTAGTGATATGAGAGCATCATGCCCACCTCCTTAATAATCATATCTAATTTAATTGCTGGTCATTGTAAGCAAAACTGAAATGGAGCAATTTTTATTTATGGCTGAAGTGACTGTATGCTTCTCTACATCGAAATTTAAAAAGAAATGCATTTCATTTCCCCAACTTTAAATAATTTCCTATCGTTTGCTTATAGAAATAAGGCGTAATTTTAGAATTCATATATGATGAGTACTTTCAAGAAAAGAAAATTAGATAACTTTACTTTAGAAGAAAAACGAATTACTAATTTTATAAAAATGTTTTATATATAGATTTTTATTTTACTTTCTACACCCTTGCGGGCATTTAGTTATGGTAAAAGATTTTGTAAATCCTATCCACTGTAATAAAAGCTAAAATCATTCGCTACTCCAGCCAGCATGGCATGGTTTTTATGATAATAAAATGGCCAGCGCATTAATATACATATATAGTTTAGATTTTCTTCGTCTAAAATGTAGTGTATCCGGACAAATTTTAAACAAACATTTTTACTTGGAATTCTTTGCAAATAATACCGATAGAAAATTGTAGTTATCAATTAATCATCACCGCTTTTTTTACGACGCTTTCTAGTATCTACAAAAATATTTGTACAGCACCGAGAAAAAGTATTTTTTATGCTTTTCTAATTACATATCAATTTTAAAGCTAATGACTCTTTTATATTCAAAATAATACACAATTCGCTTTAAACATTATTATCCACAGCCTGCTTGAAGAATACATCGCATGCTATAACACACTGTTGATAAGCTTTTTCGAAACCAGCATCACCGCGTTGCTGAAATTCGAATGTGGACATGTTAAAATTAGAATTTTAATTAATAATAAAAATCAATTTATTTACATAATATGGATCCTCAATTATGCGTTCACTTTTCTCCAAACCAAAATCGCCCAACATTAATAACTTTGCTTTGGAACCTTTCGGTGCCAACCTATTCAAATCACTCATATTCTCTTCGTCCATACCGAAAATATAATTGAATTCTTCAAAATCCTTTGATTTTATTTGACGGGCTCGATTTGTATATACTAAACCATGTTTTTCCATAGTGCTAAGTGCACGACGATCCGGTGGATTCCCTCGATGTTCACTTGTTATGGCAGCGCTATCTACTTGCCATTCATTTGTTAGATTCGCTTTGTTGATTACATCCTGCATTACAGCCTCAGCGATGGGTGAGCGGCAAATGTTTCCTGTGCGAAAGATAGAATAATTAGTTTAGAATTTCAACATTATTAAATATGCATTTTTACATTACCCAAACATATCATCAATATTTTCTTTACCATGCTGTTTATATTTTATATAACTAAGGCAATAATATTCTATATTGAAAACGCAATTATACAAAGGAGGTTGGCCCTAGCTCCAGTTAGTACCTACTTCCAGAAAAATGTTGTTCGAAGTTTCGAGCCAAAGATTTATATATATATTATTTTTATTTCTGAACCGTATTGAATCTTAAATATTTTCAAACAAATCAGGATATAAAATTTAGCAAAAACCGCAAATTTTCTTAATCTTTGTTTGTGTTATACATTTTTGACATTTGCTTCTACTTCGTTCAACATCTAACGTAATGCTTAACGTAACGTAATATTATCTATGTGAGATTACGTATGACATTTTTCTTCGTTGTGTGAAATATTCCGTTAGGTGTGAAACTTAACATTTTTGGAGAATTTTATTTAAAAAAGAAACCATTAAACTTGTTTGTGTAATTTGTATAAAACAAATAATCTAAAAATCAAATTTTATTTTCTTGAACCTGCTTTAGAAATTCCTGGCACGCAATAACACACTGTTCGTAGACTTTTTCAAACGGTGCTTCGCCAACAAGCTGCGATTATTAATAGCAAAATTAAAAACTTTTAAATTTAATAACCAGCAGACTCACAAAATATGGATCCACTATGGTACAATCGTTTTCCTTCAAACCAAAATCACTCAACTTTAATAATTTTGCTTTTCTGTCGGTTGGTGCTAAGCGTTTTAAGTCTTCCATGTTGTTGTCATCCATGCCAAGTATATAATCGTAATCCTGAAAATCTTGTAGTTGTATCATTCGTGCGGTGTTTTGGTATTTAATGCCATGGTTATTCATTACACTGAGTGCTCGGGGGTCAGGTAAACTTCCCGAATGCCAAGCACCAATGGCAGCGCTATCCACTTCCCAATCCGGACTTAATCCAGACGAGTTTAATGTTTTTTGCATAACTGCTTCAGCGATGGGAGAACGGCAAATGTTTCCTGCAAAAAATGACGCACAGTATGGGAAAAAAATCGGAAATGGCTATTGCTATCAGATTTTACCCAAGCACACCATTAATATTTTTTTCATTGTTAAATTTTGGTAAAAATTTAGAAGCAGCTTAAACAAAAAAGTTCATCAACAATAAATTTTTTTTTGATATGTGTCAATTATTTCATTATTGAAAACCAAGGCTCCATTGAGTCGTTTATTTTTATATGTATAGCATGCTTGCATAAGGAGGACAATTTGTTTTAGTGTTTTTGTATTGATTCGTATGATTGGTGTAGCTATATCTAAGGTAATATACCTGCGAAAAGGTACAAATTGTTGATGGGGATTAGAGTATAGCATTGAAATATGATGTTGGCAATCAGTAAGAGGCTGAAAAATGATTTGAGGTTCGAGTTCAACCGTGGTTCAGGTTTGGTATGGGCTGCAGTTTTCATTGATATGACAACTCTAATATTCCGCTTTTTAAGGTTACTTGCCCTTAGGTGTATGGTGCAAGATATATTTGAAGCAAAAATTTGAATTTTCAGCAAGGCTATTTATTATAAGCAAACATTTTCCTGAACTCCTGCGCAATAAAGAATAATAAATTGAAATCGAAAATTTGCGATAGTGTTCTTTAAAACTAGCTACTTATTTCTAGGTTTTATTCCTTTCATCAGAACAATTTTTTTTCATAAAGTGAAGATTTTTGTACTTAATAATTAAAATTTTCTACCCTCTATTTTACAAATACGAACATTTCTTAGAATTCATAACATATAAGAAAATACTGTGAGATGCCATTATACCAATCCCCTTCCGTTGTCATGGAGATATACAGATTGTCTGGAGACAATCCCTTAAACACTTCCATATTATCCATATATCTACATACATAGTAGTATGTACATATGTGTGTATATATAAAGACATTACTTGTATGCCTGCACTACACATTTATTTCATTGAAAGCTATTGTTTTATTTTTCCTTGCGGTGACAAATTTCCTATGAATCTTATTTCCATCATCATTATTATTCATCTTTTCTATTGTTATTGCTTTTTTTCATATAACATCTTCATCTTGGTATTGAAAATGATAAGGACAACTACATCACACATACTTATACATTCATGTATATTCATACACATACACGGCCACATCCATTCACGAGAATGCTGAATGCTCTTGTAAATAACAAACAAAAGTGCAAATCAGAATTAAAGAAAGTGAAGGTAAGTAATGCTAAATGACAACAACTATAAACAAATAATAAGGAAAACAACTTGTATTTTTAGCGATAAGCGCCAAGTAAACAAATGCATCTAACTACAACTAGGAAGGGGAATAGATACCATGATATGGCTGCTTAGCTTGGCATTGCTGAACAGCTTAGTATATATGTACATATGTAAGTCATGACATTGGAAAAGGCAATGAAGCGAAAGGAAATATTGCAGCAGGTTCGTTGTTTATTGTCGAAGGAAGGAACGCCGTTGTAAATATTTGTAATTGCTCGGTATTTTCAGAAATTAAAGGTGTGTACCGAAAGCTGATTTATTATTTAGTTGTTTAAAGGTATTTTTTTGCTATGTTTTATCAGTATTATCGTTTGTCTTTCGGCATTTCAACAGTTGTGATTTTTTATGGTATTTTTAAGTTATATAAGTATTTTGATAAATACCGCCTGAAATGCTTTTGGATAGTAATTGCAAATGAATTTAAGTCAAATGAAGGCTTTAAAATATTTATTATCTTAAACGAACGAACGAATATGAGTATAAACTACTTCCATAAAAAGAGCTTAAAATAAATTTCCTCAAATGCAGATAAAAGTAATGAGTAAATCCAGGAAAAGAAGTCGTCAGTACCAATCTCATAATGATTTCCAAGTAGTGCTGCCTTGGGCATCACATCCTCGGGTGTTTCTGTTATCTCAACCGAATAATGCAGGGTTTTCCGTCTGTAGCGAATGTGACGGCACACATTAAATCGAAAATATTGTATTCTCAGTGCGTGTAGTCTAGAGTTTCTCAAAATTTTATTGTTTTTAGCCCCCTTTCAATAATTCTTATCAGTGCCCTACAGAATTCATTAAGTTAATTTTTGTTAATTTGTTTATGTAATGCATGGTGCGCTATGAACACTGACAAAACTTAGAAAGACAACAGCAAAACTTATGTGAAATTAATTTAGTTCGTCATTTATAAAAGCTAATATATACGGACCTAATTTAAAAAATTTGTTTTACTTAGTGATTTTTGCTTGAACGCCAACGATATAGTTCTATATCTATTACAATTAACAACAAAGTTAAAAAATAAAATTGTAATTTGAGATTTCATTGATGTATTGCTATACAAAAAAACTTTAGAAAGTGATATTTTTTTTTGTCCATGGTAAATTTTATGCATTTGTTAAAGGCGTGTATTTCTGCCTACAATATGATGGAGAGCATATCTATAAAATTCATATATTAAATACCTCGTCTGTCGACGACCTCGATAGTCTAGTGGGTAGTGCACTAGACTTTCATCTGGGAGGTTCGGGTTCGATTCCCGTCTTCGTCTGGTGGTTAATTTTCATAACTTTCTTATATTCACTATCAATATGAAGTGTATGAGAATTATAAGATAGTGTACAAGTACACACATTGGTTGGTAATGGCAAAACCACCAAGCCGATAAAAAATTGCCACACCGCCGTTCGGAATCGGCGTTAAACTGTAGGTCCAACTATGTGGTATCACAATGAGTCGTTCAGGCCTAAGTGTGTCTCTCGACAGCCACTCCAACCTAACCTAACCTACCTCGTCTGTCACCTTAATATTACTATTATTATTAATATACCCTTTTTTATATCATATATATTAAGGCGCCTCACGAAAAAAAGTTTTTGCTGAAAATTTAATCTTGGTTTAAAATTAATAAAAAATTGTGAAAGGCCCCTAACATTAAAATCAGCAGTCGTAAAATTTACGAAGCTTACCTTTAACGTTACTCGTAATTGGTGTACCTTTCTAAGATTAAATGCAAGTTAAAATATGCTACGATTGTTATAAGTTTCCTAAATTAAACTTTAGTGAATTTATGAGGTACATATAAATTAATAAATATATAAACCTATTATATTTATTTTTACAAAAAAAAATTATAAATTATTAACCCTTTCAGTCGTGCATTTTTGTACGTAGAAAAAAAAAATAATCAGGGGTTTTTCTTAAGATAGATGTGCATTATACCGAAACTAGTTTCGTTCTGATACCCAGTTTGTTGAAATTGCGATGACTTGTGGGTAGATCGTTGTTTAGATTCGAGCTTGGTCTACCGCATTTTTGTTCATTAGCCTTATTTGCCAGAGTAAGATCTTTTCCAATCATTTGCAAAAAACCAATCCAGAAGAGTCATTACTAGTCATTACCTGTAACAATATCATTAAATGATTTTTTGCTGCCAAAGGTTTGGTTTCTACATTCCATATTACAGGACATATTACAAGGATATTTCTATTCATACTTAATATCACACGTTACAATATACATATGTTTACAAATAAATTTCTTAACACTTAATTTCGTTTTTTATGTGTTACCTTTAACTCCAGAGACTACTTGTCTTCGGTGGCCCTCAGTGAAATTTTTTGCAGAATATTTTTACGGAATGTTTTAACCCTTCACCTCCCCTAAACCTAGCTTTTAAAGACTTTTTAAGAAAAAGGGTCCAAAATGACCAATTTTTGTAGGTGTTAGAGGGTTAAAATGTTCTAAGGAAATATTCCTCGGAAAATTTAAATATAGGTCGCCGAAGACAAGAACCACCTTAAATAAAATTTTTATATGATTTTTTCATTGTTTGATTTTGTTTTTGGCCAAAAAATTAAAAATTTCAATCCACTGTAAACAAAAATTATGACGTAGTGGAGCAAAAAGGAATTGGGGCTTTTGTTACTGAGGTCAAATACTATCGTTTGAGATTGGTTTGGTTTTGTCCCGAAAATATGTGTTGCACTGTGTTTTTTGTTTATTCAATCTGATTTTTAAATAGCGTCCGTGTAGATAGAAAAGGTCTTCTACGAAATGACCCTCTTTTTTTTCCAGCTACTTTAAAATAGCTTTTCGATCATTTTAATTCCAAAATTACACTTAAGAGTCTCTTCAGTAGGTTCTAAATTTGAGAGATCTTCGGCTGCTTTTTCAGATTCGTATTGGTTTTCATTAATGTCTTCTTCAATTGGCATAACGATGTCGCACAAACCACTTGGGGAATTATTTTGTTGCAGTTCGATGCCATCTCCATCGCTCACAAATCCTCCAGTTCTGAGTCATTTAAGCATTCTAAAATATCCGACTCAGTGAGTTCCTTAACTTTAGTTGTCATATTTTTCCTAAGATAGAAAAAACCATTCAGCCGATTTATACACAAATGTAACCATGTACACAAATGTATACATTCATTTCACCAAATGTATACATTCATTTCAAACTAAAAAACATTTTTCTTTAATAACAACATTTACTTACCTTGAAAGCTTTTGCTAAAGAACACAAATCACGTGAAAATTAAAACTACCAGTAAAGAGCTTTCTAATATCACGCACCACTTTCAAGAATATTAAATAAAACTTCAAAGAAATTAATATTTATGCGGTTTTTTCATGTTTCAAATTAAAGAGCACACTACACAGAGTTACTTTGAAACGCCATATAGCGGTATTTTACATTACTTTTCGCATTAACTCTGTAAAAATTCAATGTACACAATTGTGTACGAAACGACTCAAAGAGTTAAACAAAACAACCCACCAGCAAAAAAAAAAAAAAAAAAAAACCAACAACAGTGAACAACAAGAAGAATGCACTTCAACGATGAGAAAAATTGGCAATTTTACAAAATCGATATGACACTGTCATTTCTATCTTTGTTGCTGTTGCTGCAATGATATGTTGAATAAAATACCATAAACTCAATGTGTGTATAGAATTTTTACAAAAAGTTGGTTAGTTGGGTTTGCTCTCTTTTATTTTTCTATAAATTTTTGTTGTCAAACAATATTTCTACTCCATTTATGGACAAATATTATTATTTTTATTGAAATAGTGTACAATATCTCAATTTATTTATATTCATTTATGTTTATGTATGTATTTGCATGAGTTGTGAAGTACCAGTGAATACTACTAGTGCATATCATACTATACAAATTGAATTCAAATGTTCTTTTTCCGTTGCTTCCCTTCCTGATACCCACATCCAATATTCCTTCCTGTTTTTGTTTGTCTATAGATGCATTATTATTTGTACTCAAATGTGTGTATATTCAAGTGTGTCTGTAATATGTCAATTTATATGTCAAAGTGTCAATAACATCGGTAAAACTACTACTCGTATACCCAGCAAAAAAAGTTAACTGAAATTATTCTAGAATTCAATTAAAAAGTAAATGCTGCTTAATTGCAAGAACTTATAAATTTTGAAATATTATTGTTAAAACTAATTTTAGAATTTATGTTAATAGTTTAAGAGACTACCGTTTAAGTCCACACTCAACAACGTCATTGATTTTGATGCCCGAAGAAGTGACCAAGTTTGAGTAACTTTTTTTTAGGATGGCTGTGGGATAACTCACAAAACTCGTCTTTACTTTGTTCAGTTATTTTCTATTGGTCAGAAATATTTTTACATTTTAATGGATGTAATCGCTTAAGGAAGAAAAAACGACAATTTGGTGATCATAGCTCGGTATTTTAAAATAGTAGAGAGTTGCCCTGAAAGGGTTAAAGTTTCAAAATAAAAATTATTTTCTTTTAGGTTAGAGTTATTTGTTCTAGGGCCCGATGAATGAGTAAACGGTGTTACTTTTCCTTCATGCTTGGCGATGTGGTTTTAGGCAAACTCTAATGCTTTTTTATGAGCAAATGTGTTTAAAGGACCGTGAAAACGTTGTTCTCATTGTTCTTGTGATACCGACACTCACTAGTCTTTCTAATTTGTTAAGTTTGCGCTGATTTTAAAGTGATTTTTTTTTTACATTTGTTAGGTAGGCGCATTCAAAATAATGAAAAGCATGGAGTGTAAAACGACAAAAATGTTCCAATCAGTCAAGCACGATACAACATGTGCGCACATTTGGTATGAAAAAATGTAATCAAACCTCGATATATACTTTTACACTTGTGACAACCGTGATAGTCCCCGTAGAAAAAATATGAATACTGTCTATTAATATTTAGTAAATCAAATGAAAACCCGCAACTTAATCAGCCCTATTTTAAATATTCCCGAAACGAAATTTTTGGAAAAATCTGTTTCTTTCTCGAAAATTCCTATAAGAAAAGAAGGAAAAAGAAACAAGTTTTCTCTGGCAATTCATTCGGGATATTTAGAATAGGGCTAAATGTAAAAAAATGTTTTCTTTGTATTGTAAACTTGATTATGAGAAAGATGCCTTTAAAATTAGAAAATAAAAAAGAAAAAATATGAGGTCTAAAAAAATAAAATTTTCCTCGCATTTTCTCCAGTTTGAATTTTACGGTGAGTTACATGCCACATTTGGCTTTTAATTTTACTTTGTTTCTCCAGATTAGTGCAACATAAGCAATATTGTGTTTGATTATAACTGTCAGCCAATTGAAGCCAATTACTTTAGAATTAGTAATTTTTCAGTAGAAATATTTTCATATTATTTGCTGGGTATAATTTATTTGCTTATGCACATATATACCCAGTCGATAGCCGCCGTTGCTTAGTGATTATGTGCTGGACTGTTAGTTAGACTTCCTGGGTTCAATTTTCGGTATAGTCAAGATAAAAATAAAAAGTAGAAACTACCAATTTTTCTACACCACTATCAATGACGAGTAAAAATTGCCAAAAAAAATAGTTTTCAAGGGACTATGGATAAGTGCTTATTTTCTTAGTTATGACTAAATTCATGGAAAATATTTTTGAAAGTTCTGAATTCCAAGATAAATTCCACAGAAATCCAACAATCAAAGACCAAGTAATATCAAATATTTCAATTTTGCAAAAATGTTGCTTTAAATTACTGTACTTTGTCTCTTCTCATTTACTAATTAATTTGTTTACAAACTTGTATCTCACCTTCGAAAATTCCACAAATGTCCTTGCTTCTTGTCTTTAACTTTGACACTCGATACTGAGCTTTGGTCTTTCAAGTGGATATGTGCATGATTTGTTATTTTATATTCTTTCTAATGCGTTTATTTTGTATTTTTATATTAATTTTATTTAATTCTGGTTGGGATTGTGTAACGAACTTCAGTGTATATGACGCGCTCATAGGAAAAGTGAAGCATACAATTTACTACAGGAAAGGAGATTTCGTTTTGGTCATACAGCCAAAACTAAGTCTTGTTCTGCTTTGCCTATTTGATTTTTTATGTGTGCGTAAGTTACAACTCCTCGTGCGTACTTGGCTATATCGCTGTAGTCGGCAAGTAACAGCGACAACTCTTTCCTCTAGTAAATTTTATGCTTCACTTTTCCTCTGAGTGCGTCAGATGAGAGTCTGTAGCATTAGAAGAAGCATTTTAGGCAGCCTCTGACCTGTTTTTGTTTGTTTTTTAGTGATTATGACAATTGTAGTTCCATAAAGGCTAAAACTAAAAATTCTTGGTTATAAACAGCGCCTGTATATTATTGAAGACGTGATTTTAAGAAATGCTGACTTAGATATGTATATTAAAAATACTTGGTAACACTATTCATACAAAAAATATGATACTGCAGTTATTACATGAAAATCCAACATGATTTCAAACTATTGAATTGTTATAAATAAATATAAATTGTTATTCCATTATCTTTTGCTTTGATTATTCTTCAGATTGCAGGTGTAGAGTTTTTGCCAAAATAAGGCAAGATATCGAGATCTGAGCATGGTTACCCGTAACTGAGAGTTTAAGTGTCAGATTTTTCTGAAGTTTATTTCTGACCTGACGATTTATCAATAAAACTCTATTGTTAACTCCCCTACATATATGAAAGTAATATTTTCCCCAATTTCAGCATCACTATTTGCTTAGTTACAAAAGGCACAACTTCCGACTGGGTTTCCTGATTATAAAATACAAAAATAAAAAACTGTCACTTGTGTGTAATTAAGTTTTCATATAATAATTTTCATTTTCCGTTCAACCAATCTCTCTCAATCTCATTTTGCTGCATCTCTCACTCCTACCTCAATACAAAAATAAAGAGAAATTTAAATTAGTTCGAGTGCATTTATATTTAAAAACTTCTGCATTTTAATTATGTCAACTTATGGTTATTATATCAGTTAGCAGCATCAGTAAAGTTTGTGTGTGTGTGTGTTGGCCAATGCCCTTTCATATTTATGCATAAATACTGAGTAAACTGAATTTCTCTGTTTTTCCGCTCTACCACTCTTCGTTCTCTATTTCTCTGTCTTCCTCAGTTTCAGTTTGTTCATCCTTTTGATCCTTTTAAGAGGTGATGAACTTTCTGCAGATTTTTTTTTTTTTTTTTTGTGTTTATATGGGATTGCGAAAAGTGGAGTTGAAATTTTTAATGAGTTTTACATGTTGTAAGGACATAAATGTATACGAGTGTATAATGACCAACTTGGTCAAAGTTTATCATACAAAGCGAGAGTATAAAGTTACTTAGTGAAGCACTTGTTAGTAAAGTTCATGGATATGTCGTAAAAAGAAAATGCTGTTGCAAGTAAATTACATATCTACTGTGAAAAGAGGATAATAATTAATGTATTTCAATGCATATCTATTAAACAGGTTGGAAATTAGCCCTGACAACATTCATGATTTATGTTATGGAAAGTTAAAAATATCATCAGGAAGTGGTTGACAGGCTTTGCTAAAGTTAAGAATCAGAACAAGAAGAGGTTGGTGTCCGATAAAAAAAAAATAGCATGCCCAATCAAAGCGGATTGAAGTGGGAGGGTTTTGGGAATTATCTTCCCCATCAATATCATCAAATCCTGTTTATTACTCTGGATCAAAAGGCCTCTTTAAAGCATTACCATCATGTTCTTTTCATCGTTTTTTAACAGAAGACTTTCAGGCGGCCGCTTTTGCGATTCTTTGGGATTTCAGTCCAATGTTTGTTATCATATTTCTTCGATGCTTAGCATTGTCGGTAAACTAAAAGGTGAACACCAAAGCAATGCATAACAATACTGGAATAAGTTCATTATATCAGTTTTTAGTCATTCAACGATGGCAGCTTCTAGTACCAAGTTTTAACTAGCGCATGGAAATCTACCAACCAAAAAACGACGGTTATCAAAACATGAGAAATCAGCTCGGCATTATGCTCTTCGCTTTTATAAGTGCACTCATGCACTCTAATCAAACTTATTTATAGAAAAAACTTCGAATTTTACTTCTCGAAGTGTTAAAGATTACACTGGTGAACAGCCACTTTGCCACAAGGTTCAGAATTTGTTTTTGAAAGTAATTTTGGCACTCTAATTCCGAAAATTATCATAGTTTTGTCCCCTTCAGTATAGCTATCGAGATATTGTGAAAAAACTGTTTTTGCAAACATGCGACAATGGGAGTGACAATAACTTTCATATAGGTCTAAAACCGAGTGTATTTTAGCATCACCCAAAACTTATTTAATAAAATGTCTAGGTTTTGTGTTTGGGTATTAATATTTAGATTACACTGCCCTGCATGGGCTTTGCGAATAAGATGATTCATAGTGTTTTCGAATGAATTTTTCATGCTGAACACAAATCTGGGGTCAAAAACTTCCCATCACGTCACGTTTTCGAGAAAAAAAAAGGCGTTGAAGCCCCTAAAAACAGCGTTTTTGGCCATTTTTGAAAAATTGAATAGTTGAACCTTGACGTGCTATAAACTTCTGTAATATCAGAAATTACAGCCCTTTCAAATGAGTTCTAAACTAAATTGTTCGCATGCGCCTTTAGAGCAGGGGCTGTGCATATGTCTAGGGGTGCAAGAAAAACCTGCTCACAGAACGGATTTTATCTTACTTACTTACACCCACGGCAAGACATAATGAGAAGTGCATTGGTGCTAAATGTTTTAAGGGTCTTTGTTTATATATCTGCAGCCAGATTTCGAAAATTCAAAGTGGCGAATCAAATATTGGGAGTATGAATGTATAAACTCGTAATTGTGACTAACTTCATATCTATCATACGCGCCATTTTTTTGACATTGACAGCTATTCTATCTCGAAGAGCGCCATAATTTTACAAAAGTGTTTAACTATAGCTGAAAATGTCGAATTTCGTGCCAACAAAACAACATTTGCGGGAAGTTTTAATTTGCTTCTTCCATTTAAATAAAAACGCAACTGAAGCACATCGTTTACTCACTGAAGCTTATCCTGACTGTGCTATAGACGTTAGAATGTGTCAGGTGTGGTATGCCCGTTTCAAAAGTGGTGATTTTGATGTTGAAGACAGGGAACGTTCAGGCGGCCCGAAAAAGTTCGAACGCAACAAGAACTTGCAGAATCTTAAGGAGTTGATCAGTCAACCATTTCTAAACGATTAAAAGCATTGGGAATGATTCAAAAGCAAGGAAATTGGGTGCCGTACGAATTGAAGCCGAGAGACGTCGAACGACGATTTTTCACATGTGAACTGCTGATTGAACGACAGAAAAGAAAGGATTTTCTGCATCGTATGTGACTGGCGATGAAAAGTGGATACGTTACGATAACCCAAAGCGTAAAAAATCATGGGGACCGCCCGGACATGCATCAACATCAACGGTAAAGTCGAACATCCATGGATCCAAGCTTATGCTGTGTATTTGTATTTGCTGGGGATATGAAAGGTGTCGTGTATTATGAGCCGAATGAAACGATCACTGGCGACCGCTACCGACTACAATTGATGCGTTTGAGCCGAGCATTAAATGATAAGAGGCCAGAAAATGAGAATAGACACGACGAAGTTATTCTTCAGCACGGCAATGCTCGGCCGCATATTGCAAGGCAAGTAAAAACATACTTGAAAACGCTGAAATGGAAAGTGCTACCCCACCCGCCGTATTCTCCAGACAGCATGAAAAACTCATTTGGAATCAGTAGAAGCCATCTTATTCGCACAAGAAAAGTTGAAATTTGCAGGGCAGATATATTTGGGTATTTTGATTTGAGAACTTTGATTTGCGGGTTTTGATTAAGATTTTTATGAAACTCCTCTCTAGTGATAAGAAATTGGAGAAAAACCAGCATTTGTTTTTTGTGTTTATTTTATCAAAAAGGATATCCTGCTGTGAAAAAAGAAAAACAATTCTAAAAATATAACTAGGTATATGTACAAACATTTATGAAAGATATTTGCAAGCAATTACTATTGATCTTATCTCTTATTGTTCGCTATACTCAAATATAACTTCACTATCTATTTATGCATTCAACACATATCGTATAGAAACATTGTAGACACATCATTTTAACATGCTTTAACTTGCATTTTAACAAGTTTTTGTCTTCATAAGTCGCTTATCTCACTCAAAAAAAAAAAAAAAAAATGCCTTTAAGTATACATACTCGTACATATACAATTTCATTTTTCACTATGAATATTTTTTATATACTTTAAGTAAATAAAGAAGTATGTATGATGGACCAGTGGCGAATCCATGATTTGCATTTGGGGGAAGCTGACTTTATTAGTTTATAGTAAGGCAGACTTCTATATAGAAAACAAAATAGAAAATTGTTTCTGAAGCATATTTTTACATATTTCTTATGGTGTTTCACATGAGATATAAGTTTTCATTTAGACGGGGAGACTAGTCTCAGGAAACTTTTTGTCAATCCCTTTTGAAGTTTCATCAATTGATGCCCGCTTTATTTGCTACCCCCCTGTCGTTTCTCTCATCTTCCCTACACTTTTGGGAGTTTCATGAGACTAGCCTCAACGTATAAATGCTGACTAAGAAATCAGCGTTTCGCCGTATTTTGAAATTTCTTTCGGATTAATAAACCAATATTTTTCATCTCAATGGTACGAAAATAATTTTTAACAAAGTAAGGTTTCCGAATCCTGTTCTTTCTCTTCAGCCTATCGCTTAAATAAAACCTAGCAATCTTAACCAAACTTGGTACCGATATTCCTTATAGCCGGCAAACGGTTAATTTTCTGGTATGTGATAAATCAGTCAAATAAGCGTGGTACCACTCATAAAGTTGGTAGAAAAAAATTACCTTTTAGTGTTTTTCATTTCTTTCTAAATTTCTTCAAGAAATTTATTCTCATTACTACAATTTTCGGTTCTTATAAAATTTCTGCCATTTTTTAAAACAAATTTGCTATAAATCATCACTGAACTTGCTAATTACAGCCCGTGTGCGGTAGCCGAGAGGTAAGATGCGGAGTTTTTCAAGGGCTCGACATACGTATAAACAACCGATTAGGCATGACTAACGCTCGTATCTACACAGTTTTTCGCGGTGGTATACAGTTTTGTCAACTCCAAAACAGCATACAGCATTTTTTACCAAAATACCGCGTTTATACAAAGAAAAAAATATAAAATTTTTGAACGCTAGGAAATTCAAATTTATCAATCGCAATGCAAAACGTCGGATACAACAATGGCAATTCGTTGCGAGTATACTTTTTAAAGAAGTGGCGATTCTTATCGTCAAATGTAATTTAAAATATGCATGCGTTGATTTCTATAAATACCTCATAGATAAGCCGGAATCGCTTTGTCAAATTTCTTTCAAACACAAATTCTATACAACTTCAGAAGGAGATATGAAAATGGAGAACGAAGACGATTTAGATGATGGATAAATTCCTTTCCTTGTTAATTTTCATTGAAAAAAATTCATACCGCGAAATATACAGTTTTTTTTTCAAATCGATTTACAGTTTTTTAAAAAATATACAGTTTTTGGTCCGAAAAAACATACGAGCGTTAGGCATGCCAATTGATATGGACTGACAGACTACTATTGGGAGTATGAATGTATAAACTCGTAATTGTGACTAACTTCATATCTATCATACGCGCCATTTTTTTTTTGACATTGACAGCTATTCTATCTCGAAGAACGCCAAAAATAGTATAAGAATTGATCTGTCAAATAATTTTCATAATTTTACAAAAGTGTTTTACTATAGCTGAAAATGTCGAATTTCGTGCCAACAAAACAACATTTGCGGGGAGTTTGAATTTGAATTTGCTTCTTCCATTTAAAGAAAAACGCAACTGAAGCACATCGTTTACTCACTGAAGCTTATCCTGACTGTGCTATAGACGTTAGAATGTGTCAGGTGTGGTATGCCCATTTCAAAAGTGGTGATTTTGATGTTGAAGACAGGGAACGTTCAGGCGGCCCGAAAAAGTTCGAAGATGAAGAATTGAAGGCATTACTCGAAGAAGATTCATGTCAAACGCAACGGGAACTTGCAGAATCTTTAGGAGTTGATCAATCAACCATTTCTAAACTATTAAAAGCATTGGGAATGATTCAAAAGCAAGGAAATTGGGTGCCGTACGAATTGAAGCCGAGAGACGTCGAACGACGATTTTTCACATGTGAACTACTGATTGAACGACAGAAAAGAAAGGGTTTTCTGCACCGTATTGTGACTGGCGATAAAAGGTGGATACGTTACGATAACCCAAAGCGTAAAAATAATGGGGACCGCCCGGACATGCATCAACGGCAAAGCCGAACATCCATGGATCTATTTGGTGGGATATGAAAGGTGTCGTGTATTATGACCTGTTGAAACCGAATAAAACGCTCACTGGCGACCGCTACCGACTACAATTGATGCGTTTGAGTCGAGCATTAAAGAATAAGAAGCCAGAATATGAGAATAGACACGACGAAGTTATTCTTCAGCGCGACAATGCTCGGCCGCATGTTGCAAGGCAAGTAAAAATATACTTGGAAACGCTGAAATGAGAAGTGCTACCCCACCCGCCGTATTCTCCAGACATTGCTCCTTCTGATTACCACTTGTTCCGATCGATGTCACATGGCTTGGCTGAACAGCACTTCCGTTCTTTCGAAGAACTCAAAAAATGGGTCGATTCGTGGATAGCCTCAAAAGATGAGGAGTTCTTTCGACGCGGAATCCGTATGGATTCCAGAAAGATGGGAAAAGGTTGTGGCTAACGATGGACAATACTTTAAAGAATAAATTTATAATCACTTTTTCACAATAAATGTCCAAATTACGAAAAAAATACGAGTTTATACATTCATACTCCCAATATTTTTTCCTTCATTGTAATGCAAATAACGATATCGCTGTGAAAGCATGACAAAAACTTATGACGAAAAAGTCATGCAAATTGACCTCTAAAAAAAGGACCCCCTACTCCCCTTGCGAATCCCCGTCGGATGACAACATCATGGTATTGCATAAATTTTAAATGACAACTGCTTAAAGTGCATCAACAATATATTTTTAATTATTATTATTTTGGTGTTTTTCTTTTTTCCAATTGTGAAATTTTTAAATGCTCATAAAAACAAAAATTTACATACGTTTTTCTGCACTTTTTTCTTATTATTTTTTATGGTTGTGTTCTGTTAACTTTTTCATATGTAGACATACGAATTTGTATGTATGAAATGCTGAAATTCTGCATTGTTGTAGTTTCAAATTTGCATACATTGTCTGTCTGATGGTTTGTCTGTTTGTGTCAGTGCGACATTTTTATTAATAATTTAACAAAAACTCTTATTTTTCTTCATCTGCTGGAGTGGCATCAGCACTTAGACTATGAAATAAATATATGCCAATTTATATTCGTAGGAAGGTATGCAAAAATGCTCAAGAAAATTGTCAAACACTCTGTCTACATAGTTGCCTCTTTTATACTTACTGGCATATAATTTTTCAGTTATTTTTGGTTTAGAATGAATTTACATATTTCATTAATATGGATTTCTTATTGAGATAAGATTTTGGTTGATATTTTTACATTTTTTTTTAAGCAAATATTGGCTAAATGGAAATTTCTGTTCATGTGAACAAATCTTTTTTTTGTTGAATTTATTGTCGAGAGCTTTTCTCTGGATTCTGTCATAAATAGATCGCATAGTTCAATGATAGACAGATATCTGGTTAAATCAAAATTCTCTGGATTCTGCAATATCGGTACTCATCAGTTGTCTAAACGTTTGCACCAGCACTGTTGTAACTGATGAGACTTATGAAGACACCAGCCAAGCCCCATTTAAAACTGAGTTAACTCAGCGCTCATCAAACTGAATAAAACTGGAATACATTGCTACAGTGATAATAGCAAAAAAATATGCACAACGTCAATAATTTATTATTTGATCAAAAAATTAAACAATCATGCAAATTGTATAAAAAAACTATAAAAACTGTTAAAAATGTCAGAAAAACCACTAAATAATTAATTTATTAGGTAAAACAACTTATTTTGCATAACAAAACAAAATAAATTTGTATAACTTTAACATTTAAAAGATGTGGATTGCTAGAAAAACTTAAAAATCATGAATGATTTGTGTTTGCAAAAAACGCATATCAAATTCAAAATCGTTTCCTGACTCAAAGCACGCGTTCGTTGAAAAGGAAATGCTACAGATATATTGTTTCATTCCATAGAATAGAAATAAAAGAAAAAAGAAGGAAACCAAAACAAAAAACAACAATGCTAGAATCTGCGCACAAATATGAAAACAGAAAAATGCCGGCAAAACAAAAGCAAAAAAAAAAAAAAAAACGAAAACGAAAACAAGCGAAATTTGATTTTGTAGTGGAATAAAGCGATAAAGTGGTTGTTGCTTAGCAGCATGCTGCTGAAACATAATAACATGTTGCTAAGGTATAAAAACTTCTGTTGTTAAGATTATCATCCCAGTAGGAAATTTTTTGGGTAATTGTGAAGTTACTTATGATTGAAATGTAGAAATACTTAATTTTCAAGTTTACTTTGTTAGTTTGTTTTTAAATCTTCGAAATAGCATCTTCTAGTTGCAATACAGTTGGGTTGCTCACAAGCTGTTGTATAGTTGAAAAGTCGTATAATTTTGTATGAAAAATTAGAGAATTTACGACATATGAGAGTATACGACACCAAAAAAGACACATTATAATTATAATAAAATGACATGTCAGTACACTGAAGCCATAAAAGCCCTCTAGTTCAGATCTTTCAACCATTCAGTGATTTTCAAAAAGCTTAGTGTTCTTCCAAGGCATAACTATGTACGTAACTATAAAAGTGGTCATCGTAGCCTAGTGGTTAGTATCTCGGCACGCTCAAAATTCAAATACAGTCAACGCTCGATAACGTGATCATCCACTAACGTGAAAAAAAATTTCTTCCATTGACTATTCTAAAACGTGAACAAAGCTCTTAAACGTGAACAAATGTTTTTAGAAATTGTGTTTCAATTTTCATGATTTTAGTAAATTCGGAAATCCTCTAAATATGTAATGTAATATTTAAGGTGAAGATTACCGATTTTTTCTTAATTCAATTTTATTTTAATTAAAAACTTTCCACCCATTGAAGTAAAATATTTTGTTTTTAATTTATTTCTTTCCAATAAGCTAATTTATTCGTTATTTATTTAGGAAATAATTTTTTTACTTTATATATTTATTTAAGCAATTCTCAATTTTAAGTAGATTTTGTGCGAATTTTTTTAATTTAAGTTATTTTACCAATAAAACGTTAATTTATACACTAAAGGGGTATAGTTTTTATTTCGGTTATTTTTTTCAACAATCGCAAACGTGAACAATCTCTTAAACGTGAACACCTCTGGCTTTTATTAGTTAACGGTTTCGAGCATTGACTGTATAGAAAAAATAAAAAATTTTCTACATGGCACCACCTCTTGATTGGTAATGCCTAAGAAGAGCTTGTCACTTCTCTTTTTCTTTTTTTTTTCGTCAAAAAATCTTTGAAATTTGTACTAAATTTACAAATGATATAAGATTTTTTGAACTTAACTTTTTGTTTTTACATATAATAATGCGCTTAATGCACATATGTGTAAAAAAATAAGTCCAAAATGTAGAGATTTAAATAAACGTAAATTTTGTGTCATGAATTCTATTTTAAGCATTAAACACCGAGGGAAATTTGGCCCCCCAAAATTCGAAAATGTAAAATTTTTATACTGTATTTGATGGGCAATCAGTTCCTTTGTGCAACCTCGGAATACAAATTTTTTATCGCAGCCTTTTTAGCTTACAATACACTTTCTGATTTTTGAAAGGAAATTTCTAATCAAAAACAGTTATTCGATCCGTATCGGTCTATCATCTTGAGATTTTGCATTCCGGATGATTATTATAAAATTATGGGTGGGTGTATTAATCTTTTAGTTTCATGTGTGAATTCTATTTAAAAGTTTGTTGAGTCTTAGTAATGAAATTTTAAATTGCTGCAGGCATGTCTTCTTTGCCATTTTATAGCTCTATGCTGTTAGTTTCTAACCTTGATTACAAACTCAAAAAAAAATTGTTGTCTGTGTACCTACAGAAGATAAGGAATAACATTAAGAATGCATTCAATTTCATAATATATGTGAAGTCCATTTTTGAATGAAAGCAAGGAAAAACGGTTATAGTTCAAGCGAATGTTAATATGAGTTAGTATTTTCTCAATTCGATGGTCACAATTTAAGTTCTAAAGCAGATTGCCAATAAACCTAATCAGAATCAAAGACTAAGTAAAAACAAAATAAATTTATTGAATGAATATACTAGACTTTGAAATTGTTGTTTTTTTCCAATATCTCTATTCAATGAAAATATTTGGAATCAAATCTGGGTTACGATTTCAAATATTAGTAGCTTCTATAGGACATTGAAAGAATAAAAACTATCATTAAGATCACTGAGGAGGAATCGTGGCGGATTCCGAAACGGCTGTCAGATTTGCCTGTCTCTATATACACTATTATTGTGATGACTACATATATACGTTCTTTAAGGGGGGAAAGTCACTGTGATGGCTGGAAAAATTAGTGATTTTCGGGAATTTTTTTGATCTGTCAAATAAAGGAATATCGTCGCCTGAGAATTGATTTGGCGTATGTGTATAAGTATTCCTATGCCTATACGCCAAATCAATACTCAGGCGACGATATGGGGATAGTTTTATATTCATTTTATTAAGTGCACTTCTAACAATATTTCCATAAAGAGCTTAAAAAATAGTAAAAATCTAAAATTTTAAAATTGGCTACACTTAACGATAGCCATTGCAAAATGAATAAAAAAAAATTATCGAGTTATCGACGCGACCAGTTCGAAAAAAGTCGTTTCGAGAAAAACGCATTTAAATTTTTCAGTCCATTAAGTTTTCAGTCTATTTAATATCACTAACATTACTGTAACTCAGGCAATTTTTGGAATTTTAACTTGAAGTTTTGTACATATTTTTGAATATTTAAACTTAAATTTAAGAAAAAAAAAGTTTTTTGATCCGTCACAGTGGCCTTCCCTCTTAACTCTGTTATACATTACTTAAAATGAAACTAAAACATGGAACAGTAGTCAAGACTTTGAAAATTAACACCTAGATTTAATTTTCATAGTCTACTAAAAACATAACTCCAAAGACCTTGAATATATAAAACCCAATCTTCTATCATCATCGATAAAATCTATTGGCTAAGCTGCTCCTTCACACTACCTTGGTAAAGAAATTCATGACTAATAGGACATTTACCTGATTTGCCCGTCTCTATATGCATTGTTGTTCATTAAGCCTGTTTATATATAACTTCAAATAACGAATTTAACATGAACTTAAGTCATGACTTTGAAAATTAACGTCTAGATTTTATTTTCATAGTCTCCTAAAAACTATCATGTACCGTACTATACTTATGAAAAATATTCGCATTTCATAAAAATTTAAAAAAATTACAATGTTCTAAGAAGAAATAATGATCACAGTAGTGTCCGACCGAAACCAACTTTTTCGACCGAAACCGAATTTCGGCCATTTTTCTAATATTCGGCCAAAACCGAAACCAAAACTTTTTAATATTTACATATGTAAATATATATGTTAAAAACAAAATTCAAATCATTTTAAATTTTTAATTAAAACTCAAAACAAAATAATTCAGGTACATACTTATATATGTACATAATATAACTCTTACACACATAAAATAACGAAAATACATTTACTTATTTTAACAATAAAGAAAATACATATTAAGGATGTGGTCTGGTGTTCCGGCCTAATTTTCAAGGTTTTTTCGGGAATTTTTTATTATAATAAAATAATATACAATCATTTCAATTTTTTTTTATTATTACTGACATCATTAACTGTACAAAAAAAAATGTTTGGAGTTTATTTTACTAAATTTTTTTTAGTGTTTTTTAAGCCCAAAGTGAACACCAGAAAAAAAAATTGTGTGGCTGGCCCGGGTGATTGCGGCACTTGAAGTCATCTGAGACAAAAAATTTAAATCGAATATCGTTCTGTAGACTTGCCATTCTAGCAGATAGTAGATTTATATTAAAAAATAACAAATTATATTAAAAAATAACCAAATGGCTGACTTCTAAAAAATTTCAAAAATCACGCTTTTTTTTTGTTGAAAACCGGAATAAAAAATAAGAAATAATGATTAAAAATAAACAATTCTACTAGCCATGTAGAATAATATATTATAATTTCAGCCCAATCGGTTTGATAGAATTTTGTCAGGCCCTCGAGCCGATCAAAAAAACGTTGTTTCGAGAAAAACGCTTTTAAAGTTTTAACAATACAGACAGTTTACCCAACAGGCGCTCCAGTCTATGAGCTATAACTTCGTTAATATTTTGAATTTTGCTATGAAATTTTTACCGTATACTTTCAATATATACTAATGAAATTCACATTTTTATTTTAATATTCAAAATTGAATAACTTTATGTTATATGCTAAAAATAATTTCACATCCCATTGCGCACTGAAATGCAGTTTACAGTAAAATTTATAAAGTTTCGGTTTCGGCCCAATATTCGGCCATATTTATTGTCGAAACCGAAACTTAGCCGAAACCGTATTTTTGGCCGAAACCGAAGCCGAAACCGAATATTCGGTCGGACACTAGATCACACTTAAAAGCATTCTTTTCATTTTGTAAAATATTTGTGTAACAACTCACATTTAGATTTAGATTTGCAGGTAATTCCCAGACTACTCTATATAAAAGTGTATACTTTTTTTTTTTGCTGATGTGCATGCGTTACGGAGTACCATTTCATTTTCGCATCACATTGTATTTACGCGACGCAATCGCATTCGCATCGTGATACAGAGTAAACCTCCATAAATATTAAATATTCAATGATTTCATAAAATTTTACTAATTGCAGTACTCACGCCAATTCCGAATGGGATTTTACGAAAATGTTGCATCAACAAATGTTGCTGAGTGCATTTGCAGAGTGCAATGCTAAAAGACCGTAGCGTAAGTTAACATTTTAATGTTATGGAAATGTTCCTGGCTCTATGTTGCTGCAAACATGTTGCTGTTAATAGCAGACAAGTGCATTTCCACTTACTATGTGCGTTTCTTTGTGTGCAGTAGGTGTGCATGTGCACACACATATTTATACTATGAAATACATACATGTGCTATATCTGTGTGTTTGCCTGTGTCTGAGTGTTGTTGTTTTTTTTTTGCTTTAATTGTGTGTGCATGTTAAAAATTTATCTGACGGATTGAAATATTTGTGAACAGTGTGACGACGACGACGACGCTGACGAGAAACGCTTGCAAATGAAATGAAAACAAGTTTTTAAAGTAGTTTTCTTTGAGACGGCATCGCTAGTGGACGTATTTGGTTTGCGCTCTCCCGCTCTTGTGCTCGAATTCGTGCTTCAACATTTAATACATACAGTGTGTAACGTGTAAGCAAACAAAGCAAGGCAAAGCAAAAGCAGGTAGTTTGTATTTGCTTTTTTCATCAGCTAAAAAGAAATTTAAAACGACGGTTACAAAAGCCCAACAAAAAAATAGAAATAGAAATAAAAACAAAGTACTCACGTGAGAAAAATAAAAAAAAAAATAAATATAAATAATTAAAGAAAATAATTGCAAATATCGTATTGAAAAATAGTGAAAATATGTTTTAAAATAAATATAAAATAAGTATCTACTTAGCAGATACAATATTTAAAGTATAAAAATAAACCCTTTTTTTATTTTAATAATAACGTCTACAAATTTATGAGTCTGTGTTGTGCCTGCCTGCCTATCTATTTGTGTATGCATAAGTGTTTGTATGTATCTAAACAAGTTTATAAGCATACAAGCGTACAACGACCAAGCTAAAAGCATTTGCTAGTGCTAACCAACATCATTTTGTGGAATTTTAAAAATAGTAGCAATTTCCAAATTTAATTAAAAATAAAACAAAATTCTGCAGTTTTTAAGGCAAAAGTGAAGAAAAAAAAAGTAAAAGGAATATCTGCCAGATTAATTTATAAAATAAAATAAAGGTTGCAACGTATACTTTGGATTACTCATCACCTCACTCTGGCGAGTAACAACCACCGCCAGCATCAGCAACAGCAACAGCCACCAGCAACAAAATCTGTCGACATCATCAAACCACAGCAGAGAGTCACAGCATCATTGTTGTTGGCTATATGTAACGTATTCAAAAACCAGTGTCACAATGGTGTATCTGTAAGATACTTTCAATTTAACTACACACGGAAATTGGAATTTTATTTAAATCGCACATACACACACATGCACGCGTTCCAAACAAATGGATTACATAGCTACATAGATATATATTAGAGAAAAATACTTTTGAATATATATTTCCATCTGCATATCTGCAGTTGCTGCTGCTATTCTCTATGCTCTATGCTTAGCATTGAAAGTAAGGTAAGTTCAACACTTGCTTGTTTGTTTGTTAGTTGCTATTGTTTCTTTTTTTATCTCTTTTTGAAATATTTTCGATTTGTTTTTTATTTTGTTTTTTTTTTTTTGTTATTTTCTTAATTACTATACAATTGTTGTAACCATTGCCATGCAATCAGCAGGATACCTTTCAGTTTTTATGCACTATTTCAATTCATTTAAAAACACTAGTGCAGACACACATTTATTTGAAAGCGTAAATATCTTTACACCTTTTCAATGCATTTCAATAATAGTAATTTACACATTTTTCGTGTATGGTATGTAAGGCAAAAAATTGAGAATGAAACTATATTAAATACCTGCCATTGTAGCTGGTATCAGTTTGGTACATGATTCTTTCTATCTATCCATAACAGGCAGGCGTGGTATTGTTTGGTTCTTAACCCTTGTGTGTGTTTGTTGTAAGCAGTTAATACATTGAAAAGCTGATTTTGATTGTATACAATATTTATGGCATCATATTTCAGTTTATTCATTATCGAGTTCAATAACTATAAAAGTACACAAAATGATGATGAGAGAATTTATGTAGGGTAGGGTTAATGATCTTTGAAGTCATGGTCATTATAAATTAAGGGGAAGGAGGAAATTTTATTTTTGAAAAATCATTAAAATTATAAATATTTCTCTTGAATATTTTCTGGTTGGAAAATCTTTAATGCTAATCCAAGTGACGTCATTGAACCATGTTTTCTCAATACAAGGGAAAACAAAAAATTTGGTAAATCTTAAGGATCTATAATAACAGCTAAGGTTTGAACTTGCCGGGCTAGTTCTTTCAAGGTTTTTGAAAATAAATGGCGATAATGGTGATACTTATACGGCTAAGTGGACAAATTTTTTAACTTGATTTCAGTCAAAGCACAAAGTATTCAAAGGGAGAAAGCAATATTTGAAACTGTGGAATAAACTAATACAGCTTAGATTATACTAGGCCTTCCAAAGAACTCGATCCATCATTAAATACGAATTTGGAAAATAAAATGATAATTCTTATTTTGAGAAACCTAGAAAGGACCGGAAGGTGAAAAGAATGAGCAGAGGATATCCACAAGATATCACTATTAAGAAAGCCAATTCTTTTTGCTTGTTATTATTGTTATTGAAGAAAACAGAGGACATTAAGATGATGATGCAGGATTTGACTTTGGATCATCTTTCTCTAAAGGCTTTCCTCATAGAGTTGTTTATTCGTTACATAATTCCTGATAAACTGGCGACCATTGGATTTGTCGCCGAGCCGTCGTTGCCCTGGCACACCAACTTGTTTAGTCTCGCGTCGTTATTACTTTTTGCACTTCAATCGCTTATAGATTTCGAAAATTGTACGGGGCTTTGTAGGGTCTTTAGGGCAGCATGACTTCCACTACTGACTTTTAAGCAATACAGTTAAGATTAGAGTGGGTCGATTTTGAAAACCCTATCATGGCAGCGTTTTTTGAGAAGTGGGGGTAAACACAATATATTTGAATTATTTTTAAACGTACCCCCACCGCACCGCCCCAATACCCCCCCCCCCCCCCCGCTGTTAATTTTAGAAAATTTTTATCAAATTTTGCTTCGGAGCATCCTTTGGAAAGTTTTTTGTATCAAAATAGAGACCAAAAATAAGTTCCTTGATTAAAAAATTTCAAAATTTTAATGCGCAAAATTTTAATAAAATCGATAGGTCCATAGATAGTGTTCCAGTAAAAGGGGAAATTTCACTTTTCCATAATTTTTGCTGCGGAGTCCCCTTTGGAATATATTTAAGATCAAAATAGAGGCCATAAATTAGTTTCCTGAGCAAAAAAAAACCCTGGTGTGCAAAATTTCAACACAATCGGTCGGTCCATAGCACAGTCCAACAAATTAAGACTTATTGGCTGCAACAGAATAGTCACCCTATAATCCTGAAAGGATATATTGTATAGACCATTTTTATAATTAAACTTATAGTCCAGCTCGTCTCAGTTTTTTTTTTACAATGGGTCAAAGTTTTTTTATTTTGATCGAAGGAATCTGAATACTAAGTTCAAAAAGTGTTATAAATTGATGTCTGTGGAACATTTTAACCCTTTAGTTCCTCTTATTATGGGATAATTTGACCCCGTTTTTTATGAAAACCTGAAAATTCCTTTCAAAAGTGTCATTTAAAAATTAAAATATTCCACAAAAATATTTGCCAGAAAATTTCACTAGGGGTCATCAAAGATATAAAAGTCATATATATAACGGTTAACGGTTACTAAAAGGGAATATGTGGGTAGGCATATAAATAAAGTATACTATAATGTGAATTCAGCATTATGATTAATTTAGATAACATTAATTTCGACCAACAAGGGGACGTCCCCAGGTGTCCGGCTCCGATTTTACGGAAATAAAAGAGACGCGTAGTGTATGTTCGGTTATGCAATACTGCAACAATTGGAGAAAAAAAGCGTTAAAAACGTCAATATTTGTCTGCTGATCACGCATTTAACAGCAAGGGACTGTTGCAGCGATGCTCCTTTTTGCAGCTAATGCTTGACCAGCAGCTAGAACATTTTAAATTTTTTTGCTTGAAAAAATTAAAGATGACAGAAGCTGTTTGCAAAGTAAAGGATTGGTTTTGTCTTATTTATGGAAATTTAGCGCATCAGCAAAACTGAAGGAAAATGCGTACGTATTTGAAGAACCATATTTATTATTTTGGAACATAATTTTCGTCCAAAATTTTCATACCAAAAGTTATATGTACAACTTGAGAATGGAATATTGACCTGATATAAAGGCGGTGACAGGGCACTTATATTTTCTACGTCCATGACTTGGACTGAACCGGAAGATCGCATACCAAGCGCGTGCTAGTTCTGCATAAGTTACAATTTTGATAAAAGTAAAAAAATTTCCTTTTATCAGCCTTTAACCGTTATACATATATAGGACTTTTATGTCTTTGGTGGCCCCTAGTAAAATTTTCTGGCAAATATTTTTGTGGAATATTTTAATCCTTAAATGTCTCTTTTTGAAAGGACTTTTCAAGTTGTCTCATAAAAAGAGGAACTAAAGGGTTAAAAGGTTCTACAGAAATGACCCTTGTAAAATTCTACTGCACAACTTTGCCGATAAGATTTTCCTCAGACATCAATTTGTAACACTTTTGGCACTTAGTATTTTGCTCCCTTCGACCAAAAATAAAAGCTTGGACTACTGTAAAAAAAAAAAACTGAGACGTGCTGAACTTTAAGTTTGTTTTACAAAAATGGTTTATACAAGATACCCTTTCAGGATTATAAGGTTGCTATTCTGTTGCAAAAATACTGCTTGACTTTTTTTCAAACCTTTGCTCCGGAGCCCTCTCTGGAATATTTTTAAAATCTATATAGATGCCAAAAATGGATTTATCGGCATAAAAAACGCTGGTATAGAAAATTTCAATTAAATCAGTAGGTCTATAGATGGCGCTCCAATACCAGGATAAATTCAACTTTTTCCTGATTGTGCACATGAGCAATGGTATAAATACATTACATGTGTAGTTATTACTAAGGCAAGAAATTTCATACACTAAAAAATCGAAAATATGCTCATGTAATATGTACTTAAAGTTCAAAAATATGCAACTAAAACTGCAAAAAATGCACTAAAAACATCTAAAATATGCAATTAAAAACAAAGAATATTTTGTTTTTGATCGCATATTTTCGGTAAAAAAAAAACTAAAAATATTGCATGTAATTAAACAAACAAAGAACGAAAACAATTCAATTTAAAATATAAAATGAATTTATAAAAACCAGCAAAAAATGTAAAAATAAAAAGTTTAAAATAAATCGCAGTTAAGTTAATATGTAAATGATCATGAGATCAATCCTTATTTATTGTTTTCTTGGCGTAAGCAATAAAAATTTGTTGAAGTTTTCAAATACAAAACTTTCCCGATTGGGTCTCAAAAAATGTTTCTATAAAGATAAGGATCGCTTTACATCAACACTCGGACGATAGGAGCATATTTGAAAGCACAAAATTCATTTATAGCATAGTTGTATATAAAACAATTTTCTTCATTAAATTCCAAATTTACATATCTTACCGGGATATCAATAGCCTCATCTATGGAAACCCATAAGAAATGTTTTTTAAGGCGAACTTGATTTCTTTTAATAAACGAATATATATTTGTTCGATATAAGTTTTGCGCAGTGACGTTTCATGAGGAATGACTTCATTAATATATGTTCTCAAAAAACTTCTTAATTGTGGATTGTAAAATACAATGGAATATCTGCTGAAATAAAAGCTTGGCATAAATCCAAACAAAATATTTTAAGCCCTGCCGCTGCAGAAGTAGTAGTCAAAGGCTGTATTGTTTTTTGTGAGTCCCGATGTAATTCTTTAAGAGGCTTTCTGGATTTTCAAATGCTAGTCAACTTGAAATTTTTTTTCTTAGCTCACTAAAAAGTTATCAAAATTATTAGAAAATTATAAATATGTATACCAAAAAAAAGAAGTAAAATATGTGAAAACATGCATATATTGTAAAATATGCAAAAATATGCACAGTTTCCCAAAAATATGCATGCAAAAATGTGCATTTATTGTAAAATATGCAAAAATATGCATTTATTGTAAAATATGCAAAAATATGCACTAACGATTGAATGCCATTTTAAAGGAAATTTCATGATTCGTAAAGATAACTTGACTTTTTAACTTTTGGGATGCCCAGTAAAAACATGCATTTGCATGGAATTCCGTGCCCTAGATATGTATTACTATTTGATTTTGTTGAAATTTTGTGTGCTAGGGTTTTTTGTGCCAAGAAAAAATAATTACAAAGGGGGCTCCGGAGCAAAACTTGGTAAAATTTATATTTTATTTTATTTATTAAAAAAAAAAAAAAAATCGCTGTCATGATGGGGGGTTACAAAAGTCCCCCATATTTCGATCCAGTCTAATATTTATGTAGTAGAATTCTAAACACTAAAGAATTCTTTTATTTTTTTAAATGGGGGTCTAAAAATTAATTATAAAACTTTCTGTGTTGAGTGCTTATAAATTCTACATCTGCTTTAATACTATTTCAATTGGCATGCAACATTTTTCAACTCTACTGACTTTGGTTAATTTCTGCTGTCTTCAAATTGCATATCAAATGCAAGCAATGCGTTTTTCTTTCTTTGCTTCTTTCTTTCTGGACTTCACGTGTATATTTATGTACAGATATAAACATACATACATTTATATAGGGACAGGTCAGTTTATTATAGAAATAATATACCATTAAAAACTACAATATATATAACAACAACAACATCAAAAACAAATAAATGCAACTACCTGCATGTCTGACTGATTTTATATATTTTTTTTTTATCTTCGTTCTTGCTTTTGCAACGTTTACCTTTTATTACTATTTTTTTTTTTTGAAGCGCCCTTCATCATAAAAGTATGAAAGTTTCTAAAGATTTTCTTGTATAGAAATAAAGTAAAGTAAACATTTTTTTTTCGAAAATTCTTATTTATGTTTTAAGTACGATTTTTTTTTTTTTATACTACGCTTCTATCTTTTCTACTTATTTATTTTTCTCTATTTACACTTACGATTGAGGAGAGTTGCCCTTAAGTTAAAGTACCACGTACAAATTTTTAAAAAAGTTTTTTTTTTTTTTTAAAACCTTTGCTGCTCCACACTCATTTGCTTCGCTGACTGCTGTTGCTGCTGCAGTTTTACTTTTTATTTTTTAACTTTAATTTTATTAACTCGTTTTTAATGCCAACTTTGCGCTTGCTGTTTGAGCTGCTGGTTGCTTCTGTGATATTGTTGGCTGCTGCTGCCATAGATATTTTTTTGTTTGTTTGTTTTTTTTTTGTATTGTAAATCCGGATACCTGCAGCAGAGTTTCAGCAACGGCAGCAGCTTGTCTTTTTGTCCAGAAGACACAGAAGTCTTCTTCGCATCTTTTGTTCTATTTTTATCTCTTTTGAATAAAATGAAAAAATAAAAACAAAACAAACAAACAAACAAAAAACATCATAAATGTATAAAATGCGTTTTTGTTTTCTTCTTCTTCGTTTCACATTTCGTTTAGTTTGTGAGTTTCTCTCGAATATCGTTTTCAAGTCATGTTTACACTTTGTGTTACTTGGTTTCTTTGCTAGTATGTGTATATGTTTGTGTATGAGCCATGCAGGCAGTCAGCCAATCTCATATGTTTAAAGCCGGTTTATGTTTTCTTCTACTTCTGCTTCTTTGACTTCGTCTTCTTTAAATTCAATTTGCCCTCCTCAACATCGCATGGCTTGGCATGAGTCTTCAAGTCTTCTTGAGACACATCGATCGTCATGGACCGGATTGAGAATTGGATGTTACTTTGGTTGGACGTCGTGCTACTGAATAGTAAGTGAGTGATGCTGTTGCTGTTACTGCTGTAGACTGTGAATAAGCTCAGATTTCTTTCGTTTTCAATACGTTTATGATTTTTGTTATTGGTTTTTCCTTAGTTTTGTATTTGTACAAAGTTTACTTTATAAATTTGTTTTGTATTTTTTTGTATACATGTGTGATGTTCTACAAGTTCTTGTTGTTGCTGTTGTACTTATTGTTGGCACTACTATCGAGGTGCATGGCCTTATTTACCCAGATTTGAAATTGGAATTTTTTATGAATATTTTTTTTTTAACAACAACAGCTATTTCATTGATTTCTTTTAATTTTATTTGTTGAATTCATTAAAAAATTAAGCAGAAAAATATTTGATAATAACAATATAATATCATGACATGAATAAACGTAATTAATTTTTGTTGTTGTTTTTTTTTTTTAAATTTTTTTTTGTTTACAATTTCTATCTATTCAATTTGTATTCTATAGAAAATTTATTCTATAATTCAACAAAATAATAATAATAATAACTTTAATTTAACGTAATTTTAATAGTATTTGTCTATTTTTCTCTTTCTCTTTGTTTTTCTTTTCATTGACATTGAAATTTTTAATATTTATTGTTTAAAGTTTTTTATTTAATTTTTTTTCATTGAAATTTTATTATTTCGGAAATTGCTAAATTTTGCTGGAAATTTTTTATTTGGATTTTAAAATGAATAGGTAGCGTTTTTTTTGTGTAGACCTAAACAAATTCTGGCGAAATACGTTTGCACACGCTGATATATTAATATGCAAATTAATGCGTGACAGCTCATTGGGGTCAAATGTGAGCCAGCACTAGGGTCAGCGAAAGTTAAATAAATTGTAACTAGATTGATTCTGCGAAAAGTTTAGGTAAGATTCTGTTTGATACCCTGCGTTCCACTTGAAGCCAAAGCACATAGTAGGCTGATTTTGATGTCAAACAGAGTTTTCTCTGTTGTTTGAATTTGTTACCAATAGTTTCTAACGTAAGGGAGAAGCACAGTAGAGGAGTAAAGCGTAATCATACTTTAGATAAGTTCATTGGAGATATATTGTTTTTTTTTTTATATAGTTTCTATGATTTAGTGTGCGAGCAGGAGTATCTGGCGCTTGCGTCTACTGGTTCTGATTTTTTTGAAGTTCAATTTTTCAATAGTTGTCCATTTACATGCTTCTCTACCCATCTCTAAACGCTTTTCACTACCCTCTCTTCTACTATCTTTTCTATTTTTTCTGAAATTAAAAACTGATCGATACACAATCTCAATTTTTTCTCTCATTAAATATTTTTAAATTGATTTTAATTTAATACAATGGAACTAAAAAATAAATTCTTAACAAGAAAATACTGAATAATCCTATTTATAGTGAAAGTTCTAAAATTGGGATCACAGGTGATCTGACCACCAATACGTTAAAAAACCGGAATGAAAGGGTTCAAAAAAAAAAAAAAAGTTTTTAATTATAAAAAAGCGAGAAGTTAAAGCCCCATTTACAATGGAGCGAGAACGCGAGGCGATGTTCGAAAGCGTTACGTCGACAAATTTTCATTCAATGTGTTTCAATGTGCGCATAAATAAATTTACAATGGAGCAAGGACGCGTGTCGTGTTTCGAAGTCGATTTCGGAAACGAGAGCACTCGTCGCTATTCTCGTTATTCAATTTACAATTAAGCGAGGCGCGATTAATATGAAACAGCTGTTTAAAGTGTGTTTACTTTATTAAGAGTTACCATCATTCATTGTCAAAAATTGTGTATATATTTTAAAATCAAGTTATTTTCAGCAAAATTTAATAAAAAAGATTATTTACTGTTTCAATAATTGCTGCACTAAGGATTATTCCGTTTTTCCACAGTTTTCTACTAATATACTTTATATTTTATTTCATTTCAACAGTATGTAGTACATCTGGCAGCTCTACATGTATCAACATCGCGTCTCGCTCGCGAGGTTTTTTCAAATTTTCGAAATTGACTGGCGAGACGAGAGCTCGCCTCGCTTCATTGTATAAATGGGGCTTAACGATGGAGCCATGTTTCATCCATTGTAATATAACGATGGAAAAGTTCGTCTTTCGTCTGAATCATCAACACGTTGTTGCTTTTGATCGATTGTGAGCACGCGCGGCACCCACTTTTGCACACAGCTTTCGCATGTTCAAATATTCATGCACGATATGTCCAACACGTTTCTTTGATATCTTTAGAGTCCTATGCTTGGGTTTTCACTATGTCAAATTCAATGAAATTTGCCAGTATGTTGGCAAATTTCATATAGGAAATTCACTTTTTCTCTCTTTTCAACAGGGAATATGACATAGTGAAAACCAAGCATTAGCTATCTCGATCAACTTCACTTTACGACCATTCAAAATTTTTTTGTGGTTTTTTTTTGATGTTTTCGTCGGTAACAGCCTCTTTCGGGCGTCCACTGCTTGCATCATCTTCTATGCTCATTTCGCCTTGTTGAAATTCAGCAAACCACTTAACGGTTAATTTTCCTGGTGTAGAGTACGAATAATGTTAAACAAGCCAAGCCTTGGTTTCAACAGTATTTTTTTTTTCGCCAAAAAGCAATGCTTCATTAATATACGAAATTCTTTTTTATCCATTTTTTTTCACAATAACAAAAGTTACTTCACTCACAATGCTTTATCTGACGAACCAATTGTTAGACAGTGTCAACGAAAAATCATATGGATTTATTCTAGTAACGCCATCTATGTGGTCAGGCTACGAACTTTTCAGTCCATCTGTCAAGAGATGATACCGTTGAGAAAAAATTTTATTTTCTATATTTGATTTAGACCACGCCGAGCACACCACGGCAACCTGCAGAGTTACTGGCCTTATTAAGACAATCTATGCTGTCGTACGCTTGGAATACTACTCATAATGATTGGGTTCGATACTCAGCACTCAGTAAATAATTGTAATAGCTAGAAAGCCTGCGAGAATAAAAATTAACTAAGATAAACTTTTCTATATTTTGAATTTGCTACAATATAATTTCTAATACCCCACAAAATCTCAAACAGACTAAAAAAACTGTTGCAACTGTTCGAATTGATTTTATAGATGGTTGGAAATGAGAAAAATTGGCATTTTTGCAATTTTTGGCTAAGATATCTCGAAATAGTGATAGAGAAATTCTGTCAGATTTGGACTCAGCGCACGTAAGAAATCAGTATTTATTATTCTCAATAATCTAAAATCCCGCAGGCCTGTGTAGTCTACAGATGTATGCGAGTTTCTTTTCGTTTCTTCTTTTCTTTGATTTTCTATGTATGATATTTCTTTTTAAATATCAAATAGGCACATCAACAAAATCAATATTCTTGTGAATTAACTCTGAGTAATCAATGAATAATTTAAAATATTTACATACACAAATGAGATTGTTGATTTTTCTAGTTGTCTACTTTCATGTCGTGCCAGGTATGGGCTTTTTAAACCTTCGGGGTTTAACTTAAAATATTTATTCAAATCATGTTTATTATAGTATTCTTAGGCGCATGTATGAAGCCTATCGTGATTTATGTTAAATTCCAATGGCGAAAGTGAGGATTGCTATTTGCGCCCTTTGTACTTCGTCTTCTTGCTAAGTTTTTTGTTTTCTCTAGTTCGTAGTTACCTAATATCTGAAACTACCATATACAATCAACATTAATTCAATAGATCTTTAGTAAATAAATAATTAAATACTCAAATGTAGGTGAAGTAGGTGAAATAATGTTTTGAAACGCTCCCTGATTGCGTGATATTTCAAAGTGTTTGCACATATAAATCATGTGGAGTTTTTGAAAATCTAAAATGTACTTTTGCAGTACAAAATTTCGTTTAAAATCTCAAAATGATTTAATTAAGACTCGGAAATTCTGTTTAAATGAAGTACAAAATGAGTCAATAATGATTTCCCACTTTAATATCATAAATCCAAATATCTCCGAACTTTAAGAATAAGTGATGGCAAATCACAATAAAGTAAATCTGGAATTGGAATATATTAAAACCTGTTGAATCATACGTTAAAAATGCAGGCAGAAAAGACTAAAATAACGCTGCTAAAATAACTAAATGAAAAAAAGGCGAACTGAAGAAAAAAGAAAAATATCTGCAAGTCCGCACCCAAAATGCTAAATACTCATAAAGTAAACTTAAAAGACTAAAATAAAAACGTGTTTATGTTGTATGCGAAATAAAACACAGCGCTAAAGATTTTGAGTCACTGTTCACAAAAACAACAAGAATAAATACAATACTCGTACAATAAAATTGTTTGTTGTTATTTGCGGTTATTGGCAACATTAACGAGAAATAAAATAATAATAAAAAAAAATAGAAATATTTTTTTAAAAAGAAAGAAATCAAGCCACAAAAACAACAACCGCAGCAGCTAAAACGAAAACCTCCAGCAACAACAATAACAACAACCACAATAACGGCAAAAGGTATGACAAATTTACCATAGAGATACAAAAAAAAAAAATACTAAAAGCTAGAAATAACAACAACCCAACTTGAAGCTAATCAAGTTTAAAAAAATAACAACAAAAGGAATTTCAGTTAACACAATAACAACAACCACTAACAACCAACCATGTGCGCATTTGCGGCATTTTTTCGCTAGCAACATTTGCGGCTAAAGCTTTCATTGTACTCACTCCATTCCTGATGCTGTTGTTTTTGTTGGTTTTATTCATTTATTTTATTTTTTTTTGTTTTCTGCTGCTATACAAATTGCTAAGTTCGAAAATTGAGAGACACAGAAGAATAAAGAGCAACCAACAAAAAGCAAAAAAAAAAATTAAAATTAAGTTGGAGAATGTGAAGCTACGGTTGATGGTACACTGGAAAAAATTATTGTTGATTACATATAATATTTTTAAAAAAGTATTAAGATAGTTGACTTAGGCTTATAAAAAGCTGTTTTATGAGTGTTATAATTGCACACGTGTAGGAGGGATTCTTAAGCGGAGTTTGAACGACGAATTAAGAAAAAAAACCTTTCCATTATCAGCCAAGAGGTGGTGTCCTGAAGAGAATGTTTCCGCTTTTTTAGATTTGTTCTGATTCGGGTGTAGAACTTGGAACTTTTTATGCGGTTCCATGGAATTCCAAAACTAAGCAATGCAAGAAAATTAAAATTACATGAATGTTCCAGTCATTAATGTCATTTTTCTGAATTATACTTTCATGTATTTTTTGGATCACCATGAACTTCAGAGCGTTGTTGTAGGGCATTTTGGTGGTGACATTTGTAGAATTTTGATGTTACTATCTCTAGCACATGATTGTCAGTTAATTTTAGAATTCCTAGAATATATTTATTTTATGGGTGAATGCTTAAAATATTTTTCTATGCGATACAGTGCTCCGGCGTTTAGGATTGGCTTAGACTTCTTCGGATTCTGGGTCGAAACAATTTTTAAAATTTTTAAATTCGGCCTAGTAGTTTCTCAACTGCGAGCTGTGAACATCGTTTCGAAACAGCAGATGCTTTCTCTCATGACTTTTACTTACATATTCAAAGGTGGTGCGCTTAATGACAGCAAAAGTATGCAAAAGATAGCATTTTGAACCTGAAAGATCGTGCCTGATAACTGAACCAAATTATTTTTAAGAAATAACCTAGTTATAGAATATTGGTATAATCAAGTTCGGGATTTAGAATTTTCTATCACGTCACGATTTCAAAAACTTATAACCCAAAAGTACGAGAAAAGCCGATAACCATAAAAACAATTTTTTACAATCTGGAAAAAATGTTCGTTTGGTCAATCTGATGATTTTTAACATCAGATCATAAACTAATTTACTAATGAAAAATATTACCAGTTTCTAGCGAAAATAGTAAATTAATTGTGAACATTTTTTTCTAGATTTTATATATAAAGTAAGAGTTAGAGTTGAAGGTGGGCTGGACTAATCCAAAGCACTCAGTCGCGAAGACCATTGCACTATATCCATGATAGAGCTAGTAGAAGAGAGGAGAAAAACAGGAATGATATGTGAGGGGATAAATGGGAAAAAGAAAAGTCTAAGGCCTCTCAAACTCAAACTTCTTTGTTTCACTGATGAACCTAAGAAGCTTAGGAAGTGGGAGAGTATGAACATTATTCATACTTAAGATATCACTACTCTATAGCCTTAATCTGATTCTAGCGAACGCCGGACAGCTACAAAGATAATGCTCCATAGTATCGTCGTCCTCAAGACACGATTGGCAAGTTGGATCTGAGATGACGCCTATGTTGGTCATGTGCTGACCACATGTGTTGTGTCCGGTGATGACATCCACCAGTAGTCTCAAGTCCTTTCTTCTCAGTTTCAGAAGAAATTTTTCTTGTTAGGTTGTCTCACGAAGCGGTTCTGCAGGAGTCAAGTTGGAGCCATTTTTCTCAATGAATAGAACCCACGAAATCGTTAATCCAACGCATGATCTCCCCAGAACTTACACCCAGAGAAGGTTCCGGAACCCTGATTAGCTAGTTTATGAGCTAGTTCATTCCATGCAATACCACAGTATTTTGGAACCCATATAAGGCATAACTTGTTGTGTTTTGCAATGCTATTCAATTTTGCCTTACAGTCGCTGACCAATTTTGAGGAGCTGACGGGGTTAGCAAGGGCCTTCAGTGCAGCTTGGCTATCACTGTAGATGGATTTGCACTTCCCACTCCATTTCCTCTCAATTATCCTGCCCGCCACGTCTAGGATAGCGAAAACCTCTGTTAGAAAGACTGTCGCCATCTATCCAGTGGAAATCAGTGGAAAAGAGTACTTGGTCTCATCGTCCAAGTACCAACCGGATCCAGTACCGTTTGAGGTTTTGGATCCGTCGGTATAGAAGACATGACGGAGACCCCGGAGGACGACCTCTGGACTTAACCATTGATCATGTTCCGTGAACCTGACATCATATCTTCTTCCGAAGCGTATACAAGACATATGATTGTCCACGGGCATCAAGAACAGTGGGCACTGTACTGGCAACTGGTGGTATATTTGACTGTGCCCTACATCCGCCTCGACATTCTAGACTAGACATTTAACCGAAGTCTGTAGGCCGCTCTCATCGCTTCTTTACGGATTTGAAGATCCAGAGGAAGCAAGTCAAGCAAGGCACGGAGAGCATCATCAGATGTAGTACACATTGCACCAGTGATGCACACACTTCTCTGAAGCCTGGTCAGACAAGATGCTGTGGACTTAACCAAAGTTCATGTCCACCATACTACAGAGGCATACGTGACAATAGGTCTCAAAAGAGCAATGTAAGCCCAGTAGACTAAAGCTGGATTTAGACCCCATTGTTTTGCCGAAAGCTCGTCTGCACTGCCAGAAAACCTTTAGTGCACGCGAGACCTTCAGCTTGACGTTCGTCATCCATAACAGTTTGCAATTTAAGTTTACCCCTAAATATTTAACTTCAGGAGATAACTGCAGTGTTACACCCTTCTTTGTTGGTAATAACAGGCCATCCTTCTTGCGTTTCCTAGTGAAGAGCACTAAGGTGTTTTACTAGGGTTCACGGAAAGACCCTGCAAATCGCTCCAAACCTCGATCTTGTTCAAAACTTTTGCATTTTAATGCACACCATCTGTAAGAACCGTCTCAAGATTAGTATGCACACATCGTCAGCATACGCTTGGATGTGAACTCCAAAATTCTAAAAATCATTAAGAAGGGAGTTCACCACGAAGCACCATAGAAGAGAAGAGTGTACGCTTCCTTTGGGGCATCACTTTTCAACCTCGACCGTGACACTGTCTTCGTTTTCTCTCCCCGTGATAAGCAGCCGTTTGGATTGCATGGCATGAATCCGTCGAATGACGATTTCTTCAACACTATATTGTCTGGCCGAAGAGCACATCGGGTAGAAAGTAGCGTTGCAAATACCTCGTTATCTAAGCTAATTCGAAAACCTGACATGCTGTAATTTTTTGGACCTCGGATTCGGCGACCCCAAAAAAATGGTCTGGCCCCCGGGCTCGAAAAAAAATTGCATGGGGGCTTTTGAGGTTATGTCTGAACACTAACGCGCCCGGATTTATCGGACCTCGGATTCAGATTCAGTGGCACCAAAAACATATAATAAACAAGGTGTGGCCTCCGGATTCGAAAAAACATTTTTTTGTGTGGCTGTGTTATGATTACACAATTCAAATCAAAGTGTAAGATATTCTCTGTACTTTTTTGGGATACCTTATCGGTTAAGGTCTAGATTACCGACTTGAAAAATCTGTGACGATGGGCATAAGATAATTATAGGATTGTAATTATTATCTCTGGCTTATAATAACTGTACGAACAAAAATGTTTCGACATGCTTTAAACATTTTTTAATATTGTTAAAATCCTATCATATAATTTGAATAGTAACGTAAATTTTTCGCATCTGTTACATCAAATTTTTCAATGTGTACGAATATGAGATGACAATGTTGTCAACTGTTGTTTAATCTTTTAATATGCTACACTTATTTTTATTGTTTAGTTATTGTATTTAATGCATTTTGTGGTTCATGCGGAAATACAGTAAAATGAGATGAATATGGCGAGTGTATGCATGAATTATAACCACAGATTAAATTTCTTATAAACTTCAATTTCATTTTAGAAATTGCTATGTTAGAAAACTTGAATCGCTTGATTATCGCTTAAATCGCTTAAATAATAATAATTATTTTGAAACTAGTTGAAATGTTAAATTTTTGTTTGAAAAAGTAAAAAATTTTGAACAAAGCACGTAAATAATTCAGTGAAGTAAAAAGACGGAGTGAGAGAGAGAGAGGAAGATGGTCCAGTTGAAAAATATTGCAGCTGAAAACTGATTAAGGTTAAAGCAAAAAACACTTGAAATGCAGATGAGATGTTGCAGCGACAGTTGTGACAGCTGCAGTGACAGCAAAAGATGAGATTGAAGTAAAAAGTAAGAAACACAGCAATTTACATCATTCTACATTCATAAATGAAAAATGAAATGAGAAGCTGCACAAATTAAAATTGTTTTCTTATCCGAAATTGAATTAAAAACGGTTAGTTTTTAGTGAAAGCGTGAAGTAACATGTTCGTAAATATTACAAAAAATTAAAAGTTTTTGAATGATTTTAATCAGAAAATGTTGAAATATTTTAATCAGAAAATGCTGAAAGATTTTAATCAGAAAATGTTGAAATAGTTTAATCAGAAAATGCTGAAAGATTTTTTTCAAAACTGTCAGTAATTTAACTCAACTCTTGATTATTTTGCTACGTTTGAGAATGTTTAGAAAGTTGATTGATATTACTGTCACGTCGTGAAATGAAGTCATTTATAAACTATTTTTTCTAATAATTAAATATTACAAAAATATTTACTTTTCAATTAGTGTGAATTTCGAAGTGTATTTGCGAGTTATAATCGCTTAGCGAGAATTTATTGTAAATATTTAATAACTTAGTGTGAAGAAGATTGAGAAACGTTTGGTTTCACTTAATCATGTATGGTGGCAGCAGTAATTTCAAAACAATCTCAACAGCTTTGACACTTTTTCTTAACACTTTTTTTTATATTTTTTGCTTTATAGAGAGTTTCACTTTAATATTTATTAAAATTTTTACACTTAATACTGAGTATTTGCCAAGTGTTGATGACAATCAATGCAGTAGAAGGAAGCAGTCTGCTTTTTGTTCTTCGTCTACAATTCTTAACCAATGCTCCTGTCTCAGTTTCTCGGTTTCTGCTGTTGCTCCTATGCCTCAACATCAATCGCATTTAATAGTAATTGCAGAAAATTAGCACAGAGGCAGCATTGCATAGAAGGAAGCTCAGCTAATTATTTTGCTTACACTTGCATCATATACACAAAAAAAAAAAAAAAATATAAATATAAACTACTTTTTCACTTCATTTGTTGTGGTTGCTGGTTGAGATTTACAAATTAGAGTCTCATACATATTTCGACGCTCTCATTTTTTGTTGTTTTTGTTATTTCTATGTGTAAATTACAGTCGCAGTGTATGCAGCTACTAGTATGTAGTAAGCAACTAGCAGCAGTTGCCGTGTGTCTCTGTCTGCATCAGTTAGTTGCATTTGTTGAAGGAAGTAGAGTTACATGTCCTGAGGCACTGCAGCACCTGCTGTTGTTGCTGCTACTGCTGCTGCTGTTGTATGATAATGATGGCGCGGTTTGTTGTTATTGCAATAATTATTATATTTGTACTTTGCCGATCTCGGTCTCTGGCTTGCATGCGACATGCGTTCACTGTTTTTACAACAAATTGCTGCATGCTGCTGCGGCGGCTCATTTACTCTATTGATATCTTGTTTAAAAAGGCAGGAATGGTAATTTTAAGTGTGCGACTAAGGGTCCAGACTTAATTGCAATGCAGTTGTTGTATGTATGAAAATATATTCAAAAGTATTAAAATGGTAGGATTTGAAATTTTATATATAAATAAAGTGGAATTAATTTTTTTTGCAACGTGTCTACTTCAATCTTATATGTCAGTTAGTTGGCTAACTAGAGGTTAACCAGCATTCTTGGTGGGTTACAGTGGTTATTAGAGAAAGAGGAGGAGAGAGAAATATTCGAGAGACGTAGCGATAGAAAGGAGGAAGAAAAGGAATAAAAAAGAGAACAATTGATGGGGGAAAAAAATTGAGATTGAAAAGTAAAATGGAGTAAACTAGAGAGAGTTGATGGAGAGTGAAACAAGTAGAATGAGGGTGAGGCAGATAGGGTAAGGAAGAAAATATTGTGGAGAAAGAAAAATCGAAGACGAAAGAGGGTAGCGAGGCACAGAATATTGGTAGAAAAAGAGTAGGGGAGAGAAGGTAAAGCAAGTGAGGGCGGGAGGAGAGAGAATGCATAGAGCAAGGGAAGAAAAAAATGTTGGGAAAAGAGAGAGAAGAGGCTGAGGGAAAGAGTGAAGAGATATATGAGGTAAGGAGAGAGGGCGGAATAGTGGAAAAGAGAAAAAAAATGGTGAAGAGAGAGAAATAAGAGAAAAAGAGTGAAATATAGAAAAGGGAAGAAGAGCAAGGGGGTGCAAGTGGGCTTGAGAGAGATAGAAAGAGAAAAGGAAAAGTGAAAAGAGAATAGTGAGAGTGAAGAGAATAAGAGAGAGAAAGAGTGGAGTATAGAAAAGAGAAGAAGAGTAAGGGGTAGAAATGAGCAACAGAGAGATAGAAAAAGAGAGAGAGTAGGAAAACGGAAGAGAGAAAAGTGAGGATAAGGAGAATGAGAGAGAGTGAAACACAGACCAAAAAATATTGAAAAAGAAAGGAAAGTAAGGGGTTGGCAATGAGCAAGAGGGAGTAAAGAAGAGAAACATTGTAGGAAAAATAAAATAGGGGAAAGCAGATAGAGGGTAAATTGTAATAAAAAGGAAGATAGGGAAAGAGAAAGAAGAAGAAAAAATGAGCGAGAAAAAAGTAAGATGAAAATAAATAGAAAGAATGATTATGAATTTCAACAAAGAAATTGTTAAAAAAAAATTTTTCATTGGTTTCTCACCAAATACATAATACATTTTATTGCGCTTACTATCAGATCAGAGTTCATTTAATTATATGAATCGTCTTTTTAACGGGTGAATTTGGACCTTTTGCGCTCCGTACCACACTGTGGCTGCTCCATATAAGTGAGTGCTCAAAATTCGATTTTCAAAAAATGGGTTTGGAAAATATTTGGTGCATCGAGGAGAGAATTCAGCTTCCTACCTTTTATAGTATAAGAGATATGAAGTGTCAAACTTGAAAAATTTTTCCATTTTTTTTTAATATGATTAACCTAATCAATGTTATATGAACTTTGTGTTGTTATTACAAAGTTTTCGTTAAAGCTATCTCAAAAATTCTTCTTGTTTCCGTTAGAGTGGAGTATGCAAATAATTACCAAATTTTTTTTTTTTTGCAAAAAATGGAAGTTTTATTTGCAAAAACTCGAACTTATCTCAAATTTTTTTTAACTTACATTTTTAACATAAATTTTCTTTCGAACGTGCAAAATGATTAGGGATGCATTAAAACCACAATAATACTCAAACATTCGGTAATTAGAATCTGAAGATAAAAGCCCAATCAATTTGCCCGTTCGAAAATAAAATGGTTTTAAAAAAATTGCGTCCTTTTTTTTTTAAAAGAAAATTTTTGATTTTGCTTAGGAATAAATTAAAAGTACATAGTGTTTTCCAGTTTTTATAAAAAAAGTAAGCTTTTTAAGTTAACCGTAAAAGACATTTTCAATCGATTTTTAGTTTCCTCCGACCCTCTAATAATAGAACCAGAAGCTGCTTAGCAATTAGAAGCTGAAATAGTATTATTTAATTTTTAGTTTGTATTAATGCAATTAGGTAGATAGCTGTAGCTGTACTATAATAAAACTAAGCGAAATTGTATTATTTAATTTTTTTTTTATTTTTTTATTTTGAAAAGAAAAATCCTAGATCAATTTGTGACCAATGTTACATACCTACATGTAGCACAAAGGTTTGACTATGAAAGCTTCCTTTAAATTGTACAGAAAGTTTCAATTAAGTTAATTTTGTTAAACTGATGTTACCTTGGTCACTAATGGGTTAAATAATAGTCACCAATAGGTTATATCATTTAAAATTTACTTTACAAATTATATTTAAATGATTTTGAAGTAAAATTCTGATATGTTTATGTTACTTTGATCACAAACGGGTTAAATCGTGGTCATCAATGGGTTAAATCGTGGTCATCAATGAGTTAAATCGTCTAAAATTTACTTAAAAAATATAGCTCAAATGAGTTTGGTCGAAAGAAACTAATTTTAGAATTTTGAGCACTCACTTATATGGAGCGGCCACAGTGCGCGTACTATCTAATTTCCGGGTCATACTTAATCAACCAAGCTTGATTACCTGTTACGGTTTTATTAAAGATTTTTAATTTTTTTTTAAGAAAAAAGGTATTGGACAAAACAATCACGAGCCTCTTTTGATCGTCGAACAAATATTTTCATGTATGCTTTCCATTAAATTAAATTCAGGTCATCAACTAAAATTTTGTGGGTCAATCTTTCACCAATTTAATCAATTTAAGCCTTCACTAGGTTCATATTTGAATTGTCGTTCAAAGATGTTGGGCGGCCTTCACAGAGAAAAAACCAGTCTGGAATTTTTTAAACCACTGAAAAACTTAAGCAGATAACAGCAGGCTTTTGGGCCTTAGTGCTCATCATTCTAATATAATATGATTTATTTACCAATTTTAAATACTTATTTTTCTTTTATGGCTCATGGAGAGTCTAGGCTGAGCTGTACATGAATGGAAAGAACTTTCTGTTTTATGTTGAATGCGAACGGCGAACTTAAATAATTTTCTTAAGTAATTTTTATTCATGAGGGTTTGCTATTGCCAGCCATATATGTTAGGTATATATTTTGACCTTAACAAGTATGGAAACCTGGTAACAGTCCAGCACATTAATTAGTTTCTTAACATATGCAGCATAAATCTTTACACTAGCCACGAGAAATGCTACAAACTTTCGTAATAACCAAGAAAATGCTAGGCACGCTAGACACTATCCGACTTGCTCATAAAAAAAATATAATCAATACTACTACAAAGTTCGTTTTCTTTTTGGATTAAATCATTACGTCATCTGCAGCAGAATGTAAGTAATGCAATTTGGCCACAAAAAAAAAAAATATTTTCAACATTCCATGCTTGCTCGTTTATCACAGAGTGCCAAAAGGTTTGACCAAACAGTAGCCACAAGGAATAATATCAAAGCATTAGTTTCTGTTGCTGGTTGGCTGCGCGCTAATGTTGCTGACAGTCTGTTGCCTTGTTAAATGCGGGTTAAAGTATTGTGAAAAATGTTTTGGCTCTGCAAAACAGAAAAACCAAAAGCCAAAAAAAACCTTAAAGCTTGAACTAAAAAAAAAACCATCGATGAAAAAAGTAGTTAATTTAGTAATTTTATTTTTGGGTGAGTATTGAAAAATGTTGCAACTGCGGCATGAATTGACAGATTTGGTTTTTCTGCTCATTTATATACCAATACATATGTATGTATGAATGTATGCAATGATTAATTTTGTATTTGTTTCAAAAGATAATTAATTACAGATAACGGGCTTCATGGCATTAAATGCTACATTGTAGATTTTTAATACACAGAGAACAATTTTTCGCATCTAACTATTTATTTATCTGCCTATCTATTCTGAGTGGCTGCAGCTTTTTAAAGCAAATGTTTCGTTTAATGCACATAGACTTAATGTATCATTTATTTTTTGTTTTGTTGTAGTTTTTGTAGGTATTTTTTTCATACGCTTATATAGCAACAAATCAAAATCATACAAATAATTAAGGCCATATCACAACAATGGAAAAAACACATCGCCAACTACATAAAAAAATGCAAGAAATCAAGTCATTGCCATTTAAACGAATTTTTTTGTTTTTGTATATTTATTTATTTTTTTTTCATTTATGTAGCTTGACGGCAACTTGGGAGTGTGAGAATGCATGCAATTAATAACATATTTGTCATGCTCCTTTTATTATTATGAGGGAGCTAACAAAAGTTCGGTGTCATTTTATTAAAGTTTGAAAAATCCAAAGTCCATAGACGATTTGTAATAATATTGCGATATTTTATTTAGCATTTTAGAGACATCGGTTATAATGAAAACGAGGAAAAGTAAATTTTCTGATGTATAACAAGAAGAAATTTGATATGTTGTGCGATTAGTGACTATTTCTAAGTTGTTTTAGAGATTCCAGACCGCATATTTTTCTGTGGAGGACAGTCCTCCCAAAATCTTCTATCTATGATACAAATGTGGCCGTGGTCAATATTGAAATTGCCGACGATCCCAAATTGAATATTAGGAAATCATTTAGGATACACGAGATGAAATCTTCTGGATGGATTCCAGGAAATTTGAATGATGATCAAATGTTTTTTCTGATATTTCTCTACAAAATATGAAAGTGGAGGGTCTAGTACCTCTAATAATAACAGATGATAAGGTTTGGTTTTAAAAGTACAAGCCAGAAACCAAACAGCAGTGCTGTGAAATAAGATAACAAATATTAGGAGTCTTTTTCTTGAAAATTTGAAACTACGATTTTTAGGAATGTTTTGAAACATGGATTTAACAACTTAAGAAAGGCTTTGAAAATAATAGAAATTATGAAGAGAAGATAAAAAATAATGAAAATTAAATATATGGAATTAAATTTTTTCTGTTTTTTTCTAACCAACTAAGCGAACTTTTGTTAGACCCTCTGTATATTTATTTTCAATATTATTCGTATTGCATTTGATTCTTCTTGTACAATTGTTTTGTTTTTTTATGGATTTTAGCCAACAATTCATCTAGCTATACTAAAATTCATTTACATAACAGTAACAGTAATTCCTCGATTTACATCGATTTGACGACTTAAATCGAAACGAGATAATTGCGGAACACAAGGTAAATCGAAATATGGAAAAAAATTTAAAGATGTAAATCGAGTAATTCAATGACGTAAGAAGAGAAATGGTGAATATTTTTTTTTTTTGAGTTTTATATTGAGACATCGTATATCAAGGGATTACTGTATAAATTTTATAGTATTTAGTTGTTGAAAATAATAAAAATTTTATATTTTCAACACTTTTTTATGGCATTTCATTTTCTTTAAGAGTTGTATACTTACATCTAAACATTGTTTTTAATTTTATTTTATTTTATTTTTTTTTATTATCGGCTACAAATGTTAACCTCATAACCGCGCGCTGTTTATTGTATGCTGTGTTCCCAATTACTGTAAGTAGTAAATGCAAAGCAAAAAAATCATCATATTCATGTCGTATTTGCATTGTGAGCAATACGTGTAGAAAAAATGTGGTATATGAAATATTCAAATGTTTAAGTGGCATACATAAATCACGTTTCTCAATTGCATTGCATATAAATTAGGGTGACCAGATATATGAATTTCCTTAATAAAAAATCTTTAACATAAAACACAAAATCTTGAGTCAATGCACGAATATGTTTTCTAGTTCTTGCATAGTACCAAAAAAAACCGAATCTCGTCCTGATCATTTTAGATTAGCTTCAAACTTTGTCCGTGTTTTTATTTTAGAGTAAACCCAACCAAACGGTTTACAAAAAAATTCCGGTACGGTTTTCACCGCAGTTGTCAGAGCGAACGAAATCTCCGAAATTGACAATATCGATTTACAGAATCGTCCATGACTCACTCATTATACTACCGACATGCCTGTGCAGGGCCATAGCCAGAAATTTTTTTCGGGAGGGGGAAATTTCATTCGAAGAAAATATTAATAAATAATTTTAATCAAACTGATTTTTAAATACAATAAATTAAATCAATGATACATTTGATGGACCCTATAAAATTAAAATTTTAGGAAAAATTTTCCGATTTTTTTTAATCTTAACCTCAAAAAAATGGCCAAAAGTGACAAAAAATTAACAGAATAATCAAATTAAATTTTTTGAAATAAAGATTATTCAATGTGCATTCAAATGCATTTTTTTTCGTGAAGGACATAATTTCATTAGCTCATTGACCCAACCTCAAAAAAATTACCAAAAATAGTAGAGGCTCATTTTTTTCAAAAGATCATCATTGGGAATTTGAGCCATTATCAATGATAAGGAATGAGATTGAGATCTTTCGTGGTGCTCTGACCAATAATGCGTTAAAAAATAATTATATTTTAAGATTGCCTCCTAAACTGCATGGGTTTTGCTAATAAGATGGAGTTTTTGGGAAAGAACTTTTCACGTTGAACACGAATCTGAGGTCAAAAACTTCCCATCACGTCACGTTTTAGGAAAAAAAATGGGGTTCAAGCAAGTCTAATTTTACAAGGATCCGATAATTTTTTTTATTTTTTATTAATTTTTAAACTTTTCAAACTGATTCAGGGCGAAACTTTAAATCAAAAACAGTTACAGCTCAGTATCAACTTCTCTTTTTGAATTCGTAGTCAAACCTCATGTCGAAGAAAACAAATCGGATTTGATCGCATAGTGTAAGTAAGATTTAAAATTTATTTTTTTTTATATTTGACTTTAGAAAAAAAAAAAAGATGGAAATAAAAAATATCGTTAAATAGATTTTATTTTGACTTTTTTCCATACATTGGCAATTGATCTCTAAAATTAGAATAAAGTTCCAACATTTCGGGGGGGGGGGGGGATGGCAGAACCCCCAAAACTCCCTCCCCCCCTAAATACGGCCTTGTGTCTGTGTAACAACCCGTTGGAAACTATTATTTCATTTAATTTTGTTAATTTTTAAAATATTTTTTTTTTTAAATTAATTTATTAAAAATGAATTTATTTAAAAGAAATATGGTCCCGAAAATTAAAATTTTAAATTTTATGTTTCATAAATAAGACTAAATTACCTTTTCTTTGGCTTTTTATTCGAGGTGGTGACTCAAATAGTTCAGGAGATAAGAGTTTTTCAATATTTTAACAGAGCATGAAATTACAAATTAATATCGTTTTTATTTTTCAAACATTTATAAATTTAAATTTCTGTGGTTCTAAGGAGGAATAAACAAGGGGCCAGAACGAATCGTTTTCATTCGGATCATTTGGCAGTATCTTGATTTTACTCTTATCTTAAAATCATGGGGCAAGCTTGGGCTTCTCAGAATCGACTCCAACTATTCACTGGCCTCCATCTCCTTTTCCTCACAATAATATCTAAGTTGAGACAAATAGTTTGAACTCTTTTGGGAAAAGTAGAAGAAGGTTCATGCTTCTGAAATAGTTACTGCCTAATTTTATTTTGTTGCTTTATACAATAAAATAAAACTTGAATAGCAATTATGTATGTTGTATATATTTCAATCTGGTCTCTCTAAAATGTTGCAGCTGAAAATTGCAGCTACAAAAAGCTGCAACAAAGTTTATGTATTTTCCTCGCTCATTTTGCAAGTGTTGCGCATAATTTTTTATGCATGTATGCAGTTTGTTTTTTTTTTTTTTTCTGCCAATAAATACGCTTTAATCGCATACATATTTTCTTTAATATGCAAAGAGCAAGAAATACAAAAAAAAGAAAGACAAGAAGAAAATGTGTTGATGGTTTTCATTTTTTTTGCGCACATAAACAAGAAAAACCAGTTAAAAAATTGGGCTTTCAAATAGCAAAAATATTTTTCGCACATATTCAGGAGTGTGTATAATTTGAGCACATAAACTCAACACACACATGCACACAAGAAAAAAAATAAGCTAAAAAAAATCGCGAAAAATCTTAAATTGCATTGTAGCAATAATGCGAATGTAGAATATAAACAACAGAAACAGCAACAACTTCAATGATAATAATACACAAACAAAAAAATAGCGCGCATTTAAGCAACTCGTGCGTGTAAGTTGTAGATAAAGTTACCTTTTTAAAGTAACTGCAGTTAGCGCGAGTATCTAAAATGCATAATGTTAAGCTACAAAACCAAAAAAAAAAGATACTCACTTGTATTTGCTAAGGGTAATTGTGAGATAATGAAGCTGAAAAAATCACAATTTCTAAAATAATGGTTTTTGTTTTTTGGGCTATAGCGTAAATGATGGAAATGGAAATATGAAAGCGATTACAAATAGTTTTTCTATTATGAAATTTAAGTTTTTAAAAATTGATTGAAAACATGGCGCTGAATCTGAATTCGGTAACAGAATCTCGAGAAATATTAACTCAAAGACGTCAATTGCTATCGGTTTTTTTATTAGGGGCCGTTCACATATTACGTTACACGCGAGGGGAAGGGGGGGAATTGGCAATTTGTTACGAAGTGTTACGTGGGGGAGGGTTTAGTTTATGAAATTAATTTTCTCTCGTTGAATTCGAAAATCATGGCTAAAATTTTTTATGGATCATTTTGTGATTTAAAAATTTTATCTCGGGGTAGAAATGTCTGGTTGTTCTTGAAACTAAATGTGATTGGAAACATTTATTATCGAATTTTTAATTGGTTAACTGATTCAAAAGATATCGATATAAATAGGTCAAATTAAAAAAAGCAAATTTCATAAATAAAAATTTGTTACGTTACTAGGGGGAGGGATCCGTTTTGTTACGATGTGTTACGACCAGGAGGGGAGGAGTCAAAATTGGAGCCGTTTTGTTACGATGTGTTACAACCAGGAGGGGAGGGGTCAAAATTGGTCAAAAATTGCGTTACGTAATATGTGAACGAACCCTTAATGGTTTTGCTGATTGAGGAAGCATGTAGGTTAGAGGAAGGGGGAAAAAAAATGTCGGAGAACTTGCTTTTTGAATTTAGTCAGTCAAATATTTGCAAGGGAAAATTATTGAAGCAAGTTTTCGGTAACGCATAATGCATTGAAATATCATGCCAACATGAAATGCGTGAGATTCGCATTCGGTTCGCATAGTTCTTGGGTACATATGAATTATGATACTCCAAGGAGCCAATAAAGCTAGAAACTTTGCTGTCTCCTATTGCTCGGTGTTGAGCACGAAAGTCCGAAAGACCCTAAATTCTTTATTACGCATGTTTATTTGCAGAGGAAACTATTTATGACTTGTCTTTGAAAATCAAAGATGCTTTTTTTGGGCTCATCTAAAGTAAATATTAGAGTAAATCAATTCTGTAACCCCCATAATGACAGCCTTTTTTGAGTAGACTGGTTAGAATTAAATAAAAAAAAACTCTCTTCCTTTTCCTTACATTTTGAGTTCAATAAAATTCTTAATAACTTTTGCTCTGGAGCCTCGGAATATTTTAAGATCAAAGAAAAGACCAAAAGTCGCTGGTGCAAAAAATTTTTTATCAGATTTTTCTTAACTTTTGCTCCGGAACCCTTTTTGAAATGTTTTTTGCTCAAAATAGAGTCCAAAATTGGATTCTTTGACCTGGAAAAATCTGGTCCACAAAATCTGTACAAAAAAAAATTCAACTTTACTCTGATTTTTCTAACTTTTAGCCGTTTTGGGCTTTTTTTTTTAGACCACAATAGAAGCAAAAAAATAGATTCTATGACCTGAAAAACTGTGGTGCACAAAATCGTCCGGTCCATAAATGGAGGTCCAGTACAAGAAAAAATTTTTCTAACTTTTCGGAGACTCCTTTGGAATATTTTTTAGATCAAAATAGAAGATCAAAAATTAGTTCCTTGGTCCCAAAAACTCTAGTACATAAAATTTCAACAAAAGCTTTCAAGCCATAGAGGGCGCTCCTGTACAAAAAAAATGTAAACTTTCCCTTGATTTTTACCGCAAGCTCCGAAGCAAAAGTTGGCAAACATTTTATAAAACTCAAAATGCGGGGCTTTTTTTTTTACAAAAAAAGGGTAAATTATTTTATTCTCAAAAAACTGTGTCATGGTGGGGCTTACAAAAGCCCTTGTATGTATGGATGTATGCCGATCTACTCCAGTAGATGTACCTATGTGTTTTCATGGCTTTAAGTAAAAACGCCCATTTTTACTGCATCCTATTTATTTGGGTACATTAACAAGCTCAAAAACACTATAAATTTATATTATTCTACAAATTTTAAAGACAATGAAAAAAACTCATCACTAACTCAACAGCATCAATGTCATCAGAACAAAGCCGCGACCGGTTGATGATGAAGCCAATATGCTGTAAATCATTTAACAACTCAAACACAATGGGCGCTTGAAATATTTTTTATACATAAATGTTTATAAAATGTAAACGAAAAATATTTTATTAACACCATAAAGTTTTAAACGAAATTGTATTGTTTTTAAATTGTATTTTTTTTCGCGCCATTGTTTACGCATAAGAAATAAATAAACAATTTTTATAAAAATAAACTGTGATTGTGTGTTGGGAAAAAATAACAAAAATTTTGTTGACATTTTGTGACAATGTAATACATTTCCATACACATGCACACGCATGTAAATACATACATCCATACTCGTATGTATACATACAAATATATGTATATTTTTATGTACACAAAGGGTACTTAAAGTGCAAGTGCGCGTACTTGCAAAGTTTTTCCATTGAAAATTTTGTATGTAGAAAAAGAAATTATGTATACAAGAAAGAGTTAAGACTTGAGATGATACTCTTAACATAATATTCCAATTTCAATTCTGTGTCAAAATCACAATTACACACACACATACTTATGCTCACATCTATATCACACATACATAAACAGAACGATACTCAAGAAATAACATCCTTCTTTGTTCAACATTCAGTGTCAATGGTTGCAAAGAAAGAACCAACAAATTCATATACAGTCATAGCTTAAATATTTAAAAATATTTTTTTTTTTTTTTCTGTTCATAATTATTTTATTATGAAAATAAAATGTTGCGAAATAAAAGAATTACTTTAAACAAATTAAATTCATTCCCACGCAAATGCTCAATTTTTATGTTTTACGAAATTATGCAAATTATTTCTTTAATTTAATTTGTTTGTGTAAAATTTTTATGGTAAAATATGTATACATACTTTAGCATATACATATATATGCAGTTTTACATATATATATATTTAAAAAATGTGTGTTAATTAAAATAGTTTTAAAGCATTTCAAATTATGCGCTGGTGGGTGATGGAGAAACAAAGAGCCAGAGGGGCAGTATCTGAAATGTAAATGATTTGGGTTTTTATGAATGAATTTATATTAGTATCTGACCGAATTTGATTTTTTGGCCGAAGCCGAAGCCGAGGGCCGAAGGATTTTTAAAATATAAAAAATAAAAATCTGAAAGTAAATTTTTTCTACCTATGTATTTTCGAATATGTAAGTATATACAGAAAAATATAAATAGTAGATACTCCAAATGACTAGTAACATTAAATAACTGTTCACTGTCGAAGAAATTGTTTACGTCAAAATATACAGTTTTATCGACTAAATATCTGTAGAACGACTGTCGTTCAACGACACCTGTGTCAAAAAAAAAGTTGGCCGATGGCTGTCATGATTCTGCTTATCTCAAATCCAAGATTGAATTAGCGTGTTAATCGATAAACCTGTAGCCAAAACCAGAATTAACCCTCTAGTTCCCAAATTTTTGACTAAAAAAAAATTGGGATTGATAAATTTTAATGTAAAGAACATTAATTTGATCTCAAAACCCTAAAAAAATTAATGGGCGTGGTTTTATAAAGCTGGAAAGTTGAATGCCTAAAAGTATTTGTTGCCTAAACTTTTTATCAATTTTTTTTTAATAACTAAATATTTTGTATAAAAAATGTAAGTTCCTAGCTACTCACAGGTAGTTTTTTTTATCTGCCTAGTATGACGGGAAGTATTTTATTTATTTTTCTTATTTTTTTCTCAAATTCAAACAAAATAATTAATTTTGCTATTTTTGACAAATTTTGAATTTGACTGTCGCTAACATCTGTAATACGCATCATAATTCATTACTAATGCATTTTTTCAAAAGCTTGGGAAACGATGTGATAAAATGTAGCAACAAAAAACTATTAAGGTGGTAATTACACCCGTTTTGATTTGATGAAGGCTGTCTAGAGACACGCTTGGGAACTAGAGGGTTAAGTAAAAATATTGAAAAGAAAATTTTTGAGATAGTTTTATTGTACTTATGTTCTTTTAGTTAAGTCATTAAAAGTTTGTATTTTTATCTATCTAGTTTTGAAAATAAGTATTTGTTTTTGGTCATTTTTTTTAACTATTTCAATTTAAATAAAAAACATTGAGAGTTATCACAATGATCCTGGTTCGGACGGAGTAGAACTATAGATGCATTGAAGATACGATGAAAGTTTAAGCGCAATCAGTTCATTAGTTTTGGAGATATCGTGGCAGCCATTTCGAAAAATGCTGTTTTGAGAAAAACTAGTTTCAAAGTTCAAATATGCATGACTGCTGTATCAGGGCCTGTAACTTTCAATCAACTGCGAATTTCAAAGAACCCCTTTACACATATATTCTAGAGCAATTTTAGCCAAAACAATTTTAAATTTTTTTGACCTCCTTGAAAGCAAAAAAAAAGTTAAGCGCCAATAATTGAAAATGTCGCCTTCTCCAACAGTTCACGCTTCTTTTCAATACGCTTCAAGTCTACCTTAAAAAGTAAAAAAGTTTGGATTGTTTCTGCTGCCTCTAATTGTATTAGCTCTAGCAGGTTGTTCGTTAAAAAAAATCACTGATTACTGTTTGTACGGTTGTAAATCTGTGAGTTACTTCAAAAGTAATAATAGAACATGCAAACGGAGAAAATATAACACAGAAATTGTAATGTAAATACTTTATATAACCACTTCACATTTATTTATTTGTATAAATTTTTACTGCCAATCTATAGTAAAAATTTTTATAAAATAAAATGCTTTTAATCTTCGGCTTCGGCAAAATACTTTTGCCAAAACTTCGGCCATTTTTCGCCGAAGCCGATGTCGAAGGTGCAATTTTGGGCCGAATAGCCGAAGAACCGAAGCCGATTATTCGGTCGGACACTAATACATATATGGAGTTTTTTAAATATATGAAAAATATTTAAAATATTGTTAAAAGTTTAAGTAGAAAATTTATAGCGCAAAATACTAAAAATAAAATATAATTAAGCATATGTTTTCACCGAAGGTTTAATGTCTTCTACACTAATGAATATTTAATGGACAACCGAGTTGGTGCTGGTAAATATTGTGAAACCAAGAGGGCTAAAAAATCACAGAATCAGGTAACTACACTTCGGTGTTTCAAGCTGAGATGCAAACGATTGCGATCACTGCAACTCTAATTTCATCAGCTCGGGTAGCCAAGCGGCTATTAGAACCTGTTAGGCAGTTGTCAAGTTTAACAGACATTATTACCCTTCAAATCGTAGATGAAGAAGTTGCCAAGCTTAACAGATTTGCGAGTAGAAATTCATTAACACTGATAATGCATGACTGACACTTGGCCATACAGGTGTTTATTCTAGGCATGACGGACATGATGACCTGAAAAAGATCAGGCCCCTGCAGTCTTCTTCCTTTCATTCATCATGAAATGTGGTTGACTATTGAAGGGGGAGGGGGGGCTTCTTGTCGATAGTCGAAGTAACTTATTGGGTCTCCTAGGCAAGTGTCAGTGAAGTCTGCGAAGGTGCAATGTGAGATCTATTACAAGGATCGTCATCGGCTCCGTTCGTTGACTATAGATTTTCTGAGGGAAATCAGTTTCAAGAAAAAGAATTTATGTGATGCATGTCTAAGAGATAATAAAACTGATACCTTCTTCCTTCTCTCAACGAGATGCACTATACTTTTATGAAAGAACACTTGGAGTTAGAGAAGTTTTCTTATCATAATTTTAAAAAACTCGATTAGATTAGTCTAGAAAATGTTTATGGAGTGCATTCAATCTGGTAAATCTTGCACTGAAAAAAAAAATTACTAAATCTTAGGAAATCTTCCTAATTTTAATGAAAAAATGGGAATGAAATTGCTCCAAAGTTACGTGATCTTTGAATGTAGGAAATTTACTTACTTATTATTAGTAAATTGTGCAACCTTAAGCTAAGGAAATTTTCTTTGCCTTAAGTACGGGATTTCCTATACGTTATGAAAAAAAATACTTGTGATAAAGAACTAAAGCATTTAATAGTAGTAAATTTTTTATTTTTTTTAGGAAAAGTTTTACTTATTTCAAGGACAAATATACCTCAATATGAGGACAAAAATAGTTATATTAAAGAAGGTGCTCCTTAATTTAAGGCGATGTTTTCCTTGTACAGGGGAAATATATCATAGATTTAAGGATATATTTTCTTTAAACCAAAGTAATTTTTACCTTGGAATAATGGTTGTAAATCCTAGATTTAAGATAATTGATTTGAAATAAAATACAATTTTGACTGAAATTTAAAACTTTTATTCATGTATTTCATTGCATTTTACGTATGTAGATATATAATTTTAATATTATAATATAAAGTAAATTTAAATTTTTGTAAGTTGAACAATTTTATACATATGTATATGTGCATATTTATACAGTATATATACACATTTTAGTTTACAAGTTTTTCATTTATAGGTTTATAATAATTTTAATTTAAAAGAATACTTTGGGTATTAAGAAAGTTTTATTTTTTACTTGATAAAGATGTGTTGGTGGAAAAAGGAAATTTTTTTAATTTTAAAAGTAAATCCACATTTTTATTAAGTAAGAAAATTTCTTGAATTTTATATGCAGTAAATTCTGAACTGTAAGTCCAAATAATAAAGTTCTTCTTATACATAGTACTATATCGTTTACAATACAAATAACATAAAAATTTTTCAATAATTTCGTCCATGTATATTTTTTTAAAACAATTAAAAATTGTGATATGTTTGCGCAAAAATGATCAATTGCTGATAGAGAATGAAAGTATTTGAAGTATTCATAATTTTTATGCAAGAACTGCGATTTTCCTTACTTGCTTGAACTTGGTCGACATTTAGTTTTTTGAAGAGATCTACGCCGCCTGTATCTTTGACTCGCTCTTTAAATAAGGGTGTTACAGTACAGCAAAACTGGCTCCAATTATCTAACAGAAGATCTTCTTTGCCGGGAAATAATTGTTTGAAGTCGGATTCAATCTTTGAAAATAGAATTGAAATTAAACTAAATATTGCAATATACCAACAAGTAATAACGAAAACACACATGATTGAAAACTTACCAAGCGAAACCCGAAACTTTGTTTTAATGATGGCCACGCTTCTAAGATGTTATGCAATGAAGGAGTACTTTTGAAAAATTCCTGTCGATATGTAAAAGTGAGCTGCCACTTATAAAGAAGTTCATCGTAAGGTTCTGTGCTGAATTTCAACCAATTTTTTGCTGCTTCGTCATCAATACTGGAATTGTAATCTATAAACATGTGCAAAAAATTGGAATAATAAATTTACATCAACAAATTTAAAATAAGATACTTTTATGACAGCTACTCTGCAAAACTGATTTTTTTTTTTTTAGCAATAACACAATTTTTCCTCAGCTTATATAAACAGTTGTGATACTTAGCATACAAACAGCCTCCGGGTTTTTTGTCTTTTCTATTAATGAAATATATCTCCTATTCAATATGAAAAACATATGTAATAGTATTAGAACGACATAAAAATATTAAAGTAGGAAAATTACTGGAATTTCAATACTTTTGATTGAATAGAAAAATAGCTGAACTATATTTTGTAGGTAATTATTGAATCATGTAAACCCAAATTTTGAGACTATAACCCACTTTGTGATTTGCTGCTTCTCCTTTTTAATACTAATTTTATATTATAATCATCAAAAACTATTAGCTTTTCTTTATTAAACACAAAACAATGAAACAGAACTTTATTAATTGTATTCCTTAAATTGATCAGTTTTTCGCTACCGTATGACTGCGAGTTACATTTGTAACATTGGTTCAGTTGAAGTTCTAAGTGGTGGACCCATATGTAGCATATCGGAACTTTGCCATAGCGTACTGAGGCCTTTAGACCACGAACTCAACGACCGAATACAGACTACCGAACCTTACAGCCAACTGATGACAATTTTCAAGGTATATACTTGTTATGTGTATAATTTGGAAGCTACTTAAATATATATCGGTATCTAAGAGCAAAAGCGCTTTAAGTCACAAAATGTAAAGTTTACAGAACGTAAAATAAAATGTAGTTTAAAGATTTCGTGTTAAGTGCCCATATTGTTTCAATATATTTATTAGTATAATTAACAATTGAATTCACGAAAAGTTCTAATATTGTAATTGATTTTGTTCAATGAAAATAAAACAGATGATGCCACCGAAGTAGAGCAAAACGTTAAGCGATGAAAAAATTTGTTTATTTTTTTAATATGAAGTAATCTAGTCAACGAATAAATATATAAAATAAAATAATTTTTACTTGTTTTGCTCCATAAGCGAAGTGGACTTAAAATTAAAAAGGGAAAGTACCTACAAAATATGGTTGTCCCATCACCCATTCCGATATGAATCAGGAAATGTATAATTAACTAATTTATTACACATATTTACCTTACACTCGGTTGGAAAAAATTCCAAAATTTGATTGCTTAAATAATTGAATTGTGGTGTTGCGTGAATTTTTTCTTTCAATAAATATTCTGCTATTAGACCAGCAAGATTTTTTCGATAATATGGGTTGAGTTTTTTGTTGTTTTCGTAAAAATTTAAAATTGTTGCACCTGTATAAGAAGCTCTTAGGAGTCCTAAAATGGAAAACTGCATGGATAATTTTACAAACAACAAAGTTATCAGTTTATGTAAATTAATACCTCATTTAGATCATCGATTGCATAGAAAAAACTTGATGAAATGGATGCAGTTGACCCTGTTTGAGATGTTGAAAGCTGACTTTCAACTCTTTCGGCTCTTTGCCAATTGAAGAGATTGTGCTCGAAAATAATTCGTTGGCCAAACAAGTTTTTAGGTACTATTTCAGACATTTGGCTGGAAGTCAAATATTTTAGGCTTTCTGTGGTAATGCCGTGTTCTGGAAGAAATGAAAATAAAATCAACAAACATTTTATCTAATGCATACGGGCAATATTGTACTCACCCATAAATAAATCGTAAAATATTTCACCCTTAAGTTTGCTTAGAACAGCATGGAATTCATCATTTGTGTTTTCCAAAACAATTTCCATGAACTGAAAAGAAAAATAATAAATAACAAAACTTATATAACGTCAGAACATAAAACCTAAACTACAACAGCGCGTCGTGGCGGTGGCAGGGGCAGTAAAACAAAATCAGCTATTCACTGCCATCAAATTTAGAAATGGACCTAATCGAAGCAGCGCTGCAAACTGCCATGACGCGCTATTGTAGTTTGGGCTTAACACATACACAACATAATTTTCTTTTCAACAAAACATAAATGCATAGCCAATTAAAATATTTGCATAACATCCTATAATTGCAAACTTTCTGAACACAATTGTTTAACAAATGAATCGCAGTCTGCGACATAGAATCATAATTGTGAAATTCTTTTTATGCATTTGCATACAAACTGAAAATTTTAAAAATTATACAGCACTTATGTTTTGTTGAAATTTCACTTATTTTTTTTCATTTAACAATAGCCACATTACATTAATAACAGCTTAACTTTCTTTATTTTTTCACAATATTAAACTCACTTTATTTTTCCACCTTCACTTTTTCACAATATAAAATTCACTTTAATTTCCACTAAAAATATTCCACGCACACGCATCAGAACAAAAATCAACTGCGCTTCTGATCAAGCAATAACAACAACAAAAAATGCGAATAACTGACAAAATTAAAGTTTCTCCCGTTATGTTTACAAAAACAAATATTCTTTGCATGCTCTTGTTGGGGTTGCCAACATGACAGAAATTCGTTACTTAATGGTAGAAAATCCGATTTAACTGTAAGTTCGTTGTTCAGAATTGTAAAATAAGACTAATATTTTTGGGAATAAATAGTTAAATCTTTTTTCGAAAGTATTTGAGTTATTTCTGAATGAAGTAGTCAATCAGACAAAATAAGTAATGAGCTTGAACAAAAAAGTTGGCATCCCATGTTAATGGAAAGAAAACGAACAATTTGCAACTATATATTTGCTTTCACTGTTGTTGTGCTGGTCTCTTTCTCTCTTTACAAAGAAATGTCGTTCGCAATAAAATTTTAAGAAAATCTCCTTACACCAAGGAAAAATTTTACTCACGCTAATGAAAAATACGTCCTACGGTTGAGTAAATTTACTAATAATAATTACAAGTTTTCCTAAAATAAAAATAAGGAAACAATTTCCTATATATTAGGAAACGTGACCTGAAGTGTAGGAATTCGTCTTAAAATTAAAGAAATTTTTACTTATATTTAACAGTTACAAATTGAGGAAAAATTTTTACTTCGTATAAGGAAACGAAGTCATTACTTTAAAGATATTTTTCATAGAGTATAGGAAAAAATACTTCAGCTTAGGAAAAAAATTTAAGGAACTCGTTTCCTTAGATTTAGTACAGTCTTTTTTTTCAGTGTGGTAAGAGCGGGACAATAGCAGACGATGTGGATGAGAATCTCCTTCTTTTTCACGTTGTTACAACTTGTGCAATGTTCGTTCTGTCAGATACGAAGTGTGTCCGCATGTTTCCCTATTGTCCTGTAAGGCTGCAACTCTCAAGTACAATGTTGTATGATGTAGGCTTGACTGTATGTGATTATAACGATTTTGGCCATATTTTGAAGTTGAGATTCTTATATGATTTTTTCTCGAGCCTGCTCTTGTTCAGACTTTGTGTCCTCGTCTTTCGTGAAGTCTCCAGTGACTGCTACATATTTAGCTTCAATTTAGGGAGAGTAAAAGTATAAAGTCTGGTATATTTATATTTGTAATGAACAGTATTACTTCTTTTTTATTTGTATTTATTTGCAGACCAGCTGCTAAGTAGATTCTAGACCCATGCCATAATCTCGCTTATTATGATCAGTTAAAGACCTGAAACCTCAATCACCACTTCGTCCACATACGTTATGGTCTTTATATACAGGGTGACAATTGTAAAGTGACGCAAGCTTTGCCATTTACCGTTTCTTTAATTTAAAAAGCAAATTCATTCATCATTGGCTTTGCTTTTAATTTCATTTGAATTTTTGTTATTACATTTTGAAATTTCCATAAAAATGGACAAGGAAAATATTCGTCGTGAAATTATGAAATTTCATTTGGCAAATTATAGTAGCCGTCAAATTGTAAAGGCTTTAAATTTGTCAAGTCGTACGGTAGACCGAGCTATTATTCGATATAATGAAACTGGGGGTTTTGGAGATAGAGACCGGGGAAAATTTTCAACAGTTGCCACTACTGGTTTAACAGAAAAAATTCGTAAACGAATCAAGCGAAATCCAAGGCGCTCAATGAGAAAAATCGCTAAGGAAGTGGGAGTAAACCGTGAAACAGTGCGAATCATTGCAAAATCAAAGCTTAATCTTAAGCCGTACAAGCTCCGAAAAGCTCAAGATCTGACACAAAAAAAGAAAGATTTGCGACTGCAAAGATGCAAGGCGTTGCTACGCTCCTCCGTGTTAAAAAATGTTGAAAATATCTTGTTTACAGATGAAAAAATTTTCACGGTTGAACAACATTTCAATGCGCAAAATGACCGAATGTGGCTAACATCATCATCGCAACAAAATAGGACTGTTGGCCGAGTTCAAAAGCCAGTTTCCGTTATGGTATGGGCTGGAGTTTTCGCTAATGCCAGAACCCCTCTAATATTCGTTGAAGAGGGTGTTAAAATTGACCAGGTTGTTTATCGGAGCATTTTAAATGAACATGTTCTTCCCTGGGCCCAAGATACATTTGGAAATGAAAACTGGACTTTCCAGCAAGATTCTGCACCTTCCCACATGGCAAAATTAACGCAAACATGGATAAAAGACAATTTTTCTGGATTCATAACATCTCAAGAATGGCCACCATACTCCCCAGACTTGAATCCAATGGACTACTCTATTTGGAGTATTTGAGAGAGTAAGGCTTGTGCATCTCAACACCACAGTCTGGAATCGCTGACAAATTCATTAGAGAAAGCCTGGACTGAAATTGATCAGGAAGTCCTGCAACGAACAGTCCTACGATTTCACTGTATTTGTTCAGTTTCGCCAGCAACGATCATTACACCCATTAAAAGGGCTGACCATGTTTTCAATCGCATGATTTTTTAATATGGATGGTTATATGATCCATAAAATCCACTTTCACTTAAATTTTTTTCCTCTTTTTGTAATACAACACAATAATATTTTCAACTTCAAAATAACCCTCTTGTGTCCAATAAAATCTTTCACATAAAATTCTCATGTCTGTTTTTAACGGCAAAAATTAACAACTAAGCAATGCTTTTTCCCAAAACTTTTCATGAAAGCTTTTTCCTATTTCAAATAGAGAAAAAATTATTAAATTTTTTTTTTTTTTATAAATAACGAGATAAACTTAAAAAAAAAACAGTTAAAACTCATTTGATTTACTGGATTGGAGCCGATGCAAATACAATTTTAACGACTTAGGAGCAACAACCTTCAGTATTTATGTTCATATTTATTTACTAAAGTTATATAAATTTGTAATATAAGAATAAACAACAATATTTATGTATCTAAATATAGAGAAGAAAGTAAGTACAAAAAAAAAAATATATATTTCTTTCTACCAGCAACTTCTGTATTCCGCAGTTCTGTACCTTACCCCACACAACATTGTGTGCTAAATTAAAAAAAAAAACAAACATCGTGAAAACAATAGAAAAACTTTATTTTATTTATATTTTTTTATAAAAATGCAGTGCATTTTGCATAAACGCATTTATTATTATTATTTTTATAGGATTTCATCCAAAGAGAACATTTTATGTTTTTGTGCTCGCTCAGTGCACATGAGTGAACTTCTCTGTTTTGCATAAGTCGGCGTTCTCCTTCTCTCTCTCTCCCTCTCTCTTTCTCTCCATGTAAATTACACTGAGAAAGCCATGGAAGCATCTCAATTATAAACGAAATAAAAATAGATTACACAAGTGTATGAAAATACATAGGTTTAAACTTTTTTATACTCTTTTTTTTCGATTTTTTTCTGGTATAATTTTTTTTTTTTTGCACAAAAATAATAAACTGCACTCGGTACATTGAAAAAGAAAAAGAACTAAAAGAAAAAGAAGCAGAAGTATAAGTTTTCTCATATTTTTCTCTCTCGCTTTATTGTTTGTATTTAATATATGTATGTAACTAGTAAAAAAAATGGTATGGCACCTGAAATGCATCTGTGCGAAACTATTTTCTTACTACATACATAAATGTGCAAAGAAGGAACTTTTAAAAATTAAAATGGTTTTAATTAAATTAAATAAAAATGATTTTAACTTGCAATAGAAATTTGAACAAGTAAAACTCAAAGCAACTTGATGTTGTTGTTGCTTCAATTGCTGTTACTGCGGCTGCTGCTGCTGCTGCTGCTGTTATTATTGTTTGTGTTGCAAAAAGGGATTGGTAACGCTTAGCAGTTTATGCTGCTGCTGTTTAAAATCTTTGAAGCATGACTCGTAAATAACAGGAAGTGCCAGGATGCAATAAAAAAAAAACAGAAAATAGAAATAAATGAATGAAATAAATGCTATATGAATTGAAATGTTGGTTGAATCGAAAGAACACTTCCACTTGCACAAATGGTATAAAAAATATTTTTGTGACTTCGAAAGAAAGTAGCTGCACGCAAAGTACAGAGAAACAGAAACATAAACAGCAGGGTGGAATTCTGAAATTCTTATTTGTAGTAGTAAATATAAAATTACATTTATAAATTTCCACAATTTTATGTTTTCTGATATATAGTGAAAGAAAATTTAATTAGAAAGGATTGATATTTACCTGAATTTAACATTTTTGTGTTGCAATTTTAAACTAAAATTGAGTCAAAGAAAATTAGGTTTCTGTTAAAAGCTACAAGTTGCAAATGCAAGCGACAAACAATTGGAAGTATAACGTAAGTTTATAGCTGCTGATTACACGTAATTAATTTGAGTTTCTTTGATTACATCTGACTGCTTCTGAGTCTCACATAATGTCTCTAATTGTTTTGAATTACATTAAGTAGCATTTGATTGCTCCTGACAGTTTCTGTATGTCTTATAATACTTGCAATTGCCTTTGACTACCGCTAACTGACTCCTACAGGTTCAGATTAGTCTAGAATGCCACCGTCTTCTCCTTTAGCGCCTTTTACAGTTTTACTAGTTTTTCCTCGACCGCCTATTATTCTAATTAATTGGGTTTGTATACTTTAACCTTCTCTTCCTCTTTAGAACTTTAACTGGTTAAAACTTACTGCATGGTAATATCATAAATTACATAGTATACAGCACAAAAATCCAAGGTTGGAGTTATTATATTTTGGGTATGGGTTCACTTTTTCTAAAGCGTATTTTCATGATAAGGGGTCGTTCACATATTCGCGAAGGCATTTCTTTTTTTTTTTTGAACCAAGTCATGATTTGAAAATACACTAGAACTACCTAGGCGCCCAACTGACTGTATTTAAGGCCACCTTCTGGTCTAGATTTTTAAAAAAATCGATTTTTTTTTATATTTCAAAAGTATAGGCTTTTAAAAGTATACTGTTTTCGTATCAATATTTCCAGAATTTTGACTTCTACAGCCTATTTAGCAGGTGAGCGCAGAAGCAGGTAAAAGGGCCGACCGAAGTTCAAACTGATTTATCTCGAAACTATATTTTTCTGCACGTTGGGACATAAAAAACAAGAACTACTCGACCGTTTCGTCTAAAATTTTACTATACATTCTGTCAAATAAGTACCCGGAAATTCTCATTTTAAATTTTCCCTCTGAGAATATTTCCCAGGTTGGCACAACTGTCAACCACTATTCTGTGAATTTTTATTGCTATGTGTCATTTAGTTTGGTTACGGCGTCATTAAGAACAAGTCAACCTTTTGTGTGCGTTGCGATTTTTACTATGGATAAAAATATAGAACAAAGAGTTTGTGTGAAATTTTGTGTTTCAAACGAAACGCACAAAGCGATCATTGTGAACGAGTTTTTGAACAAAAATTCAACAAATATCATCGAACAACCACCGTACTCTCCAGATATGGCCCCGTGTGACTTTTTCCTGTTTCCAAAACTCAAATTACCACTTCGTGGAACCCGTTTTGAGAGCATTGAAGACATCAAAACTAATTCGCAACGAGAACTGAAGGCCATCCCGGAATATAGCTTTAAAAAGTGTTTCGATGATTGGATTGTTCGTTGGAAGAAGTGTATTGCCTCAGAAGGGGCCTATTTTGAAGGGGATATAATAAATTTAGATGATTGATAAGTTGTTTGTGTTTTATTTCAAATTTCCGGGTACTTATTTGACAGAAATTATTATTCGGTAAACCAGTGTTTATCGCAGGAACTACATTACTACGTTAAATACTTCTTACTTTTTACATACCATACAAAAAGTAATGAAAGAACGGTCTGTTTTCGTAACGTAAATTGCAACAACACGCTATTTTGTCAATTTGTTTTTTCTTTTTCATTTACTGATTACTTTTATTTTCTACTACGCTGTTTCGTTTTATCATTACATTTATTTCTACCATGAAATCGTGCTACTGGGTTCTGATCCCAATTTCTTTGCGCACTTCAAGTCCTACAAAACAGCTTCCAGGGGAAAATCATACTGGAAACTTCTGCAGAAAAAGACGGAAATGTCTGAACCAGTAATACTTTTTGCGAGTTCGGCGGCTTGCCATGTAGTTTTATTAAGCTAAATCTAAAAAAATGGCTAAATAATATGGATATGATACATTACTGGAAGGGAAGCGCCTGAAAAAACAACTGCTGGTTCTAAGCAGGAATCAAATAATAATACTATGCAATATAAAATAAATTTTTTATTTTAGAAAATGCTTTTAAAGACACACCAGTTCACTGTGAAAGTGAAAATTTTAAGCATTTTCGAAATTTTTATTAAAATCAAGTTTACAGATTTTTGTTGTTCAGTGACTTATAGTAGAATTTTATGGGCAACACATTTCTTGAACATATTGCCCCTCTATCGGCCCTCGTAATGTGCCAAAAATGTAATTTTGTTTGAAAAGGGCAAAAACGACTCATAACGGTGGGCGCTAAAGGGTTAATATGTTGGAAGAAAATATTCTACAGAAAATTCTATTATAAGTTGTTGAACATACAAACAAGCTTTAATGCAAAACTAACCAGTTGTCCTATGATTTATTATACTTAATCTGTTAGAAATGGGCAAACTTTAGGCCCGAGTAAAAAGAAAATTAGACGTAAACCTTTAAAACGCCGAGATACGTATAATTTTTTTTCTCGAGTTCTATCAGAATCCACTTTCAGAACCTTTGCTATTTTTGAAAAAATTGATTTTTGTCGGACAGTGTTTTTACTACACTTTATTACACTCGAAAATACATGCATTATAAAATCATTGTGATGTAATGATATGGTAGAAATTCTCAACGCATACTAAAATACTTTTTAATAGCAACGATTAAAGTAAATATTTTCACAGCGCATGCGTGCCGTTTTCATCACCAATTTACAGTGTACTACACACACACACATACCATTAAATTTCGAAATGTCAAACATGTGCTCTCTACTCATTAGGGGGCATGCGGCGGTGGCAATGGCGGCAGCGTCTGATGCCTAACCTATAATTTAAGCACAAATACATTAAGAATATTTGTAAGAAACCAAACATCTGCCTGGCATTCGGTCTATCTATCAATAAGTGAGATTTGACTTACTCTTATAAAATATTATGAACTAAAAATGCCAGAAACAAACCCATTCCTCGAAAAAGAAGGTACGACTGAATGGCTGGGGGACAGAGACACGCACGTGTCAGCTTAAAAGAGAAAAAAACAATAAAAGAAAACACATAACGAATTTGTAAAAATATTTTAAGGGCACACCTAAAAATAGATAAATACATACATAAATATGTATGTGTTAAATTTATGTAATTTCACTCATGTACATTCTATATACATACATAAATATCTAAATTTATACCTATGTACGTTTATGAAACTGAATTGAAGATGAGTTTCTAAATGAATGTATAAATAAGCACTTAAAGACCAAAGTAAAATTTTGCTTAAGTGTTTGATTTAGAATGCTTGTTTATATCCGTGTTAGTATAGCGTACCCTTATTTCTGTTTTCAATGAAAAATTTATAACAATTGTATATCCGGTGCGCACCCATATAAAGGTCACTTCAAAAACATTATATTTATAACACATGATTTTCAATTTTAGCATGGTCAATGGTCATTTTCACATAAATTCATTCAACTATGATACCCTCTTAAATATGAAAATTTATTTTCTCAATTTTGTATACAACTTGAACTTCATTATATTCATTTTAATTAAGCATTTTTTCCCACCCTAGCAATTCAATAGTTATTACAATGAAAATTTATGTGAATGAAGAAGGGAGAGGAAGTGAGAGTGTTGAGTAAGGTTGCAATATGTGTTTGACATATGTTCAAAAAATAGAAAAAGCTGTTTGCTCTATAGATACTTATTTATACCTATGCCTAAAATCTTACAATAACAAAACGCTATCGTCTATGGCAGGTGTTTCAAAAAACGTAAACAATATTAAGAACATAGTGGCTTTAGCAGACGCTGCGCCTAGTGTTTACTGCTGGACAATAGAAAGAGCTGGTTTGATAATAAAGTAAAAGAACAAATCTGAGCTGAGAGTGCGCCAGCAAATCCAATCAAAAAACTAAAATAATTGGAAGTCGATTTCTTCAAAAAACCTTTTAACTTTTTATAAAATAAAACTTGTAGAACCAGTTTTAGTTACTTTTCTCACAATATGTAAAAAGAACTATTCAAGTCTAAAGCATAGTCTTGAAAATTAGATTAAAAAATACTTATATAAAAAATTTTTTGGTTATTTTCAGTAATGGAACCGTACAATATAAAGGATTAAAAAATCGTAGTAAAGTTTTGAAAATTTAATTACCATATATTTTTAATTTTTTGATTTTACGTACTTTATTCACCTTTTCTTTTTAATCACTTTTTATGTTTCCATTTCCATTTTGCTTGACGTGAAAATATAAAACTTTTCCAACTTCCTTTTTGATGCTTTATGGTTTTCTTTGTTTCTAGCTTCTTTTTTACTACTTTTTTACTATTCATTCTTACTTTTGCCTACTTATTTCAGTACTCAACATTTATGGTGTTGCTACGTAAAAACCAAAGTTCTCAGTCAAATTTGCGTTTTAATTTCGCGAAAGCAAAAGTTTCACGTTTTTTTGTTGCAGTCTTATTTGTGGTTGCAGCAGTTTTTTTGCATAAAATTTTTGCTATAGTAATCTTTTTTTTTTTTGTCAGTAAAGTCATTGCACTTGGCTACTTCCTTGGTTTTTTCTATTTTTTTTTTTATTTTTTTTTGGGAAACTATGCAAAAATGTGGAATACATACTTTTTTTGAAGGCAATGAGCGGCGTATAATGGTAATTGGAAACTTTATTATTATTTATATGACGTTAAAAAAAAGTGCTGTTTTGATGTGGTTATAATTTAATTAAATAAAATAATGCATAGCATACTCTATCGAATACAAGCAGCAAAAAAAAGAAGGGCTTGGGTGCTCACAGTTGTACCGCTGTGAATACCCTTATTATTTCAAAAACTTTTTTCACACACTTTCTTTAAAATATGCAGTTTTTCTGCTTGCTACTTATAAATATTAACAAATACCTAATTTTCCATATTAACATTAACATCTAAATTGGTGCATAATTGAAACTATTTAAAAACTAATTTTAAGTTTAAGCTTCTTCACTTTTCATCATCAAATACACTTAAAATAATTTCTCTATTTTTCAGTTCATTAATGAAAATATGTTATCATTAAATAACTGAATGTCTTTCGTAGAAACCAGAAACCACCAACTTAAACAAGACAAAGCTACAAAAAAGGAAAAAAAAGAGAAATTGATTGTGCTTATTATTAGTTTTTTTTATAAAATAAAAAGTGAAGTAGAAAATCTTCCATGCCCACTTTAGCTGTTAGTCTTTCTCTACGCATGATGTAAATAAAAAATCTGTGTAAATAGTAATTTATATAAATGTTGAAGAAAAAATGAAATGAAAAAAAAAACAAAACAAAAATAAACGAAGGGGGCAAAATTTATGAGTGCGCATAATTTGATTATAATTATGTGCTCAATTTGGCTTATGACAAAAGCAAAAAAATAAAAAATTGTTGCAATTCTTTCTTTACAAAGAGAGCATTAGTTTATTAATTTAGTTGATGGTTTGAGAACATCGCAAATAAAGGCGTGTCAATATCTGTTTTAGAGTTGAGTACAACTGTCTGTTGTAGAGAGTCTTCACGCTTAAATATAGGCAATATAGGTATATAGCTTTTTGACGCTTCATAGGGAGCACAAATGATCCCTTAAATTTCAAATTTAATGTAATCCAACTGCTGGTACCTTCTAGGACATTCTCCTACCTTACCTCAGTCCTAATCTAAACCTACACCGGACCTTATAGAAGGTGCCTACGCTTGAACTACTTTAAATATGAAAGTGAATTTAAAGACCAGTTATTGATTTCCTACTCTTGGATGACAATATTTTTAATCCGAGTTAAGGTCTGATTTTATGGTTTTTTTTGTCGGTCTGAGTTTTGGTCTTATTTTCTGTTTGGTTTCTGGTCTGACTTTTACGATGAGTTTTGGTTTGATTGTTCTTCTGACTTTCTTTCTGAATTGTTGTCTGATTTTTATTTGAATTTAATCTAAATTTCGGTCTGATATTATTAATTTTAGTGTAATTTTTTGGTCTGATTTTTAGACTAATTTTTCTTTTAATTCTCCTGATTGTTGATCTGATTTTTCATTTTAATTTTGGGATAAGTTTTGGTTATCAAAATGTTGGTCTCATTTTTGATTCAAACATCTGCCCGAGTTTGAATCTGATTTCTTATTAAAATCTTTTTTTGTTTTGTTGTATAATTTGTTCTGACTTTTGAACGAACATCGGTCTGGTTTTTTGTCTGAGTTTTGGACTAGTTTTTAGTCTGAATTTAGTCTGACTTTTGGGTTTTGATTTGAATTTCATCTAAATTTTGGTTTGAGTTTTAGTGTAATTTTTTGGCCTGAGTTTGTTCAGAGTCTTGGGTTTAATTTTGGTTTGATTTTTTGTGTATTTTTTTGTCTGAATTTGGGCTGGTCAGTTTCTGTTTTGGTCTGATTTTCTATCCGTCTGTCTTTTGATCTGAGCATCGGTCTGGTGTTGGTCTGAATGTTTAGACTAATTCTTGGTCTGAATTTAGTCTGACTTTTGGTTTGATTTTTCTTCTGGGTTTTGATTTGAATTTGATCTAAATTTTGAATTGAGTTTTAGTGTAATTTTTTGGCCTGAGTTTGTTCAGAGTTTTGGGTTTACTTTTGGTTTGTTGTTTTTTTGTGTATTTTTTTGTCTGAATTTGGGCTGATCGGTTCTTGTTTTGGTCTGAATTTTGATCTGAGCATCGGTCTGGTGTTAGTCTGAATGTTTAGACTAATTCTTGGTTTGAATTTAGTCTGACTTTTGGTTTGATTTTTCTTCTGGGTTTTGATTGGAATTTTGTTTGAATTTGATCCAAATTTTGGTTTGAGTTTAAGTGTAATTTTTTGGCCTGAGTTCGTTCAGAGTCTTGGTTTGATTTTTTGTGTATTTTTTTGTCTGAATTCGGGCTGATCGGTTCCTTTTTTGGTCTGATTTTCTATCCGTCTGACTTTTGATCTGAGCATCGGTCTATTGTTAGTCTGAATGCTTAGACTAATTTTTGGTCTGAATATTGCCTGACTTTTGGTTTGATTTTTCATCTGAGTTAAGACTTTAATTTCGTTGATTTTCGTTTGAATTTAATTTAAATTTTGGTTTATTCTAAGTTCTTGTGAGCTTTGGTGAGTTATAGTTCAATTATGGTCTGAGTTTTTAATTTGCGGTTTGGTTTAATTTTTGGTACACATTTTGATTATTGATCTAAATTTAGCCTAATCGGTTCGTGTTTTAGTCTGGTTTTTATTCAAATTTTGGTCTGAATTTGGTCCGTATATCGATCTGAGTTTTGTCCTGAATTTTATTTATATTTTTGTCTGATTTTTGGTCCAAATATCAGTCTGAGTTTTAGTGTGGTTTAGAACCCATTTTTGCTCGAATTTTGCTTGTCTTTTAATCTGATTTTTGGTTATCAAAATTTTGGTTTAATTTTTGTTCCGAATATCGGTTTGAGTTTGGTGGGATTTTTGTTTAAATTTTGTTTTGAATTACAGTTTAATTTTGGTCTGAATTTGAGCTGATTTTTTACCAAAACACATCGGTCTGATTTTTAATTTTGATCTGGTTTTAGGTCTGAAGTTAATATGATTTTTGGTCTAAGTTTTGGTCCAGAAAATGTATAAGTATTAATTCAAGCATTAACAGGATTAAAATTGATAAGTGTAGGGTATCTCGAAGTTTATATTTTTTATATTTAAGTTTATTTATTTATTTAATATTATTAATTACAACAATGAATTATCATAACTAATAAAAGGAAAGAGTACTAACGACCAGGGCTTTCGACTCGACTAGAAACTAAAAACAAAATGTATATTATTATATTTTGTCAGATAAATTGCATTGTTTGATAAATTTTACGATTTTCGATATGTTTGTGGATGATACTTCTTTTAGAAGAATACTTGGCATAACTTGTCCAAATAGGTTTGACCTAATGTTACTGAATGATGAGCATTCGTCAAGTATGTGACGAACGGAAGAAGTACCGTGACAGAATGGACAACTGTTTGGATTATGCCCACATAGTATATGTTCATGCGTAAGTTTTGTGTGCCCTATTCGGAGTCGTATAAAAATTGAAGCATGTTTTCTCGAGCAGGAGCTAGGATATCTCGGCTTTATACAGTCAGGGTTTGATTTGGTGTACCAATGTTGATATTGTAACCATGTATCATGTTTCTGTTGATCAAGTGCTTTACATATGACATTACATAAATCTAGTGTTGTTGCTGTATAAAAAATTGGAGTTGGTTTTTTAGTAGCTTCGTTTGCAGCTTTGTCAGCTAGTTCATTTCCCGGTATACCAGAGTGTCCTGGCACCCACATTAATTTTATTTTGTTGGGATTTTGGATGCAGGAGTTTCGAATTTTTGAAATGATGTTGTTAGTGTTGTTAATATTTCCTACAGCGTTGATAGTTGATTTGCTATCAGAACAAATAATGAACTTGCCTTTGTTTTTATGCGCAAATTCTGTTGCGTGTAAAACGGCGAGTGCTTCAGCTGTAAAGATAGAGCAGTGTGGAGCGACACATCCTGATAAAATTACGGAACCATTGCTGTTTACTATTGCAAAGCTAGTTGATTCTTCAGACTTCGAACCGTCTGTGTAATGGAAATTCCAATTTTTTACTTTGTACCGATGCTCTATTTCATAAAATTTTTCTTGGTAGACGGAGGTGTTAATTTAAGTTTAAATGAAGTTCTTTGTGGAAAATTTTTCTTTCTTTTATTTTATAAAATGAGTGATGGCAACACTTAAGTTTCATACACACTCAACTAATTGACAGTATTACAGTTCAAGTGCTGACAATAACCAAAAAAAAGAAATGTTCAGTTAAGCTGCTTCGTTTAATTTTATAAAAAAAATCGTCATTTCATTTCTTTAAATGTAATTTATTTCTTATTTTGCAATTTTTTTTGCTTTCATACATAATTCTATTATTATTTTCATTTGTGATTTTACTGTAACTCACTCTGTCAAAATTGTATGAAGCTTGTCAAGCCTCTTTTTATATTTGTTTTTTTTTTTGTTGTTGTTGTTGTTTTTTGCGCTTTTTGCTGTATTCAAGCATAAAAGTAGTTATTAAATTTAATGACGGCACGTTTACTTGCAAAAGTGTTTTGACTTCTCTTACTATGTACTACTTTTTTCTACTACTTACTTCTGCAGCTTCTATTATTATTATTATTCTTTTACTTTGTTTCTACTATTTATTGCTTTTGTTGTTGTTTTTGTTGTTGCTGCTGCTGTTGGTCATCGTGTCTTTTGACTGTGCTTTGCTGCCAGGTCTCCAACTTCACAAAAAAGGTTACAATGCCTACTTAGGTTAGATTTTCTCTCCCCATCTACTGTGGAACTAATTGCTATTTTTTTGTTGCTTGTTGCTGCTGTACGCAAACCGAAGACTTTCAATTTACGGTTTCGTGTAATTGTAATTTTTATTCTTTTTTTTTTTATACGCTGTGTTCGTTTTCTTTTTGCGTCACATTTTTAGGTTATTCACAGATTTTTTTTTTTATTTTTTCAATTTATATCAAATTAAAAGCAAATGTAGTTTTATATTTCTCATATCTAATAAACGTAGAATTTCATAATGAAACTTGTTCCCAAATTATTTCACAATTTTCAAAGTAAATTGTTCTTTTTTTATGTTTTAGGTAGTAATGAAATTGTTTTCAAATGGTTTTATTTCATGCTCAAAGTGGAGTACTTTGTGACGTATATGCGTCGCCGTGTCATGGTGTCAAAACGTATATTGTAATAAAACTTAATTTTCATTATAAACCTTAAATTTCGTAAATTTAATGTCATTTTAATGTTATCAAAATTTTAACTTGTAAATTTTAAAGAGTTATTACCTTTTCTTTTTTTTTGCTTTTGATGATTTTTAATGAAATGATTATGTTGAGTTAGCATTAGTGTTTCATAATCAACACTTTCACGGAAAATTTAAGCAAAACAAAAATGTATAAAGTGAAATTAATGTAATTATTTGTGAGACGAAAAAAAAGAAAGGAGAAAAAACAAAATGCATGAGAATTTTTATTGCTTATTTATAAAGTTAATTTTTAAAAAGGATAGCTTGCTTTTAAAAAGGAGTTAAAAAGACCAAAGTATCCAAAGAAAAGATCGGCGTTTGTTGGTTAACTTTAAGCCTTAATGACTTTACACAGATCTGCGAAATTCAACTTTTTTCCAGATGCGATAGTTACTAGTAATTTACTATGCATATTCGTACTCTGTATCCAAATAGTGATACAGAATCTTTTTATTACATCAGGATTTCGAGAAATCTTAACCCAAAAGTACGTGAAAGCTGATTTCGGATATTTTTTTAACGTCTTTGAATATAGAAACAATTTGGTTTTACTACTGGATGTTGAACCTCTAGATCACATGGTCACAGTAAAATAATTAAAGCCCTAACGGTAGGCCTGGTTCCGCAAATAACCGATTGTATCATTCCAAAATATTGTTTTGATAACTCAAACTTAAAAATTTTAATCGTGTCGGGTTGATCGGCCACTAGTAAGCGATTATGATTATACTTTTTACATGGACGGGTCTAAAATAGACTGTGGAGAGCGCTGGTGTCTTCTCACAGGCTCTAGTTTTTTTTTTCGTATTTTCCTATTTAGTTTTTTCGTTGACCCAACTCTTCTAGCGTGTTCCCGGCGGAAGTATTCGCTATTTTACAAACTAGTAGGGCAATTTCGGGCAATGCACCGAAAGAGAAAAATGTAGCAATTCTTTCTGATAGCCAATCCGTGATCAAAGCAATGATCTCAAGAATTTCCAAATCAAAACCAGTTGATGAGTGCAAGAGGGAACTTGGACAGTACATTAATTTAACTCTCACTTGGTTACCTGGACATAGGAACATAGGAACGGAATTAAGAATGTCATTTCCTTGGCTAGACATGGTTCTTCGCTGAACATTTTTCAGTCGAAACAGGTTTAATGGAGGTTCCCTTAAATTTCTCTAAGAGAGACATTTTCACGTTCTTCTTTTAACAATCCGACTTCAGATGAAGAGGTTTAAAAAATTGCGCCACATCAACAACGATGTAGTCTCAATATAAGCTTTCTAAAACAAAAGAACTCTTATATATTTCCAGGGTGGAAGTCCCACGAATACCAGCACTTTAAATGGGTGTTCCTCATAATGATTTCTGCGATAGTTGTCATGACATCGAAGAGATCGAAATTGAGACTTTCGACACACTTCCTGTGTCACTGCCCTCCTTTCGCAAGCTATAGACTCAAACATTTCCTATGCAGTATAGAATAGGCCGCTAATGTCAACCTCAGCATGAAGTTTTGTGATTTGACTAAATGGCTTGTGCACACCTTACACACTGGAATAGCTAGAAAGCTTCCCTTTAGACTTAATCATCGAAATAGTGATATTAAAAAGTTTTAGGTACTATACCAAACTTCGTGTTCAGAGGAACAGATTACATCATACCACAACTGTATTTCAAAAGCGGTTTTAAGATGAGATTTCCTACGAGGGCAGAATGGAAAGAAAAAAGCTTTTTAACCGAATACGACATTTCCATTTTTACAGATATGAAAATGGCCTTGCGGGGTTGGTGCGGGGTCCACTCACCGCATGTGGAAATAAACCAGTCCGTACGTTTACCTAATGATGTCTCGGGTTTTCAGTCTGAAGTTCTGGCTATTAGGGAGGCTTGTCGATTAATAAGGATCATATCATAGATAGGTGTAAAGTCGGTAGCTAAATCATTATGCAGACATCACTCTCATCTGGGTTCCCGGCCATAGGAAAATCGATTGGAATGAGAAAGCTGATAAATTAGCACACTCAGGGTACTCTCATGACGAATCTCTAAGCGTACCGGTTCTAGTTCCCTTGGGAGTCGCCAATAGAAGCATGTACCTGCACTGTCTTCAACTGGCTAATCGTGGCTAAGGTGGAAGTTACTAACATTCTGTATTACCCCGCATGCTACATAGCCCTCATATAACGAGAGTAGATCTCGCGAGTTTTAACCAGGGATCGTGCCAATATTGCTAGATTAACAGCATCCTACACCGACCACTGGTGTATAAGTACCCAGGCAGAGAAACTGCGCATCCCTTTTAACACCCACAGCAGAAGTTGCGGAAACTTAGAAGAAAAAGAAACAATCTTCCACTTACTTTGTGAATGTGCAGCCTTAGCGAGGACAAGATATAGGTTCCTGGGAAAGTATTTCCTCGATAACTTATCCGATTGCTCGGCAGTCAGTCCAAAGAATCTGCTAGGATACCTAAACTCCACCGGTTGGGTTTAGTAAAAGCACCGCATTAATTCGAGTTCGGTGAGGAAGTGGTTTCAAAACAGCGCTATAGCGCTGTTAGCGGCTCACATTTTGTCTGCTGTGGGTATAAAAAAGGCGGTAATTCTTCTTCGCATAATTAGAGAAGCAATCATTCAACCTAACCTAACTTTACTACTCAGTTCTGCTCCAGTTTTTGATACGATTTTTTTCAATTATTAAACTTTGAACATTTCTGTGCTAAAAATGAAAAAATTTTTTAATTTTCTACCGTCTATAAAATAGAGAAAAAAGATTTACAATTTTATTATTTGGGTTAAGATCTCTAAAAATTCTAGCATGATAAAAAAATTCGAAGTGCCGATTCGGATTCAGCGCACAAATAGACATTAAAAATCATTGTTTGTTTCAGTCATTGACTATCTAATTCATTTTTAAAATATTAACAATTGTAAAATTTATTTTTGAACAGCAACTGTAATGAAACAGTCAAGTTTATATCGGTACAGTATCGCCATCCAGCCTCGGTCCAGTACGGACATGCTTACCATATTTTGTAGATAGAACAAAAGTTCATACAATGAAGGATCCTATACTCCTTTTATTTTCTGGTATTATTCATCAAGTAGGTACCTATCGTCCATTCCATAAAAATTAAAACTCAATAAATAACATGAGTATTGAACTGAAATCGGAAAATGGGACGGCCCCAAAAGTCAGGTACCGCGACCTATAATATTCAAAGACCTAAGTTATAAAAGAGAGTAAGAAAGAAAACTAGATAAGTAATAACCTAACCGGGAATCGAACCCAGGACCCCAGAGGCAAGAATCTAGCATGCTGCCACTAGACTACCGTAGCGGTGGTTGGGGACCTATAGTTTTACCCCAGTTCCGAACGGCGGTGTGGCCATTTGTTATCACTTAGTGACTCTGCCATTGCCTATCAAAAGGTGTACTTGTAAATCTCCAGACCGAAGAGGAAATTAAATCCTATACCTCCTGGGTGAAAGTCTATTTCACTACCTACAGTATAATTTACTAGTAAAGGGACAACTTTTTAAAATAATTATTAGTTTATATAAATTGTTGCTTTTTCAAAACAACTTAACTTATTTTATAGTTTTTTTTTTATGTACCTAACTGTATCTTGTAAAACTATATCCTTTCTTTCTTGCTTATTCATGTAGATGTTATATGAAAACTAAAAACACAAACAACAACTACAAGTTACAACTGCTAATTGCATTAGGTGAAAGTGTTTATTAATTAAAATAAGACCAACTACATAATATAATAATAATCTTAACATAGTGGACGACTGCCCTCATAAATTTTGAGACGGAAATTTGCAATTTCCTAAACGAACAACAACAAACAAAAACTGTTAACTAATATTTTTGTAGCTGTCTCACCGTCACTATATATTTACTTTGTTGTTTGTTGGTGTTGTAAATATTTCTGGGGTTTAATGCTGCAGGCATTTTAACCTCATTCACTTTTATTATTTGCAAATAGAAAAACGACAAAAATTACAAAAATAAAAAAAGGAAAAACATTTGAAGAATTATATACGATATATGCGGGATTTTTTTTTTGCTAAATTGTAGTTAAAATTTGTAGTTAAAAGTTGTGATCATTTAAAATATTACTAGCTACTAACTGCAAAAATTCTAATTAAATTTGACTAAGTTTTTTAAAATTAATTTTAAATTCTTTTTGTGAGTTTAAAAAATTCGGATCAAGTTTGGTTTTGAATTTTCGTTTTGCCTAAAATTTTGACATTTTTGTATATATTTTCTACTAGTATAAATTTTCCACCATAAGCCAACTACAAAGTTGTTAAACCTCTTGACCCATTAACACATTTCAATGCTATCAACCAGCAACAGCAACAACAACAAAAAAAACTTTGTAACAGCTTTGTACAACAGCATCTTAATTTTGTGGCAAACACACTCATCAAACTGACTCTAATAACATAATAATTTAATCAAAGAAACGACCAAAGAAACTTAAAAAACCAAATGATCGTGTGAACCTGTGGCAGTTCTGGGCTTTCCTCACTTTCTTTCCCCTTTGCCTCTACGTTGCGACTTTGGTTTTTCTCATCAGCATAACACAGACAAAATAAAAATTCTCTTTCATTGTCGCACAATTTCAATTGGGGTAAATGAAATAAACATTAAGTCGGAAGTTTTTGTTTCTTTTTCTTATTACAAAGGTAGATTAAGGTAGACTTAAGCTATTAGGGGAGCGCAGGCGCAATTTTGCCTTTTGCATTTTATCTATTTATATGTATGTAAATACCTCATTTTATTTCACACAATTTAATTTGCATGTTAGCGTATTTGCCTTCATCATCAAAGCAACCAAGTGGAACAATTACAACACAAACTGATGATGGACAGACATGCAAACGCATATACAGACATATTTATGTAAATATATATGTATGTGTAGAGACGGCCTTAAAGACATTGTTAACAATTAAATGAACTTAAAGGCGAAATAAAATAAATTGTCTTTAATCTTGATTAACAAATGTTTAAAAAAAAAAAATAGAAGAAAAATGTTAAGTGTATGTTAATTTAAATTATGAGCGCGTATTAATTTGTAAAAAAATATTACAAAAACAGCAAAAATTATGACCCTTTATTATTTTCACATACAGTAACACAATTTATTTGGCAAATCTTCCTGTATTAATATACCAAGGCAATTGATCACCAGTCACCTAAAATACGTTTTTCAGTTTTTTTCAAAAATTGCTACCTTATTGATGGCGCCAAAGTGACCTAAAGAAAACAAAAATATTATGGCCCTTATTATGAGCTGCTTTCGACGTTCGATCTTCGCTGGTTATCGAAAACCGAATATCGAATGTAAAATTCTTATTATGAGCAGTGCAACCCTGTCGAAATTTTCGTTGGGCATCGAATTTTTTGTCGAACACAATTTTGCTTTCGATACGTGCATGCTGAGTAATAATTGTTAAAAATGTAAGTAAGTATTTTGCAACTTTTTTAGCTTTTTGAGGACTAAAAACTAATTTTAAACGGTTTTTGTAAATTTTATGCAGATCTGAAGTGGTGAGTCACAAATTGCAGTTAGCAAATCCTTTGCAAAGGATAATTCCTCAATCGCAGAATTGTTGCCAATTTTAATATGCTTGGAATTGATCTTACTCATGTGCATTGCTTCAGCAGTTCATCTGTAATGGTCATCAAGTGCACAAACGTTTCCTTGGACAGTCGCAAGTTCTGTAGTAATCTGTACACAAATTTTATAGATGGCAAAGTTAATTCGAAAGGCTGCACTTAATCGTTTTCTACTTCTGGCCAGTTCCATCAAGCTCTCATCTTCTTCCGATGAATCGTTGAACCATTATTTCTGTTTTGTCCTTATTTTTTCTAATTCATTTTTAAACAAATCGTAATTATTTTTCAAAATGACGATCAGCTGAGAGAAATATACTATCGTGAACAAGCCAAAATGAGCGAAATTCACAATAGCGCTATTCTCTGTCAAATTCGTTCGATCAGGGCATTCGACCACAGTTGAAGATGCAGTTCATAATAAGGGCCTATATTTTTTTTACTTATTTTTAAATTTTTGTTTAATTCCTTTGGAAATTTATGTTTTGCTTTGGGTAAATTTGGGTAAGGCTCTTGATGGAAACTTTATAAGAATTTTATATTGAAACTGGGATTAATAAATACGAAATATGATCTTACTCTATCGCCTCTAGTTTTCTTAAGTTCAAGAAAGGGTTAAGTGAAGAAATATTATTAAAAGACTTTGTCTATCTTTGAAAAAATATCTAATAAAAATATACTCAGAAGGTTCGTAAACTATTTCCATTTACATTTGGTAACCGGTGACCCATAGGAGTTCAGACCTTTGCAGGAGAAAATGTTCTGTTTTGATAAAAAATCGTAAAAAGAATGTGGGCTAGAAAATACGAATCCGTATTCGCTTTGCGGTATTGGACCGTAAGGGTTTACTACTTTCAGTATATGGGCTCCGAAGCTGCAACGAAACAGATGGGATAGAAATTGTGGAACACTTACTTTATAAATATTCGATACTCACAAATAACAGACTCCTTATATTAGAAAAAGCTATTTTCGATGACTTAAAAGAATTTTTCTTATCAAGTTGCCGAATCCAACGAAATGGACTTAACGCCAATTACAAATCCATTATTATCCATCGTTTTTTTGCAGTTATTGATGAGTTTTACGATGGACGGTAGTAAGTTTTCAGTCTACTATACGACAGTAAGTAGGAGTACGTTGCGTAATTTTTCGCTACCCATTACGCTCTTGTGTAGACTGATCTGTAATATTTTTATTCTCAAAGATTTGATCAATTATTCAAGTCACTATATATGCAACTTTCTTAATTTAAAGGGAACAAAATTTTGTATTTCAAAGATTAACATTTTGTCTTTTAAGTATATTTATTTATTTTTTTTTTCTACATTAAAATATTAAAATTTATTAAGATTTTTATTTTGGTGTTTTCGTTTAACTTAAAGCTGATTTAAATTTATGATTTTTACGATGGCGTTAATTAGCTTTCGTTTTGCCTATTTGAGCATAGGTTGAGAAAAGGTGTTTGTTTGTTTGTTTCTTGCTCTGTTCTGCTTTACTTTTTTGTCTTTTGTTTCAGCGCAAAGTTTTCGATTCGAACAGAATCTAATTAAGCAGCATTAATTTTTAGCTTTGAATATTTTAAGCATATTCGGTTTTATTGTTTTCTTTCCACCAGTATTAATTTGTAGAACGTGGGAATAATTTTCGTTTTAACTTAAATAGAGCTGGCGTGGATTATAAAATCAAAGCGTATAGCAAAAGAAAAGCTTTAAAGTTCATTAGCCTTTAATTTAAAATTTAAAGAGGACAACTTTAAATTTTCCACATTTTAGATAACTAAATTTTTAACTTTTATTTGCATATGCAGGTGCGGGCTACTATTTGATTTCCGTCAAGCTGATTTTAGTTTTTCCCCCGCCAAATAATACATATAAATTTTTTCTTGAATTTTTATTGCTATTGTTATTCTTATTTTTTGTTTCGCAAGAAATTTAATATTTTTACGCTTCGTGTTTTTCCTTTTATTTTGTTTTCTTATTGTGAGGGCGTTTTGTTTACTTTTCTGTCTCGTTTTCCGTCTGCGATTTTTTGTATATTTCTTTTGCAGTTGGTTTCTTTTTCATTGTTTTATTTGTTTTTTTTTTTTGCCTCATGATTTTTGTAGCATTTTAATTGTAACGTTTTTTGTTTTTGAATTTTTTTTTTTGCTTTAACTGAAAGTGAAGCGTGCAACTTCCACTTCCACTGTGCATTTATAGCACGCTCGTCAACGACATTTTTATTTATTTATATTTATATTTTTCTTCTGGCTGGAAAAAGCTGTTCCGCATACAGAAATGTTAATTTTATAACTTTCTGTAAAGATTTTTGTTTATTTATGAAACATAGTAATGAGGGTAAGGGTTTCTTAAAACATTTGAATATTAGGGACAGATGCTACACAATTAATTGTTAATTTTATAAATTTTATAAATATTTGCAATAGAAGTGGGGGGGAGGTGGGGGGTACCCTCAAACTTTTGAAAGTCATTGAAAATGCAGTAATCAAAAGTGGCCTCGAATTATATAGAAAATCTGCATCTTTGTGATGCTTGAAAATTTTGTAGGATTTACAAGAGATGTTGATATTTCGTCTAACAAAGAGATTCCCAATTTTAAACCGGCTATTCAGATCCAAAAAGAAACACCAAAATTAAACAAATAACTATGTGAACGAAAATCAAAAAAATTTCGGATTTTATACAAATTTGGGCACCTCTAATATTCATATTACTCTATTTACCTTATTTGCAAAATGCAAATTTAATACATATAAGAAAAAATTCACTTTCTATGGCGCGGCATCATCATCATCAGCAGCAACAATATATGACTGGCAACAACAAAAACATCCAGAAACTAATCGTTGAAATAAATAGAACTGATTATTATCATTTCATCACGTGGTGATGGTGGCTGCTTCTGCTGCTGTTGTTGTCTTTGGTGTTGAGTGTTGTTGATGTTATTGTTAGAGGCACATGCAACTTGTTATTGTTAATGATTTATGTATGAAAACAATCTGGTAGCAGATTGGTAGTAGTGGGAGGTGGCAGCATACTAATCATGCTGCAGCAGTTTCGATTTCATTTGAACGGAAATGCACGTCGTCTTTGTTTTAATTACTTACGACTAAATATAAATTAAGGCAGCACAATGGGAAATAAAAGGAAATTATTTTAAATTAAATTGTTAAGTTATCTAAACTAATTGCATTAAGTATTTTAATAATTATTTTGTTTTTTTTTACCTTTTTATTTTCAGATTTACATCAGTTATTATTAAATACATTCAACATTCCATTATTGGTAAGTTTCAATTTACTTTTCTACCTTTAAAATGATTTTAAATTTAATTCTGCACTCATTACCCTCTTGACCAAATTGACTTTTCAGTTCGTTCAGTTTAGTATTTTCCTTTTAACTTTAATTTTCTTTCTATGTACTTATTTTTTCACTCACCTAAACGAATGTACTGAAATGAAATCAGTTAATACCGTCTTCACCTACAATTGACAATAACAACAATAACAAAAAGTGTTAAAGAACAAAAAACACAGCTAGATTTTACAAAATTTCTCTACTCTGCTCTCTTCAATATTCTGATCTCTTTCAACACTGTAAGTAAACTAGTTACATACAACAATAACGAGAACAACGACAACAACAAGAACTGACAAGTGACGAAAGGTGTTGGTTTTGTTGGTATTTCTATAACTAAAAGTTACGCTTTTAGTGTCAAAGTATTAACCTCGTGACGCTTTTTGGTTTTGAGCAATACATACATACATATATATATATATATATAGAATCGTCATTCAGTCGTCGCGTGACTGCACCATAAACCATAGAGAATGAACTTTGAGGTTAAGTGAAATGAGATGCAAAATGCTAAATTGAAAATCAATCGCTTCGGCATGAGACTTGACGGTTGATGTTTTACCCGTTGTCGTTCTATGGCAAAGGTGTGCATTGGAAAAGAATTGCGGAGCACGGTAAAAGGAAGTTAAAGAAATACGTAAGAGTCGAAAGAAAATGGAATTAAAGTAAAATAAATATTTGCAATGGAAATGTCAAAGTCCAATTGTGTATGTTTGTTTGTATATATGACAGTGAATTTGTAGTGTTCGTTATATTTCCATCATACGTACATATATATTTCTAAAAATGTTCATAAAGTTTCAGTTATAAAGAGCATTTGCAATTAGCTTTAAATTAAATGAAATGGATTTTATTTGTTTGAATTTAGTTGGGAAATTAATTTTTGGGGTTTACCGGAAACAGGAGGTTTTTACTATATATGAGGTGAATCCGATTCATCACTTTATCGCTCACTTTAAATAGTTTATTCTCAAATTAAAATCGAAATACCATAACAAACTGCAGACTAGGTGGCTAATAATAATGTCTTAGTTTGGGTTAGGTTAAGTAGGTATATTTCCTTAAGAGCGGATAATGCCACCGTCTCGGCTCAAAAAGTAGAAAAAACAAGTTGGCTTGCTGTTCCAGTGTATTAGAATCAAAAATCATTCGGTCAGATTACGAAAGTAGGGCAGAGTATTTTTTGTTTTCTTTTACTCCTCTTGGGAGCTTAGGGCTTCTACTAAGCATCGTGCTTAGTTTGTTATCGTCTGAGCAAGTGATTGACCTACCGCAGATGATCCTGAGCTGTAGGGTTGAAACCTTTTTTTGACGTTGCTCAGGACCAGCGTTTTTCACCATACGGCATACGTGGGGGATTTGACTTTTTCATGCCATTACCCTCAAGATGGCACTTTTTTTGTATATGCATTCGCTACAATGGACGTCGCTACTGCATTTGTGTTCTTTTACACAGTCGACTGGCGGTATACAGAACGAATTATTTTTTTTTTTATACGAGATAGTTTTTTTTTTTGGCTATTTGGGCTATTGGTTGTACTTGAAAAGTATTTAAATACATAAAAAATGATTTTTTAAGGAAAGTGTACGGCCATGCCCTTGCCGGGAATCGAACCCGGGACCCCTGAAATGATAGTCTAGCATGCTGCCACTAGACTACCGAGGCGGCACATAGCAGAGTATTCAGTAGTGTCCGACCGAAGGTGATTTTTTGGCCGAAGCCGAACTTCGACCATTCATCTAACCTTCGGCCGAAGCCGAAGACCGAAAAATTTTTAAAATATAAAAAATAAAAAACTGAAAATAAATATTTTCTACCTATGTATTTGCGCACATATACAGAAAAATATATATAATAGATACTCCAAATAAAAAGCTGACCAGTAACACTTAATAACTATTCACTGTCGAAGGAGCTGACAAATATTATTTATTTCAAGAATCATTTAATAAATTTTTTTAAGTCAAAATATACAGTTACATCGACTAAATATCTATAGAACGACTGTCGTTCAACGATACCTGCGTCAAACAAAAAAAGTTGGCCGATGGCTGTCATGATTCCGCTTATCTCAAATCAAAGATTGAATCAGCGTATTAATCGATAGACCTGTAGCCGGAACCAGAATTAACCCACTAGTTCCCAAATTTTTGACTTAAAAAAAATTGGGATTGATAAATTTTAATGTAAAGAGCATAAATTTGATCTCAAAACCCTAAAAAATTTAATGGGCGTGGTTTTATGAAGACGGAAAAGTTGATTGCCTCAAAGTATTTGTTGTTGAATAAACTTTTTATCAATTTTTTTTAATAACTAAATATTTTGTATAAAAAATGTAAATTCCTAGCTACTCACAGGCAGTTTTTTTTATCTGGCTAGTATGACGGGAAGTATTTTATTTATTTTTCTTATTTTTATCTCAAATTCAAACAAAATAATTAGTTTTGCTGTTTTTGACAAATTTTGACTTTGACTGTCGCTAACATCTGTAATACGCATCATAATTCATTACTAATGCATTTTTTCAAAAGCTTGGGAAACGATGTGATAAAATGTAGCAACAAAAAACTATCAAGGCGGTAATTACACCCGTTTTGATGAAGGCTGTCTAGAGACACGCTTTGGAACTAGAGGGTTAAGTGAAAATATTGAAAATTAAATTTTTGGGATAGTTTTATTGTACTTTTTGTACTTTTAGTTAAGTCATTAAAAGTTTGTATTTTTATCTATCTAGTTTTGAAAATAAGTATTTGTTATTGGTCATTTTTTTTTAAATATTTCAATTTAAATAAAAAACATTGAGAGATATCACAATGATCCTGGTTCGGACGGAGTAGAACTATAGATGCATTGAAGATACGATGAAAATTTAAGCGCAATCAGTTCATTAGTTTTGGAGATATTGTGGCAGCCATTTCGAAAAATGCTATTTTGAGAAAAACTAGTTTCAAAGTTCAAAGATGCATGACCGCTGTATCAGGGCCTGTAACTTTCAATCGACTGTGAATTTCAAGGAATCCCTTTACACATATTCTAGAACGATTTTAGCCAGAACAATTTTCCAAAACAAAAGTGAAGCGCCAATAATTGAAAATGTCGCCTTCTCTAACAATTTCACGCTGCTTTTCAATACGCTTCAAGTCTTCCTTAAAAAGTAAAAAAGTTTGGCTTGCTCCTGCTGCCTCTAATAGTATTAGCTCCAGCAGGTTGGTCGTTTAAAAATCACTGATTATTGTGTGTACGGTTGTAAATCTGTGGGTTACTTCAAAAGTAAAAATGGAACACATGGAGCAAACGGAGAAAATATAACACAGAAATATAACCACTTCACATTTATTTATTTGTATAAATGTTTACTGCCAATCTATAGTAAAAATTCTTATAAAAAAAATGCTTACAATCTTCGGCTTCGGCAAAATACTTCTGCCAAAACTTCGGCCATTTTTAGCCGAAGGTGCAATTTTGGGCAGAATAGCCGAAGCCTAATATTGGGTCGGACACTAGTAAGTATTTAGTATTCCCATATTTTACTGTGCAATGACTTGCCCTAAGAGTTTGAGCCTAGTTCTAGCTGGACAACCACATATCTTTCAAACTAATTTTGGGTTGACCGACTGAGTATTTTTTTAAGCTTCTGACAAGTGAAGGCGAGCTTTGATCTTATATTCAGTATCTCCAGCAATTTTATTGACCTCAATGAATATTACCAACAAACCTTCACCGGCTTCATTTTTATGATTTCCCACATTTGCATTGATGGTGTCATGCCCACTTGCCTATATAGCTCTTCTTATTTAGCTGGCGGCATCCTCTGATGGCCAACAGAAATGCATACGCTATTTGGTTAAAATCGGATAAAGATTCTGGAAACGTATACAGGACAGACAAATAAACGTGAGCTCAATATTATAAAATAGTTATAGAAAATGCACGAGCGGATCCAAAGATTTTCTAAAAAGGTGTTAAAATTTTGTCGCTCTTTAAATTGTTTTTTCATTCATCAACGATTCGGTGAGCGATCAAAATGTATCAAATTCTCGTCATTTAGGGCAGAGGATGAAGTTTAACCCCAGACTCTTTATTATTATTGAAACTAAGGCCATCTTGAATGCTAGTGAAGATTCTCATCGTTGCCCTGTTCTGGAAAGTAACAACTTTTCTCACAGGTAAATTCAGTGATAAAATTTCTCAGCATAATTCAGCACAAAAGTTACAGGAAAATTCAGTCCTGTTTCAATGCTGAAATTCTAAAGCTAAATCCGGCAATCAAGTAAGCCTAAAATTCAAATCTGGCTCTAAGACTCTTGAACTCTGTGATGAAATTAAAGTTTGAATTTAGGACGAGAGAGTCCAAAATTTACAGGAAAAACTCGTGAGTGATTCAAAACTAAAAAGATGATTAAAAATTGTATGGAAATTCATGAAAATTTTCAGCAGTAGGTAAGGCTAAGGTTATCAAACCTCAAGTGAGTCTTGAACAGTCATTCGTTTTTCTACTGGAAGGTTACCCACTTACCTCGGTCAGAAATCAGTGGTGGGTCCAAGAAGAGATATAAGGTTGTTGGTTGTGATATAAGAATAGTTAACATTTAGGTTGTGCCAAATATCTAGTTTCGCATATGCGAAATATTTTAAAAATTTTAGACTTTTGGTTTCATTTTCAAGTTATTGCCAAAAATATCAAAATCAAGAATAAGTCAGTACTATTTATTTTACTAGAAGTAATTCCTCTAAAGTAAATGAACTGCACGAAAATTAAATAAAAATTAAGTTGTATTTGAAATTTCTTTGTTAAGTGTTCGAAAATTATTCGCTTTTGTTTTTCTCACTAAATCAAATATTTCTTTATTCACCTTTGGTTTCGCTTTCTCTATAAATTACATTACAACTCTGGTTACAATGCTTTATCAAAATTTTTGTATAATGCGTAGCAAATTATTTTTCTTCCATTTTTTCACCCTAGACCTGAACCTCCCTATCTCTAGAGAGTAACAAATTGAAGCAGATCTTTTTTTTTTTTTTTTTTAATTGTAAAAATAACTTTCCATATCGATTTAAACAAAATAACATACACGACAGCCGCAAATTAGCTTTAAATTGCGGTTCTTTCCGTATAAATAAATCCGGATCCGATAAGTAAGTAATTTCACAGTGATACGGTAATAGACACAAATCTCAAGTTATGTGAACATATTTTTTTTTGCAGCGTGATTTAAATTTCTTCCATTTCAATTTAAATTGAGAGTGTATCAATAAAGTTTCATCTTTCACCAAGTCTTGCTCCTCCAATGTAACCTTGGTGAATGGTGAAGCGAGCGAGCGCCCTTGTATACCACGTACACTATGCAGCAGTAAGTAATTCCCCTCGCTGATTTAGTTTCGCATGCAGTAAAATTGTTGAAGCTCATCGCTTGTAAATTGACACTTGAGTGACACTTAAGCGCATCCAAGCAATGAGGAACAGCAGCAGCAACAATATTCATTCGTAGATGATTTGTGTTGATTTCTATTATTGATATTAAATAACAATAAGTACATATGCATGCAAGAGGGAAGGTTCAAAGAAGAGCTTGAGGTTTAAAGTTTGAGAAGGTGTTGGCTTAAAGTGTTGCTTGTTTATGTTTGTGGTTAAATGCATTTCAATATTACCAATTTATGTCAAAATAAAACAAAAAACAAAAAAAACATGAAGCATAAAGTGATTTTAATCAATGTCGGAAAAAGTAGTAAACAACTTTCTCTTCATGTTGTTTGAAAATTATCAGGAATATAAATCGCAAATATTTAATTATGGAATTTTACTTACTTTAGTTTAATGCCCAAAAGGGTATGCTATGCTACTTGCAACCAGCTTTCCGTATAATATAATGCAACATTACGAATTCCTATCAACAGGAACAGCAATAATAAAAGCAATGAGTAGCGCGCGACAATTGCTACTTTTATGAGCAATTGAAAGTTATTGCCATCATTTGCCATCTTTGTGCTGCTTATGGATGCTTGCAACATTTTCACCATTACACATTGTAAAATGTACATAAGTAAAAGAAATTGTTGTTGTTGCCGTTACTGTTGGCAGCGACAGCATCAGTAGCAACAAAATTGCCACACATATTGCTGTGAATTGTACATTTGTCGTTTGTAAATCAATGGAATACTTTCTTCAATGATTTTTTTCTCCTTCAGTTTTTTCACCGTGCTTCACTTTATCTCCCATTTTATATCTTGAGATTCTTCTTATTTTACTGCAACAACAACAACAACATGATTGCATCTGTAAACTGCGTTTTATTTTGCTTTTGCTGCTGTATTTATTGATAGTTTTATCACTGTTTCGCATAAATAGTTTTATTTCGTTGTTGCTGTTTGGAATTTATGTGCTACTGCTGGCAGGTTGCTGTTGTTGGGGTATTATTGTTGTTGAAGTTATGATTGTTGTATACATTATTTAATGTTAGCCATGATTGACAGTATTTTGACATTTATTGTAAATATTTGCATAAACTTGGTACATATTTTTTTTTTTTTTTGGTATTTATGGCAACCATAAATTTTGTATTTATGTGTTTGTGTAAAAATTGTATTAACCCTAAAGCTCACAAGTGAACCAGGTAATTTAAAAATAAGGTTTATTATTTTATATTTGTTATACCTGAAGTAAAAATCGGAATTTTAAAAATCCTTACAAATTTTCATAAAATTTTTTGTCAGCTGGGAGAATTTATTGCATTTTAAATTGTAAATTTTTGGGTTAAATAAAAGAAAATGAATTTTGAGTTATTTATATATTAGGGTGGTAGGTATTTGTATATCCCTACTTTTGAGATCTGTTGTAAAAAAAATCGAGGGTAGTTCAGAGAAAAAAAGAGTTTCAGGTATTAAACAAACCAACAAATTTAACTAGCTTTGTTCATAATCATCACAAATAGATAGTCCACAAAATCTGAAAAGATTTAAACTATCATTTCATGTCTAAATTGACTTAGTTCTCACCCTGCTTAGCATAAAAACACATCAGAATAGTAATTTTCCAAGTAGTCCGAATTTATAGCTGCAATTTTTCACCCCAGCTTTTCAAGCAAAGTGTTGTCAAAACAGTGACCATCTGTGCGGATGCAGATGCAGTCTGGTGACTCTGACTCTTGAACGAATTGAGCAAATAACCATGAAGAAATTGGTCAACTCTTACACCTACCTTTCACATAAGAAAACACCAATTTAAAATGCCTATAAATAATCTTATGTGTAGAGATGTCGAACTGATTGGCTATGCTATAAAATTATTTAAGTACTGTACGCCTACCTTTGCCTTTGGTAATCGAGTTCATTGAACTCTCAGTAAGCATAAATTAAAATTTAATGGAAATTATATATTTACTTACTAAAACAAATTGAAATTAATATTGACGAAAACTTACTGCTACCAATTGTATATTTTTAAAGTTTGACATAAATACAAGCTTATTATGAAAGCGTAGCGAATTTAAATTTTTGCATAGATATTGATTAGTAATTTCAAATTTTTTTTTTTTTAATATATTATTGTTTTTATTATTACTTTTATTATTTTCAGGCTATTGCTAGCTTCATTTTAATATTAAAGTAAAAAAAGTAATTAAAAATTTCAGCGTTTAACTCAATTCAGAAATTGTGACGAAAAACGCCTATAACCCTATAGTACCCGACTTTGCCCAAATGTGAAAATTATAAATAATAATAAAATAGTTTAACAGCATTTTTGCAATAGAATAGTCACCCTATAATCCTGAAAGGGTGTGTTATAAAAACCATTTTTGTAAAACAAGCTTATAGTCCAGCACGTCTCAGTTTTTTTTTTTTTACAGTGGGTCAAAGTTTTCTTATTTTGGTCGAAGGGAGCTGAATACTAAGTGCAAAAAGTGTTATAAATTGATATCTGAGGAAAATCTTATCGGCAAAGTTGTACAGTAGAATTTAACAAGGGTCATTTCTGTAGAACATTTTAACCCTTTAGTTCCTCTTTTTATGAGACAATTTGGCTCCTTTTTTGATGAAAACCTGAAATGTCCTTTCAAAAGAGACATTTAAGGATTAAGATATTCCACAAAAATATTTGCCAAAAATTTTTACTAGGGGTCACCAAAGACATAAAAGTCATATATATAACGGTTAACTAACTACAGAATTTTTAATAACACAATACTTGTGTAATTTGTATTAAATTTGAGAAAAGATAAAAATTCTTGAACTTCACCTTTTTCTTGCTTTTTGTAATTTAAAAAAAAATTTAAAATGGCCATAACTCGTTGAAAAAATAAATAAGTTTTCACTTTAAAGGGGTGTCCTGAATTAGAAGGTTAAATAGAAGCGTTTTTTCTTAATTATTTTTTAGAAGGGAAAAAAAGAAATTAATTAATTAATTGTATAAATAAATAAATAAATAACAAGCAATTGAAATTTTTCAATTGCTAAATTTTTTACTTCATTGGCTTGTGTTTTTTAATTTCATTTGCTTGTGTTTCGTTTAGTTCACAAGAAGTTTCACTTCTACCTTTTCTACCTAATGGCGATGACAATTGTAGACGAACTCTTTTTGTGTGCGACATCTTCATGTAATTCCTTGGACATTTGCGCCATCTGTATGTGAAATGTATAACTGTCATAAACTTAAAGATGGCGACGCTACACATTGTTCATTCTGCCATAGGCGTGTGTATGTGTGTGTAATTAATATGTTATATTGAATTAAAACTATTTATGAATCGTTTATTATATAGTTTGCTCGTGAATTCAGTTACGAAATATTGATATTTAGCCCCTCATGCACATTGCTCGACAAAGTTATGTCGCATTGCAAACTTACGCGCGACATCACATCCGGTTTGTTTTACTCTAGGACAAGAGAAAAGAAGTTTCACTTCAAAAAATCTTTTAGGTGCTATGAAAATTATTTGAATAGACTTTTTGACCAACTTTTTTGGTTCGCTTAAAAGATAATTTAATAATATTGAAGAAAGAAAATGTTGGCTCGATTCAATAGCTCGTTTAGTTTTTTAGCTATTATGCCCACCACTTTTTCTTTCCCCTTTCTTTCCTTAATTTCTTTTTCGTTCTCACCTTCAAAAATTTTTCAAAAATTACAAAAAATTTAAACCTTTTAATCTCAAAAATATTAGTTTGTTTTTTATTGAATAAAGAGCAAAACGATTAACTCTTGTTAGATTCTACCCGCACAAATGTGTTTGTGGGCTCTGACTGTGTTAAGAAGGCATTGCGTAAGCAAATAGCAAAAAAACCGAATTTGTGGTAGAATTTAAAACAAATCCTGACACGAAGATAAAAAGTTTGAAGCAGAAAAAAATATATGCGTCCAGTTGTTTCCAACAAACTCGAAAAAAATCAAAGCTCCTCCCACCATGACGATTAAAATTACAAACTCCAGATTTTTATATGTATTCCGTTTTGCATTTATAATTTCTTTTTTGCACTGCAAATTAATTTCGAAAATTAAACGAAATTTTTCACATTTTCTTAATGCGATCTTCTTAGGAAACTACTATTTCTTTTCAGTCTTCTAAAACCTCGCAGTTCTATGTTGTCCTAAACAAATCTCTCTAAACTTTGCCCATATTTGTAAATTCAAGTCGACCCTGACCATTCCAAAACTTTTTACTCTCAAACTCCTAAGTTAGGGTTTACTTTTTGTAACTTCTACAATTAATTTTCACGAGAATGTGTATACATACATACATACATACATATGTACTTACTTTCAAATGAAAAATTTATCCTCTGAAAAGTAAAAAAAAAATAATTGAAAAAAATTTAGGTCACAAATGTTTCAAAATTAATTCGGAGAAATTTCACAGCATCAAAAACACACACGCACACACTCACATACATGTATGTATTGAACACACTGTACTGCCGTAGCAGCGTTGATTTTTTGTTTGTTTGGTTTTGGGCAGGAGAAAAGACGTCAGTGGTTGTCGTTTTGTATAAACTTTTTAACTAAAGAAAACTCTTTATGTATTTTTAATATGTAAGTATGTATGTATGTATGAGCATAAAAATCATAAAAACTTGTTTTCGCCAAAGTTCAAAAAACTCTTTTCTTTTCTTGTTATGCTATGAAGCTAAGTGATTTTCATACATATTCAATATATAATTTGATTTTGAACCAAACTTTATATTAACAAAAGTTAAAAGTTGAATACAAAAAGACGCAAAGGAGAATTAAAAGCAAACAACGTTGAAACACTTTCATTGTTTTTGATTTGGGAAATTTCCGAACTTATGAAATCACGAGTCACCGAAAAAAATCTATGGCATTGTGAAATATATTGGCAAATGTTTTGCATAAAAAGAATCTTTTAAAACAATTCTTCATTAGGCATTCAAATGAACTTCTTCTTGTCTAACATTTTTCAGTTAATTTAACTAAGAAATTTTTTGTATTCTTGTTTTTATTTTTGCGAAAAATCGCTTACTTAAACTATTACATAAACTTGATGTAGTTATTGTTTAATAAAAAATTATATACACGGACTTAATTGTCAATGATTAATGTTAGAAAGGTGAAAAAAATAAAAAATTTCAAAGCCAGAATACTTTGCTAAATGAAGACTCCAAAACTAAAAACAAAAATCAAACTAAATAGTTAAAGAAAAATGACTCACAATCAGTCTAAGCAAAATAATTACATACCTATGAAGAAAGAAAAAAGCTTCCGGCGTTTAGAAAAATCAATCAATTCACTTAATTGTTGGCTTAAAAGGTTATAAACCAAGTGAATATCATTCATACATAAATAGATACATACGCACATATGTCTGAATAGAAACTATACAAAAAAATATTAAAAATATTTTCAAAATGTAAAAAAAAAAAAAAATATATATATATATTTAGTTTGGTTATAGCCGAAAGCGTGATACTGTACAGTGATGCATAGAATTCCTAAAAGAAGATAGATGTGCCCATTATTCAATTGAATACCTCTACTTGCGGAGTTGTAATCACGAATATTAATCAAGATTAAATATCTCAAAGGGAAGATGGTTCAGCATTTACACCTTCATATACAGCAGCAAGTCAAGATGAGGAACACCAGACATAAGATAAGAAACTGAATGTTGGCGCCAACCTCGGACTGGCACTTGGACAATAATTATCAGAAATTAATTTATTTTGATGTAGATTAAAACAAGCTGAGAAAAGAAGCGCAATGTTTCTCAAATCAAATACTAAGAAATTTTAGAAATACTCAGTAACTTCGTAAAGAATGTACTTGCTATACTTTAAGAGTTGATTTTGGCCGTTTTGGTATTCGGAATTGGAGAAGTCTCATTTTTTTTTACACATTTCTGTACATAGTTTTAACAAAAAAAATCAAAAAATCATCGCCGTTATACGGCTACAAGTGATTTAGCATCAACAACTTTGAATTTGAACAATTCAATTTTTTTTTTTTTTTTAAATTGTAACCCACTAAATACACAGATACTCCTTTCTCTCCAACCATTATCAATAACATGGTCCATTGCCTTGATGATTGCAAACATTTCTGCTTGAAAAACAGAAGCATACAACCCAAGAGAGAAGTAGAAGGTGCACTCCATCATTTTAAATGAAGACCCCAGAACCCGAACCGAATTCTGTTCTGGAGCCGTCAGTGAAATCACGCTTACAATCAACACCCGTCCTAGGTCCCTCCAACAACCAAGTTTGGGCCTCTGGAATTTGTATTGTATAACGCTGCTTTAAAACTGGAATTGTTGGCATTGTATCGGATGGCATTGATAGAAGTTTATGCTTACAATTATTAACCAACTTTTTTGAAACTAACTAGATGTTCTTTTTCTCACACTCTTTCTACCCTTCTGCTAACTAAGTGTAATGATATTCATTAAATAAGTATTCACTCATCATTGTTTGTAAGTAACTATCATTTATCAATTTATAAACTTCTACACTTGAACCACTATCACTACATTTGAAGACTTGCAACACAAATTACCAAAATTGATATTGACACCAAATGAATTCAATTCTCAAATGGAAACAAAAAGAGTCGTGACTTGCAACTGATTTATCTTGACTTTAAGATATTTAATTTCAATTTCGCTGCAGCTTCTCGCTTTTGTTTCGAAATTTCCATATTATTTTCGTTTTCCTTCCAATCATTCCCCCCCCCCCCCCCCCCCCTTCTCCGCGCAATTCAAAGATTTGTCAATAATAACAACAACAACATACATTTTTATTTTTCTCTCTCTCTCTCTCTCCCTCGCTACAATGATTTCTATTGTTTACAATTTCAATACTTTGCTTTTATGCTAAACACAAAAACAAAATAATGCTATGCAATATAGATTCGAAATCGATCTACATACACAAACAGACAACAATCACACACAGTTGGGTATTTAACTTAGCTTCCAGCTAGCAAGCCAGTCGTTGTGCCAGCCGTAGTATTTTTTGAAAAATGCGCCTCAACTATTGCTGCATCCGCCATTGCCGCTTCTGTTAGCGCTGCCATCGTCATAGCTCGACTTCAGTTTCGTTTTCAATAATATTGAAAAATATATACTTTTTTTTTAATTTTTTTTTTCTGCTTTGTTTCCTATAGAAAATTGATACTTGTGCCAAGTTTCACGCGATCAATTGGAAAAGTAATTTTCTTTAACTAAACTGGCATGCATATATTTTTCTGGTTTCTGCTTTTATGTTGCCTGTTGACTTGTGTTTTGTAATGGTCAAGTTTGGGTTTTAGCTGCACCTGTGCCTTTCTTGAGTTGTGCGCAAGAAAAAGGTTTCCAGTTAACTTTTTTATTACTTTTGTTTTTCTAGTCGATTTTTAATTTTTGTTTTAAATTATATTCATGAGTTAAGTTGAAGTTGAAAGTTTTTTTTTCTATTTTTTGTTTTGCTGGTCGTGAGGCACACCAGCGTAGCACAACAAAAGTGTGTCTGTTATTATTGATTTGATGCATTAATTTGAAATGCTAACACAAATGCAACATGATTTTGTGTAGCATGATTATAAGTTTAAGGTTTTTTTTGTTTTGTTCGTAGTTTTTGTTTGATGAAAGAAAAGGTGGCATAATTAAACATAATTATAGACCTTTCTTTTAGGAAAGTGTAAGAAAACGCAAAATATCTTAGCGTATCTTTTGTGAATTCGATGAGTGTTTATATTCTGTAATATGTATTTATAATTTACGAAAAATCGATAATATTTGTATACCTTACTTTGAAGTGCTGAAGTATTAAAATCTTTATTTAATATGTACATTAATAAATTCAAATAATTCAAATAGAAGTGGTCACGTTTGGAGAGATTCACTGTTTTATTTCGTATCCGAATGGGGAAAGTATTAAGCTTTTTCATGGGAGCATTTTAGTAATGGACGTTTGAAATTGCCAGCCCGTTGGAACATAAAGTTTTTATTATCGGTTTTCTATGATCCTAACCAGCTTTGAAATAAGGCTTTTCTCTAACTGCTCGCGAACACAAAAAAAAAAGCTGAAAGTATACAACTAGTATATGTAGAGATTATGACTTTGGTTTGCAATTTCATAGTTACAGAAATATTTTGTATATAATGAGGGGTGAGTAAAAAGGGAAAGATGACGAGAGAGAAGATAAGGGAGGGAGAGAAAGGAAAGTGAGGATGAGAGCGGGAGGTAAAGAATATATGAAGATGAAAAAGAAGAAGAAAAGGAAAAGTTCTAGAAGAGAAGAAAAGAAAGGGGGTAAAGCAAGGAGGAAGTACTGGAGAACATGAGCAGAGGCAGCGGGAGAAAATGTGTAGGGAAGGAGGTGACGGGAGAGGAGGTGGTGTGAAAAAAAAGGATGCGAAAAGAAAAAGAAGATAAGGAAAGTAAAAAGAAGAAGGAAGAAAGTGAAGATGGGAGTAGATAGAAAAGAGAAAATGAGAGAGATCAGGTAGACGGAGAGAAAGAGGATCGAGAAAGATTAAAGAGGGAGAATATAGGGGATAAAAAGAGAAATTTGGAGATATCTAACGTACAAGGAGGGGACGAGATAGGAGCTAACGAGGAGAGAAGTGATGAGAAAGAAGGTGATGGAAAGGGTGTGGAAACACCAAGGAAACAGGGAGAGACAAATAGAAGAAGGCAGAGGAAAAGAGAGAAGATAAGCACAGATGGAGAGGAGAAAACGGGGGAGAGAGGCTGGACGGTGAAAAGGTGGAAAGGGGGGGCTAGAGGGTGATGAAAAGAAGGATTGGTAAAGATCTGAAATGCGAGTAGGTAACAGAAAAAGAAGTGATGGGAGATGAAGTAGCGGAAAAGAAAGTGCCGGAAACAGAAGATAGGAAGAGAGGAAAGAGGGAGGGAGGGAGAGAGGGATTAGGGGGACACAGATAGAAAATGACGAGATAGTGTGGGAGAGCAGAAAGAAAAGGGGGAGAGAAACATGAAAGAAAGAGATTTGAGTGAAAGGAAAGAGGGGAAATCAGGTAAGAATTCCATGGGATAGAAAGGAGGATAAAACAAAGGGAATAAAAAGAAAATGAGGGGGAGAGTTCTAAAGTAACAGAAAAGGGGTGACACCTGCTTTCTGAAAGCAGAGTTGGTAAGAAGGTGGAAGGAGGAAGGAAAAGTAGAAAAAATACGGACAGGCAGATAGGGCATGGATCGGATAGAAGCGAGAGGAAGATAAAAGTGAGAAAAGGATAGAAAAACACAGAGAGGTAAATGAAAAGAAAGTGGTGGCGTAAGAAAAAATTCTTATTTTTTTAAAGTTTTTGATTTTTGAGCATGCTGAAATTTGAACCCTCTAGCAGACCACACTTTTCTCCTATAAATAATTTTTATAAAAAAAAATTATGGGCTTACTATAACAACTCAAACTGAAATCTTAGAGTAAAAATTGTATTGTATACCAGCCCGAAAATACACGGCGTTTCCCGGGTTACTACTATTGACATAATACATTTTACCAAATAAGTCGGAGCTTTCTGTTGAGATCATCGAGGCATCTCCGATCCAACCTACTTTGTAAATGACCAGCCTTTGCAAATACTAGATTCCGTCACTAGAAATCCAGTTTTCTACAACCTGAAAAATTTTTCCTTAATAGACTTCGTCGAGGTTATCTAGTTCCTAAATTAAACGAAATGGATTATCGTTGAAGGGCTATCCACTATCCTAAGTTAACCCAGCAGATTGCACAGAGTTTAGAATAAATACCATCAAATAGTTATATTTTCGTAAAGATAATTATAAACCACTACGAGCGTGGGAACTATTAAAAATAGATATCCAAAGTAGGGTTACATATGCATCTAAATAGAGACACTATTGTTAAAAGCGTAAACTTAACACTAACAATCGAAAACGTCAGGTATAAACATACCCATATCTCATAATTAGCTCATATATCCTACACACCAACTTAAAAATCGCTCAGCACTTAAGTAGTTTACAAAAACATCACTTTAGCTATTTCTTCGAAGAATTGTAAGCTAACTATTAATTTTATTTGTGTACATTTTTTTAGTAGTATCTTGTGTTTGGCGAAATCACGCACAACACAAAGAGAGAGCTTAAAAATGGTCAAAAAATCGTGACGCTGTCAAACGAGGCTAACAAATTTATGATAATTGCTATTATGTGTAGAGTAAATCAAGAATTATGTGCATGCGGGTGAGCGGGACGTTCACCGTTCTCTGAGCGAATAAGGAACACTTAAAAGTTATTTAAATTAATATGCAAAATGCGTTTCGTATATTTACACATAAAAAATAAAGTACCCAGAATAAAAATGATAACGAATGTAGATAGTAAAAGTTGTTGACAAATTTATTGTGTTTTGTTTCATTTGTTGGCTGTGTGTAAATATTGGAAGAATTTAGAAATAAGAAAATAAATAAAATCAAAACTTGTAAAATTTTAATTTCAACCGGCCAAATAAAAGGGGATCAAGTAGTTAAACTGTAGCAATTTTTGTGTCGTTTTGAAATCAATATTTTTATGTACATGGTTATCATAGTTTGAGCATATAAATTATAGCAATATTTCAATGGTATTGAAATTAATATTGCTTAGTAAATCAAAAACAGTTGAAAAAATATGTGTATCCAACTATTTTTTTTTCTTTACACACCACTGCATTTCTACACACCCATAAATAGTACAAAAACCCCAAAAAACAATTTGAGAAATAATGTTGAACCAAGCACTCCAATTGTACAGTGGAACCCTCTGCAATACTCGGTTGCACCCTCCTTGAAATTAATTCACACACACACTCGGCCACCGCCACAGTTCAATCGCTTGGAATAATGCGTTCAACCCAATGCCGACAGACATTTGATTGTTTTTATTGTATTTCAAAGATTTTCAAAAAAAAAAAACAAAAAAAAAAAAATCACCAACAGCAACAACAAAGAAATAGTTCCCCTTTTTTTTTTTTTGTTTATTTTTCTCAATTGTAAATGTTTCCGTTTTTTATTACCAATTCGACCACAACAAAACCAAAGAACGCGCCGGCACAAGTTGCAATTTGTTATATGTTGGTATGTTGGTATGCAATATTAACCCACTATATGCCAAACGCCGCCACTCAAGCAAGCAACCACCAACTGTTTTCCCCCATCCAATAACTTGCCTGCCACGCACCAAACAATGAAAATTGGAAGACAGAACGGGGCGGGAGTATTAATATGTATGTAAAGGAGCGCGTCAAATTTATCGATCAAGCTTTTGGCACTAGAATGCATGCATGAAAAAGCACACACATGCACCAGTAGCAGCAGCCAGTAGCATGCCACCAGCTCCATGCATATACATATGAACAACACTTCCATATGCAACAAAATCAATGATGGGTAAAACGATTTAATATCGTTTTGTTTGTTTTTGTTGTGTTTGATTTGTGTGTGTTGCTGCGTGTTTTGCTTTTTCGTTGATTTGTTTTCACGATGCCAAGTGCATTTTTGTGTTTTTTTTTTGTGTCGATTGATTTGTTGCAGTTTTTATTATATTTGTATGCACACACACATACACACACCACATTAACATACAAAAAACTTCACTATTGCGTACTTCAAACGTAATAAATCCTCAAGGGATACTTTGAGATTTGCATATGTGTGTATATATACGTCGCGTCTTCTTTTTGATAGATTTAATGGAAAGTGCATTTGTATGTATGTATCAACGTATGTTTGTATTCATGCATTTATGTTTGTGTTTATATGTTGCACTAGCGTATCTAGACATTTGCGAAGGGGGAACGGTTAAATTTGTTCGCCTCTTTACATTTTTTTTTGGATTGTTTTGTTTGGATTCATGACCAAAGATCAAAATGTAAGAGTTACTTTTAAAGTGAAACTTCTTTTCTCTTGTCCTTAGAGTATAACAACCGGATGTGATGTCGCGCGTAAGTTTGCAATGCGGCATAATTTTGTCGAGCAATGTGCATGAGGGGCTAAATATCAATATTCCGTAACTGAATTCACGAGCAAACTATATAATAAACGATTCATAAATAGTTTTAATTCAATATAACATATTAATTACACACACATACACACGCCTATGGCAGAAAGAACAATGTTTAGCGTCGCCATCTTCAAGTTTATGACAGTTATACATTTCACATACAGATGGCGCAAATGTTCAAGGAATTACATGAAGATGTCGCACACAAAAAGAGTTCGCTACAATTGTCATCGACATTACCGGTACAGAGTTGCAATTTTTGTTCTAGCATTAATCCCTAAAAAAAAATTGGTTGTGCATTAAAGAGCACAAGGCAGAAGTTAAACTTCTTGTGAACTGAACGAAACATAAGCAAATGAAATTAAAAAAGCGCAAGCCAATGAAGGAGTAAAAAATTTAGCGATTGAAAAGTTTCATTTGCTTGTATTTCGTTTAGTTCACAAGAAGTTTCATTTCTGCCTTGTGTTCGTTAATACACAATTTGAATTTTTATTAGTAAGAGGGGAAAGGGGGGAGTTATTCCCACAAATCCCTTCCTATGATCCGCTAAATCTTAGATGTATAATAGTGTGGAGTGAAATATTTTGTTTTTTTTTTTTCAACTCGCAAAAAGTTAGCATCTGATTAAGTAGGAAAATTTTTTTGAATTTGGAAAACTTTTAAGGTTTGTATTAACGAGTTGAAGTAAGCAAAGTTGGGAAACACTTTTTTGTTTTACTTTTGGAACTGTGTGTCATATCTTTGAAAACATCATCAGTATACAGAGAACCTTTTCTGTACCACATTTTGACCGATTCGATTAAAACAAACAAGTTTTCTTCAACCTGCTCACCTCAATTCTATATGTTAACTTTAAAAGTAGACCAAATCCAAAAAAAGATCTACCCATTTACTACTGGCATTGTACGCTAATTTTCCCGGGTGATCCTGAGAAAAAAATTGTTTCACTCCACCCTATTTTATATATGGATGCATGTCTACTTGATTGAAATTGAAAGCTGTCGTAAATGTCAATATTTATGAGCAAACATCATACATATCACACATTCTTACAGTCATATACATATATGTACATATATAAGTACTTATATACGAATATGATTGAAAATGCCGCACATTAATTTAAATTCTTGAAAACATTTAGTGAAATCTTTCGTTTGTTTGGTCTTTCTAGTATCAATCCGATTAAATATTTAAGGAAGACAAAATGAATACATACACTAGCGAATTCTAGTCTGGATTTTAAGGAAAAATAAATAATTAATAAATAAATAATTAATAAATCAATAAATATCAAGCAGCCAAAAGAGCTGCCGTGTGATTTTGTTGAGTGGAAAAAATGATCATCAATAAAAACTCTTAGTTGAATTCCTGGTTTAATTCTTATTTAGTATTTAATAGTTTATTAACGTCAACTCGATTGTAGTTAGTGGTCAGTTAAACTGCTTTTTCTGAAACATTGTTCACTATGGATATACATAGCTATTCAGGCAGATTCGAAGGACATTCAAACAGCAATTGATTATCGACGCGACCAGTTCGAAAAAAGTCTTTTCGAGAAGAACGCGTTCAAAGTTTTCAGTCCATCTACTTTGATCGGTCTACTTACTATCACTAAAATAGCTGAAACTCAAGCAATTTTTGGAATTTCGACTTAAAATTTTGTACACATATTTTTGAATATATAAACTTTAATTTCAAAATAAAAAAAAATTAAGAGACTTTGGTTAACCTGGCTGGACTTTATACGCTAGATTCATCTCAAAAGTAATATATGGTACACCATCAAAATAATGTAAATATTTTGCTTGATAAGTTCTTATGAAAACTGTACCTAATTACATTACAATCTGTAGGAAATATAAGAACTAAGATGCTTTGATCTGAGCACTGGAGCCAACTTTTAAACGCGATTATCTCGAAATGTTGTTCTTCAAAACGTTTCGTTGCGGTGAGAAAGGTTTCTCAAAAACTATTTCACCAATCGATCTGAATTTTTTTATAACCTCTTAATAGCCTCTTAGTGAACGAAAAAATTTTTATTTGGAACAAATCTTTTTTTTCTGGTTACCAAAACCTCGAAAATCAAGAATTTAAAAAAAAATCTTCAATATTTTTGTAGAAATGTAAATTTCACAAAATTCTTTGTTCACTAAAAGCGTGACGATAAACACTAAAACATTTTCGGGTTTTTTTTTCATTTCAGATAAATCGTTCTTTATTCATCGTTCTCAGGGGTGACAAAAAAAAAGGTGTATAAAATTATATCGCCTTGGCAAAAAAAAAAAATGAAAATACCCTTTTCCCCCGACAACAAGTGTATATAATCCCTTAAATAAATTTAAGTGTAATGTAGACAGATTCAGCATGACTATTAAGATCTATATCGGCCAATTTCATTACCTATTCCATTATATGCCGATCCGAAGTGCTATAACTACCATTGGATTAAATTAAACTAGTCGGTAAGGCTCCAGTAACTGGGGCTATTTTTTTTTTTGCTTAAGAAATCTCTTTATGAAGAAACAAATATCAAAAGAGAACTAAACTATTCGTTGCTGTTTGTTTTGTTATTTGTGTATGCAGATCAGCGAAGCCAACTTGCGGGGAATTCCCCGATTTGTGGGGAATTTTACTTAGTACAGGGAATCGAGGAATGAGCTGTTTTTTGCGGGGAATTTGAAAACGCTCACCTTTTAGTCAATAAAGTCTGTAGAATATTTTTGGTTAAATTTTATGAAATGTAAATCGTTTAATTTTTGCAATACTTCATATTTTGGGTCTTATAATCTTCATCTTTTCTTAAGAGAGCCCTGCACTTTCTTGGTTTGGAGAAATCGATTTTTAAAAAAATGTGCTATTTGAAGGTATTAAAATTTCGAAAGGATTTTGTAAAAATGATTTCGTAGATAAAGATGATTATAGCGCCGAGTTTCAGTCAGGCCAAAACAGTCGCGCGGTGCTTCGACTTTTCTTTCGGCTTTTCAGAAAGACTTAGATATTTCTTCATCCAGCACTTCCTGATTAATAATTCTTAATCCCTGCTGAATAATCTGGAAACTTACAAATAACGGTCAGCCAACATAAAAAAGAAAATGTATATTTTATCTGTAAAAAACCGACAGTCAAAACTTTGAACGCTTTTTTCTCAAAAAAAGTTTATTTCATTTTTTATTTGAGTCAAGGGTTGTTTATCTATTAAAATGAACGTCTAGTAACTTGACACACCTCATTTCGTTCAAATTTGGTGTGTTAACTACTACCCAATATGACTAAACTTTGTGCAAGTTTGGACCCGATCGATTTTAAGAGTGGGTTCCTTTGAAATGAAATCTCCCATGTGTCAAAAGATTGCCGGATTCAGAAAGTACATTTCTATTAATCTACGAGTCATATAAAATTTGGTTAAGTCTTGGACCGAGAAAGTTCAGGGTCGCTCTAAAAAAACACTTACCGAGATCAATTTTAAGGTATATTTCGTTTTTGTAAAGTGTTTATATGGAAAGTGCGTGTCCGCGCTGATATAATATGAAATTATACCGATGCGGGGAATTTGATCTAAAATCGGGGAATTTCTAGAGGGCTATCGGAGAAAAAGAAAAAATGAGTTGGCATCCCTGATGCAGATAATTCGTTAGATAATTCTAAGAGATGCCGTTACTCATGTCTTTTCTCTCTCTCTTCTTTATTATTTACTCCCGCTTAAGTAATGATTTTTTTCGTTCAATGAGCGAATTTTAAAAAACTTCCAACTCTAATATTTTGGAATTGGCTTAACCGATTTTAAATCTGATAATTTTTGGCTAACCTACTCGTCAAGCTAAAATTGATATGTAATAGGATAGTGTAGCTCTTCTAGATCTTCTGGAATAAATTTGTAGTTTACACTAATAAATGTATAGATTTTTCCCTGACTGTGCTTTTCTAAAAATCTTTCTGGCGGCCGCTTTTACGTCCTCTGGGAGTTTAAGTCTAAAGCTAAGCTACAAATTTTATCCGGGGGGCTTGCATAAAACGTGGTCGATCCACTTCCAATTTTCCATTTTAATGCAGTTCGCTAATGGCTCGATGTTGCACCTGTTGTATAAGTCAATGATGATGTTGAGTCCTCAGATCTTGAGACTTGATCAAAAACTCTATAGTATGTTCAACTATGCTTCATATTCATAAAGGAGAATTTCTTGTGGTTTCTTAATTTTAATGAAATTATCTTTTTCCAAATTTTTATTATTTTTAAAAATGATTTTAAACAAACGTTTTCTTTCATAAGTTTTGAAGTTTAACATTTGTGCATTTTTTTTATTATTTTTGTATAATCAAAATAAAATAAATAAACACTTTTAATTAAATATTAAAATGCATGGCATGTGCATTAAATCAAAACGCTAACAAAGCATTTAGACAGATGTACAGTGATACCGACAGGCTGACAGAACAATAAACGGGCTGGGGAATGAATAGAATGGACGGATCCATGGATGAAAAGCCAATTGTGATGAGATAAAAGAGACACACATGCATACTCGTTGTACCCCCAACAATACATCAAACGTGTAAAGCAGCAGACAATGAAATGAGAGTAAAAGTGAGAAATACACAAAAAAAAAAAACAAAAAAAGCTCGAGATAAAAAAGTTTCAAATGAGATAAAATATGTGATGCAATGCATAGCATGCAACATCAGCGTTAAACATGCAATTATTATTAATAAAATTTGTTAACATTAAACACACAATTTCGCTAATTAGATTTTAATAACATTTTGTTGAAAGAATGAATTTAAATTGAAAAACATTTTCTCTTATTTCATTAAATTTAAAAGCTCATTATAAATTTCATTGCCTTGCAATTTAGTCCAAAATATACAAAATTAGTACATGTGAACGTTGATTATTGCTTTTGATAAATGCACAAGTGCATAATAAGTTGACTTGAATGCATGCATTATTATTATTGGGCCTATGAATATTTGCGTCTAATGACGATGACTGTAAAATTATTGTTAACAATTAAGTGTGACAATGCAGTACAATAAATTCAATAGAAGCAACATTTTCATGTAATTTTGTGTGTTTCTGCTTAATTCTAATGCTAAATTTTCCTAATATATGCCACGTTGCAGCGCATGCATGCCACTATTGTTGTTGTTGTTTCTGCTTGTTGCCTTTTACTTTCTGTGCTTTTATTATAAATAATAAATTTTCATATTGCCTGGAATTTTGTGCATTAATATTATTATTATTATTATAATTTTATGTGCAAAATATTTTAAATCGGTACTTAATTTCATAATTGATTGCCTAATTGAATATCAATGCAGAAAATTCTATGAATAGTTTTTTTTTTGCCATTATTTAGCTTGAATATTGAATTACATTTAAATTGTTATTTTACATAGTAAAATTTTGTAATAATTTGAATTTAATTTTATTTCTCATTTCAGATAATTCAATAATATTTTGTGTTCATTATACGTAAGTACAAATTTATTCATTTCATAAATTCATTAGCATTTTATATTTGTATTAAAAATTAAATATTATGGGGAATTATTGTTTTATTTTTAGTGTTTTAAGAAATTTCAATAGTAGATTTGATTTGTTAATGTGATGAAAGTGATTTACAAGCTGTTTACATTAGTTTTATTGTGTTGTGATTGGGGAATCCCTTGAGTACTATTGGCATATGTCTCCCGCGATATATTTTCTGTCACAGTTCTTAGGTAACATTCCCGGATTGAATTAGTTAATTGAACTGATCCAAATTTACACCATGTGTGCTAAATTTACTGATATATATGTGCGTTATCAGAGTCCGATGGTATCCATGGAGATCCTATTAGAAATTACACCTCTTCATATTCACATTCAATCCCAGATGAAGAGGGCTGTCATAAGGTTGTCTGTCGAAAGAAGTTTGATATTCAAGAGAGACAGCATCCTGAAATTTCTATACCAAGGGACAACATGTAGCCATAGTTTAGTTTTGAAAAACGATTTAAAACAGCTTAATAACAAAAAAAAAAAATGGGAATGTAAATCTTAAATGTATAAAATTGACTAGCATATGATAACATGGTACACAGACATACACAGGTTCGCTCACTGATGAAGTATCTCAAACATTACGATCCTAACCGATAGCCAAGCTGCTATCAATGCACTTAAATTTCATCAGGTCTCCTCAAAACTGGTGATAGAGTGCCTTGATAAACTAAATACGTTTAGGTTATATAGTCGAGTTCGGATCCTTTGGGTTCCGGGTAAAGCGCGGTTCACGCCAAATTGGTACGCTTTGTTGTGGTCACCACGTCGCCCCTAGTCATAAGAACAACAATTTGGGATTTGTTTACAATACCCTTACCGTTAGTTGATAAAGTTTTTCATATAAATTGATCGCAAGTTGGTGAATGTGTGCACAATGGAAGCTGCAAATAGAAAATTGATTGTGAACAAATTTATTGAAAATCCGTCGTGGTCTGGTTCAAAGATTGCGAAAGTGTTAAATATCTCCAAAAGAACAGTATGTAGAGTTATAAAACGATATAAAGAAACTCTTAGTGTTGAAAGAGCTAAAAAAGTTGTGAACAAAACGGGAACCACCAACCTAAAATTAAAGGCAAAGATCTTGAGGTCCATCAAAAGCAATCCCGGACTATCGGATAGCGATCGTGCCAAAAATTTCAATACCAGCAAAAGTACTGCTAGACGAATACGCATTAAAGCTGGGCTAAAGTGCTATCGTGCTATAAAATATCCAAATAGAACAGATAAACCGAATTTGCTGGTCAAAAAACGTGCTCGTCTTCTTTATAATAATGTTTTGACCAAATTCGATGGATGCATTATTGTGGATGACGAATCATATGTAAAATTTGATCTTAAACAGCTTCCAAGTCAAAAATTTTATATGGCAACGAATCGTGGTAATGTACCCTCAAAATTCAAGTGTGGCAGGCTATTTGCAGCTGTGGTCTCAAATCCAGGGCATTTGTGACATCCTCTTCTATGACGTCTGATATTTACATCCTCTTCGTCTCTTTTGAAACGACTATTGCCATTTGTTCGTCACAACCATTCGCCAGTGAAGTTTTGGCCTGATTTAGCCAGTTGCCACTACTCTAAGAAAACCATGGATTGGTATCAACTTTCTCCGTAAGTCCGTAAGAAGAAGGAAATCAAGGCAAATTATACTAGGAATACAGATCAAGACTAGAGCATTCAAAAGCACTATTAGGAACCTATAACCTAAAACCCTTCAAGAAATGTTTGACTTTGTCAAAGAATAGTCCCAGAACCATAGGAATTCTAACAGGTCATTATAGGTTGAATTATCAACTAACAAAACTGGGAATTATATCTAATGAATCATATAGAATTTGTAGAAAAGATATGGAATCAGCGAAGCACATCTTAAGGCAATGCCCCGTGCTTATGCATATTCGTAAAAGAAAAGAAATTCCAAATGATAATTTCAACTCCATAGAAATAGAACCCATACTAAAATTTCTATTGGAGGCTAGACTTATGGAAATACTATACGTCCGTGGCATATAGTAATGCAACAGTAGCGAGCCTTACACCTCCAACGCAGGAGTCAAACAAGAATGCCCACTATCGCCCCCTCTCTTCGCAATACTACTAAATGAAGTTATGGCAAACGTGTGCTCGAAAACTTGAACTTCACAGATCATATATGTCTGTTCTCGCACAAGCTCAGAGATATTCAAGCGAAAACTAACCATCTGGGCCTTGAAATCAAATTGATACAATTTACACTGATTTCTCAAAAGCTTTTGATAAGGTGTCTCATAATACACTTTGTTTTTTTTTTGGAGTGGATAAGGTCCTATTTAATCAATAGACAATCCATTGTGGTTATTGATAATGTTGAATCAGATCCTTTTATTACTACCTTGGGTGTTCCGCAAGGTAGCATTCTAGGTCCTTTACGGTTTCTCTTATTTATCAACGATATTCCATGCTGTTTCTTATTTGGTGCTGTAAAACAACAAATGTTCCCATATGTCATTTGCCAAAGTTCATAATATTATCCCTACATCTTATCACATTGCTAATTCCACTTTAAAATCAATGAATGAAATAAAAGATCTTGGGGTTGCTTTCGATGTGAAGTTTTCTTTTGTTCCGCATTTAAATTATATCATTCCTAAAGCGTATTCTATGTTAGCTTTTATCCGGCGCAATAGTTCAGAGTTTTCTGATCCTTTTATGCTCAAAATGCTTTTTACTTTCTTAGTAAGATCTCGGTTAGAATATGCAGCATTTATATGGAGGCCTCATTAACTTTGTCATATTAATAGACTTGAACGGATTCAAAAAGTCTTTATTCGATTTGCATTGCGTTGTCTTCATTTTGCCGAACCCATTCCCTCTTACAATGCTCGTTGCATGCTCATCAATTTAAAGTCCTTGAATAACAGAAGAACTATCTTGTCTCTTATGTTTGTTTATGATATTATTGTTGGTTTGGTTGATTGTCCTGCTCTTCTAGAACTGATAAATTTTAATATTCCAACTAGAGATTTGTGTCATTCTGCTTTATTTTATGTTGGGTTGCAACGATCAAATTATGCCTTATTTGCTCCTATTTCTAGAGCCTTAACTGAGTTTAATTTTATTTCTAATTCCTTGGTTTAGATTTCTCGGTTACTAAAGTTTCATTTAAAAACCTACTCAATGAATTCTATCCTTAAGCTTGTCTTAAATATATTTTTATTTTTAATTAACTCTAAGTTACAATTGTTTTAGTCTGTAAGGAATTATTATAACTTCCATTGACTCAATGAAATAAATAAATATTTGGGGATCATATGCAGAATATTCGGGCCAAATCTAATAAGAAATGAGGACACTTGGATTAGTGCAAACTAGGAAGAAAGTGGAGGTGGATAGGTCATACTCCAAGAAAACCAGCCGACATCATCACAAGAATAACGCTTGAATGGAACCCACAAGGAAGCAGACGATGTTTATCGTCATTTTCCACTGGAACTCTCGACAACGCCTCCCTAATCTCACTTTTTTCCATTGGTTCACAATTTATATCACTTTTAATGTGTATGTTGTGGGAAAAATTATTTACCTTACAATGTTGTTTACTTTTTTTTTTTTGGAAATTTAAGTTTTGCTATGGTTCACCGGTGACTCTAAGGTCTTTAATGGAAACTTTTTACTATGAAATAGTGATTAAAGAATACGTATATGAACTCGGTTTTTCTTTATCGCTTCTAGATTCCTTACGGTCAAGAAAGGGTTAAGTGCAGAATTTATTCTAAAAAACGTTGTTTACCTTTAAAAAATATCTAATAAAAATGTGCTGAAAAAGTTTGTGAAAAATTCCCATTGATGGCTACTGGGTCACCGGTACCAATGTAAGTTCAAAATTTCTGTTAGTGAATAACTGGGGGTCTGAGAATACATATCTAGATTCACTATTGCGCTATCTCTGGTTTTCTTACAGACTGGAAAGGGCTAAGAGAATATAATAGCTCTGATAGTAGAACGACGCTTCTTTCACTTACCATTTATAGAGTTAACTACAAACTAGTTTGGAACTACTTTAGACTGCCAAATGGCAGAAACCAATTTTCGGCCGATAAAAAATATTCATATCTCTTAGATTTCCGTTCCCTTAAAAATTTATGAAAATCAGAGGAATGGAGCCGGACATCTGCAGACCCTTCGTTAGTAGTTGTAGTAGAGTACTGCCATAATTTTGTCATGAGAAAATGCTTTTTTTCTTGAGTAAAGTTTGCAGTAAGATCTGCTTACACCATTAAAGAGTTTGAGGCTATAAATGAATTTGTTGCTTTATTTAACCAGAGCGTCAGCAATTGCATTTCCTTCAAAACCCCCGTTGGGCTGGCATCTAATAAATTATGACAATGTTAATTCTAATTACTTTTTCGTGCACTTTGTCAATTTCTAGAACGAGCTTTAAGATTTTATTGTAGATGCGAATGATTTTATGGTTACTACTCTCTCACAGAAAATAATTTATGCATAGAATATAAAAATTTGTTTTTTTTTTTTACTAAGTAAATAGCTGCAATGAACTTTAAAACTATTTCCGTTTTTAAATTTACTACATCCGGTGAACGTAAATATGTTAAATTAATGTAACGCCCACACAGAAGTTACATATAGAACATAAACTATCTCTTCATTTATATATAGACATGTATAGATTAAACTTGAAAAGCAAAAGAATTGAACTTGCATTTCAATTAATTTTGGTTTATTTTAATTGCTTCTTTTTTTTTGTTTTTTTTTTTTTTTTGCTTTTTCAACGTCACGCGATCATGGCTTATGTAATTACACTTTGTTGTATAACAGAAAAAAAAACTACAACGCCAACAACTAAAAACAACAACAAAAAATTTTCATGCACCAGCGCCACATGAAACAATAAACAGTTTAGTTTAGGAGGTATAGAGTGTACAAAGTATATGAATGAAAAAAAGTGATGGAAGAAAATTTTGTAATTAAATAACCATACACAAGTGTAGCAGATAGCAAAAAAAAAAAAAACAGCAGCTACAAAATAAATAAATGCGAGAAGTGGGAGATGAATTTCAAGATCAAGTTCAAGTTGAGAAACACAAACAAAACAAATAAACAAAAACAAAAAAATGCAATTAAATAATGGAGGGGGAAAACAATTGAAGTAAAAATGAATGAAATACAAAAACAATTAAGAAGCGCAGAAAAGCATGAAGTAAGAGTAAGGAAAATTAAAAACAATTTATGTAAATTAATAAATTAAAAATTTTACTTATTAATTTACATTTGCATTACAAGCTTGACGAAGCTTTGCTATTTTCCAGCTAGAATTTTCCAGTTAGAATGTTTTCTAAAGTGGTTATGCTTGAACAGACGCCCATTCTTCCATGTACTAGTGCGGATATTAATTGTAATTAGACTCCCGACATAATATACTTTAACAAAAGTTACTGCTTTACTAGAATTCAGCGTTACCCATAAATCATAAAATTTTATTTCACTCAAAAGAATTCGCTTAACTGGCAATTACTCATTTCTCAAGCCTTTATTTAGCACCAGAGTCTTTCCTGTGCTCCCCAATGTTATTTATCAAAATCTATTTATTTTGTCATCACCGCCTTATGTATATGTCTTTCTAGAAATCGGCTTTAGGGAGGGCTAATTTTGCTAAATTTTGGGATAATTACTAAACTAATTAATCAATTAACTAACTAACTTACTAACTAGTAAACTAATTACTGAAATAAAAAAAAAATATACAGACTAAAAAACAGAAAAGTCAGACGCAAACTCAGACCAAATTCAAATGAAAAATCAGACAGAAACTCAGCTCATAAGTTAGATCACAGCGCAGACCAAGATTCAACCCGAATTCCAAACAAAAATCTCAATAAAATTTAGTTCAACATTCAGATGGAAGCGATATAAATTATGACCAAAAGGAGATCAAAGATCAAATTAAAGTAGGTCAAAAAGTACATCCAAAACCATTATCAAAATAAACTCTCTTAACGTAGTAGTCCAAATGTATAAAATAAGGAATTGCACTGCGGAAAGATTTTTAAATATTAATATTTTTGAGATGGGCTAAACACGCCAATTACTCAATTAGGTGTGGTTGAAAAGATGTAGTGATAGAAATTGAGAAAAAGCGCCGCATAGAATTTGCAGCAAATTTTTGCTATAATTTACATTAATTTGGCATGCCACCGTAAAGTCAAAAGTCATATCATTTGCTCAGTTTTTATACAAACAATTTTTTGACCTAAGGTTGATAAATCTATCTTACTATGGGGATTAAGGGGTTATATACGTTTTGGTATGGGAAACTTAGGGCATATTTATGATTTTTTTGGACTATTTGAAATAATTTATTTGAAACTAGCATAACAGATATACATAGTACCAGGGCCGTAGCCAGGATTTTGTTTCGGGGGGGAGGGGGAGGGAGGTTTCATTCGAAGAAAATTGACATTGACTTGCCATTACTGATGATGAGCCCGACCTCAAAACAATTACCAAAAATACTAAAAATAGTCAGAGGCTCATTTTTTTCAAATGATTATCAGTGGGAATTTGGGCCATGATAAGGAATCCGGATGAGGTTGGCATATATTCCCGAAATTCGTGTAGTTACTGCATTGAAAGAGGTCTTCCGAGTCGGGGTGCTCTAAGCAACAATGGGTTAAAGAATTAATTACATTTTAAGATTGTTCCCTAGAACTTTAGAGCTGATCCACTACTACTGCCCTATATGGACTTTGCGAATAAAATGGTTCCTAGTGTTTGTGAATGAATTTTTTATACTGAATACGAATCTGAGATCAAAAATTTCCCATCACGCCACGTTTTAGAAAAAATGGGATGGAAAACCCTAAAATAGAATTTTTGGCCATTTTTTTTAATTTGAGAGCTGCACACTGGCGTGCTACAAACTTCGGAATCCAGAAATTATAGGCTGAATCATGCCCTTCCAAATGAGCCCTAAACTCGAAACTGTAAATCAAAAACACTGACCTAGAAAAACTATAAATGCAAAATTGCTCAGTTTGACCTTCTCTTTTTGTATCCAAAGTCAAACCTTATGTCAAAGAAAACAAATCGGATCTGGTCGCATAGTGTAACTAAGATTTCAAGTTTATTTTTTTATGTTTGAAAGAAACCGATGGAAGTAAAAAATATTTAAAAACTGTTCAATAGATTTTATTTTGACTTTTTTTCATCCACATTTCAGGGGGGTGGGGGTAGGGGTTGTCAGAACTCCAAGAACCACCCTCCCCCCCTAAATACGGCCTTGCATAGTACATATTCTTACATAAAAAAAGAGTGGTCGGATATGAAAAAATATTAAAAATTGTAGAAATTGTAGCTCTTGTCCTGATGCGCGTTTTTTCTGCAGAGTCTGGCGGTGACCACGATTGAATGCCAACAACTAAACTGCAATCAAAAAGACAAAAAATTTACAGTTGTGTACTACAGCGCCGAGTACTTGAATGAAAATTTTTGAAAAAAAAACCTTTTTCTCATACGGAAACCATGATGCAAAAAAAAAGTCGATTTTTTGAGTCTCAAAAATGTATTTAAAAAAATTATTAGTTAAGACAAATACTGTACATGAAAAAATTATCGTTCAAGTACTCCGTATTGTAATTAGGAAAAAAATTTAAAACAAATTAGATAAATTGGTCAAGTAGTTTTCGAGATATCGCAATCACCGCAAAGGCATTTTTCAAAAAACCTCATTCGGAGAAAATCACGCTTAAAGTTTTGAGTTCACTTTATTCATGAACAGTAGCGCGCTACAAATCGAGTTGCTACTTACGATCTACTGCTCGGATTGACTTGAAATTTTGAACATAAACTCTTGAATGTATGTTTGTTCGAAATAAGTCATAAAGATTTTTTCGATTTTTTGACTCATGAAAACGTGAAAAAAGTCTTTTTTACTAATTGAATTACTCGAAAACCAAACAAGCTAGGAAGAAAAATCAAAAAGGGTTTTAAAGTGGATATAAACTTCAACATCCTCTGCTATTTTCATTGACAACGAATAATTTTTAGTATACAAAAGAAACAATATAGTATAGTTGCCTGTTGGTTTTTACTACTTTTACTATTTGCAGGCCTAATAAAAATAACTGGTTTCACTATATGAAATCTTTTAGTTCAAGACATTACTTCTGAAAATTCTGTAAAAGTTAGAAATAAAAAAATTATCAAAAAAAAATTTTCCTATAGGCTCCGCACTCAAAAATTAAAATAAACAAAGATGCGCCCGCATCCACAGTACATCCACTAAATTTGCAATTTCTTAAATATTGAATATCTCGAAAATTATGACATATACAAAAAAATTACTTAAGACCTTTTTTTTTAGGAAATCACTCAAGCTTTTTATGTTTGGTGGATAATGTTTTGATATCTCTAACGGTTAACCAGTTATTAGTAAAAAAAAGGTTTTTTCACCAAAGGGGGGATTTTTTGGGGGAGTCGCTCTGCAAACTCAGAACTGATTTTTATGTTTTTTGAATCTATCATACGCCCCTAACAATTACTGAAGAAAAATCTCAGTTCAGAATTCTTATGATGTAAATCTTTATAATGACTGGACTACTTACGTAGACAGAAGGATCATATAAATAGAATCCCATACAAAAGCATTGATTTCGACTTATTATAAAACAGTTAATAAATATTTTCAATAATGCCCAGAGAGAAAATATCCAACACCATGCTTTCAATCGACCAATCATAGTCGTTCATTTACATTCAGTAAGAGTAAAATACTTTGTCATAGAAACCAGTTGAACTGCGAACTGCAACGAACCGCACATGACAGCGTGCTCGGCAGAATTTTTAAGCTTGAAATCCATCATCTAAAAAAAATCACTGGAACAAAATCGTGCTAAGTGAACTTGCATTTAAATAAATACAAACTAATAAAAAATTTGTTTATAATAAAAAACCACAATTGAAAAGATATCTATAGAAAAAAAAAAAAAAAACATTATGGGAAATAGTAAAATTGCATTTTCACAAATGGCATTTAAATGCACTTTAAATGAAGATGAAAACGGAGAAAAAGAAGAAAAAACATATAACTCAAAAACCAAAGAAAACGCTGCAACTGCAACAGCAACACAGTAAAAATACAAAATGACGATAAAATCACCTTTTGACCCACTTTAAACAATATACCAACATGGTTTCGAAGTTTGCTGGTGCTAGTGGTGACGACGGTGCTACTGCCGCTGCTGATGATGATAGCGATAGTTACGGTGGTGTATCTAATGTGAATAATGATGCTGATTTGTTGCTGATTTCAAATCATTACATCAAGCAATAAAAAAAAAAAAAGTAAAAATGAGACAAATCAATTTATATGTAAAGTACCACAACTGCAACAACAGCAACAAAAACCACTAGCGGATCCTAGGGAGGAAAGAAGAGGGTTTGGGGATAAAACCCCTTTTAACGATGAATATCGTATATGTAAATTTTGATAAATAAAATTTAAAAAGTCGAAAAAATTAAGCGCTCTCCCCTCCTCGGAAATTTTTGTATACGCTAGTGACAATAACAACAGACAATAAGATGGCATCAATATGCAACCACAAACGGAAGTTGCAAGCGTATAAATTTTAAAATCGAACAATTTAATGCTTGAAGCATTTTCATTACAGCAATTTGAGTAAAAACAGCAAAAAAAAAAGAAGCAAATCCGAGAACAACAACAGAAAAGGGAAAATGTCAAATGTGAAAATCGGAATTGGAAAATAAAGCTTGAATTTGTTTCAGTGTCATTATGCAAAATACAAAAACAGCAAAAAAAGAAGAAACAAAAAAATAAGAAAAAACTTGTTGCAAGTGGTAATTTGTCTTTTATTGCTCACAGGCACTTGTTTGCAGCAATTGCATAGAGCAACAATATAGCAAATGAAGATGTACTTACATGCAACAAAAATGATCAGTAATTTTAATAAAATTTTTTTTCTATAATGATCACTTTATAGTGTGCAATAAGAAAGTATGTTAATGTTGTTGTTGTGGAAACATCAACTACGCTTTTGTTAACCACAATGACATTATTAAGCATAATTAAAATTGCATTTATTTAATTGCAGCGTAGTGCGGCGTCAAGTACTGCAATTATAATTTATAAAAGTCAGTTGTTTTTTGCGTCTCTCTCGCATTCTGTTGCTGTATGTCTCATGAGTGTTATACAAATAAAGGGTGAGATAATAATGAGCAGGACTTGTAACATATCATATAAAATGGTTTTGTTTGCAAGGAGGCTCTTATTCACAGTAAAGTGTTAATTTCATTAAATCATTTAATAATGAATGCGAGCAAATGTTTTCTTTTTTTTTTAAAGTGATAAGAAAACATTCAAGGTGATTTTCATTTGAAGGACAATTTTAATTAATTGTATAGGTACTTATCATGCCCTTAGTAATTATAGTTCAATGCTATTAAAATTGGAAGTTTAGCAAAAACGGACCTTGAAAACACAACTATCAATACTAATATCAATGAGCATTTTTTTTTTTTTTTGAAAATTTATCATTTCTTTTACAAGTTTAATAGTTTCGCATAAAATTTTTCGAATGGGTTGCATACTTTTAGGATCAAACAAAATTATTTTTGATCACAAAAATTGTGAAAATATCTAGCTAAGATCAATCATCTAAATGATCTATTTTAAGAAGTTTGATGATATTTTCATACCAGCACATAATTTCTTTTCTTTTATGAATTTTTGTCCATTAAAAAATGAGAATTTTCAGTTTGGTTATTTTCAAAAATATATAAATTTGTTAATACCACGGAAGAAAAACAAAATGTAGCACAAGAAACTGTAAAATGTTTCGACACACATGGTTTTTAAACATTTTTTTTTACATCTACATCTGTGAACTTGCAATTTAGTATTCATCGAGTTTTGAATGAATTATGAACAAAATAATATAATAGAAACAACTTCTTTCACACATTGTTTGTCATATCCATAGAGCAACCAGTAGTCTACAGTTTAGGGTCGTTATGTTTTGTTAAAGTTGAGGGCTATTGAAATTTTATACGGGAATATTTAAATTTTTATTCGCTTGATAAAAAAACAAACACTATATTGTTAGAAATGTTAACACTTTGACTTCATATTCGATATATCCTAAAAATCAAACCCTTAAAATGAACACGTATTTCAATATCTTTTTACCAAAATTATATAACAATTTTGTACAAAATTCTATAAGTAAATTTGTTATACTTAAAGCAAAAAAAAAAAACATTTTGAAAGTGAAAAAAAGGAACTGCAGCAAGAAGTTCGCACTCATACATACAAAAAATACAATTTACCAAGTACAATTGTGAGTGAGTGTCAAGTGAAAATCTTTATAATAATTGCATTCATTAAAAATTCAAATTTTCTGAATTCATATTTCAGTTTTTAGCAGCATTTGCATTCACAAAACTTTTTGTTTTATTTTTACATAGCAGGAAGTAAAAATTACTGCTGGTGCTGCTTGCTTTCATTATGTGAAGTGCAAGAAAATAAAGAAGAATGCATTGCATATTTTAAGGCTACACACATATTTGCATATACCTTGCTGCATACATACATATACATTGTACAATGCATGTGAATATATAAGTAAATAAACACGCACACACACACAAACACATACATAAACTTTTAATTTTTAAACTTAAACTAACGTAACACAAATTAAAGCTAAGCTAGATTAGCATTTGCTGCTACATTTTGTGTGTCTGAGGGCGAGCGAGTACGGGCAAGTATTTCATAGTTGGATGACGTAGATGATGATGGCATTAGATTGAGTGTGTGCGTTGGTTGTTTCATTGTGATTGTGTTGGTGTATATGCGGTGTGTTGGTGTGATGCTGAGTACCGAACGTCATCATCATCATCATCACTGAGTTGAATGTCCTTTGACGTACATTGACAGTTGTTGCCGCTGACGTTCTCATTTCTGCTGCTTCAGTTACAGGAAGCTCTGCTCGTTAGCTGTATGAACATTAACCTTCTCTATATATGCAATATTAGCTAGAGAATAATTTCGGGGTGTGTGTGTGTGTGCTTTGGGCTAAAAATATGCATTTGTGTCTGTGTTTATTTAACTGAGGCTATGTGTGATGCATGGGAATAGTGTTGGGAATAGTGGATACTCTACATACATATATTGTGCATCATGAATAACAAAACTTGCGACAGAAAGTGCTAAAAAAAACTAAAGTGCTTTTTGTAATAGTAAATTAAAACTGCAAACCCTTATGCCATGTGTGTCTAAATAAATCTCCGCTTCGCTTTATTATCTAGAAAATTTATACCAAAATTGCAAACAATAAATAACCAAAACAATTAATTCACATCCATTTCTGTTCTCTTTTAGTATATCTGAAGCAATACGCTCTCAAATTCAATTCCATTCAAAATATTTAGCTTAAAATTGCACGTAAATAATTACCCCCCTTCTCAAGTGAACTTAAAACGTTAAACCAATGGCCATCGACAAAATGTTCCGCTTCAGTTAACAACAAGCGCTCGTAATTCATTACCACAATCAATGAAAAGGACCCAAATTGTTTACCTTGCGGTTAGCAAGCCACCGTGGAGGCAGACGGGCAAGCAAGCATTAAGCAAAACTGATGATGTATTGCAAAAATATATACAAACATATACGCACACACACACATACACTCAAATACTCGTAGCTACGCACATTAATGCATGTGAAGTGCGTCACGTGATTTAGAAAACGAAACGAAACCGAAGAGCGCTAAGGTAGAAAACGCTTGAATGCATTTTGTAATTTACTATCTACATGCTGTTTTTGCTGCTTCACTTCACTGGCATGTAGTATGGGAGGAAATCATCCATGATTTCGATGTAAGCTTAGCATATGTTTAGGTGGCGGCGATGCCACACATTAGAGCTGGAATATTGTGTTGCAGCATTTATATACTCACTCGGAATATGTAGTTACGCATGCATTGACAATCAGTGACAAATTGTGTGCATGTGTGTGTATGAATTTCTGTTTGTTAATGTGGGTCCGTCTGTGTATGTGCATGCATTTACTAGAAAATTATGCAATTCATTGATTTGGCAATAATTTCTGTCTGAGAAATTAATTTTCGTAAACATATGTGCAGGCTAAACTAGATACCAAACATTGTTGCATACATTTAGCCTTTAATTGAGGAATTTTGAAAATTTGCTTGCTTCTGGAAATGCGTAATCAAAACAAGAAATGCTGTTAAAAATTACCCACTTTTTGCATTCAATGCTAATCTGCAATTTTCTGTGTTTCCGTTTACATCTCTCTTAACACTTATTACCTCTTGCCAATTTTATACATACGCCTAAATGTATGCAATGTTAATGCCATGTGACATGTGAATTAGCTTTGATTTTCGTGTTTTTGCATAGTTGTCACACATTCAATGAAACTGTTAAGCTGTTATTTATGCAATAGCAGCAAGCGCTGCGGTTAAAAGAATTGCGAGTTTTAATATGGAGAAATAACGTAATAATTTATGAAGCACTACTTTATACTATTAATATCTGAGCTAACCTTTGGTATATCCAACTTTTTTGAACGTAAAAATGGTGCAAAAATTTTATTTTTGATCAAATTTATGCTTTAATTAATTCATAAAAATATAAAAAAAATTTGGATCATATTTTGGACTGACATTCTTCCTAGATCCTTGAAATTACTTAAGACAAACAGAGGATTATGTTTAAGCACTAATAAGAGTTTCTTGTTAGCTATTTCCATTTTATTCGAAAAAAAATAAACTAATTTCCAATTACTAAAATTAAATTATAAATTTATTTATTGAAATCTATATTAGAAAGTATACACGCTTAATACATTACATTTAATTTACTTAATAATTACTTTCAATGAGAAATTTGCTATGTGGCTCACCATTATTACATTTGGTAATTACTTTGTGTTTTTAACAGACTTTTTCCAGTATTTTTCCTTTTATCCAAAAATTATCTCCAATTTTTCTCTACTTACTTATATACTTGCTTCGCATTTACTATTGACTGCAGTACGAAGTATTTCTTTTATTCTTTATATCAATCGATTTTAAATTTATTATCTTACCACAATTTGTTTCAGTGTAAGAATTTAAAATCTACACTTAATCCTTCCTATATTTCCCTACTTACTATTATTCTTCCAACGTATGTATTTACTATCGATTTTGTTGCCTTAGGGAATATCAGCCGGAAGAATTTTTGGCGCCATCATTTATATTTTCATTTAAGTTTTTCTCTCAATTTTTCTCTCTCCTTCAATGTGTCTCTGTGTGTGTGTGTGTGTGTAAAGGATACACCATTACTCAAATGCCAACGATGCTGCTGTGGCTGCTGCTGGCTGAGTCAATTGTATTGTTTGCCAATTCATTGCTTGCAACATTGTACTCGTAAAAATTCTGCACTGCTTCAATCTGCAGCAATGAATTTTCCCTGTCGATGCATGTAATTTCTTTCACAATAAATGTAAGGAGTAAAGGATAAAAAGGATTTTTCATATCCCATACATTTTTACTCGGAATAAATTGTATTTAAATTTTGTTTAAATATTTACCCAAAAAATTCAAAATATATTTGTTACAATTGTGTTTTCATTTATGCCCACAATTTCTGAAATTTTCTCAAATAAAATTGAATTTGATTTAGTAAATTAAGCTTCTTTGTGCTTGCACTCTGTGCAACTCTAAAAAAATTGTGTGTCTCAATTCATATTTTATAATAAAATATAGATTTATACAGCTTCAATATAGAACTGTTCTAGATATTTAAATATAAACATTTATTGTACATTTAGCATTTGTGTAGTTGCATTGCACTCTCTGTCTGCATAATCCTTTTTGCTATCTTTATTTTCTTTATTGGAGATTCCTCTTCTGCATTTTGTAGTTATAAAGATATTTTGTATTTGGCTTACAATCAGCATCGTTTTTTGGGATAATTGTACAATTGTTGTTGTAAGTAATACTGTCAACATTGTGTATTTCAAAGTGAATTGCATTGCAGGGCATAACTTTGGCTTCAATGTTGCAGTATTGACAATGCAATTTTGCTTTGATATATTCAAATGTTTCACATTTGTTTCAATTATATTTAAAAGCATAGTATTATCTACACGTAGTATACAGTTATACTTGTGTTCGTATTTATTTATGTATGTGCCTTAGGTTTGTATTATCTAATCGAATTTAATTGGTTTGGTTGTAGGGCACTTCGTAACATTCAGTATTATGTTTTTAAGGTATGTTTATAACTTGTTTTTTTTTTTAAGATATACATTTTTATATTTTTACATACAAATTGGAATATATTAAAGTATTTTAAAATCACGAGAAAACCTAATAACATATTCTGAAATTAAATTTTTTTCTCCTAGGCTTTCAATATTACATATTAATTACACAACAATTACTATGAATTACTTTTAAAGTTAAGCAAAAACTTGTTTGTTTTTTTAATTGAGTATAATAACTTTTTGTATGCAATTTGATTGAAACAAATAACTATTTGCAGTAATATTAGAATATTTTTTTGACACTTAACTCTCTCTGGAAAAAGTTTACTTCCCGTGGTAGGAAAAATTCATTCAAAACAGATTATTCACGAATTTTTAGATGTCCTGGTTTCGCTGTACGCGATATACACATATGTGTACGAAAAAACGTTTAGGGAGCTTTAAAATACTCCGACTTACACAAAATGTGTCTATCGACAGATTTTTAAAGCAGTCTATATATAGATAGAGGTCTTATGAATTATCGTCGAACAAATTAACGAATGAAAATTTTATCTCCAACTCACATTGGTGAACCACAATGCCTCTTTCAATTGAGTTCGTCAGAGTAATATCTAGAACTCTCTTCTCAATTGAGCAATTCTATCAAAGCATGTAGCTCTCATAGCTGAAGTCGTTCAGCTTTTAGTCATAAAAGTCTGTAGTGTATTTTTGTCAAATTTTGTGTAATGTAAAACGTTTAACTTACGCAATATTTCATATTTTGGGTCTGAAAATCTTCATCTTTTCTTAAGTGGGCCCTGTGATTTATTGGTTTGGAGAAATCGATTTTTAAATGATTATTAACTTTAAATCCTTCTGTATTTGTAAACTTACAAATTACGATCAGCCATCATAAAGAACATAGTCTAGTGGGTAGTGCAGTTTCATCCAGAAGGTTGCGGATTCGATTCCCGTCTTGGTCTGGTGGTTAATTCTCATAAACTTCTTATATTCAATATCGATATGAAGCGGATGAGAATTATAAGAAATTGTGCAAGAACACACCTTGGTTGGTAATGGTAAAACCACCGAGCTGATAAAAAATTGCCACACAGCCGTTCGGAACCGGCGTTAAACTGTAGGTCCTACCATCGCCACTGTGGTCTAGTGGAAGAGTGCCAGACTCTTGTTTCTGGAGACCCGAGTTCGATTCTCGGCTTGGGTATGTTTCTTATCTATCTTTCTTTCTATTTTCCTTTTTTTCTTTCTTGGAGCTTTGGTACGATAGATCTTATAGGTCGCAGTGCCTGACTTTCGAGTCGTCCTTCCTTCAAATAATAATAATAATAATCATAAGGAACATGAAATATATTTTATATGTTTAAAACCGATATTCAAAACTTTGAACCCGTTTTCCCCAAAACAAGGTTTTTGCCATTTTTTATTTGAGTCAAAAGAGAGCTCATGTCTTCTCATTTGAGAACTTTGATATCCAAAAGTGGGCTCAGGCTTGTTTATCTATCAAAATGAACGTCTAGTAATTCGAAACACCCCATATCGGTCAAATTTAGTGCGGCAACAACTACCCAATAAGATTAAACTCTGTGCAAGCTTGAGCCGGATCGATTTTGAGAGTGGATTCCCTTGAAGTGAAATCTCCCATGTGCCAAAAAAAATTCCGGTGTCAGAAAGTACATTTCTATTAATCTACTAGTCCCGTAAAAATTGGTTAAGTTTTGGACCGAGGAAGTTCAGGGTCGCCTTAATAGGTATAACACTCATTGATGTCAATTTTAGTTAATTTTTCGTTTTTGTAAAATGTTTATATGGAAAGTGCTTGTCGCGCTTTTTATAATATGAAATTAAATCGAAAACGGGGAATTCGATCGAAAATCGGGGAATTTCTAGAGGGCTATCGGGGAGAAAGAAAAAATGAGTTGGCATCCCTGATTGACAATGAACAGCTTTCCGCCATTACAGAAATTAATTGGGTTTTCTACGAAAATTATGAAAATCTCACTTTTCTCAAAGGCATATGTATAACATAAAGAGAAGCAGGACTTAAAATTACAGATACAACGAAGGGGACGAAAATCAACATCAATTCCACTTCAATTTCTTTGGCAAATTATAGTAGCCGTCAAATTGCAAAGGCTTTAAATTTGTCAAGTCGTACGGTAGACCGAGCTATTATTCGATATAATGAAACTGGGGGCTTTAGAGATAGAGACCGGGGAAAATTTTCAACAGTTTGCCACTACTGGTTTAACAGAAAAAATTCGTAAACGAATCAAGCGAAATCCAAGGCGCTCAATGAGAAAAATCGCTAAGGAAGTGGGAGTAAACCGTGAAACAGTGCGAATCATTGCAAAATCAAAGCTTAATCTTAAGCTGTTCAAGCTCCGAAAAGCTCAAGATCTGACACAAAAAAAGAAAGATTTGCGACTGCAAAGATGCAAGGCGTTGCTACGCTCCTCCGTGTTAAAAAATGTTGAAAATATCTTGTTTACAGATGAAAAAATTTTCACGATTGAACAACATTTCAATGCGCAAAATGACCGAATGTGGCTAACATCATCATCGCAACAAGATAGGACTGTTGGCTGAGTTCAAAAGCCAGCTTCCGTTATGGTATGGGCTGGAGTTTCCGCTAATGCCAGAACCCCTCTAATATTCGTTGAAGAGGGTGTTAAAATTGACCAGATTGTTTATCGGAGCATTTTAAATGAACATGTTCTTCCCTGGGCCCAAGATACATTTGGAAATGAAAACTGGACTTTCCAGCAAGATTCTGCACCTTCCCACATGGCAAAATTAACGCAAACATGGATAAAAGACAATTTTTCTGTATTCATAACATCTCAAGAATGGCCACCATACTCCCCAGACTTGAATCCAATGGACTACTCTATTTGGTGTATTTTAGAGAGTAAGACTTGTGCATCTCAACACCACAGTCTGGAGAGAAAGCCTGGACTGAAATTGATCAGGAAGTCCTGCGGCGAACAGTCCTACGATTTCCGGATCGATTGAAGGCATGTGTGCAGGCTAAAGGAGGTTATATTGAATGAGGTGGGGTTCAAATGAATGCTTATATATTCAGCAATGTTAACACTTAATTGTACTTAATGGAAGTACGTCCTTTTGAAAATAACTGCTGAAATGTGTGCGTCACTTTACGATTGTCACACTGTATATATATTGTAAAAGTTTGATCTCTTTTAAAAAATTAAAAATTTTTTTTTTTACTAAAGGCTCACATAAAGAAGGATCTAGAGAGAAGGGCAGTGTAAGTGTAAAAATAAAAAAGAGCTTTGAAATAATACACTTACCTACCGGTTTTAATCAGCTCACCACCATGCCATTGAACTCTCCAAAAAAATTATGCCTCAGCAGTCTTTTTTGTTTTCGTGCGAATTGTTTTCGATTCATGATCATAAAAATCAACAAATTATGATTTGTTGCTCTACGTAATTAGTAAAAAATTACTTTAAAACTTAAATATCACAATATTTAAGCACTAACAGTTTTTTTCATAACCTTTTGCAATTAGTTTGAAGGAAACAAATAAATATCTGTTATAATAACCTAATACTTAATTGGTACCTAAATAATAAAAAAAACAGCAATTATTTATGCTTATTATTATTTAATACTTTGTAATTGGTTTAAATAGTTACTATTTAATTTACCATGTGCAAAAGTATTTTACAATACAAGACGCCAAAAGAGATATGTTTCAAACAGAAGAGTATAAAGATAACTTTGTATCTCCGCTTTCGGATTTATACATAAAATCAAAATATCTTTTTCGTAATTATAACTTTGCAACATCGTCATTAGCAGATTTCTGATCCAGTTTTCCCGATCTAAATGAATACCGGTCATTGCGACTTTGAATAGCATATAAAAATTATATGTTTAGACCAATCGCCTTAGAGTTTTAAATATTTGCTTTATTTACTCGTAGGTTGTAATAACCTTTAAATAGACATAGAGAATTATACAGAAATGATATATTATGTTTTTTCGCAAAAAAAAGTTAGAAGTTGTTTGTAGGTACCAATATTTTCATACATTTTTATTATATAATACACTTATTAAAACAACAATTTTTAAAATACTGTTGAAGAGGTTTAAGAGTAATTTAACCCATTAATGCTCAAAAACACTAATTTTTCGACAACCAAATTTTTTTTTTTTTTTTGGAAAAAATGAATTGTTTTAAAAATATCCTTTGTAAAATGAAATCTTTCCTTAAAAATACATCAACCTATTATCTGTTATTGTATGAACAACATAAACTATCGTTCATAACAGCAGTTTTGGTCGCTGAATGCTAATGACTGCGCCGAATAAAATTGACCGTTCGATGTCTTTCCATACTGTGCTATTGAAAGATTCAAATTCAAAAATTTTTATCTTAAAAGCTTTGAATTAAACGTCAAAAAATATTATGTGTCGCTTATATTCAATAATAATTAATTTATTTAACGTAAAAATAACAAGCGACCTCAGGTTCCTTATAAAAAAAATTGCCAAAGAGGTAGGTGCTAACCCTAAACCGTTTCTCGTATGTATTGCTCGGAAGAAAGGTTCTGGTAAAAAGAAAGAAGCACATGATAGTGAGAAGGCAAAGAAAGTTGGGATCATTCTGAAGAAAAATCCAAGCATATCGGGAATGAAATTGGCGAGGACGGCTGATTGGTCAGAAATTTTCGTGCGCAGGACAAAGAAGGAAGCTCCGGATAGAAACGCTGTCAAAAATGAAATCGTAAAATCACGAGCTAAAAAGCTTGCTTGTGAATAAATATAAGGCTGATTTGGATTTGGAAACGAGTATTTTAGCGTTAGGATGTTTGCGTATATTTTAAATTCAAAAAGAGATTACAAAACCGCGTGCTATCAGCTCAAATTATTACACAAGAAGCCCCGTTAAAAATAATTACAATTCAGTGGAAAATTGAGACTGACAGTTATGTTAAATAATTAAAAAACATTATGTTAAAGAATTAAAAAAAACAGTTATCGTTAAGTTTAATGCTTCCGGAGGAAATGTTGCGCAGAAATTCAAAGCCAAAAATTCCTTGTTTCGCAAGCAAGTTGCAGTTCTGGCAAAAAGAGTAGCTCATTCATAACATCGGGTACAATTAACGCCGAAATATACAGTATGTAACCAAATTTAGCAACTAAAAGGATATTTTTGGGATATGAAAAATAGCCAGCAATGGCGTCAAATTAAAAAGTATCAATATAGTTAAGTTTTTACACATCCAGATGAACAAAAGTAGAAACAAACTTTTCAAATCAGTTAGCACCTTTAGGTTCCAAAAGGGTCTTAAAAGTACAGAAATTTCGAAAATAAATTATGATTTTTCAAAATTTTTTGACTGAAAATTATTTTAAATTTCAAACACAGCTCTGTTATTGCTGCTTGCAAGTACAAATATTGGGACTATGAATGTACATATAAACTCGTTATTGTGAATAACTTCATATCTATCATACGCGCCATTATGAGCTGTTGAAACCGAATGAAACGCTCACTGGCGACCGCTACCGACTACAATTGATGAGTTTGAGGCGAGCATTAAAGGATAAGAAGCCAGAATATGAGAATAGACACGACGAAGTTATTCTTCAGCACGACAATGCTCGGCCGCATGTTGCAAGGCAAGTAGAAACATACTTGGAAACGCTGAAATGGGAAATGCTACCAGACCCGCCGTATTCTCCAGACATTGCTCCTTCTGATTACCACTTGTTCCGATCGATGACACATGGCCTGGCTGAACAGCACTTCCGTTCTGTCGAAGAACTAAAAAAATGGGTCGATTCTTGGATAGCCTCAAAAGATAAGGAGTTCTTTCGACGCGGAATCCGTATGCTACCAGAAAGATGGGAAAAGGTTGTGGCTAACGATGGACAATACTTTAAAGAATAAATTTATAATCACTTTTTCACAATAAATGTCCAAATTACGAAAAAAATACGAGTTTATACATTCATACTCCCAATATAATGCAAAAAGAGTTTTTAAAATTAGATAATGATTCGGGATGTGTATTAACTTTTGAAGGAATGCTTGCCATTTTTACGCCAACATGAAGTATTCACTTTTTTTGGCTTGACCTCGCTTCATGCCACTACGGCAAAGCGACCTTGGAGTGGTTCCAACGGAATGAAGTGATTTTAGTGCATAGAAAAGCCAATCCACCAAACTGTCCAGAACTAAGGCCGACTGAGAGATACTAGGCTTTAGTAAAAAGGAGGTGAAGTTATTAAAAAAGTGGCCAAAGACCTTCGAGACTTTCAAAGAAAGTGGCCGTCAGCAGCTGCGAGCGTGTCGGATACTACCATAAAAACATTAATGGGCGGAGTTCCTGAAATAATAAAACTTTTTTAAAAAAATAATAATTCTTGGTTTCTTAATTTTTTTGTTTTCTAATTTAAAAATAATTTACAAAATAAAATACTTTAGTTTATAAAAATCGGACTGCTGTTTCAAAAGATTTCAACATTTTTCTAGCAGACAATTTTATTGGGCACAGTCCTTAAGTCAGAGGAAATACGATATTCTTATATTATCTAAATGTAATTTTAAGGTTAGTATATATTTGTAACGGTCTTTATATAGAAATGTTAAACAGTGATTTGTTTTGGCAAAAATTTATAATTGCAATTTTTGACGAATTTACAAAATTGCCGAAATGAGTAAATCTGAAGCATAATAATTGAAAAATTCAAATGCGAGGCAATAAAATGACAAATTATGTCGGCATGTAAAAATATTTATAAATTGTTTGTTCTATTTCAACTTAATTTCTCAACAGAATCCATCGAATATAACATATAAGTCGCTGAAAGTATTTACATAATAATTCTAAGTACTTACATGTTAATGCATGATAATGCAGCATAGAAAGGGAAAGTCAAACAATACAAATACAACACACTTATACAATTACGCTTGATATGTGTAAATATTTTTTGTTAACCGGTATCAACATTTCTATGTATGTACAACTGCATTCATTAAAAATACTAGCAATTAATTTATTGTTAAACAAGTACGCAATAAAAAATGTTGACATTTTGATTGCTATTGTTCTTACTGTTGTTTTAACATAGTATGTAAGTATTCTCGTTCGTTGTTGCTATTGCTGTTTTCACTATTGTAATGGGCTGCAGTTTAACATGCAAATTGTGTATTACACTCATAAATCGTTGGCCATATTCTACCAATTCAGGGAAGCAACCAACCAACAAACAACGAGCCAACAAGTCAGGCACGAACAACAAAGTACCACACAATGTCACATCGTCCACTTTGTTCATTGACTTGTTATCAAGCGAAAACATAGCAACACACCAACAGCAACGGCAGTAACAACAGTGACTACTACAACAATAGTAGGTAACGAAAACCAACAGAAAAACGAATAGGGGGAGGGGGGAATTTACAAAAAACCCCAACCAACAAGTCACCGCTAAAAATACCAAAATAACCGCAATCGCAACAAGCGCGAAAGCGACACCAGCAATTGTTGTTACTACTGCTGCTGCTGCTGCAGCTATTGCTGCTGCTGCTGCAAATGTCTTTGGTCATTAGTTTTGTGGCAGCAAAAGACATAGGCAAATTAGGTTTTTTTTCGTCTCTTTCTTCTTTCTCCCGTTCAGAAATTGAAAACGCTGCAGAAGAAGTCTCGCTTGCTGTAATCGAGTTGAAGTAAGTAATAGTCGTAACCGGCAAAGCAAGGGCTGTTGTTGTTATTATTGTTGGCTTTGCAACGCTTTGGGGCAATTTCACTTTGTTGCTGGTTTTATGCTGTTGCTGGTGCGTTTATTGTCGCTTTCGATTTGGGAGTTGTTCATGTCTGTCTTTCGGTCTCTCTGTCTGTCTGTCTGTCTATTTGTGTTGCTGTTGTTCGTAAACCTTATAGTTTGTTTGAATTGTTGCTGTTTCTGGCTCGTTGGCATGTTAACATTTGAAAATTGTTGAGAGAAGAACGTTCGATGTGCACGTGACTTGTTTGTTTAATTTCTTTCTTTCTTTTCTTCTGCGCTGCTCCCTACCTCTCTCCTTTGATGCACATGGGAATTTAAGTTTATTTTTACGCCATACTCGTAGTTAATGTCTATAATTTTTTTTCTGCCACCTTTTTTTCTTCTCACATTTTCTATTTGTTTGCAGTTTTGTTTTGTGCATTTTTTTCATTTTTGGAAAAAGAAAAACCCAAAATCGAATGAGTTACGTTTAAAAATTTTGTTATTTCTTTGGTTATTTTAAAATTTTGTAATTGAAATTCAAAACTTGTATGCAGCTATGTTTTCTTTTTCTTGTCTTGTTTCGCTTTAGCACATTAAAACTAATAATAAATGCAAGTACATAAATTTTTATTTATTTATTTTTTTTTTTCCAGATTCCCTCAAGCGTTGTTGTCGTTACTGGTTGACGGAAAAATGCATTTGTAAATTAATACTTTTGTCATCAACATTTTTTTACACACTTCGGGTAAGTACTTAAAATTTTATGCGTATAATTAAAATGTTTTGGTAATGATGTGGAAGCTTGGTTAATGTAGCAGTTAAAAATTGTAGTTGTTGGTATTTTTTTAATGAAAAATATTTAATTACACTACATTGATAGTGTGAAGTAATTTACAAATAATATTCATATTCGCTTAAGTTTTTTTTTTCTATGAATTTCTTCGAGTTGTAGTCATTGCGCTAATGGGTGCAGACAATTTACATGTTGCTACTATACTTGGTAATTAAGTGTAATTATTATTATTGCCGGGAGATAATTAAAGTATTTTAGTTTATTCATGGGTACTTTGGTTAAGTTAATGAGGAATGTGTACGGACATGAGCTGCACTTTCAGTTTCAACCTCATTTCTATATATGCAAATACATCTAAATATTTTATGCATAGCGGATCGTGGAGAATACATTCCTGCTTCAACTATTCGACATCTTTGAATAATTTTAGTGGCATTTCAAAAATTGTAATGGAGAGCATTTCTTATATTTTTTTCTATCCATTAAAATAACATTCCTAGTTCCAAAGAACTAGAAATATTTAGTAACTTCCTTAATTCATTGCAATGAAATTTATTTCTTTTTTTTGTGTATTTCTTGCGCGTGAATTGTAATTGTTAATTTTCTTTTTCAATTCCTCATTATTGGAATTGGAAAAATTTTCAGTTCAATTTCAGAATCGTAATTTGTAATTTAAAATATATAATTCCTCAAAGGATTTTCAAAAGTCCTTAAATACTGAGGAATTTCTCTCCCTATGTGTAGCCAATTACTTTTGTGACATAAAATTTCAAAATATTTTTGATTTGAATTCTAATAAGCTAACAGTAGCTGTGTGATTTTGTTGTTGTAGCAATACTTTCCATGCACAATACTTTATAGGGCCCTTCACAAGTTCAATGAAGCTTTCGAGAAATTATTCCATTTATTCTTAAATTTAGTTCCATAAAAGTAATTGATTACACAAAGGAAGAGCAATTCCTTAGTTTTCAAGTTCTTTTTGAATTCCTTTTAGGAATTGCATATTGTTAATTACAATCCAGTAATGGAGTTAAACATTTGTTCAATTCTATTACTGAGAAATTGGAAATATTAATTACAAATCGCAATTCCAATGAATTTTAATTGAGAAGGAATCATTACTACCCAGATGGGAACATTATTCAGCAGCTTGCCACAAAAATGTTTAGCTCGCAGGAAATATAGGTAATTTAAGGTGAGGTTGCCGTCTAGAGGCATGAAAAATGCGATTTTTTTTATATAAAATAAATACTTTTGGAAATGATTTTTAACGTATTTTATTCTTCTATCCATAGAGAGTAAATTGCAGTTTTATTTATAAAAAAAAAAATTCAAAATAGCGGCGCCAACTCGCATCAAATAAAGACATGCACACCGTCGTTTGCTCTGCGAGGCGCTCTTCACCGTCTTGCCAGTTCATCTGTAACAAAAATGGGCTAAAAATTATTAAAGTAAACTAAATTTAGGGAGTCCTCAATGTTTTTTGTTTTCTGAAAAACTCTGGATAACAATATGGCAGCCGTTTGAGAGTAATCCAATTTTTGTTGTTTTTTTTTTGCTTCAACGGACGAAAAATATATTTCTGAATTAATTTTTAGCAACAATCGCATGTTGACGGATTCAAAAACTATATTTCCCTTCAATTGCGCAGAGATTCAAATGAATACGATCATCCGTTGAAGCTGTAGAAAGCCCTGAAATAATAAACCATTTAAGGTTTAACGTTATAAGAATCCAGCCGGTGGATGATTCCGCTCAACAGGCTGCAAATTATAGAATACCTTAGATATCCTTTCACCCACGTGTTCTAAACGCAGCAAATTATATAAAAAAAATTAAAATTTTCATCGCCATGAACGTCAACCTCCCCTTAACCCTTTCTTGTCAAGTTTTTTATTTGGGGGTAAACAAATTTTTTTTTAGCTTTATCTACAAGTAGATTCGAACTTCTTTAAGAATAAAAACCAAAAAATGATGAAAGAAGTTTTTGGGAAAGGATGTAGAGCTTTTGGGATTTTGTACATTATAATCATTATAATTAAAGGAGTAAAAATTTGAGAAACAAATTTTTTTTTTTTTGGAAAAAATAATTGCAATGTAAAATAAACTTTTAGTTTAGAAAATACTTTTAAAAACACACTTGTTCACTAAGTATAAAAGGTGAAAATTTGAAACATTTTTGGGATTTAAATTTTTTTTTACTAAAGCCAAGTATACAGAATTTTGTTGTTCAGTGACCTATAGTAAAATTTCATGTGCAACATATTTCTTGAACATATTAACCCTCTATCAATCCTCGTCATGGGTCAAAAAAGGAACTTTTTCGAAAAAGGCAGAAAAGTCCCATAATGATGAGTGTCAAAGGGTTAATATGTGGGAAGAAAATATTCTACGGAAAATTCTACTATATATTGCTGAACATAACAACAAGCTCTAATACAAAACTAACAAGTTATCTTATTGCTTATTTTACCTAATTTTTTAGAAATGGGCAAACTCTGAGCCTACGTAAAAAAAAAATTTGACGTATACTTTGAAAACCCCTTGACCCGTGTAATTTTTTTTCTCGAGTTCTATCAGCATTCATTTTCAGAACCTTGTTATTTATTCGTTTGTTGAACAAAAAACAAATCAACACTATCACAATTTTTTTAACACCCCCAGAAAATAATTCAAAAATCATCAACCTTTCATGTCTTTTGTACACACTAATAACCAAATTATTTATTGTACATTTCAGTTGCGTGAATTTGTACAATTTCTTTAAGCATGTAAAACAATTTTTTTTAACAACTTTTTTTTAAGTTATTAATTTGTATTATGAAATGTAGTTTTAACTTTCGTTTTAAACTATTATAAATTAAAGAAAAAAATGTTTATATACCTGCTCAAAATTTTAAACTTAGTACCCTCACTTTGTAAATTCATACAAATGTAATTGGACTGTTTTTGAAAATCAAATAAAAAAACTGTATTCCCGTTTTTGCTCAAACTTTAATTATAAAGAGAAAAAACATGCTTGATTTTAGTTTTTTATTTTTAAAAGTCCCGATGGGTTTCAAAAGAAAAGCAGTAAAAAATGAACATTTTTTTGTACATTATATTAGCTAAAAACAACGAAACGGTTAAGTAGACATTAAACGTGCTCATTATTTTCTTTCCAGCATCTACTTAGCATAATTAAAAAATATTATGTAATAAATATCAATCTGTGTTATCTGTCCGTTTGTTTCCAAAAAAAAAAAGTTCTTCTCAATAAATTGTTATTATTTATTTGCTTTTCTTAAACTTACACTTCCATCGTTGTCATTCTGTTGCTTCCCTATTGAATTCTTTCAATTTCCCAAAACGTATTTCCACTCCATTTCATCCTTACCGAAATAGAACGAATGTGATCAAAAAACCAAAAAGATAGAAACAACAACAAACCATAAGTACCTGCTTCCATTAAAATGCTGCACTCTTGGGAAAATTGTAAGCATAGCACTCTGCTCCTTTCCTGTATCTCCCTTCGCTCTTAATCAATTCAATACTCTAATTACTCTTGTTCAAACATTCCACTAGCCCCACTCATCTATTGCGCCTACTCTCACATTAATATTTAACTTTGCCGTTATATTTGAGATTATTCCCTTTTTGCTGTTTTCTTCACTCTTTGGTTAGGTTTTTTTTTGCAAATGTTTTTGTTGTTCGTCTCAAACTTTCTTTCTTCCTACCTGATATAACAACATAATCAGTAAAGTTTTGTGTTTGTTGTCGTTGCATGCATAAACGAAAAGTTTTGTGTTATCGTGTCTATATGGATGTGTGAGTATGTGATATGTTGTTGTTGGTGCTCGTATGCTGTCATTGTTGTTGTTAGTGCTATCGGTTGTTATTCCTTCTTTTTTTTTGAGTTGTTATTCCTATTTTTTTTTTTGAGTGTTGTTATTACTATTTGAATTTTTAATTTTTTGTATGATATGTAAAATTTAACTCTGATTTGATTTTTTTTTTCATACCTAACAACGTACGCCACCAAATATTTGCCAAAACATTGAAACATTAATGCGTGTTGCGTGTATTTGTTAGAAGAGATGAAGAGGGGAGAGGGAGATGGGGGGGGGGGGGGATAGCAGAGCAACGGGTAAAGTGTAAAATTATTTGTGGCATGTGCGGCAAGTGAAATACAAAAAAATAGTAGGTATAGAGAAAACAAATAATTGTGTTTGTGTGTGTGAGTGAGTTGCTTGCTTAAATTCAAAATTTATAAAAGTTTTCATATAAAACTTTTTTGAGTGAAAGCTTTTTTTTTCTACCTCAAAACAAGCACTCAGTTTTTGTTTACATCAAAAAGCTTATGCATGAAAGCTTTTGTGTTTGTTGTTATTGAATATCAAAATTTTAACAGAGTTGCTTTGGGATTAAGTATATTTTTTAAAATGAGCAACAAATCCTGTTACAGTGCTGCAAGAACTGATAACCTACTCACGAGAACCCAAACTAATGTAGCAAGATTAACTATGGTCAGTACAGGCAGAGCTGGGTAAATTCAATTACATTACAATCCCAATTCCAATTACAAGGAATTGTTATTGGTACTTTAATGCATTCAATTCCGTGGTAATGGGATTGATAAAAGTTTCAATTCCATTACAAGGAATTGTAATCGGTAATTAAAACTTTTAAATTCCTAGGTAATGGAATTGGAAAAATTTTCGATTCCATTACAGGTAATTGTATTTTGTAATTAAAAATATATTAATTTTTTTTTCCATAAGTGGGGAAAATGTTTGAAATTTTTTAAGATTGTCTAATTGTGCATTAAAACAGCACTAAGGGAAATAAGAAACCTCAGCTTAGTTCCCGGACATAGCAATATTAAAGAAAACTAGTCGGTACGGCAGTAACGGGGGCTATTTTTTTTTGTTCAAGAAATCTCTTTATGAAAAAACAAATATTAAAAGAAAACCCAACTACTCGTTGGTGTTTGTTTTGTTATTTGTGTATGCAGATAATTCGTTAGATAATTCTGAGAAATGCCGTTACTAATGTCTTCTCTCTTTCTCTCAGTTGTTATTTACTCCTGCTTAAGCAATGATTTTTACAACGATGAATGCAATGCTTTGTTCAATGAGTGAATTTTAAAGAACTACCGACCAGTGCTGCCGAAGGTATTCCGTTCGGAGTATTGGTACTCCGTTCAAATCTCAAACCTCCGCCATCGGAAAAAATCCTCCTATTTCATATTCTTGAATTTTTGAGTTGTATGCAAAATAAAATTAAATAAAACTAAATGTAATGTCTTCTGTTGCATTATTTTCATTTTGTTTATGTCTGTGAAATATTTGTTCCTAGGACTAGCTGTTTTATTTGTCGCTGGGTTACTGTCAAAATTTAAAAGTTCACATTGCATTTCCAAACGTTTTTGCTTGGCTTTGTGTTAATGTTTGTAATTTTTGACAATTGAAATCAATAGTAGAAAAACTATGTCAAAGTAAGTGCCCATTTAATAAATATCGATAAATTGCTTGCTGACTGTAACTGTTAATGTAATAATGATTGGCAAGAAAATGTTAGAAAAAATTATGCATCCAACTGGGTCCTTTTGATTGACCTGGGTAAAAAATACCACAAATAACATCCTATGTTTTTATGTTCGGTTTTGTGAAGAGCGAAGAAATGTTAGTTTTAGTTTTTTAATCCTTATTTTTTTTTCAATTATTATTATTTCCAAAGAAGGACTATTTGGTTTTTATATAAACTTGTTTATTTTTCATAACTTTTATATGACTGAATTTGTAACAAAAACTTTCTATATATTATTGGAACTGTTAGCAATTATCTAAGTAATACTTAGTTGAAAACTTTTAAGATATTTTGAAAAATTCCTCCCTTGTCAAGCAAAATCCTCCGCTCGAAAGGAAAAATTCCTCCCCTTAACATTTTCAAAACGACAGCACTGCTTCCAACCCTAATATTTTGGAATTGGCTTAACCGATTTTAAATCTTTGGATAACCTACTCTTCAAGCTCTTTAAATTGATAGTGTAGCACTTCTGGATCTTCTGGAATAAAATTGTAGTTACACTAATAAATGTATAGATGATAAGGCTGACGAGCTAGTGAGAATAAGAACAGACTTAGGTCTTTAAAATTAACTGGTACCATTAAATATACCATCAAACATCAACAGTTTCTATTAATCCAGAAGCAACTGTAAGATAACCAGAAGTTTATGGCCTTCTCTTGAAATGAAAATAACTCAAAACTTCCTCTGTCTATTGGGACAATGACTTTAAGAATTGGAGTCGAAGCACCAAACGTGAAGACGAAAAACATACATACATGAGGCCATCCATCACCTTTGCGAATGCCCTAATCTACAGATCCATTAACTCTATTTCTTAGAAGACAGGCTGCTTTGAAAATTGGGGAATCTGGTGAAGAGTTTTCGCCAACAAACCATGCAAGGTTTATGAAGAGGAGGAAATATATTTGGTGTGTGTAGGATTCTAAAACATATAGGAACCTCAAAGCAGCAATTCTGATGGTGGACTTGTGTAGGTTTCTTCAGAAAGAGAAATTTTCTAAGCTGCGGGCTTTGTTTTATTTCATGAATATACCTTTATAAATTTTTTAAGTTTTAATCCCAATAGTTCTCTACCAGCTCGTGGGTTCCTAATTACTCACCTTAGAGAGCTCAATGATTATTCTTCAGTTCATCGTATGAGGCATTCAAGTTTTTACTTAAGTATATTCTACCAAAATACCATGTCTTCTTCTGTAGAGTAAAAATAATTCGGCCTGCTATCATAGAGAAATCCCAACGTAAGTATTTATCATTTTGTTAGCTTTGCATACCTTTTAACAAGTAGACAACAACTTTTAGAATCACAAAAGAAAAACGTTGCTGCAAAGCTTTCACTCTTAAAAGCATAAAGCTTTTACTCAACATCATCGCATTCCATCACAGCACACCATATCATATCGCACCAATAACATCTGCGTGTATCCTGCGCTATCAAATGGCGCATGTAACGGAATTTCAGTGTCCACACAACATTCAATACTAACGGTTTATGCAGACGCACAACGAAACAGCACGCGAAGCGCGCATTCGGTGGTAACCACACAAAGAAGAAAAAGAAAAGAAAAAGTTGAAATAGAAGTAGAAGTTGAAGAAGATGAAGATAAAGAAATAGAGTAAAACAGTGTTGCATTTGCTGGTTGGTCAGAAAAATAGAATTATTATGTAAAAAAAAAAGAAGAAAAAATGAAGTATACGTTTTTTTTTTTTTTTTGTTGCTTACTTGCCCCTGCTACACTACTTTAATATGTAGTATATGTATGCAAAGAGAAAGAAAAAAAAACAGTAGAAGCAGAAAAGTGAAAACGTGCGTGTGCCCCAGCGTCGAACGCCTTTAATACACGCCTACAATTGTTCAACTAACGCATAATTTGGATTCTTCGTTTAATCTTGTGTATTACCATGGAAAATTAAAGTGAATTGCTTTATTTGTTTATTTTATTTTATTTATTTTTTTTTTGGAAAAAAAGTATTTACTTTGTTGCAAATTTCTAAGAAAATTCAACAAAAATTCTCCAATTTCAACGTCTTCGCTACACGCGCATTTCACACTTTGTCGCGTTACTAAAACGACAACGGCTGAGGGGTTTGCAGTGCGATTGACGGCTTATTTCTTCATTACCTACGTCCATCATCAGCTTCATCTTTGTTTCACTCGCGGCCGCAGTCGCAATTGTCGTCCTGTTCCAAGTTTGTGTTTTTTGTTTTTATTTTCGTTTGTTGCCTTTCGGTTCGATAATTTTGTGTTATTTTTCGTTTTTTATATTCTTTTGTTTGTTATTGTTGTTGTGCCCCTCGTTCAGTTGCTCGCTCGCTCATTTCGTTCGTTCGTTCGTTTGCTTTCGGTCGTTTCTCACATCGCGATAATGTTGTGTGTGTGTTTTGAAGTGCAAAATAAGAAGGAAATTTAAAAGGGAAACGGCAACAACAACAAAAATGAGACTGAGCGCACACACACACATATACACATAGTAACAACAAAGCAATGAACACAAACGTTAAGTGAAAAATATTTGCTGGTGTTGCTGTTTTTGTTGTTGTTGTTGTATGTGCGCGTTGGCTTTTGCTGCTGCTGCTGCTGTTATAGCATTTTATTTCCACATTTATGCTTGAGTGATATTTATTCGTTCCTTTCGTCTTCTACTTTTTTTTTCCTTTACGCTCACTCGCTCGCTCGTGTTTTTCATCTCATTATTTTTCTTTGTTACTGTTGTTGCTGAAATACCTAAATAATGCATAATTTATAAATTATTTAAAATGCATGAAAATACTTTAAGAAAAATGTAATAGATTTAATATAGAATTTCATTCGAATTTCTGTTGCTCTCTCCGTGTATGTGCTTAAAAAAAAATATTAGTGTGATGTGATAATCACAAATGACGAGGTTCAACAACATAACAACAACAACGTCGACGACATCCACAATTAAATTAAGTCAAATGACAAAAATAATGAAATCCAACAACAAGCAACTGTGAAAATAAGTATTTGTATATATGAAATTAGTTTGAATTAAAAACACCATAAAAAATGAGAATTTGTGTGTTATACAGAGCGTATGAGTGATTTTAGCTTTTCAGCGTCATTTTTGAAAACATAAAAAAAAACAAATTTTAATATTATGAATTTAATTTTCGGTACAAAATTAAAAAATTTACATTTCGAAATGGAACTGAAGTTAGTTATAATTAACTGGAATCACTTGAATATTTTCTACAAAAAATTTAACAACGAAATTGATCTAATTTAGATATAGTCAGTACTTAAAATAATTTTCCTCAAAATATCACTTCTGCTTTCAATCTTCTTAATTTTGATATTAAAAATTTTTCTCTCTTTAGGTAGGTACACAATGTATACATTTTTCTCTTTTCCCATTCATTTTCTTAATCCTATCTAATCTAAATTTTTTATCTAATTTCTCTTTTCATTTTGACCTTTTTTGTTAATTATTCTGACTTATGTGTAAGTAGCTGTTTTTGTTGTTGTTTATTTGTTGTTGTGTCTGTATCTGTTTCATGTGGGACGACACTTGAAGGAAATCGTAGCAGCAAAAGCATTTGGTATAATTGCGGTTTTCTGATTTAAAAATAGACGCACCTCGTTGTAGATGTAATATTTAATTAGTTCTTATGAAAGGTAATGATTGAGTAGATATTTCATTTAATTTAATATAATAACTTCTTTTTTTTTGACATTTACAAGCTTATTCATTTTCCAATTTCTGCAGGAAATTTTCTCTAATAAAATTTAAATTTTTGTATTAGATTATCTTGTATTGATTACAACATGAAGATGTTCAAAACGCACTTTGCTCAAACTTTATTTACATCTTCTGTGATTTGATATGTAGTTATCACAACAACAATGTATATAGAGACGGGCAAATCAGACGGCCGTTTCGGAATCCGCCACGATTCAACATGTCTTTCAACATCCTATATAAGCCACTAATATTTGAAATCGTAACCCACAATTACAGATTTGATTTCAAATATCTTCAGTGAATAGAGATTAAATTAAATTAGATTCAAAACTCTCTTATTTTTTATAGTCTTGATTGCTTTAGGTCAAGTCGCTTTCAATAAATTTGTGTTTCTGGAGCAGATTTATATATAGGTTATAAAACATTTCAATGTCAAAAGCAATGTCCCATCAATTTTTCTAGTCGCTTCTATTTTAGTTACCTCTTTTCTAGGACTTACTAGTATGAAAAACATTATACTCCACAAAAAACAATGGATTTTTGCCTAAACAGATACTTTTATTCAGCAAATACTTGTTGGTTTTTCTATTGCTGATTCTCTCTAAGAATTCGTGTTTGTACTTTAAATCGATTACTGCTAAGGTTAACCAAATTGGATTTATCATTAAAACCATCTCAGACTAAGAACTGGCATTTAGAGCACGTGCAAATTTTATCTGAATTCAGTCTAGTGATTACCGTCTATATCTATTTTCCTTCAGCGTATTTTGTCCTACTGAAGTCTTTCTCAATGATGTTTTTTCATTTTCTATATGAGATACTTTTTCTTTATTTTTGTTATAAAACAGTAAAAACTAAAGTAGTACAATAGTAAAACATAATCTACTTTGAGACACTGCACTTTTAAAGTATTTTTAGCTGCTTATCACGAATCTGTAAACATTTTCTTCAGGTCATGGCAGGCTTCGTGAATATTCATAGGTTTTCGATTTTTGAAAGATGGTAGACAATTTAATCACGTAAGATAATATACCATTCCATAGTAAACACAGTGGTTTATCAAAAAAAAAAAAAAAAAATATATATAATTTGTTGAGAGAATTTTTTTTCTTAGTGACCCCCAGAAAATTTGTACAAATTCGTGTTCAGCAGCTAAAAATTCTCGTGAAAACCCGTGTTAAAACCCATATACTGTTTGGAAGCCACATTTTGTTTTGCAGTGTAAGGAGTGAGATCAAAAAAATCTTAACATATATAAAATTCAGTAATTTTTAAACGGTTGATCTTAGAGTTTTGATTTTTTTTTATTTAATTGATAATATTTTAGAAACTACAGAAAAATATAACCTTTATAGTTCTAACCACTATTTATGAACTCGTGACTTTTTTTGGTAAGCGTTCCATTAGAGATTTGATAGTTGTTTCAGACACCTTTTTGGAGTTTGCAGTTTGCCCATCTCCTTTTAAAATCTTCTATATTTTGGGACACATTTTTTGTGCTCTTTAAGTTTCTTTTCACAAGAGCTCAATATCTCTCAACTGGTCTTATCTCCGGATAATTTGGAGGATTGGCCTCTCTTGGTACAAAAACTATGTTATTACTTTAGATTAATTTACCACTCCAGAGCTTTCTTGCCGTAGTGAAATGATGCCAAATCGGGCCAAAAATATGTGGGCACATTGTGCTCTCTTATGAAAGAAAGAAGTATTTTTTTCAAACATTCTCTGATGTATTTTTCGGTATTTATAGAGCCCACTCTAACAAATGACTTGCTTCTTTTACCGCAACTGCATATATCTTGCCATACCAGGAATTTTTAGGAAATTTTGTCTGCTTTTGGATTTTAAATTGTTCTTCGACATTTCCTCGAGCATCAGCAACATAAAAATTTTGACCCGGAACCCGGAAGCTGCGTAAAATCTGCCAGTACATACGTTTTGTCGTCCATTATACAACATGAATATTTTTGTATGAAATTCGATTTTAATTTCCGAGCCGTATTTTTGGCGGCTAAATTTTTTGCAGCATTTCCTGTCTGGAACTTTTTGGACTTTGTATGTTTTCAAACCTGCATGGGCTTTAACTTTTCGCACCAAATAGTCAGAGGACTGGGCTAATCGGGCAGCTTTTCTACCAGATGTTTTTGGAGATCTTTACAATATGCTTTCTATTTTCTTGGCTTTCCCAATATCATGTGGTCCTTGTTTTCTTCCCGAACTAGGTTTTCTATCGATGATCAAATTCCCCTGAAACTGTTTAATAGCATTGAAAGCAGTTTGACGGCAGAACTTCAATTCTTTGGCCAATTTTTTGTTTTTTTTTTTTGTAATTTTTATTAAGACGTACTTCTTTTTCTTCACTCGTTTTGATCAAACTCACAATAAATCAACATGTTTGCCATTAAAAATAACAATTGACATATTTTTCAAAGATAACTAGATCAAAGAAATTTTTAAATTTTGCACTCAAAAAAAATTATTAGGTAAAACGTGTGTTAAGATTTTTTCAATCTCACTCCTTACATGATAATTTGTAAATTAAACTAGAAAAAAAAATCGTAAGTTTTCGGTAAATTTTCAGTACAGATGAAAGTGGACTCGCTTTATTAAAATTCAACAAAAATTAACTAAAAGTATCTGAGCACATGCAAGAAAATCAATATGGAGCTTAGGTTAGCTGGTCCACCAAGGAAATCTGTTTATGAAAGAAATCTATCTTATAAAATAAATTCGCTAACTAGTTCTTTTTGAATCAAATAATGTGAATTCATTTTTAAATTTTTCTAGTTCATTTATTTTTTGACATGCGCTCATTTTTTTAACAATATTTCAACCAAGTAAAATTTTCTATAAATATTTAGTTTTTTCCTATTATTTTTTCTAGTTCTTTACCATTTTTATAAATATTGAATAATAACAAAAAATTAAAAATCATATTAATGATTGGTTTAAATAAATACATTTTTCACGTTTATTTATACTGAACTCATATTCAAATTCCATTTATTTTATAAGTTTAACTGTATTAAAAAAACTCAAATAAACATATAAATAAATGAAACAAAATTAGTTGCATTTGACCCAAAAAGTTAAGCCCAACTCTGCCTCTTTATTGAACTAAATCTAATTCAAACCACAAAAAAATCCAAAGTTCTGTTGCTGAACTATTCCGACATAATTTTCAAAAACTTCAACTAAGTGAAATTATAAACTTAATATACCATAACAAAGAGTTAACATTTTTTCTCTTTTTTTTAAATTACACATAAACTTTCAAATTTCTACGCATCACGTAGCTGTTGAAAACACATGAATTCTACTCTAACACATAATTGCATGCACCTTTGCTTTAAGTAATTACATTTTTTTTTTTTATAATTTTTTATTGTTATAATAATATTGCGTATTTCTTATTATAACTACAAAAAACATAAAACAAAAAAATAAAGTTTGCTTCAAACTTTTCTCAATACCTACGTGTGTATTGAATGTAGGTTAGGGGGTGTACCTAAGCATATTACTTACTTACATTTGCCAAAAAAAAAAGAATAAAAATAGAAAAAAAAATTGTGCTACTTACATACTTCGATGTGTAGGTAGAATGTTCTTGAAAACTAAAACTTTTCATCAAAGATAAGGCAAAATAATATGAGGAAAATACAAAAAAAAAAACTTCTACATCGACGTCAATATTCATTTTGCCTGTCTGTATTATGGATGTATGGAGCAGGAGAGTAAGAAGAAGGGAAATAATAATACCGAAAGAGGAAAGAGGGGAACTGGAGCAAAGGCAGATAGGTGTTCTTCTGCTTCTTTTCCACTGCATTGTTGTATATTTAGGTGTTTCTTAGTGGTTTCGGTTTTTCCTAAAATGAAAAGTTTCTTTCTTATAAAAATTTTCAATATATAGACGAAAGTTTAAAGAGGTAAAAACTTTAAAGAGCAACTTGAGCAAATTACTTTTGAATTTTGTTTTGTTATAAAATAAAAGATACTTTCAAAAATATTTAAGACAGGTTGGAACAGGGATTGTGTGTGTGTGCTTGAAGATTTATGTGGCGTATGAGTAATATTAAAAACAAATATTTAAATTTTCTAAAGTTTCTTGATTATCACAACAGCATGTATGTAGATATATGTGTGCGTATATGTGTGGTTACTTAAAATATACAATAAATATTATTATAGTGTGTGATAAAAATGTTTTTTATGCATTTACTGCATAAAAAACATTAAATGTTACTCATACGATCTGATGGCATGCATGAGCATTTTAAAATTACATTAAATTCATTTTAAATGCACTAGCATTAAATTTATTATATGTTTTAGAGTAATATTCTGCTTTCATTTTAAAATGTCATGGAATTCGGAGAATTATCAAGTCAGTCAACGCTAAAGCTTTGATATTCAAATTCTCTTGTATGATTTTTCCACCATTAAAAGTTTTATATTTATGTACACACACATCAAAGCAAATGCCACATAAAGCACCTGTCTGCTTACTGTCTCTTCTTTTAAATAAATTTATTTAAAGTAAATAAATTTCATGTGTTCATAAAACTTTAGCATATTATACTTGCTTACTTCTTGACACATGAAAATACGTATGAAAAATGCTTTTATAAATGAGAAAGTGAACCTAATGACAAATCAAACTGTAGCAATGTTGCGAATACTATTTGCAACAAACTTTTAAATGAGCAACTGCAAAAGTTTTCAGTGCCATGCGCAAGTAAGCCAAAAATTTTACTTCATGTCAAATGACAGGTCAAAAATGAAAAATTTATTGCGCTCATGGCAATTTTAAGATAAGAGTTGCAACACATACAGTATTGCAGCTGTAATAGCAGTAGCAGCAGCTGCTAATATTATTGCATTATGAAGCTAAATAAATATATATGTTGAGACACAAACATACATAAATGTAAAATAGAATTTCCTTCTACTCAAAATGTTGATTTGATTTTTGTAGGAAATTGCATTCCTTTTTGATGAACAAATATTTGCATAAGCATATGTATGTCGTTGAAGTACCATGCTATCCTTTAGGAAAAAATACGAAAGTAAGCAGGTGAATTATTGAATTGCAGATACTCAAAAAGTAACCTAAAATGATGTAGTGTATATGAAAACTATTTCATGAAAATGCAAAAAATAAAATACACAATTCAATTTAAATCTATGCATGATTTTCTCTTCATCATTTTTATTTTCCTTCGTTTTGTTGTAGTGATTGCTTGTTATATACATGAAATCGTATTCGCCGCTTCATGCTATCAATATTTCTTTTTCGAAAAAAGAAAAAAACTCATTCAATTCCCTGCAGTTACACGCAAAACACACACACATACACGCGTACATACGTACTATTATCAGATCGTCAAAATAGACACGTGCGGCGTTTGACTGCTTCTTCAATTCAAATCTCAAATGGAAAACCGAAATTTTTTCTGTTTGTATTTACAGCCAAAAAAAAAAAAAAATAGAAAAATCTATATTTTTTCACCAAACATATATCACACATGTGTGGTGTGTATATGTAATATGTGTGTGTATATGAATAAATGGGCATACATACAATATGCACACTCTAGCAATAGTGACATGAAAAACGCTGTCATGTGATACCCACCGAAAATTTTATGCACTGTAAAAAAAATTTGGTTTGTTAAAGATTTTTGTAGTATGCATTTTTATTATACTAAAGCGCGGTTCACGCACAATTGGTACGCAGGAAAGTTGCTGTATCTTTTTAACCAGAACACTCAGACTAACAAATAATGCATTAAATGATAAGTTTAATATTGTGTTTTAATACTATAATATTAAAAGATTTAAATTTCTTTGTTGTGCAAAAAGCTCCGGGTATTCCTTTTAATGGACCCCATCAACCTTTGAACATCCGCTCTGGATGCTTTTGCGGCTATTTGGTTCCATTTAAGTAACATTGAATTCACATTTTTGACAATACCTGCATTTTTCTTCAATTTATATTTTGTAATAGCCTAATAGTATTTTTTGATCGGTCGAAGCTGGGGGCAATTGGGTGGATTCATATATTTGGGTACTACATCTACTTTATTTGTCTGATACCAATCCATGGTTTTCTTAGAGTAGTGGCAACTGGCTAAATCAGGCCAAAACTTCACTGGCGAATGGTGATGACGAACAAATGGCAATAGTCGTTTCGAAAGTCATTCTTTGATGTAAATATCAGACGTCATAGAAGAGGATATCACAAATGCCCTGGATTTGAGACCACAGCTGCAAATAGCCTGCCACACCATTGCTTTCTTTGCAAATTTATCCATTTTTATGTACTTGAATTTTGAGGGTACATTACCACGATTCGTTGCCATATAAAATTTTTGACCTGGAAGCTATTTAAGATCAAATTTTACGTATGATTCGTCATCCACAATAATGCATTCATTGAATTTGGTCAAAACATTATTATAAAGAAGACGAGCACGTTTTTTGGCCAGCAAATTCTATTTGTCTGTTCTATTTGGATATTTTATAGCACGATAGCACTTTAGCTCAGCTTTTATGCGTATTCGTCTAGCAGTACTTTTGCTGGTATTGAATTTTTTGGCACGATCGCTATCCGATAGTCCGGGATTGCTTTTGATGGACCTCAAGATCTTTGCCTTTAATTTTAGGTTGGTGGTTTCCGTTTTGTTCACAACTTTTTTAGCTCTTTCAACACTAAGAGTTTCTTTATACCGTTTTATAACTCTACATACCGTTATTTTGGAGATTTTTAACACTTTCGCAATCTTTGAACCACACCACGACGGATTTTCAATAAATTTGTTCACAATCAATTTTCTATTTGCAGCTTCCATTGTGCACACAATCACCAACTTGCGATCAATTAATATGAAAAACTTATCAACTAACGGTAACGAATCCCAGTAAAAAATTTGTTGTTCTTATGACTAGGGGCGACGTGGTGACCACAACAAAGCGTGCCAATTTGGCGTGAACCGCGCTTTAGTAATTAAAGTGATCCTTTGGATTGAGTAAAAATACTAGCTTTATAAAATGAGATTTCTTTTTTTATAAAGCCCTTTAGTGCAGAGTTGTGAAATAAAGGCACAAATAAGAACTACGTTGAAAAAATTGTCCACCACGAAAAAAATTATGAAATCCTTTTAATCAGTACTCCGATTTTTATAAGCAGATTAATATGCAAGATTAAATAATAAAGCATTACTCTTTTTAATAAAAATTTGATTATTTTTTTTTAGAAACACTTTCCCTCAAAGTTTTTATAGTAATGTCCAACATACGTAGAGCTGTTGATAACCACTTTGTTTTGAACTCTTTAATGTCTTTGCCAACCTTTCTTGTTACCTTCACATTCCTTTTAACTAAAGCTCAAAATCTCCCAGACGGCCTTTGTTTTAAGTAGGTTTGGTGTTATTGAGTCAAAATTTTTTTTGGTTGATTTAATGCATTTCTAAAACCAATAAAAATCCCAACTTATTGTGTTAGAGATAAACTCTCATTATCATTCTAAAGATCTCCCTCAAAAAGCACACATTTTTAGTACAAGTGTAGAAACTTCAATATATTCACAATAAAGTACATATTTACATTAGTATGCATAAGCAAAAGATTTTTTGCTTTCTTGCTTTTTTTTTTTCTTTTACTACATATGAAATATTCTCAACTTCCATGTGGATATAGTTGGTTTGAGATTATTATGTGTCACATATACAAAGTCAACTCAACTCAAGAATGAATTTTAATTTATAGTTAACAAGCATACATATATATAAAAATATGCATATGTGTATATAGTTTTACAATCTTGTGCTTATGTATAAAATATTTTTAAGCAGCAGAAGCAGCAAAAAATGAAGGTGCTATTTACAGCCATAAAAAGATAAATTTTTCTGTGGTGCTTATACATATATTTTTTGTCATCTTCTGTTTCCATTTATTAACTTACATTATTAAAAGTAGCTACTTCATTTGAGTTGCTATTTTATACCCAATAAAAAGAGCATGATGGTGACATACCACTTAAATTGTTTCACAAACTTACTGCTCTGTCTTCCATGCGTTGTTGCTAGGTATCCTTGTACGTAGTGTGTGCTGTATGTATTGTATATATCAAATTACATTTAATATTAGTGGAAAGGAAAATGGTGTATATAGACATTGATGAACGAAGCGATAGAAGCAACGAATGACATTGAAAAATTTATTAAAAAAAAATTACATTACAGAAAAATGAATTTAAAATTTATATTTAAATTATCATACGCCACGTGTAATTTTTTTTTATGCCTTATATCGAAGTTATTTGTAGTTGTATAAATATATTAAATTGTGTTTTAAGCTTATACGCTTAAAAGTATTATTTGCTTAAATGAATATAACCCGCACACACACACATACATGAGCACACATTACTTACTTACTTTATATTATACTTTTTTTTTTTCAACATCCATTCGCTTCTTTCATCTCTCAAAAGTCATTTACTTATGCAAATACTTGCTGAAGCAGTTCAATAATAATGCTCTATATATATACCAGCACCACCACTAGACAAACTCAAATACTACTACTATTGCAATCGTAAACTATCGTCGAAAATCAACTCAGCTATGTCAAAATCCTTTTTGACTTATGTCAACAGTAAAAGTACAGCATATTTGCGCTTCTCCTTACCTCTTGCCTTCTGTGTTGCCTGTTCGTTTGTTCGATTGCCATATTTTTGCTGCACATTTTCATATCATCATTTTAGCTAGTGCAGCCAGCAGCTCTTAGCTACTTTAATAATTTTGAACTTTTGCAGCATTAAAAATTGACAAACTTTTGTGAATTTTCACTTTATGGATTTTCAATAGATTCAAGTGTGCATATGTGTGTGTGCATAAGTCATTATGAAATATTTAAAAAACACATCTATTCATACAAATTCAACTTGGAAAAGGTTTTGGTCAATAGCAATTTGCATTGATAAATATAGCTTGTTGGTTTTTAATTTATGCAGAGAGATCAATTCCAAATATAGATTTTTTAAGTTTCAAAAGGGAAAGAGGATAAAATCTGTAATCTGATAATGTAACAAACTTATGGTCTTAGTCTAACCGAAATACATGTAGAGAATCTCATTTTTAGAGTATACAATCTATTTGAATTATGAATTAAGTAGCTTAGTTCCTCTGGTTAAGCCAAAAGAAACTTATTTGACTAAGCATTATATAGAACTAGTATAAAAATTTTCGTTGCTAATGATGTACCCCAAGCATTAGCATCAAATGTTTCAATGCTAATGAAATCAAATATGAATTAGTGGGACTGAACTGAACGAGTAATGTCTATGAAATTTAACGTGCAATATCAGTACAAATTAACGTACAAAAGCGAATTTTCAATGCAAATGGAATTTAAAGGAAATTTTGCATTGAAATGTTAAGTTTTAGTGAAGTTTAACTAGCATTGTTTCTTTATGTTCAAGTTCTTTATGTTCAAGAATTTTAACAAGAATTAACATTAAACTTTTCTATGCTCTTTCAAATTTAATAAAATTCAACGAACATTAGCATTAAATTTTTTAAACGCCTATTGAATTTAATGTAAATTAAATTTAGTGAGTAAAAATTGCAATGTTAATGAAAATTAACTAAAATGGAGTTTCTTTTTAGAATTTAAGCGTAGACAAATTTAACTTTCCTTGCTTCTATAGAATTCATTAATGATTTATCAAGCCGTGGATAAAGATTCACTCCCCTCACCATCGACATAGGCACAGCAGTAGAAAAACTCAGAGTCTACACTTATCGCTTATTTTTAATATTAATACACTCGATATTGCTGATTTAGTAATTACAAATTTTTACGCTTGTCTGGGGTTTCAACGCTCATTTAATTTGCTCGATTATCCTTCTATATATATATATATATATGCTATGCATGTAAGCACATTAAATAGCAGCAGCTGAAATAGCTTATAAAATCTAATTTGAGTATCTTAACTTATAACTAAATTATAAATTAAATTTAATTTTATTTTGAAATTCATGTATAAAAGTTTTTTCGTACTCAATTCCCTGAACAGCAACAAGCAACCGTGCGTATGAGCGACATTAAATATTAACATTAATTAAAAGTCACGCATACGCAGCGTATAACTGACACAACGTTAGATGATAGGTACCTAAATATTCTGTGGAAATATTTATAATCAAAGTGTGGTGAATGTGACAGGAAAGGTGAAGTCAATTAAAAATATCTATTTCCAAAAAGGGGAGGAAGAATTTACAAAAATGTCTATCATTTCATAAATTCAATCAATTAAAATTAAATTAATCATAACCACAACAGAGCAAATATATGCTACGAAATACATAAATGTATTCACAAACTTAATGTGTAACGCCCTAAAATGTGTAGCAATAAATGCGTAAGCGAACATATTTATACATAAATACTTAAATGTACACTAACATTTACATACTCGGCTATCAACGCATGCATGTATGCATTTACCGGCAGCTCATAAAATAAACAAACATTTTGAAACACACACAAACATAAAAGTAAATAAATCATAACGCACACACAAACATTGGCAAACATATGAACATGAGGGTGTTCATTTTAAAACGCTTTTACTTTTGCTGCCTGTACTGCTTCAACCTCTTACATTCAACCGCGACGCGACGGACCGCACCCTTTTCTTTCTGTTCTTCACGTTGTGCCTCTTACCTGCACACAGCATACAGCATACGTTGATATGTTGAATAGTAAAACTTCATTAATTAACACCAAATGTGAAATTTTTGCTAGTTTCTTTTTTTCACTAGTATTTGCTTCAGTCAGTAGTTGCCGTTTTCACTGTTTCCGTTGCTACTTTTATTTTCTTTTGCTAACTGTTAACTGCTACACTTTGCTGCAGTCGTATTTGTGTATGCAGAAAATTATAAAGTGTAATAATTTTAGCGCTGCTGTGAAAAAGGGAAATTACTTTTAATGCTCGAGCGCAGGAAATGCTTAAAAATCGCTCGTTCTTGCTCTCATTTGGACTGAGCGTAACCATCCTCGCTTTTGCCTTCTTCTTTTCAAAAGTGTCAAATTAGCTTGAAAGTGGATTTGCGTTTATGTATGTAAAAAAAAAAAAAAAAACTTATATATTTCACAGCTGCAACTGACGCTTACTTTGCACTAAAAATTTTCACAACGTTGCAATTTTATATATTACAAAAACGAAATGAAAACGTTGCGTTGAAAATTTTCTCTTTTTTTTATCCTTTACATTTTGGTTAAATTTTATTTCTTTTTCATTTTTGTTTTTGTTGTTTTTTAAATTTGTTTTTGTGGGGTGATGATTTTCTTTTGAAATTTGTTTAAGGAAACGCCTTTGAAATTTTGTGCATGTCCTGTTGCTCCGATGATTTTCTTTCAATTAAGCTGAAATGTTTTAGCTGCATCAACAATTTTGCTATTCCTTTTTTTTTTTTGTTGAATGTAGGGTACGTAAATGCATTTTGAATAGTAAGTAATTTGAAGACTGGTTTCATTTGTACATGTAAAACTGATACAGAAAGTACTTCAAAACCAGATTTGTGAATGATGAATTAGTTTCGTGAATCGGCAGTAGCAATTAAGAATAGAAACTGGTATTTTTATATAGATTATTTGCCATTCTTCAATTTAGAAACAGAAAAGTGAAGAAAAACATTTATTTTCGCTGATCAGAAATTTGTAAAATCCTTTTTCCAAAGAAACCTCCCTCTAGGGAAATATCTAGATGCGCTAGTAATTATTATTATATTATTATAAAGGGTGTTTTTTTCAGAAGTGTGGTTTTCAAGAAGGAATAAAACGCATATAATTTAATGTTATGGCCAAGAATTTAGCTTTATTATGTTTTAAAAATGATTTCGGGCAAGTGGCCGCCGCGGCTGGCTCTAATAAATTCCAGCCGAGAGGCCCAATTTCCGACCACTTTTTGTAGCAATTGGGTCCGTATGTCAGTAATAATGCGCCGAATATTTTCTTCCAAGGCGTCAATCGTCTCGGGCTTATCTGCGTCGACAAACGACTTCACATAACCCCACAAAAAATAGGCCAGCGGTGTTAAATCGCACGATCTTGGAGGCCACGCCACAGGCCCACTACGCGAGATAGTGCGCTCACCAATTCCTTCAATAAATTGATTGTTTCGTTGGCTATATGGCATGTAGCGCAGATCCACAGGACTTCCACAGCAACATCCTCCAATTCAGGCACGAAAAAGTCATTAATCATGGCTCAATAGCGTTCCTCATTGACTGTACCATTATGGCCGGCTTCATCTTTGAAGAAATATGAACCAATGATTCCCTCTGCTCATAGAGCACACCAAACAGTAACTTTTTGAGGATGTAATGGCGTCTGAATAATGGCTTGTGGATTATCACTTGTATCTTGTGCTATGCCTGAGATACACTTTCGAACACGTGTAGTTAAAAGAGTACTTGCGAATCTCGACATCAATAAGGCTTCGGGGCCCGATGGCATTCCAGCCCATGTATTGCGAACATACTCGTCAATACTGGCGCGACCGTCACGCAATCTTTTTAACATTTCATACACTGCAGGTGTATTTCCGTCTTGTTGGAAAGTTGCAAACGTTCAGCCTTTTCCTAAAAAGGGCAAGACTACGGACCCTGCGAATTACCGCCCCATCGCAATTTGTTCTACACTGGCCAAGGTTATGGAAAGTGTATTAAACTTTCACTTGGTCAAGTATTTAGAGCGAAATATATTGCTTAATGACCGCCAATGCGGTTTCCGCCGTAATCGCTCAACGGGCGATCTCATGGCGGATCTCACCGAGAACTGGAACCATAGTGTCCATGGCTTAGGTGAGAGCAAAGCGGTTGCTCTGGATATTTCCAAGGCGTTTGACCGAGTGTGACACAAAGCACTGGAGTCAAAACTGATTGCGTATGGGGTCGGCAATAACTTCACCCGATGGATCACGAGTTTTTAAGGTGACCGCTCTATCCGTGTTGTGATAGACGGTGTTACTTCGGAGGCTCGTGCCATTAATGCTGGAGTGCCGCAGGGCTCGGTCCTCTCCCCAAACCCTTTTCCTTATCTCTATCAATGACCTTCTGTCATTGACTAGAAATCCCATTCACTCCTTTGCAGATGACAGCACCATTTGTCATTCATACACCTGCTCAAAACGCCCTAACTCTTTGGAGATTGAGAGTAAACGGCATGCTATGAATGGCTCACTCAATAATGATCTCCAATCAATCTACGAGTGGGGTCTCACGAACAGAGTTGAATTCAACGCGCGTAAGACCCAATGTTGTTTGTTATCCCACAAACGAGTGCCCCAACCCTCTGTTAACCCCCTGGTTATGGGTAGAGTGATTATTGCGGAGTCAGAAACTCTTGATGTTCTGGGCATGTCCATCCAATGTAACGTTCGTTGGAATAATCATATTTTTGATGTGTCGAAAGGAGCAGCCAAGTGCGTCGGCTTTCTGAAGCGGTGTAAGAAATGCTTCACTCCGTCTGATCTACGCATGATCTACACCACCTATATCCACCACAAAATGGAGTATAATTCGCACTTATGGGCAGGAGCTTCACGAACGCAACGAGAGCTCCTGGACCGTATTTAACATCGGGCGATAAAGCAAATTGGAGACAGTAGGGTTTCCAGCTCTATTGACTCCTTGGAACATCGTAGAAACGTTGCTTGTGTGATTCTGTTCTACCGGTATTTTCATGGTAAATGTTCCGCTGAGATACGGAATTTGATTCCACCAGTTCATGTGTTCACCAGAACTACTCGAACTGCAAGCGGTAGTCACGCATTCCACGTGGATATGGCACCCCAACGCACCACGCATTACAGAGATAGTTCTTTTCTCTGCCGTACCGCGCGTATATGGAATAAGCTCCCTGCAACAGTTTTTCCTGACTTTTACGACATTTCCAAATTTAAAACAAACGTTCACAACTTTTTCTTCCTCACTAGAGTAAACGTGGTGCGAAACCGATCCATGGTTGCTCGAATTATCGACTCTGCTGGGCGATTGTGTCGACCGAATATTGCGTCCGAACCATTATTTTGGTAATAAATTTGCACGATTTTGCAAACGTTGTTCAGGAGTAAGTCTATTCATTATGAAATAGCAAACCTAACTGAGCATAAATCAAGTTACAGCTGTCAAAAAGAACTCCGAAAAAAGTATTGCCAGATTGAAAACCACACTTCTAACAAAAAATACCCTTTATATTCTAAGTCAGGCTTTTTGTATCCATTCGTGTTGTGCGAGTAGAGAAGTTTTCACTTCTTTTCTTACCCAATATTTACTCTTGAAAGTTTGCCATTGCCGACCAAGAGGTGATGACGTTTGTGCAATTGCTGAGTATTGGATTCAGGCACTCTGCTTAGCAAGCAAACAAGCACTGTGCCACACCGACAACCTACTAAGCTCACACAGCTTACGCTGTATCTAATTAACCTTTTCCATCAAATTAAAATAATAAATTTATAGGCCACTGAGCTTAGAATATTTTTAATAACTAACACACGTTGTTATATAGCACAAAACAAAACCTTGAAAATACTCTCTATTGCTCATTTCTTTTACTTAAACTCATATTCTTTCTTCTATAAAATTCATCCTTTTTTATGATTCTCATTAAAAAAAAATACATGCACTTCATTCATATAGCAATTGTTGCTTGTGTCTTATGCTTTTCAATTTTACCCTCAATAAAAACATCGAAACTCCAATGTACTACATACACACTAACTAACTACATACACATACATAACTAAATTTTTATGTTTATATATACGAGTATGTATGTACATATAAACACTTAATTTGCATAAAAGGATACTCAAGACTTAACTTAACTTGAATTGCATCCTGGAAACAGCAATAACAGCAACAACAACAATTACAACTCTAAAATATAACAACAAAACTATGAGTGCTATGAGTGAACATAGAATAGACAAAAACGAAGACGAGCAACTAAAGCAAAATAACAAATGTAGAAGAAGAAGAAGAAGAAAACTACTAGCAAGTTTCCCCTCTCGCTCACAAAATTTGATGAAGATTTTTGTTTTCACTTTCCGCTTGATTGGCGGAAGTGCATGTGCAAACGTCACTTTGTCTTTATTCGCATGTGAATGAGTGAGTGTGTTTATAGTTTCATTTTTATTTGTTTGCTTACTTGAACGCACACACACAATCACACGCATGCATATAGTATATATGCAAACACATGCATAGATAAGCTATTATGTTACTGGTGCTGCACAAATGCCATCATCATCATCATCATCATCAACAGCAACAGTAACAACAACAATATTCTCACCATTCTCTAGCCATCGCCTTAGTTGTCGTCATCAACATTTTCATCATCACTTTTTGTGTGTGAGTGGTGTGTGTGTATGTTTGTTGTCGTCAACTATTACAACCACTGCGACACTTTTGTCTCACTTTGGTGTGCTGTCAACTTTCTTGATAGCTATTTTCCTTCTTTTTCTCCTGTTGTTGCAGTTTTTATTCTTACTGTTGTTGTTGTGTTTGCACTATACTTTTTACAATGCTATTTTCTACGTTCTTTTTTTTTTTTTTTTTTTTTTGATGCCACTCTGTGTCTTTTGCTACCTCTGCTTTTTTGCTGTTTCTGTCAACTCTCACACTTTGTCATTTTTTTTTAGTCGTCGGTAAGGGCGGACAGACAAGTCTCCCTTTCCCTTAGGTGTTGTCAATAAAACGTGTGAAATCGGATGTGCAGTGCTGTTTGCTACTCCTCTGTACCTCCTCTACTTTTTTTGTTGTTTTGTTGCTGTTGTCTGCAACGGAAAGTGTTATTGTGTTATTTGGTTTTGTCTAAATGCAGTTCAAACGGGGTTGCCTGGTTGCCTGCCTGGCTGCCAATAGAAATAACAGCCAATGTTGCCAAGCAAGCATTGTAAATTTGCCTATATGTATGTATGAGTGTGTATATACAAACATATGTATCCATGGATATGTGTATATGTAAAGCTATTTTAATTTATGCCCTCAAGCCCTGTATGCCTATGTAAAAAAAGCTAAAAATTTCTTTATATGATATTTAAAATATTTTTGATTATTTTTCACAAAATTTAAATAAAATTCTATAATATTTTCAGCATTTATTTTCGGCTTAGTTTATATAAAATTCAAATTTTAAATTCAGAAATTCTAAAGATTTTGTTCTCCACCTCTACTCCTCACCAGTCACTTCATTTTCGTTTATTTATTTTTTTCATATTTATTTTTCTTTTTATTTATCACAAATGGTTTTTGTCATCATCGTATGAAGTTGAAAATTTTGTTTACCTTTTTTTTTAAAAAAAAAAAATTGTTTTCTTCACACATTTACCTATTATTTGTAAAAATCTTTTATGTTCCCATTTTCTGTAGAAAAACACATTTCCGTTTCTTCTTTTACTACTACTTTTTCTTCTTAAGCACCTTTTACATAAAATGACAAAAAACAACAACAATAATATGTATGTTCATATGTGGGTTAAGTAGTAAAAATATTTTTAAAATAAACCTAAAATCATCTTAACCTCTTATTTAGGCACCTTTCGTCGTATTTGAATATGTACATAGGTACGTGTGTAAACATATTTACTTACTCTTATGAATGTTTTTCATGCATTGCCGTATACATACACTAGCGGATCCTGAGAAGAAAAGGGGATAACCCCGAAGCCCCTTCCTTCTCTAGAATCCACTTACCGATGAAAAATTCATACATTTTGATGATTGATCATGAATCAAACCAAAAATTTTCAAGAGACAAAAAATTGAAACCATGCCCCCTTGAGAAATCCCTGGATCAGTTAGTGCTTGTATATTTATTTACAAGTATGTACTTGTGTAATATAAAATATAAAATATTTATGTATGAAAAGTGTGTAAAGTAATTTCGATAATAAATTTTTTTTATGTTTTTATTCTAGTATAATATAAAAAAAAAAATTATACCTGTGAGCATATAAAGTGAGTTGGTGCAATTTTTTTACTGTTTCAGTCTTTTCTTGTTAAAATTTGCTAAATTTATGAAAAAAAATTTATTTTACTTTGCAAACATCAATGGTTTTCTGCTTTACTTTGACATGAATTTCGTTTTTATTTCAAATAATAAATATTTAAGAATTTTTATATTAAAATTCGTTGACAAATATTGTAATAGTGTTAAGGAAGTCCCTTTTTGCTATTATTCAATGCCACAGTAAATTTCGAATGGCATATAAATAACTTTTTTAAGGTAATTTGGAGTCGCTGATTCCTACTTTGTGGCCACACCAAACAAGTTGGTTTGTTGGTTGAAAACCCCATGTACTCAATACCAGAGCTCATTCAAAGTATCTGTGAAAAGTATCGATAATAAAGTCTACTCCGTTTGAAAGAGCAATACAAATTTTAAACCAAAAAAATATAAGTTGCGTCCACAAGAACGCCGAAGGAAATAAAGCAGTCCAAAATATTTTTCAGAGTTTTTTGTGGAAAGCAAAAAGTTCCTTGCTTCATCATTACTTTTTACGCAACAGCATAAATTAGAATGAAAGTTTTGCTCAATAAGGCGACAGCAAATTTGCTGTCCTTTTATAGTTGCATCCAATGTGGGTGTTTGTTGGTCATCATTATGTCCTTGTTTTCGTTTCCTAAATGAAATATTTGCAATTACATTAGATTAATTATTTTAAAGAAACTTTTTACTTATTTACTTATTTGTTCAAATTTTTTTCTTTTTTCGCGGTTGTTAGACTAATCTTCTATCGTCAGGCAATATAGGGAGGGAATTGGGCAAATGTTTTATTGTACAAAGACATTGTTATTTTATTATTAAAAAATAACCCTAAAAGTATGCTGTGTTTTTATTATTTTAATATTTTGTACTAGGTTTATAAATATGAAATGCGAATTTTTTGGCTTTTAGCCATTTTTGGCATTTATTTAATTAATTTAAAAAGAAAGAAATGAACTCAATAATCAAAATATTAGTCATCGTTAGCTATGACTTTTTACCATGTTTCTGATAATTGATGGATTCCGTCTCAGTACTACTTCCCATTTTTTGAGGCAAACCATCCATCAAGCCGATTATTCACTCCTTTGTCTGAATTGAAGTGCTTTTCTGAAAGTCCGTGCTGCAACGATAGAAACAAGTAGTAGTCGGAAGGAGCCAAGGCAGGTGAATACAGCGCTTTTATTGTGTCTTTGGATATATTCCAATTGTTTTTTCTTCAATGCTCGGTTCAATTTGATCAGTTGTTGTCGGTATCGTTCAGCAGTAATCGTTTTACCAGGTTTTAGCAGTTCATAGTAGACAGCTCCCAACTTCGAATTTTTTCAATTGTCCTCCACTGTATTTGTTACTGACATCAAAATCACCACTTTTATGTCTTGGAGTATGTTGATTAGCATGTTATTTCGCCACAGCAAAGGCTTTCGAATTCACCAGGCGCCACTCCGCTAGATTTTTCTTTCCGGGGATTTTTCGACCCCAACGTCCTTACAAAAAATCACACAACTGTTGGTGCTTTAAAGAATGGAAACGAATTCCCTAAGATCGCATGAGGTTACAACGAAAATCTGAAATGACTTTTTAAAATTCAATTATTTTTGATTAATTTTTGCTACATATACATATAATAAAAACTGTTCATTGGTCTACAAGTTATAGACTCTCGAATTGGCAACACTTCAATCTCCACATCCTATATTTATAATTCATATCTCTTTATGGTGCAATCAGACTCAATAAGTTACAGTTTTCACATAATTATCAGCACTGGTTTTTAGCATAGAGAACACGAGCAAACAGTGAGAGGGCTGACGTCAAGATCGAGCTTTTTTGATCGGCCACATACAATACAAGCAGAGCAGTCAACGTCGCACATTGGGAAAAATATAGGCAAAACCCTCGCATTAAGGGTTTTTCGAAAGTTACGGGGTTTACTTTTTTCTTTACTTTTTGTAATCTGGATATATGCAATGTATGGAAAACAAGTTTCTGAAGTCAATTAACCCTAAGGCTTCGTCATCAGGGTCATCCAAAGTTGAGCTTTTAAAACCATTTTTAATTTTTCTCATTCTATGTTGTTAAAATAACTGATTTCAAATGAAAGTGAAATCTTTATATTGCATTGGAATTTAATCAAAACTTACATTTAGGATGAGAATACTTAAGAAAAGCAGACATAAGTAACCATAATCGGGCGTTAAAGGGTTAATCAAATTTTACTGGAATTAAGATATACTAACCAATCGAGTGATTTATCAAAACTTTTTACGGAGGAAATATAAAAATTTTTCTGAAAAGGAGTAAGAAATTGAAGGGTATTTGATGGCAAAAGAAATATCCTTGTCACCTCCAGAATATATAGTCTACAAGAAAGTAAACATGCATCTGCAATACACTTTCATTGGCTTCATAAATACAATTCATTGTTTGCCTTTTTACGCATTATAATTTCTTGTATTTGGTAACCAATAGTAAAAGTAGTACGAAGAATATTTCATGGAGCATTTAAATCCTTAGAAACCTTTCTTAAATGGCTTTTGAGTCATTTCTTCAGAAAGAGTTAAAATAACTTTTTCATGTATATAATGGGTTAAAATATTTTGACTAAAATAATCCTCGAAAAATTATGGGTATATAATATGAATCTGTAAATATAAAATAATAAGTTACACCAAAATTAAATTTTATTTCAAGGCATATATTTTACTCAAATATTTTAAATTTTGAACCGCTATTTTTTTTTTTTTTTTTTTGGAACAAACAAAAGAAGTATTAAAGAGTACAGCACTCAGACAAGCTTTACGTCCATTGTACCATATCCTGTGTTCCCTTTTGCTATTCTTTAAATCTACCAGATTTATTAATAAATCTTAGCAGATCCTGCGGTGTTAGAGAACTGAGGTGTTCGTCTCCCAACACTCCAGTACCAAATATGCTTACTCTGATCTAGCAGAAAGCGGGGCATACACTAAGAAAATGGTCCGCCGTCTCTTCACATGCTTCCTCCAAACCACAGGAAGCGCAGAAAGCACTAGCTCCTAGGCCAATCATATGCAAATGTTTGATCCAAGAGAAATGACCTATATATTTCTATATCTTTCTATTGAGTGATAACAAAAAGCTTGTTAGACGCTTCGAGATAACAGGTAACATGGTCTTTGTCTGTCTTAAGCTCCTCAGGTCCTCCCATTTACGATTGTGGGTCAAGTCGACCAACTCATTAATAGTGGTCTGGATGGCTGTAGGTGACAAAGAGTGTACAGGTTCTGGGCCCAGGAAACCAGTTTCTGAACCCTTTCTGGGCAGAAGGTCAGCCGATTCATTTCCTGAGTGTCCAGGAACCCATATCAACAGCAGACTATTGCGTTTTCCAACACAATCAAGCCTGGATTTACAATGCATAACCAGTTTAGACGTGGTTAGAGGATTAAGCAAGGATTTAAGCGCAGCCTAACTGTCACTAAATACACAGATACTCTTTTCTCTCCAACCATTATCAATAACATGGTCCATTGCCTTGATGATTGCAAAAATTTCTGCTTGAAAAACAGAAGAGCATACAACCCAAGAGAGAAGTGTAGGTGCACTCCAATATTTTCAATGAAGATCCCAGAACCCGAACCGAATTCTGTTTTGGAGCCTTCAGTGAAAATACGCTTATATTCAACTCCCGGCGCTGGTCCCGGCAAAAACCAAGTTTGGGCCTCTGGAATTTGTATTGTATAGCGCTGTTTTAAAATTGGAATGTTGGCATTGTATCGGATGGCATTGATAGAAATGTTAGGTCCAAATCAACAATGTCACCAATATCCCAGCAAGTGTCATACCAATACCCATTGCGTTTAAGCCTACAGATGGCCTTGACAGCCTCTCCTTTAGTAAATGGCCACAGTTATTTGAAGTTAGGTTAGAGCTTTCCTAACTCTGTCAACATTAAGTCTGCTCCACCAGACTATGGATGCATAGGTTATGATGGGTCGAATCATAGCTTTACTCTTTATAAGGTGATAGACCACATGTTTTGTCAAAAATAGCCTTACATTGACAAAAAGCTGCCAGTGCCTTGGATACCTTTAGCTCAACATGAGAACGCCAAAGAAATTTGGTATCTAGAATTACTCCTATATATATCACTTCTTGGGATAGCTGAATAGTGATTCTTCTGAGTACCGGAAAACGAAACCATCAATTGCCCTTCTCCTGGTGAAAAGAATAACACCAGTTTTAAAAGGGTTAACCGATAGCTCGTTTGAGTAACACCAAGAGTCAATCATATTCAGAGCAGTTTGGGCCTTCTTACAAACATACCCGACCGATTGACCCGTGATTAAGCAGGCAACGTCATCGGCATAGGCCTGTGTGTAGATACCCGACTTATTTAGGGAAACAAGTAGAGAGTTAACCAGCAGAACCGCTATCTAAAGTATTTATACACAAATATTGAAAACGTTGACACACGTGTAACTTTATTTTCGATGCTTTATAAGAGTCAATTGTCAAAATGTTTCTATTTCGATTTTTTTCGGGCAGTGGAGTTATGAAAAAGTCTGAACTTCCGAACGTAGGGTATTAGCAACTGATGTTGCAAATTAAGAAACAAAAATACCATCCGATACTTTGAGGGATTCTAATTAACATGTCCAGAATTTGTGTTTCTAACTCTAATAGTATGGATGCTAGAGCTTAAAGTAAGCGATGCGAAGGTTTTACCTATATTTTTTCCAATGTGCGTCGTCTCATGTGGTCTATGATTTGTAGTAGCACTTTTCTTTGGAAAATTATTTTTTTTACTAAACTAAAAAATCTTTAAAATTATTTCGATTATTATTGCGACTTAGGGTTTTTTCCTGTCACTTGCATTTTCCAAGCAAACAAAGTATTAAAAACTAAAACTTTTGTATATTCGACTACATGAAATGTGAAATAAAAATTACATAACTTCGAAGCTTATCTAAGGGCAAAATCTTGCTAAAAAGTTATTATTAAAGTTATTTCAACGACTCCAAGAAAGTATTAAGAGCAAATGGCTGCAAGGATTTCAATTTTACAAAATAAACTCTTACGCAAACACAGATCCAAAAAAAAAAAAAAATTAAGTAACAAACCTACACATGGCAAAATTCAATACGGGTGGGTATAAACATTTTATAACTTCAAGTACGACTATATTACAAAATAAAAAGGAAAAATTTAATTTTGCACTTTTATTTTGCAAAGTTACGTTATCTTGACATTTCTTTCCCTACCATTTTTTGCATCATTGCCATAATACTCGTACTTAATAAAGAATTTTAGCTTGAGGCCATTTTGTTTCACATGTTTATGGCAGCAAAGATGGTGATGCTGCTGCTGCTGCTGCCATTTCCATTTATTCCTGTTGTTGTTGTTATTATCTGAGTTGCTATTGTTGTTGATACAATTTTTTCATATGCCATTCACAACTATTGAGATAAACATTTTTCAAGGATACAAAATCGTGTGACAATTGAGTGGAAGAAAGAAAATGGCGATCAAATGAAGGGAGGAAGGAACGAACAAAATAAATAGTAGATAAAATTATTGCCAGTGTATGACAACAAAACAAAAGGCAGAAAAGAAAATAAATGAGAAATTTTTATATGCACACATGCTAAATAAAACCATAAATGTATGCATGGATGAAAGAAAATTAGTGGGACAAACAAAAAAATTAATATAAAAAATAAAAGAAAAAATAAATGAGAATGAGATGAAGGTGAATAAAATACAGAAAAAGAGAAACTGAAATGAGGAGAAAGAGGAGCAGTATGAAGAGAAGGAAGAGAAGAATTGTTGACAGTTGTGTGACATCGCAAGGTCATTTTGCGTGCCATATTTCACTTCATAATAAAGTGCGAGGCGAGAGTGTAGTGAACTATGCAGATGTGTATGTATGTGTATAAAGACATACACACAGAGTTACTCACACATTTGTATACATATTTACAAAGAAATGTATGTTAAACTTCCACTTCCGTTCCCGTCTGTTGTAGTAATTCTACAGGAAATTGATTATTTTTTGTTCTTATTTTGTTTCTGTGTTTCTTTTACTTATTTTAATTCTTATTTTTTTTTACTGTATTTTTGTTGAAGCATAATTCCTAAACGCTAAGTAGCCTTAAGCTGAAAAGCAAATCTCATTGATTTTTTTTATTTCTGTTTTCCTTTCATTTAATTTTCAAATGTTTTCTCAGTTTTGCGTTTTGTATTGTTTTTGCCTTTTCCTCCTGCTACGTCTCCGCTTGGCTACTTTTTTTCCCTTGCGCATTTTCATTCACTTGAAATCAGCCTAAAGTATTCGACCCCTCCAAGTATTTAGGTATGTATAATTGCTCACAATTATTGTATGGGGGGTACCTACCTCAACACACCCTCTGCTCTACCCATAGAATCTGTTTTTCTTTCCTTTTTTTCTGATCCTATATTGTTGTCGTATTTATCGTTGTTTGTCGTAGTTTAATCGTCATTCTTTCATTCATTCAATCAGTCATTCACTCAGTTAATAATAATTAAGTTTGCCAACTATGACCACTTTACTTTTCGTTTTGGTTAAGCTACCAATTATATGCTAAAATAATGCGAAATAATAGCAAATGAACAACAACAACAACAACAAAATGAAGAGCATAGAAGTAGCAGCTGAGCTGAATAGTTTTGCCTCAATGACGTCATTATGTGGTATTTATAAATGAAAGGGACTGTATGCAGGCAGGCAAGCAGGCAGGCAGTCAGTCAGGCAGCTTATTGACTAAGCTGGGTTATAGATTTATGTTACAGTTGAATGCGCATATGGTAAAGTTGGCATGGGGAAGATGAAGGGTTTTTCGTAAGCGTGAAATGTATTCAACTTTAATTATTTAGTTGCAATCTTTTTGTCTCATTGAAAATTCTTGTTTATTTTTTTCATGTAGCAGTAAATTGTAATTTAAAATTAATATTTCTGGTAATTATACAATAGAATGATGAATAACTAATTCAAAAATTAGGAACTCCGTTTCGTACAGATTTTTAACATTTAAATAGCGGGATTTGGCAGATGAGCCGTACTTAAAGGAACATTTTTTCAGAGGAAGTGAAGATATTTTAATTAAAAATTATGTGTGAGCAGGCACTCATAGTAGAAGTGAAACTTTTTTGTTTATTTGAAAGTTATCAGAAAACTTTTATAACAAATTCTGTTGAAGTTTTGGCACTTTTCTTCTCTCTATTTTGCTGTTACTTTGTTACACTTGTCGGCACAAACACGACGTAGTATACGTATATAACACATGAAAGGAAATTTCAGGTAAGCAGAGTCATCTAGGTCTGCTCTCTCACTAAAGCACATGAGATAAAACAACGAGAAGTCGACCGTAGGTTTGATTGTATGTAGCTGAATAACAACTGTATAACTTCGTTTCTTACTGGTTTCGTTAGAGTGCAACAAAAACGCGATTTTTCACGTGACTGTTGTTATTGAAGCTTTTGCACTCATCCACTTTCTATTTTCTGAAGCTTTTTTTCTGTTGATACTCTCTACACTTATCGGCACAAACACGACGTAGTATACCTATATAACAGATGAGTGGAAAGCAGCTATATGCAATCAAGCTCTCTCACTAAAGCACATGAGATAAAACTGCGAGAAGTCGACTCTCTTTCGCTAAAACACTAAAAACAGCATAACTACGTTTCTTATTAGTTTCGTAAGAGTGCAACAGCAACGGGATTTCCGTTGCAAAATTTTCATTTTCCCCCGGCTAAAGAAGTTTAACTTCAAAAATTGTTAAACCTCTCTAGGAGTACAGTATTGGTGAAAAGATCGCGTCTGTCACAATCTCTAATGTAGAAATTGAACTATAGCTTCTCAAAGTATTAGAGCGAGCAAAGCTTTACTGATTTTTAGACTTTCACATATTTATATTGACGAAGTATAGGCAAAGAGAGTGAACAAAAACCGTGCCGAAGTAAAATTTGTAATCTATGAAAACTGCCACATGTAGATGATGCAAATGCTCTCCTTTCCCCCAGTTGCGATTGCTCAAAGCTCTTTAATTTTCTGCTGCTGCTGTGAACTAAAATGCACGTACTCTTTTTAAAACATTTTATTTGTGCCAGTGCCATTATCTCCAACTTTTGTCACAATATATTATTTTTTCAAACTGTTACGAACTGTTAAACTTTGAATGTATTCTTTTTTTTGTATACACAGTTCCATAATTCTAAATCAAAATCTAAATTAAAATATAAACTGACTTTGTGTATTTATTTAACTTTTCTTTATTTCTTATCCGCAGTAATTTATCCCATTAATAACTAAATTACTGCGCTAACTCTGTAATCTATATTTAATCCTAAGCAAACTTCAATAGCATCTGCGGCACCATTTAGTAAAATTTCGATATATTCTTTCTACGTCTCTAGTTCTTCCAAATATATATTTTTGTATTTAATTCACGCTGAATCTACTTTAATTATGTTAATGGAACAAACAAATTTAAGTAACGACCTTGAAGTAATTTAAATTTACGTCAATTATTCGCGTATTAATAGGTTCCTCACAAAGAAATAGATTCAATAGATATTGACACTTTTTATGTACAGATATACACATATCCACACTGGCATTTGAATTGCCCGCGTTGCCCGCGAATTTCTGAATTCCGTGAAAAGTCATGGCATCGATTTTACAGTTATTGTGTACCATAATTACCTGTAACTTTCTTCTTATAGCGATTTTATTATACATATGCTTTGTATGGTCAGTGTTCTTTAGTAGAAATTTTTAGAACATAAACAAGCTCATTTCCTTCGTACCAAAATATAGTTAGTTACTTAATAGTTAAAGTGCCTTAACGTCCCGTCTAATGGTGGCAACACCATTTGCCCTATAATGAAGATGCTCAGTAAAAGAGGAGACCTCTAATACTGGTGCCCCCTAATGATTATGCTCTTCTAATTAAAGTAGCCAGACTTGCGGATTTTGTCAGTACCTACACTGATTTTCTTGGTTTTTATTTATTAAAATATTGATTTTAAAATTTTTTAATTTTGGATTGTTTTAGTACCGGATTTCTTTTTAAAATCTATATTTCAAAAATCTATAATTTGCTTACATTTTAACAAAATTTTTAATTAAAAATTGTTGTTTTAATAAATTTATTATTACACTGGTTTACAAATTTCAAGTCTTGAAATGTACCAAGAACAAAACATGTTTGGGTGGATAAATTGGGACCTCCTAAACACAACAAAATTTTTTTGCCGAGCAATAATTTTGTGTGTTTTCGGGGTATGGTTTCATTCAAATCCTTGTGAAGTCCAAACAAAGAGTTCGATCGAAATGAACTGCAAAAAAAGTAATTGAGTACTCTTTCCGTCGATATGCTGTTTGTTTTGATCGAATAACAAATGGCTGAGTTATGATTCCTCAAAGTTAAAAAATTGCCATTTTTTAAAGATTTTTTTCAAATTTTTAATTCAATTTATTTTTAATTAGAAGTCAAAATCAGGGGCATTTCTTTTTTTTAGTGCATAGTGTATTTAATTACAAGCATTTTAAGTATAAGATGATCAAGATTGGATGAAAAATAATAATATTTTTTATGCATTTTTTTGTGCAACAACTAAATTTGCTGTTTATCAGTTTGGACGAAATTTTAAATTTAAATTTGAACATTTGTAAGGGCACGTTGTTAGCCCTGCTTCACAAAAAAATTCACAAAAAATTTGTTTTTCATCCAATCTTGGTCAACTTGGGCTTAAAATGTTTTTAACGATTTGCAGTTCATTTCGATCGAGCTCTTAGTTTGGACTCCACAAGAATTTGTATAAAACCATACCCCCCGAAAAACACAAAATTATTGCTCGGCAAAAATTCTTACCATAGAAAAAAAAAAAAAAAATTTTTTTTGTGTTCAGGAGGTCCCAATTTATCCACCCAAACATGTTTTGTTCTTGGTACTTTTCGGCTGTAAACTAGTGTTATCTAAAATCTTTTTTATAAAAATGTGGACAAAAATAGAGGTTTTGAAATAATTCAATGAATGTTTTGAGCAGTGGCATATTCCCAAATCTAAAAAAAAATTTAAATTTTTTTCAACTCTTAACCTCAATTTCGCCACGCGTAGGAGAAATTTGAATCTGAAGTTTTTTTCTTTAATTCACCAAATAACCTACGACCAAAAAAAAGCCTGTCTAAATAAAATGAAATAAAAAATTGGTCTAAATTAAATATGAAAGAACTTTCAGTTGAATGTTCAATTATTATAGATACAAAAGAAAAAATCTGCCCTTGTGTTTTTAAAAAAAAGTTTATAAAATAAATAATGTTCAAATTGCTAAAAAATTTCCTGATTTGCACTAATTTTTTCATTGGTTACTGTAATTCTAATAATCATGCCATCTAATAGTGATGCCTTCTAATGGTGGTGAACTCTAATGGAGGTTCTATGTAATGGAAGTAAACACTTATAAAGAAGCCCACTAAGGATGGTGACCTCTAATAGAGAATCCTTCTAATGATGGTGCCCTATAGTGGTCCCCTTTAATGGTAGTGCCTTCTAATGGTAAACCCTGTAATGATGGTTCTCTAATAGAAATGTTGCCCTTAAATGGTGGTACTCGAAATGATTTGCCCTTATTGGCAATACTTTTTAATGATGGTGCTCGTAAATGGTGGTAGCATCTAATCGAGCACCTTTGAAGGATTATGTCTTCTAATGCAAATGATCAATAATGAAAGTGACCTTTAATAGGGAAGCCCATCAATGATAGTAACCTCTAATGATAGTTCCTCTAATGATGGTGTTCCCTTATGGTGGTGCGCTTAAAAATTATGCCCATGATGGCCATCATTAGTTGGTCTGAAATGATTCGCCGTCTAATGATAGTGCTCTCTAATGGTGGTGAACTCTAAAGGTGGTGGTCTCTAATGGTGGTGACCTCTAAAGGTGGTGGTCTCTAATGGTGGTTCCCTCTAATGGTGTTGGCCTTTAATGGTGGTGACCTCTAATGGTGGTGCCCTCTAATGGTCGTGCTCTCTGCTGGATATATCATGAATTGTAGGTGACTTCTGATAGAAGTGCGCTCTGATGATGATGATCTTTCTAATGCTCGTGCTCTCTAAAAAAGAAAATGCCTTGTAATGGAGAAGCTCTGTATTAGAGATGGCGTCTTGTAAAGTTTTCAAGAGCGTCCAAAGAAAGCATCTACAAAGTCATGAAACTCTTAAAACTCAGTGGGGCATAATTTTAGAATTAACGATCTTACGAAAGATGCTACAAAGAAGAAAAAAAGGCGACAAAATTCAACTTACATCTTTGATATGAGGTTTGAATCATGTTTTTCTTCTGGGGAAAAGTATCCAACAGCATCCTTCGATATATTCTGACAGTTATTCTTTCTCATTACAGAACCTTCACATTTTCAAGTAAATATAAAAAATTTGTTATTTACAAGTGCGAATGAATGACTCAGGCCACATGCATTTCTATGCATTTGATATGTTTACATAAAAATAGCCATAACAACAACAAAAATTTATTGATGAGCAATTTTGAAAGATTTTCCATTAAAAACAATTTCATTTTCATTGTTGTTCATTTTTGTGATTTTCTATTTAAATTTACATATTTCAATATCGTGCATTATCTTTTTGATTGACAGAATTTGTAAATAATATTTTGTTAAACCAAAGTGATTTTCGTCATAAATGTACATGTTGCAAATGGCATGTAAATATATTTTTAAATTTAGTTTTTTTTCTCATAAATAATTCAAATGTCATGCAGCCATGTCAAACAAAACAAAAATAATTCAATGAAATTTATAATTTATAAATTTTCCAATTAGTGCGATTAAAAATATTGCTAAAAATAAATTGACCATAATTATGATAATGATTCTAGGATTGCATACCCACATATAAAAATAGACAAAGAAAAAACAATGAATATTGTTTTATTTTTAACACACAATACAAAAAGAAACGAAATACGAATTGAAATCGAAATGGTGAAACGTGAAGCGAACACAACAACAGCACCAATATCAGCAACGCATTTACGTCATAATTCAGTTTAAAAACGAATTATATTTAAATGCAATTTTAATGCATTTATTATGTAAATTAGTGCAGTAAAACAAAAAAAAAAAATCATAATGGTAGGTTCTGAAAAAAAAAAACTATTTTCATATTTGCTCTACTGCAGCCTACGTTCCCAAAGGACTTTCACTTTGTATGTGTGCGTGTGTGTGTGTGTGTATATGCTCAACTTTTGTATAGCCACAACCAACATATGCAGGCGAAGACGCCACGGAGTATGCTTCATGTGTTTAACTACTTCTAGAATATTTATGTACCGACGCTTACACACACATACACAGATATATGCAAGTATGTATGTGTTTATATATACATTTAAATGACATATATACTGGCATTTTTCTGTGCACAGAAAGCAAGCGAGAAATCGCATGTGACAAGTTCATTTTTGTGTCAGACGCGCGTGTATATATATATACATATAGATATGAATGTAAATACATCTACATACATGCACGCATGAGTTTCTATATATATCTGCATTTATGTGTGTCACTTACAAACAACTCCCTGTGCTACACTTTGCACTCATGCTCTAAATTTCTTTTATGTACATACAAATTCGATAGTAGTTACATACTCCAAACTGTTTTTTTGTCTGTCCGTCTGTCAGTCTGTCGGTCTGTTTGTGACTGACTGGCTTGCCACCCAATAGCAATGCGTTCTTCTATTTCTAGCATACCATTGCTCATTGTACTGCCTCACACCATGTTGCATTGCGTTGCACTGAATGTTTTTTTTTCTTTACAACTCTTATGATGAGTGTTGTTATTGTAAATGTGGATTGTAATTGTAATTGAAAAGATTAATTCAACAATAGAGAAGCTTAGCGGTATGCGGGATACAGATACTCGTATTCATGGATATGAATTGCAACATACAACAGAGTAAAGAGCTTTGGAAATGCACATAACTATAAATGTATATATGTGTATGTGTATGCGTGTTTGCACTCACATACCATAATCGAAGTTATAATCGGATTTCTTTTATTGTATTCTTTGCGCAACAATTTTTATATGTGATATTTTATGCTGTTTGTCTATGCATCTCTCTATATTGATTTCTCATTTTCCCCGCACGCACACATCCGTTTGGCTTTGCATACTTTTTGGTGTTTATCTTTTTATATTAGTATGTGAGTAGATGCACAAATGTGTTGTTTTGCATTTGGTAATTAGTGCTTCATTGAAAGTGCGTATTACATGATTGGCTATAGTGAAATATGGTGAATTGATTGTGGTAACTTGAATTAATTAACAAAATTATAGGCATAGCTTTAGGCGCATTGACTGTTGCCAAAGTGATTTTGTTGATTATAGGGCATATACAAGGCACTGTGTTGGCGTACACAGGGATCTATTTTAAAATAAAATTATTTAAAAATTCGTTTCTAGAAGTATGGAGTGATATAAAAGTAGAAAATTAAGTTAACCATTTCGCTTACTTAAGTAACTAACGCATTGGGCTGGAAAATCTTTCTCTGGCTTCTGGAATCTAACTATGGATTTAGGGTTGTTAAATTTATAGATAAAAAGAATCACAAGTTTTTATAATAAGAAAAAATAAGCGGCCTCGGTCTGTGTATTATTCTAAGCACTGCTATTTCACCGAACTTTTCTTTCTGCTTGTTTATGTATATCCATGTTTCTAGGTTTTGGTACAAAAACAGTAATTTCTGACTTTTTATCAAAGGTATTCAGAAATAATGTAATATAAAACACTATATAAATGCATAGAAGGTGAGCGAGGATTTCTTGCTGCATACAACCATTTTTCATATAGATATTCGTTTTCCTAACTTTACTTTAATGTTTCGATTTAAGTTAATTTATTTTGAACTCTTCGTACACACTTACATCTAAGCCATAAAATAGTAAGTAGTAGTAAATATTTTTAAATGAAAATCACTGCTCTTTTAGCATATTTAATTCCTTTAAGCCTTAAACTTTTCATATTATGTACATAGATATGAATGAAGGAGCTGCAAAAAACTGTGTCTCTCTCTAATTTATTACGCTTACAAACATATAATTTTCATAAATTTTACTTTGATTATACTACAGCATTTTTATGTATTTTACTTCGTTTTTTGTTGTATTGTGTAGATTTTCCAACAAGATTTTTGTATTGAAATTTTTTGTCCCAGCGATTTTTTTCTTTGTTGGATTTATGCCAAAAATTCATGTTTCAATTTTTGTACGCTGTTTTTATTTTATTTTTTTTTTTTATTTTTTGTTTTTTGCATGCTGATATTTTTTGGCACAATTTTTCGTTTTGGTTTCGTATTTGTTTTGTATTTTTTATTATTTTGTTTCATTCTGCTGTGAGAACAATCTGGGTATGTTGAAATGACATACTTGTAGTCGTTGTTTTCGTTCTTCTTCTACTACTCGACATAAAATTTTTTTGCGGTAATTTTTCATATTTATGATTTGCATATGAAATCGTGGATGGTGGTAAATGAAATTGGAAATGAAATGAGAGTTGGATGATGATAGTAAAATTACCATAATAACTTACACATATACACATGCATATATAAACTCGTATGCTTTGATATTTCATGTTATGTAGAAGAGTAGCATGCTGTGTCAGACAGTATGTCAGACGCGTATGTCAGAATCATATTGTAGAGCCTGCACTTTTGGGCCATTACAAAAAATGCTTGCAATTTGTTAGCTTTAATTAAATTAATGGCGCTTACAAGTTTGTGTCTTTTCGCCATATTGTGTCATGGTTACATACATATGTATGCACCTTTTTTTGTTTTTTTTGTTTTGTTTATTTATTCTGCCCTACCCAGTCCAACCAAACCAGCACATTATATCGCAATGATTGCTGTAATTATTTCTGCTTTTTATATTTTTATGTTCTCGCAAATTATTTTTTAAATGTGCGTTGTCGTCGTCGTGTCTTTTGTACAATACAAATATTTTTCTCTACTTTGTTCTTTAGTGAGTTTGTCAACAATGTTGTCATCGTCGTCATCATCATCATTTTCCTCATCATCAACCAGCAACCATTACTATCATTTTCATGCTGTTCATTCTTTCATATTTATGGTTGTCCATTGTTTTCTTTTATTCTTTTATTTGTGTTTTTATTTTCGTTATATTTTTTGTTTGTCTCATCAGCAAACAATTTTTTCTCTTTTATCATATTTGACGTTTTTTTTGTTCCTACTATTTACGAAATAATTTCAAAATAATTGGGATTTTATATTATGGCGGCGGCACTTTGCCTTATATTTATATATTTCAATATTTTACTTGCCTGCTGCTGCTAGAAAATATTGCTGCTTGCTTATTCTTTATAGCTGTAATGCATTGCACATCATGTGCTGCAAGCAACTTAAAAAAAAAATCTTTTTTACAAAATCATTTTGCTACTACTATTTGCGAAGCTATCAAAAAAAAAAAAAAAAAAAAAAAAAACACAAATAAAAAATTCTAACTTTTGAAATCATTCATTTTCAACAGCAGCGACTGCAACACAACAACAACTTAAGCTAACGAAACGAAGATGACAGCAGCAGCTACGGCAAACAATGCAACACAATGTACATATATAGATTGCTGTTGCTTGTTTTTGTATTTGTTGCACTACTTACATTCATACAAAAAAGAAATAAGAAAAGGTACTACAAAATATATAGTTTTACAAAAAAAGTAAGAGAGAAGCAAAAACAGAATGAGGAGAAGACAGAAGCAACATACTTGTTACCATAGATTTCGAGCAAAACATTGCATCTTTTTTTTTTGTTGCTGTTGCATACTTATACATACATACATGCATACATATCTTGTAATGTGCTGTAGTAAATTGCATGGCATACTTTATGGCGCTCCAAGTTTAACAATGTCAAAGAAAGAAAGCAAGAAATCTTACATATTGCTGCTGCTGTTGTTTTTATTGTCAACTGACAATTGTTGTTGTTGTCAATATGCTGTTAAATGCATTTTATTTTAATGCAAAATGAAATTTAAATGCTACCATATTTTATGGTTTATAGAAACAGTTGTAAAAAGTATTCAAAATTTTGCATTGAACTTTTGGTATATCTCATGAACTTCATAAGTTATCAATAACTATGTATTTTTTTTTTTTTTATGCGATGAAATCGCTAAATCAAGACTTCTGGGACTGTATCTCATTTGATAGTTTTATTTGCAAAATTTTTGCAACTTTTTAATTCTGAAAAATTTATTTGAAAAAAATGCTCGTATATACCATGAAACGTTTTTAGTTTGTTAAAATTTCTCTGAGACCTTTTTGTTTTAGTGCTACGAAAGTTACTGAAATGTTTTTTTTTTTTTTTTATAAATTTTATACTTTTTAGCAAAGTCCACAGTAAAGAAGTAATGGCTTTTCTTGCCTTATATTCATATTTATTTCTATACGAACTCGATACTGAGCTCAAAATTATCATTAATTTTTTTACTTTTGTACAAATTTGGGGCTAAAAGAAGCAATCAAATTGTTTTCTAACTTCATTTATATTTATATGTATATGGAGACCTAAGTTATTAACCGATTTCTGGTTTGAATTTCGACCTGAACAGTTTTTTTGTGCCGAATTTAGTCTCAATCTACAAATTACAGGGTTTTTCCCTAACTTTAGCTCACCAACTTTAAAAGCCATCGATATTCATTTTCATTATTGGTGCACTTTATCTCATCAGCAATGGAAATTATTTTTTATATTGGGAACAAATTTCTTCATAGCTAAATATTCATTCTCAACTTATAGAGGATGCATTTTTGGATCCATACCATCTACTTGTTCACAATTAAGTCATGCAGAAAAGTATCCTCTGATGCCTTTCTTTACTATTGCAATTAAATTTAACTTAATCCGCGTTGAAAAAATTTGTTGGTTTAAGCTATTTTAGTCTTGTAGTTTCTTCTGTAGTAGCAATCAGTCCTACAATTGTACAGGTTGTTGAATCTACACTTCTTCGTGGACTATGAGTATCATCTGGTCATGATGAATAGTTTTATTAGTTATGTATCAGGTTGTATTCAGTATTATTTTGAGTATTTCGAAATCTTTGTAATATTTCAATGTTAGAATTCAAAGCAGAGCGCCAATTTTAACCTCCTATAAATTTTTAAACATTATTTTGTATTAGTTTTTATGTACATTTCATTTAGAATAGTTTAAAAAATTATATCACAATTATAATTAATTTATTTGTATTTAAATTTCCACTTTAATGAATGTGTTGAAAATTGTTTGACACATTTCTGCAACATAAAAAAAAATCGCCACGTTGAATGTGTGTGCGAAATTTTGCACCTGCATAAAGTTTTCGTTAGCACAATTAAACATTAAATTATAAATATTTAATTGGATGTTTTGAGAAATCAGAATATGGAACCAGTTGCACTACGAAACAAATTTGAAGTTTACTTTAAACTCAAAACAAATTTCACTATAAGAGATTGTTGTATGTATGTATTAATATTAATTTTAATTACATTTTGCTTACTTATTTGCTTTATGTGGCGAAAGGAAACTAGAGCAGTCACTTTGTCTCTATTAGTTATCTTTAGGACTCGGGTCTGAAATTGGCCACTGGGACAGTGCTCCAATCAAGTAACAAAATTTTTAGCTTTCTCTAACACAATTTAAAAATTTTTTATAGTCTATTTTTAGAAACAATGATAAATAAAAACAACATGATTAAATCATTCAGTTTCGTATGTTTTACTCATTCTTGCCTTGTCCAGAGGCAGTAACATTACAAGAATAAAGGAAATAAATTTTAATTTAGGTGGCTCGACAGTCACGATGCGAAGTGTCAGCCACAGGCTCGAGTCCAAAAAATTTTATCAATAGGACAACTCAATATAATAAAGCATTAAATTATTAATAAAAAAAAGAACAATAATGTATACACAAACTAAGTAGCTGGCCCGGCAGAAATTCTTCTTCTGCCAAGCTCGAAAATTGAAGTTTATTTGTATGAGGAAGATTGAAGTGCTTGATGTTTAAAATTGAACGTTGGCAATGATAATTCGAGCTTAAAGAATGTACATTGAATTTGGAAAAAATCCTAGATTTCAAAATGAGGCATCAAAATTGACATTTTAAAAAGTATTTAATTTGTAGAACTGTAAGTTGAAAAAAGAGAATCGTTATAAATGAAAATCTCAAATCAATATATTGATAATTAAATTTTGAAAATGAAAGCTTACATTGCTTCTGCTTTTACCATAATGATTTCATTCAAAATATGTTAACAATATATACTGATATTTCGAGGCTGGTTCTTGAAATATTTCATAGAGTAGTAGAAATAATAGTAGAAAAAGGATTGGAAAAAGTTGGAGAAAATTGTAGTAGAAAAGAAGTAGAAAATAGACATAGAAATAGTAATGGAAAAGGTAGTAAGAAATGGAAAAGAGAATTAGAATATGTTGTAAAATAGTGGTAGAAATGGTAGTAAAAAAAGTAGTAGAAAAATAGTAAAACGTAATAGTAAAAAAATTATAAAAAAGGAGTGGAAAATAGTCTCAGAAAAACAGTAAAAAAGTAGTAGAAAATAGTATTAAAAATTAGTAGAAAAAGTAGTTAAAATAGTAGTGGAATATATTAGTAGAAAAAGTAGTAGAAAATAAGAAGAAATTTTAAGAAAAGTTAAAAAGTAGTAGAAAATAGAAATACAACTTACCAACGGGAAAATTTGAAGCGCTACCCAAAAAAGATCTTTGAGAGCGCTCTCTTTGCGTTCTCGTGGAAGCTAGTAGAAAGCGCTGACATTTAGTTTCACCTTAAAGGATGCAAAAGAGCGCTTCCAAGGAAGGTTAGGAGAAGCACTCAAACGAATAGAAAAAAATATTGAATGATTTTTGTACTTTGTAATTCTCATATGGTTAATATGAAAGTAAATATAAGTTGATTTGGTATTGATACATTTTTGTGTTTCACCAAGCACCAATGTTTAGATTTTATTTTTTTTTTATTTGCATGTATGTAAATATAATAGATTATTATTATTATTATTATTATTATAGAGTTTTTCCATCTCGACAGGGTCCGCACATGTCGGAGATTACATATGTCCCGGGTAGCGTTACCAAGGGACAATGCTCTGTTGTTTTTTTTCTTTCTTTTTCCTGTTGCTTTTTGTTTGTTGTATGTTGATTTTTGTTCGTTACGTTTAAGTACTTATGAATTTAGATTTAAAAAGGACCTGACTATGTTGCATGTTTTGAGAATTACTGCTTTTTGGATTTTCGCATGCAGTTTTTCGTTAATTGCAAGGGTTTTTAAGTTTACTGTAAATGATTTATGTAGTATTCCTGTTGTTGAAATTATGAATGGTATTATTTTTACTTCATTTTGTTTCCAGATGTTTTTGATTTCTTGTGCAAGTTCAGTATATTTTTCTATTTTTTCTATGTATTTGTCATGTATATTGTTGTCATTGGGTACACTTATTTCAATAAGCTGGGTTGTTTTATCTTTTTTATTTATTATCGTGATATCTGGTCTATTGCATGCTATTGTTTTATCCGTAAGTATTGTTCTGTCCCAGTATATTTTGAAGGTTATTATTATTATTATTATTATTATTATAGAGTTTTTCCATCTCGACAGGGTCCGCACATGTCGGAGATTACATATGTCCCGGGTAGCGTTACCAAGGGACAATGCTCTGTTGTTTTTTTCTTTCTTTTTTCTGTTGCTTTTTGTTTGTTGTATGTTGACTTTTGTTCGTTACGTATAAGTACTTATGAATTTAGATTTAAAAAGGACCTGACTATGTTGCATGTTTTGAGAATTACTGCTTTTTGGATTTTCGCATGCAGTTTTTCGTTAATTGCAAGGGTTTTTAAGTTTACTGTAAATGATTTATGTAGTATTCCTGTTGTTGAAATTATGAATGGTATTATTTTTACTTCATTTTGTTTCCAGATGTTTTTGATTTCTTGTGCAAGTTCAGTATATTTTTCTATTTTTTCTATGTATTTGTCATGTATATTGTTGTCATTGGGTACACTTATTTCAATAAGCTGGGTTGTTTTATCTTTTTTATTTATTATCGTGATATCTGGTCTATTGCATGCTATTGTTTTATCCGTAAGTATTGTTCTGTCCCAGTATATTTTGAAGGTTTCGTTTTCTATTATTGTTTCGGGCTTGTATTCAAAATATGGTATTCTATTGTTAGAGATGTTAAGATTGTTTATGATTTCTTGGTGGATTATTTTGGCTACTGTATCATGTCTTTGTGTGTATTTTGATCCTGCAAGTATTGGGCATCCTGATGTGATATGGTCTATTGTTTCTGTGTATATGTTGCATTTTCGGCATTTATCTGTTGTGATGGTTGGATCTTTAATTATGTACTTTCTGTAGTTTCTTGTTGCTATTATTTGATCTTGTATACTTATTATAAACCCTTCTGTTTCCGGTTGTAGTTCACCTTTTATCAGCCATGTGTATGTATTTTGTTTATCTATGTTATTGTTGTCTGCTATGTGTGGGTGTTTTCCATGTAATTGTTTTTGTTTCCATATTGTTTTACTTTCTTCTATTGTTTGATTATTTATTATAAGGTTCCGATTATTAAGGTTTAGTGGGGTGTAATCATTATCTGCTTTTATTATTGCTTGATGTAATGTTGTTGTTTGGGTATAGAAATAGTTTCTTAGATTGGTTATTTGGTTATTGTGTAGGTTTTGGATGTCTATCAGTCCTCTACCACCTTCTTTTCTGGGGATCGTGATACGCTCCTTGCATGCATGTGGATGATGTTTTTGGTATTTGGTCAGTTTTGTTCTGGTGGCTATTTTTATGTTTTCAATATCGGTGTTACTCCATTTGATTATTCCAAATGAGTATGTGAGTAGTGGTATTGCAAATGTATTTATGGCTTTAAATAGATTTCTGGAATTTAAGTAAGTTTTTGTTAATTTAGTTAGTCGTTCCAAGTATGCTGCTTTAAGTTCATTTTTGATTGTTGTGTGGTCTATTTTTATACTTTGCTGAAAACCTAAGTATTTATAAAGATCCTGTTCTTCCATGTTTTGTAAGATTTCATTGTTTAAGGTTTCTGTTGCTTCTCTGTTTATCCATTTTCCATGTTCTATGTGTTGTGTTTTGCATTTATCGATACCAAATTCCATTTTTATGTCTATTGTGATTGTTTCTGTTATTCTAATTAATCTTTGTAATTGTGATTGTGTTGCTGCGTATAATTTAATGTCGTCCATATATAGCAGGTGATTTATTCGGTGTTGATTTTGTTTGTGTTTTTTGATATTGAATCCGTATTGTGTTTTGTTAAGTGAGTTAGATAGGGGGTTCAGGCATATACAGAACCAAAGTGCACTTAGAGAGTCTCCTTGGAATATACCGGTTTCTATTTTTATTGGGTCTGTAGTTATGTATTCTGATTTAGTTTGTAAGTGTATATTTGTTCTCCAGTTTTTCATGTTATTTTTTAGAAAATCTATGTATTTTGGGTGAATTTTGTATATGTTTAGGACATGTATAAGCCAACTGTGTGGTATCTTATCGAATGCCTTTTTATAGTCTATGTAGCATGTGTGGAGACTTCGTTGTTCCTTTATTGCTTGCTGTGTGATTGTTTGGTCGATTATTAATTGTTCTTTACATCCTTGGCTATATTTTCTGCATCCTTTTTGCTCATTTGTAAGTATATTATTATCTAAGAGATGTGTATAAATTTTTTGTGAGATTAGTGAAGTTATTATTTTGTAAAGTGTGGGTAGGCACGTTATTGGCCTATAGTTTGCCGGGTTATTGGTATTGCTATTCTTTGGTTTGATGAATGTTATTCCTTGGGTTAGGAAGGATGGTAACGTCGCTGAGTTCTTTAGGGTGTCGTTTATCAGTAGTAGTAGTTTATTGTGGGTTGAGTTGAATGTTTTGTACCAAAAGTTGTGTATGTGGTCTATTCCAGGATATTTCCAATTATTAGTGTTTTTGATGGCTATTGTGAGTTCTGATTGTGCTATTGTGAAATTTTCTTGTATTGGCAAGGTGTTGTATAGAGTTTCTTCTTCTTTAATCCATGTACTGTTGCTATTATGTTTTGTGGGATGTCCCCATATTTCTTGCCAGTATGTTTGTATTTGTTGTTTTGTTGGGGGTCTTATATCTATTTGTTTTTCTGCTAATGATTTATAAAAAGTTTTTTCACTATTTTTAAACTTATTGTTTTGTTGTTTTCTTTTATATGATTCTATATACCGGCGTATTCTGTATGAATAGACTTTAAGTTTTTGCTGTAGGGTGTCTAGGGTTTCGGTTATGGTTTCATTTTCTTTAGCTATTTGTTTGATGTATTTAACTAGTTTTTTACTTGGGTTACCTCTATTGTATTGTGTTATTCTTCCAATGTCTTTTCTTAATTTTAGTATTTTGTTATTTAAACGAGTTTGCCATTTCGGGGTATAAGTGCTATTGGTCGTGACGTTTCTTTTTTGTATTTTTTGTTTATTTAATTCTATTATTGTCGTAGCAGCTGCATATATTATTGTTTGATAGTCTTCGAGGTTTCTGATTTCTTCCATGTACGACTGGTGCGTGTTTATGTATTCATTAAGACTGTTTATATTTGTGGTTGTACCTTCTTTAAAAATTATTTTCGGGAGTGGAATTCTTAATGTTGGGTCTGTGTTTTTCCATTTTATGGTGTTTTCAAGTAGTTTGTTTCCTATTACATCTATTATTTCATTAGTGCTGGTATTGGTTTGATTTTGGATTGGTGTTATCAGAATGTTATTGTTTAGTGTTGGTGTAGTGGCTATGTTATTGTTTTGATCTGTTGTATCTCTTAGAATGTCTTGTTGTTCCACTGTTGTACTGTGGGTCTGTGACGATCGTGTATCGAGAGATGATGCTATTGATTGTTTTATGTTCTCAATTTCAATTTCTGATAGGCGTTTGTTTATTAGTATAGTCCTTTTTTGATCCATTAGCCTCTGTGTAGTAACGATGTCTTTTAACTGTGGATAAGCTTGTATAAATAGGTTATATAATTCTTCCCTGTATCCTATTCTAACTGTCTCAAGTTTTGTTGCTTTGTAGTAGCAACGCATAACCTCGGTATTCATTTCGGTTGTCCATGTCATGCGTTGCCTGGGTTTTCCAGCCTTAGTGGTTGCAGGTTGTCCTAGCAAAACACGTTCGGTAGATTGGTTTGTATTAGCGGTTTCGGCATCTTGGTCGAGCTGTGTATTCCCGCGCCGTACTCGACCGTGACGGCGCTCGTCCGAGGCTTCTCTTGCTGCGTTTGGAACTATTTTTTCACTCATGTGGGTAGTTAGCCCTTCATGAGGTTGGCTAGGGTCTGCATGCTTGCCACGCACGTGGGTAGTTACACCTCCCTCGCAGTTTGGTTTACAGTTTTCCTTCTGGGTTCACAGTTGTCCTTCAGGGTTCACTGTTTGCCATCAGGCATACATTTTTTAAGTTTGTGCCAGTATGCTAGGCCATACTACACAGGATCCGTGGGGATGCTGCTTCCATCACTCCGCTATTAGGAGTGTCCTGGCGGGTTCTTAACTAGGGTCCGCGGGGTCGTCATTACCCGTCAACCTCCAATGGAGGATGCCCTTGCGGGTCTCCAGAAACAAGAGTCTGACACTCTTCCACTAGACCACAGTGGCGATGGTAGGACCTACAGTTTAACGCCGATTCCGAACGGCAATGTGGCAATTTTTTATCAGCTCGGTGGTTTTGCCATTACCAACCATGGTGTGTACTTGTACACATTCTTATAATTCTCATCCACTTCATATCGATAGTGAATATAAGAAGTTTATGAGAATTAACCACCAGACCAAGACGGGAATCGAACCCGCAACCCGCAAATATAATAGATAAAAAGGATAAATGTATGTAGTATATGTAGGTAGAGTGGCTACTCCCTCTAATAAAATTGTGCTTCCTAAAAAGTTTTCCAAAAGTGCTCCTTTTGCATCAGCTTGATGTCAGCGCTTACTTCCTATGACATGCAATGTAAAAAGTATATGAGCTGAACTATAAAGAGGGAGCGCTTAGTGCTGGCAGAGGAGCGCTCCATTGTAGGTAAAAAAGCGCTTTTGGAGTGCTTCCTTTCCCGTTGGGATGGTGCAACACTTGCTAACACGATAAACGGAAAGAATTTTTCAAATCCGGTATTGAAAAATAACACTTCCATACTAAATTTTAGTACCGTACCATAAATGACTACTAAGATATCTCGTAATGAAAATTCAGGTTATATGGTAGCTGTCATATCCCCTTTATAAATATGTAGGTACCTAATGAATTGGAAAGAAATGTTACCTACTACAAAAGGTAATATTGCAAATAAAAATGTTTTCTTTGAAGCTTTTTCAGTGCGAATTTAGTAATTTCCTATCATCAATAAAATCTGAAAAAAAATTATTTATATTAATAATTTTAATATTGCAGTTCTGCTATAAACTAGTAATAGATTTCTTTCGGTTTTTATTCCAACTGTTAAAACTATTAGAAATCGTATAGGCCTAACTTAGAAATGTAAAATGCTAATTTTCTACTGTCTTTTAAATCCAGAGACCAATTTTTTAATTTTTTCATTTGTTTTACTATAAATTGCTAATTTTGAACTTTTTTAAGTGTACAGTAGTAATTGGCCTACAGTAAGAAAATGAGATGACTAACTGTGGAACAAAGTATTGTACCATACATTCTCGTAAACAAAATCATGATCAACAAGTTTGCTAAAATTTGTTTATTTTTCCACATGTATTTTTTTAAAATTCAGTCAGCTGTAGCTAGCGAAATATATATGAAGATTTCGTTAGTTATAATTTTTACATTAAGTTTATTATTTTTTCTAGATAAATATACCATTTCAAATGGAAAATTATTTTGTTTACTATTTTTCTGTTATTTTTTAAAGTTCCTCCAAAAAAATTTTTAAAAACCGTTATTTCCGGAATAAGTTTTTCAGTGCATTTTTGATGAATTTTTTAAATTTCTATACGAAAAATTGTGCAGATATTCTATGTTCAGTTAAAGAGAACCTAATATAAAATAAACAACTTTTATTCTTTCCTGTAAATGAATAATTTAGAAATATTTAAAATTTGATGATGATTATGCTTTATAAAACTGCTAAATATTTCCTTCTAAATTATATAATCCTAATTTATATATACATATATATATATATATTTCTATACAGAAAATCTAAAAATAAAAAAATATAACTCATAAACGTTTTCCTTAACAGCACACCACAAATTATAATTTAATTTAAAAAATTACCCCTATGCAAATATTTTATGAGTTCAATGAATATTTACCTACATATCTATGCAATTTGCATTCAAATATATAGGTACATATATATTAAATATTCAACCAACATTTGTAGGTAGCCAAAGTAGCAAATATCAAGAGTACTCATACGCAGTGCCAGTACGCATACCAAGCTCTATTTAAATGCTAATCATAACAAATTTCATTGAGAGAATATCAAAAGCTCATATAGGAGTAATATGAATGCAGAGAAAATTCTCTAACATATTCCACTTACATAGTTACTACATATTTACATTTAATTCTGTATTTTCAGCTTGGCATGTGCATATTTAAGTATTGTACATATATATAAATATATGTTTGTTGTTTTCAAAATTTATGCTAATAATTTTTAATGTTCTGTCAGAAAAAGAGCATATGCATTTCCAAAATAAACAAATATATAAATTTTCTTAAAGTATCTATAAAAAATAAATGCGATTTAAATTTATGATAGAATTTTCTTGCATTGATACACTACAGTAAAGAATACACATACTTATAAAATACCCATAGGAACTTATTTGTGTGAAATTTAAAGAGACATGACTCATTAGCAGCTTAGAATCAATGAAGCTCAATTTAAAAATTGTTATTTTCAGTGAATTTCGAAATCCAATAAGTTTTAAAAATCTTATCAAGAGGAGAGCCTCTAACTCAGCAAAGATCCGAATCTCAATTCATTCTCAAAAATAGCTACTTAATTTAAAGATGTGTTCGATTAAGGCAATCCTGGTTCAATCATATCCAGTTCAGTGTCTATTAAAACTAAAACTTAAAATCCTTCATAGAAAAGTATTTAAAAAAAAGAAAATAGTTTACATAGAACTAAAAAAATTAGTTTCGCTTTCAACCTCCAACAATATTTACTCTTTCTTTCAAGGTGAAGAACTCGAACTTATGTCTATCTGACTTTTTTTTCTATTATTATTGAAAATGTAAATATGTATTACTTTCCAATTAGAATTATAGTTTTGTAGGGTATCATCAAGCCTTTTGAGATCACCAAAAAGAAATTCTGTTTATGTTTTGGTTTTCATATTGTAAATGTATTTAAATACGATTGCTGTAAAAAATAAAAATAAATTTTTGTTTGCCAATTAGCAATTAACGTTCAACTATGAATGAAGGAAATGAATATAGTTGCATATTTTAATATCAGAAGTAGAAGAGATTAGGGTTAGAACAGAGGAAGCGATTTGATGCGTCCAATTACTTACTTAGGTCTAACGTACTTCCATTCTATCAAAATGCTTAGTTATACGTTTAGTAAATACTAGATTAGTTCTCTTAGAGAATTATAAAATTAGCTACGATTTTAATAATGTAATGTCCTTATTTTAAAGTTTTCGAAATTTTCAGGTTTTTGATGTTTTCGTTCTATTGGTTCTTGTTATTAATTATAATATCAAGGATATCTCCTGATTCCTACCAGACATAGCCACATGTTCTTTAGAATAAGTTCTTGTCCTGTGAGCTTCTAAAAATTTCGCCCACTGTTAATTTGTGAATATTTTAAGATGTATTTTAATTTTTTTTTCTCTTGCATTATTTCGTACATAATCTTGTTGTAGATCTTCGCATAATATAAGATTCAACAATGCGTACAAGTTTTTTGGCATATTTCTTTTTGGGGTCACGTCACTGATCACGAATTACAAAAAAAAATCTTTGTACACACACATACACAAAAATTGGCATAGTGAGAAAAAGATGAAGAAGAAAAATTGCAGCAGCAGTAGTTGCAACAGCGAAATTGGGTCAATTTAAACGAGCTGCATTTTGTTTTTACGTTTTATTTTTCTCAATCAAAATAATAATAAAACTGCAATTTGGTATTTTAGAAGTTGAGTGCAAAAGTAATTAAAGTTTTTAAAGTTTTTCCCCAAAAGACATTAAGTAATATTTAAAAGTTTTTTGTTGTTATGTTGTAATATCTTTTTTGTTGCTGATATATAGATAGTTGACGAAAACATTGTGGTTGTCGCCGTCTGTGGTTAATGAGAATTGAACTGAAAAAAAATATTTTGTATGAAAAGTTTTCCAATAATTAAATAATTTCGTTTAACAGTAGAAACTAACATATCAAATACGAGTATTACACAATTTAAAATTTAATGTCTGAGCAACAATAAATTTATGCAATAAAAACGCGTAAATGTTAAACTTAATATAAATAAATTTCAAAATTAAAACGCACAATTTCATCAAAAATATATAAAGTAAACGACGACGAAGTCGAAAAATCTGCAAACATGTTTGGCTGCATTTATCAACTTTGGGATTGGTGAGTATCATCGTCGATATCGACAAAAACAAAACAGATTTATATGATTACACTCAAAGAAAAACTGTTATGGGGAAACGTACACAAAATAAAATTATTTCAATGAAATCTTTTAGGATATCAATCAATTTTTGGATTATATTTTATTGAATTAATACATTGAGATGATTTGTTTAAATGTTTTCATTACGTTATGGGAATTGATACAAATCGAAATTTAAAAGGTTTCTGCTTTGAACTTATTAAATTGAAAAAAAGGATTAAACGTGGAATGTATTTTAGATATATAGGATAATAAAAATAAAAAACAGGATAGCAGCTGGCGATATAAGCTAACCTCTTTAGCCGATTTTATTACATTTTAGAACAAAAAAAAATATTTTGTAACGGTTTAGATCAGCTAAACCCAGACCGAAGCTCAGTCAAAACCCAGATCATAATTCAGTAAAAATTGTCATAACTTAGACCAAAAGTTGACCAAAGTTCAGACTAAAATTCAAATCAAAATCCCTTCCAAAATTAAGCCTAAAATCAGACCAAAAGGAAACCAAAACTCACAAAATTTTCGACACTGAAAAACCAGAAACTCAAATCAAACCAGAGCAGAAACCGGTTCGAAAATTCAGTCTAAAACTCAGAAAAATCAAATAAAAAATCAGGCCTTAAATTAAACCAAAAACCGGACTAGAAGTAAATCAAAATTCAGTTACGAATAATACTAAAATAAATACTTTAAAAAAAAAACTAAACTAAAAACTATACAAAAAATTTGACCAAAATTCATATCGAATCGGCTCAACATTCAGACCAAAATAAAAAAAAATTCTGATCAAGTGTTGAGCTTAAATTCAGACCTGAAGTCAAACCAGCCCAAAATTTAATCTAAAACTTAATGCCAAAAACCAGACAAAAGCTCAAGAAAAACCAGATCTGAAATCCAGATCAAACCAGCCCGAAAAACAGACTAAAACACAAACTAAAATGAGGGCATAACTCAAACTAAAAATTGTTATACTAATCAAGCTAAAATTCAGGCAAAATTTAGACCGAAATTCGGAATAAATTGAAATAGATCCCAGCTTTAAAATTAATTAAATTTGATTTCTAAATCAAGATCAAGCTAACTGCAATTGAAGCGGCCATTCGAACTTTAAAACTTATATATTTCCACTTGCATTAGTTACAAAATCTTATTACAATTTTTTTTTCTCTGCTTTGGGTGTAAATATGCAAATATGAACGCGCATATTTTGTGCATAGCCTCCTCTGGTTTTTATGCAATTTTTAAATGGGAATTATGCTGCAAGCGGCAGCAACAGAAACAGAAAAAATTGCTTGTGATGTAATTTCAATTTTAACATCCGCACTGCAGCACCCAACAAACGACACAACAGCGGATGCAGCGACATAGCGCCACAGATAAGCAAAAGTTAAAAAAAAAATGAAAGGAAAAGAACATACATGTGAAAAAAGAAACATAACATCAATTAGCCATAGGCTTCCATTGCGGCGGCAGTAGCAATACTACGAGGGCACCAGGGCACACACTTGTCGCAACAACATGTTCGTATGTTCGTTTATGTGGCTCCCAGCGAGTTAGCTAGCCCCACCACCAATGGTTGAGTTTAATCAATTAAAGGCAATTAAGCTTGCACCGCATAGCAATATATATGTTGCTACTGCTGCTTTTGAGGTGATGACGACGACAAAAGCAATGGGAATGAGAGCAAATGCCCAATGCATATGCATCGAATTGAGTTCATACAGCACCCAATTACGTATGAATAAATATTTTTGCAGTCAAATAAAAACATTGCTCAGCGCCACAAAAATATTCTTGTGATTTATTAATTAATTTAACGCTTGCAGGAACCTAACGTCGCTAACGTTGATCAAGCCCACACAAAACCAAATTTAATTAACATAACACAATCCCACAATCCCACAATCCCATAATTCCACTCATTATTGTATTGTTTTTTATTTTGCAGGCTGGAAGCGCCTCCGCTCTTCACACCGGCCACCATGGACGCTAAAAAGCTACAACAGCTGCAACAGCAGGCCATCAATGCGCAGCAACAAAAGAAAATACCACTAGCATATCAAACAAACATTGCCGATTATCGCACGGCCACACATTCGCCAGTATTTCAACAGCAACAGCAGAGCTACCACATGCAACAGCAATCAATGCTGGGTGGTGGCGGTGGTTATCAACAAAGTCCCACAGCAACCTCATCAAGTGGTGGACCTCTAACACCGATTGATATGCAACCACAAGGAAATAAATTGCTGCTAAAGCATAACATCGGTGGCAATACATCGAGCAGCTCGCACAGCTCACCATATCATCAGTCATCATCAGCTTACACGAGCGGTGAGCAGCTTTATCAGTCGCCAAATGAACGCACGTACTTGGCAGCAACAGGACGTTTGCAAGCAAGCAACGCTAATCCAGTCTCAGCACTACAGCATCAATACCAGCAGCTGCAACATGCAAAAATGCAAGTGCAGATGGCAACGCAAAGTGAAGCAGCTCAGCAGCAACAGCGTACATTTGCAATGCGGCAAGCATTAAATCCGCCAGTGCCACAGGGACACTATCATATGAGTCAGTCATCGAGCATTATGTCAACTGTTACGCTGCAGCAACAGCAGCAATTGCAACAGCAAGCGGCAGCGCAACAGAATGCTGCTGCAGCAGCGCAACATCAACGAGCACCGCCATCAACTTTGAACTTGTCAAGCCAATTTCAGCCTGCTACTGGTCCGCTGAAAGTCAATCAACAAAAATCACAACAGCAGCAGCAACAAGCACAACATTATCACCAACAGCAGCAAGAACAGCAAATCTATGCACAACAGCAATTGCAGCTACAATTGCAATTACAGCATCAGCAGCAGTTGCAGCAACAGCATCTTCAACAACAGCAGCAGCAGCAACATCAACAACAACAGTCGCAATTGCAAGTTCAACCACAGCAGCAACAACAACATCGGTTGATATCCGATTTACAAACTCCCGGAAGCGAGCACAGCCCCGTATACATACAACAAAATCATCCCGGTCACGTAGTCAATCAAGCGTGCCAGACTCAGATATCCGTGGTTAAGCCTGGCACTGCTGCTGCCGCTGCACCGAAGACCACACCCAGTTCTGAAGATTCATCCGGAAAGAGTCCACCACATGCACCGCTTGATCGCAAAAAGAGTGTGGGTTCGATGCAGGCACTCAAATCGCCGATCACAAAGCGTCCGCCTGCATCACCGGTAACAATCTCCGGCTGGCTTTACAAACAGGGCTCTGAAGGTTTGAAAGTGTGGCGCAAACGTTGGTTCGTGCTCGCCGAATACTGTCTCTACTACTACAAAGGACCCGAGGAGGAGAAACTTCTCGGTTCCATACTGCTACCATCCTACAAGGTTTCCGCTTGCTTGCCCGAAGATAAAATCTATCGGAAATTCGCATTTAAATGCGAGCATCAAAACATGCGCACCTATTGGCTTGCTGCAGAGACGGGAGAAGCAATGGTTCAATGGGTGCGTTCGTTGACCGCTGCCACTATGATGCAAGCGCCGAGCAGCGGAGAGTCAGATCAGCCTGCGAGCGCTTCATCATCGCTCAATCATAGCGGTGAAAACTCCGATTCTGGTATACATACGCTACAATCACAACAAAGCAAAATAAGTTTGAACCAGGGGCAAGTCACGCCAGCGTCCGATAATGGCATCGCAGGCGGTGGTGGTAATAATAGCAATACAAATGCGGCCAATTCTGCTTCAAGTAGCAACAGTGGTGGTGCACAGCCGCTGTACGCCAATGCCCCACCAAAACCGAGACGCATCAATGATGGCGGCTATTCGTCACCAAGTCCCGAACATTCTATCGATAGTGAACGAAAGCAGCAGCATCACCAACAACTGCAACAGCAACAGTCTAGTCGCCGCAGTGGCATTATGTCACCAACGCTACAGCAAATGCAACAACAGCAACAACAATACCATCAGCAACAACAACAGCGATCTCAACAACAGCCCCAACAACATCATGCCATCTACGATACACGCACCGGTAGTGTTTCATCCGCTTTGCGTTTACAACAACAACAGCAGCAATATTCAGTTGACAATTTGGAAGCCCAACTACAACAGCAAATGGCATTAGCTGGTGATGATTTTGGCAAGTCTCCGCCACCGGGAAATTATATGGATATGGAAGAGCAAATTATGCGTTTGCAGCAACAACCGCGAGGCGATGAAATTTACGGGGAACGCGAATTGTATATGCAAAAGCTTATACAGCAACGTTACCCGCCCCATTTGGCAATGTACCCGAATGCTGAGCGACGTACTCCCGATGCTTATGGGCGTTCTAAAAATCGTATTTTCTCCGACTACGAAGATATTTATAATTTAACACAGGCAGGAATACCGACCTCAGCTCAGGAGGCTTTACTACAAGAAGCCGCTAGTTACCGCCGACCCTTGAGTCCACCTAGTTATGATGGTAGCAAACACGTACCAGCGATGCCATCGCGATATACACCTAACCATTTGGAGGTAAGTGATGGAGAGGGAAGAGAAAAAGGGATTTCTTTGATATTTCACAATTAGTTTGGATCGAAAAAGAAAGTTGAAGAGACATTAGACTATTTCGAACATTTCGTGTAGTGCAATTCTCTCGCAGCTGCTGTCTAAAACATCAGTTTATGTTTTAAAAAGAAATTTCACGAAGCACGGGCTCAGAGACGCAATATTTAGAGGTCGCTCATCGAGTTTTATGTTTCCCATTTGTTGGGGACTACATCTGCAGAAGTTTCATTGTATGTAGTGTCAGAATAAATTTCAAACTCACATGTATTAGGTTAATTCGGAGTTCTTGATTATGAAAATGTTCTCGAATTTTCCCTGAAACGTTTGGACTTCCCTCTATAGAGGCACAAAAATACATAATTTTGGTAAATACGCGCCATTTGACTCCTACATATTTCATGCCTAAGAGAAAATTTTATCGTAAAAATACATTTCACCAACTGGCCTTACGTTTTCAACACTTGTGTTCACTAACATCCAAATTCCGTGTAGTTTTCTTTTGACGACACGACCTTGAACTACACGTGCATTGCAAACATAAATTACACTAGTATTTAATTTAAAACTAAGCAGCAAAGATTTTGAAAGATAATAATAGATTTTTTGTGCTGATTTCAAAATTTCTATTACTAAATTCTAGGTTAGGGTTCGTACAGATACACTATGTTTTAAATACACAAATAGTTTGAAGTTGGATGGCACATGTAGTTCGAATTTGTGTTACACGCATTAGAAGAACCATTAAAATATAAAAGTTTTTAGTATACTATAAAGAAAAAAACATTAAAATCGGTGCTACAATAGGCTAACACGCCTATATAAATCACACTTCCGAAGTACGCACTATAACTAAAGACCAACAACTTTCCAGTAAAAATGTGTGACCCGCACTGAGTCCCATATTGAATTAGTTGATTATAGCTCGAAATTCGAATGATTATCCTACACCTACCAAAACTTTTGGCTCTTAACCAAAGCATTCCGAGTCAATTTCAATGGCAACATGATGTGTGCTGATTATGTGCTGTCTTCCCACACGTACAATTATTTACCTTCAGCAAATCTACCATACCTTAACAACTTTATTCCGGTAATTGGTAAATTTCAAAATTAAAAATTCATTCCCATTTTAATTGCATACCATAGTTTCAAAAGGGAATGAGAATATCTACATGCATAGTCAACTTCATTTCAAGAATTAAAAACCCTGGAACCCGCATAAAAGAGTTTACAAAGAAGCTTGTATCTCCCTATTACATGAAAAATTTAATTGAAATTCCAAATAGTATGCATCGAGATACGCACAGAGGCGAACAGAGAACAGATACGCCAATAAACGAGATTTCCCAACAAATTCTACCTAATCCAGACAACACACACAAGGAAACACACACACTCGCTTAGAGCATAAAAGAAGATACCAACCACCAGTTTACTATAATGGCAACACAAAGTTGTTGCAAGTAATGCACGTTATTTTGAGTTTAAAATTGCACATTTTGTTGTAGTAAAAGTACAAAAAGAAGAACAAGAAGAACACAACACTGAAAATGGCTGTAATACACTTTAACAGTAAAAAGCTTGCAAACATATAACACAAAGAGGAGGGAAGTTAGAAAGTGAACGACGCAGAGTATTACGGGCTCAAAAGACCTAGGCTACACGTCCGTCCATCTATGTGTCTACATCGTACATTGACAGACACCACAGCAGTAAAACACCCTAATCAAGCAACCAATTTAAAGTTGCGGTGAGGAGTAGAGGAGAGTGTTATGGAATTGAGAATCATTTTGGGACTGATGCTTGATTTAAATGCACGTTTTTATGGAAAATGAGTAGATCTTAACGTATGCAAAGAGTATGAAAGTTAGCTCATTTTATAGTTGAGATATATCCAACAGAGAGATATACATATAAACATGCACAGATATACTTATATACATACATACACATACAAGTGAGTGAAACCATCAGTCAAAATTGGTGGTTGGTTGTTCGTTCGCTTGTGTGTATGTATATGTGCTTGTAGTAGTAGTAACCTATTTCCTGCAGGTGTATTCACTTTGGTAATACATAACAATGTTGCGGTGTAAACGTGCACTGCACTCAAACAACAACATGAAACCTTATAATTTTTTTTTTGTTATTTGCTACTGTGCTGTTTGTTAGTTGTTGCCACTGCAGTTTTTAAAGATTTTTAATATGCACTTGGTTGCGTGCACTCGTTGGATATTTTTCAAAACAAGGTACATATGTATGTATGTATTCAACACAAACATTTTGAAAACCTTATTTTTTTCTTTCGAGAGAACTCTCACGTGTCTAAACTTTTGACATTAAAAAGTATCGGTCTAGATCGACTTTTTCATATCTCAATAATTTTTTCATTTCATCTTAAAATTTTTTGACAACTATTTGGCATGAGAATCAAATGAGTTTAAAAATTTTTTTTTACTTAAAAAAGGAGAATTCGTCGTTCAAAAGTGCATTTGGTTATTCTAAGTTGGAATTGCAATGTTCTTAAAGGCCCTGAATTAATACAATTGTCAATTTTTTCTCTTACTGGGTTAATTGTTGAATTCTTCCTGGACGTAAATCTTTCGCACAAGAACAGATTTGCTACATCAAATTTCCTGTCACATAGCGTATACCCTCATACTGTCTGTGTAGAGGATCTAATATAAAAGAGTGTAATTGTGAAAAATAGGAAACTTTAAGTTCGTCCTTTTTTTCCTTTCTTTCAGTTTAATTTGACACACGGTTGCGCTACTTTTTGTTTCTATTCTGTCGACGTTTTGTATTTCAAAGAAAAGGCGTGTTTCATGTCGACTTCATTTTAAAGTTCCTTGCGTGTGCAGACATAAGTTGAAGTCTAATTGGGCTTCAGTGTGTCAACGGGAAGAAGGGGTTAGGCGGCGGATGGGCGGTGGAAACGTGCAAGATATACTCCTATTTGTGTGTCTGTAGGTATGAGTGTTCTTGTTGTTAAACAACGCCGTAAAGTACGTTCTCCGAATGCAACTTTATAGTCTTTGGTTTTGGATTTTGAGTTAGGTAAGAGACCGTTTTAGCAACACACACACGAACACACAACGTAATCATGCTCGTATTCGTATGTAGTACTATTGTTCATTGTTGAGCGATTTTATAGGTCAGAATAGGACATTTGCGTGTTTGTGGTTTGGCTGCCTGAAATTGCGGTTGTAAACCTCGCGATTTAAAGAGGCTAGTGGTGGTAGTGATAGACTACGAATGAAATCTAATAGAAATAAAATTCGAACTGGTTAAAAAAAAAAAACCAAAGTTAAAAGTAGAGTTTAGATTAGCCACCGCCACCAACCAACTTTATACGACTTTCTGATTGAGCCAAAGAACTTTCAAATTTTCTTTTTTCCGGTTTGTTATTTGCTTTTCAATTCCAATGAAAAGTTTTTAGTATCAACAAAAGTAAAAAAATGTGACAACTCAATTGTTTATTTATTTTGCTTAAACTTAATAACAACGTTTTCTTTCTTACGTTTTTTTTCTACTCAGTCGTCATCGGCTGCTCTTAACGCTACCGGCAGTAATAGCAATTTGCGCGCTCGTCCTGCTGCAGCAATTATGCGCCCGCACTCTGCGGATTTCTTGGAATACGAAGCGCGAGCAGAAGCAGCTGCTGCTGCTGCCGCTTTAGGTTCAAATGCCGGATCGAACGCTATAAAACCGGACGCCATACGCGCACCTCGGCCCAAATCAAGTCTCGATATTAATCGCACACCTGATAGTTTCTACTATTCCGAGGCAAGTTATGCGGAAAAAATGCGAAAGAGCGCTTTATACTTACAGCATCCACAATCAGCGGCGGCCGCTGCTGCAGCTTCAGCACAACCACAACAGGCAGGCGTCTATCGAACTGCACCTGCTGATTTTCTAAGCCCCGTCGGCAGTGGCATGAATACCATCGGCTATGAGAATCCCTACGAACGCACACACAAACGCAATGAGTTACTGAATGAAGCTTTAGGTGCGCAAGGTGGTGCATCCAGCATACCGCGTATGAGTCGCAGCAACACAAGTGGGAACATGAGCACAGGTGGCCATCTACGTTCAGCATCTTCGCATCATCAATCACAGCAGCATATGTCATCACCGCAACACCAGCTACCAACATTCTTCCAACCTTCTATGTCGACACAGCAAATCATTCAACAAAACGAGCAATTCCTACGTTCGGCAAGTGCACGACTACCCAAGCGTAGTGGTGGTTTTGATGAAGATTATGGTGGAGGTGGTGGTGGAGGTGCAGCAATTGCAGCATCATCACCAACAAGACAGTTGTCTGGAGGTGGTGCTGGTGCTGGTACTGGTGGTGGTCCAACGCATCAGGATGGTGAACGTAAACGTGAAGAGTCTATGAAACGTTTACTGGAGTGGAAACAGCGAATGCTGCAGTCACCGCTGACCCGCAAGGGTATAGCTCAATCAGGCAGCAACATGTCAGCCATGTCGAAATTGGGCAGCAATCCAAATATATTGTTAGCCTCTACGACAGTAGCAAGTGGTGCTCATTACGGGCCAACAGCAGTTAGCGCGGGAGGAAGAGGGGCAGGAGCAGTGGGTGCTGCTAGCGGCAATTTGGTAGTGGGCGGTGTAACCGGCATTCAACGTAGCCGTTCCGAGATACAAGCAAACGTTGCTCCTGCTGGCTATAATAGCTACTCTTCAGATGATGAAGGTAAGTGCCATTCAAATTTATATTTTTGTGCTAGCCTTAAGTCTCGTTTTGTCGCTAAAACTATTTACTTTGATTTCACGTTCATGCCACTGACTCACTGACTGACTCAGAATGCCATTTGACGTTACGTGATTGTGTGACGTGATGGTCAAAGTGAAGTAATTGCGTTCATTTTTTTCTCCTCTTTTCCCCAACTCTTCAATGTGCGCCTCTCCTTCTCTCTAATTAACTTTTCACTATGTATCTCTTTCTCTCTCTATTATTCTATTCTTTCTATATTTGTGTTTTTTTTTATTATTTTTATTTGCTTGCCTTTTATTTTTTTAATTTGTGTAATGTGTTTCTTTTAATTTTTTGCTGTTGTTGTCATTGCTTTTTACCGCTAGTTAGTATCTGTTGCATCCCACATTTTGCAGTATCTGTAGGTATTGTATCTGTATCTGTGTATCTCTGTCCATAGCATTTTCGTATTTGTATTTATGTAATGTTGTCTGTGCATCACTTTTGCCGGTCTGTCTTTCTGTATATTTTTATATACTCGTATATATGTATAGACTTAGCTTTCAACTCTACTTTAATTGTTGAATGAATATAGCAAAACTAATTTCCAATTTCTATAGGGTTTCATTCTTTGGGAGTATATTGCATGCCTGTGGGTTTTATGGCACATTTCAGCATTACCAGCATCTTTCTCTAAAGCTACATACTTTTATCGCATGGTTTCCTTCTTTGTTTGATTTAATAGATTTTTTCTCATTAGATTTTAATGGAAAAATTGCGAAGGAGAGAATTTATTTTATTTATTTATTTCGTAAATTTCATAAACTTTAGTAAACTCTTAAATTAGAATATCTTTTTCTTAATTCAATATTTAATTTTGAAGTATTTTAAAGTAACCTTTGTCAATATAAAACCTAGTGTCACAGTCAGATCAGAACGGCTGATTGTGTCATACCACATGATAAACTGATCGTTAAAATCATCAAAATTTTAATTAATGTTAACCAAAAAATTTAGTAATTAATATGAAAAATTATTGTTAGAAGAGTATTTCAAAATTGTAACGAATTTTGGAAGCGAATCTAAAACATTCTTAAAGCAATTCAAAGGATAAATACTAGCAGTTTATAAAGAATCTAATAAAAACATAGCTTCTGTATTTTTTAGGCAGTAAAAAATGACCAAAAATGGCATTTTACATTTTCAGATTTGAATCTTTTAAATTCTGATAATTTTAAAAATCGGATTAAATTCTTATTTAGTATGGAGAAAGAAAATTTTAAAAATTTCTCTCGAAACTTGAAAAAAAAATTACAAAATCGGGTTTATAGACGGTAGAAAATGGACGATACCGTCATTTATTCCGCAAGTTTTCTTGAAATCCTAAGGTGGTGGAAAAATTCTGCATCTCAATTCGGATTTAGCACACAAGCACAAATAGGAAATCACTATGGGTATTCACGGGTTGATGCAGCATGCCCTTGCGACGTTGCGAAAGTGTGGATTGCGGAAGTTTGACACCTTTTTACCTTTAAATTCGTAAGAAGAATCCAAAATATTTTCATTATTTTTCAATGAGATTGTAATATTTTGGCAGTTAAACTATTTCGCATCTCCAATATTTGCATTGAACGCTGACATCTTAGTGCTTTAAGTCACACTTTCGCAATTTCGCACTTTTGCATCATACTGATTGATAGCAAACATTTTAAATCGCAGGCCAGTGTTATAGATTAGGCTTGAGTGACTGTCAAGAGGCACGCTTAGACCTGAACAGCCCATTGTGATACCATATAGTTGGACCTACAGTTCAATGTCGATTCCAAACGGCGGTGTGGCAATTTTTTTATCGGCTTGGTGGTTTTGCCATTACCAACCAATGTGTGTACTTGTACACTATCTTATAATTCTCATACACTTCATATTGATAGTGAATACAAGAAAGTAATGAAAATTAACCGCCAGACGAAGACGGGAATCGAACCCGAACCTCCCAGATTAAAGTCTAGTGCACTACCCACTAGACTATCGATCAATATTTGTTATAGAATATATAATAATCAAATACTACAGTAAACTTCTCAAGCGCTTAAATAAGCGATTTCTTTATTAAGCGTTCACAACGCGTATGTATATGAACTCGTCGCGTTCAAAGTGCTTCGTTTTATAGGTACATATTAAATTAATAATAAACAGGGAAAACATATAAATAAGTTGGCTTATTCCCAGCCAAAATAAAATTCATGGCTTATGTTAGCATTATAGTTGTTATAGCTAAATAATAAAATTTCTATGCTTGCATTTTGCTTTTGCTTTTACTTAATATGAAAGTATTTCTTTTTTTTTTTTTTGAATTTTTTTCAAGTATGTATTTCTTAGTGTAATTTTCTGTGTATAAATAATAAAATAAATAAATGTTTTTTGATGATTTATTTATTTTTCCAATATAATTTTATTTTTTTTTAATATAATTTAATTAATTTATGCATAAATAATATAAATTATTAATTATATTTTTAAACCACAACAACAACAATAAAGTCACCAATAACAACCTTCCTGCCGAGCGTACTCGCGTACCTATTACAAAATCAACGATATGCAATTTTAAAATTTTCTTTCAACTTTTCTGTAACTTTGTTGTAAAATTTTTTAATTAGCTTTCAGGTATAAATGTAAGAGCAAAAAAAAATAGTAGAATTTTGAAATAAAATTAATAATTTTTTTGTGGTGAAAAGTTTTAAAAAGTATTTCGTTTTTTCTTTTGATTATTTTCCCTTTTGATGTTTTCAAAGTAGCCAAGTTTTTAAATTGTGCTAATTTGCAAAATGCGATTTAAAATTTGTTTTATGTATGTATGTATGCGCGTTTGGGTAAAATAAAAAAAGCAACAAGAACTACAACAACACAAATACGGACACAGCAAAGAATCATGCACATACATACGTAGGATATAAACACATGAAACATAAACAGTACAACCAAATTGCATGTGTAAACATACTTCATTGGAGAGCATGAAGTACATGCACGCATACAAAACATACACAAACACACGTAGACATACACGAACCCAGTAGGAGATGACATGATCAAACAATATTGAATTCAATCGCGAAGCCCTTTTTTTTTTTTAATAAATAACTTAGCCATTTTGATTTTTGTTCCTGAATTAAAAGAAGAATTTTGGAAGGAATATGTAAATAATCTAAGCCAACACTGTCCCTTACATAATCTTTGCAGCTGCTTGTGTTTAGTTGAGCTGAGTTGAATCGTTGAGCAGAAAAAATTAGACTATCTGCAGTTATCAAAGATAATGTTTCTTAATTAATGACGTTCTTAATTTCAAATATAGTCTCAGAAATTATATATCACGTTTCAGGGTTTTAAGATAACCCAAAAGTTGGAAAAATCTAGTTTTTAGCCCTTTTAAAAAATCTGTAGAAAATTTGTATTAATATTTTCGGTAACTTTAAAATAAATTCCAATTGATATGTTATTTTAAGGACCTATTTTGAATTTAGCGGCCTCATATAAAAAAAAAAAACATTACCTTTGATAGTAGCAGGAATAAAATAATATTTTTCGTTGGACAAGCAATATTAATTTGACCGTATTCTAGTTGTTTTTTTCTACTTCAAATTTCTGTTTGATACATTAAAAATTCGAACAAAATTTTAAAATTTTTGAATCAGTTGATTCGAAATCTGAAAATATTTTTCGAGAAAGTTCTATATCATCCTTGCTTGCTTTCCTCAAAAATGGATGAAGACTTCTTAACCCTGGAAGGGCATACTTGGTCGAATCGACAACGCATATTTACGTTTTACAATTTTTCTTTCTAAGTAAGTGTTGGTAAACATTTAATTTAGGAATAAATGTTAATATAATGCATAGATCATGTGTAGACCACTTTAAATAAAGCAATGACCTTTACGTATAAAATAAGGTTAAAATTGCGCAATCATGTGTTCAATAACACCATGCAACAGCATTTTTTTTTATACATAAATAAATCAAGTGGAAAACTATAGCAAAAAAATAGTAAAACTGCGTTTTCAGTTTTTTTTTTTCTAGAACGTCAGGATTTTTCTTTAAATGTCTTTCAACTCATTCTAAGTTTTCAATATGGATATTAAATAAAAGAAAGACTTTCTAGAAATAATAAAAAATTGTTTTTCTGATTTATTAGGACAAAAAAAATTAAAAATGCGCTATTAACTTTTAAATTTGAGATTTGTATTGTTCTCAGCTAATCAAGCTAGAAGAATAAAATTAGATTAGTTATACTTTAGTCTTAAACATTTATTTATTTTAGAAAAAATTGTTGGAAATATTCAAAGGCATTCAAGAATAATTTTAAAAGGAAATTTTTGATATAGTTTTTTTTTTGTCCTGATAAATAAAAAAAAAAAAAAATTATTGGTTTTAAATAATTAATTGAAATTGAGATTTTCTTCCATGTAAAGTTTTTTTTCTTAATTTTACTTATCCTTTAAAATTTCAAACTTAAAAAATCTTGACGTTCTGGAGAATACGCATATATTTCTTCTGAATTTTTTATGTATATGCAAACACAGCTTTGTTCCTGAAAAAAAAACAATAGAGGCTTGCGTTCTTTCCAATAAAATTTCTATGACTTCAAGATTGATATTTTGCAGAACTTGTCTTCCAAAAATCCCTGACCAAAAATACTAATAAACCCAAAATATCAGTTAAAAAACAAAAACATTAATTTTGCATTCCTTTTGTTATTCCGTTAGATGCAAAACTGTTATTCCCCTGTTTTCTTGCACTTGTAAAAGCCACGAATTCGTTTTGTATCAGTCGATCCTAATGGGATTTTCTACTGGGTTAATGTGCATGTGCATATGTGGCACCAAAAAGAATTGGGCTACCGGTTTCCGTAAAACTTTTCATGCAGGAAATTACCTATTTTCCACTAGTATTGCACTAAAAGTAAACTACTTTTATTTTGTTTTGAATTTTTTTGTTTTTTGTTTGTTTGTTTTTCTCTTTTTGTAGACGATGGTGTAGGAGCCAATAGTAAATAACTAAAAATTAGGTTAAAAAACAATGCTACATAGCTGATTAATTTTAAAATACCTATACTACTACAATTACGTGTGTGGCGTACATACATACATACATAAGGAGTGAGATTGAAAAAATCTTAACACACGTTTTACCTAATAATTTTTTTTTGGGTGTAAAATTTAAAAATTTCTTTGATCTAGTTATCTTTGAAAAATATGTCAGTTGTTATTTTTAATGACAAACATGTTTATTGTGAGTTTAATCAAAATGAGTGAAGAAAAAAAAGTACGTCTTAAAATTATTAAAAATTTTCAAAAAAATCCAAATTGGTCCTACAAAAAATTGGCCAAAGAATTGGAGGTCTGCCGTCAAACTGTTTCCAATGTTATTAAACAGTTTTAGGAGAATTTGACCATCGATAGGAAACCTGGTTCGGGAAGAAAACAAAGAGCACATGATATTGGGAAAGCCAAGAAAATAGAAAGCATATTGAAAAGATCTTCAAACACATCTGGTAGAAAAGCTGCCCGATTAGCCCAGTCCTCTGACTATTTGGTGCGAAAAGTTAAAGCCAATGCAGGTTTGAAAACATACAAAGTCCAAAAAGTTCCAGGCAGGAATGCTGCAAAAAATTTAGACGCCAAAAGTAGGGCTCGGACAAGCTATATGCAGTTGCGGCAAAAGAAGCAAGTGATTTGTTACAGTGGGCTCTATCAATACCGAAATATGCATTAAAGAATGTTTGAAAAAAAAGACTTCTTCCTTTCATAAGAGAGCACAATGTGTCCACATATTTTTGGCCCGATTTGGCATCATGTCACTACGACAAGAAAGCTCTGGAGTGATACCAAAGAAATAACATAGTTTTTGTACCAAGAGAGGCCAATCCTTCAAATTGTCTGGAGAGATATTGGGCTCTTGTGAAAAGAAACTTAAAGAGCACAAAAAAGGTGTTCCAAAATATCGAAGATTTTAAAAGGAGATGGGCAAACTGTTTCAAAAAGGTGTCTGAAACAACTACCAAATCTCTAATGGAACGCTTACCAAAAAAGGTTCACGAGTTCATAAATAGTGGTTAGAACTATAAAAGTTATATTTTTCTGTAATTTGTAAAATATTATCAATTAAATAAAAAAAAAACATCAAAGCCCTAAGATCAACCCTTTAAAAATTATTGAATTTTATATATGTTAAGATTTTGTCGATCTCACTCCTTATTTGTGCATAATACATACACATACACTTACCATACACATGTAACTAGAGTTATGGTTGGTATTGATTTACAGTGAAGTTTTCATTTAAAATTTTTCTAATTTTTTTTTTTTTAATAGGCACCTAAATATTTTTTGTTTTCCTTTTTTTAATTTCTTTTTTGTCAAAAAGGGGTATGGGAAATTTAACAAAAAAACAAATATCAAAATATTAGTTTAGTCTATTTAATTTCATACACACTGTAAATGTCATGTTGCCATTAATGCCTTTTTTTGCGTAATTAGATGTTTTTCAATTATTATTTTGTTTCCGTAGTTACTACACAAATGGGTTAATTGGTACTTTTTTAAAGTTAAAGCTAACTATATCTAAACAACAAAAAAAAAAAAAATCAACTCTTTCAACTAAAAACAATTCGCACTAAACTCATCATTGAACAAATATTTTCAGAACCCATTGTTGAATTTTGTTTAATAAAAAGTTCATTTTTTTCTTTTTTTTCTCATTTCTTTCTTTTTTTATTTTTTTTTTTTGTGTATACATTTTATTTTTTGATACTTTACAAAAATGTAAAAAATAAAACCACAAAATAAACAAACCAAATCCTTTCTATACAAAATGAAAATAAAATAATTCGCCCATCAGTTGGAACCGACATGAATGCGCCGGCAGGAAGGTCAACTACAACAACAACTACCAACAACAAAAACAGCAACACTACAGCTACTTGCAACATGCATGCTACTACTACTACTACTAATATTGTTGCTACTACTATTGCTACTGGTGTTAGTAGCAATAAATGCAACACCAACACTACAACAAAACCAACAACAATTGCAATTGTTGAAACAGAACAACAACAAAGTACTGATCAATTGACAGAAACACCAACAACGACAAACAAACTAGCAACAACTGAAACAAATACGAATACAACAAACAATGACAGTAATACAAAGCATAATACAACAATAACATCACCTACACCAACGACACCTATAGGTTTCGTTTTAAGACCTATACTAAAATCTTCAGATACTGGCAAGAAAGAGGATATTGCTAATCGTGCCACTCCCACAAATATTGCTGTACCCAAGAAAAAATTGCAATTGGATATGGGTGCTTTGAAGGATAATGAAATTTCAAAGACATATGTTAGTACCGCCTCCTTCGCCTCAGCAATTGATGAACAACTACCAGCCGAGGTGCCTATTTTACCGAAAAAGCCTGCACCAAAGTCACCACAAATAACCTCGTATATACCGGTATATACAACAAAAACTTTGACCACCGGGACATCATCAGTAAAGAACTATGAAAACATCGAAATCGATATTGTGGTTGATGATGAAGAAACAGAAGAAATAGTAGACAATCCTGCAGAAGTACCAATACAAAAAGATAACGCAGAAATACAAACTGGAAACCTGAAAGAGATCGCTGCTTCCATGGCTGACGCCACCACAAAAGAAACTATAGCCATAACCGATGCTGAAGAGACACCAATGCTTATGAATTTGAAATTATTTAAAGAAACACAAGAGGCTGCCAGACAATCTTTGGATAATAGATTACAGACATCAACGCCCATCAACACATCAACTGAAGATTGTATTGAGTTGGATAAATCAGATGAGCTCAATAGTAGCCATGATACAATTCTATATAACCCTAGTCCCGATTATGACAACGACAACGATGAGGTTGATGACGATGACGACGAAGACACCGCATGCGAAGAATATACCGATGATGATCTCGATGAAGCCTTAGCTGAAGAAGCTGATGTTGAAGATGGCGGTGATTCTGAAGCTTTGCCACCGTCCCATTCGTCCACAGATTTTCCCACTGATAGCGATTGTGCCAAGATCTACGAAAATGAACCACGTACGCCCATCACTTTACATCATTCACATCTTGACGAGAGCCATTACTTACCTATGACGCCCAAAAAAATGGATTTGGGACAAAGTGGTGGTCTCACATTGGTCAGCTGTATGCACGATTCGAATGCTGAAGAAGAAAATCCATATGTAGAAATGACAAAGGGACTGCACGATGAAGATTCTAAATCCAATTATGAAGTTATGTGCATTAGTAATGTGCAAGCCACCACCAGCAGCTCAAATGCTATGTTGAAAGCTAAACAATTGCAAATACAAGCTGAACCGGTGTATATGGAACTATCAGCAGCTACGGGTAAGCCGATGGTGCTCGCACATGTGGAAGAGGCGGCACACAGCTCTTCAGGCAAGTCAACATTAAAGAAGAATAAAAAAAATAGCAGCGATACACTGAAGAAAAAATCTAAAAAATCCTCCGCTGAACGTGCACAAAATAAACGTAAAGATCTTCCCGATATATTAAAGCCATCGCAAAGTAGCACTATGACTATGGATTCAGATAGCTCAGATGCCGATGATGAATCCTCGAAGCATGTGCATGATCCAAAAAAGATGCGTTCACGCACACGTTTTAGTCTCTCCGATACCTTTAGACCCGCCTCATATTATCTGGGCGCTTCAACGCCTCTAACCAATTGCGTTGAAAGTTCGGACAGTGAAATTGTTTCACCGCCTCCCATACCCTTGTCGCCTCCCCCCATGGAAGAGCTAAAAACGGAAGAGATTTTCTCGTCGGAAATCTATGATACCGTGAAGCGGCGCAATAGCAGCAGTGGGAGTAAATTTAATCTCTCTTACGAACAGTTACCAAAAATGCATGCCAGCAATACTTCGTTGAATTTGCCAAAGTCAGCGGAGACTGCGTTAAAAAGTAGTCGTCTCTCGTTGCCTGATCAATTTTCTAAAGCACGCGGCGGCTCTGGCAACTTTCAGAAAGCCCCACCACACACCCCCACATTGCTGAAGCATCACGAACGCACTCTATCCGATTCGAATTATAGCTTTCAAACCGATAACAGCTCAAACACTTCTTCGGACTTTGAGCTCTACAACAAACTCAAACAGAACTCACCATCGTTTGTGGCGACACCGGTGCGTTATCAATCGAATAGTTCCCTCCCGCAGAAATACGGTGGTTTGAATACGCCTACAACGACAACGGGCGATAGCAGTGAAACGGATTCGGTAGAGTTTCGACATCGTCAAGGCTCCGACTCAGAGTTGGAGCGTCAAGGCTCGCGACGGCCACTGTCGGAAGAATCCATCAGCGAGATTGAGTCATTGAGCGAAAAATTTGAGGAAACATTAAACACCCACGATTTGGATACATATTTGAGTCAGTTACAAAACAACGAATTGTATCTGTATCAAAATACAACATTCGACGCATCGACTAGTTTGGTTAATGATGCCAATGCCGCAGTCGGTGCGGGGATATTGACAAATTTGATTAAGCCACCCGCCACTTTTCGCAATAAAGATGATGAACATTTCTATGGAAATATACACTTTGTTTCATCAACGGATTCATTGCAAAAGCTAGGTGAAAATAGAGAGATGTATGCTGCAGCAACAACGGATGCTACAAGCTTGACGCCCACTTTTGTCGAGCAGGAGCATCTGAAATTCTACACGCCTCTGCATAGCCGCAATAATAGTAATATTTCGGAACAATCAGCGCCTTACTACTACTCTGAGCTGAACAGTAGTCGAGAAAGGTTAAACACACCAACTACGCTCAACAATCAGCGTGATGTACACAGCGTGGCACACAGTGGCGGCTCATCGAATATAGCGCACATACATAATCCCATCGAGGTGGTAAGGCCACACAGCAGGAGCAGCGGCACCAGTGGCGGCATTATCAATGTTGATATCCTAGCAGATAAAGATCAAGCCATCGATAGTAAAAACATTTACAAAATGAAAACTAACATTGAAAAACTTAGCTATAGATCGGGTAAAATACTCAAGGCAGGCGGCGGCAGTGATATATTTCCACATGTTGCCACTGCCTCCTCGTCGCAGGCTATTGCATTCCGATTCCCGGGTCAGAAATTGAGTAATTTCCAAACTAACTTAAACACCATGCAAGCTCATGTAAGCTCAGAACTAACGCCATCATCCAATATGTCATCACCACCACCACCGCATTTAGTATCACAATCACACAACCTAAACACAGCATTCCCATATACTCCCAGTGGTGGTGGGCGTGTGGTGCAAAGCTCCCCCATAGATGTTTATGCCAAAAATACAAATATACAAGTAGTAAAAATGAGTGGTGGTGGTGCCGGTGGCATTAATGCCGAATTAACAACTCCGGAAACTAGTCAGAATCAGGTTCAGGTTACTACTCAGGTGGCTGCTAGAAATACAAGTACTACTACTACTGATAACCACTCCAGCAATAATAATTTGAAGAAACTCTCAGTTTTAGGTGGTGGTGGTGGAGCAGCACCTGTAACTGGAGGTGAGCTTCTCTGGGAGGAGGACTCATTGTGGCGGGAAAGCTTGCGTAGAGTTTCACAGCGTCATGCAAGATCATTAGATGACCTTGATCGTATAGCAAGCCCAGTTGCTCTGGTGGCAACGATTAAACGAGAACGCGAGGCGGCAGCACGAAGTGGTTTTATGAAGACAGCATCAAGTGGCACAGATCAGCAACAACAGCGTCAGAATAAACCGAAAATATCACGTGATGTTACCTATGTCAATGATAATGTATCACAGCAGTTTCGTGCTACCTATAAGCCACGTTTAAGTGAATCGCCTATTAAAATCACTACACAATTGTCGGCTGCTGAAGAGGAAGAAATGATCGATTGCGAAGAAATGGATCAATTAAATGAGAACGATGTGTATGTGCAGTTATTGCATGACACTATGGCCCTGGATCCAGAAGATCCAAATTCGGATGTGTATGAAGTGCTGCGTGAAGAGACGGGCTCCAATTTATCGCACATGCAGTCAGCGGAAATGGATCGTGAAACAATACGACAGTGGGATTCTATGTCAAGTGGCTTAATGAAGAATTCAAGCAGCAGCAGCAATACAAATCAAGAATCTTGTATTGCAATAACAGCAACATCGCCGTCGTCATCGTTGTCGAACAAAGCAACCAACGCAATGGACACAACATCAACAGTTGGTACTGTTAAATCAATAATACAACAATTAAATGCAAACTGTGATGCTGATGGCAGTCCTATTAATCTGGCTACAGATGCTACAACAACAACAACAGCACAATTATAATTACGAATGCGTACATTGTAGAAAATTGCGCATGTGATCACTTCAATTAGAAAATTTATGTACCTTAAACACACAACCAGTACAAGTTTTTATTTTAATTAATTTAGCATGAATGAATGGAATTAAATTTAAATAGCGAAAATATTGCAAACATATTGGCAATTCTATTGTCATTGTAATTATTCAATGTTGTTGATATTATTGTTATTGCTGAATTGTTTTGTTTTGTTTCTTTTTCTTTTTTTTATTACTTTTGTTGTTATTTTGTAATTGCATTTGAGTTTGTGTTTGATTTTACTCGACAATGTAAACAAAAATATCATCGACACTGAGTACCAAAATATACACTCAAATGTACAAACAAATACGCACGTACGTTTACCCACACATATACATACTCAAACACACACACACATACACATATATTACACGCACACATACACAGGAATGTTGTACCAATTTGCAATTATTGTTTTGTTCGTTGTTATTGTAATGCATTGTTTTTTCTTGTGTATAACAAAAATGGTAAGCAATATTTTGATACTTTTTTTTCTATCCTAAAAATAATTACTACTTTCTACTTTCTTTGATATCTACTACTAAATATTTAGTGAAATATATACGTAAATACTACCAATTATACATAGTTATGTAAATACTTTGTAAATTTCTTGTAAAAACAAACAAACACTGTATATTATGTTGAACTTATTTTGTTGAGTGAAATTAACTACGTTCATCCTTGTACTTTCTTTAGTAAAACTCTGTACAGAAAAATAAAGTTAATATTTTTAAGAAACTTGCGTGCCAGGCTTCATAACTGTAAGGTCCTCAACTATTATTTATTAGTTAAAGGTTCACATCATAGTTTTATTTTTCTATAAGACACTATAAAACACTAAGTGACAAAATCCGACTTTTCGTCTCGGAGAAAGAGGTTGACTTCAGATTCTAATAGAGGAAGTATTTCTGATTCATTCTGTACTCACAGTTTTTTATATTGGTAAAGCTACGAATTTTAATTGAAAGGTAATAAATTGAGCCGCTTTTAGAAATTTTAGTTTGTTCCATTACTGATGATGAGCCCGACCTCAAAACAATTACCAAAAATAGTCAGAGGCTCATTTTTTTCAAATGATTATCAATGGGAATTCGGGACATGATAAGGAATCCGGATGAGGTTGGCTTATATTCCCAAAATTCGTGCAGTTACTGCATTGAAAGAGGTCTTCCGAGTCAAAAGCAGTTATTACCCTAGAAAAACTATAAATGCAGAATTGCTCAGCATCACCTTCTCTTTTTGTATCCAAAGTCAAACCTCATGTCAAATAAAACAAATCGGATCTAGTCGCATAGTGTAACTAAGATTTCAAGTTTATTTTTTATATTTGACTTTTTAGAAAGAAACCGATGAAAGTTAAAAATATTTAAAAACTGTTCAATAGATTTTATTTTGACTTTTTTTCATCCACTGGCAATTAATATCAAAAAATGGAAGAAAGTTTCCACATTTCGGGGGGGAGGGGGGGCAGAACCCCCGGCCCCCCCTAAATACGACCTTGTTTGTATATATATATGCAGTTTTAAAAATATTAAATTTTCTGAACTGTGCTTTAATTCAATGCAAGATGGCTTCCATTTTTAGATTTCAGAGTCAAATCCAGTGTCCAAAAAATGTGTCCCACAGTGTTACTAATAGCAACATGAAGAATACATCCGCAAACATTATTATTTACAGTGATAGTTGTTTATTATATTGGAAAATAAAACAAATTGTTTAGTTGAAAACAAATCACTCTTTTTTTAGAATCTCATCTTTCAGATTAGCTTTTATCTGCAATAAAGGCCTTACCTTCAGCCGCCATTCCTATATCTTCATAACATCCGTCGGAGGCATATTTATTCCATGCTTCAATTTATTTCATACGAACACAAGTTGTGGGGTAATTTCTTGATAAAAGTTTTATAGTATGGAACTGAAGTAATCGATGAAATGACACTAAATAAACGACGATTCTTTAGCTATAAAGAAATTTGCGCGAGATTTTCGCAATAATATTAACTAACATATTTGATTTCAAAATGTTTAAATTTGTAAATAAAAGAAATAAAAATGAAGAGTGATTCAGAACTTAAAAAAATGGGTTCTAATTTCTGGAAGATTCTAGATTTGATCAAGAATCTGTTTTATATAGTGGCGATTTTATATTTATTTTGGTGCTAAAGAGCAACATTTTTTGACCCCTCCCCTAGATAAAATTTTATTATTATAATAAATCACTTGGAGGTTTTGCCATTACCTACCAAGATGCGTACTTGTGCTACTACTGCTACTATTATGGTACAACAGCCCCTGGAAAGCCAAGGCCGAGTTTTCGCATCTATCCTTTGTTATGTAAATTATATTTATACACGAATGAATGGGACCTAAAGTTTTATGCCGGATCCGAACGGCGAAGTGAAAAGCTTTTCATTGGCATTTTTTTACTCTTGGAGATTTGAAATTGTGGTGCCGTGTAAAAAAAACTTTTATTTTCTATTTTTGAGCGTGCCGAGATATAATCCCGGGCACCTCTGCGTAGCAGCCCAACACACTAACCACTAGGCTACGGCGACCACTGCGTACTTGTACACCTTCTTATAATTCGCATACACTTCATATCGATAGTGAATATAAAAAGGTTATGAGAATTAACAACCAGACCAAGATGGGAATCGATCTCGAACCTCCCGGGTGAAAGTCTTGTGCTTTACCCACTCTAGACTATCGAGGTCGTTTATGTTTCTTATAGAATCATCACTTATTTTTTGTCCTTAACGCCAGCCTATGTAACAACATCGGGGCCAATATTTCCTTTTTTCATTGTTCACGTATGCAATAGTAGTTGCCAGCGCCTCTTTTCCGTAAAAAGCCCAATCAGAGCGAGACATTCTCACGTCCGTACGGATATTCCTCTTGGCAGCACCGTTAGGTATTACGTCGGAAAATCCTAATGAGCACTAAATAGTTGGTAATGGTTCTGTCCATAACACTCCAATTTCGAGGCCAGTTGACGATTACTGCTTCCATATATTCGACATTTTCTGCATTTCCGGTATTCACAGTGACATTCGCGTACGTTATGTATTGCACTGAGTATTCGGTATTTTAACCCTCTAGTTCACAAATTTTTGACTGATGAAAAAAAATCGGAATTGATTAATATTTGCGTAAAAACATAAACTGATTTAAAAACCCAAAAAAAAACTAATGGGCGTGGTTTTATGAAGAGGGAAAGTTTGAACGTCTTAAACTTTATTGTTGAATGACCTTTTATCAATTTGTTTTAAGTAATTAAATATTTTATATAAAAAATTCAAATTCTCAGCTATCCATAGCTTTTATTTTTTTTATATATATTTTTTTATTTTTTTTGTTTTTATTTTTTTTTTCATTTATCTCAAATACAATCAAAATAATTAATTTTCCAATTTTTCACAAATTTTTTACTTTGACTATCGCTAACTTCTGCAATACCCATCACAAATCATAACTGATGCATTTTTTTAATAGCTTGGGAAACGATATGATAAAGTGTAGCAACAGAAAACTGTTATGGTGGCAATTCCATCCCTTTTGGTGAAGGCCGTCTAGAGGCGGGCTTGGGAACTAGAGGGTTAATAGAACCCATGTATATGTGCTATATTCCACTTGTCAATTATGTTACACAGATGTGTTGTCAGTTTGATTTTTGAAGGGGGTGAACCAGAGGTTATACACAAGTTGGAGCGTCGTTTGTGTCACTGTTAAAACGCGGGCAATGACACTTCTCTTAGGTTAAGCCTGTGCCAATACTGCTTAGAATACCCATAACCACTTAATTGTATTGGGAGTATGAATGTATAAACTCGTATTTTTTCGTGATTTGGACATTTATTGTGAAAAAGTGATTATAAATTTATTCTTTAAAGTATTGTCCATCGTTAGCCACAACCTTTTCCCATCTTTCTGGAATCCATACGGATTCCGCATCGAAAGAACTCCTCATCTTTTGAGGCTATTCACGAATCGGCCCATTTTTTGAGTTCTTCGAAAGAACGGAAGTGCTGTTCAGCCAAGCCATGTGTCATCGATCGGAACAAGTGGTAATCAGAAGGAGCAATGTCTGGAGAATACGGCGGGTGGGGTAGCACTTCTCATTTCAGCGTTTCCAAGTATGTTTTTACTTGCCTTGCAACATGCGGCCGAGCATTGTCGTGCTGAAGAATAACTTCGTCGTGTCTATTCTCATATTCTGGCCTCTTATCCTTTAATGCTCGGCTCAAACGCATCAATTGTAGTCGGTAGCGGTCGCCAGTGATCGTTTCATTCGGTTTCAACAGCTCATAATACACGACACCTTTCATATCCCACCAAACACACAGCATGAGCTTGGATCCATAGATGTTCGGCTTTGCCGTTGATGTTGATGCATGCCCGGGCGGTCCCTATGATTTTTTACGCTTTGGGTTATCGTAACGTATTCACTTTTCATCGCCAGTCACAATACGATGCAGAAAACCTTTTCTTTTCTGTCATTCAATCAGCAGTTCACATGTGAAAAATCGTCGTTCAATTTCCTTGCTTTTGAATCATTCCCAATGCTTTTAATCGTTTAGAAATGGTTGATTGATCAACTCCTAAAGATTCTGCAAGTTCTTGTTGCGTTTGACATGAATCTTCTTCGAGTAATGCCTTCAATTCTTCATCTTCGAACTTTTTCGGGCCGCGTTCCCTGTCTTCAACATCAAAATCACCACTTTTGAAACGGGCATACCACACCTGACACATTCTACCGTCTATAGCACAGTCAGGATAAGCTTCAGTGAGTAAACGATGTGCTTCAGTTACGTTTTTCTTTAAATGGAAGAAGCAAATTAAAACTCCCCGCAAATTTTGTTTTGTTGGCACGAAATTCGATATTTTCAGCTATAGTAAAAGACTTTTGTAAAATTATGAAAATTATTTGACAGATCAATTCTTATAGTATTTTTGGCGCTGTTCGAGATAGAATAGCTGTCAATGTAAAAAAATGGCGCGTATGATATGAAGTTAGTCACAATTACGAGTTTATACATTGATACTCCCAAAATAATAATTCAATTTTCAGTGTTTGCGTGATATCCACTCTTGAATGTTGGCAAAAAGGTTGAAGACTCAGCGGCGCTTTTTACACCATCCTTACCTTCGCTGCCATTCCCTAATAGCTAGTACTTTCTTCTTTTTTAGTAGCACTCATTGATTTTATATCAAATTAACCATATATAACCACTTTATGCATTTATCAACCATGTAGGTGAACTTACATGCAAATGGCATCGACCGATACTTTATTGTAAATGTTGGTCACCCTCAGGGCATTAAGCTTGTGAGTCATACAGATATCCTTTTGGTGTTTTTTCTTACAGTCGGCTCATATGAGTCCAGCATATATGTTAATTGAAATTGTCACTGATTGGATTCGTTTCTGTGAAGAAAATCTATTAAAAAAGCATTTCCCTGTTTTCATTAATATGTTGTGCATCCGTGAGGATCAGATAATTTTCCAGCAGGACAATGATTCGAAATATCCACCGAAACTAGTACGAAATTGACAAAATTCTTGGAGTTTTAAGACAATGCAGTGTAGAGTCCCTTCAAAAAAACAAATGAAAAGTTATACAATCCACCAAAAGGCATGAATGAGCTTAGGGAGCTTGTTGAAATAAAATTTTTGTATCGAGTGCAAAACTGTAACAGTCAAGTCAAGAGTTAAAGTTTTTTCTTTTTTGTCTATTTGTTCATTTCAAAATGGAAATTACGCAATTTTTGTAGTCATGATTAGTCATTATTTTTGAGAAAATAAATAATTTAGAATAGCAATTTCCTGAAAGATACACGCAGTTTCTGTTGCTGGTCATTGTTGCAATTTTGCACCGCAGCATAGACTTACGTCATATTTTTTTACTTCGAGCTTACTTAAGATCAGATCACGTTGGCTACGTTTATAATTTTGAAGGCCTATAATTTTTTTTGTACTTTCACTCTCCATCTCCTTTTTGTGCCCAGCTTTAACCCATTTACATGCATGAACATTTTAAGAGGGATCAGAATAAATTAACTATATTATTTTGTTTCCATACAAATTTGGAAATAAGTTCATAAGTTGCACACTATCAGCGTTTATTAACAATTTAAATCATACACAGAGATAGAAATTCTCTTAACTCTTTCATACCCAATGTTGCGTATATAGAACATTTACTTTTCTGTGGCATAAATAAGGTGTTAACAAATTTTACTGTTAATGCTATTTGCATTCGGTTCTGTTAATATTCCTTTTACTGATTGCCGAACATTTGAAATTTCTTGCTTTAGTCATTTTTTTTTTTAATATTTTGCCTTTTTTTAGTAAAATCTTTTGCACTTTTTTTTTTAAGAAAAAAAAATGCGTTTAACTATTACTAAACGGAAATTTTCTTTATCAAATATGTTTATAAAAGATAAGAGAATCGGTTTATCCAGTGGTTGTCTCCATAGCTATTTTTTAACCTTTAATAAAAGACAAAGAAATTAATATAAAAGCATAAGATTTGGTGTCATGATTGTGAAAGACCTAAGTAACCATAATTTCAAAACAAAAGGTTTCTATCAAGCCCCATTTCAATTCGGACGTCAAAGGGTTAATTTTTAGGTTCATTAGTTTTTCAAATACATTAATGTATTTATGCAATCAATGCAAGTTTACACTGAAACAAAATTAAAACTAAACGAAATAAGCTCACAAAAACTTTGATATTTTCTTTTTCAAATTGACTACATACATATTTACTAATTTAACTACATACTACCCTATTTCTACCCACTATTAACTACTTTTTATGCTCTTACTATTTTTTCACATGAATTTTCAATTAGTGTAACTATTATTATTTTGTGTGAAAACTATCGCTTTTGCAAATATTATTACAAGTATAATATAATAAAACTAAAAACTACCATTTTTGTATTTTATTCCGAAAATAGCTTCAATTTCGGTGCGAAATGTACGCAATTTACCTAAAGGAAATCTGACTGTGAAACCTGATCCATCTGATCAACAGCAGCAACAGCAACAACAACCATCAGCTTTTCATAATTACGATCAAATGAGCAAACTAACAAATTCATATTATGGCACTGCACATGATACCAAATATGCGAAAACAACAACACTCACAGATCGTAATGGTGTTGGCGGTGGAGCTAATGTTGGTTACAATCACTATGGCTATACTGGAGGAGCAGCAGCACCAGCACCAGCTAGTACACCTTTGCATTCCAACAGTAATAATGGTGTTGATTACTATGGAGTGGGTGGTGGTGCAGTTGGAATTGTTGGCGGTAGTATGTATGACATACACAATGGAGCATATCAACAGCAGCCAGCATCATTGTATCCTATGAGACGCGCTGGCAGTCGCGCTGAAATCGATATGTTAGAACGTGAGACCAGCACACAAATAAGGGTAAGTTTTGGGACGGAGTGGGCGTGGGTGTTGTACTTGCTGGCAGGCAGCGTAAAGCATTTGCTGTATATGTAAAATTTTTATGAGGTGGGGATGAGGTTGGAATGTTGAAATTCAATAAATATAAAAATACTTCATTCAACATTTGCATAGAATGTTTCTTTTTTTTTTTGTTTTGTTTGTTTGTTTTTTTTTTGCATAGAAATGCGAGGCCAGATTTTTCAAGTATCCATTTGAAAAATTTTTTAATTTCAATAAATCAATGGAATGAAAAAAATATTAGAGTTTTTTTTTATTGGAATAAAACTATATCAAAATGAAAGCAGAATTGTTCGCATATGGTTCGTTGCATTCGTCAATCTCGTTACTGAATCGCGCAAAACAAATGTAAGGATAGGTATATTGTATCACAAACTGGGTTTAATTAAGGATTATATCAGTTTTCCTTAGAAATTATTTTTGTGTATCTTCCGGGATTGTATGTAGATTAACTCTAAGATAGGTAGCAATAGTAAGGATTTCAAGTTTAAAAAACACTAGACCACGTACCTAAAACTTTTAACATCTCTTAATTACAAAAAGCAACTTCCAAATAGCGAGTGAATAACTATTTAGGGATAGTTCATGGCCACTAATTGTCCCCTTACACTCAAATTTTCAAACTAACTAATTACGTCTGGGATTCTCGGCATAGAGACTCAATTTACATAATTTTATTATATCAGGAACCAATATAATTTTTCCTACATATTTCATGTCTAAGTGAATGTTTCTAATATTGAAAAGGGAAAAAAATCTACTCAGACTGAAAAACTCCCTAACCTCTTTAGGATATTATACGAAGTCATTACCATACCTATGTTATGGTATTATTTTTTATAAAGAATGAACCGTGGAAATAACAACAAACAGTCTTTAATAAAAATGTTCCTTATTGAAAAATATTAGTTGAACTCAAACCAAACTCGTTAATTCGTTAGCTTTACTTTTTAACTTTTTTCTGTGCATTTTCTTTTTGTAAAATACAATTCGGAAGCTTTACAAAAACAAAATGCACGTAAAAAAATAACAAGTAACAGCTAATAAATCTGGTGTCAAATCCACTCTTTTATTTAAAGTCACTGAAGGTTGAAACTATGTAAATTAATTTTTTACTGACACTCCACTCCTTCCCACCTTCAAATCTGATACAACTTTTCCGTACAAATTGAAATTGAAAGCCTCAATAAGTTCTCAAATCGGGCCAATCTATCAAAATTAACAGGCTTGGAATGCACAATGATGCCAGAAGAATGTCGTCAAAAATTTTATAGAAGTAACAGATCTAATTTATACTATACTGAAAGATTTTACTTTGATGAATATTTCTAAAATTTTAGTATTTTAACTGTGCATTTTGAGTTTTGATTGAAAGTTATGAAATTTTTTATATTTTGTTTTTATTTAATTTATGATTTTATTTATTTATTTTCGTTTTTATTTTTTTTTTTTTAATTATATCCCATTTCATCTATAAACAACATACACACAACAGAATCTCGATGTATCTGCTGGAGATTTACTTAGTCGTACCCATGAAGAATTGGTGCTATTGTTGATACAATTACGTCGGCAAAATAGTCATACAGCGCGTGCAATTGAGCAATGTTGCACGGACATTCATGAAGTTCAGGTTGTACGAAAATACACAGTTTTTTGGTCTCTACACTTTTATGCATACATTTTCTATGGGTTACACTTCACTTTCTACAATGGTGTTAGTCTTCCATTAACTAACTAGAATATTTAAAGACTTGCTAACTAAACACATATTATTGCTACTTAATATTCCTACCAAAAATAAAAACTTATTAAATTATTTATATTAATACTTACTCTATAAATATAGAATCGTCTTCGCACCGCTGATGGTCTCACACGTGCCGAAAGCATACAGCGTTTGGATTATCTGAAACAGCATCTGCTCGATTTGGAACGACAATATGAGAAGAGTAAACCGTTGGTGAATTTAGTGGATAATATGGTCAAATTAGGTTCACTATATCGCACCAATGATATCAATGGACGTCAACAACAACAACAGCAGCAGCATCAACGCTCCGAAGCAGCGACACTCGATCGTTTAGAATTCAATCAACGTATACAAGAGCGACGGATGCTGCAAGAAGAACAAAAACAATGGGATCGTTTAAGTCCAAATCATACAGAATTACAGGTAATATACTTGTATACACGCAACATTACAGCTCGAATTCAATTTTAAATAAATCTCTTTTTATAATTATTTTTATAGTCGAAGGTTCAGCAACTCTATCAATTGGATCAATTGCTGCAAGAAGAGTCGGGTACCTTACAGAATCTACAACGTGACAAAGAAGATTTAGAACGCGCTTTGGGTAGTTTACGTGCTCGTATACAAGATACCAGCGGTCCACCGCTGGCGCTTGAGGCTGCGAAAAAGCAACAACACATGTTGGAACGTGAATTATCGCGTGTACATCAATTGTTGGCGGAAAATTCCAAGGTAGACGAGGTGCCTAGTAGAAAGTTTGTCGTCTGTTATATTTTTGTTTTTGTACGCGTCTAATTTTGTGCTGTGCTATGCTGTCTACTACGTGGAAACCTATGCTCATTCAATTCATACATACATACACACATAAATCATTCATCGAAACTAACTGTGATTAATCAAATGAAAAGAATCAAACAATTTATTTACTAACACTCCTTTTTCTATGCTTTTAAGTATGACTTGATTTAACTGCAATTTCCTGCAAGGTTTTGCTCACTATATGCATGACTTAATTTAATTTATTTTTTCTCAAAGCGAGGTAACACATCTTAACTGAATAATGAAATATTTGAAGTACGAATCGAAACATTTAAGTTTCAGTCTCATTTGGAAAACTGCAGAAAATATTGCCTGACAAATCAAATAGTCACTGGTTAGTTTTTCGGATTGACTTTGTTTGTGGTTTTAAACTGAAATATACTCATTAGCCCATAGACAAGCCTAATTCATCTAAAAAATTCAGTGTTTGGAGTAGAATGTAATGAATAGGAAAAAGAGAAAAACTGAGAATCATTTCATGCTTGATGTCTGAAAAAAAAATTATTCATCATAAAATTCTGAACATGGGTTCTGGGTTCTGAAAAACTGACTTTAAGTGCTTTTAAGGGTGCTATAGATTTTAGCCTGCCTCAGTCCATGGGATGAAACTGAATAATTTGTGTTACAGATTCCTTCACAAGTTACACTATTTTTAATACTAGAGAGTTGTTAAAAATGTTTTCAAAGCACTTATGGTAGAGAGGAAACTCATTTTTAAATAAAAAAACAAAAACTTTCATTACCATGAGTACACTATAATAAACAACAAAAATCCAGACGACTTACTTCTACATACTACATAAAAACATATTCAAAATTCTCAAAACATCACCAAAATAATTTATCGAAATTCATGCTTTTGAAATTAATTAACAGCATGTAACAATATTTTATCAATTACATTATTTAAACTAATACAAAAATTGATATTTTAAATTTAGAAACTGGAACAAACTGTAGCTGGTAATGCGCGTTTAGAGCAAGAGCTTCTTGTACTACGACAAAAACTACAATCATCACGTGGCACACGAGGCTCACTCGCCAATGGTTTGAATGTCTCGGATACTTATGCCAGTAATACAACTGCAATGTTAGAGTCAGAGCTGAAGCGTGTACAAACACTTGTTGGTGATATGCAGCGTCAACGGCAAGAGCTCAGCTCAGCAGTGCGTCAATTAACCGAGAACTCAAATCGTTTGTATCAAGAGATTGGCAATAAAGAGATTGGAGGTGAGGGAAGTAATGGTGGAGGTGGTGGCGGCGGAGCTGTTGTAATCGGAAATGGTAGCATGAAAAAGCGCGCAAATTCTACTTGCTGGATTGAAACCGATCTGGATTCGATGATGAGCGTAAATCGTACTTTGAATGATGATGCCACTATAAACCTATCAACGCCGCTCTATGTTGATACAAGCTCTGCAAATTCAAGTGGAAACTTGTTACTCTGCTCGAACACATCAAGTAAATTAGGCGATTACAATGCGGACGAGAGTATGAACATTGATGATCGAGAACGTCGAAATCGCAGCAACCATTATCGCTACAATGATAACAGTGACACTCTGGAGACTAGTGGTGTTGATAGTGATGGTTTTCTTGAATCGAATCCATTTGCAAATCTCAGCAATCAAGATAAACAAGAGATCAAAACTGTGCGTATTGTGAAGCGAGAAGCATCTGAGCGTAGGCATCGCGATCGTAGCGATCGTGGTGGCTTGAGTAATTCAACACAAAATCTTGATCAAGTTACTGAGGAAGAAAATCAGCGTTTGAGTGGTGGTGGTTCATCGTTTTCGCAATTGAGTGGAGGTTGTTTTGGTGTTGATGCTAGTGGAACTAATGGTATGCCGTCAGATGAAGTGCCAATGCATTCATCCAACGGACGTTCAAAATCATTGCCACGTCCTTATAATGAGCCCACAAAGTCATCACGACATCATCATAGCAACAGCAAACATCATAACTCTAGTTCCAAACAAAATGGACATTATAGTTCACATCAACAGTCGGCATCTGCGGCAGGAGGAGGAGGAATGAAATATCCGGACTATTATTACAATCAATATGACAAAAATAGCAATTATTCCAAAGTACCGCAGGCACAACAGCAGCAGCAGCAGCACAATATGACAAATGGTTTAGGTTCATCGTCTGCAGCATCACGGGAACATCTTAATCCACTGGCAAATGCATATTTTGCCAAGCAATTACTACAACAATCTGTTTCACATTCGCATTCACGTGATTCTTCACAGTTGGCACTCAGACAGAAAACCGATTCTATGCAAAGTTTAAATAAGAGCATTACTGATTTAAGTCCCGGACCGGTATTCCAAAGTGAAGCAGCACGCCAAATTATAACAGAAATGTCAGCTGGTTCGGCCTCTGAAGATACCGAAAAAGTTGTAGAAAAGGTGCCAGCACAGCATAAGCATCGACGTGCTGTGCCACGTGAAAAGCGTCGTCACTATACTGCACCGAATAATGTCAATGTGAAAGCGATGGAAAATGTTCAGGCCGAGAATGATATGAATCGAAATGTAAGTAGAGAATGCACGGAATCAACTATTTACCAAAAATCTAATATATATTTTATTTAAAGAATACAAACTGGCGTGCCCGCGATGATCTTGATATGGAAGTAGCATTACGACCACGCATGAATGCACCGGATGTTGTACGCTCTGCTTTGGGGCATGGTGAAAAAATATCCGAAAATACAATTGATAATTTACTTTTGGCACCAAATAAAATCGTTATACCAGAACGTTATATACCAGAAAAGGTTTGTACATATTAATTAATTAAATCAAGTAGGAATATCTAAAAATGTTAAGTAAAAAATGGATCAAGACCTGCAAAAAATACAGAAGGAGAAAAAAAATGAGAAATGGAATTTACAAGGGAAGTTGACTTAATAAAAATAGAAAATATAGAAAATAAATCATGTTAAACTTAACTGCCTTCCACTGGCTTAGAACTGAAATCACGAGCATCCTTCTAAATGTGAGAAAGGAGGTGATATTATCAACATTGTCGAAATCATTGTCAGTACCTTAGATAAAATCATCGTGCATGGATTGAACTTCCAAGTTCTGAGTCAAAAGGTTTAGCAGAAAAATTTTGTTAAACAAACAGTCATCATTATGTCTTCTAGGCATCCTTTTGGAACTTAACGCTAACCTGGTCAAGACCGCAGTTGAGTTTCCGATCCACCTACGATATATCACTTCATATCGCTTACACTATTCCCAATGTATCTATGGCATTTAGTTGTGATGCCTTAAAGGCACTTAAATGATTCTTTTAGAGGTAGGTCCGCGACAAACCTTTTTTTATTTTTCTTTTCACGACTCAACCTCTTAGTCAAAACTAACCTACTAGAACTTGTAGTATTAAATTAGTCTGCTCGATCTACTTCAGGCGATTTGTAAAGGTTGCCTTCGCCCATGTTTGATAGTACAGCAACCGAATCGTCTATTAGCTCAGTCCTTATGGAGGTTCATTTCCCATTAGATCGGCTATCTACTCTTTCAGGTTAAAACCTATTGGAATTAAATCCTCAATGGATTCCACCACAAAACTTTAAACCTAGAGGAATTAAATTTAATTCCAGCTGACCCGGAAATTTTTTATTTATTTATTATTATTTTTTTTTGAATTCATAGCAGATTTCTCAAGTAGCCGATCCCACATGTGCAGAAATCCGATGTACTTATCTTTCTCTCTATCTATGTACATTTACACCTAACTAGCTTATATTAAAACCGAATTCAACTTTGTTTTACAGGCACCTGAACTATCGCCCGAAGAAAAGAAACGCCGTCAAGAGAAGGTGGAGTCCATTAAGAAGATGCTAGCCGAGACACCCCCAATAAGTACAGCAAATGTAAGCATTCGAAATATATTTGAATTTATTTTTAATACTTTTAAATTTATAATCATACATTTCTAGGATACCACCGCTAGTTTACCACCGAGCAAAATTAATGCTGAGAAAAAACAACGTGAACATCTTTTACAATTAAATCAAATATTAGCGCAGCAAGTAATGCAGATGAGCAAAATAGTAGCGGGTAAGTTATCAGCAAAATGCATACGCATGTGCGTTTTTACCTCATAAACTTGCAAATGATGCAAATGTTCACTTAAATGTTTTTCACAGCATTTAAATTTATTTAAGATTATACTTTGTTTCTGTTATCTACATATATATTTTAAAAAATATTTAAATTGAGTTTTTGAATTAAGCGAAAAATACATAAAATTACATACAAGTTGCAATGCAAGTTCAATTGAAAATTTGTTGATTTTTTCCAACTATTTTTCTATTTTGTGTTTTTCTTTGACGTGTATATGTATCTGTTTCTCTTTTGTTTTTCTGCTGCTAATTTCTATTCATATTTTAATAGTAAATGTCTTTCTTTTTCATGTGTTTTTCGTTTTGTTTTTAATTTTTGTGTGTGTTTTTAAAGTTTCGTTTTCAAAGTTTTCATTGTAATATTTTTTCATGTGTTTGTTTTCGATGTAAAATCTCAAAAAAACTAAAAAAAAAAATCAATCTATCTTAAAAAGCTATTTGCTCTCTTTCTAATCTAAACATTTTTCTTTCAATTTCTAATTTTCTAGATGATAATTGAATAATCTAATGATATATAAGAAATGTTTCGTCTCGAATAAATCAAAATTTTTGTTTGAAATCTCACTACCTATATATCACCATTGTATTGAATCATGATCATCACCATCATCTGCCATTAAGTTCTCACATTCAATGACCATTTATAGCACCACCAACTCATTTGTGATTCCTACATTCAAGAGTTAATTTAATCACACACACACAACATACTCATATTTATTCAATCATTCCAATCTATTTATTTATTTAAATACTTACCTTCATCACCTTGCACAAAACATTCGACATTTCAAAATTCTCTAAAAAAAAAATTTTTTTAATTTTTCATTTTAAAGTTTTTATGTGTATATTTTTAAGTGTTGAATAAACGATAATCGTTTGTTTGTTTTACAACATTTTGGCCGTATATGTTTAAATATGTTTTATTTTTTTTTTATTTATTTTTTTTTTTTTTTTTGAAAAAACCATTTTTTTTTATCTTTTTTATTACTTTTCTTATAAAAATCAAAATTGGCTTGCATTTAAATTAAAACATTTTGTTTGACTATTTAGCGCATTTTAATTAATTAGTTTTTAAATAATTTTATTAATAAAAAACAAAATTTTGTGTATTTTTTCATTTATAAATTGCCTACTTTTAGGCGATTAAAATATGTTTGCATTGTTTTATTTTTTAATTTTTATAATAACAACAAAAGAATGTTGAGATTCTTTCGTTTTTTGTTTTATAATTTATATTATTTTTATTTATTTACTTTTTATTTATTTTTTTTTTTTATTTTTCTTTTTCTTTGCATATTTTTAGGTAATCCCAATAGTCAAACTAATCAAAAGTAGTTGCCGTACATACGCGTTTAATTTGTTTTATATACCTACTACCTAAAGATTTATTTGTGTTTGTTACAAAAATTGTTTTGTTTTTTTTTTTGGATTTTAATTTTTGAATTTACAACATGTTAACGCTCTGCGCCTATAATTATGCTCATTATAAATATCATTCCGTTTTTTGAAACATTTGAATGAAAACAATAACATTACATCAAATACTCAATTCAAAAATAAACACAATATATTACAACAACAAGAACAACAACTACAAATGACACGCGACATTGAGATCACAGCATGATATCTCAAAAACCTGAATATATACTTATATATATATTTATGTATTAATAAACTATACTAAAACAACAACCACAATTACCAACAACAACTCAAAAAAATACCCACAACAAACAACAATAAAAATAATGACAACAACAACAACAAATATATCCAGGTTTGTACAAAAAAAACTTTTTTGCATTATATATGGTAATTTTATTAATTGTATTTTTAAGAAGCTAAATATTTTGTATATAGTTGAAAGCATATTGCAGCGCGCCCAAAATTAGACTTTCTTTTTATTAGCTGTTAATTGTTAATTGGAGTTTACTGTTCGTTCTGCCATTCTATTTCATATGCTATAAACTTTTAAATTTTTATATATATTCAAAATTAATTTTCTGTTTTTATTTAAAAAAAAAAAAATGGAAATTAAACTTTTAATTTTTTAAACCATTCCAAATTTTTGCAATACATTTATCAAACATTGAGTTAAAAGTAAACATTTTGCCAAACACAATTATGATGCACACTTTTAGCGTTCAACTTTTTGGGGCACAATAATGCACTCACAACTTCCACTAGCCACTTCACAACACCGTCCAGCCATGTTAATTACACAAAATTTATTCAGTTAGTTTAGTAAAGCACTTCTACCTTACATTCATATGTATAATAAAAAATATAGGAACTTAGGCTCAATAAAGTAATGAGAGTTGAAGTAGATTATATTATAATACTGCAATTTAATTCTAAAGATAGTGATTCTATTAGAAAATTATTGAAGAAAAGAAATAGAAATGAATATGTTTTAATATAACTAATTCAGAAAGTTAAAAAGTTTGAAACGAAGTTGAAACCTGTGATGGGATACTATTCTTTAGACTTTAATTTTGCGCTATTGAAAAGAAGAATTTCGTCATATTTACGCCATATAATTGCAGTAACTTTTACAGCTTGAAAATATAATTAAATTATCTAGTTATTTTGCTCAACTCATAGCTTATAGCTCTGCAAATAAGTATGTAGTTTCTAAAAATTTGCTCTGCTTAGGTCAACAATATTTTGTTTTTTAGATTAACGCTAAAGCTAACTAAAAACACAGCAACAAAAAACACTAAAACAGTCATTCTTCCACCAAAAGAAAAAACACAGCCACTTTTGTTTTGGCAATGGTGTAAGTATCATAATAAACAGAAATGAATAAAAATTTACTTTTAATTTTTTATAATTACTAACAAATAAATGTTAAAGTTTTACTTCAATTTTACAGCACATTGTTTTCATTTAAGAAACACACATAAGAAAACGTCTTCAAATGCAAAAATTTTAATTTTAAAAATTTTTTCCTTCACATTCGCAAATAGAAAAAGCCATGGCAAACAACAAAAGCAACAATGAAGAATTCTCAGAATCATTTCCATCATCGCCCACAACACCCGATGAGGACGAACGAAATCAGAGATCATCAGAATCACCAAGCGATCCACTGCCAATTTATCAACAACGCGATAATTACTTTAGTTAAACAACAACAAACAAAATATTTAAAATCAATGAAAAAGAAAAAGATGAACAACAACAACAACAAACAATATTACAAATAAATGAACTACAAATGCATTTATCTTACCAAAAAGAAAAAAAAAAACAAATAACAAAAAAAAACCTAAAAGCTAAACAACTAAAGAAAAGAAAACAAAAAAAGTTTACTAATTACAATTTTCAAGCAAATTTTTTGAATTTTTTCGCAAAATGAATAATATTAAAGAAAACTAAAATATAAAAACAAAAAAGCTTTTTTGACTGATTACAAAACAAACAAAAGTTTCAAAGACTTTAAAAAGTAAAAATCTAATGACGATAGCAAAAATTATTTACTAAAATATCAGCACACATCATATAGTATTTAAAAACATACATATATATAAATAAATGTTTGTTTGTTTTTTCTGATTGAAAATATGTAAGAAAAATTAAAAAAAACAAAAAAAAAAAAATTAGAAAAAGTGAAAAAAGAAATCGCAGGTGAATAAAAGAAAAAACACCATTGTTATCATATATTAAATACTATATTGAATTAAATTCAATCAATCTCCAATTAAATTCAATTTAAAAATCAAATGTTCAACATATCAATACCTAACATACACATACATACATACATAAATTTAAAAAAGGAAAACAAAAAAAAAAAAAATAATAATTAATTAATAAGTGTCATCATCGTATTGTTGAAAATTCAGAAAAATAGAAAATTTATGTAAAATTATATGTATATCAATACGAATTTCTAAAAACAAAACGACAAAAATTATATGCTGAATTTTAATAGAGAAAAAAAGAATAAACTATAAAAAAGGTTTGAAAATCTTTTACAAAAAAAAAAGAAGAAAATAAAAGAGCGCATGCACACATTTTAAGTTACAATTTACCATAATCGTCACCACTGTGCTTTAGTTTACATAAACGTACTACAACTTAAAGCATGCATGCATACATACAGAAAACTATCAGGATATTTGTTTATTACGTGTATTTCATTATACTATACACATAGACTTAACTATAGATGCAAAGGTGCTAGTTGTAAATAATGCCGAATCACTTTTTATGAGAATACGGATGGAACTAGTTGTCTCCGAGCAGCTCAAATCAGCATAAACTGCGAGCAACGCCTTTGCCCAACCTTTGGATATGCATTCTTAAGAATTTCATTCCTAAATAGAGAGAAACTATTCGTCGAACTCGTATCAGGAACGGTAAATAAATTCCCTAGATACTTACAGTTAGACTAAACAAGGTTAGATCCATATCATTTCCCAGCTTTTAACACAAGCTCTACATAATTCAGAGGCTTAGATGATCTGAAAGATTTTTTCGAAGTAGTTTTCAGTTTAAAAAGCGAAACGACGGTTAATCTTAATCCAGAGAATTATGATTTTAATGATTCACCTTGATTATTTTAAATCAAATACACATTATTATTTTAAGTTTCTTCACATACTCTCAAATTAGACGACTTGATGTTGGCTAGCTAGTGTTAGGTTGAAGATGTTAAACAGTGTATTACTTCTTTTATTGATTGATCTATTTAGTATTAGCTTGGCTAAGTGTGATCGAAGTTCTCATTAAGCTTTAAGAGCTATGGTTATGGCCCATAGGACTTTGCTGGACTATGTGAGCCATTCGCTAACATTTTAAACCTAATCTAACATGTCTGCCGTATCACGAAATTGTCAGAAAAGGAAAAGAGTGGTAGGAGCTCTGAGTCTTTCTCTTTCAATAGGTTCCACTTTATTTTCAAATAAGAGCCTATTTTACCACAAAATTTTAAGCTTTAAAGCCTGACTGGATACACTTTAATTGAAAGAAATTGTTCGAGGTTGCAAACGAAAATAATTTGCTCATTTTGAAGAAATTGTTAATTTATATTTCTGTCTCATTCCATTAAAAGAGTCTCTGACCAATATCCGAGAACACTTTACATCTAGCTAACCACAAGCTAACACAAAATAACCAAGAAATTCTGACCTTCGAACGCTGTAAAAAGCAATGACCCACTTACTAGGACCAAAACTAAAGTTTTTAAAGGTGCAACGAAAACAGTTATAAACAAATCATGGAACGCTTGAATTTGTTAATGGATTTAACTTCCATTTATTCAAAATAAAACATATATCTTACCGAGGGTTTGTGGTATTAAAATTTCACAAGCGGTGTTAAGAGAACCGGAACTTTAAGCAACAGCCATAACCAATATTTATTTCCGACTGGCTAATTAAATGCACAGCACATAACCAACCACAATTTGCATGTACATCCAGCATACATTAGCTAAAATATTTATACAAAAATAAATAAATAATAATAAAAAAAAAGAACAACAACAACAACGCTACACAATAACTTTGAAGACTTACAAGAAGCCTTTGCTGCTTTTTTCGACAGTTTTTACTAGTATCCTATAAATATAAACGTGTTGAAGTAAAAATTATTCAAAAATCGGAGAAATCGTCTTCTATTGATAATGTTATGTTATAAAGAAGAAAAATAAAAGGGTAGTTGGGGTTTAAGCTGACTATTTTTGAATGGACTGGCCCAGAGACAGAAGGATAGAACAATAAAAAAGAACTATTTCCAAACTATAAAATTCTCCAGACTTAAATCGGAATAACAAAAAAAAAAAATTAGATTCTCTGGTTCCAAAAAAAATATTTTCTGATTAACTTAAGATTGGAGAAGTTGATAGCTTGGTTTTAAAATGTCCCTTAGTGAAAGTTTTTAAAAGTTTTTCTAATTGAATAATCTCTTGACGTTTATATTACATAGGGACAACATTTTTTATTATTATTATTATTAAATTAAAGCAATTTGATAACAATTTGTACACTATTAAAATGCAAAAAAAAATTTGAAATTGTTTCCAGACTGAACGACAAAAATAAATCATATAGAAGAAAAGAAATTTCTTGAATACTAAAAAATAAATTAAAAGAGTAGTTTTCAAATAGTGCATGCAGAAATTAATAATAAATACAAATGAAGTTTAAAAGAGTTATAAAAAAAATATATACTTATTGTGTAAATAAAAATAAAAAAGAAGAAAATACAAAATTTTTAACTGAGCCTGATGAAAAGAGAAGAAAAATTTAACTAAACATAAATATTCAGCAATCGAAATCTCATTGTTAATGAAATATGAAAATCAAATTTATTAAATTTCTGCAAATTTTCATTGAGATACATAAAAGAAACTTGTTTGGAATACAAAATTCTATTTTTATTTTAAACTATGGTGAAACTCTCATTCTCTCATCACTGCATATAAAACAAAATGACAAGCAAAATAAAATGAAACAACCATTCAGCAATTTATCATGTACCTACATTAAATTATAAATATAAAGAATAATGAAAATATATTACACACTTACATGCATACATTCAGCAAATAATTAAATAAATATAAAGTCATATTAAAAAATCATATATATAAAAAATAATTACTAAAGAATTTATAAATTTTAAGCAAACATTTGAAGGTAAAAATCTGAAAGTAAAATTGTTAAAAAAATGTTACAAATTGAGTTTTAGAATATGAAATGAAAACGAAATTATATAAAAAAAAAACAAAAATTAAAAACTAAATTTAAGTCAATTAGCAACGCAATTTATTAAATATAAATTAACTACAAAAATCAACATGTCAATAAAAATAAATATTAAATGAAATGCAATATAAAAAAATAAAAACAAACTAGTTTCATTATAAAAATATATATGGAAAATGTAAAACTATGAAAAGAAAATTGATTGTTTCATTAAAAGCAACGAGTTGTTTTAGTAAATGTGAAACAAAAATTAAAACAAAAAAAAAAAAAAGAATTAAAATATTAATATTATTTGTAAACTTAATGAAAAATGTACAAACAAAACAAAAACGGTATATAATTTTATTTTTTTATTTAGTTTGTATTTAATTTTTATATAATTTTTAATTGTGAATGGCAAATAAATAAATACAAACAAAACTAAAACACAATAACAATTTAAACCTTAAAATAGCAAAAAAATCGATAAATGAAAAATAAATATATGAAAAATTCATCGGTGCTATAAATTTTTTTTTTATATATAATTTCTAATAAATAAATAAAGACATAAAAATCATAAAATTCAATATTAAACTTAGATTTACAATTCGCAAAAATACATACACACGTACACATGCACATAAACAATTATTAATGAAAGTCATATTCATAAACTAATAAATAAATAAATATTCACCATTCACACACATTCAAGCACTCAAAACATTTCCATACCACATTCATTTCCACTTAGTTTTTGTTGTAATATTTTTAAATTTTATTTTATATGTATGCAAAAACACAAAATCATGTAAGTGAAGAAGAAAAAAAGAGAACGTTACACATAATCATAAATATACATAAATAAATATAATAAAAGTTTAAACATGTTAATTACAAACCAACAAACAAATAAAAATATTTATTGTATTTGTATATTATATCATAAAACAAAAAAACATATAAATAAATGCATATACATAAAAATATATACAATATATATATAAATATTTAAATATATTTAAAAGAAAAGTAAAAATCATTGTAAATTGAAATTGCAAAACGTTATTACAAATAAAAATGATAGTTGGAAATTACAGAAAACAATAAATTGTGTTTCAATATTTTCTTTTTTTTTATCAGCAAAGTATTTCTGTTAAAACAAATAAGCACATAAAGCGATTCTGCCCAGCTAGTATCATATACATATAAACAAATATGCGTGAGCGAGAAGATACTTGAACATTTTTTAAGATTACCAAGTAAACTAAAACCAATTTACAAAAATAGATCCATATATTTACGACGATTAATAACAGGGCTATGGAGCTGAGCGCGGAGCAAGGAGCTGTGGAGCACACTGTTTTGATAGGAGCTAGAGCTGGAGCAATGAAAATGTAACCGCTCCGCTGCTCCGATTAGTAATTTTTCCAACTACCTATTGTTCGTTTACAATTCAATGTTTTTGAACTCTTCATTGTCATTTCCATTGCAGTAATGAAAATGGTAATTGAAATATTCCATTGCCAGTAATGGTTATGGCAAGAGAAGTCTTCATCGAAATAGTTCAGTTCTTTACACATTTGTGGCAGTTAATAATTCTTAATTTTTTCAAAATGCGCCATTGGAAATAAGGGGTGGTTCACTATCTTAACTTATAGCTATGACAGCAGCCTTTAAAACGTTATAGTTATTGTATCATATTTTTTTCGTATGGTAAATATGTCGAGTTTTGAGCCAAAATGATTTTGCAGCAACATAATGCCTCGTCCTACTTATCTGTGTCGAAAAAAAGGAGTCATGTACCCAAAACTTACGATTTGCTCCTTACCCATTAATGCATGATTTTTTCTTTTTAAGAAAAAAAAGTTTTTTTATATATATTTTATAGCCCTGATCACGAAAATGATAAGAATTTTGGAAATTATTTACCTGTTTGCTATCGAGAAATTTCTATCGATTTTGAATACAGTTTTTACATCAATATATTGTTTTTAAGATTGCAATGTTATATTATTCATTAAATTGTAATAAAGCCGAGCTAAATTAATCCAAATATTATATTTAACATGTTTTTATAATTAAATTTTCACAAAAAACTCAAACGTTCAAAGGGCTATGAAAACTAGTATACGCGATGTTTGCAAACTTTCAACCGTAACTGTAATGTAATGGGATATCTGACAGTTGAATGCAAAAAAGGTGAACCAAAATAGAGAATGTACACAAAATAGAAGAAAGAAATAGAAATTATTTTCACAAAACAAAATTATCATGAAATGAAATAAGCATATCAAATATGATATGTCATGCAATAAAGGGTTAAATTTAAATTTCAGGAAACAGTTCTCTAATTTTGAATATAAAATGGGAGTTAGGGCAAATTAAGCGATACATACATACATATAAATAAAAAAAAAATATATATATGTTTATTAGGAAAATTATATGTAGTTGGAGCTAGGAGCGGAGTTATACTTAAGAGGGTGGAGCGAAGCTGGAGCGGAGCAACTCCAAATTTTGGCTACTCCCAAGCCCTGACTAATAATACAAACAGGACGGTTGCATTTACTGCGTTTGTTGCGGTAACCAAACCTAATATATGTTCTGACCAAAAAATTATACTTCGTAGGTGTTCAGTCAGAATTCATTAAGACAATTTTTTTTTTTTTTTTCGTTTTAAGATGAAGTTAGTTTATACTGGCACTGGCAAAACTTAGAAAGTCAACAGATTGTAATATACATTTATATATATATACGTTTCAACTGCGTCATCCAAAATCTAATTTAGTATGATGACTATAAAAAGATATGGTGAAAAAATTAACTTAATCTGAACTTAATCTGGCCACCTTTCATATGTCTATACCTTAAAAAATGTCTTTTAAACCATTTATTTGTAAAAAAAATATTTAAAAATGCAAACAAAACACGATGGAGAAATCAACACGAATGAAAAAAAAAAAGAAAACCACAGCACATCCATAGAGTTGAGCAAATGTATTAAATTACGAGAAACCTGTGCATACTTTTAGGATTGAATGAAATTACGCATAACATTTTAGTTTTTCTTTTTATAATTTTTCAAAGTCATGACTTCAGTTCAGGCTCAATGAATCTTAGTAGTCAAAGCAACAACAGTGTATATAGATACAGGAAAATCAGACGACCGTACAGTGATTTGTCTCATAGACAAAATTAAAAAAACTCATAATGTTACAACCGAAAAAATTTGGTGTTATTTTACTCCAACTAAGAAAACTCCAAAAAATTTTGCTGCAAATATAATTAGAGTGGGTGCAACAGCAGCTCAAAGTCGACAAATTTTTCACAAAAATGTGGGATCGTTCGATTTTAGTTTTTTAGTCCTCGACGGACTTAAATTACATCTGAAAAATTAATTTTTAATGATATCCTGCCGAAAGTTCCAGTTTTGTGTTTGCAATTTATCAAGGAAATTCTGCATTGTTTTAAAAATTAAGAATTTTGGAAAATACGAAAACTGAAAATTGACGGATTTTGGTAGAAAAAATCTAGAAAATATGTTCCTGGATTTTTTCTCTATTTTAGAAAACACATTTTTTATCGGAATATGTAGAAATATCCTCCGCTTTCGTCCGCCTTTAGGAAATAATTCAATTTAAAAATAGGTCTGAACATGATTTTTTCAACTGAAATTGGAATTAAACTTTTTTGTTAACCCTAAAAGTATGCAATCATGCTGAAAAATGACTAAGAGTGTAAAAGTTCAAAAGTTGCATTCATTAATATCATTTTTATTCCAATATTAAAGGATTCCAATAAAATATGTTTATGTTTCTGAAAAGTCCAATATCAACATAAAATTCTTGAAGATCAAACCGCTTATTCTCCCATTAGAGCTTGCCAAGTATGACGAAAATTGAAACTTTATGGCGAAACCTAAACAGGCTGATTAACAACCCAAGATTTAAAACCGCACGAAATTTTTTCAAAATCAGAGCGCTCTCCTTCTAATTTTGTTCCTTCGTTGTATAGGATCAAATCACTGAGATGCAAACAAAGATGCAAATGTAAACTGTCAACATTTTTCTAATATTATGCAAAATACTTGTGTTAATATTTTGATATGATAAATATCAAAATGGGACTTTATGGATTATTTTTTTAACTCCACCTAACTTTTTAGTTACAAATATTTTAATAATAAAATAATAAAGTTCGTTTTTTGTTTAAATCAAATTATGATCATATCTCAGCTCTGAAGAGTTCTGAACTGATGACTGATGACAAACAAAAACAGTTTTTTCTTCTAGATTGACAGATATTACAAATAAGGTTGAGTAGAATTTTCTAAGCTCATGATCTGAAGAACATATTTCTTTAATAAGAATCTGATGTAGGAAAAACTGTGCAGCACCATCTGTTCAATAAAATAATAACCAACACTTTTTCAAAGGCTAGATATTTAATCTTAATGTGGATATTATGGCATTGTAATCATTATTTCACTTTTCCGCCAAATTTCATTGCAAAAAAATAATTTTGAGTTTTTTGCTGAGAAAGAATAACAAACCAGTTCCTTTGTCCTAAATATGCAAAATCGTAAATAAAACAAGTTATCACCAATAACAGTTAAACGATATCAAAAACAATGTAAATATCCAAAATAAAAAAAAATAAAAAAATCGTCCCATGCCAAAGATGTGAATAAAATTAAAAGGCAATAAAGTTAAGTTTACCTTCGCTTATATATTCGCTGTAATTAAATGCAGATTTTTTAATGTATAGGTAAATATATCAGTATGTATATACAACTGTAATAGTCCTCAATAGAAAACTGCTTAATATTAAAAAAATTAATTTTCTATTAGTGAATTCGCTGTTCCGTATAATTGATAAGCGGAATAGGGAAATCAGTAGAAAGAACCTTTTCCATTACGAGTAAAGAGATTGATATTCATTACATTTCACAATAATAACAATTCAAGATCAATGCTACTCACACCCATATACTCCTATATATTTTCATATCTACGTATGCGAGTACAATGCAATAAGGCAAAGCCAACCACAAATGATGGTGACTAAACTGCAAAGCTCAATAAAAAATATAAACAAAAAAATGACGAACGTGCTTTCTGCTTCATGCGTAGCTTATGTTCATCTGCTGCCAAGTTAAATATTTATTAAAAAATAAAAAAATTGAAAAGAAAAACGCATACAGCATATCAAAATGTGATTCATGCCGAATACGTACGCGGGAAAATTAAAAAAAAAAAAAACAAAAACAAAAACACAAAAACAACACACTGTCAAAACAAATAATAAAATACAAAACTAACTCATTGTTTGTGGTTCGTGTGAAAGGGAGAAATTGTTAACATCAAACAACAAATAACAACAGCAATAGTCAATAATTGTACTTACTATGTACCTATCTATTGCCAATAAATGTAACACATAATTAGCAAATAATGTGACAAATGTTATGGAAGTGTGTAGATAAACAAATAATAACTTTAAAAAAGTGCTCTATTTTAATTGCTATATGAAAACCAAAAATCAACAATATCAACAACAATAACTTTCTACTACCTACTGGATTAATTTAATTTTCACTCAGATATTTACATAATTACGCTTTCAAAATGTTTATTTGTTAATGAAATTTTGAGCATCATAACTAAGTAGAACCAGTCTGAGTTCAGACCAAAGATTAACGCAGTTTGGCACACAGCACCCACATTTGAAGATATACGCAAATAGATACATGTCACAAATTGTGATTTTATGACTTTGAAAGTAGGTGAACTGATTTTAAATTTGTGATAACAAAATATAATTTTGCTAAATGCTGCTAAAAACAAAGCAAATAATAATAATCACATTCATGAAAAACATTTGAAATTCGAAAAAAAATTTCACTTTCTTTCTTTATGATTTTTTTGTTTTTGTATTGAAATTTTAGAATCTCATTCAGTGAAAATATAGGTCATGTAATGCAATAAACCACAAATTGCGTTATATTTAATATTAGAAAAAAAAAATTTTATTTCATATCTTTAATTTTCACCACTTTGTATCTTTTCTAAATAATTTCCATAATTTCTCAGAATAGTATTTTTTTATTTTATTGAAATATTGGGCGAAACGAACACAAGCATTTTTTCGACTCATTCAAAATCAGTAGAACTCATTGAGCAGGTTTCTTCGAGTACCTCAGAATATGTTCTAATATTTCAGCGAAAGGTCAAACAGCCTAGGCATTCTAACTATTATTTCTTGTGTCAATCTTGAATTTTCTTCGATTTTAACATACACCAAGGCGATCTCGATAATCTAGTGCAGTGGTTCTTAAGTGGTGGGACGCGCCCCCCTGGGGGGGCGTAGACAGATTTGAAGGGAGGCGCGGAGATATTTCAATAAACAAATATTTAAATACTATGTAATGCGCAGTATTCGTAATATTTTGTATTTAACAAAATAATTTCTCTTTCCTTTCATATTATATGTTAAAACCTACAATATGCTCCTTTTAGTTTCACATTTTCCATTTCTGACTTAAGGTAAGCACACACAGTGGCGATTTTAACGGTGCGAATTCGCAACGTAAGAAATTACAACAATGCAACTCACTGTTTCATATGAACACGATTTTGACGCATCGTTTTTTTCGAACATTCTCAGTTCCCCTCTTTTGTCATCCCGAAAACGCAAACTGCTACGTTTTCATACCGACAAGTAACAAAATAAAGAAGAAGAGAAAGTGAAATGAAAAAAGTGAACAAAAAGAAAAAAAATCAGAAATGTTTGATATTATTTTATATATTAATACTTTTATTCTAATATTTATATTTAACTTAATAGTTAATTGACCTGGTAGAAATTTCAACTAAAAATCTCTTGTATATGGCAGAAAGAAATGAAAATCAGCTGTTACGACTTCAATGTGAAGAAATCGCAATAGTGTGTGCCCCTTTGCGTTTTCGAAATTCGCAGCAGAGACGCATCGAAAATGGTCCGAATTCGATAATAATACGAAATGTAAAATACCATTTTCAAAGAACTTAAGTTCAAATAAATTTTAACAGTGTTTTTGCCTTTGGTTAATTTCTCGACTACCTTTTACTATCAAAAACTTTATCATTAGGAACCACTTAAAATCAGGGACCGAAAATAACTGTTATTTTCCATTTTTCAACTCAAAAAGTCATCTACAAAAAATAGCCGTAGGGGATCTTCAAGTGTACGGTTGTGATCCTCACGGACTAAATTCCACAAATATTGTATGACTTTTAAATTCATGACTTTTATCTTAATAGGCTAAATAAAACGGTAAATTATTGACTTTTATGATTTTTGGCGAGAAATAATAATTATATATTTGACTTTTATTTTGTCGGGCAAAAACAAACAGTTATTTTATGACTTTTATTTTGTTGGCCAAAACGAACCAGTTAATTTATGACTTTTATTTTTTTGGTCAATGGTCAACCCTTATAACTAATTAATGAAACACCGAAGATGCATGGTGATACATATTTTTGAAAAGTACTCGTTGAGACCTTTTCAACGGTATACAATACATAGGGATCCGCTTCATTCTATTCTATGACCTTTGCCCATTTGTAAATATATGAATACGAACAGGAATACAAAATTGGCAATAACTTCGAGTCTAGTCATCAACCATACAAAGTACAATACATTTTCGAAAGGTACACGTTCCTAATGGTTTCAGAATTTTTTGGATCCCTTTACTTTACTTTACTTTAATATTTCATACCCCAAAGCCTATCTACTTTTATACCCACTTTGGTCATTGCAGCAGTTGTTTCGGAATTTAAAAATTAAAATTTGTTTTACCTATAATATGCGGACGGATGAGCGGAATCGAATGCATTACTTTTTTTTAATTGCTCAAGCCGTTCGCCTGCAAATAGGGTTGACCATTTATTTTTGTCAAAAAAATAAAAGTCATAAAATAACTGGTTCGTTTTGGCCAACAAAATAAAAGTAATAACATAACTGTTTTTTTTTTTTTTGCCCGAAAAAATAAAAGTCAAATATAACTATTATTTCTTGCCTAATATCAAAAAAGTCAACAATTTACCGTTTAGTTTAGCCAATTACGATAAAAGTAACAAAATAACTTTTAATATTTGACTTTTACTATAAAACGCATAACCGTTAGGGTCCCTGCTTAAAATAATGCATGATTAACTATTTATTAATTATTTGGTTAGTTTATTCTAGCGAATTTAAAACTAAAACTTCACCATCCTAGTTTTACTTACGAGGAACTAAATAATAGAATATCTTTGACGCAAACTAACCAGAGCCTCATCCAAACTACGGAAAAGCTAGAATTTTATCAAGGAGGGTATGATTTAATTTAAAAAATAGTAAACCAGCATAAAAAACTGTTATGTGAAAATCAAAGTAGGGGAGGCGCCACGAATTCGAAAAGGGGGGCGTAGGATGAACACAGTTGAGAACCTCTGATCTAATGGGTAATGTAGTAGACTTTCATGCGGGAGGTTGCGGGTTCGATTCCCGTCTTGACCTAGTGGTCTCATAACCTTCTTATATCCCAGTCGATATGAAGTGTATGAGTGTTATACAAGTACACATCTTGGCAGGCAATGGCAAAACCACCAAATTGCCATACCGCAGATCGGAACCGGCGTTAAACTGCAAGTCCAACCATTGTGATATCACAATGGTGCAGCGTCACCTTTGTATCACCAGTCGAAACTTTCACGAAGGTCGTCCTCTTCAGAAAATTATCCAGTTCGCAAACTTGGAAATCACTAGGACCTGGCGGACCTAATGGATCTTTTTGACCTTACAATAGTAATTTAACTTTTTCTAGGCTCCGTTCTGGCCGATTGTTCTCTTATTTTAAGTTTATAAAAAATTATTTGGCTTGAAATTTTCGGAAACTAATAAAATACAACCAACTTACACGATCTTTTTTTTAATCCCCTCGTATAAAAGCGATTTCTTAATTTTATGAAACGTTTGCACTGCACCTTTTCCAGTTTGAAATCATAAAACGCCATTTTAAAATAAAAAATAAATAAATAAATAAATAAATAAAATAGATTCAATTGGTATCAAATCTGAATTGATTTCATTATAAATTAATGTTTTTTGATATTAAAATAACTACCTATTTAAAATTTATAGTTTTAAAATGAGGCTTTCGGACTGACTAAGCTAAATTAAACAAAAGAACATTTGTTTAGCTGATAATTAAAGTATATCATTGTGTTTGGCGAAATATTAACGAGTTTACAAATGAAATTATTTTTTTTTATATGTAAGCAAATGTAAAGTTCATGTTAGTTAAAATTACGAACATCGATCAACCAATGAACTGGTTTTTTTCTCACTAGTCACTAGACCGGTTATTTAAGGGTTAATGACTCGAGGTACTATGGTGTCTATAGGTAATTACCTACATACAGTGTGCGTTAGCACTGATCACAAAACATCTGAAATAAATATCTACATTGGGTTAGGTTAAAATGATACCCTATGAAAAGGGACTAAGTCCGTATTCCTCTACTTCAGGTCATTTGAACCATTGAATACTTTTAATGAAACTAAGCGTTTAATCGGAATATCCGACAAGTCTTTAAGGTCATCAAAGACACAAAAAATAATGCTTTACCTAAAGAGGCCTTATTCTTAGTCAAGCCCAATATTGAAAATATTTCTAATAATAAATTTTAAATTTTTTATCCATGCAATTAATCTCTGGAACGATCTTCCCATGTACCTAAAGCATGAGGTCAACTTCAACAAATTCAAAGCATTGTGTTTCATATCAATAATATCCTTTTTCTTTATTACTCTTACTTATTCAGCGATGGGTTATTTCGTTTTCAGCACTTAATAATGGCAAAAAAAATAGATAATTCGCAAAAAAAGCTTCTTTTTTTTGGTCAGAATTTTAACTTCGAATCTCTATCAGAAACTGGAGGACCTTTATGAAGATGTGAGCCAATGTCACGTAGACTGTCAACAGTGATCGCTAATAATGGATATGCGACAATGTTTTGAAAACTTTTTCGATTTTTCTTCAATATTCACATGAACTTTTTCTAGTTGCAAATGTTTTGATCTCTTCAATTCAGACTTTAATTTATTATAACTTCTTTCTTTTTTTATTTGCAACATAATTTTGTACTTATAATTTTTTATAATAAATGGCAATAAATACACTTTGTTTTGAATAAAAAAGATTTTTGACAATTATTTTAGTGAACTTAAGAAGTCATTTAAAGTACAAGTGATTTCAGTTGCAAATGATATGAACGGCACTGTATATCTTAACAAAAAGACTTTTAAATTGTCTTTAATTTATTATTTCTCTATTCCATTTCTGTCAAAAGTGATAGAGATTCGAAGATGAAATTCTGACCAAAAAAAAAAAACGCTTTTTTTCCGAATTATCTATTTTTCTGCCATTATTAAGTGCTGAAAACGAAATAACCCATATAAGTAAGAGTAATAAAGAAAAAGGATATTATTGGCAGTGTAGATGCTCTACTTTTCATTTCGAAAAAAATGGAAATTTTGATAAAAATAGCGACCCATGTCCGACCCATCAAAAAATTGGCTATATCTCGAAAACCTGAGTTGCTGCGATAAAACTGATACATAGTCAGGTCACCTCGGTGGCCTGATGAATGAGTGCTAGACTGGAGTACCAGCTGCCTCAGGTTCGATTCTAAGATAAGGAGTAAATGCTTTAAAAATATTCAAATAGATTGTTCTAATAAAATGAGGCACTTCAGTGACTTAGTGCTTACAAATGCTTGACTGGAAAGCCAATTCAACGGGTTCGATTTTCAGATAGAAAATTGAATCCACTTCACTTCATTTCGTATCTCTCTACAAGAGTCGCTTGCCATTCTGTTTTGACTGGAGCACACAGATCCTCCAAAGTTGTTGGCATTATCTTGAACTTTTCAATATCATTCCATATGAAATATGTTCAAATTGCAATTAAAATCGAAAAAAGTATTGCTAGACTCATGTGAGTCTCCGAATATTAATCCGGTTTTAAAAAAATTGAGTAAAGAGATGTTAATGAAGATGTAGTTAAAAGTACAAAAAACATATGCAAATGGCGCAAAAAGGTGACATGGCATCGTCACGACCAACTTTCTTGTATCAAATTTCTGTGCGGTACTGTAATATGTTCTGTGCGGAGATATGCTCAAAAAAGCATAAGACTTGTATGGAAGGTGCAACGCCCACTTGTCCGAAACATTTTATATCTAGCTCGATGCATCCTCCAATTTGTCTAACATTGGATTAAGTATCTGGAAACGTTATAAGAACAGGCAAACAATCAAGATTAGATGCTTGAAACCAGGAAATAATCTGATGCAGATCTTGCATTAAATTACTTTTTACCACTTGGTTAAATATAAGAAATACAATTTTTTAGCGAATAATGATATTCAACCTTGTGCAAATTAATTTGGATAAGACAAATTTTCTTTGAAAATGAAGAATTAATATTTTGTTTGTCCACCCGGCATAATCTTTAGGCGTTTTGGCATAGATTCTACGAAGAATCTGCAAGTTTTAAAGATTTTCTCATCTCGGTATCACACTTCAATCACTGTTCGATTAACTTGATTTCGTTTGCCCAATCCATCTTTCTAAGTCTCACCTGGCAGATGGACCACAAATCTTCGATTGGATTGAAGTCCGGAAAATTGCCAGGTCAATCCAAAAGGGTTTTCCAGCTGTCTTTGTTCAAAGCAAGCGTCACCACTGTGTTCGCTAGTCCAATGATGAGCAACTTTCAACAGCTCACATTCAGCAGTCATACAAACACCCCAAGAAACAAATGTTTTAGGGCAGGATCATTCGTAGCTATAACAGAGATGATAAACAGCGTAAAAGACGTAAAATTTTTCCAAAATCGAATTCTCCCTGAACTGTCAAAAATAAATTTGGGAAGCTCGATTTTTAACAAGATCTGACACCCTGCCATTCATCCAAGATTGTGGATTGGCTTGGTAATTTGCCGATTCTCAATACAATCGCGAATTTGTAGTAAATCTTCAATACGAGACTCAGAAAGATTGATTGCACAAACAAAACCAAGGTAATCGAATGTGATGAAAAAATTTATAACACCTGCAAATTATAACACCTGGTAATTATTGGTAATCTATGCCAAAACGTATTCAGATGATGCTGGAAGCCAAGGGTGGGCACACTAAAAAATTATTCCGTTATGTCACTGATTTTATTTGTTGTATGAATTCAACACATTTTCAAAGAAAGATTGTCTTGTCCACACTAATTTGAACAAGAGTGTATGTGTGAAGTCTCTCATTGTTATGTTATACATTTACACTAAAGGATAACTTGCCCATAAATAAACAATTAGACGAGTAGTTACCCAGCGGTTTTTCAGACAAGTGCTTGAAAATTAAGTGCTTAAAAAGTGCTTGCAAGTGCACCATTTCAACCGGAAATTGCAAAGCAACCATGCGAACAACAAATTTAGTTTTCTATTGAGTAATAAAAACGAGTATCGTTCAGCGAGACGCTATGAAATATTGGCTAAGCGAGAAACGAAGCGAGTTAGTTTTCACGCAACAGCGAAGTAAAGTGGATGTGAAATTTCACGAAAAGTGTGTGTGTTTTATTTTATTTCTTTTTTGCAATTGTTTTATAAAAATAAATAAAAATATAATTATATATGTATATGCTTGCAATCATATATATATATTGGTTTAAAACAAACAAAAAAGAAAAGAATAAAATAAAATGACGCAGCAAATGAAAAATTATGAATGCGTGAATCGATACCCTATATTTTTTCTTTCTTCTCTCTTCCTCAACTAAAGTAAGCACGAAGCTGCGAATGAATGAGCGGAAGTGCCTATCTAATGCATTCTTTCTTGCGCTTGTTTAGCGCTAAAAGTACTGCACCAAACAAGTGCATATCTCCCTGGAACTTGCAATGTTAAAATTTATATGGAACACATGTGCTTGTAGTACACTTAAGTGCTTGCAATCATATGCCCACGTTTTAATAAAAACAGGGTTGAGCTGGAGAAAGCCTTTGGAGAACCCCCTACAGAAAGGAATCTGACGACACAGATGCAGCAGGCAAGGTAGCTGCAAATATGATGACCACTCTGTATAATGCAGAACGTGCGCGCAAAGTCGAGCGCACGGCAAATACTACAAATATGGAGCCAGATATCGTCAACCAACGATAAAACCGAACAGAATTGGACTGAAACCAATACTGACGATTGAGCACTTAGCTCATTACGGCCTTCCGACGAAATACCTAACTGTGGTTCCGGGAGGAATATCCGTAAGGACGAGAGATGGTTTTAGCGTGAGAATGTCACGCACTGACTGGGTGGCTAAACAAGTGCTTGCAATCAAGCACTTGTTTAGCGCTATTCTAGTGCTTCCATTTACCGCTGGGTATATAGAACTATACACACGCATTTTACATTGTAAATTGTAGATAATGAAAAATTATAAAATAGCTATAGATTAATTTTAGGTAGGTATAATTTCAAGTATTAAAATGAATAAACTTTAGTCTAGTTTGAAAAATGATGGTGCCAAATAGGTAGAATAATCTGTGAATATAAAAACTCAATATAAATTCTGATTTCAGAGAAGTTTATCTAATATTGTTTGAACTTGAAAATCAATACAGGAGGGTGGAGTTTATAAAACATTTCAGATTAAATTAATAGCAAACCAGCAAATACAAATACGTATATATAAGAATGTATACATACATCCATATTACGGTAGATTATTATTTGTATTAATAATTCAATTATGATAAATATTGAATTGGATGCGGCTAAATGAATGACGTCACAATATGTAAAACATTTTGACAACATGGACAAGTTGTTTTTTTTTTTTAATACTATCCCAAATTTTGTGCAATATTTTGTTTTGTTTATGATGAATACATATATATTGTAGTTGTAGTTGTTTTTATTCATTTACGAAATATATGTATAGAAGAAAAAATAAAAACAAAATTAAATAAACTCACAAAAAAAATAAGAAAAAACGAAAGCGAAAACTGGTAATCAACTTCCAGTTTAATTAAAAGATTATTCACTCTTAAAAAAAATCACACATTTGTATTTACATACGTACATATTAAGGCAGGAATAACAACAACATAAAATCATTTTTAGGTAATATAATTATTAAGCGTAGAGAGATACTTAAGACTCATATTATTTAGTCAATAATGAGCAGTTTCAAAGTAAAGACGTGCTAAAAATCTAGTTAATTAAATTAAAATCCAACAATTTTTGACAAAAAGAGTGCGATAATTTAAAAAGAAAATGATTTGGCAAATGAAATTGGTAAATTTGGAAAACATTTTACTTAAATTTTCAAAGTTTTTAATTTTGAAATTTTATTTCCAGCTCGTGTTTGCGTTTACACTGCTAAGCGCTAAATCTTCGCCATTGCTGAAAGACGCGTGCGTAGTATTTTTTTGTTAATAATTTAAAAAAAATAACTAAATATTTATTGTATACCTATATTTTTAGCGATTATACGGACATTGATCTAGTCGCTGAAGAATCACGTAATGATATGAACTTTGGGCCATCACCAGCTCAGGGCCCTGCTGGATTCTATGCCGATAATTATGCATATGCTAGTAGTAGTAGCAGCAGTAGTAGTGGTGGTGGTACCAGCAACAAAAATAACAATTTTAATCCAGCTGCTGCATACAATAATTATCCTTATGGATTTCCATCAGGTTTCCATCAACAACCTTTTGGTTATCCATCAGGGTTCAATAATTATGGTCATGGTTTTCAATCAGGTTTTAATCAACCACATGGATATCAACCAGGCTTCAATCACCCACATGGATTTCAACCAGGTTTCAATCATCCAAATGGATTTCCGCCTGGGCAAGGACATCATGACTTTGGCGGGCACCCACATGGAGGTATGTGAAATTCAAAGTTTAGAAAACTTGAAACAATTAAAAATAATCACTGTTGTGTTTGTTATGAGTTATTCTCTTATCTTATGCTTTCGGTAGAAAGTTTTTGTGCTATAGCTTCGTTCTATTATACTCATAGTTACACAAAAAGAACTTAGCATATATTCTTCTTTATAGCACAACAGGCCATGGAAGGCCTAGACCGAGCTTTCCGATCCCTTCAAATTTTTATTTCAAACATTCAAGTTTCAAATTATAAGGTCATTTTAAAATCAAAATAGTAAGGTTAGGATTCTTGATTAAAAATATATAGATACTTCGAAAGCAAAATATTGTAAATATTAAATTGAGCGAAATCGAAACGAACTTCATGATAAAAAAACCTCTAAATTTCGGTAACGTAGAAGTTTTATCTTGGGGTATTTATCTCACCAAAAAAAAGTTGAGTGCATTACCGTCTGTTTTGAAAGTTCACCCCAAAAGTGTTGCAGGGCAAAAGAAATCCATCCCTTGGGATCTTGAAAAAGCGCTAAAAGAGTTTTTTATCATAACATGTTTATTTGATGCCCGATCAAGTATGATATATCGTTGGAAACAAGGTCGTATTTGGGGGGAGTTTTGGGGGTTCTGACCTCCCTCCCCCCTCCCCCGAAATGTGGAAACTTTCTTCTATTTTTTGATACTCATTGCCAGTGGATGAAAAAAAAGTCAAAATAAAATCTATTGAACAGTTTTTAAATATTTTTTACTTCCATCGGTTTCTTTCTAAAAAGTCGAATATAAAAAAGTAAACTTAGTTACACTATGCGACCAGATCCGATTTGTTTTCTTTTACATGAGGTTTGACTTTGGATACAAAAAGAGAAGGTGATGCTGAGTAATTCTGCATTTATAGTTTTTCTAGGTCAGTAACTGTTTTTGATTTACAGTTTCGGGTTTAGGGCTAATTTGGAAGGGCATGATTCAACCTATAATTTCTGGATTTTGAAGTTTGTAGTACACCAGTGTTCAGCTCTCCAATTTAAAAAAATGGCCAAAAATTCTATTTTAGGGTTTTCCATCCCATTTTTTCTAAAACGTGGCGTGATGGGAAATTTTTGAACTCAGATTAGTGTTCAGTATAAAAAATTCATTCACAAACACTAGGAACCATTTTATTCGCAAAGCCCATGTAGGGCAGTAGTAGTGGATCAGCTCCAAAGTTCTAGGAAACAATCTTAAAATGTGATTAATTCTTTAACCCGTTATTGCTCAGAGCACCCCGGAAGACCTCTTTCAATGCAGTAACTGCACGAATTTCGGGAGTATTAGCCAACCTGATCCGGATTACTTATCATGGCCCAAATTCCCACTGATAATCATTTGAAAAAAATGAGACTATTTTTAGTACTTTTGGTAATTGTTTTGAGGTCGGGCTCATCATCAGTAATGGCAAGTCAATGTCAATTTTCTTCGAACGAAACCCCCCCCCCCCGCCCCCCCCCCCCCGAAAAAGAATCCTGGCTACGGCTCTGGTTGGAAAGCTCTCTACAAGTACAACCATTTCTTTTTAGGTGTTATTGACCTCTGACTTTCGAACAGTTTTTCCAACTTTTTCGTTTTTTAAATGAAATATAGGAGTTATTAAATTTTTTTTCAATAATATTAATGCTCTTTAAAAACACTACAACAATTTAGATCCGTCATTTTTTTTTTTTTTTTTAATTTTGATGGCAAATTCGTGATCAGCAACAGCAAAAAAATTGAATATTTTGATAGTATTCTATACTTGTACTTGAATCCCATGTAGACCATTTCTTGCTCCAAAATTATTGTTGCACAGTGAAATCATTAAACTTAAAACTATGAACATTAATCTATAACATTCTCTTTTGTCATTCGTAGACAAAAAAGTTACAGCAAGCCAAAGTTTCAGTACGAACTCTGTGCAAATGATTTATAATAAGATTTCGAAAGAATTTAGAATTATTGATTACAAATAGAGTCAGTTTTAGTTAGAAGCCGAAAAGAATAAAATTTGTTCAGACTTGGCCATATTTTTACCATTCATAAAACTTACCATATAGTTATAAGACAACTTAAATAAAAATGCTGTTTGTACGGTCAAAAAAGAAAAATTTTTAATCTCATAACTTTCTTTGTGGGATAATAAATTTTTCCAGCAAAATTAAACATGTGATCTTAAGGTTTAAGGGTTCCTTTATTGTTTTGAAGACTCCTATTGTTTTATTTATTTTTGTTTATCATGATCGGATATTAAATAAACATATTATGATAAAAATACCGTTTTAAGCAGCTTTTTAAAACCCCTAAGAGAAATTTATTTTCGCCAGTAAACACTATTGGGTTAAACTTTCAAAATAGATTGTGAGACACTTAATTTGTGTTTCCTCCATAAGAGACGTCCTGGTTTAGTTTGCTATCTTATTTGTGAAACCACATGACCAAAAATTATGTCGCACTGTGTTATTGTTAGTGTTGTTATTTAATCACTTCTGCACTGCACTTTTTTAATTTGTTCGCACATGTTCATGGGGTGATCCCCAAAAATACAATCCCCAAACACAAAGTCATTAGCCTTAGCAAAAAATACCCAAGCTCATAATCCCCAAATTTAAAATTCCCATCACAAAACCAGCAAATTCATAATCCCCAATCACAAAATCCCCGAATTTTTGAATGAATAAGAGCTATCGGTTAGCCTTACCTGACAGTAAATACATTACGTAATTTGAAATGTCTGTACTCCTAACGAGATAGCTTGCAAGTACTTATTTGCAATTGTTCTTGTTTTTTGCAGTAATTGCGTGTTTGCATCTACCTACCAAGTAGTTAAAATAAAAACAAAAATTGTTCTGTTCTCTCGCAAGTTCATTTATTGTTTCGTTATTATCTCTGTTTCGATACCAAAATCGAAGCAATATAAATTTGCCAAAAAAATACTTGTTTTTATAGAGGTCGCCGTGGCGCAGTGGCTAGTGTGTTGGACTGATAAGCAGAGTAACTGGGTTCAATGCTCGGCACGGTCAAAAATTACAAATGGAAAATAAAAAAAAAATGTCTACATGGCATCACCTCTAGGTTGGCAAATCCAAACCTTCAAGAGTAAAAAATTGCTTTAAGAAAATCGTTTCACTTCGGTGTTCAAATTTGGCATACAAATATAGGTCCGTTCCATTCATGTACAAATATAACTCAGACAACCAGGGTTGCCGTTTTGCTTATTTGTAAGCAAATTTGCTTACTTTTTTTATGGTTGTGCACATGTGTACTTTTTTCTCAATTTGTTTATTTTTTTTTAAATATAATTTAAACTAAAATTTACAAGAAAATTTTGATATATTGGTATAATTTTTTTATTACGCCCTATATTTAGTTTTTTTCGCTTGGAACATGCCCAGATATTTCATTCTTATGTGGATCAGTGCTCAAAATTTACTGAATACACGAAAACTTTATATTTCTTGACACCAATGAACACCAATGCAGAATGCATATCTTCTCTTATTATAGTTACCTAGAAGCATTTTGAATTGCATTAATTCCTAAGCTGCTTACTTATCTATTCCTGCCTGAGTACTTCCCTGCTGGTTCGTTTCCCCCTATTCCTACGTAAACAGGGATCCAACATAGAGCGATTTTATTGTTCTTACTCAGTTGATTGAGCTTGTAAAAAATATCCCACAATAATTTAGAGGTGATCTCAAAAGAGCCTAGTGCTCAAATGACTGCTTGACCGCCTGACGTGATAGCAATGTCTCGTTTTTTAATTAGATCTGAAATGGGGAAATTATCTTTTGTTAAAAAAATTTTCCTCTACGATTACATATCTCGACGGATAGAAAGGCGTATATTTGCATATAAAATGCAATGCAATTTCATATATCGCACGGGTTTGTTACGCTTTCTGTTACGAAGCTTATAGCGGCCGTTACAATGAATCTTAAGTCACACCTTCGCTGACTTAGTAGATGCATAGATCAATGATATCTTGGAAAATTAATAAAATCTTTAGACTCTCGGTAGCACCCCCAACACCACCTCTTGGCCGGCAATAGAAAACCTCCCAGAGTAAAAATTGCCTAAAAAAAGCTTTTCAGTTCGCTGTACAGATTCGGCATAAAACTGCTGACCCCTATTGGTTCTGCACTATCTATTTATAATATTAATTCAAAATTAAATGCATTGACAATTCGATTGCATAAACCACAAGAGAAAAAATTTCATCTACCTTTCATATAACTAAGAAATTAGAAATTAAAGTTAACTATCATGAAATTTTCAAATTCGTGTTGAATTTCGATGCTTGAATGCGTTTTTTTTACGGTAAGAGAAGGTGAGAAGCTTGCGGGTAAACAAACATTGAATTTAGATTGAAATTTTATGAAAGTTAAATTATAAAAAGTTAAGAAGACATTTTGAAAAAATATTTATTTTTTAATAAAGAAAATAAAACGATTAAACGTTAAAAACATGCAGGCAAAAATACTGATTCATTACACACAAGCCTTGGTAGTGTAGTTTTTATTCTTTTTGGCAAAATATTTTGTTTTTTTAAATAAATTTATCTAATTTTTGTGAGAGCGATAAAAAAAAGTTAAATAATGGTATTTTATTCTAGTACAGATTTATACAACGATTTCACAAGAATATACAATGAATAGAATAAATTGTCGACAGATTCGGTTACATATCGTCGCCTAAGAATTGATTAGGCGTATAGGTATACAAATACGCCAAATCAATTCTCAGGTGACGGCATATAAATAATTTTGCAACTAGTTGCTTTCCTGAAGTGCAATCAGTTCAATCTGGTCATATCACGCAAAATATTGTAAGGGCTGAACCAGAAAAATTTTAGAATTTTTAAGGAGACATTAAAAAGCAACCAACAGTCCAATTTCACTTAAATGAAGTTCAGTTTATTAAACATTTTTTAAACTATAATTCACAAAAAAAATTGATTCAAATATTATTAGCGGTTGCAAAATTGTTTAACATTTTTCTTAACGTTCTTAGTTAGAGACTGGACAGTAAGGTTGGTGACTACTGCATAGGCTTGATTCCATCGATTTCAGAATTTTACATAATTTTTTCCTAAGCTTTGCTTCATTATAGCCCAATATCACGTAATAGGCTGAAATTTCGGGCAGTTGGGAAGATTTTCCTCTTTTGGGACCACTGTGGCATTATGGTGGTGAAGTTAATTTTTCCTGTCGTAATGAACGCCTTGCTCCGTAGACCGCAGGTGCAAATAGCTTGCCAAACCATGAAGCGTTTTATAAATTTGGTATATTTTACTTCAGAGTATTTTCTGGGTGTTGCATTCCTATTCTTTGTTGTGATATAGGCATTCCCAGGCAACTGGTTGAAGTCCGCCTTACAGTAGATCTCATCATCGAGAATCACATAATCGAATTTGGTTAGGTAATTGTCATGGCACGCGTTTTCGCTATTTTTTCCTTTGCTTCCGACTGGTCAGTTACTTTCTGCTGTTTGTTGTTCCTTAACCCTTGACTTCGCTTATATCGCATTGCAGTTGATTGCGATGTACCAGCTGTAGCTGCCACATCTCGAGTCGACCTCGTGGGATTAGCCCGATATGTACTAATAACCTTTTTCAGCACTTCTGGGTAATTAGGACCCTTTTTTCTGCCTGACCCTTCGGTTCTGCAGATACAGTTTCCCGTATTGTAGTTGTTTATGACAAACCGTTGCTAAACTCACTGTGCTTTCCCTTCCAATGCTTAGTCTAAACTTCGTCTTATCAGTCAAGTAAATATCCAGTATTAATTTGCGGACCTGTTCTTGTTGGCTCGTCATGTTGACTTAAGTAGATCCAAGATAAAAATGATTGATATAGAAAAAAACTGCACTATTTATAGATACTTTCACTTGAAGATAACGGGGTCCTAACTCTTGACAATTGCGTATAAGTAATGGTAATTAGTAATACGTAAAAATTCCAAAATTTTTCTGGTTCACCCCTTGCTTTGTATGTATTACAAATATTTGTATTCTGTTTGACAAATGCAAAAATGTCATATAATCTGCACTTGCTTGAGGGTTTATTATACATGTATGTAGTGTGAATATTTGTTACAGATTTGAAAGACCAAAACAGTAGTTTTCTCTTTAGAGATAGAAAACTTGACGTCGACGAGCTTTGAAACTTACTTCTATTTAACTTTACATTCATGAATATTATGACTATATTATATTGATGAAAATTTACATCAATTTTATGAATTGTGCCTTGATGAATGATTTATATTGATGAGGAAATGTTTGTGTGGAAAATTTAAATTGATGACCCAAGTTTGTATTCGCAATCTTTCCACTAAGGTATTTGGCAACCACGTATGGAAGGGACCTAAGTATAGTTTATACTGACTCAAAACGGTGAATTGAACATTTTTCATAACTGTTCTTTATCTTGATGGTTTGTCATTGAGTTTTGCTCTGTTCATGCATATTATCGCCTAAATTATAGACAACTTACATATGGCGATATTTTCACCCAAGTTATATGTAAAAATTGCAATTAAAATATTAAAAAAATGTAACATAAAATCTTCATTGCAGGACCACCAGGCCATAATAAGCATCCACACCACGGAAACAATATGGGACCGAAAAATCCAAAACGTCCAATAGAAGTTAAACCCACTGCGGCGCCCCCACCAACACCATCACCACCAACAGTAAACGAACCAAAATTACCACCGCCAACAATGGCGCCACCATTGCCTCCACCAGTTTTACAACCCACCCAGCCGACACAAGTTTTTCAACCAACACCACCGGCACCAGAACCAACTCCAGACACTATTAGTTCCACCACATCAGCTGATGATCTTGTCTACGATATAGATATACGTTTCGGAGATTAACAAATAAAAATAAAACAAATAAACACTTACAAAACAATTTGCAAGTTCAATTACAGCAAATAAACTGAGCTGTAAAAATGTAATGTTAAAATATTTCCAGCCAAATATATGGAAACAAAAGATTTAAGTAACAAACTTTCGACAGAACAGCATAAATATCAAAATTTCAAGCAGTATTTCAATTAATGTTATTTATATTTCTATTCAATAGTATTCGATGTATGAAATGCTGATATGCTGGTGTTTTTGATTACTAATTAAATTTTAATTTAAGTGAGACACTTGAAATAATAATACAAAACAGGAAAAAATAACAATTTAATTTATTATTCACATGCGCACAAAGATAAGAGGAGAGTAATAAAATAGACAGCAACATTAAAATGCTGTCATTGAGAGATGCATTTATTAATAAACGTTTGCAGTTTGAATATTTGAAAAGAAGAAATGTAGTATTAATGTGCACAGTAACCCAATAAATGACCACAGCAGGCAGAAAGTGCACAAGTTCAACGAACTGCACGCATGCAACGACAACACCGTACTGGAGATGCTCATACGGAGGGGCTAAGAAAAATTGGATAAGTTGGTTGGAAAAAACATGCAAACTAAAATTTAATATCATATCTTTAACTTTCATAGTTTTTTATTCTCTCCATAATTTCAATGAATTTCATCTTTAAAATAGCTCGATATCATTTTTTTAAAAGGAGGGATTTGGTTTTTATACTATGTTGCTTGGGTTCCGGGTCGTATTTTTAGAACTAATTACGAGTTCGTTAAAGCTGCTAGACCTTTGTAAAAAAATATTAAGCAAAATCTTAAGCAAATTTCGTGAAACCCTACAAGAAGATTTCTTGCTATCTTAGTGTATCCCAAATGATTTTCTAATACTCATGTGTGAAGATGGGCGTTTGACGTGAATTCACGTGACACACATGAACGTGAGCATGCGTGATCGTGATTTTATTCCCATAATTCCTACGCGAACATGAATGAACGAGACATAATTTCCATAACGTCGTTATAATTTACATTTTCTTAAAAAGCGTTGGTAGTTTAAAATGCAACCCTGTGTTTTTCTATTTATATAAGCATTTTATGTTTACATGTATATTTAAAAATTTAGAGAGGCAATGTTCGTAAGCATGTGTGAAATTTTTTGGAAACATATTAACGTGCGTGAATACGTGTACAATTTTTTTTTTATAAAACTGTAAGCGTGCGTGAAAAATATTTTCAAAGCTGTAAAGTCAAAAAGTACTCACGCGCACATCCCTACTTTTGACTCAGCCATCGTAATCAACTCCAGTTCATCAGCTATCATTTCTTAAGTCAATATTGGATCTTCGTCCATTTTAGACTTCACCAGGGAGTTATTCCATATGAAATCGTCTAATCGGCAATGCCAGGTCACCTCGGATCTTGCTTAAACTTTGTGGGCATCTTCTTTAGGGTTTCAAAGAAGGAAATCCGAAATTATAAATTTTTCTCATGCTCCACTTCGCGACAGCGCGAATTAAAAAATTGAAAAGGTGTAATTTTAATGCTTTCCTTTTTTTTAACTGTAACTGGTTCGATTAAAGATATCTTCACGTTTGAGATGGCATTCTAAAGCTAAAAGATAGAAGTTTTTGCAAAGTTAATTTAAATCCACATATTTAATACCAACAATTAATAACACTAGGTTGAAAATATGTAAATTTTTCTGACTTTTCGTGGTTTTTAGCTGACTCCAGTATACATACGGTTGAATGTAAGCAGCTAATGTTTCTCAGCCATCAAGGGCACATCTTTCAAAAGAAAATAAACCTACGATTGACTGGTTCCGCCAGCTCTTTATGAAAAATAACGGTACTTGAAGTTTATGAATTTCGAAAACTTACATACTTTGAGCTATAAAATGGGCATGTTTGGGACGAAGTGCAAAACTGAAAATAACATAGTATTTAGTTCTTAACCCAAACTTCAAAACCTTGAAAGCTCGGTTTGATATTTTGATAGCTTGCGCGTGTATAGCCGGTTAAAGTAAGCAAAAATATCGGTAATTTTGTTTGTTTTTGAAACAACATTTTATTTATATATATGTATACTTATATGTAGGATGCTCCCCATCTAACGGTATTCGAAAGTTTATTGCTCTTAAGGCAGCAATAGTTTTGCAAGGCTACTGTTTTTCATATTTCTGGATAATATCAAGTTTTTAATTCGCGCTGTCGTTAAGTAGAGCATGAGAAAAATTTATAACTTCGGATTTCCTTCTTTGGAACCCTAAAGAAGATTCTCACAAAGTTTGAACAAGATCTGAAATAGAGCAGCAACGAAATTTTTATTGTTCAGACAATTTCATATGGAATTACTCCAGGGACACATTTGCAGCATTGGACGAAAATTTATGGCATCCTTTACTTGGATCGTGCTCCACAGAATAACGTCAAGTCTGGAATTTTTGTATTCATTTAGAAACAGTCACAAGAGATGACGCATTTACTTCATATGCATTTTGACATTCCTGGAAAATTTGCAACGGCTTGAGCTGACGTCGAAACCAGGAGAGAATGTGAAGTAAAATTACTGAATTTGTTGGCAGTGCGACTTCTGACGACGTTCTTGTTTCCATTTTTATCAATTTTCCTTAAATTTAAAATAAAACTCTCGATTTCTTTAAAACTAATAAAATACCGTCAACTTAGCGGCCTTTTGTTAGTCCCCTCGTATAACAAAGAGCTAAGAATGTTATTCCTTATACCAAAGTATGACAAGAAGTTGGCTGCAGGAAAGCAGAACCAGTACCACAAATGTCAACTCACAGTGTCTGCAGAGTCATAAAGTGATATGGTAATTCTGGCTCGAAAGCTTGAAGATAAAACAAATGAAATTAAAAACGAACAAACAATAAAAAAAATCAAGCTGATAAGACCTGAAGACGATGAGACAAAGAGTCACTGATATTTATGAGAAAATAGCAGTTAAAAGAGATGACAAAAATACAATAACAAAGTTGTAAAAAAAACATATAAACCAGTAGAAACAGAACAGAAAAAAAAGACAAGAGGAAAAGAAATATGAAAATTACTGCAAACCTTAATAGGCAGCACTGGGATACAAGTTGAGAGAGAGTATTCAATTTCTTTCTTCACATTCAAATTAGTGAATAGGCAGCGTCTTGCAATATAACACCAACACCATCTTCCCGAAAAAAATAAAAAACAAAGCCAACAAAGAACGAGACTATTATTCTATATCAGCGCAGCGTAGTTTTTGTATAAAAGCGCGTTGCAAACACTTTAACAGTGTCATTTGACTCGAATCACGCTCATCGACAGAATCATGGGTAAGCGAGTATAGCGGTGTGGCGCGTAACATACGAAATTTGAATACGTATCGATCAAAGCGATTAAGTTTTTTTTTTTTAAATAGTGTTGAAATAAATATAAAAGTAATAAAATACAATAAAAATGGTTAATGAACTCTCTTTGGCTACTTCAAAAAGAAAATTCAATTGAAATAAAATTTATGGACTTTGAGAGTTCCAAAAAAAAAAAAAACTACCAAACCATAAAATACCTCAACAAATTAACAAAGTGCAAGCTGGAATTTTAAATTTTTACACCAACATTTTTTATTTTGTTTTACATGTGAAACGTTTTAAAAATTTTAAATATTTCCAAAAGTACGAAATACAATACATAATTTAATATTCCAAAAACGTTTCAATTTAATCCAAAAAAGTAATAACTTTTTTTTTTCATTATTTTGATGCTCAATTCCCAATTTTTGTGTGTTTATTTTTAATTTTTGGCAACGTCAAAGTCAAAAATATTTACGCATTGTATGAGTAATTAAGTGTAAATTATGCTCCTCATGCTCATGAATGCTCAGCGCGCTTTCTGCAATAAATTTGTTATAGCATTGTTTTAGTAAATCATAAAAGTATTAATATTAAATAATTAAAGTGAAATAAAAGATGCAAGTGTAAATTCTTTTATTTTGTAAAACTACAAAATGCAATTCAGCTTTCTTCACTCACTTTTTATGATTATGATTTAGCAGAAGATGTGTATAAAATATACTTATGTGCAATATTTAGAGAATTTATGAGGCATCACGGTAGATCGAAACAATTGTGAAAAAAAAAACCGAACTCCAAATATATAGATGTTGGTGTTGGTAAGATGATTATTCTCTCTACGATACCACAAGATTTGGTGTAGATTGCGATGGATTTTATAAAGGCTTGTTTAATTACAAAACTATCTTTTGAAGGGCTCATTTAACGTGTTTTGCTATGAATCTCATTTTTATGATCAGAACACTGAAATGAAAATATTAAATACAGAATTCTGTAATTGTATGCAAAAACAAATGTAACTATAAAATTATGGAACTCAATTATGTAAGAGAATTCACAAACAACATATTTCACTTATATATTATTTTAAGTAGACTATGAAAATTAAATCTAAGCGTTAATTTTTCAAAGTCTTGACTACTGTTCCATGTTTTTAGTCAATTTAGGTAATGTATAACAGGCTTAAGGAACGTATATATGTAGTCATCACAACAACAGTGTATACAGAGACGGGCAAATCAGACGGCCGTTCCGGAATCCGCCACGATTCCTCATCAGTGATCTTAGTGATAGTTCTTAATCTTTCAATATCCTATATAAGCTACTAATATTTGAAATCGTAACCCAGAATTGCAGATTTGATTCCAAATATCTTCACTGAATAGAGATATTGAAAGAAAACTATTGGGAGTATGAATGTATAAACTCATAATTGTGACTAACTTCATATCTATCATACGCGCCATTTTTTTGACATTGACAGCTATTCTATCTCAAAGAGCGCCAAAAATACTATAAGAATTGATCTGTCAAATAATTTTCATAATTTTACAAAAGTGTTTTACTATAGCTGAAAATGTCGAATTTCGTGTCAACAAAACAACATTTGCGGGAAGTTTTAATTTGCTTCTTCCATTTAAAGAAAAACGCAACTGAAGCACATCGTTTACTCACTGAAGCTTATCCTGACTGTGCTATAGACGGTAGAATGTGTCAGGTGTGGTATGCCCGTTTCAAAAGTGGTGATTTTGATGTTGAAGACAGGGAACGTTTAGGCGGCCCAAAAAAGTTCGAAGATGAAGAATTGAAGTCATTACTCGAAGAAGATTCATGTCAAACGCAACAAGAACTTGCAGAATCTTTAGGGGTTGATCAATCAACCATTTCTAAGCGATTAAAAGCATTGGGAATGATTCAAAAGCAAGGAAATTGGGTGCCGTACGAATTAAAGCCGAGAGACGTCGAACGACGATTTTTCACATGTGAACTGCTGATTGAACGACAGAAAAGAAAGAGTTTTCTGTATCGTATTGTGACTGGCGATGAAAAGTGGATACGTTACGATAACCCAAAGCGTAAAAAATCATGGGGACCGCCCGGACATGCATCAACATCAACGGCAAAGCCGAACATCCATGGATCCAAGCTCATGCTGTGTATTTGGTGGGATATGAAAGGTGTCGTGTATTATGAGCTATTTAAACCGAATGAAACGATCACTGGCGACCGCTACCGACTACAATTGAAGCGTTTGAGCCGAGCATTAAAGGATAAGAGGCCAGAATATGAGAATAGACACGACGAAGTTATTCTTCAGCACGACAATGCTCGGCCGCATGTTGCAAGGCAAGTAAAAACATACTTGGAAACGCTGATGTGGGAAGTGCTACCCCAACCGCCGTATTCTCCAGACAATGCTCCTTCTGATTACCACTTGTTCTGATCGATGACACATGGCCTGGCTGAACAGCACTTCCGTTCTTTCGAAGAACTCAAAAAATGGGTCGATTCGTGAATAGCCTCAAAAGATGAGGAGTTCTTTCGACGCGGAATCCGTATGCTACCAGAAAGATGGGAAAAGGTTGTGGCTAACGATGGACAATACTTTAGAGAATAAATTTATAATCACTTTTTCACAATAAATGTCCAAATTACGAAAAAAAATATGAGTTTATACATTCATACTCCCAATACCACTACCGTTCTGTATACATATTTGCTGTTGTGTTTTCTCATTGTAACTAGTCAACATAACCGTTTGTTATTGAAACTTCACTATTTATTTCTTTCACTATTTACTATTACAATTTGGTTTGCTAGAGAAATATCTTCAACACCAAAAAAATAGCTGTATAAAATTCTTTAAATGACCACATAATATTCAGTCATATTATTATATAAAAATGTGGAATCTGGCAGAAAATATGGATCGGGGGACCTACATGGAAAAAAAAAGATTTGTGAAAAATAAACAAAATAATATTCAAAAAAAAAAGAAGCAGAATAATCAGGAAAAATTGCCATTTCGCCCTGTAATTTAGAAATTTCATGAGATACTCAATATAAATTTATGGGTAAACTGCAAACATTATAGCCCAAAACTTGATTATTACAGTTTCAAAAAGGAAAATATTCAAAGTGGCATGGAAAAAATTGAGTTAATAAAAAATACTGAATTATTATTGAAATGAAATGAAATTAATGAAATTATGATCGGCAATTAAAAATTACGGGGCAAACTGTAAAAATTTATGAAAATATTTTTTAAATCACACATTTACTTTGTTTTATATGTCAAATATTTTTCTATATATTATCATTCAATAAAATAACTTTCAAACTGATTGGTTGGCACCTGGATTTGCTTCTTTCTGTAATGAGACTTTTGGATTATTTATCCGGAACATTCTACTGGAAGCTAGTAAGATTTGGGATGTTTAAATGAAAGTTTTATTATTTTATTAGCAAAAGTCTTTAACATTGGATGTCCATTTTATAATTGTATAGAACAATTTTCCAAAAACCATTGAAACTGAAACACCATCTTTTTTTGAATTATCCTAGAATCTTGAAGATAGCTGATCGAGTTGTTTGCTTTTGATCAATGCGATTTGAAGCTATGTATAGGGAAGAGAACATAATATTCTATAACTTTTCAACTATTGCTTTTGATATCAAAAGTATTATTATGCGTAGTAAAAATTCAATTTCCAATTTGATAATTTACAAAATCACACTGTAAAAATTGATTTGAAACTCCAATAATATTAACTGTATTGTGAAGTATAATGTGCTTATTCATTCGTAAATTTTATTGATTCATTCTGGATATTATAAATTAAACTCAAGGGAATTATTGTTTGATCGTAATCAAGTATTACAGTTTTTCGTTTGCTATCCGTAACTGTAATTATTATCAGAAATCCAATGAATTATTACAGAATATTTTTTCCGTGTACTACTACTGCTATTACGGCACAACAGCTCTTGGAGGGCCAAGGCCGAGCTTTTCGCATCCACTCATGTTTTATGAGTTATGTTTATACACGAATGGAAGGGGCCTACAGTTTTATGCCGAATCCGAACGGCAAAGTGAAAAGCTTTTCATAGAAATTTTTTACTCTTGGAGGCTTGCCATTGCCAGCCAAGAGGTGGTGCCATGTAGAAAAATTTTTATTTTTGATCTTTGATCGTGCCGAGATATGAGCCCTGGCATCTCTGCATAGCAGTCCAACACACTAACCACTAGGCTACGGCGACCACGGATCGGGGGACCTACACAGAGCTTAAACGTTTTCGGGCAGAAAAATAGCTCAAAAATGCAGTTGCTCTGAATTATTTGTCTGCAATGTGAATAGGCTTGAAATCGTACAAAGTTCAGAAACTCCCAGATCGTAATGTTACGAAAAACATTGACGCGAGTAATAGAAAAAAATTGCAGGCAAACTTTGTAACAAAATTTCAGTGTTGCATCTTGGAAACATATGTATTGGCGGACTTTTTGCAGCTTCCAGGCAACGACTTTTATGTAGCCGATCAGCGGGAAAATATGCCAAAAAAGTACAGAATACAAAAAAAATCTAAGTTCCCTTAGAAATTTCTCGTGTGGCAAGCCATTTGCAGCTGCGGAAGAAGAAGAAGAAGTATGTAACTTCTGGGTCAATAAACATATTGCGGAATGCTTGCAAAAGAGGTTAAACCATTTGTAATGCAGCATAAACTATCCAACTTTTTTTGTCCTGATCTGGCAATGAAGTAAGAGATTTTTCAAGATGGTCCAGCTCACGAGCGGTAATCGCTAAAGCTGAAATATTTAGGAAATCATGATAAAATAGACCGAGGTTCATCTTCAGAGCTGTACAACAAGATCGATTTTTTTTTTGTGTATGGGACTCGAGGCACTTTAATGTACATCCATACATATATATAAAATTTTTTATATTTATTGTTTTTTGTTATGTGAAAAAATCTCTTTTCTCTCTCTTTTCTTTTTAAAGTTTGCACTTTTCTCTACGGTAACCGACGTATTGGGTATTATAGCTAATATCGGTAGCAAAATAAAAATCTTTCTTTTCATCGTATTTAAAGTAAAATTTCAAGCTGATCCGGAAAATCAAAGTGGGTTTTCTGGGTTAGGTTAGGATAGCCCATTTGAATGTTTCCCCAGATGGGGTAAAATTTAAATCATAAAATGACAAAAACATTACAGTTCTAGGTGTTTAAAATCTACTTAGTACAAACTTATTTCATCCGGTAGTTTTTTTTTTCAAAGAGTTAAGATGTAAAACTAAAATAAATACACTCGAAGTTTGTTTTAAAATAATTAAACAGTACACTTAACATTAATTTGCTTTTTCTTTCAGTGAAATATCTGCTCTTAAGCGCGTTGCTTCTAGGCATCGCATTGACAGTGCCAACAGCAGCGGAAGATCAACCCGCTCGCATTGTTTGTTACTTCAGCAATTGGGCCGTGTACCGGCCGGATGTTGGGCGCTACGGTATTGAAGATGTACCCTCTGAATTGTGTACACATTTAGTATACTCATTCATTGGGGTAGACGATAAATCATGGGAAGTATTAGTGATCGATGAGGAATTGGATATTGAACAAAATGGTTTCCGTAATTTCACACAACTTCGAAAGAAACATCCGAACTTGAAACTACAAATTGCTGTAGGCGGATGGGCGGAAGGTGGATCCAAGTATTCACAAATGTCAGCGGTACGTGAAAGACGTTCAAGTTTCATACGTAGTGTAGTACAATTTATGAAGAAATATGATTTTGATGGTTTCGATTTGGATTGGGAATATCCCGGAGCAACAGATCGTGGTGGCAGTTATGGCGATAAAGATAAATTTTTGTATTTCGTGCAAGAGCTGAGGCGCGCATTCGATCGTGAGGGGCGTGGTTGGGAGATAACAATGGCAGTACCGGTGGCAAAGTTCCGCTTACAAGAAGGTTATCATGTGCCTGAGTTGTGCGAGTAAGTGTTAATTAGCTAAGAAATTATGAAAGCGTAGGTAAATTATTATAATTTCTAGATTACTTGATGCTATACATGCAATGACCTATGATCTGCGTGGCAATTGGGCAGGATTCGCTGATGTGCACAGCCCGCTCTACAAACGTAAACACGATCAATATGCTTACGAAAAACTGAATGTGGTGAGTAATTAAGAAGGAAACTTCTTTTCACTTTTATCGAATGAGCTCTTGATAACTTTTTCTCTTTCTTACTTTCTCAAGAATGATGGTCTCGCACTGTGGGAGGATATGGGTTGCCCGGCTAACAAGTTAGTGGTCGGTATACCATTCTATGGACGCACCTATACGCTAAGTAGTTCCAACAAAAACTACAATATGGGCACATACATTAATAAGGAAGCAGGTGGTGGTGCTCCAGGACCTTATACAAACGCTAGCGGTTTCCTAGCGTACTATGAAATATGTACTGAAGTTCAAGATAAATCGAAAGGATGGACTGTTGAATGGGATGACGTCGGCATGGTACCGTATACCTACAAAGACACACAATGGGTCGGCTATGAGAATGAAGCATCCGTTCAGATCAAAATGGATTTCATTAAGCAAAAGGGTTATGCAGGTGCAATGACTTGGGCAATTGATATGGATGATTTCCATGGTCTGTGCGGACGTGAGAATGCGCTTATGCATATTCTTCATGATAATATGCGGAACTATCGTGTGCCTGAGCCAACGCGCGAGACAACACCTCGGGTAAGTGTGCGGCATTGGTGTTGAATGATAAAACTTAGCTGCCAAAATTCGGTAGCTAAAATATTTGTAGCCAGTAAACAAATCATTATTTGTTTATAAATTGCTTCTCTTATTTTTTGGCTTGCCAAAAATGCTAAAATATTTAAATTTGCAAATTGTAAGAATAATTTATTATTCTGTTTTTCTATATTCACAAAAAAAAAAAAACAAAACAAAAAAAAAAAAATTGTAGCCAGAATGGGCAAAACCACCAGCAACACCACCAAATCCCGATGAAGGCAACGTTATAGCCCATGAGACAACATCGAAACGTCCGAAACCAAAACCACAACAAACGACAACGACGACAAAGCGTCCCAGCTCGACAACAACCAGAAAATCAACAAGTGTGGTAAGTTTGAAAAAGAAACAAAAATTGCTGATGAGGGTAACAGGGGCAGTAATATCATATTCTTCAAATTCCTTTAAGAGTTTGCGATTAAATTTCTATCAAGCAACAATTCAAAATACAATAATTTGCAGCATTCTCATATTTTCTTTTCGATATTTCACAATCCAACAACAAAGCTATACAGCATAGAATAGTGATCGCCCTATTTTTAGTTTAGCTCTGCATAAGCTTTTATAAAAATAGACATTTACGCTACAGAGAAATTGAAAAATTCTCTTATAGTCAGCATAGAAAATTTGGCAAAAGCAAATCAAGAACAACATCAAAAACAAAAGGAAATAAAACAAGAAATAATCATTTAATTTGTTGTGAATGTATTTGTTTGTAGTTTAGTATTTTTGATAGCGCCACGCCCACGCCGCTTGCTCAATCAAAGCCAAGTTAATTGAACTGTAAAAGTGCAATGAACGCATGAAAATCATAGAATACTGCTTGCTAACAAACAAATTGTGTAAATATGCAAATGAAACTATTGTAAAAATACATAGTGACAAAATAAAAAACTATTTAAGTAATTTGGGGTTCAGGGATTTTTATACGTTTACGTTTTAATTTTTGTAATACATCAATATACATGTATAAATAAAAAATACTGAGGACTTTAAACAGAGCAATGACCGATTTGGTTTCAACCTTCTCCAGACCATTTTTTTAATAAATTTTCAAAAAGATGCAATCGGTGAAAGTATTTAATTCAAAATATTAAATGTAATAAAAAATTCTGTGATATTTTTTTTCAATCTACCATCCGATATGCAAGTCCATTTAAAAGTTGTTGGCCGATCGTAATTCCCCAGTATAACTTGCAATTAGTATGACAGGTGAAAATTTTTTTTATGGCTCTCATGGATAGTAAAAAATTATCAAATCATATCTGGATTTTTCTAGCTTCAATTGAAATTTTAAAAAAATTTGCTACATAACTCGGCATAATAAGTTTTTTACATCTTTTCAGTTCTTTTCTTTTATTATCAATAATCGGTCAATATTTGAATATAGACGAATTGAAATAGAGCAATAAAATACCGATGAAAAAGTTACAGAAACCAGCTCAATTTTCTAGCTTTTGCCATATCTTTATCATTTTTGAGTTTTTATTATTTGTGATTTTTTATTTCGCCGAAAAAAGCCAAAATGTTCCCTACAAAAGACGACTTTTAAAGGTTTTTTGAAATGATCCAGCTCATGATACAGGGGCGGATACAAGGGCGGGAACAGGGGGAAATTTTCTCCCTCAAAAGGTTTTCAAACACTTCAAAATTTAATAACTTAAACAAGCAAAAAGGTGAACATAATTAGTTATTGTCGTTTTCAGTTATTACGATTTACTTTCAACTATAAGAATAAGGAATAATCTTGCTCATTAAACCACTTCCCTTCTCAATGGAAATGTGCTGAAATAATAATGATACCTAAACCAAATAAACCTGAAAACTCAGGGTCCTCATATAGACCTATAAGTTTGCTGGCAATATTCTCGAAAATATTCAAAGTAGTAGATTGCTAATAATACAAGAAAATAAGAATATAGTTCCGAATCACCAATCGTCATAAGCAATATCATCAATATTGGAACATTCAAGAAGCGTTCGAAAAAGTTTGGCATCAAGTTCTGTTATACAAATTAAAGAATTTACTTCCAGCTCCATTTTATTTAGTCTTAAAATTCTATGTCAAAGTAAATGATGAAACATCAGCCAAATGTCAAGTAAAAGCCGGAATACCATAGGGTAGTGTTCTGGGTCCTGCTCTTTATTCGATTTTTACCTGCGACTTGCCTGAAACTGATGGTGTTGCTGCTTATCCAGACGATACTGCCATTTTAGCGTCAAATTAATCTCCTACAGAAGCTGTTAGTTCAGAAACAGATCGACGACGTTCAACAATGGTTACTTCGTGGATGACTGCTTGACTGGAGTTTCATTTCCTTCAGGTTTGATTCCCAGATGGGGTTAAATTCTTAAAAAATGTCCAAGTGAATTGTTCTAATAAAATGGATAATTTCGGTGATTTAGTTCTTAAATACGTGACTCAAGTACCAGTTCAACGGGTTCTATTCTCAGGTAGAGAATTGAATCCACCAAAAAAAAAAAAAAACGAATTATAGGTTTCGAGGCGATATAAAGAAAATCCCAGAATATAGGGTAGGAATCAGCAACCTTGAATTATTTTTAAAATTCTTTTAATTCTCGACCCATTATAAACCAATCTAAAACCGAAAGCTGAATAAATGTTTCCTATTGTTATATTTTCCACTATCCTTTACTTTGAAAATAGATTGTAGAATTTGTGAAATGATTTGCTACAAGATCAGGTTTTCCCCAAAATGCGTAACGTACCAGTAAGTTTTCACACGGCCATACCTTTGAAATTGTTAGTCATCGAAATAAAGTTTATGAATAAGCAAAAAAAAAAAAAAAATTATGGTAACGCTCCAGCCCGCGTTTGGTTTATATGGAGAATTTTTATTTTTTATTTCCCCTCCCAAAAATGTTTCCTATATCCGCCACTGCATGATAGCTTATTACGAATGCCGAGATATTTTATAAAATATACTAATTTATAGGATGAGATAGTACCAAGATTTTTTCCTGAAGCACCTTAATGCACATAAGAGTTAAAACAAAGCAATACTATTACTCCCACAAATTTTTACCAGAACGGACCACTTGGACTAATTCATTGTTTTTTTTTTTTTAAAGTCTTTGAGCGTTATACAGTCTTTATTATAGTTTAATTTTATAACACAAAGTTCGCGACTTTTATCGTAATTCAGTAGAGTTATTAAATATTGTCCTCATCAATTTTTAATCATTAACTCGTTAACTATTGATGATAGCATCTTACTGCCTGTAATATTGTAGCTACATTAGTGCCCATTATACAAATATTTCAAAAACAAACTATAGAAGAGAGGAACCAAAAATGGAAAGCCATCTATTGAACGAATTTAGAGCCCAAAGAGTATTTGAAATCTTATCTCATAAGCTAACTTTCCATCGAAACCTTTTTTGATATAATCCCAACGGAAATAAAATTTAAGCTGGTTTAAAAAAAGTCAAAATTTAGATTTTCAAAAAATGGCCTACAGGTGGTCTCTCTAAATATTACTATTGTTTTAAATTTATAAAAAAAAAAACTTTTACATACAAGAAAAAGTTTATAATTAATAATACTTTAAATTAAAAAGTTGGTTAAAAAATCTACTAGAAATTAAGAATTCAGTCTAAGTATCTACTTTGGGGCCTAAACAAGTGTCTACCTTAGGATCATGACGCAATTTTTTAATCGTAGGTGCAAAATTTTGTTCACACGCAATATTATTCATATTTATTTACAATTTTTTTTCGAGCTTACACTGACCACAAGTGAAATAGTTTTTTTTTACGGTATCTTAGCTAAAATTTAACTATAGACAGTCCAATAGAGTACAAGTTATTAACCAAAAACTGATGTGGTCAATTGTTGAAAAATCCACTAAATTACAAAACCTAGGAAGGTCGATAGAATTTGATTGCAACTTTGCTAAATCCAGCGAGTGTTTTACTCGATATTTCAGAATATAAGTGTAAATATTTTCAACGCCTGGGAGTTGATTATGTTTTCAGGTTTATTTTGTTTTTTGTGTTTACTGGAAACAGGAACCTTGGATACGAGAATAAAAATTTTGACACTCTCGACCTTTTGGGAACCCTAATTGCAATATTGTTTATTTAATTTCTTGATAAGTTTAATATACAAAATATAATTTTATTTGTTTATTTTTTTTTTGTTCCAGAAACCTTCACAGAAACCAAAACCTAAACCGACAACAGAAAAACCCACACCAGAACCAGAAGTTATTGTAGAACCCAACGCTGGTGGTAGTGGACATGATATTAACGATGTTGATTGTACCAACAAAGATTTTATACCACATTCCGATTGTAGAAAGGTAAGTTATACATCTGTAAATCAAATAAATAAATGCAAGATTAATAATTGCTGGTGCTGCAGGGATAATACACTAGACTAACATCTCAAGGAATCGAATGCTATAAAAATAAATCATGATTTCTGTTATTTCTAATTTCAATTTCAATCATCAGTAAAAAGTGTGTTCACGCAACTTGTTCTTTTTCCTATGCAAACTATTCCAAAAACGTTCCAAAATTTTTTTATATTATTTTTTTAATGTTCTTAATGCTTTCAAGAATTGTTTCAATTGTTCTCAATGTTCTTAAAAATTCTTTAAATTGTTCCTAAAACTATTTTTGATTAACCCCTTGTGGACCAAGACCCGACTGCAATAATTAATTTACTTTTTTCGATGAAATCGTAGTTATTATAGCTTCTAATAAAAATACAAAGTTGAAATTATTGCAAGGATCTGCAAGAATTAGTTATAACTGGTATCCCTAACGCTCGTATTTATACAGTTTTTCGCGGTATTATACAGTTTTTTAGACTCAAAAACCGCATACCGCCTTTTTTACCAAAATACCGCGTTTATACTAAGAAAAAAATATAAAATTTTTGAACGCTAAGAAATTCAAATTTAAAATCGCAATTGCAACTGGTGAGTATACTTTGATAGAAGTGGAAACATTAAAGGCGATTCTGATCGTCAAATGTAACTTCAAATATCCATGTGTTGATTTCTATAAATACCTCATTCCAAATCCGGAATCGCTTCCTCAAATTTTTTCTAAGCACAAATTCAATACAACTACAGAAGGATATATTAAAATGTTGAACGAAGACGATTCAGATAGTCAATTTTCATTGAAAAAATTAATACCGCAAAATATACAGTTTTTTCAATTCGATTTACAGTTTTTTAAAATTTTTTGGTAGAAATATACAGTTTTTGGTCCGAAAAAAGATACGAGCGTTAGGTATCCCTAATGCATTTTTTTCACTATGTCATATTCCCTGTCAAAAAGAGAGAATTTCCTATATATAAACAACATGTTGGCAAATTTGACTGGATTTGACAAAGTGAGTAGCACCTTTGGGTCAGGGCGAAGCGAAAATAAGAAACTGTACGAATTTTAGTATACTCTAACGTAACTACGGCCTTAAATCATACAAATATTTTGCTTTAAGATTTTATAATTCGATAATTGTAATGGTACCTTTAAGTACCTTCGGTCGACAAAGTGTTAAAATAAACGATCTGACTCGCAGTATTTAGTTCTTGGGGGATAAAAGCCATTCCATCTCACCCGCAAAATTCCATTTCTCCCCGAATCGTCAAATTTATTGATTCGGAAAAATATGATAAAATGACAAAACTCCGAAACCACTCCGTGTACTTATAAACAACGATTCAAACTAAAGTTTGGTACATTACGTGATTTGAAAAAAGGGGTTCCATCTTTCCTACCAAAATATTTATTGGAATAAAGCTTAAAATATGCACAAAACTCCGAATAACATTTTAGACCCAAGTTCCATTAAAATATAAGCATAAATAAGAATAAATATTCTTTTTTCGTCAATATTTTCCAATTAAATACTCAGCAATCTCACAGACCTACGAGGTTTCAGATAATACAGAGCAATGACTGATTTCTAGTGTAATTTTGGCAACACATAACTTGATCCAAAAGTGCGAAAATTTCAGTTCCGAATAATCTTTTTGAAATACTTAAAACAGTTTCTTTTAATTCATTTCATTTAATTTGTCGCAAATTGGAAACTGTTGTAATTTTTGCTTAGGAAGTGCAAAATTCTACTGGTAGTAAGTCACTCTTTGTTCCCAATTTTCTCTTTAAAAACTTAATTTTGCTGGCGTGCGTTTTGTCCCTCAAAAAATTGAGAGCTGCAAATTTAAAGAGTAACAGTTTTTTTATTTCGTTCTTACTTAGGCTCATTAAACTATCCTATTTAATTAAACTATTTCATTTCATAACCTTTTATCATATCATTTGATTCTTTTCTTCTAGTATTATCGTTGTGTACATGGCGAACCTGTTGAATTCGAATGCAAAGAAGGCACGGCTTTCCACACCGTATTGAATGTATGCGATTGGATCGAGAATAGCGATCGTTACTATTGCACCAAAAAGAAACAGAAAACATTGAGCAACGAAACTAAAAAATAATTCAATTATATTAAATGAAAATTAATTAAATTTTAGTGATATACTTACATACATATATTTATAAATTTAGAAATTAAGCAAATTAAATATTTTAATAAAATTAAATATTTTTTGTATATTTATGTGAAATAGTTGATGGTTTTCTTTCTTTTCAATGCTGCAGGCTATTATTTTCATAAAACTTTTGTTTATATTATTAAATAAAAAGGTATCTACATGCATAAATTCTATTGGGTAAGGGTTAGCTTCGATGTGCTTCGAAGTGCATATTTGAAATATTTCTTACTTTGTCACGGTCTGCGATTATAAAAGATATTAAATTTTTGTTTAATCTTTTATCATTTCTTATACATTACATTTCAAAAAAAAAAAAATAAATAAAAACTTAACAATAATAACTCAAAACATAAGACGATGAGGCTAAAAACAAATATTAAATTAAAAAAAAATATGAGTTATATTATTTAAATAATTATGAATAAGAAATAATTTCTATTTCTTGAAGATGAATGCTAAATCCTAACTATAAATTGTTGCTAAAATGTTGCGAATAAGATTAAAATTTCTACAAATTATTAACAGCAACACAAAAAATAATTGCAGTAGACCGTGACTACATATAAATTATCACTAACAGAAGGTTCTGTTGCTCATTCTACAAATCTTGATCATGTGTCGCCAGCTCAGATTAACTTAAGGTTGATGAAAAAACAACAAAAAAAAAAAAATAAGTAAAAAACCCATACTCTTATGACAATGTTTTATATTCCTTTTCTTATGAGATAAAGAATGTGCCTAATTGTTTGCATTGAACTTTTGTCATCATTAATATTTGCGCTAATAATCTTAAATAAATTGTAGCAAATGTGACAAAAATTTCATTTTACATAGCTATACCTATGTATCTGCAAGTATGATCAACATTTACCTTGGATAGCGACAGCAACAGCAATAACAACCAAAGCAACAAAAAATAACAAGAGCATTAACAGCAATAACAACAGCTGTTGCTACGTTATTACCAACAGTGATAAATATTCAATTTTAATTTTATTTTTTTTTTATATATATATTTTTTTTTTGTGCTTTCATTAAATATATTTTATATTTTTTATTTTGTTAATTTTTTTCTTTGCTAGCGAGTGAGTAAAATTGACGTGTGCAGCATGAAATTAAATCATTTGTGGCATAAAACAAATCGCGCCCAAAAGCTCTCAGTGCTCTTTTTTTTTGCTTTGAGTGTGTGTTTGATTTTGTGTATTAAATAAATAAATTTTTAATATAGGTGTATATACAATGTATGAATTTTTTTAATTTTGAATTATATGTATATATTACTTTATTTTCTTTTCTTTTTTTTTTTTTTTTTTTTGTTGCTTCTAAATCCTACGTACGAAAAAAAAATTAGTGTTTCATTCGTGCCAAATCATCTATCCGCAATGATCCGCATTAGAAAAATAACAGCAACAACAAAATCATATAGAAAAAAGTTGAGAAATTTTTCTTTTTCGCAATTTGCGAGTTGAAATCAAAAAAATTCTATATTTAAAACTTGAGCATCGTCGAAAGAAAGCTACGACAGCAACAACAAAAGAAAAACAATTTTGGTTTTTGGTGTGTATGAATGAGCATAGTAAGGTACGGCGGGGTACATATTAGATAGCAGTCATAGAAAATTTCAATTTAGTTTAGTTTCGTAAAAGATTATTAACTTATGTAAATTTTATGATATTCAAAAGAAAACTCGGACACTGCTTATATTTTTAAATCGAACAGGAGTATGTAATATTCCAAAAAAAAAAAAAAAATTTTAAAAAAAATGTTGATTCACATTTAAAAGAAACGAATGAGCATAACCGATACGCCAAAAGCATGTTCTTATCAGCTTAACATCTGATAGATTCTCCATTGGAGAACGACAAATGTTCAACTGATTTTTGGAAATAGACGGAGTGTTTAGTTTAGTAGCTGTGCACACGGACGCAAGCATGAAAGCTTGTCTGAAAGAGAGATAGATAGTACGAGATAGAAACTCGCCCGTGAATAAGACCTCTTGGGTTCGTTAATGGATAGAGGTATTCCCTGAGTATTGATTTTCTATATCAAAAAAAAATTGCCAGCAAAATATTATCGTGCAATAACAAAAATCGGATAAGGAATGATTTATTTATTTAGACGACGTTAAGCTATTGTACCTGGATATAAGTTTCTGGTGAGGTATAACTAGGGCAAGGAATATCTGTTGAAATAAAAGCTTGGCATAAATCCAAACAAAATATTTTAAGACCAGCCGCTGCAGAGGTAGTAATCGAGGGCTATATTGTTTTTTCTGAGCGCCGATCTTCAATTTTTTAAGTTTCTGGCTTTTCAAATGCTAGTCAACTTAAAATTTCTTTTCGCAACTTACTAAAAGGTTATCAAAATTATTAAAAAATTATAAATATGGAAATCAAAAAAAAAAAAAAAGAAGTAAAATATGCAAAAATATGCACAGTTTCCCAAAAATATGCATTTATTTTAAAATATGCAAAAGTATGCACTAACGATTGAATGTCATTTTAAAGGAAATTTCAGGATTCGTAAAGATAACTTGACTATTTCACTTTTGAGATGCCCAGTAAAAACATGCATTTGCATGGAATTCCTTGCCCTAGTTATAATACTTCTTAAATACCGTGGTCAGATGGGTTATAATACCAGATTCATTCAACTCCAGAGCATTTTGCTCTCACTTATACTCAACAATTATGATTGGTCAATTGAAAGCATAAGGTTTTCGATTCGCATTGTAGTTCGTAAAGTTTCAACATGCCTGAACTGTATTTACTACGTAACACTTTTTATTCTAAAGATATCAGAAGGGGAGGGAACGGTTGAGTAGATTTTTCCTTCCTTCCCAAAGTCTTTTAATTCATATATTCTAATGATCTCAAATATTTTTTTGGAAGAAGGGGCATATACCATAGTCAGAGAAAGATTCATAAATAAGAAGATCTGAAATTTACTGACTCTTTTTGATACTTCATTTAAACATAGTGTCTGCTAATCGATGGTTTCTATCTGAACTTCGTCTCACTTCCACTCATAATATCTAATGATATCTATGACTAGTACTCTACGTTAATGATACAACAAAAATTCTATATGAAATGACATTTTAAAAGTAAAAACTGTTTTCAAATGTGATTCTCTCTCAAAAGAATAATATAAATACACTCACAAGCCTAAAACGCGAACAGCGAAATCAGAAAGAAAAACTCACTCAAAATTTTCGCCAAATATTTTATGTGTGTAAAAACCAAAGAAAAATTATTGTGGATTTTCAATATGAAAATATCAAAAAATTTTCGCGGTCACAAGGTAAATTTGTGAGATCTCCTTGTTGTGTTACGAATTGGTTTTGGACCGGGAGAGATCGACTCGTATACTCGTACTCGTATATTTAAAATTTTCATTTATATTAATAATTTTCATACAAAAAAAATTACAAAAAAAATTAAAAAAAAAAAAAGAAATACGGTTTTATTTTTATTAGATTTTAAATTTTTGAAATAATCAATTTGAAAAACGAAAACGATACGAAAAAAAAATAAATTTTAAAATCACGAAATAACGAAAAATACGAAAGGAGCAAATTAGAAAGCAAATTTAGAGCTGACAATCGTTGAAAGGGACACAAAGGATTACCCAGGAAACGATTGTTGGTCTAAAGACGTACGCGATTCATTCTAAATATATAGCTTCAAAAGCAATCAATCGATTACTATATACATATATTTATCGTTGTTTATATATATATATTTGTATATATAACTCGAGCGAAAGCGAGCGAACGGAAGTGAATAACGGATGTGAAATAATATAACGATTTTTTTAATTATAATTTGTAGCGTTGATTTTTTTTTTTTCCTTTTTTTATAACGTTTTCAATTGCATAAACTTAATTTTAATTTGGACTTTTTTCTCAATATTTTTTAGTGCATTCCGCAACGAAATATAAATTAAAATTTTATATTAATGCAGAATACGAGAGTGCAGATATTAATTTTTTCAACTTAACAATTAAATAAATATAAATCTAAATTTATGAGGTGGTTTAAGTACTAACACTATTTCAAAACACAAATACACACATACACAACGCTAGGAGATTCCTAAAGGATATTGATATTTTGTTATGGGGCGGTTAACGTTTTGGGTCCTTTTCGGACTTATATTATCGGCCGTCTCATTTAATGGTAATAATGAACGAATGAAGAATCGTAATTATTTATAAAAAAAAAAAACATTAATATGAAAATGCAAACTGTTGCTGACATAAAATCAATCATTTTTACACTGAAATCTGAATACATCTAAAATTAAATAATTTTTTTTCATACAAAATTTATGAAAAATGAACTTATATAATAATCTGAAGCAACAGAGGCCAACAACGGGCAAATGTGTTGTCGTCGTATCGTCGTGAAATTGAAACGCCTCTAACTTTTACGCTACCCTAGCCAAAAAACAAGAAAAAAAGCAACAAAAAAACGAAAAACGCTACCAACAGGCAGCAGCAATACTAACAGCAAATAGTAGTGTTAGCCAGCAGCAACAGCAACAACCACACAAAAAACAACCACAAAAAACATCGAAAATTATCGCTCACCGAAGGCACAATTTATTATGCAATTTTTTTTTTCTTATTTTTTGGTGTTCTTGTGAATATTCTAGTAAAAACAAAATATTATTTTTGAAAAATATTCTTTAATATTTGTGCGCGGTCTTCTTCGTACTTCGTTTTATGTGAGTCTATGTGGTTGTGTATCTTATGGCTACTATATGAATTTGCGGCGAGCATCGTAGTAGTCGTCGTTATCGACGATGTTGTCGCGCACTTAAGCAAATAAATGTTGCTCATACGCCTTCAGCAGACCTCAACACATCGCGCACAAAATGAAGCGCAGCATTAAAAAAAAACCTCAAAAATATATGAAAAAAAGAAAGCCCCTGAGCAAAATTTGCTAACGACAATTTTCGAAAAAATATACATATAAAATAATAAAAATAAATAAATTTATAAAATAAATCGAAAAGAAAAACTCACACGAGCAGAATACGAAATACTGCGACTAAATTTCGTCGTTGGTAATAATTTAAAATTAGAATATTTTCTTTAAAAAAAAGAAGAAATTATTATTATAATGTAGACTTGCCATTTTTAAATACATATATGTATGTATGTATGTGATCAACAACAAGTGAAAAAAAACAAACACAATAACAAAATCTACACCAAAAAATTGTGATAAAAGAGAAAAAATATATATGTTATTTATATATGCAAATATTAAAAAGGAAAGAAGATTTTGGTTCTTGCTGCTGCTACTGAGAATATAAAAAAAAAAATAAATAAATTATAATAAACTAAAGAAAAAATGAAAATGAGAAACATTTACATATGTACATATGTATATAATCTTATGCACGATAGATGTATGAATATTTATGTTCAATTGAGCACTGCTCACATCAATGAATTTTCATTTTACCTTTTCACACATTGAGTGGTTTGAAAGTTTTGATGTTAGCGTTTACGTTGGTGCTGTGGTGTTGAGCATCAGATTCCTTATTACTACCACCAACAATGAATTGATTCGAGAAATTGCTGCTGCTGTTTTTGTTGTTGTTGCTGCTTTGTTTAAAAGTGATTTTTAAAATTGTTTTTCTTCAATTGTTTGTTTGAAATCAAAATAAACAACAAGGAAGTTATAAACATTCGAGCATCGATCGATTCGATCATGTCGAAAATATAAAAACAATAACAAAAATAAATTTCATATAAAATCTATTATTTGAATTAAAAATAATTTTATTTCTGTTGTGTATACAATAAGTGGTAAATATATACACATCCATAGATTCAGATTATTGACATTTATATGGGCTTTTATTTTGTAATTTGATGATAAATATTTATATTATTTGGCTATTATTACTTTCGAGGGTATTGAGAATATGTTTATACAGTTTACTGTCAAAATAATAGTACATAGTGGCATATGAAAAAAGTTCCATATAACTCAAGCAATATTATTTAGTGACATATTTTATAATACTTAATTATAAGATATTAAAGTCATGAGTGTTTGTAACATAAAAATATTATTTGGATGGTCAAAAATATAGTAGTAGTTTAGTTTTTAAAACTTAGCAAAATTGCCTTTTCGGCTATAATAGCAACACACCGACGTGACACAAAATCAACTAAAAATGTAAATCTTCTGCACGAGTTGAATGTTGAAAAATTTCAAATAGACTAACAAAAGTTCGCCAATTTGGTTGGAAAAGGAGACAAATTAAACTTAGTGTCTTTGCATTTCATAATTTGTTATCAAGTCGGTAGATCAACCTATCAAAACCTTCCTCAAAATTTTCTTTTTGAAGCTGTTTTGCATTTTTCCATACCATAGATCTTTATCACCTATTACGATTTCATTAAAAATGCTAGACCCTCTGTTTTCATATTTTATAAGGACAAATTGGGAAAAACGATAACTTGCTTCTTTTCAACCTTCATTTAAAATTCATAGAACACATTCTTCGATTATCCCAAAAGGTTTTCTAATATTTCGCGGCACAACCATAGCATTCAGTACATCAGCTATCATTTCTTTGGTCAATCCTGGATATTCGTTAATTTTAGGCTTCACCAGAGCCATATTTGTGCCATCCGCCGAAGTTTTACTATACAGAAAAATGTCTGGTCTGGAATCATTGAAGCCACTTGGAAACACTCACTATATATGCCGCATTCCCTTCATAAGCATTTTGGCATTTGTAGAAAATTCAAAATGGCTTGAGTTGACGTCGAAATCCGTACTGAATTGCTGAAGATTGATATTATTTTTTCTCGTCTCCATTCTTGCCGATCTGCTTATAATTTTGAATGGAATATTTTAATATTTTTACAAATTGTTTTTTCACTTGGAATTTTTAAAAAACTAATAAAATACTACAAACTTGGCGAACTATTGCTAGTCTCCTTGTACATATGGGAGTTCGAACTGTAGAGGGGAAATGTATGAGGAATTAAAACAAAAAAATTAGCAACCATAATCCTCATAAAAAAACTAAAACAAAAAAAGTGAAAACAATCATAATTTAAAGAAAACAAAGACTTTACATTATGTCTATCCCTTGCCTCTCTTGATATCAGGAAAGAAAAGTATTTTTCGCTGGTATTACAACGAATGATCGATTTTTCCCACTTTCACCTTTTGTCTTTGCTATTCAAAAACTAAAGACCAATTGGAGTTATATCCGCCTGTGTCTGGTCATTTCAATAAAGGTTTGGGGACCCTTTATCTATCTATCTATAAAAAAAAACTTTTAATCTAGTCATATTTGACTGCAAAAAAATATTAAATATGGAAACCAATAAATAATTTTTGTGGAATATAAAAACAATAACATGTGGTGGTTAGATTAGATTAAAATGGCCAGCACACTTAGGCCAACAAGACTCATTGTAATACCATGTCCTTTATATCTCTAATGCAAATGACCTGCATTTGAACCATTAAGTACTTTTCAGGAAACTATGTAGGTGCCTGATCTGAATATTATTCAAGTCTTTAAGGTCATCGAAGACAAAGCTGTCCAGATGTTTCTTTTGTATGTGAATCACAGCTGGACATTCGCATAGAAGATGAGTTATAGTTTCCTATTCTTCCTCGTTGCCACAGCTCTTGCAGTGATTTCTATATGGAGGATCCAGTCTTTCTGCATGTTTTCCAATGGGGCAGTGCCCAGTAATCACCCAACTCACAGTACTGATGAAGTGCCTGTTGGTATGTATCAGGTCGTTCGTCCGTCGACTATCCAGCTTAAGCCAAATGAGTCTCTTAGTTTTGTAAGTGGTTTTCAGTGACCACCTTTTGTTCGTATGTTTTATTAGATTCAAAAGTAGCCTTATTTTACTCATTGCCATAGGGACGTCTATATCCTCCTTGTCAGGAGTGATTTGTAACAGTGTTCCTTTTCTAGCTAACCAGTCAGCAGTTTCGTTCCCCGGTATATCTATGTGCCCCGGCCCACAAATTAGATGCAGATCGCACTGATCAGACATCTCTTTAAGAGAAGCTCTACAGTAAAGAGCTACTTTAGAAGTAAGGTAGACAGATTCAAGAGATTTTATAGCTGGCTGTCTACCTTGATTACCATAACTTTTGCCTGAAATACACTGCATTGATCGGGCAACCAAAATAATATATTTATACTAAGCTCTTCACAAAAAATGCCAGCACCAACTCTGCCATCCAGTTAAGAGCCATTTGTGTAGAAATGGATTGAATCCTTTTTTGAAGCCGCTCTTCATTCTCCCATTCTTGTCTGTCAGGAATAAGAGTATCGAACTTGTCGTTAAAGATTGGTTTCACAAGGGCATAATCAATTGCCTTAGGTACAAAACGAAAATGATTTAGGATCGTCTTAAGGTAGTGCTGGCTGTACATTGCTTACATAGATTCAAAAGGAAGAAGGTGAAGTTTGATATCTCAATACTTGGTGGCCGTACTTCTCAGAACACCAGTGATGCAGAGTGAAGCAGTTCTTTGTACTTTCAAAAGCTGTTAATTCGAATTTACTAGTCCAAAGTCGTTCACCAGACCGCAACACCATGTAAATTTCATTAAAAAAACGAGATATTAATTTAAAACATAAATTTATAAATTCATTCATTCATAGCCATATGGTAATATTGAAAGACGATATTATGCTGAACCTCGTTCGCTAAAGAATGTTGTAGTTCAGCATATTACAGTTTTTTTAACACATTCTTTGGTTAGAGGAGTCAGGTCACCGAAACCTACGGTTTGGTATTTTAGATTTCAAGTACTGAAGATTTTATGCTTTAGACTGAGCTGTTCTTTATAACTGTATAAACATTTTTGGTTTTCATATCAACTTTCCACCATCTTACCTAAACAAATTTCCATACAGAGTTTCGGTATCGCTTGAATCTATTTTATTTCAGTTGGACCTAGATATTAGTAACCCAAATTAACGGTCTCTCAAATGTGAAACATCATTCATTATAATGATTTTCAGCTAAGTTTTGTACGGCAAAACAGTCGAAAAAGAGTGTTAAGCTATCAAAAATCCAATTGACTGAATTTCATGCTTTTTCAGCCAAGCATTACAAAATCTGATCAAATCTGGGTGGAAAACAGTCAAAATGGCAACAGGATTAAAAATGGAAAAATAGCGAAAAAGCATTTGGCTATCCCTTAGATAAATTGAAAACCTGTTTAAGTTGCTCAGTAAATATTATAGTAATCGCAATGAAATAATTCTGGAAAATTCAGAATTATGGCTATTCCTAGCTCTGCTTAAAGTCACTAATATAATTTGATTTGAATTGGTTTTTTTTATATATAAATTTGCATAATATAAATTTCAGTTATATTTTAAAACATTGGTGTACTAGTCTTTAACTAAGCGCTACTCATAGATCTTCTGTAGCTTCACTGTGACAAAGTTTTGTTAAGATTCAAATATAATTCATAACTTGTAAATATTGACCAATAGTTTTTCCAGAAAAAAGAATATTTGAAAACTTGTAAAAATTAAATTAAACATCATAAATTCAAGTAAATTAGAAGGGCGATACTATTGTATCGTCAAATCAAAAACAGTTGGAGAAAATTAAACCGAGAACCGCCATTGATTTAATTTCCCGATGAAGCAAAAAATCAAGAATAGACAATAAAAAGATATGTTTTATATGTGAATAAGTATGAGACGCATTGATTTTTTTACTCTACGTTTACAATTTTTAGTATATACAATGGTATATCACCAAAGCATTTTGCATATGCAAACTATTAAGGCCACCTTTTGGTCCATATTTTTCATAAGTATAGACTTTTAAAAGTATACTTTTCGTATCAATATTTCCAGTATTTCAACTTCTACAGCCTATTTAGCAGGTGAGCGCAGAAGCAGGTAAAAGGGCCGACTGAAGTTTAAACTCATTTATCTCGAAACTATATTTTTCTGCACGGTGGGACACAAAAAACAAAAACTACTCGACCGATTCGTCTCAAACTTTACTATATTATTCAGAATATATATACCAGTGCTTATCGCAGGAAGTAAAAAAAACTTTCTACTTTTTACATACAAAAAGTAGTGAAAAAACGGTTTGTTTTCGTAAAGTAAATTTCAACAACGCGCCATTTTGTCAAATTTTTTTTTTTTTTATTTTAGTTCCGGCGATAACTACATTCATACCAATTGAAACCTCTTTTTTTTGTTTGAGATCAGTGAAAAATTCAAAACCTGTCTCACCAGCAAGATCCGTTTTTAGTTTACTTAGTTTTTTTTATTATTATTTTTGTATATTGTTAAAGTAATAAAATATATCTACAAAGTTTAAATACTATTGCTCATTATTTCATTAAAAAAAAAAAATCCTAAAAACTCATCAAATTCAAGGGCGCTAGACCAGACGGTTCCCTTAAATGAAATGTTTTTGTTTCGTTTCTTAACTAAAAAATGTTTAAATTAAACTATCGGTTCATTAAAACTAGAAATTATTTTTATTCATTTACAATTAAACGAATTATAAAAAAGTTGCATATTTCTAAAATAATTTAATTTTTTCTTTCCGTATATTTTGTATGGTAGCATTTATTGTTGTAAACAGCTTCCAAACGTTTTGACATGGATTCCACCAATTTTCAGCATTTTTCTGTGGGTATTTTGCCTCATTCCTACATTTTTTTCCTACTACTAAATAAAGGGACAAAATTTATTTATCATTGCTCTGTTACAAATTTGAGGATATATAAAACTAGCAACAAACGAACCTTGATATTTTGACTTTACTATTTAATTTAAGTTTTTAACTTAAAATCTATGCGAGGAATAACATATGCAAAATATTTCTGTGAGCAACTATGTAGTTATAGTTTAAATTAATTGATTAATACTATCCATAAAATTTACATTAACACATATATTTGAATAATGAAAGACCTTGACCAAATGCAAAAATAAATATAATAAAATGAAATTTTTATAAACTTTAAACATCCCACACGGTGGTGAATGATCACATGTTACAAATAAGCAAAATCTCCATTGGGACTTGAGCAAATCCACAGTGATATAATACGCACATAAATATAAGTAAAAAGTTTAAAATGACCTTAAAATGTTGTCTCAAAAAGAAAAGAGACAAAAAATTGCAGCAGACTAAGAAAATAAAAGAAAATGTGACCTCAAAAATTAAAAAAAAAAAAAACAACAATAACAAATACAGAACAAAAGAAGTGAAAATTCAAAAAAAAAAAACAAATATTAATGATGAAAATTTAAAGAAAAAATTAAAAAAAAATAAAAAAAAGTGTGGGGGAAACAGTGGGCAAAATGCCAAAAATTATAATTTTTAACGAAATAAAGAAATAGAAAAGAAAGAGTTATATATGTAAATTTACTATGTGGATGTATATTTAAAAATAAAATTATTAATTGTTAATTATATAAAATTAATGTCAAATTTGAAAATGACAAAATACTTGTACTAAATCTATGCAAAATATACAAAAATCAAACGAAATAAAAATATTTTAAAATTCAACGCAAACATAATTTAAAAAAAAAAAACAATTAGTACATTATTTAAAATTGTTGAAAACAAAAAATGTTCAGTGTAAAAATGTGAAAATGTCATGCAACCAAATGCCTGCAGTTTCAAATTCAATAAAATTATTATAGAACATTTTTCTGTTTTTCAAATTGTGTCATTGTGTTTTCTTTTGTAGATGTGTTTGCTAGTGGTGGTTCCGATGTTGGACCAAGTGAATCCGAATGTCGTCCCTATATTGAAAAGGCTATAAACGAATTGAAAACAGGTGAACCTATTGACAAAGGTGAGTATCGCGCATTATAATTTATAGGTGCTTACGAGACATATTTACATACGACGAGCATGTGAGAGACTAATGATGCGATTGGGCCCGTGTAGGATTAGTGTTTAGCTAAATTGAAAGATATTTATAGATTTTAGAAAATGAGGTAAAAATTTTTGGTGCAAGTATTTTTTTTTAGCACAGCAGTTTAGGGATATTTATTAGAATAATTAATTTATTTACCAGAATACAAATTTTAAAGGCACTGCGATATTATATTATAACAAAAGGTATTTGAAAGTCCAGAAAACTAATTTTGTTTTTAAAGTTATAAATTATTATTGTTTTGTTTTTTTATTTTTTTGCAAATACTTCCAAATTTATTTAGTTATCAAAAAGAAATTCCAATACATTGCCATCAACATTCGGTCTTATTTACCCTGCATCTCTTACGGTTGTAACTTATTTGAAAACCAATGGTCAGTCATTCAACTTATGTTGGCCAATACTGGATGGTGATGTTTAGACAAATAGTGGTTGCCGATATAGATCAAGTACAAAACCAATATCTGTAGCCAATAGAATTTAATTTATCTTTTAGACCATATTAAATTAAAACCATATAAAATTATACATATTATCCGATTCAATTTCTCAAATGGGCTAAAATCCATTTTAACTCATTAAAAACATTTTTTATGCAAAATTTTATGAACTTTCGAAATCTGCAGTCAAAATAAACGCCTTTTTTAATTTTCAAAAATTATGAAATTTTAAAAAATATGAAAACTTTTTCAACAAATTCTGAAAAAATTACAGCATATTTTTTATGACTCATTTTAAGAAGATTTTATTCTACACATTTTTTTTTTCTAAATCCCATAAATAAAATAAAAGCAAAAACAAATGAATGAAAACAACTGCAGAGCAATGTTTCAAATTACAGCCACTTTAATTTGAAAATTATGGGCTTTAGAAAAAAATGTATAGAACCAAAACTTCTTACGTAAAAAATGTCTGAAAGTTTTGAAGCGACTTTTTGCGTTCAAGCCACCATTTTGCATATTTACACGCTAAATTTTGAAACGCCAAGTAGTGACACATTTTGAAGTTTAGGATGATGATTTCATTCCGAAAATAATTTAAGAAAAAACATTTTTAATAGAAAAGTATGTTTTTTTTTTCATTTTGACCGCAGGCTTAAATTTTTTTAAGTTCGTTTTAATAGTTAACGGAGCCACTTAAATAAGCTTTGAAATTGCGGCCGTCGCGTCCTTAATGGGTTAAATGTTGTGAGATAAAAGCATAGATTGCTACACCATTAGAAATTGTCTTAGGTTTATGGATTTGAAAGAGTTTTGGCGGACTCATAGTACCCTCTAAAATAGTCAATTTGATCGATAATCAAGAATATAATATGTATTCTCTGTAAGACTGCCAGCATTGTCATATATCGGAAAAAACTTTCCATTATTCGAAAGTAAATAATGGTTCTACAAATTTGTCCGAGTGACAATCACATCTCAATACTAGATCGTATTGTGCTCGATTTCTAATTATAATTGATATTACCGGGTGCCCAAATAGACCAATGAAAAACTTACCAAGATCATATTCAAAATTAAATTGTTTATTATTTAAATTAACATTGAAATATATGGATTTTAATACGAAATCAATTTAGTCCAGAAATAAATATGAAATAATTCACAAATCATATTAAACTATTTCAGTTTTACAATGCAACTATAATTTAAGGTGAAGGCAAAGTTAATTTAATGTTGAAATGTATTTTATTATAAATTGGGCCGTAATTGAATTAAATACTTCTGATTTCTCCTCATGTCTCAATTTAATTCCATTTTTTTTTTTTTACTTTAATGGTTCCCATGGGAATTTCTCAGGATTCCTGAGAATTACTGTTGACAACTACACCTGCTACATATTAAAAACAAAATCTTTTCTACATAACTAATGATAATTTTACATAATAATCAGGGACCGAAAATAATAATTATTTTTAAATATTTGAATGAAAAAATCAAAAACAACAAAACCAACACTTCGCTATTATTGTTGCTGTCAAAAGTCGCTCCCGCAACAACATTTTTCTCCTGCAGCTTAACACTATGTATACAGACAAGCGGTACTTTGTGCAAAAAACCACAACAAAAATAATCACATGAGTTTCAGTCTAACTGAACACACGATGTGCAAAGCTGTGCAACGATTTAATTTTTTTGTTTCAATCAAAAATATAAAAATCAAATAATGATTTTTTTTCCTGAACATAAAAACAAAATCAGAAAATAATTATTATTTCTGAGCAAACAGATAAAAATCAAAAAATTATTTACTTTCTGAGCAAAAAATAAAAAATCGAAAAATAATTTTTTTGATGATCAAATAAATAAAATTCAAATGATAAGCATTAAATTTTGATTTTTTTCATATTGCTTATAATGATTACGGTCCCTGATAATAATAAATAACAAGAAATTTGATCTCATGAACCGAAGAAATATTGATGAATACATTTTCCTTCAATATAATCAGATCGGTCGGTGATGAGCCATTGCCATATGTGTACAGAACTCTTCAGATAGTTGTATTTCACTCATGCTTCTTAAAAACTGTTACAATTTTAGTTTTGTGTGTAGAAAGTATACAAAGTTATAAATTCCAAATGAATTGGCAATTAACCAAAAGAACACTTAAAAAAAATGAAATGTGTTTAAAAAACTATAAAAATTTGAGAAAAAACACATTTAGAAAAGAGTACATTTCATCAAGGAAATATGTCAGAAATGTCAATATTTTAGCAATCGGCTAATAACTCAATGCAAAAATATTTAGAAGATTTAAGAGAAAATAATCTAAGATAAAAACTAAAAAAACAGTTATGTCAGCTAATAGACTTTATAATATGAACGAAAATCACATGCCCGTCTATGTTGCTAACAGTCTATCTAGTTATGTATGCTTCTGCCAGTCAGCCTAAAACTGCCCATTAAATTTATGAAATCATTTTCATATTTATCTCAATTTAACACCTACAGATGACAGTGCCCTTAGTGCCGAAAATTCCGGTGATGGCACAACGAATAATGAACCCGATGATGATCATGATGACGACGATGGCGCAAACTCTGAAGAAATGCAATCCGATCAACCTGCCGCAACCGATGACGACGATGAGCATGATGAGAAAGAGACCGTTGAAATAGACGATGTCGATTCTACTGAAGACAAGAAATCCGAGGAGGAGTCTTTGGATACTGATGGAGATGGCATACCGAATGAGGAGGATAGTGACATCGATGGTGACAATCGGCCGAATGATCAGGACGAAGACATGGACGGTGATGGTATTTTAAATGTTCACGATGATGATATCGATGGTGATGTCATACCAAATGAGAAAGATTCCGACATGGATGGCGATGGTGTGCTGAATGTGCACGATAGAGACATCGATGGTGATGGTGTACCAAATGTAGTGGACAGTGATCTCGATGGTGATGGTGTACCAAATGTTATTGATAGAGATATCGATGGTGATGGTGTCGCTAATGTACATGATAACGATTTGGACGGTGATGGTATTCCCAATGATGAAGATGATGATATGGATGGAGATGGTATTCCGAATGATCAAGATGATGATATGGATGGTGATGGCATTCCCAACGATCAGGATAATGATATCGATGGTGATGGCATTCCCAATGATCAGGACGATGATATCGATGGTGATGGCATACCTAATGATCAAGATGATGATATCGATGGCGATGGCATTCCCAATCATGAGGATAATGATATTGATGGCGATGGTATACCTAACGAAGATGATGATGACATTGATGGTGACGGTATTCCCAATGATGAAGATGATGATATTGATGGTGATGGTATTCCAAATAGCCAAGATGATGACATTGACGGTGATGGCATACCCAATCACGAGGATAATGACATCGATGGCGACGGTATTTCCAATGAGAGTGATGACGATATCGATGGTGATGGCATACCAAATGCCGAAGATACCGATATTGATGGAGATGGCGTAACAAATGAAAAGGATCACGACATTGATGGCGATGGCATGCCCAATGACGAAGAGCCAAAGAGTTTAGACATCGATGGCGACGGTATTCCCAATGATGATGATGCCGATATCGATGGTGATGTTATACCAAATGAAATCGACGAAGACATGGATGGTGATGGTATACCTAATATACATGATCGTGATGTTGATGGTGACGGAGTGCCTAATAAGCATGATGAAGATAGCCATGAGATCGTTGAAGAAGCGATCAAACGTTCTAAGCGTTCAGTTGATGCTGAAGCTCCCACAAAGGCGGACGATGATGATAGCAGAGAGGGTGATATAGATGGTGATGGCATACCAGATCATAAAGATGATGATAAAGATGGCGATGGAATACCCGATCATAAAGATGATGACATTGATGGTGATGGCATTCCTAATGCACACGATGATGATATCGATGGCGATGGCATACCGGATCATAAAGACGATGACATTGATGGTGATGGTGTTCCTAATGTACATGATGATGATAGAGATGGTGATGGTATACCAAATAAGCATGATCATGATGATGGAGAGGATTCGGAAGAGGACGACACCAAACCAGAAGATGAGCTACTATGGGTAAGTAGAACTTTTACTTTTTTCGATTTATAAATTTCATTTTTAAAACACTTAGGAAGGTGAAATTCCTGCAAATTTGCGTAGTCGCGCCCACATCACTGAACTTTTGCAACTGGACGAAGAAAACGCACGCGAGAAAGCTGTAGATAATGTGGCCGAGATTATACTACGCGACATCAAGCGCATCTATGAAAACGCTATCAAACCCTTGGAAACTCTTTACAAATATCGCGACTTGAGCAACCGCCACTTCGGCGACCCGGAAATCTTCTCCAAACCATTGGTATTATTTATGGGTCCATGGTCTGGCGGCAAGTCGTCGATTATTAACTACTTGACTAACAACGAATATACGACAAACTCGTTGAGGACAGGTAAGCTGAGTGTTAATATTCGTATGTAACATTATCGATTAATTTAATCCTTGAAGGTGCTGAGCCATCACCTGCCTACTTCAACATTCTCATGTGGGGCAATGAGACTGAAGTTTTGGATGGTACCCAACTTGCCGCCGATTATACATTTTCCGGTTTGCAAAAATTCGGCCAGGGCCTTGAAGATCGTCTGCGTGGTTTGAAGATGCCAAATAAATTGCTTGAGAAGGTGAGCGCACAAATCATAAATTTGCTTAGCATTGCGTCAGTGCTAGGAACACACACACACATAAATATCATATTTGACAAGCGGTGACCTCCAAAATGCCATTACCTCTTAAATAATTATAAAATGAAAAATCTGAAAAGCAGAAAATTTCGACGTGGTGTGCGACGACGACAACGACGTGCGAGCACATCATTATATTCTCGTGTACCATATGCAAGCGTCACTCATAAGAAAAATTAGAATTAAAAATTTTTATGTAATTATTTTTAGCGAAAAATTTTACAGTGAGGAAATATTGGCTAAATTTAATTTAACGCCTGTGAATGCAGAAATTTATGTTGATATAAAAATTTCGACGACGTCAATTCGACGCGCACACAAGCACACTCACGAAAATTGAGAGAGCGACACACACAGTTAGTGGAGAAGAATAAGAGAAATGTCGTCCCGGTATCATATCTCACTCATACAGAATGCAGCGGCATTGGTGTGAGAAGCGATTGCATTTTGAGATAAATCTATTTACGAAAAGTAAACAAATGCAATCCCACAAGCGTTTAGTATAATGATATTGCACATATTCGAAAGAGCAATAAATTCTAAAATATTTGGCATAAATAATTGCGAAAGTGCATTAACTTATGTCGGTTCATTCAGCAGGGTTTTCATTTGGATATGATGAAATTGTTTTAAGACATCATTTAAGTGAATATATTGTTGAGGACACCTGACCTGCCACGGTTAATATTTACAAGTATATAGAGTGATAACCTCTTTAACTTTAGGTTATTCTTGTAGTATTATCACTTTGCGACTTGTCGTAGAGCATTGAAAACTTGGCTAATTTTATGTGGTATTTACTATGTTGGAGTCGGACGCACATTTCTAATCACCCAACAGTCCTTACGAAGCACTGACGGTATGGTGGCTACATGGTTAGGCTCTCACAAAATAATGATTTAACCTATAGCTATAACTCTCATTTTTTTTTGAAAAAAAAAACCTGAGCACAAGTAAGGTTTGGTTGCAAAATTATATTACCGCTCTTTTTCTTAAAACATTTTGTCTTCAATTTTAGCTGCACATCACCTTTGAAAATTTTTGCTTACTTAAAAAAATATACGTAATATATTAGTCCTAATTGATTTTTTTCACATTTTCTTCACAGGTGAACATTGTTGAAATTCCCGGCATTCTTGAGGTACGCAAGCAAGTCTCTCGTTTATTCCCGTTCAATGATGCTTGTCAATGGTTTATCGATCGTGCTGATATCATTTTCCTTGTTTATGATCCAGCAAAATTGGATGTTGGTCCAGAAACTGAAGCAATTCTCGATCAATTGAAGGGGCGTGAATATCAAACACGTATCGTTTTGAATAAGGCCGATACTGTGCATCCAGAAGAGCTCTTGCGTGTACAAAGTGCATTGATTTGGAATATTTCACCATTGATGTCCTCAGCTCAGCCACCTCTAGTGTATACGACATCATTGTGGTCACATCCCTACCAGGATGGTGCACCAGCACGCTTGCTATTGGCACAGGAACGTGCTTTCTTAAGAGACTTACATACCGCTGTTGATAAGAGGATCGAGCATAAGATTGCAAGTGCGCGTCGTTTTGCTGTAAGTGTTTTAAGCTGCTCAACAAGCTTATACAAGTGTTTCAATATAATTTTTCCTTCCTTTTGATTTAGGTTCGCGTCCGCAATCATGCTAAAATGGTCGATTGCTACCTCAATACTTACTACAATCACAAAACACTCTTTGGCAATAAGAAGCGCATTGCTGATGATATTATTGACCATCCACAAAACTATCACATCTACGAGGGTCTCTCGACGCTCACAAATATCTCACGCTACGATCTGCCCGATCCAGAAGTCTACCGTGATTTCTTCCGTCTGCACCAATTGTTTGAATTCAAGAAGTTATCCGAAACATGTACCTACTTCCGCGGCTGCCCCATCTCTAAGCTGGACATTGCCATTTCTTACGATTTACCCGAATTGGCTGGCAAATACAAGAAAATGGCCGAGTCCGCGTTGCAAAGCATTGATGCCAAGGAAGCTGCTGACACTGGTGCCAAGGCTCCCGTCAAGCCCGCCGGTACTGCTGGGCAGGCACATGCGAAAAAGAGTACCAAAAGTTGAGTACGGCGCTGAAGCAGAGAAACTTGCCAAATTAATAATATAATTAATTTGTTTTTGTAAAAAAAAAAGAAAAGAAAATGGACATACGCTCAAAACTTACACAATGAAATGAGAGAGCAATAAAACGAACAACACACACACATTTAGAAATAGAGAGCGATTGTGTTCAATCAAAATTAGAGTTTTTAATTAATTCAAACCAATTTTTTTTGAATGAGAGTAAAGTTTAAATTTAACGATGGAGAGAGAGAAAAAAAGAGTGTGAGAGCGCTTACACCCACTTTACTAAATAAAATATACCACTGACAAACCACAGCAACAACAATAATAATTATAGTGAACTACTGTTAAAGAAAGAGAGACAAATTTGTTTTCATACGAAATTCCTTAAAAAATTACTAGAACGAGACAACTAACAAATAAATAAAGAGAGATAGAGAGAGATATAGAGAAAATATAGCGATTAACAAATAAAACTGCAATTTAATACAATTGCATTGAAATAAAATTCACACACAAACCGCAAAAAAAATACTTTAAATAAATTCGATTTTATACCAAACAAATTCAAACGATTCAATACGAAATTTCTTTATTAAAACTAAATTTTTCAAAAACAACTTTTGGGCAATTATTATTGAAAGCATTTATTTAATTTTGTAATTATTTCATGTGTAAAAAGAAAACTTTTAAATGTTACATAGATTTGTTAAAAATTTTGTGAAAATTTTCAGTCAAAATAGTTGGGAGAAATGTTTTTAATTTTTTTATTTTAAATTTTTATTTATGCTGTATTTTGTGTTCGTTTTATGTAAATTTAAATTAATTCTTACAATGTTTAATTAATGCAATTGCATTGTAAATTTAGACCCTGTCATAGTTAATAAGTTCTTTTTTTTTTAATTAAATTAAAACAAAACCAGTGAAGACGTTGCAAATAACGTGAATAATAATTAATTAAACTAGCAAATTGAATTTATTATCTTAATATGAAAGATGTAAAAAATAACTTACATTTAAAAAATAATGCCAACAAACAACAACAACAACTGAGAGGCCTACTCAACAATAATAAAATGAGACTAGTAAACCTTTTCGAGGGGTATTTTTATTTAACAATAATGAATGGTTCAATTTATTTTTTTTAAGAAAAGTATTTCTTTTTTAACTTTTTTTACATATTGTTTATAGAAATTTATTGCGTTTTAGTCGTCTCATTCAAAAGCAGTAAAAAACTACTTACGAAGTGTACCATCAATATTTGAAATTTGCTAACAAGAAGAAAATATTCTGTGGTTTCATTTCCATGGAGAATTTTTTTTTCACTTTCATGGAAAACAACAAGGGACTGTGATTGCTTAATTCATAAACTAGTATCGGGTATTTTGAGTATTACTTTTCTCATCTGATATCTTTCCTCTTCAAATATCTGTAAGTACACAAGCTTGGCGAAACTCGAAGATTTTCAAATAACATCATCCCGCCGGACTCAGAGTAAAATCTTAAAATACCCATTGACAGGAACTCCACAATTTAAGTGTGTGAAAATCGATCACGAAAACTTTTTTTGTTTTTTTTTTTTTCAAAATGATATATTTTCGAGTGAATTAATTGAAGTAAGGTGAGTATAGTGCATTATCATTTAGGGCTTTACGTATATTTTGCGATCCAATTTTGATTTTTTTTTTTTTTGTTATTCTCAAAATGGCATTTTCCGGTATGAGACACAGCATATTACTGGGTATGAGACGCCTGAGTGGCTTCTACTTTTTTTATCCATTTTTTAGTATTTTTAGTCATGTCAACCTCAAAAAAGAAAATCCTCCAAATGTGATGCACATTTAAGCGGCCTGTTCATTTGAAGTGCGCAAACATTGCGATAGCGATTTGGATTCCATTTCTTTCTATCTTAACCACTGCATTTATATTTATAACTTTATGGGGTTTTTACTTCAATTTTTAGTGGATTTTTGTAAGTATCTGATACCCGGGTATACATTTTTTTTTTTAGCAAAAATACATATTCCCAGAAAATTGCTAAAACAATTTTACGTACCAATGGAATCACTATAGTACAATTGTCTTTGTCAAAGTATATAGATTACACAATTTGGTTTAGCCAGTGAAATTTATGGCTCAAAAACAAACCCGTCTCATACCTGGGAACACTCCCTTCCTACTCCTAAATCCTTTATTTTCGAATCGAAACACGGAGTAGGGACCTCAATTTTTTACCGTATGTCGTTTATTTATATTTATCAATAACATAATAATAAGATAGATGATTTTTATGTTTACTTACATAACATAGAAAGATGCTGTTTATTGCAAATTTTGTACATCACTCAATCAATTAAACCACAACATAAAAATTAACTTCACTAGTTGATGTCTTCTTCTGTGGCGGCATCAGAATTGGCAGAATGTTCAACAACATCACCATCAGCATCGTCAATTTCCTTAGTCTTTGCTTTAGTCGACAAGTAGTCTTTATATTGTTTCTCTGAGAGCAGACTTCCTTTAATTTCATCACAATGCTCCGGTTTGGGTAATACTATTGCCAAATAACCTTCGCCCTCTGGCACGGTTTCCAAACGTTTCGCCTCTTTTGCCAACTCAATATTCACCTCCACTAATTTACCGCGTATGCAACTGGGGACTTTATACATTTTACCATCGTCTGTAGAGAGCAAAGCTAATGTAGAGTCCGCTTGCAAGATCATACCGCCTTTTTTGCCTTTGCCTTTAACAGAATTTTTGCTACGATCCGCATTACCAATATCAAAGTTAACCGAGCTAATGCCCGCAGTAAATGCCGGATGTTCTGGTGCTAGACAAATCAAGCAAATGCGATTCGAGTGGAAGAGTACTTGGTAAGGTGCAGCATCTGCGCCTGGTTTAATGTAATAGTAACGCGTAAAGAAACGATCCACAACAGATTGATAATTTTCAACGTATTCATCAGTGATGGGTGTAACTTCATGTCCGCAAATAACTTGTTCTTCGTGCTGAAAATAATATGGTGCTAGAGGATCTGCCGGGGACTGTGTGAGTGTGGTGGTTGCTGCCATTATAAGTTTAAGTTTAGTAAAAATAAGATATCTTAAGATTATTTTATTGGGATGTACGCAAGCGTTCCTTTATTATCGCCTGTCGTTCGCGCGCCTTAGCACGATTTGCTGCTGAACGTGCAATTCGCTCTTTCTTGAGGCATTTAACCAGTGCCGCGTCTATAGAATTACAAACACCAACGAACTTTCCAAATGTATTCTGTAAATTGTTAGTTATATAAACGAACAGAAAAAATATATTTAAAATATTTCGCAAAAATATTAAGTAAATACCTCAGTGTGGCAATTTTGAAGGGCTTCAATAAGTTTGTTGCATTCAGGTGTGTGCAAATGCGAAGAAAGATCTGTGTGCATCTTCTCTAAGTTCCAAAATTTAAGCTTTCTGTATTTTCTAATTCAGAAACGCGGTGATTGATAAAGGTAAATTATAAACTTCAAACTCATATGTTTTTAAGAGCGTTGCCAACTTGAAATATGGGGGAAGCCTGAGTGGCATCCCTGTTTTATCATTCGAGGAGAAGACATACGCCAAATTGCCAATTAATTTACATTTCATTTTCCCCAAGTAACAAAAGTTTTGAACAGTAAAGAAAAAAGAAAGAGAACTGTATCATTATCGCAATTTTTTCGTATATTCTGAATAAAAAAAATTTCTGTGTGAACAATGTGTAGAATGTGACGCAATCTCCTGAGTACCTTGCACGTGTCCTTTGTTTTCTGATCATTTGTATTTAAATTATTAAATTTTTATTTTCCATATTACAAAACATACAACAAAAGTTAAAATTGTAAATGGTTTATCCAACCATATATTCATTCTTTCCAAAATCAGAATAGCAATAAAGCAACGCAAAATAAGAAACAGAGAAAAGAGTAATGCCAAGTCTCAGTGCTGCCGAAGGTATTCGTACTCCGCTCAAATCTCAACCCTCCTGCCCACTCCAACCAGAAAAAATCCTCCTATTTCATATTCCTGAATTTTTGGCTTATATGAAAAATAAGCGTATATCAAACTAACCATCTTATTATGTAAAACGCAGATCGTCATGACACTTTGCGTTGCTTATGTTTTGTGTGTGTATTCGTCACTTAACAAAACCTAATAATGTTTTACATAATAAGGGGGTAAATGTTTTCTATTGGGTTATTTTCGTTTCTGTCAGTGAAATTTTTGTTACTATGATTAGCTCTGTTTTATTTGTCGCTGGGTTACAGTCAAAATTCAAAATTTTTGTTCCATTTCCAGAAGCTTTCGCGTCTTTGTGTTAATGTCAATTAACACCAGAAAAACCGCGTAGAAGTAAGTTCTCCATATTCAATAAATATCAATAAAGTGGTAGAAAAAAAATGTAGATATTTATTCGATTTGGAACTTAAAGAAGAATTTTGGGCTGAAATTTTTCATTTAAAGAATGCTTTAAAAGAAAAATGTTTTCAAAACTGAAAGAATTTATTGGGCTAATATTAAATTTCCTACATAACAGTGAAGAACTTTTAAGACATTTTAAAAATTCCATCCCTGTAAAGCAAAATCTTTCGCTAGAAAGGAAAATCCTCTCCTTAAAATTTTCAAAACTACCGCACTGGTTTGTCTACCCCGGAAACTTCTCTCCACCACTAACCGTCAAATTCGGCATGCTTGGTCATGCTGTGTTTGATGGTGATTTTAATTAAGTTGTTTACATTTTTTGTGCAAGAATTAATTTCATTTCCGTATCGTTTTGCTTGCTTTTGACAAATAGGAGGGCTCAGAGTTTCTATATACGTCAAATGTGCAGAACGCATAGAAAGCAGAAGTCTCCGGCCTGCTATACGACACATAGTCGAAATAGCTCAAGATGAAATTTATAAGATGGCTGGGCGTTGTTGTTAATTTCGTTTTGCACACGCAGCGACCACTTATATAAAGCTTGAAATCATACAAACAGACGATCGTTTCTCATAGTAAGCAACGTACGCACAAATTAAAACATTTGTAAAGTAAAAAATTAAAAAAAATGGAACTGTGATTAATGTAATTGTCACCACACTTAAATCAGAATATTTTCTAACTATTTATTTTTTCGCTGGGTAGTTTGGAAATGGCCAGTTTGTTTTTTAGCTTCACTGTAAATGCAACACTGTGCATATATTTTGACAATAAAACACAGCACACAGTGTTGCCAGGAACTGCGCTTCAAAAATTGTGATTTTCACAAAAAATTCCTCATAAGAGAAGAGTTCAAATTTTTTACTTCAAATATGCAAATTCATTTATATTAAGAATATAAAACAGAATGAAGTTTTTGATAACATCAGTATTTTTTTTTTACATATTAATAAATATTATTATGAATATAAAAAGGATTGAAATTTTTTCTTAATATAATTTTTTGGGCTAAGTCTGTAGTATAAACATTCATTTGTTGCCAAAAAATGTTGTGGAAATAATATTCTGTCCTTAGTTTTATTTTAATTGACTTTAGAATATTTTAATTCAACATTTGCGGACAAGTTGGGTAGACACATTGATTTTAATTTGAATTATAGAGGTGTATCAAAAAAAAAATCAAAAAGTGCCAATGCAATAATGTATAAAAATGACAGAAATTTTTTTTTCTTTTTTTTTGTGAATTTAACGTTGCTCCGTAAGCTCTCTTCTTCAAAGGAAGCGTACAGACTGACTTGGCCCGAATCCTGAGAATTATATCGCTTTCACTAATTTAAAAATATAAACAAATTTATAGTCCAATTTGTGCTTGATGAACAAAATCCAAAGGGATATTCGTTGTCTTCAATTGTATTACATGCTTCGCATAAATTGTTGTCATAAATGCTCATTCTGTTCAAAGTTTGTTTACAAAAACTATGCCCCAATAAAATTCTGTTGACTTTTCTGATAGTAATTGAATTTTAAAATTTGTAGTTTTTGTTGCCAACCATGGTTTCGTATTCAATTCTGGGTGTAGTTGACCGTAAATAATGCCTTTAGTTAATGCGACAGAAGATAAAACAAAAAAGTTTCTATGCAGTTGTTTTTCGATAATTTTTCAACAAAAATCGTTAAATTTTCATTGGGTCAAAAAAATTTAAAAATGATGTTAAAATCGTAGTTCTGGCAACGCTGACAACACGTGCGAAAACAGCTGATTCTTATATATACAAACCGGACGTGTGCCTTTCTGTTGTTCTCTCAATTGTTTTTAATTTTAAAATAAAGTAGAAACGAAAAATGTCAGCAAACAAAAAGAAAAACCTAAATGCAATGGAGGAAGATCCTAGCGATAGTAACACAGATAGTTCCAGTGAAGATGATGAGGAAGATGGGCCACATCCAGAAGCATATTCAGGAGACGAGGTGAGTTCCACTGCTTGTTCATTTAAGTGATAGCAATTTCTTTTATTTAATGATTAAATTTTTAAAGGAAGTCCAGATTGACTTCGAAGGACGTGCACCTACCGATCCTGATTGCCATGGCATTAAGCAGCTCTTGTCGCGCCTTTTTCTGAAAGCACATGTCAATTGCATGCAATTGGCTGATTTAATAATTGGTGAGTTAAGGTAGCAGCTGCATCTATTGATTCTATAATTAAAATTTTTATAGCACAAAATTATGTGGGCAGCGTCATATGCCAATGTGAACCTGATGGTGCTGACAGCGATGAGGATGATGAAATGTGCGAAGATGGCACAATATTTGGCATTACGACTGTATTGAATATGACTGCCAAGAAAGATACTGCCTGTATCGAGCAATTGCGCTCATATATTGTACAACGTGCAGAGAAGCATGCACCCGATTCGGTGTTGAAACACTTTCGTGATGTCCTCGGCAATGATGCGCGTCCTGTGGGCTTTCTCATTAATGAACGCTTCATTAACATACCGGCGGAAATTTCGGTACCATTGTTGGAGAATCTCTACAAGGAAATACAAAGTGCCAAGCAAAAAGGCATGAAGTTTGATTTCGTTTACTTTCTTATGTTTGTGAAACTCTTTCGGAAAGAAGCGAAGAAAGGTAAACCAGCCGAGGATACCTACACTAATGCAGAAGAAGAAGTTGTATTTTCGAAAGCAGTCAGTTCATTTGAGTATTCAGTGGTGGATGAATGTGATATGGGCATGTCAGGTGATTGGCTGGAAGGTGATGCTACGCTAACACCATACCGGAAAGTTTTGCTCTTTGATGCTAAACAATTGCCCGATTTGATATTCGACATAAAAAAGTTTATTAGTGGCCAATGAAAAGCAAGAATGAGAGGAGAACAAAATGAAATATTAAGATTTTTTAATAATTTGCAATTATTTTTAATGTTTGTGAGAATGATTTGAAACTTTATTTCAAGACGATTAAAATAAACATTCGTGTACTTGTAATTAAAATTTGTCTAATTTATTTTGTTTTCACTAGCATTTGTAAGTGTAGTTGGCAACGCAATGCAACAGCTGTTTGTGACAACGATGTAGCCGGCTGTATGAAACGTGATTTGGAAAAGCAAGCAGTAGTAGTAAAGTGCGGAGTCTCATAAATAATTTTCTGAGGAAAAATATTACTCATAGCCCTCGCCATGCATGCATTGTAACGAAAACAATTGATAGCAAAGAGTGCAACTATACAACAACAGCGTTCTCCACTACAACACGCTAGCAATATAAATACGCTGATAAGCTTCAGTTCTACGCTCAGTTTAATTCTGCACTTTTCCAGTCGAGATCATCGTCGTAGTCGCGTGTGAGTACAAAAAGTGAAACTTGGCTATTTGCTTCGTTGTTTTATTGAAATACATCGTGGAATTAGTGGAGCAGCAGCTGCCGTCAAAGTTGGTTGATTTGTGCTTTTCTGTTGTCGCCGCTATTCATTGCCGCCTCCATCAATATGGGACTCGATAAGTGAGTTTTTTTTTTTCTAATCATATTTTTCTCTCTTTTAACATTATATTTGCTTTGTTTCGCTTTATTGTTATTTAATCGCTTATCTTTTAGACAATTCTAATTGTTTTATTAACTAAAATTCTATTGTTAGAAATTTCAATTTTCCAGTTTAATAATTTCACAATTTGTGTTAGAAGCAAATGAGAAGAGAAGTATTAGATGATTTGCATTTTAATTCAAGCCGGTTATAATGATCATTAGAAAAATGTTTCAAGAAGAATCTCATTTCATTATACTTAAAGAATCTTTATTTATCTCTTGCCAGGTGAAAGTTTTTACTGTCTCATAAACATGAACGTTGCATTTTAACTAGCTCTTAACTATTAATAATAATTAACTATATTAATAATAATTATTAGTAACGAAAGTATAATAAATCGGTGATGGGAAAAACATATAACTAAAAAATCTTAGTTTTGAGAAAAATACTAAAATATACTTTGTGGGAAAAGTTTGCATATCAAAACTATTAGATATGGTATACAAAACAGTTGTAGAAGATGACATCATCTATTAGAATGTGAACAAAGATTTATAATTACCGTATTACTATTTTTCCATTCAATTATTGTTAATTGTAAAAAAGCACCAAAATGCTCTTATTTATTGTATTTTTTATTTTATATTTTTTTATTGATAGTAATATTAGTGTAACACTGTATTGAATACATTCTTGCCAATCTTTATTGAGTGTAGCATGGTAGAATTACTATATTAAGTACTTCACCAAAGTTCCGGTTATTAAATATAATCCACCCTATTGGGTGGAAGAACAATGTACATAACACACTCAACAACGTGATAGTTAGTCTTGTAATGTTTCTCATACTGTTTTTTACCTCATCGAAAAAGCTTTCAAATACGTTTTTGTCTCCTTTAGTTAGGTTGGAGCGACTGTCGAAAGACACACTTAGGCCTGAACGACCTATTGTGATACCACATAGTTGGACCTACAGTTTAACGCCGATTCCGAACGGCGGTGTGGCAATTTTTTATCGGCCTGGTGGTTTTGCCATTACCAACCAATGTGTGTAATTGTACACTATCTTATAATTCTCATACACTTAAGAAAGTTATGAAAAATAACCACCAGACGAAGACGGGAATCTAACCCGAACCTCCCAGATGAAAGTCGTCTCATTTAGTTAAAAACTGCCAACTTTGAGTTAAACGCTTTTTCCACTCACCGATTAAATTAAGGGTATATGATTCCATTTATCAAAATCAGCTTTTAGTATTCATAAATTGATGAAGTAGATTAATGTCTTTAGACCAGGGCTGTCGTTTCAAAATTTATCTAGTTTTAGCGCTATTTCGTTTGTTTTTGTCCCTTAATTTTCACTAAATTGAAAACTAAACTTTTGTCTAATAACCAAATATATTTAGTAGAAAAAAAGGAAATTAAGTTTTTTTTTTTTAATTCATATTTTATAACTTTATTAAAAAATAAAAATAAATTAACAAAAACGAACAGAAGTAATATAGTCAACGGCTGTAACAAAAAATCAAATAACTCTTATTAATTAAATCATTGGTGTCGCCAAAGTAGAAGGCAAGTTATATAAACTTAAAAAAATTATTAATTTCAATTCTGCTGTTTTCATATTACTAGTTTTTGATTGGAAATCTTTCAGCTGTTTTTCATTGTAAATGTAGGGTTGGTTTTTCAAATTGCTTTTAATTTTATTGTGGTGCTCACTATTGACATGCCTTTCTAGGTTTGTGTGATTGTTAGCTAAATATTTTAAGCATAACTTACAAAAGCATTCTCCATCCTTACAATCTAGCCATTGGAATTATGCCTTCCACTGTGCTCGAAATTGTTGTTAGCACATTTTTCCCTTATTAGTGCTTATTGAATCAGAAATATGTTGGACTTGCGCAGCATTCTCAGCATCGGATAAAATTTCAACATCAGCTGAATTTTCTACATTGACAACAGTAGCAGTTTCTTGAATTGTGTTACTATAATTTTTTCAAAAATGCAGGATAATTTAATAAGACATGTTCAGAATGACAAAAAAATAATACCTGAAACATTTATTAGGGCTATCTTTTCTTTGTTCTTTGGTGTCGGGTTCAGACACTGAATTATCTTTCACATTTCCATGTGAGAAATATCTACAAACAAAATTATAAATTTTAACTATTAAACGGGGGGAAAAATACAGAAAAATATTACCTTTCAATACTATTTGTTTTTTCTAACTTTCTAAAATTTCAATCTGTAATTAATGAGGAATTTGTAAATAAAAAAATAAAATTTTCTTTCAGCATTAGCTGAGCTATGAGCTCATTAACATGAATATAAATTTAGTCAATTCTTCAAACCACATTTCGTCTATTCCATTTTTAATACAACTTACTTTTTGCCAAACAATTACTAAATATGAACAATTTTCTAATTTGTAAAGTATTTTGAAAATATGTTTACAATTCTTTATTACTATGAAAGCTAACTTTGCCCACAGAATGTACCAAATTTTAAAAACATGTACCAGTGTACCAAGCGCAGAAAAATGGAAAAAAAAATTTACCAGTTTTGGTAGAATTGTACCAAAGTGGCAACCGTGTCTGCTTTAGACAGCTTATAACATGTACCTAAACAAAATTCTGTGCAAAAAATATCAGAATGTTCGATTTTTTGCCAGTCAACAAGTATTTGTGTATTACATCATTGTATAGCTGTGTTTCTTGGGTGCAGAGTCTGCATCTAAGCTCAGTTAAAATTATTTTAATTAATTAATTTATCAACGAATATAGAAGAGTTTAATGTTCACAATACTGTAGTTTTTGTTTATAGCATATTCATGATGTTTGACCAGAAATCTCACGATTTATTTAATTGAACTACCCACAATGTGTTGCATGCAGTGCAGAACATCAAAGCAGTAACAGTTTTTAGTGCGGCTCTGGTTAGCTCTACTTAGGTCCTTTCGCGTACACAATAATCATTACCAGTTTTACTATTTTTACTCGAAATCCGTTTTCGTACATAAAAAAAATAGTGAAAGAGAGCAAACAGTAAATTGGCTTCTATCCGTCATAGTTTATACTAAACTTTCTCTCCGTGATAGTTTTTACCAATATTTTACTGGATATATAGATCTGTTCGCGTACTTTACTAGAAAAAATTTTTGCTAGTAACAATATTTATGACCGTAAAAAAATTGCTCTCTTAATAACAGAAAAATCTCAAAAAGTACGCGTACGAAAAACCAGTGAAATTTGTAAGTAAGCTAACTTATATATCAAAACAGCTACAATTTTTATATAGTTATCCCGATTATGCTTCCTTAATGTTTTTTGCTATTGTAGCTCTTCTGAGCCCATTTCCTCCATTAACATTCATAAATTTTATGCATTTTCGTTTTAATTATTTTTTTTTTTTGCAATTGAATTGGTTTTAATATCAATAAAGTGCTGCGATTAACTGTTTTAAAAATTCGATATTCCTACTCTCATATTCGAATGTAAAAATCAGTTCCCGAACATCAAGCATAGAAAGATTCATAAAAAAGTTTTTAGTCTCAATTTAATATAAAGTGTTTAACTGCTCTGATTCAGTTGTTTATACTGTAAACTTGATATCAAATTTTCTAATTTTTGGGAGCATTATTTGCTTATGTTTCATGTGCAAACAAAAAAAAAAAAATTAATTGATAATGCATTGAATTAATATTTGCTTATGGTAAAATTATCATTTTAAAATGTAATGTACAGGAGCGGATTTCGCCTTAGACTCTCATCCTCAGAGACAATGTACTGAACTTAAAAAAATAAAATGCAGTAGTGGAAATTTAGACAACGGATTAAGCTTTAGCACTCAGAATGCTATCAGGGTCCTATTCAATTGTGGCAATAAATTTTACTTTTTGTTTTATTACTATTATAATCAGTATATTTGCGAAATTCTTAATGTAAATAGGAAATCCAAACTATATATACCCAGAAATTAAAGAAGTGGAAAACCACGTATTTATTTATTCGATAAAATTAATCTAATATTAAACAAAACTTAATTAAGTCTAAAATGAATACATTAAGGCTCAATATAAGTGAAAGTGTATAAGGCGCAATTAAATATGCGAATATAATTAAAATCCGCCGCTGATATTACTTCATTTCAAGTTTAGTGACATCTCGATTGTAATGAAATGCATTACGCTCGCGAAATTATTCTTTCGTATTAATCCAAACCTTCTACGACACATTTACGACAACTAAGTATTAGATCGAATACAAATTGATAAGGAAAGTAATCGTTCAATAGAGTAATTAATACCACAATATTTCAAAAATATTTATTACAAATATAAATTATATGTGAGTACTACAAATATTTGATTAAGAGATTACGTTAAACCAAATCAAAAAAAAAAAAAAAAAACAAAAAAAAAAACAAAGGAAAACAAATTATGTAGTTAGTATCCAAGTCAAATAATTTACTTTAACTAGGAAAAAATGCATTGAAAATAGTATATTAAAAATAAGCAGTGAGCGCAAAATCAGGTTGTAAAATTTAAATAAGTAGCTTTTGTAGCTTTATTTTGTATAAATATTTGAGAAATTATTATTATCTTTGCTTTTAAAGCCATTCAGGTTGACCGCATATCGCATCTTTGTGAATGGGATAGTCGTACACCAAATCGCTATGATCGCAAAGTAAAGCCATCTCGTGAGTCGCATCAAATAGGTCGGAAAAACGTTTTAAAGTCCAGTTATTTTAAGCTGAGGATGCTATTCTACCAGTACTGCATCTAAAGTTAGGCTACATGAAACAATTTCTTAAAAACTTAGACATATGGTATCCAACTCTGGGGTACAGCGAAAAAAACGAACATACAATTAATACAAAGAAAGCAGTCAAAAATTCTACGAACAATAGCTAGTGCAGAATGGTTCATAAGAAATGATGATCTTCATCACGATTTAAATATCCCAACAGTCAACGATGAAATAACAGACGCAAGTAGAAGACACCTAACCAAGAAACTCCAACACACAAACAACGAAGTCAACGAATTACCAACCCTAGAAGCCACCACAAAACGTCGGTTGAAAAGAATACGACCAACGAATCTAGCATGTTAACTTTATTATTATTAAACTATCCATTATTATAACAATTAATTAGATTACTTTATGCTAATCACGGACTTGATTGACAGTGGTCTCCAAGTCCAACTTTAACCCAAGATCATCTTAAAAGAAATGTACTAAGTGTCTATTAGACAGATGTATGAAATTGGTAATAATAAAAAAAAAAAAAAACTTAGATAACCCATTTTGCCATCTTAAAGCGGTGTTCCCATAGCTAACTGAAGCCAAAATGAAAGGAGGTATTAATTTATTTGTATCCATGTCTAGTACTTTTTTCATCGTGCTTATCTCTTTTGATGAATTTTCAGACATTTTCATTGGATCTCAAATTCGTAAAATTATGAACGATGTAAACTTTATGAGCAAGCTCAGTTCTGTTGAAAAACGTGCATAGAAGAGTTTTGTTGCGTTATGCAATAATCCCCTCGGTAATCAGAAAAGCGACGACTATGACACGGTTGTTAATGATTTTATAATTGCGTATGGTAAAATGGGCTGCAACATGGCCATAAAAATTCAATTCCTGCATTCGCATTTTAACTTCTTCCCATATAAACTGGGCGAGTTCAACGACGAACATGGCGAATATTCACACCAAGAAATGTCTACAATTGAAAAGCTCTTCGAAGGAAAAAATAAAACAAAATAGATTTCAGAATATTTTTGGTCACTTCAACGGGAAACTGATGATGCTGAATTTAAAAAAAATCACGGTCAAGCAAACATTTTTGAGCTGAATAGCCTAAAATTGTACTTTTGTAAAAATTTTGTTTCCATGAAAAGTTTAATAACTCAGTCAATTACTTACCAATTTTTAAAAACGAACATGCTTTGTATTTGTTGCATTAACTTGTGACGTAATTTTATTAAGAGTAAATTATATAGTCCGACAAAAAACATTGTGTCCGAAACGAATCCTAAGTCGGATTAATCAAAAGACCCATTAATCAAATACTGTCCATATCTTGCGTGATATGCACACGTTAGCAAATTGAAAATTATTTTAAAGTACGTATGCACCTAGATCATTTTATTATTTTGCTCTAAAAAATACAAATTAAAAAAAAAAAAACCTTTGAGTATTCCACAAAAATGTCATAAAAGTGGCAAAAAACGTATTTCTTTTTCTCAAAAACCTAACGTGGTTGAAAAATTCTGGTTTCGGTTTCGAAATCAGTAGCTCGTTTCTGTAACTCAAACGAGAAGCTCTCGATTTTTATGACGTCATACTGTTTTGATAGGTGGGCGTCGATTGTGATGCTTCTGTAAATAAGAATCGGCAAAAATGTGGAATGGAAACCGAAAAGAAATTGAGAAAAAATATATGAAATTGAATCAAATGACATATCGCTAGTTTTCTTCAAGTCTGCCATAATTTTAAATTTTTCAACTATTTAGAATTAGAATTTTAAGAGGTGGCGGCAGTACTACAACAAGTACAACATTACCAAAAAAAAAAAATATCACAAAAACACGTTGTCATAGTTTTCGATAAATTACCATGCCGTAGAACGTAAAAACGACAATAGTCTTCTCACGAGGAGAGTTCATAAGATTATGATTTTTTTTTTATATACAAGATAAAGGATAAAAATCAGTTATTTCTCTATACTTAACTCAAATTTTTTGTTGTTTTTTTTTGGATTATGACTGTCTAGCAGCAAACGAGAGATATTTATATAGCAAAAAATCAAAATGATATAGTTCCTGCTATAGCATTACTCATGTAGATAACTATAAATTTTTTGTTTCCGGTATTTCAACGAGAAGCTATTTAAATGAAGCACTATCCTGGTTATTGTTTAGGTGCATTTGCTTTTAGATATCAGAAAAAGTCCAAAGAAGACTACTAATAAAATAAGTAACAAAGGTTTCCCATTTTTAATTCATTTCTGTTTGTAGCTATTTTTTTTTTATAATTTTCTAAAGATAGCTTAACAATATCAATTGCAAATCAGATTGCCCCCTTAAAAAAAAAAAAACAAATTATTAACTATTATTATTAATTTGATTTCCAGACTGGTACCATGCACTGTGCAATTATCAAAAGTCATTCAAAAATCTGGCTGTGATGTTCTCTGCATTGTTGGACGTCAAATCCCCGCTGAGCTGGTGGAACAATTCAATGAATTTCGTTCATTTGATAAGGCTTTCGATAGCGTCGTCTCATGTTTCAAATCGCATAAATTGAATTTGCCCGTAGTTTATTCACCCTTGCCAGAGTTGAGCGATTATCATGATGTTCGCTGCTATCAGGAGGCTGCTGCAAAATCGCTACAACGCGCCATTAAGGTATAAACGGAGCTTGAAACTTAAAAATTTGCATATAAAAGTTTTAAACTAAATTTATTTCCAGGGTGGTTTTAAATCTCCACTGCTTATGGTGCCCGAAAGTAAGAATTTCGCGAACGCTGAGCTTTGCTCTGTACTTGGCGCACTTGAGGAACTTTATGTGGTATGTTGAAAATGATTACTGCAGAATGATGATAAGTTCAAGACGATTTCAATATATTTTTTCTAGATAAGCATTCAAACATTGCATATTTTACTACTTTTGCTTTTACTTTGCTATACTATATCGGAAAATATTTTGAAAGATTATAAATTTAAAAATATGTTACGATGTTGAAGGATGATGGAGAATACTATACCATGAACCCATCATTATTTTTCAGCAATATTTTAATATTATAATCCTTATTTTTTCCAAATATTTGCTAGCCCATTCAATTGCGTGAGGATGTGCCTGAGAAATGTCAGCGTATATCTAATTTGTCGGTTATGATTACAAGTCCTAAAGCTGAGCAGATCTTTAAAGAAGCATTGATCTTAGAATCTGGCCGTTTTGTAGCGCGTGATATTGGTAAGTAGCGTAGTACTAATTGAATTAGAATTGTATGTACGAATAATCACTCTAGTTAACCACAATTGAATATAAGCCTGAAAGTATGCGTTAAAATATTTACTTTAAAATTATAATCGCATCTGCTTTAGGTGTTGGCGATCCCGAACGCATGGCACCGCTACGTATCGAAGAATACGTAACCAAACTGTTTCCCAATCTTCAAGTGAATGTTATCAGTGACCTCAATACTATCTGCAAGGAGTATCCACTCTTTGCTGCTGTCAATCGTGCTGCCAATCAAGTAACACGTCATCAGGGCCGCCTTATCTTTTTGGAATACAAACCACCAAATCCTGCAAAGAAAACTTTGATGCTGGTGGGCAAAGGTGTCACTTATGATACTGGTGGTGCTGATATTAAAGCTGGTGGTATTATGGCAGGCATGTCACGAGACAAGTGCGGCGCTGCTGCTGTTGCTGGTTTCATGCAGGTATACACAAACTGTGGAACAAATTATCATTTTAAATACAAACATTCTCTCCAAAATTCCACAGATTGTTAATGAGCAAAAACCCACTGATGTGCATGTAATTGCTGCACTCTGTCTGGTACGCAACTCCGTGGGTGAGGAATCATATGTCGCTGATGAGATGATTACATCACGCGCTGGTGTTCGCGTACGTGTTGGCAATACCGATGCTGAGGGACGTATGTGTATGGCTGATGCTTTGTGCCGGATGAAGGAGATTGCTATTGAGAAGAATTTACCCGATCCGCATCTTTTCACCATTGCCACTTTGACCGGTCACGCTTGCTTAGCCGCTGGTGTAGGTTATTCCATTGTTATTGATAATAGTGTTGCCCGCAATGCAGATCATGCACGTAAACTGCAATCTATTGGCACTTCGTTTGGTGAACCTTTTGAGGTGTCGGTATTGCGTCAGGATGATTTTAATTTCAATACTGGCAAAGTTATTGGCGAGGATATTTTACAGTGCAATAATGCAGCTTCGTCGCGTACGCCTAGAGGACATCAAGTAATTGATGGATGAAATTTATGAAATATGAGCTTTTACAATAATATTTTTCACTTTTAAGGTTCCTGCTGCCTTCCTTATTCAAACTACTGGCCTCGATAAGCATGGCTTGGAATCCGAGCATCCTTTGAAGTATACCCATTTGGATATTGCTGCTAGTGCTGGTGACTATCCTAAAATGCCAACAGCTGCCCCAATTATTGCTCTGGCAAAGACACATTTGTCATAAACGTAAACGTTCAGGGGTTTATGTACAATTTTAAATTTCTATAATAACATTATAAAGTACTTATATGTAATCTGCGTATTATTTAATATGCATTTCAGCACTACTAAATAAAATCACATTTTCAAACAATTATAACTCGATTGTGAGACTTTCTTCAAAAAGTTAGTGAATGTCTCCGCCCATGTATCAATACCAGTCTCCGTCCACTGGAAAACCCGGTTATTTGACAGAATTTCTCGTACACGTCAACGAATTTGCTAAATTCTTAAATCAAACGAAATGGTTTTAAACTTGATGGTAAATCATTAATAAGTTTGTATAAAATTTTCAAGTGCGTCGCACTCGTTCATAACCCTAATTTAACTTATATTTTTAATAGTTGGTGGAGCAGTTTTTATTTATTATGACTCATTATATTTTATGAACTGTAAAAATTAGGAAAATTAATTAAGTAAATGAATCAAAAATCCGCTGTCAATTGAAGTGGTCCATTTTACATTTTCAAGGCAGACATTTTCTGTTTTATGAAAACGCTTCGGATTCATTTTCCCTAATTATAAAAAAAATGTTATAAAAAATTACATAAATTCTATTTCAGCCTCTTTATGGACGGTCATATATATATATAAGATCGTTTTTAAATTTAAAGCAGTTTTATAGACTTTAAATCGATTCGTGTATATGTATCTAATTTTTAGGTTTATTACTTACTTTAAAAAGTTTTTACTTATATAACATGAATCTTTTTGCGATCGAGGCTAGAACCTGATTCCTCATAGGAACCAAGCTACCGGTGTGAGGTCCATGTAATCTCTGTAAACCGAAACCACGATCGATGAAGCTGAGGCGACCCCCCGTTGTACTAGAGAGCACAAGCTGCTTGTGGTCTCAGCGACAAAGGTGAATTCTAGCGCAAGCTTTTATAGTGTCGGTAAACCTGAGACTACAGTGGATATTCTGAATAAGTTATAAAGTTGTTCAAAATCGGCGGGAAAGCGAAAAAGATAAAAGTGAGTAATCCAGAATCCAAAGAAGCGATAATTTCTGTAACGATGGCAACTGGTGGTTGGTTGCGGAAAAGTTGGCTGAAGGATAAAAGCCAGTCTCGGGTAATAACTTAACTGAGGTTGCTGAAATTATGACAGTTCCGAACGGACAAAAGGCACAGTTAATAGTCTAAACAACAATCAGACCATGGCAATAGGGGCCTTGTCTCTGCCTTCTTTCTTTATATATTATCTGGGTGAAGTACGGTGGTGTGAGGCTATAGGGGCTTCTGCTCTCTGATTTCTTTCTTTGAACAATTTTGATTTGATTCTAATGTTGAATATGTGATTCAATCTTTAACTGTGGAGGTGGTGGTAAATTTTACACTCTCTTTACACATTTTAGAATTCATGTTGCCAGTTTGGTTGAACTTACGCAAAAATGTTCAAATTTTGTATTCATTTTAATTAAAAATGTTAAATAATTAAATTAAAAATTTTCAAACAACAAATAATTATCAAATAACTCTTTTTTTACTAAATTTTTTTTTGTAAAATTTACCACCACGTCACAAACTATGTACAAAAATTCATCTTCATAGTTAAAGGTTAAATCCTCAATTGATTGCATTTTTTTAAAGCTCTGATTTCCTGTTTTATGATTTGAACTGAGAATACGAACATAATTGACCATATTCTATATATCTAAAAAGATTCTGGCTTCTATTTGTGAACAACAGGCAGAGTATCATTATCCGTAGCTTTGATTTTTTTAGACTGAGTCTAATTGACCCCCAAAACTTACTTTGGCGTGGTGCAGAGACATAGTTAATCAGTGACTCAGAAGACTATTCTGGCGCAAAATATTTTTGTACTAAACAGGTTCAGCCATATAATACAGAATTTTGTCGAGTAATAAACTAACTATTGCTTCTCTCAAACTTTAGCCTCTAGAAATCAATGGAGCAATCCATGTTTCCTATACAAACGATTTCAGAAAAAATAAAATCGATTATGGTTGACATTTGGGCGATGAAAACAGGTAATTTTTTGCAGCAGCAGAATTAGCGAAGGTTTTCCACGATGATCAAGTATGTGCCTGCTGCTTTGAGAAGGAAAGTGACACTATAGAGCCTTATATCTGTTATCGTCAAAATTTCGAATTGACAGAAATTTCTGCAGGATAGCGACATAACGAAATTCTTTTCCCCTACCGGAATTTATTTTCTTCCTTAATAGTGCGGACACACGAAAGTGCATTTCGGGCAAATTTAACATTTCGTTGAAATGCGTCTGAAATACAAAATTTCGCCATACAAAAAGTGTCAAATGAAATTCTGCATTTCAGACTAATTTCATCGAAATGAGTCTAGTGCTCAGATCTCTATGAAATTCGGAAAATATTTTCTCAAGAGGATGTATGTACTTTGCGGAAATACAATGGAAATATTTTCGACCAACCCAAGTGTAAGAAACTAAGATGTTTTAGATTGCGTAAAATTCCCATTTTCGTTTCTTCTTCTTAAATCTCTTCCCTTCTGTACACTTTCTTTATTCAAACAGAATCAAAATCTGCCAAATTATAAAAACAACATGTTCTTATGGAGACGATTATTTTGGAGATGACACAACCACAAGACCACCGACCACATGTTTGCTTTTGTTGTTTTGGCTGTGTTTGCTGCAGGTGGTGCCGCTTCCATTGTGTTTAGTAGCTGACTGCACGGCGACAGTTCTAGCCGACAGAATTTCGTAGTCGTGTGTTCGTGTAGCTGCTGTCGTCAATGTGTATGGACCATTAAGTGGCACTTCCCTACAATTGATAGAGCAATAAAAATATGAAACAAAAATAATTAAAAAAAAAAAAAAATAAAACAAACATACTACGTTTTTAAAATAGAGATTTATAGCCTCATACAGATTCTTAACCCCATACGGATTGTAATGAAAATTTGTAATTGTGAATTTTAGTAGGTATGTAAATACTTGCATGATTTTAAACAAAAAGCGTAAACGCTAATACTTTATATTTTACTTATATATATTTTAGATATTTCATATTGAATTGTCGTCCAGTTCTGAGCTATGTTTAAAGTTTTAAGTCTCTAGATCATAGGGATGTTAGTTTAAAGTCGATTGCAAAATTAAATCCGAACAGATATAAAGACACCATTGAAATCGAGGTGGTAATAAAATAAATAAAAAGTAGTGAGGAAACTATTCTGTCTCTTCTTTTGCAGTGGATTGCAGAACTTCACGCATCGCAGATAGTTCGGGTAAGTTCGTAGAGAAATAAATGGAGGTACTTTAACAGGTGATTTTTCAGGTGTATGTATATCACTTGTCCTCTGTTATAAAATGCTCCAATAAGTTTCGAAGTCTCAAATTCAAACGACGCCCCAATAATCAGTATTCAACGAGAAACTCCTGGTAGTTTTCTTTCCACTTGGACGGGTCTCCCACTACCCCGAAGTTGGTCGATAATAGAAACAACATCACTTAGCATTGGTACTACATCACAGTTAATAGCATCGGCATTAGCATCTCCAGCCAGCAGCGAACTACATCGGCAACAGCGTCAGCATCAATACTTCATCGGTGAAATAGCCAGCATCGCCACTTCATCCCAGGTGAAGCTTCGGATTTACATCACAGCGGTCATCATCGACACTACAATTATACTGTTAAATATTAAATAATGAACTTCGGAATTCCAAATAAGAGATTCATTATATGTAACTAACCTTAGAAGCCTCTCACCGTACTTATACTGTACTATAGTATATATCGTTACCCTCACTTCTGAGGAAACCGTTATAACCTAATCTAAGAAAATTGATAAATTTGAGAAAATTCTATCGATATTGCAGTGCATTCAAAAATTTACATAAAATTTTGCTGCTTTTGCATTTATTTGTTGATCAATTAAAAAAATAGAATTAGCGTTTGAAATGCTCCAACAAACGCAAGTGGTGACGTTTAAGTTTGCATTTATATTCACGTCCACATTCAAGTCCAAATTGCGTTTTTGTTGTTGTGTTTTTTTCTGTTTTTTTTTTTTTGCATTCTTAGGTAACTCCATATTTTGTGTTGTTGTTGTTTTTGCTAACTTCTACTGCATACCATCGATTCTTCGGCTTGGCTCCGCCGCAAATTCATTGGTTGTTGCTGTTCTTGCCACAATCATACATTAAATACCGTTAACTTCGCTTGAAAACTCGGTCAAGAGTGTCTCACTCATTCATGCTGTGATTGCATAATATCCCGTTGCTGTTGCAGCACAGCGAGAAGAGAGTCAAGTCAGGCTTTCTTTTCTTTTCATTTCATTTATTTTTTATTTATGCATTCTTCTTTCATTTCTTTTTGCTTTCTTTTTTCGTTTTTTTTTTATTTGTTCATTATTGTTGTTTTTATTATTATCACACATTATTTAACTTAGCTTCTCTTGCTTGGGTGCTTTTATGTAATTTATTTTGTTTTGAGAATGCGAACCGGACGGGTTGACAGTGACAGCGAATTTCAAATCCATAGCGGTCAGTAGTTGCAGCGTCATCAACTTTGGCTTAGCGTCGTGGTCGCCATGTTGATGTTAGTTACTCTGATAACGGTTTCGAATGTTTAACAAGTTAACATTTTTACAGTATAGTTAGTTTGGTTCTGGTTGTTGTTCAATTTTGTATTTTATTACTGCCGTTAAGTGATATTACGCAAAAGTATTTCACTTTATATTTTTTTTCTTTTTCCCTTCTAGCTTTTATATTCGGGTACAACTGTAACCGCATAACAGGAGCTGATGCCTTGGGGAAAGGGTAGTTTTCAAAATAAGGACCTTTCCATATATGAAAAGCTTGCTTCTCTTACCTTGTTTCCAGGCAGCATTTAGTACCTTAATCTATTGAGCACACACTACTAAATATTTAGACTTTGTAGTTTAAATTTTAAATCTTATTTTAAAAGGCTTAGAGCAATTGCAGCGCGGTAATACTTTTTCTTCTTTTTGCTGTCTCGAAATATTGTTGCCAGCTACTAGTAGGATCCTAATTTCCCTCTGCCAGATACTTTTAAAAATGCTTGGCTTACTGGCCTCTGAGGAGAAGAGATGCAATGATTTTTATTCGGCACTTTTACCCCAACTCCAGCTCAATTTCAACATATCATAATGAATAAATTAGTTCGAGTGAAATTTATGTCTCAACAAAGACATCAAATTAAAAAAAAGAAAACATGCGTGCAAAATGCATAGGAATTGTTAGCGCTGCATGCCGCAGATCAATCCAGCTCCCCCTAACATATCTAGTATCTCAAGTATCCATACTGGTGCATATCTGGTTAGGTGGCTGGCTGGTTGTAAAGTTTTGTCGATTGACGATGATTATGGTAGACGCGTTGCCGCTTCATGACTAAAACAACAACAGCATGCGGAAGTTTTTCTACAAGTTTCGTAACAAGCTCTGACTGCTGTTGTTGCAGTAAGCTAAAGTTGAAATTGCAGCGTTGACAAGCAGTACAACAATTCCAAGCGTAGAGGCAGTTAAATACAAAAACAAAACAATAATAACAACATAAAACAAATACTAAAACAAACTGTTTAATGTGAGATATAAGGGGAATCATATACCTAGATGCTAAATAAACAAATAAATAGGTTTCAAAATGAAATTGTGTGTGTTTAATACTGTTCAATATCAATCCATCAAAAGCGACATTTTCTGTTTTTAGAAATTATTGTAATATTACAATATTTACTTTTTCAGAATTTTAGAAGATCATAATCTGCAATTACATATATGAAGAAAAGGAAGAAAAAATCAGTTTGGCAGCGGTGGGATTCGAACCCACGCCTCCGAGGAGACTGGTGCCTTAAACCAGCGCCTTAGACCGCTCGGCCACGCTACCCACATAAACAAATTTAGCTACTGACAATAATAAAAGCTTTATTCACATTAGCTGCCCAATGCTTACCTAATGTGATATTTTTAGTAATCGCATATAGTATAGAAATAAGCGTGTGAATTTTCGAGTAAATTTTCTATATATGCATGCATAGTTGAGTGTTTAGTGGACCAAATTCATTTTAGAACATGAGTACGATGAGATTTTATATTAAATTAAAGCAAAGTCAAATAAAAACACCTGCTACAGTGTGTTAATTGCCTTTGTCTCTATCTGCCTCTGTTGCAGTGTTTCAACTATAGATTGACACATGATATGCTTAGCAAACAGCAGCAGAAGAAAAAAAAAGATTTTGGCAATTATGTCAAAAAGGATTTTCTCACAAGTTTTAATATTAAAAGCATGATTAACTACTATGTGGAATGTTTCTCGTATGCCTATGCATGTATGTGTGTGTGTGTGTGTGATAAATCATGTGTAAAATTTTTAGGCAATTTTTATTAAAAATTTTGGAAGCTGTAACCATATGCTCCTTCAAGTACAGTGTTGAGTTCAAGGATTCAGTGACACTTTAGCTTCAAGTGTGAAACTTTTTCTTTTGTTTTGGATTACGGTGCAATTCGAATTGAATGCACCCTATGAGTTTAAGGCTTTACTTTAATAATTTCATTGTGACTACTGAATAACTTTCTTTTTTCAGAAACTGGTACGCTTTTCGAGAGATTAATAAGTTCAATTGGAATTTTAGCAAAATATTTTTACACAAATATCCCGAAACTTTTAGTTTTTTTTTGAATACCTTAAAAACCGAAAATGGGCTCATAGTGAAGAGAAGAAGAGCCCTCAAAAATTATTTACTCTATAAGCTTAGAGCAGAATTTGCAAGAATCAACAAGTAAATTTTATTCTTATCGTGGGGCGGCTTTTTTCATTAATATTTTGTCGTATTACATTAAAAATTTTGCATCTATAATAGTTAGGTTACGCTGATGATATCTGTATTTATCGTCAGTGGTTCAAACTTGGCATCACTATGTGTGCGGATGAAATCTGCTCTTAATGATGCTGCAGTGAGTAATCATTATCGGTCAACCCTGGGAAGACAGAGATGATGCTGTTTACAACAAGAAGGAAGCTACCACATGTACGGTGGCCTACCCTCTATGGCACACAGTTACTACCCTCCAATAGGGTCAAATACTTGGGAGTCATTCTTGATCCCAAACTTTTGTTCATTGAGCATCTCAACACCAGGTCGTCGAAAGCCGTAAAAATAACGTGGCAATGGCGTAGAATGTTCGGGCGGACTTGGGGTCTAAGCCCCAAGATAGTTCACTGAATACCCATATCTACGCATTGTTAGACCATACCTAGTGTATGGAGCTGTAACATGGTGGCCGAGAGCGAGTTCCTCGAAACGCCTTCTGGGAAGCCTACAACATCATGCATGTGTTGGCATCACAGGTGCGATGAGAGGATCGCCGACCGCCGCCATGGAAGCACTGTTGTACCTGCCACCACTGCATCTATTCATCGAGAATGAAGCCCGAAAATCTCTGTACCGTATCGGTACACTGCTTGAAAGGAAAGTAATTTTTGGTGATGGATGTAGAGCTGGTAGGATGCAGAACTTACTAAACCCACTCATCCTGTTTGGAAAGGGTGCGACGGATAACAGATGACAAACTTATTCCTTTAGCAAAAGTTTTCGCTTCATTCTCCCCGATCGGGACGAATGGGACAGTAATGGCTGGGCTGGTTTTCACCCAGGGTGCAATATTTTCTACACTGATGGATCCCTAATAGACAACCAAGCCGGTGCTAGTATATATTCTAGAACTAACAGGTTGGAAGAATCAATTGCATTAGGCAGCTACACCTCGGTTTTTTAAGCTGAGATGTACGCAATTATTTACACAATATAGCTGATGCCGGATAGGAAATGGACGGTAATTCTATTTTCATCTGCTCGGATAGCCAAGCGGCCATCAAAGCCTTTTCAGCTTACATAGTTGCCTCGAAAATCGTGGACGAAGCAATTATCAAGCTTGCGAGAAGAAACTCAGTTACGTTGGTATGGGTACCACACAGGTATCTTGGGTAACGAGATGGCGGATATGCACCCAGAAAAGGATCAACAATGATTTTTACTGGTCCGCAACCCGCCATTGGATGCAGCCCTTCTTTCATTAATCATGAAATTTAGATACGGTTGCGTCAATTGCACTACGACTATTGGCGGGGACTGGATTCCTGTCGACAGTCAAAATTGTTGATTGACTCTCCTAGACAAGACAGATCAAAGTATCTGTTAAGTCGGCGTAGGTGTGGCTTAAGACTCATTGTAGGACTTGTCACTGGTTTCGCCACAGTCAACGATTTCCTGCACAAAATCGGGGTCAAGGAATCGAGCCTATGTAATGCGTGTCTCGAAGATGATGAAACGGCAGAACATTTCATTTGTGAATGCCCTGCTTTCTCTTGGATAAGATGTGCTACACTGGGTCAACATTTCTTGACTAGAGTGGACCTGGTCAATCTGGACCTATCTGAGCTATACAAATTTGCGAAAGCTTCTGGCTGATTCAAGATCATTGATCAATGGGCTCTCAAGCCTATGTGCTCTCCGCTTTATGTGGACTCTATCAACACAATATAATACAATACAATCTATAATAGTAGTGATGTAATGGATGTAGTGAATGTGGATGCTAATGTGGAATTTCGTATTCTAGTTATTTCCAGATTTTTTAAAAAAATATTTGGATCAATTTAGTATATAAGTAATGGTAAATTATATATAAAAAAGTAGTTTTGTTGCATTTATGACTTTGTTTGGCATATACCAAAGAAAGTTGCATAAGAAACTGAGCAAAAATGTTGACAAACATAATTGAAGGGATGTAAGCCTAAAGGGTCTAAGTACCAAAAACATTGTACGGGAATATAATATGAATGAAACGGCTGTGATTAGTACTGGATTTAGACCCCAGCAAACATTTTCGTATTTTTGGTATTTTTTTTTGAATAGATAAGACATTAAACATAAAACACCTTACAATCACATTAGGCTTGACAAATATGTTCGAAATAATTTACCATCCCTTAGACCCTTTAGACCCTTAGACCCTTTCAATTGAGAAAATTTGTGGGAGCGCGATTTGTCAAAAAAGAAAAAAATTACGAATACGGATACGAATGTTAAAATTATGCGAATGTTTGCAGCGAATGCTAATTCAAACATCCGGTACATCACTACTATAAAAGTAACGAATTAAAACTACTCTTATTTTGGAAAAAGTTCACGGTGATAATTATAAAATTATGCAAATTTGAAACTCAGTGTCCAGCCAATTGCAAACGCTATAAATTTGTCAAGTCGTTTATTGGACAAGCAATAATTCAAAATAATGAAACGAAAGCATTTGGGGATACATAACGTGAAAAAGTTTTAATGGTCACATTGACCCCATAGTAGTGAGTGTAATCTGCGAACCAGTACGAGCTTACCCTGTCGAAGGAAAATTACAAAGCCTCGTTGGTAGTGCAATCTTTTGCTTCACGAGGCCAACATGTCAAGCCCCTAACAAGGGAATGCGTGCCAGTCACTGACTAGGCAATAACAAGTATTTTTACATTTAGATTATAAAAACTTATATAAAAATATCATTGCGCACTTAAAATAATTTTATGTAGAAAATTTTAAAAATATTAATAATCGCAATCACACAGTCTGCCACTTATGAACAAAAATGAAAAAATTTAAAGTTATAACATTAAAAAAACAATTATGCCGATCGATAGAGAATACTTCAGTTAGGAAAAATCCAAAATTTTAGCTAAAAATTCAAGTTCGCTTAAAAGTTATGCAGCGTCAAAGATGAATCTTTCAACTCAATAATTGTTCAAAGTTAGGTTCAGTTCTAAACAATGGTGTTTAAACCACTTTACTAAAAGTTTGTCTACCTCAATAGATGATAATATATATATAGTTTTGCATAATCCCTTTAGTTCCTGATGATCGGATTGGCCATTCAATCTACGAAATATCGACATGTATAAAAAACAAATATACCTTGTGTAGAGTGTCAGCAGCCACAAAGGATATCCTTTTACATGCAAGCATATACTCTCGTACAATAAAATTTCATTCACCAAAAAGGCCACACAAAAACATGGGAACCAATATTTGGATAGTCACTTGGGAGATGGTTACTAACCTTTCACACACACAAAAGAACATCATCTTTGATGCGAAACAACAACAATGAAAATGTATTAATAGTCAAAAAATATTTTTAACGAGACAATTTTCTGCATAAACTCATAAATACTGAAGGCCCACTACAATTCTTGAATGTGAGCCAAATATTCATTAATCACAGGAAAGAAAGCAAGATAATGAAAAATCTTCAAAATTAGTACATATGGCGCCATAAATGTGATTTCATTTTCATTGTCAACTTACAAGGTCTAAAACAAATTCAAACAACAAAAACAGAAATTACTTTCACTAGATACCGCCATGAACTTCAATTTCTATGTGGTACAACTGCAATTGTGTGAGTGTATGTAAGTGTAGGAGTATCTCATAAATTCATTTCATAGCAAAAGGTGTGAAGAAATGAAGAAGAAAGTCGTCCTGATCTAGTGTAGTGAATTGAATTCCGATCACGTCTCAATTGTTTTGCCTTTTCGGTGCAACAATTTCTTTATACTTTTGACATGTCATAAATAAACGCTAAATTATGATCATTTCATAAATTTTCATTATCAACTACAAGCCTATGTACAATTATTTGTGTGTATTGTATATGTAAGACTGGGCATTGTTGTGTGAATGCCAGCAGGCGCCACCGCCGCCATATTTGATATTGAACATTAAAAGTGAGATCATTTCATGTAACACACCTTGATCCCGCCACACATAATGGTGTTTGTCTATGTGCATGTTTGAAATTTATTTTCACTCCTTTGAAACGAAAAATGTGCGCAAAAAACAAGAAAAATGAAAATGTTTTGTTAATGAAGCGATAAAACCCAAGTTTAAAGTAGTGAAATGGCAAGGCTTTTTCGGTCTACGATCGATTCGACACAGCAGCAGCACGATCAGTTTTTTTGTTCAATATTATTTTCTATTCAATTCAAACTCACAATCAGTTATGAGCTGACATTGCCTGCCTGCCTGCCTAGCCTTTACTTGCCATCTATTGCTATTGATTTTTATGGCATAATGAAAATGGGAAAATTATGGATTTTTCATTATTGTTGTTGCAGTTGTAGTTATGTACTTTCACCACATGATACTTGCCCACTTTTTGAGTAGTTTATAATACTGTGCGGTGGCGGCGTTGGTGGCGCTGATCATGTGCGATCGTTTTACTCTTGCATCTGTAGCTATTTGCTAAAACGATCGGTTGCTGCATTGATTGTTTGTTTATTTTTGTTAATTACACAAGCCTGCGAAATTAAAATTTAAGATGATTGAAAAACGGAATAGTTCACTACGTATATTTCTGCATTGAGCTCGAATCGAGTTGAATCGAATACTAAGAAGGTTGGTTTTCGTTATTTACTTAAGTATATAAAAGCTAGAGACTATTTTTTACAATTTTACTAATTACACTAGAAACTGGTAATATATTCCTCTTGGCTTATACCAAGTTTGTTTTCAATCTCATTCTAAAAAACAACAAAATTAAAAAAACAAAAATCTAAAATCAAAATGTAAAATTCCAATTTTTTCCATTGCCTGCCAATTATAAAATCTAGAGACATGTTTTTAAATTTTTAGTAATTTTACCTGTTGAACCATTTTTGAAGTTTTTGATCCAATCTTGAGAATTTTAACAATTTTAAAAAACTACTTGTTAACTGTGCCACTTAGATTAAAGAAATCTACTTTTCAACTATTTTTTTTTTTTATGATATGGTTAATATAATTTTAAGATATAATTTTTCCATTTTTGGTGAGAATTTTTCAAAAGAAGATAGGATCAAATTAAAGGATAGGATCAAAAACTGACCTTAATCGGCATTTTCCGCACTTCTAGGTTAAGATTTCTCTCAATTCTGATGCGATCTCGGTTCGGAGTCAGAGCCCAAACCACCACTTTATTTCAGTCATATTAAAAAAAAAAAACTATTTTGCAGGCTTGTGTTATTGTTAGCAGTATGCATTTCATAAATGATCGAGGTTGCAGCTTTATTTTATTGTTTTTCTTTTCATTTCGGCAAATTGTAGATAATATCATTTTTGTCTGCCTCAAATATATTGAAGGTGGTCCAAATTTCTTTGTAATCGAAACGTGTGATGATAAGAATATTTTATTGCTTTTAAAAAAAGAAAAATTTCCATAACATATGACAATTTAACATATGTTTCTTTTGGGCTCCTTTGCGAATACGTTGGTACCCAGAATTGATTACTTTTTGCGCTGATAAGATTGTGAAGTGTGTTCGGCAAAACAATTTGAAATTGCTTTTAGTTTTCGCTGAAAATTAATTTATTTTTTATTTTTATAAATTTTTGCTTTAATTGTATTTAAATTATTGGTTTCTAATAAATAAAATCCCATTTACAATATTCTTAGACGATCTAAAAAATTTCAATACTTTGACCATAAATTATTTCGAAAGAAAAATTCTGAATTTTCCGAAATTAAAGTTTTGAACTTTTATTGTTACTTAGCATATTAATTAATATTTAAATTTCATAAAGTTTATTTGGCAATTTAAAATGTTATTGCAAAATTATGATTAAGGAAAAAACTTTTATAGAAAACATATTTATGTATACGGATTATACTTACTTGGATTAGAATACGTAAAGTTTTGTGAAATCTAATCTTAAGTTAAAATGTAAATATTTAAATTATAGTGCTTACTCAATAATATGTAAGTTGAAATTTGGCGTATATAAAATCAGTTCCATTTTAAATATTCCCGGATAGAAATCTTCGTGTACTCTTATAGGAAAAGAAGGAAAAAGAAACAAATTTACCAGAGAATTTCATTTCAGGAATATTTAGAATAGGGCTGTGTATATTTTATTTGGCTAAATTTATTGAAAAGTCTTTTGCTAAAATTTTTTTTAAATTTCTTATGAAAAATATTGATTACCTTAAACCTTGATTTGTTATATGTCGCGGAGCAGACTTCGAAAGCCAAAATCCTTAAATTAGTTTTAAAGTTAGCAAGAACTACACCGTAACTAAATTAGATCGCATAGAAAGAACAGCGTGCGTGGAAAGTAAAAAAAAACTAGAAGCCGGACACTAGAAGGAAAAAACATTCAGCCATGATAGCCTGCCCATGTCGTGCGAACATAACAGAGTACATTATTCCAACTGTGACTTTCAATAAGATCTTCACGATACAATTTTCCTTTACGGGAGGAATGGATTATAAACAACTTTTATACCACATTATTCACGGACGGATCTAAGAAAACAGTGCAGGTAAAACCCGACAGCATAACGTATCTCTAATGTAGGTCTTCCCTGTATTACAAGTACAAAATTCTAAAAATACAAATAAAACTATTAAAACAAAAAATATGAGTCTTTTTATTTCTTTATATGAATCGAATGGATAATAATTTTAAAAATCCATTATCTTGCGTTCTAAAGGGCTAATCATTTTCCCCAAGAAGGGAAAAATAAAAACATTGCCTGCACAAAAACAGTAAAATAATAAAGACATAAAAATGAACCATCAAATTATAAACAACAAACCATTCAATAAAATAAAAATTACCATAAATATATAATATTTTATTTAAGAGTGTAGCTGAACACGTCGGAATCTGTCATTATCGTATTAGCTGGGTTGACAGGGTCGGCCTGCAAAGCTCAACTAGTTTCATCATTAAAAAGAATTTTTATATTTTTTAAATAAGGTTTGAATACTTTTTAAAAAGCTTCCCAATGTGTAAATAATTTAATATTCAGGGCACTTTTTAAATGACACAAGCAGTGTTTTATTCGCCAGCTAGTTTAACTTGTGCGAATAAAACGACCAAGTTGTTAAGTCTCTTCTTCGTTATATTGTTATTCACAATAAAACTGCTCAGCAGCTGGAGGTGAAATATTTTAATGGATCCCAGTCATTGCGCTTAAGGGTACCCCCCCCTCCCCATTCTCGGGGTCAAGGTGAGTTGGTTTATACACGAAACATTGCTTCACAAAACTTTAAACGCATTTTACTCGGAACAGTGTTTTTACGATTGGTGGACTTTGTAACTCAAAAACTATTCAACCAATCGCTTTTTGCAATTTGCAATGTTGTTTAATACATTAATAGCTATAACTTAGACTATTATTAAGAAGATTGATAAAGATTTTCTATAATTTTCAGCTCAGTTTTTAACCAAAAAGCATTGAATTTTCGAAAAAATACACTCAAAGGTCCGCCATTTTGTGAATTTTTATCCGAAATGAATAATAATAGTCTATGTTATAGAAAAACATGTACTTTATCTAATTCTGTTTAATTTTTTGATTTCAGACATTCCAGTGATTTGCAATCGTTCCCGCCATCAAAAAACAGGCTTTTTATTGTCGACGAAAATGTTTGTAAAACAAACAATGTAAGAATTTTTTCTTGTTTTTAAAGTTTCGAAATACATATGCGCAGATATCCAAACATCAAAAATAGATTTTTGTTTATTTACCAGCCCCTTGAATATCGCAGAAATTTTAAATCGAGAATGGGGGGAGGCGGGGGGAGAGGAGGGTAGCTTTAATCGTCGTCATTGTTTTTAGTTTTTACTCTTTATAAGAATATTTAACGATGATTTAAACTTATTTTTACTGGCAGCCATTCCGAATCTTTTCATGTATTGTTTTTTGCAATCTGTCATGCTTCTTCTTTCACTATTGGCAGTTCACAATGGAATTTGATGTAGCTAAACTACTTGTTAAGTGTACATAACAGCTATAATTATTCGTGTTATCTCTGTGGCTTTGTTGTTGTTTCACATACAATTATCGCTGCTAGTAAAACATAACTAGAAGCAAGTGGCGAATAAAACGCAGCTACAATTAACCAAAAATTATTTGTATGTGCACAATTAAACGAGAAATGCATTTAAGCGGGTCTCAATTAATGAATATTTTATTTAGAAATTTTCAATTGCTGGATTTCATTTGTATAGGTTCTAAGTGGGCACTGTATGTATATAGTTTATATAAAGATGTTCGTTGTTGCTGTTTAGAAAATTTCATTGTAAGTACCTGTTTATTGAAACACATTGTCAACACATAATTTTTTTAAAATTTTTTTTTGAATTGGAACTTTATACCGTACATAAGTTTTACTCCGACCCTCCAACGCAAAAATATAAAACAACAAGCTTCTGGTGGTGGATTCTGACTGAGCTCAAAAAAATAGATCCCGGAAGTTTTAAAACTTTAACCCTGAAAAATAAATCCTGGAAATTTCAAAAGTTTACATCTGAACACTTTGTTGCTTAATAAAATGTACATTAAATTGCCCGAGTGCCGTATACAAAAAAATCGGTCTTGTTGTATACCTCTAAAAATTAACCTCGGTTTATTTTATTGTGATCCCCAAAATATTTCAGCTCTAGCGATTACCGTTCGTGAGCTGGAATGTTTTGGAAAAAATCTCTAAAAATCTACTTTTTTACTAGAAAATTTTTTGGTGGGAATCTTTTGCCCAATTAACAGTTTAAAAATAATAGATACTAAAAAATTCTAGAGATTTGCATTTTTAAATCCGCTAGCATACTCGAGATAATGGGATTTTTCTTTAAATTAAAGCCATATTTTTCATTCGGATGTGAATATCTACTTAATGATGATATGTTTTTAAAAAATTATGTTAACATATTTTTCATATAACGCTAATAATCCATATGCAAAGTTTCACAATATTTTATAATAGCCCAAACCAATTTTATACATTTTTTTAGATCAATCAGACGGAAATAATTTATTTTAAATTGTAGATATGGTCTCCGATTACTCTATCAGGCTTCTAAAATGAGTAATACAAAAATTTTGATTGTATGTAGCGCATTGGTTAGTGTGCTGGACTCGCCGGGTGCCCGGGTTCAAAAAAAAAAAAAAAAATAGGTTTAAGCTTTAGTTTGCCATCAAGCTGTCTGTACCTGTAAACTGAATTAATTTTTACTCAATAAAATCTAAACTACCTACCAGGAATTTAAAAAAACTTGTAAATTCTAGACTATTAGCAAATTGAAGCAGGAAGGCGGCTAATTCTAAATCCCATCCACTTTTCTTATAGCCGGCAAATTACTGAATATTTTGTAATCTAATTATTTTGGAGGCGATTTTTATGCTGAACCCCTACTCAAGATCTGCCACTGTTTTTCACTATACATACCGTCAGAAAATGCAAAAAAATGTGGTTTCATCATACACAACCTTCTCTTTTTATTTTCGAAAACATGGTCACCGTAATATTTTTATGAAAGGATGTGTAGGGCAATCTAAGTACTGTCGAGTTTGAACTTTATGTTGTAAATTTATTTTTTTGGCTTTGCATTTATGACATCATTGTCATAATATAAACAGTATATTATTATTTTGTTATATTATTGTGGGCAGTTATATTAGTAATAAAAATAAGTTGATTCTTGATATATCGTGTTTTATGATTTTTCAGTTTAAATATGCAATTAAGCACTAAATAGACGTACCTAATAATATATAATTGCTATTTCAAATTAACTTCAGCAGCAATTATTTAGTTTATACTTACATAGATATCGAAAATGTCTAGACTCTCTTTGATCTTAGTATTCTTACTATTTCTGCAAAATTATAAAGAGGTAAAGAAATCTACGTATCTAAATGTAATATAAAGCTAACTATTTAAATTTTTTAGATAACAACATCATTTAAATTTACTAATATCAAGTGCGATGTTTTGGATAACGAATTTGTGGATGTAAAAATATGCAAAATAAAGGCGATGAATCGAAATACGAATGACTTAACATTTCGATTTCAATTGAAGAAATCAGTAAAAGAAATCAGTGTAAGCATAGTTTGTTTCAATTTAGTTGATATTTGAGGAGATTTTATTCTGATGATGTTCATTTTTTTAACGTACGTTGATCATGGTCAGCTTATATCATGGATTCTAGTTGCTTTGATAGTTCCGTTTCTAGAATCGCCTTTTTAACCGAGGAAACTAAAATTTGCTCTTGATTATATGAAATCTAATAAGGCGCTAGGAGAGAATACAATCTGTTGTGAATTTTTTTAATGTGAACCTCAGTGTAGCCATGATAAAGTATTTTGTCTCTTCAATGTAATATTTTTCTACGAAGTAATTCCAATTCTAAATTAAGACTAGTGATGAATCTAAGAAGTATGTTAGGTTTTATGCTGACTATCTCGGAAGGTTTCAATAGCCCATTTCCAATACTCAACTTCTTAAAATGGTACTTAGAAAAACCGTAACCTGTAAGTAGCCCTATAAGGGTACGAATTTCTATTGTGTTTAACTCGATTATGCGTTTAAAATTAAAATTCTTATGAAATAAACCATACTTTACGTACTTTACGTAGCCTATTTACATTTTTTCAATTATTTTCTAAATGTATGTTTTTTTTAGCTTCAAATAAAATCGATGAAAAAGGCAAGTGGCTGGCGTCCATTTCTGTATAATATCAATGTGGATCTCTGTGATTATTTTCTGCACCCAAAGCGGTACATCATTTTATATACGCTATTTTATTTTGCCAAACAGTTTACAAATATAAATCACACATGTCCTTACAACGTAAATATGCAGAGTTTTTGAATATTTATGTCATATATAAAATTATTAATTATTTAATTCTCTTGTTAAAGATTGGTGAAGAGCTTAGAATGGAATCTATAGCACTTAATGAGTCGGAGATTTTAAATAAATTTCCGCTACAAGTTGGAGAATATGGTGGTTTTACAACATGGTATTTTAATAAAAAATTAAGTGTATCTATGAATGTCTCTCTTTTATATTCGGATTATAAAAGCACATAATGTGTAAAAAAAAATTTAAAAATGTATGGAATTTCTGTAATAGTTGGAATTTTGCATTATAAAGATAATATGGGTCTTTTGTTTTGAGGCAATCAGGTCCAAGCTTATCCCTCTAACCCGCAAAGATTGAAATAATAAAAAAACAAGCACCAGCATTTTTGTTCCCAGTTAATATTGATGAAAGAAAGATGGGGTAAATTTTTTGACTAGTGTTAGGGTTTAGCAATTAGGTGAGAAAAACGTAAGGCTGCCCTGTGGCGGCCTTGCGGGTTTAAGCCAAAAAATAAAGATACATTGTTTCATTGTTATAAATGTTTATTAAACACAAACTTAAAAAATTGGATATAAAAATAATTATAATTAGTAATGAAATTTATAATATTTTTTTTGTAGACTATGCAAATTAAATCTAAGCGTTAATTTTTCAAAGTCTTGACTACTGTTCCATGTTGTTAGTTAATTTTAGGTAATGTATAACAGGCTCAAGGAACGTATATATGTAGTCATCACAACAACAGTGTATATTGAGACGGGCAAATCAGACAGCCGTTTCAAAATCCGCCTTATCAGTGATCTTAGTCTTAGTTCTTAGTCTTTCAATATCCTATATAAGCTACTAATATTTGAAATCGTAATCCAGAATTACAGATTCGATTCCAAATATCTACACTGAACAGAGATATTGAAAGAAACTACCACTACCGTTTTATATACTTATTTGTTGTTGTGTTTTCTCATTGGAACTAGTCAGCATAACCGTTCGTTTAATTTACTTTTTCTTTATTCAAAGAAAAAAATTAATAAACAACACTGTGCAACACAATTTCGGATCCAACGTAATGACTATGATAGCAGAAAAGTGCTCGACCTATCAAAATTCATTTAGTTCAATAGTTATTGTCGAAATTGCTGTCATCAGAGTAATCGGATACAAGGGGATTCCATTATAGTGCTCAACTCCTCTTCAGATACTTTATATACATTCCACCTTTTTTCTGTGTCATATTCACACAATTCATTTGGAATTTTCTTTGTTTTACGATTATCAGTCTCCATTGTTTCTATAAAAATTTAAAGTCTACATATTATATTTAGGCAAAAATAATTTTACACCCTATATGTAATTTGATAAATTTTGATCTAAACCCGCAAGGCCGCCCTGAGGCTACCTTCACAAAGCCACATAAAACTATTTATTTACATCAAACAGTAACAAATTATGAAAGTGAATATGTCTATCTACTTACTTATCAAAAAAATTCCCACCAAAATTAAAGGCTTACAAATATTTTTTTTTTTTAATTTTTATTAAAAACTTAATATGGGCGATAATTTTTCGTCACAAAATAACACTTGTACTCATAAAAATAACTGTAAAAAACAGTTGTGTGATAGACCATATATTTTGTGTCTGTCAATGTTTAAGGAATGAAGGACGTTAAACTGAAGGGACTAAAAAATTTTGGTGACGTATAATCTTTCTTTCCTAACCTTATTTGAATGTCACGAGGGCCCTTCTCCAGATTTCTGGAATGAATCCTGTAGCTAGGCTACTGCTGATTGTTCTCTAAAGGTGCAGCAGAATTACATCCTTTCTGTAGAAAGCGGCTTGAATGGGCGATAGAGTCCAAGTCAGAAAGTCTGCCGAGCAGATGCTCATGGGTCTTTCAATCTCTCAAGTTTTTTCTGCACAGTTCGGAGGTTGTCCTTGCACTCAAAGCAGTTGCTCCAGAAAAATGTGTTCCCTAAAGTTTATACACCCTTTGTTTGCCTTTTGAAACCGGCGTTAAACCATAGGTCCAACCATGTGGTATCATATCTGGCTTAGGTGTGTCCCTGGACAGCCGCTTAACCTAACCTGTAGGCTTTAAAATGTTCATTGTATTTTGCATTATGAAACTTTTGTGATATCAAATTTTTATATTCGAATCGTATATTCTGATTTTCGGAAATTTTAGAAAAAGCAATAGTGTGAATTTTCTGTAGGGTTTTTCAAAATTTGTTATGTCCCATAAATCACCACAGAAAGCTCTCAAATTAATTGAAATAAAAAATATATGAATTTCAACTTCAGAGATGACAAAAAGTATACAAGCAACAAAAAAAAAAAGAAAAAAAAAACTACAACGGGAAGAGCAACAATGCGAATTTTCTGTTAAATTCCATTTTTTCCCATGAAGCTTATGACAATTTTATATCTTCAAACACAAATGTAATCATATATATGTATGTACACATATATATGAATACATATGCACATTTTATATAAACACACATCCATATATACACTGGCGGATCCTTAATATTATAGACACCCCCTTTTGCCCGGAGTGCCCTAATGAAGAAGAGACTGCACAGCACATTCTATGCTCCTGCGTGAGATTCGACGCGGAAAGAGAGGTTCTGAAGGAGGCCCTTGGTGTGGAACTGACAACGTCCAGCTTGTTGTCACAAATAGGCGAGTCAAAAGATAAATGGCAAGCAGGCTGCCAGTTTGCTATACAAGTAATGGCAAAACTCCGAGCTGCAGAAAGGGAGTATCGGCTGAACCAACAGCATCAGCAACTTTATAATATGCAACACAGTACAGCCACCTCGTCGCACAATCCCGAGGGCGAGGTTGAAACAGGAAGACAATCTGTCTGAATGACAATTAACAGACGCTTGAGCGTTAATGCTCACAACGGCCTCCTGACGTAGTACCAGTAGGTGTCCCAGGAGGGCTCCACCGTTCGGACATGTGAGGTGGTTTTGGTGAGTGGAAGTCTCACACTGACTGAGGCTCTCAATGCTTTCCTCCTCCAAAAAAAAAAAAAAAAAAAAAAACACTGGCGGATCCAGCGTGGGGTATTTGCCACAAAGTTTAATGTTTTCTACAAGAACTTAAGATAAAAGGTAATATTTAAGGTGAAGATCATTCGGTGGTAAGATCATAAAGTTTCCGTTATTTTTTTTCAACAATCGCAAACGTGAACAATCTCTTAAACGTGAACACCCTTGGTTTTTATTAGTTCACGGTTTCGAGCGTTGAATGTATATATATATAAGCAGCCATTGGAGGATCCAAGAAGGGGGGTTGGAAACTCAAGGACGCCCCCTTGTATCCGCTAATGTATATCTTTGCCTAAGAATTGATTTGGCTTATAGGTATACGAATACGTATACACATATGCCAAATCAATTTTCAGGCGACGATATTATTAATGTAATCGACGCTGGTGATGAAGATGTCTACAAAGATAAGATTATCACATATAGAAATAAATTTAATATTAATCGTATGAAATGCAACATTTCCGCGTTTAAAATCCTATACCTACATCCATGTGTACTATATATGTATGCGGTGAGATGGAAAGAGTATTAAAGCAATACAACAAATTTTATAGTAAAACGTATAACATGCATTTACGCCATATACCAGTGTTTATCATTCCTTTTGCAGCACAAAATAATAAAAAAGAACAATATTTTGAGAAAAAACAACAATTAAGAAACTCTCCATGGCTTAACTTACTTAACCCACTGTGATATCGTAAGAGGGTATAATCAGTAAAGTATTATTGATTTTCCTTATTCGTTAAATGCCCAATTAAAGGCCAAATTTTCAGCCACTGTGACCCAAAAGGTTTTTTGTGTCAACCCCTTATTAAGAAAAAAGACGCTTTACCATCAAAAATAATGTTAGAGTATCTTTTGTAAAAGTGGATCTGATTGTATAGACCGATAAAAACTGATATATCTAACCTATGCAGGTGATATCGAAATCCCTAACACTCCAATATGTACTGTATCGGATTATATGGTTAGGGATCTATGTTTCGGTAGGAAATTTAACATCATTCTTCCTTCCAGGTCCGAATGGGATGGCCAATGTCCCGATTTCGGTCCCTTTGCTCTCAATTGGTATACAGACGGCTCGAAAATGGACTGTGGTTCTGGTGCCGGAGTTGCTGGACCTAATACTAGAATCTCAATCCCTCTGGGTATTTGGCCCAGTGTCTTTCAAGCCGAAATATACGCAATTGAGACCTGCGCTAATATAAACCTGTATAAAGGTCTTAAAGGCGCAAATATTGTAATTTTCTCAGATAGCCAGGCGGCTCTCTTAGCACTCTCTTCATGGAGTTTTTCATCTAAACTGGTGAAAGAGTATTTTGATAGTCTCCAGCGCTTGTCTACCCGTAACAAAGTTACGCTTTGTTGGGTACCCGGCCACCGTGACATTGCTGGTAATGAAGTCGCCGATGAACTGGCTAGGCAAGGTTCATCTACCAAGCACTTCGGCCCCGATCCGTTTTGCGGAATCGGCTGGGCCTCTACGAAATCTATCGTTGAGGAGTGGTCTAAGGCAAAATGGCTAGAGTACTGGAACTCTATCCCGGGTTTAAGACAGGCAAAAGCTCTCACCATTCCGCTTGCCCATCTCTTATTCCAAACCTGACCTTAGGCTATTGGTGGGCTACATGTCTGGACACCATGGGCTCAGATATCACCTAAGCAAAATAGGTCTGTCCAATGAGACAGAATGTCGTCTATGTATGGAAGATGACGAGATGACACTTCACATTCTGTGTGAGTGTCCGGCCTTGGCTCGGCTCAGAGGAAGAATCTTTGATTATTCGTTTTTGACGGCTGATCACATGAAATCTTCTTCTACGAAAGATGTCTTGACTTTTATTAGGTCAGCCGAACGTCTTTTGTCATAAAATGGGGAATGGCACAAAAGATCTTTTAGGTCGCAGTGCCTGCCTGGTTGGGCTCCTCTAATAATAATAATAATAAAGGTGATATCTGAGTACAAAATGTTTGGATCTACATATAGCCCACAAGGGATATGCTGTGCTAGCCTGAGGTCTACTTTAAGGAAAAGTTCCATGATAAATGTTAAAAAAAATAGTAATAAATTCATATTTTAACCGCTTTGAAAGATTTATTATGGTAAAGGTCCCAATACTTTTTCGGTCTGAAAAATTCTGGACCCAATAACCGATAGGACGAGATGAAAGTTTTGAGTCTACTTTTGAGCTGTCTGTATGCCAGCGCGCTGTTGACAGCTGTAACTTTGGCTCTAGTGCTTAGATCTCTATGAAATTTGGAAAATATTTGGAATATTTGGAAAAAATTTTCGATTTTTTCAGTCAACACAAGTGTATATAACCCCTTAATCGAATCAGAATTGTACTATTGCGACTTTTTAGTTTGACATTAAATTTCTGAATGTTTGGATGCAAACGATTTTCTACATGTTTATTGTTTTTTTGTGATGTGAGAGTATTTAAGTAGTTTTTAAAGATAAGAAAAATTTAGCTTCATCGAACCCTGGTTCGATAAATCATCGGAGGAGGAAACTCTAGTAGAAATTACTATGGAGATGGAGTCTAAAATATTCATGAACAATTTTTGTCTGTCCAAGAAGGCATTCACTGATCCATTAGTACTATCAATTTATCGAGTTGCACTTTTTTGTTGACTGGTTTATACTTTTAAAAACTACAAAAAGTTAATTAAACATTTCCATTCAAATTGGCATTCCCAAAATCGTTGATCTACAGTCAATAGTCAATAATAGACCGTTGATCGAAAGTCGTCGATTGTTTTTGGTCGATCAAGATATGCAATGGTGCCTTTAGTGTAAAAATATAACACAGTGAAATTAAAGTCGACGACAAATATTAAACATAAATACCAGTCGAATAATTATGGCATATGAAAAACGCGGCTTAGCATTTTGCTATATGTTACATTAAAATGATTTTAATGCATATTACTTTATTACAGAGAGCATCATACACTCAAAGTTGGTGAAGAAGAGTAAATGAGGCTCTAGAAATGAATGAAAAGATTGTTAACTTAAAACAACTAAAGATAAGATCATAAGATTTTGTTTCGGTATAGCAATATCTCGGATACAAGGAGCCACTCCATCATACTCAAACATGTTCCATATGCAGTAAACAGCTGAGAATTCAATGCTGTATCGAAGAGATACAAATATCTCATGCGCTCTTAAAAGCGATCTTGGTAAAAATGAAGTAGAAATATTTAAGTTTTTGGTAATACAAGCATGAGATCGATCGTCTTACAACTTCTTCTTCGCGTGAATTTTTATAGGTACGTAAAAACAGCAACAACATAAATAACAACATCCGAACACAACACGAATCCGTTTGATGCTGTTTGAACTAGTGAGTAGTAGATGGGGTTCGTTTAGTTGATTTTGGTTGGTAGTTTGGTCGATTGCTCTTTGTCATTGCTGTTGTTGTTGTTGCTGTTGATCGGTACAACTCGTCGTAATCGTCGTCGTTGATCGGGGAGTAAGTAAGCAGCAAACACCAGAGTAATACGTCACATGGGGTGAACGCACTCGCGGATGTTAGTGGGTCACTATTTGTGCGGTCATTCAACTTTTGGCCGTTTGTAAATATACAACAACAAAATTGTTGTATATACGACGAATCGTTTGTATATTTCTTCCTCTTTTTCATGCTTTTTCTTCTACATTTTTTTTTTTGTTTTTTTACTTATCGTTTTCTCATATATGTAGATATGTATGTATGGATGGATGGATGGATTTTCTCTCAACCAACATCAATGCGGTGCGGTGGCAGGGTGCTGTAAGTGTAAAGTTGACTTACTGGATCGAATGGGTTCGATTGCATGGTTATGCCAGTGTGCGCCTCCTGAAATTGAGTAGCATGGAATGAAGCGGCAGCAATAGCAGCAGAAACAGAAGACGACGCCGAAGAATCAGATTGGGAATAGGTTGATCTTATGACAGTGATGGCTGGCTGGCTGGCTGGATGCAGTCCGTGATGGTGTATCATGGTATCGTAGCGTGAAGAGTTATACCAAACTCTATACATGCTCAAAGACATTCATCCATTCATACATACATACAAAGTTGTTAGTATAGTAAGGTATGCATCAAGCCATCTCGAAGTACTTGTCTTCATTTTGGGATCACATTGCATGTCGACAGAGTTTGTCGTTGTTGTTGCTGCTGTTGTTGTTGTTGTTGTTGGATGAATGCATTGCTGGGAAACTACTTTGAATTCTTCTGGTTGTTGCATACAAATATAATATATTGTGCATGCCATATATGTATGTATGTATATACAAATATGTCAAAAGGGTGGCGAGGGGTGTTCTTCACATAAGTACATACATACATACATCCATGCATATGTCAGTGGTTGCGATGGTATTGGTGCTGGTGATCATGGTACTCTGGTGGTGTTGATGAGCTCGTATGTATGTTTTCGAGTATTGCAGCAAGCAGCAGCAATCAAAATGCATTTCCGCATATTTTACTTTTGAAGAGTTTATTTTTGTATTTTACCTCACTCTTCGCTTGTTGTCTTGCTTTGCAACAAGTTGTGCACCACGCTGCTTAATGCTGCTGGGTTGTGGTTGCCTCTTATATGCCCGAGTACTATCTAGTGGCGTTTAGCTTCTATTTTTGGCTTTTTTTTCCTATTTTTGTTGTTCTTGTAATCGATCTATTTATATGTACTTATGTATAATTGTTAAATCATTTCGATATTATGTAATGCAGTATTTGAAGTTAATTACCCAATTGTATTTGTTAATAACATAATTCTAATGAATCAATATTTGTTTTTGAACTTCGGTTGTTGTCAAGCTGTTTTTTTTTGTTTTTATTCACGCTTATTATATAGTTCAAGTTTTTGAAACCTTTTGGTTTGTTTTTGTTGGTTTTGTTTCTGACGAATGATAATATACAATGTTATGAAATTGAAACATAAAATTTCACAATATATAAGTAATTGAGTTGAGAAGAAGTCACTGAACTTGTATTGACTCCGGCGTAATTAAGATGGCGATTTCGAAAAATTCATCACAAATATAAAAATATATTGAAACATTTTTAGCCTCAGTATTATCGTTCTAAAACTAAATTTCAGATTTCACTATCTCGTAAGGAATGCAGTTTACTAATTGATGTTTTTACACAGCATTATTGTTTTCATCAGCTCAAATTGCCAAAAAAAAAAAAAAATGGTCTAGTAGAAAACTGTCTATGCATGAACTGTAATGACTCAGATGTGAAAGAAGTTTAGCTGGGTCTAGGTTGAACAGTGAGCTCATTGTTAGCTAAATAAGCTAACTAGTATTAATATGGCGTAATTGAAACATTGTACATTAACTACGGGCATTTTCAAAGTCGAAGGCAGCTCGGAGTTCCCTTTACTTGTAAGGGGAAGTTGTGTTGCCAGAAATCTGTTCAGGTTGAAGCTGAAACTGGAAAGAAAAGAAAATGATATATTTCATAAAAAAAAATTAACTTTCTTTTAGGCGCATACTCCATTTTTTACTATAGTGTATATTTCCTTTCTTCTTTTAAAATGCAATTCTGATAATTTTGACTGAACAATGAATACCCCAATGTTTTTTAATTCGGCATATAACATCGCTTATTTCATATTTTTATTCAAATCAATTAAAAAACTTTACTTATCTGTAGTTGGCATTGATTTTAGAAAATTCAAATTCCTGTTTTTGATATTCCTTGTCTATGAAAATGAAAAAGATAAAAATAAAAATATATTTAGAAATTTTTTAATAGGTACTAAATTATAAATATAAATTTTTCCTTGTTTCCATTTCTTCCTCTTATAAATTAAAAAAAATTAAGACTTTTTCATAATTAGAAATCCTTTTAAGTTGGGGTTTTGTTTGGGGGAGATAGACCCCATTGGAACATTTTTTTAGATACATGTATTTTATATACTTTTTATTCAAACCTAAACACAAACGGTATAAACTTAATATCGTTTGGGTCTTTGCATAGAGAAGAAAATATAAAGTGGAAGCTTTAGCATTTATGCCTAAGCAAACAATTTAACTTTATAAACTTTAAATATCATTAAAGATAAGATTCGATTTTTTATTCCCATACAAACATATTACCGTGAGGTGAACAAAACATTATCAGCATCCAAAACCAACAAATTTTCCGACACGTGGTCAACTTCAACTTGTTAATACCAACCTAAAAGATTGACCTAATACAAAAAAAAAATTACCTACTTACTACTGACATCAGTTGCGAACTTTCTTAAGAAAAAAATTATTATACTAATGTATACAAATATTATCTAGTTGATAACAAACTATTTTCTCCAAAGTGCATCCAGGTAATAGCTTTGATATTGTAAAATCATTTGGGATTCAGCTCTTCAAAGCTCCAATTTCAACATGTCCCAGTATTATTTTGTTTTTTTTTGTTAACTTTAACGAGCCTATTCCATTCCATTTGCGCTGTTACATATACTAAGTTTAGTAAAGTAAGTAAAGAAATTGTTTGAACTAATACAAAATAATCTTCAAAAACTAAGTAAGTATCTACTACATGCAAAACTAACAAAGCGATAATTTTAATGAATTACACTAGGTACATCATCAACTGAAATCTAACTTCACTTGACTTTACTTTACTTTTTACTTCATCATCTCTTTTACTTTAATACCAAGTCACACAATCTTCATAGTAAGTAGAAAGAACTTGCATGCATTCCTATGCCAGCACATGTCAATGATCTTTTCCACTATTACGATGATCATGATGGTGTTGTTGATGATGATGATGATGTACTACACGTAAAGTTATACCACAAAAAGTTCACTGCCCTTACTGCTCTAATACATCAAATATCTACGCTACAACAATATAATAAAAGTCAAATCATGCTTGAAATTGCAAAAAAAAAAAAAAAAAATTATAATAATAACAAACTACAAGCTTGAGGAAGAAGAAGATAAATTAATATGGTCAGCATGTCATGAAATTTGCTTTCTCTTTTCTCTTCTAACCACAAAATGTCTATATATTTATCTTTCTTTTTTTTCGCTGTTAACTTTCACGCAATTCGGACATTCAACTCCTGAAACGCAAGCGCCGAAATAGTTCTTTCACATGAGAGCTTGTAGTTAGAAGCATAAATCAGCTGTGCCTGCAGAAGAAGGGTCAAATACCTCTACAGAATGGCCAAAAAAATTACAAAGTGTTGTGGCGACGAGAAAAGGTTCTAAGTAGCTATTTTTAGAAGTACATAAATTTGAAAGAGAAAAAGCGGTTGGTGATAAAGCTAAAATAAGTTTAAGTGAGAAATTGCATAATTTATAAAATATTAAAAAAATGTGAAAAGCTTTAAAAAAAAGATGAGAATACTTAGTATTGAAATGTAAAGGAATTGGGAGCTTGTGATGACGATAACAGTTTTACTGGGGGCAGAAGAAAAATTTACTAATAAAGCTAATTCGCAGATGATTGAGTCTAAGCTTTTTTATTTTTACTTTTATTCGTCAACCGGCAATCAATTGGGAATATACAATAGCACCCTATTGTATTGTAAATTGTAAAGAGATAATAATTATTCAAAAATGTAATTGTGAGTAAAAATTCTCATTACAACAACATCATTCATTATGTCTCACTTCAAGTCTCCATCCAAAAAAAGAAAAAAGAAAATTTATTTTAATTTGGGCAAAATGAATTGAAAGGATTAATGCATTAATCTATCAACCCTCAACATTTTTGAGCTGCGAATGCAGATCGATTCTGTAATTGTACAGAAAGTTTTTGATGTGATAACATCTTTACTCGGGGTTGAAGGAAAATTTATAGTGGAGCGAATTGATAGAAATTAAAATTAAATGTCACGTCGGTGTTGTGTGAGGTTTCATAGTATGTGTGAGTTTAAAAAAATAAATAAATGTAGTGCCTGTTATGTTAAGCCTTCGTACCGCTAGGTGAAGGAATTGCACTCCGAAAGAATGCAGTCTTATTATTAGTAAAAACAGATTAAGAAAGGTGAATTTTTAATATAAAAATAGGACCCTAGAAATAAATATACCGCATTTTTATTATTTTGAATGTAAATATTGTGGTGGTTATGTTAAACTTTCGTACAGCGAGTAAAATGGTGGAAAATTGCACTCCGTAAGTATGCTATCTTATTATTAGAATGAAAAGATTAGGGTGAACTTTTTAATATTAAAAATAGGACTCTAAAAGCGAAGAAAGTGAGTTGAAAATAAAATATGCAAAATAAAAAAAAAAAAAAAACACATGAGCTTTGACCTTTTTGGAATATACAAAGGAAAACTTTTATAATGAAGTAAACAATAATACATAAAGTATGTTATCACATCATGTGACGAGTGCAAAAGGTACTTATTTTAGTTTTTTATAGTGATACTTTTTATGCTTGTTAGATAAGTGTGAAAACCTGACAAATTATGAAGCGATGGGGAGTGAAATGAGGTAAATAGCCGAAATAGACAAGTATGATACAACATGTGCTCACTCATGGTATGAAGAAATGTGAGCAAACTTCGATTTACACTTTTTCACATGCTATACAACGAGACACCAAATTGAAAAAATTTAAACTTTAATTAATTAAAAAATTTGTTTTGAAAACTTAAATCTTAAAATAATAATTCTGACGACACAATATCGTATAGATTGGTTACTGGAAAATGATAATGGTTATACTCGGTACTGGAATTTTTCAAGCACCCTAGATTTATTAAGCTTCTTCAAATTGGGTAATTGATGACAATGTACGAAGAACGGGAGGTTTAGTAATTTTCTCCTACATTACCTGGACAGGCTATGGCAACATTTTAACTAAACACCCATCTGGGTTAGTGATCATATGAACATAGGTGGAAACGTGTATGCTGATGTTCTGGCAAGACATGAATCTTCGTTGGACATATCTCAGTAGAAATAAATTCTAGATCTTTTAATTATGAAGAGAGCGACGAAGTAAACTAGCTAGAGTGGAACAACCTTAGGTCCTGAATAGTGATGATTCGATGCAAGTAAATACGACTAAATACTCGATCCTTTTCATTCGATTCAAGTACTTTTTTTAATCGATGCCGTACCATAAGTATTGTACTTGGTATCGAAAAAAAGGGTCAGTATCGGATACTCGATACTTTTCGACAATAGAGATTTATAAAACTGAAATATTGCTATGAAATATTTAAGATTGTGAGTCGTATTGCAATATTTTACAGCAATCAATAATATATTTCAAAATGATGCTGTAGAATTATTCAATACGCATATCCAAAATATTTCAGTTCATATTGCAGTACAGTATTGAAGCTCTAGAAAATATTGCTGCGATACAATTTTTTGATTTTTTTACGTAATAATTAAATACTTAGATCTTCCACAACCATGACCCCAAATTTCATGCTCCTATATTGATTTGTTTGCCCTTTATAAAAGATTAAAAGAAAATAGCAAGGGACTATAGAAAACCACTGGATAATCCGACTTTTTTGATAACATATCTGATAAAGAAATTTTCCGGTTAGTAATAATTAAATGCGGTATTTTTCAAAAAATAGTGCAAAAGATTTTACTAAAAGTTTTTACACTTAGGTTTTTTGCTGGACTTCAAAAACAAAACATTAAAAATTTGAAAAAAAAACATCTGCTCTAAATTTTAATAATTTATAACAAATTAGAAAATTAATATTTTACGTTAGTGCTGGCAGCTAATGTTCAAATTTAAATATGAATAAAATTAATTTTAAAACTAAATAAATAATAATATTTTACATAAATTTGTTTCAATTTATGTTTGGTCACTAGTCACTACCGCTATAATAATATTATCATTTAAGGTAACATTTTAAAGTGTCTCAAATGGAAACATTCACTTGATCACCTACAATTCAGTCTTTGTTTGAAATCCTACAATTTTTGAAATTTCATTCCAACATTTGCATTACAGAACATTTTTCTAAGCTACATCGTTGGTTTCACATAGCTGCAATCATTTTTGCAAGCTTAAAATAGCTTTTATTGAAACTGTAATTATTATCAATCACTCTGAAACTGTAGCACGTCTTAAAAATCGTAAACTAGAATAAAAATTCTAGCTTACAAAAGTAGAATATAAAGTATGCAATCTATGAAGTATCTACATTGTCAGAGGTTTAGAAAATCACAGAAATCTCATTCATCACACCGACTTGTCTTGCTATAAGCAGAAGCAGCAGAAATAATGATGACAATGATAATGGTGATATACATAGTTAGAGTTTTTCGTCACAGTAACTCATCAAATATTATAAATCCAAACTGAAGCTACTTATGCGGGCTTCAATTGCTTTGTACATGCCTACATACAAAAAAGAAGTGAGACAATCAAAACGAAAGACTTATGAATCTTTAAAATACAAACAAACATACAATAGAATATGATGAGTAAGAAAAGGAAGAAGTAAATGAAGAAGAAGAAGAAGCATATAGAAGAAGCTCATGTATGTACAAAAAACATAAGAGTAAACCACAGTATCAGTATCACAAAGCTAAAGCCAAACAAACAAAGTGGAGAACAAAAACGCAAGTCAAAAAGTTTCTTAATCTGCTACAAAAATGTCCAGAAAACAAACAGAATATATGATGAGTATACAACAGGCAACGAGACAGGCACCAATGACGGTAAGTTACCCCCACCCGCCCCCTCCAACTATTGGCCAAACTAAAAACCACAAAATTCTGTGTTTTTATTTGTTGTATGTTTGTTGCCAAGACCCAGGCAGACACACACACACACACAAACACATGTAAACAACGTCAAAGTGATAAGCTTCAAACAAACCTCAACTCTCGCTCAAAAACATTAACTAAAAGTAGCCAACTAATAACGAAATTCGGTCGTAAAAGCCCAAAAATACAAAACTGAAGACGATCCATTCAAACATGATGACGTTTAACAGACGGACGGGATGGGACGGACGGCGGGACGCAACAACAAAACGTCAACAGCGGCCATTCACCTCCCAAAAAAAAAAGAAGAAGCAGCAGTAACGTAGAATTCGAAACTCCATATTGGTAACCAAGAATAGAGAGAAGTAACAAGAACGCCACAAGAAAACTTCAACTTTAGCGTTTCGTTCTCGTATTTTGGAGGTTCGTCGATCGGCTCAAAGTTTTGGCATATACTTGCCACATATTTCTGGACTCTGGGATACATGGATGAAAGACTTGGAGTAAAAAAAAAAATTTTGAACGTTGTAAATTTTGCGTATGCTGGAAGAGGTGGTGGCGGCGGTGGCGGTGGCGGTGGCGGTGTTGATGGTGTTGCCTTTGGTGGCTGATAATGATGGCCGTAGTGGTGGTATTGGTAGTGGGGTAGTGTACAAGCAGAGCATATTTATTATTTCTGTTGTAATGATTTCCACAAACACAGAAAGACAAAGTCACAACGTTTTCGATTCTTTTTGGGCTTACTGTTTTTTGTGTGTTTTTTAGTTCGTTAGTGAATATGTAATGAGTTGTGGTAGTAAGTAGTTTGCTTTGGTTTGGAGTCATTGTGGTTGGTGGTGATGGCGATGGTGCTGTCCAACTCTTTCGTTGTCGTCGTCAATGTGCGTATACTTACAAGTCCATATAGTAAACATATATGTATTCACAACATTAAAGACGGCATCTTTCTTCTTGTCTTTGTATGCCTTTATGTAATAATGCGTATGTGTGTGTATGTGATATGACTGTAGGGCAATTTTTGGGAAAAGGGTCGTAATGTGTGTTCATCATGTTTGCAACAACAAACAAAAAAAAAAAATGAAAATAAAACAATTGAGACAATCCTAAGAGAACCTAAAGTTATGTGGTTTGAAATTAGCCCACGGTGTTAATTTAATTAATAAAAATTTATGCATTTATGTATGAATATTTGTTATTATATTGAATTTCCAATACTTACTTTTATGTTGAAACTTGTATGCATGTTTTGAGATTAGATTTTTTATAAAAATGTGTTGAAACTAATAAAAGTTCGCTAAGCTAATGGTATTTTACTTGTTCTTAAAGAGTCCAAAGTTGAGTCCAAAGTTGATAAATGGTTTGTAATAATATTTCATTAAAAATTTCAGGAAGATCGGTAAGATTAAAATTACTAGTGTAAAATGGACAGAAATCCCACCGCCAACATATTTAGAAATTCAAAAATTTTCCACGAATGACAAAATGCGTCATATCGTGTGAGTATTCTCAGGTAGTCTTAAAGATTCTAAACCGAGTATTTATATTTTGCGGAAGACGACCCTCGTCAAGGCTGGCGCAAAATGTTTATTCATACATATGTACATGCATACTCTTGATCAATATTTTCTTACAAAATATGAAATCTAAGAGTCTAAGTCTTTCAATAATCTCGTAACAGGTGATGATACGTGGTTTTATCATCATAATCTAGAGAGCAAACAATACTCCATGGTATAAAACGCAAAAGATGGAAATCACTTTGATAAAGCAAATTAAAACTTAGCAACAAAAGTAGTGATGCCGATTTATTTCACCAAGTCAAAAATTATAGCTGGATATTCCTCTGGAAACTGGTCAAAAGATTGCAGAAAACTCCCTACCAAAAGAAGAAATGTGATGATCAGCGGTGGGAAGTATGCGACTTTTTTTTAGAATAAATGCGATATTGATTCGTTTCCAGAGAGAGAGCTCCCGTTAATTTTCTAGAGTATTACGATGATCCTGATAATATGTATCGGACGTTTTGGTGTTTGGCGGATATCTACTTAGCAAGCTTTTTTTAATAATATTTCAAGATTCCTTCGGAGATTTCGGAGGTGATCCTATAAAAAGTGTTTAAGTTACATGGTCGCAACTTTATCCATGATTACAGAATTTATACGAAAATTCATTGCTCTTGAAATTTTAAACGAATTTTTGAATTGAAACTTCTTTTCACTTGTCCCTAGAGTAAAACCAACCGGATGTGAAGTCGCGCGTAAGTTTGCAATGCGACATAATTTTGTCGAGCGATGTGGCATGAGCATGAGGGGCTAAATATCAATATTCTCTAACTGAATTCACGAGCAAATTCTATAATAAAAACGATTCATAAATAGTTTTAATTCAATATAACATATTAATTACACACACACACACACGCCTATGGCAGAAAGAATAATGTGTAGCGTCGCCATCTTAAAGTTTATGACAGTTATACATTTCACATACAGATGGCGCAAATATTTAAGGAATTACATGAAGATGTCGCACACAAAAAGAGTTCGTCAACAATTGTCATCGAAATTAATGGTACAGAGTTGCAGTTTTTGTTCGTGTGTTTCGTTTAGTTCACAAGAAGTTTCACTTCTGCCTTGTGTTCGCTAATACACAACCAATTTTCTTTTTTTCAACGCATCGTTTCCAAAGTCGGTCAGCACAATTTCTCGAAAATTGCTAGACCGATAGAGTTAAAATTTGGCACATCTTAAAAAAAAAAAATAAACTGGTGGAACAACGAAGTATTTTTCCTCCGGTTTTTTCTTATAAAAATGTGTTTTTAAGGTTAAAAAAACACAACTTTGTCAACTATTTCTACCCCTTCTCTTTTTCTAAGCTTCTAAGAGAATACTATTAGATTTTGGTGAAAGAATGTTTGGGAACTCTATGAATGTGCCAACAAGAATGTAGTAACTCTTACGTGGATCAAATGACAAGATGACATAATGCATAACGAAATGGCTGATGACTTGCTTAATGCAGATTGAGTTATGTTGCATTGAGCAGTGGAATACTTAAGGCTAAAGTCACAAATTGGATAAGCTCAAATTATTTGTAAAGATGAAATGAGATGATAATTTTCCGACAAACCAACCAAGTGTCTGTTGGCCCCAAAGCGAGAACGTTTTGAAATTGAATGAAAAATTCTCAGCTGGTCTGCTGTACTGGTAATAGTATCCAGCATTAGTAAGCAGAACGGCATCAATTCATCAGGGGGTGACGATGTATGCGAACTTATTGTTAGATTTTTCTTCCTTCCTTTCTCATGTAGGGAGAGAAATTTTTAAAATGAAAAGAAGTTAAAGAAAATTTTATATTTATTTCCTTTGTATAAGAGACCATATAAGAAAGCTGAGTAAGGCAACAGTAAATGCAGTTTTTGGAATGTCCTTTGTCTGTAATTCTATCTGGTGAAAACCTGAGGGCAGATTGAGAGTAGTAAAGTAAAGGCTTTTTCCCAGTTTGTTTAAGATTTCCGAAATACATACTTTAGTTTCCTAAAATCCACAACCAATCGCCATTTCTTTTTGCCACTGGCATCCAAATTTTTTGGCACAATCCATATTGGTGAGGGCCAAGAAGAAACACTGGGTCGTATGATTCCGTCCGAGAGCATTTTAGAAATCTGTTGTTGCACTTCTAGTTTATGACAATGGAAGTGAACTTATTATATTTTTATAAAAACTCTTTTTAATATTAAAAATGTTACGATTACCAGTTTCGATTGGTATGTGGAAGACTGTTGATTTAGTGACTAAATTTCTCTCTTCACTATTTTTAGCACCAATGAGAGTAAAGCTCCATTATCACTAAACGTTTAGTGGAATTTGGCCTCTAGTTCCACTACCATTAAACCTTTAATTTTTTTTTTTTTGGACAATTGACGAATTGTAAAGTAAAACTGGAAAATCTAGTGCAAGTCATGCGCATTATACGTTTACATAAATAACTCATTACCTAATTGCACAAAAAGAATCAAGTTTGTAATCTAATATACCATAATTCTTCAAATTACAATTGATAATATCAGTTTGCTTAAATAAGAAAATCATTTACAAAAACAAAGATTGGAAATCAAAAAATCTCCTTAGCATGAAAAATTTATCAAAATAAAAACAAATGCCATAAATGCACATACGATGCATGCGTAAAACAGCTGATTGCGACGATTGCATAAGTAGTGGTAGGTAATACATATTTACGTGTATGTAAGAAATATAAATGTAAAAGCTCAATCTCTCTCTGCATTAGTAAATGCGCTCACGCATACATAAAAGAACCTGTTTATGTATGTGTGCATGAGCATCAACTCACATCACACACAGTATCGATTCGATTGAGCAACAGCATGCACAAGTGGGAATAATGCGGAAGTGATGTGTTGTTGCATCCGTAATAATGAATGCACTCATCGATGCACATGTGACTTTGGATTTTCAACTGAGCGAGCTTAACGAAGTTTTGAAGCTGGTTTCAATACTCACGCTCTCTCACATACATACATACTAGTGACTTGCTCATGCTCAAAATAAAAAAAAATATTATTACTTGTTTACGCAGAGTATTTACAACTCTCGCGAGTTTTAATTTATTTATTTTTTTTTTTTTTGATTTAGTTTAACAAACTCATATACGCTTTCAATCTCAGAAGTACCTACATATATACATATATGATATTTTTGTTTTGTTTACAAAATTATTTGTTATGACTCTCTTAATGCGATAAAAATTATAAATTTATATGTCACTAAGTATCAGGAGTAGGTGCTTATTGTGAGCTTTTTGAAGCGCGTTCAATTTAAATTGTAATTAAATGCTGAGTTTAATGGATTTTTATTGTGTTCTGCCTACATATTTAGATTTACTTAGAAATACATAGCAACTGCAACTGCCTTCGAAGTTGTACTTTTGTGCAGAGTAGTAATTCATGTTTGATAAATAGTTGGATACATCATCATTACTAAATACTTCCTTATTAAGTTTAATAAAATGCAATGATATCATAACGATTCTGGCGAATAGTTTAATATGACTTGGAGCAAAAGATTCTTAATCAAAAATCACCAGTAGTGCCACTGGATGGAACACAAAAAATAAATAGTAGAGAGATGTGTAAATAGTAACAGAGCAGTAAGCAAACCAATAAAAAATTTGTTTTTTCATGTTTTAAAATTTTATACGAAATTCAGAACAATAATTTACGAGGTTCGGCCAGCGCTTGTGGTGTTAGAATTTGGGGTCTTTTGAATTCTTACTAATGGTATATTCTGTAATGAACTCCCTATACCTCAGTAAAGCTTTCTAGGAATGCTTTGAAAATTATTTAGCACGCACAGACTGAAGATAAATATTTTAACCCTTTGTAGTTTTAAAGTCGTACAAATTATTACTTTTTTAATGAAGAAAATCAATGTAAATAATTTATAATTTTACAAATCTCATTCTCTCCTTTAAAAAATCTTGGATTCGCCACTGTTTACATTGTACCCATGCACTTAGTTAGAACGATTTGATTAGAATCGTACATACTGGTGTTGTTGTTGTTGCGTGTAATTTGCTATTTTATTTTATTGTTATTATTACCACATGCGACGTGAATTTTATTTTCCAATTGACTTTTTTACGCTCACATGGGTACAGCGTTGGACAGAAAATTAACACACCTATGAGGAGGTCCATAAAAAAATGCAATAATTCCACTCCAACAACTTCTTAGATAAATGAATAAATTTAATTGAAATCAGTAGGATATAAATTGAAATAATTGAAAAAGAAATAAAAACAAAAAAATTAATGGCCTTTGAAATGATTTATATTAATGGCTACATACATCTCAATATATAGAATTTAATTAAGTCAAAAAAACTAAATTCTTAATAAGTGGAATTATTGCGTTCAGTTATGGCCCTCCTCCCATCATCTCACAAAAGAAAAACTATTTGATAATGACTGAAATTCACAATAAATTTGTTTTTAATTTATATTTTTCGGCAACAAAACACCGACTATTTGTTAATACTATAAACTAGAGCATCAGTTTGTCTTATTACTGGCTCTAAAAAAAAATCCTTGAGAACAAAGTCCCCGGAAGTGAATAAACCGAAAACCGAGGATATCATGCTCGATAATGTTGTTAGCTCACTCACTAACGTACGCAAATGGATACCAGCCCAATTGTGATAAAGACAGTGCCGAATTTGCTTTCCGCAAGCTGGTACTAGCATCTAGAGACATAAAGTTTGCGATCTTGATAGGTTTTAGGAGCCTATCGTGGCGGTAATATCTTCAAAAAACGGGTCTGAATATTAAAAATGCACTATCCAAAAACATGAAGCCTAGTAGGTTTGGTTTATTTTGCAACATAATGTACTGGCACACATGCTCTGAACATGATTCTCACAAAAATTCACTTTTGCCCATTATGGGTTAATTTTATAGTGCTTTCGAACTACCCAAAAAATATTTTATATTAAAAAAAAATTTTTTTTTGAAGAAACTGCAGTGATTTTATGTATCATCTCACAGTGTGCTAATTCTCTGACTACCACTATCGGTATGTATTAAAATGAACATGCAATTGCTATTGTATGAAATGCTTAGGTTCATTCCTGTTGTTTTTGTTATTTTTGTTGCAAGTATTTGGTATGACAATGAAAATCTAATTGAAATTAAATACACACAAATGGCTTGACTTTGCAAAGTAAAAACTGAAAAAATAAAAATAAAATCAAAATAAAGCAAATAAGCTTGTATTGGAAGAATTCCTCTCATGAGCATTACAAGCATAGCTTAAGTAACACGTACACCGTTCATGCTCTCTCTATTTCTACATGTTCCTATGACATTTGTGAGTATTTTCTTCCTTTATATTACAAGACATTGCCATTTTCATTTTTTTCTCTCTCAGTTGTATTTTTTATAAAAATTTTCCTTCCTCATTCAGTATCCAGCAAACACTCTCTTTTTACTTTGTTCTACACAAAGGGGATGAGATAGAGAGTGAGGGTGTAAGGAAGTCAAATCACTCTCCACATGGTATCCACATGGAAGTTGCCAATTGAGTTCGTTTGCATTTTTATGGTTATGGTGTGCGAATGAAGAAGGCCAATTCTGTTTTGTTTGTTTGTTTGTAGATTCGCCAACTTCATGGTTCGTTCTTCTGGTACTTTTCAGCTTTTTTGCGATGCTCTTGTTGTTGGCTTCCTATGCAACTACACGCTCATATACATATGAATGTGTATATTTTTTTGCGCTGATTCTGTTTTAACGACTTTTTTTTTGTATTGTTAATGGTTGAAAAGCATTAAAAGGGTGTTCATGTTCAATTGGCCTCTTTTGTTAAATCCGACAATAATCATAAAAATATCAGCATGATTTTTACGAGATCACATAATGAATTGTTGCGGCGTGGAATGATTTATTTATGTGGTGCTTGTTTGTTTGTTGCACGGGTTGGAATGAAACAAAAAGACTCAGACTTGTTGAGGTTTGAGATTGAGTGTTAAGAAGTGTTTTATTTTCTTCTTTTTTTTTTTAGTTTTAGAACCAATTCGTAATGAAGTGTTGATTGTTTAATTTGTAACACAATTATATTTATGAGGGAGGAGGGGTGGGGTTTTATTTTTTGAATACATATTAATGCCGATATATTTGCTGACAAACATATAAATTGTTAAAAATATACTAAGCGTAAATAAATGGAATATTTAATAGCGATACCAATATGCCACAATTTGTCTTTAATTTCATCAATTTCATTCAAATGCATATTAAATTCTTACTAACGCCCATAAAAATCAGCATCAAGCTGTAATCAAGCTGTTTATGTCAACTTAATGTAATCACTAAACTTCTCCTTCTTCTTGCTTGTTGGGATTTGATATAAATTCTTTGTCGCAGCAGCAATAACAACAACAACAACAACAACATAGTTAAACACCACAGGAGTAATACAGCAAAACACAAACTGGATTGCAACAATGTTGTTGCTGTTGATTGCATAGTTAAAAATATGAAATCACCATTAGAAGCTATGCGATTTAGTAGACATAGGGTGCTATTGCTATTTATTAGCCTTTTCTATTTCTTATTCTTACATATTCATTTATTGATTTCTTACTAACTGTGAATATATTCTGCGTAAAATCAGATTTTTATGCCAACAATTAAATTTCTTTCCAACAATATTTGAAAAAGTTTAGTTAAAATTTCTGTATATGAAAGTGAGGTATGAAGTATTCTTTTTATATATAAGGCACCACGTCTACTTATTAAATTTCGATTGATTTTTACAGATGAGGATTTGGTCGGATTCTTCTTCTTTTTTTATGGCGCAACAGCTCATGGAGGGCCTAGACCGAGTTTTTCGCATCCATTCATGTTGTGTGAGTTATATTTATACACGAATGGATGGTGAAGGAAAAAGCTTTTTAAAGGCAATTTTTACTCTCGGAGGTTTGTCATTTCCAGCCAAAGGGTATACGGGGTGGATTCGTATATTAAAATTTTTATTTCCTATATTTGATTTTTAAGCGTGCCCAGCTTTGAACCGGGCACATCTGTTTAGCAGATCAACACATTAACCACCAGACTTTATCAGATTATCAGATACAAATTGCCAAATTAATATATCGATTTTCATGACCTTTGTGCAACAAAACATATGATTTAAGCTGTTTATTTGTATGGAAGGTGCCACGCTTTTTTATTCGATTTTGATAATTTTGAACTATTGTGAAGCAAATGCTTTGATTTCGGCAGCAAGGAACCATGTCTTTTTTCCAATGTTAACTATTTTCATTTTCAAAAGTAAGTACTATTAATGTAAGCAAATACTGTACAATATTTTGGCTTATTTTCCCAGGCATTTTTGAAAATATTATTAGCATTTTTAATTATTGGTTGTACTCAAATAACAAGAATTGGTCTACCCATTTCCATTTCGTGGTCAATATACAATTCGTAACGGGGGTATAATTTTGATAATGACAAGCCAATGAGTTACCAAAATTATGCCCGTCATTGTCCTATTTTTATGGTGATTGGAATTCACATTGAATAATATTTATTTTAAAAAATTCAAGTTCATTAATCGGTGAATTTTTTGTCGTTTTCCTAAGAAGAAATATTCCCCAATGTGGAGTTCAGTTACATTTTCTCCCATATTTTTATTTAAATCCGTTATATCTATTTCATCAGGGGCCAAAATTGGGCCACGGAAATTGATAGAGCATACCCAAATATAGTATGGGGTTCGGATGAGGTTGGCATATAGAGGATATACTTTCAAAACTTTCTAAAAACAAAATATTGGTCTAGTTATCCTTAAAAAAAACTGTGTTTGAAACAATTACTCAAAATTCAATATTTTAGAAGTTATCAACGATTAAAGCTATTTACCTTTTCAAAGCCTATTTTTAAGTCTTTGGTTTAAAACCGACTGGCTATTTTCCACTAGAGACCTCTATATTTTTTTCTAAATCATATTTTTCTCACATAATTTTTCAGAAAATCGATTAGGAGCAGGAAAAAATCGAGCTTTGCACATTTCATATATCTCGTTGGCAATCTAATATACAAATACCTAATTTTTGCAAATAAATTTAGGACGTTTTTATCGTTTTGAAACGTCAGTATTTGGTTATTATTTGCCTGCAAAGTGTTATTAGTTTTGAATACCTAAAAAGAATTCTGAGCTTAATAGGATAATCTTGTTAAACATTAAAAAGGACTCGAAACGCTCATTAAAATTAGTTAAAAACTGATTAGCAGGGAGAAGGGTTCAGTTTCGTCATGGGTTGTCACTACCCTCCTAGCTTAACTTCCTGAAAGGTACTTTGAGACCAAATCTGGGTTCAGCTGGGACAGATTCGAAATAAAAGTGGGAAATGGTACACAAGGACACATTCAATTTACATGATGCTGGAAGGAAAGACCAAACAAGCCCCTGTATATACAAGTGCCAAAGAAGAATGGCAAAAAGTACATAGAACGGTAATTCCTTTCAATAATACTATTCAGTGAAAATAACTGTCTTTGTAATTCTCATTTACTTTAAAGTATTTTCACTTATATAGATTGTTGAAATTAGGGAACTATCACAAAGATCACTGATGAGGAACCGTAGCTGGTTCCGAAATGATCGTCTGATCTGCTAGTTCTATGAACTTTTTGATCTTTTTCTGGCATCATTGTTCATTCAAAGCCTAATAATTTTAATAATCTCTGAATTCATTTGTCTCCTTAATTTGGAAAACTAAAATATTTCATTTGCTGTTGCTGTTGCTTTACTACGACTAATGAAATATTAAAAGCAACAGGACATGATTTGGTGCTGTTTTAGTGGCAGCATTTTAAACCCTACTCCTTATACTTGCACAACTAATGAGCTATATTGTTTAAAAATGTGAACGATATTTGGTCAGGATCAAAATATGGCGATCCATGCTATAACATTAATGTTGCTCACGAAAATATAAGGCATTTGAAAAGCTACAAAGCAGATGGTAAACCATAATATTACATAATAATTGCAAAAGCATTCCACAAGAAAATAATTATAAAAATTTGTAATTTTGTAAAAAAATATTTACATACATAAGTTTAAAATTTGAAAGCTAATAAAAATTGATTGAAGTCGGCTCAAGATCAGACCAAAATACTCGTGAATCTGAATTATATTAATGTATTCTAGGTTGAAAATTAATGTCATATCTTATACAACAACTTCAAATTATAACAATAAGCTCTTTTAAGCCCTATGTTTCTAACTTACGTCCACTCTTTCCCTCTCACACTCATTCTCTTTCTGCACGTAGTATTTCAAGCTTCGTTGTAATAAAACCACTCTCTGTGTCTTCCACTCTTCATCTACGACTACCTAACTATTTGTAATAAAACCTGTAGTAATTGCTCTTAATTGTTATTTGTATTTGTTAACGTAGAAAAAACAAGATTTGAACGATATATTTATTATACATATTCAAGTAAAGTTTTATTGTTTCTTCTCTTTCAAATTGAATTATATTCTTACGCTCTTTTCATATACACGCTCTCTTCGAACAAGTTCTAAAGGTAAACTACGTCTCAAACATCGCTCGCTATGAGCCAAGAAATTGAAACCAAAAACAAATCAAAAGCCGCAAAAAATGGAGAAAGATAAACACAAACAACAACAACAAGAAAAAAAAAGAGGCAAGGCTCATCGCTTTGGACGATTTTACGATTTGGATGCGAAGACAGCAGCAGCGGCAGCAGCAACAGTCACTGAGTCGTGCAGCTCAGACAATCTGGGTCACATTTTGCCATTGAACCGGTGACGTCACATCGGGGCAATGACCGCGAAGCACTAGAGAAATACACATCAGCAACAGCAGCTTTTCTTTCCAGTATTCAACGCGATCATTTTACACAGTGAAGCTTCATATCAGGTTTTATTTATATGTATATATATATTGTATATATACCTATATTTTTTGTGTTTGTTATTATTTTTATTATTATTGTTGTTTTTGTTACTAGTATTGTTGTTGTTGTTGCTGGTGTTTTGGTCTGATACAGTGTGCGCTTGCTTGCATTACAGGCGCATCTTGATTGTAATTGTTGTTGTTGTTGAAACTGTTGGGAAGTAAACGTGATTTGCGCGAAGAGTTTCCGCGCGCGCGCGCTCAATTGAAAATGAACGAAGACAAAAAGATTGTTGCGCTCACAGCTGATGTTGATGCTGCTGTCAATGCTGTTTGTGAAAAAGTGGCGCGCAGACACAGTTCACTCAAGGCATCCATATGCACATAAATACCTACAATAGAAGTGTACTCGTGAGTAACAAATGCTTTTGAAGCATTTCGCTGCAATTGTAAGTTTTAGTTTTGCAGTTGCTTTGGCTTCTGCTGCTTCTATTCAGTTGGTTAAGTTTTCGGATTCAGTTCTGTGCATGTGTGCTTTCTACACTTCCGCAGTTGCTTGGCGCACGCATGCGTAGTAATGGTATTTATTTTTCATCTTCGTTGTTGGTTTGATTTGAAGAAAATTGATGCTCTTTATTTTCGTTTGATATTAATACAGGGTGCAAAATTGAGACATTTGTTTTTATTAGATATTTTCTTCTTTTTAAATTACGTTCGTTTCCTATGTAAATAATAGACGTTGCGGGGCTTTCGGGGATAATATCTTATTTGCTGACCAATCTTAAAGTCGCCTCGGTGTTCAAGATAGCGTGTTCATTTTTCATACCATTTCTAAATTTCAACTACCACTAAAAACAACAAAATAGCCTATCTTATTACCAAGAAATTTCCCCTTTGTAATGCTAGCGTAAAAATAGAACAAATAGCACTAGCTATGAATCACTAGTGGATCCAGAGATTCCCTAAGGGGGACTTAAATTTTCTTCTCTTTAAATATATATATTCTTTTTTATTCATGACCAACGACCAAAATATGTGAGATTTTCATCAGCAAGGGTTAACCCCAAACCCTCGTCCCCCCCTTGGATCTATTCGAGATTGATATCATTAGGCATTGCATACTACAGGAGCCGTTTTATTACGACCAGGGGTCAAAAAATTGCGTTACATAATATGTAAACAGCCCCTTATCCAACCATCAGCCTTGACACAAAACGAATAGGACAATTGTTAAATATCGTTTAATCAACTACTTAGACGAGTAATAAACCTGAAATTAGTCAATTCGTCTAGTTTTAAGAGTTGGTAATTCCCTTGATTTTATCTCAAAAAATAAAAGTTTATTTATGTTAGAGGTCGGAGGAGACATGCCGCTCTAATATAATAAACTTAATACCCAGAACTTTGATGTCTGAGACGAAAATGCTCCTTATGATTACATAAAAAAAAATTCTTGCGTTGGGAGTTGAACCCACCTGCTTACCCCAATTTTTGCGGATTTTTAATAAATTCTAAAAAACAAATATACCAAATTTCCTGTTTAATTATTTTTGAGGCTTTTTGTTTTTAAAATAATATCAAATTTCACTGCAACATAAACTCGAGTTTTTGGATAATTTTTGTACACAGAATTTAATTTTTTGTTATACACGCTATTAACTATGGTGTTTATGAGTATAGGCAACACTGTAGACGCTGCCGAAGTCATTACTCACAATTTTATTTTCTGGCCAAATTTGGGCACACTGCTTGGCAACCTCAGTAAAAGGTAGTAGAAAAAAAATTATGAAAATCATACGTTTTTCACCTATTTCTGAATTATAGAAAAATATAATTTCACTACGATATAAACGATTTTTAGGAGGGAAAGCATTTGGAAAAATGTATATAAATAAAAAACATTAAATCATACTCACAGGCGTAATCATAATGAAAAGTAAACTGTAGTTTAACTAATCAATGCTTTAATACCGTTAGAAATGAGTGGCATTAAAGTCCAGTTTAATTTAAGTTTACTTTATTTTTGACTACTTGTATGATTAAGCGTAAGAGTTTTTAAACACTCAAGTAACAACACAAATCCGCTGCTAATAAGAAACCTTTAACTTTAAGGCTTGCAATTAAGAGTTAAGAGCAATTCAGCATTTTTTGCTTTCAACTATTATTCAATTAAATGAGAAATAAACGTAGCAATCATAAAACACCCTGTACAAATTGCATAACTATGTATTTACAATACCAGATTTCTGCGCAAAAAATAATCACATATACGTTGCCATTCCAATTCATTCAATGTGAAAATTATTTATTGATAAATATTAAGACAAATACAACCAGAAGAACGATCAAAGCTAAAATACTTGTTGCTAGTTGATTTTCAACAATAACAACAACAACAATGACAACAGCGCTTCACAGCGAGATATTTATGTACATGCTTTGTGCGTAAATTAAAAATTCCTGATTGACTGGAATAATTATACAAAAATACAACACAAAGAAAAAAAGAAATAAAGAATTTTTCACTAGGTACCTACACCTAAAAATATGAAGCAGAAAACATATTTATATTTACGTATATGGTAGGCTGAAGGTCAGTGATAACATTTAGCTTATCATTTAGTTAGCCTAACAACAACACGCAAGCGACAAACTTAATACTTTTTCCCAATCATATGATTGGCATTTGTTTCACATATATACATGTGCCGAAATAGCTCAGTTGGGAGAGCGTTAGACTGAAGATCTAAATGTCCCCGGTTCAATCCCGGGTTTCGGCAAGTCAGTTTATTTTTTTTTTTATTTTTTTATTTTTATTTACTTTAATTAATTTTTCTTATTACTGATTTTAAATTAAATTTCATATGAGCAAATATTCTATAAGAAACATTAACGATATTGTTTAGATATAGAGAAACAAATTCTGTTGTGCATTATTATATACATCAAAAATTAGGTTGAAACGTTTACGATGGCGAAGTCTTACATTAAAGGATTCTAGGGCGGTATAGGGGTTAGAACCCCTTTACCTTACCTTTAAAATTTAGTTTAGCCTAGCAGTGGCGGATCTAGAAATTTGCAATGAAAAAAATGATATTTTTGAGAATATATTTTTTTTTCATATTATCTGGCATAATAGAGCTAAACCTAAAAGTAACTATTTTCCATTGAATTCGGGAGAGACAAATGGGGCGAGAAGCAGAAAAGGAGGAGGGGGCATCAAAGAAAGAGCAAAAAAAGATAGCCGAATTAGAAAAAATGTAAGCAGGAGAAATAGGGGTGAAATAAGGAAAGGTAACAAGAGAGAGGCGAGTGAGAACTGAGGGGAAAAAGGGTATGTGAGAAGGAATGACCAGCGAAAAGAGAAAGAATTAGGGAAAGCTTACAAACTCACATCTCTTGCTAAGGAATGGGCTGAAGGTTCCTTTAAACTCTTGCAACTTTCCCATTTTTCGTGTATTATGAGCTGTTGAAACCGAATAAAACGATCATTATCAACCGCTACCGACTACAATTGATGCGTTTGAGCCGAGCATTAAAGGATAAGAGGCCAGAATATGAGAATAGACACGACGAAGTTATTCTTCAGCACGACAATGCTCGGCCGCATGTTGCAAGGCAAGTAAAAACATACTTGGAAACGCTGAAATGGGAAGTGCTACCCCACCCGCCGTATTCTCCGGACATTGCTCCTTCTGATTACCACTTGTTCCGATCGATGACACATGGCCTGGCTGAACAGCACTTCCGTTCTTTCGAAGAACTCAAAAAATGGTTCGATTCGTGGATAGCCTCAAAAGATGAGGAGTTCTTTCGACGCGGAATCCGTATGCTACCAGAAAAATGGGAAAAGGTTGTGGCTAACGATGGACAATACTTTAAAGAATAAATTTATAATCACTTTTTCACAATAAATGTCCCAATTACTAAAAAAAATACGAGTTTATACATTCATACTCCCAATACTTAGGAATATTTCGGAAAAGTTTATAAAACTCAATCCAACACTGATTTTCTTCGATCACTTTGTTTTAAAACCATGTATTACATAGAGGAACTCTTACCGTCTGATCTAGTCTAACCAAGAGAGTTTAGGCTATCTTCTCCTTCCCTTTCCAGCATTCCAGACATGAATAGAATACCTTAACAGCAGGAGCATTTTCTATCATTCGATCAACACGACCCAGCTAGCAAAGCCGAGGGATCTTAAGTAGTATATTCCTTTCGAATGTTCGCAACAGTTTCTCATAATTGGCTGTCATCGTTTACTTCTCAGCATCATACATTAGGGCGGAAATAATGGATGACATAAGTTTGTAACGAACATTTCTGCCGAGGTATTACTCGCCGCGTCCAGAGTTCGAGCATTAAAAATTTATTAATTGCATTAACCCTTAGTCGACAACCTTCTTTTCCTTGTGCGCATATGCGATGCTTACAAATTTCAAGCGATTTTTTTTATTGGTAGTCTATTCTCTATTTGTCTTAGCTCGACTTGACGTCCTATCGCTGAGGAAACAAATCCACTTTTGTTTCTGACCGATCGTGAAAGAGACAGTATCATGTGCTCCTTCTTAAAATGGGCGATCGCTGCGTTCCTCTTTTTGGGCGCGTTCAATCCTTCTCTTTCGCCTGTATAATTTCAGAGTCGCATTTTTTTAGACGATGCATGTTTTCTTATAGCCCTAATAAACTAAACTAATGTTAATAATTCCAAATTGTATTTTATGTAGCTACTTTAACAATAAAAATATAATTCATGACTTGAAGAAAATAAGAAAAATAGAATAAAAATTGGCATTTTCCAAACAACTAAAACATTAGAAATAAATAAAACAAATTGAAGAACGCAATTCGGAGTAACCCCATGCTTTCATCTGACCATATTCTGGAGAAGAGCTCAAATAAGCGTCTTGTAATCAAACAGCTTCTTTATTGGTGGGGTCATACACTAGATAATTTTTACTAAATATCCGTCTTCGTCCTTGTAGAAAGAGACCTCGTTTTTGAAACCATTCGTCAGACAATTTTTTTTTTTTAAAGAATTTCCCTACCACACTCCTGCCACCTACCACACTCCTCGATACCAACGCAATCACGTCTTTCTGCTTCTAGTGTATCAGATGGACAATTGAATATGCTGGCATGCCCCATGCATTACGAATATACTTTCATACGTCCATATTAATATGCTTGTATGTAAAATATTCGGATGGTTGCACATGCGCGTAATGCATAATTAAACCAAAAATGATATTTCACCACTGCTCTTTTTCATTGTCCACTCTTCACAAAACAATACGTAGAACAACAATGACAATTGTAGCACCTTTTACTTTGCTTCTGTTGCTGTTGTTGCCTACTTTGGGAGCGGCACACCTTTCTTTCTTTCTTTCTTTCTTTTCTAATAAGAAACCTTCATACCTTTATATGCCTGTATACCTGCTGGTGCTGGACATGCGCAGACATTGCAATTGAATTTGGTTCAATGTAACGACAACAATAAATTTGTGTGTGTTTTTGTGTATCAATGGACAATAATTGCGCCTGGACTGCTGTTGTTCGCGTTGCTACTTTATATTTCTTCAATACTTTGTCAAATTGATTGTAACAAATACGTACATATGTAGGGTTCTATTAAATTTGAATTATTTTATATTACTCTCTCCATATCATTCTTCATTAACTTCATGCACTTTCGTTTTTACTTTCAGCTTGCGCCATCATTCCACACAAAGGAAGAGAAAGAAAGAAAGAAAGAATAGAAAAATGTGTCAACTACTGCGTTAATAATACGATTTGCATTTTCTTCTTTTATTCTCTTGAACTATGATTGAATTTTTGGCCATTTTTCAACCTTTTTGCCTTAATCCAAATTTTGACCGCTGCTTGTATTGTGCATAGAATTTTCTTTTATTTTATTTTTTTTTTGCGCATTTCAATTGGCGAATTTAATTGTTTGGGTTAAAATGTGTCATCCTCTTTTTTCTCATTGTTTCATGTTTCATGTCCCTCATTTACTCTCGCCCCAGGGGAACAACTGAAGTAAGACCAGCTTATTCTTCTTCAGGTATATTGTTTTGCCGCTTAAATAGGATTAAAATTGACACAATTGACCGTAGGCCCTGAAGTTTGTGTAAAATTTAGCATATGTTTTTGATTATATTTATCGAATGCTGTGGAACATCCATCAACTGCATTCAAGGTGTTTTATACGTAAGGAAAACTATGTGGAATTAAATTGGTTGGAAATGTTTCAATTCTTCAAAAATGTTGCTCGTTTTTTGAAAGAGTTCAAGATTTAATGTTATCATATTTTGAAGATTTTTTACTAATTTTTATAAATTAAAATTATACAGTAGTTTTCCGATTTAACGAACATTCGTTTCTACGAAAACCGCAAATAGCGAACAAGCAAATACATTGAGTATCTTAAATAACGAACACTCATCTTAAATAACGAATACGCAGTTTAACGAACAACAAACAAGATCAGAGTGTTTCTGCAGAATGAAACGTTTTAAAAACAGAATATAAATGTATCGTCATACAGACAAAGGGCGATGTTACACGATCAATGTTTTGCTGTCAAACAATGAAATTGTTGTTGTTTTGAAAAATCAACACTGAGCAAAAGAGAGAATGAACACATTTCACTTCAAACTTTTTTAGTGACGAAAAAAACCTGCATTACTTCAAATAAAATGGGGTTGCTGCAGATACACTGTTGTATTTTATTGGAAAATAGTAATACTTTATGAAAATACTAGACTTTTTACTAACTTATAAATACATTTTTTTTCTTTGCCACTCTTTGTGTTGTTGAAAATGAGTACTGTTTAAAAAATTACTTAATAATTTTTATAAAAACATGGTAATTCAATGGCCAAGCAACAAAGTGGCTGAGCTTATTTTAATAGTTCGCAAATTTTAAAGATTATTTTTCTGTGTTTTTCATATATAAATGTAATACTTTTTGTATAATTTGTTGCTATTTCCACCGACATTATCTCATATTGTCATTATAATTTTTTTCCATCCAATTCCATTCCAATTGCTGAATTTTAATTCGCTCCAAAATACCACTAAATACTTTTTAGTTGGAAAAACAAAGTTGCAAAGTATTAAAAAATAACATTCAGCAAAAAACTGATAGTGTAACAGGGCATCAAACAAAACGATGAAAAGAGATTAAAAACAGAAAACATTGACAGCAAAACATTGACTGTGTAACATCAGCCAAAGAAGAACAATTGCAATAAGAACAGTTACGTCAAAAATTGTTTTAATTTTTTGGCATTTTTTCCTTAGCAAAAACTTCATCAGCATTACGACTTCAGTGCTCACGGGACACTGCATAATTTGGAGACATGCTGCAAGACTAGGACTGCCATTCAATGACTTCTGTCGGGGCTGCGGCACTGAGGAGGAGGCAGAAACAGTCCTCCATTTCATGTGCGAATGCTCATCCCTGGCCAGGATGAGACTTAAACTCTTGGGCTCCCCTTTCTTCACTAGTCTGTCCAAGCTATCATCCATAAATATTAAGGACATAGCCAGATTCATTATGGAATCCTCACGGTTATCCAATCTGTAAATGGGGGAGTCGCACCGTACTGTGGTATCACAATGAGCCTATATGTGCTTTAGTGTGCTTTCAAGCAGAAGGCTGCCACTCCAACCTAACATTGGCATTTTTTTTTTGTCATTTTATTGTCTTTGTCTTACTCGAAGTGTGAACACATTAACCCTTCGGTGGGCGCGCCGCGTCAAAATAGCCGCAAATTGTTTAATTTGTGTTTTTAAAATACAAATCATAGTAGCCGACGTAGCCGTAGCTGCCACTCAAGTGATTTTGTAAGTTTTGAAATGCAGAGTGGTTTACCATTAGCCGTTGGTTTCTGCATTACATAGTTTGTGTTTGAAAATTGGAATCTCACTTGTAATAAAAAAATTCAACTGTAACTTGATGAAATTTTTTCAAAGTTCAAACGATGATGAAAAAACATTTAAAAATAAATGCTTAAAATATATCTAAATATCAGTAGAAAGTAATGAATTGTTTTATTTTAATGATTTTTTGCTATAAGAAAAATTTCAGTCGATTCTTTGAAATTTACATTGCAGCTAAATTGCCGCGGCGCACCCTCTGGTGTAACTTTTCAGAGCGTGCCCTCCGAAGGGTTAAAAAATTAATTTACAATGTACTATTTTTAGTCATTTCAGTCACTTGAATTAAAGGAATAGGCTAATTGATTTTAATACTCCGTTTAGAGAAAAAATCGTTTTAATGAATTGGCCTGACAACAATTGTGTTCGTTAAATCGGAAAACTACTGTACTTAATTCTAAACTTTTTGCTTTTATATCCAAAACTGAATGAGAATATTATCGTTACTGAAACGTCGGAATATTTTAAAATATTATTAAAAATTGTTGAACTTTGTAATTACATACCTACGACATCTCTTTAATTGACTTATGTAATTAACGGGCAGTATTTCCGCTTCCGTTTTCAAAAGTTCAACGTTTTATACTGAACTAAAATTTATAAAATGCGTCATTGGAAGAGCAAATGCATTTGAAAAGAAAAACATATTGATTTAATATTAATATGAGCACCTTTTAAGGTAATATTCTTCTAAAAGGACATCCTGTTATGAAAAAGTCGACAAGCTGTCATCATTCAGAGCTACACACACTTAGTTCAATTTGACTATTTAGGGGCTACACAGTGAAAACGAAAGCCGCAAAAATTTAAAGAAGAATACAATTTAATAAAAAAATAAAAAACTAAATCGAAAGACCACAAAAATAAACCACAAATAGGTACCAAATTTTTTTTTTCATTTTAAAAATGGTGAAAAAAAAATCACCCTAACATAAAATTAAAAAAAAAAAAAAACTCAGAAACTTCATATAAAAAACTCATGCATATGCGTAAAAACTAAAAAAAAAAATATCTAAGAAACTGAAAGCGAAGGCAAGCACCCTCACAAATGTCCATCAGATGGTGGCTGGCTGAATGCCAAGCTGCTGTCATCTAAAAAATAAAAAACGCTTCCGCGATAATATCAACCAAGAAAAGAAGTAGTAAAAAAAAACGATTGGTATACAATTGGCACCCTTGAATCTTGACAACATAATTTGGTTACTGACAAAACACATAAAAAAAAAACACAAAACATAGAAAATAAGATCCTTTCACTTTTTTATCAACGCAGATTTGTATATCCTTATTTTTTGCGAATATGACTCTCATGACTCTGGAACTGCTGTTCTGCGTGCAGGATGCTGCAAATTGAGGGGTGCTTGCGTTATGTATACAAATACACAAATACACTCATGAAAATTCTATGAAATTATTGTTGTTTTCACTTTCATTTAAGAAAGGTAACTACTTATTTCACATTTATTATAAACTACCTTTTGATGATGATGAAAAGATGTAGAAGAAGAATACAGAAACGGATGAAAGGCGGCGGCAGCGCATGAATGAAAGTGCTGAGCCTATTCATGGATTCAAGGAGACTCGGTGGCACGGTTGCGTGTAAATTGCGTTTATATTTTTTTATGCAAAGACTTCATTTTTTATTGTCAAGGATTAGAGCGTGTGGCAGTTGTGAATCTTGTTACTCTATAGCTTGAAAATAGCACGAGTTACAGTTTTTTGTTAATAGTTTTTTTTTTAGTAAAATTTGTATAAAAAACTGTTTAAAAAACCTTCTGTTTTGGTTTTTTTTATTATTAGAGCACAAGAGAGTTTTTTTATGAAAGATATTCAATATCACAAGGCGCTTGTAGATTTTTAATGATTATATTCTTGTGGTATTTTTTTTAGCAGCGGCTAAGGCCCGTGCCACTATTGTTTTGCATTAAATATAAAGGTGATTTTTTGTAATGGGAGTACGCTTTTATCTGGAAGATTTTATAGGCTTAAGGGTGTAAGTTTAAACAGCTGTTTTAGCATAACTTAGAATATAATGTAATCACATTTTGGCTTTCAGCGAAAGAACCATGTGTGGGAGGATTGAATTTTGAGAAATGTGGTACAATTCAAAATGAACAGATTTGAAATTTTCTAAGCTGAGGATAGGTAGATATATTGGGCTTAAAAGCCGAAACAACCCGGTAAAAGGCAACTATCTGTAGGACTGCCTACAAAACCGACAAGACAGAACCCATTATCCCAAGTTTATGTCGTTAACATAGTTTTTGAAGGACAAAAATGTTTTTTTTTTTTTTAAACATAATAAATGATTTTTTTATACGAGCTTTTGGCATATAAAAAAAACATTTTAAGAAATTATCATTAAATATTCATTAAAATAAAATTTTAAATTTGAGTTTTCAACAGAGCTTGAAATAAAACGTTCTGTGTAAATTGAGAAATGTGTTGGCTTGTTGATGAGTTGTGGTCATAGAAGAAAAAAAAACCCTCAGCCTCTCACTAGTCAAGTCAATCTTATTCAGATGAAGTGTGCAACAAGACTGGTGCATTAGTTTCTGGGAAATCGTGCCTAGCGACCAGGGTTCGGACCTCGGAAATCTAATGTCGTAGTAAATGATAGAAAGAAGCGTAGCAAAAAGAAGAAAAATATTCGCTCTCATCTTCCTTTGATAACACTGTGCAACAGCTAAAATCGGACTAGCGCTTTGACATGTAGGTTTTTGAGATAAAGATGCATAAATTAATGAAAATGGCTTCATTAAGACTGTTCCAGGTCATTCTTAATATATGTTTTATCGTTTTTGGTGCCTATAGAAAAGTTCTTTCGTAAAAAAAGAAGAATATTTTTTGTGAACACAAGAATCTTCCATCTAAGCTCTATACGTCAAATTATTATTTGAAATTTGGAAAAATGAAATGTTGTACAGCAGAGATTATATCCACGATTTGGGTAAATACCACAGTTTCTACCCATTTTTACCCAGTTTTCCCTAATTTATCGGTATTTACCTATTGGGTATTTACCCAAGTCCCATCTCTAATGATTTGCAATGTTTTTTGGACTGCTGAATCCGAATCTGTCATCAGTTTTGACACAGTAACTCAGGTTTTTGAGATATAGCTAATTTTTTGGTTTTTCGTCGTGGGTAGCCATTTTTATCAAAATTTCCATTTTTTTGAAATGAAAAGTAGAACTATATTATATATTTTTTCCAAAAAATTTTAATTACCTTTAAATTAGGTAAAAGTTTTCCCATCACTCAGTGATTCAAAGATAAAGTCAGGCATTTTCGTTGGGCCATTAATACGGAAGCTGATGAAGAATGCGAATTTACTAAATTTTTGCTAGCTAAGCACAAAAAAGTTTAGAAATCTTTCCAGTAAATCGTTAAAGGTTTTCTCGGATGCTCAAGAGCCAATAACTATAAGAGCATTGTGAAAAGATTACTAAACGATTTCGAAGATGTTGGGGCTAATATGTCGTTGAAGATGCATTTTCTCTATTCTCATCTAAATTTTTTTCTACCAAACTTTAGTGAAGTGAGTGATGGACAGGGGGAACGCTTTTACCAATCCCGAAAATCAATGGAATTTCAGTATCAAAGTTTATAGAATGAAGTAATGATAGCCGATTATTGTTGGATAACCATTATATATACCAATCCCAAAACACCCAACAGGCAAAATGTAAACACTACTCAATTCTCTGTGAAATGTTATGCATTAAAATTATTGAATTCGTTGTTTTTTATTTCTAGCTCCCAAACTAGAGTACTTAAGTACCATCGCTGATTCTATCGATTCATAAAAAAATCTGTGATGGGATATTATGTTTTCGGCACTTAATAATACAAAAAAATAGGTAATTTGCAAAAAAACGTGTTTGTCTTCAGAATTTCAACTTCGAATCTCTATAACTTTTGACAAATATAGAATAAAGAAATGATTAAATACTTAAATTAAAGATAATTTAACCGTTTTTTGAAAATGCTCTACTTTTCATTTCGAAAAAATGGAAATTTTTATCCACTTTGGAGATGGGTGTTGCAATTTTTTTTATATAAATATATTTTGTTTTATAAATTGTATATAATTTGTATATAAATTTGTTTTGTTTTAGTTTTAGAGATTTGGTTCGTGGGCATACATTTTCATTACAAATCGTCTGATACTACTTCCTAATATGTTAATTTGGCCAAACAATATTTTGATGATACTCCTAGGTAGGTCAATTGAGTAGTCTATCCTGACCAATAAGCTATACCCAGTAAAAGTTTATTTCATTTAGTTGTATACAGATAAACAAATCAACATCTATTGATAGCAATATACTTAATACACCTTAAAATTATCAGCTTCTTTAAGTCTAACCTCGGTTTTAGATCCATTTCTCAAAATTACCTGCAAGTAGTATATTGAGTATAATACTGAGATACTCCGTGGGAGCCTTATACTAGACATGAAACTGAACTGGAAACAAACCATCCAAGACAGGGTGAAAAAGACCTCAGTTGCGCGCTTTTCTTCCAAAAGAGCCATTGGCTGAAGGTGGGGTTTGCAACCTAAAGTAGTTTAGGCTTTACAGAGTCAGACCTATACTTCTTTATGGTGTTATGGTTTGGTGAACATCTCTTGAAAAGGATGTTCACTGCGGGCATTTGGCCAAAGTGCAGGGAATGGCGTGTCTACTTGCAACAGAGGCACTCAGGACTACACCTTCCAAAGCCTTAGAAACCATGCTTCACCTGCTTCCAATGGGTCTTACGAGAAAATATACAGCAAGAACTGCGGCCGTAAGGTTAAACATAGTCTCTCCATGGACCCACTCTAGCTACGGGCATTCGGAACGGTAGAGTGGGAGGAGGTATCTTTGAAAACAGTCTGGACATTCAAAAATCTTTTCGCCTTCCGGACTACTGCAGCGTGATGTAAAGAAGTAACTGACTGGCTAAAGTGCAGTAAATTTTCAGCATGTGATATTTACATCTTCACGGATTGCCAAGCGGCAATTAAATCATTTAATAGTGTAATTACTACCTTCAAATTAGTCTCCAAATGCCGACTATCTCTAAATTAGTTATCTGAGCATTTCAAGGTACACCTGTATTAAGTACCAGGTCATAGTGACATTCCGGGTAATTGTAAAGCCGATGAGCTGGCAAGGCTAGGCGCAACATTCACTGCTCCTCGTGCAGATCTAGGTATGTCTATGGCAACCTGCAAACTGAACATATATAGCCAAATGATCAACATAGCCAACAAAAGGTGAAGAGAAACATACAAGTGCTCTCAAACTAATCTGGGCCTCCTACAACCCAAAGAGGTCAAATTCTCTCGCTTCGCTAAATAGACTTTCTATTAGCAACACTGTAGCAATAATCACTGGACATTATCTGATCGCCAAACATGCAAGCAGATTGGGACTACCTTCAAATGACACATACGTAGACTAAAATCTTTAGGTCAACACTTCTACAGCAATCTTGCTGACCTCGAATCTGCTGACATCCGATATTTGGATAAGTTTATTAACACCATAAAATGGTTCAATTCTACTTAAGTTATTTAGCTTACTGTGAATCTGCTGGCATCAGTGATGCTACAGTTTAGGCGATCTTTGTGTTCATTGTAAGATTAGAGAATTGTGGATAAGCCACGTGGTATTAGAACAGGCCTTATTGGACTAAGTAGGTCCTATTATCATAGGACAACCACTCTAACCTAACCTACTCCGTGGGAAGTGATGCCAGGGACCCTGTTTCACTCATGTAAAAAAATATTGAAGTTTTTCAAACTGTTAGAGCATTGATTTACACTCAGAGGTTTCCATCAGATCACTGCATCATACAATAAAGGTTTAATTATAAAAGTGTACATTATTATGAGTTTAAATTGCAACTGAAGACGCTGGAACTTCATAAGTACATTTCCTCTATACAGCTAAACATAACCTCGTTCTATACAAAAAAATAAATAAAAAAGGGAGTGTTTCAATAGTAGTTGAACTCCACCAATAAACAGCATAGATATGAGAGCTAAACGTACTTGATAACCAAGAGATAACGAGAGAGAAAGGAAGTATACAGCGAATGAAGCTACTCAAAATTGCAATGCTGTAATGAAAAATTACAACGAATTCTATACAAGCTACTGTTAATATTAAAAAAAAAAAATAATAATTGTAATATAATTTTGTAAAAATGGAGCATACCATGTAAACGGAAAATTTTGTAGTACAATATGTCTGTAAAAGGTATTAGGACAACAGTAGCTGCAGTAGCTGAATGAGCGCTGGTTGACGCAGCATCATCAACATACACACAAGTACTAGATAGGTACATACAAAGTATCAAATTGTAGTAATATAACATGATGATTGCAAAAGCAACAACAGTAACCAGCAAGGGCAGGGATATATAACGCTACAGTAGTAGCTAACTGCCAGGATATGTGTATGTGTGTGTATTGCAAAAATGTGTGCACATAGTAGCAACGACAAAAACAAAAGTTAGTAATAGCAACTGCGAACATGAAATGATATAAAACGGGAAAAAAAATATTTAGTAGCCGAGCTAAAAAGGTTGTTTTAGACTAACAATATAAAAGTACATGCAAAATGTGCGCAGGATACACAAACAAATCAGCAAGTATTGCAACTGTGTAGATGTAATATGTATGCATATGAGTGTGGAGTATGTTTGTTAGCGCTTGAGAGAATATGAGCACTAGGATGTGAAAATGAAAATCAAAAAAGATAAACCAAAAAGAAAACTTTGTGTGTGTTTGATTTTTTTTTTTTAGTTAAGTTTCAATTGATGTGGATGAAAAGGACAAAATATTTTTTTTATTATGTATGCTGCATACACTTAAAAGAAAATACCGCTATTGCTGAGCTTACTCTCACATGGACGTGTACACGTGCTCTGAGCATATAGCGCGAATACAGTGTATTTAGTGTGGGTGAGTGTGTAAAAGCGAGATGGATGCTATGGGGCAGAGAAAAAAAAATTGTATATGTGAAAAAGATGGTGTTCAAATTTACAAAAAACAAAAAAAAAAGAAACAGCGTACAAAGTGTTCACATATGAAGAATTCGTGTTTTTCTTCTTCTTTTTTTTTTTGTTGATTGTTGGTACCGTCCACTCTTTGCATAACTGATAAGATGTTGTTGTTTTTATTGGTTTGAGTTAAATTTTTACCATTGCATTCTTTTTATTGCTCTCTCCAATTTCTGTTCGCCGCTTAACAGAATCTACAATGTATCTTTTTCTCTGTGAATTTTTGACGCCCACGCAAGTATTGCATATAAGTTGTTTGCGCTTTTGGTGCACAAGCGTGAGCCTTGCAGCGATTTCTTTTGTCACACACAAGTAGCCGTAGCCGTAGCCGTAGCCGAAGCCGTGTATATTCTTCTTTGAGTATTCGTGTCTCATGCATTGATAATGTGCTTCCACGTGGCATAAGTGGCACAACACACGTGGCTTAAAAAAGGAGGAAAAAACTCGTGAATAACAGCGAAAAAACACGTGTTTATGCTTGTTTTCTTGTTGTTTTTGCTTTTCTAATCCTTTTTAGGACACGGATGCACGTGGTGAATTATTCTAATGGAATCACACAAAAATTTCTTATCAGTACCGTAGCAGTAATAGGGGCTCAAAGGACAACAGAAAGTTGTGAGAGAGTGAGAGAATGTATCTGAAATAACACAAAAACAACGAAAATATAAAAAGGGCACAAACATACAAACACACGCACACACACACACACACGAGAGGAAACAAAACGATTGAACGTATGTATGAGCACATATACATACATACAAACAGATATATACATACATATTCGAAAGAATAGTGAAAAAATAAATAAGTTTACTGGCGTAGGTGTAAAGAAGCAGCACAGCTATGACGCCTTAAAATAGGCTGCTTTTACCACAAATTTCTTTAAAAATTCAATGTTAGCAAATATGTGTGTGTGGTGTTTTATATACGAATGTAGATGAGGGTGGAAATCCCTACAAAGTTGGCGCAACTGCGCATGTTTGCTTTTATTGTTGTTGTATATCACAACACAACCCTAGCAATATCCTCGCCACACTCATCCACACATACAGTCACTTTTCACATACTTGAATACGACACGCTACATAACATGCGCCCAAAAGCATGCAACACATTTTGTAACTAAATGCGAGAGAGCTTAAAACTCTGCGTTGCTTTTGCTGCGCTCCTATTGAAAAACGACGTCGGTGAGTTGACTGTTTTCACATTAAAATCTAAAATTTATTACCGCTATCTGTCACATGAGTCACCCATTTTTTTTACTTGCTCGTTTCTGCAGAGAATTCGTTTTATTAATAATAATAAAATGAAAAAGCTTGCGGTTATAAAAGAAAGTAACATCATCTAAATTTCTAAACACTTTTTATTTGTTCGTGAGAAATTTCTAAGCCATAAGCATTTTCCTAAAATTTCTATTCGAATATCTTTCGAATAGGCTTTAAGAAAAATATAGCAACGTGCAGCAACAAAATATTTCTGAAATAAACTTTCGCTTTTTTTTTAAGGGTATTCGTTAAGGGTAAAGTTTTGTTGTGGCGGTGACGTTACATGTATGTAGGTGTTGAAGTTTTTAATTTTAGTGCAAACAGGTGGTGGGGCATAGAGTGGAGCTGGTCGTTGTGTTATAAGTATTGCATTTCTGTGTTTTATGCTTTGCTTTGTCACCGCCCCAAAGGTACTTGCAACATTTTGCTGTTATCCTGTCGAACTGTGACGAAAATGGAAATTTTCTAATAATATTTGTAATTCCGTGTAAACGTGACTTTAATATTTTATTTGAAAAGACCTACACAAAAAGTGTAATTACTTTATACGTATATGTATGTGTATTAGTAGATGAATTGCAATACAGTGTGTGCAAGTACAAAAAGTTTGGAGCGCTTTGAGCAGAAATTTAGTTACATGAGGAAGAACAAAATTAATTTTTTTCTTTTATTTTATTTATAATTATCACTAATAACATTTGAATCCATTAAAGTAAAGCATTCTAATGTAGTCATAGAATGGGATGCTCGTTTTCTTCACCGCATTTTCCCTGTTCAGTCTTCAATTAGAATACGGGATAATATTAAAATACTTGGCGATAGTTGAAAGAGACAATGTTTTCCCATTGAGTTGGTTTGGGTTAAATCTGAATAGTTTGGTTCTGTTGGTAAAAAGCATCAGTTTTTTGTGGACTGTGGTCCAGAGACTGAATTCTCCCAGTACCCTCTGCATTATTCCACTGATCATTTTTGAATACAGCCCTGATACCTTTATGGTCACGTCATTCGTATATGACACAAGTTTAACACTTTTCTTTTAAACCTAATCGGAATTCCGTTTATAGCACACAGCAAAATAATGGTTGATATAATCTCTATTCGAGGAGTTTCTTCTCTGTTGACGTGCTAGTGAGACGTGTACTTTTCAGTTCTGCACTGAAAACAGAATTCGACCTATAATATTCGAAAGCCTACGTCGAGATAAGAAAAATCCTAGCTCCGTTTTGGGGTATTAGGTTCGGGTTTAAAGTAACGCTCATGCAAAGTTTGCTTGCTCTGGCGATTTTTTTTTAAATTTATCAGTGCGGTTTTTTGACCATATGTCGCGAACTATTCAATTTTTATTACCTAAGTCTTTGGCAAAGCTAAAACTTATTGGATGATTTGAAAAGTATGAAGGCAAACTTCACATGAGCGTTACTTTGAAACCGGAGCTAATATCGCAAAACGGGCCTGGGATTTTTCATATCTCAATGATTGCTCTCAAACTTTTAATTTGTTGCACTGTGATATAACTGTTGACTATTATAACTAATCAGGGCCGTAGCCAGAAATTTTTTTTCGGGGAGGCAGGGGGGAGTTTTCAGAAAATATTCATAAATAATATTTATCAAACTGATTTTTAAATACAATAAATTAAATCAATGATACATTTGATGGGCCCTACAAAATTAAAATTTTATGAAAAATTTTCCGATTTTATTTGAATCTTAACCTAAAAAAAATGGCCAAAAGTGACAAAAAATTCCCAGAATAATCAAATTAAATTTTTTCAAATAAATATTATTCAATGTGCATTCTAGTGCATTTTTTTTTATCGTGAGGGACATAATTTCATTAACTTATTGACTTCCCACTTCTGATGATGTACCCAACCTCAAAAAAATTACCAAAAATAGTAGAGGCTCATTTTTTTCAAATGATCATCATTGAGCCATTATCAATGATAAGGAACCCGGATGAGGTTGACTTATATTCCCTTAATTCGTGAAGTCACAGCATTGAAAGAGATCTTTCTAGTCGTGGTGCTCTGAGCAATAATGCGTTAAAAAATTAATTATATTTTAAGATTGCCTCCTAAAACTGCATGGGTTTTGCTAATAAGATGAGGTTTTTGCGAAAGAATTTTTCACGTTGAACACGAATAGGAAAAAAATAGGGTTCAAGCAAGTCTTATTTTACAAGGATCCGATAATTTTTTTATATTTTTATTAATTTTTAAACTTTTTAAACTGATTCAGGACGAAACCTTAAATCAAAAACAGTTACTGACCTAGAAAAACTATGAATGCAGGAGCGCTCAGTATCACCTTCTCTTTGTGAATCCGTAGTCAAACCTCATGTCGAAGAAAACAAATCGGATTTGATCGCATAGTGTAACTAAGATTTCAAATTTATTTTTTTATATTTGACTTTTTAGAAAAAAAACCGATGGAAGTAAAAAATATCGTTAAATAGATTTTATTTTGACTTTTTTTTTCCATCCATTGGCAATTAATCTCAAAAATTAGAATAAAGTTTCTACAAATTTGGGGGGGGGGGGGGGTTGGTGGTTTTGACTCCCTAAATACGGCCTTGTAACTGATCACTACTGTGATTGACGAAATCCAAAAACGGCTCTAAGTGATTGCAATTTTTATCAAGTTATTTTCATTTTGTTCCTTTTCTCTTTCACTCTATTTTGAGTTCGCTTATTCTATCGTATTACCGCGTAAGAAAAAAACAACTTCTGTCTGAAGCTTTCTTCGACTATTTTTTGACAACATCTAGTTCTGGGGTGAATACAATACTTTTAAGTAAATACATATATAAAAATATTTTAGGGCGAATAAATTAGTTTTTCCCATTTTCGAACTTTAATTTTCGTTCATGGTCACTAAACTCTCCTTTATTTTGCCAAGGTATAAATATTAAAAGCTGATGTAAGGAAACAGTGATCACAGTCACTATTTGAAATCACAGTGATTCAGAAATTTCGATACTTGTTACCACCGTTATTGGAAAATCACTGTTTTGGTCATCAATACTGTTGACTCGTAGATAAATTAATGACTGTGGAATTACCTCAGTGCAAACGTTATTTAAGACTCTTTCTTTATCCAGAAAGGCAGCCATCGTATATCGTTGGTTATACCGAGACCATACACTGTTTTTTTACAACCTCATAGAGAGCATACCAGAGTCCTCCAATAGATTCCACAAATAAATATCTTGAAAACTTTCAAATGTTTTCAGTCCGCATGATGTCAGACTAGTGTGTATGTCTGGAATGTCGAAAAATAAATGATTTCAATAGTTTCGCATTGAATTCAATCAAACATGAGAAACCCAATTTTTATAGTTACTTAGGAAAATGTTAAGGTTTGAAGTAATTAAAATCGGTCAAGTAGGCAAGCTACGAAAATTAAACTCAGCACATTTCATTGAAGACAAATTTAGAGTCATTTTTTGATCAGCCATTCCATGTGAACCCTTCTAAGGAATATATAAAAGAAAATAATACCAAGAATCAGATGCGATACACTTAATAATACTAATACTAATAAATAAAATAATTTGTATTAGAAACGATATTCACTCAGAGTAAGTTTGGCCAGCTTCAAAAATAACTTTCCATTTGATTTGGAAGTTAATTTTCAGTTTTGCATTTATATGTTGCAATTGTACATATCCTATTTTTGCTTTACTAAGGCATTTTCTTGTTCCCACAGAGCACAGGTACCCAGCAAACGTAAACTTTCTTTCTCACACGCTTGGAATAAAATAAAGTTTTGAGTTAATTAATTGCAGTGCTTTCAGACATTCCAGCTATTAGACATGCAGCAGGCAAGCAAAAAAGCAATAAAATTTTGTAACTAAAGTTAACGAAAAAACAACCCCAAAAATAATTTAGGGGTGCGATTGGAACAATCAAACATATACATACATACAATAAACTGTATACTGTTGTGATAGAAGTTTGTAAAAAATTTCGTGTGTGGATAGAACGTACAACAATAGCAGCAGGAAGGCACTAAAAAATTCAAAAAAAAAAATATATATAAAAGCCGGCGTACTTTACGAGCTTAACAAAAGTTTTGCGGCTGCCAAAAAGAACACGGACAAACGCTACACACACGCACACAGCCATAGCTATAGCCACATGAAAAATAACGCCCAAAAATATGCAAAGAGTATGTACTTGATACGATATTGTCTGGTAGAGAGTAGCAAACTAACTTTCTATATAAAATTTGCTGTTACCCTGGTAGAAATAACAAAAAGATTGATGACTTGACATTTTAATGATGTGCTAAAAGGGCAGAACATAAAAGTATTTGACACTAATACACACGCACACACACACACACACACGTGGCAAAAATACTTTTATTTGCATTTATACATAATCCTACACAAGTTAAGATAAATGATCTTTCATGTTGGCATTTATAAACTGTATATGTATGGGTGCATTCATATGTGTATGGAACATATTACAGAAATTTTTAGTAAATGTTTGTTTGCATCTTAAGTATGGAATCAGGAAAAAAATAAAACAAAAATCTTTTAGCAACAAATAAAATAAAAACACATACGTGTATAAAAACACTAACAAGCATATATGTTATCCTGCTAAATAAAACACAAAGATATTTTTTTGATTGTTAAAAAAATATTATTTGAATAATTCTTCGTTCTTACATTTTTTTATTATTAGTTGAAAATGAGTTAGTCGTAATAGGTCTGGTCCTTGCAGCACACACAGAGAGACGAAATTTTCGTGTGGTTTTATCCTTTCTGTGAGAAAAAAGTTAAAAGGCTTATGTGGCTACATAAAAAAAGAAAACGGGAATCTTTTTTGTTGCGAGCTAACAAAGCTGCGCACCTGTTATGCTGAAGCCTTAAGTTGACTCTTTAAGACGCCATTTTGTGTCGGAACGACCATATTGAGTGTGTGCTATGCCGAAAGGGAAAAAAGCACAGCACATTTGCCACAAAAAATAAGAAACCAACAAATGCGGAAATCTCTAAGCGAGTTTACAGTATTAAAAATAAGTTTAAACTTTAAATAAAAAGGCCTTGGAAGCTGAGTACTTGGGGTGACAGTGAATTTGGGGGACCGTTTCTAACGTTTTTTTATTTTTATTTTTTGACAGGTGTCACAAACAAAAGGATTGCCGCCGTTACACATTTTTTGTGGCACGTATAAGTTGGCGGTAACATTCCCAATCACCTCACTGCCACTCTCCCAAATTGCTACCTGCCGCTGCTGTGCTGCTGTTAGAAAAACAACGAAATTTAGGGGGAGCTTTTATCTCTGGGGACATCTCTAGTGGCGACAGACATAAACGATCTAAAGGCAGACAGCTAAAGTGATGAAAAAAATTATCTCCTTTTGTAGATTGGAGCTAAAAGCGTCAAGGCTGAAAATACTCACACATTTGAAATGTCTAGACCGAAAAAAATATTGAGGATTTACCTATACACAAAAAAGCAAACAAAAAGAAAAGTTGTGAACCACAAAAATATTTCGTAAAAAACCAATAACTCTGCCATTTTACAAGGAGCATAGCATTTTTAGAAAGAAAAACATTTAAATAAATTTACTTTTTCTATACGAATTTATTTGTATTTATATTATATGAGTATTTTAAATAATAATAACAAAAAAAAAGCAGAGAAAGGAAAGTTAAAGTAACTAAAGCTACTACTCGAATAGTAGTTATATGAAGTACTTTCACTAGGCTCTAGTTAAGTTTGGCAAGTAGTAGCAAACTCGTCTCGAATGGAATTCCATTGGTATTCGAAATGCGGAACTAACGCATTTTCCTATACCAGGCTAACAATAATATTAGCAAGCAAAAGCGGAAGTGAAATTATTTTAAACCACTTCCGCTGTCTTTGCTTTGCATTGGAATGTAAACAACAGGCTATGCTAGTTGCCAATTTGCCTGTATCTGCCATGCCGCGCCTGCCTGTCTGCCGCTGCAGAAAATAACTAACTGAAACAAAATCAAACAAAAAAAAAAAAAAGGCACGAACAAAAAAAAAAAAAATTAATTTGTAACAAAATAATAATCGATATTGTGCTACAATACCTACCGTCTAAATACAGGGTGAGGTAAATTAATTATAAGTACTGTTATATGTCTACGTACAGTTCATAAAATTCAGTGCTTTACTTTGAAGCAAACGGTTGAACTTTTCAAGTCAGTGCAAATAGTTCAGAATCAAGACACAAACCTGGAAGGAGTGGTGAATCTAGGATTTGGATTTGGGAAAATCTGATTTTACTAACTTACAGGATATTTATAAAACCTATAAATAACTAGATCAAAATTCAGGCAAAAATTTAATAAAAAACCGGTCTGGACTCACACCCAAAATTAAACCGAAATTATAGACCAAACTTAGATTAAAAATCCGGAAAATCAAACCAAAATTTAAACGTAAAGTCAGACCAAATTCAAAATACAGATGAAACCAAAAATCGGACAAAAAATCAAATGGCGAAAAAATTCAAATCATTATTTAGACCAAAATTCAACACAGAAGACCCACAAGGAATACAACTTTTCATTTCAATTATCAAACCGAATCTCCAAGAAAACTGTTAGGACAAGAACTGATGCCATACAAAAATTTTTTTTGTTTTCATTTTTTTCCATGTCTGGCATTAAACCCAGGCACCCTGCATAGTAGTCTAGCACATAATTACTGCACCACGCAACAACGCAACAAAGACAGAAAATATTTCAAGCTATTTACTCATAGAAATTTTGTAGAATAGGGAAATGACGTCTAGGTTGGAACACCGCGTTCCTTCCGTTTTTTTTTTTTCAAAATTAGTGCCATCTATGAGCGTTTGCAAAATTGTTTGCCGCGATGAACGCAAACAAAAAAAAAAAAAAACAAAAAATTTCACTTAGAGTTCAGAGCGCGAACATACTGTTCGTGTACTCGTGTCACAAAACGTAGTGTTCAAATATTGAAAGAAAACTAATTTTCAATATCAAACAAAGCGCTTAAAATGAAAAAACAACATGCGAACAATAAAGTAAGTTCTCTAAAATTGTTCGTTGAAATGTGATTTGAAAATTTTGACCTTTATTTGGTCTTCGCATCACGCGTTTTTGGGCTGCGTGAGACGAAATGCGCCATTTGACATTTCTTGTAGTCAAGGTCGGCAAGGCAATAGAGAGGTGTATTTGAAATGCGCAAATATTTTTATCTGCCATAATTGCGATTCGGAATAATGTTTGGAAAATTTTCATTTTTTTATTTGAATAAAATTAAAAACTAAATTTCTTTTAAAAATTCACACGGAAACTCGAATGCAAAGCTTGTTCTATAACGGAAGTTATGGGCGAATGTCAAAAGGTGTTCCAATCTAGACGACATTCCCCTACATATAGTATGTACCTCAGAGCACTAGCGGATACAGACATTTAGAAAAAGTAATTTTTGCCGATAAGAGAGGGGGTGTAGATTCTTTTGAGAATAAGCTTTAATCCACTAGTGATTAAGAGTCTCGGAGTGTTAAGGATTAAAACCTACAAAAAGTTCACTGAATCGAGTGTAGCCAACGGCAAGTAGTTCACACCCTTTCAAAACTAGTAGCAATTACAATTAACGTAGTTCCAAAATATGTTTTTTTTTAATTATAAATTAGAAATAAAAGTTAAAAGATTTGAAAGGAACTGTAAATAAAAATCATACAAATCTGAAATGATACTTAAGTTTTTTTTTTTTTTTTTTGGATTTTAAAAAGTTCCAACTCATTTACTTTCTCTACCCTGTATATTTTATGTACATATGCCTGGTCTTGAACATGATTTAGATGTATGGTGTACATGTGGTGATTTTTAACATAGCTTCCTAGCGCGCCTTAATACCCATAAAAAAAAAGAAGGAAGAAGGAGCAACAAACCAAAAACAAACAAACAGCAATAAACGATAAAAGTTTTTATAGAGTGATACAAAAAAAAAAAGCCACCGTCGTTGTTCTGCAGTCCTGTGAAAAATCTGTTTTGTAAGTTGACTTTTTCTCCATTAAAAAGATATGATATGAAAAATGTGTGCGGAGCATTTCAATGCATACACATGTGTGTGTGTTGGTGTGTGCGCGTGCCCGTGTCTCGCGTGTGGTGTGTACTTTAGGCAATCTAGTAAGTACCTTTTTGTTTTTTGTTTGGGGGGTGTATTTATGTTTTCTGTAACTGCCAAATTTCGGAAGTTTTCATTTGTTTGCTTTTTTTGTTTTTTTTTTTTTTGTGTTCTATGTTTTTGGGGTAAATGTGAGGAATAAGGAATTTTGTTTGTTTTGCTTTTGTGTGTGTTAACGTGTTTCTGGTGCTGCTTGCCTAACGTCAGTATTTCTCAAGTATCCAAAATGTTTGAAGTTTTGTTTGACATGAAACATTATTATATATTCATACATATGTACACCAGTTTATGAATTATGCAGTATATACAAAAGGTAAATAAATATATTGAATTATTATTGATTTTAACTTGCAGAAAGTCAGAAAGAAACAATGTGAGAACAATATATACTATTTATATGCATGTATTTGTGTATATTCTATTAAAATATTAATCGCATATTAAAGTTAATATTCGCTATCATGGCAAGTGCATGTACTATATAAACTTTAATCTACCTAATAAATGAAAGATACTACTATAGCAAGGTGAAAACTAAAAATGTGTATACTGTGTCAGAATTTCTATATTCATTATTCAAATAGCGGACTGTTGATAATTATAATAATTTAGTCACATAAAAATTGCATATTGATAGTTCTTGAAAATTTTTAATACAGTAAAAAATTCGCGAACGCTGATATTGAAGGCGTACTCAGTTTTTTAACGTACGGTTTTATGTTATTTGTCAAAAAAAAAAAAAAAATATTGTGAATCAAAAAATAAATGTTTTCCAATTTTACATATTTTTATAAATTCAAATATTTACATTTAATAGGTAAGATCAGATTGATCTATTTATGTTGGAAAAGGACTCAGTCACAGTCTCAGAATTAAGTTAAATATTAAAATTAAATAAATGTAATATTGTATGTTCTATATTTGCTTTCTATATAATCTTAAAATAAATACATATCACGTCATCGTAGTAGTTTTTTACTATCCTTTAACATTAGGATGCCTCGCAACGTGTTTGTAACTCATTTTTCTTTATATTCATAAATACATATGTATATGTATATTTAAAATAAAAGTGTACAAAATAACAAGTTTTCATATAAAATATAGTGAGGTGACTCCTCTTAAATCTTTTAGGCATCTAAGGTAAAATTGAAATAATGAAGTTTAACAATGATTGAAAGTTTTTCGAAATACGTTGGTTCTATTCACCTTTTAAAATAAATGAAAGTCACGGAATTTTTTTTCGAAGAAGGAGCTAGGAAAAAAATAAAACACTATTATGGACACTGGAGGAATCGAAATGATTCCATTTTGCATTCTAGTATTTTGTTTTTCTGATGACAAAGCTCGTTTAGGTTAGGTTAGGTTGGAGTGGCAGCCTTCTGCTTGAAAGCACACTTAAGCACATTTAGGCTCATTGTGATACCACAGTACGGCGCGGCTACCCCATTTACGGATTGGAGAACCATGAGGATTCCATAATAAATCTGGCTATGTCCTTAATATTTACGGATGATAGCTCGGACAGACTAGTGAAGAAAGGTGAGCCCAGGAGTTTTAGTCTCCTCCTGGCCAGGGATGGGCATTCGCACATGAAATGGAGGACTGTTTCTGCCTCCTCCTCAGAGCCGCAGCCCCGACAGAAGTCATTGAATGGCAGTCCTAGTCTTGCAGCATGTCTCCAAATTATGCAGTGTCCCGTGAGCACCGAAATCGTAATGCTGACAAAGTTTCTGTTAAGGTTGAGTAGCTGTCTAGTCCGTCTATTGTCCATAGTGGTCCATGTTAGCCTGGTAATACCACATGTATGCTCCGCTACCCAGGATATTTTTGCTTCCTCAAAGTAGTTTTGCTTAATGGCTAATTTAATACACGTAAGAGGGACACTAATAGTGCAAGAAGGTGATACATCTGTAAGCTGCGAGCCCTGTTTTGCTAACTCGTCGGCTTTGCAGTTAACTGAAATATCCATATGTCCAGGTACCCAATATAGGTGGACCTGCGAGTGACTCGACAAAATGTTGAGTGAAGATCGGCAGTCAGGAACAAGCTTTGATGTAGTGAAAACACCGGCAATTGCTGCTTGGCTGTCCGTGTAGATGCAGATATTCGTATCGAATAGATGGTTGCGAATAAGCCACATGTGCGCTTGATAGATTGCCATTACTTTCGCTTGAAACACGCTGCAATAGTCAGGAAGTCGGGAAGAGAAGATGTCACAGCTAACTTACTAGAGAAGATGCCAGAGCCGACTCTTTCCTCCAATTTGGATCCATCTGTATAGATGTCAATTGAATTGTCAGTGACCCCCTCGTCATTAACCCATTCCTCTCTACTGGGGATATGTGTAAAGAACGTGTGGTTTCAATTAAGGGTAGAGCAAATTTAGTATACTTTAGTTGGTACGGACGTATCGTGGATTAAAATCTTGGCATGGCTCGGGTTTGACCGGGACCAGAGAGTTAGGACATTGAGTCTGGTAGCAGAGCACTTAGCTTGTTGCTTAACCAGAAGTGAAGTTGGCAACCAATGAAGGATTGCGAAGAGAGCTTTCGTGGAGGTAGTACGGAGAGCCCCAGTAAACAATATGGCTGCCGTTCTTCTAACCTTATCCAGTGGTTTAAGGTTGACAGCCTTTGCAGTAGCTGGCCACCAGAAGACGGATCCATAAAGAAGATTAGGCTCGACCACTGCTGAATAGCGCCAGGAAGTAACTTGAGGTTAAAGACCCCATCTTGTTCCTAATGCTCGTCTCGCTTGTTTTCTGTTAAAAAAATTAGTCGTAGATCATGTGATCATCGGGACTTGATTCAGATAAAAGACTCAGGAAGGGCCAGAGAGATTTACGTGACATATATTTCTATGATATCTAAATTTAAATTTTAATATTTTATATTTAGATTAGATTGAATTAGTGATTTGATAGGGGAAATTCAACTCAGTCATTGAGCGTAGATTTACGTTATACACATATATTTAGTTTTCTCTCCTTTCTACCGGTGCTCCTGATTGGTACCGAAAGCTTGTGATAGTGGAATCCATTTATTCTGTTTGATAACAAAATAACACATATCTTCGTTTTCTACTTTTGAGAGGGTTAGAGAGGTTAAAGTATTATTTTGATGGTTTGGCTACCCTTTAAATTTTTTATTAGTGACAGTTTTGCGGAAGCCTGTATGTCATTACTCCAAGCCATTAATGCTGTATGAATATTTTACAGTAAATTTGTATGAAAACCCACCAAAAGAGGGGCGCAGAAAAAGGCTTTTAGGTAGGTTTATGAAAAAGCAATAGGCCAGAAAACTAATTTGTGGACTTTATTTCGATTTAAAATACATTTCAAAGGGAGTTCCGTAGTAAAAATCATGAAGTAAATGAATTTTTCCTTGTATTGAAACGCCATTTATGGACGTCTCGATTTTGTTGAAATTTTGTGCAAAAGAGTTTTTTATGGCCAAGGAACCAATTTTTTCTATTTTGATCTAAAAAGTATTCCAAAATAGGCTTTGGAGTATAATTTATAAAACTAAAAATGCAAGGGGGGAGGGGGGGTACGTTAAAATTTTTTTTTTTTTAATATTTACCTCCTCTTCTCAAAAAGCGCTATCATGATGAGGGTTACAAAAGTCTGGAACTTTGGCATTGAAAGAAAGTTTGCATTGACATAGTCTAGTACATAAAACTTCTTCCGTTTCGTTGGTTGGGTCATGTTGAGTTCATTGAGGAAAATAAGAAAATTTTTATTCGAAATACGAATTCAGTTACATGCATTTAGAAAGACCAGGTTCAGGGTAACCAGAATGCGGTAGAAAAATATAGAGGGGAACAGCGAAGCTATATGTATAGAAGACGCCAAAACCAATCATCGGTTGAAGTGCCATCAATGAAGAAAAAATGAGTTGAGATCTATTCATTGGTAATTATTTCAATTAGCTTGATCTATGTAAATACCTACCCCTAAAATACTGCCGCTTTAAAATTATGGTTGTTTGGTATATGTTAATTTTCGTCTACAATTTTGGTGGCGTCATCTGACACACTTTTGCTATTGCACTCCAGTCTGCAGTTTACACATCAAAATTTCCAGTGTCTTTTCCTGATTTTTGTATCTGATTTTGGACAGGATCCTTGAAATTTTATGTGAACATATGCGATGCTCTTTCTTTCTGGCATTCCACCCCGACCCTCCTCAGCCCCTTCCTCTTCCCCTCTTTCGCTATTATTGTACAATATACACACACTTTGTTGCTAAAAGTTAATATTCGGATGAAAAAGAGCTCCATATATAGAATTTATACATTGTAAATACCCTTCCATTAGGTTCTATGCTCCCAATGCTTCAATAAAATGAGGGTAACTTTCACTACCTTCTAACATACAGCAAGAAATATTACACAGTGAAAATAACAAAAACAACAACGAATAGAGAAACCTTTTTTCTAATACCATTGTTTGTGTAGCTACTTAATAATAGCAGATAATAGATAGCAAAGTGAAAATACTTTTGGGGGTAGTTTTTTTCCAATGTTGGGGATACAAATACAAAAAAAACACATACATATATGTATGTTGAATCTCATATGTGTGGTTGTTGAAATGTGCATATGTGAGTATAGTTACGTGCGCAGGATACTTTTACTTTTAGTGGTATACAAAGACATACACACATATGTGAAGTTGAAGGTGGGGCGTGAAATAACTATTCTAAGCTATGCGTGCCATACACATATGTGAGTAAGTGGGTGTTTAAGTGAAAGGCTGAGTAGAGCTGGGTGGGGTGTTGGGCTGGGCTGACTGGAGTCCAGTTGTTGGTTCATAGTGTTTGCATATATGTAGTTGCGAATAGTTTTCCTTCTCCATATGCTAGCTAGCATTGAATACTGTGCGCCTAGTATTGCAATATGGTAATATTGTTAGTTTTGAAACACTATTTTTGATAGTTTTGACACATACGAATACATATGTGCATATGTAGGTGTAAATACTCAAATAAGAGTAAATAAATACTTACATGCAGTGCATAGAGAGACGAGAGAAAGAACTACTATAAATATGAAACTCTACTGTGGGCATTACTTAATAGTGTATGAACTATTTTTTGCAAGTAAATATTGTAATATTAGCCGAAATTTATATACAAACATAAATGTTGCCACAACTCTTGAAAAACACAATAATTTGCATTTGCAGCTACACACTCAATTTTACATTTGAAAATAATAATAATAAATTTTGCATAATTATAAATAAATAACTAAAATAAATAATAGAACATATTATTATAAAATATAACTACACATAACCACTTGCTAATGTTTCTGTTTGCCATGTCGTAATTTATGAAGAGCGTAACATCATGAGCGCCAAGTCGAATTGTGTGTGTGGCAAGCAAAATGCACGTTGATGCCTCCAGTTGGAAGTGTCAAATTGTGTTAGCTACTTACTTACAAAATACAGTAGAAACGTAGAAATATTGAAAGAAAGTAGTAACTTGCGTCAGACAAAGTGTATATGAGTTCCATGAACTTCAGCCACACTGAACAGCAATGTAATCAATTCTAAAAGCTACCACCATCAAATACTTTCTTATCAATAGCCATAACGTTGAAACAGTAGCATGTGGCAGCCGTGGAAGGTGCAACTAACTACTACAGGTAAAGTACACCTAGCCATAAATAAATAATAATAATAATTTTTTAGTCAACCCTTTAGCGAACATTAAAAAAAATTGTTGATAAAGATTGCATAATTTACCTGTGCTTAGCAGGCGTACAGCATTCAGGCACAGTAAAAAAATTCAGGGAGTTATTGAAATAAAAATTGGCGTCTGTGAAAAAAAGCGTCGTTTGAGATAAGAATGTATAAGAAAGAAATGTGCACACACAGGTTTCCTTCCTACAGGAAAGAAAAACTCACCTACAATAGAATAGAAAAGAAAAAGGTGCAGGCTCACGAATAAACGTGTACATATATTTACCTTTATGTAAAAAGAAATAAACGTTTAAATTTTGCTTCCCTATTCCCAAACTCCAGCTTCTTTCTCTCTTTCGCTTTCTTTCTCTCTTTCTGCCCCTCTCTCTCTCTCTCTTTCTCTAATATCAGAGCATTCATCTAAAAAGAAAACTTCTAATATTGTTGGAAATAACGTAATCAAAATGTTAGAGAGGGTGGTGTTTGAGTGACTGTTACCACAGCATATCGCACTCATTGCTCCTCGACCGGCGTCATATGACATTCACATTCCATCACGTACATTTTACAAATAACGTTAGAAAAATTCTATGCTAAACGCATGCAAGGAATTTCGATATTAGAAAGTGACAGGCGCACATATTCGCATAGTTCAGCTTCAACTGGCATTAGAACATTTGAAAGTATATCTACATATAAACATACACAGAAACACGTACATAGGCATATGTATGTATACACAGCGCTCCAACATCCAAGTTTTCTTTCAATATGTTGGTGGTGGTGCTGGCGTTAGCGTTGGTGGCTTTGGAGCTGTTATGTTTTTTTAATGAGCTTTCTTGTTGCGAAGAAAGTGTAGCAATTGGGGCGGTTTTACTTTGAGTGTGTCTACACTTGTTTATGTTATGTATTCATATGTGTGTGTGTGTGTGTGTAACTCAAATCAGCTGTTTTCTAGTGATATAATATGTGTATGTATACTTAGAGCGTTTTGCCTAGCATAACTGGAAACAGGGTGAAAGTTTTGAAATTTATTATTGGCATATTTGTAGGCGTATAAGCGTAAAGTTTATTTTGTAAACTCAATAAAATTTTCAAACGTTGGGTAATCTTTAAAATTTTTATTTTATTAGCTAATAATTTGAACAATTTTCAAGCAAAATAATGGACCAGATGACAAAAAAAAGTGGAGACTACTTTACATTTAAGTGTTTACTATCAAGTGGTAAACGGCTGATAGTGAACATTTATTTTCGTATGCATAAAAAGGAAAAGCCAACCACTATTTTCAAAACATTTCATAAATAAATTTAATTTTTATTTATAAAAGTTTGTGTATAATTGCCGCTCCAGTTACAATGATACAATGAATAACCCTTATATAAAAAGTTTTCTTATTTTGGTCGAAGAGAGCTGAATACTAAGTGCAAAAAGTGTTATAAATTGATGTCTGGGGAAAATCTTATTGGCAAAGTTGTACAGTAGAATTTTACAAGGAACATTACGGTGGAACATTTTAACCCTTTAGTTCCTGTTTTTATGGGACAATTTGACCCCTTTTTTGATGAAAACCTGAAAAGTAATTTCAAAAAAAAAACATTTAGGGATTAATATATCCCACAAAAATATTTGCCAGAAAATTTCACTAGGGGTCACCAAAGACATAAAAGTCACATATATAACGGTTAACGGCTGATAAAAGGAAATAGTTTTTTACTTCTATCAAAATTTTAACTTATGCAGAAAAAGCACACGCTTGGTATGTGATCTGCCGGTTCAATCCAAGTCAGGGACGTAGAAAATGCCAGTGCCCTGTCCCCGCCTTTATATCAGGTCAATATCCCACTCTCTCTATAACATATAACTTTTGGTATGAAAATTTTAGACAAAAATCATGTTCCAAAATAATAAAAAAATATGGTTCTTCCTTCAATTTTGGTGATGCGCTAAATTTCCATAAATAAGACAAAACCAATCCTTTACTTTGCAAACAGTTTCTGCCATCTTTAATTTTTTCCTAATTTGGGTTTATTATGCAAATTTGTAAATTCTCAATTTTCACAAATATTTTATTTTTGTACGTCATAACTCATACTACTTATAATCCGTATACGAGAGTCGGTAATCACGGAAACGCAGAATGCAACTTACAAGGGAACGAACCCAGGTTTCTCACATTAGGATGAGGATTTTTGTGTCGGTTTTTTTTCTAAAATTTCCTACTTTGAGAACGCCTACTTTTACACCCCCTACTTTGGGAGATGGAACTCAACTTAAAACCGTTTTTCCGCCGATAAAAAAAAAACGCATATGTTCAGTTATGCAGCATTTGCAAAAGCAAAAACGTTAAAAATGTATTGGCTGCTGGTCAAGCATTAGCGAACACCTGTGGACGTCCCCTTGTTGGTCAAAATTAATGATACAGTTATCTAAATTAATCATATTGCTGTATTCACATTATAGTATATTTTATTTATGAGGGTAGGCTGCTATTTTCTTTTAGTAACCGTTAACCGTTATATATATGACTTTAATGTCTTTGGTGACTCCTAATGAAATTTTCTGGCAAATATTTTTGTGGAATGTTTTAATCCTTAAATGTCTCGTTTGAAAGGGTTTTTTAGGTTTTCATCAAAAAAGGGGTCAAATTTTCCCATAACAACAGGAACTAAAGGGTTAAAATGTTCCACCGTAATGTTCCTTGTAAAATTCTACTGTACAACTTTGTCAATAAGATTTTCCTCAGACATCAATTTATAACACTTTTTGCACTTACCATTCAGTTCCCTTCGACCAAAATAAGAAAACTTTGACCCACTGTAGAAAAAACTGAAACGTACTGGACTATAAGTTTGTTTTACAAAACTGGTCTATACAACATACCTTTTCAGAATTATAGGGTGGCTATTCTGTTGCAAAAATTCTTTTGGACTATGGTATTAGACTAGAATAGGATTCTTTTCTCAGTCTGAAAATTTTTTATGACGTCAAGTGTTCAAGAAAAGTTAGATTGAAAATTCCAAAAATAATCGCAATCTACCCCATCTTCAAACCTACTTTTGGTTACAGCTTAAGATGGGCAATTGAATTGAAGTATTTCAAAGATTTCTATTACACCAAGTTTTCAAAACAAAAACTAGCATCAAAAAGGCATCGCAAAAACGAGGCGCAATAGAAAATGGTCTTCAGCGCTAAAAAAAACTTTCAGGATTTACTATCCATAACATGGAGAGAAATGACTTTGAACTTTCATTGTTTTTCGTTACGCTCCTGGATCTAATCCATTTTCCACTTTTATTGAGCGCATTTATTCTTAGAAAAAAAACTTATGATAGTCAGCTCTTGGACAGTGAGATTAATCTCATGCGATTTTTTGCATTCCTTTTTGAGGCTTCAGAAGAGATTAATTGCATGAAACTTTTGCTATTATAGTTTTCATCGCTATGTAAAAATATTGAACTACGAAATGACAAAAACTTTCATCAAATTGCTGCCCATGCGACTTTGTCTATCTCCCTGTCGTTTCACCCCTCTTCAATACATTTTTTCAAGTTGCATGAGACTAATTTCACTGTCTAAGAGCAGACATACTGAATGCAACATATCACCTTTGCCAAAGTTCAACATATTATTGCTAATACTACCTTAAAATCAGTTAATGAAATAAAAGATCTGGGTGTTGGTAACGATGTGAAATTTTCTTTTGTTCCACATTTAAATTATATCATACCTAAAGCGTATTCTATGTTAGCTGTTATCCTTTTACGCTCAAACTACTTTTTACTTCTATAGTGAGATCTCGTTTAGAATATGCAGCATTTATATGCAGGCCTCATGATCTCTGTCATATTAATAGGCAAAAAGTCTTTATTCGATTTGCCTTGCGTTGTCTTCATTTTGCCGAACTCATTTCCTCTTGCAACGCCCGTTGTATGCTCATCAATTTAAAGTCCTTGAAAAACCGAATAACTTTCTTGTCTCTTATATTTGTTTATGACATCATTGTAGGTTTTGTTGATTGTCTTGCTCTTTTAGAGCAGATCAATTTGAATATTCCTACCAGAGATTTGCGTCATTTTGCTTCTTTTTTTATCAATCAAATCAAATTATGCCTTATTTGCTCCTATCACCAGAGCCTTAACTGAGTTTAATTTTATTTCTAACTCCTTGTTTTTAGATTTCTCAGTTACTAAAGTTTCATTTAAAAACATACTGGTTTTAAATCTATTTTTATTTTTAATTAATTCTCAGTTACAATTATTTTAGTCTGTAAGGACTCAAAATATAAAATAAAATTATTTTGCAATATAATCATTTGTAACATGAAAACTTTTACACACTTCTTATATTTAATTCCAATAAAGTTCTATCAAAAAATTTATTCTCCCCACCCTGTACCCATGATTATGTTAAAACGTGTACAAAAAATGTAGGTACCCACAAAAATAAAACATGACACAGAACTTATTATTAGGTCACATAAAAATCCTTCGTCCCAAAAAAAAAGTATGCCATTGAACTTTACATACATATAATAGAAATAAAATTTTGCCAAAAAATATAGAGATACATGCAAAAGTAAATTATACAATGAAAAACCGAAACATTCCAATGAAAACTGCACACCTACAACAGAAAACTGTTTGCCTGGCAATTAAACATTGCTGAAGCTTTGAAAATGACAAACTCATTTGAAACGATTTGAAGTTTGTGTGTCTAAGAACAACTCTTAACGCATTCATGTTGTATTTGGTTCAGTACAAAATAAGAATCGAAAAGAGTATGCAAATGCACTTCCATCTTTCACGGGCAGCACCTACACACGTGACACACAAAAACTTCAAAGTTGACCGACTTCAATGTTAAATAAATCTTCATATACTTTCTTTGTGGCTTTCACGGTGAAAGTAGAATTTAAAGAACATGTTAATAGGTTAGCATAAATTTAGGCGTGCCGACATGGTGCAGTGATATTTTTTAGACATAATATAAAAAAAAAACAGATAGAAAAATATGTGAGAATTATCAACTTTTAATTTGTTATTTATATTTTTGTTTATTATAGTTGAGAGGACATGAAAATATGGACTATTATTTGCTTGTTTGTTTGGCATTTACATTGGTATATGAGTGTGTGTGAGTGTGACATATGTATGTGCACATGTTTACATATGTAGCAACACATATATGGAAGTATTTACATTTGTAATGTATTTAAACGTTTTATTTTTTTTCTCGCTTTCTTTGGTATTGTATGCATCAGGATCACACACACACAGACACATAAACACATACATACATCTGTACACACACTCATGAGAGCATTACTTCTGCCTTTATTAACATAACACACATACACATAAGTATATGAATTGCGAATAGGTTCGCAGGATGCTAGCGCAAGGCTTCATTTGAAATATCCTTAATATCGGCCGCATGTACGTTGTTTCCCCTCACTCACGTGTATTTGGTTTTGTGCTGTTGTTGATGCCCCAAACTACTAGTGCCACGATTGCCATATGCCGCCGCGCACATGCATACATATGTTTCTGTATGGACTTCTGTACTAGAGATACTTGTTTACTTGTGTTTTTGTTTCATTTTACAAGCTTTTCGCTTTATGAATGTTATGCATGCATATACAAATCTGTATATGTATGAGTGTGTGTGTGTTTGTAGCAGAAAATGCTGAGTTGTGGTATTATGTTCTTTATGTTATTTGTTATGTGTATTTAAATGTAAATGAAAACATGCTATTTTTGTATTTTTCTATGTGATACTAAGTGGAGTAAATAATACAATCATAAAAATAAAAATGAATGTTTTACATTATGTACAAACATACATAAAGATGTACATATGTATTAATGTTTTGTAATCATTCGCAAATATTTATATATATTTTTTTTTATGGAGGAGAAGTAAAAGAAAAATCATTGTATAAAATGTACATACATACGTGGGTATTCAGCTTCGGTCAGAGCCTTAAAAAATAATAAATAGTAATACATATATATACACAAGTGTGATAGGTGATAGGCTCATGATAGATGAAGCAAAAGAAATTTCGCTTTTTCATCAAACAAAGTATAAACGTTGAGGAATATAAAAATATGAGTATGCATAACAAAAAATAAAGTAGGTTTCCTTATCCTCCTATCAATACATTGAGGTATTCCTACGAATGCAGCGGATTGGGTTGATTGGGGAACGTAGCCAATTATGGTAAGTGGGAAAAGGAAAAATGGATATGTAAATTTGTTCAAAAGCTAAAAAAACCATAATTATGAGGAAAAATTATGCAAGGAGATCTCGGAATGATATAGATGAAAATAGTATCTAGTCCTGCATTTCCGCAGAAAATCAACCATGAAAACGCGATGAAATTAATCATACAAGCAAAATTTCAATAATATTCCAAGGAATCAATAAATCTAGGAATCTTGCCGATCCATATGCAAGTTTGAACAATATTGAAAGCTAGTATTTGTTGCACAACCATAAGAATTTCCTACAAACGTAAAACTCATTTGAAGATTTCTGAATGTTTTCGGCAACGACACTGAATGATGAAAATTTCATACAATCCCATTTGCTGCTCTGTTATAGATACAAAAATTTGTATAAAAGTTAAAAAGCGCTTGATTCAAGTATCTCCCAGATAAAGCAATTTATGGAAGTGAGTGTAGTATATCCATTTGTGCGACCACAGCCACCCTACATAAAATATATACATGAGTGACATGAGTGAAAAATTGAAGAATCATATTCATATTGCAAATAAAATATTTTAATAATATTAGTTTTAACTCATATCGTTTAATTGAACAGCAACTTTGAAAATTCGCCAAAAATACATTTATAAATTTTTTCCAAGAATAATCACTATATAATATTTCTATATATAGGGTAGAAGGGGGAGCATTCGCCACTGGGGCAGACGTGTTTTTGTGTGTTTTCGGGTGGTTGCAAAAATATTTGATAGTAAGTAAATCTTGTAATAACTTTTTTATTTATTGAGTGAGAAAAAAGTTGTTCAACTATGTTATTCCGGTTTCTTTTTATAAATGTTCAAAAAGTTTAAAAAAATTATGTTTTTATGAAAATGGTTGCTCCTGGGGCACATTCACCAGAATGCGGATGGGGCGGTTTCGACGGCATATGATATGAATTTTAGACAGTATAATGTTGAATAAATTTTTATAAATTAAAAATAAGTAGAACTTATTGTGACTGATAATATGTAATAGTAATATACAAGAACAAAAATTAAAAAAAAAATAACATTTACTTTATCAAAAACCTAGAATTTTATTCCTTGACGGTTGCACCCCACCCCCTTGACGAATGTACCCCATGACTGGGGCACTTTCACCACTTTGGACTACTTGGAAAATCATCAAAAAAAATAATAGAAATCATTAAGATAATCATTTCATAAAGATAACAGATGAAAGTTAATAAATGTAAATTTCTAATTAAAAAATAATTTTTAAAAAAAAACTATTAGTTTAGCCTAGACAACACTTTAAAAAAAAAGTGGCGAATGCTCACCCTTCTACCCTACTTAGGGATGGGACTTGGGTAAATACCCAATAGGTAAATACTGGTAAATTAGGGAAAATTGGATAAAAATGGGCAGAAACTGCTGTACAACATTTCATTTTTCCAAGAATAAGGGGGTGGAGGATATTTTTATGTTCTAGAACCCCCATACTTTTTGATAAGCAAACTTTTTTCTGTACTTTAAAAAAATCCCAAAATTTGAGGTATAGAGCTTAGATGGAAGATTCTTGTGTTCACAAAAATATATGCTTCTTTTTCTATCAAAGAACTTTTTTATAGGTGCCAAAAACGATAAAACATATATTAAGAATGACCTGGAACAGTCTTAATGAAGCCATTTTCATTAGTTTATGCACCGTTATCTCAAAAACCTGACGTGATGAAGCAAAATGGTCTTCAAATCCGCGACTGCGAATCAGCGACGCCAAATTACTCGAGACTACATGTCAAATCGCCAGTCCGATTTTGGCTGATGCACAATGTTATCAAAGGAGGATGAGAGCGAATATTTTTCTTCATCATATAAAATCGGTATTGATGCCAACGTCATTTGTAATTTATTTTGTATATCCTTGAATGCAAAATATATTTGCAGTTTGTTTTCGTTATACAGTTAGTTAACTACTCACCCTATCCCAAAGTGATCTAGTAAACAATTTGACCATAATTTTCTTGAAAGATGGTGTGTTTTCCATAAAATAAATACTCAAATAAATACCCGATAGGTACAAAAAAATGGGTATTTACCTTAAGGGCCGTAGCCAGAAATTTTTTTTGGGGGGGGGGGGGCGGGGGGTTTCATTCGAAGAAAATATTCATAAATAATTTTTATCTAACTGATTTTTAAATACAATAAATTAAATCGATGATACATTTGATGGACCCTACAAAATTAAATTTTAGGAAAAATTTTCCCATTTTTTTTAATATTAACCTCAAAAAAATGGACAAAAGTAAAAAAAAAAATCCACAGAATAATAAAATAAAATTTTGTCAAATAAATATAAATATTATTCAATGTGCATTCTAGTGCATTTTTTTATCGTGAGGGACATAATTTCATTAATTCATTGACTTCCCACTTCTGATGATGTACCCAACCTCAAAAAAATTACCAAAAATAGTAGAGGCTCATTTTTTTGAAATGATCATCATTGGGAATTTGAGCCATTATCAATGATAAGGAACCCAGATGAGGTTGGCTTATATTCCCTTAATTCGTGAAGTCACAGCATTGAAAGAGATCTTTCTAGTCGTGGTGCTCTGAGCAATAATGCGTTAAAAAATTAATTATACTTTAAGATTGCCTCCTAAAACTGCATGGGTTTTGCTAATAAGATGGAGCTTATGCGAAAGAATTTTTCACGTTGAACACGAATCTGAAGTCAAAAATTTCCCATCACGTCACGTTTTAGGAAAAAATGGGGTTCAAGCAAGTCTAATTTTACAAGAATCCGATAATTTTTTCTATTTTTATTAATTTTTAAACTTTTCAAACTGACTCAGGACGAAACTTTAAATCAAAAAGAGTTACTGACCTAGAAAAACTATGAATGCAGGAGTGCTCAGTATCACCTTCTCTTTTTGAATCCGTAGTCAAACCTCATGTCGAAGAAAACAAATCGGATTCGATCGCATAGTGTAGCTAAGATTTCAAATTTACTTTTTATATTTGACTTTTTAAAAATATCGTTAAATAGATTTTATATTGACTTTTTTTCCATCCATTGGCAATTAATCTCAAAAATTAGAATAAAGTTTCCACATTTAGGGGGGGAGGGGGGTCAGAACCCCAAAAACCTCCCCCTAAATACGGCCTTGTTTACCGGTATTTATCCTCGGCTTTGTAAATACCCGGGTGTCACTATATATACTGCCTTTAAAAAACAACAAAACGTAGTAAAATTAATTATTTTGCATTGCATTCGCTTAGATAAAATAACAAACTAGATGTGGAAATTATAACTTCACAAGTTCTTATATATTTTTCAGAGGCTACAACTGACCAAAATTTTATAAAAAATATATGGAGAAATAGGCAAAAATTAACAGAAATGCATATTTTCTGTTTTTAACTTATAATACCTTCTAAAATAATGTGTTGAATACATTTAATCCCAGAGAATACTTGATGCTCGTGGTATGGCGATCTTTTGATTGAGATGCCAAATTCTAACACTGTGTTATAGGGGAAAAAAGAGTTTTAAGTTCAAAAATGTTAATCGCAAAATTAGGAACTTTTGATATATTGAAAAAAAATTGTAGTTTAATCTTTTTCGATCAGAACACCGCTCATAGAATTCCAGGAGCCTAAACAAAAAACTAGACCAAACTGGTTGAGACTATATGCCACTGTTTAAACCTAAATTAATTTGCTTTCTTGATGGCACAAATAAATATAATTTTCATGCCTTTTATAAAGAAACTTTCAATATGTTTTTATGTTTTTTAGTATGTGGATATATCTACTTGTCTGCAGCATATCTATAAACATAGTACAAATATGTATGTATGTATGTACAGTACAGTCAAACAAATTTAAAATGCAATATATTACAACAAAAAAGGAAAAAATAAAATGAAACTTTCGTACAAGTACAGCTCTTAATTAATTTATCGTGCATTTCCGGATACTGCCCACTTGTAAAAATTCGTGCAGATTAAATGAGGAAATTCTGAGCAAAATATCATAACAACAACGGCAACAACAACTCCACTTAATACGTTTGTTGACATCCAATTACAACGATTTCCTTCCATATTAAGAAAGAGTAACTGCAGTAAGCAGTGCAGCGGCAACTGCAGTAACAACAACAACAACAATGTTAGTAGATGTGTATGTATAAAAGAAATGTACACTACACTGCATGAAATGCATCTTTATACAAAATTACCCAGGCATTTAATTTTAGATTTTTGTAGGAGGCAATTGTAGCAGCGAAAAAAACAACAACAGCAGCATTGACTTTATGTAAGAAAAATTCAAAAAAAAAAAAAAAGACAAAAATAGAAAAATATAAATAAAAGATAATGAAAACTAAAGCAAAAAATTTAATAATAATAATAATGATAATAAATGTATGTATTCAATGATAAACATACAAGCGAATGCAATTTATACATGTAGCAATAGCAGCAGCGGCTGCAACAACCCACAACATTGGCGATGAAATTTAGATAGCAACCACAGTAGCAGAAACACTTTCAAAGTGAAGTGCAAGTCCAAATAACTTGAAGGTTTTTGAACTTTTCAAAATGTGCTCATGACAAACATTTACACTGCTCACATTGATAAAAGCGAGAAAACAAAAAGTTAAAAATAAACGTTTAACAAAAAAAAAAAAAAAAAGAGCCAGTGAAAAAGTACATAAACTCAGCGCCGAACTCCTCTATACTTTGGAGCTCAAGAAAAGTGAAAGTTTCATAAACAAAAACAACCAAAAGCATGTGATTTTCAAAGTTTAATACGCTCTGTAAAGGAAGTTGCAGGCAGCAGCATCATTATTGAACTACCGGCAACCATTGCTGTTGCTAATGCTGTTTCGGATCTTGCCGTCTGCTTCAAGAATGCATTGTTATGACCATCTGTTACCTGCTTGGCTGCCTTCCTGCCTGCCTGCTTGATTGCAATATTCAGCGTTGGCGCTTAGCACGCGATCATCATCTACTGGCAGTCAGCGTAAGGTTAGGCGCGGTGCAACGCGGCACGGCACATATTACTAAATCATATTGCATGTGCGCTGCATTCTTTATCTATCTCACTCTCTTTACCCCTACTTTGGACTTTTCTATTCCACCTCTTCTCTCTATCTATGTATATCTATTTCTTTATGGTTTTCAGAGAAATCACTAAATTGCCTGACTTAATCACGTGGTACATGTGACGCAATTAAAGTGCAAATATGTGCAATTATTTGGGCAATTAAAAATTATACTTTAATGCGGGTTTCAAGTTTCTATTCTTAGAAAATCTACTAATTTCAAAGTGCCACTGTAAAGAGAAATTTTAGTACATTGCCAGGTATATTTTGTCAAAGAAATAAATTTGTGTTATTTGAATAAAAATTGATATTACTTAACAAAGTTGTTGCACTATATTTGAGGTTTTGATTTCTTAAGTGTTAGCTCAACTAAATTATTTCCAATATAAAATTTTTGTGTTTTACATTATGCTCCCAAATGATTTTTAGTTATCTGACAAGAAGTAGAAGGAAATAAGAGCAAAAAAATAGGAAATACTCAAGATATTTTATTGGAAACTTCATATCCATTACAACAACTACATACAAACACATATTACCATTCAAAATCGAATAGCATAAAATTTTCACTACTTTCTTGCAATTAATCCCATAGTTGAAATATTTTGTAATTTTTTCATTTGGCCTCTGACTATTTTTGATCATTTTTTTGGGGTTCGGTACATCATCAGTAATGGCAAGTCAATGAGTTATTGAAATTATGTTCTTCCCGATAAAAAAAAATGCATTGGAATTCACATTGAATCTATATATTTATTAGTGTAACTACAATTTTATTCCAGAAGATCCAGAAGTGCTACGATATCATATTATATATCAATTTGAAGAGCTTGATGAGTAGGTTAGCCAAAAATCAGTTTTAAAATCGGTTAAGCCAATTCCAAAATATTAGCGTCGGAAGGTTTTTAAAATTTGCTTATTCAACAAAGCATTGCATTCATCGTTATAAAAATCATTGCTTAAGCGGGAGTAAATAATAAATAAGAGAGAGAGAGTAGACATGAGTAACGGCATCTCTCAGAATTATCTACCGAATTATCTACATACACAAATAACAAAAGAAACACCAACGAGTGGTTCTCTTTTGATATTGGTTTTTCATAAAAAGATTTCTTCTGCAAAAAAATAGCGCTAGTTACTGGGGCCTTACCGACTAGTATTTATTTATTTGAAAAAATTTGAATTTTTTATTCTGTGAATTTTTTGTAATTTTCGACCATTTTTTTAGGTTAAGATTAAAAAAAACTTGGAAACAAACATTTTTCCTAAAGCTTCAAGGCTTTTATCCAATTTTTTCCATAGTCTGATAGGGTCCATCATCATATTCAATTTATTGTATTTAAACATCAGTTTCATAAAAAATATTTATAAATATTTTCTTCGAATGAAGCAGTGAACCCATGGGATTTGTAGGACAGGTACTAGTAAAAGTATTACCTTTTAAAACCCAACAATAATGTGGAAAAGTGCCAAATTTTGTGTATTCTACATTCGCCCAAAATCGATAAGCTTCTTCCAACATGAAGAAACTCGATTTTCGAAGAAAAACATATAACAGAAAAAAAGCTTAAGTAATATTTATATATTTACACCTTTGAATTAACATTTAAAGTCAATTTTAGATTGAATAATGTTTTCTAATTAATTATAATTATCAAACGTTTGACATTTAAGAAACTGCTTGATACCAATTCATTTTCAATTATACATAAAACCCAAATGTTTGCTGGGTTATTACAAGTATTATACTTGCAGCAGAAAATGCACCAGGGTCGAACAAGGGTCGAATCGTCTCCTCCGTGAACGTACTGCTCGTCACGTAATTCACACAAAAATACTCACTTTTACTTGACGAATTATACGTTCACGGATCAGATGATTCGACTCCTGATCATGTTTAGTTTTTATGTAATTTTGGGTGAGAAACGAAATCCCCATTCGAAGAAAATTGACATTGACTTATCACTACTGATGATGAGCCCGACCTCAAAACAATTACCAAAATTACTAAAAATAGTCAGAGGCTAATTTTTTTTTAAATGATTATCAGTGGAAATTCGGGTCATGATAAGGAATACGGATGAGGTTGGCTTATATTCCCGAGATTCGTGCAGTTACTGCATTGAAAGAGGTCTTCCGAGTCGGGGTGCTCTAAGCAATAATGGGTTAAAGAACTAATTACATTTTAAGATTGTTTCCTAGAACTTTGGAGCTGATCCACTACTACTGCTCTTCATGGGTTTTGCGAATGAAATGGTTCCTAGTGTTTGTGAATGAATTTTTTATACTGAACACGAATCTGAGTTCAAAAATTTCCCATCACGCCACGTTTTAGAAAAAATGGGACGGAAAACCCTAAAATAGAATTTTTGGCCATTTTTAAAAATTGGAGAGCTGAACACTGGCGTGCTACAAACTTGGAAATCTAGAAATTATAGGCTTAATCATGCCGTTCCAAATGAGCCCTAAACCCAAAACTATAAATCAAAAACTATACCTTCTCTTTTTGTATCCAAAGTCAAACCTCATGTCAAAGAAAAAAAATCGAATCTGGTCGCATCGTTTAACTAAGATTTCAAGTTTATTTTTTATATTTCACTTTTTAGAAAGAAACCGATGGAAGTAAAAACTATTTAAAAACTGTTCAATAGATTTTATTTTGACTTTTTTTCATCCATTGGCAATTAATATCAAAAAAAAGAAGAAATTTTCCACATTTCGGGGGAAAAACAATATGAAGATTATTTTGGCAACGACACGACCACATGACCACCGATCACAATTGTGGCTGTAACCAATTTTAAATCTATTTCTAATTTGGCAAGCGACAGAGATAGAAGAGAGTTTACTTTTGTTGTTCTGGCTGTGTTTGCTGCAGCTGGCGCCACTTCCATTGTGTTTAGTAGCTGACTACACGGCGACAGTTGTGGCCGACAGAATTCGTGTAGCGGCTGTTGTCAATGTGTATGGATCATAAGCGCAGAAAGAGAGGGAGAGAGAAAATATCCACGCTTAGCTTTTAATTCACCAATCATAAACGATGGGTTGCACTGAGCGGGAGTAAAATTATTTCAGTAAACGAAGTAGAAAAATTCAGTTTTTGCCTGTATGACAGGCTTTTTTTTTTATAAAATCAACATACTACCAAATGTTTGCTTGGCTTTTGAGTGGAGATAATGATAAAAGTGTACAACGATATAGAAATAAAATATAACTAGCAGTTCTCTTTGGACTAACTAATTGGAATACTATTATAAAAGTAAATATTTAATTTATTTTTGTTTTGCCACTTTATAACTATGTATTTAAACATGATATAAAATAATACTCAAAAGCTAATATAAAATAATTACAAACAATAATAGCAGCAACAAAAAGAATATCACACACAATAAGTAAAACGAAAAAAAAAACTTATCCAAAGACTCGAGACTCGCCGCGGCGATGCACGTGTAGTCAATAAAGTTCTTTGAACTTATCTTGTAACATTACAACAAAACAACATAATAATAATAATAATATAAAGAAGAGACAACTTAAGTGCAAACAAAGAAATCACAAACTCAGAAAAGCAACAAAATATTTACTATATTGGATTCTAGAGTAAGCAGCAAAAGAGTAAAAACAATTTGTGATACTCTTCAGAAAACCAAGAGATCATTATTTTATCTAAAGAAAATTAGGTAGATACATATGTGAATTTGCTCAACTAATGCTGGAGCTATACAATTTGTAATTATTAGTATATAATTTAAATATATTCACACTAGTAAAATAAAATCCCTAGACCTTTATATAGATAGGATAAGTACTTATTTATACATCTGCGCTCACTCGTATGTGTGTGTTTCTGTCTGTGATGAGGAAAGCTTTGAGAATATCACATGACGGAGAAAATCATGTAAAACTTAAGAGTGTAACATAAACTTTTGTGCTTGTTTGTGGTACTCTTACAAGAAACTCTCTCTACAATATCAAATACTCACAGAAGCAGCAACTACAAGTATTTGCCTTCAACGCGATCAACAACTTCATCATCAACATCATAATCACCATCATTGGGATGCTGAATGTTGTTTTCCGCATCGCCAGAGACACTATAGTCTACAATAGCAACATATACATACTCATATGTTGCTGCTGATAGTAGGGTAGAAGGGGGAGCTAGGCCGCAAGCAAGAGAGAGAGAGAGAGAGAGAGAGAGAGAGCTTATATGCATTATAATAAAAATTTATCACAACGAGAGGAGACTTACAGCAGCGAATATTGTTACTGTTCGTTGTTGCTCCATTGCCACTAGCACTAGCGTATCCAAATATTTCTGAAGGGGGTTTAGGATTTTTGTTCGTTCCTTTAAGATTGTTTTTGGTTCATGATCACCGATCAAAATGTATGAGATTTTTATCGAAAAGGAGGGGTAATCATCCCCTGAAAACCCCTTTAGGATTCGCAAGTGGTAGTATGTATTTTGGAGACAGCAACAACAGCAGCAGCAACAGCAAGTATAGGAAACTTAAACTACAAAAAAAATGTAAGCAATAATATTACAAATATTTTTGTGTAGAGTTCGTTCAACCTCGCCCCAGTGAACTTAGCTGAGGTTATTTTTACATTATGCTCCGCGCGTCTTCAACTGCTCCTAACTCGCATGCTCCCCACTAGTATTAGTGATAGTCGGCAGATACTCATTGCAGTATTGTAAGAGTTTTGCTTTTCATTCTGTTTCGTTTTTTGGTTTTACTTTACTTTTCTTTTTGTGTTCATTGTGGGTTTTCTCGATACTTGAAAGTTTTGCGCAGCAGAAGCCGTAGCCAAGTTGCATGTTGTGTTGCAGGAACTTTTCTGTTGCTCTGGCTCTGATGCTGCCGATGTATTGCCAATACCTTATACGAGAAAGGGTAGGGCGGTGTGTTGCACTAGCAGCAACAGCACCATTGCTCGTCATGTCTTTGGGTGTTTTTGCATTTTTTTTTTACTTTTGTATATTGGTTGTTGTTGCTTTTCTCTTTGCAGTTTCAAGTTGTAAGTTACTTTTGTTATGTTTTGATTTCTTTTCTGTTCCTCAATGGTGAAATCGGTTTGTTTTTTTTTATAGCCAAATCATATGTTGTGTTGGGAGATTACAAGCAAATTGTTGTTTTTGTTGTTGTTGTGTTATTTTCTTTGTTTTCCACTATAAACAAAATTTAAATTATTTGATTTATGTGTATTGAAGTTGAAAGATTGGTGGTGCTAGGTAATCTTAATCGATGGTGTTAAGTGTAATCTATGTAATACTTGCATCTGGATTTCTTTTTTGGAAAGTCTAAGTATGTAAATATAGATAAATATAGTTTAGATTTTAAATTATGCAAATAGCTTAATGATTTAAATTAAAGAAATATGTGATGATGTTACAAAATTACAATAAAATATTTATATTCCAATATACCAAATTTACTTATTGCAATCTTTCTGTAGTGAGGATGAGGAAGCATCAGAATACATTTTAGCTCAATGTGGATCACCGATCTACAAAAAAATGAATTGTTTGGGCATGTATCAAGTGAGTAGCACTGACCTAGCATCCATAAATCCGGACGCAGTACTAAAATTCTTGAAGGAAACTGGAATGGATGAGGTGCTTTTGGCAGATTAGACTAGATAGAGAAGAGAAACATGTAATAGATCTTTCAGGTCGCGGTACAACAACAATAACTTCTAATAATGCAATATTACAATCCTAATCTCGAAGTAAAGCGTAGCGTCTGCACATTTACTTTTTATCTGTCTCTGTTAAGTTATTTTTAGCATACAGACTCCTATTCTAATTGGCACAGTTAATTTTGCTTTTAATCGTTCTACGCAAGGTTTGTCTTGGACTACAGAACACCGAGAACCTTGATAGTTGCTCCATAAGGCTTGCTATGCAATTTCATGTTATAGGGAGTTTTTTTTTTTGTTTAACGAGGAGTAAAAGCATTAAAAGCCAAAAGTCAGTGCGAGACTTTCACCCGCCAAACATCTCCTCTCGTCCGACGGAAAGCTCCTCCCGGAACCACCGTTAGGTATTTCGTCGGGAGGCCGTCTGAGCATTTCTGCTCAATCGTCAGTAATTATTTTGGTCGGTCAAGTTTGTTACCGTCCACGCTGCATATATCTGTTACGCTCAATTAATCGAAGCGTTTTCATCACTTTGGCTGCTGCTGCTTGAACAGATTGCCACTTCTGAGGTGTATCGCACATATGGGGCACCATGTTCGTTGTTGTTGGGGCTTCGCCGAATGCTTCAGTGATTTCAGCTCTCTCCTTAGTGAAGCGGGGACAGTGTAAAATGACATGTCGAGCGTCTTCAATTGTACCCGCTTCACATTTTTAGAACGAAATACTTATAGTCAAGTTTCTTGGTTCATCGCTTTCCTTGTTAATTATACCAGAAATTTTAAATATTTTTTAATACTTTTAATCATTCTTATGATGTGTGCATTTAAGTTTGGATAAATGTTTTGAAATATCTGAAATACCAATAGACTAAAAACGGAGAATTGGGCAAGAAACTGGAATCTAAGAATTTTAACAAGAGAGTGTCTCAAAAATCATCATTAGAGTAACTGTTAACCGATCAAATGGAATTTTTTTTTGAAAGTACATATTATTAGCTTTTTCGCAAATAAGTTAGTACGGAGTCCAGTCAACGCCATTGTCAAATATGGCTTGGCATCGCCTAGTACAACTTTCACTCAATTTTTCAGCGTATCTCAAGCTTAAATCATTCCAAAAATTTTTAATAGCGCGAATGAGCTGTTGCGTTCCTACTATTTTTTTTTCCGAAGCTTACACTTCATAAGTGCCCACACATTTTCAATAGGATTGGCATCAGGGCTTTGTGATGGCCAATCTAAGGTGTCTATCTCATTTTGTTCTTTCCAAGCACTGCAAAGGTGGCTGCGATGTTTGGGATCATTATCTTCTTGCAGGATCCAATCGCGGTTTTTAGTACCATATAAAGACTCAGCAGACTTTAAGAGTCCATGCTTGTTTAGTTCAACCATGTATGGAGCATCCAGGTTTCGGGTGAAGGTGATCAACTTTAGCTGAGAAGCACCCATACACATGAACTTTTGCTGGATGTTTTACGGTGCGCAGCAAAACACTTTCGCCAGTTTTCAACCAGGCTTTCCTTTGAAAATTCTGAACAACAAAAGTGGACTCATCTGTGAAAATGACATTACTCCAATCACGGTCTAAATTTTCCTTTGCCCATGTCAGTCTTTTTTCGACATGATTTTCGGTGAGCAGCGGTTTGAAGGTCACACTCCTGTTTTTCACTCCGGATTCTTTAAGTCTGCTTCTTATTGTATTTAATGAAACTTGGACATCTTTTTTTAAGAGTTTTCCTTTAGCCTGTGTCAACGAAAGTCCCGGATTTGCTTCAAACAATGAGCAAATCAATGCAACCTGTCTTCCAGAGGTGCATCTACTGCTGCCTCTACCAGGCACGTCGTCCCCGTTACCATACTGTTTATGCCGCTGAATCCACTTCTTTACAAAAGAAACCGAAGTTTTGCAATAATTTGCGGCTCGTTTGACAGTCATTTTGGGACCCCGGGGATGGGTAACCAAAAACACAATTTCAAATAATTTTTTAAATGCAGCACTCATTTCTAAATGATGTTATCTTCACGAAAACTTGCAATTAATAACCCAAAATTTATATTGCGAAATCGGTTATTGTGCACACAACATAAATTACAGTTAGCTATAACTGTACACGCAATCAGTTGGGAAAAAATTGAGACACGCTCTTGTTGAAAACACTGTACCATTTCTTATACTCATACTTGAAATTACTCCAGTACATTATGTACACCTCTGGAACAATATCATTTTTCGAATATACTTTCCCCTAAAACTTCATTTTTTTCATAATTTTTTAGCTTCTCTATATAATTTCCAATGACTGCAATACCGTTTTAAGTTAGTAGTTTCTCAGTTTCGGCATTAAATGAATTAATTATTTTCGCAAAATTTTAAAATTCTTTCCCTTAATGTTTTTTTTTGTTTTTAGAAACATCTAGAATTGGCATTAGATCTGAGGAATATGATGTTGAGCAAATGTTTTCTATACCTCAAAACGCAATAAAATTGCTCGTTTTTTCGGCAGTATAAGCTGACGGATTATAGTGGGATAAAAGACAGCGAAGCTGTTTCCAATTTTTATTGTTTTCCAATAAATTTTTTAAAACTCAGGATACACAATTTTCATGTTGTGTGAGTTATAATTGTACACGAAAGGAAGGAACCTACATTTTGTACAATTTGTACATTTAGAGTTTTTTTTTTTTTGGATTTTTGACCGTGTCGAACCTGGAACCTTTTTTTTTAAGTGGCTGTCGAGGGATATAGTCCTGTCGGAACGGCCCATTGTGATTTTTTTTTCAAGTGGCTGTTGAGTCATACACTCCTGCTAGAACGGCCCATTGTGTATTGTGATACCACATAGTTGAACCTACAGTTTACCAACGGTTCTGAACTGCATTTTGGCAATTTGTTGTCACTTGATGGTTTTGCCATTGCCTACCCCAAGAGACAGTGTTGCCAACTCAGCGCTTTTCCCGCTGAGCTGATTTTAGTGCTTTTTGAAAATTAAAACGCGGAAAAAACGTGATTTAGCGGTCTGCACGTTTTTTCAATTTAGAATATCTTTGAAAAATCGAACAAATTTTCATTGACTAAAAGTATCAGATGTATGCCTGTATTAGTGAAAAAGTTTAAATGTATTGAGTTTCTCGCACTTTTTTAAGGAAAAATATTTAACGCTTTTTTAAAGAAAATACGCGTTTTATTCTTCATTTTAGCGGAACAAAAGTTGGCCACAATGCCAAGAGGTGAACTTGTACATTTTCTTATAATTCTCATTCACTTCATATTGATAGCGAATACAAGAAGCTTATGAGAATTAACTATCAGACCAAGACGGAAATCGAATCCGAACCTCTCGGGCAAAAATGTAGAGCATTATCCACTAGACAATCGAGGGCGCTCTGTATAGCAGTCCAACACAATAAACATTAGCCGACGGTGGCCACTCTATTCCAAGAAATAACAGCTAAAATTTTGGCCCTGGTGAAGTACAAAGACATCATCACTTTTGTTGCCGACTTTTATTTTCTTATGCATTTTAACCTTTTGAATTCCATTAATTGTTATGATTTTATTACAGGTACTTGAGTCTAGCAGATATACTCTCTATTTTCAAGTTTTTAAGGGATGAGCACGTGTCTCTTTTTGACCATCATTCAAAATTCATAGAGCCTGTCGTGCAGATTTCTTTTAATATGTATTATTGATTCAACCATAGCTGAATGCTATAACCCAATTTATCAGCTACCAGAGCCACATTTCAATTACCAGTCGAAGATTTCGGGCGGTCTTCGCAAGGATGCCTTCCTTGGAAAAAGTCTCGAATTTCTTAAACCACTTGGAAAAAATTATAAGGGATGGCGCATTCACTCCAAATTCTTTTTAGCTTTGTGGAAAGTTTTCACTGGCTTGAGTTGACATTAAAATAGATAGAGAACGGCAAATCGAATTTCTTGCAGTGCTGTGCAGGTGGCGGATTTTCTGCCAACCTTACATTAGTAATTTTGCTTTTTCTTGTCTCTATTTTTACCGGTCTTCCTGAAGTTTTTAATGATATATCATTATATGATTACAAATCGTCCATCAACTTTATATTTCACAAAAACTATTAAAATACCACAAACTTAGCGAACTTTTGTTAGTCCCTTCTTCCATTTCTACACAATTTGAACAGCCATGGACTTTTACTCTAGTTTGTTTTATTTTCGACGGCACATTAGAATAAAATACCCAACGTGTTTTACTGAACAATAAAAACGCAATGCATGTGGAAACACATACAAAATAATGAAAACGCATTGAAGTAAGGTGCATTTGCTTGAACAATTTTTAAACCACAAAAATACTCAAAATAAATTCGGAAAAAACAGATAAAGCAAATTTCCATATATTTTGACTTTCAAATTAGAACTACATAAAAAACCATGCCACAGAACACGTGATTTGTGTGTAGAATCAATGAAAATAGTCGAAGCAATGAAGCTTGCTGCAGTGACACACGTAAGCAACAAATGCTAATTCTAATATCATTTTGATTGCGCGTTCTGAAGAAGTTTATTTAAAATACCCGAACAGAATAAAAACTGAATTTAATTTATGCGCTGCATTGTAAGTTCTCAATTTTTGAAGTTTCATTTTCATAATAGTAGTTAAAATTCTATTTTGATAGTTATTCAAAGAAATTTTTATCAATGAAATTGTATTTAGTTTAAAGGATATTAGATAATTTGTTGTTCTTATACACCATTTTTATATAAATAAAAAAGTTATGCAGTGATATCCTGTTTGCCGCTAAAAAGAAAAGTAATAGAGATTTAAAATCAATCATTTAATTAAATATTAAATAAATGTTTTCAATTTTCTTGTGAAGAAGCATCAGCAGCGAATTACATCTTTAAAACTACGCTCCCTCAAAAACAGCAACTACCGTTGAATGGCTATTGGCCTTTTGTTTTGTTTTTGTTGTTATATATGCAACTGCAACTATCTTGATTTGTGGCCAACACGATCACTGACACGTATGCAACAGCTATTAAAGAAAAACAACAAAACAGCCTCTGCCAATGTTGGCCGAACATTGCATGCAGATCAATCAAGAAACCGAAAACAAAAACTTACGCAAAATTATTCATACAGTAAACTCACCACCAACTAAATTGCGTTTGTTTTTGTGTTCGATATATCCATCGACTGATCAATCGATGGATTGCAGCAATGTTTTGCTGGTTGTTGTTTTGGTTATTATTGTCGAATGCATTGTCCAACTAACCGTAAATGTACTTACATATGTTCGTGGTTTTTATATATACACACAAGCATTTTTTGAGTCACTTGAACGCGGAAAATCATTTGATACATAAATGGAAGAAAAAAGATTTTTGCATATTTCTGCATTAGGTAATCTGTGGGGATGATCTGTAAATTTGTTGATTTAAATCGTTTAAATAATTATTATATGTATACATGATTTATTAAGTTCTCAATTTAGTAAAATTGCATACGGCCAATAAATAATTTTTACCTTTTCGGGAATTGGGTGTATATTTAAAGTTCTTGGAGAAAGCTGGCTGTTGTCTTCATTCGTAAACAAGGTACGGAGGGACTAACCAAAGTTTGCTTGGTTGGCTACAAGGAAAATGCCAAAAACAATTTTATCTTCATAACTTTAATCTTCATTGTTTTTTTAAATTTTCGACATAATTGCCATTAGTTTCTACACATTTCTTAAGCCCGCAGGTCCACTTCGAAAAACTGTACTCAAAATCGGTATTTTTAGGGTTGCAACATTATCTTCTCAGTATTGCCCAAGACTTTTCCTTTCAAATTTTATTAATTTTTGGAAACAACCAGAAACCATGAATGGACGAATTTATTCAATCCCTGAGAGCGCAATGAAGTTTTTCGATTTATTTACCAGTGTGAGCTGGGGCGTTATCAGGATGCAAAAAGTAGCGGAGCAGTTCATCTTTTTTCTTGTTTCCAACAAGTTTTCAAAAACTACTGGTAAAAAGATTTCAGTATATCATTTAGCAGTTACCGTCTGTCCAGAGTGTTATCCCTCAAACAATTTTTTCTCTGGTGAAATAAATTGACATCATTACTTTTGCCGCTGACTTCTGCTTTTAGCCTTTATAGCACTGACTGTTGCTTGGTTTCTGGGTCGTACTTAAAGAACCAAGCTTCATCACCTGTTACGATTTTATTGAAGTTACTGAATGCTCCATTTTTAAAGTTCTGAAAAAAATATTGGGTAAAATTCACACGTGCCTTTTTTTGAGCATTAGTTTCTTTGTGTATCCTGATGATCCCTAAATATTCGTGTTACAACCGTAGCATTCAAACCCAGTTCCTCAACAATCATTTCCCGAGTCAATCTTGGATCTTTGTCAATTTTAAACTTCACCAGGGCCACACTTACGTCATTAGTCGAAGATTCTGGGCGACCTTCACGAGAATCGTCTTCCACAGAAAAATGTCAGTCTGGAATCCCCGAAACTACTTCGAAACGGTCACAAGCCATGGTGCATTTTCTCCACAATGTATTTAGCACTCATTAAATATTTTCACAGGTTTGAGGTTACGCCGAAATCCGTAAAGAATGGTAAACCGAATCTCTTGCTGTAATGGCGGTGGAAGTTTTACCGATTCTTTCTCAGTAGCTCAGAGTTTTCTTGTCTCCCTTTTGACTTGTCAAAAACTTGATTTGTCAAAAACTTATTCAGTGCTGCCAACTAAGCGAAGTTTTGTTATCTCCCTCGTAACAGGTTCCAAGAACTTCCTAAATAATACAGGCCTATAAACTGACATTCTTATTGATTAAAACCATGTAAACATTGCTCGATTTACACATAATTGTAAGCTTACAAACTCAATACCATCCCATTGAACACAGTTTGCATACACTTAAGGTAAACCGAACGAAGTCGCCTTTTTTTTTATTTCAGCAATCAACACTCAGGGGGTACCCCTATAAATGCAAAGCATAACGTTGATTGAGGAAGGAAGATAGATTAGTGGTAGGAGGAAAGAATTTGGAAGGTCGTAAAAGTTAGGAAAAACGGTTGCAGGGAGCTTATTCCATATATGCGCGTTACGGAAGAGAAAATAGCTGTCTCTGTAATGCGTAGTACGTTGGGGTACCATATCCACGTGGAATGCGTGACTGTCGCTTGCAGTTCGCGTAGTTCTGGAATACATGAACTGGCGGAATCAAATTCCGTATCTTAGCGGAACATCTACCATAAAAATACCGGTAGAACAGAGTCACACAAGCCACGTTTCTACGGTGCTCCAAGGAGTCAATAGAGCTGGAAATCCTACTGTCTCCAATTAGCTTTATCGCCTGATGTTAAATACGGTCCAGGAGCTCTCGTTGCGTTCGTGAAGCTCCTGCCCATAAGTGCGAATTATAATCCATTTTGGGGTGGATATAGGTGGTGTAGATCATGCGGAGATCAGACGGAGTGAAGCATTTCTTACACCGCTTTAGAAAGCCGATGCACTTGGCTGCTTCTTTCGACACGTCAAAAATATGATTATTCCAACGAACGTCACATTGGATGGACATGCCCAGAACATCAAGAGTTTCTGACTCCGCAATAATCACTCTACCCATGACCAGGGGGTTAACAGAGGGTTGGAGCACTCTTTTGTGAGATAACAAACAACATTGGGTCTTACGCGCGTTGAATTCAACTCTGTTCGTGGGACCCCACTCAGAGATTGATTGGAGATCATTATTGGGTGAGCCATTCATAGCATACCGTTTACTCTCAATCTCCAAAGAGTTAGGGCGTTTTGAGCAGATGTATGAATGACAAATGGTGCTGTCATCTGCAAAGGAGTGAATGGGATTCCTAGTCAATAACAGAAGGTCATTGATAAAGATAAGGAAAAGGGTTTGGGTAGAGGACGGAGCCCTGCGGCACTCCAGCATTGATGGCACGATGTCACTAAAATCGAGGAAAAACCTTCTAATCTAAATAAATAGCGCTTTGAGTCTTCCTCGACATTAAGGGTGTCTTCAATAATTCTGGATTATATTCAATTTCTTAACCTCTTAAATGTAAGGGTCAATGAAAAAAGAATGTGAAATCACATCCACCCTTGGCATAGCCAGCTGATACATTAAAGTTATAAACTAAATATTTGAAACAGTATGTCTGGGGGAACATAACAAGGAATATGATGAAGGCGTGGGCGCTAAGACGGCACGTTGGAAGTAGTAATTAAGAAGATAGTAGACGCAGTTGGACTAGTAGGAGTAGAACTATTCATTCAAATGATTTGAAAGATGAGTCTAACAATAAAGTTTCGATATGAGATTACCAAGCCATATCTTTTGCATATATTTTTTTGTTGTAATTTTCGTATTATCCAAACTTTGTCAGTTTGGAAATGAGCAGAACAGCGGGATAGGACCCTGACCAGCTAGTACTTTATATAGTTAAGCAAAATAAAATGCACACATGAATGCATTTATAATAATTTATGAGTTTGTGTACAAAATGCAATGAAACAGTTCCGCGTTGCAAATTGCTGCATCGCTAAAATATCAACACACATTCATACATACATGTGGTACACATACATTCACACACACACACACACACATATACAACGATACACCCGAGAAGAAGAAAAGTTAAATTTAACGACTTTGCCCTACATTCAAAGCCAAGATGATCATTTATTATTATGGCCAATTGTTGCTGCTGCTGGTGCTGCATGTGAACCTGTGGTTGTTTGGTGGTTCATTGCTTGTTTGTTTGCTCCGTTGGATATGCACTTGGTAGATATAGATTGGTTGTAGTGGTGGCATGACGGAGCCCTTTCTTTCAAATGCTTTATCATTTAACGAGGCTTAAAATCAAAGTAGGAACTCATGCACAACCAAAAGACAGTAATACGAGAAAAAAACAAACAAAAAACAAAACCAAGACCTGAAAGCAAGAAAGCGAATAAATTCTCTTTCTTAAACTGTGCATGATCGAATTTGTGAGAAAAGAAATAAACCTTTGTACCTTTTTTATGCTTTCTTTGTGGAAACGTTTACCAATAAATGTTTGTTGCTTATTGTCAAAATGTGTTATATTGAAGAAGGTATGTATGCAATCGTGTATGTTTGTATGTATGCATGCATGTGGGTAGTTATATAGGTGGGTACATGACGCATTTTTATGGTATTAACTTTGTATATAACGGTTAACCTACTTTTCTGACTGCCTGCCACCAAGATACGATACGATAATAGCGATAATCAACAACGTACACACAAAGGCATGAAGCATGCGTCAGAACGTCGGCATTCACAGAAGGAGAAGCAGAAGACAAAAGTAGAAGTTGAAGAATGTAAGTTTTATGTTTGAAATTTAAATTTATATCATTTTTCACAACCGAAAAAGTTGCATTTGTACATGTGTAAGCCATCATCAGCCACCACCGCCACCACCATCAACTACTTACTTGCAGTAAAAGCCTTTAACATTAGCTTAACGTTGCCCGGTCGATGTTGGTTTTATGCCTGCTGCATTAAGTGCATTTTAATTGCTTTTAGTTGGAAATAAAAAAGCAAAAAAAAAATGCAATTCAATGCGTGCTTTGATTCGGCAAGCTACAACAATTACAAAAAACAACAATAATGCGGCATGCGGCTCAAACGAAAAACCAACAACAAATTAAATTGAGTATGTAATCGTGGCAATTTGCGTAAAAATTAATGAAAATTTCTTCTTCATCTTTTTCGTATTATATGCACCTATCCAAAAGGTTTCAGTTTTTCATTATTGTCTTCATAACTTTAATTCTTTTCTTTTATTTACTTTTTTTTAACTTTTATTTACTTTTATACTTTGAACCTAGGCTATGAATTGTGGATTAAGAATAATGGGTTAATTAGATACATCATAATTATGTGTTTGTGTGCGTGTGCTGCTTGTCGATGTTGACTGATTAATTTCCTAGAATTTTGTAATTCAATTGAAAACATGACTTTTAAAATTAATTCTATTTAGTAAGAACATTAAAAATTTTCTGGAGGTGTAATGAAAACAGTCACTGATTTTAGGTCATTCAAAGCCTATAAAAAAAATTGATATTTACTTGTATTGTACTTTGTGTGTTATTATATCATGAACTTAAGATTATGGACAATGAAAGTTTGCTTTATTTGCTTAGTAGTTGAAATGAAATGAGAAGCGAGTGTTTGCTGTATATCTAAGTAGTGGGTCAAGTTGATGGGACATTGACTCGTCCGTCGATCAATCATTGCTCGGCGGCAGTCATGTGTCCTTATGGGATCTGGCGCTATTAATGTAACGTTCCTTACGGCTTACTACCGATCTACACTATTCTGTTATAGAAGGTTGCGTTCTGGAAACAAATTTTCAAACACTGGATCAAAAAAAGTTGAGCAATCTGTTACTAATCACAAAGCCAACGCCATCTCACGTTGTCGCTTTGAAATGTCGCCTTAGTCGTAAATCGCATTACCTAAATATCGGTGTTGTTGGCCTTGAATTTACAATACGTCGTTATAGATATAATTGCTTCATTTAATTAAACTTATAATGTTTCTTTTGCGATGCAAAATATATTTTCAGTTTAGAAAATACTTTTTAACCCTTGAACTCAAAATTTGAAAATTGCACGTATACTAAAATGATGCCAGTAAATATGAATCTGCAATAAAATCTCAAGTAAAGTGACTCATATTTTCGTTAGTTGATGTCCAATATATGGGACACCGTTACTGCGTGTATCACATGCTCTTGTCCAATGTATTGGACAAATGTCAGAAAGAGTTAAGACACATTGGCTTACTGCGTATCAGAGGTGGAAATATGAAACATTTTTAAAATAAATTTATGAGCAAGATATTTTTAGAAGTTAAGGGGGTATTCTACCCGAGATGGTGCGAAATATCGATGTTTTCAAATCGTTGTAAATGAAAAGCTTTTCAATATTTTTATTCGAGATTTTTTGCAAGTTTTTCTACAGGTTTTGAACAATAATTTTCGTTTTTAATGTTAAAAATATCTTTGTTAATAATGGTTCATTCGACGCCTGGAATTTGAGCCTGCCGAAAATAGTTGCTCTATAGTGGACATGATATCTCCGGTTTAAATATTCTGAAACACAAAATGTAACCCATTTTGTAATCGTGAAACTTCCTGCTATTGCCTCATCTAGGGAATAAGAAAAATTTGAATCAGACGTTTGAAAAAAATTACGATTTTTTGCCCTGTTTTTGTTTATATTTTGCATTAAAAGCATTAGTTAAACAAATGCTTTCGCCTTAATCCTAGATAAGGCAATACCTACATATTTGGTTAGTAGCCTTGTAAAATTTCAAGTCAATTGGGCAAGTGGTTTTTTGTGAATCGTGTCCACTGTCCCGAAAAAAATGGTTTCGAGAAAAACGAGTTTAAAGATTTACAAACATGGTACTTACAAATTATGTAACTTACGGTTAATCAGCGATTCCAGTTTGTCCAGAAGTTTTGGCCGAAGTATTTGCCGAAGCCGAAGATAATAAGCATTTTATTTTATAATAATTTTTACTATAGATTGGCAGTAAAAGTTGATACAAATAAATAAATGTGAAGTGTTTATATAAAGTGTTATATTTTCTCCGTTTGCCTGTTCCATTTTTACTTTTGAAGTAACCCACGGATTTACAACCGTATAAACAGTAATCAGTGATTTTTTTTTAACGAACAACCTGCTTGAGCTAATACAATTAGAGGCAGCAGAAGCCAGCCAAACTTTTTTACTTTTTGAGGAAGACTCGAAGCGTATTGAAAAAAAGCGTGAATTGTTAGAGAAGCCGACATATTCCATTACTGGCGCTTCACATCTTTTTTTACTTTCAAGTAGGTCAAAAAAATTTAAAATTGTTTTGGCTAAAACCGCTCTAGAATATATGTGTAAAGGGATTCTTTGAAATTCACAGTCGATTGAAATTTACAGATGTTTATTTGCAGGCCCTGATACAACAGTCATGTATATTTGAACTTTGAAACTAGTTTTTCTCAAAACAGCATTTTTCGAAATGGCTGCAACAATATCTCCAAAACTAATGAACTCATTGCGCTTAAATTTTCATCGTATCTTCAATGCATCTGTAGTTCTACTCCGTCTGAACCAGGATCATTGTGATATCTCTCAATGTTTTTTATTTAAATTGATATAGTTAAAAAAAAATGACAAAAATCAAATACTTATTTTCAAAACTAGATAGATAAAAATACAAACTTTTAATGACTTAACTAAAATAACATAAGTACAATAAAACTATCCCAAAAATTGAATTGTCAATATTTTTACTTAACCCTCTAGTTCCCAAGCGTGTCTCTAGACAGCCTTCATCAAAACGGGTTTAATTACCACCTTAAAAGTTTTTTGTTGCTATCACATCGTTTATGAAATTTCCCAAACTTTAAAAAAAAAAATGCATTAGTTATGTGTTGTTATGATGTTAGCGACAGTCAAAGTCAAAATTTGTCAAAAACAGTAAAATTAATTAATTTGTTTAAATTTTAGATAAAAATAAATAAAATATTTCCCGTCATACTAGCTAGATAAAAAAACTAGCTGTGAGTACCTAGGAATATAAATTTCTTATACAAAATATTTAGTTATCTAAAAACTGATAAAAAGTTTATTCAACAATAAATACTTTTAGGCATTCAACATTTCCGGCTTCATAAAACCACGCCCATTAAATTTTTTAGGGTTTTGAGATCAGATTTATGCTTTTTACATTAAAATTTATCAATCCCAATTTTTTTTAAATCAATCAAAAATTTGGGAACTAGAGGGTTAATTCTGATTCCGGCTACAGGTCTATCGATTGATGCGCTGATTCAATCTTTGATTTGAGATAAGCCGAATCATGGCAACCATCGGCCAACTTTTTTTTCGACACAGGAGTCGTTGAACGACAGTCGTTTTACAGTCGATGTAACTGTATATTTTGACGTAAACAAATTTTTAAATGATTCTTGAAATAAATAATATTTGTCAGCTCCTTCGACAGTGAACATATATTTAGTGCTACTTGTCAGCTTTTTATTTGGAGTATCTACTATTCATATTTTTCTGTATATCTTTGAACATATACATAGGCAAAAAATATTTACTTTCAGATTTTTATTTTTTATATATTAAAAATCCTTCGGTCTTCGGCTTCGGCCGAAGGTTGGATGAATGGCCGGCTTCGGCCGAAAAATCACCTTCGGTCGGACACTACTATAGATAACTAGTTCATAAATATTTTAAACTGGACTAGTTAGCAAATAGTCTATGTTAAACTATTTTTAATATAGTTCATATTGATCTAGATCTAAACTGGTTCAAAATTAATGCATAGACGTGCAATTGATATTTCGTAGGACATATCAATGTTAAATTCGACAATTCGTTACATTGAAAGTGGATTCAACGAGAACTAGTTATGGTTCCGAATGAACTAGATATTCGCTAGTAATTCACTAGCCACTTTTACTGCAGGGTTGACACTCTAGTGCCACCAATTAACGTTACCCAATTTGGGATATTTTTGTTTTCTATTGTTCTATTAATAAAAAAAATTCTATTTAGAATACTGGAATTATAAAAAAAGTTTAGCTAAAAAATTAAAAAAAAAAAGATTACTGTCGAATTTTCAGCTTTTTCAAAAGCCCTGCGTGGCCTGCAGATATTATTCGACTAAAGAAAAAAGTTTTCCCTTGTATCCATCTGAATGAATAGCAATGTCCTTATGATATTATTTGTTGATTTTCCAGCATTTAAGATTTGTGACTGCCATTGTAAGTCCGCAATATGCTTAACGCACATTCCTATTCACAAGCACATGTGATAAGTTGCATGGCAAAGAAATCGCGCTATAATAAAAGTTACCGCATATTGAGCTTATCTGAGTAAGTATGTACATAATAAAATACAAAACAGAAAGTATTTTTTTCTTTTTGCAAAAAATACAAAATTAATAACAGAAAAGAATTTACACCAAAATTACGCTAAATGAAAGAGTAAACAAAACGCTTCAAGCCAAACAGAGCAAAAAAAAGTGACAAGGAATTTTTTTTTTTGCTCGCTAGCGAACGCTTTCAAGTAGAATCAATTTGTTGAATTATAACTCACCATTTTTTTTCGGCACCTAATTGTATGTCCACGAAATGAGCACACAAAAAAGTAGGTCAAATGTGTGTGTACAACAAAAAAACAAAAAAAAAAAACTGGAAATTATTTTTTTTTGCAAGTTTGCAAAAATCCAAAAGTAAATAAATAATAAACAATCAAAGCAAAAAATAATTGTAATGAAATGTCTTTGTCAAGAACTGCTGACTTGTGTTCTTGGACTTGGTTAAGTTTGTTACGCTATTACGTTAACAGCCAACACAAATACACATTCATTATGTTCATGTTATTTTAGCCTTGTTAATGAGAACTTTTGAAGAATATTCACATGCGCATGAAATTCAAGTTTAAATCTTGAAAGGTAAGATAATATAAATTAAATATTTGTAAAAAACGTATTCACGCACACATACACAGATTTGAAATAACTGCATTTTGGTAATTGCGTAAAAATTACAACAATAACATAGAACTGCGAAATTAAATTTTCTTAAGATGATTGAAAAAAAACAGTAATTATGCGAATTAAAAAACCTTTTAAAGGGATGAAATATCCCTGGGCTCAGTGGAACCTCTAGTTAATGGGGAGCACTAATTTTTGCAACCTTATAGCATGTTTGTCAGACCAATAACTATAACAAAATTCAGACCAGAAATTTAATTAAAATTCTCACTAATACTCCGACCAAAATTGAAAACAACAAACCGCTCAACATTCAAATCAAATTCAGACCCAAAATCATTCTAAAATTCAGACAAGAAATTAAACCAAAAATGAAATCAAAATCTAGACCAAACTCAAACCAAACTACGAAAAAATTTAAACAAAAACTTAGACCAAATTGATATTAAAATTGATATGAAAAATTAAATCAAATATCAAATCAAAAATCAGATTAAATTCAAACCAAATTGTGACTAAAAATAAGACCAAGTGTCAGGCAAAAATCAAATCAGAAATAAGGAAAAAATTAAAAATAAAACTCAGACCTAATTCGGGCCTAAAATCAAACCAAAGTTTGGCCAAAATTCAAGCCGAATTCAGACCAAAAATCAGTCTAAGTATCAGACAATAATCAATCCACAAGTCAGACGAAAAATGAAACCACAAATCAGATCAAAATTCAGACTGAAGTCAAACCAAATTACATTCAAAATTCAAACAAAAATTCAGACAAAAACTCAAATCAAATTCATATTAAAAAATTCAGACAAAAACTCAAATCAAATTCATATTAAAAATTAGACCAAAATTCGGACCAAAACTCAGACAGAACTCATACCAAAATTGAGATAAAAAATTAAGCTAAATATTAAACTGAAAATCAGACTAAATTCAAACCTAATTGGGACCAAAAATCGGACTGAATATCAAACCAAAAATCAAATTAGAAAAAATTCAAAACAAAACTCGGACCAAATTTGGGCCAAAACTCAAACTAAAAAATTTAAATCGATTTCTGACTGAAAATCGGACAATTGTCAAACAAAAATCAGTGCGCAAGTCAGAATAATATTTAGAGCAAGATCAATTAAAAAACCAGACCATAATTCAAACCACAAATCAGAACGGAATTCACACTAAGAAAGGAATAAGTTCTCATATTTTTGGGAGGGGCTGTAGCCTTCATAGCCCCGTCTGGATCCGCCACAACCCTGAGTTACATTTTGTAAATCTAACCAACAAATGATATAAATAATGCCACTGTACTTAACGGTCGCAACATTTTATGCAAAAGCAGTAACAGAAAAAAAAGTACAACATTATAAAAAGAAGCATCGAACTAAAAGAATACTACTGCCTGTTGCCTGCTTGCTTGCTTAGTTAGCTGATTGGTTGCTGTGGCTGTGGCTGCTGCAACATAAACCAGGCTTAAATACAAAATAACAGTTTTAAACGGCAAACGTTCGAGTGACCTAAATTCAGGTCAATACCAGGAAGACATTACAAGCTTTGAGCGTTTTAACGTTAACTAACAACAACAGCAACAAATACAACGACAACAAGAACAGCTACGGCAATGCCAGCAACAACGGCAATAGCAACAGCAACAACGGCAGCATCAGCAATAATAATAATAACAGAAACAGTTTAGCACAAAACAACGTCGTTGTGGTCGCTGTCGTCGTTCTTCTCCCAGATGAATCTATACATCCACAATGATGACGACGACGACGACCGTTGCCCAGAAGACAACAACTAAAACAACAACTATATCTGCTTCTACTTTATCTTCTTCCTCTTGTGCTTCTTCTTTATGTGGTGATGTGCAGTTCAGCTCAACTTTTAGCTCTTTTAGTATGTGTTTGTATTTATTTAATTTTTTTTTTTTGTTACTTCTGACCATTTTCATAAGCCAAGTTAGTAAAACAGAAAAAAAATTGCTACTGATAATCGCATATAAAATGCCAACCATAAAAATAAAAAAACCGGCAGAGGCAGCAGCAGCAATAAAAACAACAACAAAATCAGACAACGGTTCCCAAAGTGCATCATTTCCAATGCAATTCTCATTTTTGAACAAAAACCAACTCCACTCCTTTGCCAATAGTACAGATGCCTAAAAGTAGATTATGTCGAAGGAAACAACCGAGCGCAACTTAAACTAAAACTAAAAGAACCCAAATAGCAGCCACCAGGTACAGAATTCTTTGGATTGGTTTGGATTCATTACTTTATGCAAAACTTACGTATTAAAGTAGAAGTTTTATGTAGGTGCAAGTATTTGTGCTGCTTTTGCTTTTTTGTTTTTTTTTTTTTGTGGTTTAACCCGAACCTGTTAGTTGTCGTCCTCTGACTAGCCATGGAAGATTTGTATTTGGTTTATTTGTGATAAGTGGTTGTTTCTGTTTGTCTTTGGGGAATCTTCTTTTCTTGTACCAATTGGTATCATTCACGGGATTTGGTTCATTTACTTCCGTCTTTATTTATTTATTTTTATTATTAAAGTGTAAGCGTGAGTAGTTTAAGATAAGAGCAGTTTGAACGAAAAATATTTGGACGTCTTTGTGGTGGTTTTGATGTATTTCAGTATCTAAGTACTTGAAGTAATCAAGAAAGGAGAGCAGCTTCCAAAGGTTTTGTTCCACAAGGCGGAGAATTTTTGTTTCAAAGTTACCTATTAAACTTTGCAACAAAATCCCTAGCTGGGGACTTATGAAGGGTTTTAAATTAATTTTTGGCTCATCACGAATCTGTTGTCGGGTTCTTGTAGTTTTTCGTATTTTTAAAATATCGTAAGCCAAATTTGTATATAACCGTGACATGCAATAGTTAATTTCAAAATGCCGTTACTGGGATAGTTCTGTTGGTAGGGGACCTCGTTCCCTATAATTTTTATAAGAAAAGTTTTACCTAAAGAAATTTTGATACTTTTCTCAACCTTTTAACCTATAGTGCCATATTTAAGAATGCTTATTGAATACGGTTATTTCCGGCAAAGATCATTAATTTTACACTGTTGTAAAATGGAAGAGGGGTTTGAATGCGTGGCCTATGCACTAAAATTCACCGAGTATTTTAAAGTAGAGATTTTTGCTCTGTGATGATCTTGCGAACCAATTAAAATTAAACTTAAGGTAATCTAGACAATTAAAAGTTTGTCAGTTTTTGCCGCTATATATGTATAACAAAAATATTTAATGTTTCCCTTAATTCCCTTCATATAATTATTTTTTTGCGTCGTCATGATTCATCATAGAATATAATTTTGACACACCTTAGATAAATATTATGATATCTGTGTGCAAAGAAGAAAACTTCTGTATTTGATTCTAAAACCAAAACAACTGTACACATTGCGTAATCAAAACATAGCTCACAGATGGAAACACGTAAACTATATACAACAAATAGATCGAAATTAAAAGTGAATCTCCTCTAACCACACCAATAAACACAATACAACAAAAAGCATTAAATTACAACACAAATTAATAATAAAAAATCAAACAAAAACAAAAATGAATGAATAGAAGACAGCAGTTGTTTCTACAACATGAAGATATGCGTCGCGTTGATTTGTGCGCAGATACCCGAACGCTCTCAAAAATAGCAGCACGTGACATGCGAAGCAACATTTGCGCTATCAACGACCACGGGCCACGGTCAATGAACAGCATCAGAAGCAGCGGATTCCGGCATTAAAAAATAACACAATACACTAGTAAATAAAATCGAAATTAAGGATATCAAATTAATGAATGACGTTGCGTTGCAGCATGCTAAAAAACGGTACCCCAAAATTAAGTGAATAGAGAAAAAAAATCTACATATGTGAGATACTTCTAGTGAAACAAGCAACGGAGAAAAGCGAAATCAAATGCATGAAAATGAAAATGCAGTTTTTCTTTCAATTTCCGGGGTAAAACAGAAGTTGGATATGTCTGAGGAAATAAAGGTTACTTACCTTTTTCTTCAAATATTCATATTTGGGTTGAGTTTCGAGTGTGGCACACACGAGTAAATGTAAATATGATTGAATGAAGGTAAAATCTAAAATGAAAGAATTAAGGAAGTAAACTTTATGGTATATTAAAATCAACTGTATTAGATACCAATAGTTATATAACGGTATAGAAATTAAAGCAGGATACATATAGGTAAATAAAAACGTATTCATATATTAGCATTTGTTTGCATAAGTTTTTTATCTAAGCAAAACACTTAAAAAAATAAAGTTGTTGGAAACTACCGATATAATTAATTTAAATTGAATGAAATACACAAAATGTTTTAACTTCAGCTGTTATAAGTTGCAGAAGAGTTCCATGATTTACCGCTAGATGACATTTCGCACGTTGATCCGAGCTGCGGAAGATGCCCATTTATGTACCTTACCCAAAGAGTTTTACGTCACTCAAGATTCATTAGATTTCTATCTTATAATTGTTATTTGAACTAACCGAGGACCTCTGCCATTCGTTATCAAGAATTATAATTCTGAATAGAACTCTGCTCATGTGATTATAACTGTGGTCTTGGCACAAAAGTTTTCATAGTTTGGGTGGTTGGATACTCGGCAGCACCTTACACAAATAAAAATCATCAGAATCTTCTTCTGCAGATGCTCCATTTTGACTATAAACTGGGTGAATCTTTTTTTGGAGCATCTGGAAAATTCCCAGACTCGGAATAATTACTTTAATAAATAAATCACATATAGCATGTGGATCCTGTTTTAAGGTAATTATCTCTGCTTTTGTCCAAGCCTGACTTTGCCCTCCCCAAATTTAACTTTAGAGGGTTATAAATCTTCTACAGCACTCAATTCAAACCATTGTACTTTTCCCAAATAGAGGAAAAATAAAATTTTAAAAGAGAATACAAAAACTACAGAAAAGAGCAATATAAACTTCTTACTTTCAATAAGGAACCTAACAACTAAGCTTCTTAGTTTCGTTAAGAAACCTAAAAGGCTTCTAAGTAAAGAAATAATGAGTAGAACTAATCCTGAAGTCATCACTATCCAGCAGGGGTTTTTTCTTGCGAAGGCTGGACAAAAAGAGTAGGCTCAAAAAAAAATTTTTTTTTTGTCTACCTTTACAATTGCCTACAAGAAATGAAGATATTTGTGTTTCATTTAACACAAGTGATGGTCAGCAAATTTGGGCCCCTGCGAGTACTACTCCGTCGGCAGCAATGCCTCAAGTTTTTCTACTTTTTTCTACTGGCTCTATTTCGGGTATAGTACAATGGTCTTTGTGACTGAGTGCTTTAGTTTAGTCCAGCCCACCTTCAACTCTAAACCCTAATACCTTAAGGGTGAGATCATTATTATGAAAAGTATGCTGAATATACGAAGGACAAGTGCGAACGATTTAACTGATTCTGTAAAACTTTTCTGGTTTATGGATCCCACAAATAGTGTGTGTTGAGGTATTCTGGAGATGTAGAGGAACATGGAGAGAAAGTTTGGCTAAAGTTTACAATGGATCATACTTCTTTCTTTCTTGGATTCGTTGATCTATTGCAATGCTCCTGGAAAACTTTCGCCAATGATTGATTACACGCCCATTAGATTCGCAACAGAGTCACATGTGTCCCTGGGATTCATATTAAATACTAAACTCAACTGATGACAAGTCTACCCTGAGAGGGTATACCCAAAGGGTACGGTAAAAACTGTACACGCAGCGAGGCTATGTATCGTCCATACTACACACAGTTTTAGCTGCAAAGACTTGTATGTATTGTGTTTGAGGTTTCTGTCGTTGTACCGCGACCTATAAGATATATTGTACGTCCCTCTTTTCTATCTAGTCTAATTTGCCTAGAGTACCTTATCCAGTCCAGTCTCCCTCAAGAATTAGAGTATTGCGCCCGGATCTATGGATGCTAGTTCGGTACTGGGCACTAGGTGCATGCCCAGACATTTCCTTCTTTTGTGGATCAGTGCTCCACATTGAGCTAAAATATGTTCTGATGATTCGTCTTCCTCATTACAAAACCTACAAATTGAGCTTTGCTCAACCCCTATCTTGCAAAGGTATTCTCTGAGCCCGCAATGCCCAGTCAGAATACCAGCTAATATGCGCAAACTGTTTTTGTTGAGACCAATGCAGAATGCGTATCTACTCTTATTATAATTACCTAAAAGCGCTTTGGATTGCCTCAGTCCCGTAAGATTGGTAAAGAGTTCTTGACTCTTGTTCCTCTCTTCTTGCCTGAGTAATTCCCTGATTACGCTATCTCCTATTCCACAGAAGGGTTCAGGTCCCACGAAAGTGGTTGTTGCCCCCTTTCTTGCAAGCTCGTCTGCCTGCTCATTACCCTCAATTCCTGCGTGTCCAGGGAACCAACATAGAGCGACTTTGTTGTTCTTGCCCAGTTGATTGAGCTTGCTCAAACAGTCCCACACCAACTTAGAGGTGATCTCAAAGGAACATAATGCTCGAATGGCTGCCTGGCTGTCCGACATGATAGCGATATCTTGCCGTTTGTACTTCCTGTCCAGGTTGAATTGCACACATATCTAATTGCGTGAATTTCAGCTTGAAAGATGCTAGGATACTTCCCCATCGGCTCAGAGTGTTTGATTCTTGGCCCAAATACCCCTGCCCCAGTTCCATCCTCTGTACGTGACCCATCTGTATACCACTTAATCGTCTGTTCTTTGAGTGTGTAGTTATACTCTACACCCTCCCATTCGTTCTTACTACTAAGTTTTGCAACAAAGTGTTTCTCAAAACTATATCCTGCAAAGACTTAGGGAAGGAAGAATTTCTTGCTGCAAAGACTTGTGAAGGGGAGAACTCTTGCTCATTTTCTATTCATGTGTCCAACTCTAGCGTGAGCTCACAACTTAAGCTTTAGCGTTGGTCATCTCGAAACGAAAGTCCTTCGCTGTTACTCTATGTAGGGTATTTAAGTTGGCACACAAACGAAACTATTTCTTACTTACCATACTGTACTACAACAGTTCAAAATCGTCGCAAAACTTCAAACAATAAAAAAAATATTAGCAAACAGCATGTGAGCAAACGCACAAGACAAAATCACCAGGAAATATCCTTTGAAGCATATATGTTTGAATATCCAAAGAAAATAATAATGATGAATTACTTATCTATTTTTTAAATGCACAATAAATATATGACTTTGCAAATATTGTTTAAATGCAGTTTCAATTCAATAAAAAGGCACACACAACCAACAGAAAAAAAATGTCAACCTCATGAAAGATCAAAGGACCAAAAGTTAATCATGCTAAACTACGTAAACCATTAAATTTCTTTTATTTAAAGATGGCAAAATAGTGCGTGCCAATTGTTTGAAAAAGAAACAAAGGATCGGAGGAAATTTTATATAGAGGACATTTTTTCAACTACCTAAGTAGCTGAAACACTTTACTACTTACTATGCTACGTACCTGTTTTTTTTGCATCTATTATATTTGCACAGATTTGTGGCTCATTGTTAAATATTTAAGTAAAAAAGGGAAAGGATATGGTGGAAGAAACATGTGTAAATATGGTGAAGTGACGATGAATTAAGTTGCAAGTAAGAGTTAAGCCGAATATTAATGATGGTTAAATGTCATTCTTCTATTGTGTGGTCGGGTCTATCGGTTGCTCGGTCAACACATTTCCATAAAAGGGAAGTAAAAAAAAGATTGGTCAAGATAAAGCGCTAAGAAACAGCATGAGTGCCTCAGTGGTTGAAAGAAAAAAATAATCAATATTATTCTAAGCATTGCTAAAAGTGTTTAAGTAGCTTTAGGATTAAGGGCGTTTACTAATTTTTTCTTCTTTTGGCAATGTGTGTGATATTTACAAGATAAATTTATATAATGTGCCATGATTTGGCATTAATTATAAGGTATTTTTGCATCCCTTTTCCAAGAAACTCAATATTGCTATTAAGAAATTCATAAAGTTGAAAAGATTATTTTTTTTTTTTTAATATTCCACAAAAGTAACACATTTTTATATTACATTCCCATTTAAAAATAAATATTATATATATGAATTTTACAGCTGTTGACAAAATAATTTTCTGTAAAAAGCGAAAACTATAAGAACAAACATTTAGTGACATTCACGGCATGTACCAATGTCTGTAATTTACAACATATGAACGTATGAACATCTTAAAGATATTGCAAGGAAATATAAATCCTTTCATTTTATTACAACATAAAGAAAAGAAATAAAAACCTACAAAAACTGACAAAAATCATAAAGGATTTCCGGAATATACAACCAAAATATAGGCACCAACACATGAAGGACTTTTTCACCTTGGCACGAGTACATATTTAATTAAAACAGATGCCAGCGCAATCAAAACAATTCAAGGCATCAGCATCACGTCAAAGGGGAGAAACCGAAATTCTTGAATATATTCATTATCGTAGATCGAAGTAAGTGTTCGATTGATTGAAAGATCGGGACGAAAAAGGGTTGATTTGCGCAGCGTGTGCGTAACACGTGGCACTAGAGGCAGCGTAAATATTAATATTTTAAACACTTGCGATCGTTTTAGAAACGATGAGATGGAGAAGAACGAACTAGCCTTACATCGTCAAAAAGTATTATATGTAGGAAAGAAAAGAAATACATATTTCTTTTGTTAAATACAGTAATAAGTAAATATCAAGGTAGGCAGATATGTACGGTAGAACTTAGCATAAGTAACTTATGAAGCATTTTGAAAACTCTGAAACATTTTTCAGCTTATGCTACTTAAACGTGAAGTCTTGCTCTAACAAAACAAGTTCGGAAAAAGTAAGATTTTCTTTCTTCCATTATGGAAGATAAACAGCCTGATTGCTTTTATATCCAAATGCCAGTGCATCGTATGAACTGCTGTCATCCTAAAAACACCCAGTCGGCTGTTATACAGTAAGTAGAGCTGGAGCTATTTGCTATTTATTTTCTTTGCGACGGCCATTTACTTTTCGGTATCGTAAAGGGAATTAATTGCGCTTTATCTAACGTTGACCTCTTCCTAGTTAATTCCTTCCTGCCCAGTTTGAGACTTAAATCATTTCTGTATAATTTTAGCACAATAATCTTGATGTCATACCTTGTTTTTCACTATCACATAAAGCAAATTGTTCCAAATTATCATTACTATGTAAAACTGCTGATTTTTTTTTAATGATTTCTTTCGATTTAACATACATAGACTGTAGATCCTGTAGATATTCATAATTACATCCAGTATACCGCTGACCGCTTGATTTTGGATCATAAATTCTTTCTTCGATTAAAGTTATCATTGGTTTCCCCAGTTTTGAGTCGTTGTTCCATTTCTCAGCGCCTAGGGGGCTACAGCTTCAGTGAATGAACCGATTCACATGAATCTCGGCGCAGTTAAAAGGAAATTCAATTTAAGTAGCTGTGAGGAAGGATTTTTGTCAAAAATTTACTCGAGAAATATTTATTTCTTCGTTGAAGCAATAGCCCAGTCGGTAGAGTAAAAAATGATGATAGATGGAAAAACCACAAAAATCAGTTCTGGGGTTGCAGAGCGACCCCCCCCCCCCCCAAAAACCTCCTCTTTGGTGAAAAAAGCTTTTTTTGTACTAATAACTGGTTAACCGTTGGATATGTTAAAAAATTATCTAGCACACATAAAAAGCTTAAGTGATTTTCTAAAAAAAAGGTATTATGTAATTTTTTCGTATATGTCATAGTTATCGAGATATTCAATATTTAAGAAATTGCAAATTTAGTACTTTGGATGTACTATGGATGCGCTCTCATTTTTGTGTATTTGAATTTTTGAATGCGGAGCCTATAGGAAAAATTGAATCACTCGAAAACCAGACAAGCTGGGAAGAAAAATCAAAAAGGGTTTTGAAGAGAATATAAAGTCCAACATCCTCTGCCATTTTCATTGACAAGGGATAATTTTTTGTATACAAAAGTAACAATATTTGCCTGTTGGTTTTTACTACTTTTACTATTTGCAGGCCTAATAAAAATAACTGGTTTCAATAAATGTTATAAATGTATTATCTTTTAGTTCAAGACTTTAATTCTGAAATTTTTAGAAAATCACTCAAGCTTTTTTTTTGTGGTAAGTAATTTTTTGATATCTCCAACGGTTAATCAGTTATTAGTAAAAAGGGCTTTTTTCACTAAAGGCGGGATTTTTTGGGGGGATCGCTCTGCAACCCCAGGACTGATATTTGTGGTTTTTGAATCTATCATACCCCCACTGCTGAAGAAAAATCTCAGTTCAGAATTTTTATGATGTAAATCTGTATAATAACTGGACTAAAATTAAAAAAAAAAAACTGGGAACAATTTTTTTTTTTGTCAAACGGCTGCCATTTTGCTATCAATAATTTGTAGCGAATAATTTGTAACCCGGTTTTGTTTTAGATGAACTGACACGTGTTCCAACAAAAACACACATGGCTTTATTTGATGGAAGCTTGAGTCGCCATTTGGATTTTTTTTTAAAATTAAAACTGAAGTTTCAGAACAATCGGCTAAAAAATAAGCTTCCACTTCTCATCATTTGCAATTAAACCTTACTAAGCGAAAATTACACTATCCGACAAAAATAAATTTTTCCAAAAATAACAAGGTTCTGCAAGTGGATTCTGATAGAACTCGAGAGAAAAAATTATACGAGTCTCTGCGTTTTAAAAATTTAACTCAAACTTTTTCTGTACGCGGGTCTAAATTTTGCCCATTTCTAACAGATTAAGTAAAATAAACCATAAGACAACTTGTTAGTTTTGCATCAAAGCTTGTTTGTATGCTAGGAAGTTTATAGTAAAATTTCCCGTAGAATATTTTCCTCCAACATATTAACCCTTTGGCGCCCACAAGTACGGGTCATTTTTGCCTTTATCGAAAAAAGTTACTTTTTTGACCCATTACAAGGGTTGTGTAGAGTTAATATGTTGAAGAAATATGTTGCCCATGAAATTTTAGTATAGGTCACTGAACAACAAAAATCTGTAAACTTAGTTTTAGGAAATATAAACCCAAATTCCAAAAATGTTTCAAATTTTCAGCTTTTATGAAAACTGAATGCTTTTTTTTTAACCGATTTTTTTTGAAATTTTCAGAAACCAATTTCTTTACAAAAAAAATTATGTGTGCAAAAATTTAATTTATTTTGATGTAAACTAAGGGTACCTGCCATACAAATTTTTCACTTTTTGGGGATTTTTGACGCTTTTTTGTATGTAAATATATGGAGGTATATCTAAAACTATTTTTTTTATATCAGATTCAGTTTTTTCATGCCAAAAAACCCCGCGATACCAATTTTTACCGCAATAAAAAGAGGAACATGTAACTTCGTAGCATACCCCCAAACCAAAACTTCAAAAAAAAAAAAAAAATTATATGAAACGCTGCTGATAGGGGAAAAACGGTTATCACCACTGAATTCCTTGACCCCGAATTAGTTAGAAACGATATGTTTCTCGTCCGCTACAATTTTTTTTTTTTAATTCGAGCACAGTTATCTAATTAGTCTGCAAAATTTTATTTTAATAGACTGAGTTTAAAGGAATAATTCTAAACATGAAACAAACATAAATTTGTAAAACCTGTAATTTTTTATTTAAAATATAAAAATAAACGAAGAATAAATTGTTCAAGAATATGTAAAATTTTTATTATCATTCATAACAATCTATTTTAGATATATGTATGGTTATTTTAATACGTTTTGCTTTTAGGTACATTAAAAATCTTCACTTACATAAAGCTTAAACCTAGTTCTAAATAATGTGAAACAAAATTTTAGGTATAATTGCATTGAGCTTTATGTTTGTCAAATAGAAAAAATATCATAGTCATGACTTTGAAAATTAACCTCCAGATTTAATTTTCATAGTCTCCTAAAAAACTATCATGAAAAAATATATGTTCCGGAATCTCTGAAAACACTTGGAGATTGCGTATCTACTTCACTTTTTGATATTCGTGAAAAATTTTCACTGACTGGAGTTGACGTAGGGAATGACAAATCGAATTATTTGCTGTATTTTGCAGTGCGATTTTGCTGATGGTAGTTTTTTATTTTTTCTCGTCTTTATTCTTACCAACTTTTCTAATTTCCCTAAATCCCCATTCAACCCCCACTTAGTCCAATATTTTGAACAAGAAAATACAATGTTGCTCGTGTGAGTTAATTTTAATATCTCCAATGAACTTTCTAGAAATTGTAGTTACTAGTTTACCATTATCTTTTAAATCACGTTTGATAAATGTTATTTCTTCAAGGGTATCGTTTACATACAAAAAAAAGATTATATAAAAAATTAGAAAATCGAATGAAGTGAAATGGGAGGAGTCTACCATGAGTTTCTTTCCTGCCGCAGATTGCTGCTCATAGGTACACAACAGAATTTTAGAAGTAAAAAGGATCACAAAAGAATGCCAGAAAAAAAAAACATTTGTCCTAAAAACTAAATCGAAAGAAAATAAACCAATAAGAAATGAGTGGAGGGAATATTAAATGTAGGTTATAAATAAAAAAAGAAGATCATTTTAAATTGTATTGCGAAGGAGAGCAAAAAGCAAATACCTATAACCTGAGAATTTATGTGAGTTAAGGCGTGAATAGATTTTTCAATACCAAAAAAAAAAACATGGACTATGAAATTGTTGTTGTTTTGGTTTTGCATGCGACAAACTACAGAATATGAAAAACAGCTGTTCTCTGTGTGCTTGTGTTTCTGAGTGTGTTTTGTTTTGAATGAAGCCGGCAACAAACCAGGTTTATTATCTTGCTTCACACAAAACATACATTTGTGTGTGATAACTGCTGCTGCTGCTTTGGATGTCGTTGCGGCTGCGTGCTGAAAACACACCTACTACGCTGCTCACATGCTGCAGAGAGATGTGTGTTGGAGGAATGAATCCCAGCGGGAAAAGGAGTAAGCATTACTAAAGGTAAATAACAGAGAAACTCACGCAAAATGTGCTTTTTAATTTTTAAATTAAATTTCATTCATAAATTTGTTTTCTTTGAAAAAAAAACTGAATGGTAGTTTCTGATGGAAGACAGAACAGATAATTTTTTTAATTTCTTTTTGCCTCTATTTGGAATTGAATATTTAGTTTATATTACATTTCCTTACTAAAAGTCGGCGTAATTTCCACTAAATTACGATGCATTCACAAAAAAAAAAATTGAAATTGCGGTTTTTAGATAGGGGAGAGCAGTTAGAGCCCCGTAACATCCGCGATCAGTCAAGTTAAACATTCCTGCAAACGAACGATTTGATATTGGATTTAAACTTATGCCACTTCATGTATATCGAGATTGTACATGTGCTCCACATCTTATTAATTTTAGCGTAGAATTCTCAAACTTTTCTTACTCTATTATGAATGTCACGTGCAGTACCTTCATCAGTACCTACAAATAGTACTTTATCCTCGTTTTCGATTATGTTACGTCCTACTGTTGCTTAAATCTGCTAAATGTATTTTGAATGACTTGATTTTTATTGCGTTAATCTTTCACCATATAGTCAATCTTTCTTCTGCATGTCACAGTATTTTTATTAGATTTACCAACCGCATTCTAGTGAAAGAATCTTTTATTTTTATTTTTTTTTATTCTTTTGAAGGCAAAAGTACTATTTTCTATTATAATGTTTTAAAATCGCAAATATTTTCTGTTTAATTTTAGAGATATTGCCATCAAAAGATAGAAATTTTAAATTTTGAAAAAATCTCAAATGAAAAAACTTTAAGTTTTCTAAGTTATATAGTCATTTAGCTGGGGTCTTTTTATTTTTGAAGATTTTGATGTAAATTTATTTAAGTACTTGGTGAACACAGACTGACAGTTAAAATTGCATTGGTCTACGTTTTTAGATCAAAGAAACAAAGCAGAAATTGGCTATGAAATTTTTCACACTGAATCCGAATCAATTTTTATAATTTTTTTCATATCATAATGAACAAAAAAGGAGGTGGCAAAAATGGAACTAGTGTGAATTATTGTGAAAAATGGTTTGAAATGATAAATTTCCTGCAGCTTCTTTCTGGCCGAATATTATAGGGAAAATTTCTGTTTTGGTTCTAGGATCTAAAAAAAATGTTTCCACATTTTCCCAAAAGTTAAGAGTTTCCTTATTTTTTTGTCTATAAAATATGACAAGACAACGGTGTTTATAGATCTTGTAAGAACATCATCAATTTAAAAAACTAGATGCGTCAAAAAATATTTCTATAATGTAATCATCGACATCGAATATCTCGGAAACTACAAACATAAAAATGTCAATTTTTCTATTGGGTCTTTGAACGGGGATAGAAACTACTTAATTCATTAAGTCCTAATGATGCGACTACGCACAACAAAGAAGTATATTTTAAAGCAGAGAAAAAAAGTTACCGGAACACGTAATCGCTATCACAGTTATTCTAACGCGAAGAGAGAAACTTAAAAAAAAAAATTAAAAAAATTTGAAAATACCATTTGCTGCTTGAATTTGTGACGATAAAGACGTGTGATTGAAGATTTTTTGGTTTTTAATCGGTTTGCTCTTGGACTTAATGGGTTAAGAGAGATAAAACTTCCTATAAATATATCAACATTGTTCCCGAGTCACAAAGCTTTTGTGGCTGTCACACGGGCGCAAGTACGAACGCCTGTCTGAAAAAGATATTCTCTATTTTTTCTATTTCTTTCTTTCAGACAAGCGTTCATGCTTGCGCCCGTGTGAACAGCCACTTTTGAAGTAACGAACAAATTAAATCACTTATTTCCCCCGTTATACATAATCTCCAATATAAACTATACAAAATATGTCTTCTCACTTTCCTACTGGGCTATTTACACGTACATATGCAGCATACAAATACAAGTATCTGAAATAGAATTCCATGTTTAGAAAACAAATGTAGGTATGCAGAATTCTTCATAGCAAATTCCGATACTCTCGTACTCTTTTTTTTTTCTTTTGCGCGCTCTTTCTTTCTAACAGAGAGACATACAGACAATTTAAGAGCGCGCAAAAAAAGTAAAATTAAAAATTCAGTTTTTCAACTGAGAAAGAAACTCATATGGAATGATAAGAGTGCGGTAGCCGCTTACTGGCATACCGGCATCCAATCGATCGTATCGCACCTGCCGCCTACTGTCTCTTTTATGCACACACACATACTACCAAATAATTTCGGAGAAACTTATTTATATTGCTACTACATGAAAAACATACTCTCTCACTCGCTCACAACTCTCTGGCTCTGGCTGGTTGGCCGGTTGAGATTGTATGAATGAGTGAGTGCATGAATGGGAGTGAGTATCTGTGTGCGTGTGCCATAGCAGCCAGCAATTGCACGAAACGTTTTTTTTTTGTGCGGAGGATTTAAGCTTACGACTTGACGAAAATCAAATCATAAGATCGACAACGTTCGACGAGTAAAGATCAGTTTTTCTCAAAATTAGAAAAGAAAATAAAAATCATTTGATTTCAAAGCGTAACGAAAAGACGTGTGATTTTTCTATTTCCATATAAAGAGAACTAATTGAAACTCAAGTAAATTTACAATTTTTTATAAATTCAAATAAAGCCAAGACGCGTTAAAAAGTGATTGAAGTAAATCCTTAAAAATATTTACACAACTATTATAAATTGTAAAAGCAGAACTATAATAAAGACAATAAAGTGTTTGTATGAATTAAAATACAAACAAAAAGCAAAATATTGATAAATAAAAACGAAATAATCCAAAAAATTTAATGGAATTTAAGTGTCAGTGACTTTTAAGCAAACTACAAAAGCACACACTCACACACACATTAACACTCACAGGAATTTGTTGATAATAAAACAAAATAAAAGAAGAACTTACAACTAAAAAAACTAAAGAGAACTAAATAAAAAGAACTAAATAATAATAAAACTTAAAAAATTAAAGACTATAAAATAATTTCAAATACTAAATAAAAAACGAAAAACAATATACACAATGGCAGCTTATTTGGATCCTACTGGTCAATATTGAGAGGAGACGGACGGACGACTCGTTATCTTAATTCGATTGATTGTATGAAGAAGAGCAAAAAAAAGTCATCAACATAATCACAGCAGAGCAGAAGCACACACCTCGTCGCAACGCAACAACAATACCTTAGAAAGTTTTGTTGTACTTCAAGAAGAGAACATAAGCGAAGAGCAGGCAATTGACGTAAGAAAGGTTAAGCAGATCAGCTGTTCATTGTTCAGGCACGCGCTTAGCAATTAGATAAGAAAAATTTAAAGCTTCGAGGCTTTTTGTTTGTAACCTAATTTTGTATTTCCTATTCACATTCAAAATGGCCAGCTATTTAGACCCAACTGGACAATATTAGTTCAAAAACACATATATTGTAAAATTATTTAAAAAAATTTCTACTTTGCTTGCACTATATAAAAATACTAAATATATCAAAATGAATATTGAGTTGGATCCCACAGGCACCTATTAGGGCTTTGCGTTTGTAACACTTGTCTGTCGATACAAATCTTTTGAAAACTTATTATAATACTTGCTTTTAAACTATAAATACAAAAAAAAAAAAATTTTAATCTAATCACAATGAATATACTCGATCCAACTGGCACTTATCTACGTCCGCCTAGCATCTCTGGCTGTGGCGTCTGCTCCTCCTCCTCCTCCTCTAGCACGCGGGATAGCGTTGCTAAAAATGAATTTCTAGATCCTACAGGACAATACTAGACAATATAATATTTTTGTAAAAAAATTTATACCATAATTGCCTTAAAAGAAAATTCATCATACATACATACATACTCATGATTTATATGTTGTATTAAAAAAACGTTTGAAATGTACTGCAAATTAAAATTATCAAACGAAAGCGCACGTTGGTTGCGTGTGCGAGGCCGCGAGGAGACTTCCAGCTGTCGGCGTAGAAGAAAGTTTCCCCTAAATCTAAAGCAAAAATAATGAAAAATTTAAAAACCTAAAAAATCATTTCAATAATTTATTCCTAGATTTTATAATTTATTAATTTTTTCTTTTTTTCTCTTTTGCATAATAACCATACATGAAAATAGAAAAAGTTTTAAATATTTCATTGAATTTATTACATTTTAGCCAACAATTCATATCACGCACACACACATATCTATACACATAAATACACACGCACTTACATTTACATTGAAACATAAAAGTAACGAAAACTGAAAATAAATTTAATACTTTTAAATTTTATGTAACATTAAAAAAACAATATAATGTTACTATTTTTTCAGTTTTGTTTTTTCACTAAATATTCCTATAAATGAAACTGCATTTTCCTAGAAAAAAGCGAAGCAAAAAAATGTTTGTTTCTACACATAATAAAGCATAAACTTTTTCTTCTACATTATAATTAAAAAATAAAATACATAGGTACATACATAAAATTTGTTCATTTTATAATTTAAAAGAAAAGAAAAAAAAACATGTATGCTAAAAGTATTAAAATTAAGTGTCATATTAGTGTGAGCCAAACCTTTTTTTATTTTTATTTTAATTTTGTTTTATTATTTATGCGACTCTTTATTGCAGTCTTAAATATTTATTATAATATTTTTTGTTTCTTTGTATTTCATTTTATTTTGTTAATTTTAAACATCATTTATTTTGTCCGTGTGTGTCAAATACATTAATTTGTATAATATTAATTCTCTATTGTACTCATTCATTTTTTTGTATCCATTATCAATTCATGCCTTCTTTTTAAACAATATTATTATCTAGGATACATTTAAATTATATTTTAAAACTAATCGGAAAACAGACATTATCTGCATAATTTATCACTTATAAATTTTATATAATGAATATTTTTTTATTAGTTTTAGCCAAAAGAAATTATTTATATTCAACAAAACTTATATAAAAAAATTTTAAATATATTAAAAAATTATTGAAAAAAAAATATTTGACTTGTTGTGTTTTCTTTGATATGCGTTTTCTTTATTTGCTAAGTATAAGGAATTAATTAATTAATCGGAATTGCTTGTTTTTTTAAGAAGATCTCACAGTATTAATCTAGGCTTCTATTATCAAGAGACTTAAACTCTTTCTGGAGCTCCCTTGGGTGCTCCAAACAAAATTTTTCGATGAAGTAAAATTGGATGAATTTATTTATTTTGGCTTTGGAACAGCAAAAGAAATATGCTAGAATGCAGCACGCCCAGATTTCATAATAAATCTGATTAGATCCTGTAGTGTCAAAGAGCAAATTTGCTCGTCTTCTAACACTCCAATGCCCAAATATGCTAACTCTGGCTCAACAAAAAGTGGAGCAGATGCTAAGAAAGTGATTGGGCGTTTCACTCTTTTATAGTACTGCAACATTTGGAAAACAATTCTAAAAATTTAAAAACGTGGGAGCTTGTTCAAGGATTTTAAGTACATTAACTTCTAGAGAGCCTTCATCAAAACGTTTGTAATTATCACCTTAATAGTTTTTTGATGCTACATTTTATCATATCGTTAATAGAATTTTCTAAGCTTTTAAGTCAAAAATTTGAATTTGAGGTAAAAATAAAGAAAATAAATAAAATACTTCCCGTCATAGTAGTCAGATAAAATAACTAGCTGTGAGTAGCTAGGAAATAGATTTTTTATAAAAAATATTTAACTTTTTAAAAAAAATTGAAAAAAAGTGTATTTAACTACAAATACTTTTAGGCATTCAATATTTCCGGCTTCATAAAATCACGCCCATCTAATTTTTTAGGGTTTTGAAATCAGATTTTTGCTTTTTACATCAAAATTGGGAGCTAGAGGGTTAAGATATGCCATGCCATGCCATTTATTTTGAGGCTGGTACGTGGAAATTGTTTATTTTCTCAAGTTCAATGTAAAAATTATCCACAGCGCCACCAATTTCATTTGAATCCAAAATTTAATCTCAATCGACCAGATTTTTTCATAACTTGTTCTAAAAAAGAAAAAAAGATTCTTTTAGGATTGTTTGTGGTTGGAGATGTTTTACGCTGGATATAATGACCATATAGATGCCACGTATGTACATAACTTTTGAACATCCAACAATAAATATTACCTATATCTAGGCTACCATAATTTTTCCGGTCTAATTCCTGACGCTGGTCAAAATTTTTAATTTATCTCTTTAAACTCAAAATAAAAAATACTGAAGAGCAAAAACAATTCATATTAGGTACATAATTTTATGAAATGAAAAAGAAAAGTCATGGGTTTAAAAAACAAAAAATACTCATACATTTGCCCAGGACAAAGTGGACTATCCTAAGGGTGTCTGGTAAAAATATCGAGGCAAACGGATGCTTTATTTGAAAGAAGTTTGATATTCTAGAGATATAGCTGCATTCCGGGGTATGTAACTGCGGATACACCAGTAAAGAAAGAAGCATCAACTTCTTTTGTAGGTCCGGAACCATTCTGCGGAGTGAAAAAAGGAGCCTATTCTCTATTAATCAATCAAAGATAATTGTACATAAAACACAGGCCAGGATTAGAACATTTGACAACACTATTAGGAACCCACAACCCAAAACGCTTCAAGAAATGTATGAATTTGTCAAAGAATAGTCTTAGAATCATTACAGAAATTCGAACAGGACATTTTAAGTTGAGTGTCAGTAGTAAATCATCAAACATCGAAGCTATGTTTTTGTATCCACTATACAAACAGTGACAGAACACAGTTAATTTTCAATTGGGCTGTGTACAGGATGACATACAAAATAAATAAATAAAAGTGGTCAAAAAATGTAGCCGTAAAAAGTGTTGCAAGCGTTGCACACTAAATATAAAAGTCGTCAGATTTAAAAAGGTCTATTTCATTTTTATTTTTCAAATGCTTGACAAAATACGATGCCGGACAAAATTCCTGACAAAGTGTCCTATGCCTGAAATATTGCAAGCCTAACCAGGGCCGTAGCCAGGATTTTTGTCGGAAGGGGGCAAAGGGGGTTTTCATTCATGATGAGCCCGACCTCAAAACAATTACCAAAAATACTAAAAATAGTCAGAGGCTCATTTTTTCAAATGATTATCAGTGGGAATTCGGGCCATGATAAGGAATCCGGATGAGGTTGGCTTATATTCCTGAAATTCGTGCAGTTACTGCATTGAAGGAGGTCTTCCGAGTCGGGGTGCTCTGAGCAATAATGGGTTAAAAACTTAATTGCATTTTAAGATTGTTTCCTAGAACTTTGGAGCTGATCCACTACTACTGCCCTACATAAGCTTTGCGAATGAAATGGTTCCTAGTGTTTGTGAATGAATTTTTTATACTGAACACGTATCTGAGTTCAAAAATTTCCCATCACGCCACGTTTTACAAAAAATGGGATGGAAAATCGTAAAATAGAATTTTTGGCCATTTTTAAAAATTGGAGAGCTGAACACTGGCGTGTTCGAAATCTAGAAATTATAGGCTTAATCATGCCCTTCCAAATGAGCCCTAAACCCGAGACTATAAATCAAAAACAGTTACTGACCTAGAAATACTATAAATGCAGAATTGCTCAGCATCACCATCTCTTTTTGTATCCAAAGTCAAACCTCATGTCAAAGAAAACAAATCGGATCTGGTCGCATAGTGCAACTAAGATTTCAAGTTTATTTTTTTATATTTGACTTTTTAGAAAGAAACCGATGGAAGTAAAAAATATTTAAAAACTGTTCAATTGATTTTATTTTGACTTTTTTTCATCCACTGGCAATTGATATCAAAAAATAGAAGAAAGTTTCCACATTTTGGGGGGGGGGGGGGGGTTGGTCAGAACCCCCAAAACCTCCCCCCCTAATTACGGCATTGAGCCTAACTATATCTCTATTTGTGTAAAAGAGACGTGCTCGTTTGAGATCGATAAACTTAAAAACTACTGTATCGATTTTGACAAAAATTTATATATATTTATGTTCTATGTGTCCGAAAGATAGCGCACAATTTTTTTTCATACCATATATATGAAATTTGGAAAAAGGTTTTATGCTTTCAACTCTAAGCTCTATGTCATATATAGATTGAATTAAAAAAAAAAAGACGTGGAGCTCCTCATTCACGCCAATATTTCAAAATGCTGTACCTGAGCTTTTATGAGACATTTTGTGTTGCATTTGCGCATTCTAGGAACTATCTGTGGTGCGGCACTAAGATTAGGAATGAAAATACGATTTGTCAATTAAATTCGGTGGGTAAGTTAGGGATAGGTTTGAGTTAGTGGGTGTAACACCTCCTATGAACCCCAATTTTTAATAACCTATATTTCCTAAATTAATTGTGGTACAGTATTGATTGTTGTTAGGAGAACTTCGGTTACCAGTAGGATGCTACGAAAAAAAAAAACTATTATTTAACAAATAAAGTATACGTGTCACTTCCTATAAAAAGGAAATATTTGAAATAGTATATCTGGAGAATAATGACAATGAAGCCAATAAAAGTTTGTGTGTGAAGGAGATAAGTTGGTAGTAGTCATTGCTCAGTATGCTTTGTTTTTGGACAAGGTGACGTGGAACCTCTCATACAAATAAATTTCTTAAAACGGCATACCATATGTGGAGAGCAATAGCAAGGAAAACAATTAAAGAAACTGTATGTTGGTTGTTATTAGGGAGCCATACACATCATGAGAAAGGAAGTGTCGTAACTTCCACAACTTAGTTGTGTGATAATCGGATTCCAAACAATGTAATAGTGTGGTGTTTCATCGGGTGGAAAATCGTTTTTGGCTAAATAGCGCTTAAACGGTAAGAGATGGAATTTTCAGCAGTATTCCATTGAAAAGAGCGATTAGAAATACATTCAATTTAATCATAACCTGAAAATTGTTATTTCGGAAGTTATGACACTTCTATTCTCATGGTACGCATAGCAAGAAAGATGATGATGAATCTGAGAAGAATGTTGACACTATTGGGCAAGTGAGAATGGAACTGCCCATGTAAATGATATGAATGATTAGAGAAAAAAATTAGATTTTGATTAGAAGCTGACACGCTCATATGGCTACATTTTTTTTTTTTTTTTTTTGCAAAAGTTGTTTGTTGGTGTAATTTTTGTATTACTCTGGATGAAGTACATCTATACATATATAATTCGTACAACAAGGATGAATGTAAAAAGCTCAGTCTAGGCCCTTCCCGGGCTGTTGTGTCATAAAAGAAAAAGAGAATACATATTTTTTAATATGTGATTCCTCAACATTTTTTATGATAAGGTGTGTGCTAATTTATATCACCAACACATGATAGAAATGAAATTGTTGTTCTTTAGTAATATGTTGTAGTAAATATTCGTCTTTTTTGTGTTATCACAAAAAAAAAAAACAAAAAAAAGGAAGGTAAAATATGTAAAGGGAATCTTTGAACGTGCTGCGATGCCGAAGAAGCGCATGCGTGCGGTCGCAATGCAAAAAGTAAAAAATTAAACAAACTAAATAGATACACTACTCTACATAAGTATTCAGACACCCCTTTATTTTTGTTATTTTTACTTCTCGATAATTCTTTTGTGGATAAGGTAAAAATAAAAAGTGTAAAAAATAAGGCTATGATGAGGTAAGAATGTGTTAAAAGTGATGTCGCTATAAAGACGAATTTACCGACCGAGTGTCGCAATCGCTTTCGTTTTTTTTTTAGATCAAGCTTCACGCTATCATTTTAAGAGGGCGAAAAACGTATTATAAAAAACAAAATGGAAAGAGAGTGCGGCCCTCGGTCGGTGATTCCGGCTTAAGAAGAAAAATTGTCAACAATGATTCGTTAATAAATCGCTGGGAACCAAAATCTAAGTACTCTAATTCTAATATAAAGTTGTTTTTTTTTTTTTTTTTTTTTGAAAAGGAGCAAAAGTACAGAATGAAATCGGGAGTAGTTTATAGTTGCATACTGGAACCGGACCATAAGCGACTAGAACAAGTCCTTTTGAGTCTATGAGTCGAAATTTCGGTTCAGGATGACGAGTGTTTATAAGGCATTCAGACGCATAGAGGATTTCCGAACAGTATGAAATGATCTTGACAGTGAGTCTGTCATGAATTGGAGTTGCTTTGGTGGCATTGCTTAGAAAAACTATAAAAATATATTAGAGCAATATGCATTACCTTTGGTTAGGTTAGGTTGGAGTGGCAGCCTTCTGCTTGAAAGCACACTTAAGCACATTTAGGCTCATTGTGATACCACAGTTGCATTACCTTCTGCAACGAGAAAAATTTGTGAATGATTTGTTTTTTTCAGAAGGATAATGACACCATACATTTCTCTAAGACTCTAAGAACTAATAATTTTCGTTTATTACTTCCAAAGATTTAAACCATTAAAAAAAATCTTATAATTTGCGCCTGAAGACTTTTTGTAGACAGTGTACCTGCATACATACATATGTAGGTATACGAGGTGGAAATTGTCGCATTAAATTACGTGCTGCATTTTCCTTGCACATGAAAAATGCACATAAATACAGGGAAATTGCAAAGGTAAAGCTGCAGAGAAGGAGGAGGAAGAGGATAAGAAGCAAAAGAAGGAGATAGTGGTAGCGCGGTGTATATTTTTGACTGGCTGCCAGTACCATGTATATGCACAAATTCAGTTTTGAAATAAAAAACGGTTTTGATGTTTGAACTTTAGTAAAATTCCATATAATTTGATACTTTTACGTAAAGTTATTATAAAATTACGAAGCTAAAAATAGAGCGACAGTCTTTGGATTTCCACTAATTGTGTTTAGATTAATTCGAAATATCGAGACATATTCAACTCATAATTAGTAAAAGGAAACACATTCCTGGTTCTAGCTACCAGTCGACGATATGTTACTAAACGATATTTATACATATTTGTATGTATGTGTTTGTGACGGGCGTAACGTCTGCTTGCTTAGAGAGTGGCCTGGAGCAAAGTCTATCAATGAAAATGAATGAAAAAAGTTTGCTGTAAGTGAGGAAAAACTGAACTGCACTGAACTACAAGGCATCATGTGCAGATGATGATGATGTACAAGTGTAGATACTTAAAATTGCATCTCTAGATACATATACTCGCTACGTACATACAAAATTATGAAAATCAGACAAAACTTATATTTAAAACTACCAAAACCGGAAGTGTGTGTAAATGAATTCATAAAAATTTAAATTTGTAGATTTAAATTTCAAGCAAAAAAAAAAAAAAAAATATGAAACATTTGAGAATCATACCAGCACACACACACATACATGTACATCTCCCACCGTAAATGCGGTGAAAATGCAACAACATTAGAACGACGAGCTCTCACAACAAAAATAAGCTCTGCCTCTCATGGCAACGAAATATTTACAACAACAACAACAAGTGCAGCAACCATAATAATGACAAATACGAAACTGCAACAGCAACAGCAACAACAATAACAAGAAAAACGAAATGCAATGCATGCGGAAGTAAAAGTTCAATGCTCGTTTGTGCTCCACAAGTGATTAGGTCAATAATAACACAAAATTGCAATACAATAACAAAATGAAAACAAACAAAAAAAAAAAAAAGAAAAAAGTTACAAGCACTAAGCAACAACAACAACACAGCTAGCCAGGCAACCAGCCAGCCAGAGAGCAAGTCAAATAGGTTCATAGCCAGCCAGTGAGCTAGTCAAGCCTGCCAGACAAACAGCAAAATTCGCAGCTAAAATAAATGATGTATGCTTCAAGACAAAAAATGCAATTTTCCAAGTCCAATGCCGCGCTGCAGCTAATTCTGTTACTGCAAACTAACACACACTCAACAAGTACTCAACACACACACACACAATACACACCTAGCACATTCATAGAAGTATGTGTGCATTGAAAATTTGGTTTAAATTGAAAATCTCTGAGATTCAAGCATCAGCTGCAGCAACAACAATTGCAAGTTAGAATGCATTTCCAATCTCGTTTGTAAGCTTTTTTATTTTTTCACTTTACTCTACTCTGCTCTCATGAGAGTTACAGAGTTACACTGTTAGTTTAAAGCTTTCATTAGAATCGGAATCTGTCATTTTATTTTAATTTTTCAGGAAGTGCTCTTTCTAAAAATAGAAGCTTTTTATTTTGCACTCTGTTTTTTGCAGTATTTCTGTAAGTTGTTGTTGTTGTTGTTAGCATTATTAAAGTGTGAAGTTCAGGGCGATCTTCTAATCAGCATACATATACAACTCACTCGGTCGCTTATTGTTACTTATTTGTTCAGTATTTTGTTGCGTCAAGGTTGCTGTTTTTTGCTCGAAAGCTTTCGTTGTTTTTATTGTTGTTGTTGCGTTTGTGTAAGAGAAAGAATGTGGTATGCAGTTGCATTTGGCATAATTCAATGCAGAAAAATTATTAATTCATGATTTATTTATTTATTAGTTGGAAAATAAATGTTAAATGTTCTTAATAACGAAGCACTAAGAATTCGAATTGTAATTGAAATATGCGCATAATACTAAATGTTAAATGCATGAAGTCATGTGGATGCATTATCGAAACAGCTCATCTGAATTATATTTATGTAGTTTACTTAATAGAAATAAATATTAGATTGAATAGTCATTTAATTTACTTCCTACAAAAACTATGTAACTACCTACTTATACAGAAATATTAAGACCCTAAACGCGGAAATAAGATAAATTATAGAAACAGATTCTTGGAAGAAAAAGGCTGTGGCTGTGATACATGCCCCGAGGAACTCATATGTTTTAATAGCTCTAAATCTGAATGAAACATAGATCTGACATTTCAACAATTCTTTTTTAAATGCCAGACTTTCTAAATTTCATTAAAAAATATTTATTTAGCGACATGCTCTTTGTTTGTCTTAATCATTATCTTCCCCATACATGATTAAATTTGTTATTTCACAACATTTACATACATTTAAAGTAGATGCGTTTTTTTTCTATTTGTTTTCTATGAATAAGGGAATAGGGAAAATTTAACGAAAAGTTCGAGCAAGTATAAAAAAGTAAAACACTTAAAAAAAATGAAATGAAAATCAAGGTTTTGGAACATGCCGCAAAGTATCATTTTGAAGAACTCATAACTTCCGTTTTTACAAGTTTAACTTACATTGTTAGAAAAGTAATACGAAGAACTTTAAGAAAAAAGTTAAAATAAAAAACTAAATCGAAGAAACTAAACGAAAAACTCAGTTTATTGCATGACGATATTTTCACCTGCCCTGTGAAAATATTTTATGGATGTCGTCCCAATTTAAATTAAAATTTAGTTGTTTTCAGACTTCAAACTTCAACTCTTTGCAATTCTCTTATTTTTTAATTAGAGTTCTAAAATAGTCTTCATCAGAAATTCTTTCATGGAACTAGAGTTTAGACATATTTGCCAGATACCGCAATGGCAATATCATTCGCATAAGTTATTACATTTAAGCCGAGTTTATATAATCTGTGAACTGCTAAAGTTCACATTCAGCAAGGGTAGATAGCACGCCTCTCTTTGAGTTCCTCTTTTGTCAACCTTTTTAGCGAAAACATTTCCTATAGTGATGATACATGTTTTAAGTATGTGCCCTATTAGTTCAACCAGATTATAGTTTTTTTAAAGCATTAACGACAGCATCAGATAAAAACACTGCGGATATTCCTTGCAAGAAGCCGACTTCTCATCTTTTTTAATGACCACGCATAAAGCAGTTTTCACAGACTTCCCTTTAAGGATTAATATAGCTTCAGATATGAAATCCTTTCCAAGGTTTTGCAGGGAAAAGAGGACAGACTAATCGGTCTGAAGTTATTGGGTTTGATAAGGGACGTCTTTCCCCACTTTAGATAAAAAAAAACTACAAGAGCCTCTCTCCATCTTTTGAAAGTACGTTAATTTTAAGCAAGCATTATAAATTTGCAGTAGTCATAAAGTAACGCGTTCAGCTCCATGTTGAAGATCCGCGGCAATTATTCCAGCTGTCCCTGGAGATTTGAACGGGTTGAATTTTTTAATGTGGGGAATGAGGAGGAGTTACTTAAGGGGGTGTCTTGCTAAATTCGTTTTTTTATTACCAAAATCGATTTTCTCCAGTTTTTATTTTGACGAACTTTTTAAGTTACCGGGCGTGATAGGTAATAAACTGAACGACCTATAGAATCCAACCAAAGTTTTTTTTCTCCAGCATTTTGGTCAAGTTGGCACAAAAGGCTATTTAACCCTTAAACGCCCAATACGTCCGATTTCAATTAAAAACATATGTGATTCCGAACAGCGTTTGTTCTACGTGTTTTCAAATATATTAGTTTAAGGTGCAGTTATTTTAATTTACATGGTTGACCTCTGTAGTAACCTTTGTCGATTATCTGAAGAATTAAAATACATTCGCAATAATTTTTAAAAACAATTATTTGGTAACCTTTGTCGATTATCTGAAGAATCAAAATACATTCGCAAAAATTTTTAAAAACAGTTATTTGGTGTTATCCCATACCGTCCAACACAAATTTGTCCACACGGCAATATATTTATTACACAAAATTCGAAAATAAAAACACCTTTTTTCAGTTAGTTGCTTAAAATTTTTGCAAAACATGCTTTCCGAGCTAAAAATAACTGTAACTGTACGACAGTTGTCATTTTTCCACTCTTATTTATACGTATCGATAAAGAAAACTATAGACAGTAAGATAAGATGTTTATTTTAAATGACGAACGCAAAATGGCGGCACAGGCAGCCGCGGAAGTGGTTGGTCACTGCAGTGACCAGTGGGTATTTAAGGGTTAAATAATTGTAATAGCAGATTGAAGTTTTTTTCAGACAAGTTTTTTTTTTAAGCCCGAAAAAAACTATAAATTCACTATTTTTTCTTTTTTCTGCTTTTTTAGTTCACTCAAGAATTATGAGCTGGATCTTTTCCACCGATTGAAGGCTGCAGGCAAGACGCTCATGAAATAGACTAATAAATCTGTTATAGTTTATTATTTCACTGTCAATACTTTGAATATATACAAAAATATACCTTGAAGTTCAATGAGTTCAATCTTCTGTAAAAAAAAAATCACGAAAAATGCTTCTTTTTCATCTTCCAATTCAGGATACCCCCTTAAAGAAAGGCCACTCACAAAAGGAATATAATCAATGAAAGTTCACTCCCTAGAAAATGGGTATCGAAAAGAGCTTTGACGATCTTGGTCCTAGAATTCGGACAGTGACCATCGGATTTTGGGATTTTATTTAGGATTTATTAAGGATCTTTTGAAGTCGTAGACTTCTTTCAGGTTTTCTTAAAAAATACTTCAATATTCACTCAAGGTTTTTTGATATTCTAAAAATATTGAGGGAACGAAATTGTCGGTAAATTGCATCTTAGTTTTAGTTTATTTCAGTCTATGGAATTACAGATCCTTACAGACTAATAGATAAAAACTTAAAATAAAGAAAGAAGTATGCATATATGCAAATCAACATAGGAAATATAATAATAAACTAATGAATGCATATAAATAAATAAACAATCTTGATTTAATTAACAATTCAATAAATAAAATTAATTCAGAATAGAATATAGAATTGATTTAAAAGTTTCTCTAGCTAAAACTATATCCAAAGAAATATTTGTAAGACTAATTCGATTAAATTCAAGAGCTCTCGTGATCGGCTCATTAAGTGCGTAGTTTGTTCTTTGCAATCCTAAATTAAATAAGTCAGCATGACGCAATTTCCTTGAAGGAACATTAAAACCAATGCGTTCTAGCAAAACAGAATAATTTATTTTACCACTGATAATATCAGTTATAAAGGTCAAAGATTGCACAGTTCTTCTGCACTCAAGAGAATTTAAATCTATAAGTAAGCAACACGCTTTGTAGGAGGGTAAAGGCTGAGAAAAATTAAGTGAACGTAAAGCAAAATAAATAAATTTTTTTTGTATCCGTTCTATTCTATTAATGTGAGTGGCATAAAATGGATTCCATATAAAAGAGGCATAGGTATTCCAACCTGGAGCGAACAAAAGTAGTATAGAGAAGCTTTAGCGTATACGGATCAGTAAACATTTTACTATTACATCTCACAAAAGCCAGCAGAGAACAAGCTTTAGGAATAATGTAGTTTAAATGATCTAAAAACGTGAACCGTGAGTCGAATAAAACACCCAAATCAAGAGCTTTGTTATGTGATGTCAACTTCAAATTAGCAAGTTGATATGATGAACCAGTACAAAAGAATATCGATTATTAAGGTAGAAAGAAAAATAGAATGAAAGCCAATTCTAGCAAGTTTTGCAATTAATATGTTGTGACAAACCTTGTCCAAGGCTTTAGAAAAATCGATGTATACAGTATCTACTTGCACACCCAAATCAAATGACTTAATACAGTAATCAGAAAAGACGGCCAAATTGGTTACTGCAGAGCGGCCTTCAACAAAACCAGGTACTAATTACGTTCTGTACTGTACTCAAAAAGTTTAGAAATTGTTGAAAGCTTTGAGATTGGTCTATAATTAAGGACATCATTCTTATTGCCACTTTTATGAATTGGGGTAATAAAAGAAACTTTAAACTTATCAATAAACACACCCGTATGTAGAGATTTGTTGAAGATTAACGTGATTGGAGATAACATAGATGGCATGCAGTTTTTAATTAAGAATGACGACAAGCCATCATTGTTCAATTTAGTAAAAAATTTAAGTTTTGTTATGCTATTGACGACATCCTCATCAGTGAGAGTAAGTGAGCCAAAATCAATAGATGATTCAATATTAGCACATACAGAATTATCAACGACATCCACATTCGGATCAAAATTTGAAACAAAGAAATCAGCAAAGAAATTTGCAGTTTCAGCAGCCTTATTCGACCTTTTACCTTTTTAAAACATTGATACAGGAATAAAAGAAGAAGACTTTTTCGATAGAATAAAAATCCAAAATTATTCTTCCTTACGTATGTTGATCCTGGATACAATTCAACCTCTCAGGATAAAATTAGAATTTGCTATATTAATGTGGTATACATAAATAGCTTTTTCTGCAATTGAAGCATAAAAAATATATTTCAATCTAATTTGGTATTGAAACTGGACCCGGCTACGCTGAAAATTTGACGATTAGTTATACACAAGAGGCTCAAATCATATCCAACATCAATGCCAGATTCAGCGCCATATTCACTGGGCCAGTTCGGACCTGGGAAATTTTAATTCAAGATATATCTGTAAAAATAAACATAAACTACTAATGTATATCTCTTTTATTACTCTTAATTTAAACTACTAATTTTCTACCCACATCCCTAATAGAGCGAATGGGCGAAGATAAGAGAGTCATTGAAAATTCTATTAACATCTACACAAATTGTTTTAAATTAGAGGATGAAGTCAGTTGTGCCAAACTTTACTTCAGTCTTCCTAACCATTGCTGCGTCTTTTAGGCGGAACAACTTATGTCATATGAATATTTGCATTTAAACTGTCAACCAATCAGGAAGGTAGTACCTTGCAAATGTTTTGCGGCCCATCTCTGGTTAGGAGGAGACTTAAACTCCTTGGTTCACCTTCTCCTTTCAAAGAAAGCAGCCATTGAGAAAACAGAATAGGTAGAAATCTCCTTTCACCCGAATTTCCTCAATTAATTCCGGAATGTGGAAAAGTATTACAAAAATATCATAAAGAATATTTCGAGAATCAGTCTCTACCATTCCAGCACAATTTTGTGTAAGTTTTAATTAGAAATCTAAAGTTATGCAATGAAATTTACGCAATATCAGATTTTTCTGGAAACTATCATATAATACTGCAGCAGTGTTGCACGTTTACAAATTTCCCCTCAACTTCTCCCCAAACGTTTCATGTTGCCTTTACAAAATTTCAGTAGCTGTAGGTAAGCATTAATAATAACAAAAAATTTCACCAATGGTGCTGCTACTGCACTTTCATATCAGCAGCGACAACGTTAATGAAATGAGCGAAAAGCGAGCGAGATTGTGGAACTTTCGGAAGCGTAACAAGAAAAAAAAAAATGACAGCAGCAGAAACTTACGCATGAAATTCGTTTTCTACCAAAATGAGAGAGCGTTAATTAAATACGCTTAGCGTAAAAGTCAATAACCTCAAGCGCCTACCAAGTAACTGGCTGAATGACTGCTGGGGAGAAATAACCAAAATGAACATACATACATACATACATACAGAAACATAAAAAAGAAGTTGACTTGAATGAAATCAATTTTTAAGAAACGAGTATGTTGAAGATAACAAAACGGCAACGGTAACAACAACAATATCAACCAACAGCAGCAACAACAACGATAATAATAATAATAATAAAAAGCGAATCAGCCCATGTACCGTTGTGTTGGAAATTTCTTTCTCTTCTTTTACGTTGGCTGTGCTTAAAATGTGGGTCAAGTTATAATGAGTGAGCGAGTGAGTGGAATGAAGTGGAGTAGAGTGAGAGGAGGAAAGTGAGTGCGACCGAACTGGCTTGGTTTGGCTTACCTGACTTACTGACTAAATAATGAATTGACTGAGCGGCAATAATGGAATTTCACGAAGCGCTACTATATTTACAGAGCGAGAAAGAGAGCAGGAAGAGAGGTGAAGAAACGAAAGTGGGGGAGTGTAAAGACTTGTATTGTGTGGTTAACGCATACGTTTTCATTGTTGTTGTTGTTGTTGTTGTCATAGTGACTGATGATACTGCTGGTTAGCTGATCTTTGTCATGGCTCCTCTAAACCACTTTACAAGTCGATCATGAAACACACTGAAACACCAGAGCTTAGCTTAATCCCACAGAAATTCAAGAAACAAAATACACAATGTTGGCAAAAAAATAAAAAAACTGTGTTAAAAAATTTACTGTGTCTGTATCTGTCAAATGCCGCTGCTACTTAAATACAGCCCAACGACTTAACCAAACAATCGCAGCCAGCGCTAAAGCAGAAACTGATCAATCACAAGCTCCACAAGTCACCACTTCTTGTGACTTTCACTTAGAAAGTTCTGCTGCTTGTGGTTGGTTATATCGACTTTTTTTCATTGCTCTTTTGTTTACCTTTTTTTGGTCTTTATTTTTTGTGGATCTTTGAAATTAACATTAATTTTTTTTATGTCTTCAGCAGAAATTAATTTTATACGTTATACGAAAAATGAGGCAGAAAAAAACAAACAAATAAAATCTTTCTGCATGAAACTGGGTCAGTAGTGTTGACCGAATGAAATGATAACGTGCTGCGTGTGCTCGTAAAATTATGACTAACATCGCATTGCTGGAAGTTGAGAATATAATGAAAGGAAAATTTTTCGATATTTTCGTTGAACTAATTTTTACAATTTGAGAATACATTGCATTCGGGTTAACCTCTTACTACACGCAGTCAGTAGAATTTTATTTCGAAGATAAGCAGGGCAAAGTTTCATACTTCCTCCAAATGAGTAAGAAATTTCTTCCTGAGGGTTATGCTTGGGATCAGATTTGAAATGGGACAAATAAATATAAAGTGTTTTTTCTTAGAGATTTGTTCTTGATATAAAGGGTGTTTTTTTTTAGAAGTGTGATTGTCAATCTGGTAATATTTTTGCGGAGTTAGCCTTTTTGACAGCTGTCACTTGATTTATGCTCAGTTTGGTTTGCCATTTTATAATGAATAGACTTACTCCTGAAGAACGTTTGCAAATCGTGCAAATTTATTACCAAAATAATGGTGCGACGCATCGCGCGCTGCGACCAATATTCGGTCGACATAATCGCCCAGCAGAGTCGGTAATTTGAGCAACCATGGATCGGTTTCGCACCACGTTTACTCTAGTGAATAATGCGCATCCTCAGAGATGCCGTACAGTGCGCACCGAAGACGCTATTGCTGCTGTGAAGCAGAGTATCGAAGAAGACCCGAACGAGTCCATCCGCCATCGCGCGCAACAATTGGAGCTGTGCCCATCCACTTCATGGAAGATTTAGCGGAAAGATCTTAGTTTGCGGGCTTACAAAATTCAACTCGTGCAAGAATTGAAGCCGAACGACCATCTAGCTCGTCGTACGTTCGGTGAATGGGTCCAAAACGAGATGGCCACCGATCCCGATTTTCATAAGAAAATTTTGTTCAGCGATGAAGCTCACTTTTGGTTGAATGGGTACGTTAATAAGCAAAATTGTTGCATTTGGAGTGATTATAATCCACAAGCCATTGTTCAGACGCCGTTACATCCTCAAAAAGTCTCTGTTTGGTGTGCTCTATGGGCAGAGGGAATCATTGGTTCATATTTCTTCAAAGATGAAGCCGGTCATAATGTTACAGTCAATGAGGAACGCTATTGAGCCATGATTAATGACTTTTTCGTACCTGCATTGGAGGATGTTGATGTGGAAGACCTATGGACCTGCGCTACATGCCATATAGCCAACGAAACAATCAATTTATTGAAGGAATTGGTGAGCGCATTATCTTGCGTCGTGGGCCTGTGGCGTGACCTCCAAGATCGTGCGATTTAACACCGCTGGACTATTTTTTGTGGGATTGTGTGAAGTCGCTTGTCTACGCAGATAAGCCCGAGACGATTGGCGCCTTGGAAGAGAATATTCGGCGCGTTATTACTGACATACGGCCCCAATTGCGGCAAAAAGTGGTCGAAAATTAGGCCTCTCGGCTGGAATTTATTCGAGCCAGCCGCGGCGGCCACTTGCACGAAATCATTTTTAAAACATAATGGCAAACCCTTATCTTTCTAATAAAGCTAAATTCTAAATTCCATAACATTAAATTATATGCGTTTTATTTCTTCTTGAAAACCACACTTCTAAAAAAAAAACACCCTTTACATATAACGCTTCTTCAACGATAGCTGATTTGCGTTAAGTTTGATTTGCCATTTGACTAAGAATTGAGTTATGCCAGAACAACGATGGCAAATTGTGCAAATTTATTTTGAAAATCGTGGAATAGTTTACGAAACTAACAGTGCGCTACGCCCATTTTACTCCGAAATAATCGTCCATTCGATTACGTAATTCGAATAACTATAGATCGTTTTCGCAACACGCATACTTCAATTGATAATATGCATCCTCAGCAACGTCGTACAGTACCGCACCGAAAAAACTGTTTTTGCTGTGAAAAAAAGTATTGAGATTTTGAAGCCGCTAGAAAATCGTGTTCTTAGGGTATATATAAAGTCGCAGTTTACGCCGATAAATCAGAGATGATGGACGACTTGGAAGCCTACGTAGTTTGAAAACTTTTATTCAATTTTAAACTCAATTGAACACGAAACCGTCTATCTGCTCATGTATGCTTCGATTGTGCTTTGGCCACAAAACACAATACAAAATTTTTCCTCTGACCACGGCGTATTTAAAAGAATAAGTCATTTCTGAAATCTTTCTTTCTTATTTGATTTTAACTATCCACTGAGAAAGCTATATCACATACGGTTTAGCTTGGCTGCTTTGACTGATTAAATCTAAAAAGAAACATGTCAACGTGTACTGAAAGCTAAGGCTCTGTTCAGAGCTAAACTTTAACTTAACTAATGCTTGGTTTTCACAATGTCTTATTCCCTGTCAAAGAGGGAAAAAGAGAGAAATTTCTATGTGAAATTTGCCAACATGCTGGCAAATTTGATAGAATTTGACATAGTGAAAACCAGGCATTAGTCTTAATTTTAGTGTGAAATTTGCCGGAATTTCGGTCTGAATCGCGTCTCAAGTTTTTGCTTGATTTTTGTTTTGATATTTTGCCATAATGTCATATTCCCTGTCAAAGAGGGAAAAAGAGAGAAATTTCTATGTGAAATTTGCCAACATGCTGGCAAATTTGATAGAATTTGACATAGTGAAAACCAGGCATTAGTTTTAATTTTAGTGTGAAATTTGCCGGAATTTCGGTCTGAATCTCGTCTCAAGTTTTTGCTTGATTTTTGATCTGATATTTGGTTTGATTTTTGTCTGAAGTTGTTCTCTTTTTTGGACGGAATTTTGGTCGGATTTTTGCTTGAGCTTGGTCTGAATTTGATTTTCTGCGTTTTGATTTAATTTTTTGGTCTGGATTTCGGTCTAATTTTTTGTCTCAATTTGTTGTGTATTTTGATAAATTTTTTTGGACTGGGTTTTAGCTTAGATCTAGAGCTTAAGCTAGACCTGGGTCTGGTTTTTGATCAGGATTTTATTTTAGTTATTGGTTGGGTAGCAATCCTGATCAAATTTTGGATTACAATCTGCCTACAGTCAGGAAGTGTAATCATTTCGTCTTGTAATTTTTAAAAAATTATTTTTTTTTTTGGTATTTGTTAACGCGACATTTCTCATAGTGAATATTTGTTGCAGTATAAGTTTTTATGTCCCATCCGAGTTCACAGAAAAAAGAATTAAAAATATACCAAATCCAGGAATTTATTTAACAATCATTCAGGAAGTGAGAATAATGTTTTACTTTGGCCGAATTTTAAAATAAAGTTCACCCGTCTCCGCTAGTATTCGGAGACATTAACGAATAAATAAATAACTTATTTTTTTGTATCAAATAATGAAATATTAACAAAAAAAAGGATTCAAAATATCCCTCCTGACTATATCGGTTGACCCTAATATCACAATAAATTGATGGATTATGTCCATTGTGAACAGAGTGTTGAAAATACAAATTTTGGCTCGAAAAAGATATTAATTTTGAAAATATCTTTTTTTTATGTTTTAACCCTTTGGCCGTATGAAACGTTTGTTCTACTTTAAAGTCTCTAAATTGCCTGCTTTAAAGTTTCTAAATTGTATAATATAAAATTTGAATTACAAATACAGAAAGAATAGTTCCAAGATATCTGCCCGCGATTGATTGGTTTATTTTCCTCCTAAAAAAATAGCAGCTTCCTGTTTATTGATACAAATGGTGATATTGATATATATCATAGATAAGAAAGACATGGCATTCCCTCAAGACGAGTCTGAGTCTCTTCAAGTAAATAGTGTAGGGTCGTAGCTAAAACTTCACATTTCTGTTGCTGAGTAGTATGACATAATAATAGAACAGTCTAAACTGCATCCCTAGCGAAAAGTGACGTATTCTTACCCTATTTGTGCCTGAACCATTGTAGAAATTGAGTCGCTCCGCGGAGACTTTTGGTTCCTAGCGATGTTCATTAAAAATTTTTCAACTAATGTATCACGCCGATTGAAAGACCCAAATGTGTCTACCTAGCATTAGATTATATGTTGCGCCATACGTGTGTACCTTTTGCGTCTTGCATTGTAAAATTATTAGCTTAAAGGGTTATATACACACACTTGTGTTGGCAGAAAAAAACGAAAAATTTTTATTGCATTTTCTCAAAGTACATTCTCTTGAAAAAATATTCTCCAAAATTCATAGAAATCTGAGCACTACAACCAAAGTTACAGCTGCCAACAGCACGCTACTTCCAACTACCTACTAAGTTTAAACGCGGTTATCTCTAAACCTTTTTTTTTCAAAAAATGCGGTTGCAGTGAGCACAGTTTCTCATGAACCGCGAACCTGATCAGTCTAAATTTTGGCAGGCATATTTATAACCATAATAGCCTCTGAGTGAACGAAGGATTTTTAATTTCAAGCAAAACTTTTCTTTCTTGCGGCAAAGTCCGAAAGCTCAAACGTTCAAAAACCAAACTTTTTAGAAAAACGATCACCATTTTTGTAAAAAAGTTGACTCTGCAAAATCCTTCGTTCACTCAGAGCGTAAAGGCACAAACTACAGTTTTTTTTCGTTTTTTTTATTACAGATAAGCAGCTCCTTCTTTATCATGCTCACCGCGAGAGATGTCGGGAAAATTGTGTTTTGGCACAATGGCTGTAGTGACTCCAGTTATAAATATTTTCTTTTTAAAAATTCATGAAAGACCTTATGACATGTATTAATAAATAAACCTTTAGCTTTTAAAAATATTGTGTGGTTCTCCCAAGAAAAAAAAATAGTAAAAATGCCCTTTTTCTCGAGCACAAATGTATATAACCCCTTAAATTCAAAAATAGGGCTCTGTTCTTTTGAGAATTCTCAAACTACAGCTTTATTAGATTTATAAGATATTTTGAGAGTCCTAAAAACTCCTGAAGTCTTTTGCCTACCACAACCACGATATTGCCAAATTCATCATGCATTTGTGACGTATTAATTTTGGGTACTCCAGGAAAATGGAACTAAATGATGAAGCTTGGTTGGAGACCCGGAAAACAAATCGCAGTTCATAGTATGGAGCCCAAAAGGTGGAAATCTATGCGTTAAAAAGACGATTTTGAGAAATGTTTCGAAAAAAAGGCTCTACCGACTAAAGAAATGTGTGGAATGAAAGTTATGTAGGGACAACAAAAAATAATGAAAATTAAAGATAAGCAATTTTAGATTTAGCAATTTTTTTTTCTGTTTTTTTCTAACTAATTTAAAGAAATTTCGTTAGTACCTCCGTATATAATTTCATATACTGAAGAGAGTTGGCTTGAGATGACAATTTAACACTTCGGCATTATGAGACCCTTCCACTCGTGTCGTATATCATACACAATATGAATGTATGGGAGAAATTAGCCATAGGTCCAGAAAGGATGTTGCTGGCATTATCGTAAAATACCGTCTAGAATTCTATTTTTAAATGGATCTACATTATTGTGATATTTCCAGTGCAAGGCAACTTGAAAAACCACTTGAACACTTCAACTATAATGTGCATATCTTTATTTGTACTCATGTCTATGTATGTATGTATATATTTCTCAAAAAGTGAAACTCTTTCAAATCAATAACGTCAATAAGTAGCAAAACTATTATCATCTTAAAATATTTTTGTGTTTTTATTTTTGCAAATTTAATATTTAAAGTGTGTGCAAAAATAATGCGCGCACATGCACAGAAATAAAAGCAAAACACTTAAAAGTGGCGAACTTCCTTTTGAAATTCAATAGCAACAACAACGATAAACAAAATAAAGTACAAACATTTTTTATGAATGATGGTGGCGGCGTTGATTTTGGGCGTTTGTATTAATTACACATTAAATTAACAGACACAAATACAAATATGTCAAAAATACACCGCATTTGCATGTGTATGTGCACAGTGAACGCATTAAATAAATAAAAAATTCATTAATTTATTTTCAATTTCATTTGTCATACACATGTACATACAACAACAACAAAAATGAAAACTAAAAAATCAACTACAACTATTTTTCATTTTTTTAATTTTATTTTGAACTTTTTGAAATCAAAAAGGTCAATGACATGGACTACATTTTATGTTGCTCGCATTCGCTGCTGTTGTTGAGATAGTTTTTTTTTCTCTTTAGAAACTATGACTGCCACTACATACAGCAACAACAAAAAACTTGAATTCACTTTCTATTCCATTGAAAAATTTTTAAAAGTGAAACAAAAAAACAAAAAAAGAAGTAAAATATAAGAAATGAAAACTGAAAATAAAAAAAAAAAAAACTCAACACAACAACGAAAGTGGTAAACAACTTGAAGAGTTTCAGTGTTTTACGTTCATTGAATATAACAACAACAATACCAACTACAACAATAACACCAGCACAGTATATTGTATATTAACGGAAACTGCTCTTAACTGCTGCCAAATAGCAGTAACAGCAGCCAACTAGCCAGCCAGTCAGTCAGTTGGCCTTTTAGCCAGTTAGTCATTTAGCCGCTTTGAAAGCGGTTCAAATGTATTTTTAACGGTTTCCGTTGTATTTTTCATTGTTGCTGTTGTTACTTGATTTGTATTTGCTTTTTATTGTTGTTGCTTTTATTTTATTTTATTTTTTTGTTAAAAACTCATTTGAATTTGTAGTGGAAATTTCACCAAAAACGAAAGAGAAAAATGTTAAAAGTTTCTTATAAATAATGAAGTCAAAATGTAAAGTCTTTGTCCGGCGAATTTATGGAACTTTTCTTCATTTTTAGATAAGGTTTTGTGTGTTTGTTTACACTATGCAGCATGAAGATTAAAGTGGTCCGAAAAACTCGGGTTTTAAACTAATACATATGTCACAGTTTTTTTCAAGTTCTCGAATAAGGTATGCTAGGGATCGAGTATGTTTATCACGATTCAAAACAAAAAACGACACATTTTCAGTAGAAGGTAGACTTGACTTGGAGCTGCAAATGGAAGCTATTTTCAATCATTGAAATCGCATTCAATAAAACATGTTTTGTGATTGCATTTTGACTTTATATTTCCACATTGTTATACCATTAATCTTTTTTCTATCACTGACTAAGCATGTACTAGGTGCAGTCACATTTGACTGCAGATCTAAAATTTGAAATCATAGCTTGACCTTAGCAGACATTTTGTCTTCATATGAGGACAACAGTTTAAAAATCTTAGAAAAATCCACTTAACATCATATTTGGATTGAAAACTTTTTAATTCAAAGCTCTAATGTTTTACTATTGCTTCACAGAATTTAATGTATTTTGGACGACTTTTCGTCAAAGAATAGATCAAATGAAAAAGTGTGGTCTTAAAGGATTTGTTTTTTGGCACACACAGGAAAAAAAACTTATGCTTTTTTTGTCTAAGTTAACTTGGGTAGTTTTGCTTATATTAAGCTGAATAACTTGGATTAAAAAACCTGCGTTTACTGACAATTTATCTAAGCTTAGGTAATATAAGTTTCCATGTTGACTTGTATGCCACACATTACATATTATAGTATTATGAAAAATATAAATATGTTCACTCAGTAAAGAGCTTAAGCGAAAAACAAAAGTACTTGGCCAATTTACCCCATAAAAATAAAAAAAATGATTTACCAAAGTACTTAGGTGAATCGCACAAATTTTTCTATAATTTGCCCAACTCAATTAATAGAAGTTTTGTCTACGTTTTCTTTGGTAAGCTATGAGAAAACTTAAGTGAATCAATTTCGCCTAAGTTTTATTCAATTTACACTCTATTTTACTACAATTTTACGTAAGTTTTTACCTGTGTGTAGCAAAAAAATGCAAAATTAGTAAATAATTTTCTCGAAACAAATGCAATTGTTTATACAAATTGTAAAGAAGACGAACAATATTTTCTGATCAACGTTAAAGTCTTCAAAGATAAATTTTTTACCTCAAGGGAGGGAGGATTAACAATCCCTTTGCAACCTCAAGGACGAACGAAATCATTAAATATTAAATTATATACTGTAATTTTTTTGTATTCACATCTGGCTTAAATCATATTTGAATAATAATGCTTTCACAAATAATCGACTTCATTCGGAGACTTCAATGATATAAAATTTTTTTTAAGAATTTCTTAGAAAAAAAAAATAAGTGATTTATCGAATTTTGTTCGAAGAATTTTTCAAATCGTATAATTTTTACTGGTGTCGCAAGAAGTTGAAAGCTTTTAAGTTTTTAAAAATTTAGCAAAAATTATATGAATTATGGTAGACACTTCTAAATTTTAAACATCTTTCGGTACCAAAAAACAATTATACGATTAAAAAAATTATTTTGCATTATGTTTATATTTGTAAAGAGCTATAACAGAGCTATAAAATTTGAAAAAAATTTTGGGTGAAAAATTGAAAAAGAACCGAAATTTATGGTTCCAAATTCCACCCCTTTAGGAACCAAGGCCGTATTTAGGGGGAGGGTTTTGAGGGTTCTGAGCCCCCCCCCCCCCCGAAATGTGGAAACTTTATTCTAATTTTTGAGATTAATTGCCAATGGATGGAAAAAAAGTCAAAATAAAATCAATTTAACAATATTTTTTACTTCCATCGGTTTTTTTTCTAAAAAGTCAAATATAAAAAATAAATTTGAAATCTTAATTACACTATGCGATCAAATCCGATTTGTTTTCTTCGACATGAGGTTTGACTACGGATTCAAAAAGAGAAGGTGATACTGAGCGCTCCTGCATTCATAGTTTTTCTAGGTCAGTAACTGTTTTTGATTTAAAGTTTCGTCCTGAATCAGTTTAAAAAGTTTAAAAATTAATAAAAATATAAAAAAATTATCGGATCCTTGTAAAATAAGACTTGCTTGAACCCCATTTTTTTTCCTAAAACGTGACGTGATGGGAAGTTTTTGACCTCAGATTCGTGTTCAACGTGAAAAATTCTTTCGCAAAAACTTCATCTTATTAGCAAAACCCATCTTAAAAATAATTTTTTAACGCATTATTGCTCAGAGCACCACGACTAGAAAGATCTCTTTCAATGCTGTGACTTCACGAATTTAGGGAATATAAGCCAACCTCATCCGGGTTCCTTATCATTGATAATGGCTCAAATTCCCAATGATGATCATTTGAAAAAAAAGAGCCTTTACTATTTTTGGTAATTTTTTTGAGGTTGGGTACATCATCAGTAGTGGGAAGTCAATGAGTTAATGAAATTATGTCCCTCACGATAAAAAAATGCACTAGAATGCAAATTGAATAATATTTATTTGAAAAAATTTAATTTGATTATTCTGGGAATTTTTTGTCACTTTTGGCCATTTTTTTGAGGTTAAGAATAAAGAAAAATCGGAAAATTTTTCCTAAAATTTTAATTTTATAGGGTCCATCAAATGTATCATTGATTTAATTTATTGTATTTCAAAATCAGTTTGATAAAAATTATTTATGAATATTTTCTGAACCCCCCCCCCCCCCGAAAAAAATTTCTGGCTACGGCCCTGTTAGGAACCATATTATAGCCTGAAGATATTATTTGATTTCAAAAATTATGTTTCTGTTGTATTCATCTAGATGAGTAGAAACATTTTTGCGCTGTAATTTTCCGATTTAATGCCATTCCTGGCTAGGTATGAAAAATCTAGCTGGTCAAAATTCGAAAAATCTAATGTCTCGGTTTGAATCTAAAAGTATATGGGTTTACTTTTAATATATCCCTCATCATAAGCCATATTTAGGATATTTTAATTAGGCGAAGGACCTGGCTGTACGACCGTCGAAAGTTGCAATATCCTGCCGATAGTTTCAATATTGTTGAAAATGTGTTGCACATAAAGTGTAATAACTTAACCAATCCTAAAGCTAGACCTTTATTTTTGGTCTAATATTAAAGAAAAAATTTTACACTATAAATGGTTGTGATAAAAAATTAATTTACCACTTTCTTAAACCTAAAAATGCAATGAAAAAATAATACCTTTCTTTTAGCACTTTATTTTTTTTAATGGATGAGAAAAAGAAGCTCCAATTTGCTCCGAGTGAAAATAAAAACCATCATATTATATGAAGCATCTTCCTTAAAATAAGGTATGAGTGCTTTGCGCTCTTTGCCACAGCTTTAATAACAAGCAAAAATATGACATCACATAGTATATATTAAATCATAGGTTGTTATTTAAGGGGTTATATTTAACCAATTTTAAACGGTAGTCAGAAAAAAATTGGTATACGGAGTTAGTCTAAAGCCTTATTGACTCTGTATGAAAAACTTTTTGATCGGAAAATTACAACGCCTACCTCCAATGTAAATGTATGTGAAATTTAAAAAATGCAATAACTTTGAACCCATTACAGATATAATCATTAAATTATATGCGTTAATATATATTGTCTTCAACATCAGTCATGCTAAAAATTAGAGCTATCCGACCATTATCACGCATATCACTCATATATAAATACAATTACAAGACACTGATATTTTATTTTTATTTTTTTATTACGTATTTTTAAAGTTTCACATGTATGAGAGGTAGGCGTAATAACATTTCAATCGTGGTAATTTTTACCATGATATATTGATATGCTATTATTTAGCTATATCTGCAATGGGTTCCCAGTTATGGAGTTTTTCAAATTTTGCATATACGGGAGGTGGGCGTGGTAATAATCTAATCTATCCCATTTTTGCAATGATATATGGCAAAAATAATGCTCATAAGTAAACAAAATTTCATGATCATATCTATAATATATACCAAGTTATATCCTTTTCGCGGTTTTTTTTTGTATGAGAAGTAGGCGTGGTAATAGTCCGATCATTATAATTTTTCATGCAGTGATTGCTAATGACCCCATAATCGAATGGACTAAATTTTAGAATTTCGGAAAGTTAAAAACGGATTTGGTTCCATAGTGCAGTGTTTTGGATAGGAGCATCTCGTTTGTTGTAGGCGCTACAGAACGAAATCCGAGTATTTGACTTTTTTAAATGAAAAAGTATTTATAGAAACTACAAAATATGTTATCTAATTCACACTTTTCAGTATATCGATGGTTATACGTTGACCCCTCGTAAGTAGTTTTTCACCACTTTTGAAAGAAACGGAAAAAAGCAGTAAATAAATAGAAGGAATATGTAAAATTGATTTTCAAATAATTTTAAATAAGAAAAAAATGTTTTTGGAATTATTTTATTTTATTTTAAACTTATTTAAATATAAGGTTATTGTCTTGTCTTCCAAAAGTGTTGAAATAGTACTTATGAGGGGTCAACGTATGACCATCGATATGTACCTATTGAAAGGAGTATATAATTTATTTCAAAAGGACAATTCAATTCACATTTTCCTATATTTTACTTTCAAAATAAATAAGTCTTCTTGTGGGACCATTTAATAAGCAATAATAATTTTTGTGTTAATCACTATTGCTATCAAGTCAAGAGTCTGCGAAAACCTAGCATGGAAAATTTAAATTTGCTAGAAATTACATAATTATACTTAAAACCAATAAACAAAAAATACATAAATTTTGATCATCAGTGTCATTTACTGTCACTGTTTTCATATATTCGTATTGTAATTTCTCTAATTTGAATTTGCAAATTTTTTTTAGGTATTTATTTAAATTTTTTTTGTTTATTTATTTTTATTTTTTCTTGTTAATTTAATTTTGATTCATCATAATCTGTTGTTGGTTTATGTTTATCTGAAATATTTTGTTAAATTTTTATTTGTCTACTCCAGTTTTATGTTACGTGTTACATTTTTATTAGGAAGATGGTAATTCACGTGTCTACTGCACACTATTACGTTTATAATTGTGTATATATATTTTGATTATTTATTTTTTATAGATTAGTCATCAGTTTATATTAAATATTTTATATTGTAAGTAGTTTCAGTGCATTCGATGTGTTTGCAAATATTACAAGAAAATGATTCATATTGAATTAAAAAGTTTTAGATAAAGGGATTTAGAAATGCCATACAGTGCGTATGAGTAATATCAATGATAGAATGCATTTATTATTTAAAAGCGATTACATTTATTTTTGTTATGAGATACTCATAGCACAAACAAGACGTACTTTTTGATACTAAAGGTTAACGCTGAAATGTCATTATCTGAATAAATAATATTTAAAAAGTTGAAATTGATTTTGTTGGTACTATTTCATATAAAATTTAATTGTGTACTGAAAACGATCTGAAGCTTCCGTAATTTTCCGGGCTTTCCTATTTATATTTATTTTCAAAAATTTGATCTTTTAACTCATTTACACTTGTGAAACCTTCAAGAAGGCGAGAACTTCGAATTCATTTAAATTGTCTAGAAATGTATCCTAAAACAAAATTTCTCTAAAAATATTTTTAACTTATTTTTTTTCTCATTCATATTTTTTGATTTTCGTTCCAATTTCAATGTACTACAGTGAAAATGAACTTGCCACAACACATATTGCGTGTTGTAGGTCTGCTAAAAAATAGTTGCAAGGAATTTCCAATACACCCTCAAAATCTTGTCTTAGAGCCAAAAACCCGATTTTCAGAAATCTGTGAATAATATCCATTAGACATGTTAAAAGACAATTCTTTCAAACGATTTCGTGTAAATGAAATACATTATATTACTGTGAAAATTTTGGGTGCTGTAGTCCAAAACATCAAGAGAACTCAAATTTTTTTTAATATTTGTTAAATAAACCATATTTTGCTCATATATTTTGTTCAAAAATAAGATTGTTTGCTTTTCAAAACTACGCTCAGTTTTGCTATGAATGGTTTCAATTTGACCAGAATCGGATCAAATTCCATTAAGTTATGTAAATTTCAAATTAGATGAGTCGCTCAATTTTCCGATACAAAAAATTAAAATGCTCTCTTTAGTGTCGAGAGCGAACCGCGCTGAAATTTTTAAACTTTTTTTTGTCGTTTCCTACTAAATACAATCTAAATATCTCATTTCAAAGGAAAAAGAGTTGGAAAATTTTTTTGTTTACTAGATATCAATGGTACACATATGTGTACTTTGGCTGTTAGCGCTGTAAAAAGTTACTGGTTTTTACTGAATTAAGTTTATAAATGAATATCTTACAAAGGATGATAAGAACGAAATAACTTCTACCTAATTTTTATCTTCGATCATCTAATGAGTAATTGAATCGTAATGTTCAATTTCTTCTCGTGATAACTTAGAAATCGCAAAATTTCTTATAACTATACTGAGCTTAAACTCTTTCTTACAACAAATACAGAAGGACTTAATAGCATTGGGTACAAAACAAAATATTGTGCGGTGCAGTGTTTCCAGGATTAATGTTTCATTCGTCGAATGATTTTCTTTATTCTCAGTTGTTGCCAAACTTTATAAAGGATGGCACTACATTATTCGAAATAATACATGCAAAAAATATCTTTGTTTATCGTAAAATACAAAACAAATATATTTTTTCTAAGCAACAGAACTTTTACTATCAATAAGATTCATTTATGAATCGCATATTCAACGGAAGTGGAAATGGCTTTCGGTTTGTTTTGACGGGTACAGAAAATGCTATGTTTACTTCGCTCTAACTTTGAGAACTATTTTCCGATCTTTTCGAAATTGATCCTTGATTAAGTTAGGAATACTGACTAAAAATTATAATAATATTATTAAAATTGATTAAAAACTGTTGATTTTATAAAATTTTTTGTTTTGTATACTATGGAATTTTAGTCAATTTTTATCAGTTAATTCATAAAAAAATTGTGTTTCATGTAGTTTTTTCCAATCGTTATTATGTCTAGACTTCATTTTTTAATTTTCCATTAAAATTTTTTTTTTTGTATGAACAGCCAAAGTACACATAATATCGTCGCCTGAGAATTGATTTGGCGTAAAGGTATATTAATTTGTACACATATACGCCAAATCAATTCTCAGGCGACGATATATGTACTTACTGTTTCAAAGCGAATATCACATAAATTTAAGACTTAAATGCATACATTTCTTTACATCCTAATTGAATAATATTTTCACTTTACGTTTTTATAAAATTTTATAATATTTCTTTTATAAACAATAACTTATTAATTTATCAACAAAAATGTCATTTTTTCGCGATATTGCTTTACTTCCGACTTAAAAAAAAATGCGCAAAACATATTTTGTTTAGTAATTAGAGAATATCGAATATGTGCTCTCAATTCCACTAGATTTTAAGAGGAATAACTAAATACTAATATTAAAAAATTCATAAAAACTTGAGTCCACATATGTGTACTTTTTCATCGAAGAGGTTAAGGCAGTTTTGAAAATCAAACCAAAAATTCCTACTATTGGACAATATATGTGCTTCAAAATTTGGAAAAATTCTAAAAATGGGTGTCCCCGAGATATTTATTATTACAGCTCCAGTATTTTTTACAATAATCTAATATTTTTTTTTATGTATATTAATCTATATAGTGTATTTTTCTATTTGAAAAAACATATATCCTTAAAAAAGATTAGAAAAAAATGAAGTTTCAACTTAATAAAACTTTTTTTTGACCCTATGTCTTGGGGTATATTGGAAATTCTCATTAAGCAATTTGTTTTATTTGATTCGACCTAGAACCTATACTACGTCGCTCGAAAACTTCATTAAAATTTTTCTTTTCCTTTATCACATTGTGTTATTTTAGGTTTCTAAATATATTTATAGTGCCTATTCAAGCACCAAGAAACAAAAACAATAACAAAATAAAAAATACTAACACTTATGGCAAACTGCACCTAAGACCCAATAATGTTTTTTTTTTTGTTTTTTACATGACTGCCTCTTGGACTTGGCCAGCACACACACACACACTCATACACACTGATAATGCATTAAGTGCCAATAAATATATAAAATTGCATTTGTTTTTCTTTTTATGACTTTCGCAGAAAATTGGCATTAGACGAGAAAGTGTGACTGCACAAAAGTACACACTCGCATTCATACATAGCCATGCTGACATTCCCTCGTATGCATTCCCTCCTCCACCTGTAATACCAGCATGTTAAATCTATCTATAGTACGTAGAATGAAATGTAAATTAACAACAATAATTTAAAAGGGAAAACATTAGTACACTACCGAAAAAATGCTTAGGAATGATTTCTAGGTTTTAGAATGTCGACTTGAAGCAAAGGCTAGTGTGCGTCTCCGGGTCCGATGCTCGGCACGGTCAAATTTTATAAACAAATAAAATTTCAAAAACCTTCTGAGCCTCGGAGAAAAGAAATATTTAGCATATTATATTGTGGTAAAAATATTTCTAGGAACCTTACTACTTTGTGTCTTTAGGGTTTGGTAATTTCACCCATTTCTATCTGTATGCACTTTGTCAATGGTATGGAAGGTTCATCACTGTTCTAGACCAGTATTTGGCTTTTTAGGTTTATATTAAAAAAAAAACTTTTGCACTTAAATATGTGCGAAAACAAAAAAATCAGTGACAAATGCACAGTCTTTTCCAGGCAGAATCGTATGCGAAATAAATAACTTTAATTTTGTATGCACTAACATGCACATTTAGTCGCCATTATTCTAGAATCATAACTTAGTTTTTTTCAGTGTTAGAAATAAAATAAACTCTTTTCATTATTTTTAAGTTGAAACTCATTTTGTGCATAATATTACAAGTAATTGGTAAAAGAAAGAAAAAAAGTTATGGGCTAAAACATTAGAAATGAATGTATGCAAAAAAACGAACGGATGAACGTGTGTAGGTATAAAGATGGACAGACGTGAGACAGACGAGATATGCACGTTGACAGACAAACAGACAGACAAACTTGCAGTTTTCTATTCCTTTTTTTTCTTTTTTCTTTTTCGTATTCTACAATATCGTGGGCTAATGAAAATATCTATGTAGTTGTTCTATCAACTTTTTTTTCCATTATTATTCTAACTAACTTTTCACTTTTCAATTGGACTTGATTTGCTTATTATGTGCACATATTGTTATTGTTGCTGCATTATATTAAAACAATTTTTATCATTTATTTACATTTATTTCTAAGTCACACAACAACAAAAGTGTAAAAAAATGCATTTCACTGCAAGAATGCGAAATTACCCAACAATTCTTGTATTTTGTTTAAGTATGTCTAAACATACAAATGTGTATTTTATATTTAGTAAGTGAAGAAATATTTATAAACTTGGTCTATAGAACCTGTGCAGTCTAAAGCATATACATATGTATGTATTACATATTAGTATGTAATATGTCTTCATTGCCTAGGAAGAGAGAAAAGGGCAAAGCATACTGCAGGTGTAGTAACACATACATACACATGTATGTATGTTTATAAATATAAATAAATAAAATGCTTGTACGTGCTTTTGTGGCATATTTTGGCCTAGTAATGCTTTCATATTGGCCCATAAAAAAATTGCTGCTGTTGATTTTGTTGTTGTTGTTAAGATTGTTATTTGTATGTATGTATATGTGTATATGAAAATGAGGCAACACTTTCATATTCTAAACATCAACATTATTTTTGTGGTATGGTTTGCTGGCAATTGTTTCTATACACATATTTTATACTTATGCATATTTGGTATGCCATGAGGAAAATCCGAATCAACTTACAATGTATGGGTAGAAAATAAAAAATAAATAGTTGTGTGTGTGTGTGTGTGCGTTTCGATTGCAGGGTGTGTACAAAATGTTGGTATGTACCAAGAATAAGTCAAGTGCAATTTTGAAAAACAAAAAAAAAAAAAAAAATATTGTAATCGTCCATATGGTTTTTGTTAGATGTATGTTTGGTATCTCTATATTTGAAAAGTTTACAATAAGAGATTTTACTTTAAACATTTTTGAAAATTTTTTTTTTTAATGCAAATAAAAGTTTCACGACTGCGGGTATAATTTCTGTGGCCGTCCAGACTAACATAGATGTAAACAATTTTCATAGTCAAGCAATCCAATCATTCCTGTATATCTACTATATTGATAGAAAATTTTTAATCTTTAAATGTGAGAGAAGAAAAAAATTAAAAATCAAATGAAAAAATAACTCAAGATTTTTATTTATATTTTAAAAATAATTTTTTTCATAAGTTTTTTGGTTTCTCAAATACTTACCTACAAAAGCAAGAGCTAAAATGTGATAAAAATTTTTATTAAAAACATGCTTTTATTTAACTATTATATTTAATTTAATTCGTCAAAATTATTTATAGTGTAAATTTTATACCCTACAATGAATAAAAATTGAGATTACTTTTTATTTTTATTATACTTCAATTTTAAAAAATAAAACTTTTATTCCTTCTGGGTCATTCTATTACAAACAATACTATGGGTAAAAAAATAAGTATTGTCGTTTATGGTTAATTACACAGCGCAACAAAAATCTTATGTGGGAGATTTTCCAAAGGTTTTATAGTAATTTAGGGACGCTGATCGACGACCTCGATAGTCTAGTGGGTAGTGCACTAGACTTACATCTGAGAGGTTTGGATTCGATTCCCGTCTTCATCTGGTGGTTAATTCTCATAACCTTCTTATATTCATTGTCATTCATAAGAAGTGTATGAGAATTATAAGAAATTGCAAGTACACACCTTGGTTGTTAATGGCAAAACCACCGAGCTGATAAAAAATTGCCACACCGCCATTCGGAATCGGTGTTAAACTATAGGTCCAACTATGTGGTATCACAATTGACCGTTCACGTCTGAGTGTGTCTCTCGATAGCCACTCCAACCTATGGTCGCTGGTCACGATTGCGTACACTTTTTCTCCATCACCTCTAGTTCTTGAGGGGTTCTTAAGAAATTTGTTTATCTTAACAGATATGAATCATTTTAAAATCGTTGAAAAATCTCTCGCATAAGACAAAAATTGAAATTTAGTTGCACTGTGTTAAAATCCACATATTATTATACTTCACAAAAGTAAAGTTAAGAGGTAGCGATGGAGATTAAGACTAAAATCAGAGAATGTCAACATTTTGATGCGTTTTTGGGTAGTGTATCTCCACATTTTTTATCTCGACCTCTTGACTGTAAAAGGTGGTTTAGTACCCTCGACCAATGTGGTAGTGGCTAACAATCAAGTGAGGTTGTGGCCAAGGTGGCATTGTCCGGGATGTTATTATACGGAGTGGCCTTAACCAAGGTATATTCGTATATTAAAATATTTTAATATTATTTCGTATCTATGTATATGATTAATTTTGTACTATCTCAAGAAAATAGGCAGGTGTGAAGCTTTGTTGGTATTGTAATATTTCCTCCCTGGAATCTATTTATCTGTTAGAAACGTGCTTACTTGCATAAACTATATTGGAGCGATGAAAAATAGCAAATTTAATCGAATACATAACAAATGAGCATTTTAAAAATATAGCTGAGTGTCGTCAGGGTTGGAGCGTGTTTTGACTTTTGCTCATAATTTCCGTTGCAAATCGAATATTTATTAATGTTGCATATTGTTAAAAAGATCTCCCAAATTGCAATGCTGTTTGCTGAAGATTAAAATATAATTGGATTAATAGTTCAGGTGCTATGGACATTTACAAAAAACAAAAGTTGTAGTCAGGGTCGGTATACTGCAGTCAGGGTCGTAGCACTATAGAAAATCAATAAGAAATGAAGGAAATGATTGGAAATAACATTAACATTTTGATTTTTTTTTTTTATTTAATTGATAATATTTTACAAATTACAGAAAAATATAACTTTTATAGTTCTAACCACTTTTTATGAACTCGTGGACCTTTTTTGGTAAGCCTTCCATTAGAGATTTGATAGTTGTTTCAGACACCTTTGTGGAACAGTTTGCCCATCTCCTTTTAAAATCTTCAATAATTTGGGACATCTTTTTTGTGCTCTTCAAGTTTCTTTTCACAAGAGCCCAATATCTCTCCACTGGTATTAGCTCCGGACAATTTGGAGGATTGGCCTCTCTTGGTACAAAAACTATGTTATTACTTTGGTACCACTCCAGAGCTTTCTTGCCGCAGTGACATGATGCCAAATCGGGCCAAAAATATGTGGACACATTGTGCTCTCTTATGAAAGGAAGAAGTCTTTTTTTCAAATATTATTTGATGTATATTTCGGTATTTATAGAGCCCACTGTAACAAATGACTTGCTTCTTTTGTCGCAACTGCATATAGCTTGCCATACAAGGAATTTTTTTAGGAAATTTTGTCTGCTTTTGGATTCTAAATTGTTCGACATTTCCTCGAGCATCAGCAACATAAAAATTTTGACCTGGAAGCTGCGTAAAATCTGCCAGTGCATACGTTTCGTCGTCCATTATACAACATGAATATTTTTGGCAGCATTCCTGTCAGGAAATTTTTGGACTTTGTATGTTTTCAAACCTGCATTGGCTTTAACTTTTCGCACCAAATAGTCAGAGTACTGGTCTAACCGCAAGCTTTTCTACCAGATGTGTTTGGAGATCTTTTCAATATGCTTTCTATTTTCTTGGCTTTCCCAATATCATGTGGTCCTTGTTTTCTTCCCGAACCAGGTTTCCTATCGATGGTCAAATTCTTCTGAAACTGTTTAATAACATTGGAAACAGTTTGACGACAGACCGTCAATTCTTTGGCCAATTTTTTGTAGAACCAATTTGGATTTTTTTCAAAAATTTTTAATAATCTTAAGACGTACTTCTTTTTCTTCACTCATTTTGATCAAACTCACAATACATCAACATATTTGTTATTAAAAATAACAACTGACATATTTTTCAAAGATAACTAGATCAAAAAAATTTTTAAATTTTACACCCAAAAAAAATTATTAGGTAAAACGTGTGTTAAGATTTTTTCAATCTCACTCCTTAATTCCACTTCTTAAACCTTATCGAAGAATTTATTTAGGTTAACTTACTTTGATGTTTGTATGTTATTTTTTAAATTAGTCCACTTTTTCTGGCACTGTTAAAAAGTGTTTTTACTCTTCTTTTAACACGTGGTCACGTAACACTTATATATACTTTACGCTCTGAACTCAAAATGGCATGAAAAGTTTTCTTTCGTCATGAAAAACAATACTGTATATTAACTTAACGGGCGCCAGTGAGATACAACGCAGAAAACGACACTGTCCCGACCCTAACAGCGCCCCGACCATGACAACACTCCCCTACTATAATACAAATTAAAATTCAAACATTATGTTGGAACCCCAAACGTCAGGGAATTAAGGTAATCCACTTGCGTATTTCAAGCTCAGTTAAACTTTTAAACATAGGCATGGCACTACTGTAATTTCGAGTTCTTTCACTTTGACATCACATTAGTTTAACAAACCAATTTTTAATCTGTAAGCATACTGATGTTAGATTCATTGAAAGTTGAACCAACTACAGCTATGAAGTTTATGTATTAGCTTACGAAAATAGGGGGAGGGGAGGGGCTACAATTTTTAACTCAACCCAAATACATGCATTGTAAAACTATAACTAATGAACCGTATAACCATGATTTTATAGTATTTTGAACAACGTTGCCAGTGACTAAACAAAAATCTCCTAAAAACATTTTAGCCATCATATTAATATATAAAAAAAATTAAATTAATTTATTTATGTTTATTTTTGATAGCTTTCTTCTTCTTCTGTGGCGGTTGCTGCTGCTACTTCCTTATCAAAAACTTAAAAACTGCGCATTATATTTCTTTATGTAAATTAAAGCTCATCACGACAACTCGTCCGTCGTCAGTCTTGGTCTTTCACGTAGTCGCCTCTTTGAGCGAAGCCTTTTCTTTTTTTTTCATCGTTTTTGTCGACACAGCGATAGTAAAAACTTATGACATCACAAAAATACGAAACAAGAAGAGTTCAATGGACTTTTGTAAAATCGCTTCACCCAGCAAAATGCTCAACGAAAAATAAAACCAAACCAAACAAAATAAAATAAATAAAAAATAAATATAATTTATAACATTTTATTGCCAAAAGAGAAATCTCACACATATGGTAAAATGCAAACTACTAGAGAACGAGAGAGAGAGAGAGAGCAAACAGAGAACATAAGAAACACTAATAGAGACGGGGAGACACCGAGCGTGTAAAATTTCAAGCGCGTGTGAAATATGCAAGTTGAGTTGGTATTCAGAAATTTTTTTTGGTTAAATTAATTACTTTTTATATTTACAATAAAATATTTAAAATACACAAATGACAAAGCAGGGCAGCAACAACAAAACCATGTGAAACACCTTTTCAAATTTACGTCAGCGCAATTTACACTTGTATCAATAAACTCAATTTAATAATAATATCAAAAAATATACAGACATACACCCCCAAAGTAAAATAAAAATCAAAATGACTTGCGTAATTTAATTTGTTTCGCTTTTTTTTTTTTTTGTGATTTTGGTTTTTTTGCGAGCGATTATGACAACTTCTTCTCAATTGTTGTCGGTTTTTGTTGTTATTGTGTAATTGTGACATGGCATTTAAATAATTAATAGCCCTAAGCTGGAGCTTAAATGGTGTTACATTTCAATTAAAAAACCATTAAAAATTATTATTATTATTATTTTGTATATGTACTATGTATTTCGCGAGCTTAGTTTATTTAAAGCCTCGTTACGTTACTCGTTTTTATTTTATCGATTTGGTGATCAGCTGTGAAAGTTTATTGTAAAAAATTTCACAATAGTTGATACGGGTGCGCTCTCTCTCTCTCTCTCTCTCTCTCTCTCAGCACTTCCGCTACTGTTTCCAAGCTTTTTGTTTTAGAATGATAGTTGGTGATCACCTGTCCGAAGGTTTGATAAGCTTAGAAGGTATAAATATGTAGTAAAACGTATGTGCTTGTATGTGTGCTTCCATCATCTCTTCATCAAAGAAATGTGTGTGTAAGTCCCTAACATACCCAACGGGAAAAGTTGAAGCGTTTCCTTATGAAACATTTTTGTACGAAAAGCTGAGAATAAGAAGAGCCAAAGTTAAAAGAAACAAAATCATTTGAACAAAATTTCATATTCATTTCATTTATAAAGGAGAAAGTAAAATAAAATAAGAAAGACAAAATTGGAGTGCCATGGAACCACTTTTAATCTCGTCGCGGCAGACCTGACCCTTTCAACTTTAGAATCCAAGTCAGCACTCTAAAAAAAAACAACTTCAACAAGTACCTTATATTTTTCAAAAAAAAAAAACATTACCTAAATTAGATGGGGAAAAATATGTCTATGCACATTGAGCGCAGGCTCTATTGGCAAACGCAAATTTCCACCAAAAAGGTTTAATTTGGTCTAAAAATTTGGTTTAGTTTGTTTTGCTGAGATGAACGATAATTGTTCGATGGCAATGAAATAGACCCGGGCCGTAGACCCGATCGTTCTTAGAATGGTTAACTAAGAATCTTATTCTTAAAACCCCAGGAAGTTCAAGCAAATAAATAAATATGCAAAATTCATCACAATTCAGATGCATTTGCCAGACGAAACTTCCTAACTTAATGCGGTTTTAAAAATATCACAATTTAATTGCCTATAAAACCAAATTAATTAGATGCCCGAGCCGCTTGAAACCAAATGGCACAGACCTCAGATTGTATTAAATAAATTGGGGGGGGGGAACAAAAAGTTTAGAGCACTCCAAAGAACACGTTCTTCTCCCGCTGGGTGTTTACACTTCATTTGTCACATGAGTACTTTTTTGTTGTTGTTGCTGTAATATTTAGTTCTCATTTTTTCTTTTTTTTTCTCAGCATCGTAAAGCTCAGATTACATATTTTTAATAGAATTTTTATTTGACATTTTATTCACGAGCTTATTTTATATTGTACATATATAAAATAAAATATTTAAATGGGTATTATTCGAACATAATATACGCTACATTTTGAATACGGTTATATGTGAGAATGGGACATTATCACAAACCAAACGAAACCATTACTAAGCACTCACCGAAGTGACTCATTTCATTAGAACAATCAATTTGAACATTTTTTAAAGCATTTACTCCTTATTTTGGAATCGAACCTGAGGCAGCTAGCACTCCAGTCTAGCACTCATTCACAAGGTCACCGAGGTGATTATTACTAACCAATGTTTGAAAGTAAATATTCAACGAAATAAAAGTATACTCCTCTGGTATGCATTGTTTTGTCGAATACTATGTATACTACTACTATTATGGCACAACAGCCCATGGAGGACCAAGGCCGAGCTTTTCGAATACTGTGTATAGTATAGATTATTGTCGGTTTTTGAGAATTCTTGCATCAAGTAGATCAGACAACACTTACTAAGTCTTGTTGAAATTGTGTCATAATTTTCTTTGGCATTGCAAATAAATATCTGTCAGTCTCTTTGGGGCCACTCGAAAGTCAGACACTGCAACCTAAAAGGTATTTTGTGCCAAAGCCCCAAAATTAAGACAAAAAATGACCTAGTGAAGGCTAGAACATCTTTTGTGGAAGAGGTTTTGATTTTTTTTGTTGATAAGTTTCTTAATACATATTTACTATTTCGTGCTCTTCTATTCATATAATTCATACAACTGCGTAAGTTAACTATTAAATGACAGGCTGAGAGGAAAAGCGGGTTAAAATTTATATAAAAGCAAAAGTGAAATAATTTAGTGTGTCAATGCAAGAATGGTATAAGTAATACGGTTTAGAGTGAAAATGAAACGCCTTAAAAGTAAGAACAAAAATGGTAACAATTCTTTCAGAGCAAGAAAAGCATAGTTTTTAATTCCGTTTTCGCTCTGAACATATTTCGTTTCGCTTTTGCTCTGAACATATTTCGTTTTGCTTTTGCTCTTAAGTAAAATTATTCCACTTTTTCTGAACGTAGAAGTTATACCACTTTTCCTCTCAGCCTCTCAAATACTTAATATGCCGATTATACTGTTCAAATGTATATGTAAGTAGTAAGTAGTTCCAAAGTCTGTTTTATTCTTTTTTGCGGTGAGAATTGATGAATCACATTTTTTGCGCTGCTTTATTCATCTGTTAATTACACAGTGTAGCGAAATTTCAGTCTTAGTCTTTGTCCTCAAATTTTTCAAAATTTGAAAGTTATTTGAATCATGAGTCTAAAAATAGCTTTTCTCCATCACTTCTAGTTTTCCCACAATCGTAATATGGAGAAATTGAGGTCTTCAAGGACTACGGATAAAAATACTTAATTTAGCAGATAAGAATATTTATATTAAACAAAGCTGATCACCACAATGAGATAATAGTTTTGGTATTGACACCTTTTATTAAAAATAGTGGAAATTAAGGCGTTTTTTTTATCGTTTGCGCTGATCATGATCAGGGTTGCCGTTTTGCTTACTTTTTTTACGGTTGTGCACACGTGTACTTTTTTCTCATTTTGTTTATTTTTTTTTTAAATTTAATTTGAACTAAAATTTACAAGAAAATTTTGATATATTGGCATAATTTTTTTATTACCTCTTTATTTCGTTTTTTTTTTCATTTGATAAGAATGGGTAGCACTAATAATGTTCATGCATATTTGGTGTCATTCCTGCAAGTTATCGAATGAAAAATGTAAGCAGTACCAAAATTACATAGAGCCACAAATTTTCAACTAAATTTACGAGAGATTTTCGGTTTTATAGTAATTTGGGGTCGCTGATCACGACTGGAAACACAGTTTTTCTCCATCACATCTAGTTCTCCCACAATGACCTGAAGTCGGCAAAATGGGATCTTCAGGGGCTATCAAGAAGTTTGTTTATTTCAGCAGATACGAATTTTATATCTGTTGTTAAGCACAATGAGATAAACAATATACACTTTTCCTCCAACTCTTACCCTTCTTCTTGAAGATGGAATTTTAAACCCGCTTTTTCTATAAATGGCAGATAAAAAAACAACTGTTTTTGGAGAAAATGTTCCTTGTTAAGAATTTTTAAGGGTCCTAGAACATTAGAATGACCTACTAGGTACATATTTCCCAGAATAATGCAAATACAGAATTTTTGCATTAAAACCAAGCCATTCACATTACGTAAGCAAATAATGGAATCGTTTGTTGTTGTAATTACATTAGGCTTCAATGTGGAACCAAGAAAATTAAAAAAAAAATATTTAACTGATTTAAAAAAAAAAATTTTTGTTGGATCCACATGAGATTGAACCATGGGTCAAATTTTTTTTAAATCACCCCTATATGGTATAAGCATTCCTTGTCTTATTAATACTATATATGTTTAATTACTTTTTTTTTCAAATTGTTAACATTTTTCTGATCATGATATATTGAGAACGGCTCAGCTGAGCTCCCCGATTTGCGGGGAATTTTACTTAGTGTGGAGAATCGGGAGCTGTTTTTTTGCGGGGAATTTTAAACCGTTCAGCTTTCAATATTAAAATACCCCAAACAATCTGTAGAATATTTTTTGCCAAATTTTATATTCCTAAATACAATTCTGGTATATTCGCAACCAACCCCATAAAAATATTGCTTTATGCAACACTGTTTACGTTTAGTAATCAGACAGTCCAACGCGATCGCGCAGTGCTTCGGCTTCTCTTTCAGTCATCCAGAAAGCCTTAGCTGCGCCTTTGTTCAGTACCTTCCAATTAATAACTGCTGGTTCTTGGTGACTGTAACCTATAAACTTGCAAAATATGGTCAGCTATTATAAAGAAGAAGAAGTATATTTTATATGTTTAAAACCTATAGTCAAAACTTTAAACCAGTTTTTCTCAAAACTAGGTTTTTGCCATTGGCGTGCACGATAACTGAAATTTAAATATGTTATTCTACACATCAATGGCCCCAAGATGTAAGTTTCGTTAATTCTTTCCCTAATTTGGAACTTTGTTTTTACGAAAAAAGTACAATTTTTGAGAAAACTAATTTTTGCGGTCTGCCATTTTGTGAATTGTTGGTCAAACAAAATAATCTTATTATGTCCTGAGAGTACAACTATAATTTTTCTAATGGTATTTTTTTAGATGTTCCAGTGAGACGCAATCACGCACGCCATTGCGTTTGACGATTTTCAAAACGTCTCCCCTGAAGCTGCTAAAAAACCCTGCATATAATTTTTTATTAATTGCTACAAATAGATGGCAGATGCTTTAAATAGATGGCAGAAAAATTTTTTTTGTCAATTTGTCAATCCAAAAAAAAATTGATAAAAAAATTTTAACTAGAGAGTAACTCTAAGCTTACGTAAAGTGTATTTTTCGTTTATATAAAATGTTTATATGAAAAGTGCGTATCGCACTGTTATAATATGAAATAATACCGGTGCGGGGAATTGGGTCGAAAATCGGGGAATTTCGCGAGAGTTACCGGGAGAAAGAAAAAATGAGTTGGCATCCCTGGCACAGTATTACACTTGCTCGTGAACAAAGAGTTTCGTAAAAAAAAAGTTTTACGTAAATGGCGATGATTTTCTCAAGCAAATCGATTTTCGATGATGCAAAAATTGAGCTTTGCGGCCGAAAAAATATAAATTCCCGACCAAATAAGAATCTCTCTGTTCAAGAGCTAATTATTGGAATTAGAAACAAGATCTTAAACACTTCAGATTGATCGGTAAATTGTACTTCGGGAAATCGTGGTCAACGCAACACCACTTTTCAAAAAAACATAATTCCGAGATAAGTAATTGCGTTTGCAGGTGCAGAGCTACAGCGCTATAATGGGCAGTAACTTAAGAATCAGTGCTCCGAACTTGAAAACATTTGGAGGAAACATTTTCGAAAGTATTTACGTTGAATATTTACAATAATTTTTTTTTTTACGATTTTTGTTTCCACCAGAACGTATATAACCTCTTAATACCACGTTGGAGTTATGTTCAGTTTCCGCCATTGCCAGTCACGGTGATCCACTAGCTTCATTAATACTCTAGACATTATAGTTGCTGTGCCTGAATTAAACTAATAAACCTAAACAACTACACCGTAATCTTTTCATCCATTATAAATACAGAAAATTAATATTTTTACTAAATTATGCCAATCAAGCACACCGTCGCTTTTGATTTGCTGGCAGTCTGATTGGGTATCCGAGCTCAGTGAACTGCCTATAGGTTCTGTTACGAGGAAGAAGAATAAACAGCATATCTTACTTACTGTTCCATAAAAGAAGGAAGTGTTTGTGAAGTGTTCTTGGATAAGCAATCTAGGTATGAGACTATATAAAACTTGATAATGAAGTCTTTTAGGTCGCTATACAGTAAAAAAAAATATTTATAAAGCAAAGTATGCAAAGCAATGCCGATCCTTTGGACAATTCAAATTATGATAAATGAATAACTATTAAAAATCTTTTAAATTAAACATTTCAAATAGTATTATATCGATTGAATTAAAACATTTAATTTCCTTTTTTTGTAAAAAAAATTTGGCACAAAGCATTTTCTTTATTCTCGAAAAATTTGAAAACACTCACAAAATACGGCATTACAACGTGACGTGATAATTCGGCACAGATTTCAAAATACCAAAATAGAATTAAAATAAATTTTAGAATTTGTCAACTAAATGAATATACGATAAGTGTAGGTAGATATATATATATAGTATGTATGTATATTTTTTTAATGAAATCAATTGAAATTTATTTATTTTTGCACACAGCAGAAATCAACGTCATCACTATAAGAAAATGAAGCACATTTGCTGGGTACGCGAGCGTGAGTTCAGTGTACGATTAAACGAATGCTGTCAAAGTATCTATTAGAATATAATTTGCACTTATTCAATCTAGTAGATAGTAGATATATTTATATACACATACATATGTATGTATGTAGCTGGATGGCAAGGGATGTACTGAGGAGAAAAAGTAATTGTATTTCGAAAGTGCAACTGGAAAAAATGCAAGCATTTCGAAACAATAAAATGCAAATTCGCGAGTCTTTTAGTTCAGATCAGTTGAACGAACGATCGATCGGTCACGCCGTCAGTCGAAGGGTACACAGCAAGTTGCATTTAAAGAATTTTGTTTTCTGTTTTTCTACTTATTTGCAACACACTTTTGTTTTTATAAATAATTGATAACAATAAAAACATCATGCATACATGCAGCAACATGTGCAGAGATTCATGCTAACAGAAAATAAATTTACAAATTAAAATCAGAAAAAGCAGAGGAAGTCGCAGATATACATAGACATGTGTCTATGGGTATATCTAATAAATTTATAAAATAAAGAATATCATTGAATTTTGGTCTTCCACGCTTTTTTTTTTTTGCTATGCAATTAAAATATTTGCTGCTGCTGGTGCTTCTCCTCAACTTCCTTGCCGCTGCACCCATGCTCTTTCCCTTTGTTCTAGCAACTTGGTATTTTGTTATTGTTGTTGTAGGTTTTTGGCCACACTTTGTTACTACCATTTACCATACTTGGTATACTATATTCCCATATTGTATTTCTTCAACATTGTGTCCAAAATACATACCGAAAAAAAGCAAAAAAGCGAAAAAAAAATACAAAACTACAATTCAAATAGACGAGCGAGAAATGTTCGTTCAAATGTTGAAATAAAAGAAGCAACTTCAAAAAAAGTTCATTGAACTGAATTGTGAGCTTTTATTTTTAATTTTTTTTTTTTTTCTTTTTGGGTTTCTTTGGTTTTATTTGTCGATTATGGTTTCATAGTGTTCGGTTAAAATGTTTGGTTGTAGTTTTTTTTTCACATTTTTTTCCTATTTCTACGACTCCTCTTCTTGGTATGTGGTTCGTCACAACCATTGCTAACATACACACACACAGACACATACTAGAAAAACCTTTAATAATCATCAAAAATTATAAATGTACTCAAAGAAAAATGTTTGCAATTGATTAAATTTAAGCTTTCCATCGATGAAGAACAAAAAAAAAAAAAAAAAAAAGAATGCATTAACTGAGAGTGTGTAGTTTTCACAATCATCTGGGAGCTACATTTTTCAATAACGATATCTATAACGATCTATGCGATCGGTCCAGCACCGATTCAGTATGATAACGTTAGTTACTTGGGTTCTCATCATGATCCAGTTCCAATATTAATAGGAAATGCTTGCAAGTTCAAGTAGCCGACCGCTAGTTTTGAAACTGAATCGATATTGGAATGATTGTCCGTTTTTTTTTTTGCTTTAGTACTCGGCAACCCACCATTTTCTCAGCTGGTAGGGTAGTATACCGGGATTTCTTACTAGAGATTTTCAGTCTAGAAAATATTGAAAAAATTCTCTCCAGATCGCTTTCTTGGACTCTGTTGCTCACTCAGGTTATTAGCAATTCAATAAAGAACAACAGAAATGAGTTTTCCTTACGCAAAATTTTTTTTTCATTTAATTAGTTACACTAATATTTTTCATTTTGTATAGTCCCTTTTATAAATACAAATTTTTCACAAGCCCAAAAAGAAAGGGGAAAAAAAAAATTAAATTATGCTTACATCTTCTTCGTTATGAAATTTTTTTTTTTAACTTTTTTAAGTGCGTTGGTTCATTGGAGATGACAAATTTAGTATTTATTGTTGTGAGAAACTTGTAGAGGAAGAGTAAACATGTGGTCTTTTCTTTAGGCATAATATTAAATAAGTTAATAAATATTTATATATTTGACGAGCTTTCGTCAAGTAAAGTTAATGGTCCTATGCAAAGGATTATATAATTTTATAACGCAATAGCTTAGGAGAACTGAGTAAACAGCAAACGGACCTTATTGATCTATGTAAGTTTTAATAGTAGGGGAATTATTTCAAACTATAGGTTTGTGTGTTAACAGATTAACTTTTGTATGGTATTTTTTTAGGACGCTATAGATCAAAGATGATTGTGAAAGTTTTTGTCAAAAGTTCTTGGCATTAAAACCGATGGTAGAATAATTTTGAAGTAATACCTGGTTTGCACATATTTTATTGTACCACAGCCAAGTAATCAATAAAACTCTGAAACAGATTAACTTAAATATATTCCCATTTATCCGTTACTGGATAACCTGAATATAATCAATTATATTTATGTAATACTAAATGCACTAACAATACACATAAATGGAAACAATACGAGGCATACAAGAACAATATTAGTATAAAAGGACATGCATCACACAGAACAAGAACTCAGACTGACAGAATTAGCTTATTTGAATTCTTCTTCTCTATCGATAGCTTATATGTAATAATCTTTGGAAGGTTGGAAGGATAAGAATAAGCGGGAGCTTACTGGATATTGAGAGTGAGTTATCCATCAAGATTATTCTTAGGGTTTTCTCAATCACCAGGGTGATGTGCCCTACTGGTTTAGTATACCAACTGTATGTTTTCCCGACTACACCATCATTTTGTAGGATACCGGTGCAACGAGAACAAACGAATAGCAAATGAAGTGCAACGAATACTAATGAGATCAAACGAGGTACAACTAGCAATAGAACAGTTTCAAATGAGTGAGTAATTCAAATAAACTTTTAGAGTATTCACAAGGTCTCGGTGAAGCGCCGAGTAATATCTCCGACATTATACAACAGCTTGTGAATACCCTAATTATGCATATAACACTTAAAATTAAACTTTTGTAAGTGTTATCTTTTACGCATCCTGGTTACCGACTAAGTACAACCTCAGCTTAAGAAAAAAATAATGAAAAAATTTTAAACATTTCCCAACGTAAATAATTTGAATTGTATTCTCACAACGTTACCTGTATTCATAAAGACAACTAAATGAAATTTTTCTTGTTTGAAGAGAACTAAAACGTATCTCAAAAACTCAACAGAACAGGTATTTAAGATATAAAAAATTCTGTTAATAAGAAATAACTCAAAGTTATTAAATTTTTCTCTAAGATCATTTAAATGGATTAGAGGTACTTTCTATGCATAATGACGTTAGTATCTATGCTGAAAAAGTTTGCGATGTCTCGATTTAATAAAATAAACATAAAGTTAGTTATTTAATATATTTTTAAATATTTTTTGATTTTAAAACCAGTACAAAAACACAATAAAATAGATGCATTGTATTTATTTTATTCAAATAAATAATAAGGGAAATGAGTGTTAGTTTGACCTCAAAACAAATTTTCCCCACAAAGGCTATTTAATTAGTGACTGATTTTTGTGGATTTTGCCCAGAGCTACATTTTAACCAAAACATCTGATACTTTCATCTTCATCTTCATGTATTAATTTAAAAAAAATCGCTGTCTGAAAATGCGTTTCATTTGAGTTTTTCTTTTGCAGGAAATTAAAGGTTTAATCATTGATAAATCAGATTTGAATAAAAGGGAAGAAACTGTTTAGTTTTTCATGGAAATATTTTCACAACTTCTGAGATCTAACCGTGGATATATTGGCAATTGAAGAATTATAAGTTCTTTTTAATAATAAAATATAAAAGAGTTATGCATGTGACCAATGCAAACGATGCAGGGAAAGAAAAAAACACAAATATTTATTTAATATTGGGAGTATTTTTCGTAATTTGGACACTTATTGTGAAAAAGTGATTATAAATTTATTCTTTAAAGTATTGTACATCATTAGCCATAACCCTTTCCCATCTCTCTGGTAGCATACGGATTCCGCGTCGAAAGAACTCCTCATCTTTTGAGGCTATCCACGAATCGACCCATTTTTTGAGTTCTTCGAAAGAACGGAAGTGCTGTTCAGCCAGGCCATGTGTCATCGATCGGAACAAGTGGTAATCAGAAGGAGCAATGTCTGGAGAATACGGCGGGTGGGGTAGCACTTCCCATTTCAGCGTTTCCAAGCATGTTTTTACTTGCCTTGCAACATGCGGCCGAGCATTGTCGAGCTGAAGAATAACTTCGTCGTGTCTATTCTCATATTCTGGCCTCTTATCCTTTAATGCTCGGCTCAAACGCATCAATTGTAGTCGGTAGCGGTCGCCAGTGATCGCTACATTCGGTTTCACCAGCTCATAATACACGACACCTTTCATATCCCACCAAACAGACAGCATGAACTGGGATCCATGGATGTTCGGCTTTGCCGTTGATGTTGATGCATGTCCGGGCGGTCCCCATGATTTTTTACGCTTTGGGTTATCGTAACGTATCCACTTTTCATCGCCAGTCACAATACGATGCAGAAAACCCTTTCTTTTCTGTCGTTCAATCAGCAGTTCACATGTGAAAAATCGTCGTTTAACGTCTCTCGGCTTCAATTCGTACGGCACCCAATGCTTTTAATCGTTTAGAAATAGTTGATTGATCAACTCCTTAAGATTCTGCAAGTTCTTGTTGCGTTTGACATGAGCCTTCTTCGAGTAATGCCTTCAATTCTTCATCTTCGAACTTTTTCGGGCCGCCTGAACGTTCCCTGTCTTCAACATCAAAAATCACCACTTTTGAAATGGGCATACCACACCTGACACATTCTAACGTCTATAGCACAGTCAGCATAAGCTTCAGTGAGTAAACGATGTGCTTCAGTTACGTTTTTCTTTAAATGGAAGAAGCAAATTAAAACTTCCCGCAAATGTTGTTTTGTTGGCACGAAATTCGACATTTTCAGCTATAGTAAAACACTTTTGTAAAATTATGAAAATTATTTGACAGATCAATTCTTATAGTATTTTTGGCGCTCTTCGAGATAGAATAGCTGTCAATGTAAAAAAAATGGCGCGTATGATAGATATGAAGTTAGTTACAATTACGAGTTTATACATTCATACTCCCAATATTATTACATTAATTGTATTATTTACAACACATTACACAGACGAAGCCAAAAACGGAAAGAGATTAGAGTTACAAAAGTGAAGAAATTAGGTTAACAGCATAGGAGGCATTTCATGTGAAGCGGACAATAAAAGAAAGTAAGGATCTGAAATTCGGCCTATTTACATGAATTTAAGTACATAGCTACCACGCTCAGTGCGACACCTATGTATCTATCTACTAAACTAATGCAGATCCCGTTTTGAAATTTTAAGGGTATTATTTAAATACTTTAAGCTAGATTTTGAAACAAAAACTTTTTGTTTTTTTTTTAAATGGTCGAAGTTATTAAAATTCTGATTTTAAACTTTTACTTCCGGTTTGGTGCATAAAATAAATTTTAATTTCCGGTCTGACTCCATAATTGGAAAGAACAGTAAATTTCCTATTTAAATTACCATGTCCAATATTTTATTGTAAATTTGTTTGGTTCTAAAAATTACTTTTGAAAAATCTATATTTTAATTACGTCAATTCTTTAAAACCCCATAACTTGGCAATTAAACTTCATACTAAAGAAAAAAAACAATTGTGTGTCCACATTCATATTTTCTAGAAATTCAATTAGGCCGAATTTCAGAACTTTGCATTTTTTTACGTTGTCCGCTTCACATGAAATGCTTCATAGAAGAGATGGAGATATGTTAAGCGGAGAATGAATACAATCTAGTGCATAGTAAATAATAGTAGGGTTGCCTGCACTATGTGCCTCCACAATCTGATTCAAGAGTCCCTGCTAAAATGCATTTATTTAATGTTTCCTTTTCATCTATCAACCAATTATTCTACGCACTGCTCTTTAATGAAACACACCTGTAATTGTTTTTAGGGCTTGAGTGCAAAGGGTTAAACATTCGAAATTCATGTGTTGAACATGTCACACTTTTTCATACTAGTTTATAAATACGAGTATATGTCTTATAATTTTATTAACATTTGCAGAACAATGCAAATTAAAAAAAAAACAATCACAATAATTTTGTGTAATCAGGTTCAATCAACTTTGTACTTAGTATTAAATACTTTGCAAATTGATCGATTGCAATTTGATTGCATTTAGTATTTACATGTAAGTATGTGTGTGTATATTTGCACTCATATTACTAACATTTCATAACATGCACAAATAACAATTTATTATGCAACTAAAAATGCAAAACAAAAATACAAATAAAACGCTTATACAATAAAAACTAATAAAAGTTTATTTATAAAAAAAAAAAAAAAAATAATGCAAAAACTACAACTAACTATTTATCTCAAGGAAGAGAATGAACGAGCATGAGCGTGTAACTAGCAAAACTACAATTTCCTATTGTCTATGATGTAAAGAAAAAAAAAATAAACATCACATCACATTGAAAACTCAAGTGTTATACTATTATCATACACGTAAATATTGTAAAGTGAGTAACTGAATAAGTGAACGAGTGTTCGTATTTAAGTGCTTGTGTATAAATACGGAACCAAAAACAAAAACAATTTGTGCACGCGACAAATGCCTGAATTCAAACTCAATTCATTTCAATTCAACTTGATTGCAATCAATGGAACTAAAAGCTAATGAGTATTAAAATATTATAGATTGTTATCAAATATTAATATGTGTTTTATAAACAAGCAAAAATCAGCAATCAAGTGTATGTAAGTGTATGATCAAATATTTGTAGGTAATTAAATTTTTAACACGTTTTTAATCAGGTTAAGATTTTAATCAGTAAAACATTTAAATATGTACTTGCTCCAACTTGCCAAATGTTACGAAATCACGAAATTATCACACATTTTTGTTATATACATATATATATATTTTGTTTCAATATGCATTTGTAATGTAAACTGTAATAAATTATTAATGTGAAATTTTTATTGCAATTCGTTTCAATAATTTTAATTTAAATTGTCCTACATGATTTGCAAGTTATGCATGTTTTACTTTAATTTAATTTTTCTTTTTAATTGTTATTTTTTCTATTTAATATACGGAACTAAATTAATTGTTAGTTTTCACTACAATTTGCAATTTCAATTCAAGTTCAAGATCAAGGTTGCAATTTTAGATGTAAATAACTGGTACTAAGTGAAATTATTAATATAGCATTACAAATATTACAAGTGTTTATACAGTAAGTGTACATTTAGAATAACTACTGAAAAATAATTTCGAAATTTTTGTTTTGGTTTATTATTTTAGAAATGTTGAATATGTTGCTTACTCTTCAGAGCTTCAGAAAAGGCTTCAAATGGTTGGAATATAACATATCTGAACGTTAGAACAGTTTCATGCCAAGACTTTTTCGAATTTCAAAACCATATATTTAAATTCATATACAGTTGAATCCCGATAATTCGTAATCGCAAAGGACCAGTAATTTTTTACGAATTACAGAGGACTCTTAATCCTTACAATTATCCTTAAATTTTCCAATGGGGTATAATGTCTACTATAACCTTTGAAACCAGGAATTATAGCAAATGCAACTTATGGCGATGAAGCTGCATGTATACAATCCACTCATTGACAGCCACCATCAGTATTTTAAAGAAAACTCAGGGTGACAATCGTAAAGTGACGCACGCATTTCAGCAGTTATTTTCAAAAGGACGTACTTCCATTAAGTGTTAACATTGCTGAATATATAAGCATTCATTTGAACCTCACCTCATTCAATAAAACCTCCTTTAGCCTGCACACATGCCTTCAATCGATCCGGAAATCGTAGGACTGTTCGCCGCAGGACTTCCTGATCAATTTCAGTCCAGTCTTTCTCTAATGAATTTGTCAGCGATTCCAGACTGTGGTGTTGAGATGCACAAGCCTTACTCTCTCAAATACTCCAAATAGAGTAGTCCATTGGATTCAAGTCTGGGGAGTATGGTGGCCATTCTTGAGATGTTATGAATCCAGAAAAATTGTCTTTTATCCATGTTTGCGTTAATTTTGCCATGTGGGAAGGTGCAGAATCTTGCTGGAAAGTCCAGTTTTCATTTCCAAATGTATCTTGGGCCCAGGGAAGAACATGTTCATTTAAAATGCTCCGATAAACAACCTGGTCAATTTTAACACCCTCTTCAACGAATATTAGAGGGGTTCTGGCATTAGCGGAAACTCCAGCCCATACCATAACGGAAGCTGGCTTTTGAACTCGACCAACAGTCCTATTTTGTTGCGATGATGATGTTAGCCACATTCGGTCATTTTGCGCATTGAAATGTTGTTAACCGTGAAAATTTTTTCATCTGTAAACAAGATATTCTCAACATTTTTTAACACGGAGGAGCGTAGCAACGCCTTGCATCTTTGCAGTCGCAAATCTTTCTTTTTTTGTGTCAGATCTTGAGCTTTTCGGAGCTTGTACGGCTTAAGATTAAGCTTTGATTTTGCAATGATTCGCACTATTTCACGGTTTACTCCCACTTCCTTAGCGATTTTTCTCATTGAGCGCCTTGGATTTCGCTTGTTTCGCTTACGAATTTTTTCTGTTAAACCAGTAGTGGCAACTGTTGAAAATTTTCCCCGGTCTCTATCTCCAAAACCCCCAGTTTCATCATATCGAATAATAGCTCGGTCTACCGTACGACTTGACAAATTTAAAGCCTTTGCAATTTGACGGCTACTATAATTTGCCAAATGAAATTTCATAATTTCACGACGAATATTTTCCTTGTCCATTTTTATGCAAATTTCAAAATGTAATAACAAAAATTCAAATGAAATTAAAAGCAAAGCCAATGATGAATGAATTTGCTTTTTAAATTAAAGTAACGGTAAATGGCAAAGCTTGCTGCAGAGTATTAAACTTGCTTCACTTTACAATTGTCACCCTGTAAATTGGAAACCGTATCTCACATTTCATTTGAGTTTTCGAACATTATTGGGACATACAATGCCAGGGATAACGAAGTTAAAATAAAAAAAAATACGAATTGACGTTTTTTTTCAATTTCTTTAATAGAAAGAAAAAGCAGTTATTCATTTCACTGTAATATGTATGCACGTATTTACACATATTGGACCCCATTGAAAACTATGTTCTAAAAAGCCTGTGATTTTTAGTTGTTAAAGGCTCTTCTCGCGTATGTTGTCAACCACGAAAAACACAAAAAACTCCATCAAAAAAAGTGAACGTAGCTATCTACTATGATTGATCTTTTTCAAATCATAGTGCCATACATAGTAATTTTGCTTTGCATTACGAATTATAAGAGGTTGTCAACAACCAATTTCAGTTTATAAGATGTTAAACAGACCTTATATTGAAAAAAAAAAATACGAATTAGCGAGGGGACCAAAATGTATGGAATTTTTACGAATTAAAGCGATTTTTTCAAGGGACCAACAGTTTGTTACGAATTATTGAGATTTTCGAATTAACGGGGTACGAATTATCGCGATTCTACTGTATTCCGGTCTTAGAAGTTCAAGCAATCCAATTACCCTATGCGACAAGTTATTAGCGACCAAAAGTTATTGGAATCAAAGTATGCTTGTTGGATAGCGAAAACGCTTCAGAGTACTGTGGTCAACTCCGTTTTGGACTTCAATGTAAATTTTTTTTTATTCGTTCGTAAACTTTTTCCAATTCACTGGTTTAGCTTTTGCTCTAAAAAAATCAGAACAGGAAAAGAACAACGACTGTTGACGTTTGGAAATGAATTCAAAGTGAATTATTCATCATTGTTTGCAGGGAAAATGTCTCTATATCAAAACTGTATATAAAAATCACCGAAAGTTTCTTAAAAATGCTACCCAAACAATTTAAAGTCGTTTGAACACAGCTCACATTACTCACGTACAAATATTGATGAAAAAAAACGTTTTTGAAACTATTTTTCGGAAAAAAGGATATTTTCATAGTTTTTTTTTTTTTGCCAAGGCGATACAATTTTATCAGAATAAGTCACTATCTATTTGTTGCAAAGTATTTTATGGATTTTTTCAACAAAAAAATTGTTGACAACTGGGGACGATACAGCCGTTGTGCCATAACAGCTTTTTTTCGTCACCCCCCGCCGTTAGAACGATAAATAACGAACGGTTTATCTGAAATAAAAAAACCATAAACATCTTAGTGAACGAAGGATTTTGAAAATTTGACATTTTTACCAAAATGGTGATTTCTTTAAAATTCTTGATTTTCGAAAGGCCGGAAATTCGGTTTTGGAAGCCAGAAAAAAAATGTTCCTCCAAATAAAAATTCCTTAGTTCACTAAGAGGCTATTACAGTTATAAACTAGCCAGAAAAAACTCAGATCGATTGGTGAAATGGTACTTGAGAAACCTTTCTCACCGCTACGGAACATTTTGAATAACAATATTTCGAGTTAATCGCGTTTAAACGTTCAGGTGGTCAGAGGTATCGCCCTGTTGACAGCTGTAGCTTTGGCTCTAGTGCTCAGATCTCTATAAAATTTGGAAAATATTTTCACAAGAGTATGTAATTTGAGAAAATGCAATAACCCCATAAGTGGTGCTCCCATGCCTCATGAAGAATGTACTTATTATGAGAGCCCACAGTGAAAATACTGCATTAGGGTTTCCAATGCAAAAAATCAAAAAAAAAAATCACAACCGTATCCATTTAACAACTAAAAACAATTTCTTACGAAAAATGAACTACGCGAATAATAAACTATAATAAATTTATTTAGTACTTCCCTAATCATAATGGTCATAAAAAGAGATATTTTTAATCATTAAATTCGGAATCTCCTCTAAGATGAAGTTGCCTTTGCCAAGTACAAGAATAAGCAATTCTTTAAATTTTGTATCGGAAAATGTTAGTCGATCATATTTTGAACTCTATGCCAGCTTAAAATGTAGTTAGATCTTTGAGAACTTTACATAATCTTGCGATGTAAATAATAGTCCCAAGAGACTAAAAAAATATTTACAATGATGGTTGGAAAATAAACAGACAAAATAATTTAATATTATATCTTTAATTTTTACACAATTTTTTATCTTCTTTACAGATCTATATCGACCTCGATAGCCTAGTGGATAGTGCACTAGACTTTCATCTGGGAGGTTCGGGTTCGATTCCCGCCTTCGTCTGGTGGTTAATTTTCATAACTTTCTTATATTCACTATCAATATGAAGTGTATGAGAATTATAAGATAGTGTACAAGTACACACATTGGTTGGTAATGGCAAAACCACCAAACCGATAAAAAATTGCCACACCGCCGTTCGGAATCGGCGTTAAACTGTAGGTCCAACTATGTGGTACCACAATGGGCCGTTCAGGCCTAAGTGTGTCTCTCGACAGCCACTCCAACCTAACCTAACCTACAGATCTATATCAGCCAACTATAGGCCTAGGTTAAATTGGATTGGCTGTCGAGAGACACACTTAGGTCTGAACGGCTCATTGTGATATCACATACTTAACGTCGATTTCGAACGGCGGTGTGGCAATTTTTTATTAGCTTGGTGGTTTTGCCATTACCAGCCAAGATGTGAACTTGTACACTTTCTTATAATTCTCATACACTTCATATTGATAGTGAATATAAGGTTATGAGAATTAACCACCAGACGAAGATGACAATCGAACCCGAGCCACCCAGAAAAAAGTCTATTGCACTACCCACTAGACTACTGAGGTCGTCTTAATATATCCTTAAATGTATAATAAAATCAGGCGAAATTGCTTCTATCAAGTACAAGAATATCTTAAATCATTTTTGAGCCCAAATATTCTAATATACCTCATTACACTTCAAATAATATTTAAAGAAAAACTTGAAAAATAAAGAACGAATATACTTCGATATTTATATATATGAAGTTAATGTTTCAGAATTTCATTCAACTTCACAATATTACATCGTTGGTGTTGTAGAGGATTTCCCCGTTACAATTTGCATTGTGATTATCCAATTTTTTTTTTTATTAATATTTAATATGTAAATATAATTTTGTTATTTTTTGTTGTTGGAATATTTCATTAATAATAGAATCAATTAACACACAATAATTTACATTTTTTTATATGTGTTCGTAGCAGTTACATATATATTTAAAAACCAAGTGAATTTTACTAACACCAATATAAAGTGTAGACACGAATTGTAAAACAATAAGAACGATTCAAGTGTTTTTATTTATTTTGTCAGGCCCGAGATTTATTTATTGGAAACGCTTAATTAGTTAAGCAATATTATAATTAAACATTTTAAGTATAATTGCGCAATTAATTACATTGAATTGGAATTTAATAATAAAAAAAAACCAAAATATTTGATTAACCCATTACTAACTAGTAGGGGTAGTAAGTAAATTTTATGATCTGCTACTTCTTGATTGGTCTTTGTTTTGTATAATGATTAATGCATTGGTTTTGGAGCTATGAAAAAAGCTCGATCTCTTGGAGAAATTAGTTTGTAGACACTGAAGGGGCGAGGTGTAGGTAGAATTGATTTTCCAGCTTTTTTTGACAGCATTGTTCAAAATGCCATGTTGAGCGAAATTTAATTGGATAAATGAGTAAAAAGTAATGACTAAAAAGATCAATCACTAACTAAAAACTAATTTTTATTAGTTATTTAGTCATGTCTCGTTGATTAATAATTAATCATTTTATTTGCAACTAACTATGACTAAAATGATGATTACGACTTGATCTGTTGTCAATACGAAATACCACAGAAATAGTTAGTGGGTTTTGATACCTGGGTGAGGAAAACGAAATCGCTATTTTCTATACCTAATTTATCGAATTATGTATTTATAGTGAAATATAGTCAAGATTCGTTAGTCATGACTAAAATTTTAGTTGACTAATTAGTTAATTTAAAAAAATAGTTGGTTACCCCTTACTCTGGTTGGTAATAATATTACCGTATATATATATTAATATATAAATTTATTACAACATTTGTGTGTAAGCCATTAATATGGATTAGTGTTGCCCGATTTATGTTGTCTACAATTTTATATCATCATAGTGCATGAGAGTTCGTTATCCATAATAACTTAACATATTCTAGATAAAATACAAACTCCATAGGCTAAAAAATTGTCAATTATGTCTAGTACTTGAGCATTATATACACAATTAAATTCAAACGAAACATTATAGTGTAAAAACGTGAGGAATATGTATTATGTAAAGGGTTTTTCATTAGCTATGTGGCTAAAAACCTAAACCTCTCGATTCCTCCACAAGGAGTTGGCCTTTTTGTCACCTTAACTGGACGAATTTTGCCAAAAGACTTGGGAATGCATTCGTATAAGAGTCAATTAACACAGGAAATGAAGCCCTATGAACATCAAGCTCGTCGCACGTTCGCTGATTGAGCTCTGAAGCAGTTTGGCAACAGATTCAAATTTTTGGCGAAAATATCTTCCTTAGTGATGAATAGGGTAGCCAGATTTTTGAGCCACGAAATCAGTACATTAGAAGTTGGAAACAGTGAAAATCAGTACAGTTTTTAATGATTTTTTTACCTAGCAATGTCAATATAATATAGTGAAACTTTTTCTCCGATTTTATGTTCCTTTTACATTTTTTTTATTATATGTATATTATATAACCCTTTTTGAACTTAGTATTCATATATTCTCTTCGACCAAAATAAGAAAACTTTGACCCACTGTAGAAAAAAAACCGAGATTTGCTGGGCTATAAGTTTGTTTTACAAAAGTGGTCTATACAACATTCTCTTTCAGGATTATGGGGGGGCTATTCTGTTGCAGTCAAAAAGTCTTAATTTGTTGGACTGTGTTATTAAGTCAGATTTCCAACGAAATATAGCTTGGCTTAATAGAAACAATAGTTAATTAGATATTTGCCTGTGAGTAAAACTGTAACCTGAAAAATCGTAATTTTGTTATATCTCGAAAACTTAACCATAGAAAAAAAATGAATGTGATTTTCGTGTTCAGCGACCTTGAATTAGTTTAGAAAACATAATTTGGTTTATGTTATATTTTAAGATTGAAATTTTATATTCCAGTGAAATCAACAAATAATAGCATAAAAAGTTCCTTCTTGTCCATATGAATACAGGGGAAACATTTTTTGGAAAATAAACAAACAAATATCGATATTAGATATAGTTAACTCTTTCATACCCAATGTTGCGTATATGCAGCATTCACTTGAATGCGGCATAGAATAGGTGTTTAACTAAATTCACTAATAATAATATATGCATTCAGTTCTGTTAGGTGTTCTACACGTTTGCTGATTGCCGAACATTTGAAATTTCTTGCTTATGTAACTTTTTTTTAATTTGCAAAATTTTGTAGTAAAATCTTTTGCACTATTTTTTGAAATAAATGTGTTTAATTATTACTAAGAGCAAATTTTCTTTATCAGATATGTTAATAAAAGATAAGAGAATACGAAAATCAAAAAAATGGGAGAAAAAGAGTTATCCAGTGGTCGTATACAGCTTCATAGCTATGTTTTTTAACCTTTAATAAAGGACAAAGAAATCAATGTAGAAGCAAGAAATTTGGTATAATGATTGCGGTAGAACTAAGTTACCTTAATTTCAAAACAAATGGTTTCTATCAAGCCCCATTAAAATTCGGGCGTCAAAGGGTTAATTGGTGTGGTTATTTGGAAGACATTTTAACCGTGTGTATTCCACATTTTTCGCACATCCATACGTTTTATCACAATGACCAATATATATTTTTATGTTGGAAAACATTTGCAGAAAATTTAAGTTTGGAATCATCTTTTCTCTAATAAACATACATACATTAATGTGTTATATATCTTGAAAGGTTTTTACATTTTAAAAAAATACACATTTCGATATTTACAGTAATGTAACAAGAACTCACTCCAAACGTATATCAAGTAAAAAAATATCGGATATCGAAAGAAAAGTATTGAGTACCGGTACCGTATTTCTAATGGCAATGTACATTCATTCAGCAACAACAACTGTAAAGTTGATGTCTGCTTTTTTAATTGTTGTACTATATTATATATTGCATGCATATATGTTGCAAACTACAAGGAACCGGTAAATGATAATTGCTAAGCATGCGCCAAAAAAAAAAATAAGTAAAGTCAAGTAAAACAAAACCAAAGAAAAGAAATAAAAAAATGACACCCCGAAATAAAAAATCAAGTCAAATAAAATAAAAATCTTGCGCTTTTTGTCAAATTGTCACTTTTTGCTTTAATTCAAGGTTATTTGGTATAGGAGCAATATCAGCAACATTAACAACAACTACAACAACAAACCGCTTATAATTTACTTATTTAGACAATTTTTAATTTGCAGCTATACTAAAATATACCACATAGCCTATAAATATAGCAGCAAATAAAACCAAACGAACCAAAAGTATCAAAAAAAAAAAACCAAAAAACAAAAACAAAAAGAAGAACTTAAAGATGCATTTAATTTATTTTAATTATTTCATTATTCTCTTTGTTGTAGTTATTGCTGTTGCTGAGTTTTAGTTGTGCTGCCATCATTATTATATAGACGTATACATATCTATATTATATACATTTTATTTATTTATGTGATTAGCTTAAATTGATAATTTTTGGCAAACAAGTATTTTTTTATCGATTTTTTTTTGTTAAAATACAATAAAAAATATCAAAAATCAAAAAAAGTGAAGAAGAAAAAAAATTATTGCAGACGATAGCAAATAAAAAATATACGAAATTTAAAAAAAAATTAATAGAAACAAGTTTAAAGTTGAAGCACTTGCGTCGATTCTAAAGCCACACAAAAAACAAAAAAGAATTAAATAGAATTTATTAAACATATTTCTTTTATTTTTAGATCAGTTCAGTTTTGGTTTTGATTTATTTAAAAAAATAAAAACTATTGTTTTTTTTTTTTTGCAGCAAATCGATACCTATTGCTCTACTATTGTTAGCAAGAGTGGATAAATAAATAATTAATAAATAATAAAAATTGATAGATTAAAATCAAACTGTGAAACTGTGAATATTGCGTTATTTCACACTTAGTAACTTCTTTGTTTTAGAGGTTTGCACATAAAGCTTACAGTTTACTTAATCGCACTAGCACACACACTTGGATACAGATATACTCAAATGCATAAACAAACAGGAAGGCTTAAATTAAAATACCATATAAAGATTGGTAATAAATCAAAATTCAGCGTCTCAATTTTTTTTTTTTTCAATTTAATTTTTTTTTTTTACCTTTTATTTGTTCTTTTCAATACCACGCCCTCTGGTGTCAAACTAGTTTAGCTCTTAATTCTATCTAAGCTATAAAAATTAAACATTTATTTTTTATTATTATGTTTATACTTAAAAAAAGTTAAAGTTTAAGCGCGTAGAACTCGAGCATTGTAGCATTAATGTTTTTGTTTTTATTTTATTACGTTATTGTAATTTTATGTAAAAATCCAATGTGGGAATTGAAATAAAGGTTAAACTGTCGGCATGTGTATAGAGTTCCAAAGCGAGATCTGGGTTAAACGTAAATTTGAATTTATTGAGCACTGAAGGAATTTAATATCTATGCAGCTAATAAATATGAATGGAAAATCTATTTAACCTTTCGTCTGTACCTCGGGGTCAAAAGCGGTATCACCGTCAAAAAGAAAAAAGCGATAAAAATATAAAAGACTCAAAGCTTACTCCTTCTGAGAATATGTCCTTTATTATTATTATTATTTCTCCACTAAAAAAGAATCATTAAATGGGAAGTAGGACACTGAAAATTCTTGGAAAGAGCTTAAGTGATGTAAGTAAAAATTAATTTAAAAATTGCAAAATTAATTTAATTTTAATTGTGAATTTTCTTTAAAGTCCTGTCTGACTTAAACCAAGTCTAAAAACCAAACCATTAAAAATTCAGACTAATGTCCAAACCAAAAATCCTACCCGACAAAAATGCGAACAGAAAATTTGACTAAAAATCTAATAAAAACCTCAATTCATATATCTATAACAAAACCAAATCGACAACAAAACAGACCAATACTTATTAATCAATCCAAATTAAAAACTAAACCAATATCTGGATCAAAAAATCAAAACAAACAAAAACAAATACCGACTACAAATAAGAACAAAAACTAATCTATTATTTAAATCAAAAACCAAATCGACAAAAGCCAGACCCAAAATCAGATACAAAATTAAACAGGAAAAATTCAGACCAAAAACTAGATCAAACCCCGAATTGTCCAAAGCCCAGACTGAAAATAAATCAAAAATAAGATAAACAATCAGACCAAAAACTAAACTGACAAATAGTCAGAACAGAAATCAGACCGAATTAAAAACATAACCGACAAAGAGCCAGACCAAATATAAGATAAAAAATTAGATCGAACTCCAAATCGACAAAACCACAGATAAAAAATTAAATCAAAAACTTAACAGACAAAAAATCAGAGCAATTAGACAAAAATCCAGCCAAGAAAAAGAAACAGACTAAAATTTAGATCAAAAACAGCAAAAAATCTGATTTAAAAAACAGACAAATACCCAAGCCAAAAATCAAACTACTTAATATCTAGATCGAAAAGTTAAACCAAATCTTCTACCAAAAACCGGATTTAAAGTAATTGCAAAAATATTGGACCAAAATCAAACCACAATTGCAATTGTTTTTTGACCATATAGATCAAAAGACAAATACACTAAACCCAGATAAAAAATTTAATTAAAAACGCCGAATCAAATACCAAAAACTAAGACTGGAAACAAGAGCAGACAAGAAACAGATAAAAAATAAAATCAAAACCTACAGCAAAAACGAGACTCAAATTGAGATCAAGACGAAATTAAAACTCAAATCAAAACCAAACTCGGCAACCCCAGAACTGATTTTTTTTGGTTTTTTCTTTGGTTTCTACCATAACCCAACAAACAATTACTGAAGAAAAATCTCAGACAAGAATTATTCTGATGAAAATCTTTATAATGACTGGAGTCAATACATTTAGACTGTCAGACTTTCTTATCAGCCTGAAAGTATGCTGTACTATAATTATGTATTTTATATGTAAATAAATAAACACTAATATTTTATATCATATTTATATATATTTTAGATATTTCATATTGCATTGTCATCCAGTTTTGAACTATGCTTAAAGTTTTAAGTCTCTAGCTCATTGAGAAGTTAGTTTAAAATCTATTGTAGAATTCCACTCGAACAGACAGACACCGTTGAAAGCGAGTTGATATAAACGTTGTAATAATAATAAAAAACACCAGGATAAAATTCGATACTTTATTCAAACTAATGCTCCATTTCTATGTCTCATGAGATCCATTTTTTTACTTTTTGTATTCACCATAGTGTCATAGTGGATTTTGCGACTTTCTCCTTATTTATTATCAAAATCATGGGTCAAAAGAAAAATTGTAATCGATTATGTCGAACATCTCCCATACTGATTTCATCAGTGCATATCCTGATTATTTTTTTAAATCTCGAAATTAGTTTGAAAGTGTACTGATTTTTGTATTTTGCACTGATTTTTTCCAATTAAAATTCATTTTTGAACTTAACCTGGTCCTAATGGTCCTGAAATCATTTTGCAGTCAGTCGCACCCTGGTTGTGTTTTTTTTCTGATTGATACATAAGCGTTGCTACTATCGGTAGGAGAAAACAATATTAGCGTGAGGAAAAGTCGCTTAACGTACGTTTTTAAATGAGTGAAAGGAATTGGTTATTAATTAAATTGGATTATTTTCCTCAGCTGTCACAATTCTCTAAATATGAAAACTGATACGTAATCAACATTGTCGACTGATAATGAAAAAAATGTAAAAGCAACACATAAAATCGGAGAAAAAGTTTCAGAACGTTTATATCACTATATTACATTATTAGATAATAAAAGCATAAAACTGTATTGATTAGTATTGATTTTCCTTGATTTCCAACGTCCTGATTTCGTGGTTCAAAAATCTGGCTACTCTACCCATATGACAAAGATTGAAGACCAAGATATGATCAAAAGATCAGTTTAGTTCCGGGATAAAAAAAAACGGCAATATTAATCGACCTATCCACTTCAGAATCCATTGATCCAAATTAGCCTCGCATTGAACTGTTTGGAAAACACAATGTTGCTATTCATGGCTTATCTTTCTAGTACTATTTCATACATAAATGTTTAATGCTAAATAAATTCATTTCATGATTTGTTTTTCTCGTCTTTTATTTTTTAAATCCCCCCCCGTTTCGCGAATTACACTTGGTATTATTTTTATTACTTGTGACATCCTACATACAAGTAGCCACTCTGTAAAGTAAGTGAGTACATTAAAATAAGACGGACAGTGAACAAATAATGACAACATTAAATATTAATTCATTACTTAATTTCCGCCGCTTTTATTTAATGTGCTCGTAGTTAATGTTGCACATGTGCATTGCTCATTTTTTTATGCGATATTTACATATGAGCAGCAACTAAATTGTATCTAGGTATACACTTCAAGTACCGTTTTTGAATGCATCTGTAGAAATTAAAATCTGAATCTAAATCGAAACGAATTGATTTTTTAGACATTGACGATTAGTTGAGGCGTTTTTGTTTGTTTAGGCGCGGGTGTTTTGCTCTTGTATTAAAAAAAAAAAATGTCGCAGCTACGCGGGTACGACTGTAGCAGCAAGAGCGGCGCGGTAGCAGCGTCTGCGTTTATTTTCCGTTTTTGAAATTAAATTGCATAATTTGTTTAATGCTCTTGTTGTTGTTTTGGTTGTTTTGGCTGTTTTCGCTGTGTTGTATTGTCAATTGACATTAGTAGACATTAGACATTCAACATTCGACGACACATTATAAGTGATACTTACTCGTACATATTTAAATGCAAATTATGTCAATTTGCATGTAAACAAATGCAATTACAGGTTTCGATTTTAATTCATTAGTTATTAGCTAGCTGTTGTTGTGGTTTGTCCCCCCTGTCCTCTTCTAGCCCTCTCTGTTATTATGTTGTTATTTGTAGCATTTGTTGAAGCTTAAGTGATAAATAAATTTGATTTTTTAATGTTTTGGTTTTAACATCAAATACATGCACATACGAATACGGTACTAATCAACATTTAAAGAGATTAAAGAAGAGTACAGCAATAGCCAAACCCAGCAAGAAAATACCACTGGAGGCCATTATGAGCGCTAGGTACCATCAGAGCTGTAAAAGAGTGCAATCAATTGAGGATATAAGTCACAAATGAATAGTAATTTTTTATTGCAGTTATTGAATAATGTATTTGACTCTAGAATAAAAAAGAAAAAAGCCATGATTTTGGAGTCATAAGATTTGCAGTCTCATGGTTTCAAAAAAAGACTGCACTCCCTTGACTCTAAAAAAGATTTTTCTAAATGAATAACCAATCGGCGACTCCAAAAAAAGACTTCCAAAAGCATTTTTATTTTGGAGTCAAATACGTTATTCAGTAACTGCAATCATGAATTGTCGGTTATTAACTGTATATTTTCTGTATGAAAATTAGTGTATGATTCTACACTAATTTGAATCACTTTATGCTGGTTTAATATTAAGATTTACAGATAAAACATCCAAGCAGTTTTGATCAGCTATATCAGCTGATGAAACATGCATCTTTTCATCAACCTTCCATCATCCCTAATGTCCCTTTCAGAGACAAGTTTTATCATTCGTTCTACTGCAAATGTTTGGCATGGATATTTGGAGAACTCCCAACTTTCACACACAGCCAGTATGATCTCTATAAGAAAAATGTGAACCGAAGGCCAGTTTCTCATTTTATGGTTACCGTCAGCATTAAAATAAATATCCCGCTGATGCTCTACAGCAAAGTAATAAAAAAAAACAATAAAAAAATAAAATTAAAATGAAACCGAAGTGCAAACACTTTATTTAAATGAAATCGGAAAAGATCCAGGGGATAAAAAGTTAATTTGTTTGAGAATGTTCAATTAAAAGTTTTGCTATCAGTCGGAAAACCTACCAATATGACTAAGGTTTTATTTTGCAGAAGTTATCGAAAATTGATAAACTTTTAGCCCACTTAAGATATAAAACAGATGTACAAATTTAATCGCTGGGATATTTTTAACTTATTTCAGAACCTTGTTATCAGTGAATCAGTTATTGCCTAACTAACTAAACTTCGATTTTAAACAGCATAATTTTTCATTGAAAATTAACGAAAATGACGAGGCGCATTTCCATGTATGAAGATATTTGAATAAGTAAAATCTATTGCTTCTAGAGCACTGAAAAAAGTATTGGAAACGACTTTCCCGTACCCACAGACATGCAGATGTCCATTATTTATCTAGTTATTTCCTATTTTATGCTTAGGGCAAAATTCGGAAATTCATCCCTTTAGAGAATAGTAAAGCGTTTAGAACTCGTAAGCAAGATGAGAACCGGGAAATCTGAGAAATTGTTTTTCTACGTTTAATGTAGTTAGAAATAAGTTAATTATTCTTAACTGATTGTAGTTGCAAATATTTTTAAGAGAATACAATTTGTGGGAAATTTCACTGAAAAATATTAAAAACTAGTCGGTAAGGCCCTAGCAACTGGGGCTAGTTTTTTGCGGAAGAAAAAAAGAAAAAAAAGTATCAAAAGAGAACCAAACTACTCGTTGGTGTTTGTTTTGTTATTTGTGTATGCAGATCAGGGATGTCAAATAATTTTTTCTGTCTTCTCGATAGCCCTCGAGAAATTCCCCGATTTTCGATCAAATTCCCCGCACCTGTATAATTTTATATTACAAAAGCACGATACGCACTTTCCATATTAACATTTTATAAAAACGAAAAATACCTTTACGTTGGCTTAAAATTTATCTCGGTGACTGTTATTTCAAAGCGGCCCTGCACTATCTCGGTCCAAAACTTAACCATTTTTTATAGCACTGGTAGGTTAATAGAAATTTTCCTTCTGACTACGAAGTTCTTTTGACACATGAGTGATTTCTTCTCAAGGGAACCCACTCTCGAAATCTATTGGGCTCAAACTTGCACAAAGTTTAGTATATTGGGCAGTAGTTACCACACCAAACGAGATGGGATGTTTCGTGTTACTATACGTTGATTTTGATAGATAAACAAGCCTTAGCCAACTTTTGGACATCAAAGTTCTCAATAGAACAGGCATGAACTTTCTTTTGGCTCAAATAAAAAATGGCAAAAAAATTTTTTTGAGAAAAACGGGTTCAAAGTTTTGACTATCGGTTTTTAACATTTAAAATATACTTCATCTTCTTTTTGATGGCTGAACGTAGATGGTACAGATCGTACAGATTTGTCAGCAACGATTAAGAGTTATTAATCAAGAGGTGCTGGACCAAGGCATAGCTAAGATTTTCTGAACGGCCGAAAGGGAAGGCAACTGTTTTTCCTGACTAACACTCGGCGTTATAATTGTCTATATCTACGAAAGCACTCTGAGTTTCTCTCAGAAATTTTAACAAAATACTTTTGAAATGAAAGACTTTCAAATTACACACTTTTTTAAAAATCGATGTTTTCAAACCAAGAAAGTACAGGGCCCACTTAAGAAAAGATGAAGATTTTAAGACCTAAAATATGAAACATTTCAAAAGTTAAACGATTTCCATTACATAAAATTTAACAAAAAATACTCTACTGACTTTAATAACTAAAAGCTGAACGTTTTCGAATTCCCCGCAACAAATAGCTCATTCCCCGATTCCCCGTACTATGTAAAATTACCCGCAAATCGGGGAATTCCCCGCAAGTTGGCATCGCTGATGCAGATAATTCGTTATACATTTAATTCTGAGAGATGCCGTTACTCATGTCTTCTCTCTTTCTCTTATTTATTATTTACTCCCGCTTAAGCAATGATTTTTTCAACGAAAAAATTTTTCTCTTAAAAAACTTCCGATGCTAATATTTTGAAATTGGCTTAACCGATTTTAAATCTGATAATTTTTGGCTAACCTACTCGTCAAGCTCTTATAATATGATATCGTAGCACTTCTGGATCTTCTGGAATAAAATTGTAGTTACACTAATAAATGTATAGATGAATGATCCAACAATCGATAATGTCTAAAGTTGGGGTGAGAATTTATGTAGTTTTTATAGATTGTCGGAAATTCCATGGTAATTTTTCAGAGATCTAGAGATCAGTAGATTTTGAGTATTTGCATGGGATTTCTCCAACTTTGATATGGAAAAGATTAAAATTGTTGCGGGATTTTCAACGGGCATATATTACTAGTAATCACTTGTGGTTTTCATACTGGGTAGTAGTGCAACTATATGCACATACATATGTAAATATGTAGATATTTGTGTCCACTTCAATTCAAGTAGCTGCTAGCAAAAAACAGTACAGTTTTTGTTGTTGGTTCAATATTTATAATCGATTAACTAAAATATCATATTTACAAATTATTTATTATTACACATAAAAGTAAAAACAAAAAACAAAAACAATTAAAACAGACTTTATTGCACTTTAGTAGCTTCTAAAACTTATGCGGAAATCTTGATGTGAAACAAAAAGAAATCACATAAACAAAACATTGAGTTCATGCGGCACACATGACGCTCGACTGATTTTTAATTACTAACTATAGTTTTTAATATGATTGCTGTGGTTGTTTGTATTATTATTATTATTAATTTGATCATTGTGACAATAATTATTATTGATTTGCGATACAAACGATTAATCGTTTAATTTATTTAAGCCTTCGAGTCTAGATTACATTTGTTCCGTTCTCAGACATACGTACACATCATAATTAAAACCATGAAGGCTATCAACTCATACAAGAAGTGTAAAGAAAATGCGCAAAAAACGCATTAAGAATATTAGATTCTTTTAGATTAAATTATTGCTATTATTTATTCATATAAATTAACAATTATGGGCTGAAAATATATCTCATACACTTATGGGCTCATAAAAGTTTATTTTTATAACATCCTCGTACATTTAACGGAGGAAAATTGATACGTGAGCGAGCATATATGTTTCAATTTTTACATAAATTAAATTAAACATACAATAGTAGAGAAATAACTATGTAATAAATTTTATATGTTTGGTTTTAAAGTGAAGAGGGCTTAGATAGATAACAGTAATTCAATAGAAATCTTTGAAAGATATCCCAGACCTATATGGTTTGGATCACAAGTGTATCTAGAAATTGTGAAAGGGTGGTTTTTTCTTTCATGAGTACCTTCACTAGGACCCGCTAGGGGTTAGGTTATTTTGGCCATAGTTAATGCAGTTTTTACACAACAAAACCTAAACGACAACAGAACGTAAAGAGACGAAACGAACAAAGACATACGTAACTGCATAAAGAAAGCGAGAACTGCATTCGCAATGCTGCATCCGATTTGGAACTCGTTATTTTTCTCACAGCGCACCTAACTAAGAATCTTCAACTCCAATGTCTAATAAATTTTTTTGTGTGCAATTTAATTTCATTCATTCATGAAAAAACTACTCACACAAATTATACGCATAAAAAAGTGCGTATGTGAATACGAATGTGAATACTACGAATTATTCAAACAAACCTAAAATATGACTTTACTTCAAATTTAAAAAAAAAATCTTAAGACCTTCGAATTAATTTTCAAATAATTTTTACATTCTTTGAGGCATTTCACTAGTAAAAACGTCAAATTATTTATGGTAAAAGAAAATACCTCCTGGAAGTAAAAAAAAAAAAACAAAAAAAAAGAAAAAATAGAGAAAATAAAATTTATTTCATAAATATTTATGTTATTACAAGGAAAATAAATTTTGGCACTTATAAAAAAGTTGAAGTCCTTGGGTGCTATACATTTGAGTAAATTGACTGTGCGCAGTGGTGGTTCTCATTTTAACAGCTATAGAGAAAGAAAGTGAAATTGTATGATTTCCTTTTTTACACAATAGATTGAACCTTGAAATTTGTCATGCCAATGAGAATGAAAATTAATAAGCCTTGAAATGAAAGAAGAAAGTCTATTAATATTTCTTATCACTTGGAGTACCTATATATTAAATTATTGCTTAAAAAATGGAATATTTGGAAAAAAAAACTAAAAGGGTGTAGTCAAAAGTAATTATCTTGTACCACAGTATACAGTATGCCAGATAGCAGAAAGTAATCTGAAATATTCTCAGGTCTTCTGAGATTTGACAATTATGACAAGTATTCGCTAAATTTTGACAAATAATTTTGTTTATGAGAGAAACTCTCTTAACCCATTTTCGTTAGCTGTACACAAATAAATAAATGAAATAAAAATATCAAAAACCAATAAACCGTTTGTTTATTTTTGAAATAAAAGCTCTCAAAATATTTTGTAGAGTGTGGTTCTATAGTATTTAAATAAACAAAATACAATACTTTTAAAATTATCTTCTTCAAAAATGTCCGCTTTATATTCTAAATAGTTTTACCGATTTTAAAAGAATTTTATTTAAATTTCAGAGAAGCAGATTTCTTACTTGAATGGCATACATAACAAAAAAAAAACTTTAAGTTTTGGGATAAATCCTTGGTGCACATTATGCACATGGTTGTTACAAACGCCTTCGAAGATCTCGTTTATCAACGTCTAACAGTTTTTCTGGCTTTTCAAATCTTTCTATTTTATTTATATATTGTGCTGGTACCAATGGGTTAATACTTTTTTATATTTACTTCTGAAATTCAAATGTTTTGGGAGAAGTAAGAGAATAATTTTCAAATTTGGCAGACGTCAGTAAACAAAAAAGGGGGCGTCACTTCTATTTATTTCACTTTATTAATTTCACTATGCCTTGTAATCCTCTTAAATGTTTGAAAAGTGGGCGTGGGCTTGATTATTGTTATATTACGGTGATTCTCTAAGTCTAGTATATGCCCTTGCACGGTAGTACAAATTGTAAAACTTTCCAATCCGTACAACGAAACAAAAACAAAATACACGTCAATCCATTCTGCAACACTTAAAAACTTTTCCTACAACGATACCCATGTATATTCAATGCAGTGAAGTGTAGTATATTAAATGCAACTCTGCACCTCTCTCTCACTCTCTGTGTTTACATTTTCTTATATATTACAGTTCTACGTTAATGTGTGCTCTCTAATCGTAGTATAATTAGTGTTGATTCGATACCCACATAGTATCGATACTTTTACTCATTACTTGTATCGAATAATAGTATCGATGCTACCGAAAATATCGGAAAAAGTATCGAATATGTACTTGTATCGAATACTCGTTTAAAGAGACAAATTACCCTTTTTTTAAGTGGTTGTCAAGGAAAACATTCAGGTCAGAACGGCCCATTGTGATACAACATGGTTGAGCTTACAGTTTACACTACTCAACACGAGTTTTACGCCAATAAATCAAGGTTTTGAGATATTTCCACTGGAAACACGTGAATCACATAGAAATGACGTTAATTTAATTTAGCAAATCGCAAGAAAATTTATAATAGAAGAAAAACTAATCAACAGATTAAAGCTTGTTAAAAAATATTTTATTTTAATGAAAAGGTTTCAATAAACATTATGTTCTGCATGCATGGCCGGAAATATCTTCTAGAACTTCAATACTGTACTGCAATATTGTCATACATTGAAATATTGCAATATGGACTGAAATATTTTGAATAATTCTGCAGTAGCATTTTGAAATATATTATTGATTGCTGTAAAATATTGTAAAATGATAAATATTGTATAGAAATATTTCAGTTTTTTAAATAAATATTTTCCAAAAGTATCGAGTATCCGATACTGACCCTTTTTTCCGATACGAAGTAAAATACTTATGTTACAGCATCGAGTAAAAAAAGTACTTGAATCGAATGAAAAGTATCGAGTTTTTACTTGTATTTACTTGTATCGAATCATCACTAAGTATAATTTAGTATAATATTTTTGCATTTCGTGCTATCGTGCAATTATACTAGACATAGAGAATCACCCTATTGTCACAGTAAGTGTAATGGTTTTCTGATCAGGTTGAACAGATAAAGTTTGTCATATGCGGATGACATAACGCTAATGGTATCAGGGCTGTGTCCAAACATTATTAGTAAGGTCATGCAAAGGTCTGGGTCACCGAGTGACGGTTTGGTTACAATCTATAAATAAATAAAACCGAACTGATGCTTTTCATCATCAGAAGAAAAATACCTAGCTTTAACCCTCCGCAACTCCCAGCCAAGCACAGAGCAGTTATCTTGAACTCTAAGTTGAATTGAACACAGAACACGAAACATTAGATAAAGGAGACAAGCATTGCATTCTATGCTTGTAAAGGATTGCTTGGTAGAAAATGAGACCTCCAACTAGGATAGCCAGACGAACTGATTTGATCAGTACATGTCCTGATTATTTTTTTAAATACTGATCTTTCAAAATCTCGAAATCAGTACGACAATGTACTGATTTTTGTATTTTGTACTAATTTTTTCAAATTAAAATGGTAAGAATTTCTGTGCTTAACCTTAATTGTCTTAAAATCGATCTTGCAGACAATCTTACTGTTTGTTTCTTTTTCTGATTTTTCACAAAATAAAATATATACGCGTTGCTGCTATCGAGAGGAGAAAAGCAATATTTGCTTGAAGAAAAGTAGGTTAACGTAAGTTTTAAAATGAGTGTTATTAATTGAATTTGATTATTGTCCTCAGCTCTCACAATTCTCTAAATATGCAAACTGATACGTAATCAACATTGTCTGCTGACGAAAAAAAAATTTAAAAGGAACACGGAAAATCGGAAAAACAGTTTCAGGAAGTTTATATCACTTTACATATATTGTAATTACTAAGTAATAAAGCCGTAAAAACTCAACGGATTTGTACTGATTTTCACTGATTTCCAGCATCTAATGTACTGATTTCGCGGTTCAAAAATCTGGCTACCCTACCTCCAACCAAAAATAACGTTGTAGCAGTACAAAGAGGTTCAATCTGTTATTGGAGGTGTCGTAAAGAAATATTTTTTAAATTTTTGACCGTATCTAGAACCGAACCCAGTCTATCACACTAACTACTGCGAATACTTCAAAAAGGTTCTACCCCGCAGGAATCTCAGTTTGAATTACAATAGTATTCATCACGACTGAGATCAGTTACAAGTAAAATTTCGAAAAAATATCAATTGTATGTGGTATAGTCTAACGACATGCAGGACTACCAGATAGTTATCAACAAAAACCGATATCTGAATACAAATGACAGTCATTAGTGGCTCCTGACCTATTGGAGAGCAAGAGACTAAAATGAGAATTCTGTACAATACTAATTCTCTTGGCTTGGGGCAAAAAAAATATATTTTTAATTTTCTCTGCGAATGTCCATAGCGAAAACCTTAGGCCACCCATACCAAAGCAATCTCGAGGAACTATCATAAACAAATTAATATACTTCAAAATGGAACTGACCCTATCTTAAGGGCGAAAAATATCACACACATCAACAATTAACTGAGGATGTCGTATCAAAACGGTGCACATGCGCTTTTGGGTATCGTGGTCCAAACTACCACTTTAACCAACCAACCGCGTTTTACCTTGTACAATGTTCTACTTTTAAGCAAATTTACATTTGTTTATTTCATTGCATATTTATGTATTTAGAAAATTAAATTAATATATCATGGCTAGCTAGCTTTCTTTTACAGGCACCTATCTAATTATAAACAGCACTTAATACTGTTCCCATTACTAAATATGAGTTGATGAACTATTTTTAGAAATAATTGCCTCATACTCTAGAGAGAAACACTCCTATCTACACATAATTTCATTAGACGACGACGTCCGGTAACTGAACTTAATGTTATTATAACTTACTAACTAACTAATAACAGACTAACTAAATATCTACATTGTTAGACAGAAAATGAAAACATCAAAATATTATTTATGCGACAGTGTCAGTGACAGTTGGTGAAAAATCGTGATAGTTTTCTAATTGTAAATCATTAAAATTGAACTAAAACAGTAGTTAATTGATATACTTCGAATGAACATGAAATGTCTGTTTATCTCATCATGACGTCATATAGTTTAGCATACAATTTATAGGATGATTTATTAGAAATTCATATGAATTAGAGCATTTTTAATTTTAGCATAAAATGATTTGATCTTCGTACAAAATATAATGACAACTTCTGCTTCCTTGTATAGTAGCAAACATAATTTCATCACTCGATATGACGAAGGGGAGAGAGGAATGGATTTATTTTTTATTGTAATTCTTAAAATATGCATCAATGCGAATTGTGCAAGCGACGATGCAAAAAAAATAATAATAATAATCACAAAACTGTCAATAATAAAAGTACCATGTTGACCATGAGAACATGTTATAAAATTAAAATTAAGTCTGTGTAAGAATGTTACAAATGTTAATAATATTGGTTTGTGTAACAATCGCTTAGAGGTTTCACTTAGTTTAGTTTATAAATTATATATTAATTGGCATCCACATCGTCGTGTATTAATAATGAATGTATGTAATATGATCTTAGGCTTAAGTATTGAAGTTGTATTAAAAATACGCAAGTAAGTAGTAAGTAGTTACCAATGAGTCATGAGATGAGAAGAATAAATATAAATAAATATTTGGGGTATTCACAGTATTTATAATTAAATATATTAATTTTTCTCAAAGTCAAAATATTGAACATATTTCACACCCCTTCGTACACCTGTTTATCGTCGACTTTTTCTTTGACGTATTTTTAAGATATCCATATTGTTGAACTGAAAAATTAGTACATTGAACTTTCTTCCTGTTCGTACACCTGTTTCGGATATGATTGTTTTTAACTAAAAAATTAGTGCAACGAATATGAATTTAATTGAAAAATCAGTACATATTTTCGCGGATTTTTTTATTCATAATAAATTTTTAAGTTCTTAATAAAAATGGAAAAATAGCTAGAGCTAAAAGATCAATACTGCAGCCAAATTTTAATAGGTTTAAAAAAATTGTACCTCGTTCTTTTTATACAAATTAGTATTGTGTTCCAAAAAAAAAAAATAATATTAAATCGATGAAAGTGAAAAAAGAGTAAAAAATTGGTATCTGTGAGATATTTGGAGTAATTTAATTTAATCTGCAAATTTCCTCTTTTCTTGACAATTCTAAAGACCATCCAATACATTTTTGAGCGGTCACGGTTTATTTTGTTGAAAGGTTTATACAGAAGCATTTATTTTGTGGCTTGCATCATTCATTCTGAAATCTTGCCCAGTTCATTTTAATCACAGCGACTTTATAAATTCCATCTCTTCTTGCCTCGTTCTCGAAATTTCCTGCGTTATATTTTTTATAAAGATTCAAAGATAACTCTCATTGCCCACACATTGCCACAATATTATAAACACTGGCCACACTACCGTCTTCTATATTCTGAGTTTGCCTCTTTTTGATATAATAGGTCCGTTCCCGTACTTTTTGGGTAAAGTCTGGTAAACTGAGAGTAAACGAAAAATGCTCTCTCTGATACACAAAAATGCACAAAAGTACGGGAACGCACAAAACCACTTTTCTTACACGAAACAAAACGTCAAATTTTGACGACAGTTAAGTTCAAAAAACAAAGTTTCTGTGATATTTAATAAAATCAAAATTGTAAAATCTTACAAGAAAATAAATAAATAATGAAAAAATTAAATATTAATTATTCGCCTGTCTACTTTTGTAGAATCTTCAGGTTCACAATCACCATTTTCATTATTCAGAAATGGCAGCTTTCTACAGCGTCAGAAATAGAAGCTTTCTACAGCGTCAGAAGTTGAACAGACAATTGCGTCATTGTGGAGAATGTAGTTAAAAATTAACTTATTTACTATTAATTAATTTTCAAATGTATTTTAAACATTTTCCATTATAAATATCTCTTATTTTTCTAAAAATTCTTTATTTATTTATTAATTTAAAATTTTCAATATATTTTCACAAAAGCAAAACATCTGATAAATACAAAACAGCTGATTGTTGGACACTTTTAACATTTTTACCCGAAGAAAAAGTGTGGGCTATTTCGTGCAAAAAGAAGAAGACAATTACTCTCTCATCTCTGCTCTCATTTGCAAGTTTTTTGAGTACGGGAACGCTTTCTGGGCTGTTTTGGGCGAACGCGTTCACCCGCATTGTAGTACGAGAACGGAGCTAATGTTATGTAGGAGTGGCTGTCGTGAGACACACTTACGTCTGAACAACCCATTGATATGTAAGTTATGAAAAATATTTAGCAATTTAACATTAAACTGTGAATACCCTAAATATTTGCACGAAAATGTCAAACAATGCAAGCGATTACCATCACGCTAAAATATATTACAATAAATATATTTACATTGCATGCGAGACTTTTGAAATTTCATTGAAACAAAACAAAAAAGTGTTCCGTAAATATATATGAGATTTCCTTTTTTTTACAGAATATGGTTGACGTCACTAACAGGTAACCTGGCAGACAGACACGGGGGCACATCCCACTGAGCTGCTTTTTTTTATTAATGTGTGTAATTGTTTGCTTAAACTTTAACGTCAATTTAATTTATTTTAAAATATTTATTTTTAAAAACAAATCAGCACAATTAAATTAAAATTAGAATTAATTTTGTGTGCGATTGAAAGCGAATCCATATACCTTATAAGCAGAAGAAAACAAAACAAAAAACTGTAAAAATAAATATATTTGCTCTCATTGTTATGCAATAAGATTAAAAATACATTAAAAAAAATGAAATAAATAAAAAAAAAGAACAAACCTTGATGCTAATCCATACAAGGATAATTCCAGTCTTGTCAAAAAAAAAAAATAACAAAACAGAAATATTCAGAACAAAAGCGAAAACGTACGTACGCAAATGTAGAGAAATGTCAAAATTTCGCTTTTAAAATTATCGTGAAACAAGTTTAATTCTGAAATGAAATAAAAAATTCCGCCAAATATCTAATTAAAAAAAATTATTTGTGAACTTGATTTTATTTAAATTTAAGAAATTAATTTTAATTCAAACAATTCAAAAGGTAACACCTTTTTTTTTTGTCTGTAACTGCTTAGTAACGTGTCCTAAATAAAACGTGCTGTAAGTATGAAATTTTCAAGGTCGCATTCTTTATTAAAACATGATCTACAACCCCTCAGTTGACTTATGGTAGGTAGGTGAACAGCTAAAAAACAAAAACTAGTCATGTGCTCTTGAAATTATAAAAAGAGGAATATACTGTCATTAACATAAAGTTATCCTTCGTTTTGAGCAGCAATTATAGACAGCTCTTTAATAGGAGTACTATATTTTACATATCTGAAAATGTGAAACACAACTTCTCTAGGAGTAAAGTCAAGTACAGCAAACGATTTTTAGAAAAAACTGTAAAAATGATAAAAGAATAATTAGTTCTTAAGCTTTTGTTACAGCATGCGTTCATTATAAGTAGAACATCAAATTCAAATCGGTTTGGTTTCAGCTTTTGTTCTTGATCACAATGAAATAGGGCCCCAAAGAAAATCACATCGTGGAAATTCCAGGCAGGGCCGTAGCCAGGATTTTATTCGGGGGCAAAATGTCGAAACGACATTTTTGTCAGGACTCTATTTTGCGGTGTTATTTATAACGTTATGCAAATTTTTTAAGAAAATCATATGCCTCTAGTTTTCACCACATAATCTAAATTTTTTCCTCTTTTTATAAATTCAATGACTTCTAACGAATCATCTGGTGATGGAAAAGTTCAAATATACTGTAAAATAAAACACTGCTGTTTGTTACCTTTCAAATAAGTCTAAATTTACTAGAACGCGACAGTTCATTCTATTTTTAATTAATTTTTAATCTTTTCAAACTCAGTTTCACGATAAAAATTCTTATCAAAATCAGTTACTAGCCTAGAAAACCTGTGAATGCAGGATTGCAAAGTCTCCATGTCAAAGACAACAAATCAAATTTGATCGCTTAGTATAATTAAAATTCCAAATTTTATCTTGGAATATTAAAAATAATTCTATAATCTTGATTGCTTCTCTGAATATTATGAAGTATAAGTAACGCTCGTATCTATACAGTTTTTCGCGGTAGTATACAGTTTTTTCAACTACAAAACCGCATACCGCCTTTTTTACTAAAATACCGCGTTTATACTAAGAAAAAAATATCAAATTTTTGAACGCTAGGAAATTCAAATTTATCAATCGCAATGCAAAAAGCCTGAAAGAACAATGGCAACTCGTTGCGAGTATACATTTGAAAGAAGTGGAAACATTGAAGGCGATTCTTATCGTCAAATGTAATTTGAAATATGCATTCGTTGATTTCTATAAATATCTCATAGGAAAGCCGGGATCGCTTTGTCAAATTCCTTCCAAGCACAAATTCTATATAACTACAGAAAGAGATATGAAAATTTAGAACGAAGACAATTTAGATGATAGATAAATTGCGTTCCTTGTTAATTTTCATTCGAAAAAATTCATACCGCAAAATATACAGTTTTTTTCAAATCGATTTACAGTTTTTTAAACATTTTTGGTAGAAATATACAGTTTTTGGTCCCAAAAAAGATACAAGCGTTAAGTATAAGTCATATCAAGAAGTGACCATTCGTGCCTTGCTCTCTCGTATGAGCTCCTAAAAGCTGTACGAGAGCGGATTCCCAGAAATTCCTTTTCAAATTGTCCTGAGAGCTAGATATGCCTAACAGATCCATTACACAACTAATTCGAGATGATCTTAATATGAAAGCTTTCCGATAGTCAACTGGTCATTTGTTAGACCCACAGTGGAAAAAATTATATTTGAAAGTGGCTCCTTCAGTGGAGATGAGTAAGATGCGGAGAAAGTTTCCACCCAAAAAAAAAAAATATTGTCAAAGAAAGCAAAAACTTAGTTTTAAGTGGGATCAGTACCCCACCTTTGGAAGGCATTTAAGTTGCACAGTTGTTTGAAAACGTCTCGGACGTGCTTCAGAAAACAAAATCTCGAAATTTTCCCATTGTATCTACTATATATCATTCTTGAGATGTTTTTGCATCAGCTGATTTTTTAAAATTCTATTAAATGTAACCTCTTAATAGAATGAAAACTTATACGACACTGAAAGTCTTTCATCTATATATACATACATACATGCTTCAATTATATTAAGTGTCGTATATAGGGAATTTTGTGTGTGATCTTTATTGAATTGTGCTGCATTATTTTTCAATGATTCCAAAAATGCATCTTCAAAAACAAAACAATGTTTTTGTTTTATTAAAATTTCCGTTGAATTCTTCATGAAAATAAATATATTACTTAATTTATATTTTAAATAAAAAATAAAATAAATAAAAATTGAAAAAAAAAAACATTTCAACTTAATTTAAGCCCGCCGCAAATGTAATTGACCTCTTTCAATGTAAATTTTTTTTTTAACTGATTACACACCGATCACTTCACAACTACCGGATGACGACGATGACGCCGATGAAGAGCAAAGTAGAAACTCTCAAGTCTCAAGATAATGAAAACTTTATTTACAGAAATTTTCGAAGAAAAATGAAATAAAATAAAAAAAATTAAATAAAATAAAATAAAACGCATTAAAAACGCACATACTACATACATACATATGAGCAACACAGTTTGTCTGTGTCGTTGTGTGATTATTGTAAATTGCTTTTGTTGCATCAACCAACCAACATCATCAACATCACAGCGACAACAACACACCAACGCTGGGTGCAATGACCACAGAGATACAAAAAATGCATAATTATTTAAAAAAACACATGCATTTTTGCAGTTATCATGTAATTTACATGAAATTGTTTAATTTGCAGTTCAATTTTTTTTTCTTGATTGTTGCTGCATTTTTAATATGAGTTCAAAACTCACACGCACAATTCAATTCAATTCAATGTCAAGGTGTTTAAAAAAATAGTTTAATAAAAATTAAATACTAAAACTATTAAGTATTAAACACTTAAATTTATATCAAAAATTTTCCTTTAACTAAAACTTAGTTTGAAATTTTTTTATTTTTTTTTTTCATAAAATAGAATTTTCTGAAATTAAAAACGCCATCATTTCTTCATCCATTTTTATATCATTGCATTTGTTCATGACAAAGGTCAAATTCATAAACCACTAAATAAACTAGACCTAATTTAGTGAATTTGATTTTGATTTGTGTTTTAAACTAAACATAGTAACAGCAACAGAAAAACATTCAACAAATAAATTATTCAATTAAAATAAGCGCTAAAATTGTTTTTGTAAACTATTTTATTTGGGTAGATTGGCGGCACTTTACTGAGGGTGTTGCTTATTGTTAGACAAGGTTAATGTGGTTGCCATGTATCTAAGATAAAAATAAAAAAAAAGGTTGTCCCTGCTTAAAAGCTCAAGTGTAAGTGCAATATTTGTATATGAAGCATTAGGCAAATTTACAAGCAACATACACCCACCAAAAATAGTTTTCAAATCCGTGTAACAAAAATGTATGCCAATGGGAAATTTGTAGCCTTTATTAAAAATTGCATGAATACCGAAGATATTTCTTCTCCAGTATTATCCTTTAAGCAATATAGAGAATACATACAACTGCCAAATGATTTGTATTTGCTTGAGGAGTACATAAAAATATTAGTTTACTTTACCTGTCTTTCCAATTTTTCGATCAATATAATTTGTTAAATGTAATAGAATTATTATTGATTGCAGTGAATGTATATTGCCATTTTTTAATGATATCTCAAAGCACAATGATAAAAAGTCAAATGCAATTAAAAGAAAATAATTATGAATTTATTAAATTAAAACTAGCTAGAAGATTTGGGTAAATTTTAAATGGTAAGTGAATCAGCTGCTAAGTACAAACTGCTCTACGATACACTCACAAGTCTGGGATAACACAATAAAGGCAACCAACAGGTTCGTTTCATACATACATTGTTTCTCAATGTAAACTTGAGTTGGACAGTGTTTTTAAACTCATCCGAGTCGCGATTTAAGATTTTATGAAAAAATTTAATATTTTCTTGATTTCTAATTTTTTTTGTTTGGTGTATATAACCACTTAAACTAGAATGAAGGGGGTAAATTTATAATATTTCATTGATCAGCAGTAACCTAGATTTAAATATTAAATGATCATCATTGAACTTGATCATTGAAAATGAAGAACGTATAATAAATCTAGATACTAAATAGAAATAAAGTAAGAATGGATATGGAATTGATTGAAGGGATGATTGGATTATTTTTTGTAATATACATTTTTCATTTAATAAATGAGTGAGTAGCGCCTTTGGAATTGAATAAAATTTAAGGGCGTTGGCCAGTATATCAATCTAAAAAAAATATAAAATTAAAATCAAATAGTAGAATATGGAAGCCGGTTTGTCAGACCATCCATAGGGTAGAAGGGGGAGCATTCGCCACTTTTTTTTTAAACTGTTGTCTAGGCTAAACTAATAAATTTTTTTTTTTTTAATTATTTTTTAATTAGAAATTTACATTTATTAGCTTTCATCTATTATCTTTATGAAATGATTATCTTAATGATTTCTATTATTTTTTTGATGATTTTCCAAGTAGTCCAAAATGATGAAAGTGCCCCAGTCATGGGGTACATTCGTCAAGGGGGTGGGGTGCAACCGACAAGGAACCAAATCAAGGTTTTTGATAAAGTAATAGTTATTTTTTTTTTAATTTTTGTTATTGCATATTACTATTACATATTATCAGTCACAATAAGTTCTACTTATTTTTAATTTATGAAAATTTATTTATAACATAAAGTAACAAAAATATAAATGATTCATTTTTAAAATATATTGTTAAAAAATATAAGTTATTTATTAAAAAAAATAAGCATTTGTATATACATGTAAATAAAGTCTAAAATTCATATCATATGCCGTCGAAACCGCCCCATCCGCATTCTGGTGAATGTACCTCAGGAGCAACCACTTTCATAAAAACATAATTTTTTTAAACTTTTTGAACATTTATAAAAGGAAACTTGCTTATTCTTTAATTAAATAACACCGGAATAACAAAGTTGAACAACTTTTTTCTCACTCAATAAATAAAACAGTTATTACAAGATTTACTTACTATCAAATATTTTTGCAACCACCCGAAAAACACAAAAACACGTCTGCCCACGACTCAACTCAACTGTCAAAGTAGAAGGGTTCATCCCTGATCGATAAAAGCACTAATTATAGATTGTTTCAATTATAAAACTTTCTTAAATTAGAAGATAAGGGGGGTGGCAAATGTGCCCCAGTGGCGAATGCTCCCCCTTCTACCCCACTATTTTTACACCTACATAATTTTTTTGCGATCATCTGTAGCTCCTTGGATCCTCAAGATCACAATAAAAAAAAAATTGCGGACTATGAAATATGTAAGATATGCTCAGTTTTTGAAATAAGCAGGTTATATATAATAGTGCAGAAATGTGATCTCCGTCCAAATTCACATAGAGCTTCAATATCACTTGAAACTAACATGTTTTTTCTGGTAAGTTGGAGAACTTCTTTATTTGGTTGATTTTCTAAATGCCTTTTATTAGGGAATTTACATTTTGCGAACTATTGTTAATTTTTGAACTTGATTCATTCTTTTTATAAAATAAAGTTCTGAAAAATATTGTACATTACTCAGTCATTATAAAGATTTTCACCATAAAAATTCTTATGTGAAATTTTTCTTCAGTAATTATGGTTTTTGAATCTCTCATACCCCCACTAACAATTACTTAAGAAAAACCTCAGATAAGAATTTTTATGAACTTTTGGTGCATTTTTTACTCTACCGACTGGGCTACAAATGATCATTCAGAACTAAATAAGTTGAATTTATATGAGTTTTTGTCTCTAAAGAAACGCAATATTATTTTTCTCCGTTTCACAGTGGTCTGGAATCCCAAAAAGCTGGCCATATGTCGAAAAAATAGTTTTTTTGTAATGATTATTTGTGCTAGGGGGGTTTTAGGGTCTGTGATTACAAATCCGATCTTAGTTTTTAAAAAAACAAAATGTCGGATCCAAAATGGTGGACCATTTGCAAAAAAAATTATCGAATTTTGACGAAACCAGACATTTGGGGGTTTTCGAAGTCGTTAATTACGAATTCGATCTGTTTAAAAAAAAACAAAATGGCGGATCCAAAATGGTGGACCGTTTCCAAAAAAAACATCGAATTTTGACGAAATCAGACATTTGGGGGTTTTTGGAATCTCTGATTACGAATCCGTTCTTAATTTGAAAAAAAACAAAATGGCGTATTCAGGGTGGTAGATTTTTGACATACATGCTGATGTTGTCCCTATTGTCAATCCGAAAGGAGATAATAGAGGAGGATGGCTAATACAGCTAATGTAAGCTCAAGGAAATATTAACAGTTATTGGACGCAAAAATCTTTAACCTTCCTCTCCCCTCATCTATACGAATTTTACAAAAAAAAAATTTCTATTATACAAATCCATTCCGACAACTTTCGACAACTGATATTTTTATATGATTTACAAAAATGAATAATTAATAATTTAAAACTAAAAACTCGGCAGGAACCCTTGGGAATTTTTTTAAAACCCTTTTTTTCTCAGCCTTGAAAATAGCTTACATGATAAAAACACCGGTGAATTCATTACTTATTTATTGTTTTGATTATAGTTAAATAATATTTTTATTTAAATATATCAAAAGTCAAGCCAACTCTTACAAGTTGATTGCATGTTATCTCGTTAAAATCGGCGAAACCATTTTAAAAACTACGCCCTTTTTAATAACACACTTTTTCCACATGAAAATTCCACACGTTTCGACACTTATTTTTACTTAGACTTGAAAAAGGCAAAAACATTTTTTTTGAAGAATAGCTGTACTTAAACGTTGTTCTAAAACGCTGCTAGGGTTATCACTGCAACTATTTAAAATGTCAGAACACTCCCAAAAAAAAACTTTATTTTTCGACTTATGGCCAGCTTTTTGGGATTGCACACCACTGTGTGTTTACAAAATCGCTGAAATGAAATTTCTTGAATGGAATGAAAAGCATATTTTTTCCTTGGCGAAACTTAATCTGCATTTGAAGTTTCTTTAAGTAGAAACGTTCTGATTGGCGTCTTTCTGCAGAATGCTATTTTTTCCTCCGACTGAAATATTCAAATCGGAACTCATGCCTTTTTTGTTTTGTATTCAAACCTTTTCACGAGGCCAATTCTATAAAGTTTAAGCTTTTAAACCATTTTAACTGTTAGACCCAGAAAAATTAAAAGTCAAACCAAATTTATGGCATGTGCTTTAACCATTATTTAATTCAATATCCAACTCAACAATCTACAAATATATACCAACTAGGTAAATCATCAACTTAAAGTTTCCGTCCATCCAAAAACAAAAAGAAAAAAATTCAAAAATTATTATTTAAATGAATACAATTTGTAAATTGGAATGTTATTTCAATTCTGAATTGCATTTTTGCATGCAACATTTTTGCTGCTGCTGCAACAATAATAAAATTATAACTAAATACAAAACGTATGAGAAACAATTTAACTTTAATTCCAAACTAAACTAATAATTTTTATAATAAAAATTAATTCATAAATATAGAATTACTACGAATGAAAGACAAAAAAAAATTAAATGAAACGATTGTGCATTTAATTAGCCAAAATTATATGTGTTCAAATAAAAAGCGAAAAATCAGCAGCATTTATTATATAAATAAATGTATGTATTTTTTTTTTTTTTTTGAAAGGGCCCATGGTCAATTCACCAGCGTTTTTTTTATTATTAGTTTTTTATTCTACATTAATTTCAAAATTTATTGGAATTATATGTTATTTAAAAAGATATAACCAAAGAAGGAAGGAAGATGCAAGCATGAAATGAAAAGCAGAACGATTGATACTGATCACTGGATGATGGCATGTGATTAGAATTAAAAAGTATTTTTCTTCAAGCACACACACACACAGATTCTCAAAACAAATAAAAAAACAAAAGGTTATAAATTCTTGCAAATGGGAAAAACATTGAGGGTCCTCCATTGCACGCCATTGCCAAAACTCTACGTCAATGGATTCGTAATGGTTCTGCGTTTTTTAGTTTTTAACTTTTTTGTTTTTGTGCTGTTACCAATTTGTTGAAACGTTTTTGATGCCTCTTTGAATGATGCCACTGCTTAATAATTTTGTGAGGGTGCCGCCAAAAGAAGAGTATTGTCGTTTTTTTTTCAGTTTGGTTCTGGTAAATGTTCTTGCAGATAGAGCCCAAAAAACAAAAATATTTTATATTTTATACTGACAGCTAGTTTTTTCCTGTGTCTTCTTTTTTTTTTTTTTTTGTGTGTGTGTTTTGTTGGTGGTATTTTCAAATAGATTATTGGAAATATACATTTGTATGTTTGAAAAAGCGCGCTTTTGATGGCGTACAAAAGTTCAAGGATATTTATCATTGTTTAAATTGGTAGACAAACCAATAGGTTATTGAACTTGAGCGAGAGCTCTGAGAAATTGTCTCAGCCAGGCAAACAGTCTCAGAGGCTCCTGCCGGAAATAATAAAAAAAAAATCGTTATGTTCACAGTAATTATTAGCAAAATGATTAACTATGTCTCAAAATTTTTATTGCAAAAATAGTAAAAAAAAAAAAATTTTGAGGTTCTACTTAATTCTATAAATTTGGCATGTGCCAAAAAAAAAAACTAAAGAAACAAAACCAGGAGAAACTATCAGCTGTCAGGAAATATTATATGTAGAACACAATCCTTTTCTTTTGTTGTTTGTTGTTTGAGGCTGTGATGTAAGAGAAGTGACACGCATTCATTCATTCATTCTTTAAGTCACTCACTTTTGCTATCAAATTTAAAAGAAAGTGATTTTTTATACAGATGTCAATTTGAAATCAATATTTTTATTTTAATAAATGAAATCGAAAATTAATGAGGGCGTGTCGCAAGGTGCATATTTTTGTTTGAATTTGAGAAAGGGTTGTTTTTTATATGAGCATGTAAGTAGTAAAAGTTGTATGTATGTAAAAAGGAATTGTCGTTTTACAAGCATTGAAAATTAAAAAAAATGTAAGGACTTTTCTTTTGCTTGTTTCTAATTACTGTTATTGACCTTCATGAGTCATGTAATATTGTAAAATATTCCGAACAATAAACATTTAAAAAAAGTGAAATAAACACACTTCTTAGAATACCTCATCTAAAGCATTTCAATGTTCAGTACCTATGCCAAAAAAAAAAAAAACCAATGGCGCAATAAGTTATGAGAAAATCTCAGTGGCATAATCAGGGGGAGGCTTGTGGGGGGTTCAACCCCCCAATTTTTTTTAGTAATAATAAGTAGTTTTTGAAATATCTGCAAACAATCTTTTTGCGAATACATACCTATAGTATTTTATTCCCAAAATTTCTCTATACAAAAAACTCATGTTGATTCAGGCTAATTTACCCACAACTAGTCCTGCCTCTATCTTCTTGTACTTTATAAAATTAGGACGTTTGTCTGTTCTTTACATTTTCAGAATTCGATCGTTAAAAAATCTTATACGCATATTCGTTGGCCTTCAGAAGATGTCACAAGTTGGATATGAAGAGTTTTGGGCAAGTGGACGTGGCGCCACCCATACAATCGTAATGTCTTTTTGAGTATATCTCCAGAATCTTTCACAGTACTGTAACATAGTACTGGGATTTAATGCAACGACGTTAGTTGACACTGTGCGTTGGATTGGAAGAGGGAGGAGTAGCACCCCTCACATATACTATATTTGCCTTATGGGATATCTCAGGAATCATTTGTGGGTAGAAGTTTTTTATCAATGAGGTTTTGTGGAAAAATATGGCTGGGCTTGGATAGTAACATTCCATGCAAACGAATTATTGAGACAATGCAACTGGGCAACTCTCTGGGTACGCCACTGATATTTCAAAGAAGAAATGTCAAAAGGAACTAAAAGGTAAGGTCACACAATGAACCCAGTTGTAAAAAAAAAAAAAAAATATTGAAAAAATGGATGAGATATCTGATATTGCTTTTGAGTTGCCCCTTCTTTTTTGGAAGAACGAGCTGAAACTATGTAATACTAATGGAGTTCAATTGTTAACAAACCCTCTGCCTAAAGAGGCATTGCTTTCTGAAATTTCTTAAAACAATTCCGAACGTTATCCGAATTTATGAAATTAAAAACCGAACAATAAACTGAAATTTCGATTTATTGACTCGTTTTCCTCGAAATAGTAGGACTGGAATGGCTCAGTTGTTTGAACATCGTTCTAAAATTTTTGTGAGGAATATTTTCTTCGAAAAACCTGTTATACGGTTCTTACGTGTTTATTCTGTAGGGTAATGATAAAAAATGTTTACTGAAAAAAAAAAAAACCTAAAACCTAAAACTAATGGGATTGGTGGTGTACTAGGAAAATATTCTGAATTTCATAGAAACTACATTTTTCTCAGGCATCTTACATGTAATGATGAAAATTAATACTATTGAAGGCAATATCCAGAGTAACAATTGCCTATGAGAAGCCTTTCACTTCGCCTTAGTAACAACATAACATGAATCAATGGATGCAAAAGCTAGATTTAGACTCTCTGTGGGCTGTTGTGCAATAAAAGAGAACAAAACATAAAAGTTATTAATATTAATCAACACAGAGAACACATTGATACAATATTCAGGTAGAGATAAAAATTTCAGACTAAATTAAATTCTGCGCAAGGTTGTAAATTCGGGACTGTTCGGGAAAATTCTGAACTATGATAAGATCATGCTTTGGACAATATGTCTATTTGCCTTTAACTTTGGAACTATTATGAGTTTATTTCTATTGTGATTTGGCTATGGACATTAGTAGGTAGTACGTTTCATCTTTTCCACTAACTACTTATTGGAGTAGAAACATCTAGATTGAAAGCGCAAATGTTAACGCCTTGTTATAAAGTATTAGAGTATAAGAAATTTGTCAACTGGGATACGTGTATTATTGCACAAGGACATGTAGCCAATTAAAATATAGAGAAGTTCTATAAAATTTTATCACATAAGTTAAATATATGAGAGTTCATAATTTTAAAGTAACAACTGTTAAATTTCACAATTTTTTCAATTTTTTTTATGTATTGTCTATAGTTTTATGTAGGTTCATATATTTTATGCTGTTTTCTGATAAAATTCATCAAAATAAATATGGTCATAAATACACATATTTGTGAAATTTTCTTTTCTATAGAATTTATGAAACCCAAACACATTTTTTTTTTTTTTTTTTTTTCGTTTACAACCTCCAGGAGTTTGCTTCTTTTAAATTATATCACATTAGTTTAATTCACCGTTTCAGCAAATCTGGTTTCGTATCTTCTTATTTTTTGTAAATCTTGTAATTTTTTATAAAAAATTTTATCACATTATAAGTTACGATAGATTTATGGAAGCCCCCGTTGAGATTGCTTGACCTATCGTTCACTTTTACTTTTAGTACTGTATGCAAACCACAAAAATTTTCTTTGTGCAAAAGAAATTATCACTAAGGATTTAGGTATGGAATTCGACAGTTATAAGATTGCTTGCTGAGCATGAATTCCCCGCTGCAATTTGATTTTCTTTAATGTTTCAGAATAGTTCAAAAATTTCAGTTTAGCATTACAATGATCATGTAATTCCGAGAAAAGTAGCAAATTCTTGCTTGCCTCCTATGCACTTGTCCAGCTCTGGCTGAATAAAGTTGCGGTTTTCTTAAATGACCCCGGTGAGGGTTCATCTAAAATAAAACCAAAAAAAAACGTTAGTTTAATTGTTAACCCATTTAGGACGAGCGGGAACGAAAGTAGATAGAAAAAAATGGTTTTTGAATCTAGCTCAGGAAGGGCTCAGCGACAAGGTGCCATATGACACCGCTAGGCATTACTGGGTTAATCTAATCTAATTAAAGTACACAATGTGGCGGATTCTAAAAGTTTACTTACGGATTTTGAACGAAAAACGTACTAGTTTATTGTTTAAAAAGAGTAGAAGTTAAAAAAAACATAGCGATGGAAGTTATCTGGTGAATGGCTTTAGGGTCGCAACGATCTAAGGGTTGGAAGATATGAGGCGCTGCTTACCTACTTAGCATACAGTAATGTTATGAGTATGCCATCTGATGCCATGACTTCTATAATACTGCTCATTCGAAAATATGTTATATTATTTCCTACGGTTGATGAATGGCTTAATTCATCATCATAATTAGGGAGTTTAAGTTATCGGATATTTACGGACGACTCTAAAATAAAAGGTGCTTCAGTTGCCGAACTCTTCGTAGATTCTATTATCCTATAAGTGAGCATGTTACTGTTTTTCAAGCGGATGGTTTTGCCCTTTAGTGGTAGCCTATCTGCACTCAAGACCTTACTTAATCCGTACTTTACATCCAAACTCATGTATGAAAGTCAGGGAATACAAAATTGGCAGTGCCGGGTAATGCTTTTGTGGCTGCCAATGAACTCTCTGACAAGCTTGCTATACTGAGTTTCTTAAAGTGCTTCATTGGTGCTGAAGACTGCAAAGACTGAGCTTATTTGGAACTGCCAGCAATGGGTTATTGTCACAGATAGGAAGTCGACTAGACTAATGGTTTGTATTTTCTTATTAAATTAAACAGAATGTGGTGCATGTAGTTGGTTCTTAAAAAAGAAAAAATAAGTAAAATGTTTCTAATATATTTAATATGTCTAATGTCAGCCCTGTTCTAAATATTCTCGAAATGGAATCCCCGGGAAAATTTATTTCGTTTCCCCCATATTTCTATAGGAAAAGTAGGAAAAATAAACAAATTTTCCCCAGGGATTTCATTCGGATATTTTGCTATTGGATATCTAGTAAAACATCAGCCATTGTTCCTAGTATACAAGTTTCCCCAAAAATACTTGTGAGTTTTAGAATTATCCACTGCAAGCAGCTCTCATACATATTGGAACATATTGGAATATACTAAAAACAAACGGGATACAACGTAAAAAAGTTGCCGACTAATAATAAATGTTTAACCTGGCACAAATGTATGTGATTTAAAAATCCACGGGCAATGACGGGTATTCATAATATTGACTTTTTATAATTACAGCATGTAGTTAAAAAATTTCAAACTCTTTTGATAGAAGCGTTGTGTGAAAACAAAATGCGGAGAGTTGTTTTGAAATTTAATCATAGTACATTACAAAAATGCGGAAGATTTTCGTTTTTGGATTTTCCAATGAAGTATTTTTCATAGTTTTTGGTTTATGATGTTGTTGTTGTTGTTGCTTTTCATGCAATAAGTTAAAGACAAAAATTGGATTATTCACTAATTTTCGAATCAAGCAACAACACTTGCCGCTTGCTTTATACATTAAACAAATGCACACGAATAATTTTAAGCAAAATTTGTGGAATAATTTGTATCTAGGAAGCATGAGCGTGAATGTGCATGTGCGGTATTTATTTGCTCTCTTTTGGAGTTTTACTATTTTGTTTCTTATTTATTTCTTTGGCATTACTACTTGCTGTAGTTGTAGCTAATAATTAAGCTGTAACACAGACGCAACTTACTAGCAACTCTGGGTACACATAAGTATGTATGAAATCGAGCTACAAGCCAAGCCAAGCCAGCCCAACTAACCAACCAGTCAAGCCAATTCAAAACTATGCCAAGCATGTGCTATTAAAAAAGTTTTGTATTTCTTGGAAATTGCATGAATATTAGTCATCAGTATACAAAAAAAAATTACTTATTTATAATAAAGACTATGAGGAATCGAATTTTAATGCAATTATTTAATATGTGCGTAGATGAAATATTCAACACAAAATCCAAAAAAATAAAAAAATAAATAAAAAAAACCACATACAATATAACAACTAAGTATTTAATAAGAGATTAAGTATTTCTCAGTCGCACGAAACAAAAAAGAAATAAAAATTCGTTGCGCATGCGCGTAGCATGCCCCATGTCGAATGCTGCCTGCCTGTCCGCCCTTCCTGACTACCCCTACATTGTTGCAGTGGCGTACATGCGCAGCGCACGCGATCAAGAAATTCCGTCAGATTGCGCAGGTAAAGGAGTCAGTTTTATACTTTTATTGATAATGAAACTGCCTCTGCTCTCGACAACAACGATCAAAATAAATATGTAGTAGCAAAAAAAAGGATCAAAATTAAATAATATGTGTTTTTTTTTCCTTTTTTGTTCAAATATATCAAAATCTGAAAGAGTTAAATTAAATCTTACAATCGAAATTCCATAAGATCAATCGGTGGTAGTGATCATCGTTAACGAATTTTTGCTTTTTGATTGTTGTTGGTTTGATGTGTTGGTTTTGATATAAAATAAATATTTTTTTTTTTTTTTTTTTTGAGTTTTTGGTAAATAAATTTCTACTGCTGGAGCAGTCGCATTTATGTGATTTTTTCATCAAAATTGTTTCTTGTTTTGATTTGAAAAACATTGTGATTTATGTTGGTAGGTGTTTACATTGAAAAAGAGTTTCAGTGGAATGTGCTGAGAATTAACAAAGATCTTATTTAGATGGGAATTGACTAAATTAGATGTGCATACATAGAAGAATATATGCATAATGTTATTATTGAATTGCGGAAATCGTTCTGTCTGCTCCAATACTAGAATTCCGTAAAAAAATTTATGAAAAAGATATATTGTCGATAGCTAAAATTATTTTAAAAATATAAATACGAAAGTTTAAAAACACTTTTAAATTTTTCAGCTTCATGATGATAAACAAAGAAAATTCAATGGTACAACAACTATTCCAACAGTGATGCAAATTTACATCGATTCAATTGTTGAAGTTTCTAGGTTATACTATGAATTTTAGGGGAAAAAGGCAAACAGTATTAGACTCCTGGATGCCGAATTAGTCTTACGATTTTCTTGATGCAATTGAAAAAATTAACGCATTTAAGGGCTAAAAAAAATTACAAAATAAATAAATGAGAATTATAACAATTAACCGTAGATCGAGCTTCAAAAAAACTTCAAAATTCGATTTTATGTATCATTTTTGGTACATACTACAATTCTTAGGAAAAGTTACAAATATTTGGCATTTTGTTAAAGATTTTTATTTATTATCATAAAATCATGTAATCTATGCAAATATTTTTGACGTGGTTGTCTTTACAGTATGTTTTTTTTACATTTTTAGCAGAATAAAGACGTCCATTTGTTTTGCTCCGTCCCAGAATAGTAGCATTTATGACATTTTGCACGATTTTTCTTTGGGGATTTTTCAGGGTTGGTGACATCACCAGTTCGTAACTTTGAAAGCAATGCCAAATATGAGTCGTTTCTTGGAAGTTGCCTTCTTTTTTCAATATAGGGCGAAGCCAATGAAATTGCCAACTCATGCAGGAAACACTTACATCTTGTGTGTTTTTTTTTGTCAGCTTCCAATTGGGATCGATTTCATTGTAAATGATGTAAGCATTCAAAGCCGAAATATCGATTATATTGGAAAAAACAGCCATACTCCAACAATTATTCTTACGCTTGCAACTGTAACAGCTCAACATTTTGTTAACCGTGTCAACACCCCCTTTCGTTGAGTTGTAAAAAGCAATCATTTCCGGCAGTTTCTTCCGATCGTTGGCAATATTTGGTTTGTCATGCATTGTGCTCTTGACAACGGTACATTTGTTTTTGTGACTGATATATAATACGAGAGTAGTATCAGGAGTAAATGCGAAAGTAGATTCATACCGAGGAATATTTTTGCATACCAACAGCTTCTGAGGAATCGATCTCTTTTTGTTACGCATTGTTTCAACCATTGATATATATGCTTCTGTAAAAGTTTCTGGCTTAGACAGTGCGACGAAAAAAAGTTGTCCATAGTAACGTTATGCCCTTTTAAGTCATCAACCAAATTTAGAACGACACGTTCTCCTTGATTCCGCTCAGGAACCCCTGATAAACATTTACCCAATCGTGGCTGTATTTTCCATACATAGCAAGTATGGGAATCAACAATAAGCTAGCATTTTATGCCATATCTCTCGGGTTTACAGGGGATGCACTGGCGGAATTTGCAACGGCCATGAAATCCCAGCAATTGTTCATCCACAGTAACAAATTCATGTGGGTTGTAATATGTGGGTAGTAACTCAAGCCACTTTTCTCGAAGATTACGAATCGACGCGAATTTGTCATCACATTTTTGCACACACACATCGACAAAGCGAATAATTTTGTGCATATATGAAAATGTTTTTCGGACTTGTACACAGCGGCCAATAATAAAATTGCCAAGTAAGCGTACGATAAATCTTCATCAATTTCAATGTGGTCGTTTCCGGCTCCCTGAAATTTGGGCCCAATGAAAAATAGCCCCAAACGAAAATGAAAAACGACCCCAAAAAAATTGTATGGAAAGCAACAAAAACAAATTTTGATGAGAAATGGGGTTATATTTTATTTTTTGGGGCCGTTTTTCATTTACAATTTTGGGGCCACATTTCATAATGAAATATGACCCCAAAATCAAAAATGAAAAACGGCCCCAAAATACAATAATATATAAATAATTTTGGGGTCTTTTTTCATTTGTTTTTTTTTTGTGAAAATTCACACTTGTGGTAAACAATTAACCCTCTAATGCATGATTTATTATCCAAATGGTTAAAAATCTTGAGTTGTAGAAAGTTAAACATGTTTCAACTTGTCGAATAACTGTAAAATCCTCATTTCTAGCAGTCAATGGTTTCGTTTTGTTACTTTACTTTTGTGCGTTTAATGTGTAGTGAATCGTGATAAGTGTAAAAGAATAAAATTAAAAATGGATTGTGAAAAGAAATTTAAAAATATACTTTCATTGTATTTACAGCAACCTGTCTGCAACTTTTAATTATTTATGTGGAGTATTTTGAGAAGGTGAGTCTTAGTAATTATATTTTACAAAACGAAACAGCATTTGTATTAAAAAAGGGAAAACGTTTGTATGCCAATCATATTTACACAAAATTTAGTTTGGTTATAGTTTAAGTAAATTTGGAAATATTTAGAAGCAAAAACTTCATGTAAAATAATTTTTAAAATTTCGCGCGAAATTTTAAGACAGGTTGCTGTAAATACAATGAAAGTATATATTTAAATTTTTATTAAACTTTCACACATTTTGGTATTCTTATACTTTGTCAATTTTCTGTTCAATGAAGACAACAATTGGTTGAGTTTGAAATATACGTTTTTTTCCTTCACATAAATAAAAACAATGAACAATTTTTTTGGGGTTTTTCTTCATTTATTTTAGTTTTATTATTTTTATGTTTTACAAAATTATACCCCACTAATGCGGCCATATTAATTTTTTTTTTGGGTCTTTTTTCATTTATTTTTGGGGTGTTTTTCATTGCTCTGGGGTTATATTTCATTTGAATAATTGGTGCCTTATTTCATTATGAAAATATGCCCCAATTTTAGGGTCTTTTTTCATTTTCCGTTTGGGGACATTTTTCATTGTGGCCAAATTTCAGGGAGCCGTCGTTTCCATGTAAGTGTTTTCCATACTTGTTTTAACTTTCAATTATAATTTTTGTTATTGATGGCGGAAAATATAGCAGGAATGAATCACAGATTGTGTTCACTCGGCTTGATGGAATTCTTGTTACACCTTGGAAACATTAAATTAAATTTTACAATATAACAAAAAAACCATTTTTAGCAACCTGGGCGCAAATTATTGACATTTTCTTTCTTCAATCGACCGCTGGTGTAGAATTCGGGTCTCCATATAGTCCCGTCCTTCGCTACGTACAACGGGTCAACCGCTGGATTACAGCTAATATTGCCATCTGACTCAGATTAATCACTTTCACATAAATCTTATTCACACGAGCCACTTTCTATTTCAACTTCCGGATAGGAAGCGTCTTCATTTTCCGATTCATCTTCAGAGCTGTTATACAAAACTTCGTTTACTAGTTCTTCTAAGGTCAAGAATCGTTGACGTGACATTTCTCCGATAACACAAATTTGCTTTGAAATCAATATATGTATTCAAATAAATATGTACCAACGATGTATGACGTATATGTATTTATATGACGATAATCGAAAAATTTCACAAATATATAAATAACGTTAAACACAGCATAGAAACATTCAAAATGTCATGTGTATCAAAAATGATGCAAAGAATAGAATTATGAAGTTTTCAAATTTCTCATGGCCTACTTGTAAGAAAAATTTGAAATATGTTTAAAAGCAAATATAATAACATAATAAACAAATTCACTGAAAATTGCGCAGGTATTGGCATCCTGAAAAAAGTTATGATAAAACAAAAAATGAAATGTATCATTTTTGATACAAAGCTCGATCTACGGTTAATTGATTAACAAAAGCATTAAATAAAACTTTAGCTTTCACAGGTGTGGGCAAATTTAAATTTAATAAGGCTGTAGACACTTCAGATCAAGCGGCTAGAGCACGAGAGAAAAATGTGATGTGTTTGCCGAGTAAAATTTCTAATGTAACCACAGCCTGTTTCCCGTATTGAATTTAGCTCTTTACAAAAATGTGGTGCAATGAACAAGTAAATCAGAGTCAGCCAGCCAAAATATCAGTATATTTGTTTAATCAAATATTTTTTTTGGGCAATATTTTTTTTGGGCAAATTAAGGTTTTGGTTTGAGTTTAGTGCTAAATAGTTTATCAATTATGAAAAGAATTAAAAACAAAACTACTTTCTTCAAAGTAAATTAAAAGATTTTGAAAAATTTAAGCACCCTGAGAAAATCTGCATGAAAAGTGCATTTAAAGAAGCTTAAATCGCACCAAATACCAGTGAAAACTTTCACTGTCTGCAATTGCTGCAAGCAAATAAACAATAACAAATTCAAAACAATAATGAATGAAAAAACAAAACTGCACACACATCTAGAGATGAAAAATAAGAAGAAGAAACCAGATCCGCTATAGAGTGAAGAAAACAGACTATATATTAATATAAATGAGAGGCAACAGAGAGAGAGGGAGAGAGAGAGCGAACCAAAAAGCGTGAAAGAGAGGCAGCAGTAAGATGACAGCGTGCGAAAGTGAAATCGAAATTGAATGATAAACAACATAAACATTTTTGAAGAGGGCATATAGGGGAAAAGAGATTAAAAAATAAAAAAATATGTTGCTTGTATGCCGGTTAAAAAAATTGGCAACATAAAAGCATAAAAGCCAATTAAAAAATTACTTGGCATGTGTTAGTTGAATTGAAAAGCTGCAAACAATAAAAAAAAAATGGCAAGTATGTAAGCTTTTGTTGCTTTGTCAAAAAATGGTCAATATACAATTACAATGGACGGACAGATAGACAAAAATTCAGTTAAAGCTGCAGTTATAGTCAAGTTAATAAGTTATACATAGCTAATCACTAAAAGTTCAATGAACTTTTGAGGCATTAAGGAATTAAAAGTTTTTATATGTAAAGCTGCTGCTATTGCTGGTGTGTGGGCGCCCTATTCTTGTATCACGTGAACCTAATTTCTGTTTATTTAATTCATTCACTTTATAAATTAAAATAAATTAAGTGACTTGAAATTAGTGTAATAAATTAATTAATAAATAAAAACTGTAGGTACATTGCTATATCTAATGTAATTGTTGTAACTATTTATTCGTACTTGCATAGATATATTATACTATAAATATAACAAATAATTTATGTTAATTTATTAATTATTAAATGTTATTCGAAAATAATAGGGTAATTAAAAACAGCAGCCAGCAAAAAACAAAAAAAAAAAAAAACAAAACGCTTTGTTCATGTGATATAAAACCTGACACGAGATTCAAACACTTGTCAAATTGAAACCGAAAGTGATTTTAGTTTTACACTGCAGAGTCAGATACTATAGTAAGGTAGACTCGTCTCGCTCACATCAGTGACTGAGGTTTGGCTTATTGGCGTCATAATTACAGACATGAAGACATAAATACACACTGCACACTCTATTTATAGTAATAATGATATTGCTAAATTGTAATTATTGTATTTCATTATATTAATAAGTAACTCGACGACGCTCCTTAAATGTATTAAATGTGTCTCCCTCCCTCTTTCACTTACATTCATGGCCTTCCTCATTGAAAAGCTATAAAAAAAAAATAAAAAAAAAAACAATAACAAAATTTGCATCCGGACGGACATGCCATTGCGATTATTTGCAATTTGATCATAAAAATGTCGCCTTCCATTCTTGCATTTTTAATGGTTGGTAGATTTTAATTAAAGCTTCTTGTGTCTGTCTCTCTTTGCATTTACTACAAAATGGTAGTAGCTACAATTCCATCAAATTGAATTAAAATATAAATCATTTTATTCAAATTAGTAGCCCCAACATGCTGTAATTTGTAAGCACACATGTGAATGCTAAGCTTGTTGTTGTTGTTTTCATTTACGAGACGAATATGTAACCACATTTGGTTAAGAGTCGTGTCTAGTTACGATGCAGCGAGGCAATGTTGTTGCCACGTCTGTCGGTTAATCGATAACATATAAGCAGTTAAAATTACAATTTGTTTGTATGTATTAATATAACGATCGACCGCCCACTAAAAGACACTTGTGTTTTGTCTGCCGCAAGCATTTCCGCTAGAGTCTCTGAAGTGAGAGAGAGAGAGACTGTAACTGCAACTATGTCGAGAGAAATGATGCGGATGCGTAATCAGCTGATTGACCTGATAAAACAGAACTACATTTTTATTATGTTGTAATTATAATTATTATTATTCTAGATAAGAACGGGACGTGTCTGGCCGGATTCGATCCACTTTGTTTTGCGGTAGCAAAGAATATTTATATTTACAAACGTTTCAATAGTTCGTTTTAAGTGGCTATTTACATTGACGTAAGCATGAACGGCTGTCTGACAGGCTAGTTTCTATCTCTTTTTTACTACCTATTTTTTCTACCTCTCTCTTTCAGACAGGCGTTCATGCTTGCGCAAATGAAAACAGCTACTGGAAGAGTTGGTAACACAGTGCAATAGTAAATTTTAAACGGGGAATATATTTTTCATTAAGGGTAATTCGGTCACTGATCCCGACTATAAACTCAGATCTTCTTTTCTACATCTGAGATTCCCATTCACTTTCAGTAAATACCATTTGTAATAGAGGAAACTTAAGTATAGGATCGGAATCAGCAACTCAAAATTCTGTTTGATTGATGTTGCAACATACTGTGTAATTGTATATATGCACTGAAAAAAATGGTCAATTAACAAGCTGTCTTATTCGGCGTCGTATCCTCTCATTTGTCATAAATTCTTCCAGTTTTCATACAAAATTATTCGACAGTATATGACACCTTAATCTGGTTGCATGCAATAGAATCTTGTTGATGCATTTGGTACCCATTAACTTAAATATCAAAAATATTTCTACAATTAGTGGCGCAAAGTCAAGGAAATTGAATGTCAAATTTAATCGCCAAATTTCAAATTTCCGGAGCGGCTTTTCGCTTTTTAAATGTAATTACCTTAAAATATAACTTCAATTGGTTCTAGTTATTTGAATGATGAATTAGCGCTAATTTCCACTCAAAGCATTTCAAAATCATTAGGTGTTTTAGGATGAATATCTAAGGGAAGCTTCCAGGGCGACAGACAATTTCCTTCAAACCATTGCAAGGACAGCTACAAATAGTTAAACCGATTCAAAGGTAGTATTTCTTAAGTTGGTATCTATGTATGTAGAATAACTTATCGATGTAAGCCTTAACTTAGAACGAATATGATTATTGAAGTTAATGTTAAAACGGACGAATGATAACAATCCAAGACAGCTAAGATCCTTATTTCTCACGCCAAGGTTAGAATGGGTTTATTTTATCATTAAGCGAAGTCACGCTTTTGAATTCAATTTGAATTTCGAACCTAATAAAAATAGTATCAGTTAAAAATTGATTTCTGGGTTAGTATTATCTTACTATAAAATATATCTTAAGTCGCGATATAAAATCGGATTTAGCATCATATCGCTCATATACTAAAAGACTGTCATAAGTAAAAAAACTCGAATTTTGAGTTAATGATGCAGAATTATTCATTACAGGGTGACAATCGTAAAGTGACGCACACATTTCAGCAGTTATTTTCAAAAGGACGTACCTCCATTAAGTACAATTAAGTGTTAACATTGCTGAATATATAAGCATTCATTTGAACCCCACCTCATTCAATATAACCTCCTTTAGCCTGCACACATGCCTTCAATCGGAAATCGTAGGACTGTTCGCCGCAGGACTTCCTGATCAATTTCAGTCCAGGCTTTCTCTAATGAATTTGTCAGCGACTCCAGACTGTGGTGTTGAGATGCACAAGCCTTACTCTCTAAAATAATCCAAATAGAGTAGTCCATTGGATTCAAGTCTGGGGAGTATGGTGGCCATTCTTGAGATGTTATGAATCCAGAAAAATTGTCTTTTATCCATGTTTGCGTTAATTTTGCCATGTGGGAAGGTGCAGAATCTTGCTGGAAAGTCCAGTTTTCATTTCCAAATGTATCTTGGGCCCAGGGAAGAACATGTTCATTTAAAATGCTCCGATAAACAACCTGGTCAATTTTAAAACCCTCTTCAACGAATATTAGAGGGGTTCTGGCATTAGCGGAAACTCCAGCCCATACCATAACGGAAGCTGGCTTTTGAACTCGGCCAACAGTCCTATTTTGTTGCGATGATGATGTTAGCCACATTCGGTCATTTTGCGCATTGAAATGTTGTTCAACCGTGAAAATTTTTTCATCTGTAAACAAGATATTTTCAACATTTTTTAACACGGAGGAGCGTAGCAACTTAGTCTTGCATCTTTGCAGTCGCAAATCTTTCTTTTTTTGTGTCAGATCTTGAGCTTTTCGGAGCTTGTACGGCTTAAGATTAAGCTTTGATTTTGCAATGATTCGCACTGTTTCACGGTTTACTCCCACTTCCTTAGCGATTTTTCTCATTGAGGGCCTTGGATTTCGCTTGATTCGCTTACGAATTTTTTCTGTTAAACCAGTAGTGGCAACTGTTGAAAATTTTCCCCGGTCTCTATCTCCAAAACCCCCAGTTTCATTATATCGAATAATAGCTCGGTCTACCGTACGACTTGACAAATTTAAAGCCTTTGCAATTTGACGGCTACTATAATTTGCCAAATGAAATTTCATAATTTCACGACGAATATTTTCCTTGTCCATTTTTATGGAAATTTCAAAATGTAATAACAAAAATTCAAATGAAATTAAAAGCAAAGCCAATGATGAATGAATTTGCTTTTTAAATTAAAGTAACGGTAAATGGCAAAGCTTGCTGCAGAGTATTAAACTTGCGTCACTTTACAATTGTCACCCTGTATATCACGCTTTATATTGTGCAAAAAATTCATATTAATATCTTGTATACTCTGCGCGTGAGAATTACAAGATTTCTTCTTTTTTCTGCATAGTGCGAGTCAATTGAAAACTTTAAAAGCGTTTTCTGCAAAATCGCGTTTTTTGATCGGTTATATAGCTTATTAATAAATATTGATATTATTGAAAAACTAAATGATAAATATCAAATATTTTGATTTTACTGAAACCGTTGCCGCAACTCAAAATTAGGTTGCAAACTTGCCCACATACGGGAACTTTATAATAAAATCTATTACCTGGTTCAAAAGGTACTATTTATTTTACCGAATTTTATACAATTAAGATGCATGTTATATCTGCAATTGCCCTTAAATTGAGCATTTAATGACGTAAATGCTATACCGTTTTAATATTTTAGTTTTTGAAACGAATCATGAAGGAGACAACTCACAACTCTGCCCAAAATTCCCTGACCAATGACAGAAACGAGATGTGATTTTGTTGCTATGTGCCAGACATCTTAATTAAAGTTCTAAAATAACAACTTATGAACCTTGACCTCATGACTCAACTAACCCCATTCTCCCCTACATACATGTGTATGCAACTAATTCAGGTGGTACATATTAATATTATTTCTTCTAAGTATTATGATTATTTAGTACCTACACATTCTTTTATTATGATGGTATGCAAAAATATTAATTACTAACCATTATAAAGATAGCATAACAGAAATAATCGATGGATTGATTTCTATAATTGACCATAATAAAATGACATTTTATTCAATATATATTTGCTTATCGCAAAACTGTTATCTCTCACGTCTGTCTGTTCTGTTGAGTTCGGTTCTTTTCTCAGCTAAAAATTAAATCCACTGACATTCTGTAATTCAATAGTTTCGCTATTTGTCTTTCAGTCTGACCAGTTGTTTATGCATACCTACATATTGTTGATGGTAGTAGTGATTGTTATTAATTCTGTCGCCAATTTGCTGTTGTTGTTTTCAAAGTAATTTTTCATAATTGTTATACATACGTTTGTAATTTGTATGCTTGATTCTTGTTGTTTGCGAAATTCATGAACATTTGCGTGGGTATATTTGTCGCACTTTTTAATTAATTAATATTAATTGAAAGTTAAATGAATTGAAAAGGATTTTTATTTATTTTTTGCTTTATAGCAATTAAAAATAAAAAGGATTTTAAAGTAGGATGCTTTAATTGTTGTCGTTTGTATTTATGAATAGTTTCAGATTTCAATTGTTGATTTGATTAAAACATATTTTAAAACAGCTTAATAGTAGTTTGAATATAAACTTTTGTTTCGAAATACAACTCCTTATGCTGAGATATGTATATCTGTAAATCAGTCGGCCCTATTATTATGTATTTAAGCCAGCTTCTTCTGCTTTAATCATTCTCCGTTGAATATTTATGGTTTATTTGCGTGTCTATTTTAATAATAAGGAGTGAGATCGAAAAAATCTTAAATCTTATATAAAATTCAATAATTTTTAAACGGTTGATCTTAGAGTTTTGATTTTTTTAATTATTTAATTGATAATATTTTACAAATTACAGAAAAATATAACTTTTATAGTTCTAACCACTTTTTATGAACTCGTGAACCTTTTTTGATAAGCCTTCCATTAGAGATTTGATAGTTGTTTCAGACACCTTTTTGGAACAGTTGCCCATCTCCTTTTAAAATCTTCAATAATTTGGGACATCTTTTTTGTGCTCTTCAAGTTTCTTTTCACAACAGCCCAATATCTCTCCACTGGTCTTAGCTCCTGACAATTTGGAGAATTTGGTACAAAAACTATGTTATTACTTTGGTACCACTCCAGAGCTTTCCTGCCGCAGTGACACGATGCCAAACCGGGCCAAAAATATGTGGACACATTGTGCTCTCTTATGAAAGGAAGAAGTTTTTTTTTTTCAAATATTCTTTGATGTATATTTCGGTATTTATAGAGCCCTCTGTAACAAATGACTTGCTTCTTTTGCCGCAACTGCATATAGCTTGCCATACAAGGAATTTTTTTTAGGAAATTTTGTCTGCTTTTGGATTCTAAATTGTTCTTCAACATTTCCTCGAGCATCAGCAACATAAAAATTTTGACCCGGAAGCTGCGTAAAATCTGCCAGTACATACGTTTCGTCGTCCATCGTCTTAAATTTTTGCAGCATTCCTGTCTGGAACTTTTTGGACTTTGTATGTTTTCAAACCTGCATTGACTTTAACTTTTCGCACCAAATAGTCAGAGCACTGGGCTAACCGGGCAGCTTTTCTACCAGATGTGTTTGGAGATCTTTTCTATGCTTTCTATTTTCTTGGCTTTCCCAATATCATGTGGTCCTTGTTTTCTTCCCGAACCAGGTTTTCTATCGATGGTCAAATTCTCCTGAAACTGTTTAATAACATTGGAAACAGTTTAACGGCAGACCTTCAATTCTTTAGCCAATTTTTTGAAGGACCAATTTGGATTTTTTTTAAAATTTTTAATAATTTTAAGACGTACTTTTTTTTCTTCACTCATTTTGATCAAACTCACAATAAATCCACATGTTTGTCATTAAAAATAACAACTGACATATTTTTCAAAGATAACTATATCAAAGAAATTTTTAAATTTTACACCCAAAGAAAATTATTAGGTAAAACGTGTGTTAAGATTTTTTCAATCTCACTCCTTATTAAAAAGAAACTAGGAATAACTTCTGAACGTTTTTTTTATTTAAGATTTTTGCACGGTCAAGGTCTTAGTCATGCCTCGTAAGTACTTTCTTTCCACCACTTTTGAAAGACAGGAGCAAAACGCAGAAATTAAATTAATTAAGAAATTTAAAGTTTATATGAAAATATCATCGGTATGTCTCAAAATTCTAAGCCTTTTTTCACAGTGAAGACTAAAATAACAATTTTGTTTTGTGCCTAAATGTAGGCAACGAAGATTATGTCGAAATCTAAGCCTTTTTTCACAGTGAAGGCTAAAATAACAAGGCGCACAAAACGAATAATGAAAGAAAAATTTTATGGATTTTTTGTTCTTTTTTTTAACAATGCGCGAATTTGTTCTAGGGAGAAACAATTTTAAAAATTTTGCCAGTTTACCTGAGACTGTCAGTCAACCATCTATGGGAGCCCGCCCCTTATTTTGCGTCGTAGAGAAAATTTAAGGGATTAAAACGTGTATGATTTGGTTCAAGTGGTTGTCCAGGGACACATAGGTCTGTGATACTACATAGTTTGAACCTACTACAGTTTAACGAAAAATTTTGCACATTTTTTGTAATTTTTCTTACAATTTTCTTCTTTTTTTACCAAATTCTCGCTCATAGCTCAAATAAATTGATGACGTGAATGGATACTATTTGGTAATGGGATTTATGCCATTGGTGATTTATTGTTCAAACGTACAGTAATTTATTTTAAAAGTGTTAAATTTTACCGAAAAAGACACACTATTATTAACAAGTGAAGATGAATTGAAATAAACTTCAAATCATCCAAATGTTTAAAACTGATTGGAAAATTTTTAAATTCCTACTAGAGCGAGAAAAGATAATTTTTCTTCCACACTGTCAATCAATTGATTTCTAATTATTGCATTCCAATGCTGTCTGGAGCCAGATTTTTAATTTTATCAAAAATACTAGCATTTCGTTACGGAACTTTGAGAAATAGTTACAACAATTTCTAAAATTCTATTGCATTATCTTAAGAAATTATTTGGAAGCTTAAAATTGAAAAACAAATTTTTATTTTATTTTCTTAGCTACTAAACAAACATTTTCCAGTGTTACATCACGCGGAACGTAGTTTTTCAAAGAAGCCTCATACCCGTGCTCACGTAAATATACTAAACGTGCATAATCCAGCACACGTTTACACATGAAACCAATACGTTCACGTTCGTCTAGCGATAAACGTTGCTTCGAATTGATTTCATATATCTCTTGAGGTGTTAGAGATTGCTTATCTAAAGCACGACGACGTTCACGACTCATGCCAGTACCGCATATAGCCCAACTTACCATTTTTGTGATAATCACAAACTGACGTGGCGTAATAGTATGCGATTGGAAGAACTCCTTGCCTACAAAAGAACGCCAGTCACAACGATGATGGCAGCAGAGCGCAATCATAATAAACTCTGTTGATGCTGGAAGACAAATTGAGGGATTCGGTGAAGGTTGTGATTCCTTTTTTGTAGTTTCTGCATGCGAGTACGTTATGCACCGTAGCGTTAAATCGGTAGCAGCACCACACAAATGTTTGGAAACTGCCACATTGCGTTGTGTGTGCTTTAAAAGTTCCAATTGATTCATATGAAAGTCGGCAATATCCACGCGTATGCGATGCACTAGCGACTTATTTTCGATTTTATTATCTTTCTTGTGGCGCAAGGACGCACGATCGAGTAGCACTACCTGTGAGTTTTTAAGTTTTTCGAGCAGTTGTGCTAAATAGAATGCAAGCTGCCCCTTGCCAGCACCAAATTCAATATAGCTAGTGGAGTCTTGTAATTGTTTTTCATTTTCTAGTATGCCAAGCAGCGCTGATGTCTGTAGCAAATGCTTTTTTGAATCCTTCCCAAATTCCGCTTTCGCTAATTCTTCATCTAGTGATTTGTGTTGTACTCCCAGTGTCTCTATTTGTCCTTCTACATATTTTTCGTATAGTTCTTTTATTTTTTTGACTACTTCATAGAATTCAGCATCTTCCAGTTCATTTAATTTGATGTTCTCTACCGCGTCTTGAGCTTCGTCTGCTGCACCGGCATTAATGCCGTTTTCTATGTAGTTAGGTTCATCTGTTTTTTGCCGTGCGTTGCAGATTTTCAAATGCTTCTGTAGATTTATCTTGTACACTGTGTGTTTATCATCTAATGGACATGGAATTCGTACTCTTTTCGCTGTATCCTGCTCAGCCAATTCATTAGTTTCAGACATTGCCGGTTCATGTTCTCCACAGTACTTGCGTCCCTTTGACACAGTCATTTTGCAGAACCGTTTTTTCCTATATACCCAATGCGCACAATTTTCTTGTGATGGCAGCACTTCCAGTTCTAGTTTTCGTTTTTTCTCCTCAATATCACACATTTCGGGCAGTTTCGATTTATTTCAAATAATTAAATTCAATTAAAGAAAAAAAAAATTCCAAAAATAAGTTTTTATTTCGATGCTTCTTCTTTTTCTCAACGTATCCATTCACAATAGAAAGTGAAAAAACACATGCACAAATTCAAAAGCAAGTCTGGCAATGAAGAAATTGTAATTATCTTAATTACATTTAAATATTTTCTCGTAACTATTTTCATTGGTTTCGAATATACTTTGCTTCCTTCTTGTACCATAAATCTTCACATTTATTGTACATGGTTTTCCAATCAGAACTGATGGCACTAAGCTGTGTTCAATATTTCATTTGTTAGATGAACACAGCTCACTTTTCCAATTATAAAAACAAACAGAACTAAGCGCAAATGTCAATTCGAAGAAACCAAAGCAGCAGAATAGAAGACATCAAAAAAGCGGTCGAGTTTAATGCAAACATTTTAAAACGTTTTATACTTTAGAATACTGAACTAATATTAAATAAGTAGTTTTAAAAATAAAACTTTGAATCGAACTCATTCTTTGCAAAAATGTAAGTAAATTAGTAAAATAAGTTTTTATTTTCCAGTTAACCTCACATTTCTATTTGTTGTTACCTTGCTGTAGGGCTCTCGTCAAACCAAAATCGGAATTGACGCCTGAAGAATTAGCCCGCCAGGAAGAGGAAGAATTTAATACTGGGCCACTTTCAGTGCTCACACAATCAGTAAAGAATAACACTCAAGTACTAATCAACTGCCGTAACAATAAAAAACTGCTGGGACGTGTGAAGGCATTCGATCGTCACTGCAACATGGTGCTGGAGAGTGTGAAAGAGATGTGGACTGAACTGCCGCGTACTGGCAAAGGCAAAAAGAAGGTGAAACCAGTGAACAAGGATCGTTTTATATCGAAAATGTTCTTGCGTGGCGATTCAGTAATTCTGGTGTTGCGAAATCCATTGGCTACTGCAGCAGGAAAGTAAATATAAAACGGCAGCGAACGGCGTAAAATGTGTCTGGGAAAATGCGATTCACAGAAAGGGTACATATATGAATTACAAGTAAAACAGAATAGCATTGAATTCGGCATATGGAAAGTATAAAAACAAAATGAATAAAATTAATTTTTTTAAGGAATAGTATGCAATTTTTATTTGTGCGAAGTAGCCCTCAAGTTTATGCAGCAATAGCTTTGTTTAATTCCCTGAAAGCTGCTTATGCACCGTGGTCACATATTCGTCCCATTCTGCTTGATAGAAATTACCCGCTACTGGGGCGCCCAGATTATATTTAGTTGCGAAACTGTGAGCGCTAAATTTTGGACGTGTATCGCGGCTTGTATTACTCACGCGTGGCTCATCGAATTCTAATTTTCCTGCAGGCTGTTTATACAGCAAAAAGACATAACGATGGAGACCAGTGCCCTTCGGTGGTCCCGATCCCACATAAGCCGCGAGCACATCACCCTTTTCTATATGATTCCCTGGGATATTACCCACCAACCAATGCTTAAATTCACGGAACTTAGGGTCAGCACGGCTAGGTGCATCGGGGTCGGTCATAATAAGTGTGTAGTAAGCATCCGTTTCTGCTGGCCATTCAATTCTGGGTTGTACTTTCACTTGTGTGGGCGTCAATTCTATACCTTGGTCGGCCGATAGATTATTTTCATACATAACCTTTTGGGAACATTGTTAATTTACATATTAGTATTTTCTCTTTGTTTTACTATAAATTTTAGTATTACCTTTAGAAACTGGTTTGGGGCTGTTGGTATTACATCGGGAACAACTTCATGCTGCTTGAAGATGTTATCTACTTCGTGGCAATTAATCATCGTTGTTGTTGTTGTTATGATTATAAAAATGCAAAATGCACTTGCAATTATTCTAAACAACAATGACATTGTTAGAAATTGAGTTATCTGTTTTTTGTACAACTTGGCAATTTTTAGAAACAAATTTACAAACGTCTATATAGAAGCGCAACTTTATTGCGAGTGTTAAATTCAATCTGCCTGAAACAGCAACAACCTAAAACTAGTTTTGACCAAAAAGCTTAGGTATAACTTTAAATAGAAAGCTCAGCTTTTATTATTTCAGCTCATTAAAAAGTTGAAAGTTTATTTCATTTAAAATATGCAATTTATAAAATACATTTGTTTTTTAAATCAAAAATCAATTCCTTCTCATCAATTAGCAACTCAATTCAACTACTTCTTTCCCGCCAATTGCTTATGCACTGTCGGCACATAATCATCCCATTTGGCCTGATAAAAATTCGCAGCAATTGGTTCACCCAATTTATGTTTTTTAGCAAATTTAGTTGCACTAAAATTCGGACGATTTGCACTGCTATTTTTTGGTACCCGTGGTTCATCAAATTTCAATTTCCCCGGTTGTTTATACAACAAGAAAACGTAACGATGCAGTCCCGTACCTTGGGGTGGTCCTGAACCAACATAATCTGTGAGAACATCACCCTTAGGTATATCATTACCCGGTATATTTGCAACCAGCCAATGATGAAATTCTCGAAATTTTGGTTCCTTTCGACTGGGTGCATCCGGGTCTGTCATAATGAGCGTGTAGAATGCATCAGCTTCTGCATCCCATTCAACAGTAGGCTGTGATTTGACTTGAGTCGGTGTCAATTCTACACCTTTATCTGCTACTAAACCATCTTTATAGGTAATCTATAAAAATTTAGATTTATTTATCTTCATTCGAAAACTAATTTGCATTTTTCTACCTTTAGAAAATTACTGGGTATTGCTGTTATTACATCGGGCACCACTTTATGCTGCTTGAACACTTTGTCCAAATCTACTGGAGCACCATCCATTGCGACAGCCATTTTTGCAATTGTTCTGCAAAAGTTTGTCCCAATTAATAAAATGCAAAATGCATTAAAGTTGCTAGTAAACAAAATCAATAACATTAGGTATATACGTAGTTGTTGCTATGTATCCTTACAGGATTATTTGTTTTATTTTTATATGTTTTTGGCAGCTCAAATAGTGTTTTCTATGGTAATTTAAAATTTTTGTTTTAAAGTCACAAGAATTTTGATATAGAATTCAATGTTTTTCATTTAACTATTGTTTGTTATTCAAAATTTTTAACTATCATGCTGACTATTAAAATATTTGTGCCAATTTCCAGAATGTGCATCACATTAACATTATTATCGTTTCAATTATATTGCTTGCACCAGCAGTGCAAATGTTATTAAGTTATTAAAAAAGCTCACGTGAAATTTCAACAAATTTTACATTATAATAATAATAATACTTACATTCGATGAGTCTTTGTTTAATGTATAATGCATTATTTTATTGTTTTATATTATTAAAAACAACTATTTCATTTTAGATTTAGAGCTATACAAAGGTATATGAAGCAAATACGATAACTTTTTAAAACTGTCATGGTTAAGTTAACTTAATTATTTAGTAATTACTACATACAAGTAGAGTTTTTGAATGAAAAAGAAAGACTTGCAGAAAATCAAAAATTTTTTGAACAAATAAATAAAACAGATGCCTAATAAAATTTGCAAACAAATTGGATCGATCTAAGATAGTATTTACCGTATGATATATTAAAGATTTGATTGATTTGATAAATCACCGTGTCGGAACGACACTTGGTTTCGCTCCCCTGCTTAAGAGATAAAGACACTAAAAGCAATCACTGCAGGATTCCTTGAAAAAAATAATTCCTAGAAGGCATACTCTCTCTAGATTTAAAATCATTGATTGTATTAAACTTGTTGGTACAAAATTGGCAAGCAACAAAATAGAAAAGAAATTATTAGCAAAGCTTTTACCGCAATGAAATTAGAGCAGCAATAACAGCTTCCCGAATTGTTATTTCTCAACTACAGTACAAACAAAAGCATTGCAGAATCCAAGTTCTGGACCAAAAATATTATAAATTATTAAGAAAAGTACAAGCAACTTGGTAGTAATTGAAAAAAAAAATCCTCACTGGTCTTTACTTAATTTGATAAAAAAAAAGTATCCTTATCGTAGATACAAAAAAAAATAATATATCGGCTTGAAGCTCTGCACATGACCCGGAAGGGCCATGGCAGGCAGGGTCAAGATTGAAATTAAAAAAAAAAACATCTTGATATGGCCAATCGGAGTAGATCATTACAACTCATAAACAAAAACCGATAGGATATCATAAGAATGACGTCAGCCATTAGTTTCTGGTCTATTGGTGAGCGAGCGATACAAATGGGAATCACGTTCAACACCTACTGTCGTAGTTAAAGATATCCGGAGAAAAAACTAAACTTCATATATTTCATTGTTTCTTTTTTTGAAACTGACTAGTCAATAAAATTACTATAAAATGTAGCTCCTGGACCGTATTCAATATCGAGCGAAAAAGCTAATAGGAGACAATAGGGTTTCCAACTCTATTGAATCTTTCGAACGTCGAAGAAACGTGAGTGCGCAACTCTATTTTCATGATAGCTGTTCTGCAGAAAAGCGTGATTTGATGGCATTAGTTTGTGTGTTCTCCAGAGCTACGCGAACCGCACGTGAACTCACGCATTCCACATAAAAATTGTATTCTAATGCACCACGCAATATTGACAAAATACTTTCCGCTGTCAGACCGTGTGTTTATGGAACAAGCTCCTTGCAAATTTTTTACCTGACTGCTATGACCACTTCAAATTTAAAACAAATGTTCACGGAGACTTCTCCCTCTTTCCTCCTCCCATCAACCTATCTTCCTTCCCCAATCAACACACATCTCTGCATTTATAGGGGCTTTGTCTCTGTGTATTGACTGTAGCATTACAATAAATAAATAAATAAATTGTGTTTATGGCTAATCATACACATTCAGAAAAGCAATACATCCTTTAAATTCATTGATAGACGAATGAAAACACGTGCTCAAGCTTTTAAAATTCTAAAAAAAAAATAAGCAAAAAAATAAACTTAGCTCTAGAAAGATACGAGTAGATAGATATTATGATTATATTGTACTGCGACATAGGTATATTTAACCCCCAATAGCAGTTTACTTATAAGGATTCAGATAAGTCAATTTGACGAAAAGAGTGTAGTGAGATTGTAAGGATTTTGCCTCTTAGGTTGTGATATCTAAACTATCTGACCTGTATGTAGATATGTTTATCTTCTACGAGTGACTGGATCCAAGGGCATAAGGATATGCTTTGGCGTCTCACTCTTTCGGCAAGAGCAGCAGTTGCTGTCCTGTCCTATGCCTAGACTTTTCATGTGCATTTTAAAATCATAGTCTTATTGTCATAGCCAAAAATAAAGTGTACTTTAACTAAAATATATTTCAAGCAATCGATCGGTGGATTGAATATTTCACATATTAACTTTCATATCTCTTCATAAGAAATGCATGGAATTACAGTATAGTTTAGTTAAAGCACACTTTATTCTTGACTATGACTAATTAATATTTTTTATTATAAATTGAAATTTCCTGAATTAAAACTTAAAAAAGCATATATCCCAATAAAATTGTAAAACTTTTGAAATATATGTGTATTTAATTAATTTTATTTTTTGCAAACCAAGTAAAAAAAATTCATTCAAATATTAACATGCATTGATTTTCCAATGAGAGCACGCAATGATCTAATCGGATTGCATGATCTGCTTTGAGCAAGTTAACGCATTTTTAAACGCTACAATTATTTCGAATGATTTGTTTTTTTGTTTAGAAAATTCGCGAAAATCTATTAATGAAATTATAAATTAAAGAAGAAACACGCAATTACTGCCATTGAAATCATTTTATGAATGAATATTGAGGAATACTGAAAAGTAACAATGCATTTAGTAAATAAGTAAACTGTCAAGTGGTGACCAAAACATAATTAAATAAAACACAATGTATACATTTTTTTAACAATATAGTAGGTAGTAAGTAAGTTTATTGTGCAGTAGACTATGAAGACAAAAAACCTAATATAATTAACTTCCACTTCTGTTCAAAATGTTAGCTCCACCCATATACATACATGCTATGAACAAGTATGTATATGCGTATAGTCATATTTAAACTTGATGGATATACTACATTCATAGCCTTGATGACCTTGTCTTTTACCTGTAGCCATTCGTATCACTGATCACACGATCGTTCACTAGATCAATCGATCGATGGTTAGATTGAATGTTTCACATTTTCACTTTCATCGTCTTTCATAAATATTCAAATTTTTGTTAATTAATGTATTGCTTTGGTAATTATAAGTCACTAGGTGGACAGATACAATATATGTATAAGTAGGTAGATTAGGTGAGATTGTGCAATAGAAATAAAATGTTAAACTAACATAACGACTTCATAAAACACTTTTTAAAAGAAACTAAATTAATACAAAACAGGAAATTTAGTAGGTAAACAAGAAATTCACGATTAAAATTAAAAGCAGAAATAAATTTCACGTATGTACTTATGTCTGCAGTTAATTTATACACCCAATTGTTTGTACAATACTGGCACATAATCGTCATACTGAGCTTGAAAGAAGTTTCCTGCAACTGGTACGCCCAAGCCATATTTCTCAGCGAATTTCTTTGTTGAGAATTTCTCACGTCCTACGGCGCTTTTGTTTGTTATACGTTTTTCATCGAATTCCAATTTTTTTGGTTGTTTGTACAACAAAAAGGTGTAACGATGCAAGCCGGTATCCTTGGGTGCACCAGAGCCAACATATTGCGTAATAGCGTCACCTTTGCTCACGTCATTGCCGGGAATATTACCAACAATCCAATGATGCCATTCACGCCATTTCGGATCAGCACGACTGGGTGCATCAGGATCAGTCATGATAAGTGTATACAATGCACCAGCTTCAGCCTTCCATTCAACCTTAGGTTCATTCTTTACTTGTGTGGGGGTCAACTCAACACCTTTATCAGCAAAAACACCGCTATCGAAACTAATCTGCAAAAGCGTAGAGAAAACAAAATATAACATAACAAAAATAAAAATGAAAATACAGTTTCGTTCATTTCCATTCATTACCTTCAAGAAATCTTTTGGTCCTTCAGCAATTAAATCCGGTATAACTTCTAAATGTTTCATAAACTTTGTTATATCTGAATCGGCAGTTAATGCGACACAAACGAGACACAAAAGTATAAAGGTTTTAAAACACAACATTTTGCCAAAAGGACCAAGTCAAATACAAATCCGAATTTTAATCTTATTCTATTTCTGAGCACAGCCGTCTATATCAGAGCGCTGCTGTTGTAGCAATGAACGAAATCTGTGGTTTAAAACTCTAGATGAAAGCCACAATCACATAGTCGTCGTCGTACTTAATTATAGAGCTCGGGTCAAAGCTTAACTTGGTGGTAAATAAAAAAAGCTTTTGTATTTTGCTATTGTTAAGAAATAACTAATAGCTACTATTTGCACTATTTTGTAGCTTTAATTTGAAACCAGTCTATGGCATATGGTATCTCATTGATACAATTGATATATTTAATAACAACTGTTTGCCGGCTTTGTTTTGATTTGAGCCGCTATTGAATAATATCTCTATTTAAACCTTTTCTTTTTCAAAAACTCTGACTAATGAATTTCGCATTTATTTTATTGTATGTATACGCAACATGATATCGGGCTAAATGTTAATTAAAACTTTATTGGAAAGTGTATGCGTACAATCGAAAAGTGTTGTTTTAAATCAAAGTCCCAGTAGAAACATCAATTAAGCCTTTCCAAAAACCAAACAAATCAGAATTGACTTCACTTAATGCAATTTATAGACCTTTGTAGTCTAGTGGGTAGCACACTAGACTTTCATCCGGGAAGTTGCTGGTTGGATTCCCATCTTGTTGTGATGGTTAAGTTTCACTATCGGTATGAAATGTACAATTACACCTCTTGATAGGCAATAGCACAACCACTCAGTGATAACAAGTTGCTATATCGCCGATTATAATCGCTTTTTTTTTGGCTATTACCCCAGTAATGCCTAGCGGTGCAGTATGGCACCTTGTCGCTGAGCCGTTCCTGAGCCAGTTTTAAAAACAATTTTTTTCTCAAGTTACTTTCTTCACCTATCTACTTTGGTTACCGCTCGTCCTTAATGGGTTAAGTATGGGTTTTGAAAATGATAAAAGACAAACAAAATCTTTTCAATGTAATTTTATTTTTTTTTAATGAGCAATGATGAATATTTGAATATGTACGGGTATGTATGAATAAGCTCCGGTACAGTTTTATTTCAATCCGAGTTAAGTATTCCACTTTAATTGTTTACTACATATATTTTTCTATTTAAATTTTACGTTGGGATCAAGTTTTATTATCCCCATTGTTGTTTCATGTAATTATCATATCGACCCAGAAAGAAATTTCCTGCTACCGGTATGCCCAAATTGTATTTTTTAACGAATTTCTTTGTTGAAAACATTGCACGTCCCACTGTGCTATTGGCGATGAAATATGGTTCATCGAAAATTATTTTTTTTGGTTGCTGGTATAACAAAAAGACAAAGCGTTGCAAATCTTTATCTGATTCACTACAACAAATATATGACGCGAACACATCACCTTTATGCACCTCATTGGCAGGAATATTACCGACCAGCCAATGTATCCATTCACGAAATTTTGGATTTGCACGGGTGGGTGCATCTAGATTAATCATTATAAGCGTATAAAATTCACGATATGAAAATACCCATTCAACTTCTGGTTCAATTTTCACTTGATCTGGCATTAATTCAACACCAATAATACCATTAACTTCCACGTCATTATTGTAACTAACCTAATGGGATAGTATAAAATTGAAAGAAGTGTGTATTATTATTTAAAACTTAAAGTTTTGATAATTTTGCGATATTACTTTCAGAAAATTATTCGGTCCTTCATCAATTAAATCCGGTATAATTTTAAAATGTTTCATTACTTTTGATATTCCTGAATTGCCGGCGAATGAGACATTAACGATGCAAAAAAGCAGAAATGTTTTAAAAGTCAACATTCTACCAGGAAAATATTATTTAAACTAAGTGTTCTTTATATCCAAGCACAACCGCCTATTACTGTACGTTGCTATTATTGCAATGATTTGAGTTTGAAAATTGAGACTGTATAAAAATGTAAGTACAGCCAGCTCTCGATTAACAAACACCTGGACTGAGATGAAAACATTTCACTAAAACTTTATGAAAAGTCATGGGGTAGGTATAACAAAAATTTTGTACGCTCGTAGTTCTGGTAGCCATCCGAATTTGTGTTTATTACAATTTACAATTTTTTTTATGTAATTCCATTTGCGATCATTTCGACCTACGTATGTCCGAAGTTGGTGAACGAAACTCGAACGTAAGATGAGAGCTTACTGTATAGATTTACCCAGCGGCTGAAAGCTGCATCTTATTTATTATTTTGACATATATTTTTAAAAGCGTTAAAGCAGTGTGTAAAGTAGCGCGTCGTATTCTTTTATTTCTTTATACGACATGCCCAGGAAAAAATTTTGTAAAAAGAAATGATGTTTTCTGTCGTACAATTCATTTTATGAATTTTTTGTATTGTCCACAAAAAAATAGATATTGTTACACACTTGATTGATTTTTTCTGACTCTGTCACATGCATAAAAGCAATGAAATTATACTGAATTGATATTTGTTCTTTCATACATTCAAAGTGCATCTCTTAAATAGTGTACTTTAGATGCGCAGTAATGTTCCAGCGTATCCATTTCTTGCCATTATGAATATTCCACTTTTTAATTTTTGTATTCATTAATTAAGGTTAGAGTTCATAATTATGTATATATATAAAGGAACAATTCTGTTATTACTTGAAGTCTGTAGCAATATTGACGAATTGGCAAAAAAAAAAAAAACACTGAGAAAACTAGTCTTCGGTGAAAATGTATATTGTTGACACTTTGACGGAAATAAGATCGTTCATTACTAAAACAAAATACAAGATATTTAGAACTAATTTTCATAGCTTCTCGAAAATAATAAAAGAACAGTGCGACCGATTCCAAAAAACGTGGCAAAAAGGCAAAAAACTCAAGTAAATGATCTCAAAATCTGTACTCGGGGTTTTTAGGTCGCTAATTATGAACCTGTAGATGGGCATTGGAACTACAGCAACATTCGTTCGATATCCAGTACAGACGTGGAAAGTTAAACGTAATCGCAGACGCTCTATCCAGGCAACCACTAGAAACCTTAGCCAAAGCAACCACCGAAACCCACCCCGAGTGTCCATGGTGGGAGAAACAAATTATCGTGAGTTATTATTTACGCACCCTGATTACTCGCTGAGTATACCCTGACTAAAAGAAAAGAAACCAGGAAGGTTCGTTACAAATGGCCGGTAAAAGTTGGCATTCAATTTAGTTTGTTTCGTGATCTTGTGGAATAACAACGATACAACAAATTTTGTTGAAAATTTTGCACTTTGAAGAGAAAAAATATTAATTTTTGGAAATTTTCGTTGTTCTAAATTTGGGTTTCCGCAAGTTTAACATAACATACAGCCCTATTCTAAATATTCCCATAATGAAATTCCCGGGGAGAATTTGTTTCTTTCCCCTTTGTTCTTTCTCAAATATTCCAATAGGAAAAGAAAGAAAATTAACAAATTTTCCCGGAATTTTCATTATGGGAATATTTAGAATAGGGCTGATAAAAAAATGCATTTGTTTGTTTTTATTTGTTTGTATAAAAAATTAATTTGAAGGCTGTTCAATATATTAGACGGTATGCATCCCTGGCATGAATAATGTGTATTTCGTTACCTGTGTAAACTGTACAATAGATGGCTTATTTGCTCCATACATTTTGCTAAAGTATTTCAGATCTTCATTGTGACAGCAGAATATGGAAATAGGGTGCTAAAAACCAATTAAATTTAAAAAAAAAAACAATGGATGTGTGCAAGGCACGCAAGATATTTAATGTGTAAACAGTTAAGCTAACTGAATGTCATATACATAAGCTCACATATGTATAGCCATATATAGGGATTTAATGTATAATTTATATGCTTAGGTAATTCAAATTAAAACAATTATTTTATAAACTTAAAAACTTATTAGATATCATTATCTTTTATATATAATAGCCCAATTCACCATAAATTGCAAATGGTCTTGCATGATTGCAAATGCAAATTTTTATTCCATATCGCATATATTTGTTGTTGTGATAGCATAAATATTTTGCAATTGCACCAAATCGTGAATAGGGCTGATATGTTGTAGTTGCATTATTTTTCTTTTACTCAATGCATCGGGATCTATATGCTCGCATATACGCAGCTGCAATTGCATTCTTTTTTTCGCGCTTTAAGTTTTTCTTCCTGTCGATTTGAAATTTTATTAGATGTGAAAATTTTACATAACGTCGCCTGAGAATTGATTTGGCGTATAGGTATATGAATTTGTACACACTTACGTCAAATCAATCCTCAGGCGACGATAAGTGCTTTCCACATTTAACCTTAGGAAGGCAACAGGGATGACTAGTCACCCCACTACTTTTTAAAAGCACCGCAAAGAGAGTTGTCTTAACTGCATTTAATAAAAATAAAAAAGAATGTATTTTTATTGAAGTAAATAAGTGATTTTATAATAAATAAGTCTGATTTTTTCTGTTTAACATATTTTCTATTTACATAGATAAAAAAAAGTGTTGCCTTTTATAATGCCGTGATTTGCTATCATTATCACTACGTTTTGTTTATACATTTATTGAAACCTAGATTCCTTATTACTTATCATTTGTATTGTTTTTGTATTTTAAAAAATATTTAATTTTAATGCAATCTAACTAACCGAATGCAAAACCTATCAAACGCCTGTGTTTGCTACGGCGACTTCTCTGCTTGTATGGTATAGTCGATCTCCATACGTTTAACACCAACAAATAATTCTGCCACGAATAAATGTACACACACATTTTGTTTTCGTATGCACATATATGTGAGAGTAAATTGATCGAAACATAAACAAACAAACTCCGCTCGTATTTTAATTTCTCCCTCTCTTCTTCTCTTTGTTGTTTAGAGTAGCACAGTCATGCCGCGCAGTAGTGTGAGCGAGAAGGGAACTGGACGTTACAGTTATCTTACATCTTACGATACAGTTATTCTTACATTTTACACATTTTAAATTTTGCCCATACCGTGAGCTAAAATGTTTACACATCAAAATTTAAATTTGCGAAAACTGGATGCGCTACTCCGAAAAGAGTGATTTTGAAGGATGTTTTACAATAGGTTTGGGATTTTGTATGGAAAAAGCATTCAACTTGCATATAAAAGATTGTCAGATATCTATACCTATGTCAAATAGGCCGCTTAGGGCCACCTTCTGGTCTAGATTTTTCAAAAAATTTATTTTTTTTGATGTGTAAACATTTTAGCTCACGGTATGGGCAAAATTTCAAATGTGTAAAATGTAACAATAACTGTATCGTAAGATGTAAGATAACTGTAACGTCCAGTTCCCTTCTCGCTCACACTACTGCGCGGCATGACTGTGCTACTCTAAACAACAAATTCATACATTCTTTTTTATTTTTATTAAATGCAGTTAAGACAACTCTCTTTGCGGTGCGTTAAAAAAGTAGTGGGGTGACTAGTCATCCCTGTTGCCTTCCTAAGGTTAAATGTGGAAAGCACTTATCGTCGCCTGAGGATTGATTTGACGTATGTGTGTACAAATTCATATACCTATACGCCAAATCAATTCTCAGGCGACGTTATGTAAAATTTTCAAATCTAATAAAATTTCAAATCGACAGGAAGAAAAACGTAAAGCGCGGAAAAAAAGATGCAATTGCAGTTGCGTATATGCGAGCATATCGTGCCCGATGCATTGAGTAAAAGAAAAATGATTCAACTACAACATATCAGCCCTATTCACGATTTGGTGCAAATGCAAAATATTTCTGTTATCACAACAACAAATACATACGATATGGAACAAAAATTAGCATTTGCATTAATGCAAGGCCATTTACAATTTATAGTGAATTGGGCTATTACATATATATAAAAGATAATGATATCTAATAAATTTTTAAGTTTATAAAAGAATTTTTTTTTAATTTGAATTATTTACCTAAGCATATAGATTATACATCAAATCCCTATAAATGGCTATACATATGTGAGTTTATGTATATGGCATTCAGTTGGTTTAACTGTTTACACATCAAATATCTTGCGTGCCTTGCACGCATCCATTGTTTTTTTTTTATTATTTTTGTATATTGTTAAAGTAATAAAATATATCTACAATGTTTAAATACTATTGCTCATTATTTCATTAAAAAAAAAAAATCCTAAAAACCCGTCAAATTCAAGGGCGCTAGACCAGAAGGCCCCCTTAAGCGAATGGCGTACCCAGTTGATACAACTAAACCGAAAGCCACTTCTAGCGCTTAAGTGACAATTCTTTCAACTCCTGCTTTGTTTTTTCGTACAATTTTTTGACGACATTTGTCAAAGGTGCACTTGATTGCACTTGACATGGGTTCACTAAAAGTTAATTTACTAGTTCAAATATAATTCGATTAGAAAAATGTCTGTATTTAAAAAAAACTAAACTGAATTATCTACAGCCCTACGTACTTTAATTTAAAAAAAATTATCGCTATCTGGAAAATCCTAACGGAAGAATTTAAAAATTCGTAAAAAAAGTGCCAAATGGTATCTTTAGGCGCTAGGGGTGGCTTTCGGTTCAGTTTTATCAAAAAACTGGGTACGCCATTCGTTTAAGCGGACTATTTGAGATAGGAATAGATATCTGAAATTCTTTTATGTGCAAGACAAATGTTTTTCTCATATAAGATCCCAAACCCATTGTAAAAATGTTTTAAATCACGCTTTTCGGAGTAGCGCATCCAGTTTTCGCAAATTTAAATTATTTTTTTTTTATTTTAATTAGTTTTTAGCACCCTATTTTCATGTTCTGCTGTCACAATGAAGATCTGAAATACTTTAGCAAAACAAGCTGATAGAATACGTTCAAAAGTTATAGAAATCATAGAAGTGTACGAATCTGACAATTCTGATTCAAAGGATGGCATGGTACATGAGAACATGCAGAATAAATTTGATTATGTGATTCTTTCTTCATCGAACCATGTTTCCAGACGTTTCATATTACTAAACTATCATTAAATAGTGCTTTTATGTTTTATTCGAATAAATAAATAAAACTAAAGGAATATAAATATATTTTTGATACTCTAATGCTCACGAGTGTACAAATCTTAACGGATCTTAATAAAAATTGGAAAACGTCTTAGTTTTATGGTCTTCATCTAAAAAGTAAATTAAAATCTAGAAAATATATATATTTACATATATTTTTATTTATAGACCGTACACGAAAGGGTTAATAGATATGAATATGCGTTATGTTATCTCTCGTCTCGGAAACAAATCAAAAAAATGTAAAATGCCTATTTTGGTTTTTTCGTTAATTTATAAAAAACTTATTTTCGATATTTATTACTAGCTTCATAATAAAGTGCCAACTATAACTCACCGTTTGAATATTTTTTAGTTCACCCTGATCGGATAATTTTTCGCTGAGATATGGTTAATTTAATTTTCATGTTTTTAGGTGAATTTTTTTTTTAAGTTCTGGTGATTTTATGAGTCGCACCAGAAACTAACTTAGTGTGGTCCGAAAGAAAAATATTACCAGTTTCTAGAGAAACTTATAAAATTTTATAAAACCACTGGTTTTCTTAATCATCTTAAAAAAGTTTTATTTCGGACACCTGTGCTATGTGAGGGAGTAACATATTAAACATTGTCCCGTAGCTTCAATTAGGAACATAGGGCCACAATAAATCGCCTCCTTTGGTTTAATGATTCTCCAATCTTTTCCTGCACTGCTTGTTTCAGCTTTGGTTAGCCTCCTCCATATATGATCCAGCCTGCCTCTAAGCTTGTTCGCTTGGGGTTTCCAGCCCATCGCATTTTTAGCAATGTCTTCATTGTCTTTGCGAAAGGTGTAATCAATCACTGTCATTTTCTTATGCATATCAAAGTTGTTATCGATTCTTGATTTCTTTGATTTCGTTGACATACTGAGCCAGAAATTCCTTAAAATGCGCCGTGTGCAACGATTAATAAAGGTTTGTCTGTTTTTAATATCTCCCTGGGCTGCGTTTCAGGTATCACACCCATACAGCAGCACTGATTTAATGTTGCTATTAAAATGTGAGAGAGTTAGAATCTTATAATATAAATCAATATGTGGGAAGAAATTCAATAAAGGTCTCAGCTTCTATAAGACAGAGCCTGCAGGGTGTGAGTCCTGGCGAAATTTTAACTTACAGACATGGCACTAAAACAACCTTATAAAAAATCCTATCAGAGTTCAGATATTTGCTATATTTTAATTAAATAAGAATGTTGAAATTTTGTAGAAGAATTGGGTGTGGAATGATTTTTTGCAAGTAATACTCTGTGAGTTGCCTCATTATGAACGAAGTAATTGATGTGAGATCTCCTGCTGACTGTAACTGACTGTCTTCTTCTACTTCTTTCAGCACAACATTTTTATATACATAGACTTATACATTTTTTTTTATTTATAAGACAAATATTACACATTATTTTACAAGTAATTTACACATACATACATAAATTATAAGTTTATTTACATTTCCGATGTTGCCCAAACTAAGGAATCGGACTCACTTCTACTGCGAATAATGATGAGTGTTCAACGCACTAACAAGATAAGCTACAGCATGTTGTTGTTTTAAATAAGAATTTTGAAGCATCGTATCACGAACACTCAAATTTCAAATGATCTACTCCGATATGTTGTACTGCAATTTTACTATGTGCTTTGTTGCTATTTGTATGGTGTCACTTAAAACTTTCAAAATATCAAGACAGCTAAAAGTAAAGTAAATAAAAAATAGTTAATTTTACTATCACGTGTCAATTCCCTTACAGTTATATTTTAGCTAAGTCGATGTACATTCATAGCCTTGATAATAACTTTATTCCTTCAGATATTTGTAGTACCATTTTTCTGCATACCCCATTGTTTATACAATTGTTTCACATAATTGTCATATTGAGCATGAAAGAAATTTCCAGCAATTGGCGGTACGACCAAATTATATTTCTTAACGAATCTCCGTGTTGAAAAATTTTCACGTCCCACGGAACTATTGGCCGATAAACGTGGTTCAGCAAAGTCCAATTTCTTTGGTTGTTTATACAATAGAAAGACAAAAATATGCAAACCTCTACCTGGTGCAGGTGCACTGCCAACATATGCTGAGAGCACATCACCTTTGCTCAGCTCGGAGTTTGGAATATTACCGATCAACCAATGATTCCATTCACCTAGTATTGGTTCATGAGGACTGAGCGCATCTGGAGCTGTCATGATGAGTGTATACAAAGCATTAGCTTCGTATTTCCATTCAACTTTAGGTTCATTCTTCACTTGAGTGGGTGTCAATTCAGCACCTTTATTAACTATAACGTCACTATCGTAAGCGATCTGCAAAAGTATTCACAGAATTAAAAATAATTACTTTTGATTTTCGTTTGGTAATTTTTACATTCAGAAAATTTTTCGGTACTTCATCGATTAAGTCCGGCACAATTTCAAAATACTTCATAACTTTGGTTATTTCTGTTTCATCTGCAGCCAAAATCACACTATCACCACAAACGAAGCACAAAAATAAAACTGTTTTAGGGTTTAACATTTCGCCAAGTATTTGTAAAGAAAAATATTTTTTTAAATTAATACATTTTTTGTTTGTTTTGTTATTACAAGTATTTTCTATTTGTAAACACAACCGTCTGTCATTGTAAGCTGCTATTGCTATAATGATCGGTTTGTGTAAATTGAGACTAAAAGAAATTGAATGGACCTAGTGGCAAAAATTTGTCTGCTTCCAGTTTACTGCGTATTAAAAGTGCATCATTTGGAAACCTTTTGAGAGTTCTTTGAATTCGTTAAAGATTATTGAACGAAATCTTCATGTAAACTGAATGCCATCTAAGTCGACACTTTTGTATCTTGTTCTTCATTGTATCATTGTGATGGTCTGACTGACTGACTGCTTAAGTAAATAAGAAATCTAGCGAGTTTTGATTGATATTAAACAACAAAGCACAACAAATAATTTATTCTATTAGATATAATTGCTTATACTTATGTATATACATTTATATAATCGTATGTGAAAGAAAATTAAATATTTTTGAAAAGTGTTTTATTTATTGTGACACTTTAGTGATTACGTTCATTGCTTGGCATGGTTGCCAGGTGTTTAAATAATTGTTCTTCATGCCTGGAAACGCAACTGATCATTTAAGAAATTCTTGAAAAATAGCAGATATACGGTTGTGCATATGAGAAGCTTTGAATTAGAGTAAAAATTTAAATAAAATAATATTTAATTAAGTATTTCTTGGTTAAAAAATATCTGTTGAATTTTTTCTATACATAATAGACATAATAGACAACAACCACTACGAATACAAAATATTTTTTTTTTTAAATTGCCTCTCATTTTGTTGTGTGCCCGCAATTTCGGTGGTTTAAAACGCGGTAACCTTTTTTTTTTTGATACCATTGTATAGGAACTCGTCCCATAGACAATGATTATGAAATTTATGGAAGCGATGGATATGGTGCAAAATAAGTATTCTGTGATATTCAGAAATTTTTGTATTGAAAAAAATTGTTAAAAATCTGGTGGAATTGTGTGCTGCTTATTTTTTTTTTAATATATAGTAGTATGTGGGTACCAGAGCTGGGCGGTTTCGATTAATTTTGTAATCCATTACACATGAAGTACCATTACTTGTAATCAGACTCCAAAATTTTTGAGTACGATTACTGTAAATTACTGTAAAAGTTGTTTATGAATGATGTTGTCAACTGATGAGCTGGATTGGTCTTCCGATGACCCCAGAGGCCCAATTTATGTATTTTCCTCAACATTAACCAACAAAAAACGCAAGTAAAACTATTGAAGCTTCAAATGGTGCTGATATATTTATATTTTCAAACATTTTATGAACAAATTTCAAATATTTAATACAAATTATTTTGTAATCAAACCAAAAAATTTCGAGTACGATTATTGTAATGGTACTAAAAAATTTTGAGTACGATTCCTTCATGTACTACAAGTACTCATAATTTTTTGAGATATTCTAAAAATTTCTCCGACTTTTTCTAGCTTTTTAAAATAAACCACTTTGAAAATTGGTCTAAGCACGATATTTTTTGTACGTTATTTCGTTTGATCCTGAAAGTATGCCAAACTTTCAATAAATGCAAGAATATTAGAGGAAGCTGTTCCAATGATCAGGTCTCCTCTAAAACCATTTAGGCAGATCACAAAACTACACTCAAATTATTGAGTTAATAATCCACCAAGGAAAAGTCGGCCAAAGGTTTTGTGCCTATATGTTGCTTTATCATGCTGCATCTAGATAACCACACAGGATGTACTGCAGAAATTATTGTGAGTAATACTCTGTTTTGTTTCATGCAATCAAAAAGGCCAGTGTGCCGACTACAATGCGGTTATTTCCACTATTTCCATTCTAGAAAAATGTATTGATATTATTCAATCGTCTTCTTCTGATGTTTTTTAACAGAACATTAGTATTCTCATTTCTACTTTTGTTTCTATAGCTAAGAACCTAGATGAGTGTTAAATTAAATTGTTTAGTCCGAAAAGGTCTCTATTACATTCGGTCTGAGTCTGGTAGGCAAAAGAAATTTGATAAACTTAGTACTTGGGAAACTTTAGCTATTACTTCACAGTCCGTTTTGAAATCAATATATACAGTATGTAACAAAATTGAGCAAATTAAGGGACATTGTAGGGGTATAAAAAAAGCCAAAAATGGCGTCAAATTAAAAAGTATTAGCATAGTAAAGTTTTTTAAGATCCAGATAAATAAAAGTGAGAACAAATTTTTGAAATCAAATAACTCCTTCCGGGCCCAAAAGGGTCTTGAAAATACCGAAATTTCGACAATAAATTAGTTTATTAATTTAGTTTATTATTTAGAAATCTAACTAAATTGACGTCTGACGCAAATCTGATCTAAATAATTCAAAATTTTTTGATTTCTCGTCGATTTCCACCCCCCACCCCCCACCCCCCACTATGCACTCTTCTCTTCGTAATTTTTTTTTTTTTTTGTAAAATGCCGGTGGCTAATATAATATTATAATATTTTGATCTTAACCATTTGAACAAGAAGAGAATCAAAGTGATAAATTTAATTCTCTTGCTATATATCTTGTTTCACTTCAACCTTAACCACTATACAGCCTTGCTGCCGCAGCTCCTCCGCCATTTGTTCATATGCATGGCCGTTGATTTTTCTTTTGGCACCAGGCTCAGTAACTATGCAAGTTTTTAATTCATCGATGTTCATGCAAAATTTTTTGCTAACAATTTCAGATGACTTGGGTCAGAACATTTTTTAAAATTTGTGAATTAGTATAATCAGCTGTGGGGCATTAGCTTGCCAAAAATTCGGAGAAATTCTTTTTGCTTCTAGTCCTGACATAATCTTCTTATAATCTATGATTAATTAAAATATGTATATTATGGGCGTTTTTTTGTTAGCTATTATTATTATTATTTTGTTTTTATAAGTAAAGAAAACAAGATTTAATAAAAATTTTCGCACTTTATTTGTTTTTTTTTTATTTTTTTTTTAATTTGCATTTCAATAAATTAAATAAATATTATTTTTAGTTTTTGGATTTGGTTTTTTGGTCGAAGTTCGTAGAGAGAGAAAAGATAATATGTGAACATTTTGTGAAGAATTCAAAGAATTAGGAAAGAGAAATTGAAAATAAAAGAGTTAAGAAAAAAATCAGAGCAAAGTGAAAAGTATGAAAAAGAATTATAGATAAAGGAAGAAAGAGTAAGAGAAAAGAAAGTATAGATATAGAAAGGTATTTATAGAGATAGAGAAAGTAAAAAGTAAAGAAAATTAAGAATGACTAAATCGCTTAATGTAAATAAATTAAAAATTATTTCTACATGACTATAAATAAGTTAGTTTTTCTTTTCTGTTGTCTCTTGGTCATTTGCATATATCCTTTTTGTTTGGGTACCTAATTTCAAATTAAGTTTCTCGTCAGTTTTCTCCTTTTTAAGTATGTACAGTAATTGTGTGCACAATTTGGCGCATTTTTTGTTTGTTTTGTTTTGTATAAACTTCCTGCAAATATTTTAATTTAAGATGATGTGCTGTGTGATGAGCCGGTTGAGCTACCAGAGTTAGATGAGTACGATGAGCTGGGGTGGTATGAGCTATAAGCGAGATTTTGTGTATCCCAACGAGCATATGGACCACCGCTCATTGGCTCCCAGCTGCTTGGATCGTATGACGAGGCTGTTGTGCTTGGTGGACCGTATTCTGGGGCAGGCATAGGTGGCATCATTGGCATCATGGTCATCTTCAAGCCGCTTAATTTTGTTATCAAATTGTAGATAAGGAAGCCAAGAACCAGCTTGATAGCGATTTTCGACAAAATCAAAGCCTTGAATGCTTTGAGTCCAATCAGTGTCATGATAATTGGCATGATAACCTTCAGCTTAAATTTCATGAGCAACAGAAGTGGCAGGAAAAGTTTATCCTTCTTTTTGTCACCGCGAGCTAGATTTAAAGAGAACAAATTGGAATTTATTTAGATTTAATTAACTGTTGTTTTATTGGCACACAAAAAAAAACTAAGTAATCACCTTCAGTTTGAGGCACTTCCATCTCGAAACCACGATCTGCACGATAGCTCAACACCGAACTAGCGAATACAGTTTCGGGCAATTGAACGCGAATTTCATTGGTATTTAAAATTCTGGCAACCCGATCCGTAATAACTTTATCAATAACATTCTCATCGAAAGCGCGCCCACTAACTTCCTCCTCAACACCGGCCACATTATCCAAATAGGTGAGCACTTTCTCCTTCAAGCAATACATGGCATTGGCATTGAAACAATTATCCACAATGGTCGAGATCAACTCCTCAGAGTTGTGTATACGCGGCTCGGCCACCGAATTATCAATGGCAGCGGCATTGATCGATGATGCTGCAGCAAGCAATAAACAACCGAACGTTAAAAAGGATGTAAAACGAGAAGCCATTTCGAAGTGCGTTTGCGATTTGGCTTACGATAGTAATTTAATTAATTTATTGAAATGCGAAACTGTTTTAGTGAACGCGTTTCCAAGTGCTACGCTGGCTACTGGTTGGTGGCTAGTGGTGTTCACAATGGAATCGATAAAATGACAATGATGAACAATTGTGCGAGTACTCATGATTTTATACTGCCGCTCCCCGAAACAAAATGGAAGTAGACCATTACAATTGTACACACAGAGAGTAGTGTGAGGTAAGTCGTCGTACATATACACACACATGCTCATGTACGCATACATACACACATTCATACCTGCATATATTGTACTCGTACAATGAAGAAGCCAAAGACAAAGTAAAAACAAAAGTAGAGACAGTAAAACTGATTAGTGACCAATAATGTTACAAAGTTTAAGTGTGTTTATACAATTTTGGATATCAAACAGAAAAAGTAAAGTTTTTTCCCCCAAATATTGCATTTGATTGACTTTTGGTAACAAGTATTAAGCCAAATTTTTACGTATTGACTTTGAGCTTTCTTTTGAACATTTCGGTTTTGCAAAGTTATCAACTTTTTAAATACATACCTGCTGTTGTTGTTATTGTGACAAATGCATTTTACTTTTTTACTTGGACAGTTCAGTTTTCTTCGACGATCGTCAGCCAATATTATCCAAACAAATATGAAAAAAGCAAGCAGTAGTAGAAACTAATTTGTATTCAAGCCCTTGACTCTTACGCGGTTCATGCCAACAGAAATAACAAAAATAACAACAGCACAAATGCAATCAAATTAATTATTTGTCCCAAAGCATATTTTAACGTTTTTACAAGTTTGATTGTTGTGCCAAATTTAAATACTAGATTGAATTGAGGTAGAGGTAGATCATACTGCACAGTGTGGCAAAATGTGTACAAATGTTTGAATTATTTAAAGTTTTCCCTCCCAGAGATTTTGTTCTCATATGAGGACAATAGTATAAAAGTTCTCTTAAAACACACTTCACATCGTATCTGTATTGAAATTCAAAACTTCAATATTTTTCTATTGCTTTGCAAAATTTTGTACATTTTGGACGTTTTTTGTAAATATTTGCAATACAAAAGTAATGTCGATATTTCTTCGATAAAGTCGATAAAATTGAGTTTTTTAAGCATTTAATTTTGATAGCTAAAAATCCAGAATTATCAAGTAATTTTCTCTAAATAAATTTGAATGAAAAGCGAAGTGCTTGTCGTTCTTCTCACTCGTAACGGACCTTAGACTGCTAGTGGGCTACTTGTCAGGATTATGTGTTCAGATATCACCAAAATAAGATAGGAATGCCGAGTGAAACAGAGTGCCGTCTATGCTTGGAAGATAACGAAACGATAACTCAAATTCTGTGGCTCGGCTCAGAAAGAGGAATTTCCGGAAAGTTATTCCTTTCGGTTGGAAGTATAAAATTATTTTCTACAAAATATGTTCGGGGTTTCGTTAGGACAGTAGGGTGTCTTTTGTGCTAAATTGGCGACTGGCATAAAATAATTTTTAGATCACAGTGCCTGCCCTTTTATGTTTTCTCTCCATATTATTTTTTTAATAATAATACTATTTAAAAACTTTTCTATTAAGTCTATTTTTTTGAATTTTAAAGTCCTATGCAGGGACAATCATCTGTACCCCAAGTCGACACCCATCATCGGCGAGTTATTGTGAATCTTGGCTCCTATTCATTCAAGTTTTCAAGACGCAGTTCTTTTGGAGCAACCTTGTCCCTTCCATTACTTCTCCTGAATAGCGTTAATGTTATCTTGATATCTATAGAGGATATCTGGCGGCTATATAGCCGTTGGCATGGGTTTCCAGCACGAGCCGGTGTATGAGATGGCATTGGAGTTGGCTAATCTGAAGACCTTTGCACATCCGTTGATTAAAGGTCAAGGGTACTCAGTGCACTGCATATATTATTATATTTTTTTACGGGCGTCAGAACGATATCTATCCTTGGGGCTTCACTTGAGGCTGTTTTTCGACTTGATCGAAGAAGTGCTATGATTGAATATATAAGTTTTGCTGTAAAAGAAATTCTGAACTATATTTTGTAGTTCCAACCTAAATCCAAAGAGGGGAGGAGGGGGTAAAACTAACTCTAAACTATTTCTTTAAACATTTAAGTATCTGTAACATTTAAAATATTTTATGAGAAAATTGAAATAGTATCATATTTGAGATATAACAGCTTAAAGCTCAAGTTGGAAACTTTCCATGTTTGTTTCCATTTTCCAAATAGTACTCCATTATCAAGTGAAAGTCTTTTATCAGAATAATTTTGAATATTTTCTTAGCCCAGTCGAGGAAACCTCATCGATAATGGTTGATAATAAGGACTGAAGGTTCAGTTAAATTAAGGTTAAATTAAAAGATCTAATAAATGAATTTTTTTATTTTTCTATATTATTATTTAGCACTTTAAAAACATCTCTTGAAATTTTGTAAGAAAATTTTAAAAACCAATCAATCTGAATTTTGCACACTTGTTTTAATCTAAATAAACTGGCGGATTGACGAGGGGTTTTTAACATTTTTGTGTATTTTGCCCCACTATGCAGAGGTATCTTCACTATCAACATACTAAGTAAGTAAAGCAGTAAAATTTTTTTTGCATATTTCAACTCGGCCCTTTCCCGCTCAAGCAAAGCGACAGCTACTATCTACAAAATTTTGTTTATGCGGAACTGAAGTTTTTAATTTTGGTTATGAAATCAGTTGTTGTTTTTTTTTTAAAGTACAAAAATATTTGATTTAGTTACCAATACTATATTATAATAATGTGTAACCAATTTAATGAAATAATTCGTGCTTAACACCAATTTCCTCTGTCAATATTTTCGAATTTTGTTATAGGTACAAAAATATTTAGCCTATTACCAATTGCAGCTAACAATATAAATAGAAAATAAAAATACACACGCCTTATTAAGGTAATACACACTTATATTTCGTCAATTGCATATGAAGCCTATGAGACAAATATACAGACATATGTATATGTACGCAAATACATATGCACTCAAAATAAGAAAATATTATTTCTTTATACAATAATTTATTAAATTCTTCTAGGGTTTTTGCTATTGTTAAAGACTTTCATTACTTACATACATATGTACTTATATATATTTACTAGCATGAACATATAACTACTTGGTACATAAATGTTTGTTTCTACATTTGCATATACATATTTTCTGCATTAAGGTGCTTCAAGTCCTATATGAAATATCTGTTGTAACTCCCTCTTAAAACTAAGCCATTGTTTATTTTATGATGCTTCTCAAAATATTTCGCTTCTAGCCATAAGATGCAGTGAGCTAGATCGCTTTGAATCGTATTTTGTAACGAAATTTTTTCGTCAAACTTTTCAAAATTTTGAAAAACTCGGGGCAAAATTGCAATTTCGGAAAAAACCTCGGAAATGGATTTTTCAACCACAAAAATCTACGTATAGTTTTTTGAATTTTAAAAATCCAACTCAATTCTACATTTTTTCCAACTTAATATTTTCTTATTATTAAAAACAAATAAATTGATATCTCGGGAACAAGAGGTGTTCTCGAAAAATTCCCAAACATGTATTCACTTTTTATAATACTGTATACATTTCCGCTGGTCCCAACTCAGCAATGTCTTTTGTCGCATAATGTTATTTATTGTTTTCATTATACTCACTGCATTGAAGAGCACTGAATATTGTCATTACCGAAAACTCGTTTCGATCTTAAGTTAAGTAAAACTCAATGCCCCAAATGCAATTGTTGCTGAGGACGGGAAATCCGCTGAATGTAACTCGCCGCTGTCAGACAGTGGGACTCGGGAAGGCCGATATATCAATTTATATATATCGATATATTTCGAATGAAATATATCAATATTTTCAGCTGAAATTTGAAAAATTTACGAATGATGTCTAGAAGCGCTGATAATATCAGTATCGATAAGATTCTTTTCAACTGGAACTTGAAAAATAAACGACTGGTAGTCAAAAGCACATTATTGATAAAATTCTCGAACATTTTTGAGTAAAATCAAAAAGTGAAATATGGTAACATATATGCATTTCAACTTGTGAGGGATGGAGACAAATGCGGTTTAAACGCCAGAAAAGTTGTTTTTTCCATTGAATAAAATCAAATACATTTATGTATGGAGATATACAAGCCCAAAAATTAGGTAACCACTTTAAGCTTGAAACATTTTAATTCGTTTCTTTTAATAAATTCAAATACAGTAGTTCACAGCTAAAGTAATACCGTTCCAAATAAGGTGTGAGTCACTGCTTTTTTAAGCTTATTAATTTATGAACTGTTTACTTACTTACTAGCTGACCCGGCAAACGTTGTTCTGCCTTTTCTGCGAAATACCGTGAAAATTAAAAAAGAATGAAGTACTTGATATTTAAAATTGAACATTCGTAATGACAATTCAGGCTTCCATTGAATTTGGAAAAAAATTCTAGATTTAAAAATGTATCTCATTATTAACACAATTGACATTTTCAAAAGTATTTAACTTGCAGAACTGTACATTAAAAACAGAGAATCATTATAAATGAAAATCGCGAATCAATATTGTGTTAGTTAAATTTTAGAAATGAAAGTTTACATTGCGTCTGGACGACCAGAAAATGAATAATTCTTATTGTATTATCACCGTTGTGAACTTAACGACCTTCGACAAAAACAAAGCCATATCGGCTGATGATACCATTTGAGCAAAATTATTAACCCAGTTGATGCTAAAGGGGTCATTCAGCAGTTAGATAGAAATTCCTGCATATCTGTAGTAAAAAGTAATAACTTTTAATTGTTTTTTTTTGTTGAACAATTTTATTAGATTTCTTTGAATTATAGAAACAATATTTCAGGAGGCTATATATTCATATCAAAGACCATTCTTGAAATTATATCTAAAAATTATAATTATAAATTATGTACATCCCAAAAATTATTTAAAAATTTTAACCAATTTGATATTTATTATAAATATAGCATTTGTTACAGCGCCACCTAACGGATTTTAAGACAGCGAAGCAGGGTCTTAAGATATTTCATAAAGTAGTAGAAAAATGAATGGAAAAAGTAGTAGAAAATATCAGTAAAAAAGAAGAAGAAAATAGTAGTAAGAAATGTAGTAGGAAACAGAATAGAAAATAATATTAAAAAATGGTTGTAAAAAAGTAGAAAAAATTAAGCAGAAAAAGTAGTAGAAAAATTGTTAAACATAGTAGTACAAAAATAGTAAAAATTGAGTAGAAAGGGTGGTACAAATATTAATAAAAAATAGTAGTAGAAAAAACTGTAAAAAGTAATAAAAGATAGTAGAAAGTAGTGGTACAAAATAAAAATAAATTGTAGAAAAAATGTATTAAAAAGGTAGTAGAAAAAAGTACTAAAGTAGTAGAAAATATTAGTTGAAAAAGTAGTAGAAAATATTAGTTGAAAAAGTAGTAGAAATTGTAGAAAAAAAGTAGAAGAAAAGTAGTAAAAAATAGTAGTAGAATTAGTAGTAGTAAATAAAAGTGTGGTGCCACACCCACTAATTCAATAAACTGAAAGAATTTAAATTTTAGTACCGTACCAGAAATGGCCTCAGATATCTCATAATGAAAATTCAGGTTATATGGAAGGTGCCACACCCCCTTTGTCAAACCCACCCATATTTTTGCTGTACATTCCTGATAAAATCGCTAAATGTGAATTTTTTTATTTCTAACTTTTACAAGATTTTCAGAAGTAATGTCTTGAACTAAAAGAAAATACATTTATAACATATAGTGAAACCAGTTATTTTTATTAGGCCTGCAAATAGTAAAAGTAGTAAAAACCAACAGACGACTACACTATATTGTTATTTTTGTATACAAAAAAATATCCGTTGTCAATGAAAATGGCAAAGGATGTTGAACTTTATATTCTCTTCAAAACCCTTTTTTTTTCTTCCTGCTTGCTTGTTTGGTTTTCGAGTAATAATAAAAAAATAATAAATTTTCTTAAAGGCTCCGCACTCAAAAATTCAAATGAACAAAGATGCGCTCGCGTCCACAGTACATCCAAAGTACTAAATTTGAAATTTCTTAAATATTGAATATCTCGAAAAATATGTCATATACAAAAAAATTACTTAAGACCTTTTTTTTTAGGAAATCACTCAAGCTTTTTTTTGTGGTAAGTAATTTTTTGATATCTCCAACGGTTAACAAGTAATTAGTAAAAAAGGGCTTTTTTCACCAAAGGCGGAATTTTTTGGGGGGATCGCTCTGCAACCCCAGGACTGATTTTTGTGGTTTTTTAATCTAACAATTACTGAAGAAAAATCTCAGTTCAGAATTTTTATGATGTAAATCTTTATAATGACTGGACTATTTTAAGTGATGTTTTTTTTTGCGACTTCCATGAAACTTGAGATAGTTCCTCCTTTTTTTGCCCGAGGCATCATTGGAGAGGTGTCGACTCCAACTATTCAACTCGATGGTAAATATTTTGAGGGTGATACAAATTAAATGCGTTAGTCTTATATTGACGACTATAACTCATGCCGAAAAGACGATTTTTAGAATTTGTTTTCAAAATAATTGAGCTCACAACAGTGTGTGTAAATTCATAAAATAAACCGAGGCTAATTTTTAGGAGGGATAACACCAACTTCTTTTGTGAGGCACCTTAATATACATATGTGCGCAACGCAATATCAACACGTTTATGTTGAATATTTAATATGATTGGGTCGATTGGTACGTGTTCATGGGTGTTACTTTTTAAATACGTCATACACATTTCATTTTATATACATACATATATACGTACCATACTTACACCACTCATATACGTACGAGGTAGCGCACTTTTTGCAACTGGATTACCTTATGTAGAAATAGGTAAATGGGTTAAGAAAATAAATAATATTATTTAGAATACGCGCATAAATTCTTTCGATTTTTATATGAAAGTGAAAATGAATTTACTAAATAAAATTGAAGAATTCATTGGTTCAATTTAAATATTTTCTTAAAATTATTTGAAATAACCTATTTATACTAACACAAATTGCATAATATTGAATTGTGGACATATGTATATATATACATATATATATAATGATAATGAGCTACCGTTTCAAAATATATTTAACAGAAAGCTTTAACCAAAATAAATATAAGTACATGTAGTACCTATTCATTGATAACCGAAAAAACTTTTTACAGGCCGAGGAAAATGATAAAAACCACATGTGATGAAACATTCATTTTCTCTTTCAATCCCTAGCGGAACCTTAAGGCTATGATATAATATTTATCTCTGCCTCTTTTTAGTTGATTAAATAATGGTCCGTTCTCCTGTAAATAAGTCCTTGTTAAGTAACAGGGAAAACGATTAATGCAAAAAGTATTGGATTAGTTTTCCATGTTTAAGCCAGTCCAAGAGATGAGTAAGACTCCTCTTTGAATAAAAAAGAGAAGTCTATAAAGTAGGATATTTGGAAAATATGAAAAACCTTGGGCCACTTTGGATTTTAGTACCACCTTCAAAACTTTACATGTCTGCAATGACATAAAGTTGATTCCGTATTGAAGAGGTGGAAACTGCAGAACACATTTGATATCACTGTGCTGTACTAGCATAAGAATGAATATTGAATATTATACTTGAATGATTTTATGGCTCCAAAGAACTAGACCAGATTAGTTGTAGAGGTTATTTTAATTGTAAAATTCTGTGATTTATAGTTCAATCATTATTCATAAATTCGCGAGGAAGCCTGCAAAGTTTTTGGATGAGCTAATCTTTAACGTGTGGATAACCAAAACAATGAAGACGAGTTTTTACTCGAGCGTTACAGTGACATAATAAATACTCTGCTTTTTTCTATTTCGCACATCCTGAATGTGTCTTTCTTGTATGTGTATGCTCAAATTTCAGGTGTTTCTTGCAATGTTCAGTTAGAAAACCCATGTGTCTGTGTTACTATTAAATTGATCATGTCGTGGATGCCACAGTATGATCTCAGCATCAGAAATTTTTGCTTAAATCATTTTCATGGAAGCTGGTCCGCAGATTCATTGCCTACTTGACCACTGTTTCCCGGTATTCAAATGAGGTGAACTCAGTTAGAGGATAACAGTTACTTACTAATTAATCTTACTAATTTCGTAAGATTTCAGAACACGAAGTACTGCTTGACTGTATGTGCAACAAAAATATAACTGCCCCACCCCTTCCTTTTTTTTTAAATTCATCGGTATACCGTATATGTGGGGCACAGAAAGATGTTTTGGTCTGTTTATTTTCCTACCACCGTCGACGAGAAATCCATGGTACGATTAAGATGGCTCGATCACCCTGTAGTCAATTGCAACACCAACAGCTAAGGAGCGATACAGAGAGTTATAGAGGAAAGCGAAACGTCTTTGCAGAAATGAAAGGAAGAAAGGCATGAGTCCGATGATTTCCAGATTTTTGGTGACAGGAATGAGTTTCGAAAACTTTTTGAAAATATAAAACGCCTGATTAAAGAATTGAAGAGATTGAAGAGTGTCATGCTGCTACAGTGCCATGTCAGAGTATCATGCTGATATTGACACCATTGGTCATTAGGCAACTGAGAAGCTAAACCTACAACGAATAAAAATAATGCTGTATAATTACGTCAACCGTCCCGTCCGTATGGCGCTAAGACGTGAACGATGACGACCAATAATGAGGGGCTGATGGAGGCATTCAAGTGAAAGATATTTTCCAAGATCTATAGTGCAATATGCATTGACGATGTATATTCAAAAAGATGAAACCATAAGCTGTACGCGGTCACTGAATTGGTCAAGCACATATAAATACAGAGGATTCGCTTGCTGGTTCATATTAAGTTAATGAAGGAAAACGCTCCAGCGGAAGCGAAAGTTAATCTTAAATTACAATAGCGCGTCGGCAGTGGCAGTTCAGTTTTTTGTGTGTACTTTGTTTTTGTGCGCTGCCATTGTACTCACAAAAAACTGGCATTGCCACTGCCGACGCGCTATTGTAATTTAGGCTTTATTCTATTCGAGTCACGGTAGAATACGGACCTAATCTTTGTTATAAGGACCAGGTAAAGGGGGACCTGGTTGCACCTGGCCTTACCAACTGCTACCAGTGCGCATATAACGAGTCGGCTGGCAATGCTTTATTGAAGTGGCCAAGACTGATCACCGATTGTAGTGCGAATTATGAAAGTAAGTGTTATTTTCACACTTATTTTTGTCCAGAATTGTATTGTTTGTGGATTATCTGCACAGACAATAGAATGGCAGCGGCCTTCTACAGAAATCGTCTTTTCTGAGCCTTGAAGAAATAAAGAAAGATACGGCACAACTTGGGCTACAATGGAAAACTAGAATTAAATAATTGCCCTATAAAGTGCTTCTGAAAAATAAAAGAATGTCATATTCTATTGGGATGGTTTCCGTAGAACAAACTATATAACAATTGTTCAAATTTAATCGGTTATTTTCTATTCAGATTGATTGATTGATGGCGGTGAAAATTTGGATCATAGTTTAGTTGTTAAAATTGAATAAACAAGTATTCCATAACATTATATCATACTAGAGGTGTAAGGATAAATTATGCTCCTTCCAAAGTTAATATACATTTGTATGTATTGCCAAAGAAAGACTGATACAATATTTTTTATCTTCGTTGTTCATCAATCAAAAATGTTTAACCAATTTTATGCTAATATTTTATTATAGCTTTCTTCTAATCCACAAAACTCATTCAATTCATCAATAACTTGTATGCATGACATACATAAATGTTTCTACTTCTCCTACTACTATTACATAAGCATTTATGTACTATACTACACCTGCTCTAAATATAAAATTTATCATTGTAAGTAAACATATTTCAAACTGAAATTGAAAAATATGTTTGTACACTGCATTTTCTCTTCTAATATTGTCGTCAAGATATTGTATGTGTTGAAAGCTTCACTAATTTTATACTGTACAAAGTATATATATCTTCCTTGAAATCAGTTCAATAAAAATGGTATTTGTTTGGGATTTTCTCGACTGTCACGTGTAAGTATTTGCAATAAAAATATCATTGAGCTAAAGTAATATGGAATTTTTTTTGTAGACGATAGTTTTGTATTACGTTGTAAATTAAAGTGCAATTTAAGTAGATGTGGATAAAGTATAATGTTTTATTCATTCTTAAAATATGATATTCTATAAAGTACGTACATATATATATATATACATATATAGATGTACGTACACAAGTGATTATTTTGTTTAATATAAATAGCAGTGGAAGGATTTCAGAAGGCTTTGTGAAACTTTTTTTAAGTTTTGAATTTTACAGATTTTCTTATATCCATTAATAAGAAGTGAAAAATATATTTTAGATGCATGAAAAGTCTTTAACATAGTCTCCACACTGTATTTAAATCTCTTTAATTTCAACATTTAGTTCTGTAGCATACATTCAGGCGTTTTTATTTTTTTTATTTTATTCAGATTTCTAAACATGCACTTGCATTCTTGTTTTTTTTTTTTTGTAAATTATATTACAAGCACAATGTACGAATTTATGTAAATATTACAAAAGCAGACTTGTTTAAATATAACATTTTTCTTGAAAAAAATTCCAAGTTCAGCCATAGAATTACATTTACACTTTTGCACATTTAAACATGAAAATTCATGGAATGTGTTTTTCATGTTCTCATGGCACAAAAATGAAATGGAAACAAACCTTCACTAGGGAAAACTGCGAAAGGGTTGCACTTGGCATGCAAGGACAATTTCATAAATAAAACGAATCTCAGCGAGGTGAAACTGAAAGTTTATTTAATCTGATAACCCTTGAATCTTTAAAAATTTTATTTAATAACATTAATAACATAATATGGTTGAATAAATATCATTAAACAATTAAAGACTAACCATGTTTAAAAAAAAATTAAACAGATTTGTTTATATATTGAATATTTTTGTGGTTGAAAGAAGGATTTTTTAAAATTTTTATTCGTGAAAAAAAATGTTAGATGTTGAAAGGTTGCAATTTAAATTTAAAATTTCGGAAGCTTTAAAATTAGTAAAAAAAGAAAGCATTAAACTTATGCTAAAGGTAATAAAACGCGCAGTTTTTAGCAATTTTCTTTGGATTATTTTACCACCAGATGGCGCTTTAGAAGTGGTTAAGTTTACAAAGTAAGAAAAAAAATGTGATTACTAAAGGAGAGAGACTTATGTTTTCGGAAAAAAAAATATTCTCAATATATCAAAAAAGATTGCAAAACTTGATTTTGATAGAAACATCCCTTCTATTTTTAATTTAATATTTGAAATTTTAAAAATTAAAAGGAAAAATCAGAGCTGGGTTCCATTTCAAAAATTAAGTAGAATCGAAGAACAACAAGAGACGAAATTAATCAGTAAAAACAGCGATGGCTAGACAATTCACTGAAGAAACCAAACAATGGACTCGCCAAACAGACACTCGAATAAAATACTCAGGGCTTACGTACATACAGTCATAGAACAGCAAGTACCTGAAGGTCACCAATATTGGATGGGAGAAATAACGTGATAAATTCACTGAAATACTTGACAGTAGACAAGAGCAAATTGAAAAAAGGAAAAGGGAATAGGCGCAAAAACCTTTAGTTTATCAAGGTGTTAGGGCATACTAAGAAGAAAAACTGGATTTAAAATATTATTGCCATAGCAAAACTAACGTTTCTTCACTTGTTGAATATTTACGTGAATAGCGACGATTCAGAAACCCTCCTTAGTAAAACAAATATAGGTATATGTGCGTATGCGAACATACAGTGATGTGAAAAATAATAGGGACAGTGAGTACTTTAACTTCCAAAACTACCAAAATAAAAAAATATTTGCTTTTATAATACAATAACATTTTTATTAGCTTGCTTAAAACAAAGTTTAACGAAAAACAAAATGATTTGCCCGTCTATATATACATTGTTGTTGTGATGACTACATTTGTTCATTAAGCCTGTTTATATATAACTTCATATAACGAAATTGACATGAACTTAAGTCATGACTTTGAAAATTAACCTCTAGATTTAATTTTCATAGTCTCATAAAAAAACTATGAAAAACAAAATATATTTTCATATTTGAACTCATAATTAATTATAATAATTAATAGTAATTAAACATTTCAAATACTGCTTACATTGTGTGTGTAAAATAATAAGGACAGCATATGAACTTTAGTGGAATATAAACTGAAAATGATTTAATATAAAGAAAAAGCTAAAGATTTCATTTAAGCATATGATAGACTATTGAATTATTACTATAATATTGTGTTAACTATCCTTTATAGTTGATTACAGCCAAACAATGCCGCAGCACAGAATCAAGCAGTTTCTAGCAAGTGCTCACCGGTATAACTTCCCATAGACCCTTTACAAATAACCAAAGCTGATTAATGTTTGATGGGTTCTTACCTCTTAAGGCTTCTTTCACTTCTCACCATACATTGTCTATCGGTTTGAGGTCTAGTGATTAAGAACGCTAGCATGAAAGATTGAAGTGTTTCTCTTCAAACCATTGTTTAGCACGCTTCAATGAGCATTTCGGATCATTATCTTGCAGAAACACTCACCAAAGTGGCATATTTTTCTCGGCAAAAGGAAGCATGACGTTATTGAGTATGCCATTATATCATCAATGCAATGGATAGCACCTACACCGTATTAGAAGAAAAGATCAAATTTAGCTAAACAGCACCTGGATTGACTAGAACATAAATGGCGCAATTTTCTTTGATCGGATGAAATAACGGTAAATTTATTTAACACTGATTGTGGAACACATCTTGTACGACAATCTCCAAATACAGCTCACCATAATTAATACACCATAAAAGCAGTCAAGCACTAAGGAGGATGTATCATGGTATGGGTATGTTTCTCATACTATGGTGTAGGTGCTATCCATCGCATTGGATGATGACTATGTTGGTATAATAAATAACGAGATGCTCTTCTTTGTCGAGCAAAACATGCCGCTTCGGTGGGTGTTTCAGCAAGATAATGACCCGAAATGCTCATTGAAGCGTTCTAAACAATGGTTTGAAGAGAAACACTTCAATCTTTCATGCTGGCGTTCTCAATCACCAGACCTCAAACCGATAGACAATGTATGGTGGGAAGTGAAAGTAGCCTTAAGAGGTAAGAACCCATCAAACATTAATCAGCTTTGGTTATTTGTAAAGGGTCTATGGAAAGTTATACCGGTGAGCACTTGCCAGAAACTGCTTAATTCTGTGCTGCGGCATTGTTTGGCTGTAATCAACAATAAAGGATATTCAATACAATATTATAGTAATAATACAATAGTCTATCATATGCTTAAATGAAATCTTTAGCTTTTTCTTTATATTAAGTCATTTTCAGTTTATATTCCACTACAGTACATACACTGTCTTTATTATTTTACATACACAATGTAAGCAGTATTTGAAATGTTTAATTACTATTAATTATTATAATTAATTATGAGTTCAAATATGAAAATATATTTTGTTTTTCGTTTAACTTTGTTTTAAGCAAGCTAATAAAAATGTTATTATATTATAAAAGTAAATATTTATTTATTTAGGTAGCTTTGAAAGTTAAACTTCTCACTGTCCCTATTATTTTTTACATCACTGTATATGTATAAACATATTGGCGCATAATCATAGTCAAAAATAAACTCTACTTTAATTAAACTATACTTTAATGCTATAACACTCCGTCTCCAAGAGCAATAATTCATTGCATTAAATTAAAAATTTTTGGTTGTTTCCCATATAAAATGAAAAAACAACAAACAACATTTTCATATTTTTTACGGAAAACAACAAAAACATTTTAATTTGATGCAAAGAACTATTACTCGTGAGGGCGGGGGCTAAAAATGCACCCATTAAATTGTAGTTTAGTTAAAGTACACTTTATTTTTGATTATGATTGTGCGGCATTATTTCCGTAAAAAAAAGAAACAAAAACGGTTTAATTTTAATAAAAACATTTTTTTAAAAATAAACAAATTTTCATTTATGTAAAAAATAAACAATTTGCATATTCGTAGAAATGAAGTGTGTGCTGTTGAATATATAATAAAATCTGATGTTGCACGTTGATATCGGCGCCTGGTATTATCTAATTCACTGTCAATTAAATAATAAAATAAAAAATGGCTCAAACGTGTATGCCATATATTGCATGAAAATACAAATACAACGTTGTGTTTGCACATGAAGCTGTTATAAATCCTCAACCATTACCGTTTCGTTGAACTGAATTGCTAACAAAACTTTTCTCATATCTGCGTGTATTGTTGTTGGTTATGCATGTAAAAAAAATACCGGAAAGCAAACATAATCGATTTTTATTTTTAAATTATTTTCGTTGCTCTAAATGAAAACAAACAAAACATCAATTGCAGAAACGTGTGCTTAAATATAAATAGCAATAGTAATAACAAAAAACTCATGTTTCACATAAAAAACATGTCTTTTTCGTATGTTTGCTCGATCATATGTGTGTCTGTGTTGTTTTTTTTATTTCCCAAAAAAAAAACACTTCAAATTGAAATTCATTGTGATGCAGGCGCCGCGCCATTTTTAAATTGATGTATTCATGTATGTGTCTGCGTTAAGCGCCAAATGCAAATTCAAAATGATATTTAAAATAGTGAGCACCTTAGTATGTACGCATTTATTTATAATTTCAATTTAATATTTACCAAATAAAATAAATCAATCACAAAAATATTATAACACTTTAGATGGTTATAAAAATCAAATTTCCATTACAAAATATACAAAAAAAAATATATATATATTTGCCAAATGCTTCAAACTCATTTCGTATGCATGGATTTAAACACTTTCACTAAAATTATTGATACATATATGTGGGCATGTATGTATGTATATGTGTAAACAGATTCGCTTGTATACATATATATATATAAAATATTAAACCTGGCTACTTTATTTTTTATTTTTGCTAGCTTTTTATTTAATACCCCTTAAAAAAGGCCAATTTGTTTACGCATAAATGACATTTTTGAATAGAACTTATTTGGTTTTTTTGTGTTTGCGTATACAATTTGGACCCAAAATGAAATTGATATTTGAAATACTTCAATTTCATGTTGACCATATGTGGTTGGCCATGGGGCTTGAAATGGTATTGGTGATTCAGTTGTCTGTGTTTATATTTGGATTTTATTCATATTAGAATATTTAATAGAATATGTCAAAGCGTGTCGGGAGTATCTACATATGCACACAAAATTTAATAATATTTGTTTATACATAGGCGAACTCAACGTAATTCCTATATTTGAAAGATTTTTTTCTTTTAATTTAAGCTGCAGTTATAGTCAATGACAAAGGAAGACGCTTACGCTCATATTGATTGGCTATCTGCCCACCATAAAACTTTAAATTTTCAACCTAAATTTAGCAAGTAACTAATACAATTCAATGGTACACAATGGAGAGGTAAATAAGCCTATTGCGAAAATTTCAAGCATATTTAAAGCAGAAGTTCTTGTTATTAGTTTATGTGCTAAGTTTAACCTCAAACGTAAGCACAGAAGACTAGAGAAGGCAGCCAATTAAAAGCACTAGGCTCCATTGAAATATCCTTAAATCTAGCCAGGGAATGCCTCGAGTAGCAGAATTATATAGGCAAGATAAATAGGGTCACCATATTATGGGTCCCTGGATGCACAGAAGTGCATGGGAATGAAACAGCCGACTACTTAGCAAAGATGGCAGCGACCAAGTATATTATTGGTGCTGGGATTAGGGTTGCCAGATATAAATCGGGCTTTATCTGGACTTTATCTGAGACAAAATATGGAGATTTTACAGTTTTTATCTGGACATTGAAAAATATTTTTCCACACAACAAAAAGCAATAAATATAAGAAATTATATACTTATATACACATGTATGTACATTTAAGTGCCTTAAGTCTCATATACAACAAAAATCGGTGTTGTACACTTATTAAAGTGAATCTCGGTCTATTTTATGATGATTCCTAAAATATTTCTAGCGATTACCGTTCGTGAACTGGACCCCCTTGAAAAGCCTCTTACTTCATTTTTCAATTTAGCTTTTTTCAGACCAGCTGATAACACAATGCAACAAAATTTCGACTTTTGTCTTATGCGCGAGATTTAACTATGGAGGAAAAGTGCTTAACAATTTTGCTTCAGACATCAAATTTGTATTTGTTAAAATAAACAAATTTCTCAATAGCCCCTGAAGATCCCATTTTTCTGATTTCATGTCCATATTGTGGGAGAACTAGATGTGATGGAGAAAAACTGAGTATGCAGTAGTGATCAGCGACAACAAATTTGAAAATTTTATTTGGACAAATTTCTAAAAATCGGGACTCTGGACTAAAAATCTGAACAATCAAGACGAATCAAGACCGTCTGGTAACCCTAGCTGGGAGTCAGACCATTAAAAAAAAAACTGGGACGTTCATCCATTTTAACATTTTTTTTTGTTAACGACCAACGATTTCATTGGTAAGAGATGGAGGGGAGAGGATTTGTGACTACAATGTACGTACATATGCTTTGCTCTATAAAATCGGATAAGCCTTTATTGATAAGAGAATACTTTTTTTTTTGAGATCTCATGAAACTACAAGAAACCTAAATTTGTCTACGCTGCCTCGTCTATCTAAAGCCAAAAGAGGCCATTCAAAATATTTAACCAAAGAATATAAAATACATAGAAGGCGCATCACGAACAAATTTATTTGCACAAAAATTTTGTTCTATGGAGCCATAACTGCCTCCAGTTTACACTTAAAATTCAGTTGTTCCTATAAAACCAATGAGTGGTTGAATAGTTTGTTTCTCTTTGTTGTTCGCTTTGTTTAATGAGAGGATCTTTTTTTTTAATGTTTCTTTTTTTTTTTTTTTTTGATTTTCGTGCTAGTAATATGAGCTGGTATTTTCATTATTTAGCAGAATTTACATCGCAAAGCCGGTGCGCTTTTATGTATGGCACAGATTATAAAATTCAAATTCCAAGTTGTGACGCGAAAAAATAGATATTTTTCAAGACTTTTTTTCAGGTAAACTAATGAAGTTTTTTATAAAAACTATTTATTATCTAAAAGTACATGTATTGAACTTAACTTTAACTAATCTCTATTCAAAAATATTTAAAACTTTATGAGTTCCCGTCGACGCCTTTCTGGAAAACATATTTTGCGATGAGCAATATTTTACAAATCTGGAACATTTGAAATCCAAAAATGAAATGGATTTACTTTTCTTATAAGATTATCGAGTGGTTAATCGAAGGATGTGAAAAAATATGCATATTTAACAAAATGGCCGACTGTCAAAGTTAACAGTTAAATTTTATCTAAAAAACGCTGTTTCATTTGTAAAAAAAAGTTTTCCTTCGATCAATCTAAATTACTATATATTTAAAAAGCATGTAAATTTGAAAGTAATCGGTTTAGAAGTTGTTGAATAATCGTAGTCATCGACTTCAATAATGACTTTTTTGAGAAAAACGCGTTTAAAGTTTTAACTTACTTTAATGTCAAGAAGAAATTTTTTTCCAAATAACAAAGAGTCAATAATTTTCTCCGGATCAACTTAAAAATCATATTTTTAAAAAGACATATTTTTGAAAACATATACTTTAAGAAAAATAAATGAGTGGTTTCGCTCTTCCTCTTTACTGCGACCGCCCGCACTCGAAACGAAAGAAACATATTTTGGAAAAATTTTGAGAGATGCGCCTTCTAATTATTATATATTCTTTGATTTAACTTTAATTTTTGATATTTTTTTCTAAAAGCCGATTTACTCATTTAGAGCAGTGGTATTCAATCTTTTTCGTCCATTGAGCCCTTTTGGCTAGCATTCTGAAATGAGAATGAGAAGCTCTCCAAAACTAAAAAACAGCCGTAGCTGTCATGACATCGAAGAGATTGAAAGTCTCAAACACTTCCTGTGTGACTGCTCGGCTTTAGAAAGATATAAACTCAAAACCTTTGGCAAACCTTTCCTATGCAGTATAGGAGAGGCTGCTTATGTCAACCTCAGCATTCTGTTGCAGTTTTGTGTTTAACTAAATGGTTTGTGGAGACCTAACACACTGGAATAGCTGAAAGCTTTCCTTTAGACTTAACCATCGATATAGTGGTATCAAAAAAGCGTTATTGCGCAAATTGGGCTTCTTCGTATAATCGGAGGAGCAACCACTGAACCTAACCTAACCATGATTATGTCTCCTTTTCCACACGGTAAGTCGAGTTTGTAGGCAAGAGAGGGAAAACGAGGCAAGTTTTCTTTTTTGCTGTTCGTTATTTGATATTTCTCTTTATTCTTATTTGTTATTTTAAGTTCGATGATTTTGGTTTCTTATTGGAAAAAATAAACAGTTTTCATTTAAAATTTCACTTTTCTTCTATTGATCCATTTATTTTTATTCAATAAGCTGATTTGGCTTTTCATTTATTTATTTTTATTTAATAAAATGTTTTTTCGCAACACTAATGAAAGACAAAGTAAAACGAGCATTGCCCAAGAAATCTTGCTGTGTGGAAAAGCGAGTGGCAAGTTTAAAAGAGAATTGGAAACTTGCCGACAAGAAAACTTGCCGTGTGGAAAAGGGGACTATGCGCCTTTGGGTTTAGAGCTTTAAACATATTCAAATTTATTTTTAATTTAAAATTCCCAAACATTTGAATTTCAAAATTAAATCTGTCTTTTAAACTGAACATATTACCGCAGAGCCCCAGGACTCCATGGAGCACAGTTTGGAAACCAATGATTTAGAGAATTGCTGTGTTTCTGAGAGAGATATTGTGTGGTGCAGTATATATCGTGTATCGTGCAAAGTCATACGCTAGGCATACAGAATCCCCCTAAAGTATTCCGAAGCGCATTAATGTTATAAAATTCAAAGGAAGCGTCACTATATATTACATTTAAAAATATTTTCTCTTTGTATAATACTAAAAGAACCTTTTGCTTATTAATAATACTAAAATATTCAATTAAACTTATTTGCGATTTATTTGCAGTCAATCAAAATTTAGGGACAAATTTCTAATTGTTGATAATTTAGTGGCCACATATATATTACATAATTCTCAATAATTTTCTGGGCATTAAAATTACCATAGCCATTGGAAAATTCCTACAGACCTTTAGAAAAACAGTCTAGAATTAACTATTTGTATTTTTTCAATGAATTCTAGAATACATTTCTATGTAGTGATATTTTCCCATTCACTTCGAAAGCAGTTTTCTATGGAATTGATTTGCCTGCGTTTTAGAGCTCGAAGCTTACCGTTTATCTTCATCATTTTCCAAAGTACAATGTTAAGTAGATAGTGTCTCATTTGGACAGTAATTGCCATTTAAACATAAAACAGACTGCAGTTGCAGATTTACTTCATTAGCGTCTTTCCTGCGGGGATTGTTTTCCTAAAGTGCATAAAATTAAAGAAATGTTAGTAAGCAAATATTTAAACGTCGCAATTTACATTTAATTACAAATAGACGCAATGGTATTTGGCATAAAATGAAAGTTATAATAGTTTGGAATCACTTAAAAAAAAAAAAATTATACTGTCAAAAAGCAAAGCTACTTATGTGTAGTGCGTATTAATGTGGAGAAGGGAAGGAGGAAGGGGGCATATGTGACATTTACATACAGCAATTAGAAATGCTAACTAAGTGCCCAGCATTAGGTAGAGACAATTTACGTTATAATTGGCTAATTAGAACGCACAAAGCACAGAGATATACGTGTGCGTCGTTGTCAAAAAGTGGAAGCGATAAAAAATTCATAAGAAATTAATTAAATCGAAAACAAAATGCAAATGTAGAAACAGAAATAAAAAGTTGAAAAATTGAAAAGCATAGCGAAATTGTGTAAATTTCTCTCTTGCGCGTTACTTTGTAAATTTCTTTTTGTTAACTTTTGCATTTTAAGGTTTGTTGTCAATTCAAGTGGAAGTCTAACCAAAAATAAGTGGCATACAAAGATTTAGCCAGAAACTTTTTAACGAAACGTGGTTGCAAAATAATTGCATGAAAAACTCCGTTTTCATAAATTAACTGCGTAATTAATTAGGGTGTAATTTAAACCAAAAAGCAGAGCGGATATTAATTTCCATTTCTTTTTGCAATCAAGCTCTTCCGCAGAAACCGCAGAAAGTGTAATTTTTTTGTTGCATACTTACGTCAAACGTAAACTATAATGAGGAATAAAACATTGGTCAACGTTTCTTTTTTCGTATTTTGTGATATTTTTTTTTTTTTTTTAATTTATATCATTTTTAATATTTTCTTTTTCATATTTTGCATCTTTTTTTCTCCAATAACAACAAATAAATAATATAAATAAATAAGATAACTAATAATAACAAAAGAAAAATGCTTAAATTAGAATAGAATAGAGAAAAGAAAAAATGCAAAGATGTGTGTGGTTTGGGTTTTCCTTCATTTTTCTTTGGATTGTCCTTTTTAGTGAGTTTTTTATTTGCATTTTTGTGAGGATGTATGCGTGCGCGCGTGTATTTGTTACTTTCCGCTTCCGTTTTTCCCGCTTTTGTTGGCATAAAAGAACAAACAATAAAAGTTTTTCTTTCAAACAATTAACAGCAACAAATGTTGTTTGCTCCTTTTCTTCTGTAAACTTGACACAAATATACAAATATATAAAAATACATGAGCTGGAAAGTATCCATCCTTTTTGCTTGCATCTGGGTTTTTAATGCGTCACACGCTTTTTTATTTAGTTTTATTTTTTTCTTCTCTGATTTTTTGGTTTGATTTTAGTTTAGGAAACACATTTTAAGCATAGCCACTATAGGCCAAATTTTGTGCAGATTCAATTTGTTGGTATTGTGGCTCAATAACAACCGGAGCAGCACCGCTGACTGATCGTCCGTCCCATGGGCCATGTGCGGTTATATGTGCGGAATGATGTTCAGCAGCAATCTAGGAAGAAACGTAAAGGAGAAACAGATTGCATTTGGTATTGACTGCTGTGTGTAAACATTTTAATATTTTATTTTAAAGTAATTGAAAAATATTTCTATTTTCATTGTGCATGATAAACGAGTGTGAGGGGAGAATAGGGAGAGCAACACAGTGTGTATGAGTTGAATGTTTAATTTGAAATGAGATTACAGTTCAGTTATTAATAGAGAAACGGACTTTCTTTTTGGGTTAGAAATGATTGACACATTTAGTGGTGGGAGAGGAAGTATAAAGAGCACGCGTGTTTTATTAAAGAACGAAATAAGATTAGAAATGTAATTAGTGTAAGAACATAGAGTATATGTTTGAAAGGAAATGAGGTTAGAAAGCTTTAAAATTTATTTTTTTGCTCTGCATGAAATGGAAATACTTGAAACTTGGTTTAAGTATTTGAATTGCAACGAGTTGATGTGATTACACGATGGCCTAAGTAAGAACAACTCTAAGTTATCTAAATGAGTTTATATTTGTGTTTATGTATATATATTGTTGGTATTCAAAGTAGAATTTGACAGGATTTACAACAAATGTATCAAAGTTGTAAAAGAATTCGTTAAAGTTTTGAAGCCATATGTAAATCTGAATTCAGTATTAAAGAAACGCGGTTGAGGAATTAATGCAGGAGTCTTTGAGTTATCTAATTTTGTAAGGCATAAATTTGTGAAAAATTTGATAATATCATAAATGTAAGAAAAAATCTAACCTTAGTTACAAGCTTTGTGAAATAATTTCCTACATTTTGAATTCCCATTAATTTGGAATTCAGATTTGACGTAATTTTCTATTCTGGGGGGTTACTCTCTAGTTCGATTCGAAAGAAAATTTACTCGAATTCGAACTTTGGGTACTCTAGAAAACATTTTCGAACTTGTTCGATGTTCAGATTTCATTTTGTGCCTTTTCGAATTGAATTTCGCATTCGAATAGGACTGCCTTTCGAATCGAACTACAGAGTTACCCCCCTGGTTTTTGTGTATTATCATACATAATTTTTTTATGATTATTTTATTTTTTTTAGTTCGAATCCGATTGAGTGCCAAAACCACTCAACGAACGTCGGAGGGTTTCATTCAATTTCGAGCATAAAGTAAGTAAAGTGTACTCAATGAGGAATTACAAAAACACAAAAAACTCTATTCAGTAACGATTTTTTGAATATTGTACATAGGTAAATTTAAAAAATTTCCTGTAATATTTTTAACAATTTTTGGAAGAAAAATGATGAATATAAAAAATGCAAGAAAAAGTCTTTAAATCAGTTTATAAACTTGAAATGGATGGAACATGCAAAGTAGATTTAAATTACACGATTTTCTGTTTTTTTTAGACTTTAACCCTTCGAAAAGTTTTCATTATAGTGATACCATGAATAAAAGAAATGAAAGGAAAAACTTAACCATTCCATTTTTATGAAGGATATTGAAATGAATTTTATGAAGCTAAAACGTTAGAAATGCTGAAATTCTTCACCATAAACCAATTTACCTATGAAATGCAATTCAATGATGATGATGACTTAATTTTATACTTGTTTTGTTGTTGTAAGTCTATACATTATATTGAGGGTATTGTTAAAAACTTACCCAAAGGAAATTTTACACTTGATGGAAAATTTCCCATACTCTACTCTCTATCAAAGCTCAATTTTTCATAATAATTTGCATTTTTATTAATATTCTTTTCTTTTGTTTGTGCAAATTTACTCTGTGGTTTGCACACTCTTTACACTCTTTCCCGTCTCCCTCTTTCTCTCTTTCACACTATCCCTCTTTCTTTCTCCCTCTCTCTCTCTTTCTCTTTCATTAATTAACATCCCACGACAGCCTAAAATTATACAAAGAAAAACGAAAAAAGAGAAAAATTTTTTGTTAGCTTACCTTCTTGCACAATTGGAAAATGGCCAAACCAACCGACACAATGAATGAGAAGAAGCCCAAGGCCAAAGCATTGAAAGCCTTTATCTTCAAAATGCCAATAGCCATGGGGATGACAGTCATGGCCTTCAGGAGAATCAATACCATAATGGGCATTATCATTTTGCGCATACGATGCTTCTTGCCTAAAAATATGCAATCGAATTTTTGTTTTTTGTTTCGTTTTTTTTTTTTTTTTGCACAAAAAGTTGTTTTTGGTTTGTTAGTTTTAATTATAATGTGGGAGAGTATATTGCATGCAAAAACACACCCTTCTTGAAGATGTTTCCTTTCTTACCCTTGCCTTCAACAATGTCACTGCTGTCACTATCACGAGCAAATTTCAAATTTACGCTCAACTCATCATTGGCCAAATTGCGTGAGGATACAGTGACTTTAGCATCAACGATAGGCAAGTCCACGGTAACATCATGACCTTGAATGTAATTTTCAAGTGTGTTGAAGGCGCCATCAGCATCAGACGGGGAAGAGCGGGCAGCAGCGGTGGCAGCGGGTTTGAAGCCATTTGCGCGCACTTCAACATCGGACATCTGTAAATCAAAGTGTATTTGAATAAATAAAAATAGAAATAAGTATTTAAGCAGATTTCTTGTGCAACTCACTTTAAAATTATCTTTGCTCATCACCGTATCCAAAAATCTCATTGCACGCTCTTTAATGCACGCCATCGAATCTGCACCACTCGCACATTTCACATTCTCCTCAGCAATCATGCTCTGCATGTTTGGTACTGTAGCGGCATGGGCAATAGCTGCGAGGCCGACAAGCGTCGCGGCAGCTAGGATTAAATAACTCGATGATGCCATTTGATGAGGTTTTGTACTATTTGGTTTTGAAACTTTGTTAATTTCACTTTTTAAAGATCCCTATGCTGAAGACAAATCAAAACGCAGCTCGACTCAACCACTCGCCTCAGTGAAGGAACAATTGCAAATAATAATAGTTTTTCTATTGTTCACGATTTTTATACTGCATAGTAGAGTTTATTTCATTTTTGGGGGAAAGAAAGAAACACATAAACAAAAACACAAATCAAAGGAGAAGCACAAAACGAAAAACAGTTAAAAAAAAAAAACAAAATCAATGAAGAAATGGCGGAAGAAGACATAAAAACAAATATAACACGACAGACGCAACCGTGTATAAAAGTCGCAAAACATTTTTGGTTCGCTTTGGTTTGGTTGCTTGGAGCGCTCTCGCAATTATTGCTCTCAAATGAGACAAGAGCAACAACCACTTGACAGTAACAGACGGTAGCTTACAATATCAAATTGTTCGTTAGTTATTATTGAGCGCGGCAACTATGAGCAGCAGCTGCAGGCATACATGCATGTGGACACGTGTACGTATGAGCAACATTGAATTTCATTCATGCTTTTGATTTTGACATTTTGTTTAACGTTTTAGATTTTGTGCACGTTTTGTGTTTGTTTTTTTTTCACCGTCTTTATTGATGTGATCAAAATTGACAGTAGCAAACTGTTTGCTTCTGAACTCTATTCAGTTGTTGTTAGCATTTGTTAACATTTGATAAACTAAATTGTAATTACTCTTAGTTTGGGCAAAATCACATTAACGGCAATGAATTTTTTTCTTGTATTTTTAGTTTAGTCAAAATCACATTAGAAATGTATTTTTGTTTTGCATTTTTCCCGATGTTAATGTTTTTATTTTTTATTTTTGCAAATATTTTAGCTACTAATTTCTTTTAAATACTTGATAACTAAAATGTTCAATTTCACTTCTTCTAATTGCTTAAATTATTTAAATAAAAAAATTTCTTTTGGCATTAGTATTTAAAATAAGCTTGAAGTTTTAGTGCCAATTAATTAACACATTATTTCTAATTTTAGTTTCATGTAGAAAGTAGTGAAATATCAAAATTATAATTAGGTTTTTTTCACAGAAATCATATTCCTTTAACACTAGGATGCCCGGTTTTTTTAAAGCTTTAAATGCCCAGACGGTGTGATTTTGACTATTACAAGTAATTTTTCAAAGATAAACTCCCAAAAAAATCATCTGGAAATAATATAAATTCAGTTTCGCCGCATTACCTTGTGTCAATTCTTTTTTTTATTTATAAATATATACTTAAAATAAAAATAGACAAAATAGCAAGTGAGCAGTCAAAATAACTCCTTTGGGCATTTAAAATTTAACAGTCAATGTCAGAGTTTCGAAATACTTTCGTTCTATTCACCTTTTAAATTAAATAAAAGTCACGGAACAACTTTTCGAAAAAGGAATTATTAAAAATGTAAAACACGACTAAAGGCACTCGATGGGTCAAAATGACTCCATTAGGTATCCTAGTATTAATAATTTAATTATTCACACAGTAATAATAACGGTAATAATATTTTCCAGCGAAATCTAAAAAAAAAAGATTTTAAAAACGAAATCGATCTTTCCAATGCAGTCTTAATCCGAAAAAATTAAAACATTAGGTTCTCCACAATCACTACCTAGACTTTTTTTATTAGTGTCTTATACTACTCTATAAGATATTGTGGTCGCAATATGTGTATATATATAAAATAAGTGTTAAAGAAGTTATAGGTATAACATGACATAACTTCCTTTTCAAGAATGCTTTGGGCTCTTCCGTCTCCAACAATTACAATTTATTAAACTCTTTTGATAAGTAAAAGTGAAGCGTTTTACGCCTTGCGGCAACCGGACATTCGCTTACTACGTGATAAATTCTTTACATGTTTCCATTGCATAGTTAGCAAGAATCTTCTCTTTTCGCTGGAATTTATTTCTACTAAATCCTTCATGACTCGAATTCTAAGCTGTTGAATAGAGTTGAAAGAAGCTCTAAACACTTTTATAAAACTTTCATATAAAAAATTTCATAATGAATAAGTTCAGAGCTTATAGAGCTGCTGCACTTGACTGTCTGAGAAAATGTAAATGTGAGCACAGTTTTTCAGCCAACATATACATTATCGTACACAGATCTCTATAGTATGGGTCTCTTCTATAAATATGGGAAAATCCCATTTCACCGACAAAACAATTCTGTACTAAAAATTCCTAATTGGACTTAAGATGAAAAATATTTTATGATATATTTTATATTAACGTTTTGATTGATCTTGTAATTCCTAGACATGCTAGCCAATGAATTTTGTTAAACTCAGATTACGCCTTCGTTTGCTATGTTTTTGACCACCAAAAAATTATATAGACAGCCATGAGTTTGATGATAGTTTGGTATAGCCAGCAAGCCAGTTTCGATTTCAGGTTCCATGTTTTGCAGTATAGGCGTAGACTGGTGATAAACAAATTTGTTCTGGCAAACCTCATGATTGCACACAAGTTAAAAATATCCGAAATTTTGGTAGGTTTATGCCTCCAAAAATAAAGGAACATGCTAGCAGCAGCGTTATTAAGTAAAAAGAGTTGAACTTTCCTGAAAAAAACTAAATTACCGGTCACCTAATCTGCTGTCTTATGCAATAATATATGTGGCTTCCTTAAATTTTTACCCCGAAAAAGGAAAATAAAGTAGATGGTGTCTGAAAATAATTCAAATAGTGTATAATTTTCAAAGTCTAGGCCAGGCTATTATTAAAAAGAAAATTAAAACCAATACATACTTAGTATTGCCAAATATTTTGTTCGGTATCGAAAGCCGAACATACACCTAGTGAAAGGGCACTGCACCTTGGTCATTTGTTTACAAACCGAGGGCACTTATTAAAAGTCAGGCCGAAAGAGAGAAGTACCATGCTCCAGTCTGGTGCTGCTTAGGCCCGTAATTAAAAAAAAGTTTTGTTTTTTATAGACTATGAAAATTAAATCTAGTTGTTAGTGATCTTAGTGATAGTTCTTAATTTTTCAATATCCTATATAAGTTACTAATATTTGAAATCATAACCAAGAATTCCAGATCTGATTCCAAACATCTTCACTGATGAGGAATCGTGGCGGATTATTTTTTTTTTTAAGCCATTTTTTCTTAGCAAGGGTGGATTATTTTAAGAAGCGTATCTTTGATCGTTGTTTGCAGAGATGCCAACTTTTCCAAACCCAAAATCATTAAATACAACAACAACAAAAAATGTTTAAAAAGCACTAAATTGAATTGAAAAAGTGTTAAAAAAAGCACTGAGATAAATAAAGGGTTTTCCATTTGGGACATAACAATTTCGTATCTTTATATGAACGCACCTTTAAACTTTTTTAATGAACTGTCAATGTCAAAAGGTTAGTTAAAGTCAACATTTTCATCATGGTTAAGTTCACGAACCAGCAACGTTTGGAAGTTATTAAAAATGACTACTGAAATTCTGAGTCGGTGGTCGCCACTTTAAGAGCGCTTACTCCAATTTTCGGTCGTAATACCGTCATGTTACCGTCAATGGAGAACGCTATCGTGTTATGTTGGAAGATTATTTGTGGACAGAATTGGATGAGCTTGACATCAACGATATGTGGTTTCAACAAGATGGTGCCACTAGCCACACAGCAACGCGTCACAATCGATTTATTGAAAGGCAAATTCGGTGAACGTGTTATCTCGAGAAATGTTCCGGTGGAATGGCCGCCCCGTGCATGCGATCTAACGCCATTGGATTTCTTTTTATGGGGCTATATCAAGTCACTGGTCTATGCTAACAAGCTAGCAACTTTAGACGTGCTCAAAGGCAATATTAAACGTGAAATTGCCAACGTTACGGTCGAAATGTGTGCGAGAGTGGTGGAAAATTGGATCCAAAGAATCGATCGCTGAAAACGGGCTCGTGGTGGTCATATGACCGAAATTGAATTTCATTCATAAAATGTAATGCTTGCACTACACCCACAATAAATTTGAACTCAATATCTCGAAAAATTCTGTGCTTTATTAATAGATAAAATTGTTATGTCCTTAAAGAAAAACCCTTTATATCGCAGATAAATGTAATAGTCACATATTTTCGGGATTCGCAATGTAAAAAATGAAAGAAAACTCGTTGTATCTCAAATTTAGAAATATAGTCGAGTTAAGCGATTTTCTTTTTTTTCTGATAGCAGTCTAGCACACTAACCCTACGTTTGCTACGACGAACACCTATAAGGAGATCTAATTATAGAGAGAAATTAATAAAAAATCAGTTTTTCATTTTCTCTTCATCATATTTAAATGATTTATAATACAATTTGCATTAATTTCCGAAACCAGAATATTGTGGCTTTTTTCGACTTTATGTCGATAACTGAGCGTGCTATGGTAATTGTGTTGCGAAATGTCGTTGTGGAATCAAGCTAAATATGAAAACTGAAACCCACTTAAACTTTAAGCACACAAAAAATTTAAAATCTTAACTCCGACTAGTTGTAATTGCAATATCGAAACCTCAGGCTTAAGGATGAAGTCTGGTATTCGAGTTTCAAAAAATCGATTTTTTTTTTATTATATATTTCAAAAGTACAATATATTGAATGTATACCTGTTGGTTAAACTGTATGTGTTGTTAAAACTTTGAAGCGCTGTTCTCGAAATAACGTTTTTTTGATCGGCCCAGGGGTTTGAAAGAATTCTATAGAGGCTGAAATTTTAACAGGTTATTTTGCATACAAATGGCTGACGCAGGTAGTGGAATTGTTTATTTTTAATCAGTATTCTCCATTTTTTATCTCGATTTAAACACGCGATAAACACGTGAATAAATATATTCAATTTATCCTGTTAAAATATTTTTAAATTATTATATAAAAATGTAATCTGCATAAGTAGTGGAAAACTAGCAGCCACTAAGTATTAAAATCAGTTTGAAGCCACTACCACGCGTGTTGTGTAAGTTTTGATTAGTAAAATCATCATTTTTTATTATGTAATTTATATCAAAAAAAATATTAAAGAGAAATTTATACAATTACGTATGACCCTTATTTATTTATATGTCGGCAACAACAACAAGTAACTTAAACTATTACAGCCACAAAATTTATGCCTGCACATGTCAATTCCTATCAACACCAGTGAAATCGGTAAAATGGACATAATAATAATAATAATAATATAACAAATTCACAGGCAACAACCACCACAACATCAACGACGACGACATCCCAATAATGGCAATGAAATAGAAAGTGCTTTTCGATTACAAAAACAACTACCAATTGAATTTATAAAATACTTAAGCTACCTATATAAAATAAATTTTGGTATAGCGAAAAAAATTGACATGAAATGAAAGTGAAATTGATATTGAATTAAAGGCAAAAGTCACGAATTTAATTTGGTTGCAAATGTCCAAACAACTGGAAAAATATGAATTTTAAATTTTGTGTTGAAATAAAAACTGAGAAGAAAACAAATTAAATTCAACAAAAGCAATAAAAATTTCACCCTAAAATTCGTACAACAAAAACATGAACAGCAAAATATTTAAATGGTTCTTCACATATGGCAACGTTAGTCAATCGGTCTCGCATTTGGGGATTCATTAAATATTCCGGTTGCATTGCCGCACGAAATACAAAAGCGGAAAAAAGAAATAAATCGAAATGAACAAAAAAAAAAAAATTCATAAACGCATTTTCAATTGACCGCACATGCTCCCTGCACTGCCGCACATGTCCACAAATTATAAATACTCCAAGTAAGCAATGCAGGTGTGTAGGTAACACAACAAATACTAAACTTTGATTTTGAATTCTATTTAAAAAAATTATGGCTTTGATTTTTGGTTATATTGACTATTTTAAAAATGTCAAATCCTTTGCATCACGAGCGGCGGAAGAGAGAGACAGAGAGAATGTGTACAAATGAAAGAGTTGCACCCCATTTTGAATTGTTGCACGCAATTCGTCGCCTGAGAATTGATTTGGCGTATGTGTATAAGTATTCCTATGCCTATACGCCAAATCAATACTCAGGCGACGAATTGCTTTTTTCTCGCTTGCAATAAAATTTTGTATTCTATGGCAGTTGCGATTTCTCGCATATTTTAGGCACGACCGCAGTCGCAGTAGAAGAAACCGAAAATGAAGAAGACATTTTATTTGAATGGAGTGTGTAAGCAACATTTTTTCGATATTTACCAACAATGACAGTTGACAGTTAAAGTTTGGTTTGTTATTGTTGCTGCTAGTGATGATAATACCGTTTGGTATTCATCGCAATTAATTCAATTCGATTCCAAATGACTTACGTTCATGTTGTTGTTTTTGTTGTTGACCAATCTGCACCCACTGTTGCCATTACTACTCGTACACTTGATGCGGCTGCCATTTGAAATTGATTTCATTCCATTCAAATGGAAACTTTCACTTGATTTATTTGTGCCTATTTTTTGTTGTTGCTGTTTTGTTTCTTCAAATATTTCATTTTGTGGGTGTGCTGGTGGTGCATAGCAGCATTGATGCATGAATGTACATACATAAAATGTGTCCAATGTGGGCTTTCAGTAGCATTTGGACTAATATTTTCATCATCATCATCTGCGTATTTTTTTGTCATTCGTTCTGTTTTTTCGTTTTGCTTGACGGAAGTTTTTGCTGTTGTTTTTTGTTACTTCCGCTTCGTCTGTCACTTAGGCATTGTAATTTATTATTGAATTTTTGTTGTTAGTATTATTATTCAATTGTTTGTTTCATCTTTTATTTCTTGCCCTATAATTAAGACCTTTTTTTTTTCGTTCAGCATATAAAGTAACATAATTTTAAAACCAAAAAATTTTTCATTTGCATTTGAAACAAAAAAGCATTTAACCGAAAAAAAGGATTATTTTAAGAACCGGAAATTATACCCATTTATTAATATGTATGTTTACAAATGCATAAATATGTATGAAACGTGAAATTTGGAGAGTTTTTTCTGCTCGTTTGCTTTTTATCCCTTTTAAATTTTTGTATTTGTTTGTTAATCGAACTTGAGCGCACACACACATGTTTCATGTATGCATAAGGATTCATGAGCGCAGTTGCTTAAACGATATTCAGACAGGAATATATTTGAGTTAAAAATTCCTTTAATTCATACAGTTGAATAAAATTTTTATATATAGGCAAATGTAAACGATTTAAAAAAGAGTGACCTATTTGGAATATGGAAGAACCGCTTAGCCAGTGAATTTTATCGATGCGGATGGCATACCAAGGTAATGCAAATATGAGGAGGAGAACAAACTAGGGTGGGCTATTGCCATGCCCGCTACATTATAGAGCAAATGCCTATTCAGAATTATGTTCACTTAGGCGATGATTGTTTTTCTTGTTTTTCCTTTCATTTAGATCGGATTTAATTACACACTAAATAAATTAGAATTTATTGATTTCTGCGACGATGAATCCTCGAAATGTTTCAAAGAAAACACTGCCATGATCATCTGCTCTGAAAAAACATACATATATAGACTACTATGATATAATTTTTTTTTATGGAGTTCAATGTCATGGTGAGAGATTAAATTCGATAAATGAGAATGTTATTTTAAAGCCCTGCAATTTCGATGCCCTTGCCAAAGTTTCTGGCAATGAAAAGGTAAATCTTCCACTCCTTTTTAGATCTTTCTTTTCCGGAGTTTTGGGGGAAATTTTTTAAAAAAAAATTCAGAGAAGGTAAGACTTGGAGTAAGGACATGAAAATGCTCTTCAAAAACTATTTGAATTATCCCTGAGCTACCTCACCGGAGATATTTTGAGGCGTTTGAACCTAAAATACGTTAAAAGAGAGGTACAGAGAGGGGGTAGAGAATTGGTAGAAAAACAAAAAATATGTAAGTTTCCATAATAAACAACTTTGCCACAGATGTCAAAATCGCAGGATTACTTTTCATTAAGTGATTATTTTTCATTAAGTGAAATAGGCTCTGATAGTTTTTCGCTTCAAAAAAATTAAGCATATCTAACCTTTTTTATGTCATAACTTCTAAAGTTTTATAATTTGAATTCAATTCGAATTCGCTTTTGATATATACATTCGTCATAACTAAAATTGAAATAATTTCCTTGTTTAAGAATTCATAACATCTTTCGTGGTTTACTTTACTTTGACCTCCATCCTTATTCTAAACAAAAACAATGCAAACGAAATACTACTATTTGGATTCCTTAACTTAAAGAAAACTGTTTTCTAGGAAGATATATATTTAAAAAAGGGTAGCTATTTCCATATGAAAACACTCAATCTTTCTATACATTTATCCTCCTATTGTATTTAGTTTTTGTCTAAATAATTTAAAAACATTCCACTTTAAGGAATCATAAAAAAATGTATCCTCAATAAAAACCACAAAAAATGTATTTCCCTTAAAGGCTTAAATTTTGAATCACTGAATTTAAATACACAAGCAACAAACCCCAATTAAATAAACATTATTTACCATGACTAATAGCACACGCTTAAATCATCCCTAACTTTCTTTTTTGCGCCTATTTGCTACACTATACATTCATTGCTTTTATTATTAATGTTGAATGATAATCCCAAAAATTTTATTGATACCTACACAAAAAATGGTAGAATAATTTACGAATGACCTTCAGCCTCAACCATTTGGTTTTTGGTGTTTTGTTCGGTTGTTTTATCAGAGCATAATTTAACCTTGACATTGGTATGCTTAATAAACTCTACCCCCAATTAAAGCGATATTGTATAGAAATATATACGGATATAAAGAAATTGAAGGATTAAGAGGAATTAAGTAATCAATCAGCGAGAAGTAACAAAAACAAAAAATGCATTATTAAATTCAGAATGTATCAAGCATACCCCATGAAAATTATGGGAAATAATGTGTGACTTGTAATTTATTATGACGAGAAAGTTTATCAGTGCGTAGAATTAAAAGGAATTTCTTGTTTTACTCATATACATATGTAATTAGTTATAAGAATATTTATTAGACTCAATGAGATTCGTATTAATGGATAATGTCTGTATGAAAAGGAATAGAATACAATTAATTTTATGGAAGTATTAAAGATATATACATTAGGGTGGCCCTTATAGTTCAACTTTCTAAAAGTTTAGCTCTCAGACCCCTATCTTGTTTCAATCAATAAAGAAACAATCTGTGCAAAATTTGAGCTCAAACGGACAACTGCTAGGCGGCCCTAATCGACTATGAAGTTGTACATTGTCGCCCGGAAAATAATTTTTTCAGATAAATCAATTTTTTGTTCTTGGATTTCTTGAACAATACCTTTCCATTAAGAAACAACACCGATGTGATTAGCCAGAATTGTTGGAGTTAATAATGATTTATTCGTTTAAGATATACCTTTCTCAAAACCAGTTTCAGTTATCCCATATGGGAAAAACTCTTAAAAAGAGTTTGTCTTTTTCTTGCTCGGGTGTAATAAGTTGTTAAAGCATGCGTCAATTGATAAATTATTAGGATATTTATCTAGAAATCAGAAAGGTGCTGTAGACAAATTTGTTACCCACCTCGAGCAGTTAGTTCCCCAAACTGTGGCTCTATCATTATTTGATTAAAATGTTCCAACAGCGGTTAGGACAAATAAAGCTTAAATTAAATTAAGCTACAAAAAATCATCAGCACCGATTTCTTCAACAAAGAACTTTCAACATGAAAAGATGATCTAGGTAACAAAAATGGAATTGAAAAACTTGAGAAGTTGTTGTTGATGACGTTGCAGAAAAAAATGTGAAACTCATTGAAACTGAAGCTGAGAAACAATTTGTTTCACAAATCGTTGCCGAAGACCGAGAAAGATACCCAACTACTACTAAATCCTTTCTTGTTGTGCGGATACACGAGAGTGAATTTCGTTGAACTTTTGAATTTCAAATTTAGTGGGACACACATTGAGAATCAAATTTCGGTTTTGAGTGATTATAAGTTTGGAAAAGCAGAAGAATTTTTGTGTGGGTTTTGTGACAGTAAAAATAAATTGGAATGCTGCCTTTCAATTGAATTTGGATTGTGAGAATTTATATACTAATTATGGTTAATTGGAAGAATAGCAATGAGTTGCTCTCCGGCTACATTATTTTATTTATTCACTCTTACTTTTGCTATTAAATCTGGGGTAAAAAGGAACAACAGCTTAAGTTTATTTTCATGTCAGCTGAGTTTTATAGCTTTAAATAGAAATATTAGAGAAACTATAGCATTCTTTTAAACGACTGTATCTTAAAATTGAAGATCTTTCTTCTTATAGACAAAAATTTGTGATAAAATATTTTCCATCTTAAGTAGAGTTATGCTGTTATTCATTTTTAAAACAGAAATACTGCAAGAGCAGCTGTTATAAAAACTAAATGCAAAATGTAAAAAAACTATATCTTATATTTACCCTGTTTTTTTAAAACCATGTGTTTGAGGGTTGCTGAGTTACTTTCGTCATTTCAAGTGAATTTCGTTGAAATTCTTGTGAAATTCAGAATTGATTCAATAGATATTATTTTTGCAAATTAAAATAAGTTTATGCTATAGAAGTTTTGTGCGATATTGAAAAAACGTAATATTTCTTATATTTTTCATAATGTTTCAGGAATTGTGCGAATTTACTTTTAAAAAATTAGATTCAAAATTGTTTTCACACAATTTGCTGGATGTGTCTAAATAAATTTCGCTAAGAAGAAACAAGAAAATGGTTAAGATAGGGAAGACTACACCGCTTTTGAACGGAGTTAAGAGTTGCGTATACTATGTTTCAACTTCAAGGCGTTTGAGGGTCACCTAGAAGTTGTCCGATGGAGCTGAAATTCTGCACAGCTCGTTTTTTTTCTTGATTAGAGGAAGGGAGCAGCAACATGTTTACTTTTGAAAAATTATCTATAGCTAAGGGCCACCCTAATATATACTATATGTACATTTATTGCAAAAAATAAGCTGGGGGAAAAATATTTGGAAACGAAGTCAAGAAATTTGATAAATGTATTTATGTTACTCGAATTAGAATGAGTTTATTTGTTGTAAATCAATATCATAACAGAATAAGCAATTCCATTTATTTTTCTCAGCATATATACGAAAAAATTCATACCCATTTTATATCAATATGGCATTTGTCTCTTATCGTATAGGCAAACTTATTTTTCGAGAAAGGCCACTACTCATTTTTAACACTGAAGTAATGTCAGGAAACCTGAAGTTCTGTTTGAAGGAAATCCAAATTTTTGATTTAGATGAAGTGGCTAGTGAAAGAGTGGAGATTGTTGGTCACTCCCTCAAGATTTATATACCTCGCCAGAAAATTGGTCATAGGTGGTAGAACTGATGAGGACATTGCTTGCTGAATTAGGAAAGCCAAAACAGTATGCGGTATGTTGAACACTGCAGCGCAATAGCAGCCTACCACCAACTTAAAAATCAGACAGTGCTTAAGAAATATTTACTGGATCGGTCTAACAAAACATTCAGCGATATCTGAAGAAAAAGGTCAAAGCGAAATTGGATAGAACACATTATATAAAGAGGGCCTTAAGCAGACGACTTTGAAAAATAAAAATTCAGGAAATATCCCTTTAAGATTTATCTATCTAAACAAAAAAATATTTCGAACCAAGACTCCACTGTTTTTCAAAATAATTTATAAGGGACAAAAATGAATTTTTGTGGTCCATTAAAAATTATTTTGTAATAGCCTCAAAATTTTCTTTTTAACCTCTGCCCTTCTTTATGTCTCTACTAAGGAGTGAGATCAAAAAAATCTTAACATGTATAAAATTCAATAATTTTTAACCGGTTGATCTTAGAGGTTTGATTTTTTTTTTTAATTGATAATATTTTACAAATTACAGAAAAATATAACTTTTACAGTTCTAACCAATATTTATGAAGCCTTCCATTAGAGATTTGATAGTTGTTTCAGACACCTTTTTGGAACAGTTTGCTCATCTCCTTTTAAAATCTTCGATATTTTGGGACACTATTTTTGTGCTCTTTAAGTGGCCTTGCTTTAAGAGCCCAATATCTCTCCACTGGTCTTAGCTTCGGACAATTTGGAGGATTGGCCTCTCTTGGTACGAAAGCTATGTTATTACTTTGGTACTACTCCAGAGCTTTCTTGCCGTAGTGACATGATGCCAAATCGGGCCAAAAATATGTGGACACAATGTGCTCTCTTATGAAAGGAAGAAGTTTTTTTCAAACATTCTTTGATGTATATTTTGGTATTTATAGACCCACTGTAACAAATGACTTGCTTCTTTTGCCGCAACTGCATATAGCTTACCATACCAAGAATTTTTTAGGAAATTTTGTCTGCTTTTGGATTCAAAATTGTTCTTCGACATTTCCTCGAGCATCAGCAACATAAAAATTTTGACCCGGAAGCTGCGTAAAATCTGCCAGTACATAAGTTTCTTCGTCCATTATACAACATGAATATTTTTGTATGAAATTCGATTTTAAATTCCGAGCCCTACTTTTGGCGTCTAAATTTTTTGCAGCATTCCTGTCTGGAACTTTTTGGACTTTGTATGTTTTCAAACCTGTACCAAATAGTTAGAGCACTGGGCTAACGGGGCAGCTTTTCTACCAGATGTGTTTGGAGATCTTTTCAATATGCTTTCTATTTTCTTGGCTTTCCCAATATCATGTGGTCCTTGTTTTCTTCCCGAACCAGGTTTCCTATCGATGGTCAAATTCTCCTGAAACTTTTTAATAACATTGGAAACAGTTTGACGGCAGACTTTCAATTCTTTGACCAATTTTTTGTAGGACCAATTTGGATTTTTTTGAAAATTTTTAATAATTTTAAGACGTACTTCTTTTTCTTCACTCATTTTGATCAAATTCACAATAAATTAACATGTTTGTCATAAAAAATAGCAACTGACATATTTTTCAAAGATAACTAGATTAAAGAAATTTTTAAATTTTACACTCAAAAAAAATTATTAGGTAAAACGTGTGTTAAGTTTTTTTCAATCTCACTCCGTAATACCTACCACGAGGTGCAAGGCCCATACTGAGTCTTCCATAAATAATTAAATCATTGAAATTTTTTGCTTTGAATGAAATAGTTCTTTAAGCTGCAGTTTTGTTTTTCCTCTATTAATTTGATGGATCCACCTTGCTAAGTTTCTCTCCGATTAGGTTGACTGGTATTAAATCAATATTACTTTACTACATTGAAGTAACTAATTTTTAAGTGTTTAAGTTTATTAAGGACAAAACAAGCTGCGAAATTAAATTGCAAAAACAAAAAATAAAATCTTCTAATAATAAAGACCTTAAGCCATTCGCATTTCTTTTCTAACATTCATTACTCTTTTTTTTATTATTATAATATTTTACATCTAAGGAAAACCACAATAAAATTTTTGTTTTGTGCAATAAATAGCAATAATAAATAATAATAATAATTTTGTACAATCAAATACGGTATAATTAATTAAAAATAAAAAATAGTAATAACAAATACAAATATCTTTGGGAAATTTGTGCCACTTAAACACTATCGAAATAAATAAATAAATAATTTTTGTTTTTTTTTGCGCATTTTCGTTATCATTTTTTTTCGTTTGCGTATTATACGCTTTTCACTTCCTCTTTCTCTCACTACCAGCAGAAGCAGATTTTTTAACGTCTGTTATTATTTTGACCAGCAAACGCCATATCTTGGGCATCTTGCGGTTCTTGTGAAGAACGCGCCCAAGCGTGAGGATCCCATGCTGGTGAAGGATGTTCCAAGTGCTCAATGTGCTCAACATGATGAGGAATTTCAAATTGATGATGATCAATATGATGATCGCCGTGATGTGGCACAATATGTTCAATGTGGTGAGGGACAATGTGATCAACATGATGATGGGGCACAATGTGTTCGACATGATGTGGCAAATGTTCAATATGATCGACGTGTTCGTGATGATGATGGGGATAGTGGACAACTTCATAATTGACAATCTAAAGAAATTAAACACAAAATTTGTAATGTTGAAAATCGCTTTGATTACAAGGAGATATCGCAAATCTTTACCTTGGGTTTGGCAATCTTGAATATAACCAAAGCGCCCGATAATACCAAAGAGAGCAGACCCAAAGTCATGGCTTTCCATGTTTTCAAAGCAATTAACCCAAGAGCAAGAGGCACCAGAATAGTGGTCTTCAATTTCAAACCGATAAGGAAAGGCAACAAAACTTTACGCACCATACCGCGTCCTAGATAATATACGGGAAACAAGCAAATAAACACTCATACACACATTATCATTAAATTCCACTTGCTCTACTTACCCTCAGTGGCGCTTCTTTCAGCCAATGGGACAACAGCCCCCTTCGTCAGGATATTATCTAGCAAAAAGTCAGGCACATAAGAGCGTGCATCAGCGCTCTTGAAAAATTCTGGAGCTTTTACGCGCAGCGCATGTGTGGCTAGGAAATTATCGATATCATTGAACATTTGTTCTTGCTCATCCAGTGAACGTTGTTGCACTGGTGCCACTCTATTCCGCACTATGGACAATTTTTCTGTTATCTTGATTTCATCTTGTTGTACTGCAGCATCAAACCACTTCATTGCTTTGGGTGTCACACATGCAATATCGAAATCCTTCAAACAGCTACGATACATATCGACAGCTAAATCTGTGGCGGAAAGTGTGCGGGCTACTGGTTGTGGCGCTGGTGTAGCCCAGGCGCAGTCGCTAATTGCGACAAACACCAACACAAAAACAATAACGAATCTGTTCATCCTAAAATACACGCGCTTAAATCACTGTCGTTGACGATCCTCACTTCTATGGCTGGATGTGTGCTCCCGTACGTATGAGTGATTTCTAATTTATTGACGACACTGGGTTAATTGCGATCTATGCGATTGCGGTTGTATTCTCTGTTGCTGATGCGCGTCGTTGTTCGTAGACAATCCAAACGGATATGTAAATGCCCGTTGAATGGTCTCTGGTTTTTATACGACTGTACTTTATTAATTTAATTGCTGTATATTTTTTTTCTTTCGTTTCGTATCGATTTCGTATTTATTAACTTGTTTCTTTTTATTTTGTCATTCCCAGTTTGTTTTTTTCTTTTTTTGCTTTGGCTAACTTCATCGTCATTTCATTTTCATTTGCATATTATATATTTGTGTTTGTTTTGGTCGTTGGTCCGTTATAAAACATAAAGTCATAGTATGTCAATTATTTTCACGTGTACTTATGAATTGGAATGTGTGAGTTGCAATGAATTTAAGTTGTGAAAGAGAAACAATGGGAACAAAAATAAAAATAGAAGAAGTAAAAATTTTGCTCTCCGATTTTAGTGCAAAAAAAGTCATAGCTTTTGAGGTTATTATATTTGAATAAACCTTTTCGATTAACAGATAGTCGGACCTTAGTTTTAATAAAGTGTTTAATATAGTGTTTTGAAATAGTACACTATTATATTTTTCTCTTATTTACTCAATACAAAAATAAAATTATTGGCAACAGCTGGGCGACAGATCCTCAGAGATGAATTTTGGTCCAAATCTATTTTAACCCCCATCAGCAAAGCTGCAAGATACTCGTGAGAAAATGAGGAGGCGATTTAGGTAATTTCGATCCTTCAAAACTTTTTTTACCCAGACATATTGATCGTACTGATATATTATTGCGAAGGTTTTATACACAAATCCTCAACACCGATCTTGGATCTTCTAATGCGCAAGATTCAAATTTTCGATCGATTTCTAGGACCAAGGGTGCTTGAACACCAAATGCATCATCCAAATGCTTGGCATGGAGTCAAAATCAAATATATGATTTATTTTACCTGCAGAAGTTAAAGTTTCAAAATACTTCAGAAAGAAAAAGGATGAACTTTTTCTCATTAAAAAACCAGAGAATCTCTCATAGAATATAGTTTCCAGCCGGAGTCCACAAAAACTCTAAATTTAGTTTTTTCATTCCTTTAAAATAGTTTTTTATTTTTGTTTCCAATTTAGAAGCATCGACTGAGATATATTGGGAAGGAGGGATCCATTTGAATTTAAATGCTTTGCAGATACTTTTAATTAACCCCATCTAGGCAACCCAACCTAAGGGAACTGGAACTCCAGTCTCGCACTGATTCACTCGCTCATTAAATGTCTATATCTTCTTCTTCTTTTAGATCCAGAAGTTGTGATTGGGAGAAAGGGAGGATCGTACATCTTTCTTTTTCTTCTGGCTTCTCGGTTTTATAACAAAAAGATTAGCCAATGCTTCACTGAAGCCTGGCAGTAGTACCGCATAATGGGCTGTATTACAAAAAAATTGGCAAAATTAAACAAATAAGAATACTCATAAATTTCAAGAGAGTTCTTAAGTTTCTCAGTTTTCTTCATTATACAAAAAGGCAGCGTCCCCACTTAAACCCACCAAAACCCACTTCGTAATTTTTATAAACTCAGCCTTAGGACCAAAGTTAGGGAATTATGTCAGCGCCCTAAAACGTAGCTCTAAATGCAGTGCTGCCTTCTACTACTACTCTGTCGGAAGCAATATAGCACAAGAAAGGGAAGATTGTCAAATGGCTGCGAATATTTTTTGGGTTAGGGCGAGCTAACAGATGCTATTATTGAAGGAGTCACTCAAAGTTTAGTCTAGTATTATGGAGAGCTTGGGGCATTAGAAGAGGTTAACCCTGCCCTAGTGCTAGTACTGGAGCTAGTTATCGGTAAATTCTGGCTTGTAATAAATATGTGCTAATCTACCACATAAATATTCTAATTAACTAACTGCATATCTTTCTGATAAAACCGAATACCTACTTAAATTTGAAATTTTATAAGAACTCCAGGCAGCGCTCAGCAAAATTCTCTTACACATGCATACATTAAAGCATGTATCTTCTTTTGGTCATAATCGTAAAAACTGAAATTGAAATTTAAGGTCGTTGATAAAATGTAAAACGCCTTAATGGATTACTACCAATACAATGTTAATAATATTATTATTATGATGGCGTATCCACACTCAACTCTGTCGCTCTGTGCTATTCTAGCATTTCTTTTTTTCTTTCTCAACAGTAAATTCTCGCTCTCAAGCGAAATAAAATCGATGTAGGCTTCAAGAGAAATGAATTGCCTCTTTACTATGCTGGCGTACGCTGATGTTCGTTGGCATTAAAGACACACATTTTGAATGAATATTTTTTTTTCAAATATGCGTTAACGTTGAATCGATAGAGGGAAATCAGGTTGTATTAAAATCAGAACGTGTTTGGAAAATTAAATTGTCACTTAATTTTCAAATGTTACCAATTGTTAGCTTCCCTCTGAAGTTAGTCAGAAAACAGAAAAAGAAGAAGTAGAAGAAAGAGAAGTAGCTATAAAAAGTGAAAGAGAAAAAAATAAATGGCATGCGGCTATGTAATGGCTATTAATGTATTTGATAAACAAATAAAGGACATACATACCTACATACATATATAACGCTTTCAGACTTCGGCGACATCGCTCAATCTTTTTTACTGTACTTTACTTTACTTTGTTGTTGTTTTTATTTACATTTTTATTGACGTTCAATTGAGGAAACAGCAATTTCTTTCTTTTATTGATTACAACTTAAAAAGGGCTTTTCTGGCAGCCAACCAGTTGGCTGGGCTGCTCTTTTGACTCTCTTGGCCACGGTAGATGAATGATTTTTCGATTATTGGCATTACGGTTACGAGCTGCCAGTTTGGTATTTTTGGTTTATAATTTGATATTCTACTGCATGTAGTACATTTTGATGTCATGTCAACAGAAAATGAGGAGGAAAATGAGGAAAGAGGAAGCCAGTCGGATGTTGTCAATACGCACTGCCATTTCCGTTTGCGTAAAAGCATTTTGATTTTTGTATTATTGTTCCTTTGGTTTGATAATGTTTTTTGATGTTCTTGGCATGAGAGAGAAAAGTAAAAGTTTTTTGGTTTTTTGTTTTGTTTTTTTTTTTTTGATGATAGGTAAGGGTTTAATTTTTCATTGAAGGAATTTCAAGGAAATTGGTTTCAAATTCTTTGAGAGTCAGCTATTTTTAGATAAATGTTTTTAAGTTTAATAACTTTGATCACAGTTTATTATGTTTGAAAGAGAAAAGGGAATAAATAGAAATAAACTTTTTTCTGTTTAAAGTAATTTTTTTTTTTTTTTCAGTTATTTCAAATTTCAAAGAAAGGGAAAGGATAAGCAGAAGAAACGGTTTTTGATGGGTTTCTGAAGTAAAGTTTGTTAAGCGTTGGCGTTTAGAAATCTTATGTGCAATAAGCTTACAGGGTGTTCTCGTTCCGAACGTTAATACGAATGGAAGTGATATGGTTCATAAGTTGACAAATTCAAAATTGTAAGTATCAAAATCACTAGCGGATCCAGAGGTTGAGTTAGGGTAGTTTTAGGTATTTCAGCCCTTTAAGAAAAAACTTTTAAATTCATAATATAAGTTGTCCTATTAGTCAAATATTCTCCATTCACTTCTATCAAGTGGCAATCTCAGAATCTAGATCCAGCTTTTGTTGTAGGTGTTTATTTCTGTTTTAAGGATTCTTCTCTATATTTTTGCGGGCTTGCCCTACTTGCGCATTCTAGTCGACTTTTTAAAACTTAGCCAAGTCATTTGTTTTTAAGGATTTCGAGTTGCATTGGTAATTGAACTGTACGGCGTCACGCAGATTGGTTCGACTTCACACAAAAAATGGAAAAAAGTTGTTTCAGTGGTTTAAATTCTGGTTTACAAATTTATTTTAAGATCAAATAATTTTGAAAATGGACGTTCATTCCCATTTATAGTGATAAAAGTTTATAAAACGGAAAATTCATTAAATATCTCACATCAAGTCTAAAAACAATTTTGTGTTCAGTGGCGTATAATATGTAGAATCGTATGTTTTTTTTTTTGCCATGTGGCAAATGGTGTGCAGGTTCGAGGAAGACACTGATTGATAAAAACCTGAAGAACTTGGGTGTCTGTAGCCATTAGGTTCGATGTTTCGCAGTCGTATAACAAGGTGGATTTGACATTTGAATTGCATATTTTTTATTTTAATACACTGATGCAATGATAGAATAGTTCCAGACCGGTTTAGGGGTGTCGTGAGCTTGTTTGACCTTTTTCATGCGGTCGTCAATATCTTCTCCTGACCTATTGCTAGCGGGTATTATGGTGTCAAGATAGCTCCGTACCCTCTAAATGTTCCTTATCTTTTTGATTTATAATGGCTAAGATATTTATCTCGAAATTGATCTCCTTCGCCTTTTTATATTCACTAGCGGTAAAATGCCTATTTAAGAATCTTTGAGAGCTAGAGTATTAAAAATGTTTTCTCTGACATATTCCAATTTTTCCACTATAGCATCTAAGGTCCTCACCTGTAAGGAAACACCCTGTATATAACAAAACTAAAATAAACTTAACAATAACATTACTAGAAATAGTTTTGATTTGTTATGGAAGTTTCGATTAAGCCCGCACATGTTAAAACTACATATGCACCCTTACTATGCAAATGCGGTTCTTTTTGTTGTAAAAAGAAATGTGCAGAACATTTGTGGAATGATATAAGAGATAAAGATTATCTATGTGTAAATAAATGGTTAAAGTTTTTGGCACATTTGCATAATTAGATTATTCTGTCCTCCACAGAATGCCGAAGTACCTAAGTTTCTCATAAAATCATGAATTGAAGTGAAAAATATAACTATCTGCAGAATTTACAAAGAAAAATATATTTGTGGACAAACGAAATCGCTTAATGAACTTATTGTTATCATATTTCAGGAAATAGTCAATTCAGTAATTGATTGAAATATCGTGAAAGAAATTATTGTTACAAATAAGCAATGTTTAGTATAGAGTTATATTATTAATTCTTTGTTACGTCTAATTAATAACATATTTATTTTGACATTAATTTCCAGTCAGACCATAGGATGGCATCTTTCCATCTATCACGATCAAGTGCAACGCGTCTGATCTCGTTCAAGGATATTCTGTGTCTGCTTTCTGACATTACAGTTTTCATCCAAGTTTGTTCGAGCTGCCTGGTTTTCTGGTACCCTGAGGGTTTCACTGAAACGACATCTTGACAATATCTGTGTCATCTTTGCCCAGCGTGTGACCTATCCAGAGCTATTTACTGTGTTTAGTTTCGTTAGCTATGGCTGTGGTGTTTGTCATATTAAGCAGGTCGTTTTATTACATTTTTAAAAGACTATGAAAATTAAATCTAAGTATTTATTTCAAGTAATGTATGTGAGGCTAAATGAACGTATGTTGTCATCACAACAACAGTGTATATCAGAAAGCCGTTTCGGTCGTTGTTTGTGATGATTTTTGTCCAAAAAATTCCACAAATGTTCCGCCGGCATCTGTTGGCGAAAGTCAAGAGTTTGGCACAGAATCAATTCGTAACTTTCCATGTCTCTGCGCCATAGAATATAACCGATTTTGGGATTGTGTTAATATTCAAAGGTTCGTGTATTTGAGGGTGTGCGCAATCTCCAGACCTTCTTCAACTTGTAGGAAGCTGTCAGGGCTTTGGAAATGTCCGTGGCTGCATCCCTGGTAGCTCAACCATCCTTTGTCAGCTTGCTTCCAAGGTAAGTGAATGTAGAGACATAGTCAATGGTTGCAGTCTGTAAGCCAAGAGTGAAGGTCAGCGGTTCACGGTTGTTAGCAACATGCTCATGTGCTTAGTTTTAGTCAGGTTAATTTTAAGTCCTACCGTTTTTGTGTTTCTCACCAGGGCTTGAAGTTTCAATTGGATTTCGACAAACAAGTGTGATGTCGTCTGCAAAGTCGAGGTCGCCCAGCTTTTCATGTGGTCGCTGTTGTTTGTTTGCTTTAGAGCGCTGTCCAGAACTGTAATTAAGAGAAGAGGCGATAGAATGTATCCTTTTCGTACTCCAGTTGGTACGGAGAGCTTGCTGGATTTGTTTTTGAACCGCATTGAGCATTCTGGGTCTTCATTCAGTGGGTCTTACAATTTTATCTGGCACTCCGTTGTTACGCATGTGCTCCAGATGGCTTTTCTGTCGATGATGTGGAAGGCGCGTTCAAAATCAACGAATAGTAAAAAAGCGGTGATCTCTACCGCAGCTTAAGTTTCTCGATAGCAGCGATTATCTCACCTGACTTTAGTGGCTCCGTCAATATATTTCTGTTTGAGTGGCGTCTTCGGCTTCCCAGAGTATCAAGAGTTGTCTGTCCTAATGGTGGAGTTGGGTTGGAAGTGGTCTTGATGAATTCTTTCCAGCGGGCTAACTGCTCTTCATCGGAGGTGAGAACTGCGTCGTCGCGTGCCTTGGGGGTGGAATATTTACTTTGCGTCTCACATTTTCTTTATAGTGCTGTAGTAGAGTGTTATGATGATAAATAAAATATTTCATGGAAATACCATCAAAATCGCATAATGGCCCCGTCCACTTTCCGTAAATGCAAAACAGGTATTTTTTTGTGGGTGCGTAGGGTATATAAAGTTTTGCCGAGTCCGATCTTAGCATTTTCTCGCCGGACAGCGAAGTTATGTTTTTTGTAAATATTTTCAAGGTTGGTTTATCAGTCTTAATGAAACGTCCTTTTAACAAAAAGTCTAAGTGAATAATTCGCAACAATGTATAAAAAGCAGGCAAACCATTAGGACGTTTCGGAACCCGCCACAATTCCTCATCAGTAATCTTTGTGATGGTTTTTACTAGCAATTTAACATTCTATATAAGTGTCTAATATTTGAAAACTTTACCGAGAATTACAAGGTTTTAAATTCTGCGAATAATTAAGCAATAATACGATATCGCATTCAATGGGAATACACAATTTGTTCAAAATTAACGATTTGACATTTTTTATGTGACTTAGCGCTTTCTTTTGATATCTTCCAATTCAGCGCTTTTACGTATCAATGTGTAACAAGTAAAAAACGAAACAAGCACTTAATTCTCTTTGCAAGCAATGTATTTTAAATTTCCTTTTCTTACTTCATCAAAATCTAATTTTTCATAAATAGTGGACTTAGCTCCTTTTCACACAAAACTAGTGATATAAAGATTTAGTTCATGCTAAACAATTTGTTGGGAATCTATTCTGATACGTTGTTATTTTGTATTCATTTGGCGCATGTCTTAGATGCGAATATTCATTTGAAAACAAATCCACAGGTAAATTAAATTCTGTGAAAGATTTACATAGCATTTCTAGACAGTACAGTTTTTCAGCTATAAAAAGTCTCTCAAATTGATTCTATTGACTGTAATTAACAATACAATACAATTATCATGGCCTATTATCTTAATCTAGTTGGGCAACCCAATTTTCATCATTCTTAAAACTTGCAACTAGTAAGAATTAAACTTAAACTTGAAACAATTTGTATTTACTTTTATTCAATAAATAATTGATATATAAATTAATAAAATTAAATAAATAATGTGAAATAATAAATAAATAATTAAAAAAATTTGTTTAATAATTTAGATAAAACTAAAAAGAAAATAATTTATAAATGACTTTTCACATTTAATTCTAAGTAAGTATATAACAATTTTTGAAAAATTATTTTGACGACTACTAAAAGTTCAAATTAATAAAAATTCTGATTTCATTATGATATAGAAAAATAGAAAACAAAATAAACATCGATAGTTAAGCTAACAGATTTGTTGAGTGAACTTTTGAGAGAAAATGAGTTAACTTCATTTTTCAAGCCTTTAAATAAATTATAAATTGAAATTTATAACACAAAATTTGCATATTTGGCACTTAACAAATCTAAGAAATAAATAGTTAGTGAACAAAATCAGAATTTTTATTAACGTATTAGTGAAATATATTTTTATGTATTTCAATAGAGAAAATTTAGTTAATTTTAAATATTTGTATGTAGGTAAGAACAAACATGAAACGAAAATTTTGTATAATCAATAAAAATTTTAAAATTGCTACTTAGTTTAATAATATTTAAATAATAATATTTAAATAAATAAAGATTTAAAGATTTTATTTACAAAAGTTAACGAATAATTCTTAAAATATTTAATTTGACTTTCCATTTATATGTTTACTTATTTTTCTTTTTTTAAGAACATATTTGCACCAAATGCATGAATGCATGATTTATTATGCCAACGATTACAAATAGTTTAAATATTGAGGGTATTCACAGTATTTTCCATGTTCAATTATTTTGCCACCAGCAATATGCATAATTAATATAGTAATAATTGTGGCGTATAATAATCGCAGAAACAAAAAAGTAATCAAATAAAAAGTGTAAAATTTCATACGATATAGTTGTTTTCAAGAAAAAATAAATACGCACCTGGACCTGTTTTTACGCGATAGCTATGTTCTATTAAAATTTGCGTAAAAAAAGATACCAAAATGGGAATTCGGTTCGAAAAGTGATTTTCCAGTCTAAATTATTCAGTAAAACTACAAGAACTCAACGTTTCAAGGCGAAGCCATTCTGACTTGCACAATTTAATTTCAATTTGTGAAATTTTCTGAGAGTAGGTTGAGAAGACCTTGGCTTACGGACCAAGAACTTTTATCGGATGAAAGTTTCAGTGATGTGAAAGAATGTTTTGTAAAAGAATTTTTATTGCATCAAACAAAAAAAAAATATTAATATAAATAATTAATCGATTTTCTGAGGTGCAAAAAATTGGTCTCGTAAAAATTTGGTCTGCCACAAAAAACGAAAACAAATACCAGGTTTTAATTGTTCATTAAATTTTGTTTGTGGTTTTATAAAACCTGTCATGGAAATGTATTAAAATTTACCCATATTAGTTTTCATCTCCCTTTTTACATAATTTTATCTCAATCAAAACTATCTTTTTAATCCGCAAACATCATTGTTTTTGCAAAAAATATTCCTGCCGGTACTTGATTTATTCTTTTTCTGAAATAAAGTTCCAAAATAATATGCCACTTAAGTTTTCAAATTTAGTATGAAATAAGATGAATTCCAAATTCCCATTCTACGGAATATGGGAGAATGAAATGGAAGATATTTTATTCGCTGAAAAATTTGAATCTGTTAAGGTAACGATGAGAAAGTTGTAAAGAGAAAAAATTTTGGTTCTTTTTATTTGACTGGAGCGTTACTGGGTTGTTTTCGGCACTTTTTGTTTACTACGATTACACACTCCTATTATCGTTTTACAAAAGTACTGTGAATACCCCTAAAACATACAAGCATATAATTTTTTCAATATTTGTTTTACACTTTCTGTTGCTGCATTTTAACTTTTCTTTCCTTTTAGAATTACATTTATTCTCTGTTTACTTTTCGCATTAAATTTTAATTGATTTCATTTTCAGTTTCAACGCCTTAACATACATATGCTTAAATTATTTATTCGGTATTGATGTTACACTGTGGATATAGGCGTAAACAATCTCTTTGATCTTGGCCATCGCGTGCTGCTTGTATGAGGCGATAAAAGCGCACCACAGCTGGATTCGTATTCGTCACGGGTTGCAGTTCATTAATATCGCTATACATAAAAGAACATAAGAAATGTTTTTAGTTGTTGTTGATAAATGAAAAAAAATGTAGAAAAAAATAAAAGAAATTGATTAATTATTGTTATGTATCGGTATTGAAAGTTGTTAAAAGTTTTTGTATTGATGTGTGGAGTCGTGTAAAGTTTGTAACATTTTGCAATACTCTCTCAGGCTGAAATCAACGAAGGAAGCAGAAGCCTTAAGTGTAACTATTGTTAATTAACTTTTTGACCTTTAATGCCAAAGTTCTGGATGCTGCTGTTGTGTTTGGCAGTGGCCTGCTACTCTACGCAGCAACTGAATTACATATGAAAGTGTGTGTGTGTGTATGTGTAGAAATAAAAATTATGTTGATAAGCTTTTAGGCGTTGCTGCTGGTGATTTCTTTGATATTGAAGTTTTTACGTGTTTGTTGCTGTTTTCATTTATTAATGATTTTTATTTTATTTTTCTTTTTGATATTGTGTATGTATGTTTTTGTATGTGAAAAGTGTTAAAAATTTTTCTCTTCTTTCAATTTTTAGTTTAAATTATTGAAGCATAAAGAAAATCCATTAGTAATTTTTGCTTTTTTTTTAAGTGAATTTATTCTTGATGTTGTACCAAGAATTTTAATTCTGTACTTTTCAATAAAAGCAAAAATTTTTAAGTAGTTTTCTTTGCAGTAATATAGCTTTTTAAAATGTAAAACTTTTCTATTATTGTAATTACCCACAAGCATAAATTTTCATAGGTTAGGTTAGGTTGGAGTGGCTGTCGAAAGACACACTTAGGCCTGAACGGCCCATTGTCATACCACATAGTTGGACCTACAGTTTAACGCCGATTCCAAACAGTGGTGTGGCAATTTTATATCGCCTTGGTGGTTTTGCCATTACCAACCAAGGTGTGCACTTGTACACTGTCTTATAATTCTCATATACTTCTCATATATTGATAGTGAATATAAGAAAGTTATGAAAATTAACCACCAGACGAAGACGGGAATCGAACCCGAATCTCCCGAATGAAAGTCTAGTGCACTACCCACTAGACAGTACAAATTAGTTCAGTATTTTTCGAAAATCATTTGTTTCTAATCAAAAAGTTTTTTATTGCTATCTCCAATTTCCGACAAATCATATTCAGTGTAATTTCTTCAATAGTACCAAATTGGAAATATTCTGGAATTAAATAAAGTATTCAACTATGCTCTGTATTCCCATAACACTCCCTGCACAGTTGAAGGTGTCACTGTGTTACATTGTTGAACATTTATGAGACAATTTATCAAAATTGCTATTGCTATTTTACTGCTACAACAATTTATCATTTCTTTTGTCCATTATATTGAAAGAGACTACAAAAACATGAATTGACAACAAAGCGTAAAAGCGTAACAACAAATAATAAATTTCTAAGTAGTCATAACAGAGAGATGTTTAGATGATGAGGAGGGGACAGGAAAAGCAAACAAATTCTTGTATGGTAATTGTAGGTGGTAGTATGTTGTTGTTGTATGTAGTTTGAGGCATTCATTTATGAAAACTAGTTTCACTTTAACATTTTTGCATTTGTTAATACTAAGCACATTATAGTATTAAGTTTGGAGTGGCTGCATATTAAGAAGAGTGAGGTTATATTGTTTCATATTTAAATGGTTTCAGAATTTTTATGGATTTTATAGTTTTTGGAAATTCCTGCTACCTTCAATTATTTGTAAAAATGTACTTTTCCATTTAACTACGGATTTTTACATAACACAACAAAGTATGTTGGCTTGACATGTTGGAAATTTTTACTTTTTTACTTTCCAGGTATCGCATTTGTGGCAATGATTGAAGTAATAAAATATCGGTAATTCCAGCGACTATTGTGAGCATAATTTTCAGTATGGATATCAGATTTATTTTTTATTGGAACTGCAAAAGAAGTGCTTTTTGGTCTGATCATTCGTTTGAATTTAGCGTCTGAGTTTTGTCCTCTCTTTCTTAGTTTTGTATTTGAATTTTAGTTTGATTTGTGGTCTGAATTAGCTTTGAATTTTAGTCTGAGTTTTGGTGAGAATTTTGTACTAAATTTTGTCTAATTTTGCTTAAAGTTTTGCCTGATTTTTGGGTTGCTTTTGATTTGAATTTCTGCTTAAATTTGGTTTTAAATTTTAGGTTATAGTTTTGCTTTGACCTTATCTTTGGTTCAAATTTTATTCTAATTTTTGGCAAAATTTTTTTCTAATTTTGGCTAAATTCTAATCTGGGGCGATCTTTAGTCTTTTGTTCGTCTTCTGGTCAGAATTTTTGTCTGAATTTGGTATGAATATTAATCCGTGTTTTGATCAGAATTTAGGACTGGTGTTTTTGCTGGATCTGGGGTTTGGTTGGGATTGTGATAAGGTTTTTGATCTGATTTTTGGTTTAAAGGCTATGATCTTGTTATTTGTCTTATAAGCTGTGATAAAGTAAAAAATTTGTTATACTCCAAAAATTATCACAATATACAAAATATCACAATTAGAAAAATATCAGTTTCGAAAAACATTTGGAAAATCAAATTAATTTTATTTATTATTCATTTCATGAATCACGATTTGTGAGTGGAACTTGTAAGAAGAATTGTGTAAAAATATAAAAGTATTATTTTCATTCATGCATTCTACATACTCCCCTCTTGACAGATCCACCTCTTTCGATGAACATAAGTATGGGTACATGCGTGTTCATGTGTGATAGTTTTTATTTTATATGTGCGCATTTTGTTCTGCTTCGATAAATTTTTCATCAATTTTTTGTCAAAAGAAAAAGAAAAAATAAAAAATAAAACCGACAACTTTATGCTAAAGTGATTTTGTTTTTATCTAAAATATCTTCATATCACGCTATGATGGAACAAATAAAATAAATTTAATACATAAAAAAGGTTCGCATTTGTAATTTTAGAAAAAGTTTTATTTTACTTTATTTTATTATCAAAACTCATACTTGTTAATGTGGACTTGGTTATTAGGACTAAATGTGTAGAGGTCAAGTTGGCAGATTTTTCCCCCAAGTATGGAAAACTCTTATTGCTCAAGTGATAACTTCAATACATTTGGTGAAGGTTTAACATATGTTAAAAGTAAAAATAACTTTTAAATTTATAAAGTCATCTACAGTAATAAAAATTTAATTTCAGTGGAACCAGATTGAAAAATTCGTTGGACTTGTCAATGACATATGACATACGAAATGGCTCCTGGTATATGAATTCCAAAGACTTATACTTGTATATGTGAAACCAAGAAATATTTTCAAGGAAATATAAATTCAGATGTTATTCTTTTTGTTTTTGCCCAACCTAGTTTTAAACTTGTTAACAACATTATACTTAATTAGAGAAAAACTTTTATTAAAACCTCGTAGTGGATCGCTTACAGGCTCAGACCTAAATTCTCTGTAACTGAAGCAGGATGTTTTTCCACTAATAACAAAATGTGAAGAAGACCGATTCCTGCTTAATATTTAAATCTGCTGTGGAATATGATTTTATTCCCATTTTAATGCAAACACATCCCAATAGTATAAGCTTTCCTGTGTACTTTCCAGTGATTCTCTGGATTTTACTGCTAAACTTCTGTATATTGAAAGTGGTCGAGTGCTCAGATTTGTATTTCTTCGAAATTACTACCTCATCACTCTCATTTCACCAAATTAGTCTTCCATTTACGGTGAAGTTTGGTTTCAAACCATTCTTGGCAGCTTAAAAGATTTTAAGTTCAATGGAAATACTGGCGGTTATATTGTTGATTCGTAATGTGAATCACAGCACTAAGTATAAAATGTTCGACGCAACTGCAAGGGCAATTATGTGCTATCCTGCTCAAATCTGGGGCTGTCCACCGTATGATGATGTGGAAAAACTGATAAGATACTTCATTAAAAAAATTTTTACCTCCCAAAAAACACACCGAACTATGCAATTCACCTGGAAACAGGACTGCCAACACTCTATACCTACACGCTGCAACTGCACTTAGAGTATATATGTAAATAAAGTAATGAGTATGCCAACAGGCAGGTTAGCAAAAATCGTCGCATAACATCTGCTGGAAAACAGATAGCAATGCTTTCACCGATGGGATGAGCTTGCACACGAGTTCAGCGTCAACATAGCTTCTCACGACGTAGACACCTGGGCCATAACACATATGTGCTTCATTCGCAAGATGCATGACGTAGAACGGGAAAAGTTTGAAGCAGAGGCAAGAGAAAACTACGAAACTACGCGAAACTTATATAAGCAATTAAGCTATAATCTCGCCGAAAACAATTACTTTCAAAACAAACTGGGTGCTTACCCAATATGTAATCGTAATTGTTATGATTATCCTGTGATTTTGGGAGATTTTAATCTTGGGAATATCCAATGGATTTATTCTGATGATTTAAAACGCTTGATCCCTTCCAATCGAGTTAATGATTTGAATTCTGATTTCATTGATTCCATAATGTCACTGGGTCTGTTTCAATTGAATCACATAAAAAACTCATTAGCCAGAATTTTAGACCTAATATTTGTTTTTAACGATTGTGATGCCGTGTTATCTGAAACTGACTATCCAGTACCTATAAATAGCATTCACCATAAAGCTGTTGTTGTTAATATAAATGTATGTTAAAATGCCTAAAGTTACTCCGATTGAAGTCGATGTTTTTAAATTTAATTTTGTAAAGGCTGATTACGATGCAATTAATTCTTTTTTCTCTGATGTTAACTGGATTGCTATTTTTACTAATAACTTGCTTCTTAATTATACCTCATTCATCGAGGTCATCAATAAAGCATTTGTTAAATTTGTGCCAATTATTAAAGCTAAAAAGAGTAATAAGCCGTCTTGGTATAACAGTCGTTTGTCTAAACTCAAGAATTCACTTAATAAAATGATGAAGAAATGCAAATCTAATTCGGCATTCCGCGAAAAATTAACTCTCATTAGAAATGAGTATGAAACACTAAAAAAGTTCCTGTATTAGCAGCATTTATTGGAGATTGAATCTAATATTAAATCGAATTCGAAAGCCTTCTGGTCTTTCATGGATTTGTTAGTGGTAGATCCACAACAACCAATTTAACCCTCTTCTCTCATTATTTAAAAAATGAGATCGAGATGGGAAAACAGGTTGATGTAGTGTTCACTGACTTTGCCAAGGCTTTCGATAGAGTACAGCATAAGGTATTAATCAGAAAGCTCCAACTCATGGGCTTTCATTCCTCTATACTTAGGTGGTTGACAAACTACTTACTTGAACGTAAACAATTTGTTCGTTTGGGGAATAAGTGTTCAAAAATCATTTTAAATTACTCTGGGGTGCCGGAAAGTAGCCATTTTGGCCCGCTTTTGTTCGTCTTATTTATTAATGACCTTCCAAAATATATTCGGCATTCTAGTTGATTAATCTATGCTGATGATGTCAAAGTTTTTAAGGCAGTGTCCAGTGTTGAAGAATCCCGGTACCTTCAAGATGACATTGATAATATATACCAATGGTGTATTTTCAATAATCTCTTTTTTAATATTAGTAAATGCAACATTCTTACGTTCTCTCTGAGTAATAATAATTTATTGTATAACTATACCATAGAAAATACAGATCTCACTCGTCTAGATTCAAAAAAAGACTTAGGCATAATTTTTGATAGTAAAATTAGTTTTGCTGATCACTACAATTATATAATTTCTAAGACAAATGCCCTGATGGGCTTCACCCGCCGAAATTCAAACGAGTTTAAGGACCCATTCACTCTAAAGACAATATATGTTTCATTGGTTAGATCGGTTGTGGAGTATGGTTGCATAATCTGGGACTCTGCTTATACTTGTCACAACGAGAGGGTTGAGAAAATTCAAAAAAGATTTACTCGATTTGCTATATCAAAGCTTAACTGGAACTTCAATCCATCGTATTCTAGCCGTTGTGCTCTCTTGGGCTTAAAACATTTGATGACAAGAAGAAACTATTTTTAGGTATTATTTGCAAGGGATGTGCTCATGGGTCATATTGACTGTTCTCCCCTTCTTGCTCTTTTTAGCTTATATGCACCGGAAAGGCCAATTAGACAAAGGCAATTTTTCCACTTGGCATATAAAAGAATCAATTATGGTCGTAGTGAAACTGTTCACAAGTCGTGTGTTAAATTTAATAATATTTGCAATGTAATCGACCTCAGTGTGACAAGAGACTTTTTAAGTCAAATTTAATGAATTTATTGTAGCAAGGGTTTCAATTTTGTTTTATTAATTGTTATAAGTTACTGCTTTAGTTTTAAGTTTATATTTTTTTAACTTTAAATAATCTGATAGAAATTGTTTCGACAGATTAATAAATAAATAAATATCGCTTATCTTCAAAGCACGGGTAGAACTACTAGGCCTTAACTTTTCCCTCCACCGAAGCAACCAGGATGATAATTGCACGCTTTGCAACATGAGGGAACGAGGGGATTCCGTGCATTTCCTGCCAGTATGCCCTATACCAAGAGAGCTGAGAATTCTTTATTTCAATAGACCAACACTGACGCTACAAGTTTGCTCAGAAATGCTAAATGAGAAAAGCTGGAGGAACTTGGAAAAATACTTAGTAAATGCAAGGCAGTACAGGCGGAAAATAACATCAGGCGATTTTGAAATAATTATCATTTTGTAAATTAAAATTATGCACTATTGTAGTTTTGCTGTATGTACTTATATGACTGACGGCTCTGAGCCAAGCCATCTTTTATGATTTGTTCTTGAAAATTAAAAAATACTCAATAATTTGTTTTGTTAAATATTTCAATAATAAAGAACTACTACTACTACCACTACTACTACGACTTGCTGATTCGAAAGGCATTGAATATGAATCCACGAATCAACGAAGGAGCAATAGCAATAGGTGGTTTCGACCCTGTGATATTTTATGATCACAAACTCGGGCCTACAGAAAAACAAATCACTTTTCACTGGGCAAATACAATCTTGTTCTTGTTGTTGATGCTATCACAGGTAATGGAGTCAGCCGCTGACATCATACCTTATATTTCATTCATTCTAGAAGATTTTTTTAAAACCCTCTTGCATGCATATATGTTTATACATATACAAAATGTATGGCTACTTATTCGAAACACAAATGAAGCACACTCGCATGAGTGTGTACCGTTTTCCAATGTATTTTTCATTAATTTTGCAATATTCGATTTTACACTAGTTAGATGATCTTACTAGATATTGTAAGTAGATCAACTCTCTAATAGCTAGCAAACTTCCGCTTTATTCTACAATGAATAAAGACTAGTGAAGTTCACTTTTTTACATAGATTTTAATTAATATGTCACACATGTTGTCAGTCATCATTTATCAGCACAATGTGCATGCAAGTCATTACACATACAAATGCATACATACTATGAATGAATGTGCTCTAATAATTTTTTGATGAGAAACTTTTTTGCAAATTGAATGAACAACTCAAAGTGACAACATTTTAATTTTCTATGACAGTTTCGTTGAGCTTGTTGTTATTGTGAGTAAAATATTTTTTACACTTTCTTTTTGTTGTTTGTATGTAATGATGCCTCCAAATGAAATTCCCTTTTGAAAATTCTACACAATTTCGTATTTAAAATTGTTTTTTTTTTTTTTTTACAAAATATAGAACGAGAATAGGAAGCAGCCAGGCGAAGGAGGAAGAGGAGAAAAGACAGAAGCAGGTTTAAAGAGAAATTTGCCCCAATTGTGTCGTATTTTGATTTTGCATACAAAATGTCATTGTGGGGCATCAACGAACAAAAATTTCATATTGCACAAAAACACACAAACAAATGCATATGCAATTACATGCGTACATAGAAAAAATGAAATGAAATGAAAAATATTGTCTCACCACATTTCATGTAAAATGGTACACAAAAAAATTGTAAACGTTTCCTGGTATTGGTATTTTTATGTATGCTATTGTTGTTGTTACTGTCACAACAGTTGTTGTTATCACGTTGTAATATTTTTTTCTCAATTCAATTCGATGATGAAAAGGCGACAAAAGCTGAGGAAAATCAAATTTGAAAAATTTACTAGTGCGGACAATTTGATTCTACAATCTTTTTTTTGATTGATTCAATTTTCAGATGAGGAAAATTTCAACAAAAGTGTTAGGTCCATGATGATGCTCTAATATAAGGAAATATTCAGGTTTCACGTAATTTTTAACACTGTTGCTATGGAGTCCGCTTTGGAAGATTTTTTTAGATTGTTTTAAAGGCGATTGTTCATGAACATAGTAAGCAACACTTTTGGTTTCAACAAGAGGGCGCACCACCTCACACAGCTCGTGCCACAACCGATTTTTTTAAGCCATTGTTCCCCGGTCGGTTTATATCAAAAAATGATGATTTTAACTTGCTTCCACGCTCGCCAGATTTTACACCACCGGACTTTTTTTCTCTGGGGCTACTTGAAGTCGCCAGATGAACTTAAGGCCAACATCCGCCAGGAAGTAGCCACCATATCGGCCGAATCATTGGTCAAAACGATGGAAAATGCCCAAAAAGAGCATATTGGGCCGCCAAGGCCAAAGATGGTCATTTGCGCGATATCATTTACTAAAAAGTAGTTGAAACAAATCTTGAACTAAAACAAAAGATTATCCAAATAACAAAAAAAAATTTTTTTAATGTTTTTTTTTTATCAGAAACAAATGTTTACACTTTAAAGGCTTACCCCGTTTTTACCCCAGTTTACGAAAGTTTTTATGATGTGTAAACATGAACAAAAAAAGAAAAAAAAATATCCTCTCTTCATGGAATTAAAATCCCTAGAGTTTGAACTCTGAGGACAAGAATTTTTTTAAATGAACCCTCACGACATTTCCAAAAACATGCAGTAGTCATTTTTTGTAAATAGTAAAAGAAAATAAAATAAACTTTACATTTTTTAATCTACTTAACTACAATTTATACTGAATTTTTCTAATAATCGCAACAAGACTGTTTCATTTTCATCGATTTTTTTTTTTTAATTTACCGTCGAAAATGTTCCTATTACACTTAAGAGCGAATAACATAAAATTTAATATCCAAATATCTTTTGGTAGGTAGGTAGTTTTACTTTAACTTTCAACAAAGTACCATTTTTTTCACTTTCAACTAAATACAGTTTAAATGCGTAAAGATCATAATAATAAGTTTAAATGCCTAGAAAATTGTTTAAGCATTACTTTTCTGTGTCATTTGTAAAATAAAACCAACATTTACAGGGTGACAATCGTAAAGTGACGCACACATTTCCGCAGTTATTTTCAAAAGGACGTACTTCCATTAAGTACAATTAAGTGTTAACATTTCTGAATATATAAGCATTAATTTGAACCCCACCTCATTCAATATAACCTCCTTTAGCCTGCACACATGCCTTCAATCGATCCGGAAATCGTAGGACTGTTCGCCGCAGGACTTCCTGATCAATTTCAGTCCAGGCTTTCTCTTATGAATTTGTCAGCGACTCCAGACTGTGGTGTTGAGATGCACAAGCCTTACTCTCTAAAATACTCCAAATAGAGTAGTCCATTGGATTCAAGTCTGGGGAGTATGGTGGCCATTCTTGAGATGTTATGAGGCCAGAAAAATTGTCTTTTATCCATGTTTGCGTTAATTTTGCCATGTGGGAAGGTGCAGAATCTTGCTGGAAAGTCCAGTTTTCATTTCCAAATTTATCTTGGGCCCAGGGAAGAACATGCTCATTTAAAATGCTCCGATAAACAACCTGGTCAATTTTAACACCCTCTTCAACGAATATTAGAGGGGTTCTGGCATTAGCGGAAACTCCAGCCCATACCATAACGGAAGCTGGCTTTTGAACTCGGCCAACAGTCCTATTTTGTTGCGATGATGATGTTAGCCACATTCGGTCGTTTTGCGCATTGAAATGTTGTTCAACCGTGAAAATTTTTTCATCTGTAAACAAGATATTTTCAAAATTTTTTAACACGGAGGAGCGTAGCAACGCCTTGCATCTTTGCAGTCGCAAATCTTTCGTTTTTTGTGTCAGATCTTGAGCTTTTCGGAGCTTGTACGGCTTAAGATTAAGCTTTGATTTTGCAATGATTTGCACTGTTTCACGGTTTACTCCCACTTCCTTAGCGATTTTTCTCATTGAGCGCCTTGGATTTCGCTTGATTCGTTTACGAATTTTTTCTGTTAAACCAGTAGTGGCAACTGTTGAAAATTTTCCCCGGTCTCTATCTCCAAAACCCCCAGTTTCATTATATCGAATAATAGCTCGGTCTACCGTACGACTTGACAAATTTAAAGCCTTTGCAATTTGACGGCTACAATAATTTGCCAAATGAAATTTCATAATTTCACGACGAATATTTTCCTTGTCCATTTTTATGGAAATTTCAAAATGTAATAACAAAAATTCAAATGAAATTGAAAGCAAAGCCAATGATGAATGAATTTGCTTTTTAAATTAAAGTAACGGTAAATGGCAAAGCTTGCTGCAGAGTATTAAACTTGCGTCACTTTACAATTGTCACCCTGTAAACTAATCATCTATTTAATAATTAATGAATTTCATGTCTTGCCTTGCACAATAATAATTAAAATTTCTCTCATACTTACATACGAATAGAATTTTCTACATTCTTCAAGCTCTTCCTTACATATAAAATATGTTTTCCCATAAAATGACAGAAAACATTTAACACCGACATCCACACCCACACATATACACGAGCAGTGAATATCCCAACGGGAAAGGAAACGTTTCAAAGAATTTCTTTCACTACATTAGAGCACGTCCATATCACCACTAAACGCTCTCTCTTTAAAGGACGCCTAACTGAACTTTTACATTGCATACCATTAGAGGTCAGCGCCTTTTTTTGAAGCATTTTAGGAAGCTTAATTATGTGTAAATATATAATAATAAAATAAAAAATTGCTGTCCATCAAACACAACTGTCAAAGACAAAGTTCATCATTAAGGTGAGCAATATTTTCTACGACTAGTGCAGTATTTATAAGATATTTAAAATCTTGTTGTACTAGGTAATCCATTAAATTAAATGAATAAAATATTAAATCTTCTTATTTAAAGTTGTAAATTAACCATATGACAATTCAAAAGTATGCGAATCATTCATTGTTTTTTTTTTTATTAATTATTTCTATGCTTTCCCTCGTCTTCCTTGGAAGCACTATTTTTCATATTAGAAAGAGTTTTCAAGAAGCTTAATATTAGCTCTTATAATCTTTCTACTTGCTTATTTCCACTGCACAAGTTTACGCTTCTGACCTTCCCCGTTGAATAGTACTCAAAATTTTCTCGTTGGGATTACACAACCTCAATTCGTTTATATGGTATTGTAGAATATTTTCACTATCTTACCGACTCAATTCCGCTGAGACAAAATTACTATGCGGACTGTAACGTATTGGATCCTTGTACATGCTGCAAACAAGACGCTCCTTGCACAGCTCATCAGTGACACCAAGTTGCTCAACGATTTTATCGATTTTCACTAGAATCGGACTATAGAACGGATCGTAATTCTTTGGCATTAGAGGCTGAATGGTGTGCGTTTGGGGAATACATGAAAGAAAATAAATTGAATTAGTTTTTTGGTTTCGTTCACATTTAATATAATAGTAGAAATGAAAAATTTAAGTGTATGAAGAGAATATTACAAACCTGACCACCATCCTGTACAAATGGTTGCTTGTCTAGTATCTTTTGTTGTTGTGCTATTATGCGTTGTTCTGCTTGGATACGTATCGCTTCTTTAAGTTGTGCCGAGAGTTCAGGCTGAAATGAAATGAAAGTGTAATGAAAATAAATGCAAATGGAAAAGTTACAGATACATACAAAATAATATCTTAATATTTGTACAAAACATAATTGTGCGTAAAATTATTATTATATGTTTTTCTTGTACAAGAACAAAGCTGAAAATCTTGAATAGAATGTGTGAAAAAACTTACCCAAAACATTTGTTAAAGCAATTTTGCTAAAGTAAGCATGAACATGAACCAAGTGGGTGGCTTATAAAATAATTTTAGCTAAATCGCTAGGGCATTTGTTTTTTATAGTTTAATGCGGTTTACTTATTGTATGAGCGTAGTGTGAACATTTCTTTCTTTAGCTTGACCTTGAAGTAAAAGCGCTGGGATGAGAATCATATAACGTGGATGAGGGTAATTCGGATCGATGTATATAATTCGGATCGATTTTGTTTTCCTAATAACTTTCCTTTGGTATTTTTTAAAAATACGTCCTTTTTCCCCTTTCTAATAGTACAACACTTTGTTTAGAGAGTTTTTGTAGAATTTGAGTTCAAAATTTAGATAAACTTGAAAAATATTTTGAATTGTAGTCAAAAATGTTGCATTTTAAAATCAAAAATATTTTTTTTTTTATTAAAATATTAATTGAAATTAATAGCGTTTTTCAGAGTTATACCAATTTTGAAACCAAATTCATTATGAAATATATTTTTAAGTACTAGTTTGTGTTAAATGATTAGTATTTTTTTTATTCTAGACCACATTTTAATTTTTGATTATGTCAATATACTTATAAATTTTAATTCAGAAATTGCTTAGAATGATTCAAAGAAATGATTTCTTATATATTTCATTGTACATCAGCTCATGGGCATGGCTACGGACTACCGCATCCAGAGATTTATCATAAGGGGGTTAAAATTTGTTCATCCCTTTTAAATTTTTTTTTTTATTTGTAGCCAATGATTAAATGTATGAAATTCTTAACAGTAAGGGAGAGGAGAGTTAGAGAGGTGCTGGGGGGGGGGAGGTGGAAGTTGAGGAGGGGGGAGGTGGAAGTTGAGGAGGGAGGAGGTTAGGGTGGAATTGGAGTCGAGGTCAAGGGTATTTAACCCCAAATCCTTTCCCTTTTCCTACGCCCCTTAGGTCCGCTATTGCTCCTGTGTAAGATTGCACAGTCCCATACTTTTGTTTTTAGTGTATTCGCGTCTGTCGCCCAGCCACAGCCCTTCCCCTAATTTTGATACGCCCACAAGTAGGCCCATAATTGAGAATTAGTTCGGTGTGGAGCAAATAAGTCTCCATATCAAATTTTATTCATTTAGCTCGATATGACATTTGAAGATATTGGACTTTTGTGAAAATGCCACGCCCACTTTGAATTACGGTCGAATTTTATAGCGCACAACTTGACATACACACAAATCTCTACACCGAATTTCACTAAGATTTGCATAAGCAAAATACATAGATTTAGACAATAATTTGTATGTATGTGCGTTTATGTATTTACCCATGCATACATCAATTTTTTTTTATATATATATATATATATTTTCCCTAAACACCAAATTTATCTTTTGCATCTAAATAAACCACAAATTCAAGATAATTTGCTTTAAATTTTGGTGATTAACATGCAATCCATTTTTTTTTCGAAGGAATGTTACCTAAGTAACTATTGAAAAAAAAGTTAAGTTTTGTTTTTCTTGGTAGTTAAAAGCTTTAAAAGAGGAAAAAATATGCTTTAATTTTGTATTAAAACATTTTTTTTTCATAAATCTGTAATCCTTATTTTTAGCGCTCAAAGTTTCCCTCGCAAAAATCGATCCGAATTACCCTCACTTGCGTTATGTAGGATTATTTAAAATTAATTTAATTGCCAACCAACCATCTCTACATATATATATAATTCATGGCCAACGATCAAAATGTATACGTTTTTCATCTGCAAGGAGGAGCGAGGGGCTTAACCCCAATATTGTGCTCGCTAAAGAAACCATCAGTTGCGCAGATTATCGAGCTATCTTTGCTTCTGAAACGTCAGTTCGACCATCAGAGAGGTAATGAAGTCAAGTCAGCTTACCATTTCATTTCAGTTTAGTGCATCACAGAGGACTTATCAATTAACCTAGAAAAATGTCTTGTTCTCTTGCATTAGACAAAGAACTTATTAGAATACCTTAAAAAAAAGAAGCATTTTTGGAGCTTTCTGGGTAAAAACTTGAAAAGCGTTTCCTTAATGCGAACATATACCTTCTTTCTATCAAGCCTATGTTTTTGAAGTATTATGGTTTAAATCAGTGTCAACTCTGACTATTTTTAATTCTTTTTTTTTGTTTGTATTATAAATGCATAAATATTCTCCGAATATTCTATATCTGTCAGTTGACTTCAGTAGCTTTACAAGGTTTAAGGTTACCTTAAAGAGGAGACTCAAAAAATGTAGTTTCCTCAATTTCCTCCTTCCAGAAGATGTTATTGTTTGAAAACTTCGTTGGTTTTAATTCTATAAAGATATCAGATTACAATGGCAAATATGATTGAACCAATAAGTCTTTGTGGAAAGAGACAATGGTACGAATAAAATAAGGGGGTAATTAAGTTTTTTGAGTAGCCTCTTTACGGCTACCTAGATCCTTGTGGGCATACGTATGAAGTGAGCTGAAAAAAAAATTTGGAAGTTAAAGCGAATAAAGTTCTTGTAAAAAAAAAGTTCCTGTTGAAGTTAATCGACGTGGAATTGCTCATTTAAATTAATACGATTTGAGTATAATATAGGATTCCAGTTAGCAGTTTCAACTGCATACAAGTCTATTCCTAGCAATCTGGTTTATAATTTTTCAACTCCTAGCATGAAAAATAACTTTTGTAAAGCACCAAATCTAAATCAGACAAACTGAAAATTAGGTTCATGTTTCAATAGTGAATTTCGTTCTAACATTCGAACAAATTTTTATGTAACATTACCACACCAACAATAATAATAATTCTCAAAATTCTTGTAAATTTTTGTTCAATACTTTCAATACCTAATGTAATAAATATTCATGTGAACCACGAAACATTTTTTTATAATTGAAGTTTTGCTTTTGCAAACAGTACCTAATCACTGTTTTCAATAAAGCTATTTATAACTTGTTTTCCAGTTATTTGTTTTCAATACCAATATTATTTACCAGAAATAACTGAAAATAAATCCAATTAGTTTTTATGTAACAGTTTAATACAATTGTATAATTATGTTGTTATATCAGTGCAAAAAATACAAACAGTCATGACCAACGATAACAACAACAAATAACAATGTGAAAAATGCAAAACTGGTGCAATAAAATTTTCCTATATATGTTTGTACCTACCAGCGATGCCAACTTGTGGGGAATTCCCCGATTTGCGGGGATTATTACTTGCTGCGGGGAATGAGCTGTTTTTTGCGGGGAATTCGAAGTCGTTCAGGTTTTAGTAATTAAAGTCTGTAGAATATTTGTTGTCAAATTTTATGTAATGTAAAACGTTTAACTTATGAACTATTTCATATTTTGGGTCTTAGAATCTTCAGCTATTCTTAAGCTGGCCCTGCAATTTATTGGTTTGGAGAAATCGATTTTTAAAAAAGTGAGCTATTTGAAAGTATTATATTTCGAAAGTATTTTGTAAAAATTCCAGAGAACGCAGAGTGCTTTCGTAGATATAGACGATTATAGCGGCGAGTGTCAGTCAGGCCAAAACAGTCGCGCGGCTCTTCGACTTCCTTTTCGGCCGTTCAGAAAGGCTTAACTATACCTTCGTCCAGCACCTCCTGATTAACTCTTAATCATTGCTGACTAATCTGTAACTTTACAAATTACGGTCAGCCATCATAAAGAAGATGAAGTATATTTTATATGTTAAAAACCGATAGTCAAAACTTTGAACCCGTTTTTCTCAAAACAAAGTTTTTGCCATTTTTTATTTGAGTCAAAAGAAATCCCATGTCATCTCCTTTGAGAACTGTAATGTCCAAAAGTGGGCTTATGCTTAAATGTTAAGAATTGCGGAGTCAGAAAGTACGTTTCTATTAATATACCAGTCCCATAAAAATTTGTTAAGTTTTGGACCGAGGAAGCTCTGGGTCGCTTTAAAATAACACTCACTGAGGTCAATTTCGTTTTTGTAAAATATTTAAGTGCGTGTAGCGCTGTTATAGTATGAAATTATACCAATGCGGGGAATTAGATTGAAAATCGGGGAATTTCTCGAGGGTTATCGGGGAGAGAGAAAAAATGAGTTGGCATCCCTGGTACCTACACTCAAATTTTACATTCGAATATTGTATTCAAATATTTATAGCAATTTTTATGCTATACATAGAATGCAAACTACGAAATGAAATTTGCATATTAAATTGCAACAACTTCGTCCATAATTCTGTACATTATTGTTATTGTCGATGCATTTGCTTTGCATTCTATTTGGTGCCGATATTTATTTCAGACCAAAGGCTGCAATTATGGTAAAATTGCCACAGGAATTTCGCATTTCATTGCACATTGAAAGAGACAATGCAACGATTGGACTGCAATTTGATTGCATTTTGGCTGCTGTCTGCTGCTTGGGGCAGTGGCGCTGCCACTAAATCCTTTTATTTTGTATAGAAAATTATATTCATGTGCATCTTCTGCATGATTTACCTATAATTTAATTATATTATGAAAGCCAATTAGAGGAAAAATGGTGATAATAATTTTACATTGCACAGGCACAGATGCGAATGCAGAAAAAATGTAAAGGAAGTTTTTATAGAAAAAAAAAAATGTCCATAGACACATATCATTATCGATTAGCATCGAGTTTACGGGTCACCTTTCCAGTTCACTTGAAAATGCTAGAATAGCTTCTTTTACATAGTAACATAATTTAATAGTAACATAAACTAATCCAGAAAAAAATTTACGAGAAATGCCAAAAATTTTTACAAACTGCATTTAAATTATCTAATTATAAAAATAAAATTATATTTTGAGGTATCATAAATCAGACGTCCTCGATTGTCTAGTGGATAGTGCACTAGACTTTCATTCAGAAGGTTGCGGGTTCGATTCCCATCTTGGTATGGTGGTTAATTCTCATAAACTTATTTTATTCACTATCGATATGAAGTGGTGGATGAGAATTATAAGAATGTTTACAAGTACACACCTTGGTTGGTAATGGCAAAACCACCGAGCTGATAAAAAATTGCCACACAGCCGTTCGGAATCGGCGTTAAACTGTAGGTCCTACCATCGCCACTGTGGTCTAGTAGCAGAATGCCAGACTCTTATCTCTGGAGACCTTAGTTCGATTCTCGGCTTAGGTATGTTTCTTATCTATCTTTCTTTCTCTCTGCCTTTCTTTCTTTCTTGGGGCTTTGGTACAATAGATCTTATAGGTCGCAGTGCCTGACTTTCGAGTCGTCCTCTTTCAAATAATAATCATAAATCAAGTTCCTCGAATTTCAGTATTTCCTTTTCAACGTCCATAACTAGCCGTCTTAGATATAGGTCCCATATGCAAAAAAAAATTTGTTGCTACCACCTGCCAAAATACTTTGTCTCTAGTAATAAACTGTCGTTTGCTGGATAGTTTTGAAAAAAAAAGAAGAAATTATTCCCCCTTGCGTATTGCCCATGAATTTAAAATACATGTCGTCGCCTGAGAACTGATTTAGCGTATAGGTATACGAATTTGTACACATATACGCCAAATCAATTCTCAGGAGACGATGTAGCATATAGATGAGACTCCAAATTTCATGTAAATATGTATGTACAATGTACATACACTTAGCTACATAAGTGAACATACGGTACAATTTTTCGATTTTTTTAAGCAATAATTAAAATGTAAAAATTTCTTTTTGTTATTTAGCTTTTTTTACACTGATAACAACAGCAAACAAAACCAAATCCTATTAGTTTAGCATGTAAAAAGAAGGAAAAACGGAACCCATATATAATAAAATCTCACAAAACTACAAGAAACCTAAGCTTGTCTATGCCGTCTCGTCTATCAGAGACCGCTAAAGCTAATTTTGGCAATACATAATATTAAGCTTTAATTTTTTTTTTACATTTTAGCTATTGTCCTATTTATTAATTTTCTTAGTTTACAATGATTAATAAAATAAAACTACATAGAAAAATTTTTTAAATATACGTTAAACAATCGAATTGAAAGAAAATTGTATGTTGACTTATGTGGCTAAGTGTATTTGTATAAATAAGCATTATAAAATTGGTGCAACAATTGACGTGAATGTTTTTCTATGTAGCTTGTGAAAATATTTCTTTTTTACTTGATAAATGTTTTTCTTTTTCTGGAATTTGTTAAATGTTAAATGAAAATTTTCAATGCAGCAACATGCAAATTGTATGCTAAGCAAAAACAAATAACTCTTGATAAATTTTGTAATGTCAATTTTGATATTTTTTAAAGTTGGCTGAATATTGTAAACAAAAAATGTTATTTTTACAGCTATTTCATGTACTTTTTTTTTTGAGTGTGGTGATGGGAACATTGAGAAAAATTAAATATCTGATTCAATTGCAGGTTGAGATTCCTCTCAATGGATTTCATATCCAAAACATGTTCCCATTTCGCTTGTGATAGCATGCACACATGAAAAATAATCAAAAGGTTCTGAACTTTTTTAATCCTGAACCAACTACCTGACTATCAGGGCCTAAACTGAAGTAGTAACATTAACTACTGTCAGTACAAGTCACTGACCAATAGATATCTAATTGTTAGGTCATTGCTTCCGTCTACTGAGAAAACTGAACAAAAATTTTATAGTATACTTCAGGGAATTTATCAAGTTCATAAATTAAATATGTAGTTCCAAAAATATACCATAATGGATATTCGAGTTATGTGTTATATGCCAAATCCATTTTCCCATTCCCACCCACATTTGTTATACTAGCAAAACAGCTATTGAGAGAAATATATTGTTTAAATATTAATACTGCGTAGTTTATAATTTATATGCAAATACTATGAAAGTAGGAAAAAATAATCAGCTAATTTATTATTTGAGAAGTAGATAATCAAAGCTGATAATTGTAAATCCGCGTTCTGATCTGAGAATCCTTTCAAGTTTATTCACTGTCTATTGAAAACTAAGAGAAAATATACAGGATCTGGAAATAAAACCAATTAGAAAAGGAAGAAGAAATGCAATACGTTTTAATTAAAACACACACATTTATTTACATACGTGTATGTCGATAAGTTTAACTCTTTCATACTCAATGTTGCGTATATGCAACACATTTATGTGGCATTTTTGCATACAGTTCTGTTAGGTATTCTGCACGTTTGCTGATTGCCGAATATTTTAATTTTCTTAAGTCATTTTTTTTAATGTTTTGTCTTTAAAGTCCAGCAAAAAACCGAAGTGAAAAATTTTTAGTAAAATCTTTTAAATTTTTTAAAAAATAATGCGTTTAATTATGAGGCAATAAGGAATAATAGCTAAACTCAAAAGTCGAATAAAAACCTGCTGTGTATTTTTTTTATAAATCCCAAAATGTTGAAAGTTTCTGAAAATTTTTTGCAATTTAGCAGTTTCCATAGTTTTTTATTAATTAAACTCCAATAAATATTTAAGAACTTTCAATATTTTTGGTTTTATAATGAAAAATACGCAAAAGGTTTTTAGTCGACTTTTGAGTTTAGCTGTTATTCCTTATTGCCAAAGAAATTTTCTTTATTATTTTGTTTACAAAAGATAAGAGAATATGAAACCCAAAAAATTGGAGGAATCGGATTATCCAATGGTTGTTTACAGCTCCATAGCTATTTTTTTAACCTTTAATTAAAGACAAACAAATCATTATAGAAGCATGAAATTTGGTGTCATGATTATGGAAAACCTAAGTAACCATAATTTCAAAACAAAAGGTTTCTATCAAGCCTCATTAAAATTCAGGCGTCAAAGGGTTAAGCTAAAAGTTGTGTACATATGTACAACAATTTTCCCAATTCATTTTAAAATATCATATACAAAGTGCAAACATTAGCAACGCATAGCTAGAAGGTAAAACTTAAAGGCAGCCTGAGAAACAAGAAACAGTTACACAAATAGACAAGTGTAGCTATAGATGAAGAGGCAGTTAAACAGGCATGTGTGAATAGTTGCATCGTTGATTACTGCAACACATACACACTCACACATATATATATGCAACAAAAGAAGCAATAACAATGACGTTTATGTGCCACGCTGCGTTTATTGTCATTGTAAACACAAATTGCACACACGAGCTAACATACAGAAAATATGCATATGTATGTGTGCTGAGTGCATGCAAGCGTATGCGTATGTGTAACAAAATGCCGGCGCAAGTTTACCATACACTTCCACATCATAGTCAAAATCAACATCAACGTCAACATCACTGACACACTTTCGCTAAATAGTCATGTTGCTTGTTGCTGTTGCTGCCACCTCTTGCTTTTTGTTGCTGTTATTTGTCCACAACACAAATTGCTGTTATTGCACTTGAGTGTGGTGGTTTTTGTTATTGCGCATGCTGTTTTTGTTTGGTTTACCTTGCACTTGTGTGGGGTTTTTGATGACTGGCTGTTGCTTGATATGCTGATATATCTTAGTTGGCTTTCAGTGGCATGCTAATTATGATGCAGAATAATTAAACTCAACACGTATTTTTATTTGGTTTTTGCCATTGTTTAAGGTTTCGATTTTTTATTGTATTATTTTAATACACTTTCAAATTATTGTTAATACTAATTTGTTTAGTTTAATTTTAATATTAGCTAAACATTTGTTGTATAAAACGGAAACAACAGCAGTAAAAATTGCGATGGTGAACGTTCAAACTAAACTCAAAGTGAAGGTGGTATGCATGTAGTTTTAATTAATTGCAAGAAAACACGCTAGGCAACAAGTTTTAGCGCAATTTTTCTTTTAATGACAGAAAATGTTTTGGTTGCTGATGTTGTCGTTAGTGTTGTAGTTGCTATTGACGCCGGTATGTCTTTGTAGTGTTCAGATTATTAATAACCTCTTAATTTATTTAGTTAGTTATATTTATGCATGCATGTGGTAGACGAAGTTTTAATTTAAGTGATTTTTCATTACAATATTTTATTTATTATTAAAGTGAAAATTTGTTGAAAGAAAATTTGTTTTCGAAATGTAGCAATTAAATCTTTTTTTGTACTTATGTTATTTATTTATGCTTGATTAATAAAAAAAATTACATTAAAATTAATATGTGGGCATGTAAACTTTAATTAGTATGTATTTAGTATGAGAGAAAGTTCAAAAGTATTGAATATGGCGCGAATATTCAATATTCCTTATTAAATATTACCATAAAATAATCACGAAATAATATTAAAATAATAAATAATTAAAAATGTGTCGTTAAATCGTCGAAACTCATATATATTTTATTTATTTTTTTTACTTTGCCAGTTTGTTTCATTATGGAAACTTTTGAAATATTCAATGAATTATATATGACCCTAACTTAATGGAAAAAGGCTTAAGGCTTTTATATTTTTTAATTAAATTGATTACAATGTGTACCAACATTTCTATTTTCCTCGTTTAGTTTACGGTAACACTTTGCCTTTTTTTCACATGCTTTTATCTTAACTTTAGTCGATGATAAACTGAATTGCATATTATATTAAGAAATTGCAAGCGATCACGATTGTGGAGATTAAAAAGTCATAAGAATATTTAAATAATTAATGTGCTTCCAAGTAATGGCTTGCGCTGTACGACGGCAAATCCACTGACGGGTATTAAAAAACTGATCCGTTGCCGTCGTAAAATTCGTTCGAGTAAATACAATTGCGATGGACGACGGTGATCAGCTGCCATTTTCTATTTACAGACAATTTATTAAAGGTTTTTGTTTGTGAGTAAGTACTCATTAATTGTTAAAAAAAAATCAGCCATCACGATTCACAGACTAGTGAAAATAATAAAAGTTATTTCCATAACGAATTCGAACAATAATAAGCTGACAATATGCTGATTCGATATGCAACACTGTGCAGTGACTCTTCGATGGGGAAAATATAAATGAATCTAAGCTGGTGGGCACCTGTTGGCGGAAAATTCAAGCCGGCACAACTCGGTGCTATTTCATACGATTAATGGGGGAAGGCCATTGGGACAGGTCACATTTTTTTTATCTTAAATTAAAGTTTATATATTCAAAAATATGTGTACAAAATTTCAAGTCAAAAATTCCAAAAATTGCTTGAGTTACAGTCATTTTAATGATAGTAAGTAGACCGACCGAAGTAAATGGACTGAAAACTTTAAATGCGTTTTTCGCGTCGCGTCGATAACTCGATCATATATTAACCGATTTTCAATTTATTCGTTTTGTTTATCTTTGTAGTGGCTATCGTTGAACGTAGCCGATTTTCAAATTTTTAATTTGTACTATTTTTTAAGCTCTTTTGAAACAGAAAAAGGGTCGAAAATAAGAAAAAATTTTCAATCAGTCGCCATTTTGTGGAAAATAAAAACAAATTTCTGAAAATCACTCATTTTCCCAGCCGTCACAGTGGCCTTCTCTCTTAAGTGTATTGCAGGTACCCATCGGTGGGTTTCCCGTCGCCACAATTGTGTTTAAGGCATAAAGCAGAGTATAAGTAGACGATAGATTTAACATGTGTCGACAATTGATGTGGTTGGATGCTAGTTAAATTATAGTTTTGTCTCATAGTACAACATATGACAAGCTGCATGTTGAGGTGCACTAAGTGTGCACACTTGTTGTATCGTTTCCGCCTAATTTGACAATTTCCATCGTTTCTCTCTCCACCACTTTATCTGTTTCATTATTTTGAAAATTACTCGATTCTAAGCTACCTTAAAAATTTCTCTTGTTCTAGAATATCAAAAGTATAGAGTAAAATATGGGAAACAAATTACATTAGTTACCTATAAAAACCTTCAACAATTAAAATTAAGTTCTGCTCTAGCTGATCTGAAAAGAATCGTCTTTTGTAACTTGTTGGACAATACAACAAACAGTACCCACGAAAAAATTTTGCGATTTTGGAGAGTACATTGCGACTTAAAAGATCTATTCTGTCCAATCACTTATAATATCATTAGATATTTTTGCCAGTATTTACTTTAAGTTTACAATAACTACACTGTTCAACAGTCAAAAATGAGCAGAGACGGGACAAGTGCACTTAGGGTAATGGGGGTCGCTGAGTCCGAATCGGTGTCCGTTTTGTTTTGCTACGTCACAATTTTTTTTAATTGACATCAAAATTTTTAAAATTGAAAAAAAAAAAAATTAAAATGCAGTTCATATTTTTTTCCATCAAAACATCGATTTTTACAAAAAAAATGCTAAGATTTTTTTTATTTTTTCACTTTAAAATTTTTTTTAGGGTACAGCTAGGCATTACTGGGTTAAGCTAACAACGAGTGAAAAGTGAACGATGATAACGAGGATTGAAAATAAAAATTTTAAAATTAAAAAATAAAAAAAATCGAAAATTTTTTTTTTGTATAAATGGATGTTTTGATAAAAAAAAAATGGGAACTGCATTTTTAATTTTTTTTTTTTTCAATTTTCAATTTTAAAAATTTAGATGTCAATAAAAAAATTGAGACGTAGCAGAGCAAAACGGTCCACGGGTTCAGACTCAGCGACCCTCCATCACCCTAAGTGCATTTGTCGCGTCTCTACTCGTTTTCAAAAGTTTACATTTGTAGAACAGTGCTTTTATTTAAGATTCGAATCAGAATTTCATGGTCCTTGTTGTTGAATATCCAATTACATTTTTTGGCTTTTAAAATTGTGAATGAATATTAATGTACCTTCTTTACTTTAGGTACAATGGAATTGTATCGTGATTTATTTAAAATACAACGCTGTGAAACAATGCTATATAAGAAATATGCATGAGAATTGGACAGTGGTTTTCGGACTGTTAGCGTCGATATCCTAAGCAATAATAATTTTATATTAATTTTATTTACCCTCTTCTTTCGAAATTTAATATAATTAATTAATAATATTTGAACACCTGGTCGTCAAATATAGTGAAAAGTGACGGTTTTTATACCTTTTTAAGAACGAAAAATCTATGATTGGGTAACATTATAAAATAAATAACTGTAATAAATAAATATCACTTAAACATTCTTCTTGCCTTTGAGTGTAATGATGAGAAATACATGTATTTGTTATTATTGATTAATTTTTGTTAATTCATTGCAATTATGAATAATTGTAATAATTTTCATGTGTGTTCTTGCACAAGTGTTTCAAGATTCAATAAATTGAACTTGAAAGTAGAATTAAACACAAATTCACTATTATTTGGAAACAGTAAACCGGCGATCCATAGTACCATTATATTAATATATTTTCGTAAAGAAATGGCACTTCTGTACCTACAAATGTATAGTTTTTGCAATTTAGAAGCTTCCTCTCCATTCCTCTAATTCTTACATAAGCCAAGGCAAGTGTCTTAATTGAGCAGAAATACTAATTATAATTAGAAGACTATTTTGTATATTGTTTTGTGAAGTCTGCAAAGATATTATTTTTATAAACATTTTAGAGTTTATTGAACTTTTGTTCGACTATAGAAAATATGTAAAACGATATTGGATTTAATACATTTATAAAAATAATTAATGTGTTGCCTTTAGGGCTCACAAAAATATTTAAAATTTGCATAACTGAGACAGTAAACCTTTAATCTCTGAAGTAGAAGCAAATGCATGTACTCTTGCAGTATGGGTAAAATTAATGAACTTTTTTGTCGTTTTGACAGCTTGAAATCTTTTGATTAAATATAAAAATAAATATATAATGATACTAGCAAAAGTTCACTAAGTTGATAGTATTTTATTAATTTTTCAATAATATTGTGATATTTCATTTAAAATTTCAAGAAGATTGGTAACAATTAAGACGAGAAAAATAAAATTAGTAATGTAAGGTAATGGCTAAACTTTTAGCTACACTAACCAATTCGAAGAGACTTCAAAAGCAATGGAAAAGCAACTAAAAAAGAAACAGACAACTACTACTATTATGGCACAACAACCCATGGGAGCATTCCCCGAGCTTTTCGCATCCATTCATATTGTGGGAATTATATTTATACACAAACAGAAAAGATCTACAATCTTTTACCGCATACGAACTACTTCGCCGTTTTTTTCATAGCTTTTCATAGGCAATGTTTATTCTTGGGGGCTAGACATTGCCAGTCAAGGGGTGGTGCTGTGTAGAAAAATTTTTATTTTCTACTTTTGATTGTTTAATCGTGACGAGATTTGAACCCGGGCATCTCTGCGTAGTAATCCAACATGCTAACCACTAGACTACGACGAATACTAAAAACGCTGACAACGATATTAGCTTTCTACAATTTTATTTTATGAACTAACACCAAGAAGGGAGCATAATGAAAATAAAACCGGATAAAATAATACAATCGGTCCAGTAAATATTCAAAAGTTTTTGCACCAATAGGTGGCTACTTTTATATGGTTTATATATCACGGATATTTATGTCTAATGGCATCATGTTTAAATATTCTTCTATGATCAATTGATGATCTGCAGATATCGAAAGGTTAAAACTCACACTACTCTCACTAAGATCATTTTTTATTTTTAGGAATCCCAATCAAATCTCAAAATCTGACCGTTAAGAAAAAATTCAAACTCTGCATTCGAGTTTTCTAAGAGGTTTTGACCCCTCCCCCTGGTCATAACCACGCCTCCTCCCCCCGCTTCCGCCTCTCGACGAAAAATATCTGTTTATGAGCACTTCAGTGAATAGCTCTAAGTCCCACAATGTTGGGAGACTACGTATGGTTCCTCACAAAAGAAACGGATACCAAAAGCAACCGAAGACATAGCAAGAGACACAACTATTTCTAACGTATATTAATAATACAAAAACACCACAAAAAAAGGCAGAAAATGCATTGAAAATATTAAAACTCAATAAATTGTCGAAAAAAATTAATATATTCAGTGAAGGTGGGATTTAGATTTATTCATTCAATCAACTTTGTTATTTTTTGGTCGATTTTTTTTTTTGGCTGGTCTTATTTTTTTGTGCACAAGTATCAGCTTTACGTATATGTAGAAAAACCAGAAGTTTTTCTTTATTTTTCCGTGGCCATAAATCAGCTATAAAATTTGAAAATCCACAAAAAAGCACCTCTCATTGAATGTAAATGGAAAAAAATTTATTTTATAAACTAGTGTGATTTTGAATTCATCTGTATTTCATAGTATAAAATCGACGTTATGTCACGCTGTAGGGTCAAAAAACACCTATCGAACTTGGGTCTAGCACAAGACGATACGTGCCGAATATGTAACGAGGAGGAAGAAACAGCAGAACATATTTTATGCCACTGTGAAGGTCTAATGAGGACCCGACTTCGTTACTTGGGAAACTCTATCCTACAACCGCAAGACATTGCGGATTGTTCTCCTAAAGAGATATTAAATTTCCTTAAAGGAAATAAACTCATAGGAGAACTATAAACACAATAAGTCTTTGAGGTATATCACAATAGTCCCTAGATGGCCGCAGTGATCTGGGAAATTATTGCCCACCTCCGTATTAATCTAATTTAATCTATGTCACGCTGTCGATGAACCTTCCCTCCTCCATGTGTAACACTTCATGTTATCAAAAATTTAAAAAAAAAGTTAAAAAAATGCCAAAATATCAGAAACTTCCAAAAAAGTTTGAAATTAGCCTCCAAAAAGGGATTAAACAAACTTATTAACTTTATTTTCAATACAAAAACTCAAAAATAAAATATTCTGATTGGAATATGGATTTTCATATCAACCAATTGTATATTGTTATTTATTTATTTTAATGTATTTCGTTCGCTCGGTTTTTTTTTGAAATTGGGTTGCCAGAGCTGAAAGAATCATTTTAAGCATGCAGCAAAATTGGAAAATGATTGAAAATGGATGAATAATATTATAGTAACTACCCAAAGACGCTTAAGTAATCACAGAAGCCTTCCTGTTCTGAGATTTTGTGAAAAAATTCAATCTTTTTCGCCTCTGCCAGAGCTGATAACCAGAGTTTTGAGAGCGACGATATGTGACCGACCTTTAATCACCTTGCGACTGGAATGCTGAAATCCAAATGTTGACTTCAATGTGCACAGACCAAATAGTAAACATATTTCATGTCTATGCTAACATTTGTTTCTTTCAGAGGCAAATTTTTCTGAGTTCTAGATTTGGATTATAAAGCTTTTCAAAATCATATTACAGTCACAGAAAACAATCTGTTGGAAAGAGTTCCAACTAATGCATTTGCTGATGTTTTGCTGTTATGTTTTCTTATTTATATTTTCAAATTGCTATAAAATTAGCATACATTTAATCTGTTCTATTAAAAGCATTTATTCAAGTCTAGTACTTGTAATAAAATATGTTAACTTTAAGCTTTTATCTTTATAATTCTATGCTTGCTATTTCCTTGTGGCAACGGCTATAAAAGCCACCCATTTATTAGTTTTTACTAAGTCTCTTTACTACAACTCTAATAATTACACTCGTGAATCCGAATCGCCTCAACGCACCAATGTGAGATTGATTTTCTATTTATTAATAAAATCATTTTAATCGTTAGTAATTTAACACAATCCCTGAAAATCAGAAACCCGCATACCTAATATACATTTATTTAGGCAAGTTTTCTTGTGATTTAATTTCTGATTAATTTTCTTTACAGAAAAATATTTATTTCCCCCCGATTGTTGTCCTATGCTTAAAAAGTCTATCATCTTCAATTTATGATTTGCATAGATAAGATTAATAGTATTCTAAGCTAAATCTTCTTTAAATAAGTAAAAGATTCAACAATGCCACACAAACTTGAGTTTCAGCTTACATTAAATATAACAAAAATAACAAATTCACGCAAGCAGCAACTAAATGCTTAAATTTAATAGGTACCAAAGTAAAAAATAAACAAATTGCTATTGTCATTTATTATTTAATTATGAATTCAATTTCCAACATTTTTACTTTATATTTGCATTAGCGCTTACAAAAACAAAAAAAAATTAAATTGTATTTTCTTGGTTTATTGTTTTTACTTAAATCACTTTAATGCACGCCACACGAGCCCATTTTGCCATAATTTCTAACATTCCAAGTAGTAAGCATGCTACCATATCTATGTATGTTTATACAGACATACAGACTAATATACATACATACACCGACTAAATACTTCGCACTTACTATATTTTCCTAACAATTCATAAAACTTTCTTTTCATACCAAACACAAACAAATATTAACACTTTCTTCTACATATAGTATTTCCTCAACTTCTTCTCTGCTTCTTGTTTTCATTGATGTTGTGCTATACAATTTTAGTTTATAAGAACTCAAATTGCTTTGTAGCTTTTATGATCTTTGCACATTTTATGATGTCTGTGTAGCGTGTAACGTCAGCTGCAATTATTTATTATTAATTTTTCTTTTTTTTTAGTTAACTAGTAATAAAAACATTTTATTGACAACAAATTGTCAATAAGTTATGTCAATAATATTAATTGCAGTAAGGTGTGCATTGTCACTCTATAGTGAAAATTAAATTAAAAACAAAATTTATATTTTTATTTAATAATAATATTTATTTATTTGTATTTCAACCTCTTCTTTTATGTACACATAAATAATGTGTTGTTAATTTATGTGCACGTTTATTGTTGACTTGTGTTTGTATCTTTACTGTGTGTGAAATTTATGTGCATTTAAAAGATTTTTGTACAAGCATATGCTATTTAAATAAAATCTTCACAAATCTGCTTAGTTTCTATTTAAATTTGTTTGGGTTACCATGGCGTATGAGTATCATCAATTTTCAATGCACTTACAAGCACGTGCTATTTATTTAAAAATACTTGCTAAATTTGCGACATAATTAATTGCTTTTTCTCAAATTCATTATTTGATTGCTGTTACAATACGTTTTTAATTTCATACTTTTAATTAGCGTTCAATGTTCTAATAAACTATACACCTACATTTATTTAATTGCTCTATTTATGTATATACATGTAGCGCACGTTTGAAATCTGTACGTGAATACACACCTACACTATAATAAATTTATACATACTGCGTATATATATTTGAATTTTGTATTTAATTAAAAACTTTTCATTATTTCCCATGACAATTAAAACTTCGCACAATTTAAAACGTATTCATTCAATTTTAAAATCACGTAGTCAAAACAACAGCAGCGCCATCTTTATTAATGCGCCCCCTCGCTGTCTAGATTGTAGTCTACTAAATAAATCAACAGAGCAATATGAAAATATTCCACTATACACAAGCATTTACATACGTACAAACATCACAGTCAATCTTTATAAATTCGAAAGCCATCGAATTATCATAAAAATAATTGAAATAATATATGTGCACACGAAAGTATGCTCATGATATGTATATTATTATTTATAAATCTGTCAAAAACATATACTAAAATTTTAAAGTACCACATTTGTTCACTGAATTTATATACATATATCTAAACGAATTTGTTGACAAAATTTGTATGTTCTCTTTTAATTTGTTGTCGCTCATACGCGCTGTGGTACACCAGCAGCAGCGCTTATTGTTGCCACAAGCGTAGTGTATTATTTAAATTTAGTTTGGAATAATAAATTCTGTTTTATTTATTTGAAAATTAAGGTTAATTCTTTGATAATAATTTTTCATAAACATAATAAAACTGACAGAAAATATACATTCATAAATAACTTTGTCGCTCTTAGCTATGTAAATATAATTTATGTATACTTGGCTAATGTTTTGTGTTAGAACACCTAAAAAGTATTAATCAAAATAATTGTTGCCTCCGGTCTGGTCGTGATTGTGGAGTATCAAAATCTTCAGGCCATAAGTTATAAAAATTTTAAACTTCGATTCGGACCTATGTGAAAAATTTAATGGCTTGAGTGCTGTTTTCTCTTGTGTTGAAGGACTCTCCGGCAAAATAAAAAATGCGGGGAACTTACTTTAAAGGAAAATAATTGTATATAAATAGTTTTCAAATCGATTAGTATTTGAGCTTCGCTTATCAAGATTTAAATTTGGACTTCAGTATCAATAACAGAGAACATAAAATTAATACTTTTTGAGTACCGAAATGATGGTTAGATAACTTTTTGATTAGATTAGTTCCTCGGAAGTAACATATTAACTGCTACGTTTTAATTTCGCCCCAAGTTACAAAATTCCCTCCTGGCCCGCAAAACTGAACATTTTTAGAGCAAAAAACTTTTCAGTTTGTTCTATTTATATTGTGTGAGTTATTTTTGTACACAAAGGGAAAGGACCTAAATTTTTATGTTAAATCTGAGCCACAAAGTGAAGAGGTTTCTTAAGGCAAATTTTACCCTGAGGAAGTGCTGAGTAGAAAAGTTAGTAATTTCTATTTTTGATTTTTGACTAAGCCGAACATTGATGATGTCTGCCTTAGAAACCAAGAACTGCTGCAGGGATTGATGGTACGTATTCCGAATTTTGGTATCAGATAAACTACCGAAAGCATTCAAAACATCAAATGTAGTTTTGGTTTGTAATTTCTCAAACCAAACCAAATTTTATATCTACCTAATGGGTGCAGCCCAGTATTTTTAAATTTGCCTAATTCAAAATCGTAGGAGCCAAAATTTAGTTTACATCATTCTTCATAAGTAGACTGGACTCAGAAAACTACGCAGACTTTCATTTCAACAAAAACTCAAGACAATTGTTTGTTTTGAAGATCTTACTGCGCCATATGACACAGCTTGGAAAATTATATTCTGCTTAAACTACTGAAGCCATACCCTGTTTGAAAATTTGTGATTTGATATGAGCAATGCGTAGAGTTGTGCTTTCCAATACGCTAATTCATGGCAAAGTAAGTCCAACATGAAAGCTCATCGATGATCTTCCCCACAAAGTTCAGTTTTAGTATCGGCGCTTTGCACGATACAGATTGAATACGGTAAGAAAAACAAACTACCATTTTCTGGGCTGTCGAACACATATAAATGGGAACTAGATAACCGACTATTAGCAAGTAAGGCAGCGACAAAATAGCTCAGTGGTCCCGAATCCTTTCTAAGTTAAGGAACTTAAACCATAAAAGAAAAACCAAAAGAAGATGAAAGGGACGGTAAATTATTCTACTGAACAAACTCCTTAAGCTTAGGAAGGCAAATCTACTAATTGAAAATTTTAACTCCAAAATAGCAGTCCAATGTCTCACTTAACCCTCTAACCCGCAAGGTTGAAATAATAATAAAACAAACACCAGAATTTTTGTTTGATGTTTACATTGATGAAAGAAAAATGAATATGAGGTCCATTTTTTTTTATTAGTTTTTGAGTTAAGCAGTTAGGTGAGAAAAACGAAAGGTTGCCCTGATGCGGCCTTGTGGGTTTAAGCCAAAAAATAAAGATATATGTGGGCAATTCACAAGGTGTCTTATTTGGTGTTGTATCCTCTTATTTGTCAAAAATTCTCATTTTTAATACAAAATTATACGAAATTATGATTATACGACAGCATATGAGGAGACTTAGAAATATTTCTTATATGCGCGATAGTTTTTCGTCACAAAATAACACTTTGTACACATAAAAATGACTATAAACAACAATCATGTGATCGCAGAAAGTGCAAACTGACCACAAATTGTTTGTTTATTCTTTCTTCAGGTCTGCCAATTAATTTAAAAAAAAAAAATTTGCACTTGTCTATTAATAAAAATAGAGTGAAGGCTGCCTCAAGGCGGCCTTACGGGTTAGAGGGTTAAACTAAATGAAAATAACCCCAGAATAATAGCGGGCACACAAATAAAAAATCTAGGCTTAAAAGAGAACAGCAAAAGCCGCCGAACCACATCCTTCTAAACTACGAGGCAATAACTAGTGCGAGGAGAAGATATCTAAGGCAGCATTGGCTAAATAATTTCTAAACCTTAGACCCAAAATCCTTCCTGAAATTCCTTAGTGGGATTGGCCTATCTGAATCTAGTGGAGTATATATTGGCTTTAGTGCAATATGCCCATAATATCTATCTATCTATCTAAGCTGAAATCTCAAACAAACTTCTTCCTCTATCGGAAAAGCTCGAGATATCCTCCTCCATCAAACCGAGTTCTCATCAACATTATCTGCTTTGTTGAGCTCCTAACATTCTCATAGAATGTCCGGTTCGTATATACAAAAACCTCCATCATATAATTAATCTAATAGATGCTTAACTCAATTCCCTGGCCTTAAAACTCGTAATCTCCAAATAAATATTTATATTTATATTAATTTTATTTATTTTTTCTTATTCATGTTGATTATTATTAATTTTCAGTTGTTTTTCAGATGTACTTTATGATAACTTAAAACGCTTTTTAATACTACACTTTTTAAGCTATCGCTTTAATAGAAGAAAATATGTATAAGAGTTGTATGTCAATAGAATATTTTAGGAGCATTTTGATTGCCGAAATTAAGTTAGAAATTAGAGGAAGAAAAATTTCTTGAAGGCATCACTTTTCTTTACATTCGAATTTCTAACTACATATTTCAACGTAATCAATTAAATTCAAAGTTTATGAATGAATATAGCTAAATTAAGAAAGTGCTGCACAAAAACTAAACAATACAATTCAAGATTTTCTTCGTCTTCAATTCAAAAGTTCCTTAAATTATACCCCAAAGAATAGGGAAATTCTTGTACGACAGCACACAGTGCAACGAATTTGGCATAAAGTGCAAAAATTATCATGCCGGATTTTTAAAAGGTATACTTTCACCGGAGCTCACATCTAAAAGAAAATTGCAGCAAATTAAACTCAGGAAGTATTTTTGAGAGTGAATTGCTGATGTAAACAGAAAAAAGAAAAATCTTGTGGTCTTCCTTTTAAGGTAATTTACTTTCAAAAAGATTTTCTGATAGAAATTACTAATTTTCTTGAAGATATAAACTTTTCTGTGAAGTAATTTGTTTATCCGTGGCAGGGTCACAAAGTTGGAAATTGCCATTCATAATTTTGCTCAAATCAAATGGATATCAATTGAAATCTAAAGTTTTTTTTTTGGGCTGGGAAGGTTTTTTTAGATCTTCTCGTGCAATATATTAATTTTGGCATTACTTTGAAATTTTGTCTTTTGCATGTCAAAAACCGTAAGTACACAGGAACTGTAGTAGTGAGTTAAAAAAAAAGCTAGAAGTGTGTCTAGTGGCACCCGTTTGAAGTATGATGGGTGGTGATTATATGGAAAGAACCATCATGCTTACCGGTTCAAGTTCAATGATTCTTACAAAAGAGATAATCAAATTATTTTATACCAAATTACAATGTAATATTAGTAGTTCTTACGAAACAAAATATGTTGTTTCAGATATGATTATTCGCTTCCTGAATTACATAGTCCAACATTGTTTTTCCAACAGAGTAATCTTAATGTAATACTGGAAAAAGTTTTATGCTCAACATTTTTTGTGAAGAATTTTATAGCACCAGCACGTCATATCTTTTTTACCTGCATTTTTGTTATTGCTTGATTGTATGAATAATACTTGTTTGTACATAAATCTATTCTCCCCTCTCCTTACCACCATTTTTGCGGATTTTTAGTAACTGCATAAAGATAGTTTTGCTTTATATAAAATCCCTAGAAATGAGGATAGGGAAAGGAGGTGAATAAGTGCAAAAAATATTTATGTCTTCACCAGAAAAAATGTTATCTCAGGCATTAAACCTGTAGCTCTTAAATTGTAGGTTAGGTTGGAGTGGCTGTCGAGAGACACACTTAGGCCTGAACGACCCATTGTGATACCACATAGTTGGACCTACAGTTTAACGCCGATTCCGAATGGCGGTGTGGCAATTTTTAATCGGCTTAGGGGTTTTGCCATTACCAACCAAGGTGTGTACTTGTACACTATCTTATAATTCTCATACACTTCATATTGATAGTGAATATAAAAAAGTAATGAAAATTAACCACCAGACGAAGACGGGAATCGAACCCGAACCTCCCAGATGAAAGTCTAGTGCACTATCCACTAGGCTATCGAGGTCGTCTCTTAAATTATAAGTCTTAAATTGTAAGTATATATGTGAATTAGGCCTTACCAATTTGTATGGATGAATTTTTTGGGCGTACTTTCTTCGACAACGTTAATTACAATCGAATGTAGAATTTTTCTGTCAGAGTACTTTTCCAAAAAAATTAAATTGGTACTCCCTAATATACATACTTCTCCATTGATTAAGACCATGGTGGCTAGGCTGGACTGAACCAAAGCGCTCAGTCTCAAGGATCATTGTACTATTAAGGAACATGGTACATATAAGTAGTTACTGTACAATATGTCAACTTGATTGCTCAGCAGGTTTTGAAGATATTATTAATAGATATTATATTGACAGTGATTATATAAGAAACGGGCATGTCTCTTATCTGATTTGGCAAAACTGGCAATATTTTTTAACATATATTTCATAATGAATTGTTCTAAAATTATGCCTTCTATTTTTGCTCACTCTTTGTATGGAAAAGCTACACTGTGCGACGACGGTGATGACGCTGTTGTTGTATAAATTTCGCATACTATTTCGTGGTTTGCCATACGCACACGTAAGAATTTTCGTAAATCTCAACACAAAATACTTAAATGATTTTATGTTTTTTTTCACTTGCTCTTCTTCTTCTCAATTTACTTTACCTTGATTTTCATCTACTTTGTATTATTGTCTAGAAGTTAATACTGCTGAGGATTTTCATAAACATTTAACTATTTCATTTTATCAAACAGAAATACAAATTCAACTTACCGAAAGCTGTTGCTGCTGTTGCGGTTGTTGCTGTTGCTGCTGCTGCTGCTGTGGATTACTTCGTGTCGGATCGTATTGCGTAGCAATTTGTGCTGCTGCGGTTAAGCTGCCACCGATGCCTTCAGGTGATAGATACGATGGTGGTGGCACCTGCAATGGTGGTTGTGAGTGTTGTGACGTTGGTACACGTGATGCTTGGTGATTCACATTGCCACCCCCACCTCCGGCACCACCATTACGTGGCGGTGTGTAGACTGGATTTGGCGCTGATTGTGCTTGTGACTGTGCGGCTGATGGAATTTTTAATTTGTTTGTGAATATGCTGAAGATGAGACAGAAGAAGAAAATGTTTAACAAAATGTTTGGAATGTTATATTTAATTAGTTTGTTCACATTGTTCGAAGATAGACAGCGTAAATAAACTTTATTTTCAATTTAAAGATTTTATTGTGGCTTATGTTGACAAATGCAAATATGTGAATTTTTTCGGGGTGTGCGGTGTAGTGCCTGTATTTTAATTTGTGTACCTTAAATTTTTGGGTAATAATACGATTTAAAATTAAATTCTTATTCTGGTTTTAGAAAAGTATGTACTGGAGCTGGGATTTGCCTTTTTGATAGTTTTCTTTAGTAAATCGTACACCGTGAAGGAAACCATAAACAAATCACATTTTAGTATTGTGATGTTGGATTTGAATTTGAAACTGAATTTTGATTTTACAAAATATGGCAGCACCGAATTTGTAACTTTTACTATGTATGTTGAATAGTGAGTAAGAAACAAAAAAAAAACATCTATAAAACAGCAGCGTCTGTGTTTTCGAAGTTGAAAAAGGCAACTTGATTTTCTATCCTTCAAGGTTATAGGGTGAAAATTACAAAGTGAAGCAAGTTTAAATCTTTGTTACTTTTAATTAAAAAAAAACAATTTCCATTCATTCATTTTTGTTCTTACTTCTAATTTCGTTTGACTTTTTTCTCATTGTGCTTTAAAATATTATAAAAAATGGAGAAGGAAAATATTTATCAAGATATTAGTCAATTACATTTAGCCAAATATAGTACCCAGCAAATTGCAAAGACTCTAAATTTGTCAAGTCGTACGGTGTATCGAGCAATTATTCGATATACTCAAATTGGAGATAGGAAACGTAAAAAGTTTCAATGCTTGGTAGTCTCACAGAAAAGAATCGTAAATGAATCAAATTCAAGACGCTCAACGAAAAAAATCACTGAGGAGGTGAGCATAAACAGCGAAACAGTATGAGTTATAGCAAGACCTAAGCTAAGTCAAGATACATTGGGAAACAAAAATTAGATTTTTCAGTAAAATGCTCTCGTGACAAAATTTCTTACAAACTGAATTCATAACGTTTCAATCATGTCCACCATACTCTCCTAGCTTGAACCTTCTAGAGTATTAGGCTTGTAGGTACTTCTCAACACCAAAGTCTGGAGTAATAAAAACGTTCATTAGAGAGATCCAGAACTGAAATTGATTAAAAAGCAATATGTTTTTTCGGACGATTATATGCATGTCTGATGACTAGAGAGAATTATTTCAAGAACGAAAATAAATATTAGATTTAAGCTTTTAGAATTCAAAAAAAATGGATCAATATGAAACTAAAAAAATTGCCTCTAACAAACACAAAAACAGAAAAATTTTTAGCTTTTAAAAGGATACCACACATGGATTTTTGGTTTTATTATGGTTCGCCATTTTTATTAAAATTGAGATTTTTTGGAAATGAAATGTAGAGCATCTTTGTCTTAAGTAAATTAAATTATTTTTAATTTGAGAGTGTATTTGATTCTCTGTTCCATTTCTGTCAAAAATTATAGAGATTCAAAGTTGAAAATCTGCCACACAAAAAACGCTTTTTTTCGAATTACCTATTATTTTGCCATTATTAAGTGATCAAAACGAAATATCCCATCGCTGATTTTTTATGAATCAATAGCATAATTTCTTGCTCAAAATTTAAGTACCCAGCGATGGGTTTCCGAACTCTAGTTTGAGAGCTAGAAACAAGAAACAACGATTACATTCATTTTAATGCATAACATTGCTTTTAATTTAACAAAGAATTCAGTAGTGTTCACATTTTGTCTGTTGTGTTTGGGATTGTTGTCTCTAATGGTCATCCTACAATAACCAGCTAGCATTTCCTCATTCCCTAAACCTTGATTTTATGTCTTAGTGAAACCGTTCACCCTGTTCATCACTCACTTCACCAAAGTTTGGTGAAAGAAAGAGTTTTGTTCCAGAGATCAGTAATATTGCTCAGACTCCATTAGTTGAGAGTTCAATAGTATTTTTGCCCCACTTCATATACAACTGTGCCTTTTCAAAGACTTTATTGAGACATTAGATCCATGTGATTCAGTTTTTGATCACTTACTAAAAGTTTTCCCATCACTTAGTAACTCAAAGATAAAGTCAGGCATTTTCGTTTTTTGCTACGACAAAACTAACGACGATTTTAACGTCATTTTGACAATTTTGTTACCCAATGACGATTTGACGATTTTTGTTGCAAAATGACAATTTTTTAGACCAACAACAACTGCATAAAAACTTTTTTGTTTTAAAATCTCTACTGCCATTTTTATACATATAGTATATCACAAAAATGTCTTCTAACACACCAAACAAAAACTTTAGCCCCAAAAATCTTCTCAATAATAGACAGGTTTAAATTTATTTTTACCCTACTAAAAAGCTGCATAGAAAGCTGTTGAAATAGCATCTACTTTTATTATAAAGAAAGAAAATGTGGTTTTGACTATTTTTTGAAATCAATACTACTAAATGATAGTATGATGTGACAAAATTAAATTTCCAAAAACTAAATTAACAATTTTAGTGAATTGGTTTTCAATAGTGAATATAAGATTTCTACACCGATCTAGACTAAGTTTATTTATCAATTGTCTTTATTCTTCGATTCTGTGAGAAGTGTGCTCTAACACAATACACCTTAATCTGCTTTTGCATTACCATTTGATGACAAGTCAAGGCTTGGTGATGATCACTAAAAAAAGCTTTCTTCACCATTGTGAACACATTTCAATACACATTGCATCTACTATAAGATAATGAAAACATTACCTATTAAGCTTTTCTCGTCAGGAACTGGTACATCTTTTGAAGGAATAAAGACTAGATATATCAGTGTTGAACTTGATTTCCAGTGATACAATTTTGATTATGCTTTCCATGCATAAATATTTTAAGACCAGAGTATTTAATTCATGATGTTAATAACATTGATTTTAGAGACAAAGCAACATTTTTGGAAAGAAAATATATTTACGTTGGCATTTATGCTAACGAAAAATTAATAAGGGCCTTCATAAAAACGTGCAAAGCCTTGCAAACTTGTCAAAATTTATATGAAATTCGGCAGTGTATTTCAAAAGCAGTCAATTCATTACAAAGTTTGATGTCACATCTTAAAAATTTGGGGGACAAAATTAATTTCACCAATTAGATGTTGAATTCAGGGAGCAACGACATCTAGATTTTGGAGTTTTTCTCAGATGACGATTTTTTTGTGAAAATTACGATTTTTCCTAACAATTTTGACGATTTTTGAAGTGATTTTTCTGGCAACACTGATGGCTGATTTGGATTCAGCGGACCAAAAGACATTAGGAATCATCAACTTTGGTACTTATAGTGTTATTTGAGTATACCTATACTTATATTTATTTGCTTTAGTGATATTTATATTTATTTGCTTTAGTGATATTAGTAAATTTTGTGATTGGCAGAACTCAAATGTTGTTACAATGTATATTTAATTTATTAGTTATGTTATTAATGTGTATGTGTGTGTGTGTTTTTGTAAATATGTATGTAAATATGTGATGATCTACCTTTGTTTATCTGAATTTACGAATGGATTAAAGTTATGACTAGTGGTATGTGGTTTATGATATTGTTGTTGTTGTTGTTGTAATTGTTGTCTCATATGTTGTGGTGGCGGTCTTTGTTGTTGTGTTGCTGGTGGATGTGGTCGTTGTTGTTGCTTTTGCTGTTGTTGTTGTTGTTGCTGTATAGTCGATTGTGTAGTACCCAAGCCCCATACGTGTAACTCATTGGCATCATTTGTATGCGGTTTAAAAAAATTGGAATTTTCTTCAATTTGTGCAACACGATTAATATCGCTAATATAGCTGCATATATGTAAGTATGTATGAATGTGTGTAATATGTAAATGAAATAAAAAGAAACAGAAGAAAATGTAAGAAATATTGTATAAGTAAAGAATGTGCTGAAAAACTGAAGTCAAGTGCTTTAATCTTACAATATTATTTACTATAACTCACTCGGTACCCAAACCTGGTCCGGAATTCTCCCAACCCCCACCATAATTCTCATGCGATGGTGGCCCATATGTCTCATGTATTGGTGCTCCATGCAAATACGCTGATATATGACCCTTCGGCGGCTGTGTATAGATAATTTCCGGTGGTGAATTGTGCTGCTGCTCAGCGCTATGCCAAGCGGGTACAACCTGAAAAAGAAGCATACGAGTTTATGTTTAGAAATACGTATGTACTTAAGTATTTGTGTTAATATAAAATTATGTAAATTTTTCGTTGTTGTTGTTTTTATTGTTTAGTTAAATTGCACTTGCTCTTTTGCTTTTTATTATAATTTTCTTTTCTTTTTTTTCTTTTACATTTGTACATTTTTGAGCATGTAGAAATATATTCAGCGTACTTCAGTAGCATTGACACAATGACAGACAAAAACGAAGGAAGAAATTCATTAAAACTTTGTCTTCCTTTTTCAAACTGGCGTTGGATGTTGCTCGTTTTTTTTTCATTTTGGCATGTAAACGAATTCTCGTTTCGCTTCGTTTTTTTTTAAGTGACTTTAATGTCATCCTTACATGAATATATAGCATATTTTTTCTATTTAATTTTTCTGATATTTTTATACAAGAATATGGAGAAGATATTGCCAGTGTGTTTGTTTATCCGTACTAATCTCTGGAGTCAATATTTATATATGAATGTATGGCGTAGGTTAGGATACTGGTATCAACACACAACCAAAGCAGCCGGCCTCAGCTTCAACAACAAACACACAGAATTTTATGAATTTGTATGGGCACAAATTTCTGAAGCTAGCAGCCGCCTCAACAACGCTACACTAGATTCTATTCAAAATTTTCTCAACTTCACAATATTTTCTCTCTTATGAGAAGGGAAACATTGCCATATTTTTCAAAAAAAGCCAAGTGCTGCCAAGTTTTAGTACGAAAATATATGTATTTTTTCGCGTTTCCTTTTAGTTTCTTCATTCTTTTAATGATTTTTGCACAAATAAACGATTTAAATAATTTTAATTTATACAACAATTTTTTAAAATTACAGAATATTGAAGTTTTCCTTTTTTTTGATAGTTGATAACGTAAATAAAAAAACTGAGCGGTTAAAACAATAATCAAATCCAACTGCTTTTGTTTTGTTTTTATTTTACATATTCTTAACGCTAGAGGTTGACGCTCTTATTGTGTTTATTCTCTCATAAGAAGTAAGCGGTTAGAGGCCGGCTGCTTTGGTTGAGTTTATAGCATAATCGTTTTTCAGTGTTTCTTATATTGCCTATGTATATATTGTATTTGATAAACGGAAGGGAAGCTGTTACTGTTATTTGTTTCTTAATCAGTCGACTGGCATTACACAGGGTTCATAAAATAAAAATTCAGCGCGCTGTAACTAGACCATCGAAGTGACGTAATTTTGTTAAAATTGAACAAATTTTCTTTATTTACGGAAATTATAAAAACAAAACCTAAAGGACACATAACAGTTCCTTGAAATATCGAAAATGCTGGCACAGCCGTGTACTATTTTCAAAACATATATTTAATTTAACAGATTTTTTGTATGTGCTTCTTCTATCCTACGCAGCATGGGTATAATGCTAAACTTTGTCTGTTTGCGTTTGCAGTATGAAGAAAAAAGCAGACAAAGCGACTTGTTATACATAGACTATTGAATTGAAAAAACCAAAAAAAAAAAGAAAAAAAAACACTCCTAGTATTATACAGTATGGCTTCTGTTATTTATTTATTTTTTTAAAGCTTCTTTGATTCTATGCAATTTTTTTTAACATTGGACATAATTGAATTTCATTGAAAATAGATAAATGGAAATGCTCGTACATTGTCCTGTCTGAGAGTGTTTATGTTTGCTTTTGTATGGAAATCTACATATTACTTAAGTTGAAAATTCTAGTTTTTCTTTTCATAGGAAATTGAAAAAGCTCTTTGTCACTAGATATGTACAAGTAAGTATTTTTCATATTCTTTGCGTGGAATTGTTGACCTCATTTTGGTCCCAAGCGATTTTGTTATATTTAAATGAAACCACGTGCCATGTCATTTATCTATCAAAGTGACATTTTTATTATTTCTTTTAAAATAACTGTCGGTGATATATTTCTACGTGTACATAAATACTTACATCTATGCATGTTTGTTTGCTAGAATGTGTGTATGTATGTATGATAATATATTGTGTTAATATATAAAGCTTCATTTTATGCTTTTACTCAAAAGCCAATATCCTTTGAACTGTTTTGCAAAATTAACGAGAATAGGTATGGAAAAACTATGAAATGGGAATTGGTAATGCTAAGAAATATGAATTGCTTTAGAAAATGAGTTCTATGACCTTTTCAAAGTTCGATAAACAAACAGAAAAAAATGTTTATGTTACTTTTCCCCTACATAAATTATATGTAATGAAAAATATGGAGAATTTTGTATAAAAATATTTAAAATTCAATTATGATATGAATGTGAATTGTTCAGTTGTGTAAATGAAAAGAAATATTGTCTGTGAATTGTTATGTTAACACCACATTACAGTTACTTTTTTTCGTTCTTCATGTGAAGATTATGGAAAAAAACACAGCAGAAAATTTACAATTTTGTTAATAGCTGAAGAATTTTTTTTAATTCAGTAACTAATTTTTTTGGGGATCTATAAGAAAATTAGTTTTCCGCCACTTGTTTCCGGTTATCTAGAAGTGCTGTAAATCTTCCGCAGACAAATTTATAGCCCAGTCGGTAGAGTAAAAAATGCACCAAAAGTTCATAAAAATTCTTAACTGTGATTTTTTTTCAGTAATTGTTAGTGGGGTATGATAGATTCAAAAACCACAAAAATCAATTCTGGAGTTGCAGAGCGACCCTCCCAAAAAAATCCCCTCTTTGGTGAAAAAAACCTTTTTGTACTAATAACTGGTTAACCGTTGGAGATATCAAAAAATTATCTAGCACACATAAAAAGCTTAAGTGATTTTCTAAAAAAAAGGATTATGTAATTTTTTCGTATATGTCATAGTTTTCGAGATATTCAATATTTAAGAAATTGCAAATTTAGTACTTTGGATCTACTGTGGATGCGCGCGCATCTTTGTTTATTTAAATTTTTGAGTGCGGAGCCTATAGGAAAAATTGAAGTACTTACAATATCCTCTGCCATTTTCATTGACAACGGATAATTTTTTGTATACAAAAATAATAATATAGTATAGTTTCCTGTTGGTTTTTACTACTTTTACTATTTGCAGGCCTAATAAAAATAACTGGTTTCACTATATGTTATAAATGTATTATCTCTTAGTTCAAGACATTACTTCTGAAGATCCTGTAAAAGTTAGAAATAAAAAACTTCTCATTTTGCAATTTTATCAGCAAATCTGAATCTATCATGTCCCCACTAACAATTACTGAAGAAAAATCTCAGTTCAGAATTTTTATGATGTAAATCTTTATAATGACTGGACTATTATATTTAACCCATAAAAATATTTGGACAATAACTTTTATGTTTTATAAATAAAATTAGTCCTTTACTTTTTGTTCCTTAAAAATATTTGGACAATAACTTTTATGTTTTATAAATAAAATTAGTCCTTTACTTTTTGTTCCTTATTAAATTAAATAAGATCCAGAAGAAGAATTAGAGCAGAGTTGCGAACTCTGCCGTTTTTTAGAGCTTTGCCTGATTCCGTTGTCTAACTTAACGAGACGCACAATGTTCTGTTCTTTTACAACTTAATAAAAAGCTATGTTTTAAGAAATCGCATAAAAAATGTGAGTGTAAAATATTTTTGGTTACAGCAAACAACAGAGTTTTCAAAGCTAAAAAGCTTTTGGAAATTCACTAAAAATTTTACATATAAACTGAAGGACGTTTTCACTAAACTCGATATCTACGAAATATTTTTTTCCAAGGAATAACTTTTTCTTTTTTTTTTCAGTAGGTTTTTAAAGCTACATATTGTTCGAAATAAACATAATATGGATATCATTTATGTATTCTCAAATAATGTTCCAAACTTGTCAAGTACAGTAGTTAGCAAAGTTCTGGAAAAATTTTGCATACTTATTTCTAATTTACCATATCATTATGCTTCAAATCAGCTTAAGCTTCGTTTAAGTTTTAAACCTAAATTTTCCTCTTTAAGTCAATAATTACAAGATGTTTTTGGTTCTTGGTGTCTAAATACCTTATCTTGCATTTAACAACACTACGTTTCTTCTCGCTTTACGGCCGCCATCCACATGCTGAACAGGTATCTCACTTATTTTGAAAATAAACAAACTCTCTAATGCAGAACGCAGGGGGAGAGGTTTTCTCCGAGCAGTTAGAGTTAAGCCTATCCTTTCGTCTGCTTGATCATTGCAGCGTCTTCCAAGTTGACATTTGATAGTCAGCGTTTACTCAACGAAGTAGCCGACAAACTCAACGTACACCTTGTGTGGGTTCTTGGCCACAGTGATGAATTAGCTAGAATAGGTACAAAAAAGTAGATAATACTATTTAAAAACTACCCACAAGCAACCTTAGTCTTCAAACGAAGTTCTTTAACTGTGAGACTGGCTGACTGAACACACATCCAAAATCAGCAATCAGGTATCAGAGCTGTAAAAGAATGCAATCATTTGGGACTAAAAATCATTTGATATTTTTACCAAAATGATTGTATTCATTTTTTGTATTTATCGATTAAGATTGTAAAAAATTATTCTTAATCATATTGCCATCAGCGAATAATTATTCATATTTTAAATCATATTTTTGAATGCAACCTTTTGATTGCAGTCTTTAATTAAATTTAGTCGAATTCATTGAAAATCATTTGAAGTCACTCGAAATCATTTCTACCAGATCTAGGTGTGAATAATAAAGAGTAACATGTACAGGGTTGGCCATATTAGTTGGACCCACTCATTTAAATCCTTGGCTTGCTGATACAAAACTTTGACTTCAAGTAGCCCCTGAGGAAAAAGTCCAGCTGTCTCAAAACAGGCGAACGCGAAGGATGGTGCCGTCTTGTATAAACATGAAGTGTTCCAAACCATTGTCATGAACAATCGGCTTCAAAACATCAAAATAATAACATCAAAATAAAAACGTGTTGCCGTTAGTCGATCTGATGTTTCTTGTCCTAGTTATAGTGCTGTCTGATAAGTCCACCTAATATGGTCTATCTAAAAATGCCAACAACAACCAATTAAAACACTAATTCGTTATATTATCGAACGAGTTTCAGTATTACAGGAGTGTCTCAAAATTATTACTTTTGTATTACGTATGTTACTTTGAGGCTTCGGCCACTGTTAGTTCCTTCCCGGTAAACTATTTATTATATGCCGAGAAGTACATAGCATAAATATAATGTTACCAGTTGTTGTTTCTTTTCCTGTCATTAAGTGCAATGAGACCCTAAATTTTTTCTTTGGGCGGATGACCATAGTAAACAAGACAAAACTGTTAAATTGCTTTGCTTATTATCGTTATAAGTTTTGTCTTTATACCAAATTATTGTACAAGTGAGTAAAATGATTTTTTCATTTAAAGCGTATTTAGAAATGATTTAACTAAATATTTAATTAGTCAATGACTGCGAAATGAATAATGACTTCAATTTTACAATCTTTAGTCAAATTTGCTAATCAATGAATGCAATCGCAAAATGCTATTCATTGAATGTGACTTCAGTGATTTAAAATCACAATTGATTGCAGTCTTTTACAGCTCTGTCAGGTATGGCCAGACTATAAGCCCAAACGCTCTAGGAAGTTATTATCTCTCGGTAGAAGTCAAATATATAAGGATGTGGCAGTAATAACTGGCCACTGTCTTCTAGGTGTACACGCCTCTAGAATGGGTGTGCCCTCAAACGACTATTGCAGAAGTTGGAAAGATGAAGAAGAGGAAGAATCCATTTCTTACTACTTATGCTTCTGCGCACTCCTGGCTAACTGTATTTCTAGATGACTTGTCCGACTTAGGGTCACCTGACCTAGGGGACCTACTTAAATATATAACAAAGTCTAATTGGTTCGACTAATTTTCAAGTTTTTAAGGGGGTGGATGAATCACACACGTGATAACACAACGGGCCGTATTTGGCTTAAGTGAGTCCTGACGGACGGCGGCTTGACCTAACCTAATGCAGAACGCAATGCAAGCTATCTGACAAAGGTCAAACACAAACTGAAATGAATATTGAAATATGGTTTCTGGATTGAGTCGGAAAATATGCCGAAGCATACGTAGATAAATAGTTTTGCAAAATTTTATGCAGCGTAGATGTACAGTTTTGTAAAAATTCTTAAGTTTTGCCATTAAATTACAGGAGTAGATGTTCTTTTTCGATAAGTTCTCTCATCGCTTTTCGATGTATCGCTGAATTTGCTACCAAACTGCATATTAAAGTTAATTTTGGAGACAATTTTAGATGTCGAGTTTTGTGATAAATCCCCTCAATTTAACTGTGCTGAATTTGAAACAATTTTTGGGTGAAAAATCGATACTTATGATCAAAGCTTCAAGACAAAAAGTTCTAAAAAAAGTAAATGATAACAAGTTGATTCTCTATTAAAAAAAACTGTTGAAAAATAAAAAAATGTATTTTAAAAAAATTTGGTTTTTAATTCTTTCTTTTATTATCATTTTTTCTTTAACAAATCATAATTTTTTCACAAACTAATGAACTTATTTACAAATTATAATTTTAGCTCCCTTAATATTTTAGAAGAATTATCTTGAATAAAATCCTTGACTCTTATAACATGACACTATCTTTTTGGTTCGAACCAGGCCTAGTCAATATGTCGGACACCAGTCCGCTAGTTTATGGTACAAAACTATTTAAAAAGTAGAAGTATTACAATTGTTGAACCACAAGTCATCTTAAAATTTCATAGAAAATCTGGTTTGGTTGAAAGCTTATAACTAAGATTGATTGATTGGAGCAGCGATAGACCTACTTAAATGATAGCAGCACAAATTCACCGCAAAATTTTCACTAACTAAATCAATCAATTAGTATTTACTTTAACTTTTCTGCTAGTATCAGCTGTCAGAGCTTGCACCACATATTATTCAAAAGTCTTCAAATTTGTCTGGTCTGAGAAAAAGAAAAATTAAATTGTTGCAATTCATAATTGATGAAAAAAAATATTTTCTCTTATCTTTTTCTTAAGAAATATGTAGGTGTAGCTATTAAAAGCAAACTGAAACTTAATGAAAATGCTTAATTTTTTCCACTTTTTCATCTCGAAATAGGTTTTGCTGGGCATTTTCTTTGTATTATATACAAATATAAAAGTATTTTTCGTGTATATTTATGTAAATTTATTTACGTCTTTAAAACTGTTGTCGAATTCAATTGTAAAACAAAAATTAATTTGTAAATCTTAGAGTAGAGGAAAATATAATAGAAATTACACGTGTATGACATGTGTTTGACAAATAAACCTGACATATGTCTATAGGTACTCATGAAAAACACATATACACACTGATTCCAACAGATGCACACTTACATATGTAAACTTTCTACAACGCCATAACAATGACAATACAAATAAATATGAGTTTAGATGAAGGCAGTTGTGTGCCTCAACAAATTAATGATCATTAACATAATACAAAATAGTAATTACGTTGAGATTGATGAAGAACATGATGACTTGAGAAATAAATCAAAGGAAAATTGAATAATATAAGATGAAGAAAAATATAATTATTAAAGAAACGGCAAAGTAGAAGTATTTATCTTTTAAATACTCAAGCTCATCATGTTCATGCAAGTATATAATTAAGAAAATAAAATACTGAGCTGCTTATGGTATCTGGAGAATACTTTAAGAAGGAAAGCGTAGACACGAGCAGGCATTATATATTATTGATAAAACAAATATGCAAAAGTGTAGGTACTTGAGCTGCTTTAACCATTTGTGCATACATATGCGTGTGAATGCAAACGACATTGTGTGGGTAAAAAACAAATGTATGGCATTAAATATTAAACAACAAATGTTGTCATTTTCAGTTAATTTTAATGAGTACATTCACTCATACTATGGAAAATATTTGTAAGATTAACAAAACGTGAGAGATTTTGACAAAACAATCAAAATTAAACAAACAAAAATAAAAGAAACAAGCCAAAAAAAACAAAAATAAACACTCTAAATCAAAAACATAACAAAAGCACAATAACAAAAAAGCATGCACGCACTTTGCATTTCGCTCAAGGCGTGCGGTAATTTCCATTTGATTTGTTTATGCATGTGTAGGAGGGGAGACTGGGGCATATTGCGACTTTAATGTATAAAACGTGAGAATTTTACGTTGGCATGTGAATTACAGTTTCGATTTTCGTCGCTTGATTCCGATTTTCGTTTTTGATAGCAAAAAAAGCAAAAGTGCAAGTGTTAGAAGAAAGTTAAATTGAAAATTTATTTTTATTTTAACAACTACTTTCATTTTCAACAAAAACAAGTAAAACAGTAATTATTTCATTAAAATTTTACTATTATTTAAATATATCATACATAATTACTTAATATTCACTTAACACTCACCGTATGATGATGATTTATCAAATGATGATGATGATGATATTTTGTTGAATGAAATGTTTGCTGATAATATGAGCATAATTTAAATAGATGCGCCAGCGCCGGAAAGAGAAATAGTAAAAATTTCAATAATAATTTCTTAGCCGCACCGACGCCGATTATAATCGGCAACAGCCAGAATAACTTGATTTTGATAATTTTTATGATGAGCACCAGCGCCAGAAATGACAGCAGCAATTTACTTTTTAGGAATTTCTCTGTAAAATTTTTTAACATAAAAGCAAAGAAAAAAAGAAGGAAAATGAAATGTTTTGATTTAATTTTGTAAATAAAAAATAAATGTAAGTATGTTGTGAATATATACATAAATAAATTGTCAATAATAAAAATGTTAATTTTTTTATTTTTTAGTTTCATTTTTACGAAATATTTTTGTATTAACTTTTAAGGGAATATTGAAAAAAAATATATTTTTTCTTTAAATTTCACTTTCAATAAACAAGTATGCAAAGAAATATCATATGTGAAGTTAAGCTTGTTGACAGTTGAGTTACCCTACACCCAGGTATATGTCACTTATGTAAGTGTGTGAAGTTTCGTTTTTCATTTAATTATGCAATACTCGTAAAACCGAAGATATATTGATTAATTTTGCGTTTTAGATAGCTTAATTATTCGCCGATTTATAGAAAAATTGCCTGCAGAATATTTTTACTAAACATTAATTATCCTATCTTATGTGTAACTTTTAACTTTTTCCCAAGAATCTGTATTTTTTGAATTTTCAAAGAGATCTAGAGATAATTAATGTGTTTGGAAAACAGGGAAACTTTCAAATTTAGTTTTTAGGATATAAAGGGTTTTCCATTAAGGACATATCAATTTTATCTATTAATAAAACATAGAATTTTTGAGATATTGAGTTCAAATTTATTGTGGGTGCATAAAACTAATGAATGAAATTCAATTTCGGTCATATGACCACCACGACCCCGTTTACAGCGATTGATTCTTTGGACCCAATTTTCCACCACTCTCGCACACATTTCGACCGTAACGTTGGCAATTTCACGTTTAATATTGCCTTTGAGCTCGTCTAAAGTTGCTGGCTTGTTAGCATAGACCAGTGACTTGATATAGCCCCATAAAAAGAAATCCAATGGCGTTAGATCGCATGAACGGGGCGGCCATTCCACCGGAACATTTCTCGAGATAACACGTTCACCGAATTTGCCTTTCAATAAATCGATTGTGACGCGTTGCTGTGTGGCTAGTGGCACCATCTTGTTGAAACCACATATCGTTGATGTCAAGTACATCCAATTATGGCCACAAATAATCTTCCAACATAACACGATAGCGCTCTCCATTCACGGTAACATGAAGGTATAACGACCAAAAATTGGAGTAAGCACTCTTAAAGTGGCGACCACCGACTCAGCATTTCGGTAGTAATTTTTAATAATTTCCAAACGTTGCTGGTTCGTGAACTTAACCATGATGAAAATGTTGACTTTAACTAACCTTTTGACATTGACAGTTCATTAAAAAAGTTTAAAGGTTCATATAAAGATTCGAAATTGTTATGTGCCTAATGGGAAACCCTTTACAAAATAAATCAATGTTTCATAAATTTATGCTCTGACATTTTTCAAAATAATTTTTTAAAAACTTGCACAATTTTAAAGTTTATTTGGTTAACTTACTGTACTAGAAAATAATTTTGGTTTTTCTAGTGTTTAGTGGCCTATAGTATGTAATTACGAGCAAGAATGGAATGTATTATTGCTTTTTGAACCATATATAAAAAGACACTTTCTTAAGGGGAACCAAAAAAGTTTCACAGGAGAGAGAGATGAAGCCTAACTATGTTTAAGGTAAATAAATATTTATATAATGTATAAACCTTTTAACTCATTAGGTCCTAATGATGCGTATACTCACAACAAAGAAGTATATTGTAATGTAGATAAAAAAAGTTACTAAACCCCGTAATCGCTATCACAGTTATCCCTAACGCAAAGAAAGAAACTTTTAAAAAATAAAAAAAAATTCGATAATACCATTAGCTGTTTGAATTTGTTACGATAAAGAAGTGTGATTGAAGATTTTTTGGTTTTTAATCGGTTTGCTGTCGGACTTAATGGGTTAAAGCTCTACCAGAATCTACTTTCAAAATTTGGTTGTTTTTGAAAAAGTTGATGTTTGTCGAACAGTGCAATATAGCATATTGTGCAATAGCAAATGCTTGTTTAACCTGAACTGTCTCAGTCCAGAAAAGTTAAAATTATATAAACACCTATTTGGGAGATTTTCTATTTTTTAATATTATTTATTAAATTTTATTTTTTATTGACAGATTTTTGGATTATCTGTTTGCCAAATTACATTTTTAAATTTTTTATTTTGGTAGCAATGCACTACAAGGTCAAAACGTTTGCAAAGGTGTTTATTTTCACAATTTTTGACAGCACATACAAATTTAATATTTTATCAAATATTGTCCAACAATATAATAATAGTGCCATTTGACTAAAATTTATGACGAAATGAATTTGTGAAATATTTAACTTGTTCTAATATTTGCATTCTGGCATGAAATAAGTTAAATTTCAAAAAGCTTTTATGGCTAGAATGGAATAGAGGTTTGTTGAAACTTTGCTAGAAAGTACAACTTTGTTTCGCTTAGTTTTGTGCACCGAACATAATAAGGAACAATAGAAATCCCTTCATGTGAAAATTTTCGGATCAGAACTACCGATCGTTTACTGGTATTTACGATCCAGGAATACTATTTAATTTTATAACAGCTTCAGTTCGACCAAAAAATATTTATTTATTTATAAGAAATTTTAAAAATTTAGCAGAATATTTTTGTTCAATAAGATTTATAAAAACTAATTTAAAACTCACAAGGGTTCTGAAATTAAATTTCGGAATTTTCTTTTAAATATTTGTATATTTACACTTTTCTTTTTATACTTGGGCTGAAGACCATCGTAGTTAGGGCCTAGTTTCTTAAGTTTATTTATAGAATTGATTTTTGTAAATAAATAAAAAAAAAAAAATAATAATAATAATCTTTTTATACTGACTCCACTTTTTCTAATACCAATTTAAATGTGCGAAAAATATACAGACTGTAGAATGTAAATCAAAAAATAGCATAAGTTAAATTCTATTTAAATATATTCACATAAAATTTATCTAAAAATTCAAAACCAGAAATAGATTTTCTCACATTGCTTTCTCCCATTCAATCATCGTTCAATCAATCGACAAAAAAAAAAAACCAAAAATTAACTTACGTATTTTCTTCATAATAATTTTTCCAGCTAGTCGTGCCTCAACTTCCTGTTTTGGTATCAATTCCAACTTAGCAATAATGCCATTTCCCTCAAATGATCTTGGTGAAATGCGAAATGTGGCACCGTCAAACATCATTTCAGGCAATTTCATTTCAATGTCATGCGTCATGGCAAATTTGATACTTTTGCCATATAAAGCGTTTGTTACCTCCTCAATTGGAGTTTCCGGCGCTGTTTCGCTTGCTGTAAAGAGAAAAATAAAGTAAAAAAAATAAAAAAAAATGTAAATGGAAAAGCTATCAAAGTATTGAAGGTATTATTTTAAATTTCTCGTTTCTTCTTAAATTTAAAGTTTACTTATAAACTTAAATTTAAGCATGATGTTTCGGATATCATTTAAAACAAAAAAGAAATAATTTCGATTCTCTATGCTCGTCCGCCCATTTAACACTAAAATTAACGCTTTGTTTAGCTTTTTTTTACTTTTAATTTCACGTTTACCTAATGGCAATTAAACCGAACTCAACTAATCTGAATTCAACTGAAGCGGAAATTGAACATTGACCAAAGAAAGTAAAGTAATTGGCAGTCAAAACAAAACAAAATAATTGAAAGTTCTATTCTTGGTTTTTTTATTATTTTTTTTTTTTGAACAAGTTTTAAAAGCAAATTTTGCCTTAAGGCTTTTTCTTATTTGTACCTACACTGAAACTAAAACACCAAGTCGATAAATAAATACAAAAAATTTAAAAAATAAGAAAGAGAGAATGTATGTGGGTAGGTATTGTTTATAAATAAATATATAAGTAAGTAAAAGTAAACCAAACCTGCGTTAATGAAAGCACTTTGAGCTATTTTGAAAGACGTTAATCTCTTGAATGTATGTAGAAGGTCTAGGTGGTAAAAGTACTTGGCTATTCAATTAATTAATAATGGCATGTTGTGTTTTAAGGCTTTGTATAAAAAATGATATTTATGGTTTGTATAGCTACATAACCCTTTCTTACTATGTATAAAGCATTAGGTGAATTAGGTTATCAGGTATTTAGAGCATAGAAATTCTTAAGAACATACGCGTGTATGTCAATAGCCGTTTTAAATCGATACAAATATGATCCAATGAGTTTAAAATGTAAGTTTATTTTGCTGGGAAAGAAGTTAATGAGTTTTTAGTGCAAGTTGTGAACATGACAACAGATACTAAATACTGCAAGAATTTCTAGGAACTTAAGTTGCCTTTTGTTCAACAATCCTGGGCTATCTAGAACTATGAAATATGGTAATTGGATAATAATACTGAGCTTCTTTATCACTCAAAGTAATTACTTCCTTGCATTCAAAAACTTTCCAAATTACCAGAGTGACCATCTAGCTATATTCCAATAAATTTTATAAATATAAGTATATAAGGATACTGGGACAAGGTCGGCCATTAGATATTTTATGTTTTGAATATTTAAGAGGATAAGTACGATATTTTAAATAGACCTTAACCCTTTCTTCTCCACTCTTTTATTTGGGGGTGAAAATTTTTTGTACTTTTATACTAGTAGATTCGGACTTTGTTAAGAATAAAAACCAAAAAAATGATTAAAGAAGTTTTTGGGAAATGCTGTAGAGTTTTTGGAATTTTGTACATTATAATAATTTGAGAACAAAATTTTAATTTTTGTTTTTTTTTTTTGTGGAAAAAATAAACTAAAGTTTATTTTGCAATGTAAAATAAACTTTTAGTTTAGAAAATACTTTTAAAAACACACTTGTTCATTGAGTATAAAATGTGAAAATTTGAAACATTTTTGGAATTTGGATTTATTTTTACTAAAGTCAAGTATACAGATTTTTGTTGTTTAGTGATGTATAGTAAAATTTCATGTGCAATATATTTCTTGAACTTATTAACCCTCCATCAACCCATGTAATGGGTCAAAAAAAACTTTTTCGAAAAAGGTAAAAAAGACCCATACTAGTGGGTGCCAAAGGGTTAATATGTAGGAAGAAAATATTCTACGGGAAATTTTACTATAAATTGCTGAACATAAAAACAAGCTCTGATGCAAAACTAACAAGTTTTCTTATGGTTTATTATACTTAATTTGTTAGAAATGGGCAAACTTTGGGCCAACGTAAAAAAAAAATGACGTATACTTTTAAAACGCCGAGACTCGTATAATTTTTTTCTCTAGTTCTATCAGCATCCACTTTCAGAACTTTGTTATTTTTTCGTTTGTTGTACAAAAAACAAATCAACACTATCACAATTTTTTTAGCACCCGCAGAATATAATTCAAAAATCATCATCCTTTTACGTCTTTTGTTCACTATAGTAATCAAATTATTTATTGTACATTATATTGTACATTAGATTTGCTTGAATTTGTACACTATAATGTACAAATTCTTTAAGCATGTAAAACAAGTTTTTGTAACAACTTTTTTTTAAGTTATTAATTTTATATTATGAAATGGAGTTTTTACTTTCATTTTAAACTATTATAATTAAAAAAAAATTTTATATACCTGCTAAAAATTTTAAATTTTGTACCTCCACTTCTTAAATTCACACAAATGTAATTTGGACTGTTTTTCAAAAACAAATAAAAAAAACCGTACTCCCGTTTTTGCTCAAACTTAAATTATAAAGAGAAAAAACATGCTTGATTTAAAAATAATTTTTTATTTTTAATATTCCCGACAGGTTTGAAATGAGAAATAGTGAAATATAACCATTTTTTTGTACATTATATTAGCCAAAAACAACGAAAGGGTTAACATTCAATGATGCAAAATTTTGTCCAATTTTTTTAAATGTTTCTTAAGGTGCCATGATTTTTATCGATTAATTTCAGGGTAAAATTTTGCAGGGCAAGTATTCTCTGTTTTACAAGGTGTGCTTTTTCAATGCAATTACACAGTATTTTAGTTTAAGTAAATTTCTTTGAAATTGTAAATAAGTAACCCGGAGTAGAGTCGGCCATGTGACACCATGTGACATCACATGAGCAATGTAAAAATCATGAATAAAACTTCATTCAAATTTTGAAGTAGTGGGTCCTGTTCCAAAATTTGTGGCTCCGCAACGATTTTGTCTATTTTTTGCTACCTTTTGTATACACTTTGGCCGCTACATAGCGTACGTTTTGAAAAGAAAAACACCTTTAAAGTTTTAGTGCTCCGCCCAATACGGCAGCTTCACTTTCTTTTGAAAATAAAATACAAGAAAGTCTCTAATAACTTTTTAACTTTTTCTATCCACATTTTTAGGAAATCTTATATGAATTTAAGCAAATGTTGAAAATTAGCAAAAATTTAATTGTATACAAGGTGCACCCCTTCATTTAATATTATGCAAATGGTAATATAACAATCAGAACGGACTTTATGAAATATATAAAAATATCATCTACTGTAAATGGTTTTCTTTTTCTTGCTCTGTAGTGGAAATTACTTTTGTACTTTTTAATATGAGCTACTAAGTAAGATAAATTTCGGAATTTATTTATGTAGGTATTACTAACAATAATACAAAGATATACATTTGTGACATACACACATAAAAAACTACTTTCTTCTTGGTGAAGCACACCCAAAACTCACACCAACAACAAAACAGACATGTTACTCAAAATATTTTCTATCGAAACATTTCAAAAATAAACAGAAAATAATAACAAAAATAAAAACAGCAATCAACAACTACAACATCAACAAACCACAAAAAAAAATAAGATGATTCAATAGCGTATATAAGTATCTGAAAAATATTTTATGTATATCTCGTCAAATGCACGCACTCCATGTGCTGGACTTGTTGTTGCTGTTGATGAGATGAGTCTGTGTTGCTGTGTGTATGCTGCTATTACTATTTACTTCTTTCTACATAGTATTTGTTGTTATTTATTTCTTGCAGCAAGTGAAAGTTTAAACAAAACTTAGAGAAGCATAAAAAAGAAGCCGAAACAAAATTTAAAGAAGATCACACTAGCTTGCGAGCTCAGCGCAGCTCAGCTAGTGAGCATTTATAATTTACACCTCATATCACATCAGTTTGCTTCGAATAATGAAAAAATATCAAGATTAAGACAAAGAAGAAACAATTTTGAATGAAATTGAAAATATTTTTATTACTTGAGGTACACACTACTACTGAAAAACTAAGTTGACTAATCATAGAAAACAATAGAATTACACAGAATGTGTGTGTTTGTGTTAGCTCGATTGTAGTGCAGTAAATGACCAACCATTAGATAACACTGTACAACAAAATTCAATCAATATTTTTTCGGACAAAATTTATAAGCATTACATATTATTTGAGAAGCTTCATTATAAATTGGTAGTTCTACTTTGAATATAGCACTTAATTTTCTTTCAGCAGAAATCGGAGGAAAAACACCTTTTATTTTCTAATGCAAAAATACATGTAATAACACCCTACGGACTTATCAACCTTGAATTTCCTCGAATATCAAGGAGTCATTATGGCACTAGGCTTATTTGCAACTCTTTTAGTCTTTCGTTGTATGAAGCTCTGCATTAAAAATTGATTCAAAGGAATCTTGCCTGGAACCAGTGGCCGTGAATTTCATACCTACTAATAGCAGACTGATCTTAAACTCAACGAGGAGGTCTATGATTTCAGCAGCGTAAAAATTTGAAAAACCCTACCACTTTTATTCCGCAGATGAAACATTAAAGCGGACTCTTTTACACGATGAATCGCTTGCTCGAGATATTATTTCCGAATAACTATGTATAAAGCCACTAAATTCCATTGCAATTATCACAAAAGTTGTCCCAAATTCAGTCGTTGCAAAAACAAAGATCGCATTGTTCATCGAAGAAAGAAAAATGTGACAACAATGAAGTTCGGAAAATTGTAGGAACGAAAATGTTAGTGAAAATATCTACAGGTCAGATAATTCGAAATAAGTGTACTTTGAACGGTGACTTGAAGGGAATCATGTTGTATCACAATGGGCCGTTCTGGTCACTTAAAAAAAATCGTTGTCTGAAATAAGCACCTAAAACATCAGTCAGACGAAGTTTTTGTTCTACAAATTTTTTTTTCTAAAGTTCACCCGTTTTATGTAAAAATTCCTTTAAGTTTTGAAGCGACTTCTCTAGCCGCCATTTTGCATATTTACACGCTAAATTTTGAAACACCAAGTGACACATTTTGAAGTTGAGGATGCATGGATGGCGGAATTTTATCCAATAGAGGTATTTCTTGATGATTTCATTAAGAAAATAGCTTAAGAAAAAAATTTTTAATCGAAAAATCATGTTTTTTCTCGAAAGTTCATAAAATTTTGCATAAAAAATTATCAAATGATCAATTTTTTTTAAGTTCGTTTTTATAATTAACGGAGCTACTTAAATAAGCTTTAAAATTGCGACCGTCCCGTTCTTAATGGGTTAAATCAGATTATAATTTTCAAAAAAAAAAAAAAAAAAATTCTGAAATCATAATTCCAGATTGAATTTTTCCTTATTTTAAATAAAAAAAAGTGCCTTGGAGAAATATTCATTCAATTAGTTAAAATTTGGAATGTATGAATATATAAAACTTAATGAATGTTTGTTCAATGGTAAGAGAATCATGTCGGTAGTTCGAAGATAGCATTCATTTCGTAACAAATTGGAAAAATAGAGCAATTGAGATTTTAAAATAACGCACAGGCGTCGTCAAATAAAAGTTTCGCAATAAAAGTTATTTAAGATTTGGTTCTTTAAACTATAGACAACTATAGACTATATAATCATTCATGCATATGTATTAAATATGGATTTCAATAATGGTAATTTGTGAAAAAAAATTGTAAACTGATTAGAGCTGAAACCTAAAAACACTGTGAAATTATGGGGAGCAACTAGAATGCTTGGATTGAAGATTATGTTACTAGAAGGATTTATGAATGTAGAAAAAATATAAATATGTTACTGATAAAAGTGTGGGACCGACCTTGAATTGTATAATTCAAGACGATATTAATCTTTGTCATAAAGCAAGTCAGTTGCTATAGTTTGGAATCATTGGTACCACACTTAGTAAAACTTTCAACTATTTGCAAAAACAAACAAATATTTTTGCTTATAAATTTCCTTCCACACTTTAAGTTAAGCTTTATCTTTGGGATTACTAAAATGTTTTTTGATTCATAAAAACTAAAGTATTTGGACTTTAACTAAGTAAACATTGATCGCAAATTAAATAAACTAAGGAACAACAAAGTATTTCCACGGATATTATTAGTCATTTAAAAATTTTTACATTTAAAGAAACGTTTCTTAGTAATGCGATGTTTTTTTTTTTTTGTTGACTACTGTATTTATTTTAAAAAATCGTATTAAAAAAGCATAAAGAAATGACTTGCACATACGTATGTATATTCAGTGTAAATCTTCTCTTTTTACACAGGTAATCATTTAAAAAAAACTTAGTGAATGAATGAATGCAACGATATAAATTTTAACTACGTATTAAAATAGTGTATTAAACTTACCTGCACTTCTCACTGTATGTGGTATTTCATTGTGTTGTAAGTGTTCATCATCATCTGCTCTGCTACTATCGCCAGTAACTTCATTATTTTTGGATTTCAAAGCTGCTTCTTCCTCTGCTGCGTCTAGTGCGGTTGCTGTTGTAGCATCTTCTTCCATCATCGCTGATTTTGTTGTTGATTCTGCCGCATGCATCTTATAATCAATTTGATTTTTATAGAATTTTAAACGTTGCGTGATATTGACATCACTGGCATCAAGCGCCTCATTCAAATACGTGTAGACATTCTTCTGAAAACATGAAAATGTGGGATGTTGATAGCAGTCATGAATGATGCCATCCCAAAGCTCATTGCCCGTAGAGAAACGTTTGGCGAAACGCAAAAATATTGAATCATTTGGATCACCAACACTGTCACTTCCGTTTTTCCAACTATTCTGATGAGTGGCATGGATTGTTTCATTTCTCGTTTGCGCTATTGTTTCTGTGGTAATATTTCCCTGTGGCAATTGGAAATTGTTTTTATTGGTGGGTAACATTGTTGTCGTTTCATCATCAACACCAGAACTAACAACACTGGCATTTTCTCGTTGCAATGGTTCCGTACTTGCATAAATATTACTGCCCATTACAAAATTAGTGGTTGTAAAACTATTTATGCTTATTAAGTAAATAAAAAATGTTAGAAACCAGGGTGGCATCGTAAATATTCTTGAGAAATCTGTGAAATTAAGTGTTGTTAGTGTTCTTCTTCGTCTGCTGCTGTTTTTTAAGTATGACAATATATTCGCTGTTGTTGCAGTTGTTGTGGTGGACGTCGAAGTTGACGTTGTCGTCATCATTGTCCTACTGTGCTGATTTCTGTTGTCAATGATGGATGTATCGCTGTTGATGTTACTATTACTATTGCTGATGCTGCTGTTAATGTTGCCACATTTTACTTGAGGCAACATTTTCAACCAATTTGGTAATATCTCTGTATTTAGTATTGCTGATGCTGTTGTTGTTGTTGTTGTTGTTAATTTTGATGCAGTTCTCGAATCGATGTCGTTGTCGTTTTTATTATTAATATTTTTACAAGTGCTGCCAGCAAAAGTATGTTGCTGTGGAGAGTTCCACTTTTTTATTCGTTTTAATTTTTGCATTTAATTTTAGTTTTGTTTGCTTGCTTGCCTGTCAAACAGTTATTTTCACTTGTAATTTGTTGTAATACAATTCTCGATATTTGTTGGTTGCTATTAAGAGTGAAAGAAAATTGCTGTTGAAAGTAATGCTGAGAAAATGGAAGATCCTTGTAGAATAATTTAAGAATCTTAGAAAGTTGTGTGTATTGAGCTCAGTGTAATTGAATGAACTATTTCGTTGTAAAAACTAGAAGCTCATGAAAACAAGAATTTGTGTTGATTTTAATTACTATCGAACCGGCAAAAAAAATTTCAGTGTACTTTATTTGGGAATAATCTCTTCACTTTTCTTTAACGCTAGCAACATCAAAGTTCAATTGCGAGAAAAAAGATTTACTTTTATTAAAAGTTTCCTTAAACCATTAATATTTTTTTTCTGTAAGAGTTTGATCATAACTTTTGGAATTATTGTCAAGTTTTGGTCGCAAGAGGATTATCTTCATTGACTTTGGGGCGATCAGCAAATCAAAAGTTGCAGTTACTTAGAAAACGAAATATTAGGAATCGATAATGATTCGTCAGATATCAGTTAGAAATTGTGTTTTATTGCATTAATTAAGCTATGCAATGGCCTCTATGAACTATTTTCTTTATACCATATGTTTATCCATATTTTGGGGTGAAAGGTGGGAGGGTCCCCCTTGCCGATGAAAATCTCATACATTTTGATCGTTGGCCATTAATAAAAAAAAAAAAAATCTCTGGATCTGATAGTGAGCTTGAATGAACTATAATGGACGGAAAGTAGAACTTATTAATTTGCTGCAGTTTCTTTCATTAATATCTCTTTTGAGCTGCCAAAGAACTGCAAAAATTTAAATTACAACCCTTACAACATTTTTTCATAAAGAAATTACAAAGCGTTTTATTGATCAATGTCCATTTCTCAAGTTATTGCTTTACTGTTTTAATTACAGATACAAAATAGTCGTGAATTATTCCTATACGATTAGCTTAGCATTAGAACCAGATCTAGACATCTAACCGTTTCATTTTCTATTGAATTTTACAATGATTAGACGAATACTCTGGTCCGAAGATTCGAGCTCCTCGTAGTTTTTTGGATTTCAACCTTAATTAGAAATAATTAATGGAGATTTGGAAAGATGCTAAGGGCTGTTTTCTCAATGTCCGTTTAAGCGCTAATCTGAACTTTAACCGGCGGTTAGTAATAGTAGTTAGTTCTGATTAGTGCTTAACCAGACATTGAGAAAATAACCCTAAGAGACTTTAGTGTGCTGATTAAATAATTTCTATTACTTAGCTCTAGATTAAGGTACATGAACCATTTACTACACATGATAACTGCACGTGTATTTCGTGTTCGAAATATACAACGAAATATACGTTGAAAAGTATAAATTATTTTCGAAATTTCTAAACTTTGAGCCTCTTGCAGCACCAATAAATATTGTCTGATTTTAGTTATGATTGTATTTGTAAGGAGCAATAAGAGAACTGTAGAAATTTGCGACCAAAAAATTAAAAAAATTGATAATTCATTGTCGAGATTTCGGATCTTTCAAGATCCATTTGGAACCTGAAGAAATTATCAGATTTCAAACATTTTTTTTCACTTTTGTTTATCTGGATATTATATATTATATTATATTTTAATTAGACACCATTCTTGCTTAAGTAATCTATAACAGGCTTAGTTGAATGGATGGCTATTTATCGTGCCCAAAAAAAGTTGTTTTCCATGATCAATTTTGTGAGACACTGTAAGTTTGGGTCTAAGAGATATTTCGAATCAGTCTGTATATATTTTATCGTTCCTTTCTATGAGAAAAACATACGATTTGTTTCCATCAGAGTAATTTATCAACTACGAAACTAATGGAGATATGTAATTTTAGATTATAAACTACATAAGCTGCACAATTTTTTTTTTAAGAAACTGTTGCCTCATTATCGCACTTTGCACTTTACATTATAATTATGTCAAATTGCAGACAGCATTTAACTAAAACTAAAATATAAAATTTAACTTATTTAATGTTAGTATTCAGTTAAGCTCGTGGCTCTAAAATGTCAAAATATTGAGTGGTTCAGTCAATACTTTTTCCATTTTAGCACTGACACTTCACTCAATAAATTTCACAGTGTAAAAATAGGTTAATATACGAAGGTAAAAAACATTGCCAATTGGTAACGCAAGATTAGCACTATTATTTTGTTGTTTTTTGTTACTTTATTATTATTATTATTATTTTTTTTTTTTCGCGCTATTCTCAAAACACAAATACTCAGTTTGGATTTTAATGTTTTGTTGATACCATTCTTAGTTAGCATTAAAACTTTCCTTTTTCACCATCTCTTTATATTTACATTGTATAGGTAACACTAGTTTTAATTTTTTTTGTAAAATTATTTAGCACATTCGGAACTTCTTCTTTCTTTTTGTTATCTCTTCGTTATTCTTTCATTTACTATAAATCGCACACAAATAATAATTTTTCCACAATTCAAAAGACAATTTTTTTAAGGTCACTAACTAACTACAAATATGAAGTTCAATTGTTCGTGGCCGATGACGGTGACGGTGACGATAATGGTGACTGCCACTGCGTACAATATTCAATCATTCATTTGGTGACAACTTGTCAAAGTCAAAAGCATTTATTATTATTTTCACTCACATACCAAACACTTTCTTCTTCTTACACTTGGTTACTTCTGCTTCTTCTTCTTCTGGTTTTTATTATCGCTGTATTGCTACTTTAAAAAACTTTAAAAATATTAACGCGTTTTGTGCGATTTCGTTTTGTTAACGTTTTGATTTTTTATTATTCCGTATACGAATGCGTGCGCATGCGTTGTTAGCCAACAACTGAATAATTTGCCATCAAGATCATCACCAACATTTTGATGTTATACCGATCGGAAACTTAGCTGACTGTAAGTAACGTGACAGCAAAAACAAGAAATTTTAAAGTTCAATAAGTTTATTTTCTAGGCACACGTTTATATGTTGAAGTGTTGCAGCAACTTTTGATGCTAACAATGATGCTGAGAAAAAAAAGATTCTGAATGTAGCGTGGTGAATCACAGCAACATTTTGCACACCTTAGAAAATGATGCGTAGAAAGATGTTGCTTACTGCACCAAGTAGCAACATTTAGAAAGTTTGATCGTAAACATTTGTTTCGTTCAGTTCATTCAAGTTTACTGCATCCCGTCCTGCAACATGTTTCGAAAATCAAGCTTGCTTGTGTATACAAATGTAGATAGATGTTTTTATGTTGCTGTATGCTGTTGTCTTACGAATGCGGATGCGGCGGGTAGCACGTTTAACGAATGTTGTCTTTGAAAATGTTGCCCGCGAATGTTTTCACTGCTGTTACTGCTATTGTTGTTTGAGTTTAACAGCTGTTTTTGCTGATACAGTAAGTTACTTTTACCATTTTGGTTGTTTTGATAATGATATATTTTGAGGTGTTTGCACTAGCAGCTATATCGGGAGTTGCTTTTATTGTTTAATAGTTGAAGTTGTTGTTGTTATATTAATATTTTCCGTTGTTATTGTATCTGAAGTTTATTGTGCAATAACACATAGTGGTTCTTGTTGTCTTTCGAATAATCTAAACAAAATAAAGAGAATTTATATGAGTGGGTTAAAATCTTGTTGAGATATGCATTTATGCAAATGAATTGAAGACAAAAAAATATTGAATTTATATAACTATTAAAAAAAACCGGTTAAAATAAGCATTGACTGCATTTTATTGTAAAGAGAAAATTTATTAATTAAAAAATAAGAAATATTTCATTATGGTTTTAATTTTTAAGAAAATAAACTTAATAATATATACAGTAATCCCATCTCCATTTGGGTTGTCTCAATTTTAGTCTTAAATACAATGAACCATTTCTTTGCTTACGTCTTCTGCCTTATTTAGAATTATTTTATTTCTCGATTTACGTCGTGGATTTACGTTTTTGGTCAGCGAATTAATAAATCCTAATTAGCTCAGTTCGACTTACGTCGATTCGATTTGAGTCGCCAAATTTCGTAACGAATCACGAGGTAAATCAAGGAATTACAATACTATATGAAAATCTGTTAATATTTGCATTTATATATGCATGTACCAAGCAAACTCCTAAACGATAGAAAGAAATTTAAAACAATATTTTTATATTACCTGAGCATAAAATGTGGTATATGAGGGCGGGATTGGTCGGTTTAACTTGACATTTCCCATACATCCAAAGTACTTGGTATTGATTATTTATGAAACTATGTCTTAGCGAAACAGCCACTAAAATTTGTGCCGATACAACCTCCTTAGCCATGATATAATTAGTACTATTTGCTAATATATTAACTTATATATAGAATATAATTACATTTTTTACAAAAAATGGCGACAAACATATGACTAGAGAGACGAAAATAGCTTGATCAACTCAGTTTTTGAATGTGACCAATAATCTATACCCATCTCCATACCTACACTTAAGGCAAATACGAATCCACAAATTGGAACAGAAATTTGCATACATGCTTCTGGAACCCCCGGAAAGGTCGTAAAAGGCATAATACATCTCTTGCGAATGAATTATTTGAAACGTGATATCTGAAAAACAATAGTGAGAAAGACATGCGTAGAAAGATATTAAGTAAATATTAGTAACTCAGATAACCCCGGGTGTATTTCGGCTAGTTTTCAAATATTAATAAGGAATAAGTTTTATGTAGAATTGGGAAGAAAAATATAACTCTAACTAGAGTTTGACAAGTGCAGAGAAATTGAACGGTGGGGTGTTTTTCTCGGCTGAATGGCTATAACTGCTGCATTAGATATTGTTGCCTCGCTTTCACTCATTGCATTTACTGCTGTCACGCTTGAAAGTTGCAGCAAACCGCAAATTTTGGAGCCACTTTTTCAACTTCGTATCTCCACATTTAAATGTTTTCGTTTTCTGAGAAATTGTACTTTTGGAGATACGTGGTTGAAGAATAGAGCAAGCGATAAGCTCTATATAGGTCTCAAAAAAAAAACTGTACTTTCTTCAACAATTTCGTTTTAAATTTTAAAAAATTATATTAAATTAGTAAAATTTGATTGAGAACTTAGCGCTATTTTATTTCACAAAACTGTGCAATGTACATACACACATTTATTGAATGATTTCATGATTTATTCTAAATTTGTTGTTTTGTGATAAATACTGACTTTGACTCAGACAATAGAAAACTGTGGGATGCAAAAAAAAATTGTTTTCAATAGTTTTTGTCTTTCACATCAAATTTAATAAATCTAGTTATACAGGAACAACCATTATCTATGGCAACAGCAGCTACAACAAAGCAAAACTAATGGTGAATGCAACAAATGAGGACATATACATACATATCTATGTATGTATACAAAGTTATCAAGTTAACTTACATATACAAGGCTTTAAAACTGGAGTAACGGGTTAACAAGTGCAAGAGTTTACAAGCTGAAAATAGTTCTGGTTTAATACAAGTAAATATAAGAAAAGAAATTCCAGAGAAAAGTAATAAAAGCAAATCAATACAACTGCAAAGCAGAGGTTCTTAAATGCTATTGAACTTTTGATGCGAGAACTCAATTTTTTTTTATTATATTGGAGCTTCTGACAAAAGTAAACTTTTCCAAAAATAATCAGGTTCTGAAAGTGGAATCTGGTTGAAATCAAAACAATAATTTGGTCGTATTTCTGTGTTTTAAAGGTTTAAAATTTTAACCGAAAATATTTTAGCTGTTTTTGCGTCGGATTTGATGAATATTTAACCCTCTAAAGAAAGCATCGAATTTTGGAAGATCGGGTAGCTCCGACTTTATAACAATATAAATTAATTTTTATTCCAGAAACCTTCTTTCGAATCGAACTACAGATTAACCCCCCAGAAATGAAAAACTATTTATCAAATAAATATATTTTTTCCGATAAAAGCAAGATGGAATATGCAAAACCTAGATCTATGCACATTAAGGTGCCTCTCAAAAAAAACTAGGTGCTATTTCTCTTAAAAATTATCTTTGGTTTATTCTATAAAGATTCTCAAAATATTTCGACTCTCTGGATTATTTTAAAAAAAATACTTATTTAGGAAAATTTCATTAGGTTACTTTTAACTAAAAATAAATTCAAAAATTATTAGTTTTTGCAGCAAAATATTTTTCCTTTTATCTATGTCTACTTGCTATAGATATAAGAGAACGGTTGATTGAATTTTTCTATATTGTATATATAGAATAAAATTTATTTATTCTATATTTACAAAGTATTAAACAAATGATTTAAAACTCCCAGAGATATATTTTGAAAGAACAACTTAATTGCTCTGACGTTCAGAAAAATATTTGCAAATTATCACAGATTTTTTTTAAACTGTTCAAGACGATGTGATGATGGGATTTTTTAGCTTAACTATTTAAGTTAATTATATTCATATGTTACAGATTTTTACTCTCTGTCTTATGTTTAAAATATAATGGGTTAGCAATCGCAGAAAAGGAAATACTTTAACTTCATTTATAAACTACTTAGCAGAATTCTTATGCAATCGATAGTCAATAATATTAATATACAACCAAAAGAATTACATAGAAGAAGATACAGATTTATTGACTGAAGAAACGCGGTTACGGTTAAACAAATAACCATGTGACAGAAAAACCGTTAAGTTGAAGAAAAACAAACAACAAATACTACGACAACATTCAACTGGTAAAAACGACTTTTAAATACAAATCTTTATACTTCATATTCCGGTGAAAACAACTTCTTTATCAGAGCCAATGTAAAAAGAAGATAAACCGAAAAAGAAGAAGAAGCTCAGCATTCAAAATAGAAGAAGAGCATTCGACGAAGAAGGAGAAGCCGCAAGCGAGGTAGAATTAAGATCAAAATAAAAACACATAATAATTACTGACAATGCGATGATGGCTTTAAAGAATTTTCGTAACCGTTTCTTAAATTTCTTTTGTCTATGTATGTATGTGGTAATAGGGGTTCCAGTTTTTTCTTCTTCTTCTGCTTGTTGAGTTTTTGCTTTAATTTTGTTTTTATTTTTAATTTTTTGTTTTTGTTTCTTACAGCAGCAATGTGTCATAATTACTATTAACAGCTTTTTTAAATGGCTATTATGCATTTAAATCCAAGCCCAAAGTTTTGTTTCTTTTGGTTTCTTTGGTGTTTTTTGCTGAATTTTTTTATTTGCCGCTCTACCGCTAAACTTTTTATAATTGTGTATGTATTTTAAAATGCGTTAATAATTACATAATAAGGGCTAGAATTCATTATAGCAAGTTGTTTTAAAAAATGTTGTAGTATATTTTTTTTTGAAAAATCATTAAACTGCAAAACTTGTACATTATCTTTTTTATGTGTGCTTGTGCAAGTAGATATCTATGTATGTTTATTTGTAGCATAAAGGCATAACAGTATAAATAAGTAACGCGATTTCTATAATTTTGAATTTAAATAATCAAAAACTACTGGAAAAAGTGGGCTCAGAAAACATCTCTGTAATATAGGTATTAAAGGAAGCTTAATATAAAGATTCGTTTAAGAGCAAGAAGAATGATCGGAAGTTATAAGAAGAAAATGCCTGACCATATACCAAGTGCACAGCACTGAACTATCTTCCAATAATCCCGCTACAGTTCACCAATTATTAAGGCAGCCGGGACAGACTTTAGCACCTACAATAAATCTTGTACTTAGAAAGAATGATGTTTGAAAAATAAAAAAATAAGCACAATTATTCAAGTAACTAAAACTATTTTAGGCCTTTGTTGATTGTGCTTAATAACAATATAATATGATATGAAAAAAATAATATGATATAACGAAAAAGGAAAATATAAATGTAAAGAATGAGTTTTGTTCTTCTCCTTGGCATGCATATAAAATTATATTTGGAAAATCGGTAAAATATTCTATCATACTCTGCAGGGCAGTAGCCAGGATTTTTTCGGGGAGGGGGCTTTCATTCGAAGAAAATTGACATTGACTTGCCATTACTGATGATGAGCCCGACCTCAAAAAAATTAACAAAAATACTAAAAATAGTCAGAGGTTCATTTTTTTCAAATGATTATCAGTGGGAATTCGGGCCATGATAAGGAATCCGGATGAGTTTGGCTTATATTCCCAAAACTCGTGCAGTTACTGCATTGAAAGAGGTCTTCCGAGTCGGGGTGCTCTGAGCAATAATGGGTTAAAGGATTAATTACATTTTAAGATTGTTTCCTAAAACTTTGGAGCTGATCCACTACTACTGCCCTACATGGGTTTTGCTAGTGTTTATGAATGAATTTTTTATACTGAACACGAATCTGAGGTCAAAAATTTCACGCCACGTTTTAGAAAAAATGGGATTTAGAACCCTAAAATAGAATTTTTGGCCATTTTTAAAAATTGGAGAGCTAACACTGGCGTGCTACAAACTTCGAAATCCAGAAATTATAGGCTGAATCATGCCCTTCCAAATCCTAAACTGTAAATCAAAAACAGTTACTGACCTAGAAAAACTATAAATGCAGAATTGCTCAGCATAACCTTCTCTTTTTGTATCCAAAGTCAAACCTCATGTCAAAGAAAACAAATCGGATCTGGTCGCATAGTGCAACTAAGATTTCAAGTTTATTTTTTTATATTTGACTTTTTAGAAATTAAACCGATGAAAGTAAAAAATATTTAAAAAGTGTTCAATGGATTTTATTTGGACTCTTTTTTCATCCACTGGCAATTAATATAAAAAAATAGAAGAAAGTTTCCACATTTCGGGGGGGGATGGGGGGGGGGTCAGAACCCCCAAAACCTCCGCCTAAATACGGCCTTGATACTCTAGAATGCAAAAAAAAAAAACACTATCGTGACTTAGATGTTATAAAGTAAAGGATGTAGTAAAAAAGATTGCAACTTCGTACGCTGAAAAGCTTAAATGATGAACCGTCAAAGAAGACTCATGAATCGTATCGAAACCGAACACAAATTGAAACGAATAAAATTCCAGCGCCAAGTGGCACGCAAGGACGAAAACGATCCAGTTAGAAAGGTATTCAATACGCGCGACTATGCAAAATGACGATCAAAGCTCTTTGGGAAAAAAAGGTATAGAGAAACCTGGCTGCTCTTGGTCTTACCAACTGGCGTCATCACGCGCTTAGAAGAGATGGCTGACAAAACCGGTGGTAGTGCCAACTAAGCAAGTATGGAATTTATAACTTTTTTTGAGTAATGAATACTTAAATGTGAATAACAAATGTTTGACTTTTTTCTACTTTAGCTTGAATAATGATTTCTCATAGAGCCAATTAAAAATAAATAAAAAGTTACATAATTAAAAAATGAAAACCCATTGAAAGAATCACTTATGTCATTTACTTATGCAACAAAGAAACAATCAAACAAGCAATTTTCTAAATGTATCCCAGCAGGAAAATTTTAAATGCTACACTAAGAAGCTCTTTAAAAGCGCTAGCTTCGTGCTCAAATATAATAAATAAAAATAATTAATACAATGAAATAATTATAAAGAATAGAGAAAAAACAGTGTGTTTCGTGAAGCGCTTCCAAAAAGCGGTCTTTTTGGGCTTCCCAAAAGCGTTCCTTCACACTTGACTTGTAATGGCATGCAATATAAAAATCAATGAAGTGAAATGTCCTATGAAAGGCAGAACGTAGCCCTGACATAAAAACATTCCAATGTAAATAAAGAAGCGCTAAGGAGCACTTTTTTCCCCGTTGGGAGCACACTTATTCATAGATATAAACGTGTATGTACAAATGTATCTCCAAGATATTTAATTTCATTACTAAAGAAATGTCATAACTTTTTCTCAATACATGCTGTACAATTACATTTCTTCATTCATCAAAAGTAAAATAAAATAAATAAAAGCAACAACAACAAAAAAAGGTTATTAAAAAAGTAATTTGAGTAGCATGTATTCATTATAATTTAATTAAATTAATTTAAAAGCAAATACATAAAAAATGCTTTCGCTTTTTCTTTCTAAGCAAAAATTTAAAAAAAAAAAGAAGACAATGATAATAATTGCGCTTAATTTAATTGCATTTGCATGCGACACATAATAATAATAACAAACAGCAAATCTTTGCAGCAATATTACATATTTCAGACGAGTAATATTTAAATTAAGTAAAAGTGGCCCTTAGTCAGTCAAGACCGAGTTATTTATGACCTGCAGCAAAACTTTACATCGGAACATGCAATTACAGGCGTAAAAGAGTCTGAGTGCCGCGCCCATCAAAGGGTTCATTGTACTACAATTTATATTCCTTTTCATATTATTTAATTCTATCATATTTATGAGTTAATCAGTGCAGATACTGAGGTGCCACAGCGCAGAATTTTTTTCTCTCTCAACATTTTAAGTAGAAATTAATTTAAAAGCAGGTTTCGCTCAAGAAAAATTCTGGCATTTGCTCTCAAAAGCTCGCACGTGATTAATGACTCAAAACTATTCTAAGTCATTACTTGATTAACCATCAGGGTTTTATGTTATCATCAGTGAACAACAACAGGGGTCATAATGAATAAATTATTATACGCGATGTTGCCAAAAACTAATTTTTTTTTTTAAATATGGCAACATCGCAAAAATAATTTAATAAAATACAGAAATTTGTCTTTTTAGTATTTTTCATTTTCCTGATATCTTTGAACCGAAATATTGCTTATTTTGATAAACTACATTGTGAAATTACCGCCTTTAAATCGCGTAAAGCTATATTAAATTCAACAATATAATATAGCACTTAAATAGCACTTATATAAATAGCACTTATCTTTTAAGCAGGTTCAATAACAATATACCTTCGCACTCTACAAGGAACTATACTTTATTACGTTTGAAAACTTATAATTGTAATTACTTAAAATTTGAACCTTTTAATAATGCCTGCATTGATTTTAATAAAGTTTATCACTTAATAAATTTTTCTGATTCGCTAATTTCGATTAAACATAAAATTCTTTCTGAAATTAACAATTAATTCTCTCCACTATCCAGCCATTTTGTGCTTAGTGGAGCTCTCTCCCCTCGCGTTTTTGCTACCGTACGCGCTTCTGTTGTGTGATCCGGGTCACTCTACTACGGTAACTCATTCGTAGTTGGGAGCGCCCCTCGGTCGGCTGGGCGAGAGGTGGGCGTGGGATTCGTCGAAAAAAAGAAATTAAATAATATCGATGGCTTTGCAGGTAGTGCAAAAATTTTGAACTTGAGGGGTGATTTTTTCATAAATATTTTGTTTTTTTGTTTAATAGTTTTAAGTGATAAAAAATTAAACAAGAAAACCCAAAAAAAAATCGCCACCAGGATTCCAATTCGCACCTCCTGATTCAAACACTTTTGTGGTATACCCAAAGATATGGACATATATACCAGTACCAGATTTCTGAATTGAACAAAAAGAGATCAGTTGTATTATGTTCTGTAGGTTTTATAATTTATAAAGTATGTTTGGCAATGGGATCATATTGAAGGCTGAGAGTAAAAGTGGTACAATTTATAAGTTCAGAAAAAATGGAATAATTTTACAAAAAGCACAAAAGCGGCAGTCGTTTGAAGCAAAAGTGAAAAAAATATGTTTAGATCAAAAGGAATTTCGGTTTTGCGTCTGTTTCTGCTTTGAGAAAATTGTTATACCATTTCTGCTCAAATTTTTAAGTTGTTTCATTCTCTCTCCAAGCCGCATTACTTGTACTGTGCTTGCACTAAGATATTTATTTACATCACTTTTTCTCTTATAGAAATTTAAATCCGATTGATTGTTCTTTTAGCCTCCATTTCATACATTCAGCAGAATATTTTTAATGAGCAAAAATTCAGTGCCTGCAAGCCAACTCCATGTACTGCGTCAGTGTCAGAATAATATAATGAAAACTTTCTATTTTTACAGTGCTACACCTCCATTACAGACATTCCACAGAAATTAATATACCCTAGCAGGAGACAGTAGAGACAGTAATGATATGAAATTTGTTTAATTTTTACTACATAAATGCCATGTAGTATTTTAATTGCCTCTAGGCAGTTATGTAAATGATAAACAAGAAACATCAACTGCAAAATAATAAAAAACGTTTAAATTTGTTGCCAATTTGTTTATTTTAATTTAGTTATTTATATCAAAATAAAAAGTGTTATAATTTTAATTTTATAATTTCAAAATGAAACTTTCAATTTTTTTTATTTTTTTTTATTTGTTTATATTAACGTCTGCATTTTTAAGCACTAACTATTTAGTTGGCGAGTATCTTCAAGTAGCATCTAAGTAGTATTCAAGCATTTATCCAAGAGCATATATTTTAAATTGCATTGCGTGCAAAAATGTTTATTACTATATATAAAAAAAAAACAACCCAAAGCATTTAAATTTGAACTCAATAACGAAGAAGAAAAACTAAAGTGAAAATTTTCTCAGTTTTTGATGAGGCAATAACCACAGAAGAAACATAAACAACTTTACTTACTAAGTATAAAGAGTTTGCTAGCTACTAGGCATTGAAATGAAAACTCTATTCGTTGTGGTTAACCAAAGAAATAAATGAACATTTTTAAATCAAATATTAGTTAGTAAACGATACTTTTAGCAAAATTGAATTTCTACTTTTAACTAGTTGTGGTTATAATTGTTTTAATTTTGCTTTTTCGATGTTGTTCACAAAAAATTGCAATGATGAAAACTTTTTCTCTAAATGATTCAAATTATTATTAAATTACATACATACAAAGTCATTGGCAATTTCTTCAATAAAGTTTCAGAGTTATGTATCATCTACAATAAATAGAAATTGAAATTTTATAAACATATGTAATTATTAGTGAAGAAAAAAGGAAAATTGGAAATACAGGGTGACAATCGTAAAGTGACGCACACATTTCAGCAGTTATTTTCAAAAGGACGTACTTCCATTAAGTACAATTAAGTGTTAACATTGCTGAATATATAAGCATTCATTTGAACCCCACCTCATTCAATATAACCTCCTTTAGCCTGCACACATGCCTTCAATCGATTCGGAAATCGTAGGACTGTTCGCCGCAGGACTTCCTGATCAATTTCAGTCCAGACTTTCTCTAATGAATTTGTCAGCTACTCCAGACTGTGGTGTTGAGATGCACAAACCTTACTCTCTAAAATACTCCAAATAAAGTAGTCCATTGGATTCAAGTCTGGGGAGTATGGTGGCCATTCTTGAGATGTTATGAGTCCAGAAAAATTGTCTTTTATCCATGTTTGCGTTAATTTTGCCATGTGGGAAGGTGCAGAATCTTGCTGGAAAGTCAAGTTTTCATTTCCAAATGTATCTTGGGCCCAGGGAAAAACATGTTCATTTAAAATGCTCCGATAAACAACCTGGTCAATTTTAACACCCTCTTCAACGAATATTAGAGGAGTTCTGGCATTAGCGGAAACTCCAGCCCATACCATAACGGAAGCTGGCTTTTGAACTTGGCCAACAGTCCTATTTTGCTGCGATGATGATGTTAGCCACATTCGGTCATTTTGCGCATTGAAATGTTGTTCAACCGTGAAAATTTTTTCATCTGTAAACCAGATATTTTCAACATTTTTTAACACGGAGGAGCGTAGCAACGCCTTGCATCTTTGCAGTCGCAAATCTTTCTTTTTTTGTGTCAGATCTTGAGCTTTTCGGAGCTTGTACGGCTTAAGATTAAGCTTTGATTTTGCAATGATTCGCACTGTTTCACGGTTTACTCCCACTTCCTTAGCGATTTTTCTCATTGAGCGCCTTGGATTTCGCTTGATTCGTTTACGAATTTTTCCTGTTAAACAAGTAGTGGCAACTGTTGAAAATTTTCCCCGGTCTCTATCTCCAAAACCCCCAGTTCCATTATATCGAATAATAGCTCGGTCTACCGTACGACTTGACAAATTTAAAGCCTTTGCAATTTGACGGCTACTATAATTTGCCAAATGAAATTTCATAATTTCACGACGAATATTTTCCTTGTCCATTTTTATGGAAATTTCAAAATGTAATAACAAAACTTCAAATGAAATTAAAAGCAAAGCCAATGATGAATGAATTTGCTTTTTAAATTAAAGTAACGGTAAATGGCAAAGCTTGCTGCAGAGTATTAAACTTGCGTCACTTTACAATTGTCACCCTGTATATATTAACTTGACTTTAGGTTCAGATTATATATTTCAAATTAGATTTTGCTCTGTTGGCTTGTGTTTTTATTTTAAAACTGTGAAATTTGACATTGGAACAAGTTGTGGTTTTAACCTACAGATATGAATGCAAAAAGGTTTTAATAGTTTATAAGACAAAAAAAGAAGAAAAACAAATAATGATTCATACATTTTTCATTTTAACTAGTAAACAGAAAATCTGAAATCGTTTATTATAAAAATTTACATTTGTATGTAATTTAACGAATATAATGGATTAAGATAATACTCATATGCATAACTAATTACCAAGTTATTGCGAAAAATAGAATTCAATATCCATTAAGCGCTTACGGTAATTTGCTAGTATTTCGAAATAAAACTATGTATTAAAACAAAAAAAAAATAGTAATAAAAAAACTGGAAAAGCTTAAATGAAAAAGTATTAGCCAACAGCAACAGCTATGAATTGGAGTTCTTCGTATGTAATTTCAATACCATGAAAAGCAAAATATTGTGCGCTGTTTTTATTGATTAAAACCCAAATCATGTTCGAAGCATAAAATTTCGAGGTATGAGTAATAAATTAAATTAATTTTTCACTTTCTTTTTCTATAAATCCATACATCTATCTATCTGGTTTACCTGTGTACGCTATGAGATACGCACAGCGGGCTGGAAGCGACGATAGATTGCATAAAAATGCCGACAAAAACTGAAAGTAAGGGTGTATTTGTTGACGATTACTAAAACTAACATAAAATTTTTAAAAAAGTACTGGAGATTATTCAATGAAAAAGATGTTTTATTTTCATTTATCCCTGACTCGTCATCAAATGGTAATCTAAGCACCAATTGAAAATGTGTAATGAGTTATAAAGGAAAATGGTGAATAATAGTTTGGGACAAAATCCTCCAAAACGATGTAAAAATCTTTTTTTCATCATAGAATACGAATTCACTAAAATTGTTATAGAAAAAGGTAGTACTTTAGTTTAATAATATTAATAATATTAAACTATAAAAGAAAATCAGAACTAAATTTGGCTCCTTATAATGTTATTGATATTTCAACAACATTTCATGTAGTTTTATAATGATGTAAAAATAAATTTAAAGCTATCTATTTTTGAGAAGATATTTGGTGTTAAATTTATCTTTTCATTTTGACATCTTACTTTATGCACCTACTGTATGTAAAACATGGATATCTTTGAAAGAGGAGCAGCTAGGATTTCATTCTAAACGGATTTTTCACCTGTAATCGTCAACAAATACACCTCTATTTTCAGTTTTTGTCGACATTTTTATGCAACCTATCGTCGCTTCATGCCCACCGTGTAGCTTAAACTATCGTAAAAAAAAAAATTAAAAATTCAAAGCACCTTCCTATAGATTCGTTTTGTTTTATACTTATTGTATATCAAGTAAATATATTTTTTATTTTGTTTAGCATTTTGTTTTGATTTACCGGTTCTATTTTTCGAATTTCTCTTTCATTTAATTTCTATTTTTTTTTTCTTCTTTTTCTTCATTATCATATGCTCACATTTTTCTTTCTTTGCTTATTGTATTTGTTTTTTATTTGATTCATATTTTTTAATCTGATAGAATAATATACATACAATGATATGTATATGGAAGCTTGTGCATGTGTGTTTTGATTTTATAAAAAAAATAATGGAAACAATTAAATGTGTAGCAAGTACACACAGAAAAATTTTATGGTTTGATTATTTTAAGAACTTAAAAATCACACATATGGTTAACCCTGGAAGTACATGCTTGTTTTTTGTACGTAAAAGTCATGCTTCGTCGAAATGACGACGGCGTTATTCAAAGTGGTCATACACATGATCTATACACCTATAACTTTGAAAGTTGATTGTTTCCCATAATTTGGTTAATTTATCATATAGAAAAACAACAATCGATATATTTTTTTAATAACATTTATTCATAAATTAAATGTTTACCAACACTTACTTAGAAAGAAAAATTGTAAAACGTAAGTATACGTCGTCGATTCGACTAAGCATGTCCTTCCAGGGTTAAGAAAAAAGTATTGGCTCTCTTTCTCAGCAGATATTTGCACGATAATTTCTATATGCAAGCGATCTAGCAAACTCACTCGTTTGTGAATATAACCCTGAGTAACTGCCAGCTCTTTTTTATTGTAAAACAGAAAATAAAATGAAAAATGGAAGAAGTAACAGCAAAATTATTTAAATTATTAAACAGAACTAATTCCCAAAGTTTAATAAATTAAAATTTTTTTTTGACAATTTACCCAAAACTTTTTGGGTAAATTATCAATGTAAATTGTGAAAATGAACTTCTGAAAGAGAGAAGTAGAAAAAATACTAAGTTAGAAAAAGACAGGAGAGTTTCTATCTCTTTCTTGCAACCTATTTTTTCTACCTCTCTCTTTCAGACAGGCATTCATATTTGCACCAATGTAAACAGCCACTGTGAAATGTACACAAATCACTTTTAAGGTGCATTCATGTAAAGTTGAATATAAAAGTATGCAGTTGCGGTTTGTATAAACTTATCTGCTTACATGATTACCCATATTATTGCAAATAATTTCATTGAAATCTGTGCAGTGTAACAAAAGTTATCGTGTGGCAAAAATGTGGGGAATATCCATATATGTAATACATTACAGTCCAGACATATAGTTATCTGAGCGAGACAACCGATTCTGCATCTTTCAAAAATTTACTCTGCATCCGCCCCTGAAGTCATTTGACAATTGTTTGTATGTTTACTTGTCAAATACACACATATACGAAGTATTAAATATATGGGAATATCTAGAAAAATATCCGCTATATCATACAAATTTGCTACTATAAAAGAAAGAATAAAGGGCAGACCTTTTGTGTGGTGGCAGTGTTCAAAGAACTTTATCAAACATGAGCAGAACTGTCAAGGAATGATTCGGCCGCTGCGACCCATGAATTTTAATGTTAAACGATGTGTTCTGGTCGACTTGTCTTCGAAAAAACCGATGAAATATTAGAAAAAATTTACTAAAATGCTAAGGAACTAATCACTAAACAGTTTGGAATCATTTGAAAGGTGCTGGATAACAGAAGAAGCACACAAAGCCAAATCAAATGACTGAAAATTACTTAATGGATCGAATTTCCATCTGCGATTCACGATTGAAACGTAATGAAATCGACCCATTTTCGAAGCAATTGGATAACAAGCGAGGAAAATGGGTCAGGTATGGCAAGTGCAAAAAATATAGTAGTGTGAGGTGAAGTTTCATATACAATGGCAAAGGGAACACTATATCATGATGTATTATTGGATGGCCAAAACTATTAATTCTGTACTATACTATGAACAATTAGTGCGATTGAAACAGTTTATGTCGAAATTGAGAAGCTTCAACAAGAAGATTTTAGGATATATTTTGAAAAGTGAATCACTGACTTAAGAAATGTATTAAAATGAATAGTAATTATGTAGAGAAGATGAACTTGAAAAAATGAAAATTTAAGATGTGAAATATTATTTATGAATCAATCAAATCTGTGACGATTTAATCCAAAGTTACAGCAAAAACAGTGTGAGAAAAAACAACGAATATTGAGTTTACAAATTTCCCACCCTTGCAAATATTAGCTTTCGTTTACTGTAGAAACTATTTTTAAGCGATTTACAAGAATTTAGAGTATTTATGAGCGATTTCAGTGAAAAGTTGAGGCTACACTCCGAAAATACTGCGATGGATGTGTTCAATGGTTATACATCGTATAATTGCTTATGGCTCAGTAGTCTGGGTGGAATGAACAGGGCAACAGACAATCGACGTGCTCAATAAGCTGCAGAGATTAACCTGTTTATGCATAACTAAAGCCATGTGAACTTGTCCAACAGCATCCATGGAGGTTTTATTATGATAAAACTAATACCTCTTCATGTTCATAATCAATTGAAGAGGGATATTTTAAAGATGTCTGGTGATGTTATCGGGGTAAGGGGGTTTCTGAATCGAATGAAGTTTGATATTCAACAGAGACAACATCTTGAAATTGCAATACCGAGGGATGACATGCAACTCAAATTTAGTTTTGTGAAACGATGCAAAACCGATGCAAGCGCGATTGTCGAACCAAAATATGGCGTCTCTAACTGAAATCCACTCAAATCTCAACATTGGCGATGAATAACACTTATTAAGTTCTTTCATTTAGCTACGCAAAAAATTCCATTACGTTGGTATGTAAATTTTTATATACGAGTATTACTATTGTATTGTATTGTATCAATAGAATAAATAAAAAGCAATATATTTCTCAATCTCTTGATGGTCATCGTACAGGGGCGGAACAGAGGGAAATTTCCCCTCCCAAAAGATTTTCACACACTTAAAAATTTAATAACTTAAACAGGCAAAAAGGTGAACATAATTAGTTATTATGATTTACTTTCAATTATAAGAATAAGGAATAATCTTGCTCATTAAACCACTTTCCTTCTCAATGGAAATGTGCTGAAATAATAATGATACCTAAACCAAATAAACCTGAAAACTCAGTGCCCTCATATAGACCTATAAGTTTCCTGGCAATATTCTCGAAAATATTCGAAGTAGTAGATTGCCAATAATACAAGAAAATAAGAATATAGTTCCGAATCACCAATCGTCATAAGCACGGTACTCCCGAGCAATATCATCAATATTGTCACTGACTTTGTGGAATGCAAAAAATATTGCTCTGCCATATTTTTGGACATTCAAGAAGCGTTCGAAAAAGTTTGACATCAAGCGCTGTTATACAAATTAAGTAAAAAATTTACTTCCAGCTCCATTTTATTTAGTCTTAAAGTCCTATGATTCTATGTCAAAGTAAATAATGAAACATCAGCCAAATGTCAAGTGAAAGCAGGAGTGTTGTGGGTCCTGCTCTTTATTCGATTTTTACAAGTCCTGAAACTGATGGTGTTACTATAGCTACTTATCCAGACGATAATGCCATTTTAGCGTCAAATTAATCTCCTACAGAAGCTGCTAATCTAGTTCAGAAACAGCTCGACGACGTTCAACAATGGTTACTTCGTGGATGAGTGCTTGACTGGAGTTCCATCTGCCTCAGGTTCGACGATTCCCAGATGGGGTTAAATTCTTAAAAAATGTCCAAATGGATTGTTCTAATAAAATGGATCATTTCGGTGATTTAGTTCTTAAATACGTGACTGAAATACCAGTTTAACGGGTTCTATTCTCAGGTAGAGAATTGAATCCACCAAAAAAAAAAAAAAAAAAATTATAGGTTTCGGGTCGATCCCAGATGGAAAAGAGAAAATTTTAATACAGGTTAGGAATCAGCCACCTTAAATTATTCTAAAAATTCTACTAATTCTCGAGACTCATTATAAACCAATCTAAAACCGAAAACTGAATAAATGTATCCTTTTGTTATATTTTCCACGATCCTTCACCTTGGAAATAGATCATAGAAATTATGAAATGCTTTTCTACAAGAACAGGGTTTCCCCAAAATGCGTAACGTACCAGTAAGTTTTCACATGGCCATACCTGTGAAATTGTTAGTCATCGAAATAAAGTTTATGAATAAGCAAAAAAAAAACCATACACGAAGGAGAAAAAAACGCTCCAGCCCGAGTTTTAGCGTTTTGGTTCATATGGAGAGTTTTTATTTCCCCCCCCCCTTCCCTCCCCCCCAAAAAAAATGTTTCCTGTATCCGCCACTGTCATCGTATATAGTCAAATATCTCTTGCTGCTGGAAAGGATAACGTTAAAGATAGATACCGGAATGTCTAAGTTCGGCACTAGGCTCTTTCAAAAAAAAAATCATTAGAAAAAAAATAAAAATTACCTCATGGCTAAAAAAAACTGTGTAAGAAAATCTTTTCATTCCGCTTTAAATTTGGTACTTAAGTACTGGATTAAAGTTCTTTTCAGTGAAATTGCAACGCAGCTTAAGGTAAAAGTAAAGTTACAAAGAATAATCTAAAATTTCCAAAAACGATGCTTTTCTAATATTTTACTTTCTAATTTTCAAAAGAAAAAGTTAATTAACAGCAAATTATTTTTCTTAGTGTATAATTAAAAACAATCACATTGTAAGTTCTAACCAAAATAATGAACTACAAATTGTATACCGCAAAACATTTCATTATTTAATTATTTTTATTTTTTTTTGTGGTTAAAACAAAGCAAACATAAATAACTCATAAAGTTGTGTATTAGAGCGAATTATAAGATTCTCATCGAGAAGTTTCGGATAGAATATAGTAAAAAAAAAAGAAAATGAAGTTAGACGAATTTAATGGGCGCACATGCATTAATGACTCAAACACAAGAGCGTATATTGAACGAAGTTTAAGCTGAAAAAAATTAAATCGCAACAACATGCACACCTAACAACAAAGCAAGCAACTAAAGAAAACGATTCGCCAAAAAAAAAAACAAGATGAAATATGCAGCAATGCAAAAAATAAAGATTTCGTCGAAGCAGAAGAAATATTAAAAATTTCACTTTTTAAAAATAACCGAAATGCATGAGGAACAGGTTTCAACAGTGCCGTGCCACTGACTGCATCAACACATTCTACAATTAACACATTTTCGAATTATTTTTTTTTTTGGGAGGAGGGGGGAAAATACCCTCAAACTGAACCTCATATTTTGTACTACTTACTGCAAAGTGTAACGAATGTGCATATGAAACTCTCTCTCTCTCGGTGTAGATGTGGCTGTGGAGATGCTGGTGTTAATGATGCTTCGAAATGAAATGCAAAAAAAAAAAAAACAACAAAAAAAAAAATACTCATAAAAACCTGATTGCCAAAAACAAATCGCAATCGCAGCTGATGACCATGTACCGTTTGCAGCCAGCAGTAGTAAAGTCCAAGCAGCAGCGACAGCGTTCTTCGTTGTTTTTAGGTCAACAATTTGCATTCACCAATTTGTTTGTTGTTATTTTCTATATACATACATGCATTCACACAAACAACAACAACTTATTGGGCATTAATAGCTTTTAAGTATGGAGTTGGAAGTTATTTTACCTTCACTATATTACACCGCACTTTACTTCATTACCGCACCTATGTACTTAAGTATAAATAAAATTGATATGCTAAGTGTTCAATAGAGTCAACACTTGTTCACTAGACTCATACACACAACACACTCTCATACGCAATTATAGAATATGATTTTAAATTATATTTTTCTTAATAGTTATTACTTCTTATTTTTTTTTTTTTTTTGTAAATAACTGCAAATTGTTGTGGTAGTAAAAAATTCTTGCGTCGTCTCTTTGTCACCATTCACGTCTTTCACTTGCGGTTCTTTTATTTTTTTCAACGCGCACACTTCACTTTACTTCATTTCATCCTCTCTATTAACTGGTTACCATTTGACCACTTCACTATTACGAGTATTTCACTATATGTTAATTTTCTATTACCAAAAACTTCCACAAACTCGCACATCTCATGCATGTGTTGTTGTTTTGTTAATGCACATTGGCGCGCGTTTGACTAACTTCTTGCGACGACTGAATTTTGTTCTTTGGCTCACATTGGTTTTATTCAACTTCAGCTTTAGCAGATTTAGTAGAAAAAGAAGAAGCTGGTTGATTGTTGTTTACGTGATTTCAAACTTGAAACATTTATCGTAAATGTGCGAAAGTTTAAAACAAACCAATGGGTGAGTTTTCATTAGTGTAGCGCACACTTGCTGGCAGTATTTAATCGGTAGTTTGCTTGTCTGCTACTGATCGTGTAAAGAAGAAAGGTGTTAAGAAAGAAAGAAAGAGCATTGTAGTAGAATGAATGTGTGCGATTGCTTCTGTTCAGTTTTTATTTCATTACTTAATTGCTATTTCCTTTATTGATAAGATTGAGTTATAATTACTTAAATTATTTTAAAACTGTTCAACAACATGTCAGACGAGGTAAGTTATTTTATTACTTTCATTTAATTTTTTTTATATTATAATGCTATGAAATAAAATTTATTGTAACTTTATAAATTTAATATATCATTAATCGCATATTGCTTGAAAGTGTTAGAAAATGTTGCTTAAGCTGCAGAGAAATTAACTCCAATTAAATTATGCCTAAAAGTAGGCATTGATTTAATGAAAGTATGATGCCAGAAAAGTATAATACTTTCTACAGTGCCTACGATAAGTATTTAAACATTTCTTTTGATATTTGATATAGCTATTACCAGCTAGGTCAGATCCATTTTGTTGGACCGTGTAGTTTTCACCTTCGTAAAGTTTGGATAATAAGATAATCACAATAAAAAGATGCTGTGTTTCTCTACATATGCCGCTTAAAGTAGTTCGTTTGTATTGTAAGTCTTGTCCACTTGTTGAATTGAAATAAAAGGTAGCATATGTTCAAAAGAAGAGAATTATTATTACAACACTGAAAAAACTTTTTAAATCGGATCATTAGTTCCAAAGGTTAATTTAAACAAATATTCAAACTTTAAAATGATCAAGTTATGTATTAGTAGTATAGATATGTAGTAAGGAGTGAGATCGAAAAAATCTTAAATCATATAAAATTCAATAATTTTTAAACGGTTGATCTTAGAGTTTTGATTTTTTTTATTTAATTGATAATATTTTACAAATTACAGAAAAATATAACTTTTATAGTTCTAACCACTACTTGAACTCGTGGACCTTTTCTGGTAAGCCTAGATTTGATAGTTGTTTCAGACACCTTTTTAGAACAGTTTGCCCATCTCCTTTTTAAGTCTTCGATGTTTTGGGACACCTTTTTTGTGCTCTTTAAGTTTCTTTTGACAAGAGCCCAATATATCTCCAATGGTCTTAGCTCCGGACAATTTAGAGGATTGGCCTCTCTTGGTACAAAAACTATGTTATTACTTTGATACCACTCCAGAGCTTACTTGCCGTAGTGACATGATGATACCAAATCGGGCCAGAAATATGTGGACACATTGTAATCTCTTATGAAAGGAAGAAGTCTTTTTTGAAACATTCTTTGATGTATATTTCGGTATTTATAGAGCCCAATGAAACAAATGACTTGCTTCTTTTGCCGCAACTGCATATAGCTTGCCATACCAGGAATTTTTTAGGAAATTTTGTCTGTTTTTGGATTCTAAATTGTTCTTCGATATTACCTCGAGCATCAGCAACATTAAAATTTCGACCCGGAAGCTGCGTAAAATCTGCCAGTACATACATTTCGTCGTCCATTATACAACATGAACATTTTTGTATGAAATTCGATTTTAATTTCCGAGCCCTACTTTTAGCGTCTAAATTTTTTGCAGCATTCCTGTCTGGAACTTTTTGGACTTTTTATATTTTCAAAACTGCATTGGATTTAGCTTTTCGCACCAAATAGTCAGAGCACTGGGCTAACCGGGCAGATTTTCTACCAGATGTGTTTGGAGATCTTTTCAATATGCTTTCTATTTTCTTGGCTTTCCCAATATCATGTGGTCCTTGTTTTCTTCCCGAACCAGGTTTCCTATCGATGGTCAGATTCTCCTGAAACTATTTAAAAACATTGGATACAGTTTGACGGTAGACCTTCAATTCTTTGGTCAATTTTTTGTAGGACTTCTTTGAAAATTTTTAATAATTTTGAGACGTACTTCTTTTTCTTCACTCATTTTGATCAAACTCACAATAAATCAACATGTTTGTCATTAAAAATAACAATTGACATATTTTTCAAAAATAAACTAGATCAAAGAAATTTTTAAATTTTACACCAAAAAAAAATTATTAGGTAAAACGTGTGTTAAGATTTTTTCAATCTCACTCCTTATAACGGTGGTGAGCTCTAGTAAGAGATTTTGAAACTTTTTTTAGTTAATGTATATCGCACTCCTGCTGTAGTTCTCGTGCCAAATTCCATCACAATATTCCCAAATACTTCAAAGTTATGATGCACAGTTTGGATGGGAGGCGCCCTCTAGAGATAAAATTGTAAATTTTTTATATTCCATGTTATAAAGTATGTTACAAGCAATCGTTGTACTAAATTGCCTCATACAATCTTTAACGATTACAGGGCTAATCGACAATTGCATTTAGTTCATATAGGTGGTGCCATCTAGTGGCATGTTTTGGATGCTTAATATAGCCAAATACAATACAACCAAATATAAAGTAAATCAGTGTAAAAGTTTCGGAGCTTATTCTAGGCAAACAGAGACAGACACTTCAGTTGACTTTTTATAAATTCATCATCAAGAATTTCTTTAACACTGCCAAAAAATGAAAACAAGAAAATCGCTGGCTTCATAGCAAAATTCCACATAGGTATTTTTGTTGGGGGAGGAAACGGGACAGCACAATCAGGAGTGTGTCTCTTGCAAATAAAAGTAAATACTTTCTAAGATATTCTCTAATTCTGACTGTATACAGAGGGACTAACAAAAGTTCAGCTTAGTTTATCAGAAAAAAAGAAAAAAATATTATTTATATACGCATAATTTTCATAATTTTTTGAACTCTTCATAATTCTTTACTTTATTCACATAATTAATTTCAATATATTTCTTAAGTCGGTAGATCTTCCTTTCAAAACTTTCTTCAAAATCATCTTTTTGGACAAAGTTAACAGTTAAGGGTTTGTTAACGGGCTTAATGAAACGTCATTCTTTTGTCAAAGTAACAAAGTGACTAAGTCGCAGGCAAATCATATGGCCGGTTGAGGAATCGTGGAGGGTTCAGGGTTCAATTTTCGTTGTCTTTCTTGTCATATTTCCCCATATATTGGACTTGTCCAAATGCGACCACCAAGCCCAATAATTACAGCAAACTATCATTGCCTTACTATGGTTTCTCAGATATATCGTTCTGAGCATTTCCTTTTCATGGGGGGTGTCAAGCCCATTTTCTACAACTAATTCATGACAGCCAAAGATCTCGTGCCAAATCCTAATACTGTACCCCAAATAATTTATGACATATACCATACAAAAATCAAAATCGTGTGGTCGTATCACATCCTCATACCAAAGTCTACCATAAATGGTTACCCCAGAATGAAAATATAGGTTATAAGCAAAGTGCCCCGCCTTCATTTTTAATTTCACTCAAATTTCTCGTAACATGATTTCAGTATTGTACTATAAATAGTACTAAAAATAAAAATTGTATGGGAACTGCTTGCCCAAACGTCTTCACATAACTAAGTCTTTACCTAAAAACACACGGATGTGTGTACGCGATTTGGTTAAGCTTGCATTAAGATTCTAGAAACGTATAGAGTACAGAGACACATAATTCGACTTTTATGTAGTAGAAGAAAATAACTGACAAAGACTATATTCGACATTCGTAAATTAAATTGATTTACTCTAATCAAAAACAAATTGAATTATTGTATTTAATTATGGACATCTTCAATTCATCGTCTTTTGGGAAGTAATGTGCACTTTTGAAAAACAAAATCACATTTTCATTTTAAAATCCAAACTCTGTTTTGGTTAAAACAAAATTTCCATTAATCTGTATGCGATTAATTTTCATGATATGTACAGATTTCTCAAAATCTTTATTAAATCAATTAAATAAAAATAAATAAGTTAAGTTAATATAAATAAACTTAAAAATAAAATAAATTAATCCATTTCACATTCACATTTTACTGCACAGTTTGTGTGTGCAAATGATTTGGTAAATCCAATTGCAATGAACGAGCATAGCCACCATAGCCGCTGCCAGCGCTGTGACCGCCACCACCGCCACCGCCACCGCCGCTATAATGACCGCCACCATGACCGCCATGACCCTCGTCATGGCTCACCGAATGTGAGTGACTAGAAGTGTAGATTGGCTTGGCCACAATTTCATATGTGGTTGATTTGCCTCCACCGGAAGCTAAACTCTTGAGACCGAGCACACCCGAAAGGGTTAAAGCCATCAAAGCAGTCATAAGCGCTTTGCCAGCCATCAATGCAATGGCGCCCATACCAATAGCCATTAAGGTACCTGCAGAAATAGATTAAGTAGATTATTAAAGTGCGGTCTTTACCGGAATATTGGGATAACGTTTTGATATTAGAAATAAACTAATTAATGTGACCTTTCCTTTTCTACGCTATTACTAACCTTTCATCATTAAACCTGCTGCTAGCAGTGCTTCCATTCCGCCTTTTTTGCCAAACTTTCCCTTCCTGCCCGTTTCCACGGCAGAACGTGCCTCAGCAATAGTGTTCGAGTCAATTAGCTTGAATCGCAGATAACGTGATTGAAGAAATTGCTCCATTTTGGCAACGATATAACCATTGAGGCGGGAACTGGGATCATTAGGATAACTGCGCGCCACTTCTGGAATTACAAGAAAGGCGATTTTTTTATTTCACAATTTTTCTATTTTCTCCTAGATAGTTTCATTTAGTAAGTTAATTGGCTAAAATACACTTGAGCTCTTTTGTTTTTTTTTTAGTAAGTTAGACTTTTACGCCTACCTGCCATTAAATCTGACGCTTTCGTCTCGCTGGCATTAACACTTTTTACTACACTAATCCCAGGCATTAAACTCAGTTCTTCTTGTTCAGCCAAACGTTCCATTAATTTCACAAATTCAATTTTTAAACACATCCAACTCCATTCTGAGCCACACTCCTCAAAGGCGCGCTTCATAGTATCACGTTTACCATATCCAGCATTTGGCATTACATTATTGTCGGGCGTGGCCACAGTACTATCCTCTGTGGGGCTAATGCGCGCAGCTTCTGAATATTTGAAAAGCACAATAAACACAACAAGATACATTAAATATTCCAACGACTTTTGTGGTAACATTTTGACAGGCAGGATTTTTTTTTTATCTATAGCTGGTAAATCGGTGAATTGATGAAGAATGCTGAGCACACCGTTTTCTTAAATGTTAAATTTGATACTACTGATCGACATTAAAATGATCTTTGTTTTTATACCGCTACAATAGCCACAAATCCATACTGCCATAAAAATAAAAGTTAAGAAAAACAAAAGTGAGCAAGTAGCAGCAATAAAAGCCAAAGAAGAAATTAGCTACTACTAATTTTTCCCCTTCTACTAGACACACACACTCTCATAAACTCTTTCCCTTTCACCGCGTCGCTGTTTAATATCAAAGCCATGAACAAAAAACAAATCTAATGTAAACATAATTATGGTCAAAATAAAATGTTGATTTGTGGTTGAAATTCTTTAAAAAAGATGGTGACATTATGTGGTAGTAGAATCACTTAAGCGTTCCAAAAGTAAAAACAAAGCTGAACAACAAAAAAAAAAAGAAGAAGAAGAAGAAGAAATGAATGAATGAATGGAATTCCCAAACTCACTCAGCTGTACCAAACGCTCAAGTACCACAATCACCACAAGATATACCACTCCAGCAGCACCACCACCAGTAACTATGACCAACCAGCAATTCTTCATCAAAAAGTTTTTGAAAATGAAAGCAAAAACATTGCAACGCCCCAATGGGGCACTTTCCCTTATATCATGCAACATCCAAGACACACACATACAAACATACATACACTTTGCTAACTAAGCTTATAAATCAAAAAATTTAAGAATGAGCAAGAAAAATCTGCCACTTTTCTACTTTTCATCATTCAACCACTAATTGCAAGCACAGAAAACAAAAATTGTTTAATTTAGCAACTAGCAACATTATTGCTGTTAGTATTATTACTGCTGCTAAAAATAATTAAAGACTAGCGGCAACTGTCGCGTGTCTTTTGACGCATGCATAAACGTTTCAATTGCCACCACAGAGAGAAAGATCTACGTACATACATTTCATCATTACAATCATCATTATTGTCATCATTATCACCAGTGCCATCATCATTACTCATTCGCTACTCACATATATCTTTCACTTTATCTTTTTTTAGTGTCCAACTCTATTTGCTTCCGGTGCACTTGTATTTGTATGTGCTGTGAATATAAACACACTACAGTTCACTTGCATAGCATCACTGTTACTTTTTATGTAAATACATGTATCTAGAAAAAGGTGGTCGTCGTGGCATATGTGTTAGTGTGCTGTACTACTATGCAGAGTGCCCCGGCTCGGTGCTAGGCACAAAAAATAAAAAATTTTCTATACAGCAGACGGTAGAAAAACACCACGCCCGAAATGCGATAAAGATTTTGTGGGTTAAGATTTATAGAAATCTTGGCGTGATTGAAAAATTTTGGATTACAATTCCGATTCAGCGCACATATACATTGGAAACTATTAACTGTTTTCAATCACACAGGCCGACAAAATTTTTACCCATAAACCAGACTATACTTATCCAAGGATTTTGACGCGCTGAATTCGAATCTGGCCTCATCTGGAATCTAGCCTTGCTCTATCACGTCAGGATTTCGAGATATTCTAACATAGAAGTGCAAAAAATACCGTTTTTGCTCATTTTTAAGGTTATGTAGCACGGCTGATCCTATTTTCTTTCAAAAATTAGGGATAGCATCTTAAAATATCGTTGAGTTTGCTCAAATTTCTTTTTTTTCCGCTGAGATATCGCATTTTGAAATTTTCATGTACGTGGGTTTTTCTACGTTTGAGAATTCATACACATTATACAGTCTATTGATCTCGTTGCAAGTAAATACAATTTACGATGACGTGATAGAGCAATTTTGAGGCCAGATTCAAGTTCAGCGCGTCAAAATCCTTCGGAAAAGTATAGTTTAGTTTCTGGGTAAGAGCGTTCGTCAAATTTTGTCGGCCTGTGTTATCGAAGTATTAAATGGTAGGCCTGTGCAATCCAGTGCGGATGCTCAGAAAATTTTTTTTTTATATTGTTTCTATCATAAATATAAAGTGAGAAAAAACATTTAAGCTAGCAATCATGAAGTCAGGAAAACTATAAAGAAGAGTAGGGAACAGTATCAGGAATATGAAACTAAAAAACAATAAAGTTCAGCAAAAATGTCCCATCAAAGCGAAGCAATATCGATTAGAGTGTTTCCTTTGAAAACTTTAAATCATTTTTTTTTTTTGTAGTGCTGAATTCCACAAACTAATTTTACTTTTCATTCTATTTCAAGTAAGGCAAAAGTCTTTTTGAGCATATGAAACTCATTTGAGCTCAGGTTATTTCATAGTGAAATTATCATTTTAGTAACTTTTTTTTATTAAAGAGTCTGATATAGTTCCAAAAGGAACGATATTTCATGGATAAATACTGAATTGCTACCAAAACAAATTTTTGAACAAAAATTCTCCACAGAACCATTAAAACTTTTTGAAGGTTAAAAAACTGTACTTGAATACAGTTACTTTAGTTATAGATCTTAGAAACGATAAGATTTATAAATAACTGGAGAATAAAATATGATGACTTAAAGTTTTAAAAATTGCTTAATATGTGCCAAAAAAATATTTTGCTGACTAACTAAGATATCTAGGATTTTTTGACCAGAATTGTAAGATTTAATCCCGCGTAAAATATAACTCAGATGTAAATTTGTAAAATAAAAAGACAATTTTTTAATTTTTGTTGGATCTTGGATAGAAGGAGGGGCTACAATATAATGACTTTCCAATTACATAAACCGCTGACACTTTAAGTTAAACGCTGTCAGTACAAGTAGCTACTCCACGAAGCAAACCTTTTCTCATAGATAAAACTGCAAAAGCGCAATGAACTTAAACTCAGACAAAGTGGCGACTTTCAAATAAACTGCAGTGTGTGTGTGAAGAGCGTGTATCTATATGCAAATAATTTCATTTTGTCAACCAACAATAATAATTCCAACCCAACTTCAACTTAATTTATTCGTTGAGCGTTAAGAAGATTTTCCTCTTCTGTTTTTTTTTTCTCTTTGTTGCTCAGATTCAACTGCGTGTGACAGATTTTTAGAAAAAAAAAAAAAAAACAGCAAAAAAGAAACACTTGCACGTCATTGTTGTTTAACTTCGCTAATTACAGAGTTACAAGAAGAAATTTATATATTTTCGTTTTTTTTTTTATTATTTCATCTCTTTTTTCTCTCTCTTTCACGTAAATGCGGTAATAAATAGCAAATTTTTGTCAACTCATCTTATTGTTGTCTATTAAAACAAAAACAATGCTGCACTTAGTAGATTCTATGTATAATTATGTTGTTATTTTTGTAATTATTGCGTATCTGAATAATTTTTGCTAATAGCTTGGGTTTTTTGGTCATATTTTTAATACTATGTCTTTCTTTTCAAGGTCCATGGGAGATTTTGTATTGTATTTGAGGTTCCTATAAGTAAATATGTACAATGCCTTATAAGTAAAATTGGGCTTAGGTCATGCCATGACGCGGGATTAAATCACTAGCATATCCAGAAGATTTACAATTCCTTTTGATACTTTCGCTGACATAGCTTTAAATATGATTAATAAAATTTTTGTTAATTTTAATTAATAAAATTTAAAAATTGAATCTTGTTTTTTGTATACTACAGTCATGGTGGTTAGCAACTTTAACAACCATATTTCTTGAAGGCTCTATAACTAAAATTGTTTCTATTTTTTTTTTACGACTTCCTCTATTTGAAAACTTTTTTCCCACCGTGACCGCGACAGAGTTAACAAGTAGACTAATATTACCGGAACTTGATTGGAAAAAATCCAAAGCCATCCGAGAGAGTACATCTCTAAGATCGTGACTTGTATAACCCGTCATTGACTATCTATTTTACGGTAGTTCAAAAATTTGAGGAAGCGAAAAAAAAAACTCCGAAAACTAAATTCTTATAAACACCAAATAAAATAAAGTTAAAAGCATGTTTAATACAAAATTCTTTTATGATAAACTTGGTGTTTTTAATCTTAAATAACAGAATGGTTCATAAACTCAAGATTTATTTTTTTTTATCAATCTTGAATTTTTAGTTATTCTTCCCGCTTACCCCTTTAAAGATCCCACTTTAACTTTGGACTAGGAACCCAATTCAAACTGTTTCAGAGTTTTTCAAAAGCCTTCAGTTTTTCGAGATTCAGTTATTTCATTTCGTGCTTTTTTTTTTTTGCCACATTTCTACTCTAGGCCTTAGTTATTCTTCAAACTTTTCTCCATTTCCTGAACTCTTTACATTTTGGCCTAAATTTAAGCAATTTCTCAAACGGTTCTAAAATTTTATGAAATCTATTTTCCTTCAGTTATTCATTTATAGCTTTTCTTTCGATTCGTTTCTTCTCCAGGTTTTTGTTTCGCTTCGAGACTTTTCTCGGCACAAATATATTTCGTCTCTCTTTTGCGTGAAAGTGAAAATCTTGGAATAATTGCCATTGTTTATTGGGTTACAAATCTACGCGCTTTCTCATCTCAAAATGCAGGTGTATAAAATCATTTAATCTTAGGTATTTTCCAAAAAAAATCAAAATTATTTAATAACATGAAAACTTCTTCGCAATTAGTTTCGATTAATAACCTTAACATTAGAAAGGCCAAGAATAGCAATAATACACAAAAACAAAAGCCAAAATAAACTACACACTATTACGCATTTTCTCCACTTTTTCTTTCATTTCACAGGCAACAACAAAAAAAAGCAACAGCGGCGTTAGCAGCAGTAGCTAGAGAGTGAGACTACACCCTGAATTTCTGTAGTTACAGCCAAGTCATGAAATAATTTATCACTTCTTTTACCAAAAAAAAAAAAAAAAAAAATACGCAAAATTATTATTTCTAGATTTTGCAACATTTTCAAAACAAAGCCACACTAATGACCACTGTGCACAGACGTACACACCACAGCGGATTATTTATTAGAATTCAAGTATGAGTGCGTTGAAATGCAAATAAAAAGAAAAATAAATTCTTACAGGTGAATAATTTTTGAGTGAATGTGTAGTGTAAAATATAAAGAAACTAAATTTTGAGGAGAACGAGATTTTTCATGAATGAAGTCAGTCATGCCAGCAACTGTGAGATTTATTATCTTTTTATCACTGATATCTACTGAGATTTTTGTGTTGTGTTTTTCGTGTAGGCCTAAAAACATTTTCGATGATTTATTTCTATGCTCATGTGGTGTTAATGATGTTGTTAACTTATCTAATTCATAAGTTACAAATAGAAATATGCGTGTGAATGTTAGAGTTGGGCTTAATTAAGTGAAATTAAACAGTAGCTATTTAATTACATATACATAGTGCACTATGGGGCCTATGAAAAATCTAGCTAGCCAAAATTCGAAAAATCTACTATCTCGGTTGGAATCCTAAAGTATATGGGTTTACTCTCCATAGATCCTCCACCATAATCCACACATAGGATATTCTAATTAGTTGAAGGAACTGGCTGTGCGACCGTCGAAAGTTGCAATATCCTGCCGATAGATTTAATATTGTTGAAAATGTGTTGTATAATAGCTTAGCCAATACTAAAGCTAGACCTTTATTTTTGGTCTCATATTAAAGAGAAAACTTTACACTATTAATGGATGTGGTAAAAAATCAACTTACCATTTTCTTATAAGTACCTAAAAATCCGATGAAAAAATAATAATCTTTTTTTAGCATTTTATTTTTTTTATGGAAGAGAAACAAAAGCTCCGATTTGCTCCGAGCGAAAACAAAAACCATCAAATTATGTGAAGCATCTGCTTTAAAATAAGGTATGAGTGCTTTGCAACTTTTTGCCGCAGCTTTAATAACAAGCGAAAATATAAGATCCTATGTGAGGATTTGTTAAATCACAGGTAGATATTCAAGGTGTTATGTTTAACCCATTTTAAATGGTAGTCAGACAAAAATTGGTATACGGAGTAAGTCTAAAGCCTTATTGACTCTGTATGAAAAACTTTTTAATCGGAAAATTGCAACGCCTAGCTCCAATGTAATTGTATATGAAATTTTGAAAGTGCAATAATTGCGAACCAATTACAGATTTGATCGTTAAATTACATCTGCTAATATATATTGTCTTGAACATAAGTCGTGCTTAAAATTAGAGCTATAGGACCATTATCGCGCATATTTCTCACAGTGGCGGTACGTCCATATAAGCTCAAAAGCCGGGCTTGCCTAAGAATTATTAACTGAAAATTTGTACAATATGTACTTACAAAATTATTACTTTTGTTTTAACTGAAAGAATAATTTTCTTTTAAAATTTTGTATATGTATTACCCTGTTTTTCAATAGCTCGTATATGTACTAATAAAAAATTAAATGTGGATTATAAAAAATACACATAAGCATTCATGCTATCGCAGTTCATCAAGTTGGCTTTTACGAGGCTTTTAAAATTTGAAAATGTATATTTTCATAACATGCTATCTCGCTTATTTTTATATTTATAGGAAGTTCAATAGCTTTTTTAGTATGTGCGGTTCCATAAAAAGTAGCAGCATACCAATTTTCTACTACTATGTATGATTTCATATAGAACTTAAAAGCTGGCTTTCAGTTTTTGTTTGGCATTTGGAAAGTATTTACTCCACTTTCTTTTACTCCTATTACTCCTATTTGCGCCATTAGTTTTAAGCAGAGTTTCGAACCGGTTAAATTTGGGTTCGTGTTCAGGTTCGGGTTCAAGCAAAAAATAACAGTATGTTCCGGTTCAGGTTCAAATAAAAATGAAGCAAAACAAGGTTTTTCAAATAATAGTTTTACTTATTTACATCCATACATTTAGTTACTTTGCAATTTGGATTTTTTCATTCCGTTGGCATTTTCTTATATTTGATAATTTGCAGTTTTATTAATAAGGTTTATATTAAGAGAAATTATCGTTTAGTTTAAAAAATAGTGTATTACTCAACGATTTGTTTTTTAAATGATACTTTTGCGGAGCCTATGTCAATTTAAGTCCAAAAATTCCGTTTCTACGTTCACCTCCTGAATTTATATGCTCATATTGTATTTTTAATGTTAATATTTTAGCACGTCTAAAAACGTTGGTAAAGTCCAAACAGAGCTCCCATATTCCTTCTTCAATGCTTCAATCGGGATCTAGAGCATTCCATCCTTATTGTCAATTTTAGCCTTTTTGGTTTGATAAAAAAATGCACTGGGCTTGCCTCATCAGTAAATGCTAGGCACGCCACTGATCTCTCATATAAATATAATTACAAAATACTTTATTTTTACTTTTTCATTATGTAATTTTAAAGTCTCACATGTATGAGAGGTAGGCGTAACAATATTCCAATCGTGATAATTTTTACCTTGATATATTTAGCTATTATTTACCAGAATATGTAATTTTATCACTATATCTACAATGGGTTCCAAGTTATAGGGTTTTAAAAATTTCGCATATATGAGAAGTGGGCGTGGTAATAATCCAATCTATCCCATTTTTACAATGATATATGGCAACAATAAGTTTATAAGTACACAAAATTTCATGATCATATCTATAATATATACCAAGTTATACCATCTTCGCGGTTTCATTTGTATGGGAAGTAGGCGTGGTAATATCTCGATCATTATAATTTTTGACACAGCGATTGCTAATGACTCCATGAGCGAATGAGCCAAATTTCAAATTTAAATTTTGGGCAGCTAAAAACGGATTTGGCCCCATAGTGTAGTGTGTGATACTAATGTCTTAACCTAATAATAATATTCTTTGGCAAATAAATAATAAGGATTCTAATCATTTGTTATTTTGCTGTCAAACAATTTTAAAACAATATCATATCTAAATTTGTATTAACGTGAATCATAACATTTCAAAATTAATTTATAAAACGTACTCAGTATTTAGTATTACAAATTCACTTTACAGTTGCTAATCACTTTCAAAATTCATGACATGAATTTCATGTAATGGTCGATTGTGGCCGAGTCCAAAAACCTTCAGCAGTGGCAGTGGCGGTTCAAAGATTTAGGTTTGGGTAGGGCTGATTTTACTAAATCTGTAGTGAAAATGAAAAACAGCATAACTCGTCTTAAGATCGAAAATATTTTATCATATATTTTTTAGTTTTTTATTATTTTTTATTATTTCTATTATTTTTTATTATTTTTTATTATTTCTATTAAAAGCTTTTAAACTCGGCTGACAAAAAAATAAACTTAAGCTGTTATTCCTTTTTACCGCAGAAATTAAAGGATAGATATCAGACTCAATATTGACCAAAACGTAGACCTAGACCAAAAACTAGTGCAAACATTTTATCAATATTCACATCAAAAAATAGAGACCTAAAATTAAAAGATAACTGGAGCAAAACTGAGATAAAAAATTTAACTAAAATCGGATAAAAATTTAGGCGAAAATTTCAACCAAATTTCAAACTAAAATTCAAAACACTTTTTTTCCGAAGTTTAAAATAAGAAAAGGACCAAATTTGGATCGAAAATCTGGATCAAAATGAGACCAAATTCAGACCAAAACCTTGATTAAAAAAACCTATTCAGACCATCAAAACTCTAACAAAACTCGATCAGAATGAAGCCGAACTCAGACCAAAACTCAGAGCGAAACCAAACCAAAATCAGTTGAAATTTCAGACCAAAAATCAAACTAAAATTCAAAAAAAAGCTTAAACCAAAATTTAGGCTACAATTCAGACTAATAGTTGGACAAAACTTTAGGTTGAAAAAAGGAAAACTTTAGAACTGAACGAAAACAAACCAAAATTTAGACCAAAAACCAGATATATATTTACACCAAACAATTTTAACTCAAATACAGACTAAAAGTAGACAAAACCTCAGACCGAATTCAACAAACAAATTAAAAAAAAAAAAACAGACCAAAATTCCAGCCGAATTCAGACCAAAATTTAAAACAAAATTCAGACCGGTTTCAAACCGAAATTGTAACCAAAACTCTTATCGAAATCAAACAAATTCAGACCGAAATTTCGACCACAACTCAAACTAAAATTTAGATTAAAACTGAGACTAAAAGAACGCCTAATACAAATTAAAAGCAAACCAAAACTTGGACTAGAAATCAGATCAAACCCTGAGTAAACGCTGATCTGAGCAAAATTTGAACCAATATTTAGACTAAGAGTTACTGCAAAAGGCAGACCAGAAGGATCTTAAATACAGACTGAAAGCAATAAAAATTTAGACCACACATGGATTAAAACTCAAACCGAATTCAAATTGAAATTCAGATCTAAAATCAAAATAAAATTTTGACATACAATCAAACCTGAATTCAGATCAAATACAAATACAAAAGGGGAAAATTTAAACGAAATATCGGACCAAAATTAAGTACGAAATTCAACCATTATCCCTTATCAAGCTTATAGACCATTGTCAAGCTTTCTAAAAGAAAAACATCTTTAAACTGGCGCTGAAATTGTAGATTTAATTTAGTAATAATAATAGCCCCATATTGAGCTTTATTAATATTTTTCTACGTAACCAGTGCCACTCACTTTACTCTATGGAAATAAAAAGAAAACTGATGCAATAATTTCAATTATTGCAATGCACAATTAAAATTCGCTTTAAAATGCGATTTTTTATGACCCCACTTGCAGTAGTGCGTTGGCAAACCGAACTTTCTGTTATGTTGTGTTAATTAGTTATTATGTGGAGTTTGAATGTAAGTGTCGCTTTTGCTTCTTCAAGCGACGGGAGCGAGACGAGAGAAAGCAATAAAGATGAAAAGAGAAAAGAAGAGAAAGAATTCATTTACCAGAAAAGTTTTTTACATTTGCTAGGAAAGCAAATTATTGTGAATGAATTTTCGTTTATCAAAAAGTTTTTAACCTTTTGCAGAAAACGGTTTTAGTTTTTGCTTTTCGTAAAAGTAATGTATTTGCCTTCAAATGGCCGATAAACGTTTTATTCCTTTGCATGCAGATTCATAGAAAATTAAAAAGCATTCCAAAAACTATCAACCATTCCATAGAATGTCATTTTTCGATTAAAAGTTATTAAATCGTGAAAAAATTGGTATAATTTTTTTGTAAAAGAGTTTTGACCCGTTTTTAGGTTTTACCGGATTTTAGGAACAATACGGAGCACCTTGAAAATGCCTGGCTCGAAAGAAATCAACTCTAAAATATGGTGTGAAATAAAAGCGCCGATCAACTAATTTTTAAAACTAATTGAAGTAAAATATTCAAAGCTTTAATACTGGGAAGTATCAATACTTAAAGATGTCAACTAAACTTTCAGTATTCCTGACAATATTATATCGATAAACTTAGATTTTCTCGTCAGTATTTCATCAGTATTTATATTCACTCATCAATAATCATCGATATCAGTAATATCAGACATATTGATAATGAAGCCGTAATTAGAAAAAAAGTGTCGACCTGATCCGTGAACGTAGTACTCGACACATAATTTGCACAAAAATACAAAACATGCAAAATATTCACTTTTATGTGACGAGTTGCACGTTCACGAATCAGACGATGAGACTCCTACTCAATATCTAGCAAAAAGTATCGAGTACTTGCTCGTATCGAAAGAAAAGTGTAGTTACTTATACTGTTTAAGAGAAAACATTCAAAATCCGATAAGTCCAAATATCAAAGATTCTGATTTAAAAAAAAAAAATTACAAAAAAAAGTGTAAAATTCCAGCAAATACCAATAATTTCAAATAAAAACCAATAATAAAAACCAAAATTTAAAATGTTGCAATAACAAAATTCGGGATCATACAGTACGACCCACAAATAAAAGAATCCAGTTAAATGTTTGGCAGATCCCGCTGTAGTTATAAGTTTTCGGCAAATATATCAAAACTAAAATATATAAATTTATCGGGTTTGCTTCTTTGCTCCTTAGTAGGACATTAATTTCATTCAAAAATATAAAAATATATACGTACAAACAAGTTTTTTAAACAGTTAAGACGTTCTTGGACGTGAATGCCATAACATTATTTTCATGGTGTCGTAATATGACATGAATGATTTAGCAATCTATAATCCAAATTTTAGGATAATCATCGAAGTGATAAAAGAAACGTGCATCCATATAAATTCTTTTATTTGCCTTTCCGATTGTCAGTTTTATTTGCCTACTTCCACATTCACAACAAGTTAAATGGAACCATTTTGTAAAAACAAGTACAAAGCTGATTGTTAAAATTAAAAATTTTTATTTGGTCATACTTTTTTATCCCGGTTTTATTTCCTCGCAAGAATAAATATTCTCGCGATCTTAGCGTATATAGGATTAATTTTTTAAAACGGGTATGCGCGACAAAAGAAACACCGCTAGTATTCATTGTATATAATATTCTTAGCATATTCTCTTGTATATTGTATATTCCTGTTTTATAATTAAGCTTTTATTATTCCAATTTCAGTACCATTAGCTTATTTAACGGTTATTATTTTCAGGTCAACCCTTTAAACAAGAACGCTTTAACGCTATGTACTCTGTATGACAGTCATAACCTGTAAAAGTAAAATAAATATAAACAACATAAATTGCTCATTTAATGAATTATTTTTATTCAATTGCATTTCTTGTTCATAATTATAAATACTTAAAAATTAAAATATAAATTATTTATTTTGCTTAGTGATTGATGATTCATACATATAAAATAATATGACACTTAATTGTTTTAGCAGTTGCTACAAAGTACAAAATTTAAAAACAAAAAGTAAATAAATAAATAATGCAAAATTATTTTCAGAATAGTGCGTAATCGTGGGCGGAAATGGGGCACAAATTTCCCTAACGTTGTAAAATAAACCTGAGCTTAACTTAACTTTGATTAAAAATTTACGAATTGACGCTTTTCACTTCTAAACGCTTTAACATTATTGTTTGACTTTTATTGTTGTGTTTGGTGAGTTTATTTTGTATTTGTTTTGCTGTTTATTAAACAAAAAGTTATAAATAAATAATTTAATGAATTATTTACATAAGAAATAATTAAAAATTTTTTATGTTTTTTTGATTTTTTGCCATTTTCTTTTGTTTGGTTTTGCCGTTTTTATGTTTTGGTTTTTTGTTTTCTATTTTTATTTGGTATAGCGCAGTTCTCACTAACTAAAATCTACGTTTTGACTACTAAAAACTACTAAGAAATTTAGTCATTCTCATTTTTTTGTTATATATATAGGTAGTATATAGGAAGTATAGAAATGAAATGAAAATAGAGAAAGTAGTTAAATATATAGAGATAGGAAGATTGTGATAGGAGGGAATTGTAGAAACATATATGGTAATGATGAGGCATGAGAGAGGGTGAGGGTGAATAAGTTGCCGTGCCTTTAGGTGACGTGTTTAGTTGATATTTAGAAAGGTTGAGCCAAACCATATTGATTGGCATATGCCAATTCAGAGGCAGCAGCTTGTCCATTGCGGTTCCAGTCAGAGTGTACAATCTCAGCGTTTAATGGGCTGCCGGTAATGTAAGCAGTGGTGATGTGCTCCTTTTTCTTGCCCAACAAGTCCTTGAAGAAAGTGGCGCCTAAAAAAACAATTAGTGTAAAATTTTTAATAGTAATGAATATATTTTTATACACTTACCAGCGAAGATCAAAGCTAAGATTGAAATGGCCAAACTCTTGAGTGAGATGAACTTGATGATCATGAACAAAACCTTAACAACAACCATTTTCTTCAATTTCAAAGCCAAAAGCAATGGCAACAACATTTTCTTCATTTTCTTGCTGCGAGATTCTGCGAGAAGAAAAGAAAGAGAAAGAAAGAAAGAAAATTTAAGTGTGTGCTTTAAATTTAAGCTATGTTTTTGCAAAATTAAACTAAACTTTGAAAAAGCTATTTTTGTTATGCCTAAAAATATGCTTAGATTTTCAAATGAAAATATGAATTTGAATTAAATTTTCTTTCCACAACTCTTTAAACTTTAACTAATTTAACGCTAACAAATTTCTTTCAGTTCAATTAGCTATGCTCTTTAGTGTTTACAAGGTATCAGAATCAGTTGTAACTTTTGTTTACAGCTAATAAAATATAGGTACTCAAAAAAACTTTTTTATGAATGCTGTGCTAGTGCTCTTATGGCCTACTGCTTCTGAAAATATACTTAAAGAGGAGCTCCTTCAAGCAGCATTCAAGCACTTCGAAAAGATTCACTGAAAATGACAACAGCGCCGGCACACACGCGTTGGCGGTAATAAACTGCAAGACAAATTTTTATTTCTTTTTTAACCTAAGTCAAAGAAAAGAAAAACATTACAACAACAAAAGCTTTTAGAACTAAAGCAAAACTTTTAAACTTGCCCAATATGCACACATATACGCACAAACACCAACAAATTTAACAGCGTCTTTAAAAGTCAGAAATGTTAAAGTCATTGCCAATGTTTATGTTGTCGTTTTGGTTGCTGCTTGCTACTTACTGCTATAGTTGCCTTTCAACAAAATTGCTTTGCTTTAAACATTTTCGTTTTTCAGCTATAAAAGTTTTACTGCTTTTATGTATATGGCTCAAATATAAGCAATTTTGTATGCCTTTTTCACATTTTGCTTAAATGATATTGGCTTGTGTACTTTCATTCATATGCATTTATGTATGTTGAATACATTTTGCTTATTCGGTAGCATTGAAATTGCAAAGATTTCAACTTCAATGGCATTTAACTTCAAATATAAAGTGTATAATGTTTAGGAGAGGGAGTAAGCAATTCTTACACGCAGTTGCATGTTTTTTTTTGGAAAATCCTTCTGCACCCTTTAAAATTGGCAATTACTTCTGTCGAACCATTTGGTTTTCACAATAATGTAGATTGGTCCCATTTGAACAAAGTAAAGTAACTTTCAATTTAAAATCAATCTGGGAGACTTAAGATACGAAATTGTCAGGCTTTGAAATGATGTTGTCTTATCTAAATGAAATTAAAACCAATCAGCCAGTGATATTTGCCAAATTTTTCGAAAACGTGAGTATATAGAAAATATTTGGAAATAACCTCTTACGAATTATGATGGAGTTTCCAAAAATGCACTTGATTTGAAAGGAATAACATTATGTAAATTTAGTTGAATAATTTGTTTTAGAAGAGTTTATAATTGTAAAATTGTACCTTACGAGCGTACATCACGCTAGACTTTCAACTAACCAATCACAGTCGTTAGTTTGCAATGAGTGAGAGTAAAATTCTCTCAACATGTACACTATAAATGTTAACTCAGTAGAAACAGACGAGCTATGACACTAGAATGCACATATGATTGTTAAAGCAAGTACATGAGTACTACTTTTTTTGCACTTTCAGAGATAGAGTGCTAGGAATTTGCTGGGAAAAATTAAAATTAAATAAATACAGTTGAAGTGATGCCGCGATAAAAGAGAAGGGACTTTAGACCCCCAAAAATTTTGTTTTTGTATACATACATATACATAATATGTTATGTTTGATGTAATTAATTTACCAGAAATTATAAAACTGTATGCTTTATCGACTGCGCTAGTGATGTAGGTAATGCCTACAAGAATCTATTTACGTGTAAAGAATAATGCCCTGTCTTGTCATATAGAGGAAGTTAGTAACCAATGCATATTTATAAATTAGGCGCTTAACATAGAGACATGCTAGGAAGAAAATATATTTTACGGCAATTCTTTCTACGGTGCTTAAACGAATTTTTGGTATCTCATCTTTACTTTTTCAATGGATGTTATTTATCTAAACCTAACTCTTGAGACTTAGGTATTGGAAATATCAGTTAGATTGCATAGACAGGATCTATAAAATATAGTATTGGCAAGTCAAGCAATGGCAGACGAAGTGAAAGAAAATTTCTTGCTCTTTCAATTACTTACAATTCCTACTCCTTTCACTCTTATACAAATATAGCACTCACAACTTGAAGAGATGCGAAAGCCCAGGGACCTCCATGCGCTGCTATGCCATAGAAGAAGAGGAAATGTAATCTAGCTTAAGTGGCAAAGTCCTAGAGACAGCTAGTGAGTTGTTACATAAAAAACTTGCTGTTGATTAATTCAGCAAAAGTCAAGGTGTCAAATTAATTTCTAATGGTAATTATGCAAAGTAAACGCAGTAGAAACTGTATTTTTACTGGAAAAGTTAACGCTATTTTCTACGATGTTTTGCTGTTCAATGGTATTAATTAATGAGGGGTAACAATGGGAGTAAATGTTAAAAGCGCATTCATGTAATATTTCAGAAGAATGTTCCTTTTGGAGGAAAAAATATTGCTGGTTTTTCTAACAAACATTTCAAGGAGCTTCTTAGCAAATGATTTAATAAGTTTTCCTTTTCATTCCATTTCAGAGAAATTTATTATTAAAACTCGCTGGAATGGAATTTATTTCAATGGAGAATTTTTAGAAATTATTTTAAATTTTTGTTTTTTTTTTTGTTTGTTAGTTTATATTTTCAAAGGTATCAACATTCTTCATTTCATATGGAACAATTAGAAACTACTAACAGAAACTTTCGTTTCCTTCCTTCCTTTGGATAACAAAAAATTTGCCTCCTTTTCTGCTTTAGAAGGAACCTACCTCCACGCATATTTACAATTGTTTTTTAGGGAAATAGTTCAAGAAATTGTGAAATAAATTTGTAATACTTTCTAAATTTAATAGAAAACTTTTTCTATAAATACAGTTGAATTCAAATTTATTTTGGTTTATGAATATTTGAATTTTTTATTTTTTATTACTTTACAAATTATTTAAAATTCAATGGGGCTGCAAGATTGTCATAATCCGAATGGTCAAAACTTTAAACGCGATTTTCTTAAAAAGTTATTTTTTTTTTTTTGTTGACTTATGACACTAAACTAACTGAAACTAACAATTTGTACTCCACATAAATAAATGTGTCCATGTTTTTAGTTGCATTTTGTGAATTTTTATTGTTTATGAGAAATTGTGTAAAAAATTTCACTTTTCTAAATTTGAGTTCTTTATTTTATTTTTTTTTTTTTTAGCTATTTTAGTGATTTTAAACTTTATCCTTCTATGTACAATTTCACAAAGGGGAAAGTGTGCAAGGGCATGATTGTCATGTGTAGCAGCTGCAAGTGTAGAGTGGAATATACGACACTTAACACATTGTTGCAACATAAATTTGTTGCTATGGCAAATAAAATAATTGAGTTTATTGCCAAACAAGGAAAACTGTCAACTTCATGTACATGAGAAATGCACATGCAAAGGGAGAAAAGAAAATATGTGCTACATACATACATTTTTAGCAATATTTTTATGTGTTTTATGACCGCTCTCAGTACATATTTATATAACGTAGGTGTGTGTGCGTGTGTGTGTGGTTGCTTGCCTTTTTCGTTTAAATATAAAACATATTAAATTGTTACTTTAGGGAAAATTTTTAAAGCTTTTTGTTTCTAACCGAAGCTACCATTGAAAAAAATTCGAGTCATCAAAGATTGACTAAATTTTAAACAGCATGCTCCTAAAACGACCCCCTGTTGTCGAACACCACATAAACTTAATAGCCACAAAGTTCTTTTAACGCTTCTTAGGGATTTAAAGTTATTTGTTTTAGCTAAATTGAAAATATTTTTTATGAATAAGAAACAACAGAAAGAAATTACCTAATGCTTTTTAAATAAAAAAGGCACACGGTTTAAACAAAAAAAAAAGACGCAATGTTGTTCTTTTTGACAATATATTCCAAGAATAGTGAATAGTTTTGCACATTATATAAGTATATATATAAATAATGCCTTTTTAAAAATTCAAAAGAGGTTCTCTTGTGGGAATAACTTTTCGAAAAAGTTGAAATTTTTTTTATGTTCTATTCTTTGCGGCACATTTTTGGTTTTTCTACTTATAGCATACATTTCAGCATATTTGCTGCTATAAGTAATCGATACCATATATTTATGTGTATATTTTTATATAAATGAAGTAGAACTTACTTATATATAGCTATGAAAAGTTTGTCGAACTTAGAAACAACTGCTTTTCACTAACCACGAGTATGTATAAATATACTTCAAACATTTATTGCGGTTGCTGAACTACATATGTATGTGTGCCAGCTATATAGTAAAAGTTAAAGTTGAGTTATCTAAACACCCACAAAAATGAAATAAGAATAAACAAGTTTGCTTTAGCCAACTCAAATATATGTATTTTATTTTATTACTAGTAGATGAAGCAGCATAAATTGTGGGTTTTTGGTTAGAATACTGCAAAATATCATTGGTATACATTCGTACGTATTAAACAAATGCGTGTAGTACTTGGTATGTACTTGGTTTTGCATCATTAAGTTAAATGAGCTTATTGAAAGTTCTGGAAATTCGCAACCACAAACTATCAGCTACATGCGGAAATGTACATATTTTAAGATATATACACATATATCTAGTAGGAAATGATAATAATAACAGAGAAATAGAGCTAGTGATGCTTTAAAGCGGTTTAAAGCTTAATATTTCCCCATTTGTGCATTAAAACCCCATCTGTATGTTTTAAAGCTTTTCGTTAATAAGCATTGGAATTAGAGGTACTGCACTAAGATAATTTACCATAGAACAGTGACGGCCATTTTACACCATGGACAGAATGCATTGGTATTTAAAGAAGCGTGAAGTTACTTGTTTAAAAATTATTCAAAATTATTTCTAAATCAATTATGAGTCCAAAATATATACTTATGGAGTCGGCTGCTTAAATAGAAGAAGATATTCAAAATTCAGGTATTTAAAAAAAAAACTTTTGATTTAAAAAATAAATGATGTGAACTTTAACTGCGGTTTTCCATTATTTCCACACTCCTTCAGATCCGTTCTCAAGATAGAGAGAGAAGGAGACAGAGCTTTTGATGCTTTAAAGCAGGGACAGATATTGTATACAGCTTTTTTCAATTGGGCTTTTTTGTATTAACCCATTAAGGGCGAGCGGGAACCAAAGTAGATAGATCAAAAAAGTAACTTGAGATAAAAATTGTTTTTGAACCTGGGTCAGGAACGGCTCATACAAGGTGCCATATGACACCGCTAGGCATTGCTGGGTTAAGTTACTTGATTGGGCATTACTGCTCAAGGGCGAGTTATTGTACCAGATTTATTTTTAACTAATTGCAACTGTATAAAACCAAGAAAAAACTGTGTTCTAGAGAAATGAATGAATAAAAAGTTGTCCTAGACAATGAATAAACGTTCGGTATCGTTTCTCAATCTGATCAATGTACAAAAATATCATCGACTTTATCTCGGTTTAGTTATAAAAAGAATAAAATTATATGAAAAAGTACAACTGCTTAAATTGTCTATCATTTGAATTTGAAAAAAAAAAATATTGAAATTCTTACAGTTTTACATTGCGTTTATAAAAAAAAAATTGAATATATTTAAAATAATCAATACTGACATAATTTCCTACAGGGTAGGTATGCATTTGTTCAAAAGTGAATTGCCCCGGAAATAGCGAGTTTTCTATTACTTTGTTCAACTGTTTTCAAAAGGCAAAGTAACAACTTTATTTTTAAAGATACAATATTTGTAAAAATAGAGTTCCCAGTAGGAACTAACATCAAACCAGATTCAATAATGAATTACTTTATTTTTACTACGTAAATGTTGTGATAAAAGTGAAAAACTTGCCAAGGTGGTAAAATCATTTGTCTCTAAAATTATTAGCTAATTAATTAAATTTCTTGATTTGCTTCTTTTTTTGGGAATTAAAAAAGTGTAAAAGTGAATCCAAAATTTTCATAAATTTTTTATGAAAAATACAATATTAAATGAAAATTGCATTTTGAATCATATTGATCAACTAACTGATAATAATTTTCGATTCAGAAGGAGAGAGACAGAAACAAAATGAGTTTGTTCATCAATGCCAGCATAATTTTCCTGCTGGATACAATCGTTTGTAATATTAATAAAAATACTTACATATATAACTATATAAATAAACAAGCATGTGATTCTTTGTATGCGTGCAAAAAATACGCATACATATTTAAAGTGGATAAAACTTTAACGGCGCTGCAGAGCAAAGCATACTTTTTGGCATGTTGAACCCGTTTGTTTTTTGGTGTTAATGCGGAAGTAAGTACTAAAGTTATATTAGAGGAAAGTCAATATGAAATGTTATATGCCAAAAGTTAAAAGCATATACTTAGATACATACATGTACATGAACATATGTATGCGTAAGCAGCCTTGAGCTTAAGAAAATTAAATAAGGATATACGAGAATTTAACATGCATAAAGCATTGTTTTTAGTAAAAATGGTAAGTAGTAACCGTAGCGTTTTAGTATTCACTGAATTAGAAACTTTAGGTATAACATATTTGTTTTCAAACGCCACTGGCTACACTGTTCGCCTTCTCATTTCATTAACCAATAATTTTGCTACTTTCTGCAGCTATTTCCTTGCAACAGCTCCTATATTCGTTACTACTGTATGCAATTGCATACATAAATTTGCATTAAATTACAGACTCTGCAATACTTGAATTTGTAAATTGCATATTTCGCTCGCTTGCTGATATTAAGTTAAATACACTCAAGGAAAAGGAAGAGCTAACTAAAAAACTTTGCAAAGTTTGATAAAATATATTTATTATTTTGAATTTATTTTAAACTTTATCTTTTGTCATAAGTAACTTTGAAAAGTTTCCCAAGTTAGTAACAAACAGTAGTCATAAGATTAAATGGGGTCTTAGATTCTAGCTTGAGAAATAGACATGTACATAGTTGACTTAGTTGCAAAGCACACGAGTTACCATTGAGGTTCGAAGCCTAATTTATGCAAAAATCAATCTAGGACTGTTTGAAGTGTATTTTTGGGAATAGAGGCCTCAGGACGACCTTAGTCTATATTTAGGATATGTCATCTTAGAGAGTTTTAGACGAAATAAAAAGTTCTGGGCACTGCTGCACTTACCTAAAGCATATTTTCATGAAGACAATGTCTTTTTTTCTAAGTTTTTATTTGTATCAAATTAAACTTTAGAAATATTTTAAGAATATTAAAAAAATTGGCTGAAACCTTCAAGTTCCAATGAACTGTGAGTCCAAGAAAACTTTTTAAAATAAGAAAATTTTTTTTGGAATTTAATTTCCTTCTTCTGTTAATATAACACATATTTTGAGTTTTTTTTACTAGGTTTTTAGCTCTTATTTCATGAGGATTTTTGAATGGGCGTATCCCACATGAGTTTAGACTCTCATTTATTATAGCAATCTTTCATTAGAGTTGTCACTGTATTTTGCATAAAACGCACTTATGCATGTAAAATTGATAAAGAAGAACATACAAATTCTGAGAATACTAATGACTATTTCTCAGTTGTTATGCAAATTCAACATATGAAATTCTGAATAACTAGAAAATGAAAAAGGAATAAAATAAAACATTGACAAGTGCGTCATAGTAATGCGTTAGTAAAGCAAAACAAAATAAAATTTAATAAAAAAAAAATGTTAAAAACTGCTTGAAAGTATTCATGAAAAAGTTAAAACAAGAATGGCATCAATTTGTATATTTAATTACACTTAATATGCATGTAAATATGTATGTATGTCTATATATACTTGTTTAACTATCTGTATGTAATAGTCATAGTACATAGCTGTTGAACTCTACTGTAAAACAGGTTGAATGTACTACTACTATACTATGAAGTTTATAAAGTTATTTTTTTTCTTTTTTTACTCTTTATGTACGTGCAATATTGTTTAAGTTTTCTGCTATTGTTTCTTTCTTCAGCATGCTTGGAGAAAGTCTTAGGGCTCATTTATATCAAGCGTAAATATACGATGCAATACAGTGTGTAGTAGTAGTGTTAGTGCTAGTAAATTTCAGTTTCTTTTATTTGCATATTTTTCAAATTTTAGCACGTAAATATTTCTATAACATTTTTCTGTTTTTTTTTTCTATGATAAAAAAAACTAAATGTTTAAGTTATGCAGCAGCTTGATAAAATTAACATGAAATTTTCACTTGAAGAAGATTCAAAAGACAACAAAATAAGAAAAACAGAAAAATGAAAAGTTAGAAAATATATGAAATAAAAGTTAAATAAAGAAAATTGAAAGTAAATGAAATGTCAGAATTTAATTAGTAAAGGAAGGAACTTTTCAAATGAAAAGAACTATAACTAAATTAAACTACGCAATTTTAGTTAAAGTTTTTTAAACATTTCTTAGCAAGTTTATTTGAATCAATCACAAAAAAGCATGAAACTATAGATCCTTTCTTGCTCATCTATAAAAATCGGCTCAAGTTCTCAACGAGTTGTTTTCCAATAATAGTAGTGTTAAAGGAAATTTAAATCAGTGTCAGCCATTGCAAATAAGTTTTTAAAAAGCTTTTGAAATCTGTGCAAACAAAGAGACAGCGACAATATAGCTTTGAATAGAAAGCTTACTGATTTAGGAAAGATCTGAGGAAAGAGCTGTGGAATAATGTTTCCGATTTTTCAGCATAGAATGCCAAAAATGCTCAACAATTCTTGCTCTTATATCAAAAAAAAAATCATGTAATATAAAGTAGAAAATTTTAGCTTGAATTTGGTATAGCAGTGAGACGACCTCGATAGTCTAGTGGATAGTGCACTAGACTTTCATCCAGAAGGTTGCGGGTTCGATTCCCGTCTTGGTCTGGTGGTTAATTCTCATAAATTTCTTATATTCACTATCGATATGAAGTGGATGAGAATTATAAGAATGTGTACAAGTACACACCTTGGTTGGTAATGGCAACACCACCGAGCTGATAAAAAATTGCCACATAGCCGTTCGGAATCGGCGTTAAACTGTAGGTCCTACCATCGCTACTGTGGTCTAGTGGAAGAGTGCCAGACTCTTGTTTCTGGAGACCCGAGTTCGATTCTCGGCTTGGGTATGTTTCTTATCTATCTTTCTTTCTCCCTTCCTTTCTTTCTTTCTTGGGGCTTTGGTACAAAAGATCTTATAGGTCGCAGTGCCTGACTTTCGAGTCGTCCTTTCTTCAAATAATAATAATAATAATAATGTATAGCAGTTTAATTTTGCTGTTTCAATATTTCTAAATCGCATGCCAACGAGCTTAGAGTTATTTAGCAAAAAAATTTATTGCTTTTACTTACTAATGTTTGAGCTATCATTTATCTCTATTTCAGTATAAAGTAGTTTAGTGCACAATAAACCAGAAAAAAACAATTGTGTCTACTCAATTAAGGATGAGTTGAATCCGAACATTAAAGGATTCAAAGATTTCGAAAAGAAGCTTGTGGCCTTGCATTTCTCCTTTCCTTCGAAAAGTTTTTCGATTCAGGAGCAAACGATTTTAATATATAAACAATTCATTGGGAATATTGTTCACCTTTCTACTTCTTGAATCCGCTAGCGAATATGAACTATATTAGCATTTAAATTTTTTTCATATTTAAATGTCGGTAAATGCAGTTTAATTGAGCTTAAAATATTTTCCTATTCCTATTTTAATTTGTTCAAACACCTGTATCGGATTTTATAGAATAAATAATTAATTTATAATATTAAGTAGTAATTTAGATTTCAAATTTAACGGTACATTAATATACAACTGTCGGTATAGAAGCTCAAATGAATTAGAAATATTTTTTGCACATTTACGCATACATATATATTTTCATATTTGTATGCCGGCATTGAAATGTAATGAAAAGATTTTAAGAGCTTAGTATTTTTTAATTCGAAAATATAATTTCACTTGCAAAATTTGAATTTCTAACACGAACTGTACTATCGACAAAGAAATTCAATTTCGCAAAATGCTTACATTTAATCATTGCAACAAATTCAAATTCTTTAATTGTTTAAACCATAAACCGCAATAGTGAGCAAACTGTCTCAAAATCAATTCTATAGCTTTATATTTGTTATACTTGGGGGGTTACTCTGTAGTTCGATTCGAAAGACAGTTCTGTTCGAATGCCAAATTCGATTCCGAAAGGCACAAAATTTAAGCTGAACATCGAACAAATATTTTCTAGAGTACCAATCGTTTGAATTCGAGTAAATTTTCTTTCGAATCAAACTACAGAGTAGCCCCCCTGATGTTAGTGGCGGAATCAAGAAATCAACATTTTTTTTTATGGATTTTGTTCAAAAATTTGCTACGAAATTTGTTTGTTGAACTGATTGCTTTTTTTTTTATTGTAACCCTGATTGAAATACAAAACAATGAGAGTACATTTTCGGGTCCTAGCCTCTCCCCCTTGAAGATTTCAACATCTGCACTTGCTTGGTAAAATTCACTGTAACTTTTAACATTTTTCTAGCTATTTAGGATAAAGTTAAGAATGGAATTGAGCTAATTTACAATTTTTTATTTCAAATTTAAAAACTTTCGATATCTTTCACAAGCTTTTCTCAGCTGAAAGAACTTTACTTTTAAGTTACGCTATTACTACAAATTTTTGGTATCACTCACTTTTTAATGTCAACAATTTTCTGGTTAAAATTTTGCGCTAATATTTCGCTAATTTTTGTTTGAAATTATTGCTAAGAAGTCAATTCTTTAAAAGCTAAAAGTGTCGGCAAAACAGTTCAAGTCTTTTTTCTTTCATGGATTTCTCAGTAATATTTTCCCAATCTTACTCACTGTTTATAATCTACACTTTCCTTTTTAATTTGTTCATTTGTTTTTTTTTTTTCACTACTACTGCAAACGCTTGCTTACCTTCCATACCACGTCCGGCAAACTCATCCTCTGACTCTTCGTCATCGTTATCACTAGGGAATGACAAGCTCAGTTTATGTGTCTCTAGATAACGTTCAGCACGATCTTCAAACGATTCCAAAGCTCTTAGCGCACCGAAAGAGCGACCAGTTTCGCTACGTTCAATGCGTAATCCACCGAATAGCGGCACCGCAGGCTCCGAATCGATCTTGTTGATCATATTAATTAAATCCTTTTCATTGTTATTCTGTGAGGGCAAAGCGACAGCACTACACACGAATGTGACAGCGAAAAGAACACAAACGAATTTCGAACACATTTTTAATTTATTTTTAATTTGGGATACACAACAAAGAATAATTCTTTTTATTTAATAATTTTTATTATTATCAAATAATAAAATCTTATAGTATTTATTTAATTAATCCGTTTCGTTCGTAAATGCACAGCACACCACCACAATGCGTTGATTTGTTGGCTTTGTGAGTTGAAAATTGATTGTGTTTGATTAAGTGTTCGGCCGGGGCTATTTATATTTCAAGTACTACTCAGAAAATTTTTTCGTTTTTTAAAATTCCACCATTTTTTTCGAAACGATTCAATTCGACTTTTTGCTTTTTTTTTTTTTTGCTTTTTTCAATTCCAATTTTGATACTTACATACTAGAAAGCAAAAACAAAATAATATTGGATTTAAACAATTTTTAATACCAATTTACATACAAGTACATGAGGAGCAGACATGTAACTATAAATATTTTTGTATGCATGTGTGTGTGCGCTTGGAAGTCTTCCGTCACAACCAACGATAACTGTGTATAATATTTTGGCCACAAGCAAATAATTTTGTGGCACGTTACTAAAACTAACACGCTGCCGCATGTTACCAACCACAGCAAAGCAACTCAATTCAAACGAAAGGGAAGTGACAACACCGCACGGGGACACACACGCGCGCATACATAGCAACATGCATATATACATAAGCAATATTTTGACGCACGTCATTTGTCGTTCCAAAAGTACCTAAGCATTTTCTATATTAACTACTTATGGCTATTACAAATTTTTTTTTGGAAGTTAATATCCTATTTTGTTGTTGCCCAAAACTGATTTCTTTCTTCTTTCTAACAGAGTTTCATCCGTACAACAAATAAAAATCAAAACCAAAACCTTCACATAATTAATATTCGCTGATAGTCACACACAAAATATATGTGTCACATACATTTTCAACAGTACGTGATTTTATTCAATTATGATTGCCATTGTCTCTGCCGCTATCACTATTCCTTTAGTCAGTCGACAGTTGTCTCCGTCTGTCTGTCGGTTCAATTTGTTCCAAATTCTTTTTAATAAACTTATACATGCATAAATTTTGTGGCTGCTTATTGCTTTCGCTTTGACTTCCAATTACAGCTAATATTAATAATTTTTCTCTGCTCTTTCTTGTATGTAAAATTAATGTTTATTAAACTAAACTATTTTGTTTTTTTTTTTGCTATTTAGTGATACTAAACGGTAATCTCTGCTACTTTTGCCATGTGCGTTTGGAATTCTTAAGTTTATTTGGTTTGTCCTAGATTTTGTTTAATTTTTTTCTTTTGTTTAGCTGGTTTGCTCTCTTTTCTCTGCTTTCGATTTCAACTGAAGTTTCCCTCATTACGCATACTAATACATTCACGTAAATTCTATTTTTTATGTATGTATTTGTGCTTGACATCGAAGGAAGGAATAATTTAAGTTGTTAGTGCTGTGCGGTAAGTGAATGTTTCAATTCATTGGCTAAAGTTAATTTTAATAATTTTGGGTGCAATACAAATAAAATACATAGTTAATATCGGCAATAAAAGTTATGCACAGATTAATATTATTTAATTTGTATACATTAACTAACTATTTTATATGTATAGAAATTTTGTTATTTCAAATGATACACGTACATACAACAACGTTGCTCGTCCTCTGTTCCTACACAGAAAATTAGGACAGGCAATTTTAACAATTTTTTCTCTAATCGCAAACGGCTACCCGAGAATAGTGGTCCACGACTTTATTCAACCAACCCAACAACAGCGGCGAACCAGGCTTCACAGCCATGCAAAAACACACAAAGTAAGGCTGTGAAGATATTGGTCTTGGTTTTAACTCTGCACGAAGTAACATGCCATATTTTATTCAATTGGGTAAGCCCCTTTAAATTGATATTGATTACTGGGGTTCTCCGTACTACCTCCACAAAAGCTCTCTTCGCAATCCTTCATTGGTTGCCAACTTCACTTCTGGTTAAGCAACAAGGTATGTGCACTGCTGCCAGACTCAGTGCCCTAACTCGCTGGACCCGGTCAAACCTGGGCCATGCCAAGATTTTAATCCACGATACGTCCGTACCAACTAACGTAGACAACATTTGCTCTACCCCTAATTTAAACCACACGTTCTTCACCCATATCCCCAGTAGAGAGGAATGGGTTAATGACGAGGTGGTCACTGACAATTCAATTGACATCTATACAGATGGATCCAAATCGGAGGAAAGAGTCGGCTGTGGCATCTTCTCTAGGAAGTTAGATCTCAGCCTCTCTTTCCGACTTCCTGACCATTGCAGCGTGTTTCAAGCGGAAGTAACTGGCTATCTATCAAGCGTCCAAGTGGCTTATTCGCAACGATTCATTCGATAAGAATATCTGCATCTACACGGACAGCCAAGCAGCAATCAAGTCCCTTGCCGGTTTTTTCACTACATCAAAGCTTGTTCTCGACTGCCGATCTTAATATTTTGTCGAGTCACTCGCAGGTCCACCTATATTGGGTGCCTGGACATATGGATATTTCAGGTAACTGCAATGCCGACGAGTTAGCAAAACAGGGCTCGCAGCTTACAGATATATCACCTTCCTGCACAATTGGTGTCCTTCCTACGTCTATTAAATTAGCCATTAAGCAAAACTACCTTGAGGAAGCAAAAATATCCTGGGTAGCGGAGCATACCTGTGGTATTACCAGGCTAACATGGACCACTATGGACAATAGACGAACTAGACAGCTACTCAACCTTAGCAGAAACTCCATCAGCATTACGACTTCGGTGCTCACGGGGCACTGCATAATGGGGAGACATGCTGCACGACTAGGACTGCCATTCAATGACTTCTGTCGGGGCTGCGGCTCTGAGGAGGAATGTGCGAATGCCCATCCCTGGCCAGGAGGAGACTAAAACTCCTGGGCTCACCTTTCTTTACTAGTCTGTCCGAGCTATCATCCATAAATATTAAGGACATAGCCAGATTCATTATGGAATCCTCATGATTCTCCAATCCGTAAATGGGGGAGTCGCGCCGTACTCTGGTATCACAATGAGCCTAAATGTGCTTAAGTGTGCTTTCAAGCAGAAGGCTACCACTCCAACCCAAGCCCCTTTAAAGGTTCGCATCTCGGTATCCTTCGTGCTTCCAAAATCGATAGCCATGCCGCCCAAACATCCTTTGGTTTATTAAATTCAAGGGCTTTTGTATTTCTTTTTCTTTTTTCGTTCGGATGTTCGGCAGTTATTGTGCAAGTCATTTACTTTTTGTTGCATATCACAAATAATTTATATCCAGTGATAGAAGTATAATTTTTATATTCTTCAGAACTCACCCACCAGTTTTAGTTTTAATAGTTTTATGCAAGGATATTTCATTTGAGTTTCACATCGTTGAGAACAGTCCGAAAATGCTATAGGTTTTGCTGATCCTATTGGCAATATTCAAGTCAGTAACCCCATAAATGGAAATAAAGGTACATATGATACTACCTAAGTAGTTGAATTGATCAATTTCCTCTTGTGCAGCCTGAGTGCATAATTTTAATTTTGTTGCAATCTTCGGTCAGCCCGAGACTACATATTCTTGAAACAACTTACCCATCTCAGTTAGTTTACTGTTGATACTTAAAATATAGTAAATAAAAGGAATATTTGGGGAAGCCACCAGTAGCCAACTTCTTTCAATTCCTTTCTGGTTTTTTCTAAAAAGAAAATAAAGTAACTAACCTCTTTGGGAATTTAGGTCAGTGTTAAAGAGAGAGGAAATTTCATTGGAACCTCTCCGACAAATTCCTGTTGCAGGGCTCAGTAAACTCAACCGCATCAAATCGCTAGATAGGGCGTATGTGGTTTCCAGGTAGCCAAATAACCAAAACAATTCAAACATATCTTGAGAACTATGACAGTTCTAGGTTAGGTTAGATTGGGTGGTTGCTCCTCCGATTATCCGAAAAAGCCCAATTAGCGCAATAACGCCTTTTTGATGCCATTATCTCCACTGTTAAGTTTAAAGGAAAGCTTTCTAGTTATTCCTTTGTGTTAGGTCTCCACAAACCATTTAGTGCAGTCACAATAGGAAGGATTTGCCAAAGGTTACATCTTGCTAGAGTCGGGCAGTCACACAAAAAGAGTTCGAGACTTTCGATCTCTTCGGTGTCATAACAAATGTGGCAGATATCATTACGAGGGACACCCATTCTCGCTGTATGCGAGCCAATCACCTAGTGCTCTGTATAAAGTGCTGTTATTCGTGCGAATTCCATCCTAGAAAAAGATAAAAGTTCTTTAGTTTTGGACAGCAATATAAAGACCACTTCGTTCTTGATGTGGCGCAAGTTGTTAAGCGTCTCCATTGTTTGAAAGAAGAACGGATTGTTGAAAGAAGAACTAAAAATATCTCTCTTAACGAAATTTAAGGGAGGTAGAACCTGTTCCGACTGAGAAATGTTCAGCCAAGAACCGTATCTAGCCAGAGCATTGGCATTCTTATTTTCGCTTATGTTCCTATGTTCAGGTATATTCATGTGCTGTCCAAGTCTAAGAAGTTCCCTTTTACACTCATCAACTATTTTTGATTTGGAAATTCTTGAGATCAATGTTTGGATCATGAATTGGCTATCAGAAAGAATTACTACTTTTTCTCCCTTTGGTACATTGCCCGAAATTTCCCTAATAACTTATAAAATAGCCTGGAACACGCTAGAAGAGTCTGCCGAGCGGAAAAAACTAGATAAGTCTTAAGCCTGCTAGTAGACACCAGCGCCCATTTTACTGTCCATTTTTGACCCGTCCGTGTAAAAAGTATAATCATAATTGCTTATTAGTGACCGATCAAATTTTTAAGTTTGAGTTATCGAAACAAAGCTTTGGAATAATATAATTGGTTGCTTGCGGTACCAGGCCTACAGATAGGACATTGATTATATTACTGCGGTCATGTGATCAAGAGGTCTATCATCCTGACTTTCTGAGTGTAACTGCGCTACTAGCCACCGAGGGTTTTACTTATAAATCTAAAGGCATAAGATGCAGAATAACGTTGAGTATGTCAGTGTGGCAAGACTTTATTGCACCTGTGACGCAAATAAAAAACAGATGACAGTTTTACTTCCCGAAAAATTATTTTTTCAAAAGTTTGACGTGGCGAACTAATTTTTATACTCAAATTTGTGTTCAGCGATAAAAAAAATCCATCAAAAAATCGTATTGCAGTTCTTGAATCATTTACGTTTTTTATGTATTTATAGTGATTTTTTTAAGCGATGGAGTTTACCGATACTCGATCAAAACCCATATATAAAGTGTCTATGTAGGGTATTAAAGTTTGTGCTGCAATGTGTAATTTTTTATTCTTTGAACCAAATAATTTTGGCTTGGTTTGGTTCAAATGAAGTTAATCAACAACGGTTTGGTTTATGGTTTGGTTGAGCCACTCAGTTCAAAATCTGTTAGCTTTTCCAAATGTTTTGATACAAAACTTTATAATTTTTGAATTCCTTTTAATGTAGATCAATTTATTTTGGCCAAAAGTAAAGTAACGAAAATTTTCTTATACAAAGAACAATTTTAAAAGTTTTTTTTGAAGCCGATATAGCTCGGTAATCTTCATAAAATAAACCAAGATTAATTTTTAGAATAGTTAGTACTCAGTTTTTTTCGTACGACACCTTAATATACATACTAAAGTCATAATGGTAAGAATATTTATATAAAATTGACGAAAAAATTCCAAAACGAATTTATTTATTACCAAAAAAAATTAAGAAACAAGAATAGCAAAAACAACAATAACAAATGACAACAACATTGACAATGACAATTACTGCTGACAATAAATCAGCAGCAGAAATCACTATATAAATACATAGTAAACTATTTTAACCCACAAGTTGACACTTTATGATTGTTGTAATTGTAGAAAGTTTTGTTGCTGCTGCTGGTGCTACTTTTCTATTGCTAATGCCAATGAATATTTTATTTATATGTGAACGAGCGCATTACAAACAGATACGCGTATAAATTGTTTAATATATATAGATACAATAGAATTAAACGCTAATTTTTGTGGGTAATAAAAAAAAAGACGATGAGGTGAGTTAAGTTGAGTGAATGGGTTGAATAGGTATAGCAAAATGAAGTGAAGTGAGTTAAGTGCTTTGAGAGTAAATGAAGTGTAGTGAAATAATGTTGGGTATTATATATGAAACTGTTGTATTCACCCGCTTAACAGTGTACACTGTGTATGCAGTATATGAAGTGTGTTAATTTAATTTATGCACACTTAATTGGATTACTTTATTTTCTGATTTTACTTGTTGTCTCAATCACTTCAATGTGCTTTAGCATCATCAATTGTCTATTTATATAGAAATAAATGTGTTAGTAATTGTGGGCGTAATTTAGTTACCACTAGCATGAGGTTAGAGATTTTTTATTTTGGATGTTAACATTTAACAACATAATGTAATTTTTGCACACTTTGCTCGTCATTCACAATATTTTGTGTTGCTTATGTGTTTTAGAAACTTTTTTTTGGTATTTTTACTGTACTCACAGCGGGTATTTTTTTAAGTTTCCTCTTTGAAAAAAAAAAAAATAAATAAATAAAATAAAAAAATCAAAGACACTTTCTTTTAATTTCTTTTATGTTCTTTTTATTTATTTATATTTGGGTTCCCAAAAAAATAAACAAAAAACAAAACCAAAACCTTTACTGATTGATTCTATAAGATTTCAAAACAAATTTATTTAATTTTTTCCATGAATTTCTTTAAAAAAGCGAACATTTTAAAGTATTATTTTTATTAGCAGGGAACCCAATTCATTTAATGGAGCCAAAATAACATTTTTTTATGTTTAACAACGCAACATCAAAAGAAAGTTCTGAGTACTGACACACTTAGCTCACTCATAGAAATGAAATTTTCATGGAATTTTTTATGAAAATATAAATATGAAGGATGATTTCATCTCAAGAGAGCCTGCTTTTAAAATCGATCGGGCTCAAACTTGCACAAAGTTTAACCCTATTGGGTAGTAGTAAAAAAAGAGGTTCCTTTTTGAAAAAAAATCAAAACTATTTTTGATTTTGAAAAAAATGGTGAAATTCTGAATTTTTAGAAATTGTGCAAATTTAGTCCTATTAGGACTACTGAGTTAAACTCTTTCTGCACAAACTACTATCGGCACTAGAACTTAACCTAACTTAAACTACTTCAGACTAAGCCAGTCTAAGCAAAACTTGTTATATTCGTCAAAAATAATTATTGGTGGCACTACTAATGCTGGGAAGATAATACATCGCTGGTACTTGAATTACTTACTTAAACTTTATAGGCGCATAGTCATAGTGATGCATTTCATAGAAAAGTGCCTATATGGGATTTAGGATAGTTTAATTAAAGAGCAGTTTATTTTTGGCTATGACTATCCGCCGTATAGTCCAAAGTTGGCTCTACTATTAAATTTATTTATTTATTCATTCATTTGTAATACAAAAGACGACGACCTCGATAGCCTAGTGGATAGTGCACTAGACTTTCATCTGTGAGGTTCGGGTTCGATTCCCGTCTTCGTCTGGTGGTTAATTTTCATTACTTTCTTATATTCACTATCAATATGAAGTGTATGAGAATTATAAGATAGTGTACAAGTACACACATTGGTTGGTAATGGCAAAACCACCAAGCCGATAAAAAATTGCCACCAATTATGTGGTATCACAATGAGCCGTTCAGGCCTAAGTGTGTCTCTCGACAGCCACTCCAACCTAACCTAAGTATGTGCGAAACTTAAATTAAAATATGAAAATTTAAATTAAACGAAATTAACTGAGTTAGTTTAATTAGTTAAAACTCAACTAAAGCTATTCAATATAGCCCATTATCAAAAATATTTAAAGCAGATGTAAATGATTAAGAAAAGTAAAATTTAGCTTAACCGCACCCAGTCTAATGAAAACTAAGCGCATAAAATTTCCTTCATCAAACTAATTGAAACTTGAAAACTTAATGAGTACATACTAATATCTCTTTATCAAGCTTATTCTATCCTGAGCCAAATTATTCTGATTGAGATTAAGCAAGTCAAAATGTTTTTATAAGTTTCTCCTTGGTTCTACGACTCAGAGAAAGCAAAAGTTTTGTTACCGCTTGAGTCTAAATGGTTTATTCCTAGATTAATACCATGACTATAAGTAAAACTAATTTTAATTGTTCTAAGCTAAGCTAACCTAACTTAAAATAAGGTGAAGAATTTAATATTTTCTGTAAAGGTGGTTTAAATTTTATTGACTTGATGTGATTTTGTACATTAAAATATTGTAAATTATAATTCGTACACTTAAACAACAAAGGAAATCAATAAATTAAAGGCAAAAATTATTTAAATTACATACACAAATTACACTGTATAAAATTATTACTTAACTTTCAATAATTCCATAGAGTAAATGCAATGGTTTTCTACTTAGTTTGATTGCTGAAATTTACCTTTGTATTTCTCTTACTTTTTTTTTTTAACTAGATGTCACACTTCAACACGTGACTTTAGTCACGCACAATATTAATAATAAACAAAACAAAAAAGTATTTATTTTTAAATATAGTTAAAAATTTTATAAATTAATTTCATTTATTTTTTTTTAATATATTAATAAATTACTATAAACTAAAAATTATGTTATTTAATTTAATGAAGGCACATTTTTGGCATTTTCTGCTTCTGTTTTTCATATTTGTCAACTTTTTATTCAGCGGCAACGGCTTCGTTCACTTGACCAGCATATGCCAACTGTTGTGCCTCACCAACGGCGCCATCATTAATGCTACGCGCATATGGATAACCAGAGGAACCAGCCGATGTCCAACCACCAGTTCCACCTGAGGTGTAACCACCTGAGTTATAACCACCACCGAGGGAGCTACCGAACTTATTGCCAAAACCGCTGAATAGACGTGAACCACCAACAATTAGAGCGAGCAACAAAGCAATCTTGGCAACAATGATTGCCTTAGTGGTGAGCAAAGCTAAGCCACCGAGTAAAATCGGGAATAAAGCGAAAACTTTAGCTCCAATGGCGAGTGCAATAGGTCCCATCATTTTCTTCAATTTACCGCGGCCTTGAGTATGAAAAATAAAAATTCGTTAGTTGTAAACAGGCATTAAAATTCAAAGTGTAACGTGAGACGTCCTCATTATTATCGTTCTCTAGACACAACCTTGACAAAAATGCAATAACCTCACACTTACCTTCGTCAAGAGCACGTGCTACTTCCTGTGTGGTCTCACTGGGAATTTTAACTTCCAAATTGTGTGTACCAAAGAAATCCGCAGCATTTTGCATAGCCATATCGACTAAACGTCCATTACGTTCCTCAGCGCTTTCGGGTAATTCTGCGTAGATATCGTTTTCATTCAGTGCTTTACCAGCACGTTGCACAACACTGCTGGAATCTCTGTGTGTGATAAAAGAAATGATAGATTTGTAGTAAATGCTTTTAAAACTTGTTTTTCGCTTAGTATATTATTAGCTAATAGTATTTTATAGTAAATAAACAAACGAAAAAAATATTCATTCATAAAAACAGCGTGCAAGTTGAAGGCGCAACCAAATCGTGACACAGTTCAATGTGGCGGGAGCGCTTGAACTTGATTTTTGTAAACTCATGTTCAATTTCATGTGACTGTGAAATTAATGACTGTGTAAAAATTAATTTGTACTGTGAAATTAATGTATTTCCATATTAGGTCGAAAATATGCAATATCATGTTATTGTGGTCAAAGTTTGCAGCAACATGTAATAAACTGTAAATTATTTCCAACGATTTTCGCATCAGATATTTATGATTTCAGAGATTTTGCTTGATATTTTCTATGGAAGTTATATGTAGGTATATTTTAATTTTGTATCACTTTAACCCTTGTATGAACAGAGTACGCCACTTTCTAATAATTTGTATTGCATAAAAAACTAAAATGTGTTCTTTCTGCGCTCGTTACATGATATAATAGCCAGGGAGCGGAAAAAGGCAAAATAAAATGTAAAAGCTATAGTAATCAACGATTTTTCAAATATGGTTTTATTTTTATCTCTTTCTTTCTCATAAGCGACATAGTCAAATATACGAAAATCTGAAATTTGAAATTTCAAAATCAATGCTAACTATAACTATAGATAGAAAATTTTATTTTTTCTGGTGATTACATTTTTCAGGCATTTCACACTTTTTTATTATTTTTTGAAAGGACGACTCGAAAGTCAATTGCGACCTATAAAATCTATTGTTACAAAGCCTCAAGTTATGAAAGAAAGAAAGGAAGAGAGAAAGAAAGATAGATAAGAAACATACCAAAGCCGAGAATTGAACTTGGGTCTCCAGAGACAAGAGTTTGGCACCCTGCCACTCGACTACAGTGGCAATGTTGGACTTACAGTTTAATTTTGCCATTACCAACCAAGGTGTGTACTTCGTATAACACTCATTCATTTCATATCGATAGTGAATATAAGAAGTTTATGAGAATTAACCGCCAGACCAAGACGGGAATTGAATCCGCAATCTTCTGGGTGAAAGTTTTCTGCACTGTCTACTAGACCATCGAGGTCGTCACACTTACACACTTTTTGCTATTTTATGGCCTAAAGTACAAAAACTCAATTTTATTGAAATTGCGCATTTTTTCATACATTTTTTTTCTTCAAGTTTGGTCAGGTTTAGTTGATAAAAAATGTTTTGAAACCTGTTTAGTATTAATTTCTACGTTAACTTAGCTTTTTTATCTAGATAGCTTTACTATTTCAATTGGAAAATCAATATATTTACAATTTTTTATTAACTTTTATAATCTCCTCTTAGATAAGCCTATAAAATTTATTAGGTTTAAGTTATTAAACAGTGATTATTTCTTAAATAAGTTTTTTAATATATTTATGATGAATTTTCAAAATTACGAAAAATTGCACAAATGTTCAAAATGGGTTAATATGTATATATGGTTTTTTGTATTTGTTTAATTTTAGTTGGTTTCATCATGCAACTGTGAAATGAAAGAGTATCTAATTTAAATCGAATATATGGTATATACTATCATGTAGTCAGAGTTCAAACTATTTTTTCATTAGATATATATTTGATTTTTACTTTATGATTTCAGTGGTTGCGTTAGATTTTTGATTTGAAATTACCATATTTCATGTCACATGGATTTCATCACCAAATTAAAGATGGTAGTCTTATTTTATAATTTAAGTATTTTTTATCATTATGTTGATCCAATTTAGGCCGAGTTAAGGTATTCTCTCAAAATTTAAAAGATTAGAAACATCAGTCAATTTAGATATCGGAAATAATTTTCAATAAGTATCATTAGTCAATAGATTCCCATTTCATTCATTAATCTAAATACAGTGATAAAAATCGAAAAAATAATAAAGTTTCTATTTTTACGATCTACCGAAAAGTTAATTGTTCTTTACTAGAAAAATTTTCCGAGTCTTTTTGTTCGTACAAAAACTCCTTCTTTGGACGTGCCTTGGAAGCAAACCATCAAAATAATATTATTGTATCTTATTTGCAATTTCATATGATGAATCCAACTATTATTTCCACTCCAAGTAATATCAAGTATAGAGATATAGTATATGTACGAGATTCAATTTCTCATAAATCTGAGATTATTGAACAATATTCAATAAAATCTGGATTGTTTCTTTCTTATTGAAGAAGGCTGAAGAAAAGATAATATGAACCGTTGAAATTTTGCTTCGTATTTGGAGCGGAGATTAAACTGAGAAAAAGAGAATGCTGGTATGTATACAAAAAGAGAGAGAGAGAGTGAGAGCAAGTAAAACTTTTACAATAATGTACAGCTCTAATTCGACCATGTACTCTACTGCTGATCACCCAGAACATTCAGTGTACCAAACGTTAGGGTGTGTCTTTGTGAAAATTACATTAAAAAATCTTTAAGAGTTTTTCCTTTCCGAATTATACAATAACTAAATGGGAATGTACCAAAACTCACAACAGGGGGTAAATAGTAAAAAGAAAAAAATCTGTATCATTTCAAAAATTTAATAATCACAATGCGTAAAGTATGTTATCACATCATACTGTGAGTGCTGTCACTCATTTGAACTTTTTTTTAGCTGTACAGCCACTAGAGCTTCGGGTTTATATGGGGTTAAACTGTTTTTCATAACTTTCTATATGAAAACAAATCGCAATGATACAATTTTTTGCTGAGAAAGTGAGGGATACTACTTAAAATTGTAAGTAAAGACCTAGAGTCGTACTACTTTGTGCTAGTTTTTTTTTATATTTTTAATGGTTAATTAATAATGAGGGGATAATTTTATTAATGATAAGCATTGAGTTGAATATGAAAAAAGAAAGGAAGAAAGATAGATAAGAGAGTCGAACCCGGCACCCCAGAGATAAGGGCCTAGCGTGCTGTAACTAGACCACCGAGGCGATAATAAGCTAATGGGACAATTTTGCTGTCATTTTTTTTTAATAGAAGTGCCTATATATTGCAGTTCTACGTAATGAAGTATTCAAATTATAGAAAGAAGTTAATTATTTTTGCCTAATTTATCCATGTACTCCACTTTATTTATATACATTACATCCTATTTTACAAAAAGTAAAATAGGACTATTATAGGGCATTGGAACTCTAAATTTTTTCTTTATATTAAAAATTTATATAATAATTTATACACGTAAAGTTTTTTCCAAAATTCCTAGTAGTTTTAAATTCTACTAGGAAAAAACCAAATAAAAAAATTTCAAATCGATTTTACTCGAAATTATACTTTCCACCTAACGCAGTAGTTTTTACTATATATTATATGTCTATAAATATACTACCACCAATAGGGAAATGCAAGTGAAAAATTTTAGAGAATACTTCTTTAAATAGTCAAAATGTTTTGATAAAACGAAGCAAATGGGGAAATGTAATGATAAAAATGACATTTAGAGGACAACTTTGTAAAAATTACAATATACCACCACACTCTTCTTAAAAAAAAAATCATGAAGTACACTACGATTAACAGAGGATCAATGGTCACAGTACTTAAACAGAACTTAATCGTCAAGTATTTTGTTTGGATATAAAATTTATACCATTTGGTTTTTGAAACCTATTTTTTATTACTCTAAATAGTTCTGTTAATACATAGTTGACAAACCGAAACTGGTATGTCAATCTGTAAGGCATGTACTTCGATTCTTCGCCTCATATATATTTTGAATTTTGATTTCAGCCAGAATTGTATTTTATATATAGGCTAGGACTCTCTTGCGGGTATAGAGTTTAGAAAGCGGTGTTTTAGGTATTTTCGTTCCTTCAACATTTTTTACTGATTAACATTGTGGAGCTTATCGTCAAACCCTCCTTCATATTGGCTAAGATTTACTGTATTTATTTCACCATATACTCAAATTATTTAATTAAATTAACGAATTTAAAGAATTTGTTCCACTTTTTTTTTAATACAATGTAAAGTTTTTAAAGTAATTTGAATCACTCTATTTAATTGTCCTAATTAATCCATTGACTTGTGTAACTATTATTTCATTTTCTAAAGTCTTGCACAACTGTTTTATGTTTTTAAAGTAGTACACAATTTTCAACTTTAATATGGCATGTTCATATTGTAATCGTAAGTTATGTAATATCATTTTGTAATAACAAACACACCTCTTAAATGAGACACCATTCATAATTTCGATATTATTACTTCTGGCAGCACGATTCAATGCGGTAATACCCTTAACCGCTAAACAAGTGGTCATATCTTTACTTTCGAAACAGGATCCCAAATATTTGGCAGCACGTGCAAATGTACCACTGCCGCCATTTTCACTTTCAATATGATTATCTTGCACACTTGGAGCAGCACAAGCATAGCTGAGAATCACCAGGAAAAGGGTCACGGATGCTAAAGCGAACACTTTCATTTTCGAGCCGAAAAAATTACGTCTTCTTAACCGAACAAATTAATAAGTTTCAAAAAAATTTCGCGACGAAACGTAAGCGATTTTGTGTATTCCTTTTTTTTCGTTTTGCGTTTTTGCGTATGCGGCGCGCGTTGTAACACTTGAGCGTGTTAAGATGAATTTGATGTACTTGCTCAAAGACGGACACCCTTTTATACCAAGTTTCTTAAAAAAAGAAATAACAAGAAATATAAAAAACAACAATTCTCTAGCCTTTGTTGCTGCTGCTGCTGTCGCTGGCGCTGTTGCCGAAAAAATAAAAACATTACAAAATAATTTAAACGAAAATTAAACAACAACAGCAACAACAAAATTGCAGAGCGTAAAGTAAGCAGCAAAAGGAAGAAGTCAAGAAGACGCAGAAAGCTAAAAAACTAAATGTGAAATAAAACCATGCTTAAAGAGCAGACCACAAAAGGCATTTACGCATATACGACTGCGACAGCAACAGCGAGCGCAATTGCACACACACACACAAATACATTTCACTAGAGTGCCCCAAAAAGACCAACAACAATAATAGCAAGAAACTTCAGCATACAAAAAAATGTAAAAAGAAAACAACAATGTTAACAAAGTTAAGTGAAGTTTTGAGCCAATTGCTGCTTTTAAACATCAGTTAAACTTAAACGTCAGCGTCAACATCGCCGTTTAATGACAGTACAAAAGCAGAGAGTCAGACTGAGGCGCTTTCATGTGAGCATCGAGAGCATACGCCCTCAACAAACACTTTTTGAGCTCTCTGCTTACATACGTCTGCATTGGCAGCGCTGCGATATTTGCGTTTGCTGCGCAGATGCTGAAGAATCTTAAAATATTCGCTATGCGTGTCACACACTCTCACTCTCACTCGTACTCTTTCATGCAATCATTTCATTGACTTACACTCTTGTATTCTCCGCTGTCTGTCATTTATTGCGTTTGGTTAAATATCTTCTTTTTTTTTGGTTTTTGTGTAAATATTATTATAAGCCGAGCCTAAATGAAGTGAATTGAATTGAAATTTATAATTATAGCTAATTTTGAGATAAACTTTTGCTTCTTTTGTTGTTGCTTTGTTAATTTTTTTTTTTTTTTCTTGGTCAATTATGGTGCGAAATTTCTCAACTCAAGAGAGATGTATATAGTTGTGAAAAAAGGTTTGCCTGTCATATTAAATTTTTGACCTAAATTGATTTTTATTTTCTGTGAATTTATTAAATACATATGAAAAAAGAGTTTTTGTTTTCATATTTTATATATCCGCATATTTTTTTTTTCATTGATTTCGATATTTTTCGGCTACTCATTTTGATTGCTGATGTGAAACTCTATGACCCAGTTATGGGAGGGGTGGGTTTCATCATAATATTCTAAACATAAAAAATATGCACCTTGAGATTAGAGCTTCATGGTGGCGTTAATAATTAAGATAGATCTTAAACTTTAGAGTATCTAACAGTAGTTATTGGTTTCCCAAGATGCCTAATGCATGGCTTTCACTATGTCATCTTCAATTAAATTTACCAGCATGATGACAATTTAATGGCATAGTGAAAACCAGACAAAACAGATCATGAATAATATAGACCAAATTATGTGCATACATTTCCTATACAGCTGTGCTCAGCATAAATTACTTATCTGAAATTTGGAAAGTACTGAGATATTAAACACTTTGTATTTTGCCGCACCTATTTTTTATGTTTTGTGTTTAATTATGATTATCCGAATACAAAGAAGTGTTGAAAAATATCCATCAACTCATTTTAAAATAACATTTAGGTCCAAGTATTTGGGTAAAATTCGAGTTGCGAGTGCGAGGTAAATATTCCATCAATTAACAAATGATTTAGGATTTAAAAATTTTTTTAAATTTTGCATTTCAGTTAAATTTTTTAGAATGATCAGAAGTTGAAAATTTTTCATATAAAAAGTGTAGGTAATTTTTTCGAGGAGTTAAGGGCTTTCCTATTTTTTGTACAATTTTTTAAGTCAACCACTGCTGTGTTACTTGATTATTATTCTCGAAAGTCAGGCACTGCGACCTGCTGTTTTACTTGATTATTATTCTCGAAAGTCAGGCACTGCGACCTATAAGATCTATTGTACCAAAGCCCCAAGAAAGAAAAACAGAAAGGAAGATCGAAAGAAAGATAGATAAGAAACATACCCAAGCCGAGAATCTAACTCGGGTCTCCAGAGACAAGAGTCTGGCACCCTGCCACTCGACCACAGAGGCGATGTTGGACCTACAGTTTAACGCCGATTTCGAACGGCTGTGTGGCAATTTTATATCAGCTCGGTGGTTTTGCCATTACTAATACCGTGTGTACTTCGTATAATTCTCATTCACTTCATATCGATAGTGAATATAAGAAGTTTATGAGAATTAACAACCAGACCAAGACGGGAATCTAACTCGCAACCTTCTGGATGAAAGTCTAGTGCACTATCCACTAGACTATGGAGTTCGTTTGTTTTACTTGATGGATGTTGTTCATTTTCTTAAGAGCGTTGAAACTGAAGACTGCTTTAGATCTTATGGTTATACTTTGATTGCTGATTGGAGATTAAAGATTCTTGAAGAATTGAGGTTTCTTGTGATTATGCCTTAAACAGCTTTATTAACAGCGAGGATTTCTGCTGGCATACGCTACAGTATAAAAGTTTCTAGGACTCCGATATACCGATCACAAAAGACCCCAAGTTCATTACCGTCTTCGATAGTAGACCGGTCAATATAGAATTTAAAATCATTGCTAGATAATAATCATGGTATATTTTCATTTTTGTCTGTTGGCTATGGCTGATAGGAATCTTCTTTCAATTTCTAAAGTATTTTTGTAGAACTTTAAATTCACTATTGGCTTTGTGACGAAATTGATGGAGAATGTTAAATTTGGTCACGTTTTAGTTTGTTTTTAATTCAACCATTTTGCATTTTTCGCAGCAAGTAGAGAGGCATTTCTGTGCACCAGAATGAAAGCGACAATAAAAACAAAAGGGAACGAGTGTAGCAAGGAGAGCAGAAAATCATAAGTGTGCTACTAAAATTTCCAGGTTTGTTTACGCGCTTAGGCAAATCACACACTTAAGAGTAATTCTCTTGACTTGTTTAATGACGTCATAGCAGTTTGGTTTTGCAGTACTTGCTGTTAAACGAATAATGCGTTGCAAAAGCTTCCTTTAATCAATTGAAGAGTGAAAAATGGAAAGGATCTGAATAACATAGTGATCTATGGATGCAATGAACTCAAATGAATCCAAATTTTCCAAAGGGGAGGAGGAAGATTTAAGGTATAAGCATCTCATACATTGTGGTCGTTGACTCCTGATTCCAAAAACTTTTCAAAGGAACGAAAAAATTAAAGCTACCACCTCTAAAATCTCTGGACACTAACAGACCCAAGGGGATAAGGACGAGAGCTTCAAGCATTTTTTCTGCATCCATCTTATCTTCATCCATGAGCTTTTGTCTCTGATGAAGAATTCTATATATTTGTTTGCAGATTACATTTATACATCTTTCTAAAACGCCCTAGCTCTTTAGAGGTTGAAAGAAAAAGGCATGCTAAGCATTACTCACGCAATAATAACCTGCAATTAATCTTCGAATACGGTATAAAGTTGTATTTAACACGCGTCAAATCCAGAATCAAAAGTCTTTTTAGAGGTATAAAAATATTGAGCCCACACCCTTCCGCAATCACTGAATGCATTGATGCAAAAGATTAAATTTTTAAAGAGCAATTTGCTTGGCTACCTAAACGAACAAAAATATTATCAATTTTTTTTTGGTATGGCCGCTAACTGCTAAACACACTGAAGTAAACTGCAAACAATTTCCTTATTTCGTTTTTCTAAAAATATCTGCATTTGACTTGCATTTGGAAAAATAAACAAGCAAAAGTATTTATAGCACTCCTCGAAAAATCCGCCCCGCAAAAAAAAAAAATGAAATATTTTCTTCAAGTATAAGTGCTACCCTGCTCTATAGTATTTCGAACTATCCGGTTCTTTTCAATGAACTAGTTCTTACGCCATGGTGAGCATGGCGTATGAGTAACCTTCAAATTTCACTGCGTTTTAAATTTTGCTGGCAAGGATTCGGCAAATATTTTTCGATATACATATATGCAGAATTTCATTCGCTACACAACAGTTTCTTTCTTATTTTCTTTTTAAACTCAAATTCAAACTGGTTTTTGCATTATGCACTTGACACAAACATTTCAGCAAAATCACGTAATACTACGTAATAAAAGAAAGAAATGCAATTTCTTATGTACTTTGTCAAATTTCATTTCCATTTAAAAAAAAGCGGAAAAGCTTAACAAGTCAAAACTGCAACCAAATAATAAAGGGATAAACGAAAACATGCATAAAATGAAAAATCCAGTTTTATTATTGCATATTGCGAATACCAAGAAATTACATAACTTTCACTTTATGCGTCTCTACCACACAAAGATGAGACTCGACATTTCGGAATGTAAAATGGAAGTTTTTGGGTGCAATAAACATTAACCCAATGAATATGTGAGATATTCACAGGTGAGGTACGTGGGGTATTTAGGGTACCCTATATTATTTTGATTTCATTTTATGATTCATATTGAAATCACTTTCTTTTCTTTCCATATTTTATGGTGGGTTGTGACGCGTACAAAAATATATCAAACAAATTGACAATTGACATTTTACTTTTTACAGCTTAAAGTAAATTTTGTTTTTGCCATTGCGATTGCTGCTGCTGCTACGCCACTGTTAAATATCATCATAATCCAAAAACTTTATAAAATATTTGTTTAAAACAAATGAAAGTATTTTTTGAAACAATAAAAATGTTTGAAATTATATTTATTTGATTTGATACGTCAGTCTTAATGAGACCAACAGCAAAGACGAAAACGTCGACGACGACGTAATTGTGCAGCATTTAAAATTATTATTTGTTGACGTATTTGTATTTTTCTTTGTTTAAACCATGGTTTACTATTTCACGTTTAAACACACGTCTGTCATGTTAACCTATTAAACGATCAAAGCCTTAACCAGCAAAGGTACTTAAATTCTCTTGAGTCTCTATTGTTTAAGCTTTGATTTTATTTACTGAATTTAAAGCAAGTTTCAAGTTTTTCTTTTTCTCTTTATATGCACATATGTAAGCATGTAACATATGTATGTATTTACCAGCATATATTTTCATTTATTTTTGTTTTAATTTCATATGCAAACATTGCACGCTTATGTTAACAAACTCTTTGAGAAATTTCTCAGGGTTATTGTTAAACGAAAGTAGTAGAAGAAATGTCATGTGTAATCAAAACTAAGCCGGCTTTATTGATGGCAGCTTGTAGTACCATACATTTAAGCTACTTTTGTTATTCTTTGCTAAATGGTTTTCTGTGTTTTGTATGTAGTGTAGTTGGTTTGTTTGTCGTTGTGTGTAGCGTAATAAATTGCTGCATTAAGTTGTGAACGAGTTGGAGTTTTCAAGAAAAAATAAAAATAAAAAAATAAATAAAGAACTTTGTTAAAGTAGCATGAAAGCATTGTAGTAAATTCAGTGCAGAGTGTAGAATGGACGAGAGGAATTGTTGAATGTTCACGAAGGTAGATATTATTTTTTAATTGTAAACAAACCTAATTGGGCCTGTCAGGCTGTCAGCCACTCAAGGGGACCAACATGTATTTCGATACGTGCCGTAATTGAGTGATCTGATGGAAGTTTGGTCTATCACCTCCACGTGGTGACGGCTGGAAACAGTTGCATATCTTATTTCTGATATGTGACTGGCTAAGATAGTCCAGGCAGAGGGCGCACACCCTCTTATACAAAGCCTTCCCTAATCCAAGGTGTTATGCAACCCGTGCCTATTGGATACTTTGGCAGCCAGGGAAGTAATTCTGGAAAGCCATCTGAAAATTTGTTAAAAGAAATTTAATGCAGTCATTATGGTGGATCCGCTTCCTTTGGTTTTCCAGGTTTTACAAAAATTGGGCTGTCTGTTCCGCCTCAGAGAGTAATGGTGGCCTTGCTTTGGTATGGGGCGCTGCCACGGTTGACCTTCCCTTCCCCTTTTCTTTATAGAGCTTGCCGAGCATTCTGTTTCGTCACGATGCACAGCTTCGCGCTGGTCAAACAGGAGGAGCAGGTGACCGGACGAAACGGCATGAATACAACCGAAGTAAGAAAAAACCCAAACAAAATCTCTCGAGTCTACGACAGAGAGCGCATCCCGGCGGAGAGTGGGGTTGTAGTCTTTACAACCAACTCTTCTTTGATGTCAGGGATTGTGAACCCTCCTGCTGAAGTAAGTATGAGTTTAGACCTCACAACTGTGACTGACATGCCTGACATACAGAAGCCGGCGTACTGGGTCCACAACCTTCTCATAGTATGTTATGCAAATGGAGGAAGATTAAGTCGATAAAAAGACATAAGGAGGCCTCGGCCACTACGTTGGTTGACGATCCAATTATGGCCAATGTTTCAAAGAGGGTACGCTCTGAGGTTACAACAACTGATGCAAAGGTTCCTCAGGGAAACCAAGCCACTTCGTTCAGGCGCGCTCAGGTAAAGAGGACGAAGACCGATACTGCTACTGCACTCCTATGTAAACGCCTTTCCACGTTGCATACATTCCCTCGCATAACATGTTTTTAATTGAAGGCGAGGATGGGAAGATTTCCTCCAGGTCCAAAGTTTTTAGAAAGACCTGTAAGGGGCCTCTGAGAGCTAAATTTAATAATTTTTGAGAAATAAAAATTGTAGGTAGGTATGTAATAATACTGGATTACAGTAAAAATAAAACATGAATCAAAGTATGCTTTCTAAGCTAGTTCGAGGTCGCTAAACATGAAAATCATATTAATTTTTTTTCCCCATTGGTAAATTTTTGAGATAAGAAAAGATGACGATTTTTCTGTAACAGTTTTACTTACGGGGAAATATCTCGTCAACTATAGTCTCGATCGAGTAGGCAACGTTATCAAGTAAGTATAAGTATCCCAAAAATCAAACCAAAATTTAGTTTTAGCAGTCATATCTCAGCCATTTATAGTTCGAGCAAAACAAATTAAATTTCAAAAACTCAAAATTTACCTATTAGAAAAAATAATTCCTGTTTTGACGAACAGTTTATAAAAAAAGCAAACTCATATTATTATTGCATTTCTTATAAAGTCAATTTTTTCAATCTAAAACTTTTAAACATTATAAAATGTGAAGGCAATTTGAAGCCTAAGTTTTATGTGGAGGGAGCTTTATAAATATTAGTTCCCATATACCACTCGTTTAACGCAAGGACATTTGCCGAGTTTAACCAAATAAATAATGCCGATTATTTGACCGTAAACACATGCCAATGGCGGCACACTTTATTATTAAAACATCTTTTCGCTTCAAAGTGCTCATAAGTAATAGTGGATAATAAAATTAACCATAATTGGGCATCTTTATTACTTGCCCGAAATCTACAATCATCCACTACTTCTATTATCATAAAAAAAAACTTAAATATGAGTCAGCAGATAATATTTATAACCACTCCATTTAAGTGTTAAAGCTACAAGAAAAATGTTAAAGTGACAAATAACTCAAATAGCTAACTGTCATTCATACACGTACACAACAAATACACATAGCTTAAAATGTGCAACTTCAGTCACTACTTACTACGGACTTCAAAAAAGAATGTATGGCAGCTGTCAAAAAGTATCAAATGCGAGTACTCGAACGAGTACTTACTTACAAACCTACATACTTGATTATAGTACTTAAATATGTACATATGTATGCATAATTTTTAAAAAATTTTTATTAACAATCGTACGGATATCAAAAACATAAAAATAAATTTTTGAAAAGAGAAATTATTTATCGATTACAAATGGCATGACATACAAAAGATGTCAGGGCAGAAGAGAGAGCTTGAGGAAGGGCGGGCGGTGATTTGGGACTAAAGCGAGAAAGATTGGCGGGCGCTTGCCATTCAACAAAAATACGAAAGAAATAATAAAAGACGAAGATGGCGAGAAAAAAAAATTTAATAAAAAATTTTAAATGAAACCATTTTGTTCAAGTGTCATAATGACAATTGTGTGTTGTTGATTTCATTATTTTTGTCAATTTCAGCGGCTGCTGTTGCTGCTATTACTGCTAATGCTATTGTTGTTGTTGTTCTTATTTGTTTGTTTGTTTATTTTTATTGGCTTTTGTGTTATTGTTGTTGCTCGACGCGACGTCTGACAGTTTTTCTGAATTTAGCAAGCAGTTAAGTGTGCGTATTATTAGCCACAACACTTGGCACCAACAATAATTACATACAGCAACACCACCAGCCTCGACGGCCAACAACGATTCAACCAACAGCAACCAAAACAACAACAAACACTTCAATATCTTGTACTTGTTGGCTTGTTGATTTTAGCCAATAAATAATTAACAATTGAAATTCGCATTTGAAAGCCAATTTAGGTAATTCATATGTTGCTGTTGTTGTTGGCTTCTGTTGCTGAAGTGTGGCAAAGCCGGAAATTGATACAAGTGAAATGCTTTAAAGAAATAACAGAAATTTCATTAAAAAAAAAACTAACACAATTTATATATCTGAATGAATGAAGCTTGCGCATTTTTCTTGTTTTTTTTTGATACAACATTCATAATTTGTTTATTTTTGTTACAATTTATTTATTAAATTTAATTTAGACATAAAAACATACATATTTATATAGCTTGAAGACTTTAAAAAATACAAGATTTTTTAAGTTTACCATTCCCAACTTTTAACTTTTATCTGTCACAATGCAGCTCAACTCTTCAACCCTTCAAAAACAGTTAACAAAAAAATTATAAAATGAAAAGAACAAGTGAAGGAGACATTCAAGCTTTTTTAGAAAAATAAACAAGTGCTCCAGAACTTAGAGCTATGTAACGAACCGTTTCTCGGTTTTAGGCTGGGGTAGTCTGAGCAGCCTCCAGAGGTTCTCCGTGTTACAAAATTTTATTTAGACACACAATTTCAATTCAATAACAATTTTTCATGCAGTTAAGAAACTTAAACTCACAATTCTTATAATAATTTCATTTTCATGTAAATTTTCACTTATCACTAATATTTCTGCTGTAGTGTTGTTGTACGTAGGATGGCGTGTGGTAAACGAATATGACAGATCGCGCTACGTGTAGTAAATGAATATGCTGAATTGCGCTCCTGTAGCGCTGCTGTCGAGTTGTAAAGTACAATGCGGTATCGCGCGTAGGTCATAGTGTCCTGTTCAATAGACCAAGCCAGCTTGTTGTTTCTCCGACGCACTATGGGGTATTTGACATCAAAAGCTGGCCAAAATTTTTTGTTTTTGAAAATCGAATTCTTAGTTTCCAGAGATGTTTCCTTTGTAAAATGCGTGAAATCAGCTTGAAGCCACGCCTACCCACCATACAGGTGAATTTTTCGAAGCGTGATGTCAGCTAAAATATTAAAGTAAATTAAATGAAACTAAACACACTTGTTTATATTAGCATACAAAATATTTAGTAAAAAATTAACCAAATCCCTCAGTAACAGCGCCCATTCCCCATATAAGTGAAATTCTCAAAGCGTGACATCAGCTAAAATACTGAAGTAAATTAAATGAAACTAAACACACTTATTTGTATTAGCATATAAAACATTTAGTATGAAAATCAACCAAATTCCTCAGCAACCACACCCACCTACCACATAAGTGAAATATGTAAGTTATTTGGAAAGATATAGAAGCACTTCCTGTGTAATAGATATGAGCAAGGCCGTATTTGGGGGGGTTTTGAGGGTTCTGATCCCCCGAAATGTGGAAACTTTCTTCTATTTTTTGATATTAATTGCCAGTGGATGAAAAAAAAGTCAAAATAAAATCTATTGAAGAGTTTTTAAATATTTTTTACTTCCATCGGCTTCTTTCTAAAAAGTCAAATATAAAAAAATAAACTTGAAAACTTAGTTACACTATGCGACCAGACCCAATTTGTTTTCTTTGACATGAGGTTTGACTTTGGATACAAAAAGAGAAGGTGATGCTAAGCAATTCTGCATTTATTGTTTTTCTAGGTCAGTAACTGATTTTGATTTACAGTTTCGGATTTAGGGCCCATTTAGAAGGGCATGATTCAGCCTATAATTTCTGGATTTCGAAGTTTGTAGCACGCCAGTGTTCAGCTCTCCAATTTAAAGAAATGGCCAAAAATTCTACTTTAGGGTTTTCCATCCCATTTTTTCTAAAACGTGGCGTGATGGGAAATTTTTGACTTCAGATTCGTGTTCAGTAAAAACATTTCATTCACAAACACTAGGAACCATTTTAAATATTCGCAAAGCCCATGTAGGGCAGTAGTAGTGGATCAGCTCCAAAGTTCTAGGAAACAGTCTTAAAATGTAATTAATCCTTTAACCCATTATTGCTCAGAGCACTCCGACTCGGAAGACCTCTTTCAATGCAGTAACTGCACGAATTTCGGGAAAATAAGCCAACCTCATCCGGATTCCTTATCATGGCCCGAATTCCCACTGACAATCATTTGAAAAAAATGAGCCTCTGACTATTTTTAGTATTTTTGGTAATTGTTTTGAGGTCGGGCTCATCATCTGTAATGGCAAGTCAATGTCAAACCCCCCCCCTCCCCCGCCCCCCCCGAAAAAAATCCTGGCTACGGCCCTGGATATGAGAACACCTATTTTTAAGAAAAAAATTATAGTTTGTAATACAGAAATAATGAGTATAATAATTTTTAATTTTCAATTTTTAGACATATTTTGAAATTAATCTTAAAAATAATTCATTTTTAAGATTAATTGTGTACCATTAGTACGTAAAATACCTAAAGTTAAAGATTCTGTCATCAAAAAATTATTCAAAAAGTGCTGTTTTTCTAAAATGGCTCTTTAAAGCAGAATTTTATCATCTCTTATTCGATATCCAAAAGTTCTGTAAACATCCACTTTGGCCAGAAAATCGAGTGCAATACCCCTGTGTGCGACGGTCAGCGGCAAGCCGCACACGTCTTCTCTGGTTACATGACCGGTAGTTTTCCCTTTTGTCCAACTTTCGTTCGCCACGTTAAGTCTCTGTATCACTTTTCTCACTATTCTTGTATGTCCTTTAATTCTTTTACTGCATTAATTGAACTTAACAGTTTTACGTCTGGTTCCGAGTCTAGCTGCTAGTCAAAGACATAATCCGCTCTCCTTGGCTAATGTCGCTCACGTTGCTCACTTTGCAAGTATGAATAATAATCAGCGACATCACCATCATTAAATAGAATGTCCTCTGCATTCAAAAAAGGTTTTCATCCACTGTAATGTGCTCGTGTAATGATGTCAGAAATATAAGCTTAACATCTAAAAAACATATTTATAGCTACAGCCTTTTATTCTTCTTGCCAGCTACTTCGCTGTAATTTGAACTTGTACAACCATCAGAAAACACAGAAACAATTTCTCTGAATATGACATATAAAATTTACTCGGGTCATTCGGGTGGTAAAGGACGTACAAGAAAATCTTTGGAAAGGTAAAAGTTAAACGTCAAGCGGTCAGGCAAACACTTTCTAGGTTTATCATAAGCTACTCGAAAACTGAAAACGGACATTTTTCATCCACTTTAATACACAATTCAAAGAAAACCCAGTCCTTCACCCAATTTTCTTCATGAAACTTTTAAATGTTAATTCTGCTTTCTTTATTAACCCATTCGAAATACAAAAAGGAGCCAAACAAAACATAAGAAAACAATTTTTGAATAAGTCGACCATTTAATTTTAGACCAGGTCATGATTAATTACATATAATTGTTAATCATTAGCAAAGGTAGCACGAAAACCAAACAACGTTCACTCAAGTCTATTGGTTTCAACAGTATCTCCGAGATTTAACTCAGAACGACTTTTTGAATGTTTTGCCATAAGAGGGTTAACCAACGAAATAACTTGGTCTGAAATGACTTTAGAAAAATAATACAACAAAGGCAAATTGGATTTTAAATTCACCACCCATATGCTTGGTTTGAATGGTTAAAAAGCTTTTCAAAACATGCTCGTATATCGACAAATTTCACTACCTATATTTGAAAACAAATACCAAAGCGGAGAAAGAGCACTCTGGAATTAGGAGGCATTATTTTTTCCCCAATTTTTTTTTTTTTTTTTGATTAATTTTAGTAATAATTTTATAATTAATAGGTATATAGAAAAATTAAATTATTTAAATTCAATTAAAATAAAATCTTAAAATTTGATAGCGCCATCATACACACACATATATATATGAATATATCTATGTTTGTGTGTGCCCACACCTTTTCTTCTGAACACAAATTGAAAGTTTTAAATATTTCCATAAAAAAAAACATAAATACGCAAAAATAACAACAGCTCGCACCTTTTCTTCAGAGTATGTGAGTATTTATATTGTTAGTTTTATGAAGCAAAATATTTTGTAAAAATTAAAAAAAAAAAAAAAACAACAAACAAAAAAAAATTAAACAACGAAAATAATTTTATATTTAAGAGTCACTGACAGTGATGCTGTTTAAATTACAAACATTTACATTTAAATATTTATGTGAGTTGCTTACTTTTTTATGCTGCGCTTAGCAGCAATGACAAAAACAACAGGAAAGACAATTTTTTGGTTAAATATGCGTATTTAGGTTAGGCTTAAACGAATACAAAAACGAAACAAATAAACACACACACGCACACACTTGCATATCAACTCATTCATACTTAAGGTGACCACTTTTTTTTGTTTTTATTCGAAAAAATACGGAGACATACATACATAGAAGTTAAAATAGTTTGCAAGTTAAAAATATAATTTTTGGATTTATTTTTACATTTAAAATTAATTTTTTTCTACCATATTTTTAAGAATAATATTTTAAGAATATCAGTTACAATTTTAGAATTGATCCGAAAAAGTTCGTTTGAGTTAGACAGCCACAACTTTATACATGATTGCAGAATTTATGGGAAAATTCATTGCATTTGTAAGTTTAGACGCATTTGTTTCAAAACAACATCAACAATGTCGGTGAACACGATTTTTTAAGAGCCGCTTAAGCAATCGAGCTATTATTCGGTGCAAATCTTTTAAATTAAATTAGCTGGTGTTAAAGTTTCAGTTTTATAAAAGAGCTTCTCACTCAATGTTGGTTTTCCGAAATCCATTCTTTTAAATCTTTTAAGAATTAATATTTAGGAGATTACTGAAGACTTGGGTCCATTTCAATATATAAATATTATATATTCTCGCTTTCAATTTTGAAAAAGGGAAGATAGAAGATGATGAAACTTAAAAATTAAATAACCATAATAAAAGTTTTCATTTACATTGAAAAACTCATTAGTCTAAATAGAGTAGAAAGATTTCTAATATTGAAAATAAAAAAGAAAAAATTAAACCAAAAATTAAAAACAAATTAAGTAATTTCATTTCAAATCAAAATAATTTTAAAAGCTTGGTCAAAGTTTCGTTATATTTTCATAGATATTTCAGTACTGTACCGTAAAACCCGGTACAGTTGGTCAGCTTATTCATACTCATATGCACAAACGAATAAATTCCAACAAGTGAAATTGATTTTCTTTTCATTTGTGCAAATATGAAATGTCAATATTGACGAACTGAGAAAGTGCTAAGATGTATGGGTGGCAGACGGATGAAGAGTGTACGTCCGTACGTCTCAGTATGTTGTTGCAATATCATTTCGTTATATTGCTACTTACATACATACATATAATGTGTTTTTATTTGCCAAAAAAAAAAAACAAAAAGAAAAGAAAAATTATGAGAAAAAAGTTTATTTTTGTTTAACAAACTCATAAGGTAACAACAACAACGTCAAAACGTCGACGAATTCGTTTATACGTAAACCAAATAGGGAAATTACTTAGTTGGTGCCCAACCCTCACACTCGCATTTAACCAGTCAGCCAGCGCTCCTTTTTACTGTAGCAAAATGTGATGCTAGCTTTTTATTTTATTACATGCTTCAACAAGGCATGAAGAGGAGAAGAAACAGAGGCTGCTGCTGCTGCTGTTGGTGAGGTATAAGTGAAAGATTTCATCAATGAATATTGAATTTTGTTGAAAAACCGAGTCGAATTTATTGAAATTGTGTCGTCAGTTTTTTTGAATTTTTTTTTTTTGTTGATATTTTTTATGAATTCATTTGTGTAAGCTAATTTTGTTGAAAAATTTATTGACTTATAAATGAAATCACGTGGCATATGAATATGTATGTATGCACCTAATTGATTGAGAAATTGATTATTTTATGCTAATTTCGTACGTTGTTTAAGTGAAATAGTGAATCATTTACGAATTGTGACGCACATTTAATAATGCGAAGCCAATTTTGCTTTAAGTTGAAATATTTTGTTATGTGCAACAATTCGGTTTGACTTTTTTGAAGCATACTATTCCAATTCTGTAAAAATATCACTTACTGGTCTGAAAAAAAATATTACTACCAATGCCGTTGCTGTACTAAAAAAATAGGCACTTACTTAGTCTACTACCGGCAGCGCACTATGGGGCCGCCAAATCCGTGTTAAGCTGGCCAAAATTTTGAAATTGGGCTCATTCGCTCATGGAGTCATTAGCAATCACTGTGTGAAAAATTATAACGATCGGGCTATTACCACGCCTACTTCCCATACAAATGAAACCGCGAAAAGGGTATAACTTGGTATATATTATAGATATGATCATGAAATTTTGTGCACATATAAACATTATTATTGCCACATATCATTGCAAAAATGGGATAGATTGGATTATTACCACGCCCATCTCTCATATACGCGAAATTTTTAAAACCCTATAACTTGGAACCCATTGTAGATATAGTAATAAATATTACATATTCTGGTAAATAATAGCATATAAATATATCAAGGTCACAATTATCACGATTGGAATGTTGTTACGCCTACCTCTCATACATGTGAGACTTAAAAAATACATAACAAAAAAAATAAAAATAAAATATCAGTATCTTGTAATTATATTTATATGAGAGATATGCGCGATAATGGTCTGATAGCACTAATTTTAAGCACGACTTATGTTCAAGACAATATATATTAGTAGATGTAATTAAATGATTTTACATACATTTATTTATATTGGAGGTAGGCGTTGCAATTGTCCAATTAAAAAGTTTTTCATACAGAGTCAATAAGGCTTTAGACTTACTCTGTGATTTGACAAATGCTATGTGATGTTATATTTTCGTTTGTTATTAAAGCTGTGGCAAGAAGTTGCAAAGCACTCATACCTCATTTTAAAGCAGAAGCTTCACATAATTTGATGGTTTTTGTTTTCGCTCGGAGCAAATCGGAGCGGAAGAGAAAAATTCCATAAAAAAAATAAAATGCTAAAAAAAGTTATTATTTTTTCATCGGATTTTTAGGTACTTATAAGAAAATGTTAAGTTGATTTTTTACCACATCCATTAATAGTGTAAAGTTTTCTCTTTAATATGAGACCAAAAATAAAGGTCTAGCTTTAGTATTGACATTTTCAAAAATATTAAAAATATCGACAGGATATTGCAACTTTCGACTGTCGCACAGCCTGATCCTTCTCCTAATTAGAATATCCTGTGTGTGGATTATGGTGAGGGATCTATGAAGAGTAAGCCCATATACTTTTGGATTTCAACCGAGATAGTCGATTTTTCGAATTTTGGCCAGCTAGATTTTTCATAGGTCCCATAGTGCAGCGCCTCCCTACCAATATCCCGTTTATTACCGGGTTTATTACCGGATCAACGTTTTAAGAGCAATTTCACATATATCTTTTAACCCAATTGTGCCAAATGTGATTGTTAAAACTTTTAACATTTAATTTAATATCAAAACACTAATACAAAAAACGGGATTTTGGCCAATCAAAGGTTAATTTCTTAAGCAAATTAGACTTAGGGGGTTTTGACATTGAGTAACCCCAATCAAAAATATATCTTCAAAAGAAATTTACCAGATGACCCGATGGAAAATCCAGGACAATTGTCCAACCATCGTGCTTTTGAGGATTGAATTGCACACCAAAGCACCCTCTTCAACGAATATTAGAGGAGTTCTGGCATTAGCGGAAACTCCAGCCCATACCATAACGGAAGCTGGCTTTTGAACTCGGCCAACAGTCCTATTTTGTTGCGATGATGATGTTAGTCACATTCGGTCATTTTGCGCATTGAAATGTTGTTCAACTGTGAAAATTTTTTCATCTGTAAACAAGATATTTTCAACATTTTTTAACACGGAGGAGCGTAGCAACGCCTTGCATCTTTGCAGTTGCAAATCTTTCTTTTTTTGTGTCAGATCTTGAGCTTTTCGGAGCTTTTACGGCTTAAGATTAAGCTTTTTGCAATGATTCGCACTGTTTCACGGTTTACTCCCACTTCCTTAGCGATTTTTCTCATTGAGCGCCTTGGATTTCGCTTGATTCGTTTACGAATTTTTTCTGTTAAACCAGTAGTGGCAACTGTTGAAAATTTTCCCCGGTCTCCATCTCCAAAACCCCCAGTTTCATTATAGCGAATAATAGCTCGGTCTACCGTACGACTTGACAAATTTAAAGCCTTTGCAATTTGACGGCTACTATAATTTGCCAAATGAAATTTCATAATTTCACGACGAATATTTTCCTTGTCCATTTTTATGGAAATTTCAAAATGTAATAACAAAAATTCAAATGAAATTAAAAGCAAAGCCAATGATGAATGAATTTGCTTTTTAAATTAAAGTAACGGTAAATGGCAAAGCTTGCTGCAGAGTATTAAATTTGCGTCACTTTACAATTGCCACCCTGTATAATACACACCAGTCCACTCCATCTTCATCAATCATTATATTCAAAACTGTCATTACTCATAGCACATAGCATAAAAAACAAAAAGTATTTGCCGTCTAGCTGTCTGATTATTTACATTGATTTAAAAACTTTTATCAATCTGTCGGGTTTTAATCTTTTCGTTTATTTGCTTTTCTGCTGTCACTTTTTCCCCACTTGTTAACCGACATATTTTCACAGTAAAATAGTGTCATTTATTACTGGATCATACTATTGGGAATGGGGACTTCTGTCAGAGAGCTCAGAGGTGTATTTATTGTAAATTTGCTGAAAAACAGGAAATTTCTGATCCCCTCGTTCGATATTTTTTTTTTTTCGAAGTGAAACTTCTTTTCTCTTGTCCTAGAGTAAAACCAACCGGATGTGACGTCGCGCGTAAGTTTGCAATGCGACATAATTTTGTCGAGCAATGTGCATGAGGGGCTAAATATCAATATTCCGTAACTGAATTCACGAGCAAACTATATAATAAACGATTTATAAATAGTCTTATTTCAATATAACATATTAAACACACACACGCCTATGGCAGAAAGAACAATGTGTAGCGTCGCCATCATAAAGTTTACGACAGTTATACATTTCACATACAGATGGCGCAAATGTCCATGGAATTACATGAAGATGTCGCACAACAAAAAGAGTTCGTCTACAATTGTCATCGACATTACCGAGCAAATGAAATTAAAAAACACAAGCCAATGAATTAAAAAATTTAGCGATTGAAAAATTTCATTTGCTTGTTGTTTGCTTGTGTTTCGATTAGTTCACAAGAAGTTTCACTTCTGCCTTGTGTTCGCTAATACACAATTTAGTTTTTGTGATAATTTAATTTCATTCATGAAAACCATAACATTTTGAACAGGAACAATGACATTTCCCGAAACTGTTAAAAGCAGGTCATGTCCTGAAAAACCGAGACGTCTAATAACCCTAGTTTAGGGATAGGCCTGATGCGATAGAAACTTCTGAATACTTTACAAGAATATATACATATTTAATATTTTATCTCGTGCTCTATCACGTTAAATAGTATTCAAGAAATACTGGCTTCCTCTCCAGAGGACTCCCAGGTCAGTGTAGAGTTATAGCGTTAAGTTCGATTTTACATCTTTGTTCATTCGAAATAGCTTTATTTTCAAAGGTCCTTGTTAGAAGATAGGTCCTACAGAAACGCAGAGGAGAGAAGAAATATTGATAAAAGAAAAAAAGAGCAAGAGAGAAAGAATACAAGTTTTATGTAAGATGCAAAATTTTTTTATATAATTGTAATCTCTGAGAGAATTCACAACATTTCATTAACGGCTTTTCAACGAGCACAACTGGAACTAGTTTACGACAATTTTCGGTTTGCTAAGTAAAGTAAGAAATCTTAGCCTTAAATCGTTTCTGATAATTGTAGCTAAATTCGCGACGGCAACTTTTATGTTGCTAAGCTTTGCGGCAACAATTTTGTGATTATTTTTGTATACATATGTATAAGTATGTACGTATTATTATGCTTACTATTATTATCCCAGTTGAACTTTGGATGATCGTAGGAGCAATCATTGAGCGCTCCAAAGCGAGCAATCGATTACTCCCTATTGCTCTAGAGCTCTTGCATTTTGTACACCTTTTTAACATTGCATGTCCTAAGGAGTAATAAAGGAGGACACGATTACGAGCATGAGATCACTTGCATCTCAAAGAAAAACAAAACTCCAAAATAGTTCCTTATAAAATTCATGACGCCATAGACTAGTTGTCTAAACCGCCAGTAAGCACGCAAGCACTTGTGTGTGCCCAGGTTCAAAAATCCCACAACATTTTTTTTTTTTTTTTAATTATATTGTTATATTCATTTTTGTTCATTATCTTTTAATTTTTTTTTTTTTTATTTACTATTTATCGTTTTATAATTTTATTACTTTCTTGAGTTGCCTTTTTCCAGGCTCGAACCTGTGGCTGAAAAATTCGCATCGCGAATATTAAACAATGCGCTTACCAACTGAGCCACACAAGCAAATTTATTGTCTTTGAATTTTGTTTCTTTTACTCTTGCAATGATTTTAGTACTAATTACTGATTTTTAACTCTTTAATGCACACGATTTTAAAGAAAATAAAAACACCAGTTGCACAGAATTTTTTTTCGTTTATATCATTAGCAGCAGAATGAGAAACTGTAAATAAAATATTAAACTGTGTGACTATAAGTAATTACAACTTTTCGAGGTGGGTTAAAATATATCACACTATGCATAAAAAAATAAGTGGGGCAGTTTTTACCCTACCTACCGTAAAGGGTTAACTGAGAGATTAAGATATACAAACTTGAACTACTCAACCAGGCTGTCTTTGTTTATCATTATTTCTAAAAATAGACCATATGAAATTATGAAATTGTGTCAGTGAAATTCAAAAATTTTGTTACTGTATTGGAGTTGCTCGTTCATCCCTCCTTTTGGAGTAATGAAATCATTAATCGTTTGAGGAGTACTCACTGTTTGTGCAACTAGGATGGTACAAAGCCACAGGGAGAGCCAAGGCCGAGCTTTTCGAATCAATTCATGTTGTGTGAGCTATATTTGTACACGAATAGAAAGGATCTACAGTTCGAACGGCGAAGAGAAAAACAATTTTTACTCTTGGAGGTTTGCCATTACCAGGCAAGAGTTTGTGCTAATCGTTCGGCTTTGAAAAATGCTTTAAACAAATGCCAAACGGTAAGATAAACTGAGTTGAAATTATGACTCTGACTGCGATCAAAACCTTGCGTGATGTTATCTTCTTTTCTTCCTCGACTTTGCCGGCACATGCGCTTTACTACTCAACATAGTGCTTTGTGTGCATAACTCGTGCAAAGCAGAGTAACTTCTTCTGCATTGATCACATGCAATTGAATTAACTGAGCTTAGATGGTAGCAATAGTAGATTCCTGCTAAACCTCAAGGGTTTCCATATTATCCAAATCACAAACAAGCACAAAGGTGTGGTCTCTTTATTTCTTCCCAGTTTTGTCATTATTTTGGTTTTTGTTTCTGATGATTGAAGCTAAGAATTTTTTTTCGTAACTGTCGCGTTACTTGAAGCTTTGATAATCACAGATTGCGTCAGCCATTGCCGGTCGCTTAAAAAAAAAGTTGCAGAATCGCACTACTGGCCCCAATAACTTGAATATTTGTAGAAACATTTTCTTTAACTAAACTGTGGAGGACATTATCACATGCATATGTACATGAATACTAATGTAACACGCACATTTTTATTTAAACAGAAAGTTTTTTTTTATTGCAACAATAACAAAAACAAAACTTTCCCTTACAAAAAAAAGAAAAGAAGTACAAAAAAAAAAGAAAAAAACAAACCTTACAAAAACTCACACGCATTGCGCCATAAAAAATAAGTCAATGGTTAAGTAATCCTCAAAAAAGCATCAAAGAATTTCAAGCCTGAAGCAACAACGACTGCATCGGCATCAATGGCACATCATTGTTCGTTCCCCGCTTGGGTATGTACCAACCACATTAAGTTTGCTCAACTCAACGTTGAAAGAAAGTGAAATTGATGACACAAAAAGTTAAGTAGAAATAACAACGAAAGAAGACAACAGCAAGTGGAAGAGCAGCAACTAGCAGAATCAGCAGCAGCAGAGGAAGAAAAGTTAAGTAACCTTGTCATCGTGTGTGTAAGTCGCAATGTTAGCCGATTGTGCAGTCACTTGACAAACAAAAATGTGTTTTTTTTTGTTGTTGTTATTTTTAATGTTGCATGGGTACACGGCCGATGCCCAAGCAAACGTTTATTTGCCCATGAATGCGGCTGGCTAACCGAAACCAATGTACATAATACATACATGCTAATTGTGAATGCATGACAATGTCAGCTTTGGCGTCATCGGCGAGATGCTTTTGAAATAGTATGTGAGTTAAAGTTTGTAGTTGGTCTTCAAAATTCAAATCGTCATTTGGAAGCAGAGCAAACAAAGTAAAACGTTTGTGTTTTATTTATTTTTTTTTTAATTTTTTGGTTGCTGATCGATGAATTGCTATTGCATACGCACATTGTTGACAATGTCTTGAAGGTGCAGGTAGTGGTGCAGGGAAGAGACGCATGCGAAAGTTATGTGCGCATGCGTAAGCAACATAATTGCGTTTTTAGTACTTACTGCTGTTGTTGTTATTTTGTAGTTGAAACCCTAAAAACTTTCACTGACAATAAAAAATTACAGCTAGAGCCTCCACCGCCAGTGCCACTATCACCGCCGCTGTTAATTGCCATCATCGTCATTCTCGTCGTCGGTGGACGTTATCTTTTGTGATCTGGGCGCAATTGTTTGTTCCTGTTTTGCTTTTGGTTTTTTTTTCGCTTTCGGTTTCTTCTTTGGCGGTAATTGTGCATGCGTTACTTAACTTTCAATTATCTTGATCGAAATAATAATGCCATAGGCGCATAATTGTCTCTTTTGAATTGTGTATGTGGAGATATGTGGAGAGAAGGAAGCACAATGGAAAAAAATCTGTAATAATTGCAATAATAACAATAATAATAGCAAAAGCTTTTGTGTGCGAAAAAATAGAAATTTCTAATGCTGCTGGTAGAAATATGTTTCTATTCAAAATTTTTAATTTTAGCTTGAGGTCTTACACGCGTATGTATGTGAAGTTAAGCGGTGACTTGCTGCTAACAAAAGCTCACGACTAATGTGCGAGATCACTGTTATTATGATCATCAAAGTTTGTGCATACTATACATAAATACTTGTTATCGTTGTATTCAATGCGTACACGCTTCGTTGTGTTAGCTGGTTTCTCCTCCCTCACTCATCTAACCAACAAATACCCATATGCATATACTTTAGCGCTATTCACGAACAAAAAAATGGTGCTACCCCCTCCTGAAAACTAACCTTGGATTTTATAAAGATTCCCAGGAGTATGAACGAGTATGAATATCATCGCGGAACGGCTTTTTCCCAAGGATTTGAAATTTCCTCAAAAATAACATCACAAAAAGGTTGCTGAGGTTGGATGAGTGAATTCAGACCTTGAAACGTCTCATAAAGAGTGAGCGACCAGACGTGGGTTTATGAGATTGACATGGCGCACAGTTAGGATTGCCAGAGGTTTGAAATTCGTCTGGATTGTCCTGGTGTTTGATCCCGTGCCCAAGTTCCGGCTTTTAGAAATTTGTCCCTGTAAAATCTTTACAGTTTAAGTTTGAACAAACACTTTAAACAAATGATTATAAATCAAAAAATACAACAAACGTGGCGTTTTGAAAAAACAGCACGAAAAGTAATAAAAATTTTACTGAATACATTCTTACGGGAAAGTGTCGGTATTAAGAAATTCTAAAGAATTTCCGAATTAAAATATTTCAATAAGAAACAATTTTATAATATTACTTTGTTTATTTATTATTACATTATTAGTTATTTAGCCGTAAACCTACAATTAACTAAATATACTAAATCTACAATATCTACAAATATTTGAACTATTCACGCTATAAAGCATTATAAAATAATTAACCTTTTATATTTTGTATTTTTGATTTTGCCAATAACTGTGCACTTAACAACAAAACCGAAAGCAAATCATTAAATATTGATATTGCTTTCAATACAATATATTTCCATTTACCAATACACGTACAGCTAAATGCCAAATACATATAAACAAACATAAACGACCTACAACACCGGAGATACACAGGTTGAAATTTATAAAAATGGTTTGCCATCATACAAGCCGCTATCGTAATTGTGCTGCGGATGTTGCTGCGTGCGGTAGACACCACCACTTGGAACACTCATAGCGGAGGTGGTGATATCTCCATCCTTAACGCCGCCCACTGGTATATATTTGTGACGTTGTTCCATTTTATTATCAACCAACGAGCTACCGCTCAAGGTCAAATCATTCCATCCAAAACCACCACTACCGCCACCACGATGGTATGCCTTCATAAATGGTAAATGTACAACCTCCAAGTGTGTACGCTCCTTCACTCCATCGTTGTAGTAACCGCCACCAGTATTTGTTCCTGCCAGGAGCCATTTCAAGGCCAGGATGCCTGCTGTTATGAGAGCAATTTTACTCATCACAAACGATGAGGTCGAGAGAGCAGTCAACATCTTTAGTATCAATGGTACCAAAATGGTTTTGGCAATTAAAACGCCCACTAACAGTGGATACAAATATTTGAGAATTTTTCGCTTGTGATATTTTCCACGACCTACAATGTTAAAGAAGAAAAATGGTAGAGAAGAAGAAGAAATTTAGTTATTTTTAGTTACGGAATGTTTGTTTTTGGGTTTGAAGAGGTAGTGGGAAAGGAATGGAAATTTATTAGAATTTATATTTATTTTAAAAATTATGTAAAAAATCAGTTCTGTCAGAATATGTCGCAAGGTCTTTAGGAATACGTGAAGTAAGCTCTGTTAAGAGATTATCAGGAATAATTTTGGTTCAAGAGTCAAATTCATGCAATTTACATTGTTTTGAACTAATTTTATATGGCGTAATGCCGGTGAGAGTAACGGCAATTGTGGAGTGGCGACACTTCATATATTGTTTAAAAAATAAGTTAGTCATTCAGATCTGTTATAATCGGCTTGCGTAATGGTGTTGCCATTATAAAACGATCTAAAAAAAGTTTCGTTCAATTTCCGAACGAAGCAAAGTTGTATTCAAAATTAAAATTTATACCGTGGTTCTCACCAAAACGCTACATTACTAGTTAGTTGCAAAAAACGTAACATTTTTAACCTGAAAAGGGAAAACTGCTGAAAAAAAATAACAGCTTAAATAGGAATATGGTTTCTATGCTTTTAGGCATAAAATACAATATTCTCCGGATTAAGAGACCTGTGATTTATCATTTAAAAAAATATTTGAAGGAAAAGGTTTTGAGTATTAATGTGAAAACAATTAACCCAAATTCGCCCGATGTACTATATAAAATACATTTCAGAATTGTTTGATTTTGCTTAAATCAGAATATATTCAATCAAAATAGAAACCTTCTATACTGTACTATATATAGCACATCAGACTCCAAAAAGACGATTTTGATGACCTAGAAATGTATTGAAAATTATTAATTGATTAATTACACAGTGCAACAAATTTTCAACTTTTGTCTTATGCGCGAGTTTTTCCAACGGTTTAATAGTAATTTAGGGTCGCTTATTACGACTGCGTCCTCAGTTTTTCTCCATCACATCTAGTTTTTCCACAATATGGACCTGAAGTCGGAAAAATGGGGTTTTCAGGGGCTGGTAAGAATTTTTTTTTATTTCAACTGATTCGAATTTGATGCCTGAAGCAAAGTTGCTATGCACAAAGAGATAAACAATTTTTATGCACACACTTTTCCTCCATCTCTTACCCTTCCTCTTGAAAATGGGGTTTTTAGCCCGCTTTTTCAATAAATGGCTGATAAAACAGTAACCGTTGAGAAAACTATTATACTATTTTCAGAAAAAATGTTTCTTGTTAAAAATTATAGGGGGTTCCAGAACATTGGAATAACCTACGAGGTACACTTTTTCCAGAATAATGTAAAAACAGAATTTTTTGCATTACAATCGACCCACTCACACTACGTAAGTTAATAATGGAATCGTTTGTTGTTGTAATTAGATTAGGCTTCCATGTGAAACCAAAAAAAATTACAAAAAAAAATTTAATTTTATATAAAAAATATTTTTTTGTTGGCTCCACTTGGGATTGAACCACGGTGAAAAATTTTTTTTTAATGCCTAATGTAAATTACTGTAAAACCGTTGAAAAATCTCGCGCATAAAAATTTTGTTACACTGTGTTAGTAAGGCAAAAAATTTTGAAAATTAAAAATTGTTGTTTTTTGTCTTTCTAGCGAACTTATGTTAGTACCGCTGTAATACTTAAAAAACTATAGAAAATTACACCGGGTATAAAAAATAAAACAAAACATCTATTTTTTGAGACTGCCAGTCGTACTTGTGAGGTTTATGCTTGAGAAAAAATTAGAAGAATTATAACTTGGCTTGATGAAACCTTCTAGGTTCTAGCGAAATCTTGGCGTAGAGCCATTGAACGCTAACTTAACTCTGACAACTGTATACAACAGATAAATGCCGAATGTTAAATTTGTTTTGGGTTGCTTATTAGGAATATATACTACCAACTGTATCTGTTTGTTGTATGTACATAGTGACACAGTCTTCACATAGAATCCATGGAGCGTAGTTGAAATTTTAGTTGGTAGTGCAAAAGTATGAACGGATGGAATTAAAGTGTTGTCCTGAATTAGAAGGTCTAAAAAATTCGTGTTTGTTTTTTTTTTGCCTAAATCGATCGATATAGTATTCAAGAATATATTTACAAAGTAGCAGAGCATCAACATGAAGCATCAACGGTTAGTTTTGCTCAAATTCTTGGAGCAATCGAAAACTTTGAAGTGCTTTTTCTCTAGTTTTTATTTTGACGGATTTTCTAAATTAGGTGGTGTGATCTTTTTTTATTGAATATTGAATTCTGCTCTAAGGCAACTAAAATAGTAGATAAAAAAATATAATTGTTATAGCACCTTAAAGTATTTCATTCTTTAACAATTTTTTTCCCAAACTCAATCCAAGATTCACGATATTTTCATCCAGAAGAAAAATACATATATATCAATTAAACACGTTTTGGTTTCTTTGTTTCAGTCAAGAAGTACGAGCTGGATCTTTCCTGCCGATTGAAGATTGCAGCGGCAAGATGCTCATGAAAAAGACTAATAAATCTGTCAAAATATATTTTATTTTTCTATCAAAACAATTTTTTTACATATTTTGAATATATACAAAAATATACCTTAAAATTCGATGGGTTCATTTCCCCTTAAATCGTTAATATCATCGTTAGTTTCGCCGTTAAAATAACGATAAGGTAAAGTAGGACATGTTACTTTATTTAATTTTGCCTAAATTAAAAGTAAGCTAGAAAACTGTCGATAAGTTTAACAAAGTGATTTTATATATGATCCAGTAGTTCAAGAGAATTAATCCATTTTAGGTCAAATATAGGTTGTGTAAACTGTGCAGAGGTCAAATGGTGAAAAACATTTGTTGCAGTTTTTCCAAAAACTCAAGGACTTAACTGTTTCTTTAGCGATTTTAACAATATGGCCGTTCCAGGGTAAATCACTTTGCACAGATTTTCCTAAAATTTCTAAATCGTTTTACTCTGTGCAATTTAAGGGGAATTGAATTATGCAGCAACAAACAACATTGGGGTTTTTCGACAAATAAACTATACTCGATTAGCGTGACCTCACTCATCAATCAAGTTGAGGTCATGACAGAGTGTGACATTCATTTTCTCTTGCAAACTTTCACTTTGTCTGGAGTTAGGGTGCTTGCTGAAAGAATACGAATGGCAAATTATGCTTGCTGTCATCTACAAAGGAGCGTATTGGATGAAAAGTTAATAACAGAAGGTCATTAACGAAAATAAAAAAAAAGCGTCGGATTTGAATGAAAATTGATATCAGGAATTCGAATTGTTGATGAAATTTTTTGTTAGAAAATTTTATTTACTAATCCTTTTGAGAATTTCTATTATGTTATTACATGTTACTCGCTTATGTTCCTTCCTACATACAAACCTTCTTGAAATTCTCCAATAAAACGCTGCAATGCAACAACATCCGCATTATTATTGCCAAATAAATAACGCCATAGTTCCGCTCTCGGCTGCTGCAAATCACCAATATGCAGCATATGATCTTGCCGCTGTTTCTGCTGTTCTTCCTGTTCGATATCCTGTTCGACGGCAGCAACAATCGCACCACCCAATTGCACTGCAGTTGGTAGTGTAGATGCATCGACGGCAAAAAATACACCACCACTACTACGTCCATAATCACAAAAGGATATGCCATAAATTAATAAAATATAAAGCCACATTTCTTTAACGTACTAAATATTTATTTATATTCTACGATATAACACAGAAACGTTTCGTTTTTACCACCTTCACAGTTCTAACTGAAATAAAATTGAATTGCTAGAAGGTGTTGCAGCTACATTGAGTTGGTTAAGCAGAAGCAGCAGTAGCTCTTAAGATTCACTTGCAACTCTATTGCAAACTGTGTATTTCGAATTGCATTCATTAATTTATTGCCTATTGCTGTTGTTGCTGTTCATACATATAACGCTCGCTGCACATGAACGCACAGAATGAGCAGCGTTCATTCAGTTCAAATCGCATCAAGCAGGGAAAGAAGTATGTATCTGCAAGCTAGTCTATGCAGCTTTTAGAATGTATCTGTTACTGACGATGATGATGATGATGATGTGCTGAACTCTTAAAAATCTTTTTCTTTCTTTTGCTTTTGTTTAAATTCTAAAGTGAAATGATTTTTCATTTTAATTTTTTTTTTTTTTTTTTGAATAACGCTATATAATTTTTTGTTTTCTTTCAATTTTTATGTTAAGTTGAGCATAAAATACTACAACAACAATAGAAATCGCATGTAGCACATAGTTAAATTTATTATCAAAAGATTTCGCTATTATTAAATAAATGTGAATTTGCACTGAATTTATATTTGAATATGCTTATGTATGTATGTATAACAAAATAGTTAATAAAAAGCATAAGCAACAGCAGCAATTCACTTACTTTTTGAGTAAATTAAGATATTTGGGTCGACCGTCGACGTCAGTGTCTGACATGAGCACAATGTAAAGAATGTGTCTGAAATTTTGTATATGCAGCTTATTTTAGAAATTTGTTTGTAACTAATTTGTCATGCTTTCCTTTTACAATAGATATGATGATATCACGGTATTGAACGTAATGAAACCGAAGTCACACATAAGGGACAGGAAGAGAGTAGTAAAATCATAATATAAAGCCCACAAATTGGATCCTTGAGCTTCGAAAAATCGCCACACACAGTTTGGTTGCAACCGTATGAGCTTTGAACAGCCATTTTCAAGTGCTCTTTAAGCGAAACAAAGTTTAAGGTAATAATCTGTCTGGTATGAAATTTTTGGAAACTTTCCAGACTTTCTTGGATCTATTGCTGCTGTAGATAAAAGTACCAAGCTTGATAGCTTCAAAAATTTAGTCAATCCAGAAAAAATCGCCACCAAGATGATCTGCCACAAATATTGACATCAAAATTAGAATAGAAACTGCTCAAAATTTGGCACCATCTTATGTACTAGCAACCAAAGCTGTCGTTTTGAAAATTTTAAGGGGGGATTTTTTCCTTTCAAGCGGAGAATTTCGCTTTACAGGGGAGGAATTTTTCAAAATGTCTTTAGTTTTTAAATAAGTATTACTTAGATAATTGCAAACAGTTGCACTAATGTATAGAAATTTTATTAGAAAAATAATTAAAATAAAAAATATTTTTAATATACCACGTTTTTAAAATGGACTAAAAAGTATAAAATAATTTCTCCTAACCCCATACAGATTCACAACCACATATAGATTCCGTATCCCATACAGATTGTAAATTGTAATTTGTAACTGTGAATTTTAGTAGGACGAAATACTTGTATGATTTAAAACAACAAACGTGGTTCGCATGCAATAGGAAATTGATGGATGAATAGTTCACCTAAATGGCTAGCAATTTTATCTCTATCCATATGCGTCCCACGTTTTTCATTTTAAATCATACAAGTATTTTCTTCCTACTAAAATTCACAGTTACAAATTTTCAAGACAATCTGTATAGGATAAGGAATCTATATGTGGTTGTGAATCTGTATGGGGTTAGGAGAAATTATTTTATACTTTTTAGTCCATTTTAAAAACGTGGTATATTAAAAATATTTTTTATTTTAATTATTATTTTTTACTTTTTAGTCTTATGTGTGTGAAATTTTGCAATCGATTTTAAGTAAAGACCAGAGCTGTAAAAGAAAGCATTCAATTTAATTGCAATACCTTGAAGTCATGGTTAATAACCGACAATTTGCACTAAATTGGAGTGACTTGAAGTCAATTGAGGTTTTGAAGTCACTTGAACTCAATTGGAATTTGAAATTGTTGACACATTGAATCAAAACCAATGGTCTAAGCAATGTCAAAATTAATTATTGGACTCGTGCAAGATCATTTTCCCCAGATTGCGAATAGCCCTATACATTAAAAATAACAGAATTCAAATTATATCTTCTCACATAAATGGGTACTCAATAAATACTGTTTTTACATTGCACCTCGTTGTGATTCTACATTTTGAAACAGAAATGAAATAAAGGCATTTGCCAAATACATAGTAAGAAGAAGATTTGTTGTTATGGATGTAAAAATGTACAAGAAGAATAATTTATTTATATATTAAAATATAAAATATGGAAAGTTCTAACATTTTAGCTAAATATACTTATTTACATACATATATTTGGGTACAATGTTGAAAATAGTGATAATATTTCTCCGCATTTTGATTTCATGAAATCAGTAGAAAAAGATTTAAAAGTACTTATATAAAATTCATAAAATCAAAACAAAACGTTTACATATTTGTATATAAAGAATATATAAATACTGTAAATGTTGAAAGTTATTTGCTAAAAGAAATGTTAAATATTTACTTCATCAAACACGTCAAACTCATCCATTCAAACATTTCTGTCTGCTGGATATGTTGACAACCGTCGCTGTCACACCATCGGTATTGCACCTCGCTGCTGTTTCTACGATCTTTTGTTTCGATTTCAGCAAGAGCAAATTGCGATCTCTTTACAATCTATACTCTTTGTAAGCGGAACAAAACGATATGGAAAGTTCGTTATTGTTTGTTTTTGTTCACTCTCTCATTTGTCTTTGAATTTGTGTATGTATACACATATATGTACATGTATTCTACTCCCGCTAAAGCAATGATTTTAACAACGATGAATTCAATGCTTTGATCTATGAAAAAAATGGAAAAACTTCCGATGCTAATATTTTAAATATTATTATATTTATATATATTTTAGATACTTCATATTGCATTGTCTTCCAGTTCTGAACTATATTTTAAATTTCAAGTCTCTAGCTTTTTGGGAAGTTAGTTTAAAATCGATTGCAAAATTTGTACCGAACAGACTGACAGACAGACACCATTGAAAGCGAGTTGATATAAACGTGGTAATATTGTAATAAAAAAAACAATAATGATTAAAAAACTACAGCAAACTTGTCTTCCTTCTCCTCAAAACCGAGTAAAAAAAGTAGAATGTTATTTGTAGTACTTTGAAGCAGCTTAATCGAAGGTACCTAGTTGATTTTTTTTTTTTTTTTTGGAGCTTTTCTTACCAACCGTTACTGCATTAACAGTTGCAGTCACCAAGCAATTTCGTTTTTTGTCTTTTATTAAATTCAATTGAGAAAAAATTATATTTGCCGCTGCACTGCTAAGGGGAAAACTTAAAATTGCCCCAATAAATTTTTCCAGTTTTGAAAGCATTTTTTCTTTTAAAGCATTGTTTAAATGAAAAATTTCTCACCAAAATTCCAGTTTTCGATCTTGATATTTATTAAATATGCAAACTTATTTTTACTCGGTTTTTCTACTATTGATTTCAATTGTCAAAAATTACAAGCATTAAAACATAGACAAGCAAAAGCTTCTAGAAATGGAATACGAAGTTTTGAATTTTGACAGTAATCCAGCGATAAATAAAGTAGTTATAGTAACAAATATTTCACAGACAGAAACTAAAATAATCCAACAGGACACATTTAGTTTGATCTACGTTTAAACCAAAAATTCAAGAATACAACCCAAAAATTCAAGAATATGAAATAGGGGGATTTTTTCCGATTGGGGAGGACAGGAAGATCGAGATTTGAGCGGAGTACGAAATCTCCGATCGGAGTACCTTCGGCAGCACTGCTAGCGACTGGTGAAGAGTTTTTATTGTAAGAAACACGTGATCATACTTGGTTTTTCTAATGGGCTTCAGCGCACGGGATGGGGAAGAAAATTACATAATAAAAGTGTTTAATGACAGCCACCCTCTTCCAAATAAACTCTCCGTGTGTCATATGCGTCATTCGAATATAACAAAATCTTTATTTATGAAGTAACATTAGCACTTGCATTTACCTTATTCTTTACAATTACACCATGGGTTCCGAAAAGATGGTCCGAGCTTGACTCCTGCAGAACCGCAAAGTGCTTCATGAATCAACCTAACAGAAAACCAGCAGAATTTCTTCTGAAACTGAGAAGAAAGAACCTGAGATTACTGGTGGGTGTGATCACAGAGCACAACACATGTAGTTAGCATATGACTAGCATGGGCGTCATCACCGATCCAATCTGCCAATCGTGTCTTGGGAATGACGACACTATGAAGCATTTTCGTTGTAGCTTTCCGGCGTTCGCGAAAATCAGATTAAGGCTGTTGGATAGTGATGTCTTGAGTATGAATAATGTCCATACGCTCTCTCTTCCTGAGCTTCTAAGATTCATCAGTGAAACAAAAAAGTTTGAGGTTGAGAAACTCTAGACCTTTCTTCTTCCCATTATCCTCTTACATATCTTTCCTGCCTTTCTATTCTCTTCTACTGGCTCCATCTTGGGTATAGTACAACTTTCAACTCTAACCTTATTATTTTATACAATCTGGTTTCCTGTCTATAGGCAAGTTTGACTGTGGTGAGTGCGAGCGGGAAAAAAAATTTATTTTTAAAATATATATTAGAAACTCGCTCTCTGTGCACAGAGTAAAGCTAAATCTATTAAGACATGTCCGACCCTCCGTGACCGCTTTAACTCAATCAAATTTTATCAATTTCTGCCAAAGTTTTACATTCTTCTTTGTAGACATAACACAAGGAAGAAAATCAATTGAACGGGCACCTTCCAAGCAAGTGAAATTTTCATTAAATGATTTCTAAACAAGTGCACTCTCCGTTTAAGTAGCCTGCCGAACAAGTAGACAATCTTCAAAAGGGCAATATTAATACGAATACGATTTAAGCAGAAAAATAAATTATCTCTAGCACAAACCATAAAAAATTAATAATAACCACCGCCAATTAAAGCTTTACCACATTCTTATTAACCCTTAAACGCCCAATACGTCCGATTTCAATTAAAAACATACTCAGAGGTAGTATTTGTGATTCCGCACAACGTTTGCTCTACGTGATTTCAAATAAATTAGTCTAAGGTGCTGTTATTTTAATTTATATGGTTGACCTCTGTAGTAACCTTTGGCGATTATCTGGAGAATAAATTAAAATAAATTCGCAATAATTTTTAAAAACAGTTATTTGGTATTATCCCATACCGTCTGACACAAATTTGTCCACACGGCAATATTTTTATTACACAAAATTCGAAAATAAAAATACCTTTTATCAGTTAGCTGCTTAAAATTTTTGCAAGACATGTTTTTTGAGCTAAAAATAACTGTAACTGTCCGACAGTTGTCATTTTTCCATTCTTATTTATACGTATCGATAAGGAAAACTTTAGACAGTAAGATCAGATGTTTATTTTAAATGGTGAACGTAAAATGGCGGCACAGGCAGCCACGGAAGTGGTTGGTCACTGCAGTGACCAGTGGGTATTTAAGGGTTAAGCTCTTCATCTAGTTACTTATACTCTTTACGCTCCACATTTGCTCAGTTTCTCCTCTTTATATTTCTTTTGTCTTTTGCTTTCACTTCCTTAGTTATATACATAGATAATGTGGATATACTGTACTGCGACCAATAAGTCTATAATACCCCCAATAGCAATTTAACCACAAGCATTCAGATAGTCCAATCTCACTAATGAGTCTCACTAAGGATTTTGGATCTACAGTTATGATGTTCAAATACCCTGAAAAAAATTATTCGGAGGTAATTTGTTCTTACCTTGAGGCATTGCGCTGCTTTTTTTGTGCTACAATTCTCAATTAACTGCTCTAGGGATTTAAATTCTTTAGTTTTTTCTTTTAAGGTATGAGCCCTTGTACTAAAATTAAAATATTTCTCAGCTGCTACCTTCCATGCTAAGTAGTCGGGTGTCATTCTCATATATTTCTGTGTGTCCTTGGGTCGCCAAAATATAGTGATCTTATTTTCCTTATCGAATTTACTCAGCAGCGGTAGGCATTGCCATTCTATCTTTGAAGATATTTCAAAGAAGTCCGGAGCTCTGATTGCGGCTTGACTGGCGAATATAATACTATATGTTGTCTTCTGTACCTACGTTTGTGGTTCAAATGAGTATATAACCTCATGGCAAAAATCTCTGCTTGGATGATGCTTGGAGATCTCCTCATTTGCTCAGAGTATCTGATTTTCGGCCAGCCTTTTATTTTCTGTATCGGACATTTATTTCTTCAATTTTTCCTTGTTGCTGAGTAGAACTTTAAAGTATATCTCTAAGTTATATTTTTGTTCTTATCATCTTTCTGTGGGCATGCTGGTTAGTGGTATTTTTGCAGCGATGGATCCAGCTCTCTGTTGCTTATAACTTTTCCTGGGCCTTTTCCTTTCTTCTGGTTCCCTTTCCTTACCTTTCTTGAAGGAAAATAATTTCAAAATATACTTTCACTTGGTTTTATAAAATACACTGATTCATGATAACCACAAGCTACGAAGAAGAGTAAATGTAAATTATTTTTATTACGTTTTATTATTATTTTGTTCAAAGTAAATAAAAGTTTAGATTTACCATATTACCAAAAAAAAAAAAAACCAAATTCCATCAAATTAAAACAGAGTCAAGCATTGTTTGTGTCTTTGGATAATTAAATTAATCAAAAATGTTTAAAGTTTTCCTATAAAACTATGGTAAACTATATGCATACATATTTAAAACTTATTTGTTTAAAGTTTTACCACAAAAAAAAAAAAAACTACAAAAAATAGAATAAAAAATCATAAAATCACAGTTACCAATAACAACCGCCAACAACAGCAGCAGCAGCAACTAACGCACGTAACTAATGCAACTGAAATAAAAAACGAAACCCAAAAAATAGTTGTAAACTTGCAAACCACAAAAACAACAACAAGCATTTCAAATTTATAACAAAATACATATATAAATAAAAAATTTTAGATGTAACTAAACGCAACAAATTTTTTGTGAATTTTTGACCATCGTGCGAAACTACAAAAACCAACAGAGCCAAACTAAATTTTTCCTCCATCTGCTCCACACGTGCTTGTTTCATTTACCGGTATTAATAAATTATTTTTACCTTTTTTGTTTTTGGTCTATTTTCGCATGCCCACTTTCATCATCATCGCCATCGTCATCAAAATCATGTTGCTTTTGTTGTTGTGCTGAGTCAACAACCAAAAAACTTTTATTGATATAATTATAGATGTTCCTATGTCAGGTACCAAATACACGTACACTCATAGAAATGATTATAAATTCACTTTGTAATTTAAAACAAAATAAAATTTGACTATTGCAATAATTTGGTTATTTCCAGGTTTTTTTGTGGCATTTCCAACCACGTTGGCTTATATAAATGACTGAAAACGTGAAAACTATAAAAAATAAAACTCAAATGGAAACACCATACTAGGGTTCTAGCTACGTTATTAAACTGTTCCGAATACAAAAGATCTTAAGCTACACAATTACTATGACTATAAATAAATTTAAATAAACATATGAAATATGGGCAACATTTGGACATGATCGAACCATTCCAACTCTCCCAATTATACTAGTTAGTTTTCACATGGGAGAAACTACCAACAAAGAAGACTATCAAACAAGAGAAAGTAACATTGGGTTCCTATCAAAGGAAACACCTGAATGTCACTACTTGGAGCTAATAATGCTATATCAAAAGGGGATAATGCCAGAAGTGCTATCAATTGGAATCCCCAGCCCAGCTATAAAAAGAGCAGAGCATCGAACAAATGATATATGACCAACAAAATTCAGCTGGAACGAAATATATAAAACTTAGAACAAAACAGTACCAAATAGACACAGTTTGTTGGAGCACTTAGGCCTTGGAACCTTAAAAAATAATTTATATGATGTGTTAACAATATTTTGAAAAGTAGACTATATAAATAAATTAAAAATAAATTTATTTCATGAGCTACAAAATATTATAATTAAAAATAGTTGAAAAATTCGAATATAGTGGGGATACTAAGCAAAAAAAAAAAATTTCATTAAATATTATTTTATTATTGTTATAGAGTCATTCCATATGAAATCGTCTAATGGACAAAGCCAGGTCACCTCGGATCTTGCTCAAACCTTGGGAGAATCTCCTTAAGGGATCCAAAGAAGGAAATCCGACGTTATAAATTTTTATCATGCTCCAGTTCGTGACAGCGCGAATTAAAATATTGGCAAAGTGCAATTTTAATGCTTTCCTTTTTTAACTGTACGAGATGGGATTCTAAAGCCAAAAAATATTAGTTTTTAAAAAATTTATTTTAAATCTACTTATTTAATACCCACGATTAATAACACCAGGCTGAAAATATGTATATTTTTCTGACTTTTCGTGGTTTTTAGCTGACGTTTCTCAGCCATTAGCTAATGTTTCTCAGCCATCAAGGGCACATCTTTCAAAAGAAAATAAACCTACAATTGGCTGGTTCCGCCTGCTCCTTATAAAAAATAACGGTACTTGAAGTTTATGAATTTCAAAAACTTGCATACTTTAGGTTATAAAATGGACGTGTTTGGGATAAAGTGCGAAACTGAAAATTACATAGTATTTAGTTCTTAACCCAAACTTCAAAAACCTTGTAAACTCGTTTTGTTATTTTCAAAAACATCAGAATTTTTTTTTTTTTTTTTTGAAAAAAAACATTTTATTTCGAATATAGTGGATACTAAGCAAAATAAAATTTCATTAAATATTATTTTATTATTAAATTTAAAACAAATTTCAGACTTGGTGGAGACCCAGGAAAAGTAGTGCATAAAGATTTCTATATATTTTTCTTTAGTTTTGCTCTCATGCAATTTGCACTGGTTTTGTTGTAAGTCAGAAACCGTATGATTTGCCTGCCCTTTATACATTGTTGCGACTTAATCACTTTGTCACTTTGAGAAAAAAAAATGACGTTTATTTAAGCCCGTTATCAAACCTTGAACTGGTAAGTCAGAAACTTTAAAACCTAATGCAGTTTAAAAAATCTTCTTCAAAGTAAACACTTAGTTCTAGAAATTACAACTTTGACTCTTAGATTTATATTAGAGACATTTGATTTTGCAGAAACGAATAAAACAGTATGCTGGGCTGTTATGCAAGATGCCTGGGTTCGAAACATTCATATCACTATTTATGCTAGACCGATTTTCATTTTATTTGATTCGAGAATCACTTGTATTTGTTAACTATTTGCTTTAGCGCGATTCGCTATACTAATTCATAATATTTTGATTGTAGCTTTTGGTCGTTCTCAGTTGCTCAATTAGGCTTTTTTCACTAAATTACTGCGCCATGAACACCTCCATGAGTGCTCATGAAATAGATCGCTAGGAGCTATCGTTATTAAAGGTTCACTCTGAATATTTGACAAAATCTTCTTTAAAAATCATTAAATATTTTCAAACTGGGACATCAAAAAAAACATTTTCGTTTTCTATAATTTTTTTAATAATTAATAAGAATTAATGGTTTTGTCTACAAGGATTTCGTTTCAAATTTTCTGAATCCAATTGATGTGTAAGATTCTGAAAGAAGCTTCTATTTAAATTCCGTTAAAAAATTATAAGCCTGGAAGTGTGTTGATGGTCGTTTTAACGTACGTTTCTTCTTCCAAAATAATACATGCCATTTATGATCCCTTTTTTACTCAATCTTTGGAACATGATCAGAAGCAAAACCTTTGTTATAAATTTGGCCTTAAGCTAGACTAAATTACAATAGCGAGTTATTGCAGTTCAGCAGTGGCAGTTTGCAGCACTACTCTGGTTAGCTCCATTTCTAAATTCATTGACAGTAAATAGCTGATTTTTGTTTACTGCCACTATGCGCTATTATAGGTTAGGCTTTACAAATAATTGTACTCAAATTTTTACATTTGGTACATAGGTGTCATTAAATTTTACAAATTATAATCGTTTCTGTCCTTAGTTAAATCTGCTGCAGTGGAATTATATTAATTCCGAGAGGTGTAGTATGTATACATAAAGCATGTACAATTACAAATTCACGAATTCTGTATCTGAAGTGAGCTTAGCTCAAGAGACCTCATATCCGATTCGACGCTTATTTTATATAAATTGCATCTATATATTTTATACATAGACAAACCACCGAAATTTAATTAAATCGTGTAAATGAAAACGCGCAATTATTTGCATTTAAAATAGAGTCACTCAACAACTTTTTTAATATGGCACTCATTTTTTATAAGCGTCTACTAAAATGAGCTCTTGTGCATTCGTATGTATTGTATTGTATTGTATTATAGAGGTTTCTGTCGTTGTACCGCGACCTATAAGATCTATTGTACGTCCCTCTTTTCTTTCTAGTCTAATCTGCCTAGAGTACCTCATCCAGTCCAGTCTCCCTCAAGAATTTGAGTATTGCGCCCGGATCTATGGATGCCAGTTCTGTACTGGGCACTTGGTGCATGCCCAGACATTTCCTTCTTTTGTGGATCAGTGCTCCACATTGAGCTAAAATATGTTCTGATGATTCGTCTTCCTCATTACAAAACCTACAAATCGAGCTTTGCTCAACCCCTATCTTACAAAGGTGTTCTCTGAGCCCGCAATGCCCAGTCAGAATACCAGCTAATATGCGCAAACTGTTTTTGTTGAGACCAATGCAGAATGCGTATCTACTCTTATTATAATTACCTAAAAGCGCTTTGGATTGCCTCAGTCCCGTAAGATTGGTAAAGAGCTCTTGCCTCTTGTTCCTCTCTTCTTGCCTGAGTACTTCCCTGATTACGCTATCTCCTATTCCACAGAAGGGTTCAGGTCCCACGAAAGTGGTTGCTGCCCCCTTTCTTGCAAGCTCGTCTGCCTGCTCATTACCCTCAATTCCTGCGTGTCCAGGGACCCAACATAGAGCGACTTTGTTGTCATTGCCCAGTTGATTGAGCTTGCTCAAACAGTCCCACACCAACTTAGAGGTGATCTCAAAGGAGCATAATGCTCGAATGGCTGCTTGGCTGTCCGACATGATAGCGATATCTTGCCGTTTGTACTGTCTATCCAGGTTGAATTGCACACATGTGCTAATTGCATGAATTTCAGCTTGGAAGATGCTAGGATACTTCCCCATCGGCTCAGAGTGTTTGATTCTTGGCCCAAATACTCCTGCCCCAGTTCCATCCTCGGTACGTGACCCATCTGTATACCACTTAATCGTGTGTTCTTTGAGTGTGTAGTTATACTCTACACCCTCCCATTCGTTCTTACTACTAAGTTTTGCAACGAAGTGTTTCTCAAAACTATACTGTTTGTCCATTCTGTCCTGGGGACAGTCCAAGAGATAGTTGTCTTTCGCCGGGTTATCTCGGTCTCCAAGCCCTATAGATCTCCTCGTCAACCTTTTATTTCTTGTTCCTCTTACGATTGCTGCCTTGGAGGCATTCTCTATCACGAGGTGTAATGGAGTGAGCTCCAATAGTACCTCTAGTGCAGCAGTCGGACATGTTCTCATCGCTCCTGTTATACAGATACATGCCAACCTTTGAACTTTCCCCAATTTAGCTTTTGCTGTTTTTAGTTGAGTTCTCCTTGCCCACGCTAATGCTCCATATGTAATGATTGGCCTTACCATCATTGTGTACATCCAGCGCAGTACACTTGGTTTACATCCCCAAGTTTTCCCTGCTAGCCTTCTGCATACCATTAGAGCGCGAGTGGCTTTACTTGTCACTGCTTCAACATGCGCTTTCCATGTGAGTTTACTATCTAATACTAAGCCCAGATACTTTACCTCTTGCTTTTGTTCAATAATCTCCCCAGCTAGTGATATCGGTTTCCAGCGCGGGAGCGATCTTTTCCTGGTAAATGGAACTATAGTGGTCTTTGCAGGGTTAATATTTAGCCCTACCGACCTGCACCATCTCCTAGTAATACCTAGCCCTCTTTGTATAATGTCACAGAGAGTTTCTTCAAATTTCCCTCTGGCTACGAGGACTATATCGTCCGCATACCCTTGACAATCTATGCCTGCCTCTGAGAGTTTCATTAAAAGTTCGTCTACTACCAGGCTCCACATTAGAGGTGATAATACTCCTCCCTGTGGACATCCTCTGGTTGTGCTGACTGATATGGTACCTAGCCCTGTTTCCATCTCAGCTGTTCTAGAGGAGAGCATTTCAGACATCCATCTAGATGTTGTATTATCTACTCCTCTTCGCCTTAGAGAGTTATTGACAACCTCGTGCGAGGTGTTGTCAAAAGCTCCTTCTATATCCAGGAAAGCACATACTGCTACTTCTTTCACATCTAGTGCCCCTTGTATCTTCCCCGCTAAGTCATGCAGAGCTGTCTCGGTAGACCTGCCTGCTCTATATGCATGCTGATTGGGGTGCAATGGATTTGTGTCTAAGACTTTACATCGTATAAAGTTGTCAACCACCTTTTCAAGTGTTTTCAACATAAACGATGTTAAGCTTATAGGTCTGAAGGACTTAGGGTTGGTGGTATCTTTTTTGCCCACTTTTGGTATAAATACCACCTTTGCCCTTCGCCAAGCTGTTGGTATGTACCCAAAAGCGAGGCTACTTCTCCCTATATTAATAAGGAATGGCAATATTTCCTTTATGCCCTTCTGTAATAGAGCAGGAAATATGCCGTCAAGACCAGGTGATTTAAATGGTTGAAAAGTGTTTAACGCCCATTCCAATCTAGGCGCAGAGCATATTTCTGCTGCTACCCTCCTGTCTACTCTGTTTATTCTTCTAGGCTGCTCCTCTGAATTTCTGCTATCTAGCCCGACACTTCCAGGGAAGTGTGTTGCTAGTAGCAATTCTGCTCGTTCCTTTTCATTACAGTTGAAGCTGCCATCTGATTTCTTCAGCGCCATTCTCATGTCCTGCCCTGCTTTTGCAAAGGTTTTATATATCCTTGATGCATCAGGTAGAGATGAGATATTGTCGCAGAAGTTCCTAAAGCTAGTTCTTTTAGCCTTCCTAATTTCCTTATTGTATTCTGTTAGTTTATCCCTATAAGCTTGCCATTGTCCGCTCCGTTTTGCTCCATTATGGAGCCTACGTATTTCGGTTCTAATGTCACTTAGGGTACTATTCCACCATATGGCGTCCTTTCCTAGGATGTAACTACTTGATCAACGCTCATAGTTTTTGGCAAATGGTCAAAGTTCAATGTACGTTATAGTTTTTCTGCTTAATTACCAACCAACAAAAGTAACAAGTGTTTGCTTAAATTTATTTTAATTTCACTTTTTGGCTGTATGTTTATTTAGTTTTATGTAGTTGTGACTGATTTACATTTTTGGTAATTGTCCAACTTGTTATTTAACATAAATGTGTTGAGTGAGCTGGTTGAACTTCGTATTTGTTAATTGTCAACTGTGAAGTGCCAAAAAGTTGTTACTATCACATTCAGTATAAAAAGCTTAATGGTGAAGCAATAACATTTTACTTTTGTTTAAAAGAGGAATTCAGTCAATTCCGGATGATACGAACATTTCCTTAAAACCTTCTTAAACCGCCCTCTTCTCGATCATCTAAATCAGCGTCTCCTATTTTGCATGATCACTCTCAACTTTCTAGTTTTAAATATAAACAACAATTTATGTTAGTTTAAATCCATACAAATCAGGATATAAAAAAATTTCGACCTATTGTATTAAAATAAATTATTTCGAATTTATAAAATAAATATTTTCGAAATTTTTCGGGAATTTTTTTTTTTTTGTGCACCTGAAAGTATGCTATCTTTTTAAAAAAATACAAAAGTTAAACTGTAAATTTCTAAAATTTCCTTCGACTTTTGCCCAACTGTTGTATAGCATCGTATTTTATTGCAGGCACCTTGCTTAGGAGTAAATTTTATTTTTTTTATCTATCACTCTCATTACACAGAAAAAGTTATCTGCATTACAAAATAGTTATCGCAGTTGCCCTGAACAGACAGACTGACAGACAGATACCATTGAAAGCGAGGTGTTACAAACGTGCTAAAGAACAACGAGTTTCTGAAAGTGAGTACTGATAAAACGGCAAAAAAATGTTACGTAAATCGTTTTAAAAGTTTACATCTAATTTTTATTTTACGCGGGTCATAAGTTTGCGTATTCCAAACAAATGAAGTAAGTACAACTTGTTAATTTTGCATGTGAGTTTGTTTGTGTCTTCAGCAATTTATAGTAGAATTTTTCGCAGAATATTCGTCTCCAATATATTAACTCATGAGCTCCCTTAGGTTTTTTTGGTATTTTTTTTTATAAATCACTTTTTTGACCCATTACAAGTGTTGATATATTAAACCTCAATCAGTTCTAGAAATATGTTACTCACAAAACTCATAACTTTTACACCGGCATCATACTTTAGTGCACCGACTGGAGCATTTCTTTTGTAACTAACTATTTGTTTTTAACATTTTTCATTCCGCACCCCGAGTTTAATTATAAACAATCTCGTCAATGAGAAATTTAGGTTGTGGATACGTTTTCCTAAACTTTATCTTCAAACAAAAAATTTTAGTTTTTTTTGTACTTTTTTTCGCTGATTGTAAATATGAGATATTTAACATGCAATTAAGCCTCACAATGAGCATCATAGCGTGCTGCACACTCACACAACTAGGTAATAAAATAAGTAATTTGTTATACTTACACCAAGCGACATGCAAATAATGTCCCATACCCAATTCTGATTATTATGTAGTATGTACGTTCAAAGAAAAAAAAAAAAGGAAATAACAAACAACAAGAAAAAAAGTAATAAAATAAAATAGATGCAAAAGTTAAACTTATGTTAGTCATGCCTCGCGTGTTTGGCAAGCTTTTTTCTATATTGTTGTTGTACATATGTATGTTTTTGTTATGGTGTAAATTAGGTGCGCTTATTTTTAATATATCCGGCAGAAGCAAAGAAAATACGTAAATATAAAAATATTTTACGCAAAATGTTTGTTTTATAACTTATGTGAAAATGGCGTCAATGTTTTATTTTTATTATTAACATAACTCACTCCTCACTTCTTCTACTACTAAGTACTTTACTAATTTATAAGTTATTTAAAGTATAATTCTTTATACTTTCTTTATGCTTAAATGTTAATCCAATGAATATACTTAAATTTAACTTGAATACATTATTAGCAAATCTTTCTGTATTTTTATTGTTTTATTAGTTTTCAGCTTCATTTAATTTCAATTTAAATTCTTTTTACTATTATCGATTTACCTCCAATTGATGGCTTCAGACTCATTACAACAGCAAATAAGGCAAAGAAGAATCCTGCCATACCAGTGGCGCCTACCAACAATGTCAGGCCACCAATTAGCAATGGGACTAATGTTAAAAATTTCAATTTGTATGCTATTAAAAGTGGCAATAGAAATTTTTTTAATTTTCTTTTGTACTTTTTCACTTTATGCCCACGGCCAAATGGTGACAAATCGAAATCTGTATATGAGTATGATGAGTAATCATCATAGAATGATGATGATGATTTAGCCATCAATGATGTTGGTGCATTATTGCGTCCTTTAACTTCACCAGTGGTACTGCTACCATCATCGCCACTAGCGCCCGGTCTTGATCCGATGTCAGGTCTTGGTCCGGTTGTTGGTATAATTTCATTCTCCTCTTCGATTTCTGTAATGTAAAAATGAAAAGAAAAAAACGAAAAATTAAATTCAAATTAATATACAAATAATATATATTTTCCCCAATTGAATTTCGTTTTAAAAATACTTATTTTCATTATCACTAATATATTGCAATAATATTTTGATTTTACGAAATAAAAAATATTTATTTATATATGTACATATTTTAGTTATGTAGTAAAGTAAAATAAATAGAAAGCTTTTGTTTTTTACATACTCGTACATAAAAGAGAAAGTTCAATGTGATAACAACACAATTTCTGAAAATGTGTACATTTTTCTTAAATGTGACAAGCTGATAATTTTCAATATTTTTTCAATGTATTGAACGCATTATAACATTAATGAAAGCTAACAATATTTAATAATAGCAGGTATGTATATCTAAACTGAGTATGTACCTAAATAAAATGTTAGGCTTAAGTAATTATAAATAATATTTACACTCCGAGAAAAACCTTTACAAGTAGTTTATAGTATTTTCACAACTAGTTATGTATCATAAAATTGTTTAGCTCAACTAACAATTTACACCGTCTAGCAAAAAACTCCCATATTCACTCAATTAAAGTGAAACTTATTCGGTAGTTTTGCTGCTCCGAAAATAAAAGACTAATGACTCGTTCAAAACTTTGGCAACGTAAATAAGAAAACTGGAGAATTTCGCTGTGCAAAAATATTTATTTTCACGACGTAAATCGAAATCAACGGTCGGACAAGGGTCGGACGATAGACCTCGGTAGTCTGGTGGATAGTGAGCAAGACTTTCACCCAGAAGGTTGCGGATTCGATTCCCGTCTTGGTCTGTTGATAAGTTCTCATAAACTTCTTATGTTCTCACTATCGATATGAAATGATTGAGAATTATAAAAAAGTTTACAAGTACACACCTTGGTTGGTTATGGCAAAACAACATAGCTGATAAAAAATTGTCACACAGCCGTTCGGAATCGGGATTAAACTGTAGGTCCAACCATCACCATTGTGGTCTAGTGGTAGAATGCCAGACTCTAGTTTCTGACGACACGATTTCGATTCTCGGCTTGGGTATGTTTCTATCTATCTTTCTCTCTTCCTTTCTTTCTTTCATAACTTGGGGCTTTGGTGCAATAGATCTTATAGCTCGCAGTGCCTGACTTTCGAGTCATCCCTCCTTGATATAATAATATTAGGGTCGGACGATTTGTTACGAAGTGTTATATGGGGAGGGAGGGGTTATCAACTGTGTTACGTGACGTTGATTTTATGCTATGAAATGCGGATGTGTTCAAAACTGCATTTGCTTATAAAATGAAATTCTTTCATTTACATTTGATGAAACGTCGCTTTTTTATGAATTTTCTCCCACTGAATTTACTGAAATCAAGGTTGAAATTTTTTTATGGAACCGTTTTTGAGATATTGCAAATGTTTCATATTTTCGACATTTTTACACTTTAAAAATCATATCTCGAACAAGAAATTTCCGATCGTTCTGCATACCAAAACATATACATACAATCGGGTCTTTATTTGATTAGTCGATTAAAAAAATATTGTTGAAAATTTGTCAGGTTTTGAAAAAATCAAATTTTATTGCTGGTTCTGTGGCCACGTAAATCTGATACTTTCACGGAAAAAAATATGACTAACAAAATAGACCACAAAATGACAACGCAACCTAACCTAACGTAACCTAACCTAACCTAACCTAACCTAACGTAACGTAACCTAACCTAACCTAACCTAACCTAACCTAACCTAACCTAACAATTCATCTTCACCTTCGTATTCACTGTCAGCACAAAATGTATGAAATGCCTCCCTCAATAATTAATTTATCCATTCTTTACAAAATAAAAATCAAAGCGATTGAAAAAAACTTGGTTGGAAAATAAGCTTAATTTGAAGCAGCTGTTATCTGATAGTCCGTGGTCTAAGCGTTTTAAAATTTAATCAAAGTTGTCAGAGCGTGCTCGATGTGCTCATGCTCTACTCCACTCCGTGCTCTAAGTTAAAATATAAAATCACATTTAAAACATTTTTCGCTAAATATAAAAGTGATTTATTTTAATATTTATTTGCTTAATGCTTAACTTTTTCCAGTAAAACTTTATTTAGAGTTTTCTAGTGTTCAGTCACCTATAGTAATATATTATGAAACACATTTTTCTGAAACATATTATTTCTCTTTGAACTCTCCACTCTCCCTCCACTAATAGGGGATTAAAATAAAAGGCAACTTCTTTGCAAGAAATCAAAAACGACCCAGATGTAAGAGCCGTAGTAGTTATGTATTTTCTAATTATATTCGTAATATCGTCAACCCTTATAATGAAGGCCAAATCCTGAACAAAGTGTTAAGTCAATTGGTCATTAAAATTTATATTTTAAGGTCGCATATTTGGCTCATACTCGTTTAGTCAATTAATAAATGGTTGTGTCATTAGCTGATCTAGAGGTTGTGAAAGGTTTCGGTTTTAGGTCACTTCGTTCTATCGAAAAGTTATTTGTTATGTGAAATGTACCATTAAAAAGTAAAAAACAATTTTAATGTTTGGGGCTTGTAACTTTAAAAATTATTGCTGGAGGACTATAAATTTAGACTTTGGAAAGATACTGACTCAAGATCTTGGGATTTTTATCTTTATAAAAGCACAAACTTCACTAAAATAGGAAATAGTTGAATAGTTAGTTACATGCAAAATTGCAAGGAAAGACTTGAGCTAATCTGTTTTTTGCAAATAGAAGAAGCAAAAGCATATGTCAACCTTGTGGTTATGAGCTCTTAAATAGACTTGAACTTATGAATATACATAGTTAACAAAATGTAGTTTTTTCTAATAAGACATGCATGTAACAATGTATTTCTATATTAGGATTTATGTATATCTGTGTGGACATAAATCTTGTTAAATGTTTTTTGCATTCAAATATTTGATTATATTTTTATATTTGTGTATTGAATTTCCATCCCACACTCACTTACCTTTTTCGTCCTCTTCGCTAATAATACGTTTGGCAAAATCACAAAAGTGAATCACTTTATCTAAAGCACTTTCCAATGGCAACAGCATTTCATTAAATTGTATGTCATCAGTGACAGCAGCGTTGATGTTATCACCATCTTTGTCAGCACCATCAGAAGCAGCAACATCATTGTTGCGTTCCATGTGAGCGACACTACTGACACTACTACTGTTATAATGGTTATTTACATCGCTACCATTACCATCACTGCTATTTATATCCTGCCCCACATCCTGTGACTGTGACTTTGTGTTGATGGCGCTTTTGCTAATGATATCCTGAGGCAATTTACTGCCACTGACAACTAGAGGTACGGGAATTTTACGTCTTGTCAACATATTCATTGCTGTTGAATGTTGTCTCCCAACACCTGCTGGTAATTTTGCTCTTGCTGCTACTGCTACATTATGCGGCGGAGAAGGCAATTTACTTATGGCTAAGACATATGGTTCGACTGATTTAACATCCTTTGTTATTTTCATTGTAGATGATGGTGGTGGGGCTGATGGTGGCTGGTAATTTCCGGTACTGTGATTTTGATTGTAAGCGTAATATTTCACAGGAAGTCGTTGAGTTTTTGTATGTTGCCCCATTTGTTGTTGGTGTTCTTGTTGTGCATGTGTGTGTGGGCGTCTTGCGGTCCCCACTGGCATCATGTATGATGTAAATGTGTGTTGTTGCACACTTTGAGGTGATTCTCTTGACTTTGTAATGGCGGTGTCGGCAGCACTAAAACCAACACCGGCATCATCATTTCCATCGGTTGTTAAAGCCGAAGTATGTAGGATAATCCAATTGTTGTTGTTGTTGTGTGATGAAATGGGCTGCCATGTTTCTTGTGGTTGAATATAGCTGCTACTGCCGCCACTGCTGCTGTCATCATCATCGTATATATTCGGATGTGATGAAGAGGCAGCTATGGCTGAAGTTCCCGATTGAAGATGATGATTAAGATGTGCCTTTACGTCTAAGAAAAGATGTAGAAAAACTGAGGCAACGAATATATGCACGACAACGCGGAGCAGGCAACGTTGTTGCAACATTATTTCGTTTTAGCTTCTTTTTTCCACACTCAGGATTTTTTGTTTAAATTTTTTTTTTTAAATGTTCACTCAATTTTTCATAAAATACTATACAATTTTTCGATTAAATTTTCTTGTTAATTTCTCAACGCACAAATTTTCGATTTCGATTGGCACCAGCAACCAGCAATTGTTGCTGCAGTTCATCATCCACACAAAGTTCATTCGCAAATAAGCGATTTTTTCCAAACGATCGACATTTTATCATATTTTCTTTTTCGGCAGCAATGCTACATTTATTATTACACTTTTTTTTTATTAATGCTAAGTATTTTTGTTGTAGTTCACTGATTTTTATTAGACATTTTCGTTGGAAGTGACAAGAGCAATAACATTGGCATAAAAATGTCTACAAATAAACAGAAAATAGTAGAAAATTATAGTTAAAAGAAAATTCACTTTAAACTGAAACAACAACAAACAAAAATAAATAAAAAAATAAAACGTACGCATAAAAAACCAAGTGGAAGTGGAAGGCGGACAGACAGAAATATATATTGAGACAAAAAGACAGACAGAAAATCACTTGACTCAACGTCATGTCCACAGAAGTATCTACTACATGCAACATCAAGCACTTGTTAACTAGAATCATCTAAACACACTCTTGCAACCTCTACAACTATACATCAAGCTATTTGTATATCTCTCAATCTATCTATACATCTCTTCGTTTATTTATATATATATATATATTTGTCTGTCTGTTTAGTTTAATTTTTGGTCAAGTTATTGCTCTCATGTCCGTTCAAGCATTTCTTTTCTGTTTTTTTTTTTTTTTGTTGCTATGCACGACCTCCCGAAATACGTGCACCACCAACAATTTCTTTTATATACTAATATTTACCTTGATCTTGTTCAAAACGCCTTAATTTCTTAATTTTAACTCATTTTACTTGCGTTCTTTTTTTAGTGGCCCTAATAACATGAATTTTCAAAACCGTTAATGCGAGCTTTACTCTAATAATAATCAGATTTTTTTTTTTTGTTTTGCCTTTGGCTTCTTATTCTTTTAGGCCATTGTTAGTTAATATTTCTTTGAATCATGGTAGTTCATTTTAATAGACACTGACTGTTACAAACAATATGAATTTTTTTTTGCATCTGTAAATGTTATTAATTTGATTATATCTAATAAGGTCAGTCAGCACCTATTTAATTTGAGCTTGAAAATGTTAATATTGCAACGCAAGCGCTTAGTGGTATGAAATGGACATAAATAATAACTGCGTGAATATATAAATTGTACAGTTATTTATTTATATAGACACGTGTTTAGTGTATGGGTCAAGTACGAAGTGAATCCAATGCAGACAGGGCCGTTGCCAGGATTTTTTTTCGGGGGCGGTTTTCATTCGAAGAAAATTGACATTGACTTGCCATTACTGATAATGAGCCCGACCTCAAAACAATTACCAAAAATACTAAAAATAGTCAGAGGCTCATTTTTTTCAAATGACTATCAGTGGGAATTCGGGCCATGATAAGGAATCCGGATGAGGTTGGCTTATATTCCCGAAATTCGTGCAGTTACTGCATTGAAGGAGGTCTTCCGAGTCGGGGTGCTCTGAGCAATAATGGGTTAAAGGATTAATTACATTTTAAGATTGTTTCCTAGAACTTTGGAGCTGATCCACTACTACTGCCCTACATGGGCTTTGCGAATATTTTAAATGGTTCCTAGTGTGTGTGAATGAATTTTTTTATACTGAACACGAATCTGAGTTCAAAAATTTCCCATCACTCTACGTTTTAGAAAAAATGGGATGGAAAACCCTAAAATAGAATTTTTGGCCATTTTTTTAAATTGGAGAGCTGAACACTGGCGTGCTACAAACTTTGAAATCCAGAAATTATAGACTAAATCATGCCCTTCCAAATGAGCACTAAACCCGAAACTGTAAATCAAAAACAGTTACTGACCTAGAAAAACTATAAATGCAAAATTGCTCAGCATCACCTTCTCTTTTTGTATCCAAAGTCAAACCTCATGTCAAAGAAAACAAATTGGGTCTGGTCGCATAGTGTAACTAAGTTTTCAAGTTTTTTTTTTTATATTTGACTTTTTAGAAAGAAACCGATGGAAGTAAAAAATATTTAAAAACTGTTCAATAGATTTTATTTTGACTTTTTTTTCATCCACTGGCAATTAATATCAAAAAATAGAAGAAAGTTTCCACATTTCGGGGGGGGGGAGGTCAGAACCCCCTCCCACCCCTCTAAATACGGCCTTGAATGCAGATAAAGCTGAACGATGTGGATAGGAATATTATTCATCATCAGATGAACATGAAGAAATTTACAATCATTCAGGAGAAAAGTGACGATTTTTTCGATATCTAAATCTACGATTTTCGTCCTTCTTTCTGTCTAGGCATATATGGTATATTTTTTAGTATTCACAAACGAGGACACCTATGCTTGGCGATGTTATAGGTGCCTTATTAAAAAATTACTTTTTTTGTCAAGTTATTCTTATATAAATTAAAATTTTTTAACAAGAGCATGTTCGGCTTAAGCCCTTCAAAAAATGGGCCAATCAAAATAAAAACCCCTTGTTTTTTTTAAAAAACTTTTTGTCAAATACACTGCCATATCAATAACGCGTCCAGTTATGACCGTTTTGATTAAGGTCATGCTATTAACTAACTTTTTGGCACAAGATTGCGGTAAACTCCGCCATATTGACTTAAGGGGGTCGCCTGGTGTAATAGCCGTTTTTTTTAATGCTTTTCTGCGAGCTCTTTGTGACGAACAATGAAAATATACTAGCTTTTTATCATTTATTAACTAACATTTCAGGAATCATTTAAAATACAATAAAATATACTACCATGTCTAAAAAGTTGGCCAATGGTTGCCATGATTCCAGCTGTTTTGCTTCTCTGAAATTGAAAATTTAAACAGAATTTTAATTGGCAGACCTGTGCTACAGCCGGAACTAGAATTAAGTCAAAGTATTAAAAATTCAAAATTCGGAAAATTCTTGAAAATAAATATAAATAAACTTGAAAACAAAAACTTTGGCAGATGTAAAAATGATCCAGGATCGCGTTAGAACTTTACAAGTACTGAATACATATACCATGAAAATTTCAGCGTAATCGGTTTATAAGTTGTGTTGATACTTTGGCAGCCATTTCGAAAACGCGGTTTTAAAACAAATCCGCTTGAAATTTCAAGTATACATGACTGCCATGCCAGCGCCTGCCAAGTTCTGCATTTGTGCCTATCACAGTGAATTTCAACTACTACCGTTTCTTGAAGTTATATATAAACAGGTTTATGAACAAATGTAGTCATCACAACAACAATGTATATAGAGACGGGCAAATCAGACGGCCGTTTCGGAATCCGCCACAATTCCTCATCAGTGATTTTAGTGATAGTTCTTAATCTTTCAATATCCTATATAAGCTACTAATATTAGAAATCATAACCCAGAATTACGAATTTGATTCCAAATATCTTCACTGAATAGAGATATTAAAAGAAACTACCACTACCGTTTTATACACTTATGTTGTTGTTTTTTTTCCCATTGTAGCTAGTCTGCATAACAGTTAGTTATTTGAAAGTTTCAATTAGATATAATTGTCCAAACATTATCAATGTGGTTAGCATCTGGAAACTGAGAAAATCAGTTCAATATTCTTATCCCATTTCTTCTTCTTTCCACTTACTGCACAAGCGACTTTGATGTTTAAGGTCGTTGTCCTCTTTAAATACCCAGTTTCGATTTCCTTTCCCAAACCACTTAAAAGCAGAATCAAGAGTCCATGCTGGTATAAATGGATCATATACTGGACATCTGAATTTCTCGTGAACATGATTAACCTGCCGAAACTCTGTTTTTTATAGCATTGCCACACATATGAACCTTTCCTGCATGCTTGAATAACCTCTGAACTATCTATCTTACTGACCTTGGTGAACCATCGAAAAGGAAGATTCGTCTACAACGCCTTTGTTTTATTTCTTTTGTTGCCAGTAAGAGTTCAATTTGGAATTCCTGTAAACGACTCCGGATTGTATTAAGAGATAGATTAATGTCCTTCAGTTCCAGTTTTTCAGTATTACTTCAAGCGAAATCGTAGAATTGACTTCAAAAACTAATTTTCTCATAAAAACCTACTGCTTTAGTGTTGCTCCAGAAGTACTAAGAATTAGTAAGTCGTTACTATTTTGGTGCTTAAAAAAATGTTGGTCCCATTTCTGTGCCAACGCTTTCAATTTCTTATGGTAATTTCCAGCACCTGCCTAGAACGTTTTAGATATACACTCTTAACCTTCTCAGATCAATATTTTACAATATGCAGATTTAGCAAACAATTTTTAAGTATGATGGATTTCAAAGATTCTTTTTAGAATTCTATGGATTTAACTAGCTATTTAGTAATTTACTGACTTTGAAATTTCTACTGTTTTCTTAAAACATACGCAATGGCGATAAATTAAGTATAATACAAAATTTATCACTTTAGTAGATCTCGATAACTAATAAAATTTGTTATAGAGCAAATTGATTTTGAAATTTATCTGTGTCTTATTCACTGTATTATTATTAAATAATTTGATTTGACAAGAATATTTAATATATTGGTTCCACTGTAGACTCACTTATTACAGAAGGCCGTTTAAGCATAGCACGCAGCACACAAGTACAGTTTAAAAAGTTTTCTCTATTGATTAAAAAGTACGCGTAATTAATGAATTGTTCCGATACTTTAAAGTTTTTCTTACTTATTTTTTCTATTTTTTTTTTTTTTTTTAATAAAACTATTTTTGTTTCTTATTATTATTATGACAGCATGTGACAGTGAAGTACACCGCACAACAACAACAATTCAGTAGCAGACAGCAAGATACATGAGTAAATCAAGCGTAATATTTACTTAACTCATAAGTATTTTAAATTCCATTTCAAAACTAAGATGCTTAACAAACAAAATATGAACAAATATTTTTACTTTTTAATTGTAGCAACAAGAATACTTTCTCAAAAAAGTTTAAAGAAGAAGCAACAGAAATTTATATAACAATTTCACTACTTTAGTATTTATTTTCTTTTTTTTTAACTTTTGTTTGAGACGCGTTTTCATCTTGTCTGACAGCAACTAATAAAAAACACTAACTGCGATTGCAGCAAATTTAGTTGCATTCTATATACTCGTATATAAATGTGTCCAGAAGAAAGTGTTGTTGGCAAAAATTATGCTGCGCCGAGGGTCTTTAGCAGTCAGCAACTATGCTTTTTTTTCATTATGGTTTTTGTTTATTGTTATACCTACAATAGCAAAAACGGGCATAATTTGGCATAAAAGATGATAAATTCGTGCAACACATTAAGGGGATTCAAATTACAACTCTTTGTCATTGCACGAATGGTTAAGTTTATCAATTCTGCTATTCTTGCGCCGCGCAAGTGCATATGCTGAATGTAGAGAATCCCCCTATTGAAGCATTTGGTACAACACAATTGCAGCAATTGCTTCAGCCGCTGTAAATGCTAATTGTAGTTTGAAGATCATGGTCATTTTATTTGTTCAGATTTTTCACTGCCAATGCTAATTTTTTACAAAAATTTTTTTTATGAGAAAGTCTCTTATTTAATTTGGGTGGAGAGAAAATGTTATGAAATGTGTGAAATTGAGCGAGGAGTGAAAGTTTTATTTCAATGACAAATGATCGAAATAAAACTTATAACATACGCACATATATAAAATAATAAAGTTTGTATTATATAGAAGAGTATATTAACTCGTAACTTTTGAAATTGCATTTTCATGTTCTGAAGTTCCATCGATTGGAAAACCGCAATAATGACATCTTTGAAAAAAAGTATTTACATCGATTTGCAATGTTCTACATATCGATTACAATTTTCACGCACCATACAAAAAAACATATTTTAATTTGACATTTTTTTAATATCAATCCCAATATCACGCCAAAATCACCAAATTTGCATTAAAAAAATATGAATCCAACAGTAAAAATATCAAATTAACATCTTTTTTGTTGAATTGATTTGAAAAATTTCAAATTTTAAATACGAATTCACAATATCAACTTATCCATTACAAAAATTAATATTTTTTTACAATATTCAATATCAATTTCTTAATATTCAATATTACATATTCTTTATAATTCTAATAGTTGCTAAGACGAATTTGTGGAAATCTTTTGCGAAAAAAAAAATTGTTCTTTGCTAGCACAAATGATAGCGGGATGTAAATAAAAATATAAGCCAATTAACAAATACAAGCTTAATCCATTTAATGGATTCCTATGCATCAATATTTACCAATGGGGATCATTGATGAAAAATGCCTGATACCTTCAATTAGTGATGCCCGCTTCATACATTACTCCTTCAGTTTCTACACAGACGTATATGATACAAAAACTGATGTTTTTAATTTTTAAAACAATATTGCCAGACCCTTAAATAATTGGTAGGATTGATATTCTGACTTATAATATCAAACTGAAAAAGTTAATTACATTTATTTACAACTTGTATATTTACATTGAGTATAATTTTTCAAACTTGTTTCATGTCGGTTACCTGAAGAAGATTAGATTTTTCGCCTGATTATTTTATAGTCACCGCAGTCCACAGTTATAAACCAGCTACGATTTCGTTTGTCGGAGCATAGTTAACTTCCAAACTTTTTCTGTAAATTGTGCGTGAGCTAAGTAAAAAGCATTTTTGTTTCCCCATAATATAGTTATGTGATTTTAAAGTTAGTGGCTAATATGCTGGATTGCCACGTAGGGTACACGAACAAATATAGAAAATGCAATCACTACATCTTGGCTGGCAATGGCAAAATTTCCGAGAAATCAAACACTTAACCTTTCGGAATCTGTATTAAACTATACATTCGTGTAAAAAAAAATAACATGAACAAGCGAAATGCTTGGTCATGATCCTTCAAGGGCTGTTATGATAAAAAAGAAGAAAAACATAATTTTATGAAGCAATTTAGTTTAGTGATTTTGAGTAGTAAGTTTGTGTAGTAAGCGGTGAGCTAAGCCGGCTCTATGTATTCTACCACCTTAGGTACTTCCAGAGATATTCACATATCTTTGAAGGATCTTATGTCCTTGAAAAATTTTGTTCGTGAAATTATTTTTTTTTTTTTTTGAAGTGAAACTTCTTTTCTCTTGTCCTAGAGTAAAACCAACCGGATGTGACGTCAGCGCTTAAGTTTGCAATGCGACATAATTTTGTCGAGCGATGTGCATGAGGGACTAAATATCAATATTCCATAACTGAATTCACGAGCAAACTATATAATAAACGATTCATAAATAGTTTTAATTCAATATAACATATTAATTACACACACACACACACACGCCTATGGCAGAAAGAACAATGTGTAGCGTCGCCATCTTAAAGTTTATGACAGTCATACATTTCACATACAGATGGCGCAAATGTCCAAGGAATTACATAAAGATGTCGCACACAAAAAGAGTTCGTCTACAATTGTCATCGACATTACCGGTACAGAGTTGCAATTTTTGTTCTAGCATTAATCCCAAAAAAAAAAAATTGGTTCTGAATTAACGAACACAAGGCAGAAGTGAAACTGCTTGTGAACTAAACGAAACACAAGCAAATGAAATTAAAAAACACAAGCCAATGAGGTAAAAAATTTCATTTGCACACACAAATAAACACACAAATTGTGTGTTTATTCATTTTTCAGGTCTGCGAATTAATTTTAAAAAATAATAAATTTGCACTGTCCATTAATTAAAATAGAGTGAAGGCTGCCTCAGGGCGGCCATACGGGTTAGAGGGTTAAGTTTTTGAAAACTTATTCGCCATAGATACAGAAAACTTAAATACCTCATTTCTAATTAATTATTTACTCACATTTACGCCACTTATATAAACATTAAATGTATTACATGCTTTTATACGTAAATTTACGCCTTAGCTTCGCTGCATTTACTCATGCTACGTGTGGCACATGCCACAACTAACTATAACGACACCAACATTCTTCATTTTTACATTAATCATACACGCCGGTGATCAAGAAAAATTGTTTAAAATTGTTTGTATTTTACTTGCTCTCTGGTTGCCAGTATCTTTTATATTTCAGTTAATACATGCAGTGAGAAGACAAGCCGCCAGACATTATCACCACTGAGTATCTGTTAAATTGAATCGTTAAAGCAACAGTAAAAAAATTGATTGATAGAGGCGGTTTAAATTTCTGTCGGTGTTTTTTATTCCATTTGCATATGAAAGGAGGAGAATAACTGGCACTATATTTTTGAATTAAGATATTATTTGTTGTGATATTTATATGTAAATACCTATTAAAAAGTTTTAAATAAATATTATTTATTTATTTATTCATACAAACACAATGTAACTGTTTTTTTATTAAAGGAAATATTTATTAAAAAATTAAAAATTTAAATGTAATAAATGATGTTTATATATTCGTTCATAGGACAATTATTCAATTGCCTACCTTCCTTTTCTACTGTTCGCTTAAGTACTTATATCATCGAAACTGTTGCACACTATACGTATTATCTCCACTGGTGTATTGTCCCATAATCCATTAGGGTATATTAGCCAGTAATCGCTGCCTTTAAATCTATCAAACTATTTTTTTTTTGTATCCTGAGATATCCAAACCTAAAATAAAAATGCATAAAGCACGGTTTTTCACTACATTCAGGATTATATTACTCCGCGAATCAATTTTTTTCCACAAAACTCGTCACGACAACAGAAAGTACTACTTTTCTGCTTCAATATACATTTTGAGCTTTTCAGATATTCAGATCTTATTTCTTGTCGGAGAAATTATTATTCTATTAGCACTAGGCCTTTTACTTGAATTTCAGAACTATAATGTTAAACTTTTGTATGACGGCATATTCACCATACTTTGCATGAACTATTCATATGACAAATTTTGGAGTAGGGGGATATTAAGCAATCTACTGAGTGGTATCATCTTCATGGTAAGCTTGGTATAGGTATCTTCCGTGCTTGAAAATAATAAGCTGTAATCAAAAATGCCTATCTAATATACTTTAAGTTAATATAAAATACTCGTCTACCCAGTAAAACTGTTATTTATGGGAATATTAAATAGTTTTCTATATTTCTAGTACAGCAGTATTGGTCACACTGTACGAAGTTGGGCTTCATTCTATTTTTTATTAAAGTTCCACAATTCAAAATTATTTAGTTTACATTCCACTAATTTCATACACTGATTTTAAATAGTGAAACTTAGGCGCGTCCATTTTAGCTCACCATGAATATAAAATGTTGCATATTTCTGGGCTGTACCTCAAATCACTGTGTTATAATTTTTGAAGTGAAACTTCTTTAGCGAGAGTAAATCGAAAATTTTGCAACGGGAGTCGTGTTGTTGTTGCAACTATACGAAACTAATAAGAAACGAAGTTATTTGTTGTTAGTGTTAAGCAAACGAAGTCATATGGGGATCGGCTACATACAATCACGCAGAGAGTCGACTTCTTGCAGTTTAATCTCAATGTGCTTTAGTGAGAGCAAAATCCTATATAGCTGAATTTTCCTTTCATGTGTTATATACGTGTGCTACGTCATGTTTGAACAGATAAATGTAGAGAGTATCAGCAGGAAAAAAGCTGAAGAAAATAGAAAGAGGAAGAGTGCAAAAGCTTCAACAACAACGGCCACGTAAAAAATCACATTTTTGTTGCACTCTAACAAAATCAGTAAGAAACGAAGTTATGCAGTTGTTATTCGGCTACATACAATGAAGCATAGACGACTTCTCGCAGTTTTATCGCATGTGCTTTAGTGAGAGATTCGATATAGAAGTCTCGGCTTGATTGTATATAACTGAACTTTCCTTTCATGTGTTATATACGTGTACTAAGTCGTGTTTGTGCCGGCAAGTGTAGAGATTATCAACAGCAACAACAAAACAGAGAGAAGAGGTCTGCAAAAACTTCAACAGAATGTTTTATAAATGTATTCTAACAATGTTTTAATAAACAACATAGTTTCACTTCTACTCCAAAATTACTGTTTAAAAAAACATAGATGAAAATTGAAAAATAAAATAATAACTAAAAGCAACAGATTCAGCCAGTTTTTTAGAACTGGTACTAAACTGTTGGTCCAGCATACATTGGACAGCCGCCTACCGTAACTTATACGATTTGGCCCTTTCATCTTTCAGGGGTCCCATATTGGTTAACTGGCAGTCTTAGAAGGGTAAAATGGTTTGTCTCCAGAGATTACGAAAATTTTAAATATTGTAAAAAAAATTCCAAAAATATTTTATTGATTTTTCAATTACCTTTGACGTTTTCTTGCGTTTTGTTATTTGGATTTCGACATAGTTTTCGTTGCCTACATTCAGCTAGAAAAAATTATTATTTTAGCCTTCACTCTCGAAAAAGGTTTACGATTTCATCATAATTTCCGTTTTCTTCCTCGTTCATCTTAAAGTGATAACAAAAGAACTTACGGGCGTCAACGTTTGACCTTGCTGTTTGAGGCCACTCATCCTTAGCAAACAGAATCTAATACATTTTGAACATTGGTCATGAATCAAAAAAAAAAAAAGGAAATGTCGTAGGAAACCTCACGATCACCTAGAGAGGTCGCGTCGTATTGGTAAACCAGAAATAACCTGGAAGACAACAGGATTAGCAGAATCAGATTCATAATAGCCCTATTCACGATATGGTGCAAATGGTCTTGCATCATTGCAAATGGAAATTTTTATTGCATATCACATATATTTGTTGTTGTGATAACAGAAATATTTTGCATATGCAACGATGCAAGACCATTTACACCATATCGTCAATAGGGCTGATATACATGTCAGAAACGAGTAGTTGTGAGTTTATGATCCGTACAACTGTCAACGCAAATGCTTCTATTTGAACAGAATCTTTCCATCATATTATTTTTCTGCTCTTTCAGTTCGGAACAGTTGCGAAATTTTTGCGTCTTTGAAACGTGGTCATTGTGGTTTGGAATACATTTTTATTTGCCAAGTAATTTTCAAACGATAAATGAAAGTTTTTCGTCAAAACCGAAGGCCTTTGAAAACAACTTTTGTGCAATACCTTTGCAATGTTATTTTCAACGCTGAACGAACTTTAATTTTTAATAAAATCCTTTTCATGTAAAATTGCAATAAGACTGCTCGACGCATCTTCAAGTTATTGCTCGACCCTCTGTTAGACCTTCCTGAAACCGTAATTATGAGTCTAAAAAAAGCAAAATCTCTTTATTTAATTATTCTCAAAAATTTCAGGCCTTCCAATAGTTTAGGGGTCAGTGGAATCTGAGATAACTTTCTGACACGTAGATTAAAGCTAGTACGATAGTATTGCATATATGCAAGTGAGGCTTTATTGCAATTTGGAGAAGTTCCTTGCCTGATATTACAGTTATTTCTTTATCACAGGGCCGGTAAGGGTTTCATTAGCCATCGTCCCCCTCCCCCATGGTTACGCCATTGTTGCTATTAAATTTAGTTACGGCGAAAATTATTGAACATGAATAAATTTTATTATTGAATTAATCAACGAATCACGAATTTACCTACAACATATTGACCAATTTAATAAAGGGTTATTGCTGTAATGGATGTAATATAAAAAAAAATTCATTTAATTTTTTTACGACAACAAACAAACTTTTTATTTGGCCTTTAAAATAAAATAAGGTAAATAAATAATAAAAAAAAAACTATAAAAAACACGCATTTATTAAATACAGTGATTACAATTTGTATAAAAAATATTTAGCACAATTTTATTTAATATTAATAATAATGGTTTTTATGTATATTATTTTTTTATAGCATTTTTTTCTTTCAATTTGCATTAAATTAATAACTAAAAATAAATTAAGCTTAAATATACAAAAATAAATAAATATATAAATAAATAAATAAATAAATAATTTAATGCTAATAAAATAAGGAAGAGCTTATGAAATGAAAGAGAAACGGACGCCTCAAGAATACGGAAACAAATGGCAAGAAATAGATGAAGACCATAGCGAACAGAGAACAGGAAGTAAAGGAGAGATAATTGAAAACTAACGGTACATAATAATGAACTCAGACAATGAACGCCAGAGAGACGCATAGCCAAAGCAAATTGTAAGTGTAGCAAACAACAGCAAGAAGCAAATTGAAGTTCAATTAAGTTCAAAAGCGCATAGAGAAAAATAAATTGAAAAAAGGAAAGATAACAGTAACAGTAAATGCAGAAAGAGAATAGAAAAGTGAGGAAAAATAAATTATGAGTAACAAAATGCAATTGTGAATTGAACTGTAAATGATTAATGAATAATAAATTAGAACATTATTGTGAGTACAGCAGATCGACAGACAGAAGAATTTAAGAGAGAAACCAAGAAGAAGAATCAGTAATAGCAGCAGCAATAGCATTCAGAGAAGAAATTCTAATTACAAAATGAAAATATTAATAAATGAAATCTAACGTATAACTCTGCACTTAAGCAAGAAGAAATAAAATCATCTATAAGATGATTTACATTTTTCCTCTCCTTCTTCTTCTCCTTCTCTTCTTGTACATAACTTCTTCTTGTTCATCTTCATCATCAACATAATCAACATTTTTTCAAGAAAATAATCATATCATATAATCTTGTAAATTATATTTATGTTTGGTGTGTGGCATGTGGCGTTTATGACTTTTGCACTTGTTGTTGCTGCTGCTGCTGCTGTAACGGTAATGGTTGTTGTTGTTGCTGTCGTTGCAGCTGCTTTTGCTGCTGTTGCAGTTGTCCGCCAACTATTTGCTGCTGCTTGCTACCATAACTTCGATACGCCAAATCATTTGCCGCCGCCTCATTTAATGAACGTCTATCCCATCCACCACCACCTCCACCACCACCCGATGACCATCCACCACCACCACCGCCTCCACCACCTGATGACCAACCAGAACTACCGTTGCCGCCGCCGCCGCCACCACGTCCTGACATCAGTTTCTTCAGACCCATGATACCCGCCAGTAACAAGGCTATCTTCGATATGATCAACGCTTTGCCCGCGAGCATGTACAGCATACCCATTGCAATTGGTAACATGCCCATCATTTTCATAGCCATACCCATCATCATCATGCCCATCATTTTCTTCATTTTGCCACGACCTATAATGAGATAAATTAGAAAATAGTTGATGTTTTAGTATTTTTATTAATTTTTTTTTTGGTATATAATTTAAATATATTTAATTTAGCTTTTTTAAAAAAATTTCTTAGTTTTGGTTTAAATCAGTGATTGTTAAACGTGCAATTAAATGCACAAATAGGTTATAGCGTATACGATTAGCGTCCTTGAAAAAGATCTTCAATTGACGCTGCCATTTATTTCTCTATATATTTCAGAGCAAAAGCTTTTTGAATGCTAATACATATACATTTTATCAATGGTGTACATTTTGTCTATGGTGTAGACTGGCCGTCACTGTTTTAAATACACACAAACAGAGTAAGAGAAAGATAGAAAAGGGAAAAGGATAGAGAGTTTATGCCTGGTTTTCACTATGTGAAATTTAATCAAATTTGCCAGCATGTTGGTAAATTTCATATAGGAAATTCGCTCTTTCTCTCCCTTTGACAGGGAATATAACACAGTGGAAACCAAGCATAATGCTTGCCATATACCCAGTCAAAGAGAGAAAAAGAGAGGATTTCCTGTATGAAATTTGTGTATGAGCAGAAATAATGTTGTCATTATTGATAGTTTCGACTTGTTGACACATTTTTAGATGGCTTGAATGTTAGCACTATCGATAATTTTTTTGTCTCTATAAGTAAATAGACGAATGTTTTAGGCAGTCAGTGGTATCGGATAAGAGATTTGGGTGGAATGATGATTATAGAATAATACAATAACTAAATCAAAATCCGGACCAAAATTCTAATCATTAAACAGGCCAAAACCAAGCTACAACTCAGGACAAAATTGAGACCAAAAATCAGACCGAAATTTAAATTGAAATTCAGTACAAATTTCAGACCAAAAAACTGACCGAAATATAGATTGAAATTCAGCCCAAAATTCAGATTATATAAATACCTAAAATTGGACCGAAATTCAGATAAATTCAGGATTTTCGAACCAAAAATCAAAGTTGAGATTAAAATTCATTCAAAAAAATAATATCAAAAATCAGACTAAAATTGAAATCAAAATTAAGATAAATTTTGAACCGGAAAACAGACCGAAATTCAAGTCTAAATTCAAAACAAATAGACCAAAAATCACACCAAAATTCAGACGAAAGTTCAGACCAAAATCAGACTGAAATTTAGTTCGAAGCTTACACCAAAATTAAGACCTAAAATTGGACTGGTATTCAAACAAAGTTTGGAAAAAATTTACGACAAACTGTTAGAGATCAAAATTCGGTTAAAAATCCTATCCAAATTAAAACCAAAAATCAGACCGAAATTAAAATTTTAGAAAGAAGTTTCGACTAAAAATCGGACCGAAACTCAAATCAGAATTCAGAACTAGTTAGACCAAATTTCAAACCCTATTTAAACCAAAACTGGAACCGGAAATTTTACCAAATTCAAATCAAAAGGCAGATTACATTTTAGACCAATTTCAGACCGAAATTCAAATCAAAATTCAAAGTAAATAGACTAAAAATCACACCCAAATTTAGACCAAAATTTAAATTGAAAGTTTGCAAAATCTAGACAAAAATTCAGGCCAGAGCTTAACTCATAATTCAGAACCCATTTTAAATCAAAAACCTTACCGTAATTCTGATTAAAATTCAGACCAATAACAATGCCCTGCATAGGTTTTTCGAATAAGATGGTTCCAAGTGAGTCCGAATGAACTTCACGTCACGTTTTCGGGAAAAAAAAGGGATTGAAACCCCTAAAAATAGCGTTTTTGGCCATTTTAGAAAAATTGTAGAGATTGTAGAACCGTGACGTGCTATAAACTTTGCTAATATCAGAAGTTAAAGGCTGAACCATGCCCTTTCAAATGACCCCTAAGTATTTTTACATGTACTTTTAGAGAAGGGGGGGAGGGGGGGGGGGGGGGGTGTTTATGTTTATCAATTAATACCGATTAATACACTAAAATTTGTACCAACCTCTATACAAAAATTTATACCAAAAGCAGACCAAAATTAAGATCAAAAGTCAAATCAAAATGGGACCTGAAATACGACTAAAAACCAGACCATTAAAGCAGATATAAACTTCGAATTCTTGTTGCGGTACTTAAAGAGTCAAAAAGTAGACTGAATTATTAAACACAGTGCAGCATCAAATCACACTATGTTCCTCCATTCGCAACGTAACATATAAATTTCAGTTTCCGGTTTTCTTTGCAGTTTCTGAGACGAAATAAATACACATACATACATTTATGTACAAAACTGAATCAATAAGGAAAAATTGCAACTTACATCAGTAGCAAATGAAAAGAAAATATTTCATATTGTATACAATATTTAAAGAAAGTGCAATCAAGCTGTAATAGTAAACAATAATGCCATTTATTACAAAAAAAAATTCAAAACTATTTGAAAAACTAGCGCCATTTTCAATAAAAATTACTTTTCATTTATTCATATATTTACAAAAAAACAGTAGCAGCACAAAATAATTAAATAAAAGTGACAATAACAAATAACGACAATAACAACAACTACAACTCGCAATAAAGAAAAATAAAAAAATATTGGAAAGTATTTATCAGTCAATATAGTTTTTCACTATATGTGCTATTAGTGACATTCATTTAAGTCAAATTCATGCACATTTGTAGATCGTTTTGGCCATAATCTCAACTCAACTCACCTGGAGCCAACAACCATCGATTAATGGTAATAAAAATATTTAACTTATCGCGAGTCTCGCGTGTTTAACTGGATTTGCAGCAATCGATTTTATTTTTTTTTTTTTTTCTGTTTAATATTTTTCATATCTGTGTTTTGTTTTTGCGAGCAAGTTCAATACGCTTTTGTAAAATGTTTTCTTTTTGTGTGGTATTGGTGTAATTATTTAAGCAATCAATTTATAAGGTATTTATGATGTTTAAAAGCCATAAACTAAGACATTGAGTTTTCTGTGTTTTCTTTTTTTTAGATCACACCACTTAATGGTGAAAATTTAAGCTGAGATGGCATTGAATATTGTGCGATATTTATGTACACCAAGAGAGTTAATAACGGAGTATGATATCTTCCAAATGGGGTTGTAGCCAGGGCTGCCAACTCAAATTTTCAAATTCCCTAAATTAAAGCAAAATATTCCCCCGATTTTTTTTCATATTTCACGACCCACAACAAATAGTTCCCCATACAATCCCCATACTTAATAAACTTGTTATTAAATTTTGAACAAAAGATGAAATATATTTCGATACCTCAGTTCCAAAGTGTAACAAGTCAAAAATAAGTACTTACGAGATAATTAGAAATTTAAATGGCTAGTGATACTTTTATCAATATATTTTTTAATCGTAATATTATAAAATATAGGGTGTAACAACTGAAGTACATTGAGTTATCCATGTTATTCTTTGGAAATGGTGCGTAATCGTTCCGAGAATAGTTTCTCTTATCTCAAATTCATCAAATTTCGGATTTGTTACACTTTGGAATTGAATTGTATCGATTTCTAGGTTTAAAAATATTCAGAACTGTGTTGCGTTTAACAAATTCATAAAAGTGCCAAAATTTGGGACAAAATGTACTTTTCAATACCAAAATGTACCTCACAAAAACTGTATTGCATGTATAACTATATATCGCTGCCTTTATTTTCTTAAAGACCTAAAAACTCTTTTCCTAAATCGAGTTTCTGATGCATTGGGATTAAACGTTTCCACCTGCTTCTAGAACAAAAATATTTTTAGACATTCAACCCGTCTACGTCTCTGTTCTTTTAGTTAATATAACAAATTTTGAAATAAATACTCGGTATATTAAAGTTTAGAAATGTTTTTTACTCCTAAAAAATTTTTAAAAATGTGTGTTAGAAGAGACTTAAGGTAATAATCGATATACTTTCATATGTGTGACGGTACCAGAGATCTACAATGAGTACTGTCAAACTGAATATATTCAACTCATGATCCCAAAATTCGACTATCCATATCCATCCATATTTATTGAAATGCTGTCGAACCTCATATCCACCCTTAAGTTTAAGGTTCGCATCGTACTCATATTTAACAACATGTATGACGTTGTATACTTCGACTCTCCTTCACTCAATGTGTAAAGGCAATGCAAAATAAGTATGATTTGAATGCGAACAAAAACATTATGCGGGTGTGTGTCGCTCTCTTGTGTTAGCATGGTACTTTCTTTTTTCTCGACGTAGACAAGAATGATGCCTACATTACATATATAAATATTTTTGAATCCAGTTGAATCATTCATATGATCCTAAGCATTTTCCTAATATTTTAAATCAAACTGCGGTTATTTATGGATCAAACAGATTAGGGATGGTATGAGTTTGATGTCGCCGTCGGATTCATTTTTATTGCAACTTGTACTTATGCATAAGCGTTGTTGTACATGTGGGCACATCAGAATAGTAGCGTTATAATGATTTCAACGCATTTATATTCAAATATTTATGGGTGCCTATGGATAGCGAAAAAGCGACTCATTGCTGATCTCTGGACAGTACACAACCAAAAACGTACTTTCGTACCATAATTTTGAAACCAGAGCTGGGCGGTTTCGATTACTTTTGTAATCTATTACACATAAAGTACCATTACTTGTAATCGTACTCAAAAATTTTTGAGTACGATAACTGTAATCGTACTTAATTTTTTTTTTGAGTTTAATTACAGTAATCGTACTCAAAATTTGTTAAGTACGATTACTTTTTCGTATTTTGAGTACAATTACTCATACGCATGTAATACCTACATATTTAAACGTAAATAATTAAGTTGCTTTTGAGACAAATGTTACTAGGTTGACGTGTCAATAACAATTACCAAATATAAAAGCAATTCATCAAAAAATCATTCGTTTTTTTATAAGTAAGTTATAAATTAATTTCCGTTCTTTAATTTAATTAATTTGTTACTAGTACTAATCCTTACACAGTTAATAGTTAACTTTGCAAACTACAAAATTGTGGATATTCTGCATTTTCAATTTCATTAAAAAAAAATTGGTTATAAATGATGTCGTCTACTGATGAGCTGGACTGGTCTTCGGATGATTCTATGAGAGACGCAATTTATGTGTTTCCTTCAACATTAACCAACACAAAACGGAAGTGTGAAGCTTCAGTGGGTGCTGATAAAAGATTGAAACTTCATGCAAAGTTTATCTTTAAATTTTTTAAGGATGTTGAGTTTGTAAGTTTTATATTGAAATCCCATTATTTTCTCTATTTTCATTATTTTTTTATATCTCCATGCAAATTTATATGCAATCGAAATAAATATTGTTCCTGAATTTCAACATATTCATACTTATGTTACCTTAAAATTTATATTTTCAAACATTTTATGAACAAATTACAAGTATTTAATACAAAATTTTTTGTAATCATAAACCAAAACGAGCATTGTAATCGTACTCAAAAAAGTTTTGAGTACAAGTACATGAAGGAATCGTACTCAAAAAGTAATCGTACTTCTACACGCCCAGCTCTGTTTGAAACTGTACCCCGATAGGTACAATTGTACCCTCAATCGCAATACTGATTCAGAAGTGATTCATGAGTTCAATAAAATAAGAGACATAACTTTTTATATACTTTTTTTTATTTATTTATTTATTTATTTATTTTTTTTTTTTTTTTAAACTTCAATATATGTTCTTCATGTGGGTGGTTCTTATATGGGTGTTTCAATAAATTTTACGTAGGATACAAATCAATTGGCTGTAAATCAGAAAAAATAGGGTACCAATTTTTTAAAAATAATATTTCATCTCCTAAGTCTCCCTGCTCAATGCTCTATTAAGTCATTGGAATAAAGTCTCATTACCTAAGTATAATGTTACATACTTAAACTTCTGGTGTAAATCTAAAATAATATTTCCAGTTTTTCTGAAATTAGTTCAAATTTAATAAATAGTAATAATATGTATGGAGCGATAATTTTATAAACTTGTTGCCTATCAAGTCTACTTAGTTTTTTTTTATTTTTACCAAGCCAAGAATTGCATTAAGCCCAGACAATTTTAGAAATTTTAAAGCCTATAAAAGAATACTAGCCTCGTAATGAGTTACAAGCAACACTTATTTACATACAAAGTAATTTTCTTCATCACAAATGAACTATTTAAAGTTTAAATGTTCATTACAAAGTCAGTTCACAAAATGCCATGCCTGACCTAATCAAAAAAAGAAAAAAAAAAAATACGCGTCCCATAACATATGACAATAATGCATGCCATAAACAAATAAATATAAAAAGTATTGCAAAAGCTTTTTGGGTCATTTCTCAGAGTTACGATGACTTCTTTCTTTTTAATAATTTTGATTACATTTCTTTTCTTTTTTTGTTGTTTTTGCTTTTGAGTTTTAAATTGTGCTAATAAAAACCACAAGAAATCTAGAGCGTCATAGTTTATTTATACTATAAAATATGTATATATGTATAAATATATGTGTGTTTGCAATAACTATGTGTGTATGTATCTAAAGTAAAGAAAATTTAATTAAAAAAGTTCCAGTAGGCATCTTCCCATACATCATTTTTAAAATTCTTCACTACGTACCCAGTAGAGAAATTCATGATCAGAGGTTTGATTGTTCCAGCTACACTGAAGAGCAAAAGTGTAACAAAAATTAGCTACAGGAATTATGTTTGGGATAAATTGCTTTCAAAAATTAATTTTTTGGCAAACCAATGTTTATGTATTGTTTTATATGAGATAAGTAAAAAAAAAGCTGTGCAATTTCTTGACCGGAAACAAATGGACAAGTTCTAAATGATTCGCAACTCTATTGTTGCAGTTTTACATTCATAGTATACATGAGACAACTTAATAAATAAAGTCATGGAACTGCAGCCAGTTTTTTATGTAATATTTGTACAAAATAGTTATGTGTAGTTTAGGGTACAAATTTGAATAACGGGCCCTCTAAACGTGAAATTGGGATAAACCTATTGGGGTATAACATCGCGTAGAGACGAACAGCCAACGCGAAGTTAAGCGCATTGAATACTTCTGGTATCCGGAATGCAAATTCTCTCCATTAATATCTTTGGATATTGCAAACGCGAAACTGATTTCGCATGGGGAGGATAATAACTTCACTCAACGGATCATGAAATTTATAACTGACCGCTCACAACCTCTGTTAATTAACCCCCTAGTTATGGGTGGGATAACTACTGTTGTACAGTTACATTTTCAACGTGCCGAAAGAAATGTCAAGTGTCTCGGATTTCTAAAGCGATATAAGAAATAATACACTCCGGGTGATCTCCTCATGACTTTTACCAGTAATATACGTTCTAAAATGGAGCACCTATAATTCACATTCATGGGCAAAATCTTGAAAACAGTTCACAATTTTTATATACATATTTATAGATGTACATAATATATATTTTTTTACTGGTGGTCGGCAATATATTTTAATAGGTATATTTTTGGAAAAGTAATTTATTAACATTTTTATTTGTTTACTGCTAAGTAAAGCCCCTCGCTTTCTAGCTTTCACAAAAATTGTTTACCTAACTATAGATAATTCTATAGATCTGTGGCCTAAAACTTTGATAATGCAATATTTCTGAGGAAAACAAAGTTCTCTTAAACCAGAATCAAAGACTTGATGTGGCAAATAACATTTATTTTTTAAGAATTGAATTAACTTTTCAAAATAAACAACTAATTATTATTTAATTTTGAATTGTTGGTCAACTTGGTGGACTATTACCAGCGTACTCATTTCCGGGGGATCCCGGGTTCCAGTTTTGGGTAGAGGCTCTTACCTATCCACCTTTTCTAATCTACTCTATGTTACCGTGGCTTAAAAAAAGGACTCTGAAAAGAAATATTTAAAAGCCGCACTTTTGTACCTATGGAAAAAAAGACTTTCCTCAGTTCCGCACTAAAATTTGTGATCAGATTTGTGATTTTTAAAAAAATAAACTTCTATTAAACCCGAATCAAATACTTAAAATTTAAATCAATATAATATGAACTTAAGTACAATACCACGGCGATTCTAGGCAATTTCTATAACTTTTGTGTTTCCAGAACAAAATTTCTCAATGGGTTAACCCTTCCCTGCCCATGCTGTCATATATGGTCCCACCTCTTTAGGGGGTAATAGTAGCGCCATTTTACGTTCAACAAGCAAAAAATATAGGTTCCGTAGATTATAGCTTTCTTTATCGATGAGCATATATAACGATATTAGAAAATGCGAGCTGTCGAAAGTTATTGCTATTTTTATGTGAAAAATACGTTTTTCGGACACAAGTAAAGTTTTTGATTTTCAAACAGCAAAAAATTTCGCTTATTTCAACATAAAAAAACTTTACTGTGTTACTAAAGTTGTGCTGATTGGTAAGTGAGTACTTCGAAATAGTATTTAAAAAAAATATTATCAAATTTTTTTTTCCAACAGTTGGGACCATATATGTTTCCTTAGGCAGTGTTTTGTGAACTTTGGTGCATTTTCCAGTTTTTACTACAAATTCGGAATGGAGCGACTAATGAACGATGGAGAATGGAAAAAATATGTGAATGATTATGCCTGGTGTAAAAGTGAAGATAATGAAGGTTTTTGGAAAATTATTTTTACAGCTCGAGGTGGTCCTTTGGAAGGGGCATTAAAAGCAAAACGATCCAGGCCATTCCACCAGCAGACATTAAACTGGATAACATAGGGCACCTCTCGAAAATTAAGCCAGCCTCTGAGGGACGATTCAAATCCAAAGTTCCTGGTTGTGGTAAACGTACTATAACACTTTAAACTAAATGTGATGTTCAATTATGCTATAAAGCCGAATGAAATTGTTTCTACACAGTTCACACAGAATAATTGGTATAAATTTTAATTTTTGGTTATTTTTCTTAAAGGGATTTTTTTAAAAAAAAAGTCATACATTTATATTTTACTTGATCCCGCCCAACGAACCATATATGGTCAAGGTAATTTCAGATTTCAACGCTTCTAATTAAGGTATTGAAAAAGTCATAGAACCAAGGTTCCTCCGAATGAAGAATGTTATACCTAAATATTTTTTCAAATTTGATTTGTTGGGCAGGAAAGGGTTAGGGGAGAATTTCAAATGGAAGTGGTTCATTCGAAGTTGTTTCAACAATCAGAAATCAGAAATTTTTATTTATATATAATATATATAAATAGCTCTTCATAATTGGTAAAAAAAAGCGTATTTTCTCCAACCAAATTTACCGAAGATTATGATTAGTTACGCCTAACTTACTCTGTAGTCGCACTGAATTATTATGTCAATTACCACTTTTCCTACTGGGTATATAATGAAAATGCGATAAAATATTTTATCTCAAAGCTTCACATTAACTACAATTGAATTAAGAAATTCTATTCATATTAAAAACATAAATAAACTTAATTTAATTTTTGCTTAGTTTAAATCAGGCAACTAAACTTTCTTTAATAATAATTATATTATAATTGGCACAATTAATTATGACAAAATGTGCAACGTAACAAAACGATGCAACACATTTTTGATGGTTTTGAATACATACACTTCAAGAAAATAACAATGAAATATATTTTATTTTCAAATCAATACAATAATTTTTGCTAATCAATAGGAAACTCAACTCAGCACTATTCTCGTACTAATCAATAAATGTGATCAATAGTATACATTCACTCATTCAATAGTTTGACGATTTAATAAATAGTTTATAGCACACATCCTTTTCTCAGTGTACGATACAATTACGCTATTGCCTTTGCTACTAGCTCTTATTTGTGCATTGACATCTTTCCATACGTAAAATGCCGCCATAATTATGTGTGTGTGTGTGTTTCTTTTTGTATAAATAACAACAACATAGTAGCAATGATGATGATGATACTAATATTAGCTATAATTATCTTGTATCTTCATTCATAATGATGTATGTTATTTAAGAATTTTTTGCTCTTTATATCGTTGGTGTTGTTGTGGCGGCAGAAAACGCTGGCATACACACATATAAGATGTGGTTATCACACATGAAAATGCTTTAAATGTTACGGCTTTATTCCTGTTACGTGCATTCGCGTTCTATTTATAATATCACACGCAATGAAAATTGTTAGTAATACTATGCAAGGAAAGAGCGAAACCAAACACAGTAAATAAACTAAAAAAAAAAAAAAGCAAATAAACCAAAACTTTAACAGTTTTATAAATTACTTAACCCTCACAAGCCAACGATTTGAGCTCATCAAATATTTTTATATGTGACACATATTTGTAATAGAAGTGGTCTAAAGTGAAAGGGCAATTATTACATAAAAATACAGATAACCCATAATAAAATGCCCTTATGTATGGAAAATGCCAAAATAATAAAATTTAAAAATGAGCGAATTAAATAAATGATTGTTTGACTGAGCAAAAAGTGGGCGGAATCGCACCATTGGACAATCCACCTACTTATTATAAGCATTTGTTTCTCAGCACTGGAGGTTAGAGCTGAGGGTTTATTTTAATTCAAACATTTTTGAGTGCAGAAATTTTTCTTTGCAAATTAAAAAATGTTAAACGATCAAACAAAGAGAACAAAGTTCCAAGATTTTGACGAATTTTATAATACTGAAATTAAAAAGACTCTAATTTGGATATTTTTTTTTTCTAAAAATTCAGTGAAATTTTGATTCAAATTGGGAAGCTCTATCACTACTCAATTTCAAGCTTTTATGTGATTCTCAAATGAACATTATTTGATTTTGAAATTGAAGAAAGTCCTCAGATTCCATTCATGTATATGCTATATTTTGTTTTTCTTGAGTGTAACAAGAAAAAAAAACCCGTAGTATGTTGCCTTTTTCCTTAATGATGGCGCTGAAGTGTGAAAATAAATTTTTGAATAGCATTGCAAGTGAATTATGATGTGTGAAAAATGAGAATGAGTGTAATTAGAAAATTGTTCGTGTCTTTTGATTTTTTATTATTATTATGCCTTGGGTTTACTGGTTTGGTTTTCTTTTTTTATGGGCGTGGGTAATAAATATGTGCTATCTCAAAAATATTTCAAAGGAAATTGTAATTTTTTATATTAATTTCAAATAACAATTTCTAAGGAACTTTTCTGTTGTTTTTTCATTCACGTTTCTTATATGAGGTGACTAAAAGAAAAGTTCGCTAAGCTGGTGGTATTTCAATAGTTTTTGAAAAATACAAAGATGAAAGTCCATTTATAATAATTTTATGATATTTTGTGGAGATGAGAAAAAGTGCAACTACTGACAGGAAAAAATTGGATTTTTTATTCTCTACCGATTTCAACGCAAGCCACGAATGTCGAAATGCATAAGAAGTGCAGCATCCCTTGCGACTGTTTTCAAGTGGTTGCAAAGATTTTAAACCGAACATTTTTTTGTGGAGGGCGACCTGCATTAGGGCCGCTAGAAATCTTCGACCGACGTTACAAATGTGGACCATATGAAGGCTAAAATTGCCGAGCATCAACGTTTAAGTCAAGACTTGATAAATGCATAAAAGGCTGAAAAATTAACTGATAATAAACGCAGAAAATGCTGGGAAAATGCACTAAATTTATACAAGATTTCCCAAGTCAATACCATTTTACTTTACTAATTTTTCATTTAAAAAATCTGGCTACCCTATCTGGGCTCCAAGAAACAATACCAGACAAGCACGACCCAGAAACCAAAAAAACAGCCCAGAATTTTAAGCCCAAGAGCAAGACAAAAAATCTCAGTAACAAAAGTGATGATGTTAATTTACTTTACCACAAGGCCCCTCATTTTTTTAAATAGTCCAGTGGCTTCCAACCTTTTTTCGACCAAGCACCACTTTGATTGTTTTGTTATTAGCAGGGCCCATAATGTTAAAAAAAAGCACAATAAAAAAATTAATATATTACCGTGTTGTATATAAAACTATTTAAGAGCATAGTAGAAATTGCTGTCACAGCTATATTGTCTTTTTTATAACATTATTTTAAAGAGATTTTAATTCAACAGATTGACAACTCCTCGATATGTGGATTCCCGAAGACTACCGGTTGGGAACCACTGGTCTAGTCTTTTCCCATGCTCATATCAAAACTTAGTTTCAACCGTAACTTGATTCTCTAACTAAAGAGAAAACTAAACAATCGTACGCCAAATACTTTGACCCTTGACAAGCTTTCTAAGCTTAATTAATAATTTTTATTGTTAAATATGAATAGCAGAAACATCTGTTTGCTCGGAGCAAAATACTATGAAATAATTAAAATTTTTTTCTCCATATCCATTAGTCTTAACTACAGTCCAAGCGACTGATCGGCATCGAATTCGGCCAGTATCGGCCTAAAATAATGGGGTCGACATCGGTTCCGTATCGACCAAAAAGTGACCGATTATTTGGTCCAAGTTTTTAGTAAAACAAATTATTAAAAATAATAGTTAGTTATTTAACATAATTTTTTCATTTAAGCATAAATATGTAAATTAGATTCATCCATACAATAATTAATAAATTAAACCATTTCTATGATAGATGTATACATTGCTTTTTTCCTGCATTTATGGTACATACAGTATACCGTCAAACCATTAAAAACACCAAAGATTTCCTCTTATTTTGATTGTAAATGCAGTGAGTTTTAACAGTTTTAGAAAGACATTGCCAAACTTTTTTTCTGGAACTATTTTCTAGTGACAATTTGTGACCGATTAGTCAAGTAATAACGAGGATGATAAACCTTAACCCCCTTCTTTGTACCAAAAACCGAACCTATGTCTTTTGAAATATTATGGTACAAATAGGAGTTAACCTTGGCCGTTTCTAATTTTTTTTTGCTTGTACCATAAGTACATAAATGTCCCGAATATTCTATAGTTGACTTCTGTAGCTGTACAAAGGTCAGAGTCGGCTTAAAAATGAGACTCAAAAAATGTAGTTTCCTCTATGTTTTTCTTACCATGAGCCTCTCCTTCGAGAAGATGTTATTGTTTGAAAAGTTTGTTGGTTTTAATTCTATAAAGATAATAGAATGACAAAAGTTTTTGCTCCAATAACACATTGTGGAAAGATGAAATGGTACGAATAAAATAAGGGGGAAATTACGTTTTTTGAGTCGCCTCTTTACGGCTACGTAGATCCTTGGAGGCACACATATGAAGTGTGTTGAAAACGTGATTGTGTAGAAACATCTATGCACTTAAGGTGAAAATAAAAAAATAAAAAATTTGGAAATTTTGCTTTGAAAAAACTTTTTTTATTCAAAAACGAATCCTTAGATTTAAAAAAAAAAACGTTAACTAAATTTCAGCAGTAGACATAGACTTTTCCATTATTACTTGACAAATCGGTCCCAAATTGTCACCAGAAAACAGTTCTCGAAAAAAAAGTTTGGCAAAATCTTTTAAAAACTGTTAAAACTTTCTGTATTGACAAACAAAATTATAGAAAATTTGTGGTGTTTCTAATGGTTTGGCGGTATACTGTATCTACATATGTAAGTTACGTAGAAAATTAACTTTTGCTTTTTTGCCTTTTATTTATTAAAAGTTGGATTCCTTTTTGTTTACTTTAATATTGCATCGGCATAGGCTTCGCCGAAACCTTTTCCAATAGCCGATTATCAGTATTGATTCAGCCAAAAAAATCGTAATCGGTCGGACTCTAGTTTTTAGTATTAAAATTTAATCAATGGGAGAACAATCTATTGTACTAATAACTCTTAATTATCTATTTACTATTTAATATATTTCTTGAATGCAATTTTTATAACTTTTTTTTTCAAGTTTTTCCCTTTTCAAGATTGCAGAAAAAATACGGTTAAATAGGTTATTAGCCGAAGTACACCGTAAAATGCTAGGCATTTTTTTGTCATCCCCTGAATATGATCTAATTACGTAGAATCATATTTAATATACAATATAACAATATAAACCCTAACCCAATTTCCCTTCACTTTACATACACTTAATATCAGACACTTTTTTTTTAAGAATTCATTGCTTTCTTTCTTCTTACCTTCTTCTAATCCACGACCAATTTCATCGGATGTCAGCTTTGGAAAACTAACTTGCAATGAATGTCCGTTAAAGAAGTAGCTCAAACGTTCAATCAACATATTCGTTAATTTTGTATCACGATCATCGCTGGAACGTGATGATAACGATGCATCCAAATCATTTTCACTAACCATGGGACGTAATGGTGCAAGGCTGGCAGCGCCAGGCAATCGTATAACTTTAACGCCATCAGCAACGGTGATGGCATCAATATGCGAGATGCGATCAATGAAGGAAATAGTTTTCTTTTTAAGGCATGGCACAAAACCCAAATCGGCATGGGTGCATTCATCGTATATTTTTAATACGGTGCGCGTGCCGGCATTTTGATAACTTGAAGATTGCGATAATGATGATGTGGCAGACGGTGACTGCGACGATGTCAACGATGATGTTGATGGTAATGAGGATGATACTGGTGCTGATAATGGTAAGAAATTCACATTATTAAGATTTTCAGTGCCAGCACTGCAGACACTTAACAAGCTGCAGGATAATGCAAGTGTGAAATATAACAGCGATAGAGAATTTTTTAGTTTCTTATGATTGGATGTTTTTTTAAGCAACATGATGAACACTTTCGGTTAGCTTCTTTGACAATAAACACTTTAATTTTTTAGAACACAATTTATTTATAATTATGTATATTTTTGTATGGGTTTTTGAGAGTCACTAAAGCTGCAGTTTAGTATTTGAATTTGCACTTTATTATTTTATTTTTTTTAATTTTTTTGTTTGTTTTTTTTTTATAAATTTTAATCCACGTTTAATCCTTAGAGTTGCTTAAATTTGTTTTTTTCTTTTGTCAAAGAAGCTACACGATTAGTTTTATTCTTTAGTTAAATTTTTGTTGTTGTGTCTTCTGACAGTCCTCAAAACAAACTAATGCCAATGTTAAGCAAGCTTTATTCTTTTATAGATCTTCCATTCAACATTCATTCATTCAACAAAATAAACTTTTATTTTCCACATTTTTTTTTTTTTTTGGTTTGGTTTGCAGTTTCGTTCGCATTTTCTTTGCTACTTTTTACAGTCTTTCTTTATTTTTACGTACTAGTTACATTGGCTGTCGGCTTTTTCTTCTTCTTCTTCTTGTCGAACCAACCCAAACCAAAACCAACGAACTCAACTCCAGCTCCAAGTCACAACGAACATGTGAAATGTTGATAAGCGCAAATAAGTTGAAGCTCAAGCTTGTGCTTGGCAACATTATTACACAGTATATACAGTACAGTATGTACAAGCACAACAAAAAAAGCGACTATGGATTTTGGTAGTAAAATTGATAGTTATTGTAATTGTTGACTGTTTTTTACATTTTGTTTGTATTTTCTTGTATTTGTTGATGATCATTAGTTTGCGAAAACACTTTTGCTACTTTTTACTATTTTTGTTTACATGTGTGACTTATTTGAAATTGCAGTTTATTTGTTTGTTTGTTGGTAGTTTTTTTTTTTTAGTAATTCAAATACAAATTGTAGTAGGAGAATGAGGTTGGTCTCTGTCTGTCACTTGTATTTTAATACAAATGATTATTTGCTTTGTAGTTATTTTTGAGCTGAAAATTATCCAAAAAATTTTCTACAAAGCGCAATTAAAATAATTATATTAGGTATTTAGTTTAAAAGTATATAATCAGAAAACATTTATGTGGTTAAGTTTCATACTTCAAATACTATGCAAAGACTACTTTTTTCTCTGCCAGGTATATACCTATAAAAATAGATATATAAATTGCCTAGCTGAACACAAAGCTTTTAAGTAGAACCACTCCACGAAATAATCTTAATGGAAAATTCTACTTATCTCCACTCGAAGAATAATGGTGTCCATCAAGACAATAGCAGCTTAATCTAGAACAATTCGTGATATTATAGTACGGACTGCAATTTCACTCAATGTAAACTTGATTGCCAAAGTATAAGAGAATTTTTCTTGATAAAATTTTAACCCCAAATTGGTGGGGTTGTGGCAATTCTGTTGCTTAATTTTTCTTATAGGGAATATTTTTTTCGTAGAATTTTACCAATTTTTGTCAATTATTTCTTTGGTAGAGTTTAGTTATAGTAAAACAATGCACATTAAAAAAAAAAAATTGTAGGAGGGGCCAGTAGAGTCGGTTGTGTAGAGGTGAGATTTAATCAATATTTTACTATTGAAATTTATAGAGAAATCTTTAAAAATAATGAGAGTCATTTATTGCCGAATGACAAGACTGGAATATTTGTTGCTCAACCGTTTCTCCTACAGTAATTTTCTTGAGAATTATTGTCATCGGCAATATTTGCATACTTACTGCATAGGTTAGGCCGTAAATTTTTCAAACAATATATTATCTATAGGCATGCAAGTAGGGGAAGGTTTTCAGGGTTGGGCAAGTGTCTGGGTTGCGATTTGACAATGTTGTTATACGAGATCTGTTATTGAGCGTGCGCGGCAAAGCTTCTCTTTGAGAGAGTAAACTTTAAATGTCCATTTGATTTCTTTAAGGTAAAGCGGTACATGTGTTCCCTGCACAATGTTTCAAAATGTTTAAAAAAGTATTTTCCGTGAGTCAATTTTCGTGACAAAAAGTGGAGAAAAGCCATGGCATCTTCAAGGTAAGTTATGTGTGTGTGTTGTCTGATTAGTGCACTTTGAAATGCCAAAAGAAAAAATTCAATTCTACAACGTGCTTGATTATGTCGTGTTGTGATGGTGGAATAGGGTTGAGCACTTTTTGTTCTCAGAGCTGAGCAGCCATAGTTTGATGCGTAGAAGCGTATTTTAAGTGGTGGCATTATTTTTTCGTGCAGAAGAGTGTGAATTACGTAAAATTTCATTGTCTGAAGAGCATTTCAATCGACTTCTTTTTTTTTATTTTATCTGTAAATCTCGATATGTTCGAACTACTGATCGTGGAAATTTTTATGTGAAAAATATTTTTCGGGCAATCGGAGCAATTATTTTGAAGACCTACTCAGTGGCTGACGCAGCAAAGGTTTTCAAAATTCCGCGAAGCACAGGATTTGAATGAATTTAATGATGATTATCAAAGGATATACGCAAAACTGCATGTGCTGTTAGTTAAGTAAGTCATTTATGATAAAATATGGTATTCAATTGACTAATTATGTCTTTTTATCAATAAGAACAATGGCAAAATTCAATAAATTTGGCTTTTTATTTCATTAAATTTTGTATTCCAGGTAATTTTTTAACATTTCTGTACATTTTTCATCGATTTTTAATGGGTGTTAAACCCTGACAGCAATTGCCCAACTCTTATAACTTTTTTGTTTGTTTTTAAAATGCCCATAACTTTTACATTTTCCATCCAATCGATTTTCAATGTTTCGCGCTTTTAATATGCAATAATACGCGCTTATATGCAATAATAAATGATTCGAATTCTAACTGAAGTTATAAACCAAAAACGAACCCTTGGCCAACCCTGGCAACCTTCCCTTACTCGAAAATTTATAATTTTTAACTATACACACATACATACTTACTAAATAATTGTTAATTTTCTTTTAACATAAAATTTAGTATATTGCTAAATACTAAAATTGTGAAGCCAATAACAACCTATGCAAATCTTTTTCTTTTCAAAAACTGCATTTTATAACCAAAAATTTAATGAAATTCTCAAATATTTATTTTTACTTTAATAAATATGCAAATGCAGATTGAAAATATGAAATATTTTTTACACTAGTGATTAAAATACTATATCTGGTCCTGTTTAAATTTACAAAACCTTTCTCAGAATTGGACGAAATCCTGCCAGTGTTATATAATGTTGGGAAGAAGCGGGATATGAAAATAACGAATTTGGAAAACAAAGTTTACTATGTCATGGGTGTTTCAAGTTATTCGCCATCCATTTTGATAGAAAACAAATCTCAGAACACTTTTGACCCTCAAAGTTGTCAAAGGAATAGACCTGAGCTTTATTTTGACCAAAAAAAGAAGGTTAACCCTTCTGTTACGTTAAGGTCATCTCGTGACCTTTTCTTGCTTGATTTGCCAATATTTCCTAAAATAAACATAATTTTGAGATTTCCCTTTGTGAATTCCTGCATCGTGGGAAAACTCTCCGAAAAAGAATAAAAAGAAGCGTTTTGATTTATTAAGTAAGTGGCAATATCAAAACTTACGTGTGTGTACCATAAGGTCATTCAGTTACCGTTACCTCTTTTATACGTCAAATGTGTAGTTCCCGCCTTTTTTTGGTTTTGCGTAAATAATAATTTAACTATAGCTTTTTATAAAATGCAAAGATAACTAGTTTCAGTAAGTATTTTAAATTGGTTATTAGACTTTTTTCGCTTGAGATTCGCGTACTAACTGTATTTTATCGCAGCGGCTACATCCTTTGAAATAAAGCCAAAAGAAGACAGGGATATTAATGAGTGTAGTGACGTTTGGGTTCTAAAACTATTTAGTGGAAAAGTTTGCGGTCAACGAATTTTCTGACGACTATATAAAGAGTGGTGACGAGGAAAGTGTTGTTGGAACACTACACTATCGGAAAATTATAGCAGCATGCCCATGTACATTAGTACATGGATAAAGATATTGAGTGATCAACGGAACCGACTGGGCCGACCCATTAATGCTAAGGCCAGGGTAGAAAACATAATTCAAGGACGTCCTGGAGTTACTACATATATGAGTTATTCGATCTATGCTTCACAGCGCACATGAAAAAAATGTTGATACAATCAAATTGATGGAATAAAATTGCCTAAGTTTTATGGATAGAAATCAACCCTCTGGAACGCGTCAAACATATTAAATCGAAAATCTGGGTTAAGACCTTCTTCAGGGAGTGATTCAGCATAGAAAATGTTAGCCTCGAACTCAATTGTCGGCATATAATGTGAAAAATATTCGGGCAGAAAGACAAAAGCCTAGCACTTCGGCAGGCGATGCTCTGAAGAAGAGAAAAGCTAATCAACTTGCGCAGTTTACTCAGCTGGATTTGCCGTAAAACTGCACTATTTGCAAAAAATCTGCGTGTCCAAATTGCCTTGAGCTCACATAGTAAATATATACCTATATATAAGTATGTAAACAGTATTAAACTTATTAATAATCAGTACAACTAATATATATTAAAATTTTAATCCCAAATTATGAGTTTTCATACGATATGCATACAAAACACTGGCCAGGTCATTCCGTGACCTTAATATCACAAGTGTGATTTTTCCTTAATGTAACAGAAGGGTTAAATCTGTTTTTGATTTTGAAAAAAAAAATTAAATTTTTTTTTTTTCAGATCTAATAATCTTCTTTTCGAAAAATTTAATAAAAATCTCTTGAAAAGGTGTTGGACAAAATTTTCTAAATAAAATAGATGATTAGTCTGAAACAATGGCTCTTTCACCAAAATGTCAAAATTCTGCCCCCTCTAACTCGGCAAGTTTTTGATCGATGCCACTCCAATTTGGTGTGGTAACTACTACTCAATTGGACTAAACTGTGTGTAATATTGAGCCCGATCGATTTTAAAAGTGGATTCACTTTAGATGAAATCCCCCATAATATTCTAAACTGCATGAGAGATACAGAAATTACAAGCAAGAGAAACACAAAGCAAAATTGAATAAATTTTCATTTTATTATAAATAATATTTTTTTTATTAACTTTAGCCTTTATAGCCATTGTCTTCTTCTTTCTTTCCATCATGTATAATAACCACAACAGAAAACAACACTCTGATTTGCTGACTACAGTAAAACAAAAAACTATCAGATTTTGTGCTCAATTTAAACACATACAAGAAGTTGTTGAATATTTTTTAAATTACAACTTTTTTTTAATGTTTTCTTTATTAATTTTATTACAGAAAAATAGCAATAATATTGTAATTATTATTGCCTACATTAATTTTTCTTAACCTTTCTATGCCACTTTGAGTTACAGTCAACGTCCGAAACCGTGAACTAATAAAAACCAAGGGTGTTCGCGTTTAAGAGATTGTTCACGTTTGCGATTGTTGAAAAAAATAACAGAAACTTTATGATCTTACCATAGAATGATCTCACCTTAAATATTACCTTTTCTCTTAAGTTCATTTAGTAAAAATATCTAGAGGATTCTCGAAACTATTAAAATCTAAAATCTCATTTTAGAGTTTTCAAACTTTAACGTTTTAGAATAGTTAATGGAAGAAAAAATTTGTTCACCTTAGTGGATGTTTACGATAGTGGATGTTCACATTATCGAACGTTGACTGTTTTTTATTTTGTATGTATGTACATAAAATTTATAATTTTTACACTCAGCAAATAAAAGTCTTTGTTTTTGTGGTGTGATTATTACAAAAAAAAAACAGGCTTTCCTTTTCTTACTTACTCAGTTACTTCTAATTTTAAGTGTAATTAAGGCATAAAGACATACATTAAATTCTTTTTCTTGGTAATATCAAAATTATAAATTACCTTACTTTTTTGTGGTTTACTATTTAAGTGTAAGTACAAGTACTTAATTATAATTTTATTAAGGAGAAAGTTAAAACTTAAAATTCTTGTTCTAAACAACTTTTAGGCTTACTCTATAAGTAACCAAAAATTTATTTCACTTATGTACATATGTACTTCTGACTGTCGTAGCTGAAAATATATCTACATTTGTAAAAGTTTTTATAGTCACGGCAGAGTTTCGTGTCTTATTTACACAAATATATCAACGATTTACTTTTTTTTTTATAACAATGCAAAATTTTGTTTACTTTCATTTTTCATTGCTCACAAAAAACTTTCTAAGAACAAGCTTGACATTTGTATTTCTTCTTCTTATTCCTCTACATATGACCACTTTTTTAACAACAGTTCACGAATTGGCAGCACGTTTTCACAATGACAAGTAGGCAACTAGAGATTTATGTATCTACTTACAAGTATGGTACTTAGAGTGTATGTCTGTTTGTACATGGACATGGTTGTTTCTGAACCCCCTTTGCAAAATGCATGTAATGTATACACGTTTTTACCATTATCTCAAATGGAATAACAAATTCGTTAAAGTTGGAAATTTCTTGAAAATTTCTAACTAGATACTAGTCAATAGATATTTGTACCTAGATTAGATTTTTAAATAAATATACCGGAGTTTTTTTCCTTCTCATCCACATTGGAACTGGAATTTCATTCAACAACAAATTTTTCAAAATCGAGTTTTTGATGATTTTTATGATAAACCGTGCCCACTTTCGTCTGTGCTAAAAATTTTAGAGACCTGCATCGAAAACTTAAGTTCTTTTCTTTTAATTTAAATTAAAAATTCTCGAAGCGGTACTCTAAATCGGGGGTGATCTGCCAGAAGCTCAATTGGCTTTTTTAGCTCATTTTCAAATTGTGTTTGTTGTAATGGCTCATTTGGCTTTTTTAAAATACATGTGTTTGTTGTATTTTAATATTTTACAACAAGCACAAGAATTGTTGTATTTCGAGCACACATGAATTTTTGTTTTTTTCCTCGATCACATTTGTTTGTTGTTGCCTCGTTACCGAAATCATTTCATTGCTATTAGTGTCCGATCGATTATTCAGCTTCGGTTCCTCGGCTATTCGGCCTAAAATTGCACCTTCGGTATCGGCTTCGGCAAAAAATGGCCGAAGTATTTGGCCGAAGCCGGAGATTTTAATATACTTTTTTATAATAATTTTTAATATAGATTGGCAGTTATATTTTCTCCGTTTGCTTGGAAAATGGAATTTTTACTTTTGAAATAACCCACAGATTTACAACAGTACAAACAGTAATCAGTGATTTTTTTTGACGAACTACCTGCTGGAGCTAATACAATTAGAGGCAGCAGAAGCGTGCAAAACTTTTTAACTTTTTAAGGAAGACTTGAAGCGTATTGAAAAGAAGCGTGAATTGTTAGAGAATCCGACTGCTTCCATTACTGGCGCTTCACTTTTTTTTTTTTGCTTTCAAGGATGTCAAAAGAATTGAAAATTGTTTTGGCTAAAATCTCTCTAGAATATATGTAAAGGGATTCTTTAAAATTCACAGTCGATTGAAAGTTACTGATGTTTATTTGTAGGCCCTGATACAGCAGTTATGCATTTTTGAACTTTGAAACTAGTTTTTCTCAAAACTGCATTTTTTTAAATGGCTGCCATGATATCTCCAAAACTAATGAACTCATTGCGCTTAAATTTTCATCGTATCTTCAATGCATCTGTAGTTCTACTCCGTCTGAACCAGGATTATTGTGATATCTCTCAATGTTTTTTGTTTAAATTGATATAGTTAAAAAAAAATTACAAAAATCAAATACTTATTTTCAAAACTAGATAGATAAAAATACAAACTTTTAATGACTTAACTAAAAGAACATAAGTACAATAAAACTATCCCAAAAATTGAATTTTCAATCTAATTACCACCTTAATTGTTTTTTGGTACTACATTTTATCACATCGTTTATGGAATTTCCCCAGCTTTTTAAAAAATGCATTAAAATTTGTCAAAAACAGCAAAATTAATTATTTTCTTTGAATTAGAGATAAAAATAAAAAAAAATAAAAAAAATACTTCCCTTCATACTTGCCAGATAAAAAACTAGCTGTGAGTAGCTAGGAATTTAAATTTTTCATACAAAATATTTAGTTATTTAAAAAAAAAATTGATAAAAAGTTTATTCAATAACAAATACTTTTAGGCATTCAACTTTTCCGGCTTCATAAAACCACATCCATTAAATTTTTTAGGGTTTTGAGATCAGATTTATGCTTTTTACATTAAAATTTAACAATCCCAAATTTTTTTAAATCAATCAAAAATTTGGGGACTAGAGGGTTCTGGTTCCAGCTATAGGTCTATCGATTAATACGCTGATTCAATCTTTGATTTTAGATAAGCAGAATCATGGCAGCCATCAGTCAACTTTTTTTTGACACATGTTTCGTAGAACGACAGTCCTTCAACAGATATATAGTCGATGTTACTGTATATTTTGACGTAAACAAATTTTTGAATGATTCTTGAAATAAATAATATTTGTCAACTCCTTCGACAGTGAACAGTTATTTAGTGTTACTGATCAGTTTTTTATTTGGAGTATCTACTACTTATATTTTTCTGTATATGTTTCCAAATACATAGGTAAAAAATATTTACTTTCAGATTTTTATTTTTTTATTTTAAAAATCCTTCGGTCTTCGGCTTCGGCCGAAGGTTAGATGAACGGCCGAAGTTCGGCTTCGGCCAAAAAATCACCTTCGGTCGGACACTAATTGCCATGAATATTTGTTGTTGCGGTCGCGCGCTAGAATATTTGTTTTTGTTTTCCCTTGTTATGTTCTTAGTGCCGAAATCCATCCATTGCTTTCATTTGGCATCGCGCGCATGCCTCATTGCCGAAATCATTTTATTGCCATGAATATTTGTTGTTGCGGTCGCGCGCTAAGAATATTTGTTTTTGTTTTTCGCTTGATAACATTTGGTTGTCTTATGCCAGTAGCTCAATGGGCTCTTTACAACAAACACAAAAATTGTTGTTGTTATTTTCGCAGCGCCCCATCAGGGATTGTTGTTTGTGTGTTTTATTTTGCTTTATCAAATTTCTTTAATTTGTTAATGTCCCACCACTAAAATCATTTAATTTCCTTCATATCGCATCGAAAACTTGATAAATTTTTGTTGTTGCACTACTGAAATAATGTGTGTGCTCTGTTTTGTTTTTGCTTCCACTCTCAATGGGTGCATTCACGAAACTCATCAATTCCTAAACAATTGCGAAATTCTATTGTGAATGGCAACATTTTTAGTAAGCAAGCGTCATTTTCGGTAGCGATAAATTTTTATGATACTTTTCATTGGTTGGTTTTTGTTCAGCGGCTTATGTTTATTTATTTTTTCTATTTTTATATATTTTCTTTTGTTTATTATGGCTGTCATAATTGACAAAACATATTCTTATTAACGCTATCATCAAACATACCTTGCAAAAACATTAAATTATTTGTATTCATTATTTAAGTTTTTGGTTTTGTTAAAGACGAAAATAACAAAGAACTATTCACAATAGAATAATTAACGCCAAAAAGTAGCAGCATGTTCACGACACGAAAATTGATGAGCTGCAACTGTTTAGCAATTGATGAGTGTCGTGAATGCAGCCAATGTATCACAGGCAGAGTGGCCAACTTTTGTTTTTCAAAATCCGCTAAAATGAAGAATAAAACGCGTATTTTCTTAAAAAAAGCGTTAAATTTTTTTCCTTATAAAAGTGCGAGAAAACCGAGAAAACTTTTTCACTAATACAGGCACACGTCTGATACTTGAATCAATGAAAATTTCTTCGATTTTTCGAAGATATTTTAAATTGTAAAAAACGCGCTGAGCGTTAAATAACTTTTTTTCCGCGTTTTAATTTTCAAAAAGCACTAAAATCGGCGGTGATCATGTGATCGTTGTTGTTATTGTTCTTGTTGTTGTTGCTTGGCTCCCAAATTATTTTTGGGGTCACTCCTGCTCTAAATAACAAAATGTTTTTTGCTTATCATGAAATTTTTTACGCTGAATAAAGGTTTTGAGTTTTTTTCTTAGTGCGAACTGTCAATTTTGGTTATTTTCAACCATGAAATCGAAGGCAACGTTTTTTTTTTTTTAAATTCGTTACATTATTCAAGTTTAAAAACGTTTTTTTTTTTCAAATCTTATTTTTTTTTTTTGAAATATTTTGTTTATAATACTCATATAAATGCAAAGTATTGAGTTGATTATGAAAGAAAGGACGAAAAATAGATAAGAATCCATGCCCTAGCAGGGAATCGAACCCGGGACCCCAGAGACAAGAGTTTGCCACTAGACCGCCGAGGCTGAATAATACTAACAGACTCAGACTCTCTTCTTTTGTTATCGCTTTTTAGACGCTCTTGATGCAAAGTAAAACTTTCCGATATTCGCATCTTTAACTACATTTTCTAAAATAAAAGTAAAAAAAAGTGTTTTGCGAAATTCACTTGCAATTTTGTGGTCAACTTCCCAAATAAATAACAAATGAAAAGTATTGCCACTTTCACTTGCTGCCCTTTCCACATGTTCGTGTTGTTGATAGGCTGTATCTGCTGTCTTCAAGATGATAAATAACAGTATTTGTTGTTGTTGTAGTAGTAATAGTAGCTTAAATGCTTCATTGATTTTCATATGCAAGAAAGAATATTTTCCTTTTCGTGTTTTCTTTTTAAGCTGAATGCTTTCAGGCTAAATTTGTATATGCCATGTAACTAATAGTTCATTGTTGTTGCTGAAATTTATCGCTAACAGCTTACATACGTTTATTTTACTTTTCTTTTTGTAATGAGATTATTATATTGCAATATTGCACAAAAATTACAGGCATATGAAAAAATTAATGAGATTATTATCTTGAAAATGAGAGTGTGTGCTAAAAGCAAAAATATTTTCTTGATTATTGTACAATAAAACAAAAGCCCTTTAATGAAATTAATACTTGCTTTTCTAATTTTAATGTACTCATGGGAAAATTATAATAAAACTAACGGTTATAATGTTTTATTAATTTAAATCAATGTTCGGGAATTATCAGATTCCAACCCTGAAACTATATATTTTCAGAAGAATTAAACATTTATATATGTAGGTATCTAGAAACGTTTGATTTGAATCGGCAAGAGAACATATTTAGGTTAACTAAAAAATTAGGCTGAAATGGTCCTGCTCCTTATGAGCAGTATCGTCTTGAAACACTAAACTAATTTTTTTGGTCGTAGAGCCCGAAGTTGGTGCTACGTCTTAATCAGTTATATGTTTAAATTTTTCTTCATTTACTGTTCCCTCCAGCGATAAAATATAATTTTATAATTATTCCACGTAGCATCGTATTACGGGAATAATCTACAGTCGGTGAAACGCATTAATTTTAATGTCGCTTCAAATCATTAGTCGACCTGACTAATTTTTGTCGGGTCCAAACAAGAAACGTTTGAATTCCTTTGAAAATATAACATGTTCCCTATCGAATTGTGCCCATTTTTTGTAGGTTTCAGCTCTGACTAGTTTTCTTTCTTTATTCTCTAGATCAAAAGTAGTTTTTTATTTTACAGATCGTTCTTCCTCTACTCTCTTCACTTGCTCTTTTGGGCAGTGATGTCACAAATTTTGGCTCAGACTATTTCTAGAAGGATCTGTTTATTTAACCAGCTTAGCTTATTGGACCCAAGAAAAGAATGAAAACAACGATAAAAATTGGATTTTATTTGAGTCTCACCAGTTTGTGTATGGCCTCATTAGTAAGCCTCTTCGACATTTCGATTGCTTAATAAATCTGTTATAAAATAATATGTGCTTTGGTCTACGAAAAGGCACCCATCGTTTGAAAAATCGATTTTCATTTTATTGGCGATACTGATAGATAAAAGTATGCTCTAAAAGTATGAGTAATGGATAGAAACTATCATTGCTTTCTCATCTGCCAAAAATATTTTGCTTTCAAAAATAAAAAGCAAAGTAAAAGGCAAAAATGTTGGAAAGCAAAAACCTTGGTGAGAAATAACTTTAACTTAGAAAGGGTTAAACAAAACAAAATTAAGCTTTTAATCAATTTTTCATGTTTTGCTTCCTTATTCAACGTCGAGAACTTTAGAAAAATCTAAATTTTGCCCATGTTTAATGAGTTTGTTTGCATTGTAAACTGCAGAATGCAGGTTAACTTCATTCAATTAATATGTAGAAGATTTTGAAAATTACTACTTGTATTTGTTGTAAAATTTCGCAATCAATATTATAATACTATAAATACGACCGATAGAAAGACAGAAATAGTGAATCCTTTTCATTTGAATCAAAATTCAATTCGCCAAGGTTTAAGTAAACTGTGTTTTGCATACTGTAAAACACTCTGTATCTATAGAAACTATTGAGGGGGAAAAATAAGCATTGGTAATAAAATTTCAATGCACAACAACTATGAATTCGAGCATTTAAATATAACGTTTTAATGCTTACTATGTATGTAGTATGTTTACGGGCATTGGGCTGTTGCTGTTGTTGCATTAGATACTTTCCGGTTATGCTGCTACATTTGACTACTTAATACTGCTTGCCTGCTTTATAGTGAATTTTCATTTTCAATGCACATATTCATCTTTCTCTGCTCTTAAAGTCTAAGGTCACAGTGTAGCCTGTGGTTTTATATCTATTACAATTTTCATGGAACAATGCAAACCGAATTGATAAGTCAGAAGCAATCGATTTCATTTTTATACCGTTTGCTTGATTAAAACTGCTGCAGTTGAATATTGTAAAGCATAATATTGCATGCTTCATACTACTTATATTTATAAAAAGTGAAGACAAATAGGTTCGACATTTATATAAGTTTTTTTTACAGCTATCGGTATGTACATATTAAAACATGATTTCAAAAATCGCCATTTTGATTATTGCTAGGACGAGTATGGATAAAATTGTTGCCTTTCGGAGGAAATCAAATATTGCAAATAGACTAAGACCAATTAAAAAGTTGTTTCAGGCCTTTGATGGGTCAAAAATTGTACTTAACCACAACTTAATACCTATCAAATATATATTTTCTATTTTTGACTGTATCGAGCATTGAAACCGGGCATTATGAGTACCAATCCAGAATGCTAACCACTAAGCCAGTGCCGCTTTTATTAGGTATGAGCTCAACACTAAAGGAAAAAATTAAACCATTCCTACCCGAAACCCTAGTGTTGATTCGATACCCACATAGTATCGATACTTTTACTCATTACTTGTATCGGATAAAAGTATCGATGCTACCGAAAATATCGGAAAAAAGTATCGAATATGTACTTGTTTCGAATACTCGTTTAAAGAGACAAATTACTCTTTTTTTAAGTGGTTGTCAAGGAAAACATTCCAGGGCCAGAACGGCCCATTGTGATACAACATGGTTGAGCCTACAGTTTACACTACTTAACACGAGTTTTTCGCCAATAAATCATGGTTTTGAGATATTTCCACTGGAAACACGTGAATCATATACAAATGGCGTTAATTTAATTTAGCAAATCGCTAGAAAATTTATAATAGAAGGAAAACTAATCAACAGATTAAAGCTTGTTAAAAATATTTTATTTTAATGAAAAGGTCTCAATAAACATCATGTTCTACATGCATGGCCGGAAATATTCAATACTGTACAATATTGTCATACATTGAAATATTGCAATATGGACTGAAATATTTTGAATAATTCTGCAGTAGCATTTTGAAATATATTATTGACTGCTGTAAAATATTGTAAAATGATCCACAATTTTAAATATTGTATAGCAATATTTCAGTTTTTTAAATAAATATTTTCCAAAAGTATCGAGTATCCGATACTGACCCTTTTTTCCGATACCAAGTAAAATACTTATGTTATAGCATCGAGTAAAAAAAGTACTTGAATCGAATGAAAAGTATCGAGTTTTTACTTGTATTTACTTGTATCGAATCATCATTACGAAACCCTTGAGATGTTTTTATCAATATGTGAAGATGCACGGGAAAATGTTCTTCAGATACAAATATTTCGTATTTTTTCTTTTGTCGGAAAAACACTTCCATAGAAAAAATCTCAACTATTGACTTCAACTACCACACTGAAAGTAAAAGTGCGTAATTATAATTTTATCGCACTAAAAACACAAGTGAATCAAATATTCACTTTCTTTTACCCACAGACTGACAGACCGAAAAAAGGTTAATTATGCAAAGCGTAATAATATTTGTTTATTTGCTAAATGTAAATACAAAATACAAAAAAAAAATTTAAAAAAAAGAAGGAAAGAAGCTAGAGTTGTAACGAAAGTGCTGGAACCGAAAGCGAAAACGAATATAGAAACATTTTGACGAAACTGAAAGCGAATGTCAAAGCGAACAGTTAATTTTATAAGATTTATGTTATCTTAATATCAAGTTTGATTTTATTTTGGTTCAAATTAGAGATACAAAAATGAGTCTTACATAATAAAAAGTATTCATTTATGAAAAGTAAAATTTTATTTTTCAGTATTAATTTAGAAAAATCTTTCGCAATAATTACCAAAATTGTAAAATTAAACATATATTTCACTTTCGTATACGTAAACCCGAATATTCGTTACAACCCTAAACAAAACACACATTTGCAGATGAAAATGAAGTGAGTGAATGATCCCATGTTAGTGAAAAATTAATGATATACAACATAATAATTTCATATTAATGAAGTTGCAAATAGTTAGCCTACTCCTACCAAATGACATTCCGACCCACTACAATTGCATTACTAAATACATACCTATATAGTAGGTGCAAGTATGTAGAAATTGCTTGTTGATTTCAGCTTGAATACAATTTTCTTTTACTTTTGCCTATAGACATAAAATTTTGTTTTCCATTTCTTTTACATAAGTTTATGCGCTTTAAGAAAATTATGTGATCTTGAATATATCTTCGCTCATTTTTTTATTTTATTTGCACTTTATGGTTTTAGCAATTAAAACATAAAATTATATTGCTTTATGTGAAATCACTTCTATACACAGTAAGGTAATAATAGCTATTCACTCATTACATTTGCACGCATAAGGTAAATCCTTTTTTACGATTGTTTTGTTTAAACTAAAGTTTAAAATGCTCATAAAATTATCATATGTGAATGAAAAAATTATCAGCTGTAAAATGTTATGCTTGTCTGCATATCTTTTGTGTGCTGATGCTGTTAATGAGTCGGCTTGCGTACATTAATGACGTATGAATATCTACTTAAAACTAATCGGCAAATCAAAATTTGTGTCTCACCAGTAAAATAGTGTGTAATTTTTGCTGTATATTAGACGTATATTTTAGCAGAGGGAATGATGTAGATTAAACGCTTCAGTTAAACCAGTAAAAATCAAGTCGTGATCCTCATAATATCAGAAGCAACTCTCCCTTTGGGATAGGGTAGATTAGATGTATACTAGGATCAATCCCTATCTAATAGCCACACTCACTTAGGCAAGTATCGAGCTCTGCAACCGATCTCAAATCACACCTTTGCAGACTTCACAGGTATTTAGGTAAATTAGGTCTCGTCCTAAATTGAAGAATAATGCTGTGGACAGCAGACGTTTTGAGGAACTCACTTTCGGTCACCATACGGTAACACCATACACCAGGTCTGCGGACTTAGTCCTTAGGTCCGATGGAACTTTTCGATATAAACAATAAAATCTACATACTTAACTATATATGTTCAACATATTCATGTGAAACTTATAAATATCATACGAGTGCTTGCGTATTAGTGAAAATAAAAATAATTTCTCTGCGTTTGTGTAAAATTTCATTACCGAATTTCACATGCTCAAAATGTAAACAACTTGAGGCTCATTAAAATATTTTACTGCGTATAAATTAATTTACTCGTAAAACATGAAAATTTATAGATAAAAAAATTTCAATGCATAGATACTATTAATAAAAAAGTGTAATAAAATATGATTTTCATTGGCACACAATAATAACATGAGGAGGACAATTTACAAATCTATAACACTGTCCGACAAAAAACAACGTTTTTCAAAAATAATAGGGTTCGGAAAGAGAATACGCTAATACCGACGTTTTAAGAGTTTATTTTTGATTTATATTAATAGGAATTTCAAGAGGAATAATTTGTTCCAGAAAAATGTTGCTTGTAAAATTCTAATATAGGTCACTTAACATCAGAAAACTCTTAAATAAGATTTAGTTTAATAATTTAACCAAATAAAACTCTAAAGTAAAGTTTTATGAGCAATAAAAGGTCAAAAATAAAGTTAATTAGGAAGAGAGCTTAAAAGACCCATAATGGTGGGAGATTAAGTTAATATGTTCCAGAAAATTTTTCTACAGACAATCTTACAATAGCGCAACTAATTATTAAAATCATTTTAGCTTCAAAACTAAACTAAAAGTGCTAAGAGCACTTATTGCGCCAAAATCGTTAAAGATGGCCAAATTTTGATATAAACTCTTAAAAAGCTCAAACAAAACTATTGCATTTGTCAGAACTATGTTATTTTTTTTGTTTTGGGCTGTGTAATTTTTACGATAAACGATCTATGATTTTGGGAGCAACTACTCTAAAGGGCAGCAGCTGCTTCAAGTTTCAGAATGTAATATGTGAGGAAAAGAAAATAAACTGAATTGAAAAATAAAAATTAGGCGCTTGATCAAAAAGTTCTCGAAATTTATTCAGAAGATTAAAAATACGAGTATATTCATCTAAATCTATATTGTCCCCTTCAAAGTAATCCCCATCGACTGCAATGCTCTTATGCCAGCGCTTGATCCAATCCTCGAAACATTTTTTATATTCGGTTTTCGGTATGTCCATCAGTGCTTCCTGCGATTTTTCCATTACTTCCTCTCGGCTGCTGAAACGCGTTCCCCGTAATGGTTTTTAACTCGATTGAACAGAAAGAAGTCGTAGGGAGCCAAATCAGGGGAATTCGGTGGCTGTTGGATGGTATTTGTTGCATTTTTCGTCAAAAAATTAAGAATAATGATGGTACTGTGCAACGGTGAGTTATCATGGTGCAAAATCGACGAGTCTTATGTCCACAATTCTGGTCTCTTTCTGCGAATTTTTTCACGCAAACGCCTAAATACCCAAATAATACTCTTTGATGGTTAATTTGCGGTTATTGACCAAAATTTCTTTTACTTTATCAACGTTTTCGTCGGTTTTCGATGTCGATGGTCTGCCACTGCGTTCATCATCTTCGATTGACTCACGATTAGTGATGATTCGATACAAGTAAATACAAGTAAAAACTCGATACTTTTCATTCGATTCAAGTACTTTTTTTACTCGATGCTATAACATAAGTATTTTACTTGGTATCGGAAAAAAGGGTCAGTTTGGAAAATATTTATTTAAAAAGCTGAAATATTGCTATACAATATTTAAAATTGTGGATCATTTTACAATATTTTACAGCAATCAATAATATATTTCAAAATTCTACTGCAGAATTATTCAAAATATTTCAGTCCATATTGCAATATTTCAATGTATGACAATATTGCAGTACAGTATTGAATATTTCCGGCCATGCATGTAGAACATAATGTTTATTGAAAATTTTTCATTAAAATAAAATATTTTTAACAATCTTTAATCTGTTGATTAGTTTTCCTTCTATTATAAATTTTCTAGCGATTTTCGAAATTGAATTAACATCATTTCATTATGATTCACGTCTTTCCAGTGGAAATATCTCAAAACCATGATTTATTGGCGAAAAACTCGTGTTGAGTAGTGTAAACTGTAGGGTCAACCATGTTGTATAACAAAGGACCGTTCTGGCCTGAATGCTTTCCTTGACAACCACTTAAAAAAAGAGTTATTTGTCTCTTTAAACGAGTATTCGATAAAAGTACATATTCGATACTTTTTTCCGATATTTTCGGTAGCTTCGATACTTTTATTCGATACAAGTAATGAGTAAAATTATCGATACTATGTGGGTATCGAATCAACACTACTTACGATTACTTTTGAACCGCTTGTGCCACTGGTAAACGACCGTTTTCTTTAGAGAATCGTTGCCGAAACACTTTTCCAACATTTCCAACGTTTGTGCACTATTGAATTCGTTTTTACGCAAAATTTAATACAATACAATTTAATAAAATTGTAAAAAATCGCCAACATACACACAGAGATAGATGTACTCTTGGCTTAATAAAATTTCCCAGCGCATATATAAAGAAGCTGTAGGCCGCTTCGAATTTTTTGAACCTACTTTAAACATCATAGTTGAAATTTTCATTTGTTTTGGTTTTCTCATGGCAAAAAATATCGGCGCTTCACTTTTACAAACAAACAAAAATTGGTAACTGCTATGCAATTTCGACCACATCAAGTTTAAATTCGTTTTCAATACAACAAAATTTTGCAATCTCATGAACGCTTTTCCTTTTCTTTCACTCAATTACAATTGCCAAAATCAACAATATAAAATAAAAACATACATACATAGGATATATTGGAAAAAACTTAAATGAAAACCACAATAATTTTAGTGTCAAACGGAAGTAGAAGCAACAGCAGGCAGCGAGCAGCAACTGCAGCATGAGGTAAAATGTTGCCTACCTAGGTGGAGTTTTGATTCAAACATTTTACTCTACGTATTCATTTATGCGAATGAAATTGTTTTGCGGTGCTGAATTATATGTGTCATGTGTGCAATTTGATATTTTAATTAAACGCTGATAATAATCAAAATAGTAGGAAGAAGAAGAATTGGAGATGAAGTAGAAGAAGCAGATATCAATGTCAGTGAGAGAATTTCATTTTTGTGAATTAATCACAAAAAGGTTTCCTTTTTTATTTTCTATATGGTTGCGGTAGAGTAGTAAAATTACTTTAGTAGAAAGTTGGTAGTAATGCCCATGCGAAGATTTTAAGGTTTATGGAAAAAAGGGAGGCATACGAAAGTCGAAAGCGTGTAAATAAATATCATCTACATTTTCCCCTTAGAATTGCAATTGTTTTATTGTTCACTAAGCCCACCTTATTTTTTTTTAGGGATTTTTAATGTGAAACATTGTTTTGTGTAGGCATAGTTTTCGCACCGAAGCATCTTCCACAATCAGTTTTTCAATGGCACACAGTGTAATATGAGGTCTCCCAGGTAGGTCATAAACTAAGGGCCACTTTTACTATTACCTTTTCTCATGATTGTGTGAACAACTCCATTTAGTGAAGACTCTCGCCTGCATACTCAAAGTGTAGAGTACAGATACCGATCCCTTATGATTAACGCTGCAGAGATTTAAATGGCAAAAATCTTTTGGTAATCACCACACCCACTTCAAAATATCTCATGATAGAAGAAGGCGATGCGTTAGCCCATTAAGAACGAGCGGGAACCAAAGTAGATAGGTCAAGAAAGTAACTTAAGAAAAAACCTGGCTCAGAAATGGCATTAGTGCTGGGTTAATGCTGAATGTCGTTTTTCTTTGTTTGAAAATGTGAAACCTGAGAGTTAATTTATCGTAACTTTTTTTGTAGAAAATATTACTGAACTAATTCAAATTTTAATTGTGAATAATTTTTTTTTTTTATTAAGTTTTACCCACTGTACACCAAAAGCTATTGGCCATAGCGAAAAATTGTATAGACTAGGAATTGAATTGTCTACAACTGAAAACACAACTGAAAACATTTTTTGCTTTCGGGTCTCTGAAAAGGAAATATTTTTAATCAGGGCTTTGGAGCAGCCAAATTTTGGGGTTGGTCCGCTCCAACCTCTTAAGTATAGCTCCAGCTCCAACTACATATAGTTTTCCTAATAAAAATATTTTTTTTTGTTTTAAATTCATATGTATGTATCGCTACCTTAATTTACCCTAACACCCTTTATGTATTCGAATTTGCAGAACTGTTTCCTGAAATTTTATTTTAAGGAACAAATCGTATATTTTGGATATATGACCCCAAAACTTTCAACACAGATGAGTAGAACAAGGCGTTATCGCAAAATCATTTTGGTACTCGTACAACAACTATATCGTTTTGAAGGCTGCTGTTATAGCAATAGAACCAGTTAAGATAGTGAACCACCCCTTAGTTCCTACGACGACTTTTGAAAAAATTAACATTTATTTACCGTCACACCTGGTAATTGTACATTTCAAGCATCTTTGTAAATATATAAAGAACTAAACTACTTCGATGATGATTTCTTTTGCCATAACCATTAATGGAAATGGAATATTTCAATTACAATTTTCATTACTGCAATGGAAATGACAATGAAGAGTTCAAAAACAATGAATTGTAAACGAACAATAGCTACTTGGAAAAATTACTAATCGGAGCGGTTAAATTTTCATTGCTCCAGCTCCAGCTCTAGCTCCGATCAAAACAGTGTGCTCCACAGCTCCTTGCTCCAGCTCCACGAACCGCTCCAAAGCCCGGTTTTTAATTATTAAATACACTACATTTCCGTTACTGCACATACTGTACTGTTCATACATGAAAAGTATTGATTTCAGCGTAAACATAGCTTAAACAAAAGTTGTTAAGAATTTTTAATTATAACCAGCGAAATTTATAATACAGAATACAAAGAAATTAGAATTAACCCATACTCCTACAAACTTAAATACATCCATATTGATTGAACAAAAATGGATGTTTTCTGTTGATATATGGCATATAAATTACTCACCCAAATTCTGGATTTAATTATAAAATTCAATTGGAAATATTTACTTAGGGGTCAATTCATATAGTCAAGTGGCACATTTCGAAGGTAGAATTACAAACCTTATACTTCTGAAGAAAAAATATACTCATTACTGGGTCTAGTATTTAGTATTCCCTTTCTTGCATTTGTAGCTCCAAAAAGTATAGTTAGTTTTAACTAAGCAAGTGGATAATTATTCTACCCATTTTAAGAAGGCTTTACGGTAACTGGGATCAAAATTTAATGAAAACTGTAGCAGTTGAGAACAAATCCTTCTCTGCGCATATTTTGAATTCATCAACTCTTCTGAAACCAACTGTACTCTTTTTAGGTTGTATTGTATTGTATTATAGAGGTTTCTGTCGTTGTTCCGCGACCTATAAGATCTATTGTACGTCCCTCTTTTCTATCTAATCTAATCTGTCTAGAGTGCCTCATCCAGTCCAGTCTCCCTCAAGAATTTAAGTATTGCGCCCGGATCTATGGATGCCAGTTCGGTACTGGGCACTTGGTGCATGCCCAGACATTTCCTTCTTTTGTGGATCAGTGCTCCACATTGAGCTAAAATATGTTCTGATGATTCGTCTTCCTCATTACAAAACCTACAAATTGAGCTTTGCTCAACCCCTATCTTGCAAAGGTGTTCTCTGAGCCCGCAATGCCCAGTCAGAATACCAGCTAATATGCGCAAACTGTTTTTGTTGAGACCAATGCAGAATGCGTATCTACTCTTATTATAATTACCTAAAAGCGCTTTGGATTGCCTCAGGCCCGTAAGATTGGTAAAGAGTTCTTGCCTCTTGTTCCTCTCTTCTTGCCTGAGTAATTCCCTGATTACGCTATCTCCTATTCCACAGAAGGGTTCAGGTCCCACGAAAGTGGTTGCTGCCCCCTTTCTTGCAAGCTCGTCTGCCTGCTCATTACCCCCAATTCCTGCGTGTTCAGGGACCCAACATAGAGCGACTTTGTTGTTATTGCCCAGTTGATTGAGCTTGCTCAAAAAGTCCCACACCAACTTAGACTCTCTTTTTAGGTTTGTACCATATAAAATTGAATGCAACATGTTTGTCCTTTATGTTTCTAAAAATCTTTGATTTTTTAAGTATGTTATAAGCTCAATATGGGGAGTTTTGGACAAAGGGGCTTATTTATTGACACCTCACAAAAAATTCTAGTGTTTCTTTTTTTTTTTTGTTTTGGTGCTGAGAAGGTACATGGTATTATAATGTTGGGTGGCAATGGTATGTAGAGTAGCTAGATTTTTTATATAAAAAATGAGCACATCGATCTTGAGTTAAATTCTAAAATTTGTACATTTTCCAAAAATTTATACATTTTGTCTTTTAATTATAAGCTCAATTTTCAAAACTACCACTGCAAGTCTATTCCTTTCTATCCTTTAAAACTTGTGCCACTATTCAAAACTTTTATTAAATTTCTTCAAAACTTCTATGTATGTTTCTTTTTATATTTTCCTTAAAATATTATAATAAATTCATTAAAAAGACAAAAGCGATTCACAGGTTTTTGAAATATAGATTTAGAAAAATCTAAATTAGGATAATGCAAAGTCAAAAAATCTGTAGATTTGCGTACTGATTTCAAAATTTTAAAATCAGTACTTAGAAAAAATTCCGAGAAAATTAATACATCAACGAACACATCGATTTGCAATGATGTAACTGAGGAAACATGGGAACATAAAAATTTGTGTGTGAAGGTGGTTTGTTGATAGTAATTTTTTGGACAAAACTCACAAAATTATTTTAAACCATTTTTCCACGAATTTCCAATAAGAAACCGGGTTAGTCTCCGAGGACAATTTATGTAAAAACCCTTAAATTTATGTTTGAAAAAGTAATATTTTTCCCAGGAATTTTAACTCTTTTTTGTTTGTCTAGAAAAACAAAATTAAATCAAGGTTGCCTTTTTTCCGTTACTTCTTTGTGGTTACCGGGAAAGAAATTGTTTTAATATTAATGAAAAGAAATGAAAATATCTTTTGTTCATAGCAATTTTGTTAATTTCATTAAAATTTGCCAGTGAACAAATGAGAAAAAACCTAGCAAGTTAATTTTCATATCTTAATGAAATACTGCAAAAAAAAAAAAAAAAAAATACACACAGAAAATAATAAAAGTAAAAATTTCATTCTTAACGAATAGAAAGCGAAAATTCCGCGCTTCACGAGTGAGTGAAATTTTTCATCAAAAAACCAGAAATAGAAAGAAAACAAAAACTGTTTATAATGCGCAAATTTGAATGAAAATAACAACAGCAACAACAAACCAACAACAAGAAAATATTTAACGACACGCAATTTCGGTGGGTTTGACCATTGACCATTTGAGAAAAATGCCCTCTGGAAAAAGCGCGCAAAAAAAAATACTAAAAATACTAAAAAAAAAAATAACAAGAAAAAAGTTCAAAACACTTAACAAAAAACAGCAAAAAAAAAAAAAATGAAGCAAGAAGAAAAAAGGCGCAAATGCGCCAGCGTAACTAACAACAACAAGCAACATCAAAAATCATGAAAAGCAAGCACAAAATGTTGAATGTACCATCACCTAATAGTAGTCGTCAGCCTGTCAGACAAATAAACAGCCACATAGAAAATCTCTACAACAACAATCAAAAAACGAGTAACGCCATGACGTCTATGACTTTGGCTTTGCCTTTGTTGGTTTTTCATTGTCGCTGTTTCTTTTCTTAATTTTTTGTTTTTGTTGTTTGTTGCCCACCCATCGTTGTCAACATGTTGTTGTTGAAAGCAAAACCCACAATTATATTCTCAAGTGTCACAAATAACATAAATGAAGATATACATAGAAAATGACAAATGATTTCGTTCATGGCAATTAAAGGAATACAATTTTATTTATGCTTTTATTTTTTCTGTGAAAACTCTTTAATAAAAAAAGAAAAAATAATTTTAAATAATTGAGAAAATTGCATTGAAATTGTTTGCAGTTATGTTTGATTGCATTTGGGCATATCTCAATCATTTTGATGTGAATTGAAGAAGATTTGAAGATGCAGCTAAATTTTAACTTTCTGAAAACTTGTGGCAACATCTTGTTTTGGCGAACCAATGTGGTGACCTATTGGCCTAATTTTAAGCAAACTGAATGCTAAAAAAAGTAATGATGATAATACGACAGGACTATATATATATATATATATATATATATATAATTAGTGGGAGTAATGCAGTGTTTCGTCCATAGACAAAATTCAAAAAATTCGCAATGTCAAAACCAAAACATCTTGGTGAAAAATAAATTGAATGGATGCAAGAGCAGCTCTAAGTCTACTGATTTTTCACTAAAATGTGGTATGATTCGATTTTAGTTTTTTATTCCGTTGAGTAAAATTTTACGAATTTTGGAAAAGAAAAGAAAAACCTGGATTTTTTCTCAATTTTAGAAAGCACCTTTCTTTATCGCAAAAACATTTTCCGCTCTCAGGAAATATTGCAATTTGAAAATAGGTCGGAATATGATTTTTTCGACTAAAATTGGATTTCAACTTTTTTTGTTAACCGTAAAAGTATGTGATCGTGATAAAAAATGGGTTAAAGTGCAAAAATTCAAAAGTTATATTCATTAATATCACTTTTATTCCAACATTAAACGATTCCAATAAAAACTAAATTATAGTTTGCCAAATATGACGAAAATTGTAACTTTAAGTTAAGCTTGTTGCGAAATCTAAACTAGCTGAATAAAACTGACTTCAGATTTGAGTTTAGTAACCTAAAATAGAATAGCTCCTTTTAATTTGGTGCCGTCGTTGTATGGGATCCAATCACAGTGCGGTGGGTTATATGATATGGAAACTCACTGGCACGCCTCATATAAATAAAATGATAAGAACTGCCCTAATAGCCCAGTCGGTAGAGTAAAAAATGCACCAAAAGTTCATAAAAATCCTTAACTGCGATTTTTTTTCAGTAATTGTTAGTGGGGACATGATAGATGAAAAAACCACAAAAATCAGTTCTGAGGTTGCAGAGCGACCCCACCCCCCTCCCCCCAAAAAACCCCGTCTTTTTGTACTAATAACTGGTTAACCATTGGAGATATCAAAAAATTATCTAGCACAAATAAAAAGCTCAAGTGATTTTCTAAAAAAAAAAGTATAACGTAATTTTTCGTATAGGTCGCAGTTTTCGAGATATTCAATATTTAAGAAGCAATAAAAAATTCGCCAAAAATTGTGTGATTTTAATATGCTGATAAAATCGCTAAATGTGAATTTTTTCAGAAGTAATGTCTTGAACTAAAAGATAATACATTTATAACATATAGTGAAACCAGTTATTTTTATTAGGCCTGCAAATAGTAAATGAAGTAAAAACCAACAGACAACTATACTATATTGTTATCCGTTGTAAATGAAAATGGCAGAGGATGTTTATATCCTCTTCAAAACCCTTTTTGATTTTTCTTCCTAGCTTGTTTGGATTTCGAGTAATTCAATTTTTCCTATAGGCTCCGCACTCAAAAATTCAAATAAACAAAAATGCGCTCGCATCCACAGTACATCCAAAGTACTAATTTTTTTTTTAAGAAATCACTAAAGCTTTTTGTTTTTTGGTAAGTAATTTTTTGATATCTCCAACGGTTAACCAGTTATTAGTAAAAAAAAAGGCTTTTTTCACCAAAGGGGGGATTTTTTGGGGGGTCGCTCTGCAAATTTTTATTATTTTAAATGGTCTGTTTCCATTATGGCTCATATTTACATGAAATATCGAGTTTTATCGGTGTGTATCAATTTGAAACGCGAGGAACCCTTTAGGCTGGCGAAATGAAGAACGGATGAAGGTTATGGAAAAACAAATATCTAAAGAGAACCAAACTACTCGTTGGTGTTTGTTTTGTTATTGTTGTATGCAGATAATTCGTTAGATAATTCTGAGAAATGCCGTAACTCATGTCTTCTCCCTCTCTCTCATTTGTTATTTTCTCCCGCTTAAGCAATGATTTTTATAACAATAAATGCGATGCTTTGTTCAATGAGTGAATTTTAAAGAACTTCCGGCGCTAATATTTTGGAATTAGCTAAACCAATTTTAAATCTTTGGCTAACCTACTCGTCAAGCTCTTTAAATTGATATATAATATGATAGTGAAGCCCTTCTGGATCTTCTGGAATAAAATTGTAGTTACACTAATAAATGTAAAAACATCTAAAACCAATTTTTAACAATGTATTTATTAGCTATTCTAGAAACTGATAGTTAGTCCTTAAAAGTCGAAAATTTAATTCTAGAGTTTTTAAAAATTTTAATAAATTTCCAGGCTGAATCAAAAACTCAGCTTTTTTGTATGGATCAAAATATAAATGACGGCAGTTTATAACGAAACAAATAAAAAAATTTTAAATTCGTTTCTGGATTTTATGGATAGTAGAAAAATTCTACATAATATTGTAACAGGTTCTGATTATGATGTCGTTTGTCCATCACGAAAGAATTTTGAAATATGCGGGATTAACAATAATTGCTAAGTTGGTGGCGTTTTATAAAATTTTTAGAAAACCAAAGTTGATAAACGATTTGTAATAAATTTGTTAATCCCCTTCACTTCTACCTTTCTCACATGTTGTCAGCGAGATATTTCTATATACCAGAAATAGGGTATGCGTATCAACTTCTATGAAATAGAATTTACATTCAACCACATGCTATATCTTCTAAACTCTGCTTTACTCTCCACATATACAAATTCTTTTTGTAGGTACTTACGCGTTATCGATCGTTAATATGTACACAAACAATATTATCTCCACACGTCTTGTGTTCACTTTCTTTTAACCAGATTTCTCCAACGATACCTTTAACAGTTAAAAAAAAAAAAAAATATGTTTAAAAATTAATTTTTACGCTCTACTGTCTCCAAAGTGTCACTTTTACCGTGTGCCTTACGACACATTTATTTATTTATTTTTTAAACAGTTTTTACACTATTTTTCCATTAACCCTTAAATACCCACTCGTCACTGCAGTGACCTACCACTTCAGCGGCTGCCTGGGCCGCCATGTATCGTTCGCCATTTAAAATAAACATCCGATCTTACTGTTTAAAGTTTTTTTTTATCGATACGTATTAACACAAAAAAACAAATGACAACTGCCGTATAGTTACAGTTATTTTTAATTCGGAAAGCATGTTTTGCAAAAATTATGAACCACAAACTAAAAAATTGGTTTTTTATTTTCGAATTTTTATATAACAAATATATTGTGATAACACCGAATAATTGTTTTTCTCCACAAATTTTGAATGACGAACGAACAAAAAGAAGCACATATTTCATTATGTTATTTCAAAACTGAGAGTCTAGCGCGTCTATTAACACTGTACAACCTGAAAATTAAATAGTAGTCTGTGGAGTCCAAATCCACTCATTTAAAAGACGATTTTTAGAAATGTTTTGTTTGGTTTTGGTGAATCTTCAGACTTTAAAAATATATTGAAATTATGTAGAAAAGTCAAAATCTAGAAAATTAAGATAATAAACTAATTTTGATCTCTGTTTTTTCATAACCAATTTGCCGAATCATCCATACATGAAATTGAAGATATTTAAAAGCTCTAAACACTTTGAAAAATATGTCTAGCTCACAAAAAATCAGGTTAAATAATAGGTCTGTTCACGTATACAAAATTGTTAACAATTGTTAATAGTTTTCACTGGAAAAGTGTTCACGTACTCGAAAAACTTTCGAGAGCGTAAGAATATAAGAGAGAAAAAATTAGTTGAAAGTTTCTGCAAGTAAAATTTTTACTATCACAAATTTTCAGCTGCCGATTTTCTGCATACAACACAAACCAAACACCAACGAGTAGTTTGATTCTCTTTTGATATTTGTTTTTTTCATAAAGAGATTTCTTCGGCAAAAGTTACTGGGGCCTTACCGACTAGTCGTCTATATTTCAGAAAACTCACGAGACATGGGGACTAGTTACCTAAAAGAATATTTACATGTAGCCTGCCTTAGCTCAGCTACAAGATGGCGCAACAGTAACCACTCGATTTGATTATATAGCTATAATATTTTTTCTAAATTAAAAAACGATGGTTTTATTTTTTAATATTTTTATTTTGACCTGGTAGATGAAGATGAAGAAGACCTGAAGATGATATCATTTAAATGTTGGCCTCCAGTGTTTATGCATATTTGAGCATTTTTTATGTCATCTTCCATCACCTTTCACTATTTCTGGTCAACATTTGTTTATCAGACCTGCGAAAATTTGCAACTTATTCAAATAGACAATTAAATTCAAATAACCACAAAGAAAGCAGTCTAGAATGGTCAGTTTTGGTGATCTTGCAAACTAATGCAAACCGTTAAACGGGAGCTTATTCCATTATATCCCACTTACTTCACGTTCTTGAGGATTGTAACAAATCCATGTTTTGTTTATGTGTGTTCTGCTTCTGTTTACTTCATAAATGTCAAAGTTGCGATGACATAAGACGCCATTTATTACATTTTTTGCATAAAAATGCTGCAATTTTTTGTATTGAGTTTTAAAATAAGAAAACAAAATTATGACCTAATCGATGGCTAAACTCACAGATATATTAAGTACCCTTTTGGGTGAAAATGAGTTAACTACATTTTCCAAACCTTGCACATATTAACTGTCTTCTGTGTTGTTGTTGTAAATGACTAAGCAATAAAAGAGGTTTAAGGCGCAATTGAAACCGGTGTTAAGTTTTTAAAAATAGAAACTCATATGAGGTTAGTACCTGACGCAAAAAATTTGCAATTTTTATTGTTATTTGGGGAAAACATAAACTCAAAAAATTAAATTAAATTTAGCTCATAAGTTTGTGCAAATTATAGTGCAAGTCAATAATAAAACCCAAAACGTGAAGAAAGTGATAGTAAATGGTGGGAGTGATGATTACAACAAAAGCAACAATAACGACGGCAACAACATTCATCGCCGTGAGCATTCACCCCAGCAGCATCTAATGATATTATCATTGATGAATGGAATTAACCTCTTCCGCCTCTCCCTTCTTTACTTCCACTTCACTGGATCTTGCTAGTGTTTGTGAAAACTTTTGTTTTTTTTTTTCTTAATATTTTACAATGACGAACATGAGTTTAAAAATTTAATGCAACCGCAACAGCAGTAAAATTTTGCTATTTTAATATTTTTTGGATGATATTTTCTTTCCATTTCTTTTCTCAGCATTGTTGACTTGCATCTTGCAACGCTACTGCTGCAGCATCTTTAAGGATGAATGCTTTCACTTTTGTTTGACATGTCACGTTTCTTATTTCTTACCTTTTTCTTTTTTTGCAATGTTGTAAGTTGCAATTTTTCATCTCACAAATACTGAGTGGCAGCATGTACTTTTTACATAAAAATAGCAAGTGAATTTTCAATGAGTTTTCTGTTGTTGCCGCTGTTTTATTTTTCTTCTTAACTTTTGCTTTTACTAAGTAACCGAGTAAGTACAAATAGTTTTTCTATCAGAGCATAAACAGTTTTTAGCTTTTTATTCCCCCAAAAATATGATCAAAGTGCATTGAACTGTTTTGATTAAGGAGAAACTTAAAGCGGTGAGTGAGTGCATCCTTGAAAGTATTTGCCGTTGTTGTTGGCAGCTTTTGCTTTTCTTGTTGCACACACAAGTATCAATTAGTTATTGCTTTTCTTTGTTACTTACTTGCTTAGTAAATCGTCTTGAAGTTTTTGCAACTGCTGCTGCATTGTTGCAATGTTGCACGTGCTTGAGTGTTTTCAAAGAGTATTCATTTAATGGATGATATGAAATTGTTGGAATATTTATAAAATTATCTTTTTCAAGAGATTTTTTTTTTTTTTTTTTTTATTTAACGAGGAGTAAAAGCATTGAAAGCCAAAGTCAGTGCGAGACTTCCACCCGCTAAACATCTCCTCTCGTCCGACGGAAAGCTCCTCCCGGAACCACCGTTAAGTATTTCGTCGGGAGGCCGTCTAGAGCATTACTGCTCACTCGTCTGTTTTAATTTTTGTCGGTCTTGTTCGTAGCCGTCCGCTGTGTGGCAGGGTCGCTGACACCCTGGCTTCTTCGTTCCACTCGTTATATCGCGTGGTATCGTTTCATGTAAACGCTGGAGGCGTCTAGGTCTCCTGGGCGTTTGTTGTTGGCTGCGCCTTTTTGTTTTAACCGATCTGGTGAGACGGGCGTGGTCTCATTGCAGTCGGGATCACTGTTTTGTAATAAACACGGGAGACGACTGGGTCTCCTTGGTGTTTATTATTTTTTGGGTTGCGCCTTGTTGCTTTAGTCTGGTGAGACGGGCGTGGTCTTATTGCAGACTGAAGTGGCGTCATTCATCGGGATGGTATAGAGCTTTGTGACAGTTTGGTCACGCCCTCTCTCTCTCTCTCTCTCTGTGGGGTATTTCAGTCGCCTCTTACGACAGGCATACCTTACCGCGGGAATATTCTTGCCCACTTCCCGCAGGGGCACGACCCTACACTCTATTTGATTGTTTGATTGAGTCGTCGCGCACTCATCTCAGCGTGTTTATAACATCATTTCTTATCCGTTCCACTCTTCGGAGATCCTTCATTATGGTAGCGCACCATGATTGTACATCGTCCCATGCTTTCGGTGTTTTCAGCATGTATTTTACCATATTGTCTGGTGATATAATATCCAACATTGACCCTTCTATTCTTGTTCGCTCTGCTGCATACCTTGGGCAGTGGAAGAAAACATGTTCTGCATTTTCTTTTTCACCCGTACAGGAGGGGCATTCGTCTTGATTGTCGTGCCCATATTTGTGGAGATATTCTCTAAAGCACCCATGTCCACTTAAAAACTGCGTCATATAAAAGTCAACAGTACCATGTTTCCTTGTCACCCATGTTTTTATATCTCTTATGATTCGATGAGTCCATCTCCCTTTTAGTGAATTATCCCACTGATGTTGCCACTGGTGGATGCTTTTAATTCTCATTATATCTTTTTCAGCGGATGTTAGCGGTCTATTTTGTATGAACCTCTCTTTATATAGGTTATGTAGTTCGCTGGCTACTATATCCGGGGGCATTTGCCCTGAAATAACACTTGCCGCCTCATGTGACACTGTACGAAAACCGCAGCATATTCTCAGAGAGCTTAGTCGAAACAGCGACTTCAGTTGTCTCCCGTATGATTTATTTTTTAAACTTTCACTCCACACTGGAGCCGCGTACATAGCCACGGACTGTGTGACACTTGCCAGTAGTTTTCTGCTGCTTTGGTTTGGGCCACCAACATTTGCCATTATCCTTGCCAGCGCTGCATGCACACGTGACGCTTTTTCACATGTCACCTCAATATTTGTCTTAAATGACAGTCTAGCGTCTATCATAACTCCAAGGTATTTGATTGCAGGTGATGTAGTGATGTTATGCCCATCTACGTTTATATTTATCACCTCCCGTATCTTTCTGCTTGTTACCAAGACTGCTTCAGTTTTATGTGCCGCCAGTTCCAGGCCAGTTTTAGTCAACCACGATTTGATCTCATTTGTCACATTTGTTGCAGTGATCTGTATATCTTGCAACTCCTTTGCCACGATCGTAACTGCAATGTCGTCTGCATAGCCAACTATGCTGACACCTCTCGGTACTGGTAGTCGCAATACTCCGTCATACAGGGTAATCCACAGCAGTGGTCCAATGACCGATCCTTGCGGTACTCCTGCTGTAACACGATAATATTTCACACCATCATTCGTATCATAAAGAAGTGTTCTATCTGATAAATAACTTCTAATAATGCGTAATAAGTATGTCGGTGTGTTTAAATCAATTAGCGTCTGCATTATGTGTGACCAGCTAGCCGAGTTAAACGCATTTTTAATATCTAAGGTCACTACTGCACAGTATTCTTTTTTTCCATAGAGCCACCTTTCACCTTCTATAGCTTTTTCGGCAATGGATTTCACTTTCATAACTGCGTCTATTGTTGAACGTTTCTTTCTGAAACCGTATTGGTTTTCGGAAATTCCGCTTACACTCTCTACATGTGCTTCTAATCGGTCTCTAACAATCCGCTCCAAGATTTTTGCTAGAGTATCTATCATGCACAGTGGTCTATAGGAGCTCGGTTCACCCGATGGTTTGTTGGGCTTCTGTAGCAGGACCAGCCGTTGTCTTTTCCACACTTTTTCAAGAGATGGTTTTGAATGTGTGTGTGTGTGTAGTGGAAAACTTGATTATTTTCATTATGCTGGGAAATTTATTGCATTCAATTAACTTAAGTGTAGCGGTAAATTTGCTAGTTTTTTACTTGTTATATCAAAGATTGAAAAGCGGTTTCCAGACTCTATCGTTTGAAAATTGAGATCTGTGAGAATGTTTTCAATAGTTTTAGTTTTGATAAAAATTCACTTTCATAAATAGAGCAATTCTATCGTCGATCGATAGCGATAGTAGTCAAAGAATTTCGCATTGTGTCCTCCTCTCAGGAGCTAAGAGAAGAGAGGGAAAGTATGACAAAGGAGAGTTCGAAGAAGAGGGAATAGTAAGGAGGAAAGGGAATAGAGGAGAGCGGAAAAAGGAAATGAAGTGAAGAGGACGATAGGCAAATAGAGAGGAGAGAATTGTGTTATATAGAAGAAAAAGAAGAAGAGAAGAAAGTGAAAACGGAAAAATGGGGGAAAAAATCTGCAATATTTTTTGTTGGAATGTAATTGGGGGTGGTCGCCGTAGCTTAGTGTATAGTGTGATTGCTATGCAAGTTTTTCAGTTCCAATGTTCGGCATTCGGAAATTCCAACTGACGCTTTGAGTCCACTTAGTCCTTTGAATAGTTTTCGACATCTTTAAACGGTAATTGATGACACACACTTCACTTACTACTTCACTGACAATCATGAAAACTTTTGTTCATGAATACCTATGTCTCATGTTTTGGCGTCCCATCAGCCATTACGAGTGATCAGGGACCTCAATTTACATCAAAGATATTTTCGGAATTAACAAAAATTCATAAAATTATGAATTAATCACCCTCAATCAAATGGTATAATAGAGCGTTTTCACAGGTAATTAAAACATGAATTCTGGCGCAGGAAAATACCGAAAATTGGTATAAAAAATTACCGATAATATGTAGGTATTTGGGCTTACTAGGCAAAGTTTATGATTGCCCGATCACTTAATTCAGACGGAGTGTCTAACACTACGGAAATTTTGGCCAGGCTTAGAGAATATTTTCCTAGTGTTCAATTGAAAATTTCACATTATTCGAGTCCAATTTTAGTGATTCTAATTTAGTTTTTATTCGAACTAATGCTTGCGTTCAAAAAACGATCTCTGCTCAGCAACATGTTGAGCTGAGGTATCAGAAAAAGAATACGCTCAATGAAATGACAACTACTCAATATAATTTTTTTTGATCATAAATTGATCAATTTGCGTTCATAAGACACACAAGTAGCAGTGGCGGAGCTGAGGCGTTTTCTGAACGCAAGCAATGACAAACGATAAATCTGATATTTGTAGTGAATTTGATAAGTTTACAAAAGCAAAATCCATACGATTTTCAAATACTACAAATATCAGAAATACAACGGTAAAACTCTATTGTAAATTTTGAATTGTATTTGTGTATTTGCCAATCGGATGACACAAAAATGCGATGCTGCCATATTATTTTGTTGCTGATAGGTCTTGAAGATTTTCAACAGTCCAATTTTAATTTTTTGATGTGGCAACAATACAAACTCATTGCATGTGTATATTTTGATCAGCTGATCACAAAAATAATTGAATAAAACATGAACATGCTCACAAATTTACTACAGCAGGTGTTCACAATATGGTGTATAAGGTATGGTGTATATTTTGCATTAGTTTACTACAAATACACCATATTGAGTAATAATTTCCAACAGCTTTTGTCGCTGAGGTAGGCAGTCTTTGGTCGAGATGTATCTCGATTCGTTCCGGGAGCGTGAACCGGTCCTTACCACAGGCAACAACATTTCAGAGCTTTGTGAAGAAATGAACACGTACTTGGCATCTATTGCAACATTTCTACGAGATCGCAACTTGCAACTGTCAACAGACAAATCAACTGCAACACTCTTCACAACTTGGACGAAGGAAGTAGGATTAACCCTGGATATAAATATCGAAAGCAGAACCATACCAACAGTAAAACACCCTAAAATACTCGGTATAACCTTCTACAATCTCCTTACCTTCTCAGCTAATGCGAACAACCTGCGCAATCGATTAAGAGGACGTAACAATGTACTGAAGGCCCTAGCTGGGAGCTTATGAGGCAGAGACAAAGAGACCATTCTCACCACATATAAAGCTATTGGGCAGTCAGTAGCAAATTATACAGCGCCAATTTGGACCCCACTTATTAGCGATACGCAGTGGAAAGGATTGCAAACATGCCAGAACGCAGCTCTACGTATTGCTACAGGCTGCCATCTTATGACACATGAAGACCACCTACATGACGAGACCAAAATGCTCAAGGTCAAGGAACACAATACACTCTTAACAAAACAGTTCCTACGCGCATGCCACAAAGAGGACCACCCCAATGCAAGCCTAGCAGCCACCACCAAGGAAAATACGCAAAGAGCTGACCCAGCATAGAGTAGACCTGCCTCAATTTATTAACTCGACACCAATTGACAACTCAACATATAGGGCCGCACTAAAGTGTCTGCATACAGAGGCGGTAAACATGGCCAAAGCGGCATAAGCCCCGAACATAGTGCTGAATGGGCGGCCACCACCCATAGACGACGCGGAAAAAAGGCTTCCTAGAGAAACACGGTGTACTTTTGCACAGCTTAGATCTGAATAGAGCCGCATGCTTAATCACTACATGTCCAGGATCAGTGAGGACATCACGAATACCTGTCCAGACTGTGGCAGTGGTCCACATGATACAGCACACCTTTTCTCCTGCCCAAAACACACAACAGACCTGACCCCACTCTCTCTGTGGGCGCATCCCATTGACGCGGCCTGCTTCTTGGGCCTTGATGACAGCAGCTGACATATATAAATAAACATATTGACAATAAATATCTTACACTATTGCAGTTGCTACAACAACAACAAATACACCATATCGTGAATACAGCGATTGTCTTAAATTTTGGTATTTTTATTTCTTGAGAAGAAGAGTATTGTAGGTAATATCAACATTGTAGATGGTAATAGGTTTATTCCTCGTAACTTACTTTGACCAATTTTTAGCAAAAGATTTGAATATTTTTAACTTTTGAATAGTGCTTTCATTAATTTTCTTTAAGTTTCAACCACTTAAAATAATCCATTTCTATGAAAAAAAACAAACCTCTGAGCTTAAACAACTAATTTGACATAAGCACCAACTTAGTTGAAGTAAAAGTGAACTTTCAAACTATGGTGAAAATTCAAAATTACAAAATAAATTTCCATTTGTGTAGCAGTAGCACAAAATCTTATCATATTTCTTGAGGGAAACAAATTTTCTTTTACATTCAATATGTTCCCAAATAAATTTTGCTAGCTAACGCCAAACAAATGCAAAAATAACAACAAAAGAAGTAGCAACATTTGCTAATAGAGTTGAAGGTGGAGCGCAAACAATAAAGCTGCAAATCTCTTGAACAGTAGTTGTAGCATTTTCACTGAGATGTAATAACTACACAAGAGCAACTTATTTCAGTTCAGTAACACAGAATGAACAACAACATAAACATAAAATTTAATGAATAATGTAAATATTAACCCGGATTGTTAGTGGAAAGTGTAGCAGAACCTAACTTTACCTACTACTACCAACATGCAAAGCAATTGATTCAAGTTTATAAACTGACAATGACAATAGGCTTGGGTGATGGGAGTAATGGAGCCAGGTAATGAATATACAGAAGTACAACTGCAAGAGCGATTGGCAACGCTACGAGGGAATATTTCAGAAATACAATTTTTTTTTTTTTTTGGTAAACTAAAAATATTACAAAATGGGGAGCATTTCTTTTGTGCATGATTTTATGCTAAAGGCAAAAATTTTTATTTCTACTGCTTTTTTGTGCAAAAGATAAAACTTTCTCACACAAATTTCATACATAGACACACCTGTGCAGTGCAGTATCCGCATGTATTTGAATTCATAAGAATGCTGAAAAATGTTGTGACGAAATCAGTGATGGAACTTATGATCAAAAAACCGATTCAATGCATCATTAATACTGGATACTTATAGTACGTGGGTGCAGAGATGCACACGAATAAACAACAAAAATAGTAAGTACACCAGTTGAGAAGCAAAAGTTAATCGAATTTAGAAAAAAGTATTAGGTATATTTTATTTCCTCCGATTCAGAAATAAGACTCGATTAAGAAAGCTAGTTCAGAGGTTCGTGAAAAAATTTATTGAATTGTGTGCTAGAACATAACAAAGGAAAAAGTTTCAAAAATCGTTCAATGTTGAAAAAATAGTTCTGCTGAACTATGAAAACAAGTAGTTATTTGGTATCAAAACATAACATTGATATACTTATAGCTTAAAAGTCGATGAAAGTATTATTGAAAAAATAAATAATCACAAATAAAACTCAATTCTGCGAAAGTCGATTTCCAGAATATAGCAATACAGGAAGAGTAAATAATATTTTTTTTTTCAAGGAAAGGACACAATTTGTGCACACTTTTCAATGTATTCCAAAAAATCAATTATATTAAAAACTGCTCAAGTTAAGAAATAGTAAGCTACACATTCTAGGAAAGCAATGTGAATGCAAAAAGTAACATGCACCCAGAGAAATACTTACTTGGTTCGAAGAAAAACGGCTATAAAATTGAGGAAAAATGGGAATGATTTGGCGCCATAGAAACGGTTTCCTCATTTAGTTATATAAAATTTCCTTGAGTTGAGGAAATATTTTTCAAATATGAGAAATTTTACATAATTTATGTAAAATTTTCCTCAGTTTGAGGAATAATTTTCCATAGATTAAAGTCAATTTACTTTTTGGAAAAGAAATCCTCAATTTATGGAATATTTTCTACAATATTATTTTAATTAAAAGGCATAGAAATCATGTTTTTTTTACTTGTACTGTGTACATTTATTATTTTATTTTTAATAAGAATTAAGGTTTACATTCATATGTATTTTTACAAACACTGCAGGCATCGTCGCCTTGAAATGATCAAAAGATCCTTATGGCCACCAAAAAATTATAAATTGAACTTTATTGAAATTTATATCTTATGAATATATATTATTTTTTTCACAATATTAATTTTTTTTTTTAAATTATATCAATAGCCACAAACCACTTCGCTTGAAATAGAGACGCCGACTTAAAAATTCAAAAGAAAAACAAAGCGTACGCGATTATCTGCTAAGGCCAAAAGAGTAAAGCTAGTTTTTTGTATATACATATATATTCATACATGTATATTCGTCTCTTTCTTACATTTTCATTTTTTATGCAAAAATAGTATGTAAGTTTAATTACCTTATTTTATTCTAAATGGTATTTTGATACTTTTTATGGTATTTTGATACTTTTGTTTTGCAGCCAAATGGTGCTTGAATTTTTATATGCTGGTGTGACTAAATTTTGGAAAAAACAGGCTTATGGAAACGTCCATTGTTCCATGCGCATTTATGTTAACAATAGACCAAGTAATTCATAAAAGCTCTTGAGTTAAAATTTTATGCAGAGACACGTTGTAAGGACTAAGTTTGAGAAAAAAATTATATTTGAAGATGCCCATTTACTTTTTTATCTTACTTTTCTTTAATTTTAGTTTTAGCAATTTCATTGAAACTTGGGATTTGATTTCAATTGGTGGGCAACACCGCAATTAAATTTCCAAAAATTAAGAAAAAACTTACTTCAAATTGAAGTAAGGTGGTTGCATGAAAGGAGCACATTTTTCTTCATTTTGAGGAAAATTTACATAAATGAGAGAAATTTTCGTGGATTTAAATTGAGGAAACTTGTTCTTTGTTCTAGAGATGGGTATTTTTCTGGGTGTGCATTGATTCAAATTGATCAAAAAGTTACGTTACAAGAAAAGTATGACGTAATTTAAATCCAATTAAATTCGAATTCAGAAAAAGTTCAAAACTTAAATCAAATTGTTGAGTTTTTAAAAAAACGTAGTAGTAAAGGATGGGACCAACTGTTAAACAAAGTATACATACTCATTCTCAAAATAACAAAAAAAGATTTTCATTTAAAAAAATATAATTTTGGAAGTTTTCAAAAGCCAAAAAGATCGAAATTTTAAAAAAATACATATACTTTTGTTGCTCCATTTTTCCATACGATTTTTCTCTCAATGTTTTCTCAGCTTTACTGCTATTATTACACTATATTCCATGGATGGCATAGACCAAGCTTTACGAATCCATTCATGTTGTGTAATTAGTTATACTTGTACACGAAAAGGAACAGCAGTTTTATGTCGAAACGGTGTCCAATCGGCGAAGTGAAAGCTTTTCATAGGCAATTTATACTCTTGGTGGTTTGCCATCGCCAGCAAAGAAGTAGCGCTGTGCAGAAAAATGTTATTATGATTTAAATCCGGACACTTCTGCGTAACAGTCCAACATACTTAGTTTGTGGAAGATGTATGCAAACCTATTCAGCCCTCTTTCACCCGATTGCGAGCTATGACGGGTTTAGTAACTCAGTGTCTTGTTTCTGTCTTTATTATATTGAACATAATTTTTTTCTATTTAATATTTCGCCAAACTCCTATTGACAGTCCTATAGGTGGATAACCTTTTCAATTTTAGTGTTAAGCATAAACTATTTGCTAGTATACAGGATAATTTAGAATTGCGTACATTTACCACATATTCTTTAACGCAAGAGTAATAAAAAAATGTGTGGCCACTTTTTTATATTCAGCAGTGCTAATTTTAGGCATGAAAATTATGGTTTTCTTGAAGGCACTAGTTAAGATCAATAGCATTCCAATAAGTCATATATCTATAATGAAAGTTATACTCGCAATAGGCGCTAGTATGACGGTATTTTATTAGATACTCTAATGTTGCAAAAAAAAATTGAAGTAGACTTCAGACTTATCACAGTTTCGAAAAAAAATTGAATTTTGTTTTCTGAAAACTTTCATATCAATTTAAAACTGTATGGTCTTTCAATTTATGATAAAAAACATCATTAATATGAATTTTTTTAAAAAAAATATGAGTTTTTGGGGTTGCATAGCCCTCAATTTTCAGGCAGCGTTTGAAAAATAAACCAGTAAATTTCGGATTTTCTATAGATTAGCTGGAAATGGATATAACTTAGTAAAATGATTTTCAGTAAAAAAAGTTCTAACCCTCGAAAAGAATATTACAAAAACTTAAAAAATTATTTTTTAAAATTCCAATTTGTACTAGAATTACAATTTTGAGCGCAAAAAGCATTGGTGTCCAATCGGTGATTAAAAAATCGACCTTCCCTACTGACGAAATCTGAAGAGATAAAAAATAAGACATTTTTTCATGTTTATAGCACCTGTTCACTGATATTTACCCCGCGGTTTAAAAGCGGCTGAAAATGGGTTATGGTCATACCTGCCTATGTCAAACTTTTTCAGAGAAGTTATAGCTATTAGAAAAAATAACAAAAATCTTAAAAAAATAGGTTTCATTGTAAAATACTTGGAGATACTAAAGGTCAAAATCATTATCAATGAAAAATGGGAACATTATAAAAATAAAAGCTACGTATTTTTGGAATACTGTCAAAACTAATTACCTTCAAAGAAAATATTTCAAATCAATTCGATGCGGGATTTGTATCAATCATAAACTGCACATGTGCAAAATCAAACAAAGAACGATCTCCCAACAAAACTTGCACACAGTGAATTCTGTCAACTGCACACATTCATGCTGATGTGCATTTATTTTTAGTTGTTTTCATAAACACCAATAACTCTTGTGTTGAGTTCACAGTAGTTAGTACAAAACAAGCAGAACCAATATGGTCTAGACAGACAAGTAAAATAAATTATGTATAACGACATAAAATGTTTTCGAGCAGTTACAAAAGTTTCATAATAATTACCTTTCAAGTAATTTTTAGTTTATTGAACTCCTGTTTCTCTTTGAGATATAGCTAATTGAAATTAATAGTAAAAAGTTGGCAAATATATATCCCAATAAATTTCAATTACTTTCTCTCTTTGAAAGTTTTAAAATTTTATTTGAAGATCTGACGTAATGAAACATTCGAAAACATGGTATCGCTATTACAAAATGATTCGTGCTGGATAATAATCAAATTGGTTCTGAGTGTTGAATGTAAATTGTATGTTTAAAATGAACAAAAGTAATTTATTATCAACCTAATATTTAGAAAAATGAGAGTGTTCAACATTTTTTAATAACGTAAAAGTATTTATTTTGTGTTGACACTAACGTTCTCAATTAATTTAGTAGCCTTCAAATTAAAATTGGAAAGAAAAATATTTGAGATTAATTGTTTCTCTAATAAAAATTCTTGATTTTAAGCTATCACTTATTACAGCAACTAATTTAGTAGTGCAAAATTCTAAAACAAATAGAATGGTATTACATTTTTTTTAGTACTCAGAGTGTTTGATTTTGCTATCTCTAATTATGTCAGTTTACTGGAAAGAAGTTCAAGTGCGACTAAAAAAATAGTGTCCTGACCGAAAAGTTGGTTTTCATCTCACCCGTAAAAGTTTAGTTCGGCTTCTACTTTGGCCGAACAATTAAGGCTTGTTTATCCTAAGAATGAAATTATTTAATCCGCAAATGTATGAAGTAGTTGCTATTATTGACGGAAACAGAGTTCCTTGACTTTCTAGGATCGAATCTGAAACCTTGGGATTCAAAGATTTGTTCAGTATCTTTTGAGCTAGAAACATCTTTTAAGTATTTTAATTTAAAATACAATGAGTGAGTTTCCCAGACGTAAAATCAGAAAAGTCGATTTCGAAGTGATTAATCAAAAATTAATAATCAGTGTTTGCGTCTTAGAAACGGCATGATGCGTGAGTTTTAAAATTTTTTAAAATCATTAAATTCTAGTTTGTAAAATGCTTTAATTTTCTTCCAAAAATTAAATTGTAGACGATTTCGAGTTTGTGTTGAGTCAAAGAACTGTCAAAGCTTAGAGAAATCATGCTGACCTGAAAAATCAGAAAAATAATAATATAATTTAAAAAATGGCGTCCAAATGGAAGCAGCTTTGCTAGTCATAAACACTCAGCGACGCGTTTTTAATACAGTTTTTCTGATTTTACGTCCGCGAAACGCACCCAATGAATATAATTTCACCAATTTACTCCACTTTCTATTCTATGAAGCTAATCACATTGGACTGTGAACACGTTTATATTTAACGTGGAATAGAGACAGGAGGAAGGGGGTTAACGAACAGGCATTCCCTGGATCTAGAAATTGCAATATTGAAAAGAGGGTGAAATTTTTCATGTGATTCTGTCAAAACTTAAAAAACCGGTTTTTTGGACGTTAACCTCTTTAATCTGCATATGTGGAATAGTCACATATAGCTCAAATTCCATTTTACCGATTTCGTCAATTACCTCCATTTTCAAAAATTAATTTTAAAAAGTAAAATATATTTTTTTGTAAATTTTAGAAGCTCCTCCAGTTTAGTCCAGAAATTATTATAAATATTTTTGATATTGTTGGAAGCTTCGTCTTCGATTTCTGCCGAACTCAAAAAAATTAAAAAGTTTGGATACAATTTTGGCCAAAATTTTGAATTCAGTCGGGCATCGTAAAAATGTATTCGAATATCATTCGGTTCTAAAAAAGTATTCGATTTTGCTACAGCATTAGTTTAACTCTAACTTGCGGTATAAAATGTGCAAAAAATTAAAAAGATACAAGTGTTGATTGCAACATTGACGTTAGTTGCTTCTTCATCCATGTATCATAGAATTCTTGGCGGCTTGCTTTTCTTTTATTGTTGTAGCGGCATAGGAAAACTAATGAAAAGTGTAAGCAATGTTGTTTTTGGTTTGGCATGAAGCTTTTCCTTTGATTTAAATTCAAAACATAATAAGAAATTTTGCTTTTGTATGTGCTGCAATCAAAATTTTTAGTGAAACTTTGACCGACCGCAACCTGAAGAAGAAAAAAGAAGAAGTTGTAGAAACAGAAGAAATGGTATCCCATTTTTCTTTGCTCTTTTACATAGTTTTGACAAATTATTTTTCACCATTTACGTGACTACATCGTAGTAGTGCAGCAGCACACAGCAGCAACATCATCTGTAACCACAACAACGTTCGCGAAAGTGAGGACGACATTAGCAATGTAGATGTGTTTTTCTCATCAACTTCATCATCAACATCAATGTCATCAACAACAGCAACAACAACAATATGATATGAAGAGCCGCAACATATGCTCATGTTAATAGATAAAAAATTATTTTTTCTTACCTTTTTCGCCTATTTTTTTTCTTTTCTTCTCGTTTTTTCTTTGCAAATACATATCTATAATTTCATTGGTTGAATTGCTGCATGCAACATTTGTACACACAACGAGTACAAGTTCTGCGACACACCAGCGACTTCTTTCTTTTTTTTTATCCACACCATCATCATTAACTTTATTTCGAATTGAATTTGTGTAGTTTGCAAATTTTTAGACAGCCCACGTGATGGTACGAAAGGTGAAATTTTTTAGATTTTTCATTGGTAAATTAAATTTTTTGTTAGAAATTTTTATTTAAAGAAACTTTAAATTTTCAATTTTGTTGTAATTAATGATGTGGGTGTATCGCAATTTAAATTTTTCAATAAAGCACGCACGTCTGCTGTCTGTTAATTTCTGAGAAAGGTTAAACGAATCAAAGATTTGTATAATGGTAGGAAAATTTGTGGGGTTTATCAATTTGCTTAATCAAATACAACAGCGTTTTCTAAAGGTCAAGGTAATCATCCAAGTGAGAAGCTCCAAAAATTAAAACGAAATTTCCCCCAAATGAAATGCTACCATGAACAGAAACCCAAAAAAACTGTCAAAATCCTCCAAAAAGTTGTGCACGATCATGTCTCTTATCGCGATTTAATTCCGCGGCGCGTCACTCGCGAAATTAAAATTATTTAATTTTAATTTTGATAAGAAGCGCAGCCGCGTGCTGCACCTCCTAACCTTTTTCTCTCTTTTCTCTGTTTATCTTTGTTTTTTTGTCATTCTCCCTCTTCTTTTTGGCCGATATCCACATTCACAATAGTAAAAGAGTACCATTTAGTACTAGATTATACTACTGGGGATGGGGATATGGAGACTTCTGTAGGAGAGCGCAGAGGTGTATTTGTTGTAAATTTGCGGAAAAACGGGAATACTTTGGTTCTCTCTTTTGGTTGATTTTCTAGTGAGAATTCAATGGTATGACTCCGCTATGCACTAACACAGGTGCATCGCCGCCAATTCTCATACAATTGGTTGGGTCGGGGACTTTGTCCAGGGTGTAATCATGTACACCCACACATATATGGGTATGATGATTTCCCGTTTAGAGATCAGTGTCCTGCTGACATAGCGGACGAAAAAATAATGTATGTGGCTGAATATAAGTGGTACATATTTTTGCACCGTACTTATATTCAGTTCTGTGCGAGCTTTCGAGAGCGATACCAGAATTTTCTCAAGCGATTGATTAAGTGCGAATATTTAGTGTTAATATTAAAATTTTGCGTTTGTGTTTTTTTTTTTTGTGTTCAAGTCATTTTAGTGTGCTTTGGTATCACCAAGTCGGGGTGAACCAAAGTATTTTAAATTAATATTATTGTGATTGGTACCACCAAGTCGTGGTGGACCAATAGTGTTAAATTTATTAATTTTATTAAATATTGAACCAAGTCGTGGTGTATCGGACGCTTTATAATTTAAATTTTAATTGTAAACTTATTGTGAATTTTATTGTGTGTGTGTTGCTAACTTGTAGCGACACGGGTAAAGTAATTTTAGCTGGGTTACTTTGTGTTTTAACTTGCGGGAATTTCTTTTCCGGGAATTAATTTCGGGTCGCGATCCTTGTGCGCGAATATAGAAGGGTTCATAAACCCATTAATCCAGGGAGTACCCTTTTATTTTTATATTTTTCTTTTGTAGTGGTCACTTTTTGGCAGTTGGTGCTAACTGCAAGTGACTATTGTTGTTGTGGAGTAGGCTTCTCCTACTATAAACTTTATTTTCTCTTCTTTCTTCTAAAACTTGTGTGCTCGTGAGCCCAGCAGATTGTGCGGGAGAAATTTAATTTTGCATTTTGTAAAATTGTGTGGTAACTCAGTATTGAGCTACAGAAATCGAGCGTTTCAAAAAAAATATTTTTTTTTATCATTTTATTTTGAACCTGCGACCATTTCTCCACTGAGATAGCTGGCAACGTAGGCTTTGATAACCGGTTTCGTTTGTTTGAATTTTATATCGTTTGTGAAGTAGAGTCGCGGCAATTATTATCATTATTTTTTTGATAAAACTTAAAGAGGCGAAAGTGACGGTGACACTCTAACTGCCAAAAAAAAAATTTGGAGTGGACCGCCCGTATTGAAATATACTCCACATAGATTCAATTCAACGTACTGTGGATAAACTCATAACTTACGAAATATATGTGATTTAAGATATGTAGTCGTGAAAATTATCCGATCTCGAATACTTCTGTTTTCATTCAAATTATTATTGTAGGTTTCTGGGGGAAAATGAGTATTTAATGACACTCTTCTGAAAGCAAAAACCGAGGGGCGAAATGCAATTTTCTAAAAATACAGAAAAAAAAGTATTTGCAATTAATGTTCATTCAAAGAAAAATAATTAAAAATCATATAAATGAAAAATATCATAATAAAAAATCAAAACCAAGTTGGGTAACCCCTCCAATATTTCTTTGGTAAAAATGAAAACGTTTTCTAAATCCACGCTATGCCACGTTACGCGTCGCGAAGCGCATTCCTCCGTCCTAATTAATGTATTTCATACAGGCAAAATGAATTTACCACTCTGGAAAAATATGTTTTCTTTGGGAAATTTTCCGACGAATATGATAGAATTTTCCTACATTTTTTATTCCATCGCAAACGAATAGTAAACTGAATCTCAATTACTTAATTGTAAATAACAAATACTATTTTAAAATTATTAATATACAAATATATAACTTTTCAATACCTTTAAAATGGTTGTTCATTTCATTTGGTACGACGAACAGGAGTGGAGTTATGGCGATTTGAAAAAGGCTATAATCAGCGAATGACGTAAACTTTACCCCTCTATATTGTCGAAAATGTTGGTCGAAAAAAAAAAATGTTATATAGGAAATGCGTAAAAAAAATTTTAAGCAAATGAAAAATTTTGACAATATAAGTGTTCGATTTGTTAAAACATGCCTCATATACTTTATCGGAATATACTCTAATCTTTGAGAATTGGAATTTTGTGTTATCTCGACTTTTATATTTGTGAAGAAAACTAAAGCAGACTGCATATTAACAAACCATTGACTTGGTTCACTCTTCAAAAACGCGCAATATGGGGGTTAGGTTTCTGGAAAATGCCGCTTTAAAGGAAATCGCGTTAAGCGATACAAGAAACCAGTGTATGTAGAGGGGTTACGTTCCAAGATCTTAAAAGACATACAAAAACAATTTTTGTTTTTATTTTTCAGACATTTTTTAATTGAAATATATAGACATAAGAAAATAAAAAAACATCGATCAATCTCCTAAACTTGAGGGTTTTCCCCTTTTTTCTCTTGTTTTTGCGTCAAAAACTGGCAACGCGTATAGTTCAGCGTATATACATATAGAACGAATGGTAAAACAAATTTCTCAGCGCTTTTTGTGCTTTTAGAAGAGATTTTTTTCGGCAATTGATTTTCCAGTTAAAAAACTGAGCCAAACGACCATTAAATTTCAATATTTTTTTTGTGAAAATTTTAAATGAAACCAAGTGAACACTTTTCCGCAAAGTGCAATCAAAAAATTTCACCGATTTTTTTGTGCGCAGTCTAAAGAATATATCGCTCATTTACTAAAAGACTGTCATAAGTCAAAAAAAGCGAATATTTTATTGTGAGATACTGAATGTATCTAAGGAAGGCAGCACTAAGAGTTAAATCTTAGCACAGCATGGAGTGGAACAGCTCTGTAAGCCATATGAACGGCACAAAGAGAAATATAACTTCCGAAAAATACTTTACTAGTTTAGAGCTGTCGTAAAGACAGTTGTCAAAGCAATTAACTTGTACTAGTACGATGCAAAAATGAAAGGTGCATTTCAAATAGTTTTCTTCCTAACAAGAATAGAGAAGTAGAAGGCAGGATTTTTGCAGTAATAAAACAGCATCGTTAATAAGTTATGTGGCAAAAAATAAGATATTATATAAGATGATTTTTTTGTGGTACCCTATGTTAAACTAGAACAACAATGACAGCAGCTATCAAATCGTCATCTGACAGCTCATGCACCCAGAGAAATACTTACCTCGTTTGAAGAAAACGCCTATCAAATTGAGGAAAAATGGGAATGATTTGGCGCCATAGAAATAGTTTCCTCATTTAGATATACAAAATTTCTTTGAATTGAGGAAATATTTTTTCTATATTTTAGAGAAAATTTTCTTTGAAAGAAGGAAGTTTTCTATAAATTATAGAAATATGTCTTCAATTTGTAGAAATTTCGTTTTTCAAATGAATAATATTTTATTTCAATATGAGAAATTGTATATAATTTAGGTAAAATTTTCCTCAGTTTGAGGAATAATTTTCCATAAATTGAAGTAAATTTACTACCTTTTTAGAAAAAAAAAATCCTCAATTTATGGAATATTTTCTACAATGTTGTTTTAATTAAAAGGCATAGATCTCATATTTTTTTTACTAGTATTCATTTATTATTTTATTTTTAATAAGTATTAAGGTTTACATTCATACGTATTTTTACATACACTACAGGCGTCGTCGCCTTGAATTGATCAAAAGATCCTTATCGCCATCAAAAAATTATAAATTGAAGTTTATTGAAATTTATATCTTTTCAATATATTTTATTTTTTTTTTTTCGCAATACATATATATATATTTTTTTCACAAATTATATCAACAGCCACAAACACAACCGCTTCGCTTGAAATAGAGACGCCGACTAAAAAATTCAAAAGAAAAACAAAGCGAACGCGATTGTCTGCTAAGGCCAAAAGAGTAAAGCTAGTTTTTTGTATATACCAAAATTTTGTATGGAGAACATTTTTGGTATATTCGTCTCTTTCTTACATTTTCTATACAACTAAATTTGTAAAAATGAAGACATAACTTACTTCAAATTGAATACCATGGTTGCATGAAAGGAGTACATTTTTCTTCATTTTGGGGAAAATTTACTTAAACGGAAGATATTTACATGGATTCAAATTGAGGAAACTTTTTCTTTGTTTTAGAGATGGGTATTTTTCTGGGTGTGTAATATACTCCAGTCCAGTACAAATTTTCCAATTTTATTTTGAAAATCAGTCGTTTGAAAAAAGTGCTAACACCGAAGACACCGCTCCTGACTTTTTCTTATGGGTATACTTAAAAAGTCAGGTTTATGCCAATATACCAGAGTCTCTTGAACAACTTAAGGCCAACATACGCAACGAAAACGCCGAAATTTCACATGAAACACCAAATTATATTATTCTTGTTGTTTATTTATCAGATTTTAAAAAATTTTAGAAAAAAAATTAAATGCAATGAGAATAGCCGAGTTTATTCTATATAGTGACTCTAAGTCACTACGTGGGACTTTACATTATAAAATAACGTGGGATGAATAGGGTTAAGTGAGGTCTACCTGTATAATGGAATAATATCCCGTTTTGACGATTAGGATTAGTTCGCAAGATCATCCGATCTGACTACTCTAGGCTTCTTTGAGGTTATATGTAGTCATTGGTCTTTGTAAATAAGCCGCAAAATCTTGCTGCCATAAAAGACAAAATTAGACAACAAATTGAGTAAAGTGATGGAAGAGCTGGAAGAGCTCGAATTTGCATAAACACTGGATGCCAACATTTAAACAATACCACTTTCAGTCCAAATTGAAATATTAAGAAGAACAACCAAAGCGGGTTTTATTTATCTAAAATATAAACTGTTTAAGAAATTCAGATTGTAGTCGAAGTTTTTCTATTGAAATATCTCTTATCTTTTTTATAATCATATGCCAGAGAAGCTGACGGTAAATACAATTCAACATTTGTTAATCAATACATTTTAAAAGGCGTTTCCCTGAATAATATTTACTGTCTTCAACTGTTAAAATAATTGAATGTGTAAAAAATGAAGAAATTGAAAATTAGGTATACCAACTACTACTGTTGCTATTGTTGTTGTTGTCACAATTCCGATTTATAGAAATACGCTAGACAATAAAGAAGTAAAATTAAAATAAATGTAATTTTACAATTTAATCAAAGTCACGGTCAGTTGAATGCCAACGGTTCATAAAGATGGAAAAATAAAGAAAGAATTAAAATAAATGTGAAAAACAAAACATTAGAGCCGACACGATTTTCTACACCAATAAGAAAAGCATGACGACGACTGCTTTAACTGCTTTGTTTTGTTGCCGCTTACTTCTGCTGGCTGAAGACGAATTGCTGCTGCTGCTGCCCATATAGCTGAAAGGTCAATTTGCCATATTAAATTAACTCCTTAGAGCTTGCTAGGTTGTTGACTACAAACACTAAAGCACTTAAGCCTACAATTTTATGTTTCTTTTTTTTATTTCTTTTGTTAAATCACCCGTTGCAGTATGCAGAGAAGTCTAAAGCGAGCGCTGCAAGTGTAATTGAAAGTGAACCTGTGCCACCAACTAACTAACCAACCTAACCAGCCAACCACCATCATTACCATCAACATAACTGATGTTTGTTTGTTTGTATCATTGTGACAATCAGTTACAAAAATAAAATTTGAAATTAATTCGTTTTAATGCCATTAAAGAGAAGTGAAAGTGATATTCAACCACAACACTTATGTAAAAATATAAGTAAGTAGGTAGAGGTAGTCACACGTTTATAAGTAAATATATATGGGAAAATTTGCGTTTCATTAAACATATGCACATACATATTTATAAATAAAAAACGATTTATAAGAGTTAAAGACCCTGCTTCTTTTCCACATTTATACAATTGTTAGTTTTTTAGTTTGGTACATGATAAATGAAAAGTCCTTACTTTGATAAATCACCCAAGTCTCTCTCACTTTAAAAACATAAATTTATAAGTTCAATGCATGCATTCATAAAAAGAAAAAAAAAAGATGCACATAAATTGTCATGGTAAGTGCAAAATTAGCTGCAAGGCAAGAAAAAAGCTATAACAATACTAGCAGATGCAACAGCATCACCAACAATAACAACAATAATACTTAATAAAAACAGATGTTACTTCCAAATCCATTGTTTGTACTGTGTAGATAACTATGCATTGGAAGCTTTTAACATTTTCAAGTTTGCTATTGTCGTAGAGCAAGTAGTTTTCATTTAACTAGGATATAAATACTAGAGCCAAAAATGTGCTGAATTTAAACAGGCGATAATTTAAGGAATTCCCGACTGCACAATTTGCTAACGAGGTACTCCAGCCAGCAACTGTGGTCTCTAGTGTTAGTGGATTTGTGGAGAAATGAATTGAACAAACTTACCGTTCAAAATAGGGTTACCACAACAAGGCCCTATTTACGGGGGAAGTTTTGGGGGTTCTGAACCCTCCCCCCTTTCCCTCCCTTCAAAAATGAGAACATTTTTTTCTAATTTTGATATTGATTGCCAGTTGATCGAAAAAATCAAAATAAAATCTATTGAACGATTTTTAAATACTTTTTACTTCAATTGGTTTCTTTCTAAAAAGTCAAGTATAAAAAAAAGTTTGAAAAATAAATTTGAATTAAAATCGTACAAAGTTTGTAGCACGTCATGGCCAAAAACGGCATTTTTAGGGGCTTGAAAACGTGACGTGATGGGAAGTTTTTGATCTCAGATTCGTGTTCAGCATGAAAAATTCATTCGCAGACACTAGGAACCATATTGTTCACCAAACCCATGCATGTCAGTGTTATTGAATCAGCTTTAAAGTTCAGCACCCCGGATGATCTCTTTCAATGCTGTGACTGCACGAATTTAGGGAATATATGTCAACCTAATTCGGGCTCCTCATCATTGATAATGGATAAATTTCCCACTGATAACACTGTGCACTAGTATTATTGCTTATTTTTTGCAAATGTCATGTAATGGATAGTTTAAACTTCTTAACATGGAAAATTCTATAATGTTAAACTTTTTTTGATTCTTATTTCGCTGAAGAAAGTAGTAAAAAATGAGCACTTCATTTTTAAAAAATAAGCTGCAAGAGGCAAACTATGCCTATAACTTTTAAAAGCGAGCTAACTTTGCTTTGGTTTTGTTACTCTGGACCATTACTATCGACCAGTGTTAGCTGATTCTCCGTTAGAAAAATGTGTTGCATAGTGTAATCATTTTAAAAAAATTAGTCTCTGACTATTTTTAGCATTTCTGATCATTTTTTTGAGGTTGGGTACACTATCAGTAATGGCAAGTCAATGAGTTATCAAAAATATGTCTTTCACGATAAAAAAATGTATTAGAATCCACATTGAATAATATTTATTTGAAAAAATTTAAATTGATTGACTGAAAATTTTTTTTGTCATTTTCGGCCATTTCTTTTAGGTTAAGATTGAGAAAACTCGGAAACAAACATTTTTCCTAAAGTTTGAAGACATTTATCCACTTTTCTACCTAGTCTGATAGGGTCCATCAAATGCGTCATCGTATTTAATTTATTGTTTCATAAAAATTGTATATGAATATTTTCTTCGAATCAAATGTAAAATATTTTTGCTGTCATAACCACAAATATATATGACAGGCTGAGAAGAAAAGCGGGCTAAAATTTATATAAGAGCAAAAGTGAAATAATTTAGAGTGTCAGTGTGGTCAGAATGGCATAAGTAATACGGTTTAGAGTAAAAATGAAACGCCTTAAAAGTAAGAACAAAAACGGTGTAACAATTCTTTCAGAGCAAGAGCAGCATAGGTTTTTATTCCGTTTTCGCTCTGAACATATTTCGTTTCACTTTTGCTCTGAACATATTTCGTTTTGCTTTTGCTCTTAAGTAAAATTATTCCATTTTTTTCTGAACGTAGAAGTTATACCACTTTTCCTCGCAGCCTCTCAAATGAGGACTATTCGGTTTTATATCACTTTCGAATGATAAATGAGCAAAAGTGAAATAACTTAGTGTGTCAGTGCAAGAATGGCATAAGTAATACGGTTTAGAGTAAAAATGAAACGCCTTAAAAGTAAGAACAAAAACGGTGTAACAATTCTTTCAGAGCAAGAACAGCATAGTTTTTTATTCCGTTTTCGCTCTGAACATATTTCGTTTCGCTTTTGCTCTTAAGTAAAATAATTCCACTTTTTTCTGAACGTAGAAGTTATACCACTTTTCCTCTCAGCCTCTCATATGTAATAAAAATTTGCCTTTGAACACTACGAGTAACTCGAAACACTCATAACGTTAGCTCTCGAACGTTTTAATGTCTCTGTTCTCATGATTCCCACTCGAAATGGCATGAGTAAAAAAAAATGTAGTTACAAACGAAGTAAATGTCCCAGAGATCGTTATTGCTATTGGTAAAAATTTTATTAACAACCAGAGCAGATAAAAAATTGTTTTTTGATTATTAATTTTTTAGGAATTTCTGTCTTTTTTTCTTTTAGGAACACGGACTAAAACTAAAAAATTTAAATTCAAAAATCAAAGTTTACTAACTCAAGGATGTTTCGAATTACTCGACATCCATTTTGATATATAAACAAATCTCAATCCACTTCTGAACCTCAAAGTTCTTTTGGCCTTAAAAACAAAAACCATCCTTTTGAAAATAAAAGTCAAAACTATATTGATTTTGAAAAAAGGTCAAATTTCTGATTTTTTTAAAACTTTTTTTCAAAAGATTGTGTAAAAATCTGTCGAAAACGTGTTGGAGAAAATTTTCTAAATGCAATAGGTGATTAGTTACATAGATCCGAAACAGTGGCTGTTTGACCAAAATGACAAAGTTTTACTCCTCCAACTCGACGAATTTTTAGCCGATCTCAAATTTGATGTGGTAACTACTACCCAATAGGATTAAACTTTGCACAAGTTTGAGCCCGATCGATTTCAAAAGTGAGTTCACTTGATATGAAATCTCCCATATATATATACACAAAATGTAATTTTCCTTTTTCCTTTCACGTAATTGCATTGTGCCAAAAAATAAAATAAAGAAGAAATGATGGCAAAATAGAAGTCAAATAAGCAACACTCCCTCACGCGGCATTTGATGTACAAAGCATTAAGAAGCAGCAACAGCAGCAGCAAGCAACAATTGCTGCAATTGAATGTAAAACGATGTAAATGGAAATGCAAATGATGCCGCGATGTATAAGGAAAATCTTACCACAAATCGAAAATTCGAAAAATGGTCTATCATAATAAAGAAGCGGAAAAAAAGTTTAAATGATAATTGTTTTGTTTTATTTGTGTTTGCATGCATGTTTTGTTTGTTGTCAGGCTAACAACCGCATTACATATGCAAGCCACTTATTAAAATTCATACAAATACACGTAAGTACATCAATATCGCTTTGAGAAATCTTAAAATTGGTAACAAAATATTGTAAACGACTACTTCCTATCGCTGCCGCGCTTCCACCTCAATCCATTACCGTGATTATCAACATTATCCACCATCCATCCGTTCATTTGTCTGTCCGTTCGTCCGTCTCTCTGTCGTCCTAAGCGCATCGTTTGTTTTTACAATTTGAGAAAGTTTTTGATTTTTTCATCAACAATTTTCATATCATTAGAAAAAATTACATTTTGGTGGCATACATGTGAGGCTGTATCGTATAGCTCAATTTCAAATGTAGAACTAGCGCAAGCTTCAAATAAAATTGAAAAATTAATAAGAAAATAAGAAAACAAAAAAAAAACAAAACTTCATTGTAATGCTAAAATAAAAATACCTTCTTCTTCTTGCATTTTTCTACAATTATCATCACGCAAGTTGCTTATATTTGTATTTATAATTTGAAGGAAAAACAGAAAATAACAGTTGAAGATAATCACTCTCTCGTAAAGTGAAGTTATTGCAGTTGCAGGCGCACATTCATCCATCCATATTCATGCATCCGAGTGTATATTAGATTTCGTGTGTGCTACTGATACGCTTAAAATTCATTTGCACAGATTCGCATACATATGCATAAAGTCATTAACTTTAATGCTTATTAATTAAAATTACTGAAAATGAAGAGAATTTTCAATGCTCTGCACACAGTGAGAAAATTGTGTAAAATTGAAACCCGGAATGATATTACGAGAAATTTATTGCATGCTAATCTCAACCAACACGCAATTGTCAAGGAAGTCCTTTGAAAATAAATTAGTAAAAACTAACCTGCATTTATGTACTGCTTTCGATAAGAGCCAAAACATGGCAGCAGGCTCTTTTCACCAGGTAAATAACACAGTCCAACATACGACTCAAGACAACAATTCTTTCTCCGGTAAAGTAACTTGCAAATCACCACTGCTAATCACCACAACTTTTTGTTTTGTGGATGGAATAGTAAACACTTTATAATAAAGACTTTGAAATACGTTTCAAATCCCGCTAAGAACGTTTTCGGGAATCGTGCAGTTAGTAGTTAGTTATTTCATTTTATTATGTAATAACTTCTAATCAAAAAATCAAATGAAAAATAAATGAAAATTAGTCAAAAAATAATTGAGAGCTATTTCGTTGTAACTCCTATAAAACATTGAAATAAGTCCTAAGTTTTTTTTTTTTATATGGCGATTATTGGGAGTTATTTCATTTTCTCAAGTAAAAGTTATTTCACGGTGCCTCTTGGTTAGTTTTGCAACTAAGATATGTAGTTTGAGTATTTTGCCGCTTCTAATAAAATTGCCTACAAAATACTTTTATGGAACATATTTGCTTTGCTTTACTCTTTTAAGGGTTCTTCGTGCCTTTTCCTAATGAATCTGCAAATTCAATTCATTAAGTCCTAATGATGCGTATACGCACAACAAAGAAGTATAATTTAATGCAGATAAAAAAGTTACCGGAACACGTAATCGCAATCACAGTTACTCTAATGCGAACAGAGAAACTTAAAAAAAAATAAAGAAAATTCGATAATACCAATTGCTGTTTGAACAATGTTTGTGACGATAAAGAAGTGTGATTGAAGATTTTTAGGTTTTTAATCGGTTTGCTTTCGGACTTAATGGGTTAAACGTTTTAAAGGGAAAAAGTTAAAAATTGGTTGCCGAAGCCTAGTGATTAGTGTGTTAGACTGCTAAAGTTACACGGGTTCAAGTCACGGCACGCTCAAAGAATCTAAAATAGAAAATACAATTTTTTTTCTACAAGGTCAACCTCTTTATTGGCAATGGCAAACCGCTAAGAGTAAAAATAAACTTTTCACTTCACCCATTCGGATCCGGCATAAAACAGTGGGTCCCTTCAATTCGTGTATAAATAAAACTCACACAACATGAATGGATGCGAAAAGCTCGACCCTGAAAGGGGTTACATGGGTTTGAAAAATTTAATAAATGAGTTCTTTTTTTTTTGTCTTGTTAAATATGCCTCGAATATTCTCCCAAAGTTAGTTTCGATTGGAGTAAATGTCTAGGAGATAGAGCCTTGGGAAGTTACACTCATTAGGCCCGGTGTTATTTCAACTGAAAACTTTAATCATGTTTTCTAAAAACTTTATTTTTGAAGTCAGTTGACATGACTTTTCAAAAATAAATCAGCTGATCTTGTTCAAATTTTGCACACTTCTTCATGATATGATTGACTAGTGCTTGAATGAAGGATTTTTTATCACAACTAATTTTAAAAGGCAACGCGTGGTGCAAATTTTTTTATTCTGAGGGGTCATAGGAAATGAGGTCTCAATGGCTGAATTTTCTAAATTTTGAAATGAAAATTTCACAACCTTCGAAACCCATGTAACCCCTCAAAGAAAAGTTACCTATAAAATTCTACTATAAACATAGGTCACTGAACACCAAAAGCTTCTAAACTTAGTTTGGCCGAAACCGAATTTCAGCCATTCCTCTAACCTTCAGCCGAAAACTAAAGGATTTTTAAAATATTAAAAATTAAAAATCTGAAATAAATTTTGCAAAGAACAACATAAAAACATAAATTATTGGTTCTCCAAATATGAAGACTTAGTAAACTTTGACTTTCGAATTTAAAATTGAAATTTTCTAATTTCAGTCCGTGGTTGCAAGACAAAAAGATCTAAGGAATTTAAAAATCAATGCTAACTACAGAAAAAACAATTTTTTCGTTCATATTTTTATCTGCTCTAGTTATATATATAAAATTTGTACCAATAGCAACAACAATAACTGGGACATTCACCTACATTTTTTCCATCAATACAGAACAGGGACATCACAACGTTCCAGAGCTAGCATAATGAGTGTTTCGACCTATTGATAGATAACCTATCTCAACCCATTTATGGACCTCAGAGTTCTCAAAGGAAAAGATCCAAAAAAAAAAAAAAGAATAAAAAACGTTCCTTTTGCAAAGAAATGACCAAATTTTTGGATTTTCAATGCAAATTATTTATACTTGCAAATTAAGAAATTTGAAGTGGTTATATAAAATATGTACTTTGCATATTCAGTGTTCTATTTTCTCTGTTTGATTGTTCCATTCTTATGTTTGATGTAGCCCCCAGACTTACAGCCTAATTGTTAGAGAAAGCAACATTTTTCATTACTACCACTCCACTTATTTTCGATTTTAAGGGGGTCGTCTGGTGTTATGGCTCAAAAAACCTAACATTTTTTCCGAAAGTTACAGATGTAGAACTTCGCAGGCGGCGAGTCAGCGGTCATGCATACTTGAAATTTAAAACGCATTTTACGAAATGGCTGCGGCAATATCATCTATAATTTTAGCCTGAACTAGGATCATTGTGATTTCATTGTGACTAAGAGGTTATCACTGCCTATCTGCATTCAAGTTTATCAAAAAGGGAAGTGCTGATACTCTTCGTCAAAAACCTTCGGCCATTTTTTGTCGAACCCGAATATTCAGTCGGACCCTACTGTTAATTTAATTTATATACTTGGACTACATTAAATCTGAAATTTCAGGATCATACCCGGTAACGTTTCGGCTAGGAAGTTATTATATGCAAGCCACTGAAAAGGACAACCTAGTCTCCGTTGAAAATACCAAGGATAAGGGCAAGGAGACCTGCTTGAAGTTGGCTCTACCGACTGGCGCCAGCACGCGCATTACAAAGGCGACAGACGAAGCTTTATTGAGGCGGCCTAGACCGATCGCCGGACAATTACTTATTATATCTACCAATTAGCAGCTTCTGATTATCCTTTTTTATCATAACTGCCTCAGATTTATGGCAACTAGTTGACTACTTCTGTCTTTGACTGCCTCTGAAAGCCTCTGGTAGGTCTTAACTGCTTCTGACTGATTTGACACACTTTCAGTTTCTAAAGTCGATCAAATCTCTTTAATTAATTTCACTCCACTTGGAAAAAAAAAACAAATGATTTATTCAGTGTAATCAGAAATCGCGTGTATGCCTCCACCTACCCAAACGTCACCAAAAAAAACAAAATATGTAGTAAAATTTTGTATTTATGAACAAAATTGAACAAAATTTCGCAAAGAAGAAAGTGGGTGTCAGATGCAACACAATCAGGTGCTGCACGCAAAAACCGCAAAATATCAATAGTAAGTAGCTAACTAAATACATAGTAGTAGAACAAAAGCAATAAGCGAAAAAAAAAACAGAAATAATTACAATAATTTTTAATTTCAGCAACAATTTGCGGCACATAAGTGTCTGTGGTTTTTGCAGCTCTCCTTCTTCATCATCATCAGTAGCAGCAGCAGTGACAGTGGCAACAGTAGAAGCAGCAACATTTTGCAGTTGCACCAAATTTGCAACGAAGCTTGTAATTTCATACACATTTCGACTACTATACAATTGATAAATGCAAGCAAATCATGGAACAGCAGCAGCAGCCAGCGGCAGCCAGCGTGCACATTACGCTCTAAATAGCCACTGCCAATGCCGCAAAACAAAAGCAAAAATTGTGTGCTTAGAAGAAATTTTCAGCCAAGCTATGCACATATATACAAGCGTAACTGGGTCCACCTCGAGCAGAGAGATTTGTTATATGTAAACTATTTACAATAGGCTGAATCTGACTGACTCTGACTGACGGTTAAGTTGATTACGGCGGCATACATGGAAGGTAAAGTGTATAAATTTGATTGGCACACAGGCAAAGAAGATCAGTTGCAGTTGCATTTTGTTGTAGTGAGATTGAAGTAGTGTGCTGCTATTGAATGTGTGATTAATGGTGTTGATTGGTGATCATTGAGTGAATGTATATGTGCAGTCAGTCAGCAAGGATATATGGGCATTGCCGTGTAGTTTATAAAGCCGACTTTAATCTATAAGAACGTGAATCGTGAATCCTGACCAAATATAAAAACAAAAAATGAATACGAGACTAAAATTGCTTGCTGCGGTGCTACTAATAGCAGCTTGTGACAATGGCGATACGCACGAAGTGGATACCACAAGCGTCCGCAGTGCTGCCAGTGGTGGCAGTGGGAGCAGCAGCACCCTTCTAGATAATGGGCTTTCACGCACACTAACACACATATATACGCAGTGCGCCGAGCGGCAGGATCTATTTTGGTGTTTTAAAATACAAGGCGCTAAGCTTCTGGGGCGCGCTCTAAAAGTACAAAATATCAATATACTCGAAGGCATCAGCATTGTTAAGAAAGTCGATAACGAAACACGTTCTGCACGTGCAAGTGCCGCTGCCTCAAGTGCAGAACTGAATCTAAGTAATCGTCATCTTGAAAATCTCTCAATGAAAAGTTTGGATGCGTTGCTGCTTGAGCGTTTCGTACGCTTCGTGCACAGTCGACAGTTGCAAGTGAATTTGCCACGCCTACTCTCGTTTGGTCAGCGCAATAGTCATGACTTACTATCAACAATCTTAGGTTTTTTCACGCAAGCAGATGCGAATGCCGACGACGCCAATTCAGTGGGCGAGGGCCGCAAGAAGAAAGGCGATGATAAGAAATATTTGGGACCATTTATTGCGGCGGTTATGCTTAAGGCGGCCATATTGAAAATGGCTTATCACTCTATAGCTATTGTTGCGGGCAAAGCTTTGATTGTCGGAAAGATTGCTCTAATCATTAGCGCTATAATTGGCTTAAAAAAGCTAGTGTCCCATGATGGCGGCGAGAAGACAACATACGAAATTGTTAAACATCCGCAAGTGCAACAGAGCCACACCTATTCATCATCGCATGCGGGCGAATATGAAAGTGGGGGCGGAGGCGGCGGTCATGAAAGTAGTGGTGGTTCCTATCATCGCAGCATGGATGATGAGATGATGATGCAGGATAAAGCGTATCATGCATGGGTGCCCACGAAGATCTCATAAAGTAGTTCAGCCGAGTGTAAAGAGATGTAGCAAGAATCAGCAAAGAAGCGACGAAAAAAAAGGGTGAGAGTGAAAGTTTCCGGGTACTAGTGAAAGTTGTGGCTGCCGTGCTGCCTGCTTGAGGTTCAAAACTTAAGCTCTAGAAGTCTATAAAAATCAAATCCAAAAGAAAAACAAAAAACACCAAAGATGTTCTTTTCCTTTATTTCATAAGCTTTTTTCAAAACTTTTTGTTAGTTTTTAAATTAAAAAAGAAAAAACGAAAGAAAAGAGAAAGACACACACACACACACATGTTACATTTTTTTTATTTGTTATAGGTTAAAATATAAGCTATGTATAGTCATTAAGTCATCGAAAACAAAAACAAACAAACAATTTTTTTCAACTAATTAAATATATTCAATATATGTGCGCTAAAGAAACCCGCCGATTGTTTGTCTTCTTCTTTTGAATTCATCAGCGTCGTTGGGTTCAGTTTCAGTTATTTCATAGTTATAATAACTTGGCTTCAACTCACCACCTTCAGTGCTTGGTGGCGGTCCAGATGAATGATGCTCTTCTATTACCGGTGAATGATGCTGAGGCTGCTCGTGCTCAACTACTTCCAATTTAGGATAATCATATGGCATGCTCCGATGCCAGCCAGAACTTTCGTGACTATTATGCCCACCACCATGCCCGCCACCACCTCCTCCTCCCCCATGACTAGTGACTATGACGTGTTCGGTACTACCACTGCTGCCACTCGACCCCTTGCTTTTTAGACTGCCCTGAAAAATAGGAACGTGAATGTAATGTTGTTTTGTTAAGTTGTTTACTAAACGAGAAGTTTGAATTTTTGTGCTGGAGGATTTTGAAGTCTTGTGAATTTTATATGTATATATATTAGTGTTTCCAAAATATTTGCAGGGGAGAGGAGAATTACGCCGGCGTCCAAGCAGAAATAACTAAACCCAAATTGAATAGCTTAACACTCCTTTCCTTCTGGTTGAAGTCATACGTACGCTCATGGATTCAATATTAAGGAATGAAACCTGAAATCACCATTGAATGGCAAAATTTCAATTACGTTCAATTAAAACAACGAATTAGACCAAGTCGTTGAATTCAAAAACTTGGGAGGGAAGGAAAAGTCACCAGGCAGTACATTAAACCCCGAGAATAATTACGAAAAACTACCTCCGCTCGATTCAGTATTCTAAGAGAAGTCATAGAGTGGAATTCGTTAATTAACAGTGGACAGACTCAGGACAGATCGTGAGAAAAATGTAGAGATTGGCCAATTGTTTAACGGACAAACTTGGACAAACGTTCATTAAGTTAAAGTCTGTTGCCAGAAATAGAAATTGCATTGTGCCGTAAGTAATATGCATGCGAATTATTTCACAGAATATCCGGGTTCGTTACCTCGTTCAGGAGAGTCTAGAGATTTTATAACCTACATAATGACAGGTTGTTTCTTAATAAACACGGACGATAACACAAGATGTTTGACACAATTTTTTTCTTAAAGGCTTCTTTCCCCTCCCGCAATTTAGTTTTATAAAATGTTTAGTCCGGAGCCTCTTTTGGAATATTTTCTAGATCAAAATAGAGGCCAAAAATAAGATTTTTGTTTGAAAAATCCCTGGTGCGAAAAATTTCAACATAATTACTCGGTCCATAGAATCCACTCCAGTATAAGGAAAAATTCAAATTATCCTGAATTTTTCTAGCTTTTGCTCTGGAGCTCCTTTTGGAATAGAGAGAAAAAGATGAAAATAGAGGCCGAAAGCTCTGGGGCGCAAAATTTCAAAACAATCAGTTGGTCCATAGAAGGCACTCCAGAGCGCCATCTATAGACCAACCGATTTGGTTGAAACTCTGTGCACCATAGTTTCTTAAACCAAGAACATGATTTTGGCGTTTATTTTGATTTTTAAAAATCTAAAAATAAATATGAAACATCTTCTCAAAAAACGGGATTACAAAAGCCTTACCATGGCTATCAATAGGTCAACCGTTCAGATGAAAAAAACATATATATAAAAAGTTTCTCTATTCCACGCCTGGGAATGACCGACCAACAAAAATTCCTAATTGGCTATTGGAGGTTATGCTTAATTAAAAACGGGAGGATTTCTTTCACATTTTTATAGTTTTTAAAAAAAGTAATTAAAAACTGCGTCGATTTTTCCGAAATTTTGTGAAGGCAAATACGCTGTTGGCGACTAATTTTCGATTTGTAGAGGTTCCAAATAGCGGGTCAATAAAGCATGAATTTGCTCCTCCCAAAGGTCCTTTTTATCGGGTTTTTACCTTCTGAGGTAGTTTTATCCAAATCTGTAAATTTGATCCATATTGTGATTGACTACATACATATTTGGTAGAGTCCTTCGATTCTTATAAGAAGACACAAATTCTTCAAGATCCTGCAGACTCGCAGAAATTCTACTAAACTCTCATTTCATTTTTCTTATTGTTTTATTTTTTTTAAAAAAAAGTACTATTCTTACTCACCAGTATCGATACGAGTAATGCAATCTTTGCCATGATAAACGCTGCGCCTGCAATCAATAGGACCTTACCGAGAAACATTTGCGCAAACATTGCCATCATTGCCATACCGCCCATCATTGCCATATTTTTATCTTTGTCCTTCTTTTTGCGTCCTTTAAGTGGATTTTCATTATTTAAATACCAGATTTTTTGTTTTTTAGGTTTTTTTTTTATTTTTTTTTTAGTTTTACTATTAACTGCATTATTAATAAGTTCAATTTTATCATCTATAAGAGCATTGAAATCACGTATCGTACCTTCATCAGCTCCAACAGCATCAACGAGTATTGAGTTTCCTGCATCCAGTGGTGGAGTTAAAGCAGCAATATTCGATGATAAACTATCGAGTGTATCTGAAATTCCAGAACGTGGTAGTTGCAAACGTAACGAACGAGTCTGCACTAAATGAAAGAACTTTTCTGCAATATTATCACCGAGTGAACGTTGCTTCTGATCCATCGTCATCAGTTTAAATATTTGTGATTGTGATTCTTGTAACTTTTCAACTGTTAAAAAATCACTATAATACCAGGTGCCATTATCCGAGAGCGCATTTTCTAAAACATCTGCCAATTGCATCTCTAGACATTTCAATTTCTCAACACTACCAAAACACTGAGCCAGCGAGCGCCCAATGGCGCGCACACTAGACGCTTCTTCGCGCACCACTCTCGAGTTGTTATCCTTTGTTACAGTCATGGCCATAATTATGAACTCTGATAGTACCAAACACTGTACTATAAGTATTGTGTGTATACTTTGCAGCACTTTACTAGGCATTTTTGCTAGTTGCGGTTTTTTTTTTGTTTGCTTTCAATCTCACTTTCTATTAAAAACTAAAGCATTTCTCAATTGCTCTTCAATATTTATACATAAAATTTTTATTGTGAACGCGATTCATATAAAAATTTGTTGAGCTAGAAAATGTCATTATTAGAACTGCTCTGAGATATAAATATTTTTGGAAGATGTAGCGTAATTAACGTGCTCGTCAAACCAAAAAACAAAATTTATTTCGATATACATCTCTCTGTTTTAATAGTAGCTTGGAAAAGTCTTTCTTTCTTTCTTTCTTTCTTCCTTTCCTCTTTCTTTCTGGGTGCTTTGATCTTTATTTATATTACACTTTAATGATTTACTGAACCTTGAAAATGTTTTGACATCAACAGTAACTCATGTTTAAAAACTTTGTTAAATTTTACTTTCATTTTGTGTAATGTTGGATTTTTCATTATTCCTTTTTACTTTTATTATGAAATAGTAAAGTTAAAATTTTTAATTCTTAACAGATGTTGATAAATTTGTTTTCTGTATAAGTTGACATCTTCACCAACGCAGTTTAGCAATCCGACGCTGCCTCTATTGTTGTCATCGCCAGTATGAAGGCGACATTCGCAAATTAATTCCATGGCATGAAAAGCAAAATACTTAATCCAATGAAGTTTCACAAGCCATAAAGGTAGCGCTCACACATAAGTCAAGTAATTCAAGATTAAATCAAAATTGGTGTTGCTCGTTACTCCTGAGAGAAGGCGGATGCTAAAACTGATCTGATCTCCAATAAAATATCATTATTCGAAAAACTTGAGTAATTTTTATTACAAATTTTCTTTCGTTAAAAGAAAAGGTTCGTAATCTCGTTTGAATTTGACTGGCTCATTTGGGGGCATTGACCCCTGTGTAATGTAATGCATATCCAAAATCAAAAATTTATTTTCAGAGAACTATAGTAGGAACAATTATCTTCGGAATGTATTTAGCTTAGGTCATTTACATGTGCAATTTCCTTTGCTTTTTTAAACTACATAACGAACTAATTCTAAACGTTTGGCAGGTATCGTTTTTTAATGAATTCAAAATTTGGTGTCGAAAAAATATTTTCTGAAACATCTGAAAGATTATACTCTTAAGAAAAATCTTTTTTTTCAGACGCCGTCGGTTTGTGGGTTCCGTTATATTTTTAGTTTCGCCTAATGGAATAAAATATTCTTTTTCAAATACTCATTTGATATTTGGAAACCATTCTTTACATATATTTGCAACATTTCTTTTTTTTATTATTAAATATTTACACCAAAAAAACAAATCACAATCTTCAAAATTTTATATTGTCGTTCGCAAGTCCACCACTTTCCAGCCCAAACGATCGCTCGTCTTAAAATTATGCGTAACATCGCCAGCTGCGTTAAGATCCTCTTCGAAAGCAGCACTAGGACCCAATTTTCCATTACCACTTCGTAATTTACCACTACGATCTGGCATCATTATTTGTTTCTCATACTCATAGAAGCGATCAGCAGGAGGTACTGCAGTAGTCGTAGCAGTAGCACCAGAACCAATAGTACGTGCAACATACTCACGTGGCTTATCGAAATTTACTTTACGGTCAGTACGATCATTACGTTTATATGGTGAATTATGATGGAATTCATCAGCTTCATTGTAATGATTAAAAACTGAAGTTTTACCAGGAAAATAACCGCCAGCAGCAGCAGCATCCAAAGCATGCGGCTGTCCATGTAATATTTGTGGACGAAGTAAACCACCCAAGCCGCCACCAAAACCGCCACCTAGGCCGCCAGCTAAACCACTAAGGCCACCACCAAAACTACCCAGTGCACTAACTGCACCGCCCGCCCCTAAAAGCCCGCTAACAAATATTGCCAGCTTAGCCAGGAAGAGTGATTTTTTCAATAGCAGCACTATACCAGCAAATAAGAGCGGCACCAATGCTACCAAATTGAATTTCAAGCCAAGCAGAAATGGTAGTAAATATTGTTTAGCCAAAAGACGTGCTGTAAAGAAGAATATAAAGCGTAGTTGAAAAATGGAATCAAATTACAACTAAAAATATGCTTCGTTTTTAGTTGTTAAATGCTACTATTCACCTGTAGATGGCTCTTCATAGCCACCCAAATTTCTTTCATCTATCGCTGGATCAATTATAAACTCAGCTACACTGTTGGCAGCTGCTGTTGGTCCAATTTTAAACATTAGCCCCGGATATAGCGCATCCATATGCCATTCCAAACTTCGTTGACTGATGACTGCACCAGCATTCTCAAGAATACCTCTGAAAGAAAAAAAAACCGATTAACATTTATTGATTGATTGAGGCTTTAAAAGAAATCTTATTCTTTGTAGTTTTATGTCACCATTCCCTCTAAGCAAGTTTTCTTGAGAAACTTATCTTAGAATACAAACAAATAGAAAAACGGGCAAGCCTGCATCTGTTCCCTTTCGTTTTTCCTCTCGGACCTACGAATTCGACATGCTGACAAAAAACTTGCTTAGTGCAAATAGGTAGGTACTATGTGCAATTATTTCATTGACTTTAAAATAAAATATGGAAACTTTTTTTATAGAAAAAGGATGGAACAATTGTATAAAGATGCCAGGAGCGGTGGAAGGAAGTACTTGCTACCTTTTATCATTCGAAGAAAATATTCATAAATAATTTTTATCAAACTGATTTTTAAATAAAATAAATTAAAACGATGATACATTTGATGGACCCTACAAAATTAAAATTTCAGGAAAAATTTTCCGCTTTTTATCAGTCTTAACCTCAAAAAAATGGCCAAACGTGACAAAAAATTCACAGAATAATCAAATTAAATTTTTTCAAATAAATACTAATCAATGTGCATTGCATTTTTTTTATCGTGAGGGAAAATTTAAAAAAAATTACCAAAAATAGTAGAGGCTCATTTTTTTCAAATGATCATCATTGGGAAGTTGAGCCATTATCAGTGATAAGGAACCCGGATGAGGGTGGCTTATATTCCCTAAATTCGTGAAGTCACAGCATTGAAAGAGATCTTTCTAGTCGTGGTGCTCTGAGCAATAATGAGTTTAAAAATTAATTATATTTTAAGATGGGTTTTGCTAATAAGATGGAGTTTTTGCGAAAGAATTTTTCACGTTGAACACGAATCTGAAGTCGAAAATTTCCCATCACGTCACGTTTTAGGAAAAAAACGGGGTTCAAGCAAGTCTAATTTTACAGGGATCCGATAACTTTTTCTATTTTTATTAATTTTTAAACTTTTCGAACTGATTCAGGACGAAACTTTAAATCAAAAATAGTTACTGACCTAGAAAAACTATGAATGCAGGAGTGCTCAGTATCACCTTATCTTTTTGAAAACCTCCCCATAACACAGGTTTGAGTGCTTCTAATAGCTCTAATACCACACGCTTGCCCTAATTTTTTATTTTCAGGTGCACAATTACGGTCTCCTCCGGTGTATACTTGTATACTTGCATAGACCAGGAGTAGTTGTTAGTAGAGTCGCATAGTGTCCAATTTTCAGACCGTATTTCGCCGGTTTGAAAAAAATGTATTACTTGAATGGGTATTTTTCGCAAAAAGGCATTTACCGCTCATCTACTGTCACGCATTCGTTTGGATTGTACATTCTCTTCACGTTAGTAGCACAGTTATCCCACAAAACTCGAATAGGGGCCAGCTTGTCGCGAGCACGTCGATCTGTCTTATCAGATTTGTCATCGAATCACAAAACTCGGCCAATATTTGGAATCTACACAAAGTCATAATTGCTTTCAATATGGGTCTTCCTTTCTCATCGTCCCATAAACTTCCTAATGCTTTACCACAAGAGCGATATACGATATAAGTATCTATTCAAAATATGCCTTCAGGGATGCGTGATCGATATCCTCCAAGTTTCTCCAAAAGCTTTAGTTCCTACAAAATAAACGACCTACATATATCTGTGGCAATAAGGAATAACAGCTAAACTCAAAAGTCGAATAAAAACCTGCTGCGTATTTTATATTATAAATCCCAAAATGTTGAAAGTTTTCAAAATTTTTTTGCAATTTAGCAGTCTCCATAGTTTTTAATTAATTAAACTCCAATAATTATTTAAGATCCATTTTTTTACCATACTTTCTTCGGCAAAGTTGATCAGAATCGAATATAGAATTTTTCTGTCAACTACTTTTCAAAAAAGAAAAAAAAAAATTGGTACTAATGTACATGGATTGTTTTTTTTTAGTTTAATTATAAAAAAAAATTAAAATGATTTGAATTTTGTTTTTAACATATCAGTGGTCACAAGCAATAACAACACAACTCGAGTTTTGTCGAAGTCGAGTTATTATCATAATTTCAATCTCAGTATCCGTTTTCATATTGTGTCAGAATTTTATTACTTTTATGAGGTTCAGTGGTTTACGGGATATTAAGGCGGAAAAATAGCACAACTCAACCTGATTACTCTTAGCTCTTGAACTTTTGAAAAGCTCTCCTGTAAAATACAAAAAACACACTTATGCTGTTATGTCTTGTGACCACAGATATATTAACAAGTTTCGGTTTTGGCAGAAAAATGGCCGAAATTCGGTTTCGGCCGAAAAAGTCGCTTTCGGTCAGACACTAGTAAATAGTGATTGCAACATCAGTACAAAATGCATTGGGCAAAATTTGCCCAAAAAAACAGGATTCGTTACTTTTTCTGTAGGGGCTTCTCTGATAAAGCTACAAAATCCATTTTCTTCACATCGCTAATTATAAGTAAATAAGTAATTGTCAAGAAGTTTCGTATTGAAACAATAAAAAACGCTTGAGTTATTTAGCATTAAACAGGTGTTTGGGCAAAATTTGCCCAAAATACAGGATGAGGGTTAAGACAAGGTTATGAAAACAAGCTTTTTGATCGGAAGTAAACATTTTTTAAGCAAAACATTTTGGAATTATCGTCTTGCTCTTTTGAAAAACTTAGCTTTACGAAAATTCTATTCTTATGTTCCTCATGATCTGTGGAAATGTAGTTGATCTGATTTTTAACCTGAATTTCAATCAGATTTTTGGTTTGGTTTTGGTTTGAGTTACTCAGAAAACTCCTATCTGGTTTTTGGTCGGAATTTTGCACTAAATTTTAGACTAGATTTGAGATAAATTTTTGCCCAATTTTTATTCTACTTTTGTCGATCTGAATATCAGTCAAGTCTAAGCTTTGGTCTAATTTTTGATCTAGATTTAGATTTGATTTTTGAGCTGGGCTTTGATCTGGTTTTTGGTCAGAGTTCCCGACTGCTTTCAGTCTGAGTTTTGTTCAGAGTCTTTGTTAAGTTTTTCGAACTTGCCTCTTTTTTAAGGCCTAATCTCTTCAGAACAATCACAAAAACATTTTGCTGTACTTTTCTTTATATGTACAGTCAAACCCTGCTAATTGGGACAACCCTAGGGACCAAGCAAACACGGTCCGATTACGAGGTGGCCCAATTTTAATGGTTTTATTTTTTTGTGGAAAAATGGAAGACAAGATATGTATGTAAGCACATTCAACATTTTTTATTATGTAAGCACTTATACATGTGACTCAAATAAAGGAAAATATTTTTGGTATACGATAAATAGTCAAGAATGGCATCAAATCGAAAAGTGACAAGGGGAAAATAAGTTTTGAAATCAGATAATATCTTCAGGTTCCAAAAGGGTTTCAAATATTCCGAAATTTTTGAGATTCTCCTGTTAAAAATTTAAAGACGATGTTATGCCTGATTTTAAATGCTTCTAGCCACAGGGTCAGGTAAATCTTAGTTTTTGTTTTTTAAATTTGATATGATGAGGGATGGATAAAAATTTGTTTCCCGTTTTTTTTTTGCTTTTCTGCATGAATCATACATTTTTAAGAGTTCTGGATGATTTTTACAGATTCGTGATCGTGTAATTTTTGCTTTGTGTTGTAATATCGTTTCCGAGATTAGAAGATATTTTTGAGTGCAAGGGTATACAACTTAAAAGCCAGTGAATTAATGTAAATGATGCACACGATTTTTTGCGTTGCACAATCTTTAATTTTTTCTTTTGTTGGCAAAATTCTTTGAACTTGACTTTTTAAGTTTTTATTTTTTCAATAAAAAAACATTTTGGTTCGATTAAAAGTTTCTGTGGCACTAAAATTTTTGTCAAAAGCGCGGTCCATGACCCGATTTGAAGATGGCCCAAATAGCAAGGGGAATTTCTTCTGAATCCAAAAAAAAAAAAAAATTAATAATGCGGTTCGATTAAGAAGTGTCCCAATTATAGAGTGTCCCAATTAGTAGTTTTGACTGTATATTCTATAAAATCTTTCTGTATTCTCATTTTGTTGCCATTGCTCTTGACACTTTATAAGTATTGATTTGCCCATAGCGTATCCATAAAAAATTTTAAAATATTTTTGAGATCCATCATGAATTTATTAATTTTTCTGGTACTCCTATACGCTTATATATTTCCAAAAATCTTCAATGTTCCCTTAATTTAGTAAATCAGCCCACAAAGCAAAATCCTAGATTCGCCACTGGTCATAAATATTTTGTATATTTCAAGAACTGATTTTAAATTGATCGTTGGATCAATTTCGATTTTAAAATGTTGATGTAAGGGATACACTTAAAAGTATACAGCTGTGAGACATATGTACAAATATCTTTTAAGGGGGGAGTCTAATTGCTTAAAAAATGTAAAAATTTATTCATCTGAAGAATATACTCCCGAAGTCTTGAACCCAAAATGAAGCCCTAAAAACCTCTGATGAGCCATCAAAGTGATGTGCTCTCAGAACATTACTTATCAATACCGAAAAAGTTAAAAGTTTAAAAGTTTTTTTCTTAAAACAATGTAACTCATAAAGTAATCGGCTGATTGCACTTGATGATCCAAGGGAGAGATTTTTGAGTTTTGTTTCTTGATTTAAGTTAATCACAAGGACGTGGACGTTGCTCATGTGCGGAAAGTAGTAGTGAGTCGACTTCGAACAGCAGGAGCGCTAGTGTATTTTATTCCGAATGAATCACTTCCCCATTTCTCAGTAAAATTTGAATAAAAATACAGTTGTTTACACGAGACTTTCCCCTTAATATCTCTCTCTCACACTAATAGACACTTATTCCGGAATTTTGCATTATTAATAAAAGCCCAGCTGAGTGATATTGTGGACTTTTAATAGAAATATATATCTAATAGATCGCTGCCAGTACTTAAGTTTGTATCTAGAAATTGCTAAGGGGGATGCATTTTTATTTTCCCCCATTTCTAAAAATTTATTTTTTTCAGAAGCACCGAATCCCCTCTTTAATCCGTCAGTGGTTTCCTCATTATGTGTCCTACCTAAAATCAACCGGATCAGTATCCAATATATTCACCAATGATCTGCCAGCAATTTTATCATCTTTAGTGGCAACAAAGTCAGCAGTCAATGTAAAATTATCGCGTTCATCGAAACGTTGCAGAAAACTAATGGCAGTGCGGCCGATACACGAACGCAGGCTCGGATGCTGCGTTTGATGTAAACAATATTTGAAATGTGTAAGATCAGGATTACTACTTGGTTCATTCTCGACAGACATAACGCCGAAAGCAAAATGAATACCAATACAATTTAATATGAATAATATTTTTAGCACGCACTCAAAGGAAACAAATGAATTTTGAATTTTGCACATATTTTTTTAGCACACTGTTTGCGATGTTTTGTTAATCCAAATCTTAGAAATGTTAAAAGTCAACTAAAACAGTTAACACTGAGGTCTAAGACTTTTATACTTTTGAGTAAATATCATGCAAACGATAATATTATATGACCAAAAAAGTTATTGTTGTTGTTGCTGTTGATGTTATTCATTATAATGAAAATGGAAATGTGTTTTCATCAAAATCACTAGAGTGCGTAATTTGCGCGCTACATTGGACCAGTGGTCGATTTTTCGACTACTATTTTTGTGTGCGAAAATAAAAACTTGTAACATAAAAAAAATCATTCGGCGAATAAACGGAAGCGGCAGGTAACAGTCTTCTTCCACACACATGTTTGCCAAAAATATTCAATCGCCCGCGCCGCCACCACGGCCATGGTCAGTGCACTCGCGTTAGCTTCTTTGGCCTAATAGCCAAATAGCAGCAGCAGCAGCAGCAACAACTTACAGCTAACAGCTTCTCTCTATGCTCTAAGTTTTAAATTGTAAGCTGTTATGAACTGAAATTTCCGCGTCGGTTTTCGCCTACATGTTATGTAAGCACTTATGTAGTGTCTGCTACTTACGAGAATAATACAAGCCATTGATAAAAATTTTTTGAAATTATGAAATTCTCCCATTATCTTTTGTATAGCAAAGTAGCACATTTGGTTAACTACTTACATATGTAAAGATATATGCATGTAATCAGCGATGTGTAACGCTTAGGGCAATGAACAATAATTTAGATTAGGTACTACTGGGCATTTTGTAAAGAACTCTAAATAGCATGTAAATTAAGTTTTGCTGCAATGTATATTATGTTTCTGTTTCAGTTTCTGTTGTATTGCAATATACTAAAAGTTAGTAATATATTTCCATATTGCTTACTTTAATTTACTACTGCAATCATTTTTCGTCTTGGGTAATGGTGTAAATTATAACATTACTTGAGTGTTTATTATCACAACATTATGCTAATACGTTTTCACATGCTGCAGTAATGTGTGTGGGCTTGTGTGTATATGTGCATATAATTGTAGATCATTTATCCTAATTGATTTATTAATTAATTATGGTTTTTATTATAGAGTGTTTGTATACATAGTAATTGAGCCATGACCTAAAATTTAGCTAATTAAATTTGATTGTATTTATAGCAAACGTAAAATTAATTATTTTACACAGTTTAAATGTGAAAAAATACATTGAGCGAGTCCTGGTACAGATTCTTAGTCTAGTTGAATTAAAACTAACTGCATACCAGAAAACTCCAACATACCTCAAAATCTAGACTTAGTCCCAAAAAAACGATTTTCAGAGGTACATGTATATACAATGACATTTTCGGTATGAATAATTCTCACAAAGTTTGGTATCTCGATCATTGTTTCGATTCTTATACGTAAGTCTTTTGTGCTCTAAATTTTTCATTATTTAAATTAAATTATAACAGAAAAAACATAACCACCATAGTATAAACACCAAAGGGAAGACTTTTAACTATACTTTTTATCACTTTATGGGACTTTATAGCGTGAAAGTCGAATGTGCCCCATCTAATGCCGAAGCTACCTCGACATGGGGCAGATTCAGCGACTATGACTTTTTTTTTATCATCATGAAAAGAAAGTTACAAACAAAACTTCTGGCAGAACCTTCGGGTTAACATTTTAATATTAAATAATTGAGTATTGTGATAAGCAAATAGATTTTCAGATATGTTAATTACGTTCTGAAATATAGGTCTTCAAAATTACTCCTATGTAGCTCCAAAATCATTTAATAATCTTCCTTATAATATTCGTTGTATTCGTAAAAAATATGTTTTTCTTAACAAGGTGAAATCATGGCTCTTCAAACTTAACTACCTTCAAATCGACTCACTGCTTCGTATAATTATATAAACATGTTGACTTAAGATAAGATCTCAAATTCTAAAAATATTAAATTGTAAACTGTTACTGACCCCACTTAAAAATTATTTCTATGCTCATAGTCTTAAGAAATCTGTATTCGACTCTAGTTCATTTTGAATTATAGAATGCAGATACATATTGTTAAACAATTTCCTTTTTATTCATCACGTTCCATGTTATTATTATATTTAAGCACCAATGTATTGTCAATTGTTTAATAATATTAATAAAATCTTAATAATAAATCTAAAAAAAAAAAAAAAAAAATAATAATTTTTCAATTAAGTTACGGTAGAAAATCAATTTAAAGAAATTCGGAAGATTCGTAATCGATTACTCAAAATTTATCTAAAGCATTTCATGAAAATTTGAGTTTTATTGCATGTACATGAGATTAATATCTTCCTCATTCAACCAATTTTTCCTCTGATATTTTTGTGACTTTACTTGAGGACACAAATAAATTTGTTGAAAACAAACAACAGTGAATTTAAAGAATTCTGCAAATTTAAGCAAAATTATATATTTACTATAGTTTACCAACTTTTTTATGTGATTGATTTATTTTTTTTTTGCTCTATGGCGGAGTTTAGAAACTTGTGTTTTTTGTTCAAAGCAATTTTCTCTCAAAAACTTTCTTAAAGAATTTTCTGTTATGTCGTCATTGTTTAACATTGCAACTGCTGAGTTTTCATATACTTTCCAAAGAAATTTTATGAATTCAAAATGAATTGAATTTCATTGAAATTCCATGCAGCTTGGTTAAACTAAAAGTTTATTAAATTATACAAACCAACCAACCCATATATAAGTACCTGCAATTAGTATTAAATTTCTTTTTAAATATTGATAACCACATCGAGTATACTCCAGAAATATCAAAATAATTTTAAAACAATTAAGTGTTGTAGATAATTTTCACTATCAGCCATAAGTCAAATTAACGCCTTCACTGTTCATTCTCTATATTAAATTCACAATACAATTTCCTCTTATAATTTCATAACATCATTCAAAAAGTTTCCACCTAAGATTTTTGATATAATTTAGTAAATGAAGCACTCTTCAATTTGTCTGCAAAAAAAGTTTTCAAAACAACAACTAACGAAAACAATAACAAGCGCAGCAACAATAACAAGAGCAACATCAACAGCAACAACAACAAACAGCAACCCAAAAGCTTAAATTTTAACAGCAAAAGTTGTTTAGAAGTTTCAAGGTAAATTGTGAACGAATGTAGGTAGAGAAAATGTATAAATTATTATAGCATATTTTTAGGCAGTTAGCTAAAAGTTAACTTGTACATTAGAGTGAAATGTTAATATTATCATTATTAAAATTTAAACAAAACACTACACCAATCATTATAACTCTATTTATAAACAAAGTGTACAGTGTACATAGCAATTAATACTCTCGATTTAAAAGAGAGAGAGAGTGGGAAAAACTTCTTTCGGTTTTTGAGGAATATATTTAAGAGGGCAGGCAACGTTTTGCTATATTTTATAACGAGTTCCGGGAAGCCGGAAGTACTTCATTTTGAATTGTGTATGGTTGCGTGTGTTTATGTGTGGATGTGCGTTTGAAGGAAGTGGTGTTTCTAAGTTTTTATATTAGTTTTTTATGTTGCAAGGAAACTTTGAGCAAACTTGTTAATGGTAAAATATTTGTTTTTGTTGGCATTTTATTTATTATTTTCTTATTCTAAATTAAATTTATTTTGTATAGTGAAAGCTTATTGTGTTTTATGTTAAGAAACGAACTCTTTTTTTTTGTGTAGCAAAAAATGTGTAAATTGTTATATTTTGTAATGTCGTTAACCATCCCAAATACTGATTGAAACTGAAGAAGGTACATAACATTATGATAAAAACTTTTGTCAGCAAGTATAATATTACTGCTCTAAAAAGGTTATAACCTCAATACATTTAATAAGTACCATTTGTGTCTAGATTAAAATGCCACGAATACAAAAGTTGAGAAAGAGAATTTTGTATACAATTATGATCAACAATGACATATTAATGATTCATTGTAATGATGTTTAACGTTGTAAATTTTTTCTAAACGAAAATAAAATATTACTTTATGGATGTATAGCAGTTGCATAAAATAAATAAATATATTTTGAAAAAAACTAAAACCCATTAATTTCGATACATTTTTTAAGTTGATAAGTCCACCTTTCAAAATAATTCTCGAAATCGTCTTTTTGAAGGTTCACTATTTCGACATTAACTGCATTAATTATTTCCGCGTTATTTCACCGTCTCAGATTTAGTTTTATTATTGGAAGCAATCGGAAATCACACAACTAGGCTAATTTTTTCTATGCCTCAAAGCGCAATAAAGTTGATGGTTTTTTCACCAGTGTAATCTGTTGCATTACCGTGGTGCGAAAAATAGTGGAGCAGTTCCCCTTTTTTCTGATTTTTCAAAAAAATGTTTAAAACTTGTGGTAACCGATTCTCTGCATATCACTTAGCATTTTTCGTCTAACCAATTTCTAGTTATAAAAGCAACAGAGCCAAGTTGAAGAAAATCAACATCATCACCTTTGTTGTTGACTTTTATTGTCTTGCTTTAGCATGAAGACTTGCATCTTTTGGGCTCCATAGTATGGACTGCTGTTTGGTTTCCAGGTAGTTCTAATGGAATCAAGTCTTATCTCCTGTTGAGATTGTCGGTGTAAATTTCAGCGTAATTCAAAATTCATGGAACTCATCCACCAAATTTCTTTGCTTGTTTTTTAATATCTTTATTTTGTACATTTCAATTTTTTATTTTGCTGTTGTAAAAAATTCAAATTTAAAACTTAAATTAAGATCGAATTGTGTTTCCGCTTTCTTTCAATCTATTTTTAATTTATTTTTGAATAAAAAAGTCATTGAAACCTCCTTTGTGACAGCTATTATTCGAACTTATACACATATTGCAAGTATTTCATTTATGTTTTTCCAGTTTAACTTCGTGATAGTTAAATTTTCTAATAGCTATCTAGTGAATAAGATAAAGCACTGCATACAAATTAAGCTGCACATAAACAAAATCAATTATACATAAATAAAATTTCGTTTATGATGCCTTTGCACTTAGGCTTTGATCTTATCGCATAGGCAACCAATCAGAAATACACAAACAAACAAATAAATAATATTGCAAAAGAAATCAGACACTTGCAAATGTCGGCGAACGAAAAATTCCACCTTTAAACTTTCACCTTCAATAATTGCGCGGCGCTGCCATTGCACTGTAGTCATCGTCGACGCCACTACTATTACCGTCTCCAGTTTATATGTGTGCGCTGCATTTCATTTTCACTTGCAGGCCAAATCCTTTTATCACACATACGCGCAGGCGCAGCTGCAAACCACAATAAAGAGCACAATGCGCGCCTCTTCTATAAATGGTTAATATTTTTCATTTTCAATTGATTTTCATTGGAAAAAATATAAAAAATAAATATAAATATAGGAAAGAAAACACTTTCACCATTGAGCATATTAGGTAAAATGTGCACGCATAAAAATTTCACACAACTAAACATACTAAAAGAAAAATCGTTGCTCATATTGGAGATATATACAAACATACAAAAATACATAGGTATTCAAAAAGGTTAATTAATATCATTGCGAAAACAGAAAGAAATGAAACAACTTAAACAAACTGAAATATTGAAGATGGTTGCAAATCAATGAAAAATTTCTCTTTGAAAGAAGTAAAAGAAATTATATTTTGCATCATTTTCTTTTACACATTTTCCATATTCATATGCACATATATATATATATATATATATATATATATGAGTATGAAGGAATATGTGCGCTCTCAACTGTAACTGGAACAAAGTGAATTCGATATTATTAAGTTTAATAAATAAATTATAAAAAGAAATACATAAATGAAATGAAAATAAGAAAAGAATTATACATACTTGTAGTAGTTGCAGTTTCTCGTGTTCAGCTGCAGTAGCAATAGCAACACTAGCAACAAAAGCAATATTACCAACATTTCATATAGTATCATTGCAGCATTAAATGTCATTGGCATTCAGCGACGCACATTTTTTGTAAGAATATGTGTGTGTGTGTGCGAGAGTGTTTGTGTGTGTGTGTGCTGCAGCAACTTACTTTTGTCTGCCTATATTCAATTCGATTCAAAAGAGGGTCACTGTCGATACTTTCATCCGTTTTTGGAGCGACACCGGATACAAATGAAGAAGACAACAGCGTCAACAGCAATAAAGACGACATTAATTTTATACATAAAGACAAGTAAATATATATATACCCAACAAGCACAAAGAAAAAAATTCTCTAACCTTTGAGAAATTTATAATTCTCAAATTGATATCCAACATGATTCTCCAATCGATATCAAATATTTTTCTCAACATTCGCTTTCAACTTGAGAATGAGTTGAGATATATTTAAGAAAATATTTACATATTTTATTTTGGCAACACTGCGATTGGATTTGCAAAAAATATGTATCTGGCAGTAATTGTGAGTAACATGTTTCTCAACAAAAGTGAAGCGAAAAAAGGAAGAAAATGAAGTGAAAATAATTTTTGCGAAAAACTTTAATTTTAAAAGTAAGAATAATAAATAAAAGTAAAAAATGAAAAACTGAAATAAGGCAGGAAGTGGACTTATTGTCGGAGCGTTTAAAGCTGCCGAAACTTTGATGCTAGAGCCTTTCACTTCAACTGCCAACCAAAATTGTTTACTCCCAAGTGATATTGACATGAATGTGGAGGAAAATAACGATAGTGAAGATAATCCAGAAAAGGAATTTATCGCGAAAAATTGTTCGTCTGATAATTTAAAAGAAGAGTTATCAGCCTACGCTGTCCAATATAATACAACAAATGCAGCCACAAGCAGCCTACTTAAAATACTTAAATACACAGTATAAACGGATTTCCGAAGGATGTAAGAACGCTAAAATCTACTCCCAAGATACCAACAATGGAGAAAATGGAATCAGGGGAATATATCCACTACGGGGTTGAGGAATCGCTAACTTGGCAAAAAATTTGCAAACTTAGCCCACATTAATAATTGTTAACGAAACGTCGAATGCCATGGTTATAGGCTCTAACAGGCGATTAGAGCACTTAGTGTGACAGCAACCCTAAAACGTTTTTATACACCTTCCCTTTTGGTGTAATGTACAGTTAATTTTTATATATTTTGTAATTCATTTTTTTCAGAGGCGTTCAATAAAAAATTTCCAGGTGCATCTGATGTGACTGAAATTAAATAATAATTAAAAAAAAAAAAACATACCAATGAATTTCATTTTTCTTAATTTTAGTTTATGACAAGTGAAACATTGTCAAATTCGCTTTAAAAAATAGACTGAATTTGTATTTGCTTAAAAGTTTTAATTTTACTTACTTACTTACTTACTTAGTTGGCTCTACAACCGATGATCGGTCTTGGCCGCCTCTATAAAGATTTTTAATTTTAAATTTTTTATTTTTTTATAATTTTTAAAGTTTTAATTTTACTAAAACAAAATACCATTTGTTAAAATTTTAAGTTTCTTTTGAACTTGAAAAGCGAAGAAATAAAATAGTCCTTTTATTTTGTGTGTTTCAATTAAATAGAAATAGTTATTGCTTATGGCAATACAGTAAATTTTCTTTGAGATCAATTAGAGAATTACTTTAGAAGTCAAGTTGAGAACTACAATTTTCTCAAGTTGATAACTATAATTATTACCATACGAAAAAATGCCCTTTTTGTTGAGAATGCTATAGTACTCCAATGAAGGTGCTATTGAGAATTAACGTTGGAGATTTGAGAAAGGTATTTGATATCAACTTTACCTCAAGTTGATCTCAAACCTAAATGTTTGTTGGGTATATATATATATATATATATATAAACATGAATATGCATGTACTTGTTCAATTATAAACTTATATATGTGTATAAAATTTACAATGCATTTATTTTCGTTACTGTTGCTGCACATTTATTCTATAAAAATTCATTTTTTAATTTAAAAAGTAAAAAGTTTGAATCGGCATCATTTTTCGCTTACATTGCATATTCAATATGAAATTGACGATCCGGTTCGATAGTTGGCTAGAGAATTGCAAATACAATATGTACCACAGTTACAATATGTAACACAGGATTTTACCTATTTACGCCTTATTTTTTACCATAGACGCTTCTTAACTTTGGTGACCTCTAGTGAAATTTTTTGAAAAATATTTGTGTGGTATATTTTAACCTATAAATATCCTTCTAAAGAAGATTTTTCTGGGATTTCATAAAAAAAAGGAATAAAAATACCCATATTAGTAGTCCTCGAATACGATATGAATTATATCTAAATATGCCAATTGCAAAATGTAAAAATGGAAGGTATTAAGCTTTGTCATGTTCTGAGACCCTAGTTTGCAGTATGTGGTGAAGAGAAAATTTTTTGAAAATTTGTTTAGCCGTAAATAAAATGCAAATATACAACAATAAATTTTTTCAAATTGGTATTATTGGTTAGTTAAAGGTTTTCTCAGTATTATATAAAAGAATAATATTTTAAAATTAGTATTAAGTGTCCCCTCCTTTCGATCTTATAACATCTCTTTGTATCATTTGTTTCAAAGGATCGTAGTTTTCCCACACATTTTCGATGTTTTCCGTTAGCTGTTGGATTGTATTATTTCTACTACTGTAGACAACTAATTTTAGATAGGTCCAGCAGTTCTCAATAGGATTTAGAGGTAGAGAATTGCCAGGCCAACGCAGGACTTAAAAATTTAATGAATTTAAGCGATTGGTACTCTCTCGGAGCGTATGGCATGGCAATCCATCTTGCATAATGTCGTATTCTTCCGCAGGATGCTGTAAGGTACCCGAATGTGCATTGCAAAACATTGGTCAAAACTTCCACGTATTGACTAGAGCGCATTATTTCAACTGCAAAATAAATTGGATCGATACCTTCAGCTGTGATGCGGCACTAAATTATCACTGATGGTAGATGCTTTACAATTGGAACGACACACTCATCTAAATACGGCTAATGGGACCTCCTGCGGACTAATTTTTAGTTTCAGTCATCGCTTCCAGTCGGTACTCATCGCTCCTTTAAATTTAAAAAAATTATTGAATTTACTCTATCTACTTTAAGATGCATTTAAAAAAAATTTTCAGAGAAAAATGAACTGATTTTATTCTATTAGTCATTGGAATAGCTCTTATGAAGCTGGGTCCAATGAAGATTGCGTTGGCGCATTACCTTTGTTAGTTTTGGCAGTTTTCTGCAGTACTCCTGGAGACTAGAAAATTTGTTTGAAGCATCGGTGCAGTGTTCTCAGTGATATGTCGATATCGCTGTCATTTACATCTTTTAAGATGTAAGATGTAATCTTTAATAGAGCATTTCTAATAATTGCTTGATTTGTTCAACCGTTGTTTTTCTTTCTCCGCAGCAGTTATCGCACTTGTTGGTAGGTAAACCCCTGCTCGCAGAAAGTAGCAGGTGCTATGAATTCCCAATCCCTCATTATTTCTGACATAAATACCCATCCAATTTATATATGGCTCATTTGACTTCAAAAATTAAGTAAAAAAGTTTTATTTATCCAAAATTTAAAAAATTTCTTAATAAATGTTTGCGTTCATAATTCAATGGCCACATACTGTATATTCAAAAATAAACATTTTTTTCTTACAGATCCATTTCCGATTTTTACTTCAAATGCCAGTTTTGGGGATTTTATGATTAAATTTACTATTTTGGTAAAAAAAAGACCCATTAGAAGAAGAGATATGACTTTGCAGTGTTAGACAAATATTTTCCTCACACCTTTTCTATAATAGATTCTCAGATATAAGCATCGAGAAAGCATCGGTTATATCCCAAAAAGACAGAAAACACCAATTCAAGAGCACCGAAATCCCACCAGCTTCAAAGGGCTATACCGAACGTCCAACCAACACTTTTTGGCAAAATCCTATATAGAGTTTTTATTGTTAGGTCAAGTAATTTTCAGCTATCATAATCGTTAAACTGGATCCAAACATGACCCCATATAGTGTGGCACGACTTTTGTAAAAAATTGGATTTTTTTTTAAATAAAAAATATATGCATATTTATATATTTGGATTATGATTAAATGTTTTCAGCTCAAGAAAGTTGTTAATTACAAATTTTACCAACACACTTGATCCATTGATTTTCTGTGTAAAAAGTTTGAGTTCTTTGATTTACGTTCAATGTTATAGAACTTATTGAACTCAATCTTGTAATAAGTATTTTCCGAAAGGAATTTTCTTAAACATCTTGTATCTCAGTAGAGGATGAATATATATAAGCTCTGCCGGGAACAATGTATTTGAGAGTTTTTTCTTTAAAAAAAGTATAATCTGTTTATAATTATGTTATATTGTTGATTAAATTGGAGGTGATGGCATTCCCGGGGAATGTGTTAGGTACTTGACAGATAAAAATTTGCATTCTTTGCAAAAATTTGGGTTTTAGATGGGAAAAGAAACAGAAAGTAAGAGAATTTTTGTAAATTTTTTGGCCGTTGGACGTCTACGCGTTGTATTCTCTCAAATATCTGAGCGTGGAAAAAGAAGAGAAGTGGCGGGTCGTTGAGCACAAAAAGATTACGAAAGTAATGTTCTGTACAGGTTGACTTGGCTACCGTTCAGAAACTATGAAAAGTCCAACGAGGCTATCAAAAACTTAAAAAAAATTCTTCCCAAGGGAGCTAAAACCTATTAAACTAAGAAGTAGACAAACATTCAAAACAGATCATGGAGAATTCAGCATTTTCGGTTGGTTTTTTTTTTTTTTTTTCTGGAGAAGACGTTGCCGAATCTCGACATAAAATACATATATAAAGCTGAAAAGTTACATCACGCTCGTAAAAATAGCCACATCAATAATCGTTTAGATGTATTTAATAGATTCATCGGATCTCTTAATTTCATCACCCTGCTCGTTAAAATTCCATTAAAATCTAATAGAGGTGTATGGCAGTAACTTTATTCATGATTGCAGAATTTATATTGGGAGTATGAATGTATAAACTCGTATTTTTTTTTTCGTAATTTGGACATTTATTGTGGAAAAGTGATTATAAATGTATACTTTAAAGTATTGTCCATCGTTAGCCACAACCCTTTCCCATATTTCTGGTAGCTTACGGATTCCGTGTCGAGAGAACTCCTCATCTTTTGAGGCTATCCACGAATCGACCCATTTTTTGAGTTCTTCGAAAGAACGGAAGTGCTGTTCAGCCAGGCCATGTGTCATCGATCGGAACAAGTGGTAAACAGAAGAAGCAATCTCTGGAGATTACGGCAGGTGGGGTAGCACTTCCCATTTCAGCGTTTCCAAGTATGTTTTTACTTGCCTTGCAACATGCGGCCGAGCATTGTCGTGCTGAAGAATAACTTCGTCGTGTCTATTCTCATATTCTGGCCTCTTAGCCTTTAATGAGACGACCTCGATAGCCTAGTGGATAGTGCACTAGACTTTCATCTGGGAGGTTCGGGTTCGATTCCCGTCTTCGTCTGGTGGTTAATTTTCATTACTTTCTTATATTCACTATCAATATGAAGTGTATGAGAATTATAAGACAGTGTACAAGTACACACATTGGTTGGTAATGGCAAAACCACCAAGCCGATAAAAAATTGCCACACCGCCGTTCGGAATCGGCGTTAAACTGTAGGTCCAACTATGTGGTATCACAATGGGCCGTTCAGGCCTAAGTGTGTCTCTCGACAGCCACTCCAACCTAACCTAGCCTTTAATGCTCGGCTCAAACGCATCAATTGTAGTCGGTAGCGGTCGCCAGTGATCGCTACATTCGGTTTCACCAGCTCATAATACACGACTTCTTTCATATCCCACCAAATACACAGCATTAGCTTGGATCCATGGATGTTCGGCTTTGCCGTTGATGTTGATGCATGTCCGGGCGGTCCTCATGATTTTTTACGCTTTGGGTTATCGTAACGTATCCACTTTTCATCGCCAGTCACAATACGATGCAGAAAATCTTTTCTGTCGTTCAATCAGCAGTTCACATGTGAAAAATCGTCGTTCGACGTCTCTCGGCTTCAATTCGTACGGCACCCAATTTGCTTGCTTTTGAATCATTCCCAATGCCATTAATCGTTTAGAAATGGTTGATTGATCAACTCCTAAAGATTCTGCAAGTTCTTGTTGCGTTTGACATGAATCTTCTTCGAGTAATGCCTTCAATTCTTCATCTTCGAACTTTTTCGGGCATCATTTTCAACATCAAAATCACCACTTTTGAAACGGGCATACCACACCTGACACATTCTAACGTCTATAGCACAGTCAGGATAAGCTTTAGTGAGTAAACGATGTGCTTCAGTTGCGTTTTTCTTTAAATGGAAGAAGCAAATTAAAACTTCCTTCAAATGTTGGTTTATTGGCATGAAATTCGACATTTTCAGCTATAGCAAAACACTTTTGAAAAATTTTGAAAATTATTTAACAGATCAATTCTTATAGTATTTTTGGCGCTCTTCGAGATAGAATAGCTGTCAATGTCAAAAAAAATGGCGCGTATGATAGATATGAAGTTAGTCACAATTACGAGTTTAAACATTCATACTCCCAATATGAAAATTTATTTTTCAAAACCAAAAAAGTCTTACCGACCCCGAAGATTTTTTGAGAACCGTTGAACCAATCAAGTTAAAATTTGGTAAGCATCCTTCAGATTAAAAAGACTGATGGACAAACGAATGACTTTTTTCTGCCATGATTACATTTAATAAATAAATGCATTTTAAATTCAACTTTTCTAACGAAATTTGCGTTTTTAAATCTCAACAGCCACCATTTTGTCAAAAATACATTTTTTTAAAATCACCATTTTATTTCATATGATTTGCTCCCGAGTCATGTGCTCACCACAGAACGCCATGAAAAAAAGGTCTCCCACAAAAAGTAGTTCAAATAAAATATGAAAGATTTTGCTTATAAACGTTTATTGCCATTTAAATTGTTTAACCAATGAAAAAATACAAAATAATTATTGCTTACAAAACTACAATGCTTTATAAAAAATTCTTACCAATGCTATTTTCATATCGAAGAGATAAATGCATTTAACTATGGTAAACTCTATTGGTATATGAGAGTGAGTATGTAATTGTATTTGCATGTGTGTGTGTGTGGGGGAGAGTGAATGAGTTGAGTGATTGTGTGAGAGAGATGCGCGCAAAAGATTCACATTTGTCTAGTATTAAAGTAAGTAAATAAAGAAATAAAATAAAATTAAAACTATTACATGAATTAAATTAAAATAAAAATGAGCATGTAATAATCAGAACGCAAAATGAGGTTAATTTGTACTTTACACAGAAAAAAAAGTCATACATAATTAAAAGTATATGAAAAAAAAAAAAAAAAAAATATTGTAGTAAGTAGTAAATTGTTAGAAAGTAATAAAGCTTCATGCATTAAAACATACTAAAAGTAGTAAAAAAAAAAGAAACTATACAAGTGTGCGTTTGTTTAAACGTTAAGAATGCTGTAAAATTATATAAAAAGTACAAAAATAATAATAAAAATTAGTAGTTATTTAAAATAAGACAGTCATATAAAAACGAAAAACAAATGCAAAAACAATTGCCAGTGAGAACTTAAATTATTTTGAGCGCAGCTATTTTCTTGTTTTTGTTCATTATCGTTTGTGAAAATCTGTGAAATTATTAAATTAATATTTTTCTTCATTATTACTACACAACCTTAGCAGTTAATATGTTTTCTTGAATTTATTATTTTGTTTTTGTTTTTTTGTTTGTAAAATTTTTTCTTTTATATACTTAGTTTGTTTCATTAATTTTTTGCTTTTTTTTTTTTTTGTTCTTTTCATTAATAAATAAATTATTTAAATAATAAATTAAAAAACATGGCGTCTCTTTTTTATTTGTCTGTTTTGCAATTAGAAAATTTTCTCTATAATTTAATTAACAAATTAATAATAAATAAATAAATTAAATTAGTTTAACAGGATTTATTGCACTCCTCTTCATTAAATAAACTTCTATTTCTTCTTCTTCTTTTATGGGTTTTTCCTCATCATTTTTTCGCTCTCTGCTTTCATTTTTGGTATGCTGAATAGGCCAAATTTTGCGCTTCCTGCAGCGAACGTCCATAGCCACCATGTTCATCGTGCGAATAGTGTGGATGTGTTGCTACAACTTCATAGTTATCTTTCTTTGATTCGAGCAATTTCTTCAAACCAATAATACCCGAGAGTAAGAGTGCAATTTTACCGATCACCAACGCCTTGAATGAGATCAAAGCCAAGAAACCGATAGCAAGAGGCAATAGTGCGGCCATTTTCAATTTGAAAAGCATCAAGAGTGGCAGCAGATACTTCTTCTTTTCCTTCTTTTTGCCGCGTGCTATTATTAAACAGAGAGAGGGAGAAAGAGAGAGAGAAAAGGAAAGATGTAAAATTATTAAGTCATATAAAAATTCGAGTTATTAGAATATAAATAAAATCTGGCCTCATTATAAAGATTTAGATAGCACAGGTCTGCGAAGTTCCAGGTAATTGAAAAGAAAGAGTGACCTCATATATAATTTTGTGCGATGATGGTAAAAATTACTTTTTTTAGTTAAAATTTCTCAAAATTCTGGCGTCATTTGAGCACAGCACACCAAATTTGTTGATGATTAACTTATAATCACCCCCAATTATCTTTTAGAAACAGATTCACAGGCCTGCGGAATTATGAGTGACTAAGAAAGAACAAATTACTTACGATCTCTTTAGGATCCAAGAAGAAAAGGAGGTGTATCGAAAACTCAATGTTTTTTAATACAAAGATCTTGATTTCCGTATGCATTCTTTGAAAAATAAATAGTTTTAACACCTTCAGAGCACAACCTTCACCAGCGGGATCCAAAGGAGAGAAAGAACTTTTATTCTTAAGCCCATAGCGCGTGTATAGTTATAATATTTTGGTAGAAAGAGTTTAAACTTATATTACGAGAGGTTTTTACTCTCATCTAATGAAAACCAACGGCTGTGATTGGTCAATGCATAGCATGAGGTGTTCTCTCTCTGCGCATGTTAAAAAATATATATCATACAGAGTAAATCGTTTAATTATTTACTTGATCCAGAAAATATGAAGTTCATAAAAATCAATAAAGTTAAAAGTGAAACCAATACTAAAACCACTGTAGGAACCGGTCAAAAATAAGCATAAAATCAAACAAAATTAAAAATTTTTTAAATGTAAAATATGAATCCACTTAGTACTTACATACGAACTTATAAGATAAAACACCGACTGCCGGTAATAAACTTTCCTGAATTTGAGGACTTTTTTTTAGAAATTTTTCCAAAGAGTCGGTATTTGAAAATTTTCAGAAATCTCAATACCAAAAGGTAATATGTTCTCGAAATTCAATTGCTTTAAAAGCTTTATAGCTGAACTCGGCAATAACCTCTCAACTGGCGTGTGATGCCTTAAGAAACTAAATACGCTTGCCTCAAGTTTAGATTCTCTGAGTTCCGTGCCACTTAGGGATTGAAGATAATAAGAGTGGAAACTGCTTTCGTCGGACTGCAAATATTTAGAATGGTAGGAAAAAATATTTCCATGATACGCAAGGAAGAAGAAAAAATCCTTAGAAAGTTATACTGGGCCACTCAAAACTAAAGCGCTTTAAAGAATGAAGGAATTTAGCAAAAAAAAAAGAACCTAAGAAACAAAAAAGTTATTGAATTATCACATGACAGCAATAAAAATGCTTTTTGATGATTTATGTAGATTTTTCACGGCAGATGTGAGCACTTTGAAACAGATTTTAGGGCCTACACTTATGCAAAAAATCAAAAAATATTTAGGTTACTTAATACCAGACGGAATGTTAAAGTCATTAAAAGTAGACCTAATAATAAAATTTCTAACAGGAATACAACTGAGAGAGTTAACATAGCTCCCAATAGCTCCGGTCGCAATTGATCGTACAACCGCAATCGTACATTAACAACTAACTATCAAGAAATTTAAGAGTTAGAGAGATTCCATAGCTCATATCTTGCAACATTTGCAAGCAGAATACTGATTCCAGAATAGAATGTTTTATGAAAAATATGTCACAAGGACAAGCAATTGTTGTTTCACTACTGTATATGAATATAAATGAAAATTTTTAAGTTTATTTGTTTGTTTGTTTGACATACACGGAAGTGTATGATGCAGTGATAATGCAGCAGCAGCAAACGACAGGATAAACAAGCTTTCCATAAAACAGTTCAGAAATTCAAGTTGTATGGCATTTCTGAGAAAAAAGAAAGAAAGAAAGCAGAGCAAACGACAAATTGAAACAACCACAACACCATCTATTGAATGAAGAAAACGGCATATGAAAGCGTGTAACATTTATTAATAATAACCTGAAGAAGAGCAATTCGATTAAAAAAGAAAAGAAACAAAAGCCAAAACGATGGGAAAATAAGAGGTAGAAAAACGAATTGCATATAACAAAGATATTTTTATAAGCAAAGCAACTGTCAGCAACAGCACAAAAACGAACGTACTGGACATACACAAACAGAAATAAATAGAAGAAACTTACAGATAAAAAATATCAATTAATAGACAACAGCAGCAGTAGTATGGAACAATTACAAGGCAATATTCAAGCAACAACATTACCTGCGTTTGTTTTTTTTTTTTCTTGCTGCTGGTTGCAACTATTTGGCATACATTAAATAGCACGAATAAACGATATTGTTGATAAATTTTTCTTTTCTTTTCTTTTTTATTTTTTATTTTGCTGTTTAATTTATTAAAAAAAAAAAATTTTGTTTTCTAGAAAACTTGGTCAACAACAGCAACAGGGAAAGGAGAAAAAGTAGTAACAGTAAAAAAAAGAAGAAGAATTTAGTGCAGAAAGTTAATCGACAACAACAGAGTAAGTGCAAGCAGTAGCAGTGAGTAAAGTAGACTTCAGTGAAGTCAAGCAGGCATTAAGGCAAGTCAACTCAGGCAGTCAGGAGAGTCAAGCAAACAGACAGACATACTGCAATATATATATGCATATCCAGTAAAAATGTATATCCTACTTGGCATGCAATGCAGACTTTGACACACTTACAATATACAACAACAACAACATCAACCTCGTTGTCGTCTTCTTCATATCGCTGCCGTTGTCATATAGTATTATTGCAAATGTTTTTGTTATTATTGTTGTTGCTTTTGCTGGTTGTTGCCTGCCTACCATAGCTGCACCTACCTAACTCTTTTTGACTGTTTTGGTCTTCGTGGCTGCTTCTTTTTAAATATATTTTTATTATTATTATTTTTATTTTTTTTTTTGAATACTCAGTAAGCAATTTCTTTTATTTGTATGCAATGCATAATAAACATAAATATTCGTATCGTTTTAACTATGCGTGACAATTGCTGGTAGCTGGCATTTCTTTGAAAGTATTGTATTTAATATTGCTGGTTAGTGTTGGTTGGCAGCGAAGTATTGTGTTTAAAAGCGTTGTCGCTTTCCTTTTTTTCGCCCATTGTTTCTTTATTTATTTTATGTATATATATTTAACTTTTCATTTTTTGTACACTTGCAGCCTAGCCGGCGTTGCATGTTGCGGGTGTGTGCGTTTCTGTTTTTTTTTCTTTGTTGTATTCCATTAAGTTTTTAGTTAATTTGTTGTTAACATGTTTGTGAATTTTTGATGCTGCCCTCACTTCGATTTTTTATTTGCTTCTTAAGTCAATAATTAACACTTTATTTGTTTTGTCTGTATGTAGTGAGAAAGTTTATTTTTTTTTTCTCTGTACTTGTTTTGCAAAAAAAATTTTGTTTTTTAAAATATGTGACCTTAATTTTATTGGTAATGAATTAAATATGGAGTTTTTTAATAAGTGCGAGAAGTCTTCAATGGAAATTTGTGAATTGTGAGATATGAAAGTGGCGAGAAAAGAATGAAATATAATTAGTGTAAACACTAGCGGATATAGAGATTGGGGAAGGTAAGTTAATGAATTGTTTGTGTTTATTCATTCAAACAACTTTGCAATTCAAATTTTAAATGATTTAATATTAAGCCTCCTTGCATTCGATAGTAAGTGCAAGCATGTATGACGAACTTAAGAAAGTGAAATTAAGTGTTTGTAATAAAAAGTATTTTCGTTCAGTAATTGCATTACTCTCAATACCGCGCAGCATCAGAATTCAGGTCACTATTTCTCTCAACCATTTAACACTTCTAGAAAAGCAGGATAATATAGTTTGAAACGTCAGTATAATTTTTAATTTGGTATTGTATGTGTACTAGAGTCTGCCAAATGGGAAGAATTCAGGCTCAAACACCAATTGTACTTCATACTAATTATCCCCTCTCTTAACATAATTAGGCTTCAAATTTGCCGTTATCCTTATATTCTCCCGATATGGACAAATCTTTTTTTTTTGCCTAGTATCGATCGTAGATGAAAGACCCGATTCTCGGATTCCGATTTTTCTCACAAAATCGTTGACTGTAACGAACACTGCAACGAACCTCAAGTCACACCTTTACAGACTCAACAAATATTTAGACTCTCTAGCGGATCCTAAGAATGAGGGAGGAAGGAGGAGTAAAATTTCCCTTTCCGATAAAAATCGAATACAATTTGATCGTTGGTTTTGAATCGACCTCGATAGTCTAGTGGGTAGTGCACTAGACTTACATCTGGGAGGTTCGGGTTCGATTCCCGTCTTCGCCTGGTGGTTAATTTTCATTACTTTCTTATATTCACTATCAATATGAAGTGTATGAGAATTATAAGATAGTGTACAAAGTACACACATTGGTTGGTAGTGGCAAAACCACCAAGCCGATAAAAAATTGCCACACCGCCGTTCGGAATCGGCGTTAAACTGTAGGTCCAACTATGAGGTATCACAATGGGTCATTCAGACCTAAGTGTCTCCCTCGACAGCCACTCCAACCTAACCACCTTGAATCAAAAAAAAAAAAAGAAACAAAGAAATTAAAACCCCTCTCCCCCTTCGAAAATGTCTAAATCCTCTAGTGCTTAGATTTATCTTCTCACTGAATTGGGTTGTCAATAAACATTTTAGACTAACAGATGGAATATAATTGACACAACCTCAAATCCATTTCATGTTTATTCAAAGAGAAGCTGCAACCAAAAGCGGGCTATGGGCCAACTAAAACTTTTGCTTGAATGGCTGCTGGCTACTTGGCATTTAAACAAACCGATACTTCAAAAAAATGAATTCTTAGGTGCATATTCTACAGCTAAGATGAAAGTAAAACCACATCAATTATAGACTTCTACAAAATACTCCCAATCGGTGAGGTGAAATTGCAAAAATGTGAATAGACCGATTATATGTACCCTAAGTATGTTAATTGTCAAAACTACATATCGAAGACTTCAATATTATAAAGACTAAATTTCTCAAGATAACATAAGATAACAGCAAGTGGAGAGAGTCAAAAATTACTTTAAAATATAAAAAGAGAAAACAAAAATCAGGATCTACACTCCTTATGTAGTTCCAGAACATAGCAGCAGATTTTTTGGTTTTAGGGAAAGCCTAGAAAGATCTTCTATAATTTGATATAAAAATAATTGTTTTAGACTATTTACCTAAAAAACATGTGCTGTTTTGAGCTGATTCCACGTTAACCACCATTTGGCAAAAATCCTTCATGGGAAAATTTCGTAACTCTTTAGCATTTTCAAAAAGGAAAATCAGCTAAATGAAAATCAACATCGAAACTCTATAGTTTGTGTAAACGCATATCTTTTGTTGACCCGTAGGTTTTCCTACAGGGCTTTCAAAATGGACGACCTGGCACTAAATATGTTAAATATTCGAAATATATATAAAAAGATTATTCAAAGAAATACGAACAATATACGGGAAGAAATCTAATACTTATGATTTGAAATGTAAAAAAGACTTCCAAATCGATTTATTGAAGTCATTTATTGAAAAGTGGATTGATTAAATTGAACCAAGTGCGTTTTTTTTGTTGGATACAGTTAAATGGGAAAATTTTTAAAACTTCTCATAGAGAACAACAAATTTTTTGGAAGCACACTATATAAATTTCATATTTCACTTTGCTTTTAAAAAATGGAAATGCAAATAAATTGTTAATGGTAGAACCCTTATATAAAAAATAAATAAAAATCGCATTTTAAAAGAAAACTTTAAACTTTGTTCCAAAACTTTTTTCTCCCGCCTTTTTGGAAAATATTGTTCTCTAAAATATATTTTTACAAAATAGGAAAAGAATATTTGGCAAGAAACTAAATTTTACATTTAACATTTCAAGTTTAGTTTCAGCCAACCCTTCAGCCTTTGAAGAGGGCTGGTTATCTTCCTAAAAAAAAGACGGTTGGCAAGCCTTACATTAAAAGACGGATATAAGTCGAAAAATCCAAACACTTCATTTCTTATATCAGTAGTTTTTGTCATGCAAGCAATGTTATAAAAAAAATGGTTAAATCAGCTTTGTTTACTGGTATGTAAATTTCCTATATCCATCATACTCTTTATATCTAAATCCGCTCAAATCAAGTATTCAGAAATGCAAGCTATTATTTGTAAGGCAAAATGTCAAGACAAGTCGACGCTTTAGTGAATTCCAGTGAGTAAAAGAATCAAATCAATTAATAGTCTATTTCAAGTAATGTATAACAGGCTAAATGAATGTATGGTAGTCATGACAACCACAGTGTATATAGAGACGGGCAAATTAGACGTCCATTTTGGAATCCGCCACGATTTCTGATCAGTGATTTTAGTGCTAGTTCTTCATCTTTTAATATCCTATATAAACCACTGATATTTGAAATCGTAATCCAGAATTGCAGATTTGATTCCAAATATCTTTACTGAATAGAGATATTGAAAGAAAACTACCACTACCGTTCTATATACTTATTTGTTGTTGTGTTTTCTCATTGTTACTAGTCAACATAACCGTTCGTTATTGAAAGTCTAGTACATGAGTGTGTATGTTTATAGAAAAATGATTCTAGATATCATTTTTCAGAATCGGGCTCCATTCAATTAATAGTCATTCCATAATTTTTATAAAAAATATGGAGTTATTTTCTTATACACAAATATAGCCTAACTATATTAATTTTTTCCTCCCTTTGAAATTTTGTATTTGATTCATGACCAAAGATCAAAATGTGTGAGGTTTTCATCGGAAAGAAAGGGGGAGGGGGGGGGGGTGGACTTAACAATAAAACCCCGCCCGACAAGAAGCCGCTAAAAATTATTATTAAATCCAGTAACAAATTTTTATAATTTGTTCTGCTAGTTTCGGCATAAACCGCTATTTTACCTTTTGAATAATTTAGGAAAGTTTTTGATCCGATCTTGAAAATCATTAAATTTTGGAAAAAATCTAACTTTGAAATGTAATAAACCGATTTTGATTTTATTTGAGTTTGTAAAACCTAATTTGCGAGCTTCTGATACTGATTTCATAAAAAAGTACTATCAATCTAGGTCAAAATATTTTTTAGATTATTCCGATCCAATGATTTTTCGCTTATGGCAAATTGAACTTTAAGATCTACTAACAATTTTATAGACTAATTTAATAAAGATCGATTTAAAAATATTGCCAGTTTCTGGACAAACTATTAAAATAATTGTGAAATATTGTTTCTAGATTTTATAGATGATAGAAAATGACCAAAAGCGGACCTGAAGTGATAAAAAAAATTCTGTATCCCTATTCAGATTCAGTGCACAAATACACATAGGAACTAGTTTTCAATCAATGTAAAATCTACGAGTATATTGGTAGCGAAAGTTGGCAGCCCTACAGATGAGGCCCTACGGATCGTGTCGGGACTCAAAATAAATATTGTTGTTATTTTCTCAAATAACATTTACTACATAAATTTTATACATAAATTTCATACATTAATTCAGAAGAATTCGTAGTTTATTTAATAATTAAATATATAAAGTTTCAATTACTGAATTCAAAATAATTATATTAAAATTTCAATTACATAACTAGAAATAGCTACTCACTACTGCATTTCACATTAAATATCTCACATAAATTAAATAAATACCTCCAATTGTAGCCATTTTTTGTTGCTACTAAATTTATTACACTTTTCGTTGCTGCCACAAACTTCACTAGAAAATATTTTATTTACGCATTAACACATGCGTATAAACTCATTGCATTTGTTAGATATAGTTAGAATTTCATTTAAAACTTTAGTATTATCCTATTCAAACTAATTACATATAATTTTGGCTTAGATTAGAAAAAAGAACCAGAGAAGACAGACATATGCTTATGTGTGACGCAGAAAAATTACTTTGATCTGTAAAATTTAATTTAAATGCAAATTCATTAGGAAGTTACTATGACACTGTGAATGTATAACTTTTTTTCATTTACCATATAAATTTTAATGTACAAAAAGTACCTAAGTATTTATTAAATCGTAGAATTTTATGTGTGTGGGAAATTTTCTGGGTATTCACGGGTTGATGCGAAATGCTCTTGCGACGCTGTTAAAGTGGGGATTGCGGAAAATTTACACCTTTCCAATAGCAAGCACATTGCCACAAAAAATACACAGTACTGCTCAAATTACGCACTGTTTTGACTCAATTCGTATTTGCGCCAGAGTGTGATTGCGAATTATGAAACAGCTGATTGTGCCTTCAGAAAATAGTTGCCAACTGTGCCTATTACAAAAAATGTTAAATACGTCAAAGATGTGGTAATATGTTGACAGTTAAACAATTTCGCATCTTCAATATTTGCATTGAACGCTCATACGTTAGTCTAAAAAAATAGCACTTTCGAAATTTCGCATGAATGCGTGAATACCCTTAATTTAACGCAACATTATAGTGAAATAAAATAGAATTAGTATACATTAGTATACCGCAAATACAGAGGTTCTGAAAAGCAAAGTAATGAATTTATATAAATTTGCGTCCACTCGTTTAATATTGAAAAATGAGCTTCTTCCTATTTAATGGCTGAGCTTAGATAACAAAGAACTTCTTTTAATACAATCTCAAAATCGAATGTCTGATTCGAAATTGATTCCAACCACAGAAACCTATGCTACAACATTAACAATATGCATAAGTATTAGCGCTCCAAACAGTTTTAGCAATAATATATGTAAGACAAAAAGAGACAGCGACTACTACACACTGTACAAGCAATAAAGGACTTTTGCTCGAAAGAAATAAAATTTGTCGTCTCTTGAATCTGAGTACTGTGAATTTGGATTTCTGGATTGAAAATCCTAGTTATATTTCCGAATGTTGGCCCCTCCCCCTTTCTCTACCCATTTCAACTTCACCTACTAAAATATACTACATCTACATTGAATTTTCTAACACGTTTTATTTTTTTCCCCGCAAACCGACAAAATGAGAAAATAATCCAATGAACCATTACAACAAACATGATGCAGCGCTTACTTGCATGACGACCTCAAAATACGCACAATTTAACAGTGAAAACAGGATTTTTTCTGCAAAGTTTTTTTTTCTGATTCACAATTTTATTTTAAGCATTTGAGCACTTGCTGCATACAACAAATTGTAACCCACATAATCGTTGCAAACATTTCCAAATGAATTGCCATTTTCTAGTTTCAATTACAACAAGCAACAGCAGTAGCAGCAGTCTCTTGATATTTTTCATATTGCGGACTGTGGTTTGGTTTGCTTTTCATGATAACTATATATTTATAGTATAAGCGATATATTTTCTTTTACTTACATTCTTCCATTGCTCGTTGCATATCCTGAATTGAATCTTTGGGCACTTTGAATTGTAGCGTATGTGTGCCAAAGAACCGTGCAACACGCTCAACCAATAATGAGTCGACCTCATTTTCACGCGCTTCTGGCTCATCGGGCAGCAACATATCGTTCAGGGAACGTCCAACGGGAATTTCATCAGTTTTGATTAAAGAAATACCTTCGGTCAACTTAACATCACCGTTTTCCGAATCAAAGTAGTGAAGTGCTCGTTCCTGTATAATGAATGAATAAACGATTCAGAGAATATATTAGATTTAAAAAGCTGAAAATATTAAATTTTAATTTACTGTTTTTTTTTTAGGTTTATAAAAATTAGTATTAATTCTCTTCAAGCGCAACTTTCATAACAAAAATTAACATTTTATATTTTTCCACTAGTTCTAAAAGTTTTTTCCCTGGTGTTTGCCTTAAATTCAAACATCCAAGCATTTAAATTAATGCTTATAAAATTAGTTTTAGTGCAACTAATTAGTAGCTCTTATTTTTCATTTCAAAGAAGGTGAATTGATTCATATTTAGTGAAAATGTACATCGTTTTAATGAGCTGACTTGTCTGACGTGGAATGAGAAAAAACGTTGGAAATTTATTTTGTGAATTATTGTAAAATAATTTTTAGAGTTTTTTCTCTGTAATTCATATATTTACTTTTAGTTTTATTAAAAATCTTTATTTTATGCTTTGGAAAATTCATTACCGGCGTTAAACTGAAGGTTTAATCATCTGTTATCAGAATGGTTTGTTCTGGCTTAAGTGTGTCCTTGGACAGTCACCAACCATCATCGTATCGTATCAATGTATTGTTCAATACCAAACCTTCAATTTTTGTCATGATATCAGAATGGCCAATCCCAATTCTTAAGAACGTGATGTCATGTATTTGGAGTACTGTTTCGAGAATTCGTAATTTAAACTAAAAGAAATGATCTTAAGTTTTCAGTGTTGGCCTCTAAAACTATCGATACAGATGAAAGTAGACACGCTTTACCATAATCCATCAAAAACTCGATATTGAAAATTTGATGTTGGAAGAATTCTAAAATATTGCATTTAGGAAACTTTCAATTGCAGATTCGAACACAGCCGTCCAAAAATATTCTCGCTTTGAGAGTGTACAGAGTCTTTAGTCATATTCTATTTTTTCTTAATTCCTTTTTGATAAAAAATGTGAATAGAACGAAAATATTTCGAAAAACTTTCATTGACTGTTTAACCTTATTATTAAATCGAATAGTGAATTCAATTCTACCTTAGATGTTAAAAAGGGTCATTTTGACTCCTTACTATTTTTTATATGAAAACTTGTTATTTTGCCTTTTTTTTATTTTAAATATGTATTCATGAATTACAAAAAAAATGAACTACAAAAAAAGCATTGATATAAAAAGTACGAAAATTTGACATAATATATTGCAGAAGTCGTTGGAAAATGTGAAACTAACTTAATTTATGTGATTATAAAATTTATTTTATTTATTTTGCGAAAATAAACCCTTTTTTATAACTTTTTAATAAATATTACAAAATAAATATTTCATTAATAAAAATATTATATAAGTTTTCATAATATCATAGTATTTTATATTTTTTATATATAAAAGAGTTAAAATTACTCTGTTTAGGAATCTAAAGGAAAAGCCGGGCATTCTATTGTTAAGACCCTAAACATTTTAATTTTATTTCAGACCTAGCTTATAAATTTATTGATTCTTCTCCAAGGCCCTACATTCATAAATATTATTTGCTTTGCTAAATTCCTGAAACACTCTCGCAACTAGTGTTGATTCGATACCCACATAGTATCGATACTTTTACTCATTACTTGTATCGAATAAATGTATCGATGCTACCGAAAATATCGGAAAAAAGTATCGAATATGTACTTGTATCGAATACTAGTTTAAAGAGACAAATTACCCTTTTTTTTAAGTGGTTGTCAAGGAAAACATTCAGGCCAGAACGTCCCATTGTGATAAATATGGTTGAGTGAGTTTTTCGCCAATAAATCATGGTTTTGAAATATTTTTTAACTGGAAACACGTGAATCATATAGAAATGACATTAATTTAATTTAACAAATCGCTAGAAAATTTTTTAAAGGAAGGAAAACTAATCAACAGATTAAAGCTTGTTAAAAATATTTTATTTTATTGAAAAGGTTTCAATAAACATTATGTTCTACATGCAAGGCCGGAAATATCTTCCAGAACTTCAATACTGTACTGCAATATTATCATACATTGAAATATTGCAATATGAATTCTGCAGTAGCATTTTGAAATATATTATTGATTGCTGTAAAAAATTGTAAAATTACCCACAATTTTAAATATTGTATAGCAATATTTCAGTTTTTTAAATAAATATTTTCCAAAAGTATCGAGTATCCGATACTGACCCTTTTTTCCAATACCAAGTAAAATACTTATGTTATAGCATCAGTAAAAAAAGTACTTGAATCGAATGAAAAGTATCGAGTTTTTACTTGTATTTACTTGTATCGAATCCTCACTACTCGCAACTGGCAGGCTTTGAAGACCCATGGTATTCCAATGATAATATTCATGTATTATTTAGTCTGGACAACACCATGTTCAAAATAATAGATGAGGCAACTATTATAACAACAAAAATTCTTATAATATAATGAAGGGAAATCTTCCGCAGTTAGTAAAAATATAACCGCTTCATATAACAACTGAGTTTCCTATGAAATACAAGCATAAAAAGAGAGTTGTTGTCTGAGTGGTTAATCGCTTTATTCTTCCATGAATATACTTTAAAATGGGAAAGAAAGACAATACTTTCATATGAAATCACTACTAAGCTTCAAAAAGAAGTTTGGCTGCTTCAAAAAAAAAAAAAAAAAAAAAAAAAAAAAAAAAAAATAAAAAAGGATTACTGTCTATTGAAATAAAATTAAAAAATTTTTTTTTTTTAAATTATGAAAAAATCTAAGCGGTATTCCTAACTCGAAAAATTACCAAAATGTTATTGTAATACTAAAATTTCCGGCAAAAACTTAGCTAAGGCACCATATAAACCACATTGAGTTGATAGTGAATCGATAACTTTCTCTTTGCTTCCTTGTGTTTGCGCGAAGATTGATGATCTCTCTTCCTAGGTGGCACACATATCCTTTGACGGATAAACGATTAAGTAATTTACTTGCCAATATTTTGCATACATTTTTAACAAGCAACAACCACTTGTTTTTTGCCACCTCAAGTGGTAAGAGGATATAAAAAGAATAACACAGCCACCAGGAACAACTATATTATTGGGCCTTCTTGCAGTGTATTGCAGAATGGTAAATCAGACTATAGTTTACAGTCATGCTGACTTCCATGCTGTTAATTATATATATTTTTTGAAGGCCATAAGCCTGCCAATTTCCATAAAACCCTTTGAGTTTTGAAGTTCCATGGTAAATTTGAATGATTCCAAATTCCAACTATGTCTTGTCTCACCAACTGGTGCCAGTCCCATGGTAAATTTGAATGATTCCAAAATCCAACTATGTCTTGTCTCACCAACGCCCAGTGGGGAGTTTGTTTTTATTTTGAGGATCATCAAGTTCCACACCTTGCAAGTTTTCAACCAATTTCAAAAAATTTAGATTTTTACTAATGCGTAATAAAATCCTGAAAAGCAAACAGAAGCCGATCTGTAAAAAAGATTTCTGTTTTTATATTGTTATTTATCGTGAATGATCAACGCTAATGATTACCCCGATAACTAGTCACTAATTGAATTAGTTTCCAAAGCTTTTACATTTAACATTTTGATTCAGGATTCACACCGGACCATAAACCTTTCCACAATTCAGCGAAAAAAGGATTTAAAAAGCTTCCTTTAATTGTCGATGGAATTTCAATAAGAATCTATAAATATGTTATCCTATACTCCACAAGAGGTTAGAAAATATCAAAAAAAAATCCATTTATCTCCAAACAATTTCTGCCTGGTTCCTTAAAGTGTCAGGAGACAAGCAGTATCAGTCTAACATCTCTGCAGCTGCCGATACTTGATAATTAAAATATCCAAAAATGAGATTTAAATGTCGTAATTCTTTAAGTTTGATAAACTTTTATTCATACGTTTATAAATTTCATTATAGCACTCTCAATATTAATGCAATCCTTAAACTTTCTCAATCCAAGCCTGTAGCTTTAAAATTTCAATACAAACAAAACTTTCAAAATTTTAAATTTCATCACATTGATCCGAATTGGCTTGTGTCTATGAAGTTTTCCAGCTAATCCTTAAATGTTTTGTTTTTATCAATCCAATTATCAACAACGCTTCTTACCTTCATACACAATACCATCGAATGATCACCGCATTCCTTGACCATTTTCAAAGCGCTGGTCAACAGATTATCAGTCTCAGATGCTGAGGCACCATTTAGCGGTGGAGCACTAGCAGCGGCAGCAGTTGCCACCAGAGCAAATAAACACACAAACTTGAACATTGTTACTTGAATTAATAGAACACACAAAACAACAACAACACACAATATTATACACAATAAGCTGTTATCCTTTAGTTATTTAAATACTATTGTATTTTTCGTTTTTATTAAAAATTTTTTGTTTGTTTGTTTATTTTTGTTTGGCGTTTTAATCCGCTTGATTGCGTTTTATCAACAACGATCGATTGATCGGTCAGAAGGCAACCGGTAAACTGTGACTAGAAGACGCTTGTGGATCGAGTTTTATTCCTCGTCTGCACAATGCACAAAACAATGCCGTAATACGCTGAGAAATAAATTAACGTGCATTGAGCTTAACAATTTGTCTCCACTGGAATACCAACAATAATGCTCATCAAACATGCTATAACAACAACAACAACAACAACGACAAACATTACTTACCACAGTAGCTGAGCTTAGAATTTAAATAAGCCACTTTTAAAATGTATCTTCATATACATAAGTACGTGTATATGCTGCTACTCTTGTTGTTTTTGTTGTAGATACCTTTACCTATACCATTGACAGTGACACTGAATCGTCGCATTCAGAGTCAGAGCCACTATAAGCAACAATGACTTACATAAATACGCTCTCACACTTGCACTCGTCGTACTCATTTTAATTCACTTATATACTTACACTCTCAAGTGCTCACCTCATTAGCGTTTTCTTGTATTTTGCTTTTTTTTATTTTTCTTTCTCACTGCTCTTGTCTCGTAGTTGCTGACACTAATCTCAGCTGCTCTCAAACTTGTTCGCTAGTATGAATTTTCAATTCCGCCTCAATATGTTTTCCTGTTTCTATGATATTTTTTCCTAGTATTTTTGTAGAGTTTTGAGTTGTACTAACTCTGCATAACTGTAAAGGCAGTGGAATAATTTAGTTGAATGAAAATGAAAAATTGTAAATATTATCAGGATTTTATGAACAACAATAAAAATCTAAAAAAATATTCTTTCACATGTAGGCAAAAATTGCAATTACTAGAAAATGAGAGGAATCGGGAACTAACGAGTTCAAATAGTTTAAAGAGGGTTCGGTTTAAAACCCTACGGCGGTATTTTATGATCGTTTCTTTTGCATTAGAGGACTTTCTTAAGGAATGAAAAGACTTCTCTCTTACAACCATTTCATCTGCTCCTATATCTCATAAAAACGGGTGGCTAACACATTTTATAATAATATTGTAAAAAAAACAATAAATTTAAATATAGATTGCCACTTCTCATACAAATAAAATATTTAAGCATATTTGGGGAACCATGAAACGAACGAAATAACAAATTCTTAGTAGATAAATTTATTCTATCGGAGACCACAATTCAGTTTCACAATGGGATCTAGTTTAATCTAATCAATTAAATAAATTACATAAAATCCTCCTTTATATAACAAAAGTTGGATATAGAAGCAAGGATACCTCCGTTATAAAAGTGAGCGAGAATCACTAATCGGGAGAGTTGCTAGGCCCAAAATTTTCTACAAAAGTAAAGCGACTTCAATTATCGATCATCTTGAAAGAATTTTATATGTGATTCCTAACCACACATATGTCAACTTATTTCTGCTAAATTTTAGAAACAGGAATTATCAAGCAGAATACCAGAGGATTATTTCTATTTGTCTATTGGTCAAATGACAGAAGCAGATACCTATGTATAGAACTTGATCTTCGATTACTGCAAAATCTCTTTGATATTCCATAACAGCATCACACTCGTTGAGATGACCGTTTAAGCCCCTATTCGAAAATATTTCATCCCGTTGAGTCTGAATGTATAAAAAAAAAAATGTGATTTCTAACAATTTTTTTAAAGTGAAACTTCTTTTCTCTTGTCCTAGAGTAAAACCAACTGGATGTGACGTCGCGCGTAAGTTTGCAATGCGACATAATTTTGTCGAGCAATGTGCATGAGGGGCTAAATATCAATATTCCGTAACTGAATCCACGAGCAAACTATATAATAAACGATTCATAAATAGTTTTAATTCAATATAACATATTAATTACACACACACACACACGCCTATGGCAGAAAGAACAATGTTTAGCGTCGCCATCTTAAAGTTTATGACAGTCATACATTTCACATACAGATGGCGCAAATGCCAAAGGAATTACATGAAGATGTCGCACACAAAAAGAGTTCGTCTACAATTGTCAACGACATTACCGGTACAGAGTTGCAATTTTTGTTTTAGCATTAATGCAAAAAAAAAAAAATTGGTTGTGTATTAACGAACACAAGGCAGAAGTGAAGCTTCTTGTGAACTAAACGAAACACAGGCAAATGAAATTAAAAAAACACAAGCCAATGAAGTAAAAAATTTAGTGATTGAAAAATTTCATTTGCTTGTTATTTGCTTGTATTTCGTTTAGTTCACAAGAAGTTCACTTCTGCCTTGTGTTCCTTAATACACAATTTAGTTTTTTAGAACATAAATTAACTTTGTTGACAAAAACAATATATTATTCGCAAGAGTTAATATTGAATTTTAAGCATTGAAGATGGATCAACCTCAGAAAAATGTTGCATGCTTTGCGCCAAAAAAAATATCTCGCAAACGCTCATCCGAAATGGGAAGCTCAAAAGGATATGTTGCCAAATAACCTTTAACGAAGTTTATTCTTTTTTTCCAATAAAATAAAAAGTTTTCACTAAAACAAAAAATTATGAAAATTAAGCCCATAAATTCAAAGTTGATTGTAAAAATGTTTCCAAACAAAATTGAATTGAAAATATTATTTAAAAAAATTGAGAAATCCATTCAAAACAACAGCACTTGCGAATTATGTAGAAATGGTGAAGAGTTGTGGGTGCTAGTTAGCTGGGTAACTGGTTTCGTCGTATTTTTCGTATTAAGAAACAATTTAAGTATGAGATTCTGATCTCAGGGGGGAAATTGTGCCTTCTATACCAACGCCCAACAACAGTTCCCAGTGGAATTTGTCAGCATATACCACTGGGTGGGATTACGTTTTTTAAATACCTCTAATAATCACTGACCTAAATTAAGTTTATTTTTGTCATTTAGAACTTGATGTCGAAATGTGCATCCTGTTCTCTTTACATTTATTTATGACCATAATGCTGCAGTTGCTACTTGCATGCTCCCGAGGCAAGTAGATTATTCGTACATATTTTCTCATTTGCATTGTGGTTTCCGTTATGGGTGAACTTATGTTTGCGAAAAAACATCGATGAAAATGAAGCTCCGATAGGTAGTTACAAAATTATGTTTGGACCTAATCAGTTTTGTTTGGAAAAGTTACTGGCCGTTTTCCATATAAAAAATATACGTCTTGCTCATTCTTTGTTCAGATCCACAAGATTTTTCTTACTTTTAAATTTTACCTATGACCTAGCTCGGAGACTCTACTAGTATATTTTGGCTTTCTTCTGAGCCATCTCATCATGGCAAGGTGATTCTATGCTTCACGAGGACCCGAGGGAATAAAGAAAAATACCCTTTCATTAAGTGCAGAAGAATGAGAGTGACAAATTTACTGCTTTTAGTAGATTATTATGAGAATTACCGGTACACACTTTAATAAAATTTCTACAGCAAAATTATAAATAAAATTTTGGGTTTTTACCACTGTGCACTCATATTTAACACGTTTATCAGCAAAACAACAGCATTTATTTGCAACTCTCCAATAAAATTGTACAACGACTAAAAGAGACACGCTGCGCTCTATTGATTTTCACATTTGCTCTTTCATTTTCGCTTTACGACGAAATGAAGTGAGGCGCAGTTTAACCTCAACATGAAAATGGCTAAAAATGATATGTAAATCAATACAATTGTCATAATGAGTGTAAATAAAAAGGCGCTTAATGGCCGCTGGCACACACCGAGAGAAAAGATAGTGAATGAGGAGGAATTACTAATCAAGGGAGGCGCATTCCGGTATCACTCTCTGAGCGTGTAGATAGACACGTGATGAAAATTTGAGTGCGTTAGTTAATGTTGATTGCTAGTTACTGTTGGCATCTTTTTTGTTGCTGTAAACATACATAGTTGATGATTGTAGTTTATTAGCTGCAATTGATTGACCAATATCAATTTGGTTTAATTTTTTTTATTTTTTCAAAAGAGTGTTTTGCAATTAAATTAGAGTAAAATAGAAAATTAACTCGTTTAATGTGAATGTAAATGCGAATATATCAAAAAGTTTCACTTTAATCCATTTACCATTTACTATTTATATACATACATACATTCGCATATATGTGTATGTGAGTACAGTGTTTATTTGCTTTGATGTTGTTGTTATGATTACAATTTCAATTGCAAATGTTGTTATCATTTGAAGAATACATGCATATAAACTGTTTTTTATTATTACTTTTATTATTATAATTTTTTTTTATTGCAATTCACAATGATGCTGATGCTGTTGTTGACGATGCTGATGTCAATGTCGTTTTGTTAGAAGAAAGCGTTTACGGCTTCTGCTATTTGCATAAGTAAATTATTGTCACACATACTTTACATTTATTAGTACGTGTTTGAAAAAGTGACAGTAGCATAAACGTTAATAGTAACAACAACATCAACAACTACAGCAACAACAACTTCACTAATAAATAGCAAGCAAGCAACATATTGCGACCGCATTTCAATTTCATTCAGAAAGTTTTGTCTTCTCTAATTGTTGATTGAAATTGTTTGTAATTTATTTATGTGAAAAGTGAAAATTGCAGCAGTGATTTCATTTAAATAGATGCGATTATACATTATTTTTTTATATTTATTATAAATAAATTATAATTTATTTAAATTCATTTTGTTATACAAATATTTAATTTTACAAAGTTATTTGAAAAACTTAACATTTTGATTTCCACTTGAACGACATAAAAATGCAACTAGACAAATTTATTACTAAGTAACTATACAATTTGTTTCTGATCCTCGAAACTGCTTACCGACCACAATAGCTTTTTATCCATTTCACTTCATGGAAGAACACAGTTCATCATTTTCATCTACTTCTATGACAAATAGTAAAAACTTAATTCTTAGGCTTGTCATAACCTGCAAATTCCGTCCCTGCCTTCTTCTTCTGATCCTACAATACCAAGTTAACACACCTGTGGCAAGCACAAATCTGACAAAACATAGTACCCAGGTTGTCTACAGCCGTAACTTGCTTTCTCGAAGTATAATACTTGGGATTTTAACCATACACGAAGATTGTTTTTGCCAGTGGTTAGTGATAGGCTAAGGGAGAACTCTAACATTATGTATATTTCGGCACCCAAATAAGATTAAATGTGTTTGAGATCGACATGTGCAGAAGTAATGGTGTTTAAGTGTTTTCGTGCTGATTGCTAAACAATCGCCCTTATTTAGTTCAGAGTTGATCTTAAAGACTCCAGCCCCTCAAAACCGTGATTGAATTTGTCTGTATACTTATATATAACACTTAAGAGCAAATATAGATTTATATAGTGTAATTAAATAAAATGCGAAAAACTGGTAAAAACTTTAAGCAACACACTTTGATTTAATTTCGCTCAATTTGTATTGGTTTTTGCCAATTTAGAAAAAATTTAAATCAAAAGAATTTAATTACCATTTCGGACTTCAATTCCACAAACGTAATTTATTACACAAGAGAAGAATTCCTTAGCTTCAAATTATAATCCAGTAATGAAATTGAAAACATTAACTACAATGTCCATGAATGGAATTGACAACAAAATTTTTTCCATTTTAAGGAACTGAGTTGGTTACTATTTACATTTACAAGGAATTGGAATCGTCAAGAAATTACATTCGTAGTAAAACCGTTATTACCTAGCTCTACTCAGAGACCTTAGGAAGAATACAGTGCTTTGATTGCTTTGTGGCTATTTGAAAAAATCACAGCCGCTAAATCATCTTGAATCATTAACTTTCCCAGAAGTTGAAGAAGGAGGATTTAAACCATTCCATTTTTTCAAAAAGTATTTTAGTTCAGCAACAACGATCATTATGACAGAAATATTTATCGGCACGGGAGTTGACTTTGTCTCTTTAAAATAATAATGTTCCAATAAATTGTTCCAGTATCTTTTGTTGTCCAACTTTGTTGCAAAGCTTTAAAGAAATTCGAGTTTCTATGATTTTGTATGGAATTGCACTTTGCCAGCAATTTCGGATCAAATTTTTTTCTACCTTTTGCATACATTTTCTTGCCATTCTTGAACCAAACCTCAAGACAAGTATAGTCCGCTTAGGTTACTACCGTGTATTTTTATGCAGTGTAGTTATCAATAAAATCTAGAAATCACTTCCATGAGATTCGAAAATGTAGGGGAATGTGGGGAATGTCGCACCATTAGTTTTAACTGTATTGTATCTGACATTCGATCTATACGAAACTTTTGCCATCGTATTATTTCAGCTTCATCTCATTTTTTCATTAGCAGTCGAACCGATGAGACGTATTTTGTGCCCTCTGCGATAATCAAGTGATTTTTGAGATTCCAAAAATGTTTTTGTGCTTTAAAATTACATTGCTTTTTCAACATTTTTGCGTAAAACCAAGCAGGTAAATATTTTTCAAATCATTGTGTGTGAATATTATTTACAGTCAACAAAGTTTTTTTGCATGAAATTTGGTTTTGTGACTCATGGGCGGCTATTTTGTAGAACACAGCTTTTGGGGAATGTCGAACCACTTTTTGTGGGGAATATCGAACCACTTAGTTGTTGTAATTTGTCAAGTAGATAATGCATTTTTTATGCTCCTGAATGGTTTTTCATGCGAAATCACAATAAATTATCGACAAAAAATTAGTTAAAGGCAGTTCATAAAAAAAATTTTGAATTTTTTAGTAAATACACATGACTGGTGGCTACTTCACATGCAAAATCTGCGATTCCGAATAAATAACATCGATTTCTTCTCTATATTTTTCATTTAAATCTTATGTTTTTTCATAATGAAGTCATAAATAAACGTTTTACATCAATATTTGTTCGAATTTTCTCAATTTGCAAAGTGGTTCGACATTCCCCACGATTTTTCAAAATGACAAAATCGAATATTTTGGTATAACGCTTAAAACTTTACAACAAATTCGAATTTTTAAATTCTGAAACTACCAAAACGTGGCATTTTGATTATAGTTTAACAAATTTTGAAAAATTACGAATTTAGGGTGAGTTATCAGTCAAAATCAAAGTGTGGTTCGACATTCCCCATATTCCCCTACTGCCATTTTTTAGACTATGGAGAAGCGTAAGTTTTTCTGTACTTTCGGTTTTTAAACAAGTATTACAAGATATCTTAATAGAAAAATTTCGCACTGTCATTTAAAAAAAAAAAACTATTAAAATAAATTCCGAATTTAAACACCTCAATAAGGGAATGGAGTCTACATAGTTCGCAATTACTCTTGCTTTTTCAAAACACAAAATGGCTTTGGTCATACAAAAGAAGTTATCACAATTTGTTTACAAACTAGCCCAATTTTTATTGTTTTTAGTTTTTCTCTATCTCTACATTTTCAGAAACCAAAAATATCGTCTCATTTTACAGTCAACAATATTTATTTTTGTTTGTGTACGAGTTTAAGGCCTTAATTGTTATCTGGATATTTTTGTATCACATTATTTCAATTGCCGGAATCAGAACCAGTGGTTTTAGGCATAGCATCCAATACTATTAGATAAAGGGATTTTTATTCCTCCAAAAAGTCGTTGAGGAGGAATGATTATTTTTATAGGGATATGTATCCAAAACGGTTCATACAGGCTCTTTAACTAAATTAATTGGTGCTTAGGACTATTGACTCATATGCCTACAATGCATTATCTTTAAATTTCTAGTTTTACTTCAGTTGTTCCAGCTGGCTTCAAAATTTTAAACTAAACTGTATCGAACTTTAGGAGAGTCTTCAAGAAACCACAATACTGAGTTGCCGGTAATTTTTTAAACAAATTCTTTACAATCTAAGCCTTTTACAATGCCTTCCCTGACCATTCTTGGGCAAATAGCTTAATCTAGTGCAGAGATATTCAGGGGGCATAGGATAAAATAATGGCAAATCCATAGGGTAAAATAAAAGATTTTCTTTACATCCGAAACCATTAGACTAAAATAGCCTAAAAGCATTATTAAATATAATTTTTGTCGGACGGTATGTTTTTGAGTTAGACACGATTCCATACCAGGTTTGAATATTGGAACAAATTATGCTGGAATAACAACCAAAAAGTTAACAAAAATGATTAATAAATGTATGGAATAGTTATTCACATATTTATCCACTTCCATCAGTCATGAAGTTTTTAATATTCTAAGTAAATATTGCTGAAAATGTTTGCATCTCTAAAAGTAGTGAAATTGAGCAGAAGTCACGATTTGGGATTAGCAAATTCTTTCACACTTGTTAAAAATAAAACAAAAATGTGAGTGTTTATTACTTATTCTAGTTTTATAATTCTAGCACATAAATACATATGTGTGTGTACATAAAAAATAAGCATAACTATTTTACTAAATCTTTATAATTTGCACGACGACCGAACAAAGCCAAAAATTAAAAGTTGTTGAAGAATGTGGAAAGATTTGTGCTTAACGCCTAATACGCCACGTTGTTTCACGATTAAATGGAAATAATGAATGTTTAATTAAAAATTTTCTGAGAAGCTAAAAACCTTCTATATACATAAGTGCTTACAATTAAATCAAATATATTTACACAATATCCATATTAATTAATCATTGGCGTATATAAATACATATGTAAGTGCTTATATGATTAAAAGCGTGAGAATTAAACTCACACATCTATTCACTACTACACCCATTTCCCTTTACGTATTTCTCTGTATCCTAAAAATACCCAAACTCAATATATTCCCTTTCTTTTATAAGGTGTTAAGTATTTGAACGCTCGCACGCACGCATTTACGCTCATTATTATTTTTGACAATGACTCAAAAGTGAAAATGTTGAATTCCACAATGCAAAACAAATAAAATAAAATCAAATAATGTAAAAAGAAAAAAAAAAAAAAAACTGAGTACACAAGTAGTTACAGTGGCGCAAAAAAAAACAACAAACATTTATATAGTATTGAAAACGTTTTGCATACACATTTCTCTAAAATTTATGGTAGGTACTACGTAAAACTTTAGGTATTTCTTTTGTGTGCTTTTATTTCATGCTCGTAGATTTTGTATTTTTCTTCTTTTTTGTGTTTTTTTTTTTTTTTTTTGTATAACGTTTCTGTAGAAAGCGAATTTTTTGGATTTTTAGCGCGCACGTATTTCGAAATTGTAATAAATTTAGAGTTAATGCGTGCGCTGCTGCTGTTTTCTTATTTTATATCCGTGCATTTGCATAAGAAATTAGAAAGAGGCGAGGGTTAGCGTGGAGCTGCATCTGTGCATGATTTCATTGATGTCTAGATTTGTATACAATTAAATTTTGCAATGGGTGTGTTGGGGGCGCTCCATTGCTTCCTTTTTCATCTACTTCTTCCGCAACTTTCAAATTTAGGAAAGTTTTTTAGAGTATTTAAATTGAATATAAACAATCAGAAATTAAAAATTTCAGACTTCATCTTTTCATAATTCGAAATTAATTTTAATACTTTTCTTAAGGGAAATTCCGGTTTTATTAGTTAAAAATATCGCTTCCTTTGAGCATTTCCAAAGGTATTGTTTTCAGGATCTTAATCCGATCTTAAAGCCGCATCTGTGTGTCTTCAAGTAAGTTTCATAACAATATACGAAGAGGTTTGGATATGTAGGCGTGGCACCTCCAATACAGTGCTAATTTTTTTTTTGGATATGTCTCCAGAACCATTTACAGTATAGTGTTGAAATTTGGTTGGCAAACTATGAGACAAAAAAATGTTGGTGAGCTTCGAGAAGAAGGTGTGATAGTTTGAATATAACCTGCATTTTTATTACTGGGTATCTTAGGAACCATTTGGAGTACGGTACTAAAGTTTGATTTTAAATGTTATCTGTAGAAAAAATGGAAAATATTTCCTAAATTATTTGCAGTACAGTATTGAAACTTTGAGTGCCAGTGGAATACTATACGGATAAAGGGACAAAGTGAATGGGTTAGATAAGGTGGGCATAATGACATAAATGAATGAACTGTGGGTCAAGACTGCATATTTCAAGGCCTCATATAAAACACCAACTAGTGCAAAGAAAAAACGACGACGAAAATGTATAATCTATTTAAAGATTTTGGAATATTTTTAACTTCTACTGTTTTCTTTCTAAAAAATCAGGAATACAAAGAGATCAAATTTGAAATTTTAGTTACTTTATGGGGCCAAATTCGACTTGTTATCTTCGACATGACTTTGCTTGACTTCGGATTCAAAAATAAAAGATGATACTGAGGAATCCTGCATTCACAGTTTTACTAGGTAAGTAACTGTTTTTGATTTGAAGTTTTCGACCTGAAACTGAGTTTGGAAGGTTTAAAAATGAATAAAAAAAATTACGCGATCCTTGTAAAATTAGACTATTTGAAAGGTAATAAAAAATGGGATAGAGTCCAAAGTCTACTTGTTCAAATTTTTAGAAAAAGCTAAAAAAAAAATCTCGAAAATATTTAGAAAAATTCTTAAAAACAATTTTTAAAAATTCATAAATATTTAAAAAAAAAACAATGGTTGTGTGCAAGGCACGCAAGATATTTGATGTGTAAACAGTTAAGCCAACTGAATGCCATATACTTAAGCTCACATATGTATAGCCATATATAGGGATTTGATGTATAATCTATATGCTTAGGTAAATAATTCAAACTAAAACAATTCTTTTATAAACTTAGAAATTTATTAGATATCATTATCTTTTATATATAATAGCCCAATTCACTATAAATTGCAAATGGTCTTACATCATTGCAAATGCAAATTTTTATTCCATATCGCATATATTTGTTGTTGTGATAGGAGAAATATTTTACATTTGCACTAAATCGTGAATAGGGCTGATATGTTGTAGTTGCATTATTTTTCTTTTACTCAATGCATCGAGCTCGATATTCTCGCATATACGCAGCTGCAATTGCATCTTTTTTTCCGCGCTTTAAGTTTTTCTTCCTGTCGATTTGAAATTTTATTAGATTGTGAAAATTTTATTTGAATTTGTAAATTAATTTATAAACACATACGCCAAATCAATTCTCAGGCGACGATAAGTGCTTTCCACATTTAACCTTAGAAAGGCAACAGGGGCGACCAGTCACCCCACTACTTTTTAAAAGCACCGCAAAGAGATTTGCCTTAACTGCATTTAACCCTGGAGGAACATGCATATTTTTTATACGTAAAAGCCATGCTTCGTCGAAACGACGACGGCATTATTAAAAGCGGTCATACACTTGATCTATACACCTATAACTTTGAAAGTTGATTGTTTCCCATTATTTGGTTATCATATAGAAAAAAAGCAGAAGACATTTTTTCTTAATAACATTTATTCATAAACTAAATGTTTACCAACACTTACTTAGAAAGATAAATTGCAAACATGCGTCGTCGATTCGAGTAAAATTAAGAAACAATGTATTTTTACTGAAGTAAATAAGTGATTTTATAATAAATAAGTTTGATTTTGTCTGTTCAACATTTTTGGTATTTACATAGATAAAAAGGTGTTGCCTTTCTAAGGTTAATGTACAAAGCAACATTTTTATAATGCTGTGGGTTGCTATCATTATCACTACATTTTATTTATACATTTATTGAAACCTAGATTCCTTATTACTTATCATTTTTATTGTTTTAATATTTAAAAAAATATTTAATTTTAATCCAATCTAACTAACCAAATGCATAACCTATCGAACGCCTGTGTTTGCTACGGCAGCTTCTGTGCTCGTATGGTATACTCGATCTCCACACGTTTAACACCAACAAATAATTCTGCCACGAATAAATGTACACACACATTTTGTTTTCGTATGTACATATACATAAACAAACAAACTCCGCTCGTATTTTAATTTCTCCCTCTTCTTCTCTCTTCTCTTTGTTGTTTAGAGTAGCACAGTCATGTCGCGCAGTAGTGTGAGCGAGACGGGAACTGGACGTTACAGTTATCTTACATCTTACGTTACAGTTATTTTTACACTTTACATTTTACACATTTGAAATTTTGCCCATGCCGTGAGCTACAATTTTAAAAATCACAACAGAAATTTATAAGAACAACAAACATCATAAAAATGTTAAAAAAATTTCAACAAAAACTAAAAAAAATGCATTTAAAATTTGAACTAAAAAAAAGTAAAAAATATATATCATAAATATTTTTTTAAAAAAGTGTGGCAAAGAAGAAAAATTCATTGTTAAAACATTCACAATATAATTTTGGAAAAAAAAAAACAAATGAAAGAAATAAACATTTTAGTAAAGCTGACAAAATAAAATCATAAAAAGTTCACAAAAATTAAGATTGCAGAAAACTTTTAAACAGTATATTACAAAAATGTTAGATTTCCTATCTGGTCTGGTCTTACATATAGTTCTTGTTAAACTTATCCTCTTCGCAGTGACACAAAGCTGACTCTGTATGAAAGAGGCAGAAACATGCGATTGAGTTTTGCTAATATTTACAACTAGATAAGTTGCGATTATATGAAGGAATTCAATATCAAAGATATTTTAGCCATTGTAAGTAATAAGTTAATTCTTCGATTTTACCACAAATATGTATGTGTCTAGGGGCCGTTCACAGATTTGTGGCGTTACGACCAGGGAATGGAGGATCAAAATAGGTCAAAAACTGCGTTATGCAATGTGTGAACGGCTTCTTATAAGATTGCGTCAAAATGACCAAACACTGTCATTCAATTTTTTAATTTACATTTTATTTTTACTGCATTTTCTTATACTTACACTTGTGGTCACATAATTAAGTCGCTAGAACAATATTTCATGCTGAGTTTGAAAAATATTTTGTACTAGTAGTCCAAGAATTTTTTATGACGTCATTTTGCGGCACCATTAGTTGCCTTAAAAAATATTATAAGTAATTACAAAAGAGTGACGTATTTTACGCGCAGTCGGCAATTGTTTGTGAAGGAGTAAAAGTGGAAGTGGACATATAATTAAGTAATTTTATATTCTTTCGCAATTAACTTAACTTAGTGCACTTAAATTCCGCAAAAACCAATAGAATTGATAATTTACACATCTCAGTATACGTGTTGTGGAAGCGCTAGCTTTTTTACGTGGAAAAGTGGTCAGAGAGAGAGAGAGAGAGAGAGAGAGAGAGCGGTTAAGAGATAAAATACTACAAAAAATTCAAATCATTTCACAATGTTCAACGCGAAAACCACTTAAAACGTCTCCATCTAAAGACGGGTTCTTGATTAGGCTGAGCAAAATGGATACTTTCTTAACTTTCATTAAACTAAAATCACAAATGGACTTAGAATATAATTTGAAAATATCAGCCTGAACCATACGCAATTAAACGAAAAAAATGATAATAATCGGACAATTCTACCTTGACGGTGATACCCCTGAGGAAGCTTTAAGCTGAAGAAGCTTTAAGCTAAAAAAGCTTAAAAGTTAAGCGAAACGTTGGGTAATAATAGATGAAATCTTTTATTTGCATCGGAAACCTAATCCACTAATGCAGCCTACAAGCATTGCTTAAAACATTATTGAAAAACAAAAGATATTTGGATTAATTAGCTGGCGTAAACTCAACGTTCCAAAGAAAAATATTGCGCAGCGCATTCAGTTCACTGAACGATTTCTCCACTAGGACCCTGATTATTGGAAAACGATTGTTTGGAACTATGAATTCATATGAAATGTGTTTTGGATTTATAGAAGGCCCTTTGGCATCCACCAAATACTGAGCTGAACTCAAAATTTATTTAAAAAAAAAACTGTTAAATATGAGACCCTTGTGTAATGGTTTGGTGGTGTTTCACTTCATCTTGAGTTGGTCCAATTGCTTAAATCGATAGAAAAATTACTGGAGAAATGTACAAAGGCATTCTGGGCTGGATATTTCAGCATGATTACGACGCATGATTAAATGAGCACAAAATAAAATTCTCGAGTGACCAGCTCAAAGTCCAGATTTAAACCACATAGAAAATCTATAGAGTATTTTAAAAAGGGCCGTGGCAGCGCAAAAACCTTAAAATAATTCTTCCTTATGGGCTATCATTCAGGAGGAATAGAATCAAATCACAGCTGCCCAATGCTCTGGTACTAGTCGAAACATTGCCGAAGAGATGTACAGAAATCATCAGGCAAAAATGGTTTCCACAAAGTACTAACAGTACCAAAGGTAAAATATCAGTCAAAAATTAAAAATCATTAAATTTATTATTTTTAAATATTTTTGTTAGCATTTGACTTAATTATATGACCGCAAATTACACCACAGGCATACGATAATTTGGAAGAATTTTACATATTTAACATTTCTTATTATTAGGGTAGCGCACTGTGCAGTTGGCGTTTTAACTGTTTATTTCTTTTATAATTTTAAATATTGAACTGTTATTTATTAATTTTACAGTTGGTTTTGTTTCTTTTCAATAGAAATTTAATTTTTTTTTAAATGTATGACTTAATTGTATGTCCACAAGTGTACATACATAAATAATGCATTTACGCTTATGTCAGCACAGCTACTGAAAACACTTAAATATAATGAAATCTCTACCAACTCAACTCATCCACAACTTGCACATTCACCAGCATCAGCCGAACATGACTCAATCAATTTAAAAGGCACACACAAGACACAAGTGGGGCAACTATTAAAGTGAAGTGTTGCAAATGAAATCAGTTTACTGACTGCTGCATTTATTCTTGGAAATCCTGGAGAAAATAATAAGCTTAAAAAAAATAGTAAAAAACAAGCTGGAGCTGAAAACATGCATGGAGCTGAAAAACAGAAGGACAACTTTATTTACATGTACATATAAATATACAGTATGAGTTCACATATTGAATAAGATTTAAGGTTGTTTTAAAAGAATTGATAAATAATGCATATACCATTTATTCTCAATTGTTATTATTTTGCATTTAATTCCGTTTAATCTCAAAGAGGCTACTGCTGCACGGGCCCAGCATGAACGTTATGAGCAGGGTGGTCCTGCTCACATGAGTGAAACCATGATGGACTTTTTCACACCAAAAAGGAACGATGGAGTTGGAGCACTGACATTTATTTAACACTTTTTCTCATGCTCGTGAAGATAGGTTTTTTTTTCACGAAAAATACAAAATAAATATTAATTGAGACGCTGAGAAGAAAAGTGGTATAACTTCTACGTTCAGAAAAAAGTGGAATAATTTTACTTAAGAGCAAAAGCAAAACGGAATATGTTCAGAGCAAAAGTGAAACGAAATATGTTTAGAGCCAAAACGGAATAAAAAACTATGCTGTTCTTGCTCTGAAAGAATTGTTATACCATTTTTGCTCTTACTTTTAAGGCGTTTCGTTTTCACTCTAAACCGTATTACTTATGCCATTCTTGCACTGACACTCTAAATTATTTCACTTTTGCTCTTATATAAATTTTAGCCCGCTTTTCCTCTCAGCTTGCCAATTATGTGCTTTAAATGTGTGTTTAAAATTAAAAAAAAAACAAAAACCACAATCTCTAAAGAGAATAAAATAAATTTGTTAGAAAAAATAGCGATAAAATGAAGATGGTGTGTGCCGCACAGACGCATTCAAATTCTAAAAAGTTATGAGGAAAAGTGCCAAAATCGAAACAATATGAACATGGAGCATTCATCGATGCGCCGATTTTTATTTTATTTTTGCATTTTATATTTTTCTCTTTCTTTCAGACTGGCGTTCATACTTGCGCTCGTGTGAACAGCCTAAATTACAGATAAATATTCTCAAACTGCACAATTACTCAGCTCTGCAAAAAAAAGTAGGTATTCCGACCAGATGACCAGATCAGTCAATACTAATGTATTTTGATTCTAGGATTCAAAATCCGAGGCTGGAATTCCGAATTATGTTCGTTTTTTTCCTAATCTAAAAAGGAATAATTTTTTCGTAAACCTTTTGTAGTAATAAAAAATACAAACTAGTTTTGCGATTCTGACCGTGGATTCGAATTAAGCAGTTCAAAATAAATGGGTGTTGAATAGTTCAGTTCGCTGGATTATTTATTTTGGGGGGAAGGGGGCAAGACCCTACCACCCCGCCGCAAAAAAGTAGTTGTGTCGTCTGATCAGAATATAAGCTGCCGTCTCCTGAAAACTTCAATGAAATATCAAAAAAGTTGTAACAAAAGAACAAAATTAGTTTGAGATTTTAAAGAATTCATAACTTCTCCTATCACTAAGACACTTCTGCATGGTTTTTGTTGAAGTTTCTTACAAGGGTTCATAGCAAAAGTTCAAAAACGGCGGCAAGAATCTCAGAAAAAAACGATATGCCACCAATTTACTTCTCGCGTGTCAGATTGTATTTCAAATTGGAAATAGATATACATGGACGGATTAGCCTGACCTTAACTTTAGATAAGCCATAGTAAATCGTTTAAGTAAAGCCTTGTGTTTGCGCATGTAGGATTTCGAAGCAGAGCCAATTGCAGAGCTAAAACTTCACCAGACTTTAAACTAAAATGCATTTTCCAATGATATTTTTCGCTCAAATTTCATTTCTCCCAGAAAGATTAAAAATTCACAAAAAACACCTAGTTTTATTTTTCATATTTTTTAAATTTTCTCGGAAATTTTCTGCAAATGAAATTTTCCATGAAAATCTCCTTTTTCATTGCCACAGATGAGAATAATTTTTTTTAACATAATAAAAATTTCAAGGGAATTTTTTTCTCTTTTTTCTTTTCTCTCTTTCTAAATAAAATTTCAATGTGATTCTTCTCATTTTCCTCCTGCTCTACAAAATTCAAAAAACAGACAAAATTTATGGCGAAAAAGTAAGCCTTTATGCTGAAAATTAGGAAAAAGGAGAAGGTAATGATTTTTGACCATAACTCAAACTCCGTGATTATATTAGGAAGCTCAATCAAAATGAGTAATCTTAAAAAAATTAGTTTTTTCGTCGAAAACTAATAAAACACGATTAAAAATTCGGAAAACTATCGCCAAATTGCTTGCGGTTTTCATTCTCTTATCTGTAGTCGTTCTCACTGTTATTCACTGTGTGCACAATTCCCTTACTTTGCACTTGGTTCAAGCTTGCCACCACTTTCTTCCAAGAGCAAAAATTGTCTAAGAAAAGCTTTTCACTACGTCGTTCGGATTCGGCATAAAACGGTAGGACCCTTTCTGTTGAAATAAAGGCAGAAAAAAGCTTTGATTTGCTCTCTATAATTTTTTTTTAGTAAAAATATTCAGCAAAACAGTTTCATTCGATATTACGCACATTATGGTTAATATATTTGTTGGACTGAATTATGGGGTAAGTAGGCAAGTGTGGGATATTATAATTGCATATTTTTAAAAAGTGTTTCCAAAGTTGAAAAAAAAAAATAATTTTTTTTAATTTAATATTCCAATTTGGCAATCGTACGAATTTTTTTTGCCTAATGTTTAACTTTTTGGGAAAAGAAAGGAATAAACTTTCCTCAGCGTAAATATTAATAAAAACACATTCCAACAGCATTTTTGCAACAGAATAGCCACCCTAAAATTCTGAAAGGGCATGTTGTATAGACCATTTTTGCAAAATGAACTTATACTCCAGCACGTCTCAGCTTTTTTTTTTACAGTGGGTCAAAGTTTTCATTTTTTTGGTCGAAGAGTGCAAAAAGTGATATAGTTTCCAGCTTGTTGGAAAGAATCCTATTTAATTCCACTTCGCAAATGTGGTTCGAAAGCTGAAGTATCAAATTATCGGGGTATAGCAAAATTAAGTGCTATACCAAAACTTTTTGAAGCTATATTTACCGACCAACTAGCTTTCTCTTTAAATCAGCATGTTTTTTTGCAGGGGAAATCTACTGTAACAACCTCCTAGAATTTCAACTTCTGTGATAAAGGGATTTTCTGAGGGGCTTCAAACGGACGTAATTTACACCGACTTTAGTAAAGCTTTTGACAAAGTGAATCATGAACTTTTAATTAATAAACTAGACTGAACTGGCTTTCCAAAAGTCCTTATTGTCTGGATCAAATCCTATTTAAGCAACCGAAGACAAAAGGTTATTTTCAGGGACGCAATTTCGCAGAATATTGAAGTTACCTCTGGAGTTCCCCAAGGTAGCCATCTGGGACCTATTCTCTTTTTACTCTTCATAAATGATCTTCCATCTACTATTCGATTTTGTAAGATTTTTATGTTTGCGGATGACGTTAAGCTTTTCATTACACATTATTCACCGGCAATTCAAAATTTAAAACAGTACGACTTAACTTCTCTTTCTAGCTGGTGTTCTGTAAACCTGATGACCTTAAATCTTGACAAATTTAACTACAGTATTGGTACTATGTCTCTAGCTAGAGTGTTTATTTGTATTGATCTTGCAGTAACTATGGACCCAAAACTTCGTTTTAATTTGCATATAAATACTTGTATAAATAAGGCAAAAGGAGTTCTTGGTTTTATAAAGAGGTGGTCTAAGGAATTCAATGATCCTTTTATAACTAAAACTTTGTTTATTTCACTAGTTCGACCTATCTTGGAATATGCTTCAAATGTTTGGTGTCCACAATACAAATGTTACATAGATAAGTTAGAGTCTGTTCAAAAACAGTTTCTTTTGTTTGCTTTACGTAGTTTGAACTAGGATGCCTTGACAAATCTTCTTCCTTACAAAGATCGCTTAAAATTAATTGATTTGCCTTCACTTAAAAGTAGAAGAGTCATGTTGAACGTTTGTTTTACGGTCAAATTATTAAATGGATTGAACGTTTCTCCATTTCTATTAAATGAAATAAGCATAAATGTTCCTAATCGCGTTTCCAGAAACTTCATACCTATCAAGTTAAGCTGTATGTGCAATGATTTTAATAACCTCTGTAAGTTAGTAGATTTTTGTACTCCTCTTTATATTATTAAAAGATCTGTTCCATCTCACTTAAATTAGTAATATATTTTTAATGCAGCTGTTGATAAGCCAAATCTGTAGCTGTTTTCGACGATCTCAATCGCGCTTCATCCCATCTTGTTCGTTTAACGCAACGCAGTCCGGACTGGTTGTATCGGTCACGGATCCGTGCGGTCCGCTGGAATTCGTTGTATTAAAAAAAAAGAAGAAGTTATTTTAAGCGCTGGCTTTGAATACGCAGTCCGCTTTGCGATAAACGATTAAGCCAGTTTTAGTTATTTTTGACCATAAATAGCTATTTTATTTGAACAGATATCTAAAATCTGAGATAAATGTGAAACTGCGTCGTTTTTAATTTTGTTGGGTCCATCTGAAGTTTGAGAGACCAGCAATATTCGCTGAGCATACCCTCCTCCCAAAAATCATTCTAATTTTTCTCGATTCACTGTTAATCTTAATGTAGCCACTCTACTTGCTCGTCGCTAATATCGCCCAAGTTGTGCGGGAAGAAATCCAGATGGGAATGAAGAGGCTATATTTTCAATCACATTCGAACGCCAGTTTTATGTAAATTTTTCAAAATATCTGCTTTATTTTGCCTGTGGTCATCAGTTTTTCTTATACCAAAGTAGTTTCGAACGACGCTCCTAAATATAAATATATTTGATCGCCCATCCACCATTTATAAAACTTGGTTCGACAAGTCGTCGCCTGAGAATTGATTTGTCGTATAGGTATATGAATTTGTACACACATACGCCAAATCAATTCTCAGGCGACGAAGTGTTGCAAAATATTTTCGGTACCCATCAATGTCACTTAAACTGAATCCAATGTAGTGCAAATACGAATTTTTAGCGATTTTGTTATCACTTCCCTGAGGATTGTACTTTTTTGATCAAATATTTTCTAACTACATCACATTTTTTAAGCTTAGATTTTATAATTTGTTGCTTTCCAAGTGGGTCATAAAATAAGAGTCACTCTAGCCAGCACACCAGAATAAGGATTTGAAAGAGGATAAGAACACACCTGTCTGATAAATGTGTCAGCTATTACAATAGTTGCTGGTGAATTAAACGAATTTTGAAGGAATGATAAGATAAAGATCCTCTTCGTCTTCTGTAAGCTTGCGTGTTTGTGTAATGTAAATGAGAAAAAGTGCTTAAGCGTTGTAAAAAAGTGCGCTGATGTGACGTTGCGTTTATGCTTCCTTGACAGTTTAGTGGAAATCTGCACGGAATCTTTCAGACCATTTAAAAGCTGAGTAAACTTCCTATTCATAAAATAAAAAAAAAAATAAAAAAGTAAAAACTGAAGGGTATAAATTATGAAGGATGGAATAATCATGGTTTTATTACAATAAACCCGTTTTCCTTGCAAAGGCAGAAATGAATTAAATTCAATTCATATTAATTCTACCTGTAGTCGCCTTCTTTGAAAGTGTTTTGTAAACGGTGCCATTCCATCAGTCAATGGCATTTAATTTAAACATGTAAAGTGAATTTCCTGTATAGAAAAAAATAATGCACTCAGCTGAAATTTTAAAGAGCGCCCTCCTGCAGTGCTTCTTTGCCCTGTGGGATGATGTCGCCCACAACGACACAGGCACGCACACATTGCAGTACAACGAGATAACGCATTTCTCTGAACAGTAAATATACGTAGTTCACATACATTGCTGCGTTTTTGTATTTATTTTATTTTATTACAGTTTATTTTGTAGCTTGTTGTTGATTTTATTATTTTTTTTTTGTGATATCATTTCCTTAAATTTATAAACGAAACACAAGTTTCCTTTCGTTCTTCTCCTTCTCATATTTTCTCTCATGCTTTCTTTGGTAGTCTGCTGGCATTCTTATTTATTTTATATTTAGTATGCATGCGATTACTTTATTTAAACACACAACAACACACACATATGTTGCATGCTCCAACGGTATTGCCACCTGAAACAATTGCCAACACGCATCCAACTATACAAAGTTCATGAAAATGTATGTATGTAAATGCATATTCAACATACGTATTAACATACATTTGCTCTTTAAGTTCGGAATATTAAAAGCGAAATTTTTACGTATTTACTTAGTATTTTAATAAAGAAAGCATTTTTTTTTTTGTACTTTGTTTTTATACTCTACAACTATGGAGATAGTATACTAAATTAAAAAAATTATAAAGAATATCTAAAAACAGCCATGGCAATTTAGTTTTTAACTTCAAGATGGATTAAGCTAAAGGGTAGCGTAAGAATGAATTTTTGTTCCAACAATGTGCCCACATTGGTGTTAAGGAGAGTAAATGTTCAACATAATCGACAATATCAGTATAAGAATTCTACAGTTGTTTTTCTAGATGCAGGTGTGACTGACTCTCATTTACTGTGCATGGCACTTGATAGACATACCAAGGAAACGGAAGCCAGCATTCAGTTTTACTAAAATACCTTCTTAGTTAATGAACAGAACTCACATTGATATTAACAGGATCTTTATTTTCTGCATAATTCTTTGAGATTCTTTAGTAATCATGCAACAAAGCACAGTGGTTGAAAGGTATCAAAAAATATTCTTGTTTCAATTTAGGAGATTATTTTTTTTTTAATTTGTACAAGAAAATGCAGGATTGCAAGTTTTAAAAATATTCAAAAGATCTCTTCCTTTCCTAGAATATTTATTAAGAAGAACATAAAGTTGATTTACAAGTTGAAATTAAGACATATTTGAAAGATAAACCTATAAAAGATCGAACAAGATTTTAAACTATCTACCAAGGCCGTATTTATTGGGGAGGTTTTGGGGGTTCTAACCCCCCCGCCCCGCGCACCCCTCCCCCCCCCCGAAATATGGAAACTTTCTTCTATTTTTTGATATTAATTGCCAGTGGAAAAAAGTCAAAATAAAATCTATTGAACAGTTTTTAAATATTTTTTACTTCCATCGGTTTCTTTCTAAAAAGAAACTTAAAGAGCACAAAAAGGTGTCCCAAAATATCGAAGATTTTAAAAGGAGATGGGCAAACTGTTCCAAAAAGGTTTTTGAAACAACTATCAAATCTCTAATGGAACGCTTACCAGAAAAGGTCCGCGAGTTCATAAAGTTGATTTACAAGTTGAAATTAAGACATATTTGAAAGATAAACCTATAAAAGATCGAACAAGGTTTTAAACTATCTACCAAGGCCGTATTTATTGGGGAGGTTTTGGGGGTTCTAAGCAATTCTGCATTTATAGTTTTTCTAGGTCAGTAACTGTTTTTGATTTACAGTTTCGGGTTTAGGGCTCAGCATAATTTCTGCATTTCAAAGTTTGTAGTACGCCAGTGTTCAGCTCTCCAATTTTTAAAAATGGCCAAATTCTATTTTAGGGTTTTCCATCCCATTTTTTCTACAACGTGGCGTGATGGGAAATTTTTGAACTCAGATTCGTGTTCAGTATAAAAAATTCATTCACAAACACTAGGAACCATTTCATTCGCAAAACCCATGAAGAGCAGTAGTAGTGGATCAGCTCCAAAATTCTAGGAAACAATCTTAAAATGTAATTAGTTCTTTAACCCATTATTGCTCAGAGTACCCCGACTCGGAAGACCTCTTTCAATGCAGTAATTACACGAATCTCGGGAATATAAGCCAACCTCATCCGTATTCCTTATCATGACCCGAATTTCCACTGATAATCATTTGAAAAAAATGAGCCTCTGACTATTTTTAGTAATTTTGGTAATTGTTTTGAGATCTTGCTTATCATCAGTAATGGCAAGTCAATGTCAATTTTCTTCGAACGAAACCCCCGGCCCCCCTCCCCCCCGACAAAAATCCTGGCTACGGCCCTGCTATCTATATATATATTTTTATTAAACGCATTATCATAGATAAGGTTTTTCATACAAATTTTATTTGATATGTTTTTTTTTAAGGCAAATCGACTTTATTTCAAGTCTAAGAAAAATTAGTTTCAACAAGTTTCGAAGAGTATATCTTTTGATCGGTTATTTCTAAATTGTGGCCTAGACTTTCAGTTAAACACTACACAAAGTTCAGCATAAATTAAAAAAAATTAAAGAAAAGTCCGGAAAAAATTACTTTTCTTTTTCTAAATGAATGGGAATTCGCCACATCAATTGTTTTCATCTGATCAGCAGAAGCTGATAGAAATTGATGCTGTGATTTCTCTTAGTTTTCGGCTTTTTCGATTGTTTACTGAGGGTCTTTTGAGCTAAACTTTTTGAAACATTCAGATCACGTAACATTATTTTTCGAATGAAAGTAGCCTTAGTACGGATGGACAACAGATTCGTGGTCAGCAATCCAATGTTAAACTAGAACATTCCTTAAATCCTCATATAGGCGAGAAGATTTAATTTTTTTTGCTCAGTGTTTTTCTTCCCATTTTCACGAATAAAATATTCACAGGGTGTTTTTCAAGCGCTTTACAAATTTTTATTGGTTCCCCATATGATTTGTATATAGAGCTGCACGGTATGAGCGAAAGTATAAAAGGTTTGTTCTTGATTCGATTAATTTTTTTTGGGTTTTTCGATTTTTCTGAAACCAAATATGTATTGACTCCGGAGCTTGTTCAACATCCAAACCTTCTTTGACATTATAGTTAATGTATTTACATCAATATCATTGGTATATGCCAGAAGTTTAATAGATTTGTATGACGATTGTTGATAAGGAGTGAGATCGAAAAAATCTTAACACACGTTTTACCTAATTATTTTTTTTGGGTGTAAAATATAAAAATTTCTTTGATCTAGTTATCTTTGAAAAATATATCAGTTGTTATTTTTAATGACAAACATGTTGATTTAGTGTGAGTTTGATCAAAATGAGAGAAGAAAAAGAAGGATATCTTACAATTATTAAAAATTTTGAAAAAAAAATCCAAATTGGTCCTACAAAAAATTGCCCAAAACTGCCGTCAAACTGTTTCCAATATTATTAAACAGTTTCAGGAAAATCTGACCATCGATAGGAAACCTGGTTCGGGAAGAAAACAAGGACCACATGATATTGGGAAAGCCAAGAAATCAGAAAACATATTGAAAAGATCTCCAAGCACATCTGGTAGAAAAGCTGCCCGGTTAGCCCAGTGCTCTGACTATTTAGTGCGAAAAGTTAAAGCCAATGCAGGTTTGAAAACATACAAAGTCCAAAAAGTTCCAAACAGGAATGCTGCAAAAAATTTAGACGACAAAAGTAGGGCTCGGATATTAAAATCGAACTTCATACCGAAATATTCATGTTGTATAATGGATGACGAAACGTATGTACTGGCAGATTTTACGCAGCTTTCGGGTCAACATTTTTATGTTGCTGATGCTCGAGGACAAACAAAATTTCCTAAAAAATTCCTGGTATGGCAAGCTATATGCAGTTGCGGCAAAAGGAGCAAGTCATTTGTTACAGTGGATTGTATAAATACCGAAATATACATCAAAGAATGTTTGACAAAAAGTACTTCTTCCTTTCATAAGAGAGCACAATGTGTCCACATATTTTTGGCCCGATTTTGCATCATGTCACTACGGCAAGAAAGCTCTGGAGTGGTACCAAAGTAATAACATAGTTTTTGTACCAAGAGAGGCCAATCCTCCAAATTGTCCGGAGCTAAGACCAGTGGAGAGATATTGGGCTCTTGTGAAAAGAAACTTGAAGAGCACAAAAAAGATGTCCCAAATTATCGAAGATTTTAAAAGGAGATGAGCAAACTGTTCCAAAAAGGTGTCTGAAACAACTATCAAATCTTTAATGGAAGGTTTACCAGAAAAGGTCCACGAGTTTATAAATAGTGGTTATAAAAGTTATATTTTTCTGTAGTTTGTAAAATATTATCAATTAGATAAAAAAAAAATCAAAACTCTGAGATCAACCGTTTAAAAATTATTGAATTTTATATGTGTTAAGATTTTTTCGATCTCACTCCTTAATAGAAACCTGAACAATTTTCCGAAAACTGCCATTGAAAAAGTTAATTTGAGAAACAATTGCCCTATCTAGTTGCCTTTCGAACCAAGATTTGCTTCGTTCTATATTTCTGTATATTTTACATTTTGAAATCATATATCCCTGGAAAACGTTCGCATCCTTCTACACATTTATATAACTCATACGCCCCGATGTTTCCTGAGTAACATGAATGAATTCAATTAAATGGGTTATTATATTTTAAATATTAAAATTCCTAGAAACTGGCAATATACATATAACTTAGAGTCTCAATCTAATTTTTCAAATGTTAAAAAATTAAATTAAAAAATTTTACAATTTATAGCTTTCGTTCAACACCAACATTAATATTTCGTACGTGGTTCTTTTCAATAGCAAATATACATAAGCTGCTTGAATGTATTTTGCTTCATAGCCCTAAGCATCAGCCACTTCCATAGCTCTAAAAGTTACACCAAAAAACAACAGCAACATCAGCAGCAGCAACAACATAGTAAACTGCATACAACATCTAGTGCAATAACAGCAACATTAACAAAAACGTGAGAAGCTTACAAACTATTATCAACAGTGAAGTCTTTAACCCTTGTTTAGCTTCCTTTTGATTTATGTCTTGGTGCTGTTGCACTCTGTAACTCAACTACATAAATGTTACTTACATATTTGTATTAGAGTCTCATACTAAAGCATACTGAAGAAATTTGCACATTTATTTTACATTGTTTCCGGCGTTTCACTTGGCAGTGGATATGGCGCTTAAGTATTTTGTTTTTGCTGATAATATACACAATCTTAAATAAATAAAAGAATTCAGTTTTTTTATCTGTTTTGAAAGGAAAGCAACTGTCTGCTTTCTGTCAAAGAGTTTCGAACTGGAAACAACTTACTTCAATATTACAATGAGATAAGGAATTACTTTAAATGCAATTTGGAGCTCTTAAAGAACATCATTTGGAAATACTAATTGATGTCAGGTTATTTAATGCTTCAAGGATTTTTATCTTTACTTGAGACAAGGACTGTCCATACTCCAAACTGTTGCCTCAATACTCTGATTTTAAGTGCGTTATAATATTTGTTTTTATGTCAGCTTGAAGATCTGATAGAATTTCACTTTTTCGTCTGTAAAGATTTTTCTTGGAGTATAACTGAGTCTGATTGCCTGGATGCAATATCTTTTCTACTGTTGGAATTTCGTTTTATTTTACCATATTAAAAACTTCCCGCCAATCAAAACACTGTGAAAAAATTATAACAAAAATTTAACACACACATTTCATTGCTTTTTTTTAATTAAAGTCATTAATAAATTTAAATAATTTAATTAAATATTTTTTTTCTTTGGTTTGTCCATAAAAATTTCCCATTCAAATTTTCATTACAAAATAAAATTCATAATACTACGACAAGAAAACAAAAAACAAAAACACAACGTTGGAACTGTGACATTTCTACAAATTTTTCGCTGTATCCTTGCCGGCAGTACCGGCGGGTTTCCAACCACTGTACGCTAAATCAAAATCACGCCCCCAGCCAGAGTGGCCACCTGATTGGACAACGACCTCATGTGAAGATTCTTTACCACCACCGCTCAGCAGTTTCTTAATGCCAATAATCGAAGCGAGTACCAATGCCAATTTTGAAACTATTAGCGCCTTACCCGCCAACATTGCCAGAGCACCATATGCAATGGGCACAAATGTACCACCCAGAAGTAATGGAATCATAATATAAGCCCCACCGCCTTTCTTGTCTTTCTTTTTCCGACCTTCAAAAGAATTGGCCGAATCTGTGGACGCGCGTATATCGGGGAATTTAACCTGGAATTGTAGATATTTAGAAACGTTACAAAAAAATTGGGACATGCCCGTTCATCTCACCTGCAGCGTATGATCTTGTAAGAATGTTGCCAACCTTTTAAAAATCATGTTATTGAGCACATGTTCCTTAGCATCGAGTCCACGTGGCAGCACAGCTTCTATATCCTTTTCACTGGTGAATGCTCCCTTTGATGTTGCACCATCACCCCCACCGCCACCACCACTGTCATCACTGCTGCTGCTCTTCACAAATTGTACCCCATCAATGATTTTCAATATTTTTGCAGTGCGCAGCGCTTTTTCCAGCCCTGTCAAAAGTTTCACTTTCAGGCATACAGAAAGATTCTCATTTGCACATTGTTGATATATTCGATAGACTAGCGAGAAATCCTTCCAAATGGTGGACGATGCAGTGGATGCTGCTCCCGATGATGCAGCAGCAACATTCTCTTTGCCTTGCTCAAATGAAATGCTATTCACGGCATGTTGCTGATGCTGTGTTCCTGTGGCACTACGCGATTGAGTTGCATTGATCAAGCAGAAGACGATCATTATCGTTGCAGCAATGCACACGTGCCTGAACATATTTGAATGTTGAATATTGTGTGTGATTTGGGTGTCTTGGTCTGCAGTAAATGATCATGTGCAACAATGATCGTTTCTGAGAAAAATTTGTTTGTGTGTGTAAGTGCGACAATTATCCTTTAATATCCTTGTAATTTTTCTTCTGGCGGGATTTTATGATTTTAAATTTTTTGTATACTTTTTTCGCTGTTTTTTTTAATCTCGTGTATTTAGTAAATGCCACCGTGCAACGTTAGAAATTCAACTGATATGCCTTAGTGATTGTGAAACTATTTTATACTGCACGCGCATTTTTCCATATGATTCCTTAGTTAATTTTTCGAGATGAAAAACAATCTTTTTTTTATGATCTTAAAGCAGAAAAATAAGTTAATTTTCTTCATTGCAAGTGCATTTTCAAGTGCATGTTATGTGAGTGTGTGTGTGATGCTGTGGTAATGATGTGTTTAAAATTGGAAAACAAAACACAAATGTTTTATTTTTGGTCTAAATCACGCGAATGTGTGATACACTGGGAAAAAAATTAAAGTTATATTCTTTCACAGAAAATCGGACTTCTCAATTCCAATCTCTCATGCTAGAAGAGCACAGAAATCAAGGATGAGTGCGCCTTCAGCACGCCGATTGATAGATAATGGGGTAGGCAGATAGAGAGGAATGAGGCAATTGACTATCTTGTTAGAATTATTCGCTATATCATTGTGCGATTTTAGGACGGTATTTGCTAAGTAACAAACTCGAGTTCTTAGTTGCATGAGATATGATCTGCCTACTCTCTACATATTCAACACATATCGTCCTGACTATATCCAAGATGGATAACTTTTATTGACTCCAAAATGTGACAATTCAGATTTGGGTCTACTTAGGTTCAACTGTAGTTTTGCCCTGTGCTGACATTTGTTTTGTATGTCTATTTTTTATAGTCTTGATTGACGTAAGGACTAACCCTACCAAAGCAAATCATAGTACTTATTACAAAAGAAAAACAGATAAGAGCCGATGCCTTTCCGGGAATAGAAACGTCGGTGTAGCGTGAGGTCTCATAGTATGTGTGAGCTTATAAGTTTGTGTGCAAATAAATAAATAAAAGTAGTGGCGGTTATGTTAAACTTTCGTACCGCCAGGTGAAAGTATGCTGTCTTGTTATTGCAATAAACTGGTTAAGATAGGTGAATTTTTAATATTACAAATGGGACCCTAAAAGTGTACCACACATTTCTTACTTTGTCTGTATATATAGTGCCGGGGCTATGTTAAACTTTAGTACCGCTAAGTGGAGGTTGGTGAATCGCACCCTGAAAGTATGCTGTCTTATTATTAGTATAAACTGATTAAGAGAGGTGAATTTTTAATATTTAAAATAGGACCCTAAAAGAATACCCCATATTTATTACTTTATCTGTATATATAGTGCCGGCTATGGTGCATTTTCGTACTGCTAGGTGGAGGGTGGTGAAGTACACCACGAAAATATGCTGTCTTATTCTTTGTATAAACAGATTCAGAAAGGTGAATTTTTATTAACAAAAATAGGGCCCTGAGAGTATACTTATTACTTTATATGTAAATATAGTGGTCAAGGCCGTATTTAGGGGGAGGTTTTGGGGTTCTGACCCCCCCTCCCCCCCCGAAATGTGGAAACTTTATTCTAATTTTTGAGATTAATTGCTAATGGATGGAAACAAAGTCAATATAAAATCTATTTAATTATATTTTTTACTTCCATCGGTTTTTTTTTTTTTTTTCTAAAAAGTCAAAAATGAAAAATAAATTTGAAATCTTATGCGATCAAATCCGATGTGTTTTCTTCGACATGAGGTTTGACTACGGATTCAAAAAGAGAAGGTGATACTGAGCACTACTGCATTCATAGTTTTTCTAGGTCAGTAACTCTTTTTGATTTAAAGTTTCGTCCTGAATCAGTTTGAAAAGTTTAAAAATTCATAAAAATAGAAAAATTTGTCGGATCCTTGTAAAATAAGACTTGCTTGAACCCCATTTTTTTTCCTGAAACGTGACGTGATGGGAAATTTTTGACCTCAGATTCGTGTTCAACCTGAAAAATTCTTCCCAAAAAACCCCATCTTATTAGCAAAATCCATGTTTTATGAGGCAATCTTAAAGTATAATTAATTTTTTAACGCATTATTGCTCAGAGCACCACGACTAGAAAGATGTCTTTCAATGCTGTGACTTCACGAATTAAGGGAATATAAGTCAACCTCATCCGGGTTCCTTATCATTGATAATGGCTCAAATTCCCCATGATGATCATTTGAAAAAAAAGAGCCTCTACTATTTTTGGTAATTTTTTTGAGGTTGGGTACATCATCAGTAGTGGGGAGTCAATGAGTTAATGAAATTATGTCCCTCACTATAAAAAAAGTGCAAATTGAATAATATTTATTTATTTATTTATGAAAAAATTTAACTTGATTATTCTGTGAATTTGTTGTCACTTTTGGCCATTTTTTTGAGGTTAAGATTAAAAAAAATCGGAAAATTTTCCTTAAAATTTTAATTTTGTTGGGTCCATCAAATGTATCATCGATTTAATTTATTGTATTTAAAAATCAGTTTGATAAAAATTATTTATGAATATTTTCTTCGAATGAAAACCCCCCCCCGAAAAAAAAATTTCTGGCTACGGCCCTGATAGTGGTGGTTATTTTAAACTATCGGTTGGGGTCTGCTTCAGCTCTTAATTACGGACAAGCTTTAAGCTTTTTAAAACTAGGATGACTTCAACTAGACTTTTAGAAGAAATCACGAAGAGCTTATTTTATGTTTCAGGTAAATCGTAACGTAACATGTTTCTCCTATATATTTTATGAAAATTGTAAAAAAAATACATTTTTTGGATGTGAAATGAGTCCCAAATATTCAAACTAATAAAATAAGTCCCAATTATGGAAAAAGCCCCAAAAAGAGTAACTAAATTAATAATGAAATTTTTGGGAGTTATTTTAATTAGTTTCTGCGTAGTTTTCTGCGCAGCCCATAATTTTTCTAGCTAGTTCGTTGCATGCAAGGCCACTTCGTCCTAGCACTCATTTTTACTCGAAAAAGTATTCAATAAATTAATCTGAAACTAACTCTTCGAAAAGTTAGAAAATATTTTTTTTTATAATTTCATGGATCGGCTGAATTCAACTTCAGAATCTTCAATAATAATCATTAATAATCCATTTGCATCCACCTGAAATTGAGCAAAACACCACGACTGAAGCTCAACGGTTGCAATTCAAAAAACGTTTACGGTTGTTGAATAAAAAGATAACACAAAAATTCCAAACAATTGCGAGATGGTTGGATCTTTTAATACCCAATTCCTAACAAAATAAACTTCATTAGAAGCACCACATCGCTTTATTTTTGTGAAAGGGAAGAATTTAGCCCACAAAATTGGTACAAGCAGTCAAAAATTGCATGCCTTGGATTCGCGACAATTATAATATTGAATCAAACAAAAATATTTTTGAACCTAAACCTGAAAATTTTTGCCAGTGCATTTTCGAGCCGAGTACAATTGAAAAACTACAACATTAAAAAAGCCACTCTACTTTTCTAGCAGCAAATTAGCGCAAACGATGCTGCTATTATTGCTTGCTATATTTCGCCAATTAAAGCACTTAACTCAGTAATTATGCACTTTTTCTTCTTTTGCAACAGCACATCAACAGCGCTAGCAGAGTTCGTTCTAATCTGTTGCATTTTCATGTCTAGCTAAACTGAAAATACATACATCACACACATACACACACACACACACAGGCATATTCTCTTTCACTAATCAACATACAAACTAACCAAAAATTATCGCATGCGCTTAAATCGTTAACAACTAAACAACAAGTAAAAGCGAGTGCAATCGAACTGAACCGACTTAGTTTTGCACTGCAAGCTCAAGTGGTGGATAAAACTTTAAACTGAAAACTGTAAACTTCAATGAGTTCAGAGCAAATTTACCCTTGGATTTGGGTTGAGTTGGGAGTTAAATTAGTATTTTTAAGCATATACCTATTGAATTGAATCCAAATATGAATTATTCAAATCTGATCTCAAATTTAGGAATAATGATTATCTGAACAAATGTTTTATTTTATGGTCAAGGTCTTTCCAACAGAATTTCGATTCAATCTCTCTATATCTGCTTTGAAGCTGAATCGAACAACAGAGATACGTGATTAAATCGATTATTCCATTATTATTATTTCATTATTATCTGGCATGCCTCCTTCTATAGATGATTACACAGATATTCCACCATGAATGAATATGCCCAAGCAGTAGAGTGCAGCATATAACCACAACAACAAAACTAAAAAGGCATAAAAACGATACTGTTTAAAAAAAAAATATAACAACAACAACAACCAAATCAGTGCCAAACTCACTTCGCTTAAACACTCATACAAGCACAGAACCCATACACACTCACATACTGTATATATGCATTTATAAAAGTTTATTAGACCGCAGCATATGTTGCAAATGCGAATTCGCAAAGACGCGAATGCATGGCAGCCATGGCATTGCCAACAATTAATCCAAGTATTTTTACTCAAACCTTTTTCTATTTATTTATTTCTTAAACAAATAACAAAGAAAACTAAAAGTTAAAAGTGGGAGCTGTCAAATATTCAATTTAGTTTTTCCATTTCATTTGTAGTTATGTTTATTCAAACACATATATAATTAACATTACTCATTATAATTTCAAATTACATTTGCATGCTTACATTTACATTTTTACCACCCAGAATTCTATAACATAAAATTATCAGTACTACAGTGACGGTTATTAAATAATCACCAAAGTCATAAACGATTTCATTTTCACATTATTTACCATTATATACTTTTATTCGATATTATATGCATACAAATTATTAAAACCAATTCATTCATGACCACTATATACCTGTAAAGTGTAAATTAATATGTCAACAAAAATACATTCATATGTAAATTTTACTGGAAGTTGCAAAAATTAAATTTTTAACTTTTACCGGACTTTAAAATGTAAATGAAAGCGAAAGTAAATATGTACCTTAGCTTCTGCTATTACTTTGCTAACACCAACGTGTTAAAGGCACCTGTCTACACTTTAAATAATTAGCATATACAAATGATAATGGAAATTATGTATTACAAATGTAAGTAAACTCAGTCAGGCTAAATAAATTATTGTTTTTTTTTTTTTTGGTAAAATTTTTGTACGTTTGAGCAATAAGACACCAATCAGGATTTGCTTCTAAAAACTATAAAGCCGCTTATCAAAATTATACAATAGAATCACGATTATCCAAACATCGGATTATAATTATCTGGACTCATAACCCTAGACCTAGACTTTCCATTTAAATGGTTTAAAAGGCAAGATGAATCGGCCCTTATACAGTTGTTACAACTAAAGCGACTCAGAGACTTGGCTACAATGAAAATATGTGATTCGTTACGTCGAAGGTCAATAACAAGTTATTTTCAGCCAAAAATCTAAATTACATTCTATTTCTAGCATATATCTTTGTTGCTCGTATTTCTATGAAATCGATTATCCGGAATACTCATGGATTTAATTGATCCGGGTAATCAGCATTCTACTGTATTAGCACAGAATAGCCGCAGTTCACTATGAACCCATCGATTGAAAAAAGAAACACTCTAAAAAAACGCTACATATTTTTTTTTGATTTTTCAAATGACATTGACGTTTTCGTGCACCTTGTTATTTTAGCCTTCACTGTGAAAAAGGCTTCGGATTTTGAGACATATTTCGTTCCTATTTTCATGTACTTTTTTAAATTTCTTAATTTTAATTTCGGCGTTTTGCTCGTGTTTTCCAAAAGTAGTGGACAAAAAAATAATCATGAAAAGTTTAAACATTTTTTTTTTCGTAATCGTATTTACTTCTATGCTTATCTATTGTTGCATATTTTTAGGCTTAAGGTAGATATGTAAATAAATAGATAGTGTACAGTACGCATCAATTTTTAAAATTCCTTTGCATTATACACTCTTTCAAAACGAAAGATTTTAGACACAAAATCTCCAATTGGTAACTAAGTAAGTATCAACGTTTGTTACATTCCATAGGTAGACTGACTTTTGATGAAATTGGGGATTTTCTACAATTTTCAATTATGACTGAAATTTGTATACAATAAAGATTTTTCTCCAAAAAACGCAGGAACTTTCTATTTATTAATTTAAAAAAGAACTTGATCAGTTATTGGCTATATATTGGCAAAAGATAAGTCTCGATAAAATACAAAAAAAAATTGAAATTTTTAGTGCTGGTCCGAGCAGGCCATTTTGGTTTTATTTTGCTTTTTTTTTGACATTTTTCTTTTGGACTTAAGCTCTACTTTAAAGTTCAGTTTTACAGTTTTGATTATGTTCAGTAAAAAAATAAAAAATAGGGAGAAACATTAGTGTAAAAAAATTTAAGAAAGTGGTGGTGAAAGAGGTTGGGAAAGATAGGAGGAAAAAGGAGAGAATGAGGAAAGAAAGAAAAACAGAATGAGAGAGGGGGGAAAGGGAGAAAAAGGAGTTTAAACTGGAGAGAGAAAAGAGAGAAGAGAAACAGTGAGGGCGAAAACAAAGTTCATAAAGATACATAAGAAGAGAAAGTTCATAAAGTTACATCAGTGATATTTCTATGCAATTAGGTTTCATATTCTTTTAATTTTCAGTATTTCGTCTCTTCAGTAATGTTCATGAATAAGACATTAAATATGAATATAGGCCAGCCATTTTGATAAAAAAAAAGGTGATTTTTCTTCTTTTATCCCGCAACAGCCTTTCTAATGTCTAAAACATGCTTATGGCATCTATTCATAATCAGCTACGTTCTGAATTTCACTTTCAAGTGAATTCATATTCATATTTCACTCGAATGTGAATGAAAGGAACCTGCCAAATCCAAACGGTGAACTTTTTTTATTCAGTTTTTAGTAATGCTGGTTTGCCAATTACCATTTATCATTTTCATAAGTACAAATATAGAATAGAATAGAATAGAAAAGTTCTTTATTTTTATATAGTATAAAGTTCACAATGTATGCTTACAGACTAACAATATTTTTAAATAACTAAATAAAGAATATACGGCAATGGCCTTAAAGGTCGTCTGCCGGAATATGCGTTCTACTTTTAACATATCACGTAAATTCATTTTCAATTATTTCTTTGTACTTCAGCGCACCAGTTATGTAAGAAATCAGTTTTTTCCAAGACTCATCATTTTTCCCATTCAATACATTCACTATATCAGAATGTGACAAAGTTGTTTTTTGGAAATTTTAAAATCGGGCATTTCCCAATAAAATGCTCAACGTTTTCTATCTCATTTAGATTGCAGAGTATACAGTTTTTATTGTAAATACCATTTAATTTCAATAGATTGCACCTTGCTCAAAATATTACGCAGATTTTGTACCTGCCAATGGTATCACTGAAATATTTTTTGCCGATATAGAAATCTAAATGTTTATATATCCTTCCTTCACTTTTTTGGTACCGTTCCCACATACTACCTCGAATTTTGTTATTCCTCATCATTAAAAGCTTTTCTTTTTTCATATTCCAAATATTTGGGTTTAAAACTCTATCATCCCATCTTAAATTGAATTCCATTCTTATTTTATTTAGTGACTCAGCCCAAAATATGTTTTTTTTGGCAGTACTTTCAGTGTCAGATTGTGTGGTAGTCTTTTCTTTAAGTACAAATATTTATTGCCAAAAATTAAATTCATATTTTAAAATTAAACATGCTTACACAGACAGAGGAAACTAACAAAAGTTCGTTAGGTTTTTGGAAATAAACGGGCCAAATCATATATTTTTTTCATAATTTTTTATCTCCTCTAAATCGGGTGTAAAAACTAATGATGCAGTTCTATTTTTTTCTTGCTTTTAGTGGCTGAGTTTGTAGATTTGCATTTACAGATGGAATTGCATTATTTATGCTCCATACCATTGACTGCCGTTTGGATTCCGGGCCGTACTTATAGAACCTAGCTCATTACCTTTTGCGATTTTATAAAAGGTAGTAAACCTGACATTTTCAGATTTTGTGGGCAAATGTTGTGCAAAATAAATATGCGCCTGTTTTTGACTACCATTCAAAACTCGAATCGAATTGTTTGCTTAATTAGATTTCTGATGCCCATTTATTAATAATTTTACTTTTTCTCGCCTTCATTCATATTGATTTGATTGAAATTTTCAATAAAATATCGTCAACCAATTTAAGATTTTTCAAAAACTTATAAAAAAAAACCCTAACTTTTCGAACTTTTATTAGTCCACTCGTACAATTCACAAATGTACACATATGTCTTTAAAACTTTACGCCTCTGTGATCACTCTGAAATAAAAATGATATATTATAAAAATTTTAACTTAAATTATAAATTATGCGTATAAGCATATAAATCATGCACACACACTACTAACATACACGCACTATCACATATGTTCACATACTATATAAGTTTATATACGTGGAAGAAAGAAAAGGGGTGGAGAAAAATCGCTGAACTAGAAAAATGACAGCGATTAAAAACAAACGCAGAAAATTACATGCACATAAAGTTGATAAGTAAAGCGCACACAACATCTAAAAATAATGAAATAAATTGCAGCAAAAATAACCCAGATACTTGAAACCAGTGACGTAAGTAGAGAGGAGCGGGTGGAGGGTATAAACCTTCCCCCAAAAAAAATAATTCAAACACAAACAAAATTTCAAAGTGTCTTAATATTTAGTTATTATTTGGAAAAAATGGTTCAACAATTCAAAAATTTATTTTTTTTTAAGTTACTTTCAGGGGTTTGCTCAGTTTAAAGTTGTTTGCTTGGCTGGAATTTCAAAAGATGTTTAAAAATATAATCCATTTTTGATTTTGATAACAGATGCTTTTGACGTTGCTGAGCTCGAATCCTATTTTCCCAGTTCGGAACCCTGATAAAAATTCATGTTCGTTTGTGTGGGCCTTATGGATTCGGAAACTACTGAACTGATTGAGTTCAAGTTTATAGGCTATTTTTGTTTTGATGTCACACTTATTTGTGTGTTATTTTCGAATTATTTCGTGTCCCAAAGTGCCAAAGTGATTTCCCCATTTCAGCACGGCTTTCTTAAGGGTAGGTCTACAGTTACAAATCTCTTGGAATTCACTACTCACATTATTAGTGGATTTTCTAATAACTTACAGACCGACGTAATATATACCAACTTCAGTAAGGCGTTTGATAAGGCTAATCACGATTTACTAATTAAAAAACTTGATTTACTTGGTTTTCCAATATTGCTGTTAAATTGGATTAATTCTTACTTAAGAAATAGAAATCAGAAAGTGGTGTTCAAGGGCTCAACATCATTCGCTATTGGAGTTCCATCTGGTGTACCTCAAGGTAGTCATCTTGGTCCCATTTTGTTCCTTATTTACATTAATGACCTCCCATCTGTTATCCGTCACTCTAAAATTTTGATGTATGCTGATGATGTAAAACTGTTTATTTCACACTATTCTGATGAGGCGTACAATTTGCTTCAATCTGACCTCACGGCATTATCACATTGGTGTCAGATAAACTTAATGTTTTTAAATTTAAAGAAATGTAAGTCTATGGTCTTTTCGAGACGTCAGCCAATTCCTTCACATTACTTTATAAATGATTATACCCTGGAGGTAGTGAACACTTTTACTGATTTGGGTATAGTTATGGATCCTAAATTGCGTTTTAATCTGCATATCAATATGTGTGTTAATAAAGCAAAGGGAATTTTTGCATTCGTTAAAAGATGGGCTATTGAATTTAGTGATCCGTATATAACAAAAACACTTTTTACGGCACTGGTAAGACCTATTTTGGAGTATGGTTCAACAGTTTGGAGTCCTCAAAATAATTGCTATAAAGACAGACTTGAGTCAGTTCAAAAACAGTTTCTCTTGTTTGCGTTAAGAAATTTACGTTGGAACCCATTACATAATTTACCTTCTTACATACATCGTCTCAAACTTATTGACCTACCGACATTAGACAGCAGAAGAACTATGCTGAATGTTATGTTTATGACTAAATTACTGAATGGTGACATTCATTCTGAATTTCTACTAAATAAAATTGACTTAAATATCCCAAATCGTTGTTCAAGGTATCCTATCTTGATTAAATTGAATACTTGCCGATCTAACTATGCCCAAAATGATCCATTACGTTGCATGTGCAATGATTTCAACAACCAACATGGCTTATTTGATATAACTGATTCCTTATTTTCTATAAAACAAGCAATTTTAAATTCCTTAAATGATTAAACAGCTGATGATTCTAATCTGTAGCTGTTTGAAAACCATTGGGATATATTACTTCACCCATTCACGAGTTGTGTTACACAGGCAGTCCGGGCTGTTTCTGTTTCGGTCACCGATCCGTTCGCTTTGCGGATATGCCCCTCGGTCGGGTGGGCGGGTAAGTGGGTCCGCTGGGATTCGTTCGTAAAAAATGGTCGTGGAACCTTCCATACATAACTTATGCTTTTTTGGGTATATTTTCGGAACCATTTAAAGTACTTTACTGGAATTTCGTACAAGAATGTTGGTTAACAATGCCATGCTGCAGAAAATGCTGGTACACGGAAAAAAATATTCTGTAATAATACATTGGATTTCTGATAATAATTACAGTTTTCCCTGTCTTGCCCGAATAGTAAACGAAAAACTGTAATAATTGATTACGATCAAACAATAATTCCCTTGAGTTTACTTTATAATATCCAAAATGAATCAATAAAATTTACGAATGAATAAGCACATTGTACTTCACAATACAGTTAATATTATTGGAGTCTCAAATCAATTTTTACAGAGTGATTTTGTAAATTATCAAATTGGAAATTGAATTTTTACTAAGCATAATAATACTTTTAATATCAAAAGCAATAATTGAAGAGTTATAGAATATTTTGCTCTCTTCCCTATATTTAGCTTCAAGTCTCATTGATTAAAAGCAAACAACTCGACTAGCTATCTTCATGATTCTAGGGTAATTCAAAAAAAGATGGTGATTTAGTTCCAATGGTTTTTGGAAAACTGTTTGATACAATTATGAAATGGCATTGCATATAATTTTAGCTAATAAAATAATAAAACTTTCATTTAATATAGTGTAAACATCCCAAATCTTTCTAGCTTTCGGTAAAAGGTCCCGGATAAATAATCCAAAATGTCTCGTTACAGAAAGAAGCAAATCAGTTTGAAAGTTATTTTATTGAATGATAATATATAGAAAAATATTTGATATATAAAACAAAGTAAATGTGTGATTTAAAAAATGAAAGCAATGAAACAAAAATATTTTCATAAATATTTACAGTTTGCGGCGTAATTTTTAATTGCCGATCATAGAATATTTCAATTATAATTCAGTATTTTTTATCAACTCAATTTTTTCCATGTCACTTTGAATATTTTCCTCTCTGAAACTATAATAATTAAGTTTTGGGCTGTAATGTTTGCAGTTTACCCATAAATTTATATTGAGGATCTCATGAAATTTCTAAATTACAGGGCGAAATGACAATTTTTACTGATTACTCTGCTTTTTTTGAATGTCACACGTTATTTTTTACAAATCTTAAATCTTTTTTTTTCCGTGTAGGATTAAAAAGGGAGTGTGGTAGCTCCTATATAAACTGAATATTTATTATGGGAAATTTCAGGAACCATTTGTAGTATGGTATTAAGATTTGGTATAGAAGTATTAATTGATAGTTTGAGATCTTAAATTCAAGTAGTCGTGGTATATTTTAGACAGCCCTATCTATAATCATTTATTGTACAAATTCTTAGATTTGGTACAAGAACGTTGGATTACAATGCAATGCTACAGAAAAGACGTAGGTGAATTTGTGAATTTATAAATTTTAATTATAGGATATCTTAGGGACCGTTTGTGGTACAATACTAGTGTTTGGTAAGGAATATTTGCCAACAACATTCAGTGACAGGACTATGAGTAGGGCGGTTTAATGGGTGAAACCACGAATTTTAATACGGCATATATCCGGAACCATTTACAGTATTGTTCTCAGATATGGTACACTATGGGATTGGAAAAAAGGGTGTGGCACCTCCAATACAATTGAAACGGCAAACCATACTTTTGTTTCTATATATGACAACAACAATTTATTTTCTTTTAATCCAAACTTTACCAGGTTCAGCTCTGAACGGCTCTGTGCAGAAGACCTGAGCAGCTAGTGAAAAAAAACATTAATTTTAGCCCCGTCTAAAGAAAATTCCTTTCTACTCCACTGCTCAAAGCTCAATCAAATGCACTTTGCATACACAGGCGCAGGTACAGGCAAATTTTTTGCACACTCACATGGTACGGCTACAACTGGAGCACAACTACATACTATATATACTCGTAGTAAGATACATAGATAAATATGAGTATTCATGGTAATGGTTATGACGCTTTTCAAAATGCTCAATTTGACACATGATAACCTCATAAATGTCATGACAACTAATGAAGGAGAAATTTATTGTGCATGCACGATCAACAACAACAACAACAGCAACAGCAAAAACAGTAGTAAAAATAATTTTAAGTATGCAATTTCTTCCTCTAAAAGAAAAAAAAAAACCAAAACAAAACAAAAAGTGAGTGCAAACTATGCATGTCTAAAGAAAATATTTAAAAGATAACATGAGGAGCGCGTGTGGAAAAAGTGTTGCAAATCAAAATGATGTGCATTCAAAGTGTTCGAGTGTGTGTGTGTGTGTGTCAGAATGTGCAATCATTGGTAATATTTGTTGCTGTTGCTGAAGAGGCAACAACAGCAGCATTTAAAGTTATTAACCATACAGGTGTACGTGTGTATTTGTTGCTTGAAAATAACCCACGGAAAACGTAAAAAAAAAATTCGTGTAGTGTGCGAAAGTTAATTGCGCATGAGGTGGCAACACTGGCGTCAGGAATAGAACATCACTCAATAACAATAAGCATACATATGAATGTATGTAAATATGTATACCATATATATAAATATGCATGCATGTAGTCATATGTATATAGGCTCTTCTTGGCTTCACCTTAATTCACTAGCTCGCTCCCTCGTTTGTTCGTTCGTTCGTTTGTTGATTTCGTTCGTTCTCCTGACACACTTTCAATCTTGTTTATGAAAAATTGTTAGCTTTACGGTAGTAGTTGCTGTTGTTTTATGCTTGTTGCTGTAGTTGTTATTACTCTTGTTGTTGCTGTTGCTGTTGTTATTGTTCTTGTTGTTGTTTTATTGCATGTCGCCTGTATTTTTGTGGTAGTAATGACAGTGAAATTATTTGAATTGCTTGAAATCAACATTTCAATTGCCGTTAATTTTTCTACACATTTTGTTTTTGTTTTTTTCTTTAGATTTAGTTTAAACAGAAGTTTTCATTTGTTGATTTTGATATTATATTTTTGTATGTAGAGCATTTGCGAAGTTTGTTGTTTCTATTCATTTATTGTTTGCATTATAAATAAATCACGAAAGTAAATTTATTGAGCGAAGTAGGTTGCTGCATTATTGAGCGGAAATGATTTTCTTCTAATATAGATAAATAAATGTGGTGTTTTTAATCCAACTAAAAGCGTCGTTTTAACGCTAAAGTCCTTTATTGTTGTTGTCCTTAAACCATTTTGAATATCTGTACGATTTGAAAATTTGTTCCTTTAAAAACTTATTTCAAAAATAATCATTGTTTAGAGGTGGTCAGTATGCTGGTTAAGATGCTCGGCACTGTCAAAAATTGATTAATAAAAACTGTTCTACGTTTCGGTTTGGAAATTGCAAATTGATCTATATAAATATTAAACTTAATAGATTCCAATAATTATTAAAACGTATGTGAAATTAGGTAAATTTCAAAAAAAGTTTTGCTTTTTTTAACTTATAATAACTTATAAAATAATATTTTTATACTATCTCGAGCAGAGGAAGTTTATTTTTCCTAATTTTTCCTACGAGCATGTATACTTTGTTGCACAGCTGGTCACCTTATTTTCTCGCGGTAGACCAATTACTAATACACTATTTAAAATATGCTGCACATATTTTATACATTTTTTCAGTGATTAAGTGTTATTTTCGAAATACATATTTATGTATCTAACATAAATGGTGATGACCCCTGGATTCGCTTTTTATATGTGACCTCATATTTCCGGCCGAATTTGATGTGGGTGCAAAACTCTCAACCGGTAGTTAAAGAAGTGAACACTGTTCCGATAGCTAATGGTAAATATGTTTCATCGAAATAAAATCCATGATTGTTTAATCGAAATCAAGTCCATGTTTGCTTCATCGAAATAAATTCTAGGGGAAGTAAATTAAGAAAAACATTAAGAGCATCAAGTAGTGTTCATAACCCATCCCATAATGCCTAGACACACACATTTCTTCAGTTTGTTTGGAGAAAAGATTGTGGACGTACCCAGGAATCAACATTACAATATCATAGAGGCGTATGTAAAAATTGACCTAATTAGAGCTGTATATAGCCAGTGTACAACTGCCGGCATTAATTTCATTTAGATAACCATTTTGTTTCATGGCAGTTTATCACCAAAGACTTCCCCCTTGTTTGGACTTGTACCCACCCTGGAACCGCTTTCGCATTCCTTCAGGTTGGAGTCCCTCTGTAAGTGCATTTAGACTACCATCGTTGTACCTGCGTCCAGGTCCCACTTCTTTGAGCGTAGCACATATTCGATGAATTTGGCTATTAGTCGCCAATCCTCTTCGTTTACTGTCATTTTTTCTGCCACGTTTTCAGTAGTAAGATGTCCCAGTTTGTCTTCTAGCAATTTACGGTTTTCTCCCCACTTATCGCACACGAAAAAGGTGTGGTTTGCGTCATCTATGGCCTCATCGCCGTAAATACATTCAGGGCTTACGGCTTTGCCTATGTTAAACAGGTATTTTTGGAAGTACCCGAGTCCGGATAGCATCTGCGTTACGTAGTAATTAACTTCGCCGATGGATCTACTGCATCATTTTTCTATGTTTGGAATTATCTTCGATGTCCATCTTCCTTTGGTTTCCGCTGACCAGCGCTCTTGCCATAATTGCATTGTATTTGCTCTTGTGTGTTGCCTTGCGTTTCCAGTTTCTTCTTTTTTCTGCATCCAGATTTGTCCTCTTTCTTTTGCTAGAAGGTGTACCGCTTATCACTAGTAGTGCAGCTTCGGACACCGTGTGATACGCCGAAGCCATTCGGAGAGCTGCTGTCCTCTGCACCAGGGCCGTAGCCAGAAATTTTTTTCGGGGGAGGTTTTCATTCGAAGAAAATATTCATAAATAATTTTTATCAAACTGATTTTTAAATACAATAAATTAAATCAATGATACATTTGATGGACCCTATAAAATTAAAATTCTAGAAAAAATTTTCCAATTTTTTTAATCTTAACCGCAAAAAAATGGCCAAAAGTGACAAAAAAACTCCCTGAATAATCAAATTAAATTTAAAATTAAATTTTTCAAATAAATATTATTCAATGTGCATTCTAATGAATTTTTTTATCGTGAAGGACATAATTTCATTAGCTCATTGACTTCCCACTACTGATGATGTACCCAACCTCAAAAAAATTACCAAAAATAGTAGAGGCTCATTTTTTTCAAATGATCATCATTGGGAATTTGAGCCATTATCAATGATAAGGAACCCGGATGAGGTTGGCTTATATTCCCTAAATTCGTGAAGTCACAGCATTGAAAGAGATCTTTCTAGTCGTGGTGCTCTGACCAATAATGCGTTAAAAAATTAATTTTAATATTGGTTTTGCTAATAAGATAGAGTTTTTGCGAAAGAATTTTTCACGTTGAACACGAATCTGAGATCAAAAACTTCCCATCACGTCACGTTTTAGGAAAAAAATGGAGTTCAAGCAAGCCTTTTTTTACAAGGATAATTTTTTATATTTTTATTAATTTTTAAACTTTTCAAACTGATTCAGGACGAAACTTTAAATCAAAAACAGTTACTGACCTAGAAAAACTATGAATGCACAGTATCACCTTCTCTTTTTGAATCCGTAGTCAAACCTCATGTCGTAGAAAACAAATCGGATTTGATCGCACATAGTGTAACTAAGATTTCAAATTTATTTTTTTATATTTGACCTTTTAGAAAAAAAACCGATGGAAGTAAAAAATATCGTTAAATAGATTTTATTTTGACTTTTTTTCCATCCATTGGCAATTAATCTCAAAAGTTTCCACATTTCGGGGGAGAGGGGGGGGGGTCAGAACCCCCAAAACCTCCCCCCTAAATACGGCCTTGTGCTCTAGTGTTTTGCCTTGTGTTTCCATTTTCTTTTTTGTTCTGCATCCAAATTTGTCTTCTTTCTTTTGCTAGAAGATCTATTGGTATCGTTCCGCTTATCACTAGTACTGCAGCTTCGGACACCGTGTGACACGCCGAAGCCACTCGGAGAGCTGCTGTCCTCTGCACCTTGGCCAATATCTTCCGTCGATGTTCAACCTTCAAGGTATCTGTCCATACTTCTCTCCCGTATAGTAGTACCGAGTTCGTCGTGTCCATTAGCAATTTTCTTCTGCTGGCAAGTGGTCCTCCGATATTTGCCATTAACCTGGATAGTGATGCTGTCATTTTAGCTGATTTTTCTGCCGCGTGCTGGATTTGTGCCCAGTATGTCAACTTGTTGTCGATCCTGACCCCCAGGTATTTCAAAGTCTTCGTCGTCTTAATGGTTTCCGAGTGTACTCGCATATCTACTTCGAGCGGAATATGCTTTCTTGTGAGAAGGATGAGCTCCGTCTTTTCGGCAGCTAAGCTTGTTAACATTTTTCTTACAATTTTTTTAAATTTTCTTTGTTGTATTTTTTAATATTTTGTTTTTAAAAAATTTCACATATTCCTAGTATTTATGAGTTATTACATAGTTCCAATTTTCATTAATATGTATGTACAAATATTGATCTTTCTTCCTTCGAATTATTCATTGTAAATGTATTTGCAATGGAAATGCAATGGAAATGCAATGGCCCTGACTGGGAAACTTTCGAGCTCGATGAAAATCAATGGAATTGGATTTATTTATGAATAAACATAATAAAATATTAGGACTAAGTGAAAACAAAAGTGAAAAATTTACGAAAAAAAGTTTGGCAAGCATTTTTTCCTTTTTAACAAGCATTTTCCTTCTTTTTTGACAAACATTTTCCACTCTTTTAGCAGGATTTTCCATTTGTAACAAGCATTTTTGACAAGTCTTTCCCATTTCGACAATTTACTTTACATTTACTCGTGTCTTATCAGATTGATTTGCTTATTTCAGATTTGTTTCCTTTCTTGAAGTTTCTGTTTTAACCTTTGACATTTGACTCTACTGTTATAACTGCTGAATTTTTATAACTGCTTTCACTTTTCATATTTTTTCTGTGAAATTCTAATTCTGATTTTCCTATTTTTGGTAGCCACACGCTCTTCTAAAATATCTTGTTGTATTAATTCCGAAGAGGAAGCATTTTAGGCTGAAGCATTTGAATTTTCTTAAAGCTTTGTTTGATGCTTAGGCTCAGGGAAAGGTGTTGAAGTGGCATCTGATGAGCTATTTGTTCTTGCACTTTTTTTAACACTAGAAAGACGGGGTTATGACCCTACCCAAAAAGACCACGGCGATTTGAACGCTGACGCTAAGTATAATCTAATAGAAATAAATTATCACAATATAAGAACGACTGTAATATAATTGTTATGCTATTTTATTCATTTCTGTAATCTAAAACAAAAAAAATATTTTTTTGTGAACTAGCAAATGATTTGAATAAAACAAATTCAGTTTTGCATCTGAAGTGAAAAAGCATTAAAAAAAATTATACAAATATAATCCCACTTCTAGGGAAATTTTTCTTCTCATTCAGGCCAAATTTCACAAAGTCAACTTAACATTCTGTCATTTGGTTAAAACTATGAAATACTTACATAGAATAATGTCAAGAAAAAAATGAGAGAAAGCTTGGGTCTAGTGTCAGAAACGGTGGAATTATCATGGTGTCATTAATTCAACATTAGACGATAAGAGCGAGGCAACTGCTAGATACTAATGAAAGCTCGAGGTCTGTGCAGAATAGATAAATTACTATTTAGAATTTGTTTGAAAGCCAAAGCTATTACACAGAGTTATAAAGTATATCTTTGAAAGTTTTAAATCAAATCTGATTTTTAAAGGGTTAACAGTTTCTAACACTCTTTTCATCTAATTTCTGACTAAAGCCCATAATATAATCACAATTTTATGAAGCGTTGCCAATTGATAAATAAAAATGGGAAAGGCTGTGATTAATTGGTTTTTCATATATATTTGATACACGCAGAATAACAATGCGCAAAAACAATAGCGTCAAATAAACAAAGGTTTCATGTCCTCAATAGCAACCATGTTTATGAGAGTATACAATATAATAAATAACCACGTAAATTAATATAGATCAAACTAATTATACAAAGATTTACATTAAGTCATAATGAATAAATCAATTAAAAATTATTGTTTAATAAATAATTATAATTATTAGCTGATAATATGTTGCTATGCTTCTAATGTGTTAAGTTAATTATCTTTGAAGTGTGATTCGTACTCTATAATTTATTCGAGTAAGTATATGCCAAAAATATCATAACTAATGCTAGTTTTTCATTTCATGTTGGTCTATGCTGACATACATGCACGACCAGTATTGTATATGCGTATACAAATAGTTGGACATTAAGTGGTTTACCTTTTTGTTTTCATTTTAATTTTTTTGCCAAATCCATTCTCCATTTCTTCTGTTTACTTTTGAAGCTCCGTATATTCTTACAGTAATGAGAAAAATTATTGTGTGCACATACGATTGTTAAGTTACTTTATTGTCATTTAACTAATTCTTTGTTTGTGCCTTTCTGAGTTTGGCTTGAGTTCTTTGAGTTGAATCCACTGTTAAATGGCACTAAAAAAGCCCATTGAATTCGAAGACCCTGTATAAACCTGATATTGAGAAAATCACCAGCCAGTAGTACAAGCAAATTAGTCCTTATAATAAAATCATTTGAATGAGAGACAAGAGTAGAATTCTAACACACCTGAATTAAAATTTTTTTAATGAAACGAAAATACATAAACGCCCTCACTGGTTTCCATAGGTGCATATTTTGCTAAAGGTCTTTTCTTTTTTTTTTTGTTGGAACAGAAGAAGTATTCAAGAATACAGCACTCAGACAAGTTTTACGTCCATTATACTATATCCTGTGTTCCCTTTTGCTATTCTTTAAATCTACCAGATTTATTAATAAATCTTAGCAGTTCCTGCGGTATTTGAGAGCTCAAGTGTTCGTCTCCCAACACTCCAGTGCCAAATACGCTTACTCTGATCTGCCAGAAAGCGGGGCAGATACTAAGAAAGTGCTCTGCCGTCTCTTCCTCCAAACCACAGGAAGCACAGAAGGCACTAGCTCCCAGGCCAATCATATTCAAATGTTTGGCCCAAGAGAAGTGACCTGTGTATAGTCCCAATAGAAAGTCTGTTAGATGCTTCGAGATAACAGGTAACATGGTCTTTGTTTGTCTAAAGCCCCTCATTTCCTCCCATTTACGATTATGGGTCAAGTCGACCCACTCATTAATGGTGGTCTTGATGGCCGTAGACGGCAAAGAGAGTACAGGTTCTGGGCCCAGGAAACTAATTTCTGAACTCTTCCTGGCCAGAAGGTCAGCAGATTCATTTCCAGAAATTCCTGAGTGCCTAGGAACCCATGTCAACAGACAGCAGGCTATTGTGTTTTCCAACACAATCAAGCCTTGATTTACAATGCATAACCAGTTTAGTCGTAGTTAGAGGATTAAGCAAGGATTTAAGCGCAGCCTGACTGTCACTAAATACACAGATACCATTATCAATAACATGGTCGATTGCCTTGATGATTGCAAAAATTACTGCTTGAAAAACAGAAGCATACAACTATTTTCAATAAAGACCCCAGAACCCGAACTAAATTCTATTCTGGAGCCGTCAGCAAAAATACGCTTACAATCAAAACCAAGTTTGGGCCTCTGGAATTTGTATTGTATAGCGCTGTTTTAAAACTAGAATTGTTAGCATTGTATTGGATGGCATTGATAGAACAGTTAGGTCCATATCAGTATCTTCAACAATGTCACCAATATTCCAGCAATTGTCATACCAATACCCATTGCGTTTAAGCCTACAGATGACTTTGTCAGCCTCTCCTTTAGCAAAAATATCAAGGGGCGGTAAGTTGAGCAATGCATCCAAGGATGAGCCAGATGTTGTAGGAAAAGCTCCCGCACAACAATTGGCCACAGTCCCTTGAAGTCTGGCAAAAGCTTTCTTAACGCTTTCCTATGGATGCATAGGTAATGAAGGGTCTGATCATAGCCTTATAAAGCCATAAGACTTTATAAGGTGATAGGCCTCATGTTTTGCCAAAAATAGTCCTGCATTGATAAAATGTTGACAGCGACTTGGATACCTTTTAGCTCAACATGAGAACGCCATAGAAGTTTGGTATCTAGAATGACTCCCAGATATTTCACTTCTTGGGATAGCTGAATAGTGATTCCTCTGAGTACCGGTAAAACGAGACCATCAATTTCCATCTTCTGGTGAAAAGAACAACACCAATTTTAAGAGGGTTAACCGTTTGAGCAACACCAAGAGTCAATCGTATTCAGAGCAGTTTGGGCCTTCCTACAAACATACCCCACCTAAAGGTCTCAATCTTGTTTCAGAATCCCAGACCTTGAAAAATCTAAGAGCTCATTCTATAAATTCCATCTTACGCATACAAGATCGGGAAACTTTTAAAAATATCTCTTGGCAATAACGGGACAGCAAGATCATAGCACGGAATACTTGCGAAGTTCTTCATAATCCAATTCTGAAATAGCCCCTAATTTGACTGAATACATTTATAGTCTTTTTAATTTTCTATTAGACCAATTTATGTATTGTTAACGAGATTATAATGACAGGCTTTTTGGTCGAAATTTTCATACGCAAATAGTTAACTATTTCCCCAACGTTTCGGGGAAAAAAGTATGAAATAGTTAACTATTTGCGTATGAAAATTTCGACCAAAAAGCCTGTCATTATAATCTCGTTAACATTTATAGTCATTAACAATATTTGGAACAGTAAAAGCTTCCCGAAAAAGTTCGACCTTGTAGGAATGCGATAATTGGCGTGGCACTTTTTCGGAAATTATAGCTCTACGGACCACATTAATGCCACAAAATCGCAATGTCTGGTCATATACAAGAAGCTGTTTGATATCTCTGCACTACCTACAGTAAACATTAATGGTACAACAATTGAATATGTAGAAAGCGTAAAAAATCTCGGTATAACTTTTACTAGAACACTTTCTTGGAATTTGTACATTAATGGCGTCATTGAAAAGGTATATGGTATGCTTCGTGCGGTTTGGTCTACTCAGTATTTCACACCCCTTAAAATTCGAATGCTACTTGCTAAGACAATCCTTATACCCAATTTGCTCTATGGGTGTTAAATTTTTTCAAATTGTGACTATATGACAAAACACAAAATGAATGTACTTTTTAATCAAATTACTCGTTACGTTTTTTGTCTACGCCGATATGACCATGTATCAATCTTAGCCAAAAAAATCTATTCAATGACCTTCAACAGTTTTTTGAAATTTCGTACAATTTTAATGATGCATAAAATTATATTTACAAGGGAGCCTTTATATCTATATGAAAAACTAATATTTACTCGCTCAAATCCTAATAATGCTATTATTCAATTCAAACATCATACCTTAAGATCAGAGCGTCAATTCTTTGTGTGCGCTGTGCGTCTTTGGAACTTATTATCAAGAAACCTTCAGTCAGTAAGCAACGCAATGCAGTTCAAATCACTATTAATTGCACATTTCTCAATATAAATTAAGATCATCCAAAATTTTAATTGTAATTTTTCTACTTTTTATTAAAAAAATAGGCGTTTTTCTTTTCTTTTTGTTATCTCAAACTTAGTAGTTTTAAATTTACCATTTACATATTATAAAAATTGTTATTGTCGTGACTAGTGTTTTAAATGTAAAAGATTGTATAATCTTATAACACTGGGATGTACCTTATAATTAAATAAATAAAAATAAATAAATAAATGCGATACGGACTGTAATTGAGCAGTGTGCTGAATACTAACAGCATTAACCGGGATTGACAATGGGTATCCTTACATCGTAGAAGCGTGCCAAAGAAGATCATCGCTATTTGTTAAAATGAATATGCAGTGTACAATAAGAGATTGCTGGAAACTATAGGACAAAACTTTATTTTTTTTTTTCGTTAGGGTTTTGAAAAATCAAGTGACAAAATAATAATTTGCTTTTGTTTTGCACGCTATCGTATGCGTATTTGTTTATTGTTGCCTTCTTTTCTTTTCTTTTCATTTCATTTCATTTTTTTTTTTATTTCTAGTTTTTAAATGAGTTGTTAACAATATGTCTTACATATTGTTTGTGTTGCTGTTACTGTTGAAATATGCTCGCTCACTCACATAAACTTGTTGGCATCATTTTGTTATATCTCTGAAACTAACTAAATAACTTTGCTTTAGTTATCTGTTTGTTTTTACTTTACTTTGCTTTGCTTCTTGTTTATAATTCGATTTACCTAATTTCTAAGCTTTAATGATTTTTGCTGCTTCTTGGACTTTGACTTTCGACATTTTGTCAATAGAGAAGTAGAAATATTTATATTGCTTGCTTACTTCTACATACTTGCTCGTAATATATCTCTATATTTTTTCTATGCTTGTGATAATTACTTTCACTGTCAACTAACTGTATGTATATATGTATGTAGTTGCTGCTGATAATCATTTGTGTGAAAGAAATATTTCTTTTTTCTCTAGCATTTTAATTAAGAAAAAATCTCTTTTTTTATTTCATTTATATATTAAATATTGTTGCATTAATGCTGCAGCTCGGCTGCTGCATTTATTAAATAAATACTTGCAGTTAGCAGTTACTAGTAGTTTGTCATTCACTCATTAATAATTTTTTAAATGCATACATAAATACATGTGCATGAATGCTTACATAGATACGTGTGTATTATTATTGTAGGCTATTAGAAAATTTAGGTCATTTTGTATTTGAAATATCATCAGATTTGTGTTTTTTGGTTTTGTTTTTTTTGGTATACTGTTTGTTGGTTTCTGTTTGCTGCTTTGCTTTTTCACTTTTGCATTAATAAAGAGAAACTGTAGTCTTCTATGTTTTTTGTTTTTTTTTTTTTTGTTGGCTCTTATTGTTACCTACCATCTTTTATAATTTCAACCAATATTTATGAAAATATTAAACTTTCACACCTGTTGATGAGAAATTATGAGCATGCGAAGATAAGGGGGATATAATGATAGATAGAGAGCGAGAACGATGACACACAGGAGCGGAAACATATATGAGTGACTGAGGCTAGTAATCTATTTCATTATGAATATAAAATATTTAAATATGTGTGACCATAAATATTTTATTACTTTTCATCTATTCATCATCATTGGGAAATTAAAAAAGCACAATTTCAAATTGCGCATTTTGAGAAAACCGTTGAAACTAAGAACTCGTTTTGTTTAGAGATTATGAAAATGAAGTCTAGTTGTTCATTTTTACATTGTAGTTGAGTTCATGTCTTTATTTTGATTGATTGATTTTATCAGACTCAATGAACGTTTGTCAAAGTTGCAAACTATTCAGAGAACAAATTTGCCATTTATCCTGTTATTCTGTATTACGATTTCAAATATGAAGTAACTCATATAGGATGTTGAAGTAGTAATAAAGAACTATGACTAAATAATAATAAAGAACTATGCCTGTCCTATATACACTGTTGCGACTTTGTCACTTTGACAAGCGTTCATTAAGCCTGATAAAATTAATCAAAACTCGTTTTCTTTCTTCAAATAGTATGTTCTGAGAAACCCCAAAATTAATTTCTTTGCATTTTTAACATAATTATAAAAGAAATATAACTATTCGTCGCCTGAGAATTGATTTGGCGTATAGGCATAGGAATACTTATACACATACGCCAAATCAATTCTCTGGCGACGTATTGTTAGGGCGATAGCCACTAAATACAGAGTATTGTGCTTAAGTTTAAAAAAAATTGTATCAGTAGTTTTCTTTAAATCATCTGTTTCAAATAGAAAAGATATTTTGAAAAAAAAAAAATCGATTTAAAGTTTACGTTTGCCACAGCTGGGGAAATCTCAAAGAAAAAATTAGGGCACAATACAACATGTGAGCACACTTCGTATAAACCAATGTGGTCGAACCGCGACATAAAAATTAAAAATGTTAAATTTTCACACATGTGTGTATATATTTGAAATTGAGTATGAGCACCAACTTATACTACTATTATGGCACAACAGCTCCTGGAGGGCCAAGCCGAGTTTTTCGCATCCATTCATGTTGCGGCGAAGTGAAAAGCTTTTCATAGGCATTGTTTTTACTCTTGGAAGTTTGCCATTTGCCAGTCAAGATGTGGTGCCGTGTAGAAAAATTTGTATTCTCTATTTTTGATTTTTGAGCACGCTTAGATATGAACCCGGGCACCTCTGCGTAGCAGTCCAATACACTTACCACTAGGCTACGGCTACAAATCCGTCAAATGTGCGCGCATGTTGTATCATATATAAACTGCTTTACTCTCCCCACATATACATATTTGTTTTGGGATCTTACCAACTGACGGGTCTAAAAAATCTTATGTTTTTTTCATAACTTGTTTATTTAGTTTAACTCAAATATGTATTTGAATTTTCAGGAAGAGCTTTTCAATTTTATATATTTTGTGTAAACGTAATGACGATGCCTTTGCTTTCAAACTGTGCCCTCTGACATTTTGTTAATTGAAAGAACACCGACGATGGAATGACGAAATAAGCGATGCACAGTAATTCGAGCGTATACAATGGCTGGACAAAAGTCCTAGGAGTTTTCAGATCCTTATGAAATTCACATACAAATAAATTGGATTTCAAATATGAAATCAGTTCTATTGTTATTATTATGATTTCACCAAAAATAATATATTCTTTGGATAATCAGAATCAGGACAGGTAAAAAGCTAGGAAATTATTCCTAAAATTCAAACCAAATGGATACATTCAAAAGCAAATCGCAATCGACTTAGTAAAAGATTTTGACTAATCTTTATTAATTTTAGATCTAGAAATCTTTGAATTCAAATCAGTACCCATGATATCTCAGACTGCCGCGATTTTGCTCAAATTTATATTCACTTTATCTGTATTTCTCGCCCGAACTAAAAGCATAGTTGAATACGTAATAATTTTTCGTTCTTTTTTTTAAGTTGTATGAGTAAAATAAAATACCAAAAATTGACAAAAATTTAATTTCTTAATATTTTTATGATATTTTAGCTCCGGTTATAGCGACAAATTCACAAATCAAAATGCCGTTTGATTTTTTTAATTTCAGAATGAGAAGGCAAAATCATGGATATTGTTAAGGACCTTGTTTTTACGTATATGCTTTTCGAACGCTGTAGAATTTGTATATATAATTGTTTTTTTTGTTTTTTTTTTTGTTTCACAAAATGCTTCTTGAAATGATCAATAAAGAAGTCATAAGCATTTTAAGCAACTGCAAGTGGTTCCTCGAAACAAATGCCCATAAATGTAAAAAAAAAAGCTTTTACTTGGTATGACTTTTAGAAGTATGCTAAGCCGAACTTTTCTTTCTTTTAAGATATGAGATCATAGAGATTAACTTGTTTTAATTATTATTAGCCAAAAAATTTAAAAGACACATTTGAATTTTACTTTTAATAATAGTGTATTTAAGGCCACCTTCTGGTCTAGATTTTTCAAAAAATAGATTTTTTTTTTTATATTACAAAAGTATAGGCTTTTAAAAGTGTACTGTATTCGTATCAATATTTCCAGTATTTCGACTTCTACAGCATATTTAGCAGGTGAGCACAGAAGCAGGTAAAAGGGCCGACTTAAGTTTAAACTCATTTATCTCGAAACTATATTTTTCTGCACGGTGGGACACAAAAAACAAAAACTACTCGACCGATTCGTTTCAAACTTTACTACATTATTTAGAAAACCAGTGCTTATGCTTCGTTGAATACTTCTTACTTTTTACATACAAAAAGTAGTGAAAAAACGGTCAATTTTCGTAAAGTAAATTTCAACAACGCGCACATTTTACCAAATTTTTTTTTTTCATTTTAGTTCCTGCGATAACCTCATTCATACCAATTGTAACCTCTTCTTTTTTTTGGTTTTTTATCAGTGGAAAATCCAAAACCTGTCCCACCAGCAAGATCCGTTTTTTTTGAAGAGGGTAACTGTAACACCAATTTTAGTTTACTTAAAATTATAATTTTTTTTTTTATTATTATTTTTGTATATTATTAAAGCAATAAAATATATCTACAAAGTTTAAATACTATTGCTCATTATTTCATTTAAAAAATAAAATCCTAAAAACTCGTCAAATTCAAGGGCGCTAGACCAGAAGGTTCCCTTAAACAATCCAAAATATGTGATTCAAATTCATCCAACTTCTATCGGTTTTTTTTTGACACATTTTTTTAAAGTCTGCATTATTATAATACCCTATTAACTCTTCGGAGGGTGCGCCGCGGCAAATTAGCCGCAAATTGTTTAATTTGTGTTTTGAAAATACTAATCATAATAGCCGACCGCTGCCACTCAAGTGACTTTGTAAGTTTTGAAATGTAGCGTGGTTTACCATTAGCTGTCGGTTTCTGCATTACATCGTTTAGCTCCCATTTGTGTTTGAAAATTGGCATCTCGTTTTTGAGACTGAATTGCTGCTGCGCGCTCTCTTGTGTAACAAAAATGTTCAAGTGTAGCTTGCAAAAATTTTTAAACGATGACAAATAAACATTTAAAAATAAATGCTTAAAATATAATTTAGCATTTAATTTAATAATTTATATAAATAAGAAAAATTGTGGTCATACATGCCAATAGACTGGGTGGGCCCTCAAATGATTTTTGTAGAAGCTGCAAAGATGAAGCGGAGGAGGATTTCATCCTTCATTACATGTGATTTTATCCCGCCTTGATTATCTGTAGGAGAAGACCCTTGAGAATTTCCCATTGAATGTACTATTTTTTTTGTATTAATAAAATTGAAATTGAAATTCTTTCATCTGGCAAGGCTGTATGTAATCTTAAACTTGTTCTGATTCAATGAAAAGTTCTCATTTTTCGAATGGAAAAACCCGAAATTTTCAAGAATTTTTTTTCTCAACGATTTTATTAGCCGGAGGCATATTCTAGAGGTACCAAGTGGTTGCTAAAATAACTATTGTCTAGGGCAAACAAAAAAATCAAGAAATCAAAAAATTCCAACAATTATAAAATATAAAAAATAATGGCTCGCATTTTAAAAAATCACTTTTTAAGGGTAAAAATATGCTAAAGTGAGGGATAAAAATTGAACATAATTATAAGGCCAGAATTTTATCCTGCCCACTGGGCAGCGTATAAAATTCATCAAAACATTGGCCGAAAGATTAATTTTTCAACATATCACAGTTACGGCTTCAAAACAAGTAATTTTAAGGAAAACGCGTTTAAAATTTTTTTTTGGTATTCAAGTTACATCGTATTGGCAAAAACTGTTCTATTCAGTGTCATTTAGTTAGTAATAGCTTCTTCGCATATTGATAAATTTTAATAAACATAAATGATTAGCAAACGAAAATAGTGGCCCTTTTGGCGAATTTTTTAATCATTGTCCTTAAATGGGGAAAAACCCTCTGGTAGACTTAAGCGGCGCTATAGTACCATGCTCATTTTGTTCGTAGACTTTAATTGTCTAGGAAAGGTTTAAGGAATATGTTCAATCTGGTGTGAGTTTTCGAGTTCTTGCTGCTCTTGCGGCATGTTCCCTGTTATTCAGTGCCCGTCGCTACTGTAGTCAATCTGGCAACGTCACGAATGACATCATATTTGAATCAGGTTTTTATTTGCGGTCGAATTTTGGCCATATTTTCTAATACATGTACTTTTTTTTGTTGGTGTTTACATGAATTTAAGTATTTTCTATGTTTTGTTGAGAAACCCACAATTGTTTTGAGGGATAACTATAATCTACAGGGAAAATGTTGTAGCTTCATTTACGTTTAAGTTGTAAAAAAACCAATCATTGTTCAGTTCCGTTCAACTCTGCTCCCGGGTGCAGCGCATGACTCTTAACATTGGAACATAAATATCTGCACACAGAGAAATAGCGTCAAATTTAGGTTAGTAAACAAAAGAAATATCTATAAAAAGAAATTTATTCATTAATGACCGTTAGAAAGCAGCAAAAGTATAGAAAAAAATTATTTAAAAAAAAGGTTTTGAATAAAAACTATGATGATTTGTTTGTTTTTTTTTTTTTTTTTAATAAATTAATTTATTTCGTATCTTTTATCGTTTTTTTTTTTTGTATTTTGATTCATATTTTAATGAAATGCATGAATGACAAAGTAATGTTTACAAAAAATTTACATTCTTGTTTTTGTATTTATTGGATTTTATGTAGTTGTGTGTTTTCTGTGTCTTCGTTGTATTTTAAAAATAAATAATGTGTGGTTTCTATATCAGTACATATAACTTTTTTTTGTTGGTTTTTAGCATTGTTGTTGTTTTTTGTTTTAACATTTACAGTGATTGGAGTCGTTGTGAGTGCGTATTTGTGGTAATTAAATAAAAATTAATTACATTTAAGAAAAACTGTCATTGTAACACAGTGACAGTGTATGCGTAAAAATAAAATAAATTAATAAAAACTATGGTTTTATAACAAATATTTCATATATACTTTTAACAAAACAAAGAAAAAGAAGATAATATAATTTGTTTGTGCTATTGTGTTGTTTTTGTTTTTTCGTTAAAATTCAAATGAAGAATAGAAAACAGTATGAAGTTAAAGTATTTGAAGGTATGACTTTTCGTGAGTTATGAAAAGCATAAAATAAGAGTAAGAAAAAAGTACAAAGTATTTGCATTGAAAGATCAAAAGTGAGAGAGTGACAGAGAAAGAGATAGTAAAAGAAAAAAAGAAAGAAAGAAAGCGATTTAGTGAAAACTGAAACTGAATTAAGAGAAAGTCAGTGAAAATCTCAAGCGTAAATGAGAAAGTTATAACGATTACTTAAGCAGTTTTCTTGATGATTTTAGTGAATTAGAAAGAGACAGATATAGAACGAAGGTGAGAGTGAGAGTATTTAAAATATGCTTAGATGCATGTGTGTGAAATTTAAGATAGTGCATAGTTAAGATGAGAGCGATAGATTAAAGTTTTTCTTTTTTTTTTTGTTGAGAAAAGAAAACTATGGCAAGTTATGGCAATAAATGACCAAAACTATGACTCCTTTTCTTTCAGAGTGTGAGATAGATAGAGAGCAAAAGATCGTAATAGATGAAGAGAACAAAATTAAGAAAAAGTATTAATGAATAATGTGAGACGGTGAAGACCAATGGGCGTAAAATAGTGTTTCTACGCTCTTCGGCCAGCTACAGAAATATTAGATTTCACATATGTGCGTGAATAGCAATAGCGGTATTATGAGAGCATGGAAATGAGAATATAGAGAACGTAAAGTGTATAGTTTAGATTAATTTTTTTTTTATTTTAATCTTGTAATATTTAAGACTAGAATTATGTGTGAAAAAATAGAGTTAAAGTATATAAAGTATATTAAAAAAATTAGTAAGAGTAGAGTAGAATAGAGTAGAATATATAGATTTGTACAATAGCAATAGCGAAAACTTAAAAACGAATTAGGACAGTCTAAGAAGAATTTAAGATAATGATAAGTGATACTCTGATGCAAAGTGTGAAGTAAGTTAGTAGAAATAGAGAAAATGAGCGTGAAAAAGAAAAATATATGTAAGTATTTGGTATAAGAAGACTTAAGAGAGAAAAAGTCAGAGCTAAAGGAATGAAAATGAGAGTGAAACTAAGAAAGAGAGAGAGAGAGAGATAGAGAGAGCATACATTAGTATGAAAATAAGAAAAAAAGTAATGAATTATTATGAGAATTCAAAGAAAAGCGCAATTGAAACTGTAAAGAGAAAAATAAAAGAATAAAAGTATAACAATAAGAAAAGAAAAGAGAGATAAAGAGCGAGCGAGCATTCGAATGAGAGTAGAGCAGAAAGTGTAGAGCAGAACGTGCTGAAAAAAGTGCATCTACTGGAAATTGGTGACCAAAGTAACCTAAATTCCCAGCAATAAATATGTGAGTATTATATATTTTTCTGTGCAAAAAATAAGGTACCGACTTCATCTCTCGTTTTAAGTGCTTGTTTTTAGCAATTCTTTGTTTTACAATAAACTTTAACAGTTTTCAGATTCATATTTTCTTTCGTTGGCTTAAACAAAAAATTACATATTAAATACATAAAAACGTTTAAATTACATAATAATAAATATTAATTTTATATTATATAAATGCGCACACACATTTTTTGTTTGTTTGTTTTTTTTTTTTTGTCTGTCTGATCTGACTCACGTGTGGAAGGATCAGCTTAGATTACACTAGATGATGTAATGTGATGTAATAAAGAAAAAATAAATTAAATAAATTAATTAAAAAATAAATTAAACTTATGTTTAAATTTGTGTTCGTGTTGAAGAATAGAAAAAATAAGAGTCCATAGCGTCGGCGCCTAAAAGTATACCAAACTCTTAGTAAAAGCATAGCATAGTTTTAGGTGTTGCGTAAGTCTTGCCTTGTGCTTACGTCAAAAAAAAAAAGAATACGTCGTGAATTGTCGAGAATCGTCTTCGTTCAAAATCTATCGTTGTATTTTCCGGTTCCAATTTGTAGTCGTAATTGTAGTTGTAAGTCGTTGGGCTTCCGCTAATCATCTTTAACTTCGTCTTTTTCTTCTTCTTCTTCTTCTTCCTCGCCGTCTTATTTTACTTTTTCTTCATCTTCTTCTTCGTTTTCTCTTTTTCTACTACTTGGTTTTCCTTTTCCTTCAGCATCGCATTTTATTAGTAATACACCAATTATTTATCTTTTACTTATGCCTTTGGCTTCTGAGCACCGTAGGCCAAATCCTGAGCATCCAAAGAACGTCCCCAGCCACCATGTCCCGAGCTGCCGTATGAACCCGAAGAACCAGCATCAGCACTATAACCGCTGCCGTACGCATCATGGCTCGTCGAATGGCTAGCGCTATGATGTGGATGTGCTACCACTTCATAGGTAACATGCTTCTCTTGCGACAACAGCTTCTTAAGACCAATTACGGCAGATAATACCAAAGCAATCTTACCGATCAACAAAGCCTTACCAGCAATCAAAGCAATAGCGCCCAACAACAATGGCAACAAAGCGGCAGCCTTCAAGGCGACGAGAGCAAGAATGGGGCCCAAAATTTTGGCAGCCTTCTTCTTCTTGCCACGGCTCTCTTCAGGCGAGTTGGGATCATCAGCACCGCCGAACAACGATTCGGAGACATCTTCGAGCGCACGTCCGGTTGAGCTCACGGCTTGCACAATATCAGCGCCCTTCAATTCAACTTTAATGGTGTGTGTATTCAAGAAACCGGAGATGCGATTCAAAGCCAACGACTCAAATGATTCATCGCCGGATACGGAACGTGCAGCATCCACAGCAGATTGAGCGGGTGCATCCGGTGAACGTACTACGGTCACACCCTCAGTCAAGGCGAATTGATCACGTGCTTGCAACACTTTATCAACGAAATTGAAAAGTTTGTACTTGACGCACGACACTGAATCCTTCCGTAAACAATCACTGTATATGCTATCCATGATATCGTTATCGCTGCCGACAGCATTGCGGGCGTGTCCGCGCGTCTCCTCAGCGGGAAGCGCAACGGCAATTGTGACCAGACATAAAACACCGAAAATTACTTTTTTGTGTGACATTTTTATAAACACTTTCTTAGTTTTTAGTTTAAATTTGTTGTTTTTTTGCAATAAAATTCTTTAAAGTCCTTTAAAGGTTGCTTTAATTTTTTGTATATTTGTTTCTTGTTTTTGTTTTTTGTTTAAGTTTTCAACACACACTTTTAGGCGTAAGCACTTTCTCTTTTTTATGTTTTATTGGGTAAGTTACTGGTTTTTTTATATTTTTTTTCGTTTTTTAATTTAAATCAAATAAAGAAGAAGAAGAAATTATAACAACAAAAATGTACGAAATAAAAAATTTAGCGCACCGTCGTGTTCTTCTACTACAATTTCTTATGTTGCCGTTTGAACGTGAAAGGATGAAATGATACAATTTCCCAATGGCTTCAACAATTTATATAGCGTCTGTACTCTTTTTCGAGAAAACACTGAATAAAAGTAGCAGCGACAATGGCAGAGGCAGTAGAAGCACCACTAGTAGTAGTAGCAGCAGTAGGAGCAGCAACACAGCAGCAGCAGTATTAGCAGTCAAAAGCAATAACAAGCAGCAGTAACATTTACCATTCATCGGTGGTGTTCTTCAATAGTAGCAACAGCAAAAGCAACAACCACTACTGCTGCTGCTGTTGCTGCTCAGTCACATTTCTTTTTCTGCGCAGACATTTGTGCAGACTGGTTGAGCAAGTTTCTCGCTTAAGTTTTTCGTTTTCTTTGATTGTTTTGTGTATATGTTGGGGGTACGTGTGTGTGTGTGTGTGCTTGATTGCACGCGCTCTTTTGTATTTTGCCAAATAGTTGTTATATTTTTGGAAAATACTTAACATTTTCTGTGTTTGGTTTTTTGCTTCAGCGTATAAGCGCGCGCCAAAGTAAAAGACAAAAATATTTTACTGGAAAATAAATAAAAAAAAAATGGTTTCGGACGCACATACACAGAAATTCAAAAGAAAGAAATGCATGTAAAACAAAAAAAAATTATTTAAAATTACAAGCCAAAAAATGTAAAATGCCCAAACTTGTTTGCTTGCTGTTCAACCTTAATTCAGTTGTACGAATTCAGTTGCTCTCGCAACTTTAGCGTTTCGGTCTGTGTTAGTGAGCGCCAGTGAGCGAGTGAGTATGAGCAGCGAAATAATTTCGTCGTCGTCGTCGTTCAAGCAATAAGTTCATGTAATACTGCCACTGTCAACTTTCAACGTTGCTGGCTGTTGTTGTTGCTACTCTTGCAGCTGCTGCTTTTCTTGACTTTTGTTGACTTGCTTCATGAAATATTAAAGTAAAAGCATTTTTAAAATTTTTTTTTGTTTCAATGTATCTTTTTTTCTTTTGTGCAACATTCAGAGCCATTGTTGTTAATGTTGTTATTGTGATTGTTGTTGTTTGGGATTTTAGCAAAAATTAAGCAAAAATGCATTTCTTTTATTAACCACTACCACTGCTACAAACGGTGATTTCGATCTCAACAGCAGCAGCAGCAGCAACAGCATAAATCTGGTTTCCACTATCATGGTCAATTGCCCCTGCAAATAAAATGTTTTTCTTTTCTGCTCCCTTTTTACTCCCCTTCCCATTCATCTGCTAGGTTTTGGTCTTCTTTATTGTTTCATCTTCACTGAAAATTGCAGTTAGTTTGTGGTCGCGGTCGTCGGTTTTTTGGTTTTGGTTCAGTTAACAAAAAAAAGCATCGGCCGCCTCAGCAGAATTTTTTATTGCACTTGTAACTTTGGTTTTGGGTTCATAACTTATAATTTCACTTACATATATTATTACTTTTAAAATTAAATTGCGCTCACATGCAGCGTTTTTTTTTTCTTTTGCACTGCATTCGTTGGTTTCCCTTTTACTTTTCGTCATGCCTTTTGTGCATATCAGAATTGCATTCATATTTTTCGTTTTCTTTTTGCGGGGGATTTTCAAAGAGATAATATTTTTATGCAAATACAATAACAACAACATCTTTTGTATCTTCCAGCAGTTTTCTATCATGCACGCAGCTTTCTTGTTGTTATTGTTTATTAGTTGCTGCGTTTCTGTTATGTTTGCTGCTGCTTTTATTTTTGAGCACTTCGGTCTGCTTTTCTTGGCATTGCAACAGTGCTGTCAACAAAATGAACCTTTGCCAATTTTAGTCTCTTTCATAGAGTTTCCGAGTTTGCATCGTTGTTTTTGTTTTGTTTGTTTTGAGTTTAAGTTGTTCCTGTTCAATTAAAATGAAGACTACCAACGTATTTGTTATCAACTTGAGGTTGCTGTTTGTTAGTTAGAAAATTATAAATCTTAGTACTTATTTTATAGATTTTGTTTTAATTGACAGATTAGGAAATAATTGTTAATGTTTTTGTTTCTATTTGAAAAAGCTTTAATCCAGTCATTTTGGATCAAAACAAGGGGTATTTATTAATTTTTAGCATATATTTGTATATAGCTTTATTTAGGTTAAGAAGCTGCCCAGCGACCCACTTAGGTCAGAACGGCCGATTGTAATACCACATGGTTAAACCTACAGCTTAAGGCAGGTTCCGAATGATGGTGTAGCAATTTATTAGCACTTGGTAGTTTTGGCATTGTCAACCAATGACCAAGAATTCTTCGACCTCCTTCCATTCGATCTGTTCGAACTGTTTAATATATTTACTTTAAAACAATTATTTAAAATTATTAGATTTTACGTAGCTAAAAAAGACAGGCAACAAGGGTTTATAAAAATTAACCAGATAGTAGTAAATATATTTATTTTGGACTTGAAATGGTGAATTTATCTAAATAAAAAAAAAAGAGGACTGAAGACCATTCATAAACTTTAATAAGGAAACAAAGTAAATATTGCTTAATTTTTATGCTGAGCTGATATCTTGTAATTTTAACTTTACATCATAATCAATTTTCCCATAATGCTAAAAATGAGAATAAATTGTCTTATCTTAGCCCCCAATCACATACAGAATTTTAATTATATGTATGCACTTTCCCACTTTAGAAAATCTTAAAACTCAATTAGATATATGTTAATAAGAAATCGGATTATAGCAAACTAAAATTGATTGTTAATATTGATGAAATCCTAACAGATTTGATAGACTAGTGTTCACCAGAAATAGGCATTTCTGATCATTACAATATACTTTTCTTATATCTTGGTCGGCACCTTTTTATTAAGTTTGCGTTTAGAGACTGTTGACATCATTTGACTTAAGACTTAGTAAATATAACTAGAGTTTCTTCTGATCATTTCAAATAATATTAAAAAACCATTAAAATTCCCGAAGGTTGTAGTGTTTTCAAGCTGCAATAGAGACTTCATGGCGTGTTCAAATGATCTGTAAATAAATTAGGCCATTTCTTCTGAAACCCTTCGAAAAGCAAACAATAAAATCGAAATCGGTATTGCAAAAAGTACAACTCTCTCCAACGCCGTTATCTACTTTCTAAAATTGAATTCATCTCGGTCTATGGAGGATGTCACAAGACAAATGTAAAGAGTTTTGGGCAATTAGGTGTAGTACATTCCATAAGGTATCCTATAATGCATTTGCATTTTATGATATCTCAGAAACCAGTTGTAGTATGGTATGGTACGAAGATTTGGTATGAAAATATCATTTGTTAATGGGAAAAATGTGATGAAAAAATGTCTTCAATGTCCGAAAATTCGGGTTTTACCGATGTAATATGGCGTTTGATGTCCGATTTGCCAGCAAAAGCAATACTGAATTCCGATTTGCACTTTAAACAATATAAAGTATGTTTACGAAAAAAACTGGTCGACATTAACTTGTTATAAAAATTATATTTTTTAAACAAAAACTTTAAGAAAAATAAAAATTTTTTTATTTGGTTGGTGCGTATGCGAAAAATCGCAACTTTGACTTAACTCCAGCCATTAAGCGTTGCACATCACTTTGGGACATTTGAGATGACACAGTAGTCCACTTTTTCTGCAGCTGTTTCTCATTTTTGACCCCTTGCTTCGTTTTTAGCAAATTTTCTTTTCATTATAACCCAATATTTTTCTATCAGCCGAAGTTCTGAGCAATTTGGGGGATTGGCATCTTTTGGAACAATTTGTACCCCTTTCTCTTTATACCACGTCATTGCCGTGCATGTACATTATGTGCATTTTGTACAATTTTATCGTACAGTTTTCGTGCGCGAGTTTTTGCTGTTGCATTTTTTTTGTCATTCCGGTTTGGGGCTAGCGAAAATTTATACGTTTTAAGTCCATTTACTCTGCGTACATTTTGAACATATCCGGGTGACATATGGACTTTTTTAGCAACATCTCTGATGGAAAGCTCTGGATTTCTTTGAAACAAGTTTTTCATTTTCTTTGCTTTTTCCTTCGAGATGAACCGCTTCTTTCGCCCATTTCCAGTTTTTCTTTCGGTAGTTAGTCGTTCACTAAAGTTTTTAAGCACTAAAGTTACCGTAGATTTGGCAATTTTTTAACTTTTGGCAATGTCTTTATGTGACATATGTGGAAAATGTTGATTTTTGCGCACAATTATATCGCGAGTGCTCGATTTCGATGAACTCATTTTGCGTAATGTAAAAAAATCCGAAAAAATAATGATGCATAATGTAAGTGGAAAATTCTCTACGAATTAATAACAGTAACATTTGCTGTAACTGTCATATTTAAATTATTACAACATGTTTCCTGTGACCAGTTTTTTTCGTATACATACCTTACATTAAAAACACCACAAATTTCCTCTAATTTGGTTTGTAAATGCAGTGAGTTTTAACAGTTTTAAAAAGATGTTGCCGAACTATTTTCAGGATAATAATGAAAAAATTGTGCGATTTTTCATAAATAAACTTTCATACATGTCTTTTTTTTTTGTGAAAAAGTTTCTTTTTTCATTATTATCCCCATAATTTTTTCATTTTTAATTCGCTTGGTAACGTTTGTTGATCTTATATGTTTGAACAACTTTTCGTAAGTTTTTATTATCGAAACAGTGTTTTATTCTTTATTGCGCCCACCTATACCATTTCAGTTATCGCGCTCTGCATTTCAAATAAAACAAAAGAATATTTTGCGTTTTTTTTTTTTTAAACAATCATTTTCGTTTCTAAAACTTATATTTTTTAACAATTTTTCATTAGTTTTTATTACAGAAACAGTGTTTTTTCGATGGTAACAAACGCGTATTTCCACAAAAAATTGCGCGGTTTTTCATAAATAAACTTTCATACGTATCTTGTTTTTTTGTGAAAAAGTTTCTTTGTTCACATTGGAAAAATAGCGCGATTTTTTATAAATAAACTTTTCTACGCGCCTTTTTTTGTGATTTTTTGTTTGTTTTTTTTTTTAAGAAAGTTTCTTTGTTCATTATTATCCTTATCATTTTTTCATTTTTAATTCACTTGATAACGTTTTTTCTATATATATTTATTTAGTTTGCACAGAACAGAGCTGTAAAAGACTGCAATCAATTGCGATTTTAAATCACTGAAATCACATTCAATGAATAGCATTTTGCGATTGCATTCATTGAATAGCAAATTTGACTAAAGATTGTAATATTGAAATCATCAATCATTTCGCTGTCATTGACTAATTAATCATTTAGTTAAATCATGTGTGAATACGCTTTGTATAAAGACAAGACTTATAACGATAATAAGCAAAGTAATTTAACAGTTTTCCCTTGTTTACTATGGTCATCTGCCCAAAGAAAAAATTTAGGGTATTATTGCATTTAATGACAGGAAAAGAAACAACAACTGATCATTATATTTATGCTATGTACTTCTCGGCAAATAAAAAAATAAATATCTATACTTAGTTTACCGGGAAGTAACTAACAGTCGCCGAAGCCTCAAAGTAGCAGACGTACTACGAAAGTAATTATTTTGAGGCACTCCTGTAATACTGAAACTCGCTCGATAATATAACGACTTAGTGTTTTAATTGATTTTGGTTGTTGTTGGCTAGTGATATATAACATGATATCTTCATTTTCAGCGACAGTCAACCTGCAATCAAATCCCTAGCCAGTGTATCACTGACCTCCAAAGTGGCTCTTGATAGTCGGCGATTACTCAATGAAGTATCCGATGAACTCAACGTACACCTTGTATGGGTTCCAGGTCACAGTGGCATTCTTGGAAACAATAAAGCAGATGAACTAGCTAGATTAGGCACACAAATGCCGATGCTACAATTCAAAAACTACCCGGGTATCCCACTGGCAACCTGCAAGCTTAACGGTGAAACGGAATTCTTGAACCAGGCAAAGGTGAGATGGCAGATGGCAAAATCAGCAAGCAGGTATGGCCAGAGTACAACCCCAAACGCTCTAAGAAGCTACTATCTTTCAGCAGAAGACAAATTTACAAAGCAGTGGCAGTTATAATTGGACATTGCCTTATAGGTGCACACGCAGTTAGACTTTTGCAGAAGTTGCAGGGATGAAGAGGAGGAGGAATCCCTTTCACACTTCTTATGCTTTTGCCTAGCCTTGGCTATATGTAGGAAAAATGCCCTGGGTCAATATTTTCTAGATGACCTGTCCGACTTGGGGTCAACTGACCTAGGAAACCTACTTAATTATGTAACTAAGTCCAAGTGGTTCGATTAATCTTGGTTTTTTCAGTGTTAAGGAGGTGGATGGATATTAGCACCCACGTGGTAACACAACAGACCCTAAGTGTGTCCTGATGGACAGCCACTTAACCTAACCTAACCTAGGGCAAGAAACATCAGACCAACTAACGGCAATACGTTTTTGAATCCTCATTCTTAGGAGATTATTTCCATAGAGTAGTACACACCAATCAAACGCGCTAAAATGTTCAGTTTTACGTTAAGAAGTTATTTTGATGTTTCGAAGCCGTTTGTTGAGGAAAATGGTATGGAACACTTCTGGTTTCAGCAAGACGGCACTATCCACTGCGTTCGCCAGATTTGAGACAGCAGGACTTTTTCTTCTGGGGCTACCTAAAGTCAAAGGTTTGTATCAACAAGCCAAGGATTTAAATGAATGGGTCTACCTAATACGGCCCACCCTGTGCATGTTACTCTTCATTATTCGCACCAAGATCTTGTAGCAAATATTTCGAGTGACTTCAAATTATTTCGAATGAATTCGACTGAATTTAGTTAAGGACTGCAATCAAAAGATTGCATTCAAATGATTTCAAAAATATAAATAATTATTCACTGATGGCAATATGATTAAGAATATTCTTTTTACATTCTTAATCAATGAATACAAAAAATGAATACAATCATTTTGGTGAAAATATCAAATGATTTTTAGCCGCAAATGATTGCATTCTTTTACAGCTCTGGCACAGAACTATTGAAAGTGTTAGACAAGAGAAATGCATAAATAAAATTTATGCATTTGACGCATTTTGTGCAAATGCAGTATCTTCGCTGTATCTTGAGCTCAAATCCAGTACAATTGGCATCATTACACTAGTTTCATTCTAACATTCTTTTTACTTTCATTTTGTTTTATTTATTTAATTTTTAAGTAGGTAATAAAATATTATGGGAAAATGTAAGTTTTTCCCCTCACTACCGCTCTTGTTTTCTGATTATATTTGCAAAATACACACATGGATTGAAACTTATATTTATTTGTCTTTTAGTTGTATGGAAGATGTTCAAATCTATCTGTAATTAAACTGCAAGTGAAATTTCTTTAAAATTTTCTCTTTCATTATATGCTGATTTTAATTACATTACTCAGATAAGTACAACTAAATGATTTTTAGCCCAAATACTAACATTTTTATGATACGAGATACACAGAGAGACCAGCAGATGAGCAAACAGACAGATATTGAAAAAACTAAACAAACAGAAGTTAGACAGTTAGATGAAATTAATATAATCTTAATCTATGAAAGCATAAAAATCTTTAATTAAGCAAATACTCAAGCGCAACGCGTATTTAATAATAAAACTAAAAATTACTTTCTAAAAAAAAAAAAAAAAAAAAAATGTTTAAGCGTGTCACATAAAAATTGTAACGCCGAAAAAAGATTTATGTATGTAGAAGAAAAAAAAGAAGAAATAAATAAAACATTGTACCGGTAATTATACAAAAAAAAAAAACAACAAAAAAAAAACTGATATAATAAAGTGAAAAAATTCAACGATTATAAATAAAATGCAAACTTTAAATCTCACTTAAAAATGTGCAGCAATGAAAAAGGCGAAAACTTTCAATTGCGAAAAAATATTTTTTTTTTTATGAAATTGATACGAAAGTGATCGGGAGAGGGAAGGAAGGAGTGGGAATGGGGAGGGGGAAATGATGATTGAAATATAAATCACAAATACGAAACTGATAAAATAGAAAGTTTTCATTCAACTTTTGCAAATGGAGAGTCAACCGAGCTGAAATTGAACTGAGTTGAGCTGAAAGTGTTGATATACTTGCATACACATATATTTATATGATGAACTAACCGATTTGAACTGTAATTCAGTTTATTAATTTCTTCATTATTTTTTTCTTTCATTTTTGCTTTGCATTTGTTTTTTCTATTTTCATTTGCAGGAATGCGTTACAAATGCAAACAGCAGCAGTAACTAGTTGCTGTAATTTGATATTGCTCATATGTACATGTACATACAAATGTGCAAAGCAAATTTATTGAGCTGCGAAATATGAAAATCAATTCATTTCAAATAACAAAACAACAAATAAAACAAAAAGTTGCTAGCTCTTTGTTGTTGCCACAAACGAATTAACAGTAAAGTAAAGTTAAAAAAAAAACTAAGCCAACAGGTTAGCGGAGAAAATTAAATCTGTTTATGTTGCGGTTACTGTTACCAACAACTGGTGATGATGACAAATTCCATCGAACATGTTGCATACAAAGTGATAGAGCAATAGATACACACACAAACACACACACACTCTTTTTCAATTTGGGATACATGCATGACATGCCGCACGTTATTGACTTTGATACCCTCTTGGATAGATGCATTGACTCATTCACAAGTAAAAGGTACAACATGCTGCTGCTGCTGCTGCTGTTAGATGATAACAACGAAGACGTTGATGATGATGATAGCGTTGCTAATCATAACGATGACTAAGTCATCAACACTTCTGCGACAAACGCACGCACTCACACTCACAAACTCATGCACGTGTAAGTATGTATATAATCCGATTTCCAAAATGTTACAATTGAAGTAATGCGATCGTCGTATCTCAAACTGTCACCGCTCGCTTTACGCCCCTTCAGTGATAGTTGCTTTTCAATGACTTTGAAAATAAAGAAACGCACAAAATTTCATTCATAAAAACTACGAATGTTGGTTTTTTCACTTGCCTTTTCGGTCTGTCTGTTGGTTTTCTTGGTTGTTTGTATTTTTCAAATATGAAATTTCGTTTCACTTTACTTGTTTGTGATTTTTTTGTATTCATAACATTTGTGTGTATTTATACTCATACATATATCACAGGGATTTCAATGAACAGCGAAACTTCGCACGGCATACAATATCAAATTTGCAATTTTCAATTGAAATCGAATTAATTGAATTTCTTTCTGTAATTGTTATAAAACTAATGTAAGTTCGTTTTCACATTGTAAAGATGATATAAAAATTTATATTTTAGGTATCTCTATATTGGCAATAAGAAGTGTTGAAGTCAGGCCCGCCCGCAGGTTTTGAATAAAAAATATATAAAATATATAAAAGCTTATGTATGTATATAATGAGCTACAGTATATCACCTCTTCAGGGAATCTCTATAGACTTAACGAAAAAATTCAGTAATATGAAATAACGTTCAAACTTTTTATCCGATATATATTTTATTCTTAATTACTTATTGTTAAATTTTACAAGTAATTTTTCTGAAACCCCAATTTACCCTGTATACCCACCCACTTTTGATAGGTCTTTTTGGACCATTTTTTGAGAAATAAGCAAAAGTATCCATGGAGCATAGTATATATGGTTAATGTGATCAAAAACATTTATAGATTACTGAACATAAGAATCATTTCAAATAAAGATTATTCAAGTTATTTAATTTTAAATATTTATGAAATTAAAAATGGTGATACACGTGGTTTTTACTTAGTTCTGTTTGATATCCCCTTTTGGGTGACAAAGTACTCCTGAACTCTTTCATGCCCGAATTTTAATAGGGCTTGAAAAAAAATCGTTTGCACTGAAATTATGATTACTTAGGACTTACAAATTTCCGTTTTGACCTAACTTCAAAGACAAAAGAATTTAAAATCTCTCATCTTATAACAAAAATCAGCACTGGGATTGCAGAAGGTCTCCTCCCCCCCCCCCCCAAAAAAAAAACACCACTTTGGTGAGAAAACCTTTTTTTTTTACTTGTAACTGGTTAAGCTTTGGAGATATCCGTAAAAAGTGGAATAATTTCCACTAGTTTAGTGGTAGTTGGTTTCGATTTCCACTACCACTAAACGTTTAGTGATAGTTGATTTTTATTTCCACTACCACTAAAGGTTTATTGGTAGTTGATTTTTATTTCCACTACCACTAAAGGTTTAGTGGTAATAGAGCCTCACTTCCATTGGCACTAAAAGTAGTGAAGAGCGAAATTTATTCACTAAATCCCCAGTCTGCTATATACTTATGCTGTTGTTTTTTCCCATTGTAGCTAGTCTGCGTAACAGTTTGTTATTTGAGAGAGTTCGTTAGTACATGAGAGAGTGTGTGTGTTTGTGAGAAAATTATTCTAGGTGCCACTTTTTCTGAACGGTCCCCTTTCGATCAGTTCATGATAGTTTTTAGGAGACTATGAAAATTAAATCTAGAGGGTAATTTTCAAAGTCATGACTTAAGTTCATGTTAATTTCGTTATTTGAAGTTATATATAAACAGGCTTAATGAACAAATGTAGTCATCACATAAGCAGTGTATACAGAAACGGGAAAATTTCGAATTTTACGGGGGGGTAGAATCCATTTTTTTTGCCATACTTTCTTCGGCAAAGTTGATCAGAATCGAATATAAAATTTTTCTGTCAACGTACTTTAAAAAAAAAAATTGGTACGCCCGAATGTACATGGATTTTTTTTTTTTTTTTAGTTTTAATTAAAAAAAAAATTAAAATGATTTTTGAATTTTGTTTTTAACAAATCTGTGGTTACAAGCAATAACAACACAACTCGAGTTTTGTCGAATTCGAATTTTATGACTATCGGTTCAGTGGTTTACGAGATATTAGGGCGGAAAAATAGCACAACTCCACCTGATAACTCTTAGCACTTGAACTTTTGAAGTGCTCTCCTGTAAAATACAAAAAACACACTTATGCTGTTATGCCTTGTGACCACAGATATATACATATATATTAAAAAGTTTCGGTTTCGGGTGAAAAAGTCGGTTTCGGTCGGACACTAGTTTTGTGCCTTACTATATATATTACTTAACATCTTTACATCTCACTGTCCCTGATGGTACACAAGGCACTCTAATCAAAATAAGTGTGCACCGCCGGCAATGCACATGGCACTCAAAGTGTTAACTAAAACTTTCGGGAAAATATTCATTAAATACATTAACTGATGAACGGATACGAATGGCATATATACATAATAAAAGCTTTATTGCTGATTATAAATATTTGAAAATTGGCCAATGACTGAGAAATCCAATAACAAAAATATTTATTTAATTTCTTATACCCGCTGATGTCTGAAATATGTTTTAGTTTAAATATTTCTGAATACATTTCTATATCACCACAAAGTCCTAAAATTGCACGTTTTTGGAATTTTGCAAGCTTATGAGCTCATGTAAGCAAATTTATTTTACCTAGAGGCAAATATTTTCATCTAGGTATACAGATTTTAATTAACATACGTTTAGCTGCTTTAGGGCACATGTGTACCAAAATTTTGACCAAATGCTATCAATTTCAAAAGGCAAAATAAATTAATGCAAACCTTAAGTGATTTCTAAAATTATATTGATTTGTTTGGCAAAAACTATAATAATCATAAACATCAACAATAATATTAACAATAAACAGCATTACTGTCAGCACCAGTGGTAGCAGCAACAACAACTATCATCGTCATCTTGACAACAGGCAAATAACAAAACAACGAACTGATTTTTGAAATGATTAAACGAACTTGTGATGATTCGGTTTTTTTTTCTCATATCGTAACTAATGTTTTTGTTGTTGAGCTGCTGTTGTTGTTGTTATTGTTCATTACCACTTGTCAATGCTCTGGTCTTTTGTGATTTTTCGGTAAAAGTAAAACTTCTTTACTCTTTTTTTTTTTTATCTCGTTCATGTTGCTGTCGTTCAAAACAATTTTATTAAAAATGTTTTTATGCATGCCTACGTTTTTACTCATTAAAAAAACACTTTGTTGTATGTCGGTTTGTATGAATGTATGACTGTGTGTGTTTGTGTGTGTGTGAATGTCTTTCCGTCTCTTGGTTATTTTTTTTTTTAATAATTTTGCATTTTTTCTTATAAATAAAATTAAGAAAAGGGAAAGTTGCTTCAAGTTGTCTTCTTCTTTTTTTCCATTTTTTTTTTTTTTTGTCATTTATGTCGTTGTATTTTTTACAGCAAACCATTTCTTCTGCTTCTTCTTCAATATTTATATTTTGCTGCTGTTGTTGGTATTATTGTCTGCTCTACGGTGTGAAGTGTTTTTGATGTTGCGCAGCATCTTTATTGTTTTTTTTTTTTTTTGAACAGCGGCAGTGGCAGCGTGGCATGACCATTAAAATATGCGGCGGCGGCAAAAATCTTCAAATCTCAAAAAGAGACACTTTATGAAATAAGTCGAAGGCAGACACATACAAACACACTTTGTTATTGATAATATTTTATGTGCAGATATTCAAAAACAAATAAATGTCTATACAAAATTTCTTTCTTTTCTTCTTCTTTGCTTATTTCATTGTGAGTTTTTAAAATTTTAAACATAAATTTTATTATTTAATCATTGTCATATTTTTTTTTTTCGAAAACGCGCTTTAGTTTTCCGTTATATTTGAATTGTAAATTTTTTGTTTGTCATTGTTAATAACAAATGTTGAAATTATCATTTTGTTGCCCACTTAAGGGGTTGGGCAAATGAAAGGTTTGAATATAATTTTTAATGAAAATAAATATGTCGACCGATGGAATGTTTTTTAAAATAAATCTGAAAAAATAGTTGATTCACGGTAAATTCGTTTGAGTGGGTCTCGTGTATATTTTTTTTAATTAAATAATCACTGAGAATGGGAGGAAATTCGTTACTTTTTCTATTTTACTTAACAAACCAACATCTCGTAGCTATAATTTAACAGCAAAAAATCAAAATAGAAAATTTTTTTTTTACTGCGTATGCAATAGTGAGTTGCTCACTAATGCTTAATAGTGAGTGTTCAGATATTTCAAAACTGTTATAAGTAAATACTTAAGTGGATTAAGAGGGGACGGTCATACATATACATTCCAGGTTACACCTTTCCTTTTCTTCTTTGCAAAATATTTAATTTCCCAGCATACCTTAAGCCCAAAAGTAGGCAACATATAATTTATAAATCAAGGATTGTTGTAGAATATTTTTATGGTATTTAAAAAAACTGTGAACACTGTTGCATTTGACAGTACTTTTGCCCATAAATTATATGAATAGTACAAAGTGTGTAATGCGTCAAGTATGTTATCACAATATGTGAGGAGTACCATATTCTTAAAGGCTAATAGTTGAAAAATGTTTCCGAAAATTTTGGAGTTAATCCAATTAAATTTGATCGACTCTCCCATGATTACAGAAGGTGTATGAAAATGTATTTTTTTCGATAGCCGCTTAACCACTTAAGCTGAAATCTAGTACATATGAACAATTTATGTCCAGTTTTTCCAGAGAAAACCACAATTTTCCAAAAATTTAAGTTTTCAATATATCCTCGTTTTTTTGCCTTATTTACTTAATTAAGTTAGAAGCGTCTTAATATTTTTGATTTCATATGGTTTAATCTTAAGTTACGGTGCTCACCGCAAAACGTCTTTGAAAAATGTCCGCCAGGCAAATGTCTACAATTCCTCCAACTCGAATCAATTGTTTTAAATATTCTTCGAACATTAAATTACAGTACCTAACAATATCAAATGTTTGATTGTGGATCCTGACAAATATATAGTAAATATTTGGAAAATATTTATTTACTATATAAGTGCCCCGAAAATTTTACCAAACTCCTACCATCCAAGTTTAGACATATTCGGAATCTAACCGGGCAAGGCGGATGTTTTTATGCATGGCAACGACCCAAAACATGCTGCCGCTGCCACCAAAAAGTGACTTATTGATAACGGGAATAACTGTTGGACTCGCCGCTATAATGGCTTAACATAAATCTTATAGAAAATTAGTGGGCCATGGTGAAAAGAAAAATTTATGCTGAAAAGGATCCAACAAGGACTATTGAGGAATTATTGGAGAGAGTATCTCACTGGAAAGCCTTGTTGAAACCATGACACGTCATATAAAATCAATTATAATATCTCGCGGGGGCCACACGAAATACTAAAGATGATTTAAATAAATTTTCCATGTGCGCTTAAAACTGTTCACACCACTTTTTCTGATTTTTTTTGTATTTTTAACGTTTTTTGTATGAAAATGAAGTAATTTTTGTTGGTTTTTTATGATGATAAATTTAAATATCAAAACCTTTTACTTTGTTCTTACATAATTTTGTTTAAAACTTATAAAATTTATAAATACTTATTGTGTTTTATTAATTTTTGTGAACACTTTTGACCGCTACTGTATGTACACACTGTATGAAATACCCTAAGGTATTTCAGATCTTCCTTGCGACAGCAGAAAATAGGGTGCTAAAAACCAAACAAAAGAAAAAAAAAGAAAATTTGAATTTGGAAAAACTGGATGCGCTACTCCGAAAAGCGTGATTTAAAAGGATTTTTACAATGGGTTTGGGATCTTGTATGGAAAAAACCTTTATATTGCACATAAAAAGAATTTCAGATATCTACTTCCATTTAAAATAGGCCGCCTGAGCGAATGGCGTACCCAGTTTTTTTATACGACTAATCAGAAAGCCACCCCTAGCGCTTAAAGTGACCATTTGGACCTTTTTTTTAATGATGTTTTTTAAATTCACCCGTTAGGATTTTGAAGATAGCGGTAAGTTTTTTGAAATTAAGGTACGTAGGATGGTAGGTAATTCATTTCAGTTTATTAAAAATACAAAAATTTTTCAATAAGCCATCTAATGTACACATATGTGCACAATTTAAACATGTTTTTGGTTTCGACGACTTTGTTGATTTTTCCTCTATCGTTTGTTACCTTTTTTTTTGTTGCAATTGAAGATAACTGTCGAAACTATTGGACAGCCTCACTTTTTTCTTGTGTTTTCTTTTTTTGTGTTGCCAATTTCAAAAAATTATTAAAAATACTAAATAATAAAAAGATGTGTAAAAAAAAATTTCCTATGTGGACCTATGTACCTTTATCTGTCGGTATAGACACAGTTTGTCATAGTCAGAGTATTTTAAAGGTCCCTGAAGGTTTTTTCGTACACATATGTGTACATCACGTACGGCTAAACCTGGACAGGTCAAAATTAATGAATAGTCTTTTTGACTAATTGGGGGTTCCTAAATACGAAAATCGAAAGTCCCGATTTTTTCCTACCACAGTGAGTACACTTTGTCCTGAGAGAGTTAATGTGTTCTTAAAAATTGTTCCACGATATTTTAAACTAAATGAGTTTCTCAACAAATTAAATTTAAAAAGCATATGAAATTTAAAACTTAATAATTAAAAAGTATTTTTGATATAATTACTACATGTGTGGTTGATTGGTTGGTTGGTTGGAGTGGCTGTCTAGAGACACACTTAAGCTTGGAAGGCCCATTGTGGTAGCATATGGTTGGACCTACAGCTAAACGCCGCTTCCAAATGGCAGTGTGGCAATTTGTTATCACATGGTAGTGCACGTGTACCCTCTCTTATAATTCTAATGCACTTCATATTGATAGTGAATATAAAAAGGTTATTAGAACTAACCACCGGATGAAGATGGAAAACGAACCCGAACCTCGCTATTACTACTTCATATTCCTAACTACTATATTGACCATAATTTTGTTATATTAGTGGGTCTAGTGCTATATGAACTAGTGTCCGACCGAAGGTGATTTTTTGGCCGAAGCCGAAGCCGAACTTCGGCCATTCATCTAACCTTCGGCTGAAGCCGAAGACCGAAGGATTTTTAAAATATGAAAAATAAAAATCTGAAAGTAAATACGCATAGGTAAAAAACTATGCATTTGGAAACATATAAAGAAAAATATAAATAAAATATATTAATAAATAAAAAGTGGTCAGCTTTTTTCACTAAATAACTGTTCACTGTCGAAGGAGCTGACAAATATTATTTATTTCAAGAATCATTTAAAAATTGGTTTACGTCAAAATATACAGTTACATCGACTATATATCTGTAGAACGACTGTCGTTCTACGAAACCTGTGTCAAAAAAAAAAATTGGCCGATGGCTGCCATGATTCTGCTTATCTAAAATCAAAGATTGGATCAGCGTATTAATCGATAGACCTGTTGCCGGAACTAGAACTCTCTAGTTCCCAAATTTTTGATTGATTTAAAAAAAATTGGGATTGATAAATTTTAATGTAAAAAGCATAAATCTGATCTCAAAACCCTAAAAAATTTAATTGATGTGGTTTTATGAAGCCGGAAAAGTTGAATGCCTAAAAGAATTTGTTGTTGAATAAACCTTTTATCAATTTTTTTTTTAAATAACTAAATATTTTGTATAAAAAGTTTAAATTCCTAGCTACTCACAGCCAGTTTTTTTATTTGGCAAGTATGAAGGGAAGTATTTTATTTATTTTTTTATTTTTGTCTCAAATTCAAACAAAATAATTACTCTAGAACGATTTTAGCCAAAATAATTTTCAAGTTTTTTGACCTACTTGAAAGCAAAAACAAAAGTGAAGCGTCAGTAATGGAAAATGTCGGTTTCTCTAACAATTCACGCTTCTTTTCAATACGCTTTAAGTCTTCCTTAAAAAGTAAAAAAGTTTGGCTTGCTTCTGCTGCCTCTAATTGTATTAGCTCAAGCAGGTTGTTCGTTACAAAAAATTACTCATTACTGTTTGTACGGTTGTAAATCTGAGGGTTACTTCAAACGTAAAAATGGAATAAGCAAACAGAGAAAATATAACACAGAAATTGTAATGTAAATACTTTATATAACCACTTCACATTTATTTATTTGTATAAATTTTTACTGCCAATCTATAGTAAAAATTATTATAAAATAAAATGCTTATAATCATTCGGCTTCGGCAAAATACTTCGGCCAGAACTTCGGCCATTTTTTGCCGAAGCCGAAGGTGCAATTTTAGGCCGAAGAACCGAAGCGGAATAATCGGTCGGACACTAATATGAATATTCCGTCAAATTTTTTCAACACCTTTTTTTAACAAACAGAAACATTAAGTGTTAAAAATTCTATGATTAATTACAAAAAATTATGGATTAAAATTAAGCGCTTAATTTGTTTGTGTATCTTACGACTTCAATTTTCGAAACATATTTTTCATACAAAGGGTTTATGAAAGAAAGAAAACTGATATTTTGAACTTTTTGCATTTGACATTTGCTCAGCCTTGAGTTTCTGACGTTTCTATAGCCATCATGTCAAATTTTGTCTCTGACACATTTAAAAATTTTACGCCCCCCAGGCCCTCGCATATGATTTCCCCCTTAGGGGGATTGAATAAAAAATATGTAAGATATATATGAATGTATACAAAAAAAACAGTTCCAAAAGGAGAGGGAAAGGGAGGGTTAACATCCAAAACATCTCGTTTTAGTCGGGCTTGAACTGACCTTTTTGAACTGTTTTTTTTTTTTCAAATAACTGCAGTACCAATTTCTTTAATACTAGATTTACAGACAATACTACAAACTGATTTTTGCTGAAACACGTCATATTACGGGTGTTTGGAAAAATAGGTATACCACATACTGATATTTGAACTTAGGGTATCTAACAGAAAATGAATTTGAAAAAGTATTTGTATTAATAAATCACTAAAATTCATCATGATTTTCAAATAAAAAATAAATTTTATTTTCTTTGTTAAATAAATCTAAATTTTTAAACGCATAAAACTGACGGGTTCCGTAAATCTAGTTTTAAATTGGAATATTGTTCGCTGAAAGAATTTTTTTTATCTGGGAGATCGCAAATTTCCAAGATATTGTCACCTGAGGATTGATTTGGCGTATAGGCATACGAATTTGTACACACAAACGCCAAATCAATTCTTAGGCAACGATATATCAATTTGTCAAAGACCTTACTTATGCAAGTTCGTTTCACTCCCATTGTTATTTCTATACCTCAAAAATCGCACGTGCTGTTAATCGTTAGAAAACAAAGCAGCAAGCTTATATAACGGCACTCTAGCGCGGCTATTCTGCAATAGATAACGCTTAAAATAAGAGCCATTCACCTAACAATCACCTAACATCTAACAAATACGGAACCATTCCAAGAGCTTTTAAGTTAAAGTTAAAAAAATGCGTGATAATTTAATCAATAAATACAAGCAAGCGACATTTTTTTTTATTTATATGGTCGAAGATATTTTTATTGTAATTTAATCGATGTAAAATTTTCTTTTCTTTCAAAGTCTTTCTTCTAGTCTTTTATTCCGATACTTCAGATACAATCAAACATTTGTCTGAATTTTCAATTAACTCAATTAAATTAACTAATTTCCGTTTAAAATATTATTTCGAAAACAAGAATGGAAAATTTCACTTTAAATCTCCGCAAACAAGCAGAAGAAACGTTCAACTGTGAAGTTGCCAACCCCAGCATGGTCAAGCACGATACGCTATGCTACGCCATTGCGTAGCCTTATCAATGTTAAAGAATCAATGAGAAAATGCCAGCAGCAGCAGATGCTGCGTAAATAATCGAAATGATTTCGTTGGAAGAGCACCGCCGATCAGTTAAAGACCACACACACACACACACACACACACCCTTTTTCTGGCTTTCTTACTTATTTAAATACATACTTACAATATTTCTGGTTATATGAGAAACGAAAGTTGCACATAAATAATTTTTTTTTTCTATATTATGGAATTTTAAAGAAAGTGGAGGGGGAAAATAATAATGTATGTAACTGCCAAAAAAAAAAATATAAAAAAAAATGAAATAAAACTGAAGTAAAATGCGAAAATAAACTAAAAATAAAAAATTGATATAAAAAAAAGAAATGTACAAAAAAAAAAAGTTGCAGCGATTTCAATTAATTGCACCGGAAATTAAAGATGTTTGTGCCTTCGTTCGTTCTCGAACTCTACAGCAAACAACAACATCCGCACTGATCCGATCTAAAAAAAAGTTACAAACACGTGTTTATACATTGGCCTCATAATCTTTAAAGCTTCAGAAAGAGCATTCCATTGAAAGCTGTCGAAAAAAACCTGCAGGGTAATAAAAATAGCAATTTCATCTTTCGAGTCTGCAGAAAAATATAAACACAAACCAAAAAAACAAAAACAAAATTTGAGAAAAAACCCTTTCTCTTTCCAAAGAAAGTGGTCAGTTTAGTTTATTTTTATAGATATGCACATGTGTATAGAGCTCTTTACTGTATATAAAGGGACAAGTTTTTACATGTTTTGAAATTAATTAAAGCAACATTTTATTATCATAAACTTAACGCTGCTAAATTATATAACCGCGACGTTGTCGATGCCGATGTCGCTGTCGCCGCGTGATATATCAATTGTTCAATATTATGAATTTGAGCTATAAAGTTTTTGTTATTGTTTTTCAGCATCCATATGTAAATATTCAATAGCATGAAGATAAAGTTAAAGATACTTTTCTCTTTTTTTGTTTACGATTAGCCGCTAAATTATATAAGGTTCACAGCGTATCCGCTCGCAGTTCAACCGCTGTTTCCGTTTGCTCATGTTGCGGTTATTGCTGGCGCACGCTGTTGTGCTTGTAGCTAGTAGCTGTGTGTTGTTGCTGTTACCTGTTGCTGCTGCTTGCTAGTATTAAATTGTTATTGATCGTTTATAAAATTTTATGTTTATCAAATTGAACGAATACAATAAAAAAAAAACCAAATATAAATGCAAAAAAAAAAATTATGTTTTCCACCTTTCTTTATGTTGTTGTTATTTTTGTTTACTGTAGCAAATTGCCACTAAAATATATATGTATTTTATATATTCAACAAACAACAACGAGAGAAAAAAACCCCAACATTGCGAAAGTGAAAGTTCTTCTTCGTTGTTGTGTTTTTGGTTAGTGTGGGAAAGATTATTGATTACGAGTATTTAGCAGTGGATAGTTCGCACACAAGCACACACATATACACACTTAAAGATGAAGTTGTTGCATAAGACTAGAAGTTACATACTTGCACATATGTTGACAGCAATACTGCTCTGACATTTACAGTTACGGTAAGTTGTTGAGGACATGAGGTCAAGTCTGACTTGATTATAATTAAATAATGTATATTATTAATAAATTAATAGATTGAGTTTTGCATTAAACACATATGTTTATGTCTGATAAAACTTCCTACTCTTCTTTTGTACTGCAGCAATTAGTTATAGGAGGTAATACTCTCGTGGTATTTGCATTTTCCGTTATTACTCTAGACAGTGCATGGTTTACTATGCTTGCAAGAAAAAACTAGAAATTTTTTCAAGGATAGTCCTATCCTCGGTGCGATAGCTTAGTGAGCAGAACTTACTTGAGATCAATGATTTAAAAGCAAAACCTGGTCTCCTTGAGACAAAAACATCGATATATCATACTTTAAGATCCGACTATAAATGCCGAAGATATGACGAATTTAAAAAGGCGACCCCTACGTTCGGTAAAAAAAAGAAAATGTTTTCAAAATTGTCTTGCAAAAATAAATTAGATTCGAAGGTATGCGGCGCACTTTTTCTTTTACCTGTAATGTGGTACGGTCTAATGTTCAGTGAAGAGAACAGTGGGTATAGGTTTCACCGGTGCAATAAAAAAAATATTCTTTTTTCGAGCTATATTTAAAAAAAGATATTATTATTTCGAAATTCTGTGTTTTCTGCAGGTTTTATAAGTTTTTACAACGTTTTCAACAAAAAAAAAATAAATAAATTTCAAACAAATTTTAAAAAAAATCTTATTTCTGTAACGTATTTTTGCAAGCAGTGACTTTGAGTCACTATTGAAAATAAAATAGTTATAATTTTCAGATTTCATATTATTTCACGAGAAGGGCCCAATGTATTCGTTCATTTACCTGTTATCTTCATGGAAGTTAATTCTTTGTTTTATTTTGTTTTTCTTTATTAGACAAAAATCATTAAATAAACAAAAAACTCCGTGAAGTCCCACGTAGCGACTATGAGACACTATATACATATGTATATTGTAATACGTAGTGTACCACAAAACAAACCCGGAATAACAGTAGGGAGCGATGTGTTTGAATTTAATGGCAGATGCAGATGCAAGAAAGCATATGATACTTTATACTGCAATTTGCTGTTCCGTGCATGTACGTCAAGGCTCAGATTTACCGATTTATGGCGCTATTCACCACGATATCAGTAGGTAGTTAGCATCATAAATTTACTTCGATTAGAAATCTTTGGAACTTGATAAATGAAGACGGCTACACAAATGTTGTATGAACATTTCGTGGACTTGCGATAGTGGATACTATTTGTATCTAAGGAATGAAGGCAGCCCTAAAAGTTAAAACTTGCCACAACGTGTAGCAGAATAGCTTTGTTAGCCAAATCAACGGCCAAAGAGAAATATACCTTTCGAAAAATGCTTTACAACTGTCGCAAAGCCTGTTGTCAAAACAAATAACTTGTCATAATACGATGCGAAAAATAAAAGATGCATTATATTTAATTTTCTTTCTAACAAGAATAGAGAAATAGAGGGCAGCATTTTTTAATTTAGTAAAACAGCATCGTTAATAAGTTTTATGCCAATGAACTGATCGAATGGGGACTGTTCAGAAAAAATGACACCTAGAATCATTTTCTCACAAACACACACACTCTCTCATGTATAGAGTTTCCAATAACGAACTATTATGCAGACTAGCTATAATGGGAAAAAAACAACAACATAAGTGTATAGAACGGTAGTGGTAGTTTCTTTCAATATCTCTATTCAGTGAAGATATTTGGAATCAAATCCGTAATTCTGGGTTATGATTTCAAATATTAGTAGCTTATATAGGATATTGAAAGATTAAGAACTTATCACTAAGATCACTGATGAGGAATTGTGGCGGATTCCGAAACGGCCGTCTGATTTGCCTGTCTCTATATACATTGTTGTTGTGATGACTACATTTGTTCATTAACCTGTTTATATAACTTCGAAAAATTAAGCTATTATACAGGGTGATTTTTTTTTCTTGGTACGCGATGTTCAAATGGAATAACAATGACAGCAGCTGTCAAATCTTCATCTGAAGATCATGTTAAACTTCAGTCCAGCACAATTTTTACCATAGATTATTACACAACAAACGAAAAAATTGAAATTGTCCAATTTTTTTTTCAAAATCATTCGTCTGTTACATTAACACAACGAGCGTACAGAGAAAAATATCGTTTGAAAAAAGTGCCAACACCGAAGATACCGCTCCCGACTTTTTCTTGTGGGGACACTTAAAAAGCCAGATTTATGCTAATACACCACAATGTCTTGAACAACTTAAGGCCAACATAACATACGTAACGAAATCACCGAAATTTCACGTGAAATACTTCCAAAAATGATGAAAAATGTTGAAAAAGGCTGAAAGAGCAAAGAAGGAGAAAGGAAAAGTTTCAAAGTAATTCTGTAAAATCTGCAATAAAAAGTTTTCGTTCCACTACTTGCGTTCAAAACAAATACAGACTATACCTATATTTTTCCAAATTATATTATTCTTTTTGTTTATCTATCACATTTTCAAAAATTTCAGAAAAAAAGTTGAATGGATTGAGAATAGCTGAGTTAATTCTATATAGTGACTCTAAGTCACTAATAGGGCACTTTACGTTATAAAATAATGTGGGATGAATAGGGTTAATCTATGATTTAGAAAAATATTAATTTCAATTAATTTATTCTTCAAATAAAAAATGAAAGAATTAATAAAAAAATAAAAAACATTTTTTTTTCTTGAAAATGCCATAAAAACCCATAAAAGGTGCAGAGAACACAAAAAAATGAACCAATTTTTTTTTAAATCATAAAATCATCTATATCACAAAAGTTCCACGTGATCAGCATCAAAAACAACTCCAGAAAAACCATATGGTGACTCAGATATTTGTTTTAGGGTCATTTTGTTGTCAGTGTTATCGATTAATCAAGTTTCATTCGTTTACCAGACCAAACTGACTTAATCTAGATTTTATATCTAGATGGATAATTGACTTAAATATATAAAGGGGGAAAAATGTAGGAATTTTTTTTATATTACCAAATCATTATAAAAGCCATGATAACAAATATATCCAAATTAAAACTAGTGAGAGAGTGTAAAAGAGACTTTGTTGGACTAGGACTATAAGCTAAATGCTTAACCCTCAACTGGGTTAATGGTCGTCAAAAAATGAGAATACCAATGCCCTGACTAGACATAAGTATGTTATGTGTACTTCTCTAGCAGGGCTTGGAGGCCTTCCAAAAATGTTGTATAGAGTCTATTCACTATCACAAAGAAAACCTAAAAAACATTCATAATTTAGTGTTTCATTTACAAAGTTCCTCAGTTAAAGTAGGCGCTACTGGGTTCTGCATGAATCTGAAAATTCGATCTACCTAAAGTTCAAAAGAAATTTGATGTTTTGAGGCAATATTTTGTCAGCAGGTTTTTTTTTTGTTTATTTCATCACTATCACAACTATTGAATTGAATACAATATTATTTATTAATCGTTCTTTTTATCTCTAAAACTCCCCGTTGAAAGCGTCAATACTCTGGTGTGTTTCTGCATAGTTTATTTAATGAAAAAAATAAACGACTTATTTCCTTGTCGAACGAAATACTATGCTATACTTTTTACGTGTAAAACTTATGGGGAATTTGCCTGTATTTTCAGCAATGTTTGAGAACACCTTGGTGGTCTAATGGTAGTGTTCTAGACTCTCATCTCTGTAGTACCATTTTTGGTTCCCGGCTAGAGTATTGCTTCTTATCTCTCTTTTTTTCCTTTTTCATAATCAATACAATAGAACTTTGTATTTAGAGGGTGGTTGATTTAAAATTATGTCCGGCTGCGGTTTCTTATTCCTAGTTCCTCTAAATATGTAGTTAGGATATGTACATATGTGCCTATGACAAATATCTGAAAATATTTTCAATATTCACCACTGCACTTGACTAAAATTGCTATTATAATTGGCATTCATTTGTAATATTTTAATTCAAACTGGATGGTTATTGTATTAAAATCTGGCTATATTTAAAATTTAATTATTGTCGTATTTTTTTTATTATAATTCAGACAACTTCAAAGCAAATTTTAAACAAAAGACTAAAACGACGAACTTTATTGTAACTTTCTAAGCCTAACATTGAAATACAAAAGAAATACACAAAAAATTAAACTATCAAATGACAAACACTAATAACATTCTACTACTCCACCCATTTTCAACACTTACAAATACAAAACCGTTTCAACAAAAGCATCTCAATTGTCATTTGAAATGACGACAATAGCAAAATTCAACAGGAAAATTGAGATAAAATAATAAAGCAGCTGGCAAAAACTTTCTTTTTTGTTGCTTTTCATTTAATCAAATTATTAACTTATTAAGATTTTACTAAACAGAAAAAAAAATAAAAAATAAAATAAAAATAATATTTTCCTATAGCAAAGAGAATGTGGAAATTTACAATCGAATACATTCAGTCAGGTGCAACTAACTAACTGCCATCACCAGAGAGTGAAGCTGTGTTCTATTTTTAGATTCGTTGTGCACTGCGGATTAACAGCAACAGAAATAACATAAATTGTCGATTTATTGTTGGGTGCAATTTAAAGATTGTTGTTGTATTCTTTGTTAAGGCGCGGTCATATTTATAAAAATAAACTTATAATTTTTGGTATAATTTAATAATAAAAATGAATTTTTCAATTTTTGTAGCTAACTTTTTTTTTTTTTTTTTTGCTAGTGAAAGTTTTACTGCAATGCCAATAATCGTACAAGATAAAAAATTTAACGTACCAAAATAATATAAATTAAATGTCAAATATTTCACCTCCGCACATAAAATCGTAGGGCGGATTTACTGTACCACTTGCTGTCAAAAAATTGCCGAAAAATTAAAAAACAGAGAAGCATAAACAAGAAGATGAAAGTACGCATTAATGCAAACACACGCGCACACATGCGATAATGTATTCAAGTATGTGTGAGCATGAAACTTCTGCCATCTCCATTTACAGCCAGCATCTTTTAGAAGCTGTTTATAGTCACGCAATGCGTTCGATTGTTGCCGTTGCTGTCCACATTGCAACTGCTGCTGCACAATATTAAAACATTGGCGGCAATTCGTATAATGCTTATGTTGCTTGTTGATTTGTTGCTGTTGTTTTGTTGCTGATGATGGTCATGATGTCCATTGATGATGATAATGTTGTTGATAATGCCGCGAAAATATGAAAGAAATTCGCTTTCACCCTATCTCGAACATGTTAACATTCGATTAATTTTTTTTTTCAAACTTTTTTTTTATAATTTACTCTTTGCGAAATTGTAAAGAGTTCATACACACACACTCAAACCTATATATGTATATGCGCATTTATGAAATTTAATTTCGTGTAAAAATTCGAAAGTAAATTAAAAGAATGAGAAATTTTATATTGCAATTGCAGTTGTTTTTATTTTAATTTTAATCTTTTCACAATTTCACACGAATTTCACACAATTCTTTAATGAAATTTGTCTACACTTTTTCTTTTTTTACTTATTGCATTTTTCTATTGCATCTTTTTCACTTTTTACTTTAACATTTTTATGTGCATATATTTGTATGTATGAGTGCGTATTAGAAATGCGTGTGCACCAACAAATTTCAACGAATTTCATGTAATTAATTAATTAATTAGTTATATAAAATAGAACGTGGCAAAAAAAAAAACAGTAGAAGTAGATTTTTGAATTAAACATTTTTCAGTTAGTGTTCAGTTACTCTAGTGATTACTGTAAGAAGATTTGATACAAAAGTGCTGCTTAAGCTAAGTAACTACATGTATTTACGTATTTGAACTAATTTGAAATGATCTAGAAATAAACCTATTACCATGAAATCGTTAAAAGTTGATCTGACCTATTTACTCTGGAAGTGCATGCTTATTTTTTATACGCAAAGGTCATGCTTCGTCGAAACGACGACGGCATTATTCAAATTGGTCATACACATGACCTGTACATCAGCAACTTTGAAAGTTGATTGTTTTCTATTAATTGGTTAATTTAGCATATAGAAAAACAACAACGGATATTTTTGTTAATATTATTTATTTATAAATTTTCACAGCTTTAACTCATTATGTTCATCAAATGTATTTGCATCTTAAAAGTAATATTTTGGACTAACAAGGAACGAGTTTTCATGAGAATAAAGTTTCATTATATGCACGAGGAACTAAGCTATACTTTTTGCTTCTTGCACACGTTTTGAAGAGGACGATTTTGTCATTCGTCGTTTAGAAGAAGGAAAAATGGCACAAATCATTCTATTTTTTCAGGATTTATTTGTTCAGTAATCTTATCATCAGTCAGCATTACATTTTCAATATTATTTCGCACCGACGTAGACAAAGTTGATATTCTAGGCCTATCAGTTAATTGGCTTTCGACAAAGACAGAATTTTCTTAGAAAATAATTGTGATTGAGGGGCTTTTGTTTTATTTCAAACATTTTTTGAGCGTAACTGACATAGCTATTTACAAAAGTCAAATTTAATATTTTCAAAATATTCATAAATATTTTTGCATTGCTTTGAACTTGATGCACAATATTTTTCCCATGATTTTGATTGTTGTACATACATTTTATGGTTGTTTTCTATGCATAATGGATGTGATTAATGAAATTATTTTCGACTTTGGCTTTAAAAATGATTTACCTTTACATAGAGGCACATCATTTTAGTCTAAATCAAATGCTTCCACCGACAAACTTGCATCCTCCAAATTTTCATTTTGAACTTCCTCTGTCCGATTGGTGGTCTTCGTCACTCATCAACAAGAACTTTTTCAGTTTCCTGGTCATTCAGTTCCTTTGTCGTCCTCATTTCGCATTCCAACAACAAAAACTACAACACAAAAACATCATCTCAAACTGCAAAAGTTACAAAAAGTTCATGCTTCGTCGTTTCGACGACGCACATTTAAAATAAACATACTTTCATAATGTATATTCAGTTGAACTTCTGCACACAGCAACATTTTGCTCACGACTGGCACTGTATGAAAAACTAGCACAAATCAAACAAAATTTAGAAAGAAAAACTGTAAAACGTAAACATGCGTCGTCAATTCGACGAAGCATGTCCTTCCAGGGTTAACATTAGAATTTGTTACCACAATTTGCATGCTTTCTGTCTAAACAAACAGTGAAAACCTTTTCGTTGGACAACAGCATGTCGACAACAGCATTGTTTTTCATCTTGGTCAGAATTCAGACTAAAACTCAGATAAAAAGTCGGACCAAAATTCATGTGAAAAAAAAACCAATTTCAAGGAAAAAATTAGACTATAATTCAAACTAAAATAATTCCAACTAAAAATAAAAGAAATTCATATATAAAGGAAAACACAAAAAAAATATGCCAAAACTCATACCAAAACAAGAAGAAGACCAAATTCAAATTAAAAAAAAAAAATCAAGCAAAAATTCCAAACATTGACCAGAAAATTAGACCAAAATACGGATTGAAATTCAGATCAATCTTCAGACCTAACTGAAACCAAATCCAACCCAATAATCAGACCGAAATTTAGATGAAAAACTCAAACCATATTCAGGTGAAAGATCGGATCGAAATTTTAAAAGTAACCCAAAAACCGGAACAAAATTCTCGCTTCGTTTTTCTACAACTTCAACTCGGAATAGGCAATCGGTTCGCACAGCGGTACTTGTATTAGTTTTTTATATGAAAGCAAGCAACGTCTTTAATAAAATCAGTAAAAAGCATTAAACTGTGATGATTTTTGCTCAGGTTAGTGGAAAATTCACCCAACATTTTGATTTTCTTTTATATTTTCTAATATTTTTTCAATGGCAGGTAGTATTGATATAGGTCGGCAGTTTCTACAGTCAGATTTGATACCAGGTTTGTATATTTCAGATATTAAATAGTTTTGCTATTATAAGCGTTAAGAACTCAGAATTATTTTTAAAATCTCTTGGGCTCATACCATATCACTTTCTTCTTCTTTCTTTACATCCAATTCTTTATTAATATTCAATACTTGTTCTATGAAAAGTAAATTTAACTATTTAATATTCTTATCTGACATCAAGTATTGTTTTATATATGAAATTTTTATTTGAGCCATTAAATCAATGCTTGCCATTTACTTTTTAAAAATTATTTCATTTAAATGTTATCCACGACTACGTTGTAAACGATCCATGCAAGAAGCCCAATTTTGAACCGCTTTTTCGAGCTTAGCGGCTTGTATTTCGCTAATAACACGCTAAAAATGTGTAAAATTATTTTTCAAGGCTGCAATTGACGCTGGTTTATAGGCCAAGATGAACGATTTCACATAACACTACATAAAATAGTCTAGAGATGTGAAATCGCACGATTTAGGTGGACAAATGATTGGTCCGGAAGGTGAAATGAATTGTTCACATTCCTAAATAAACATAAACTCATCATTCTACATGTCAGCCACATTCAGTTTGGGCATTTTGGATAATATGCCTAAACCAAACCTAAAGAGTCATGTGCTGTTGGAAATGTTCCAGATAATATTGCAAAAATTTTCACACCTTCGAAATATTTACAAAGATTTGATAATTTTTCTTGTTTTTATTAATTTTTACACTTTTTTAATTCAACTAAAATAGTGTTTTCTTAACTTTAATAACTCAGAAATACGAAGTCAAAACCCTAATGTATCAGACAGTGTTATCCAACCTAAAAAACTCTTACTTCACCACATTTGAAGCTAATGATTCAACTATAAACTTTACATAAATTAAAGAAAGTCGCAAATAAACTTCATTTAATGTATACAATAAAACTCTTAATGTGTAATACTGGCAGAAAATCAATTAAATGCATTTACTACGCGTATACAATTAACTAATCCAATCTAATGCTACTGCAAAATCATAAATAAAAAAATAAAAAACGAAAGACTTAAGCAAAAAACTTGTTGTAATTAAAAATTGTGTAGGTACATAAAATTTTATGTAGGTATAAAATATCAAATAATATATTTTCAACTTTTTCACATAATTAAATACCTACATACAAAAAAAAAAACAAAAAAAAAAAAAATAACAGAAATGAAAAGAAAAAAGTAAATTAATGGAAACCTCATTTTAATTGCAAACAACAAAAAGTCAAGTGTCAATGTACGCATTAAAAATAAAGTGCGCTTTACTTACCTTCCACCATAGAGTGACAACACGATGATGATGATAATGATAATTATTATTATTATTAAATGTAAAAATATAATATCACTACACTTAAGTGAAAGTTTTGACCGTGTGAATTACATACATCGGCAAAGTATATGTACATATATGTATTTATCTACTTGCTGTCTGCATAATCATCAGAAAAAACAACAACAACAATAATAGCAAACAAGCATTTGCACTTGCAAATTTTTCTACTTGTCACACTTTTTACATTTTCTTACACGCAAATATGTAGGCATACATAACTCAGTTTAGCATTCCAACACAATAGAATAACAAAAGTATAAATATAAATATAAAAATTAAATGTTTACGATAATGTTTAAGCAGCAAATATTATGCTCAAGCGTCTTCTTCATCATATCTGAGTAGCTTTGGCGTATTTGTAACGCCCATTTTTATTTTCGCCGTGATATCTACACATACATACATAATAAATAAAGAAAAAAAAAAACAAAAAACAAATATTTGAGAAATTTTACTTTCATGTTTATCTACATTTTGCATGCCTGACAACCTGACAATAAATACAAAATTGACGTTGAAGAAATTAAAAAAACAGCAGCAGAAGAAATGCCAACAAAAACGGAACTAGCTTGAGCATCTCAATTTCTTTTGTACGTAAACAAATTACAAATATTATGTATATGCTTGCATGAAGATACGTTTGTATGTGGTATACAATTTATAAAGTACCTATGTACTTAAAAAAGAAAAAAATTTCTATTAAATTACAGGGTGTAAAAAGAAATGCGCAATTGCTGCTGATTTGCTGTTGCTGCTTCAGCTGAGTATTTCTGCTGCTTCTGCAATTTAGGTTAAAAATTCTTTTGTTCAATTTGTATGCTCATAAATTATGGAATGCAATTATAATTAAATACAATGTGTATGTATGTAATGAGTACTTTATTACATGCCATATCTGTCTAGTTATTTGACAAAGGCTTTTTTTTTTATTTAATTGCATATTCATATAGGTAGATTTGCCATAGTACATTTGCTTTTAAATTAAAATAATAATTCAATCATAAATCACAAAAATATACATTCGTACCAAAGAATTCATAAATTTCCCGGGGCGTTACGTTCCTGGAAAATGTCAAGTTAAGCGAAATCGTATTGAACGATAAAAGCAACCAGTGCAAAATGGGGGATTACTTACTTAAAAGACACTTAGACATTTTTTTAATTGAATTTAAAGTTATACATACAAACGAAAATAAACAAAAACATTGATCGATCCCCTAAACTTGTGGATTTTTCTTTTATTTTTGAGCCAAAAACTGCGTCTAGTTCAGCGGTGTTTTACGTACGTCAGTTTATTCTCCAATCCATAACATATACAACGAATGACAAAACAAATTTGCCAGCATTCCTGGTGCTTCTAGAAAGGATGTTTTCTGCAACCGACAAAAAACGAAGCCTAGTGACCTATAAATTTCAAAAAGGCAAAAAAGCCAAAATAAAATTTTCTATCTGTAGTAAGCATTGACTTTGAAATTTCAAATATTCGTCGAACTGACGACGCATGTTTACGTTTTACAGTTTTTCTTTCTAAAATTTTTTTGTTTTGTGCTAGTGCCAGTCGTGGGCAAGATGTTGCTGTGTGCAGAAGTTAAACTGAATATACATTATGAAAGTATGATTTTTTTAAATGGGCGTCGTCGAAACGACGACGCATGACCTTTGTCTAACTTTTGCATTTAGAGATGGTGTTTTTGTGTTGTAGTTTTTGTTGTTGGAATGCGAAATGAGGACGACAAAGGAATTGAATTACCAGGAAACTGAAAAAGTTCTTGTTGATGAGTGACGAAGACCACCAATCGGACAGAGGAAGTTCAAAATGAAAATTTGGAGGATGCAAGTTTGTCATTGGGGCATCTGATTTAGACTAAAACGGTGTGCCTCTATGTAGAGATATATCATTATTAACCTTTAACTGTGGAGGTGTTGGTAAATTTTACCCCACCTTGTGAAATAAAGTGCCAGTTTTGTTGAACTTAAAAAAAAAAGTATTCAAATTTTAGATATATTTTAATTAAAAATGTTATTAGCTTGTTTTCAAAGAACAAATAATTATCAAAAAAAACTATTTTTTACTTAAATTTTTTAGTAAAGTTAAAAGGTAAAAAATTCACCTCCATAGTTAAAGGTTAAGGGCAAAGTCGAAAATAATTTAGTTAATCACATCTTTTGTGCATAGAAAACAATCATAAAATGTATGTTTTAAAAGCAAAATCATGGGAAAGGTATTGTGCATCAAGTTCGTGGACCAACTCGGCAATGCAAAAATATTACTGAATATTTTAAAATATTAAAAATGACTTTTCTAAATAGCTATGTCAATTACGCTAACAACATGTTTTAAAAAAGCCCAAAAAATTTTTTCTTTGCCGAAAGCTATTTACCTGATAGGCTTAAAATATCAACTTTAACTACGTCGGTGCAAAATAATATTAATAATTTAACGCCGACTGATGATGAGAATACTGAACAAATAAATCCTGAAAAAACAGAATAATTTGTACCATTTGTCCCTCTTCTAAACGGCGAATAAAAAAATCGTCCTTTTCAAAATGTAATTAAAGCTTGTGCGAGAAGTATAAAGTAGAGCTTTGTGCCTCCTACATATAATGAAACTTGATTCTCATGAAAACCCGTTCCTTTTTAGTTTAGTATATTACTTTTAAGATGCAAACACATTTGATGAATTATATGTGTTTTAAGTTACTTTTTTTTGTACTTTAATATACAGTGTTTTGTAAAATGAGCCTAATGAGTTAAAGCTGTGAAAATTTAACTTATAAATAAATATTATTAACAAAAATATCCGTTGTTGTTTTTCTATATGCTAAATTAACCAATTAATAGAAAACAATAAACTTTCAAAGTTGTTGATGTATTGGTCCTGTATATGTCCACTTTGAATAATGCCGTCGTCGTTCCAGGGTTAAGATGTCACTTGTCTCATAACTTGAGCTGTGTCTGACTATAAGGAATACTTGTACTAAATTTGGTCGAGATTGTTCAAATTTTTTTCGAGATGCCGCACACAAAGAAATAATCAACAAAGGACATTACTACTACTACTTACTGCGTGCGTTAGAAGTACCCTATACACATTGCCTTTAGGGATGAAGATTTCTAATCAAACTAATTTCACGAAACCGGATTTCCGTCTGTGTCTGGTCTAAGAGATGATGATACTGAATTTAGAGAACTCTCAGGGATACCAACTAGCGGGGAATCCCTGAAATTGTGAGAATTGGATTCACTTTTAACCAGATGTGGGGGATCGGCAAATAATTTACATAACTATAATTTTTCGTTAAGCATTTATTATAACATACAATACTTAAAAAATCAAACACTTTTAATATATTATATAATTCGCTGCACTTTCAGAATAATTTTCAAATACCGAAAAATCATTTCAATACAAAAATGAGGGACCACAAAAATTTAAGAATAATGTTATACTATTATAACTACATAAACGTTACCCCAATCGTCAAGCTCAAGGGAACATAGTGGAAGTGGCTAGAGATGGTGACGATAATTGGAGGACGTTGCAGTATTTTGCACGTGACATTAGGAAAAGTTTAAAAAACGCGCAAAGGGCAAGAGAAAACGAAGAACGTGAAACTCAACGAACGGCAACATATGCACCAAGATGAGACATATTTGCCACTTAATAGCAGCGCGGCTTCCATGCAGAGTCAAAAATCCGTGAATACCTTCTGATAGGACACAGGAGGATCCAAATAATAGCGAACTGATTAATCCAGTAATGTCAAGCGGTGCCATATGGCTCCTGAGCTGTTCCTGAGCCAGGTTCAAAAACAATTTTTTTCTTTAGTTACATTCTTTCAAAAACATTAGTTCCCGCTCGTCCTTAATGGGTTAATATACGGGTTTACCTTTGAATAGACTAAATAAATGGTTTTCCAGCCTAGACTAGCTGACGCCATCTAGACGAAATAGTTAACGGTAAACCTAGTTGAAGCACCTTCGGACATTGAAATAGTTTATGTTAAGTTTAAGTCCCACACTGACGGGATATAGGCTTTTGACGCTTCCTCCTCGCAAAAAAAAAAAGTCGAGCTCAATTTTCTATAGGTTAGCACAAAGAGATAAAATATCGAATATTTTATTTTATTCGTCTATACAAAAATATATTGTAGGGAGTCACGACTAAAATTGGGGAATTATTTTAACCAGTTTAAAGAATCTTTGAAAAAGAGTTGGCAAGCTATGCAATATGCAGCAGAACTTCGTAATTAATTTTATATTTTCCACTGACAATCTTATTTTAGTTTGAAAAATACATTTGTATATATGTTGTTTTGAACAAGGAAAGTGGTACCTTCCATAAAAACGAAGCACCTTAAACGATTTATCCAGCGAACTAAAGTAAAAAATGCAGTGAAATTTTGTGAGGAATTGCAAATTATGTTGTGATACAGAGAGGGCTGAGTTTTGCTTCTTCGCAATACCCCAACAAATTATGGTTTATTTCTACATCGTAGCGGTTGCTCAAATCACCCATCTCGCTCGCTGTCTGTTACCAATTAAAATTAATTGAAAATTTCTTACTTCATATTTATCCATAAAATATTATTCCAAATAATTCAGCGAGAACCAATTTTTCAAACATTTCATATAAGCAAATATATAAATTAAATGTCAAAAGTTGTGCATCTCTGTTTCTGATGTATTGCTGCGATTAAAAACAGGAATTACAAAAATTGCATGAATCGAAGAACAATAACTAATACTAGTCGGTTAGGCCCCAGTAGCTGGGACTATTTTTTTTTGTTCAAGAAATCTCTTTATGAAAAAACAAATATCAAAAGAGAACCAAACTACTCGTTGGTGTTTGTTTTGTTATTTGTGTATGCAGATAATTCGTTAGATAATTCTGAGAGATGCCGTTACTCATGTCTTCTCTCTCTCTCTCATTTGTTATTAATCCCGCTTAAGCAATGATTTTTACAACGATGAATGCAATGCTTTGTTCATTGAGTGAATTTTAAAGAACTTCCGACGCTAATATTTTGGAATTGGCTTAACCAATTTTAAATCTGATAATTTTTGACTAACCTACTCGTCAAGCTCTTTAAATCAATATATAATATGATAGTGTAACACTTCTGGATCTTCTGGAATAAAATTGTAGTTACACTAATAAATGTATAGATTACATTAAATATTCCTAAAGATCGAAATGTCTCCTGATTCTTAACTAATAGAAGTAATCAACACGAAATTTATGTGCAGCACCTCCCACATTATTTCTGATGCTTTAATACTCAGTTTTTCGTCATCACTTAAAAATACTTAGATAGTTGCATCCAAAACTAAAAAAAAAAATTAAATTCATAGCAGAATTTTTTAAAAAACAATATACAGTATAGGCTATCGGAATAAATGAGGTTTAATAACTTGTGACAACCAAGGCCTTATGACACATCTTGATGTAAAGTCGAAAAACATCGACATTTATACCCTTTTCTAAAATGTAAGTACCCATAAAAAAGTTAAGACTTTAAGTAGAAACATATTCAGAATTCAAAAATCCATATTTTCTATAAATTTTTTATATACATATGCTTCATATCTTTGTTATCCGGCTAACTTGTCAGTGGAAATGAGAATAAAAAAGTTCAGCAGGTAAGGTAATAGCATGACGTAAGTAAATCTGACAATTTTTATTTAATGATTTTTCCACTTGAAATTCATCAATTCGAGATGTAAAACTAGCTAAGATAAAAAGCAGTTAAGATATATTTTCTTCTTTTTTTTTGCAGTAAAAATCGGATAAGATTTAAATAACAACTACATATTTACATCATGCAAATTATTGAAAATTAGTGCCACATAATAAATTTGAGGTGAAAAGTTCATAGCTAAACAGAAAGAAAAAAAATTGACAACAGTCAATGAACTTCGTAGTGTCCGTTGCATTATAATAACAATAACAATAGCAATAGAGCTATAATAAGTATAGCTACAATTTACCCTGAAGGCTTAAGCTCAATATCGTTTTACGTTGTAACCGCAATTATCATCAACAAACCTAACAAGCAGCGCACGCAGCATCTTCGCAACTACCACCACCTTAACCACTGCTGGCTGCAGCAGCCGCAACGGCAACAGTGTCAGCCACAGTCACAGTAAGAGCAACAGCAACAGTAACACCAGCAATCCAAACAACTTCCATATTTATGAGCAACTGTAAAACGGCAACGAGAAAGTGAAACTTTTATTTACCTGTTCAACTTTAAAAAGCTGTACCAAAAACAAACAAAAAAAAAATTAATAAAAAAACCAAAATAAAATATTACAAGAAAAGAAATGAAAGATATAGTATACTATATACCGGCTGCATGCCTGCCTGCCCACAATGGTCATAAGAGCCTACATCTATACATATATACACATACAGTTATATTTATATGTGCATATTTAACTGTATATGTAACTGTATGAAATACATTATTCATTACTTTTGCTATCAAAAGTCACACATCGATCCAAAAACGGACATGACCAAGACTCCAATCCAAGCAACTTTAACTCTGACTCGCTCGAGCAGAAATCACTTTCTTCACTGGTTGCAGCCTTATAAATGTTGCTGCTGCTACTACTGTATATCGCTGTTTCTATTACTTGAAAATTTCATCTCATGATTTAGCATAAAAAAGAAAAAAAAAAAAGAAGAAAAAAATCAAAACAAAAAAAGAGACAAAGTGAAAAAAGTGCAGCATCATGTTAAAACTGGTCCAAAATGTAAATTTTCTTTTGCCCAAAAGATACAAAGAGCAGCCAAGTTGGCGCATTGTAAATGCACTATGCATGAATGTATGTCTATATACATATATTTAAAGGCGGGCAAATGGACAGACCGAATGGGCAGCAAGAAAAAGTGCATTATGTATGAAAATTTTATGTAGCAGACTAAAATTTATGTGCTGGTTTGTGTATACGAATATGAAGTGGAAACAAGTTCTACGAGGGAAAGTGTTTCTGTTGTTGTTTGTTGTTTTCTGAGGTTTTTCCATTTAAATTGCAATTTATAGCATATTTTCTTTTCTTTGTATTTCAAATTAAAATTTAAAAATTAAATCAAACATTCAGTGAAAAACATCATGAAATTAGTGAAAAATGTATTTCTTATAGTAAATATTATAAAAATCTAAAAATTCTTTCAATTTTTTCTTAACATTTTTTCCATTTAAATTTTAATCAATCGATTTTCAGCCTCCTTGTTAATCAGGGTTGCAGAGACTTTCACGCAAAAAAAGTAATTTCATAGAAGAAAATCATCATTCTGTTTTTGTAATCAGAAGACCAAAATACACCCGTTTTTTGAAAGAAAAAAATTTAAAGCACAATTTTTCCATAGGTAATAATTTGGCACTTTCATGTTTAAGATTTTTCAAAATAAGAATTTACAAGTAATAGGTTGGAATATACCCTGGGGGTCGTAAAAACTCCACCACTGCTGGCAAAACTGCTGCAATTTTTGTAAAATTCTCTAACTTAGCCCAAATTTCTCTTCCTTTGAAAAAGAGATTAATTTGTTTATATTTAAAGAACGTATTTAAGTGGAATGCACTATTTTTATTGCACTTTTTATGTTTTTGGTAGAAGAAAGCAACTGCAAAATATAAACAATTGTCGGGCCACCAAAAGGTCGAAATTTTTCTTCTTAGGGGTCAAGGGCTGTCATAAAGTCAAATACCTAAAAGAATCTAAAAAAGGCAATTTGACATCGCTTGGAAGAAGAAAAGGATCAAAAAGACTATGGAAGGCAAATACAAGAGCAAATAGAATCCAAAGGATAAGGTTAAAGGATCGGTTCAAAAGTACAGCCACAATAAGGACTGAGCTGAAAAACTTTTACAACGTGAATAAAAGTGTCGAATCCTTACACAGGACGCAACAAAAGTTCAGTCTGTATACGAACCGATCAGTCATAAATCTTTTACTGACAAATTGAGTGGAAATAAATTGCCTGGCATGGCATTAACACCACTACGATTGGACCCTGGAAGACAGAAGAAAATTTATATGATCAGACAAATCAAACTCAATTTGCTATGTGCAGATAATCATCGGTATATCCGACGCTCAGATGGGGAGCGATACAAGGTTAATAAAGAATAAGGAATAATTCAGACAAAATGACGCCAAAAAAAATTTTCAAAGTAATACTCAAAAACTCATGTACTACAACTAGATATTCCATTATTAAGAATTGCAACAAAAATAAGTAAGGTTAAAAATTTAATTATACTTAGTTCCATGAATCGAATAAATAAGATTCAGTTTGAGATCCAAGAAAATTTATGTGTAATTAATATTTTCCATTGCATCCTTCTTTAATTCTTTTATACCTAATGTTGCGTGTATGCAACATTCCCTTTTATGTGGCATACATAAGGTGCTTAACAAATTTTAATATTAATGCTATTTATATTCGGTTCTGTTGGGTATTTTTTACGTTTGCTGATAGCCGAATATTTGAAATTTCTTGCGTAAGTAATTTTTTTTTTAATGTTTTGTCTTTGAAGACCAGCGAAAAACCTAAGTGCAAAAATTTTTGTTAAAATCTTTTGCAATATTTTTTGAAAAATAATATTTAATTATTAATAAGCGAAAATTTTCTTCAACAAATCTGTTTATAAAAGAAAAGAGAATATGGAAACACAAAAAACTAGATGAATTGGATTATCCAGTGGTTGTCAACAACTCCATAGGTATTTTTCTTTCACCTTTAACCCTTTCCTTAGCGAGTTATAAAGAAGCTATAGCAAAAAGTTGGAATCGGGTTATTTTGAATAATGAGAGTACTCAAAGTGATAATACGTTAAACTGAAAGTGATTTCAATATTCTAGTGGGTGGTAGGTGGTGAAGTCACTTCCATGGACGTGGGGATGTTATGAAGCCAAACGGAGTCTTTATAACTTTTCGAATTCAGAATAACGTTCTTTAAACATTTCGGTAGACGAATACATTTTTTGTTTCGAAAAAATTTAGAAATTTTGAAAATACTTGTAAGTTCTTTTATTGAAAAAAATATCATGAAACACGAAAATGCAGAATAGGCGAAAGACGCTAAAGAAATGTGAAACATTTTCAGTGTTGCCAATAAGAAAACTTTAAGATTTGAATGGAAAAAAACTTTCGAGAAATATTGGCGTTTGAATTTAAAGGAAACTACTTTAACAAATACAAGTTTGAAAATTGAAATGTATGTGTGGTAGCAATATGGCTACCATGGTGAGGAAAGAGTTAACCATATGGCAGCATGAAATTTGGTGTCACAATTGTGGAAGACCTAAGCAGCCATAATTTCAAAACAAAAGGTTCTATTAAGCTCCTTAAAAATTCGGGCGTCAAAGGGCTAATACTTTTGTTATTTTTATAGATTATTTTTTGTTTGTAATCTGAACAATCAAGCTTCTTCTCTCTCAAGAGAGTTTCCCTAAATATCTATATTATGAAAGTGTTTTCTGTGCCCACAGTGTCCAATCAGTATACCAGCTAATATACGAGAACTTTTATTGTAGCTATATAGAAGCGTTCACTTATGCCTCAGTCCGGGAAGATTAGCAAAGAATTTTTTCTTCTTTCCCTCTCCTCCTACCTGAGTACTCCGCTAACTATGGTGTCTTCTTTTCCACAAATATTTTAAGGTCCCAAAAATGGCGCTGCTGCTCTCTTTTTAAGCAGCAAACTGTTCCTGGGATCCGATATAAGCCGACCATATTGCCCCTACTTTGTTGGTTCAGTTTACTCACCTTTTTAAAAATTTTATGCCCAAATATTTTTAAATTTGTTGGTTTGCACTATAAGTCGAATTAAAAAAAATCGCATTTCAACATTTTTTCCCCATGTATATGCGAAAAAGTATTAAATAATTAAGAAATTTTTATAATGACACAAGAAAAAACCTTTCCCTTTCATTCTCATAATTTCATAAAAAAATATACATTCATTCAACCAAACACTTGAACAACGACGAAAAATTCCCAAAAGGTATCAAGCTTTAAATTATACCCCAAAATAACATACAACGCTTTTCTGATACTGCGATTTACTTTCTTTCTTCTTTTATTTTTGTTTTTACGTGAATTACACAACAGCAACAGCAATCGATTGAAATCACTTGTGTCTATAAAAACACTTTGCAGTTGTTGCTGTAATCATGAAAAAAACAAAAAAAAAAACAAAAGGTAAGATCAACGAAAAAATCTTAATCACAACGAACTGTGTGCCGCCGTCTGCCACCTTTTGCTAACTACCGATCGTCATTTATAGAGGGCGTTGCTGCACTCATTATGCGCCAAAACTCGCGCGCTCTCAAACAAATTTCCATTTTAGTTGTTTTCTTCAGCAAAGCCAAGCAAGTTCAGCATGCATCATGGGAATAAAGTTATTAGGTATTTACATCTTTCTTTCCCCCTTTTTTTTAAGCTAAAATATCTCTATATCTAGGTCTATGAACGAGTATCTTTATATCTTTCTGTATGCGTGATTTTAAAAGTGAAAACTCTCACTTTTCAAGTTTTCTTCTTAAATTTTACTACTTTGAGTTTCATTTGATATTTTTTATTCATTTTTTGTTATCTTTTAGGTTCAGTGATTGTTGCCATTGTTGTTGTTATTGCTGTTGCTGCTTGCTTTTATATTGTTGTCTGCAGGCACAATTAAATATGAAATCACAAAATAAATTATAAGCATCTAGTTTTTTTTTCTATATATTTCTTTGTTGTTATTGTAATGCCCTCAGTCGCTCATGTTTCCCCCTAAATTGAAAGTGTTTTTTGGTATGTTTTTAATTTGCTGCAGGCTATACTTTTTTTTTCTTATACATACTTTATTATGTTCCACGAGTATTAAGTGGTTATTAATATACTTTAGAGAAAAATGTTAACAATAAAGACTCAGACATATCAGATTATTAGCAGACAACATTTTTGTTAACTACATTAAGGCATGAATGAATGCATTAATGAATTGTGGGAACTTTTATACTAAAAATATTTGGGTTAAGTTTGTATAAAAAGATAAGTTAATAAAAAATTAACAATTGAGACAGATTAATGTCTTCATGTACATACTTACTGTATGTATAGGTTTGTAATTGAAGAGGTTTTTGAGAGTAAAAGTGTGAGCATGGTAATGTTCATTTGCATTTCTGGATACCCTTAATAAAATTGTAATTAATTTTCAGAGGAAAAAAAAAATAAAATAGATTTGTTAATCCGACTAGTTTCGGTTCCGCCTATACGATTTAGATGAAATTTCGTATGCGAGGTAGGATTGGCTCAAAACACATCTCAGATATTCATTGGGTATTGGCAACTACTTTCCCGATTTACTATTTTTTTAACATACTAGCACTTTGCCGCTTGGCAACCTCATTGTATTATTATTTTTTTTTTTTAAAGGATGTTGCGGTAGCGCACTACCCAACAAGTGGCCCTTCTGAAATTCAGCTACAGATTATAAATCATCAGCTGATAACGACATCTATATATTTAAAAAAGTTATAACATTTTGTTTTATGGAATATACCGAATCAGAAACATCGACAACATTATAGAGGTTGTTAAAATCGCGGCAGGCACGGCGGAACGGCTCATTGTCTGAATAATTGGTCTTACAAATAGATAACTTGATAGGAATATAGAATCGAGTAATACGAGTCGGAACGTTCAAGTTAATGTTCCTCAGCAAAGATGGAGAATTAACAGTGCCAGATAACAATTTTGCAATAAAACACACGTTACTCATAATTCTTCGGCTGTCAAGATAGGTAAATTCAAAAGTTTTAATCTGTGCTCGTAAGGTGGAAGATTAAACGGTAAATCCCACGGCAAGGATTTCAAAGCAAAAAGCAAGAACTCTTTGTGAACTGATTCCAATTTGTCTATATAAATCTTATATTGAGGACACCAGATAGTTGATGCGTATTCCAAAATAGGTCTAACCAATGATGTATAAAGCGACTTTGTGATATATGGGTCGTTGAATTCCTTAGACCAGCGCTTAACAAAACCAAGCATTGCTTTGTTGGGAAATGTATTTCAACTTATAAGATCTTTTCTTCCTCTGCATGGACCCGCAGTACTTTCATAAGTCCAACCTCCAATAGAAATTTCAATACTAAAGCGCGGTTCACGCCAAATTGGCACGCTTTGTTGTGGTCACCACGTCGCCCCTAGTCATAAGAACAACATAAGTTGATAAATTTTTCATATTAATTGATCGCAAGTTGGTGATTGTGTGCACAATGGAAGCTGCAAATAGAAAATTGATTGTAAACAAATTTATTGAAAATCCGTCCGATCTTGAGGTCCATCAAAAGCAATCCCGGACTATCGGATAGCGATCGTGCCAAAAAATTCAATACCAGCAAAAGTACTGCTAGACGAATACACATAAAAGCTGGGCTAAAGTGCTATCGTGCTATAAAATATCCAAATAGAACAGACAAACAGAATTTGCTGGCCAAAAAACGTGCTCGTCTTCTTTATAATAACGTTTTGACCAAATTCAATGGATGCATTATTGTGGATGACGAATTACACGTAGTATTTGATCTTAAACAGCTTTCAGGTCAAAAATTTTATATGGCAACAAATCGTGGTAATGTACCTCAAAATTCAAATACATAAAAATGGATAAATTTGCAAAGAAAGCAATGGTGTGGCAGGCTATTTGCAGCTGTGGTCTCAAATCCAGGGCATTTGTGACATCCTCTTCTATGACGTCTGATATTTACATTAAAGAGTGCCTTTCGAAACGACTATTGCCATTTGTTCATTACCACCATTCGCCAGTGAAGTTTTGGCCTGATGTAGTCAGTCGCCACTACTCTAAGAAAACCATGGATTGGTATCAGACAAATAAAGTAGATGTAGTGCCTAAATATATGAATCCACCCAATTGCCCCCAGCTTCGACCGATCGAAAAATACTGGGCTATTACAAAATATACGTTGAAGAAAAATGCAGGTATTGTCAAAAATGTGAATTCAATGTTACTAAAATGGAACCAAATAGCCGCAAAAGTATCCAGAGCGGATGTTCAAAGGTTGATGGGGTCCATTAAAAGGAATACCCGGAACTTTTTGCACAACAAAGAAAGTTAAATCTTTTAATATTATAGTATTAAAACACAATATTAAACTTATTATTTAATGCATTATTTGTTATTCTGAGAGTTCTGGTTAAAAAGATACAGCAACTTTCCTGCGTGCCAATTTTGCGTGAACCGCGCTTTAATCCCTCCTCTATGAAGTATAGATATTCCCTTCGATTATAATTTGAAAGAGCTAAAAACCTCGGAATAGTATTCAACAGGTCACTAACATGGAACAACCATATTATAACTACTGTTGGTAGAGTGTACGGCATGCTACGTGCCTTATGGGCTACGCTATGGATGTGCACTTCAGTTGCCCTCTGCCGACGTCGTGTGTAAGAAAGTTCTAGAAGCGGGGTGTAAATTTAAAGACGAGCGGCGGTGGTTTTATTGTGTGTACACATACACATTATTGTTGTTGTTTTGCCAAAAGCACACATAAATGTTCAAAAAACTAACATAAGGAAGAGAGTACACCAGTGGCGGATACAAAAAAAATTTTCTGGGGGGATCATAAATATTAAAAATTTCCATATATTTAGAATTTCAGATATTACTATTTTATGTATTTGGAAATTTTACGGGGGGGGGGGGCGGCGGGAGGGGGGCGGGGGTGCGGGGGGAATGGGAAATAGCCCCTTGCAACTGCCACTGGCCTAACCAATTGTGAAGCAGAGTGACCAGGTTATATTAAAATAACCCGCATTCTGCTTTTAATTAATAATTTAGCGACCAAAATATGTCCGATTTACACATTTATATTACCATTACCAAAAGTAAATGAGCTTTCAATTTATAAAACATATCTTGTGAGATAGAAAAGAACAATTAAAAAAACAAAAATAGCTCGAATAACCATAAATTGTTAACTTGGCCACACTAATGTGGAGAGTGAGTGAATATAACTGAGAGCGCCCTGGCTACTGCCAGAACGCCGAAGAAATGTGAGCATTGGCAGTAGGAATTCCAACTTATAAGGAATTCCTCGAATTGTTGGGAATCGACTTAAATTTTAGTTAGTTGTAGGGAATTGGGGAGTGAGATCGTTTTAGTGGGCGATTGAAAATTTAAATTTTTTGTCAATTTGTAGATATGAAAAGTATAAATTTTTTGTGTAAAACCTTTTATTAATTTTTTATTTTTATTATTCTTTAATTTTTGTTAAAATTATTTACATACATTACATACATGCATAAAAGTTGTAATCGTAAACAAAAATATTCTTTACTTTTTGTGTTAATTATTAATTTGATCTAAAATATAGAGTTGACATCCCTGATCAGCACGCAGCAGTGCGTTTGCTGCTTCTCTTTTTTCGATCTCTCAAAGTAACAACCAAGCAGGAAAATTACATATGCATTCAATAATATAATTAAAAAGTTCCTCAATACAAAGGTAGTTGAAAAATTCTTCCTTTTCCTGGTAACGCAATTACTAGGTTTATGAAATCAATCCAAAAAGCATGAGTAAAGTATGGCTAAGTACGAAGTTTTCTTATGCATTCCCGTTCATACTCTCTACAGGGACGAAATCAATAAATTCATATACTTATACATACACAAAAGAAATCACATTTGTTCTCTCATACTAGTTTCTCTTCCCCTTAGCACAGCGTTACCCCTCGTCTAGCCCTTATGAGTATAGTATCAGCTCATATGTGTTTATTGCCCATATGTGTCGAAGTGCACATCGCTAGGCTACGCAATTATTCATCCCTCCCCGAGTCACACAGCTAATTGCCAAAGCCTACCTCTTCCCAACACTTCGCTACGGATGTGAAATATAAGCGAATTGTGATTCTGCCTGCAAGTTAAATCTTTGAGTCCTGTTTAACAATATTGCCAGGTATGTCTATGGTCTTAAACGATTTGACCATGTCTCACATTTTGCCGTTAATATTTTTAGTCTCAAGTTCGAGAATTTATTAAACTTTCGTACATTCTTCCTACATAAAATCATTACCACTCGAGAGCCGTCATACCTATTCAATCGACTAATATTTCCGCATTCTAATCGGACCCATCAGTTAACCCCCTTAAGACATGTGACGTTAACTGCTGAACGCCAATTCTTTAAACATTCGATTCGTGTTTGGAACTCTGTCCCCATCACTCTTAGACTGATAACTAATGCAGCACATTTCAGAAAGGAGTTGTTATTGTAATTTGATACCTACAATAACACTTCATATATTATTTTGTTATGTTCTTTTTGTTTTCTTTTTGTTTATTCTCTCTTTTTAATGTTAACCAAACTATATTCTGTTTGTTCATTTAGGTTTAGTTTAGTTTAATTTAATTGTACAATGATATTGTGAAAATTCAACATAAGTATGACTAGTGCTATCTAATAAGACAAGATCTTAATGTACTAGGTTTAATAATACTAATAATAATAATAAGAAATTTGTCAATTGTTTTACAAGCTAAAAGTTAAGTTGTCGAATTGCCCCACGATGATTTTAAACTATCTCTCTCATGAGCCTTTAGCCAGGACCAAGCGAATAGGCCATGGACAGAAGAAATATGTCTAGTAGCGGCAGTCATACATAATCCACAAAACAGAATTAGCTGTAAGAATGAACCGCATTGGCAATTTTGTTATGAAGTTAGACAAACGCTCTCGACATGTTTAATGTGACATTAAAACGGCGGCATACAAAGTGCTTTTTGGGGAATGACAGCAGCATGGAACACAAGCTTGTCAAAATTTCTCAGGCTAAGTAATTTGCTTTCCTTGCTATCCTTATGCAATTTGAATAAAACAAATATGTTTTAGGTTTTTGACATTTTCATTCAATAATTTTCTTATTTTTGTTATTCCTGTTATAAATAGTTTATTTAACATTTTTTTCTGAAACAAAATAACGACGAGAAATGTTTTTGTTTTCCTTTTTTTTTTTTTTTCATTTGAATGACAATTTCCAAGCAATTTCATCTGGCAACACTGCACTAGACAACCAAAAATTAGACTTCATCTAATTTCTTCTCTTCAAAATGAATGCGGTGATTGATTAATTGTTTGCTCGTAACGGAACGGAGGTCATCTACAATATTAGAAACACATAAAAGCCTAAATTAAGGCACGCCCCACTAAACATTTTAAGAGGCTTCCGAAATAAGACAAGTATAGAAGTTCTAAAAACTGTATTAAAGAAAATTATCGGAACACGTTGATTTAAGCAGCTAACAAGTTTTTAAGCAGCTTTAAGTGCCAAAATAAAAATCGATGAAATCTCACTCAAAGTACTCTAAAAAAGCTTATGTTTGGTATAATTTTTTTAATTTTCCATCCACCATGATTTTTCTCTCGTGAAGCATATGATGAATGACCCTCGACGCAACTGGGTATTTATTAAAATACACATAAATATTAAATAAAAATGGAAAAGTTTATGTTTGTATGTGTTAATATCAATAAAAAATTTCCACAAGTTTATATTCAGCTTTCCCAATATCAAATCAACAACAACGACAACAACCAGTAATTTATGGCCAATCAATCGAACTTCATTTTCACTTTAACAATTAAAAGTCGTTAATCAATGCTATCACTAAAACCAACAGCAACACAAACCTCAACATTGACAACACAATTGCAATTCACACACACAGCACATGTATAATATATGTTAAGTGTCAATAATAAAAAGTTTCAAATAACAATTATCAAAATGAAAGAAGTGAAAAAAAACTTAACATTGCACTCTTTGAACATTAAAGTGTTTGGCACGCGCACCTAACACCAAACTAAATCAACATCACAAAGAGAGAAAGAGAGAGAGAGAGAGGGAGATAGAAGGAGATGTGACACCCAAACTGCCTGTTGCTGCCCATCAGTAGCAATCACTACAAAAACTAGCAACACTCAGCTAACTTCATATCAGATGCTTGTATTTACGAAAGTATTTAACAATCAAATATGAAAAAACAAAAAATCACATGCCAGTGAAATTGCATCATATCTGTTGCTATTTGTTGTTCATTTTATATTGACTGTTCATGTGTGCGACAACATCAAAGCAATTTCTTTTATGTAGCTACAAGATATGTGTATAAACACCCACTGTCATGTACTTGCAAATGTGTTGATGGGTGCATACACAAATACATGTATACTAATTTACTTTGTTATTTTAATTTTTTGTTTTTTTTTTTTTGTTTTGTTGTTCCGATACTCTTTAGATATCTTAATTAAGTACATGTTTTTTCGGTCAAATTGATTTGACTTTACACTTTGCTACGCAATTAATGCATGAAATTCACTAACCCGCGCTCAACGTGCTCTGACGCTTTGAGTGGTGAAATTTAGCTTATGAAATGTTTCATATACATTTACCAGTGGCAGACACGATATTTAAATATGGCGAGGGAGTAAATAACAAAACTGTAAAACTGTGACGTTAGGGTGTATCTCAAGTGATGAGTAAAATTAATAATACAAGTATATATTCCTACATACAATACTTGGCTGTTTAGCTTTTCACTTTTTTTTATTTAATAATAAGACCTCGCAAATGTTGCTTAACCACACCAGCTTTCCATTTGCAATGGAAAAATATTCATTCCTTTGATGTCGTAATGCAAATCATCTTTGAGAGCCGTAAATTTCGATATAACAATGGGAAGGAGTCTCCATATGTTTTTGGGTAGTGGATCCAAAAGCGGTCACCCGAGCCCGAGCCCGAGCACAGTTGATTTTTTTTTTTGGGGCTCCAACGCCGAAATAAAAAAATGTTTTGATTATAAAAACATTTTTTTTTTGCAAAACCTTTATTAAATTGAAATTTTTTTCATAAAACCCTAACAACATTTTTTCCTGCAAGGGCAGTTGCTAGTCACAAAAATCTTCAGCCCAGTTTGCGATATAAATGGAGTTCAAAAATGGCAAAATACGATTCGAGTTTAGACTCACAGATGTCTTCAATATCACTTGAAATCATAGCCTTTGAATCTAGATATCAATAGAAAAAGTGCCACAATTAAACTTAAAATACTTTTTAAAGTTCAATTCCGCTGGTAGTTGCAACTTGAAAGTCGTGCTACATGCAATTTTACATTTTTAAATATAATGTCATTCACAAAGCACCGTACTCGCTTGTTATGAGCCCGTGTGATTAATTCCTGTTCCCAAAACTTAAATTACGATTTCAGGGAAGTTTTGATACAAATGAGGACATTAAAAAGAAATCGCAGAATGAATTCAAGGCGATCGCTTTATCAGTCTATAAAAAGTATGTGAACTAAGATAAAGAGACAAAAATGAAAGTGAATGGCGCCTGATTTAAATCCACAAAGAAACAGGAGTCGCGGGACACCAAAGAATACGTGGAGGCATTCCATTCATCAAGACTTATTTGCTCAAAATACAACATTGCCAAATATAAAGACAAATGCATTAAACTAATGCTTTGAAAAAGTTCAAAGCTTGCAAGAGGAGTGGAAGAAGAACAACAAAATTTGAGGAATCAAATTCTGAGATCGGAAGATGGCAAAACTTAACATAAATCATATCTAAACCTTAATATCGTTCATTTATTTTTATATGTGAGAAGTTTTTATTTATTAGAGAAGATAATCTAAATTATGGCAATAATTCATTTCTACATTATTAATCAAATCGCTGTGCTACAACCGGCATATCAAACATGTGCTAGCGATAAAAAAGTAACAGAAACAAACTGTGGTATGGCATTAAATTTATTTTAAAGTGGACTCATTCTTGTTTAATAACCGTCAAAAATATTAACCAGTAAATATTAAAAGTACAAAACTAAAATTAATATCGTCAACAATGTAGACAATACTAAAAAACTAAAAACTAAGTATTTATGATACACTTTCACACGTCCTCCACAGTGACGACAGTGATTATGATGATGATGAAGTTGATGATAATTTATGGCATGCCACCATTGTTGCTTTTACTTTGTCACTTTTATTCGTCGTGCAATTGTTATGAAAAAGAAAAACCAAATACAAAAGCAACGATATTAAAAGCTAAAATAATTAAAATAGTTGAGAATCAGCTTTGGTTGGCTATGTTTGCTTGATTGCAATAATCATGCGACAGCAAAACCAACAACGATTAATTTACTAGATTGTTGCTGTGACAAAGTGAATGAATGAACAAATGTGTGTGCGTGCTTTTCGCTATTTATGACATTTTAAAAGTTGGTAAATGTAAATTTCCGTTTGACATTTGACATGCTTTGAAAAAAATTTTATTTTTATGAATAAGTTTTTATTTATATTAGTACGAGTATGTACATTAAGGTGGTTTTTATTGTATGAACTTCCGAGCATGGTCTGAAATTATTTCCTAGAATTCGGCCGTCAGAAGTGCTCCGGAAAATCCGAAGAGTCAAAACCTACTGTTTTTGGGATGCACAAGATGTAAAGAGGAATTTTTTTTTAGAGGAATAGATTTTTTTATTTATAAAATACATAAAAATTTATCAAATGACCATAAAAATGATTTTATTAGCTTAAAAATTTTATGTGTGTAATTTTTAAAAAATTATTTCTGGCATATGGGTACCGCGGCTTGGGTTTCAGGAAGGCAGGCAGATCAGTCCAGTTTTTCACTACCCGCTCAAAAACTTGGGCTGCATTTCGTCAATAACGCGTACAATGTTGTACTCTCGGTGCTTAATTAATGCTGTTTTATCATCAGCATAGACAAGAGCACTTAGGTGGCCTAAAGAAAGTAGCTGAACGGTGTTACATAACATGAGCACGGTGGCCATTTTTCGACAAAATGCGACCACCGAATATGTCGATTGTTTGAAATATTGCGTCCTGTTGAAACAAATGGTTTTCCGGATCATGGGCAGCGACAATAAGCAGAAATCAAAATTCCTACATTTAACAATAGCCCGCCCTAATGATCGTAACGTTGGCGCTGTCCTCATTTTTGAAGAAGTACGACTCGATGATCTATTCGGCGTGTAAACTGCAACAAACCGTCACTCTTTGCGCATGCAATATATGAAGGAAGGACGACTCGAAAGTCAAGCACTGTGACCCATAAGATCTATTGTACCAAAGCCCCAAGAAAGAAAGAAAGGAAAGTAAGAGAGAAAGAAAGAAAGATAAGAAACATACCCAAACCTAGAATTTAAGTCAGGTTTCCAGAGACAAGAGTCTGGCACTCTGCCACTAGACCTAGACGAGTAGGACCTACAGTTTAACGCCGATTCCGAACGGCTGTGTGGCAATTTTTTATCAGCTCGGTGGTTTTGCCATTATTAACCAAGGTGTGTACTTGTACACATTCTTTTAATTCTCATCCACTTCATATTGATAGTGAATATAAGAAGTTTATGAGGATTAACCACCAGACCAAGGTGAGAATCGAACCCGCAACCTTCTGGATGAAAGTCTAGTGCACTATCCACTAGACTATCGAGGTCGTCATGGGGTCTATAAGATCTAATGTGAATTTTCATTACTCCGAACGTCAACTTTGTTTATTTACGTAACCGTTCAGTCAAAATTGTGCCTCATCGCTGAAGATGATTTCACGAAAAAAGATGGGATCGGCTTCAAGGTGATTTAGAGCCCAATGGAATCTTTTAGAGTCATAGACTAAGGCCTTTTCGCAAAATTTTCCAAGTAGTGGACAGGCAAAGATTCATTTCTTGAAAGCGAATCAACAGATTAAGATCTTTGGTCTCATTGACGTTCATTGCAGCCGCAGTTTTGGGTAAACGCACAGTACGAGCTTATTCTGGAGGAATATTATTCAAAAGAGTACACGAGGACATAAATCGATCTATAGTTCTGAGCACAAGCTGCTCCGATGGGCGATAATGCGCACCGTAAATTGAGCTAAGTGCTCTGTGAGTTTCGCGATTGCCAATTTTCCACGATTTTTAAACGTTCGACTGTAAGTCTATGCATAGTATGTAATTTACCAAAGCGTACTGAACAAAAAATTCAAAGTAAGATGCCCAGTTTGACAACTGTTTTTACAGTTATCCCTATCGGAAGTTCTATAACTCTAAAGAAAACACAAGTTGATATTCATCGACTACCAGCAAACGGGAATAAATTGTTCATGCTGAACACGAATCTGGGGTCAAAAACTTTCCTTCATGTTTCGTTTTCCAAAAAAGTGGTTAAAAATCCTAAGAATAGTGATTTTGGACATTTTTTAAAAATTGTAAAACTAGGTTCAGCTATACAATTTTTTTAAAAATGACGTATGACGTGCTACAAACTCGCTTATGTTAGAAACTAAAGGTTGAATCCTTGGCCCTAAACCAAATTGTTCGCATGTGCCCTTAAAGCAGAGGGTGTGTTTATGTCTAGAGGAGCAGGAAAAAAATGTTCACAGAACAGATTTTGTTTTAATTACACTCACGGCCAGATATAATGAAAATAGCAGTGGTCCGAATTATCAGCAGTGGTTACAAATCTGCAGTCAGATTTGAAAAGTTCAAAATGCCGGACGAACTTAGGGTGTAAAATAAGAGTTCAGTATAGTTCGACTTGCTCTATTCGGAAAATTCATTCGGAAATTGATTGGAGTTCATTATTGAGTGGTACCAAAGTTCAACTGAACACAATTTTATCTAAGTAAACAGTCCAAAAGTATTTTTGGAACGTTGTCTTATACTCAGAAAGGATATTGTATGGATCATTTTTTCTGAACAATTTGATCCGTATAATCAGTCCAACATGTTATAGATTTTTTCTACTTTCTTCAGCAAAAATGTTCAGCATAATACCTTCTTTCAGTATTCATTTTCTTTCATTTATTCTATTGCAGGAAAAAAACTTTAATTTGTTGGACTGTGGTAATTCTTCAATAAGGAAACGCTTTTTGATTTCCGGTCTATTAGATTGGACTTCCTGACAAACCGCTGCTCAGAAACTCATTATAATCGGTGATAAACCAACGCTCTTCAACACAAGAAGAATTGCATTCATTTCTAGAAGTCACAGCATGTATGGCAACACACCCCTCAGGGTTGTTCCTCACCGCACTTACTTAATTTTTTTTTCTTCTCTCAAGTATGCCCTAGTCTTCCATCAGCATCAATGAAATCCACTGACAAACAAAAAAATCAAAACACATACATAAAAATCATCCTAAAAAATGTATGTATATGCGAAAGTATGGAGAATAAACTTAAACTGTGATACAGAACAATCTTGTAAATATAACCCCAAAACTCAGACGCAAAATTTGAAAGGTTACTATCACTGTTCCGGTAGTATTAGTGACTAAAAAAAAAATTTAAAAAAAATGTTGTAAAATATTATTTTTCTTGTTTGTTGTAAACAATTAAACTTTTACATAGCTTTTCAAATTGACATTTTTATTGAATGGCTTAGTAAAAATTAACCATTCTTAGCTCAAATTAATTATAAAAGATGACTTTACAAAATATTAAAAGTTATTAACATAAAACTTTTTATTTTTTTGTCTGCACATGGAAGCCTAAGGTAATTGCAATAACAAACGATTTCATTATTTACTTACGTAGTGTTAGTGGCTTGATTCTAATGCAAAAAGTTCAGTTTATTCTAATGTTCTATGACCCCTCATTATTTTTAACAAGAAACAATTTTTGCAATGACAGCATAACAGTTTTTTCAACGGTTTTTGTTTTATCGGCTATTTACCGAAAAAGGTTGTTTGAACCCCCATTCACAAAAGGAAGTGTTGGACAGACGGAAAAAAGTAAATACACAAAAATTGTTTATCTTTATCTTATCGTGCTTAATAATTTTCTTTCAGACATCAAATTCGTGTTTGTTAAAATATAGAGATTTCTTAATAGCCCCTGAAGACCCCATTTTTCCGACTTCTGGTCCATATTGTGGAAGAACTAAGTTCGACCCTAAATTATTATAAAACCGTTAGAAAATCTCGCGCATAAGGCAGAAGTTGAAATTTCGTTGCACTGTGTTATTAGTATAGAATGCTGTGCTTGGCGCGATTGTACCCACAAAACACAAGAAAAACATTCATAACTTTTGACACTAATACAGTGCCATGAGATTTTTTACACCAAAATTTTTGTCGATAAGTAGCGGTTATAATGATTTTAAAATAATTTTTTTGCGGGGCGCAGAACATTGTTATAAATTCATTTGTTTATAAAAATCTGATTTTTTTTACTAATATTTAAAAAGTTTTATGTTAACAACTTTTAATATTTTTAAAGCCATCTTTTATAATTAATTTGAGCTAAGAATGGTTAATTTTTACTAAGCCATTCAATAAAAATGTCAATTTGAAAAAAACAGCTATGTAAAATTTTAATTGTTTATAACAAACAAGAAAAATAATGGGGCCCGTTCAGAAAAAATGAAACCTAGAATCATTTTCTCCCAAACACACACATTCTCTCATTTACTAGACTTTCAAATAATGAACTGCTATGCAGACTAGCTACAATGGGGAAAAAACAACAACATAAGTGTATAGAACGGTAGTGGTAGTTTCTTTCAATTTCTCTATTCAGTGAAGATATTCGGAATCAAATCCGTAATTCTGGGCTATGATTTCAAATATTAGTAGCTTATATAGGATATTGAAAGATTACGAACTATCACTAAGATCACTGATGAGGAATTGTGGCGGATTCCAAAACGGCCGTCTGATTTGCCCGTCGCTCTGCAAAGACGAAGACTGAAATCTGGTGGGAACACTTCTCGCAGCTGCTCAATGGTGATGACGGCAACAATCCCACCATTCGGGAAGCTGTTCCGGAAACTCCAATCACTAACGGCGTTGAAGTATCGTCGCCCGACTATGACGTGGTCTCAACAGACATCGCTCGGCTGAAAAACAACAAGGCTGCGAGTGCAGATGGCCTGCCTGCTGAGTTGTTTAAGACTGCAGGCGAAGTGCTCACAAAACGCATGCACGAGCTTTTATACAGAATATGGTCGGATGAAAGCATGAAAAGTGATTGGAACCTCAGCGTACTCTGCCCAATCCACAAGAAAGGTGATTCCACGATCCGCGCCGACAATCCTTCTTAATAATGGGGTAATCCTTCTTAACATCGCATATAAGGTTCTATCGAGCGTACTATGTGAAAGACTGAAGCCCATCGTCAACAAACTGATTGGACCTTATCAGTGTGGCTTCAGGCCTGGTAAATCCCCAATCGACCAGATATTCACACTACGCCAAATCCTGGGGCGTAGCAGTGGTGAACGAGGACAAAACGAAATACCTTGTGTCAACAAACAAAGAGTCACGGCGTCTTGGACAAAATGTCACTGTTGACAATTACAAATTCGAAGTCGTCAAGGATTTCGTTTATCTTGGATCCAGCATCAACACCAACAATAATGTCAGCCTTGAGATCAAGCGAAGAATAACTCTTGCCAACAGGTACTACTACGGGCTCAGTAGGCAATTGAGAAGTAGGGCCGACTCTCGACGTACGAAAATAACGCTCTTTAAGTCACTCATCCTTCCCGTCCTAATGTATGGCGCTGAGACGTGGACATTAACCACCAACGATGAGAGGCTGTTGGGAGCGTTCGAGAGAAAGATACTTCGCAAGATCTATGGTCCTGTGTGCGTGGACGACGTGTATCGTATAAGATGGAACCATGAGCTGTATGAGCTGTACGCCGACATAAAACTCCAGCGGCTTCGCTGGCTGGGTCATGTTGAGCGAACGGATGAAAGTGCTCCGGCTAGAAGTGTATTTTATTCGAGCCACGGAGGTGGAACACGTAGAAGAGGAAGACCGTTGGAAAGACCAGGTACAGGGGGACCTGTCTGCACTTGGCCTTACTAACTGGCGCCGGCACGCGCATTGCAGAAGCGACTGGCGAGGCTTTATAGAGGCGGCCAAGACCGATCATCAGTTGTAGAGCCAACTAAGTAAGTAAGTATATACATTGTTGTTGTGATGACTACATTTGTTCATTAACCTGTTAATATATAACTTCAAATAACTAAATTGACATGAACTTAAGTCATGACTTTGAAAATTATCATATAGATTTAATTTTCATAGTCTCCTAAAAACGATCATGAAGAAAAGTAATATTTTACAAAATTTTTGTTTGTAATAACATTTCAAATTTTGCGTTTGAGTTTTGGGGTTACATTTCAGAAATTTCTACCTATATGTATGTGCTTATATATATTATATAAGTAAAAATATATTTGCAAAAAATTTTGCAATATTAATTTAAAAAAAAAAACACATTTTCTATTAAGGTGCTGTGAAAATTAATTTTCACTACTGAGTTTTTTATTTTTTTTTTTTGTTTACTGAGTTTTTTTCTTTTACTTCTATTAATATGCAACACTTTCACACATTTTTCCACAAATCAAGTTTCAAAGTAAATATTTGCCAAACATGGCAAAAGTCAACAACAACTAACGAAAAACAATCAACGACAATAACAAAATCCAAAACAAAAAGTATTACTAGTCGAGTTAATAAAATCTATTGCAAATATGTACATTTTAACCAAATCCGTAAAGTTACAACAACCTCCAGCACGATGTGCAAAATATAGTAATAAAAAGAAAACACCAACAACAGCAGCAGCAGCAGCAAAACAATCAGCAACTAACAACTCACAATACATAAAACGAAGGAAAGTCTTAAAAGAAAAAACTAACTAAGACTGAAGCTGTGACAGACTTGTATCTTATGCATGATTAAAGTTGGAAACTTAAAGTTTGCTAAGTACCTAATAGTAATGCTCATTCGTACTCGTAGCTATTGTTGTCGTTTTTGTTTTGTTTTTGTGTGGTGCGGTGTTCGGAGTTAATAGTTTGAGTTTGAAGGTGTGGCGCTTTGCTTGTACAATGTACAATGCATGAATGAAAACTAAAATTATAGAGCCAGCATATTCAACTCAGCTGACATTGTCTTGTCGTGCTGTCTGCCAAGCCCATATTTAAGACCATGAACTTCAGTTTTACAAGTACATATCTAATTTTTCTAAATTGTGCGGCACAATTGCAATTAAATATTATTTTTTCTGTATTTTTCTCTTTCCATTTCTCGCTTGCAGAGGTAAACATTTTGTAATCAATTGAAAGAAAAAGTAAGTCATAAAACTAATTACATACATACAAAGATATGTATGCATGCATATACTTAGTACCCCAGAAAATAATATTAGGACTCTAATAAGACTTTAGGACGTTCATAAGACTTTCTTATGAACATCAGCAATTGTTCAAATTTAAGTCCAATATCGGAAGGTTTTATTATTATTATTTGAAAGAGGACGACTCGAAAGTCAGGCACTGCGACCTATAAGATCTATGGTACCAAAGCCCCAAGAAAGAAAGAAAGGCAGAAAGAAGAAAGATAGATAAGAAACATACCCAAGCGGAGAATCAAACTCAGGTCTCCAGAGATAAGAGTCTGGCACTCTGCCACTAGACCACAGTGGCGATGGTACGACCTACAGTTAAACGCCGATTCCGAACGGCTGTGTGGCAAGGGTATTATTTCGAGTGTGTTTTTTTTGGGTAACCTCCTATAATGCTCCTACTTTGAAGAACTTTGTTTTCTTAACAAATTTTTTTAAATGTATTTCTCCAAATAAAACTTAAAACAATAATAATGATAACAGAACACAATATCTCATCTCAAAACTATCGCAACAAAAGCTTTTTATAGAATTTTAAAAAATGAGATAAGTATACTCCCAATTCGACTCCTAAAAGAGCCTGTCAGACCTTTTGAATCAGAGAGCTCCGATAAAAAAATGTAAGGGCATTTTAAAATTTCTGTATTTCTCTTATTTAGGAACGCTTTTTGGGACTTACACACAAATACATACGTATAGTTACTTAGGTATGAAATTTAATTAATGTAAAAATAGGTACTTAATTCGGTTTTTGCAAGGTAAACTTTGAGCGCTAAAAATAAGGATTACAGATTTATAAAAAAAAAATGTTTTAATACAAAATTAAAGCATATTTCTTCCTCTTTTAAAGTTGCTAACTACCGAAAATAACAAAACATAACTTTTTTTTAATAGTTACTTAGGTAACATCACTTCGAAAAAAATGGATTGCATATAATTCGGATCGAAAAATTAAGTGTGCATGTAATTCGGATTGATGATGTATGTAATTGGGATCAGCAAAATTTATAGCAAATTATCTTTAATTTGAGGTTTATTTAGATGCAAAAGATAAATTTGGTGTTTAAGGAAAATATACATAAAAAAAAATTTATGTATGTATGCGTAAATACATACACACCCATACATAAAAATTGTTGTCCAAATCTATGTATTTTCCTCATGTAATCATATACCGTTTGTCCGATCTTAGTGAAATTTGGTCTAGAGATGCATTTGTAAATATGTCAAGTTGTGGACTATAACATTCGACCGTATCTCTGAAGTGGGCGTGGCATTTTTGCGAAACTCCAATATCTCCGAATATCATATCGAGCTAAATTAACAAAATTTGATATGGAGACTTACTTGTTCCACACCGAACTAATTCTCAATTATGGGCCTACTCATGGGCGTATCAAAATCAGGAGAAGAGGCTGTGGCTGGACGATAGATGCGAATATATTAAAACCAAAATTATGGTACTGTGCAATCTTACGTAGGAGCAATAGCGGATCCAACGGGCATAGAAAAGGGAAAGGATTTGGCGTTAAATACCCCTGACCTCCCTCCCAACTTCCCCCTAACCTCCCCCAACTCCACCCTAACCACCCCCTCCCAACGCCGCCCCCAACGCCTCCCCTTCCTTACTGATAAGAATTTCATATATTTGATCATTGGGCAATGAACAAATATTAACCCCCTTAAGGTAGATCTCTGGATCCGCTAGTCGGTGGCCACGCCCGTGTGCTGATGAATAATGAAATATATAAAAGCATTTCTTCGAATCATTCTAAGAAATTTCTAAATTAAAATTTATAAGTATATTGACATAGTCAAAAAATAGAATGTAGTTTGGAATAAAAAAAATACTAATCATTTAACACAAACTAATTTTTAAAAATATATTTCATATTGAATTTAACTAAAAATTAGTAGTTAGATTCAAATTTGGTATAACTCGAAGAAACGCTACTAATTTTAATTAATATTTCAATAAAAAAAATATTTTTTTTATTTTAAAATGCAAAATTCTTGACTAAAATTTAAAATATTTTTCAAGTTTATCTAAACTTTGAACACAAATTCCACAAAAACATGGCCTATTATATCTAAATCACAATTAAAAAACTTTCATTAATTAAAACTATATAGTTTTTCTAAATTTTGTAATATTGCAAACAACACATTTGCTAGTAATTCGGATCATCGATCCGAATCATATGCAAGTAGAAAAACGCATGCTGGCAATTCGGATCGATTTTAAAAGTCAATTTTTTTCTTAAAACGTTTTCTAAAATGGTGCTTATTTTTACCAAACTATAACAGAATGTTTAGTGAACAAAATCCTATATAAATTATATAAATATACATACCTGCACAAAAATTATTATTTTTATAAAATTTGTGGGTTTCTTGTATTATTTGCTAATGCTTTGTATGAAAATATGCTCACTCTTTGTTTCTTCGCTCACAACTGATTCATTTGAAATAATTGGAATAAGCTTTGCATGCCATTAGAAAAAAGAATTAATTTTCGTTCGTTTTGGAAAAGGAAATAATTTAAAAAAATACCAAAAAAAAAGATATTAGCGAAACAAAATCGATCCGAATTATATACATCGATCCGAATTACCCACATTTACGTTATATTAAAGTTAATTGAAATGAAATGAAGCAAGTTTAAACAGCAAATCAGCATTAAAGCTCAAATATCTGTGGTCTATTTTGAGGTTTCATAATGGATTTTGAGTACTAGTACAAGGAGTTGAAAGGATTTGCGCTTGGTTACTTATTATTAATTTTGTTTGTGGAACCGCGTTCATATGTAAGTACCTTTCATCACCTGCATCATTTTGAAAAAAAAAACATTTAAAAATCGACTTTTTATGGGAAAATTTTCACAAATAATAGATACTCAAAAATGATTAGATCCTGCATAAAAATATTTAAAAAATCTGCTGGTAAGTCTAACAAACTTTTACGGAATTATTTTAGCCAATCTCGAAATCGTATGAAAATCATTCCTAAAACTCCAACCAAATGCTTGTTTTCTCGAGTTTTTAGAAAATTATGAGAAAAAAGTATGAAGAACCCCAACGTTTTTAAATATTATATATTATTTGTGAGCATAAGACAGCTGTAATTAAATAAATAATTCCTTCTTTTTAGATTTATTCCTTAATTAATCGGCTGATATGCCTGATGAAAACGTTACCCTTACTCGTTTGATTCCGTTGCTAGCTGCTCCTAAAAAAAAACCATATGAGAGTGAAAAAAAATTAATTTTCGTTCATTCTTTCAAACGCATCTAACATTTTGTCAACAAATGCTTTGAAAAAATGTTGAACAATTTTTTCCGAGGAAATTTTAATAAGGTAATTTTTTAATAAATATACGAATCCTGATACATTTTCGGAAATCAAAACCGTGCCCAAATTGCATAAAAACTATTGTTTAAAATATTGTGGCATCATTTATCTAATCTCGTAATAAGTTATTGTTATTAAAGCCCGCGTATGAAAAAATCAATGACGTACAAACTGAACCATGTGTATAGAAGTTTTCGAAACTTACTTTCAGTCTTCATAAGATTTTGCATGAGAAACATAAACTTGTATTTAATTTAACCCTTGAATAGAAACGCATACAAAAGTGTTATAAAAATTAATGTATTATTGTTTTTTAAGTTAAAAATTATTTGATAGTTTTCAGAAAGAAAATAATTTTACCAAATCTCATTTCGTATTAAAAATATTAGCTTTTTTCAAAATTATTAACATAATAAAAATAAAACAAGTTTATATTTTCAAATTAATACAAAAAAGATTGATCCATTTTCAAAGTTTTTGAGCAATCCTAACATTTAAAATAAAAAAAAGGCAACGATCGAAAAAACTGTAGTGTTGCGCATTTAAAGGTTAAATAGAATCAAAATTTTCTTTTTTCTACCCACGATATGCTTACTTCTTGGTTATAAATAAAAAAAATAGTTAAACAAATTCTTCTTATATTTATTATGTATATATGTAGTTACTAAAATATATGTTTGTATGTGTGTATTTATTTAATTCTGCACAGTTGCACGATTGTTTGATTTATTTCGTAGTCTATTTTTAGGCTTTGTTTTATTTTCCAATCTCTACATTTCTCTTTTACATAAACGTCGCACACTCACACACACACACGCACACTCAATCTCCAATGCTGTACGTGAATAACAAGCTTATGTACTTTTTTCATATTCTTCTTCTCAACCGGAAACAACAGAGAAAAAAGCTTTTGTTTTTTGATTTGCATTGAAGTAAAGCAAGAAACCAAGATTGAAAAAAGAATCTTGCATACTTTAAGTATTTGAATTACAAACATTTACGATATAAGATTCATTTCTTTGACAAGATAAAACTTTTCGCAGTCTGTAGGTTGAAACTAGATTCTATGCGATTGAAATATATGCACAATATTTATTTGCTTTCAATGTTTCTGTTGTTTGTTGTTATGTTAAAAGAGGAGGAAACGAAAATGATAAAGTGCTTGAAAATACTTCGATGTAAGTCTTTAGTTTTTTGTTATCGATTTGAAGTGATTGTTGTTTTTCTCTTATTTGTTTGTTTGTAGGTTTTCTTTTGTTCAATCCTTATTTATAGTTCCATGTTACATTTTTGCATGCCTGTTAGGATTTTGCTCGAGGGGTTACTTAACTAAACTGCACTTTATGTTGAAGTATATCTAAGTTTATGAATATGTATCAAGTTGTGAATAGTAATTGAAAATAAAAGAAATATTTCTTGTATCATGCATATTTATTATAGTTGCTGGAGTACTGGAAAACTGATAGAAACTAAGTTTAAGAAAATAATCTTGCTATAATCGGTGTAGAAAAATGCTTTTTAACATAAATCTAGTTGTGTTGGAATATATCATATAATTTTTATTATAAATAAAAAACTCTGGCAAATGTATAAAATATTTTTAAAATCATACATTTTACAATTTCCAGTGTGGGGTTCTAAATAATAATAAATAATTTTTTTTCGAAATTCGTTTTGCGATGTAGTCACGGCAATATACCATCCATGTTGTAGTTAGAGCCAAATCAGGGACACTTTTGATTCAATAAATCCACAACGCCCATGTTTTCTTTGCACATTCGTACAACTTGGGGCCTATCGATTGTGTCGTTACAGAACCCAACGAAGCTTTATAGGTGTTGCCGACCCTTGATAGACCATAAACTCGTACAGAACTCTACTATTACCGCACAGGTTTTGTCGTTTCTAGCTAAAAAATGTCTTCATAAAATTTGTAATTGCTTTGAAAATAAATGCGCCGTGAAGTTTACAGATTCAGCTTCTGTAACAAATACGCAATAAAACTTATCGAAATGATACATCAGCGATTAGATATGGGCAGGGAAAGGGCAAATGCCTAGAACTGATGAGTGACCACAAAAAACCTTCTAAATTAAAAAAAAAATCTTGTTTCCGAAACTTGTTCTATTTTGTGCATCGTTTATCTCAAACTTATTAACAAACCGATCTATTAAAGTTTTGTTATTTTTACTTCCTTTTTGTGCTGTCATTTAATTATAATATGTAAAGCCTAAAAGTAGGCAAATAAATCATCCAAAAAGCAAATACATGTAAAGCTTTTTGTAAGTGACACTGTCAACGAACTTCTAATATGTATGAGTGGTATAAAACAGCATAACTTTTGCTAATCAAGTGTTTGTTTTGTTTTTGTGTTAATCGAATTTCCTCACTCCTCACATACAAGTTTAATAAATATAAACATTGCATGAAAACAAGAAACTTGTACAGAAAACTTTTTCAATTAATGTCACTTATACGGCCCAGTGTACGGATATAAATAAATATATGAAACCAGTATTAAAAATAAATATTTGAAGCTACAAATGCGAAATCAGAAACTATATACATGTAGAAAAATATTTATTTCTAATAAATTCTGTACAAATAAATCAAATTAGTTATAAATATTGATTTAGCACAACAGAATGTCATTTGGAAGAAGTTGGAAAAGCAATTTGTCGCATATGACACCAAAAATAATGCAAAAAGAGAGAGAGAAAGAGAGTAAGAGAAAGGCCAGATTAATCATTAGTTTCTGCTTAAGTTTAACCAAAAATATCTATAAATAATATTTGTTTATGACATTTCTACAGATTCTAAAAGGGAAACAGAGAAATTGTTTAATAGAAACTAATAAACTGAAGGTCATTGCGAATGTCCATCAAGTAATAAAAAGTTGTGCTAATGTCACAAAACAAACCAAACAAAATTTCATATTTAAGCACACATCGTACGAGTTAAAAGAATTAATAAATAAATCAATCTAAAAGCTATTTATAGAAATGAATAGATCAAAGAGTTGTTAAATTTCTATACCACTTTCCAAATAATGCTCGTTTTTTATGTAGCTACATACATATCTGGTTCTAATACTCATTTCAATCAGTTCATTATACCTAATAATACCTCAATTAGAAACTTAAATACATCCAGTACTTACTACTTATCGCCCTTGTGTTCCACAACTTTCGCTTTTTCGACATATTTATTGGTAGCTTACTTATATATTGATGAAAATTGATTTTTAAACATGACACCATGCAAAGAAACTATTTACTTACTTATCATACTTACCTTATGTTTATTTTACCTACTCACTCACAAAATTTCACTTTAACACAAACCAAAACAACTGATAATATCAACGTTGATGCTGATGAAAGCAACCAGTGTAGTCGAAGAATAAAAAAGTGTTAGAAAAAATCAAACGAAACAACGGCGTTGGTTTTTTTTTTTTTTTATTTATTTTTCTAAAAAAAAACGGTAATGCCAAGAAACAGCAAAAGAATGAATGAGTCAAAATGTACCACAACAGCAACAACAAGAACAACAACAGCGCGCGTAACAAAAATAGTATATCCCAAAAGAAAAAGATCGAACGTTTAACCAAAAGAAACGACAACATTTAGATTGCGTTGGGTGCTATGGAATGATGCTACCGTTGTAGGTATCACGGGGAGAATGAAGTGAGTGAGTGCTGGAAATGACAAAACACATTCGTGTGAATAGAAATGGTAGAAGTTTAGGTGTGAGCTATGAGTTGTTTTATGATTTTTTGAATACTTGTGCTTGTGTTAACGCTAGACAAACAATGTTAACCGCACGGTGTACAGTGTGATGAATAGTTTGAAAGGCTTACAAAATTGCACTGCTTAAACTTTTTAATCCAGTATAAAAGATTTTAAAGGTGGACATATTTGAAATAATTATGAGCACATAGATCTAGTGAATTGCAATTTTTGTGAAAATGAATTAACTGCATTCTTTAAGCCTTTTGTGTGCTCTGTGTGCACATTTTTTAATGACGGCTATCCAATAAAAATATTCTGCATTAAATTCAAAGCAATTTTGCTGAAGAAACTTTATCTAGCTTAAGTCCGTCTCTGACTAGGAAAATTTTAAATGTTTTAATCTGAAACAGCGTATAGCGGAACATGCATCCAAAAATTTCATTATCAATTATCAAGTTACAATAAAAAATACTCAAACACCCAAACGACAGTCATGAAACTTCGTTTTTGTGGGATAAATATGCGTTAAAAAATTTTAAAAAAATAACCGATTTTCTATAACGGCATGTCCGATTTGGTTTAGCAAAATATGCGTTTGTTGTAGTCACCAATTAAGTTATTTTCGAAAAAGAAACATTTTTTGGAAACTAGAGGTTTAAAAGAGGTTTTGAAGTTCGAAAATCATATTTTGAGGCAAGGACTTAAAATAATCCTCTGATAATTTTTTTGTAATAAACCTTAATTTGTTTACTTTAATACGCAATTAATATCATCACAGCCTCAGCTGTACTTTATAGCAAAATTTAGTAGTAGTGGTTCGAAATATCAAATATTCAAGTCTGTTTAAGCCACTACTACCCGGGTTTGGACCCTTTCCCAACACTCTTTTTTCTATTTCTATTCTCAGTTTCTCTTCCTACTCAATTCTCCCGTTCTATCCTTTTCTATATTATATTTGCTATTCTTATAAATATTTTCCAACCGTTCGGTCGCTGTTTCCATATTGTACATTTTCCATTTTCAAAATTTCTATTGCAATAAACTTTATAAATTCAAAACCGACTTTCCACCGTGTTTTTCATTTCAAAAAATATAATTCATCTCCGAATTATACAAGTCAAAGGCCTTGACGCCTAACACTCATCACTTAGTGAGTTTTAATATTGTATATTTTTTATAACAATTAAACTAATAAACCCAATATATATATTTCGGAGTGTAAAAATATTTACAGCTACTCACACTCAAAGTGGGACACAGTGGGAAATATCTGAATTCGGAAGTGAATGTTTGTAATAATATTGCATTATCCTTAATTTATTACCTTGTGGTTAAACTTATAACCTTTGGTGGTCCTACATGTATTTAAGGGTTAACCAGCAATAATTTCCAGGTCATTCCAGATCCACAAGAGCATACCTTCGTGAAGGGTTAGGTTAGGTTTGGAAGGCGTGTACGAATGTATACATATATATATATATATATATGTATATATATATATATATATATATATATGTATATATATATATATGTATATATATATACACATGTATGCATATAAATTTATAAACCCGCACTTCCACTCGGAGACTTAATTGTCCATTGTGATTGCCATCATTTAATTGCCCGGATGAGTAGTCCAGGTAATGTCTTTATTGAACCATTTGGTTCTCCGGATGAAGGTAAGAAGATCCGATAGTTCCACTTTCGTTATCTCGGTTAGACTATTGAAAAAGCGCGACCCCAAACATTGGAGTCTGCTCATCTGCAGCCTTGGACATTGACATAGAAAGTAAAGAATCGATTCTGTCTCTTCTTCATCATGACAACTTCTGCACAGTCCGCTCGTTGGAATGCGCCACCGTTGAAGAATTGGTTCAATAGCACAATGTCCAGCTATGACTCCTGTGAGCAGACGTACTGCAGATTTGTTGTGCCCTAAGATGACATTTGTCCTCTTTCTATCTAACCTTGGCCACAAGGTCCGTGAAACTATACAGTCATCTAGGTTAGTCCAAGCGTCATTTGACACCGCTATGGTGTACTCGTTTATTTTCCTAAATAGTTCACACATCGGAGATTGTATAGAGGTATCCGCCTCGTTAATGTCCATTTCAGAGCCCCTTCAGGCCATTTCATCTGCTATTTCGTTCCCTTCAATATTGCTATGTCCAGGAACCCAGCAGAGAGTGATCTTGTGGTGCTCGATGGCCATCAGTGAAGCACGATATTTCTCTACAATCTCCGATTTAACTATTTTGGATTCTATTGCCTTCATTGCAGCCTGACTGTCAGTAAAGATAGTGAATCGAAATATCTTGTAGAAGTCGAGCTGCTTTCTCAATAGCAAAAATCTCTGACTGAAAAACACTGCAGCTGTCAGGAAGACGATACGACCGCCTTAGCTGCAGGTCTTCGGAGTAGAGACCAGCTCCAGTTCCATTATCCATCTTTGAGCCATCGGTAAAGACGGTAATACCAGCATTACCTGTTACCGAACCCGACTCCCAGTCTTCCCTGGTTGGATAAAGAGTTGGAATTCTAGTAATAAAATCTAAATTTGAAGTCATATAATCCGTGGCTACATCTAAGTCAGCTTTGATTCCGTTTTGACCCCTCCGCTTTATCTCACTCAAAATTGTAGAGTGTCCATAGTTTGCTGATCTTACCTTCGTGAAACTTTTTACGAATTTATAACTGTGGGGATGTTGCTTTTATATGGTATGTGTATATTTATTGATTAATTATTATTATTATTATTGTAGTCCATGGTTGGCACCATCGAGTTTCCACCCAGCACCTAATGTTCGTTTACTTCGTTTACGGAGTCTTTGGTTGTTTTTTGTGAAGATTCGTAATTGAGTGGGTAGTTTTTTAATTTCTTCCAGCACGATCTATACTTTTCTCCAGAAATTTCTTTATCATAATATTTGGCATATTGGCAGTTGAAAAACAATTTATCATCAATATATAATCATTCAAAAGAAAGATAGCAAACAGGAAACCGATTCGCTTTATCTAAAGTATGGACGTGGTTCGAACAATATAATAAAGTGTATCGATTGCTGTTATGGAAGCTTCACTCGTGCCATTTATTTCAGACTTTCCGAGCTAATATTTAGGTTCATTTAAAACTTCGGCTTAATTTTTGAAAGCTAATTCTGGTTATTACAATTGAAAACGAAACAAATTACAATTTTTACTCCATGCATTCTCTAAAGAAATTTTTACACTTACAAATTTATACTTGATCATTGTCAGCCTAGTGGTGGTACTATATAGAAAAATTTTATAATGTTTATTTTATTTTTGTTTTCACTTTATCGACAAATTGAAACTTCATGCACCAGTCTGTAGTTCACACACTTACCGCTTAAGTCATGGCGCCTAATTTTATTTGCACTAATTATTGTGTCGTATTTGATAACAAATGCTAAATAGAGGTTAGATTTGAAAATCTTTGACCAGAAATTTTTATGTAAAGAGAAGTAAAATTCCTTATATTCCCAATTCTCTGAGAAAAACTTAGGAAAACTTTCGTCTTGGAGGGAACACTTCTCGTATCTACTTAATGGTAAAAACGGCAATAACCGCACTGCTTATGATATCTGTAATTATGTAATTATGCGACCTGGGTGGAAAAACGCAACGGTTATAGTTTTTCATCTCTCATCTAAGACTTAGTTTTTATTAAATTTTATTTAACTTTGGTTTCCATGCATTAAAACTTGCAAAAATATTTTCTGAATTTCGGAGAATTTTTTAACTTTCTGCCACACTGTGCAGCATCCACATCTAGCAGTATTAGTAAGATGCGAGCACGAGCAACGTGCATGCAGCACTCAAACGTCCAACATAACATTTTATTATTACTGTATGTAACTGGGTCAAAAATTTAAGTAACGCACAGAGCATGTGACTCTCAGCAATGACTTTGGTCCACGTTCAAGTTTGAAGACGACGCTAAACTCAGTGCGTTAGTGGCAAAACATATTTACATACATACAAATATTGTACCAATGAGTAGGCAGTCAAAAAAGTAGAAGATGATGATGAAGTACAAACAAACAAAAATAAAAACAAGTAGTAAATAAGTACCTAAATATTTTTTTTTCTTTAAAAAGGTTATTAAAATGTAATTATGAAAGAGAAAACAAAGTCTTTTATGTTCAAAACGAAAAAAAAAAAATGTTTATATATATATATATATATATATAGAGATGAAGAAAAGCCAGTAGTAGTAACTTTCTTTAAATGTCATTCTTCGGTTTTAATTTTTAACAACAGAAAAATAAAAACATTTTTCTATTTAATTTTTATTCTTCTCTAAATAGAGAGACAAATTGACTTTTTATGATTTTGACCAACAAAGTAAAAATATGTACATAAGTATTAATGAAGTAGAAGTGGTAGAAATGGAAGAAGCACACAGGTAATTCATCATAATAGCACCGGCACAAATAAGTTTTCGAAAACTTTGGTATTTTTGTATTTTTTTTTTATGTTTTTTCTGTTTTTTTTTTTGTAAATATTGTTTTTATCTTGCCCTGCTTGCCAAAAGAAATTTTAATGTCTTTTTATTTGAGGCTGTCAATTGATGCCAAATGACAACAACAAAAAGAACAACATTAACAATGTTAATAAGCGCGCGCGCAAGAGATTTATTGCTATGCTTGATTATGATTGTTGGTAAACATTTTGAACAACAACAACTACTTAAAAAGAGAAGAACTTACTGAAATACATTTAAAGATATTTTCTCTATATGTATGTATGTGTTTGCGTGTGCTACACAAAAGCCGCATACGATCAGAACGACGCATTTATATTATTAGCTGTTAACTTTTGAATACCGTTTTGACCAACAAATCACCAACAACAACTACAACATTAGCAACAATAAAAAAAAGCACACACGCAAAAACAGCTGGAGCGACCTGAACTACATTTTTTTTTTCACACTCTTCTCTTGTTTTTATTTCGTGAGATACCTGAACTACATCTTTTTTCATACTCTTTTCTTATTGTGCATATTGTTTTTGTTTCGCAAGAAGCCTGAGCTACATTTTTTTTCATACTATTCTCTTACAGTTTTGTTTTTTTGTTTCTTTAGAGAGATTTCTGATTTCTTAGAAGCAATGCAAAGTACAAAAGTTTGTGAATTTTTTGTTTGGTTTTTCTGTTAAAAAAGAAATTAATAAATATTTATTTTATAAGTTTAGTTTTATTTATTTATTTATGTATGTATATAAATTTTATATGCACACACGTAAGTTACTATTTATATAAGCATATGCCGCTTACTTCATAATAATGCAACTGCAAAGTTTATTACAGTTTCTCAAACAGATTTTATTGCAAGTTTTAGATAACCAAAGCTAAACAATTATTCACCGAAAAACCACAATCAAAATTTGCAATTGTACTATCATACAAACAACAATATGCAGATGTACTCTCTGAGAGTTCAGAATAGTGCCGTTAAAAATATGTCGAAGATAAAAGCTGAAGCAAGCGGGAGAAACAGAGAGAGAGAGAGAGAAAACCAAATTATGGTAGTATAATGGTTTATGAAAATAGGAATGTATGAAGACAATATGAAGAAGAGTAAGAGAGATAGAGAGAGCAGCGCAATAGCAAGGATAATGAAGTAAGTGTGAGTTTGAAATGTATGTTGGAAATGTGAAGGAAAAGAGATAGAGAAAGAAAGAGTGTAGAGAATAGGGAAATGAAGTATAAAAATTCAGTTTTATATGTATTTGCCATGCAATATCAAAGGAAGAACTTAATGGTGTTGTCATACAAGCAAACATAAGTTACTTCCTTTTGATAATGTATAGCAGCAGATGTGTATGAAATAAAAGTATGAAAGAGCGAGAGAAAGAGAGAGAGAGAAAGAAAGATAGAGAGAATGAAAGGAAATGAAAATATGTAGCGATTGTTCGTTTATGAAGTGCTGTAGGTAAAAGTGCGTTTAATGAAGTATGCAAAAATTTAAAAAAATGTTGTGGATACATAATTTTGCAAAGTAGATGAATTTATGTATGTATGTATATGAAATACAAATAAATTTCTTTTTTAACAAATGATTAACGTAGGTGTGCGTGTCTAATGAGCCTTGAGAGAGGAAGTGGAAAAAAGAAGAAAATGAAATATTTTTTTTGGCGCTTAAAAGGAAAGCATGAAAAAGATGTGATTACAGTAAGATGCAAGTAGATGTAGAAAGAATGAATGATTACAATTTTTGTGTTTTTTTTTTTGTTTTTGTCAAATAATAAATTATTATTTTTTGTATATTTTGTAGTTGTTTTTTTTCGAAAATGAAAAAAATAGATAGAAATAGAGATAGTTTAAAATAGAAGTAAGTACAGTATAAGTAGTAAAGATAGATAGTAGTAGATAAAATATATGGTATGAAAAGTTATATACACAATGCTATGGATGCACAAAAATCAAAGAGAACTGACTTTATGCAGCATAACGGTGCATATTTGACAGTATGAAATTAGAGTAATGTTTAAAAGAGAGAGAGAGAGAGAGAGAGAGGGTAAGAAAAAAGTACATAAAATGAAAAGAGATAGAGTAAGAGAGATAGTTAGAAAAAGTAGTATAAAGAAAGTAGAAATAGTTATAAATTTAAAATAGAGAGATGAGTGATTTAATTTATTACACAATACGCTCCGACTAGTTGCATGCATTTTTTTTTTTGTACGTGTATGTGTATGAGGATGAGCTTCCTTTCTGTTAATTTTTATATTAACCCAGCAGCAGCCGCAGCTTGCGCATCCTAATCCCAACAACTGAGCGTATAATGTGCGCGTGCTTAAAGCTAATCTAAGAACAAATTATATACAGCTTAAATGCTTACACAAATTGCTAACAATAAATTAAGAAACATTACTGCATATAAATTAAATCATAGAGAGAGAGAGCGAAATAGAGAAAGGAAAAAGCGCGTGTGTGCTTTAAAGTTAACTTCAACTTCAACAAAATTTGTTGATTCGGCTTGTGTTAGGCACTTGCAGTTAAGTTTTTCGTTTCGATTGATTTTTATGTTTTTAGAGTTTTTTACAAAATAAATATTTTGATAATAAATAAATTAAAATAAATAATTTATAAATAAAAATAATAATTTAATATGTGTTTACGTTAATGTCGTCGTTATTTCAATGAAAAAAAAAATTAATTATTTGTGTTACTTTTCTCTTGGCTTGTTTCTATGTGTGTGTTTGTTCGTTGTTGATTGCTACACGCATGCGCAGCAACTAACTTTGATGTGATGTGATTTTCGTCTCTTGTTTGTTTGCTTGTTAATATTACCCTAAGTGCAACTTATACTGCTGCTGCATCGTTTCCCTTCTCGTGCCGTTTATCGTATGGCTGGCTTGTAGGCAGAGTAAGCTACTGATTGTCCAACGGGTGAACTGTATGCACCATGTGTATCCCAACCGGAGCTACCACCGCCGCCGCCTGATGACCAACCACCACTGCTTGGGCTTCCGCCGGATGACCACCCACCACCGGATGAAGAGCCGCTGGAACTGCCTGAATTCTTACCGCCGAATAGACCGCCCAAGCCGCCGAGTAAACCACCGCCGCCTCCTGCGCTACCCAAACGTCCCAAACCGCTCAAACCGCTTGAAGCACCAGCTGCGAGCGCCAAGAAGAAGGCAATAACCGAAATGACGAGCGCCTTCTTGGCAATGAACAACAGACCAAAGATGGCACCAATACCCAATACAACGACCTTAGCACCGACACCCAACAAGATTGGCAAGAATTTCTTGAGCAACTTCTTCTTCTTGGTACGTGATTCCACAACCAATTCACGTAAATCAGCCTTAATATCATCGGGTATGGCACGTGCTACAGAACGTGCAGCATTAGCGAAATTGAAGTTCAATGAACGTTCAGCGAGGAAGTTCTTGGCATGTTGCAAGAAATATGTACCCATTTCAGTGGTACGTGCTTCAACACTGGGTGCACCTTCGACAGCGACGGCATTATCATCGAGCGATTTACCTTGACGTCCTTCATTAGATTTGATCAGGGAAACACCGCCGAATATTTCAATGTGAGGATTGTCAAAGAAGGATTTCGCCTTACGGAAGATCTATATTGTAGGCAACAGAAGAGAAGAAAATAGTGGAAAAAGAAAAAAGAGAAAAGGAAAAGTTATGTAATTAGTTATGAAATCAAATTATAGGTAAAGGTATTCAAAAGTAAAAAAGAGTGAAAGCTGATATATGGTAATCGCATAGGAAAACAAAGAAATATCTGTAAAATCTGCTCAAAAGTTGACATTTATAATGAGATTTGTTCACCCAAAACTATCATTTTTAGTGCATAATCACAAGTATCAAAGTATTATTTAACTAAACCATAATCTCTACACAAGTGGGAACTACTACCGAACTTAAGTTTCAGAAATTTGTTATTCATTTCGAATCTATTTAAGTTCCAAAGAATACAAAGAACACCATAACTAATAGATGAGATAATGTCAAAAATTATTAGTATCAACTTACTGACACATTTTTGTATGCGACAAATTTTGTCGACACTCAGCTTCAAATTATATTAATTTTTTAAGTTTTGTTTGGCTTCAGAGAATTTGAAAATATTTGCAAGCTTTAACTAAGCCTCATGAACCTTGGAAAATTAAAAAATATGAGGCTCAGTTATCTGGGCATTTTACTCTTAACATTATATCCATACTTTTAAAATATTTTTGTCTTTAAGGCAATTACTTTAAAATCACGATATTTGGGATATTCGCAGTTGATTGTAAATCTATCCCAACGTGGTAAATTTTCGTTATGAAAATTTAGCGAATTTGAAAGGATTTACCAAACAGATGACATGTTTTGAACTATTATCATTCGTCGTATTTCTTTATTTCAAGGTTTCTCAATAGTGAAATTTAATTGAGGGGAAACCTTGAAACTTTCACTAATTTTGACGTAAACGTGGATAAGCAGTTTACGTCATAATTACGTAGTGAAATCAATCTATGTATATTAATCAACAGTAACCGACTTAAGCGAATTTTCAATAAATGCTGAGGCTAATGAAAGAAATACGCAGCCCTAGTAGGTAGATTGCGTAATGAATCAGATTCTATAAGTATTGTTAAATATTTTTAAATATTGCAAAGAATGTAATACATAATTGTGGCACTATCTTTCTGACTACCCTTAAAATATCTTGCATAATTTTCTACACCAACCCTTAGAGAGAATAATATAATTATTCAATAATACAGATATCTATATCAATATCTGTGTATTGGATAATGATGCAAATTCCTTGTATTATTGTTATTGCAAAAATTATTGCTTTGAAGTGAAAATCCTAATATTAACATGCCATCTCTCTCTAAATTTAAAAATTTCTAAAGTTATACAAATGTTGTCTGCGATTGTTTCAAATTGAATTGCCTAAACACAATTTCACTTTTCATAAACCAAATTAATAACTGATGTTTTCATTATGTAAATCCATTTTATGTTCTCAAATGATATATTTGATATTTTTCAAATTTAATGTTTTTCACTTTTCTCTTCAATTATCAAATATAGTTTTCAAGTTTCACTTTTACATTTCTTGGCATGTGTCTTTAAAAATGTTTTGGCTTTTCCGTGAAAACTATTTGCACATTTTTGATTTCATATTTCTATAACACTTGCTCAACACAGAAAAGCATTTAAGAATAATCCTTGCTTTAACTTAAGTTGAGTTTGTTTTGTTTATTTATTTTTTTTCGTTTCTTTTTTTATTATTAAATTAAATCCGTACCGTGAGTTGTAGACACGAAATTGAATCAGCTTCCAAGCACGAATTTAATCCACTTGTTTGTTGCACAACGTTATTATCCTTGATGGGGTCGGCAAAGATGCCGGTTGACAGCAAAAGGACACAAGTAGTAGCAATGAGTAATTTCATTTTGGTTATGTTTGTGTTTAGGACACTCTTTTTTGTGGTATGTAATATTTACAAAACTGTATGTTTTTAAAAAAATAAAGTTTTTTTTTAATTTTATTTTTTGTCGAAAAAACACCACCGAATTCACTGTGTGCTCATTCGAATGGAACAAGTTGCGGTTTGATAATTTTTCGTCGGTGTCAGGCTGTTTTTAAAGAGTTTCAAGCAGTCAACAAAAATCGTATAATTATGCAAAACCAAAAAAAAAAAAAATGAAATGAAATGTATAATACCAAAAAATAATAACGTGAGCAGCAGAAGCAGCAGCAGCAATAGCTCTACATATAGTTGCCACCGTTGCTGCTGCTGTCGCTGATTCCAGTGTCTCTGCGCTGCGCATAAGAAAGCAATAATAACAACAAAAATAGCTACTAATAACAATGATATATGAAAGCCCTCTCCCAAATTCCTAAAGACCTTAAGAGTCACAATCCCAGTCAACATCATAAACATCGAGCGCACACCATTGACGGAGTAATCGAATGATCGCGCTTTATGTCTAAGAGCTGAGAGCGATGAGTGTGAGTCTGAAACAGTGAGAGCGCATTCAACCAATCGAGTAAAAATATATACTCAATTAGAAGCATTCCAGAAGAAAGCACACAAACACACACACACGTATGTGTAGATTTAAAATACGAAGAAACACCAACAATAACAGCAACAGAAGCAGCACCGGCAACAGTAAAAGAAATTGAGCGCCAGTTAATGACAGGTTTTCTTCTTTCTTCCGCATTGTATGCTGCAATACTCACAGAGAGAGAGAGAGAGAGAAAGAGAGAGAAAGGGAACGAATAGTTGAAGCGCGCAAGGGCAAGGGCAGTGATAAAGGCAGTAAAGAAACACACTACAGCCACATCAAAGGTGAGCTTTGTGCAACCTTTATTTTGTGTGTCGGCTGTCATATAATTATGAGCTTTATCAAACCTATAAGCTTAGTTTTGTAATTTCTGTAAGATTTTGTTTTTGTATGCGTCTGTATTCGTTCTCACAGCAGAAGAAAGTCAAAAGAGAAATGTGAGCGTGAGTGCAGAAAACTGAGCAAGTGAGAAAAGCAATGAAGTAATTTTTGGAACATATAATCTATCTCAAGGTTGTTTTCTTTCGCTGAATTCTTCATTTGTGATCTCTCTTTTCTCTTTCTCCATAGCAATTCCTTACTCGTATGCACACATACATACATAGCTCTATCACTGATTTCCAATTGATTTTTTTGATTTTTGTCAACTTCGTCATCATCTTCATCTTCTGCTGCTCATTATTATCGGCAACTCATTAAATTTACTGCTTGCTTTTTTTCTCTTTTTATTAATGTAGAACTCATTGTTGTAAATTACACTGTGTATATTTTAGTTGTAAATTATAGCAATAGCAATACCAGCAACAGCAGCATCATCATGTTGCAGGTGCTAAATAGCTAGCAAACTTCTTCATTATTTTATTTTCTTTAGTTGTTATTGCTGCATTGTTGAACCTTTTAGCATATGTTGCTGATGTTGCCTTTGGTGCTGGTGCTGCTGCCGACTTCTGCTGCTGTAAGAAAAGAAAGTTTTTTATTACTATTACCTACCTACCTGTATATATTACAGTGCTGTAGTATTAGTTGTTATTCGCACCTTAAATATGTTTTCATTTCTTTTCTTTAGCTGTTTTTTGGTATTTGATGCGTTTGGTTTTATGTTATGTAATTTTTGTAAGTAACGAAGAAAGGAGGTTGTGTAATATATTAGTTTTTATGATATCTCCAGTCCGAATAAGTACTTAAAATTTTGAAGTACCTACTCAAGAATAATAAAAATAGAAAATTATGCAATTTGGTATTAGAGGCCGTTCACATATTACGTAACGCAATTTTTGACCAATTTTGAACCCTCTCCCCCTGATCGTAACAAAAGTTTCCTTCTAGTAACGTAACAAATTTTTTACGTAATTTTAAAGCATTGTGCATCCTTAATATCGCTTATAGAATATTCAAATATAATTGATTTTTTTTTTTTTTTTAATTTGACCTATTTATATCGATATTTCTAGCTCGAGATATAATTTAAAAGTTATAAAAAGTTAAAAAAATTAAAATAATTACAATGATTTTCGAAATCAGCGGGAGAAAATTCCTTTTATAAAGAAATGTAATTTTGAAGTCATCTGTACAAAATCATCGTTACGTAACGCGGTTGATAGCCCCCCACTCCCATGTAACACTTCGTAACAAATCGTTGAACCCCCCCCCCCCTCCCGCCCTTCTTCCGTTACGTAATATGTGAACGGCCTCTTACGAAATATTTAATTGTCAAGAAATTGTTGCAAAAAGTTTGATAATCTAGGGGAATTTGATATATTTTTTCAGCGTCAACACGGCAAAGCATATTTTCAGGAAGTACACGGTGTTATTTAAAGTTTTTTTGGGAGATAATTAGGAAAATGCACATTAAATTTTCAGATAAAGAGGTGTGGGAGGAAACGACCAACTCGTGGTTACAAACTTGAAAAATTTTATTATCTCTGACTAGTTCCAGTCTAAGGGAACAAAGTTTTGGTTTGGTGTTTCTTCAATAACTACGATTAACAGCAAGAATCAAGTTTTCAAAGTTTTCAATATAACCTCCTTTAGCCTGCACACATGCCTTCAATCGATCCGGAAATCGTAGGACTGTTCGCCGCAGGACTTCCTGATAAATTTCAGTCCAGGCTTTCTCTTATGAATTTGTCAGCGACTCCAGACTGTGGTGTTGAGATGCACAAGCCTTACTCTCTAAAATACTCCAAATAGAGTAGTCCATTGAATTCAAGTCTGGGGAGTATGGTGGCCATTCTTGAGATGTTATGAATCCAGAAAAATTGTCTTTTATCCATGTTTGCGTTAATTTTGCCATGTGGGAAGGTGCAGAATCTTGCTGGAAAGTCCAGTTTTCATTTCCAAATGTATCTTGGGCCCAGGGAAGAACATGTTCATTTAAAATGCTCCGATAAACAACCTGGTCAATTTTAACACCCTCTTCAACGAATATTAGAGGGGTTCTGGCATTAGCGGAAACTCCAGCCCATACCATAACGGAAGCTGGCTTTTGAACTCGGCCAACAGTCCTATTTTGTTGCGATGATGATGTTAGCCACATTCGGTCATTTTGCGCATTGAGATGTTGTTCAACCGTGAAAATTTTTTCATCTGTAAACCAGATATTTTCAACATTTTTTAACACGGAGGAGCATAGCAACTTAGCCTTGCATCTTTGCAGTTGCAAATCTTTCTTTTTTTGTGTCAGATCTTGAGCTTTTCTGAGCTTGTACGGCTTAAGATTAAGCTTTGATTTTGCAATGATTCGCACTGTTTCACGGTTTACTCCCACTTCCTTAGCGATTTTTCTCATTGAGCGCCTTGGATTTCGCTTGATTCGTTTACGAATTTTTTCTGTTAAACCAGTAGTGGCAACTGTTGAAAATTTTCCCCGGTCTCTATCTCCAAAACCCCCAGTTTCATTATATCGAATAATAGCTCGGTCTACCGTACGACTTGACAAATTTAAAGCCTTTGCAATTTGACTGCTGCTACAATTTGCCAAATGAAATTTCATAATTTCACGACGAATATTTTCCTTGCCCATTTTTATGGAAATTTCAAAATGTAATAACAAAAATTCAAATGAAATTAAAAGCAAAGCCAATGATGAATGAATTTGCTTTTTAAATTAAAGTAACGGTAAATGGCAAAGCTTGCTGCAGAGTATTAAACTTGCGTCACTTTACAATTGTCACCCTGTATACCTAATAATAATATTCTCTTCCTTTTAAATTTTGTGGACAACGGTATAATTTTCGATGGCATTTATCGCGATAATATCTGGAACTCTCTACACAACTGAAAAATTTCATTAAATCTTGTTGCTCTCATTAAAATCCATAACAATTGATCCAAATTCGAGATTGTGCTCAACGAACACGTAACGGAAAGTTTCGTTGTCAAACATTGAGACATGCAGAGCAAAATTTACAGGCAGAATCTTCAATAGTAGTGCTTAAAACAAATGCAAATAAACGGAAGAGATGGAAATCAACACCCACTAAACAAATCACATGTTGTGGAAGTGCGATATTTGTAGAAGACAGCACCAATAAATTTATACTTATCAGAACCCATAACGCTACAGGTACTTACTCACAATGCAGATTACTATGGAATTCATCTGCATTATAAAAAATACGTAATATCTTCACTCCTATTGGATGTAAAACCTGGATGAGTACCAAGTTTTTCCCCACCAAAAAATAAAAGCATATTTTTACCAACACTTTTTGCTGCCCTTATCAGTTAAAAAAAAATTATGTTAAAATTTATGAGTTATTTTTATTTATATTTTTTCAAAACTAAAAATTATGATTAACTTTTTTACAAAAAAAAAAAATTTAATAACAAATTTTTTATAACAAATAATAACACTGTGCCACAAAATTGAGTTTTTTCGATCGGACTGGCGATTTGACATATAGTTATGAGTAATTTGGAGTCGCTGAGCTGATCTAAAAAGTTTTTTTTTTTCTTTGAATTTTATAAAATTAATTTAAGAAATATATAAAATTTGGCATTGTGAGGTTATTTTTTATAAGAAAACTTTTTCCCAGACATAGTATAATACTTTTATCATTCCTTTAGCTTATAGGCAATATTGTTCTAAGCTAGACTTAAAAAACTCCCAAAATTTGGGGTATGGAGCTTGGATGGATGATTCTTGTGTTCACAAAAAATGTGTTTCCTTTTCTATTAAACAACTTTCCTATACACACCAAAAACGATAAGACATAAATTAAGAATGTCCTGGTACAGTCTTAATAAAGCCATTTTCATTATTTCATGTACAGTTGTCTCGAAAACCTGACGTGATGGAGCAAACTGATCTTCAGGTTAGCGACCCCAAATTACTCTAAACTGCATATCAAATCACCCGTCCAATTTTGGCTGTTGCACAGTGTAATTATTTTTGATTTATAAAACAAAACCTCTGAGAATTATTTGTATTTTTCTATTTTTAAAAAAAAAATTTATTAGCAGTTATGTCTCTATCTAAAACTATTAACCAAATACAAAACAACATGGAGATGCTTTGTCTAGGGTCTGTACTCTAATGAGAGATTCAGGGATACGAATAAAAATTAATTTAGAATTTTATTTTTTTAAGAACGATTAAAAAAAAAATAAAATAAAATTTTTACGTTGATTCTGAATCTAGCAGCACAATATCAGAACCGTTCGAAATTCACAGTGGTGTTCAATAAGACTGATTTCCTTTTTCGGTGTTAATTCTATTAGCAATTGAAGACATTTTAAATGCGGACTTACACTTACTTCTTGACTGTGGTCTGCGATGGACGATAGCTAGCATGGCGCAACATAATGACTACGCTATGGGTATTTGCCTCCTTGCACATCGGCTAACCGAACTCACGAAAATGGCCATAGTACCCAATATGGATGCCAGGGCTGCTGGTCGGAAAGACTCCTTTCAAAAGGCCGAATTTTAGCTCCGGTAGAGAAGTCCAGCGAAAGTAGAGATATTTCTGGGAACACCCTTAGACCAGTAGGTGACTTCACATACCTTGGCAGTAAAATTGCAGAAGGCAGCAAAACCAAAGAAAACACTGCTTGCCAAATCAAAAAACCGAGAAGGAATAGGCGGAATATTATAACTTGACTGGTGTAGTATAAACAAAGTTGCCACTGACCATACAGCAAACGACAAAGACTTAGCCATCGTGTCACGAGGACACGCATCGTAAATACAGGAACAGGAACGAGCGGCAACGAAGCCACAGCAAGAAACCCGAGCGCCAAGAAAGGCAAACAAAGTGAAACGAGCACGAACGAAGGCGAACCAGGAAGGTTCGTTACAAATGGCTATATAACTAACACAGTTCTTACACATGTAGCAATAGAAGAGCGACTGCATTCATGGGATCTGAACAATTTTGTGGCATAGGAAGAACTTTTCACCAATCTTCCGAAACTATAATAAAAGTAAATATGCATTCTGTATTGGCCTTGACAAAAATAGTTTGCGTATTTTAGCTGGTATTCCGACTGAGCCTCGCGGCCTCTGAAAACGTCTATGTAAAAGAGATATTAAAGAAAGCTCAATATGTAGGTTCTGCAATGAGGAAGAAGAATCATCAGAACATATTTTAGCTCATTATGGAGCACTGGTCCATAAAAGAATGAAATTTTTGCTCATGTGCCAAGTACCCAGCACTGAATTCGGACTAAGCTGGAAGCAGCTTAAAACATGCAACAACCGACCGCAATGGAGAACAGCCTCATCATCGATTCATCGAACCAATGATGATAATATTGTGCTAAATTTTATAAGAAAAATTGCTTAAAATACAAAAATAATAAATGAGAACATAAAAACTACCAAAACCTTGAACCAGCACTCACTCTAGGGAGACATTAACATATAAATATTACTAGGAATCCGCTTCAAAATAATAAGATACATTTAATTTACATTTAATATGGAACACCAGAACGAAATGAGTTAAACAAATGCAATTATATGTTTCTAATAAAACGATACCTTTAAACTTTCATTTTTATGCTAAACAAAAAAAAAACAGATAAGTTTTAAGTAGGTAGTAAAACGAAAATAAATGAAAAACAACATCAGCTGAAGTGTCATAAGCGTCAAAACACTTGAAACTTCTTGCAAACGTGATTATTACATTTTAAACCACAAACAGCAAAAACAAAAAAAAACAAAAACAAAAAGACACCAACGCGCTTACAACAATCCTAAAAATCATCATCTCTTGAAGATAAATACAAATGAAGAAGAAAAGTAACAGAAAAACAAGAAGAAAAAGCAGCAGCAGCAGAAGAAGAAGAAAAATCAAACAATATTAAAACTTAAACTTCATTCCGATGCTCGTTGATGATATTGAAGAAGGTTGTTCGAATGTTGAGCCTGAGCCGAAACGCTGCTGAATGCTTATGATATTTGACGATGGCTCTGACAAATAACAATTTAACGCGCAGCACTTGTGACACATTAGCAAACAATTTCAGCAAAAGTGCAAATAATGTATGGCTCCAAAGTGAAAAGAAAGAGAAATTACATATACAAATAAATAACAGACGCACAAAAAAAACTAAAAAATAAAAAAAATTCATAAATGCTCATATACATATGTATGTATGTGTTTATATACATATACACATGAAATTATTATTTTTTGTATTGACAGAAAACTGAAAGCGTATTCCACGTACAAAAAACAATGTTAAGTTCGAGTACAGCTTCAATGATCTTCAACAAATCGTTTTCGCAACAGCAGGCAAGCAGCAACCGCTTTTTTCATCAGTCATGGGCGTGGCAGAGGCCGCTGCACTCTCGCTGCTTACATGACCGCAAATGTCAGTGTTAGATTTATGTATAGGTGCTCATAAATTTTACCAATATTTATTATGATTGTTTTGGTCTACCACATTACAATATTTAGATGCTAACACAAAAGAAAAAAAACTTTTTAAAAATGTTTAGCTTTGTTTACTGAAATCAAATAACTGTACTTAGTATAAATAATTACTAGTAATCAATTTAACAATTTGCTGGCGGTAATGCTGGAGATGTTGTGGCTTATGGTTGATGATAATGACAAAGCATAAGGTTTGCATTATAAAAAAATTCAAACTTTTAGTAATGATTTTGAAACACAACACAAAAAACTTAGATTTGATTTGTGCCACCTCACAGCGGTCTTGAAACACCGGCAAGTATGATCAAAATGAACCCAGCCAAATATTACGTAGAATTGTTCCAAATTCCTTCAGAATTATAAATTCTAAATTGTACCTGATCCTTCTTACGAAACATTTATATATTTGTGCATACAGGGCCGTAGCCAGGATTTTTTTCGAGGCGGTTTTCATTCGACGAAAATATTCATATAAAATTTTTATGAAACTGATGTTTAAATACAATGAATTAAATACGATGAATCATTTGATGGACCCTATCAGACTAGGGAGAAAAGTGGATAAATGTCTTAAAGCTTTAGGAGAAATGTTTGTTTCCAAATTTTCTTAATCTTAACCTAAAAAAAATGGCTGAAAATGACAAAAAAATTCACAGAATAATCAATTTAAATTTTTTCAAATAAATATTATTCAATGTGGATTCCAATACATTTTTTATCGTGAAAGACATAATTTGGATAACTCATTGACTTGCCATTATTGATAATGAACCCAACCTCAAAAAAATGATAAAAAATGCCAAAAATAGTCAGAGACTAAATTTTTTCAAATGATTATCATTGGGAATTTGGGTCATTATCAATGATGAGGAGCCCGGATGAGGTTGGCATATATTCCCTAAATTCGTGCAGTCACAGCATTGAAATCTTCCGAGTCGGGTGCTCTGAGCAATAATGGGTTAAAGGATTAATTATATTTTAAGATCAAGAACTTTGAAGCTTATTCAATAACACTGTCCTGCATGAGTTTGGTGAACAATATTGTTCCTAGTGTTTGCGAATGAATTTTTCATGCTGAACACGAATCTGAGGTCAAAAACTTCCCATTACTTCACGTTTTAGAAAAATGGGGTTGAAACCTCTGAAAATACCGTTTTTGGACATGTAGCATAACTTCGTATGATTTCAATTCAAATTTGTTTTAAAATTTTTTTTTTTATTTGACTTTTTAGAAAGAAACCGATTAAAAAATATTTAAAAATCGTTCAATAGATTTTATTTTGACTGCTTTTCCATCCAATATCAAAAATTTGGAAAAAGTTTTCACATTTCGGGGGGGGGGGGGCGGGGGAAGCGGGGGGTCAGAACCCCAAAACCTCCCCCCTAAATACGGCCTTGTGTGCATATAGGTATGTGAGAAATTATACAAAAAACCTCCCCTCTAGGCCGAGATTTGTGTGTTTCTCGATTTATTGGAACAATATACCAATCGGTTCGTTGTGATGTAAATATGTCAAATAGACATAGTAGAAGTAAAAATTTTCGACGCCACATCGGAATTTTCCAAAAAAACTGATTTATATAGAAAATAGCACGTAAAAATTTGAGTTTTTTGTTTTTCGTAAATATCAAACTTAAAACTGGTGAAAACTATAATTTGAAAAGACAAGATCGATGGGAAATTTAATATAAATTACGATTTTGGTGTCATAATTGCGATTTGATGCTCTCAAACTGCATAAAAAATAATCAAATAACAAGAAGGTAATTTTTTGAAAATTGGATTTTTCGCGTTTTTTTTTAACTTTCTGGTCGTTTGGGATCATAAAATCGTTATCAAAAGATACAAGAACTCGGAAGCTTAATCTACGTTAAATTTCTAATCTGTAACATGATTTTATTGTTGAAATTATATTCTTGAAATCTAAGAGTCCAAATAGCAGTAAATCGTAATTTAAGTGAAAAGAATCGATTGAATATTTTTCGAAAATGACAATGCCTTGGTCGTGGGTGCGATTTCATGATCACAAACACCTACACAATGCAAAAATGCCTTATTAGAAAATTGGATTAAGTATTTCCGTTTTCTTCACTATCTGCCCATTTTAGGATTATATAATCGTTCTAATTTTTGGCTGGGTTCATTTTGATCATACTTGCCGGCGCTTTAAGACCGCTATGACCTCTTTGCCTCTTCCAAACTTCACTCGATAATTTCCAAACGGAAAGTACCAAAACTAATAATCTATGTAAACTATCTTAAGTTGATTTGCATTGAGTGAGTGCAATAACATTTTACGGATAAATGTATGTGTGTACTTGTATTCAACACTGCGGTGTCTACCAACATAAAATCATTGCGGCATTGGAAAATTTAAACTAGCAAATCGATTTGTTGAGCAACAAAAACAAGCTGCAATAAAGTTTATATGGATGATGTTAGTTCAGTGTAAAACGTTTTGTGGTTTCGTAATTTTTTGATGCATCAATAACATCAAAAACAAAAACAAACTACGATGATAATGTTGATGACGCACAAACAGTTCAGTTTCAATTTTCACCAAATTTCGAAATTTCAATTTAATACATATGCATGTAGGAATTAAATAAATTAACAACAACATGACAATGAAAATATCCTCAACGAAAATGTTGGTCAGCATGTAATTGCCAATTACAATAAAATATATGAGTAGCAACAAGCGAATGCAGTAAAACTACCATGAGTTTTGTTTGGAACAGCATGAGCTAACTGTGTGGAAACTGAAGGTGGAGAAGTAGAAAGCGGGCCGGGAGTGACTGGAGAGAGATGAGATGTGATTGAATGCTGTGCCCATTAAGCAAACACGTTTCACCGGGGGCCGACTGTGACTGACCGTTATAGCCCGGAGTTATGCCGTCATATTTGTTTTTTTTTTTTTTTTCAAATAGATGATGTATATTTTTTGTGAATGAATTTTTGTATTATTCATAATTTCTTTTTATTTTACAATATTTTTTGTCAATAAATTGCAAAACATTTTTCGCAGAAGGAGAAATGCATCAATAAAAACGAAAACGAGAAGAAAAAAAACTCTCAAGGAGACAACGGAAAGTGTAAGAAAAATTTAATTAAACAACAACAACAAACTACCAAATAAATTACGTCAGTGTTGTCAAAAAGTTGCGCCATGTTTCAATCAAGTCCGGCTGCTGTGTTCATTTCATTCGGGTTTGGCTTTGACATTTCATATCCGCTGCTGGACTATCGAAATTTAATGCTAGCGTAGTTTTTACAATTGTTTACTCACTTTGCTTCGTGGAAATATTTATTGGTAAGCTATATGTAGTTGACTATAGATACATATCTGCTCAATATGTTAGTATGCATAACTGCTTAAGTTTTAAGCGCATTTCACCGGTTTAAGAGCGGTTGAGTTACGCGTGCGCAAATGCGCTTAAATACCGTTATAGAGTAACGTCATTTTATTTGTTTACATATGTGAGCGTGTATTAGTTTGTGTAGGCAATTGAAAAAACCGGATAATAAAAATGTTGGTTGCTTCGGCCAATTTGCCATGCAGACAATCAGCAGGCAGGGTTGCATGTGTGTATGTGTGTCTATTATAGTTATAAAATTGTGTAATTAATTTTTGTATCTTGCTATATTTGCTAAGATTACTCAATGTTTTAGTTGTCTGGGCAATTTGTATCTACAAGTATTTAATGTTTGATTATGATAATGATTGAACCCTTGGGTAATTATTGGAATCAGGTTTTCCTTATACTTCAGCTTTTCTTACAAAACTGTGCGACAAATCTGAACCATTCAAAGTCAAATAAATGGCAAATCTTAAAGGTAAATCTGGGTCTCTGATTGCTGCCCTGTATTCAGATTTTTTCTATGCTTAGAATTACCGTTATAAAAGTTCAAAATCCATATATGTATATAAAGCTCTTTATTATAATTTCTACATGTTTTACGAGCAAGAAATTATCTTTAAAAGATAATTTCTCAAGAAATCGACCCCTTCAATTTGGGACATGTAAGGGTAATGAGTTAATTTAAAGTGGTAGCAAAATGGGTGAATGGGAGGTTGGGGTGGAGTTGATTTTAGCTAGTAGCTTAGGTCGAAATCCCTCTCTGATTGGCTATCTTTAGGGTATAGTCTTGTAGAATCCAGTCTTTTATTGAAGTTTTTTTCATAGAAAATTTTTTCATCAATTTTAATACTTTGATACAAAATATTGAAGGTATTAAGCTAATGAAAAAATTGTTTTCTTGGTTTTTTGATGATTTGATTATTCACTTAGTAGAGCCACATGAACAGAGCCCTGCTATTGCTCCAGACATTTCATAAGCTTTTCTTCAGATATTATCTATTATACCCACAACGACGACTGCTGTCGAAATAAATTTTGCAATTCTAAAACATTTGAAAATATATAAAATCCACCCAAAAAAAAATCGACTCAATGGGGTTGGTTAGCTTTTTAAATTGCATTCATCCGAAAACATATTCGAAGCTGAATCCGCCGTAATAATGCAGGACCCCAGCCGTCCAAATCTTCGTGAATGATATCGTTTACGAGACTTTGGCAATAGTTTTGCGGGCAAAACTATCGCTAATGGATCCGAAAACGATACGAGAAATAATCATATGTCGCTCAGTTTGTGGCAGCAAAAGTCTCATTTACGACACTCGCAAAAGATGATAGATATAGCGAGCATATTGCAAGTCTTTTTACGAGTCGTTTCTGATATCATTTGCGAGCATTTAGAGAAATTTTTTACGAGTCATTTATGATACCGGTAACGAGCCTTTTGCGATAATTTTGAGAGTCTTTCATTTCATTCAAAAAATTAAAAAATGATGGATTTTAAATTGTACCTACAATTTAAAAAGCATAAAGTACATAAACGTAAAGTGCGTTTATGTACTTAACATACATTCCCGTCTTTGTCTAGTGGCTAATTTTCATAACCTTCTTATATTCAATGAAAATATGAAGTGAACCAGAATTATAAGAAAGTGTACAAGTACAAATCTTTGCCAGTTTTTTGCGACGCTCGTATTTATGCCCGCAAAACTATCGTTTGCAAGCAAATGTTCTTCGAACGCTAGTATTTTTGCCCGCAAAATGCTCGTTTCTGAGCTCGTTTGCGATAATTTAGGCGAACTTTCGCTCAGCATTCGCTTCGAGGTCTACTGGGACCCTGAAAACAGAAGTTTCTAAAATAAAAGAAAAAGTAATGAAATTATAAATTCTAACTTTTTTAAATAAATTCAGATGTAAAAATAGTGCTGTCAAAAATGACAGCGTCCATCGCTATTCCAGTAAAAATCTCAGGCCCCCATACTAAAATCACCATTTGATCATATTTTGTCAATGTGCTGAATATTCTTTATTAATTTTAGTTAATTTTCGAGGAGAGTCTGAGCTCGCAACACAATCATCTCTTTCATTACCTTACGACAATTAACTTTGAACTCTCTAGTGTTATTATTCCTCACCTATTTTTAATTAAAAAAATTATTAAACAAAAACTTGTTATAAAGTAAATTTAAACACCAAATCAGCAAACTCATCCTCTTTAGACCATCATCGACGTTATTTTCGATTTTGTATTGCAAGAAATTATGAAGCTGATGATGACAGTGTAAAAGAAGAGGAAGGAACGAAAAAAATAAGTTAAAAAAACGAAAGTTTTTCGATTTCCGTTGTTGATAGTTTCTTCAGCGCGAATACAAAAAAAAAAAAAAAAAAACAAAAAAAAGTCATATAAAAAAATGAGAAGAAATATGGAATTTTAGTGAAATTTCAATTTCATTAAAATATTTTCATATTTGGACCAAAAAGTATGTAAACATTTGGCTTTTTGTCGCGTTGCTTTTTCGTTAATTAAACCTACAACGATCAAAAAAAAAAATTTTAATTCGGTATTATGCATATTTGGTATCGGCTTTGACAATAAAAAGATGCGCTGAAATTTACTTTAAACCTTTGAAAATGAGCCACAAGAAAACGAAGAAAACATCAGTTAGTAGAAACCAAAACAAAAACAGAAAACTTTTTTTGCTACAGAAAAAAAAATTGTGGAACAACATCGATTTCTTCATTGTACCCAAAAATTGACAAAAGACATTTGGAGATATCTTTTCTTTCTTTTTTTTTAACCAAGACACACACAGTTACAAAATGCGTCCGACTTGTTCACTTTCTTATATTTTAAAGATTATATTTTAGTAGAAGTAGTAGCGGCATCGGCGGCAGATATAGTAAAAAAATTATAATTTTAAATTTGTTCAATTCAACTCTCAACTTAATATGATTTTCTCAATATCATCATATCATAATCATACAAGTTCAAATGGTCTTTAGCGCCGACAATAACGACGACGTTGACAATTAGAAATCATGATCAAACAGAAATTTGAACTCTTCGGAAAACGAATTCGCTTTCGTTCTTTATTTCCAACACATCTAAATTTATTAATAAATAATAAATTCGATTAACCCTAATGTGACATTAATTACACCGTGTCGACCTCAAAGCGTGGGATACTACTAGAACGAAATTTTTAAAAGCAAATATGCGCACAAGTGTGAAAGTTAGTGGTAGTAAGAGAGTCACTAACTCTACTACATATTAATGTTTAAGCTAGAAACAAAAAGTTCAAGCTGATTTCGATTCTAACTACCCAACGGGATATGAGCTGCCTTAAAACCAATTTAGGTGATCTTGTTTTGTACAAATGAAGCGCCTGCTCACTTTTTATTCTGGGCTCTTTTTTTAATTTGCAACCGTTAAGAAAAAAAGGATCTGGGGTCGAATCGTCTGATCCGTGAGCGTATATCTCTTCACGTAAAACTGAACTTTAAGAAAATTACATGAAGAATACTACGTTCACGGATCAGACGATTCGGCCTCTGGATCCGCAACAAAAAGTTGATGACAGAGTTGATCGTTTGTTGTCCTAAAAAAATAAGATTTCAAAAAGTAGTCATTCGCTTTTTACAAACAGGTTGGAGTAAAAGTAATCACCTGATTCGATTTAGCTATAACTTTTTTTTATCATATCTTGAATTTTTTTTCCATTGAGCACTGAAAATAAAACCGTTCCAATGCTGACCTCCAGTGTTTATGAATATTTTAAACCTTTTTATGTCATTCCCATAATTTTTCTCTATTTCTTGTCTAATTTTGCCTTTCAGGATTGCAAAAATTTACGGTTTATTCAAATAGACTAATTATGTACTCCAAATAACCCAAAAGAAAAAAGTTTAGAATGGTCAGATCAGGTAATCTAGTGTACTAATGTAATTCCCCAAATTGGAAAATAATTCCATTATAAACCAATTATTTAACGTTCTTGTGGAGTAAAACGATGCATGGTTTATCTACTTGTATATTTCTTGTCCATGCTTCTCCAATGTCAGAAATCAGGATGAAATTAGAGCATTTTTCGATAAGGTGTTAACTTATGTGTAAACTTGTATACAAATTTTCGAATCTTATGGAAGTTTTAGTGAATATCGCAAAAGTTCGAACAATAATTGGTAATTAATAAGTAAAATTAAAAAATTATCTAAAACTGTTCAAAATCTCCAGGAGTCCTTTGTACCTACCTACTTGGCGAGAACTTATGTTTGAAAGATGCTTGATGCAGTCCCCACAAGTTAAAAGTATATGGTTCTTGGACCAAAAAAAACTAAGAGAAAACGAAAAAGATAGGGATTCACCCTACTGAATTCAAATCCCTAAGCTTAAGCAATTAAAGTAGCTGCTAATTGCGAACCCTCAAAGAGCAGCCAGATGCTTCAAACTAAATAAAAACTAGCTCAAAATAATTACGGGTTTCATTTTAGGGTATTGTAAACTGGGGCAATATTTGTAAAATCCTTACTGAGATCTGGTTAGCTTATCTGAGTACTTATGTTTAGACCAAGGCCGTATTTAGGGGGGAGGTTTTGGGGGTTCTGACCCCCCCCCCCCCCGAAATGTGGAAACTTTATTCTAATTTTTGAGATTGATTGCCAATGGATGGAAAAAAACGTCAAAATAAAATCTATTTAACGATATTTTTTACTTCCATCGGTTTTTTTTCTAAAAAGTCAAATATAAAAAATAAATTTGAAATCTTAGTTACACTAAGCGATCAAATCCGATTTGTTTTCTTCGACATGAGGTTTGACTACGGATTCAAAAAGAGAAGGTGATACTGAGCACTCCTGCATTCATAGTTTTTCTAGGTCAGTATCTATTTTTGATTTAAAGTTTCCTGAATCAGTTTGAAAAGTTAAAAAAATTAATAAATATAGAAAAAATTATCGGATCCTTGTAAAATTAGACTTGCTTGAACCTCATTTTTTTTCCTAAAACGTGACGTGATGGGAAGTTTTTGACCTCAGATTCGTGTTCAACGTGAAAAATTCTTCCGCAAAAACTCCATCTTATTGGCAAAACCCATGCAGTTTTAGGAGACAATTTTAAAATGTAATTAGTTTTTAACCCATTATTGCTCAGAGCATCATGACTAGAAAGATCTCTTTTAATGCTGTGACTTCACGAATTTAGGGAATATAAGCCAACATCATCCGGGTTCCTTATCATTGATTGCTCAAATTACCAATGGTGATCATTTGAAAAAATGAGCCTCTACTATTTTTGGTAATTTTTTTGAGGTTGGGTACATCATCAGTAGTGGGAAGTCAATGAGTTAATGAAATTATGTCCCTCACGATAAAAAAAAATGCATTAGAATGCACATTAAATAACATTTATTTAAAAAAATTTAATTAATCTGTGAATTTTTTGTCACTTTTGGCCATTTTTTTGAGGTTAAGATTAAAAAATATCGGAAAATTTTTCCTAAAATTTGAATTTTATAGGGTCCATCAAAAGTATCACCGATTCAATTTATTGTATTTAAAAATCGGTTTGATAAAAATTATTTATGAATATTTTCTTCGAATGAAAACCCCCCCGAAAAAAATTTCTGGCTACGGCCCTGGTTTAGACCTACTGGTTACAATACAGTGCACCCATAATATCTATCAAACTATCTGAAAAGAATGTATACGAACCAATTTAGAAAAGTACAAATTTTGGAAAGAAACCATTTCTGAGTTGAATATTTTCACGACATTTTTACAAAAAATTTCTATGGTAGGAATATTTTAAGATTAAGTCAGCTGATTGATAACTATTATTTTATATAGAAGCTTTTTAAAAGAAAAGTAGTTTTTAGCAAAAATATCAAGATAAAAGCTTTCTAAATGTAAAATTTTGAAGAGTATATCCGGAATATTCTAAGATAAAAAATTTTCACAATACAAATTCAAGGAGTGCAAATCTTATAGATAGAACAAATTTCTATTTGATTTACATCGTTTGTTTCATGTTAAATGCACGACGCTGCGTATTCCTTCTATTTAAGAAAAAAAAGAAGAAGCTGTTAATATGTTTAATTTAAAAGAGCTTCACTTTCTTACCATTGGGTAGGGTAAACTACTTATAGTAGCACATTCTCTTGCAGTATGTATGTATTACAGTGCAAAAAGCCTATGGGTATTTGTGGCAATATAACGGTCAAATCAATTAACATTAAGCAGCAGGCAGTAGCAGATATAATTTGCTGAAATCCAACTTCAAGCCTACAGCGTTGATTACACTATGCAACTACTGAAAACCAAAACTTGAGAAATATCAACAAAACTGGATACAGATATTCAGCTGCATGGTGGTCAGATGGAATCGTTTCACATGTTTAGCTGATTCCGTTGCCACTTGTCTTTAATAACAGTTTTTGAAAATTTCACTTGTACGAGAAGTAGGTGTGATTATTGCCTCATGTAGACAATTTTCACAACAGTTATTTTAAAATATACCTTAAAGTAGTATAATTAGATGGTTAGATTCAGGAGATGGCTCAGTAGCTCCAAATATATTAGATCGTTGAAAAATTGAAGATTGGTGAAAAAAAAAAATAATTTTTGTTGTACAGTGTTATTGATTGTTGCTTGATGTTGTTTATTTTTATATTTGTGCCTTTAATGGAATTTCACTATATATTGTATACCTACCAATATATTCACATCATCATATTTGCTCAGTAACATTTTTTTTTTTTTTTTTACTTAGCTTAGCTTTCTTATCAGCATTTTTTGCGCAGTATGATTTAGTGTGATTTTTCGTCTATGTCTTCTCTACTTTATTACTTTTAGTTATTAACGCTTTCAGTCAATTATGCGCAAGAAATTATTATATACTGCAGCATTTTGTTGCCATCGTCATCTATGGTAGCAACAAAAACAACACTAACGATGACTTTAAATGAAGCGAGTGGGTAACAGAATCAGCAACAACAACACCTTCAATTTGTTGGTGGTGATCTTGTAGTCATGATGGTGAAGGTGCCAACAATAATTGTTATCGAAATGATTTGCTTAAATGAGCAAATCTAAGGAGAAAAAAAAAATACCAAGATGATGAGGTGATGGTGAAAGCTTTATGTAGTAACCCTGCAAGCAAAAATAGAATACCTAAATGATAAATATTGAAAATAAATAAATTCATGTGATTTGATTTATAGGTATCATAAAAGTTGGATAAAAGTTGGCAACTTTGTGTTGAGAGTGAAGAAAACTCGAACTTTTTTTCCAGTTCAAATGGCAATTGATGTCGAAAAAGCAAAAAGTCCCATTAGGGAGGAAGTAAAGGGTTAATACACCGTTAAAGATGTATGTGCTTAATTTAATTAACCTTGTTATAATGTTTACTTTTCGATGTAAAATAAAATTTTGGTTTAGAAAATACTTTTAAAGGCTTATTTTGTCACTAAGTAGAAGCTAGGTGAGGATTTTAAATGTTTTTGACATTTGGGTTTACTTTTACAAAAACCAAGTTCAAAGAAGTAAACTAAAGTAAAATTTTCTAAGCAATATATTTATAAAACTTATGAGGGCCAAGGCCGAGCTTTTAAACCCTCTTTCAACCCCCAGAAATATGATTTCTTCCGAAAAAACCCAAAACAGACCCATAAGAGAGGGAACCAATAGATTACTTTCAAGGTAAATGTTCCATTGCCATTGCACACACAATCTTAGACGCAAAACTAACAAGCTGCCTAACGGTTTATTATGTTTAGTTTGTTAAAAATGTTTGCCCGTTTCGATAAGAAATTTTTCTGTCAAATTCGGTAAGGTTTTCCAGCGTAATCCTGATTGGTAAATTTTGAAAGATATTCAAACCATTAGGTCAGAAATATGATGCGCATCACATTTGAATATCTGAAACGACATTTAATTATTAACTGTAATGCTAAAAAAAAAAAAAAAAAATTGAGCATATATAGATTATTTCTGATACTCATTTGCTGCATATTTTTATGATTCTTGCTGCTGGAAATTCCAATGTCTGGTAATTATACAATGCGTGCATACATGGAAAATCAAATAGCATTAGCCTAATTTTTCCCGCCATCAACTTAATAAGCTTCATTTATCGTTTCACTTTTAATAACTAATTGAAGTGAGTGTGTTTGATATTTTTAACAACACAATAAAAAGGAAAGTACCCAGCACTTATGCATAATGTAAATATGTATGACACAAATCGTGCATCAATATAAATGAATAATCGCCTATCAATCAGTATGCTAGAGAGACAGACCTACATATAATAGTACACGCTGTCAGTCATGTACGGACCATAAAGAGACATCACTCTCGTGCCAAATCCACAAACACACACATTCACACACACATTTTAAAATCTTTTGTTCAGTTTGAATTCAGAAATTTACGCTGAAACAAAAGCAGAAATGAAATTGCTTTTAAATATTTTTCTTTCCTTTGTTTTTAAAACTTTTCATTATTATTCATTAATGTTCTCTCAGTACCCATTTGTTTATACTGGTAGTCAAAGGATTCTTGCTGTCATTATTTATAATAATCAGAAAGCGAAAAAGGGCAAAATAAAATTTATTATTATTATTCAACGATTTCTCGAATATTTATTTTTTTCATAAGCGACATAGTCAGAAATACGAAAATATGGAATTCGACATTTTAAAATCAATGCTAAATATAGATAGGAAATTTTCGCTCCCTGATAATGACAACGAACCCAAGATACCTTCCCAGTTTTCATCAATTTTCATCAATTCTTTATTGATTTCACGAATCTTACATTTAATTTCACTTTACGTCCTACATTGTATCAGTTTAAAGAATGTGCATAAGTTCTCGTCAGCAACTTATAGGTTTCATTTAAAAATAATTGCTTGGACAAATATAAAATAGCTAATAGCAGGCAAATGTACCTTCCAGGCCTACCTACCCAATGCAGGAGAACCAATTGCTCAGCGCAATTGTCTTTCCGCTAAGCACAAATGGAACGGGATTGAGGACGTTGTCAAGAGCGCTGCTGACCGAGCAAGTGCAACATTCCCAAGGGGGAATGCCATGGAGCAAAGCGATCTGAGGAGGGATTTCTTAGCGTAAGGCTTTCAAAGGACTTCTACTTGATATCAGATCTTGTGACAGAACACCAGTATGAGAGGAAGGAAGGAAAAAGAAATACAGGGTGTAATGCGGCGATGTTTCAGTGCCACTTTTTCCAGTGACAGTAGTTACAAAAGCATCGAGTGGAAGTTTAGGAACTGTTACCTGAACCACTTAGCCAACCGTCTATGGTTAAAAAAAGGAAGCTGTAAAACTGCCGTCAAGTTTTCTAATAATAGCGGCTTCTTAAAAACCGAGCCTACTCTACTGCTTATAAATGAATATGAAAGAATATCTTCTTTTTATTGAATGACAAAGTAGGAGCTCAGTTTTCAGAATCTATCTAAATATTGTTTGAAAAAAATCAGGGGCTCTAACGGTTATGCGTTTTATGGTAAAAGTCAAATATTAAAAGTTATTTTGTGACTTTTACCGTGATTGGCTAAATAAAACGGTGAATTGTTGGCTTTTTTGATATTTGGCAAGAAATAATAATTATATTTGGTTTTTATTTTTTCGGGGAAAGTTATGTTATGACTTTTATTTTGTTGGCCAAAACGAACCAGTTATTTTATGACTTTATTTTTTTGGACAAAAATAAATGGTCAACCCTGTTTGCAAGCGAAAAAAATTTTAATTTTTAAATTCCAAAACAACAATGACCAAAGTAGGTATAAAAGTAGATAGGCGTATAGGGGTATGAAATTTTAAAGTAAAGGGGATCCAAAAAATTCTGAAACCATTAGAAACGTCTTTTCGTATACATTTCGAAAATGTATTGTACTTTGCCGGTGCCTAGATTCGAAGTTATTGCCAATTTTGTATTTCAATTCGTATCCATATATTTACATATGGGCAAAGGTCATAAAATGGAATGAAGCGGATCCCTATGTATTGTATACCGTTGAAAAGGATGAATGTTTAAAACTTTCTGGACTTTAACAAGGAGAGTGCCAAAACCTGGACATTTATGCTGAGATGACTGGCAAAAGAAATTTTACGAAGCATGACGAAGGCCCATAATTGCACTATCTAGCATGCAGATGCTGGTAGCGGTCTTGGCAAAAATGCCAACCATAGAGCAAACTTGAATAGTATAGGTAACTCTGAGAGCGCAGAGTATGTTTCTGAACAGTGGTAGACTGACAGCAGAAACAGAGGAAACTGAAACTCAAGAGAGTTGGCATAGTTTCGGAACACACTGGGCTTAAAATAAATTATTATGAGAAAAAAGGAGAATGGGATGTTGTTCTGGATGGCTTCGTGATCATTTTCAAATATTTTTAGAAATTCGAGCTGATCTCCCCTTCGAGAAAATGCATTTTTAGTCAATTCCCCGTCTGTGTTATAGATTCTCGCATTAATATTGGGAGTATGAATGTATAAACTCGTAATTCTGACTAACTTCATATCTATCATACGCGCCATTTTTTTGACATTGACAGCTATTCTATCTCGAAGAGCGCCAAAAATACTATTAGAATTGATCTGTCAAATAATTTTCATAATTTTACAAAAGTGTTTTACTATAGCTGAAAATGTCGAATTTCGTGCCAACAAAACAAAATTTGCGGGAAGTTTTAATTTGTTCCATTTAAAGAAAAACGCAACTGAGGCACATCGTTTACTCACTGAATCTTATCCGTTTCAAAAGTGGTGATTTTTATGTTGAAGACAGGGAACGTTCAGGCGGCCCGAAAAAGTTCGAAGATGAAGAATTGAAGGCATTACTCGAAGAAAATTCATGGCAAACGCAACAAGAACTTGCAGAATCTTTAGGAGTTGATCAATCAACCATTTCTAAACGATTAAAAGCATTGGGAATGATGCAAAAGCAAGGAAATTGGGTGCCGTACGAATTGAAGCCGAGAGACGTCGAACGACGATTTTTCACATGTGAACTGCTGATTGAACGACAGAAAAGAAAGGGTTTTCTGCATCGTATTGTGACTGGCGATGAAAAGTGGATATGTTACGATAACCCAAAGCCTAAAAAATCATGGGGACCACCCGGACATGCATCAACATCAACGGCAAAGCCGAACATCCATGGATCCAAGCTAATGCTGTGGATTTCGTAGGATATGAAAGGTGTCGTGTATTATGAGCTGTTGAAACCGAATGAAACGATCACTGGCGACCACTACCGACTACAATTGATGCGTTTGAGCCGAGCATTAAAGGATAAGAGACCAGAATATGAGAATAAACACGACGAAGTTATTCTTCAGCACGACAATGCTCGGCCGCATGTTGCAAGGCAAGTAAAAACATACTTGGAAACGCTGAAATGGGAAGTGCTACCCCACCCGCCGTATTCTCCAGACATTGCTCCTTCTGATTACCACTTGTTCCGATCGATGACACATGGCCTGGCTGAACAGCACTTCCGTTCTTTCGAAGAACTCAAAAAATGGGTCGATTCGTGGATAGCCTCAAAAGATGAGGAGTTCTTTCGACGCGGAATCCGTATGCTACCAGAAAGATGGGAAAAGGTTGTGGCTAACGATGGGCAATACTTTGAAGAATAAATTTATAATCACTTTTTCACAATAAATGTCCAAATTACGAAAAAAATACGAGTTTATACATTCATACTCTCAATATATAGAAGAGATTTACTATATACATAGAATAAAGTTAATCTAAAAGTACAAGGATTTATTCCTAAATGATATAATATTTAAATTTTAATAAAATATTTTTACAATAATTATGAAATACTAAATATGTACAAATGATGAATCATTCAAAATGGTCAATTTGGCTGTTGAAGCTTAGGAGTCGGCACCGGAGGAAAAGCGCGTAGAAGGAAGGATGAAGGGAGCAGTAAATCGGCAGCAGCAACTGGTATACAGTACGAAACCTCGGTACTACTTTCATCTATTTATAAGTTGCATTTTCCTCGTAAAGGTCGCTCGAATTCTTCAACAGATGTTAAAAATGTATCACTACTTCTATTACTAATATGGCACAATAGCCCCTGGAGGGCTTAGGCCAAGTTTTTCACATCCATTAATGTTGTGTGAGCTATATTTATACACGAATGGTTTTATACAGTTTTATGCCGAATCCGAACGGCGAAATGAAATGCTTTTCATAGTCATTTTTTTACTCTAGGAGGTTTGCCATTGCCAGCCAGGAGGTGCCGTGTAGAAAAATTTTTATTTTCTATTTTTGAATTTTGAGCGTGCTGTGATATGAACCCGGGCACCTCTGCGTAGCAATCCAACACACTAACCACTAGGCTACGGCGACCACAAAAAACTTATCACTAGTGAAAGCTAAAATTGATGAAGATCAAAGATTGACTCTATAAATGATAGTTGATAAACTAAATATATCACGGCTGTACTATAAATATTAAAAAATCGTCTAAAATACATCAGCTCGATGGTTTTATGAATTTTGAATGAGTGACGGTCCAAAAGAGCAACGAGTTAATTTTATCTAAATATTCGTTACAAAATTTTAAAGTGGAGGACCTAGCTCACCTTTAATATAATCGTAACAGGTGATGAAAGTAAGATCTATCGTGTGGTACCCAAAAAGTCCTTAAAAAATGTATTGAAATTAATAGAAATTTATATATAAAGTTTAATTTAGTTGTCTGTGTTTTTACAACCAACTTAGCGAAATTTTGTCTTCGAAAAAAACATTCGGTCAAACTAAAGCTCCGAGTTAGGTGGCTTACTAAAAGATTCAACTAGTCCTTAGTTTGAATCTGTAATTTCGCAAGTTCATTTATGCATATATCAATACTTCTACGATGTTCGATTACATTTTTATGATTTCTTTTACAATTTTAATTTCATAAGTAGCTTAAGGTGGTACTTTTTTAAATTTTTTTTAGGTAACTATGAGGTTTGGGGGAAAGCGTCTACGAACTACGAGTCTTATGTAAACTATAAAACTTGTTACTTTCGTGATAGAATATTTTATCTAAATTCACCATTTTCTTTATCTATGCCAGACTGTCCATTAAAAAACGTATCCTATTTTTAACTTCGATTGCAGCTTCTACAAAAAGATATCGTAATTAAATACAATTTTCTTAGGATGCACTTAAATGGTAAGTAATATTAATGTAGGATATGCCAAACTTCGGCAAGGATGAGACAAATATCTTTTTCTCTTTTGTGTTTTCAATCAGTCGTAAACATTAAATTCAAGCTAAAATAAAAAAAATAAAAAGCGAGAAGCGTTTTATTGGTAAAGCAAATAAATTGGCATACAAAGAATTTGCGGAATTTGGGTTAAAGTATTAATTTACAACTGAATTATTTTGAATTAATGAGTAAACAAGGCGTGAATGAGTGCTGAAGCTGCGGAATGAGTGCATGCGTGCGATATGAAAGAAAAGTGAAATTTCATAGAATATAATCAGGTGTGAAATATGGTATGATAATGTTGAGGAAATTAAGAAGATGAGTTAATGATGCTGGTGGTGAAATGGTGAACATAATAATTTTTCGTTATGTATGCATATTACATATGTATATAAAATTAAATCTATATTAATCATTTAACAGCAATATAATATCAGTGAATTATATCAATGGCTATTGTATGTTTGTATGTATTTATAACAGTGTAATATTGTAATAATTGAATCGATTTGTGTGCAGTTAATTAACTTTCATTTATTTACAATAAATCAATACATTGTGTTGACTGATAGTGATGATAAGATCGATGGCGAAGGCAGCGCTGATTGTTAATGTATTTTGTGAATGCGCAATAAAATCTGAAAGAAAATCAATAAAAAAATCATAAATTGAAATTAAGAGAATCAATTTTTATTAGTATTGAGTGCGAGCAACACAAAATCGAATTTCATCTATGTATCTTATATAAACAAAACATCAAAAATGAATCAAATATTTAGCGCATCATTATCGTCAACACATATTAAAAACTCATTCACAATTAGCTACACACAAAATATGGTATATTTGGCGGTGGGCGAACACACATACAGATGCGGTTAAAATAATAGCAATATATCCCAGTTGCACAAACAGTGAGTACTCCTCAAACGATTAATGATTTCATTACTCCAAAAGGAGGGATAAACGAGCAACTCCAATACAGGAAAAACATTTTTGAATTTGACTAACACAATTTCATAATTTTATATGGTCTATTTTTAGAAATAATGATAAACAAAGACAGCCTAATTGAGTAGTTCAAATTTGTATATCTTAATCTCTTTTGCCCAGTTAACCCTTTACGGTAGGTAGGGTAAAAACTGCCCCGCTTATTTTTTTATGCATAGTGTGATATATTTTAACCCACCTCGAAAAGTTGAAATTACTTATAGTCACACAGTTTAATATTTTATTTACAGTTTCTCATTCTGCTGCTAATGATATAAACCAAAAATTTCTGTGTAACTGGTGTTTTTATTTTCTTTAAAATCGTGTGCATCAAAGAGTTAAAAATCAGTAACTAGTACTAGAATCATTGCAAGAGTAAAAGAAACAAAATTCAGTGACAACAAATTTGTTTGTGTGGCTCAGTTGGTAAGCGCGTCGTTTGATATTCGCGATGCGAATTTTTCAGCCACAGGTTCGAGCCTGGAAAAAGGCAACTCAAGAAAATAATAAAATTATAAAACGATATTAGTAAATAATAAAAAATAATAAAAAAAATAAGTGCTTACTGGTGGTTTAGACAACTAGTCTATGGCGTTATGAATTTTGTAAGGAACTATTTCGGAGTTTTGTTTTTCTATGAGATGCAAGTGAGCTCATGCTCGTAATCGTGTCCTCCTTTATTACTCCATTTGGAGGCTAAAACGAGTACTCCATGCCCTAGGACATGCAATGTTAAATTGGAGTACAAAATGCAAGAGCACTGGAGTAATAGGGAGTAATCGATTGCTCGGTTTGGAGCGCTCAATGGTTACTCCTACGATTATCCAAAGTTCAACTGAGATAGTATTAAATCCCCCAATATATTTTAATGATATATTTATATTTGAATAATATGCTTAGAATAAAATTACACAGATATTCGGACAACCGAACCGAAAGTAGATCAAAAAATCTGACTGAAATCAGACCAATCCAAAAAAAAATTCAATCCGATATTATGACAAATTTCAGACTAAAATCTGATAAAAATTCATACCATACGAAAATCTAAATCAGACCAAAATTCAGATAAAAACTGAGGCCAATATTATGACAAAACTTAGAGCCAATTAAGAATAATACTTAAATGAAAAATAGACCAAGGTTCAAATTAAACCCAGGCTAAAATCAGATCAATGTTTAGATACACAATTAGACCGATGTTCAGACTAATAAAGACAAAATTAAATAAAAAATCAATCCAAAAATTGAAATAAAAGTTGGACCCCATTCAGACTAAAAATGAAATCGAAAATCAAGCCGGAATTCATACCAAACATCGACAGAATTCAGGCCAAAAATGAATGGAAGTTTGGACCAAAGACAAAGACTAAAAACCAAACTAAAATCTAGACTCAACTCAAGCCCAAATTCAGTGTAAGTCTCAAAACAAATTCAATCTAAATTCAAATAAAAAATCAAAAGTCTAAAAAGAAGACCATAAAATCGAATCGAAAACATGACCATAAGCTCTCTATAAGTAGGAAATCTGTAAACTGAAGTGTGTATAACTAACATTTGAGCTGTCAAAACTTTTAAAAAAAAAACTTAAAAAATGTACATATATAAATTTCAAAAACTTTCTTAAGAGAATATTATTATAAAATAAAATATTCACCTTTTATATAAAATTTTAAGCATTTTTAGGGAGAGCTGCAGCCCCCATATGATTATGAATATCCAAAAGGGATGTTAAGGTAAGATCTGTAGTTTTACTATCAAACGTATAGTGGAATCTAATTTGTTTCCATTAGGATTAAAATTCTTAAATTACAAAAAGATTTACAAAAACTTGTTCTGCCATAACAATCAAGGTATTAAACTAACCTGATGAATCTACAAACAGAAACTTTAATGGAAACATATAGAATCAGATTTTTTCAAATTAGTTTTAAAACTATTTAGTAATAACTTGAAAAAAAAAATCAATACAAACAGTGTGACATAAAATATTTACCTTATGTCAGTTCTATTATTTTAACCGCAGCTGTACATGCATACGTGCATAAACACATATGAAAATTTACACAATCGCAGGAGAATAAAAGCTGTTATTACAAAATGTTATGTGTCTATACTGGTATTTTTAATGATTTTATTTTATAATTTAATTACGCTACCTTTTGTTACTTTTCATTAGATACATCCGTCAAATTAACAGACTAACAGACAGGCCGACCGATTGGCTGGCTAGCTAGCCTACGGTATGTCTGTATGTCTATTAAGGCTGTCTGACAGGCCAAAGTCAAAGTCAAAGAGAAGAAAAAATAACAAGCAGCGTTCGAATAATTCAAGTTACATTATTGTGTCTCAGAAAGGGAAAGTTATCGTTAACAATTAGTGGCAGTTGCAGTGGCAGCAGAAAAAGCACCAGTGTCTACACGCTGCTCAATTGTTATTGCCTCTCGGCAAATAAAAGCAAATAATAAAAAGAAGAAAAATCAGGGACTACATAGTAATAATGTGCCATTAACAAACAACAGTAAGAGTAACAAATTGTATAACAACAATAAATTCATACATTTTTTTATCTGTTTTTTTTTCGTAGTAAATTAACATTAAATCTTTTAAGAGATACTTGCGCTTTTATACCAGTATTTTTTTTTTGTTAACAGTTGTTAATAGTTGCTGCCCATTAATGGTAACGTAATAGGTCAAAAACAACACATAATACTTAGTTGTGATAATACCATAATAAACTTTTATAATTTACATACTTCACTCTTCACTCTAATTTATCTTTAAAATAAAAAAAAACGAAAATTTAATAATTTTTTTTTTCATTTATTCGCAGCAAATTCAAATTCATTTCCGGCTTCTCCTCAACTCAACATTTTTACAATTTTTCACAGAATTTTCTATTGTTATTGTTATTAAATATTTTTATTTTTCTGCTGATTTTAAGTGAAACCTCCTACCTGCACCGCACCTTATACACTTTTAAGTAATTAATCACTATTAAAGCAAAATTCAGCTTAGCAAAATGTTTAAGAAATTTTTTAGAATTACTGCTATTTGTCCAAGAGTCAAGTTTCTTTTTTAATGAATTTAAATTCAAGTAGTCGTAAATGATTTGAAACCTTTAAGACTTGTCATATGAAGAGGAGACTCCTGCGGAGAGGTTAAGTTCAGTCAAAAATGAAATTTTTTTATCAAAATTTAAACTCCTAATAATTTATTATGTTTTTCTCTTTTTTAAGAGCAAGTTTTATGAACTGATATTTGTAAAAGACCGAAATTATGTTTTTGAAATGTAGTGAAAATCTTTGATTTTGGTCTAAAACTGTGCCAAATTTCAGATATAAAATGTATTTCCTATTTTTATTAATCGAAACAAATTTGATCGTATTATACAAGGGGACTAACAAAAGTTCACTAAGTAGGTAATATTTTATTAGTTTCTAAAAAAATCCAAGCTAATTGTAATATCATATTACATTACATTATGAGGTGCAATGTTAATTTTTTTCACAAAATGTTAATTTTGAAATTGCTGTAACGGCTTATCTTCGCCAATTGTCGCAAAAACAACAAAACCACACGATTCTTCTTCTTGCTTTTCTGCTACAATCCGATTTTAATATGAGCTGGCAGTGTTAATTTTTTTGTACATGTTAAATTTCATATATCGCTGCTACGATAACATGTAAACAAGAAATCTCTGTATTTATTTCTTATGTTTTATTATTTTCATTATTATTAACTACAAATGTATTTATTATTTAAGAAATAACATATCACTGCAAGCATTTTGTTTCATCATTGTTTACGGATCTCGACATCAAGTCAAGCCAGTTAAAATTTGCACTGCCAAAATGCATATGAAGTGGATTCACCATTACTTAAAAAAAAAGAAAATTCAAAACTGTCAAACCGAATATTTTTCTGAGAAGTCCACTCAAAATCTTCCACCAATGGTACAAATGTAGCCCAGGTAAAACTAAAATTTACGAAAATCCAAGATTAATCCAAGAAATGGTAGCTAATGAACTGCATTTGAATGCAGCGGCTCTGTCACGAAAAATTGCAACAAATTGTGTGATGTCGATTTATTCACCAGTTCAAAAATTGTAGCTACTATTCCCTTGGAAATTGGTCAGACAGTAACTGCTGAGATTATTATTATTATTATTTGAAGGAAGGACGACTCGAAGAAAGTCAGACACTGCGACCTATAAGATCTATTATACCAAAGCCCCAAGAAAGAAAGAAAGGAAGGGAGAAAGAAAAATAGATAAGAAACATACCCAAGCCGAGAATCGAACTCGGGTCTCCAGAAACAAGAGTCTGGCACTCTGCCCCTAGACCACAGTGACGATGGTAGGACCTACTGTTTAACGCCGATTTCGAACGGCTGTGTGGCAATTTTTTATCAGCTCGGTGGTTTTGCTATTACCAATTCTCATAATTCTCATCCGCTTCATATCGATAGTGAATATAAGAAGTTTATGAGAATTAACCACCAGACCAAGACGGGAATCGAACCCGCAACCTTCTGGATGAAAGTCTAGTGCACTATCCACTAGACTATCAAGGTCGTCAACTGCTAAGATACTACACAGAGCATTTTTTCCCCCTTCTACTTCTCTAGGGAGCTTTGGGCTTCTACTAAGTATTCGTTATCATCTGAATAAGTGATTGGCCTACTGCAGATGATCCTGAGTTGATGGGGCTCCCATATTTTGACGTTCCTCAGGACCAGCGTTTTCACCAAACTATTGTACATCCGGTTTGTCAACGCTAATATTTATATGGATTTACAATTGGGTAGTGAGCATGAGGAACTTCACTGTTTTATGCCGTTACCCACAAGATGGCAGTTTTTGCGTATGTATTCGTCATAATGGACGTCGTTACTGCATTTTTGTTCTTTATTCAGTCGACTGAGGATATGCAGAAGGGCATATTATTCATATGAGATCGATTTTAAGGCTATTTGGGCTATTGGTTGTATTTAAAAAATTTTAAATAACATTAAAAATGATTTTTTTAAGAAAAGCGTACGATCATGCCCTTGGCGAAAATCGAACCTGGGACCCCTGAGGTCAGGGCCGTAGCCAGGATTTTTTTTCGGGGGAGGAGGGGGGGTTCATTCGAATAAAATTAGCATTCACTTGCCATTACTGATGATGAGCCCAACCTCAAAACAATTACCAAAAAACAAAAAAAAAACAAAATATGTATAGTCAGAGGCTCATTTTTTTCAAATGATTATCAATGGAAATTCGGGCCATGATAAGGAATACAGATGAGGTTGTCTTATATTCCCAAAATTCGTGCAGTTACTGCATTGAAAGAGGTCTTCCGAGTCGGGGTGCTCTGAGCAATAATGGGTTAAAGAATTAATTACATTTTAAGATTGTTTCCTAAAACTTTGGAGCTGATCCACTACTATTGCCCTACATGGGCTTTGCGAATAAAATGGTTTCTAGTGTTTGTGAATGAATTTTTAGAAAAAATGGGATGGAAAACCCTTAAATAGAATTTTTTGCCATTTTTAAAAATTGGAGCGTGCCACAATCTAAATCATGCCCTTCCAAATAAGCCCTAAACCCGAAACTGTAAATGAAAAACAGTTACTGACTTAGAAAAACTATAAATGCAGAATTGCCCAGCATCACCTTCTCTTTTTGTATCCAAAGTCAAACCTCATGTCAAAGAAAACAAATCGGATCTAGTCGAATAGTGTAACTAAGATTTCAAGTTTATTTTTTTATATTTGACTTTTTAGAAAAAAATTCCAATGGAAGTAAAAAATATTTAAAAACTGTTCAATAGATTTTATTTTGACTTTTTTTCATCCACTGGCAATTAATATGAGAAAATAGAATAAAGTTTCCACATTTCGGGGGGGGGGGTCAGAACCCCCAAAACCTCCCCATTAAATACGGCCTTGCCTGAGATGATAGTCTAGAACGCTGTTTCTAGACGACAGAAACGGTAGAGAATTGCTTACAATTTTGAAATTTTTTTTTTTTTTTAAAAAACAGAAAAAAAGCAAAACTGTGTCTCTATTTTTTATGAATTCGTGAGTTGAAAAATTGTGAAAAAAATGTGGCTCCTCCACATATTATGATCTACAGCTCCAATATTTTTACAACAATCTAATATTTTATATACCGTTAGAAGCGTATTTCTCTTCTATTTGCAGTCTTTAAACCTGTTTAAAAAATAATGGAGTTTTAACTCAATATAGAGGTGTCGCTGCACTCTATCGCTAGAATTCTGACATTTTTGTCAAACAGGCCTTGTTTCGTATCAATGTAACTAATCCATTTTCGACAGATTTTTCTAAAATCTTTTGAAAACATTAAGAAAATAAAAAATTTTTCCGTTTTTGCAAAATCAAACATATTTTGATTTTTTTTTTTTTTTAAAGGAACTTTTTTTTGGCTCAAAAGAAAGCTCAGTTTGTTCTTTTGAAAACTTTGAGAACCAAAAGTTAGCTGAGCTTTGTTTATCTATCTAAATGGATGCCAAATAACTCGAAACACCCATGATTTAGTAAACTTTAGACTTAAAAATTTGTCATTTGCCATGAATTTTTGTTCTTTCGGCAGCTTATGATTTTTTATATTTTAATATATTTTTATTTCACCTTATTTGTATTATATTTTGCATTATTATTTTTCCATTGTTCTCAGTCTCTTAATTCTTTTATATATGAAGGGACTGCGGTCAAAACGCGATATCCAACTTTTTTTCCTAGATGTTTTTTTGTTTTCTATAATCACGCAGGCATTTTGCCGCTTTCAGATTTTAAAAATGTTGATTACTTTTCTTAAAATAATTATTCGAAAAAAGCATTTTGGTAAGTGAGGAATAGGGAAAAGCGAATGTTTTTTTGCAATTAGTATTTAAAATTTTGAAGTTGTTGGGTATCACGTTTTGATCGCAGACCCTTTTTATATTTTTAATAGACTTATTGTTCCTTGGAAAGCAGATTATAAGGAAAACATATAATTGACTTTTATGTATAATTACAATGAAATGATGATACAATGGGACTGATAAATTTAAAACTGTTTCCTACAATAGCAAGTGCAATTGCTTTGAGTTCAATGTGAATTTTCCAATAAATACGTAAGGTTTATTTTTTTATACAATCCATATCACAAAATTTTTCTTATTCTACTCTTGATCCCATTTCATCGCCCACTATACTCATTTGTATCGTATCCTTTACCTTTTTCTTGATGCAGCAAAAAGAACCAAACCATGTATTACCTGATGTTTTTCTTTTTTTTCTTGTTGCCTCTAGAGCAATCACACACACTACTGCTCCATATTTTTAAAGCTTTTAACCAGTTTTGCATATTGCATGAAACTATTGCCACTGCTTCTGCTTCAGCTTCTGCCCCTTTCCCCCATTTCATTCATACCACACGTTAGTTGGCGTATCTTTTCATCTGCATCTTCCTATAAATTTTATTTATTTTCATTTCATATTTTTTATCTGCACATTCCACAATAGTGTATAATCGTATACCAGAGACCAGTACGAGTAAGTAGTTACTTGTGAACCAACAAGTAGTACCTCATGCTGTTTACAGTTGTTGTTGTTTGCATCTTTCAATTGGATGCTTATTGTGGTAGTATGTTTTTTTTCGAATTTATCTGGTTTGACGAGAATTTCATTGCGTTCAACTACATTCAAAGATGTCGTTCATTCCGTCTGTCCATCGATTTATTTATACGCTTATTTCTATGTATGTGTATCTGGAATATATACATAGTATGTATCTTATTTTATTTTTTGCTGCTTTTGTCGCGCTCTTCATGAAATCGGAGAAAGTTTTCTTGTTAGCATTTTTTGTGCTTCTGATCGTTTTTTTTTAGGTTAATTTGTAAGATATTTTGGAATTTTTTCATCGTTTATTTTTAATTTTTAATGTTGACATTTTTTTTTTTTTTTTGTCTTTACGTCTTCTTTTTTTTTTTTGTTAGTCTTTTGTTTTGAATATAATATGGAATTTTTATTCACTTTTCTTTTCATTTATTAAATTTCTTACAACAAAAGGGGAAATATCTATGTATAAATACCTACTAAATAATTTTTACATAAATTACATATTTAAAATTTACTTTCACTATTCTTATCACACAAATGGAAATAATTTTTTGAGATATCGGTGAATTTTTATGATGTTTTTTTTTTTAATTTGAATATAACTGGAAAGATTTACATTGTAAGTTGTCAGAAATATAAAGGTATAGTTAACACTTATTCGCCTGACTTGACCTGGGTGGAAAGTTGCTGTAAATGTGAACTCATACATTGTTCTATATTATAATTTTATGAAAAAATAATTTGAAAATGCAGTTTCGGGAAAAACACTTTTAAAGTTTCGGTGAGTGAAAAGTTTCTAGTACCATATAATGTATAATAATAGTGGATATTATATTCTAGAAATTCCATAAAACTTGGAATTCTTTCTGAAATTCAAGCCATATTCTTAAGGCGTTGTAATAACTTATCAAAAAAAAAAAATGTTCTATTGTTTAGAGTTCTAATCGCATCGTCTCCCTTAATTCCTAAGCGTATCTCTAGACAGCCTTCATCAAAACGGGAATTTATGGAATTTTCCAAGCTTTTTAAATTATTCATCAGTTATGAGTTATCATGTGAATTACAGAAGTAAGCGAGGATCAAAAACAAAAATTTGTGAAAAACAGGAAAATTAATTATTTTCATTGAATTTGAGATAAAAATAAAAAAATTAAAATAAATAAATAAATAAAATACTTCCTGTCATACTAGCCAGATAAAAGAACTAACTGTGAGTAGCAAAGGATTTGAATTTTTTACACAAAATATTTAATTATTTAAAACAAATTTATTTAAAGTTTATTTGATAACAAATACTTTTACGCCTTCAACCTTTCCGGTTTCATTTTTTTTGATCAATTTTTTTTAAACCAATCAAAAACTTAGAAACTAGAGGGTTAAGACATGCTCAGATAAATAGACATATACGATTTTGTTGCGGCGCTTTCGGTGCTGCAAACTCTGCTGCTGATGAAAATGGGAATACGACAACTATACCTTTTCATAATTTTTGTCGCAGCGATAAAATCGTGTGTATCTGCGCATTCCTTAATGATATAGTTTTATAAAATTTTAAATTGAGAGAAGGAGAAGAACATCGAAATGAATTTTCAAAGGAACCAATTAATTTTTTTTCTTATTGAGATAAAAGAATAATGAAGGAGTATTTGTAATTGTAATTGTGACTAACTTCATATCTATCATACGCGCCATTTTTTTGACATTGACAGCTATTCTATTTCGAAGAGCGCCAAAAATACTATAAGAATTTATCTGTCAAATAATTTTGATAATTTTACAAAAGTGTTTTACTATAGCTGAAAATGTCGAATTTCGTGCCAACAAAACAACATTTGCGGGAAGTTTTAATTTGCTTCTTCCATTTAAAGAGAAACGCAACTGAAGCACATCGTTTACACACTAAAACTTATCCTGACTGTGCTATAGACGTTAGAATGTGTCTGGTGTGGTATGCCCGTTTCAAAAGTGGTGATTTTTATGTTGAAGACAGGGAACGTTCAGGCGCCCCGAAAAAGTTCGAAGATGAAGAATTGAAGGCATTACTGGAAGAAGATTCATGTCAAACGCAACAAGAACATGCAGAATCTTTAGAAGTTGATCAATCAACCATTTCTAAACGATTAAAAGCATTGGGAATGATTCAAAAGCAAGGAAATTGGGTGCCGTACGAATTGAAGCCGAGAGACGTCGAACGACGATTTTTCACATGTGAACTGCTGATTGAACGACAGAAAAGAAAGGGTTTTCTGCATCGTATTGTGACTGGCGATGAAAAGTGGATACGTTACGATAACCCAAAGCGTAAAAATCATGGGGACCGTCCGGACATGCATCAACATCAACGGCAAAGCCGAACATCCATGGATCCAAGCTCATGCTGTGTATTTGGTGGGATATGAAAGGTGTCGTGTATTATGAGCTGTTGAAACCGAATGAAACGATCACTGGCGACCGCTACCGACTACAATTGATGCGTTTGAGCCGAGCATTAAAGGATAAGAGGCCAGAATATGAGAATAGACACGACGAAGTTATTCTTCAGCACGACAATGCTCGGCCGCATGTTGCAAGGCAAGTAAAAACATACTTGGAAACGCTGAAATGGGAAGTGCTACCCCACCCGCCGTATTCTCCAGACAATGCTCCTTCTGATTACCACTTGTTCCGATCGATGACACATGGCCTGGCTGAACAGCACTTCCGTTCTTTCGAAGAACTCAAAAAATGGGTCGATTCGTGGATAGCCTCAAAAGATGAGGAGTTCTTTCGACGCGGAATCCGTATGCTACCAGAAAGATGGGAAAGGTTGTGGCTAACTATGGACAATACTTTAAAGAATAAATTTATAATCACTTTTTCACAATAAATGTCCAAATTACGAAAAAAAATACAAGTTTATACATTCATACTCCCAATATATAAAACTACAAAAATATTTCTGTAATTTTTGCAGGATTTACCAAATTTTTTCATTAATTTTTATATTTAAAAATTAATTTTTATATTTATTATAAAAAATAAAATAATCTTTTTTGATACAAATTTTTATTTCATACAACATAATAAATAAATAAATAATTACATAAATAAATACATTTTTATAAATAATACATAATATTCAATGTTACAAATATGCAATATATTCTATAAATGTTTCCCTTTTCCTTTTAAATCAACTTCGTTGCATCATAATTATTTTGCCATCCTCTGTACATGAGTGCCAAAGGATTAACTTCATTTTGACCATTCGTCAATATTGTTGCTGCCTTATTTCTACTACTTTCATCCATGACGCTACGTCGACGTCTACGTTTATGATGATGTCCTCCCTCTGCGGTGACATATTGCACACTATGACTTGAATCGTGTCCTTGCTGTGATAATGATTTTAAACCAATCATGCTGGCCATCAACAGTGCTGCCATCGCTACGCCAAGTGCCTTCATTGCCAATGCACCGATGCCACCCAGACCCATAACTGCCATCATTTTTCCAAACATCATTGCCATGGCTAATAGCATACCTTGGCCTTTATCCTTTTTGCGTGCTTCTAACAATGGAATAAAGTGAGAAAGAACGGAGAAAATAATAATGTGATTTAGTATAAAGTTTGTTCGTTGCAAATTTCATATACATAATTTATGAATTTCAAATGCATAGAAAATTGGTTTTGAGCTTTTAAGTGAATTATTGATTCACACTCTGGAGTGAAGATAAAATACTGGCTTTTATACTTATATTGATGGATTGAAGCTGTACTAATCTGATTGACATTTTAATGCCATTACTGAACTTGTATTTTGTAGATATGTAATATCCAAACAATTCAAGGTGCATTTCATACTTAAACGCTATTTGTTCATTTTCCCAAAAGTTGGAAAATACCACTGGGATTACTTTAGTTTTAAGAAACTCTTCAGCCATATATTGAAATAATTTTATAGCAAATTGATTTTACGATCATTATTCGATTGACTTATATGTATGCAGAACTATTGCGGTGAGCTAATAAAACAGTTTAATAAAACTAGAAATTAAAAGTATACCTAGTTCCATTATTTTGTTTCTTAGAGCAATAAATGAACAAGAAAATATTAATTATAGAATCAAATAAAAGTGATTTTTGGGAGCTAAGTTAGGATTTCAGTTGGAGTGAACTGCTCTTATTTCCATTACAGCCTTTTGAAGGCACTGACTTCACAATACGAGTGCATAAGTTAATCTTACTAACTGTTTATATATTCTCCATATTTCACATTTATCCATTAAAAAAGCAACCACCTACATATTTAGAGATTGAGACGTATACAGCGTTATTATCATGATTTCAATCCAAAAAAGTTCCACTGTGCTGAAAATAAAATTATGTCTCTGCAAAGTGAAAAATTATCTAACAAAAGAATGGAAATTCTGGGCATATACCAAGAGCATAGCACTGAACTAGCATCCATAGATCTTGGTGCAGTATTAAAATTCTTGAGGAAGACTGGTCTGGATGAGGTACTCTAGGCAGATTAGACTAAATAGAGAGAGAGAGAGAGATGTACAATAGATTTCACAGGCCGCGGTACAATCAGTATTAACCTCTTTAACAATACACTACAATGGAAAGAAATAGTGCGGAGACAAATTGTAATCGGTAGTTGAATATTAAAAATATCTTTAAAAGTCTTCGTATCATGTCGATGTACTTTTTTCCACATTTTTATAATATTGGAATTCTTTCTGCTATTTGAAAACTACTAACATTATGATAACTGTCACATTTTTTACCTTGAATATTTTGCAAAAGTCCAATCATGTATGAAAACGTATTGCGTCTGTTTGTCAGAATAAAAAGATCCCTACCTCTAGCCAATTAATAACTCAGCTATTCTAATCATTGCTCTTGGATTAAAAAAATTGTAATTCCCGTTTCCATAATCTCTAAATTACATAGTGTTGCCGAATATAACTACAAATCTCAATGTAGACTATCTTACCACTGAATTAAACTTCGCGGTTGCTTTTCCATTAAGAGCAGAGTGGAAACTCAACCAGGTAGAGAGAAACTTCGTAGTGGAAATCTACATAGATAAATTCAAAATAGATTACGAATCCATTGTAAATTTCGATTCAAAGTATCTCAATTTCTCTTATTCAGTTATTATTACAATAAAGGAAGTAAGTAGAGCAACAGACTACTTCAATTAGAATAAAGCAAAGTTATCATTACAGACAGCCACATTTGTGGACCATTATAAGGAAGAACTTGTCGTCTTAAGTTTTCGGCTGGAAACTGTTCTTCAATTGGTCTCCGGTCATAGAAATATTGAGAATAAGGAGAAGGTGGATGAATGAGTTAGATAGACTTGAATCTACCCAGTTTCAATTTTATGCGGTCACCGTAAGCTAGTGTGCTACCCGGGATCAATATTCGACGCAGTCAAAAATCAAAAATCAAAATTTTCTTCACTGCACCACCTCTTGGCCGGCAATTGCAAACTTCCAAGAGTAAAATATGCCTAAGAAGACCTTTCCAGAAATATATTTTTCGTCCTTTGAAGCAAAACAAAAACAGGGCTAAAAAATTGCGGTTTTTTTCAATGGCTGACATTTTGTTACTCAGAGGTTCTTCAGAAAATGACAAAGCCCCACCAATTTAGCTTAATAATTTTTAACTCATTTTTGTTTGAGATTAACTGTCAAGGCTATGGAGTACCCCACGCAGATCAAAACATGCCGTGCATGGCTTTATTTGATGGGAGCTGGATTTTTTATAAATAAAAAATACTCTCCATTGATAGAAGAATAAAATACATTAAAACCCATTTTTAAAAGTATTTGGTTTATATTTTTATATTTCAAAAAAATTCCCGAAGTCCATGCATTTTTCATGCATCTCCACGGTAACCTCCTCTTAAACATCAGAAAGATGTAAAATTAGGTTTAGAATTGAAACGAGCAAAAAAATACACGAATGAAGTAAAAATACTAAAAAAATAATACTGTAAAATTTTATAAGGTGATATTTTTTATATATGCATGTTTATATTTATTCTTACATTTTATTTCTTTCCCAGTTCGCTTACCAAAACACTCATCAATCCTTTTTTTCATTTGTCAATGAATCAAAGCAATTTTTTAAGATTTACTGTGAGGAAGACGAAGAAGAGCAATACGAATCACTATTTTTCCCTCTTCTCAAGCACAAGCACAAAAAATAGAAATGCTTTTAGGAATTGACAAATGTAAAAGACAATCGATTTTTCGTTTCCATTTTATTTGTATAAGTATATCACAAAGATAGCAAAACTGTTTTCATATGTGTAAAAATAAAGTTCAATCCTCTTCAACGGACAGAAAAATATTTCTTTAATCCAATAAGTTTGGCATGCAAATGCAATGAAATTTTATATGAGCTTAAATTCCATACTTTTACAACATTTTATTTCTTGTACTAAACACTTTTCCTTTTAACAGTTTTTCATATCTCCGTTGCATGAAAACTACTATTTTATGCTAATCTAATAAGCAACTGGAACTAATTTGACCCAAACACTACTAAATAAATCAAGCGTGCAAAGTAGATCATTAATTTAACAAACACTGCACAAATAACAATCAATTGGAACTAAAGCCAAATGGAGCTATTAAAAAAAACCCACTGAATTTTACATGCACCATGCAGTGGCGGAAGTGGCAGCAGCGGCAGTAATACAATATAAAATCGATATGAACTCACCTTCGATGCCGTCACTAATGTTAGCGCCACCACTTTGCAACGCTGCATCACGTGCCAAATAACGTTCACTTTCTTCCGCTAACAAATCGCTAAATTTTATATTCAATTCATGTGTACGCAAGTACTTGGAAAAATGTCCAAGGAAAGAATCATCTGAGTCAGTTTGATGATCCAGTGTCGATGAGTTTGCTGCATTCGCTACCGCTTCATTCGCCAGAATCGGTACAATTTCTAAGCCGCGTACTATGACAAGCGGTTTGTCGTTGCGATTGAGATTATGTATGACATTGCGTATGGCGCGTGAGCCACGACAATAAATTGCACTTTCCAGTGAATTACTGGTGAGGCAATCAACTGGATTAGGTGTAACTGTATCAACAGATAGTGCCGGCAAATTGTGAGGATGCAAGGATGCACGTGTTGCAATCCACACGCTTGTTAATAAAACGTAAATGAAAGAGAATTTTAACATTTTCGACGACCGAACAAAAATCCACGAGTTTTAAATCACGGTCACACTAGTGTCGAGTTTGTTTCAATGCCCGTTTGATGCTGATATTCTAAAGCAATTGACAGTTAACAAATGACAATTGACAACTAAATGTGTTTTTAAGTACAATTGTAGATTTTATAGTAATATTTTGCTGCCACGGCTACTGGGTATTTGCAGCACCACCACAATTATATATGTACTTACGATCTACTTCAAGTACTCTACTTTACTTTCTCAAATCAAACAGAAAAACAACAATAATGAAAACAAAAAAATTATTAATAATTTGTTACAATTTTCTGCAAAACTAAACGACACTAAAACAAAAAAATACTCTACAACGTCCAAAAACTAAAACCACAGGCAGAAATATTCCCCTCAAAAATTATACAAAACCCAGTAAGTCTACCGCAAAAAAAAAAAAAAAAAAATTTAAAAAAAGCCAACATAATTTACCTCTTAGTCTTAGAAGCATTTTCAATTTCTACGGTCAGTTGAATACTCATAACACAAAAACGAATGTCTTCATTGTCAATGATATATTGTAAATACACGCCAGCAACAACAACATAAGAAATTACTGAAAAACAACAAATATTTCTAGTATATTTATATCTAAGACTATTTACTAGTTACATGTCTATTGTTTTAACATTACCAGCTTCAATTACTACAATTTCGTTTTAAAATTTAACGTCTCGGTGCACGCCTCTCCATCACATTCATTCACATTTCACAGTATTAGCTCAGCTGCTACCTACCGCAACTATAGCAATTGTTGCTGTTGATACAAAGTTGTTTTTTGTTATTTTGTGGCACCAACATTTTTTGCTGCTTCAGCAAATTCGTTTCAATTTCTGTTCTGGCACATTTCCTTCCATCTTCATTCATCTACGAGTAGCACACGAAAAAATATTTCGTGTTATAATAAGAAAAATACATAAATACTTAGATAGTATTGACATTCATTTTGTTGTTGTTGTTGTTGTTGTTGCAAAAACCACAAATTACTTTCGAAAAAGAAAAATTTGTATGAAAGTTTTCTCTGAATATTCTACATGATTGCAAATTTTTATCACCAAAACACCTAAAAAAAAGAGAGAGAAATTTTTTGTAGAAACTAATGGAAATATTTGTCACTAAGTCAAAGATTTCTACTGCGCCTGTTGAGAGAATTTTATTCTCTATTAGTAGAATCCAAAGACTGTGATTGGTTTATTGATGACATAACATTAAATGTTCTCCTGTTTATTTGCACATGTTTGTAATTACAGTAATCCCTCGATATACGAAGTAAATCGAAAGAAGAAAACCGAAGCCCTTGAAAGTTAAAGAAAAAATACGCTTAGGGGAATTGCCTTACAAAAATGAATTATTTCCATGGCGTAAATCGAAAGGGTTCGTAAATCAAAATAAACAAGATAATTTACTGTGTAAATCGAATAATTCAACGACATTAAAATAGAAATAGTGGGTTTTTTTTTTTTTGCGACTTAAATAGAGACTTTAATGGAGGTGACGTAAATCGAGGTTTTACTGTATTATCTTTCAGGGAGGGTCACCGTTGTGCGACTAAATGTTGGAACACAATTTAGGCGACGACTGTTGACGACTAGAAAGCCGCTCACAATAGAGGCGACGGTGATAGGCAAGTGTTTTGAGATTATCTAATTTTTATGTACACAAAAACAACAAATGTAAAATCTGATAATTTTTTTCGCAGCGCCAACAAATTTTGTCAAAATGTGACAACAAAATCTATTAAACTGAAAGGAAAACGATTAACTTTCCAACCGTTCAAAAACTATTCCAAACTAGATCCGCACTTAAAATGCAAAAAAATAAATCGATATTTTCAAAGTATCACTCAATCAGACTATAAAGTTGTCATCAATGCATTTGGCTGCTTTGAAATGTGACTGATGGGAGTATAAACTGGATAAGATTTATAGGTCACCATATTATGGGACCCTGGTAACAAAAAAAACCTATCCTTGATTGAAAACTTACCCTATTAAAGAGGGGAAAAAAGGAAAAGCAAAAAGCCCTTCTAGGATCAGCTCCCCATAGTTTACATTGTATATTAGAGACTACAATCCAGAAAGATAAATCACAGTTTTTCTCTCAAGCCATTGCAATTTTAGAGCACTCCTTATGGGGGGCGTCAGGTATAACGGGTCAAAAATATTTTTTTTTTTTAACCACTTTTTAATAGGTGTGTTTAAATTCACAGTCGATTGAAATTGACGGATGCAGAACTGGCAGACGATGGTACAGCAGTCATACATGCTTGAGCATTCAAACGCGTTTTTCTCGAAACTATATTTTTGAAACAAGCGGGCAGCATAACTAAAAAAATTCTTGTGGTATTAATATGAATTTTTTTTTTAAATTAACTCTATTCATCCCATGCAGTTACTTTGAGTCACTATTGAAATGTCAAATTGTCATCTGAAAGCTCATGTATTAAACTCCAGTCCAGCACAAATTTTCCAATTTTATTTTCAAAATCAGTCATCTGTTACGTTAACACAACGTTTGCACAGACAAAAATATCGTTTGAAAAAAGTGCTAACACCGAAGACACCGTTCCTGACTTTTTCTTGTGGGGATACTTCATAAGTCAAGTTTATGCCAATATACCAGAGTCTCTTAAACAACTTAAGGCCAATCGTCTAAATTTCACATGAAACACTTCAAAAAGTGAAAAATACTAAAAAAAAAGGGCTGACAGAGCGGAGAGGGAGAAAGGAAGAGCTTCATAGCAATTCTGTAAAATCTGCAATAAGAAGTTTTTGTTCTACTACTTGCACTCAAAGTAAATACAGATTATACCTATATTTTTCCAAATTATATTATTCTTGTTGTTTATTTATTAGATTTTAAAAAATTTTAGAAAAAAAATTGAATGAAATGAGAATAGCCGAATTAATTCTATACAGTGACTCTAAGTCACTACGTCGGACTTTACGTTATAAAATAACGTGTGATGAATAGGATTAAAGGTAATTGCATTACCTTGAAGATATACCTAAAATTCAGCACTTAAAACATTAATTAAAAAAGGTTACACAATATATCTGCAGGCTATGATCGTATACTTTATAAAATTATATGTTTTTGGGGTTTCAAACAATTCTAAAAGACGCTAAAGTGCACGCAGTAAAGGAAGAATTTTCTGAAGTAACTTCACATTCATTATATACAATTGCATTAAAAACTTAATTTGAACTTTTGAATATGTTAACAATAAACACTATAAATTGCAAAAATAAATATTCAATAGTTTTGAAATTAAAAAATGGTTGAAAAGTACTTGTTTTTGGCGTAGTGGGAACAATGCAATGTTTTTAATAAATTCGTTGCTTTTACTACGCAACATAACCACTGCATAATCTAAATGATTCCACTGTATTTTCTGTGTGGGTCCAGTGCTAGGATCCAATATATTAACTATATCAGTGCACAACTTTCTTACAGGTCTATTACAGCTAAAGCTAGAAATGGATAGAATAAAGTATTCATCCAGTTTTTATAATTAATTTGTGTAAAAAGAAATTATATCCCTCTCATACTGTCCTTCGTTCTCCCTCCTCTTTCTTTCATCATTTATATCTGCAGGCCAAATTAAGCTTATTTTAGCATATAAATAAAATCTCCAACTATTTTTCTAATAGAATTTATTTTATTGATTTTTTCAACGCTTTTTTCTATTTAAAGTATGAACATTTTATTTAAGTCAATTAGCCAAAATGATTCAATTAAAATTCTACTATTTTTAATTAGACTTACATTTCCACTTTGTAATATCAATTTGCACCATGACCTTGTTCAGTGTAGACAAAAGTATTCAGAGTAGCTCAAGTGAAAGATTGTTTCAATTGGCAGAGTAAATATTTTAATGCCAATAAACACTAAACAATCAATTTGATAAACTCTAACAATAGTTTGTAGTTAATTGGTTTTTGTAAGTTCCTAAATTGAGCTTGTGTTTTCTCAAAAGGAGCAGTCTTCGTAACAATTCTTGCTCACATAAAAATATATTTAGAAACTTTTAATTTAAATTATATGTGCAAAGGCTACTGACTGCTGTTCCTAATTTAATATTGCTGTAATTTACAATTGTTTTTTAATGTTCAAGTTAACTTCAGAAATGTAGAATTTGGAATATGCGAAAGAATACCAAATATAAGCGTGAAAATATATAATTTTTCTTTTAATGTTCAATTTAACTCAAGACATGTAGAATTTTAAATAAGCGAGAAAATATATAATATTTCTTTATATTGAATCTCCGAAAACTCCAAAAACCTAAACTTCATTTAAACATGTACATTTAAGCATATGATATTGAAAAAATAAGTAACATATCAACAAATTTGGTGGGTTATAACTTAGATTAGTTTGGTCCTAAATCAAGCACAAATTTTAAAGGGGATAAAAAATTAAATCTCTCCCATTCGGAAATGTCTTAAATCGCTAACATAAATTTCTAATATACATTTTTTGAAATATAAGGAGTGAGATTGAAAAAATCTTAACACACGTTTTACCTAATAATTTTTTTTGGGTGTAAAATTTAAAAATTTCTTTGATCTAGTTATCTTTGAAAAATATGTCAGTTGTTATTTTTAATGACAAACATGTTGATTTATTGTGAGTTTGATTAAAATGAGTGAAGTAAAAGAAAAACGTCTTAAAATTAATAAAAATTTTCCAAAAAATCCAAATTGGTCCTACAAAAAATTGGCCAAAGAATTGAAGGTCTGCGGTCAAACTGTTTTCAATGTTATTAAACAGTTTCAGGAGAATTTGACCATCGATAGGTAACCTGGTTCGGGAAGAAAACAAGGACCACATGATATTGGGAAAGCCAAGAAAATAGAAAGCATATTGAAAAGATCTCCAAACACATCTGGTAGAAAAGCTGCCCGGTTAGCCCAGTGCTCTGACTCTTTGGTACGAAAAGTTATAGCCAAAGCAAATTTAAAAACATACAAAGTACAAAAAGTTCCATACAGGAATGGGCTCGGATATTAAAATCAAACTTCATACCAAAATATTCATGTTGTTTAATGGATGACGAAACGTATGTACTGGCAGATTTTAAGCAGCTTCCGGGTCAAAATTTTTATGTTGCTGATGCTCGAGGACAAACAAAATTTTCTAAAAAATTCCTGGTATGGTTGCGGTTGCAGTTGCGGCAAAAGAAGCAAGTCATTTGTTACAGTGGACTCTATAAATACCAAAATATACATCAAAGAATGTTTGAAAAAAAAGACTTCTTCCTTTCACAAAAAAGGAGTCCCAAAAAATCGAAGATTTTAAAAGGAGATGAGCAAACTGTTCCAAAAAGGTGTCTGAAACAACTATCAAATCTCTAATGGAAGGTTTACCAAAAAAGGTCCACGAGTTCATAAATAGTGGTTAGAACTACAAAAGATATACTTTTCTGTAATTTGTAAAATATTATCAATTAAATAAAAAATAAAAATCAAAACTCTAAGATCAACGGTTTAAAAATTATTAAGTTTTATATATGTTAAGATTTTTTCGATCTCGCTCCTTAAATTAACACCAAAGAGATTTTTTCAAATCGGAAAATATCCGGTGTTGCCCGGATTACTACTTCTGTCAGATCATCTTTCACACAAACTTTTATTATCTTACTTGGTATGCTTCCTTATAAAATTTCGAACAAGCTTTACGATCTGTCCGGAGGTTCCATTGGCATTGGTATGAATAAATGTAAAGACTCTTTCTCTCCAGCTCTCTCCCTCTATTTATATTTAGTGTAGATATTGATATGGGCAAAATAAATTACATAAATCTTGTCTGTCATAATTTTTTTTTTTTTTTTTAAGAATGCAATGTATTTTGACTGCATTAACATGTTAGCAAAAAAAAAAAAATGTATAAATTTCAGCATTGTATCGTGGGTTAGTCCCAGGAAAACAGGTTTCCACCAACTAATGGGGATGTGACAAGCTCAAACAACCAATCCCACCCTCATTTACCCATTTTTATTGCCATGAAGTATTCTGTTTTCTGGTCATCTTATAAATGATTTTGCATTATTCAGTTACTTTGTTATTGCACCGAATCTTTTTACGGTTTCCTGCATACTACAATGTTTCTCCGAAAATTTTATTCCAGTAATTTTTTTAAAAATCGAATTATAATTTTTCTATTAGCAGAAACGCCACTTCGGTCAATTTCTTTGATAATTTTTTTTTTTTTTTTTGAAAACCTGTAGAGACCACCGAAAGAGTACCTAACTGAACTCTTCTATTTTCCTTTTTCATATAGTTTTTTCTCATAAAATTGAAAAAAAAAAAAAAAATCAATGCTTAGCATAATTAGCTAAATCCGATTTAAATATTTATTTACGAAATTTCTTTTCTTTTCCTGCACATATTTGATATAATGGACATTTCACATAAAAAATTCTCATGCAAATATTTTAGTTCCACTAACTGAAACTCAAATTTCAAAAATACATTAAAAAAAAAAAAACAAAATTAACACCCAAATTATGCAAATTTAGTTGAGAAAAAAAGACGAAATAATAATACTATAGCTTCAACCAACCAAACACCAACACTTTGACATATTCAGATCCAGATATAAATGCACACAGACATAAATAATAAAAAGAAAAGCGAAAGTTTTCTTCGAAAATATGCTGAAGTACAATAACAAAAACTGAATGAATAACAACTAAAGACCAAACGGAAAAAAAAGAAAAATAAAGACCAACAACATTAATAACTGAAAATATCATCAAAACACGAATTCGTTTAACAACAATTTGCATTTGACGTAGTTTAAAAGTTATACAAGCAGATAAACAACAACAACAAGCCGGAGCAGCAGCAGCAATAAGAAGAAAAAGAACTGACCAACATAAACCGTTGCTCAGTAGTTACCATCAAGATGATGTTGTTGGTTTCGATGGTTGGTTGGTTGGTTGGTTAGTTGAGATCGTTGGGTGTTGGTCATGCGAGATTGTGGTCAACGAAATAAAATTATAACCACGAAATGTGCAAGATACAGCTAAAGTTATATTGTAATGTAGGTACATAAGTAGGTAGCTGGTAGCTAGTAGCTGTAGGTAATGTAGGCTGTTGTCCAAAAATAAAAATAAAACAATTAAAAATAAAACTGGTACATAAAAACAAACGAAAAAAAAAAACAAAAACTGGGATGAAACACTCACACAAAAATGAGACAGAAAGTGAAATGCTACAAGACAAAAATAAAAAGTGGTAACTGAGCTAAATAACAAAACAAGATATACTGTTGACGACAACTGAATGCTGGCTACAAACCTATAGAAATATTTTGTAATACTCAGAAGAAAAAAATTAAAAAAAAAAAAAACAAAACAAACGAAAATGAAAATGTAACACTTTATGTTGCATAAAGCAACAGCAACAAAACAGCAAAGCATAAATTCTCTAAGGAGAATATAAAATTAAGGCTTAAGTATTTTTACATTACTGAAATTATCAAAAAAAAAAGGTGAATTATTAACAAATATATAAAAGTATGCGAGGGACTAACAAAAGTTCGCTAAGTTACTGGTATTAATTTTTAAGTTTTTTGTCAAAGAGAGAATTTCCTTTATGAAACTTGTTAACCTGCTGGCGAATTTGATTGAATTTGACATAGTGAAAACAAGGTATTATTCATAAACTTCTCAAATGTTTAACTCCCTCTTTCGTTGATACGGTGAGCTCTTGAACGTTTGATGCGTTTCGTTTCATTTTCAATCCTCTGAGTTTTTGTAATGATACTCTTTTCAAGTTCTTTTATGCTTCTTCTTCTTTTATGACACAACAGCCCATGGAAGTTCTGGACCGAAATTTTCGCATACATTCTGGTTATGTCAGAGCGAATGGAAGGGAATTACAAAAGCTTTTCTTAGTAATTTTAACAATTGGACGTTTGCCATTGCCAGCCAAGTAGTGATGCCGTGTAGAAAAATTTTTATTTTTGACTGTGCCGAGCATTGAACCCTGACACACTTCGTAGCAGTCCAGCACACTAACCACAATTGTGCAATGATGACATTTTCAGGACATTACTTAAGTCCAATACGGTCCGTTGTGTTACTACGAGGGTATTCCATCTACCCTCTTTAAAACAGAACCAGATTAGTCGAACCAATTTGATTTTGTTAGATATTTAAGGAGTTAGGTAACCATAGGTTGAACAGATTGTTTACAAAGTATTGACCTAGGGCATTTTATCTACAGAAAGACCAGACTGGGCAGAAGCATGGGTAGAGAAAAATGGACTCCTCCTCTTCTTCATCTTAATCTGATGATTTTACATTTGTGTTCAGTCAGCTATCTCATCTCCGTCTGGTTCAAGAAGTTCGCTTGAACACTAAGCTTGCAGGTTGCCAGCGGAATACTCGGGAAGTTTTTAGCTTTTTCGAACAAAGATTACAAAAACTTCGATGTTTCAAATGGGGTCCTAGTGAAATTTAAAATTGGCGACCATCTAAAATTAATCAGGAAATGTTTGCTGATGCAATGGGGTTGAATACCACAAATATTAGAAAATCGTTTGGGATACCCTAAGCAATCTGCTCAGCACGTTCTACGAATTTTGAATGACGATCAGAAAGAGACATGTGTTTTTTCGCCCAATATTTCCTTATGAAATTTACAAATGGAGGGCCTAGCTTCTTTGATAAAATCATAGCAAGTGATGAAGCTTCATTCTTTAAGTAACGACACGGATACAAAGCAACAGTCTATTGAATGGTCTTGTTTTTTCTGATTTTTTTTCAATCAACTAAGCATACTTTTAATAGTCCCACCGTATATACGCCTCGTACTAACTTGTCACTCTGAAACATGTAAAAAACTCTGAAACTTGCTATGAAACAGAAAGCAGTAAATGCAAAAACAAAACAAAAAAAAAACAAAAATATTAACAGCGTGTACGTACGTAAATATAAATGTTTTTTTGTTTTTGTTTTTTTTTTTGTTACTTTCAATGGCGTGTAATTAGGCGTGAAACAAATGAAAAACTTTTGTTTCGTTTTTTTGTTGTTGTTTTTTTTTTTCTTAACAAGAGCGCGCAAAATGCGAAAAAAAAAACAATTAAAAAATAAAATGCTAAAATCAGCAAAGAAATAAAAAGAAAGAAGGCGATGTTAAAATATGCGTGGATGTATTGGTGTGGGCAACAATGAGTTATTGAAGTATCTGAAAGATACTTTAATATCTTTTATATACTTTTTACACATATATTTACATACAGAAAAATACATGTAAACATATATGTAGCATCTTTCCAGCGCGCAACTTTCACTCTCATCGAATTAATTTCGATTTTTTTCTGCTGTTCATTCATTCGTATTTTTTCCAATTTTTGAGATAAAAAATTAAGCAACATCTTTTTTTTATGCACACAAATCAATCACACACACTCTCATATTAGTGTGTGTAGGTACTGCTACTTTTTTTTTTTTTTGTTGAACAAATTTCAGATTTAACTTTTTTTTTTTTCTTTGATTGTTGTCTTTTGTTTGTAAGCAATAAAAAGAAAGTAAGCATCCATACAATCACATAAACAGTTCGATAGACTTTAGTTTGTATGTAGATATGTATGTGTGAGTGTACATATATGTTTGAACATACATATATCATGTATCCGGTGGTAAATGTTTTTGTAACATTGAACAACAATTAGCATCTGTAAACGTAGCGTAAGTGCTACAATTTCCCAACATTTTTTTAACTCTGTGCATTTTGGCAAAAAAATCTTTTCGTATTTAAAATATGAAAAATGTAGCAAACTCAATAAAATTCTATTCTAAAATCTAAATCGAATTAAATGACCCTAAAACATAAGCCATCCCCTTTGAAAGGAAGTTCAAATCAAATTCGGTTATATTTAACCGAATTTATTAATTTTTTTAAGATCTGAATACACATATATGTTCGTATATACGTCGCTCACGATGAAATTGTTAAACAGAAAAGATGAGATGCGAAGTAAATAAGAAGTACTGAATTTTAACAGTAATAGTAAAAATTATAGTCGTTTGACTCTACTTTAACATTTAAAAAATAAAAACAATTGGATAAAAATTGTCCGAATTGTGGTCAATTTTCGGAATCATTGTACCAAAAATACGGAAATAAGTTTTTTTTTTTTGTAAGAGTACTACAAATTTCCCATAAATATTTTTGCTGACAACAATAGAACACCCTAAAAACCTTCGAAAACTTTCGAATCACCATCGCTGCCTTTAAATAAAAAAAAAATTAATTCTTTCATACTCAATGTTGCGTATATGCAACATTCACTTTAATGTGGCATAAATAAAATGTTTGACTGATATTACTATTAACGCTTTTTGTATTTGGTTCTGTTAGGTATTTTTCACGTTTGCTGATTGCCGAATATTTGAAATTTTTTGCTTAAGTAATTTTTTTTTAATGTTTTGCCTTTGAAGTCCAGCAAAAAACCTAAGTGCAAAAATTTTTAGTAAAATCTTTTGCACTATTTTTTGAAAAAAAAACCTGAAATTTTTTTTATCAGATTTGTTTATAAAAGATAAGAGAATATGAAAATCAAAAAATTGGAGAAAATGAGTTATCCAGTGGTTGTCTACAGTTTCATAGCTATGTTTTTTTTAACCTTTAATAAAGGACAAACATGGTGTCATGATTGTGGAAGACCTAAGTAACCATAACTTCACAAGAAAAGGTTTCTCCCAAGTCCCATTTTAATTCGGGCATCAAAGGGTTAATTTATTTTCTTAGGGCAATGTTATATTGGGAGTATGCTCGGCGAACACCATGAAATTCTTGTCACACCTAACATAAAGAGAGAGGTTTTTTTACTCACTCTCACACTGAACACGATATGCTCGTTACTGGTATTTTTAATTGTTTTTCAATAATGGCTTTAAAACTCTGAAATCAGCATGAAAATCTGCTGATTTTGGATTTTGTATTTTTTGTGGTACTGATTTTTCCAAGTTCTATACTTTAAAGTTTATAATTTATTTACGTCTTAATGATACTTTTAACCAAAAGTTGCGTTTTTAACACCAGATTTATGGACAAAATTACGAACTTATTTTTAGGGAAACACGTCATATTGACGGGTGTTCGGAAAACTGGGTTACCACATACCGATATTTGAGCATAGGGTGCCCAACAGAAAATGAATTGAAAAAAATATATGGAACATTCTCAATCCACGGGAGATCCCCCCCCCCCCCCTGTCCAAAATTAGTTAAAGTATTTTAGGGCATGTGTGGGCTCAAATGAAAGCTTATTATCTCTAGTTTCGAATGCAATCAGGCCTTTTTTGATTTGGTATTATGGCGGCTGCAACCACCTCACCTTGAAAGAATAGTTTTATCAAGCTTACGTTTACCCAAGTCATCATAAAAAACAGATAAAGTTTTTTTCAAATATCTTTTTTTCGCTAAATACGAATCTCATATTATTTTTCACAGGAAATGTTACGTGTTGTCCCTAACTTCAAAAAAGGTCCAAAAAGTCTGTTTTTCGGCTCTTACGCTTACCCAAGTCATCATAAAACGACGGAAAAAGACTCTTTTTGTATAATTTCAGTTAATGAACATGAATCTCATATTATTTTCCACTGAAAATGTTACGTGTCGTCCCTAACCTAAAAAAATGAAAAATCCCAAAAAACATTTTTTCGTGTCTCACGTGTCCCAAGTCATCAGAAAACTTCCCAAAATGTATTCTTCAATTTTCATTCCTTAACTTGGCTGTAACATACTTTTAGTGTTACCCAGAAACAACGACGTAAACTTAATAGGTCTCTGATTCCTTTGCGGTGCTTAATTAATAATGAAGAATGCGTTTTTTGGGAAGTTTTCTGATCAAAATTTAATGCAGTTTCTGAAAAAATTTTCAGTTTGATGTTCGATTTTCGTAAAAGGGAAAGGACATAGTTGCTCCGGTTATTTTAGAAAGCGAGCTATAACAAAAAGCAAAAATACAAAAAAAAAAAAATATTTTGAATTCCTTTCAAGTTCAGTATACTGATATTTTAGTTTAAAAATTTAGCTACCCTAGTCCGACAACACATTTTTACCTTCCGTTGGTTCTACCTTTACGTTGTACCCATTTTTTCTAATATTTCCTTTTTTCTCCATTTTTTCTTTTCTGTCTTACTGCTCTCCTTTCTTCCCCTTCAGCCTTTCTTCCCTTTATATCTTCCAATCTTTCTGCCTTGCTTCATACCTTTATTCACAATAATGACGAAGAAAGAGAGAAAGAAATGAAAGCGGAGCAGTAAATATTTATATTACACACAGCAAAAGGACAATTCTCTCAACGTTTTGTGCATGAAAATTTTCTTCATGTTCTGTTTTAAAATGAAAAACTCTATTTGAGTCAATAAACGAACTTTTTCGTGATTTAATCACTACTACTATTAGGGCATATTGAAGTTCTAAATCGAGGTTCTCTCATCCATTCATGAAGGAACCTACAATTTCATGCTGAATTTCTTATGAAATTTATTTTTTCTTGGAAGTTTGTCAAGCAGAAAAATTTATGATTTTCTGCCGCACATCAAACTCAAGCATTCTGCATTGCAGTGTAGCACATGCCACGTTGACCACAGCAATTTAATTACAATATTCTCAGTTTTCAGATTGTCAGCCTTTCCATCATTTGACCAGAGTGCTCTCATATTTATACCAATTTCACTATGCATCTTGGTAGCTGTGTGGTGATAACTTCTGTATCTTTTTCTCTAAATAAAGATTCATTTGTGTTGTGTACGTGCGTATCTTTTAACTTCATTACATTTTATTACATTTCATTTGCTTGTGGCATTTTGAAAATCATGATTTTGCTTTTATTTTCATGTATTTTTTTTTTCATCACTTGTGGTATGTTTGTATATAAACTGGTCATTCACACTTTTTCATATTTTTTCTTTAAACATCTTCTTCTTTTTGTTGTTGTTGTTATTGCCGCAAATACCTTAAGTATGTATGTTTTTTGCTTTGTACTACAAGCTTATTACATTGCAATTAGGTTTCGTGCATTTTGCTATGTGTGCAGGTGTAAAAAATTTTATGTTTTTTGTTTCGTTATTTTTAATAACTTTCCCTTCAAAGACATCGAAATTTCAATATATTTTGATGGACGTTGCCAAAACAATGTAATCATTTGAAGTTAATATTATTATTATAATTTTTTATGTTATTTTTTTTTAAATAAATAATTATAATAATAATAATATAAAAAATAAATATGTTTCAATTTAATTAAGTAGTAAATCAAAATTAATGCACACACGTGTCGAAGGAAAGTAATTGTTTAATATTTGTGTATCTTTACTTATAACATGAATTTCACATTATTGGTCAGCTTTTATTTTTTATTTTAACTATTCTTTTATGTTTTTAAGTTTTTGTTTTGTTTTGTGAACAAGCTTTGTTTTTGAATTTGTCAAATTATTTTATATTTTATTTCATTTGTAATCATTTAATTAATTTTTTTTTTTTTTGGTTTTGTTGCATCTTTGGGTTTCTGCTAATGAAGTGATGATTTTTTTTTTTTTTTTTGTTTTACAAAATATTTATTGTTTTTTTTTTTCAACAATAAAACTTTATGAAGATATGAGCTAGTTCAACTATTGTTTGAGCTCTTGCAAATATTTTTGCATTATTTTCTGTTTTAGTTTTCTCTCTGTTCAATTTTTATGAGACATATCTCATTCGATAATTTCATTATGGCAATAAATACCTACGCATTTCCTTTTCGAGTTTCTCGAATCTTGTCTTCAGATCTGATCTCATCTCTGCTTTGCTTAAAAATGAGAGAAAGGTTTCGTCTCCTGTATCTTTCTCGATAAGCTATTTAACTGGCAATAACAAAAAGTTGAAATTAAAAATTTTCTTTTCTTGCTTGGTTGTTACTTTGAGAGATCGAAAAAAAGAGAAGCAGCAAACGCACTGCTGCGTGCTGATCAGGGATGCCAACTCTATATTTTAGATCCAATTAATAATTAAATATTTTTGCTTACGATTACAACTTTTATGCATATATGCATGTATGTAATGTATGTATACAAATACTTTTAACAAAAATTTAAGAATAATAAAAATAAAAAATTAATAAAAGGTTTTACACAAAAAAATATGTACTTTTCATATCTAAAAATTGACAAAAAATTAAAATTTTCAGTCGCCCACTAAAACGATCTCACTCCCCAATTCCCTACAACTAACTAAAATTTAAGTCGATTCCCAACAATTCGAGGAATTCCTTATAAGTTGGCATTCCTACTGCCAAAGCTCACATTTCTTCGGCGTTCTGGCAGTAGCCAGGGCGCTCTCAGTTATATTCACTCACTCTCCACATTAGTGTGGCCAAGTTAACAATTTATGGTTATTCGAGCTATTTTTGTTTTTTTAATTGTTTTTTTCTATCTCACAAGATATGTTTTATAAATTGAAAGCTGATTGGCTTTTGGTAATGGTAATATAAATGTGTAAATCTGACATATTTTGGTCGCTAAATTTAAAAGAAGAATGCGGGTTATTTTAATATAACCAGGTCACTCTGCTTCACAATTGGTTAGGCCAGTAGCAGTTGCAAGGGGCTAAATGGGGCTATTTCCCACTTCCCCGCCCCTCCCCCTAAAATTTTCAAATACATAAAATGGTAATATCTGATATAAAAATTCTAAATATATGGAAAATTTTTAATATTTATGATCCCCACAGAAAATTTTTTTTGTATCCGCCACTGGTGTACTCTCTTCCTTATGTTAGTTTTTTGCACATATACATGCACATTTATGTGTGCTTTTTGCAAAACAACAACACTAATGTGTATGTGTACACACAATAAAACCACCACCGCTCGTCTTTAAATATACACCCCGCTTCTAGCACCTTCTTACACACGACGTCGGCAGAGGGCAACTGAAGTGCACATCCCTAGCATAGTCGATCTCCACACGTTTAACACCAACAAATAATTCTGCCACAAATAAATGTACACACACATTTTAATTTCTTCCTCTCTTCTTCTCTTCTCTTTTCTCTTTGTTGTTTAGAGTAGCACAGTCATGTCGGGCAGTAGTGTGAGCGAGAGGGGAACTGGACGTTACAGTTATCTTACGTTACAGTTATTCTTACATTTTACACATTTGAAATTTTGCCCATACCGTGAGCTAAAATGTTTACACATCAAAAAATCTCAATGAATAACATACTAACAAGTTTCTTATCAAAAAATATGGGTAGTCCTTGAACATTAAAATCCTCCCCTCATTCTTTGAGAAATAACCTCACAAAGTCGATTTTAATACTTTTCTTGTACCATAATGTCGAATGATGAGGCAACACGAAATTATTGTAAAATCGCCAGTCTGATTTATGATACTGCACAGTGTCAGTTGTTAGTTTTTGTATCAATTGTTGATGCTAATAAAGCTGGTAAATGCAACACGGTTTGCATTATTTTAATAAAGCAAAACAATCGGAACGCTGTTTGCAATGTTGTGAGAAGGAAAATAATGCCAACGTGCTTTAGGGAAATATGTTTTTTCTCTTTGCGATGTCAAGGACTATGTAACAAAACAAATTGTTTTAAAGATATCTATACAAAGCTTATACATACAAATACCGCCTAGGTCCACTAAAAAACAATTTCGACAAATTCAGATTCATACTTTTTTTGCAATCCATTAGATGTAGCTGTTGCGCAACTGCAAAAACATTTAGAAAATAGGTTTTTAGGAGACTATGAAAATTAAATCTAGAGGTTAATTTTCAAAGTCATGACTTAAGTTCATGTCAATTTCGTTATTTGAAGTTATATATAAACATGTACTAGACTTTCAAATAACGAACTGTTATGCAGACTAGCTACAATGGGAAAAAACAACAACATAAGTGTATAGAACGGTAGTGGTAGTTTCTTTCAATATCTCTATTCAGTGAAGATATTTGGAATCAAATCCGTAATTCTGGGTTATGATTTCAAATATTAGTAGCTTATATAGGATATTGAAAGATTAAGAAATATCACTAAGATCACTGAAGCGGAATTGTGGCGGATTTCGAAACGGCCGTCTGATTTGCCCGTCTCTATATAAATTGTTGTTGTGATGACTACATTTGTTCATTAACCTGTTTATATATAACTTCATTTAGAAAATAGTTGTTGGAAAAATTACTCGAAGAAAAGATTAGGGAAAGCAAAGATAAATTTAAAATATACCAGCTTTTGTTTTGGATTTGGGCAGTTTTGATAAAATTAAAGAAAAATTTTTGGACTATCACAAAACAAATTTGACAAAACAAAATTTGTATAAATAATGAAAATATCATACAAATGTTGTTGCAATTGGCCTATAAAAACTAAGCCATATATGATATATACACATACGATGGGTTTTGACTTTACCTAGTATACTTAGTATTTGTAGGTTGGAGAAATATCTGCTCACCAAAAATCTCAAAAATTTAGAGCGACGCGACACTCATGCGTCGTGTTTTCTAATAAACAAAAAATTTCTTTACTATAATCAAAAATATGATTACTATAATCAAAATTTAAACTAAAAAATAAAAAAAATTTTATAAATAAATTTTACAATGTTCTAGAAACCAATCTAACTAACTAAGTGATTTTTTTCACCTGAGTAGTTAAGGTCAAAAATATGCAGCTATCCCCTTATCCCCTTTTTTCAGTAGTTTTAGATGAAAAAAGTAGTTTTTAGTTAACATCGTTGCCTTCTTCTTTTTCTTTTATGGCACAACATCAGGTGAAGGGCCTGATCGAGTTTTTGGCAACTGCTTTAGAGCGCTATTATTTCCTAGTGTTTTAAAATATTGTGTATGTGCTCAAAGAATTTCACCACTTTTATAGTTTCAACTTGTGGTAAATAAATATTTCATTATGCCTGAAAGTATGCTTCACTAAATCATAATCCAAAGCAATCAGAACATGAATTTCTTGCTGGCAAAAATAAATGAATGTCAGTATTGAAAACGTTTTCCAATGTAAAACATCCCTACTCCTTACTTAACCCTTTCCGTATTTTTATCAAATATATTCGATTTTACATGATTACAATGTCTGAAAGCCAAAAATTCACAGCCCATTTAATTTTTTTTATATCTGTTATAGAAAAATATATCAACAATTCCTAATTGTTGTCGCAGTAGTTTTTTGGTTATTTTGAACATTGATAAGTAGGTACTCAACATTGAACAACTTTGAACTAGTAAAAACACCTAATTTTAGGAAAGAAAAATAATATATATACAATGAACGGAACAGTTTGCACAACATACATTTCGTAAAATTTTGTGTAGTCAGATGTATGGACTAATTTATTGTTGATGAATACTTAAATTCGATATTGAATACTCTGTATAATATTTAATATATATTTTTATAATGTCAAATTATTCGTTCTCCCATCAAAGCTTTCTTAGGGCTTTCCAAGTCTTTCTTAGCACCAGCTATGACCTTCTTATCGCCTGTCTAGTCCTCTTAACATTTTTTTCCTGTTCAGAAAAATTATTTCATACTTTACTTGTGTTGTGTTGTGATTTGACTGAAAATTTAATAAGCGCATTTTCTTGCTAAAATTTCCTCGCTTAACCGTATTGAAGGTAACAGTTCGATGCATAAACTCCCTCCAAAAAATTTATAGAAACAATCATTTGACCATGAAACCATTTTTGTCCTATCCAAAAACTAGTACGATATTGTAGAATTCAATACAAATTACCCAAAACAAAAGGCTTTGCCACATTTTTCTCAACAAAAACATATCGGAGGAATGCTTGTGCGGTCAGTCCAAAAGGCTTTTTGACAATTAGAAAAGCAAAACAACTTCAAGGTTAAACTAAGATACATAGACAGCCCATAGGTTATTAAAATTGTAGACTTTAACTTAATATGCTCTTAATTAGTTATCACTTTCAACGTTCCTAGTTATAGAATCATTGAAAGTGATAAAAAGGATACCTCCTTAGCCGGAGCGTTTTTCGCTCAACATAACTCAGGCAGCAAAGCCGAATCCCCGTCTTCCGAATGAGATTTTCTTGGTGGTGGGTGTCGATCCAATTTTCTCTGGTGTTTTTCAGGATTTGACGTATAATGCAGAACAGATTAATAATTGGCTCACCAGACCTAAAATCAGAGATACAATCAGTTTGTTGGCAACTAACTTCAGTCTTTCACAAAACAAACGATTTTTCTACAATACTTGGCGCATATCGTGGGATTTTCTTCTTTTTTTTTACTGAACCTTAAATCATAGTATATTGAAGTTTAATATAAAAATTATTCACAAAATTATGTGAAACTCTAATTAACTTTTGTGATGAAGTCGTTGTAAGCTGTTGCAATTACTTTTACTTTTTGTGAAGTTAACAGTTTTTGCATGTTAAATAAACATAATTCTCGCATTTAAGTAATTAATTAAGTTATAATTGTTTACATTAAAAAATAAAAATCATTGTTAAAATTAATTTATTTATTTATCAGCTTTGGCATGAATCAAGTGAAATTTTTTATCGTTGTTAAAAGTTTAACGTAATGAAAATTATCTATGAAGTTGAAAGAAAACACGCGCTCATATAAAAATTTTCACGCTTCAAAATATTTTATGGTTCAATACTAAATATAAAAAATTTGATATTTTGACTAGAATTAATTAATTTCTGTGTAATAATAATATTTAGATATATGCATATCCTTCTACTCACTGAGGTAAGTGAGGGAACGATAAGCCCTTAAGGATGTAGTCTGGTGTTCCGGCCTAATTTTCAAGGTTATTTCGGGAATTTTTCATTATAGTAAAATAAAATTCAATCATTTCGATTTTTTTATGTGTTATTATTGACATCTTTAACTGCACAAAACACAAAATTTTGGATTTTATTTTACAATATTTTTTTTTAGTGTTTTTTATGTCTAAAGTGGACACCTAAAATAAAAAGGTGTGTGGCTGGTCCGGGTGATTACCGCACTTGAAGTTATTTGAGCAAAAAAATTTAAATAGAATATGGTTTTTGTAGACTGGTTGAAGACTTGACAGTTAGTAGATTTTAACAAAATGGCAGATTCTAAAAAAAATTTCAAAAATGACGCTTTTTTTTTTTTGTTGAAAATCGGGATAAAAAAATATGAAATAATGATTAAAAATAAATAATTGTACTACATACAAGAGCCATTGCCGTTTAGAATAATCTGTTAAAATTACAGCCCAATCGGTTTTATAAAATTTCTTCAAACCCCTGGGCCGATCAAAAAAATTTTGTTTCGAGAAAAATGCTCTTAAAGTTTTAACAACACATGCAGTTTAACCAATTGGCTCTCTCGACTATGTGCTATAACTTCGTTAATATTTTAAATTTTGATCTGAAATATTTACATTACACTCCCAATATATTGTTTTTTGTTTTTTGTTTTTTGAAACTCGAACATCATCTACATCCTTAAGCTTTCCTAAACTCTGCTATAAGTTCCCAATACGTTTGGCATTTCTCCCTCACCTTCACATCAATCATTAAATTGGTAGAGTTCTAGTTCCATTCTTTACAATGAATCGATTTTGTAACGCCCATCATAACAACGCTCCAGATGGTAGAAGATGAATATTAAAAAAAAAAAACTCTTCCCCCGTATATTGCAAAAAACTCCCTGAATAATCAAACTAAATTTTTTCAAATAAATATTATTCAATGTGCATTCTAATGAATTTTTTTATCGTGAGGGACATAATTTCATTAGCTCATTGACTTCCCACTACTGATGATGTACCCAACATCAAAAAAATTACCAAAAATAGTAGAGGCTCATTTTTTTCAAATGATCATCATTGGGAATTTGAGCCATTATCAATGATAAGGAATGAGGTTGAGATCTTTCGTGGTGCTCTGACCAATAAAGCGTTAAAAAATAATTATATTTTAAAATTGCCTCCTATATTTTAAAATTGCCTGCTAATAAGATGTAGTTTTTGCGAAAGAACTTTTCACGTTGAACACAAATCTGAGGTCAAAAACTTCCCATCACGTCACGTTTTAGGAAAAAAATGGGGTTCAAGCAAGTCTAATTTTACAAGGATCCGATAATTTTTTCTATTGATGTGTAAACATTTTAGCTCACGGTTTAGGCAAAATTTCAAATGTGTAAAATGTAAGAATAACTGTAACGTAAGATGTAAGATAACTGTAACGTCCACTTCCTCTCTCGCTCGCACTACTGCGCGGCATGACTGTGCTACTCTAAACAACAAAGAGAAGAGAGAAGAAGAGAGGGAGAAATTAAAATACGAGCGGAGTTTGTTTGTTTATGTTTCGATCAATTTACTCACACATATATGTACATACGAATACAAAATGTGTGTGTACATTTATTCGTGGCAGAATTATTTGTTGGTGTTAAACGTGTGGAGATCGACTGCAAATGCAAAATATTTCTGCTATCACAACAACAAATATATGCGATATGGAACAAAAATTAGCATTTGCAATGATGCAAGATCATTTGCAATATTACATATATATAAAAGATAATGATATCTAATAAATTTTTAAGTTTATAAAGGAATTCTTTTAATTTGAATTATTTACCTAAGCATATAGATTATACATCAAATCCCTATAAATGGCTATACATATGTGAGCTTAAGTATATGGCATTCAGTTGGTTTCAATATTTACACATCAAATATCTTGCGTGCCTTGCACGCATCCATTGTTTTTTTTTATTAATTTTTAAACTTTTTAAACTGATTCAGGACGAAACTTTAAATCAAAAACAGTTACTGACCTATGAAAACTATGAATGCAGGAGTGCTCAGTATCAACTTCTCTTTTTGAATCCGTAGTCAAACCTCATGTCGAAGAAAATAAATCGAATTTGATCGCATAATGTAAGTAAGATTTCAAAATTTTTTTTTTTTTATATTTGACTTTTTAGAAAAAAAACCGATGGAAATAAAAAATATCGTTAAATATATTTTTTTTGGACTTTTTTTCCATCCATTGGCAATTAATCTCTAAAATTAGAATAAATTTTCCACATTTCGGGGAGGGTCGGAGCCCCCAAAACCCCCCCGCCCCCCCCCCCCCCTAAATGCGGCCTTGCTATAGAGTATCATAAAATTTTATTTTTATTTTACTATCGATGTAAAATAATATATGTATATGTAGCGTCTCAATAAAAGCAAACTTGTGGCACTTAAAGACTCGTTTTGGTTTTTTTTTTTTTTAATTTAGTAACTACCTAATAGTCATTACTTTTACATAAATACATATTTCCTCAGGAAGTAAACAAATTGTGTTTGTTTTCAAAACATTTATTTTTTTATTTCAACTATATTTTCTGGTTAATGTACATTAATCACTTATTAAATTTTACAAGAATTTTTGTTTTTCACAAGACCAAGTGAAAACAAAAGCTTAAGATAAACGAGCAGCATAATTAAGTGTTTTCTATTTCTATGTACTTTCACCACCTCCTGCAACGCTCCGTTCTTCTTCATTTTCTATGGTGCAGTTGGAGCTGTTATGCAATTAGCTTTGTTGTCGTTGTTGCTCGACGAGGTATTGAGTATGCAATTAATAACATTTTGTATCTTTTAGATACTTTAGATACTTCTTGATAGTTACTACAATAATTTGTAGTGTTTGTAGTTGTGTTTTCAACTCATTATTGCAATTAATTTGCTTGAAAATTGTTTTAATATATTTAGTTTTTTTTTTTTTTTTTTTTTGTATTCTGCTGTTTCATTTATTTAATTATAGTACAATGTTTTTATTTTCTTTAATTGCAATTTTCTTGAAGTTTTCTTTTTTGTTTTCACTGACACTAATTTAACTTTGCGTTTTCAATTTAAACATTCTTTTTTTTATTGTTATTATTGTGGTTGCTGTTATTGCTTTAATTGTTAATCGCATGAATGTTTTAATCCAATTGTTTCGAATTAATATTAATATTTTATTTTTTACTGCTTATGTTAATTTTCATATTGGATTTTCCTTTAAAATTTTTTTTTTTCGCAGACATACCAACAAACAAGCCTACTACTAATTTATAATCAAATACTTAAGTAGCTTTCAGCATACTTTAGTTTTCAGATTGTATTATAAGATTTTGGAAATATATTTTACGTACTCTCGTTATTTTAAAATGAGCTGAGGCCATTGATTTTCTTCTATTTCCATTTGGTCTGTTCCCGTACTACTAACAGTGACTCACAAAACTGATTACACAAAGGGACATTTTTCGGACATAAAAAGTAGCCAAAAATGGTGACAAATTAAAAAGTAACAGCATGGCTAAATTTTTACTCATCCAGAAAAATAGAACTGGAAACAAATTGTTGAAACTTTAACTTTACACTTGTTTTTTTCCTGGAACGTCATGACAGGAGAAAAAAACTTTAAATTATTTTTATTTTGAACCAATAAAACTACTAAAACAAATATAAGTATGGATTACTGCCCACTTTAGCATTAACATATATATTTTTTATAGGAATTCGTTAGAAATCGCTAAGTTTAAAAAAAAAAAAAATTAATTTAAATTGAAAAGATTATTTTTGTCTATTTTTATTCAACATTAGTACATTGAGTCTAGATATTTAAAAAAAAAATTTTTCTTTGAACGACTGACACTTGAATAATCTTTGAGATTTCGAAGGTGAAAAAAAAATTTTACATTCTAATAGAAAATTAAGTATGCAATTTCATTATATTTGGACTCTAGTTTTGCATGAATATCGATTTTTTCATGTGTTAAAAATGTTGTCGCACGGTGTTACCATCGAAACGATATAGTACAAATGAAAAACAGGTTGATTGTAATAATCCGAAAAAAATGATTGTTACTGCATTACCGCATTTTTTTTCAGAAAACTCCGAAACCAGACCAGATAAAGCAATTCCATGTACATTTTCCTTTTCAGCGGAAAAATCCTATCGAAACCACTAACTACCCGGTAGTCAGTATTGAATTTTATAATTAGAAATCTGTTTTACTGTGTAGTTTGAAATTCCAATCGTCATCTGCCATAAAAGTCCAAAAGGGCCACAATTTGAATCGATTTTAATTTGAGGACAACCGAGTTTGACTAAACTTATTGTCCCTACAAAATTCAAAAGGAAGCAACAGCAAGTGCATGAATTTCATACAGAAAATTGACTGATTTTTTTGAGGTGATAACATCTTTACTCGAGTCTGAAGGAATATTTATGCCACTTCGGTGTCGTGTGAGGTTTCATAGTATATGTGAGTTTATAAATGTGTGTATAAATAAATAAGTATAGTGGCGGTTATGTGAAACTTTTGTACCGCCAGGCTGAGGGGAATGAATCGCACCCAAAAGGTATGCTGTTTTATTATTAGTATAAACAGATTAAGAAAGGTGAATTTTTAATATTAAAAATAGGACCAGAAAGTATACCGCATTTTTATTACTTTGCATGTCAATATAGTGGTGGTTATTTTAAACTTTCGTACCGCCATGTGAAGGGTGGTGAATTGCATCCTGAAAGTATGCTGCCTTATTATTAGAATAAACTGATTAAGATAGGTGAATTGTTAATTGAATTGTATAATGTTTGCTGTCTTATTATTAGTACGGATAAATGCACATGGATTTTTTCCCGAGTTTTTGTGCACTTATGAGGTTTTTGCATTTATGCGTGTTGTACTTATTCATGTAAAAGTTTAAAAAAGGCTTACGGCTTCAGGACAAGATGCACTTATGCAGTTTTTGAATTTATCCGTGTTACACTTAACAGTATTTTATTGTAAAAACAGATTGAGAAAGGTGAATTTTTAATACTAAAATAGTATACAACAAGCCCAAGAGTATGCAACACATAATTTATGTATCAAAAATGGTTGTGGAATATACTTATTCATGGAATTGGTTGAAGATATCAAAAATTGTTCTTATTTATTTAATTTTTTATTGTATACTTAGTTTATTTTTTCCTAATTACAATTGTTAAATAATACCAACATTAGGCGATGTAGATGTGCAAAAATCGAAGTGCGATGAAAATAGAATATGAAAAATTTAAAAAAAAAGCACATGGACTTTTTGCTCAAAAACTAAAAATTTAATTTAACTCTCTAAAAACCTTCAAAAAATCTTATGGTATGTCTTTATTGCCCTAAAGGAAACCCCAAAATAAATATTAAAAAAATTGTTCTTACTAGAATCAGGACGATCATTTGACCATCTTTAAGATTAGCCATATTTTAATAACCAATTTCTAAGAGTATCAATGTTTGTTTGTTTTTCAAATTGATGCGAAAAGAACTCAGCATAGGCCCTCCATGGGTTGTTGTTACATGAAAGAACAATATGCTAGCACACTTTCAGAAAAGTTGTTTCTGGCTCTGTGCGGAATTCCCTTTAAGCTAATGTAATGGAAAATAAAGAATGCCCGAAATGGAACAAATTTTCATTTGAAAATTTTTAAATTGCTAGTAATCTCCAACTGCAATATCTGATGTAACCAAGCTTTGCTGCAGTCTAATAATCTCGTCAGACAAACACAATTACTTATAAGAAAAATATAATATGCTTAAAATAAAAGTGTGCATGACAAAGCCTTAAAAATGTGTTAACAAACTAAGACAAAGCATTTTCATCGCTAAGTAAAATATCATTTCATTTTAAAAAATAAGAAATTCACAAAAGGCAATTATAAAAACGAAGAAGCTAAAATGAAAGCTGAAATTTTATTTATTTATTTTTTAAATAGTTAGTTTTTCCATTCATTTTCTTAGCTAACACACGAATTTTTCAGCCACGTCAAAAGAATATTATAGTAGATTATCAATAATGTATGAGAACACATTCACGCATACACGTTAAAACACACGCACATTCATGTTCACGCATACATGCACACTAACACGCCCTTACACACATACACACATCCGAGATCAGGTTACATTTTGTGCTCCAATACCTCAGTAAACAACAGACGTCAAGGATCATTAAACTCATATACATTAATTTATTGTATATGTATGAATGCATAACGACATCTACATATGAATGTATGACGTACATGTAGCAAGCATACACATAAATGCTTGGAGATGCTCAGCCAGCACAGCATCGCATTTCATTTTTAATAGCTCACCTTCTTTTGTTTTTATTTAACGTTAGTAATAGTTGCTGTGTTGTATTGACAAGAAAAAGAAGAAGAAAAAATTGCGTTTTCTTTTTTTCCTCTTGATAGTTGGTGCATCTTTTTAAAGTCTATGTTGTCGTAGCTGTAATGTTGTAACATTGTATGCGTG